>OY728158.1:220070821-225070821 GCA_963277665.1 Viscum album
AACTTCACTTTCTTTACAAACACAATTAAAAAACCATTTTTTGCAGCAATTATCAGAGGGGATAAACATTGTAAAAAGTGTTTTATGCCTTATTACATATCAATAAAAACATATAAGTATTTATAGGGCATCCCCAAATAAACAAACAAAACACTTCTTTGGAAAACCCCCAATTTGACACCAAATTGGCATTTTAAATCCAATTGCAATGGAAACATCATTAGAACCAATTTTTTCAGCAATAATAAAATTATATAAATTTAAAAATATGATAAATACAGCATGCTAATACACAAAGATTTCATCAACATTGGAATCACCTACCAAATCAAATGAAACCATTGAATCCTTTGTGCGAAAACACAAATGCACCCCCGCCGCATCTCAAGAAGGGTAGATCAAACCTAAAATAGAAAATTGGTGCAAGAAAACCCAAGGTTAAACCTTAGGTTCGAACCCCTACCCACTGGTCATTGTTCACTTCAATAAAAAGGGAGGAAACCCTAAAAAAATAGAATGAAACCCTAATCTATTTGAAAGGAGAAAAGAAATGGACAAACTTACTTGAGAAATCTAGAATGAATCTCCCCAAAACACCAGTATCTGAAATTTAAAACGGCCAAAACTCAGGGTATATTCTCACAAGAATTATTAGGTCATTTAAGAATTGGAATGGAGGGAAAAGAGTATGTATTGAGAGAGTTATGATTTAATGAACATACCTCATCAAATCTGCCCGATTTTAGAAACCCTAAGATGTTCGTCCCTAAATCGCGATCCTAAGGGCTCCAAAGAGGGGGGTAAAGAGGCTTAGGGAGCGACTGGGTGTAATGTCCGCATATGAGGCTTAGAATCACCAAAAACACGCAAATATTTAAAGAGATATTAAAGAATTAATATTTATTTTTAATGTAGAATATGGGATTTCGGGCAGGCCCAATTCCCTAACTAAAAACCCATATCCACCAAGATTATGGATTTATAAAGGCCCCAAATTTAAATTTGGGGTTAATATATCAGGGGAGAACAATTAGGAGTTGGAATGAGTCGAAAATATTAAAAATTGAAAAAGTTATAAATGAAAAAATATTTATTTTTAAATCTGGAATTGGGCTCGCAGTTTGGCCCAATTCATGAAAACTCACCTATTCTCAATAAAACCTTTTGAAACCACCTAAACAAATCATGTGTGGAAAATAAATTTAAAATAACACTAAAATAGGTTACGTACGTGACATGAACGATTGTGGGTTAGGTGGTAGCTACCTATAAAAAGTATTAAACCTTACATAAAGGATCAATCCTATATGTTATTAAGAGGGGTTGTGTTTTTGTTCAGGATTAATGAGTTTTAGTGATCCTATATTTCACTACATTTTTTCGTGAGTGGTATTCATTCGTTGCAGAGGCCATGGATATACATGGTGTGATTAAATTATTTATTTAACATTCATTAATTGTTTCTTAAGTGGAATGTGATTCCTCCAGAGTGGTTATGGATATGAAAGGTCAACAGGACTGCCCTCAGAATATTATTTATTACATTTGGTCCTACAACTACTTATTAAATATTATTATGAGGGTTTCACATGCAATGTGGTTAGAAAACAGGTTTATAGATATGAATACTAATACAAATAACCCGAATAATACAATTATGATTTTATCAATATCTGGTTCTCTTCCTACTAAATGTGTTACGATTATTTGAGGGGATTCCCTTAGTCTCCACCACTTTTGGCCTCAGTGAATCTTTTATTACATTCTAATTTTTTATTCACATATTTTTAATAAAAAATATCTATATTCATATATAAATTAACATTGTGTATTATAATGATATATCTAGGCATGTGTTGTCACCATTATCCTAAAAATGTAAAAAATGATTTTACTGTAAGAGTGAACTTAATGATAGAAGATTACATGAGAAGACCATAATCTGTACAGTTATATTTTATATTATAACGGGGGATGAAAAAGATTATAGTTGAGAAAAAATATTTATCTTGTGGAGTTGTGTTGAGGAAAAAATGATATAAGGGTTACTTTTTTGCCTATGATAGTATTGAAATTGTTTTAAATGGTTACATATGTTTTTTAGTAGATGATGATGATTTAAGGATTATTATATATTCATGATAATAAATTGTTTGTCATGTTATTTATATAATTCATATATGTCAATTATAATATGGAAATACTTCCATGATGTCATGAACCGTCCCCCGAGGTCTGTGCCATGACTACCCCAAGCCCACCTTCCATAGGCCAGGGGCTGGCGACTAACACCAAAAGGCTTATTCCCTATGATAGAGAAGTTATTGACTTTATAACCTGTAAACACACACATCCAAACACACAGCTTGATACGAACACAGGTAAATTGTGAAGTAAAAAAGAGTTTGTACTGTATGAGAAAGGTGGTAGAATACAAGCCCAATTGGAATGTACAAGAAAAATGGGAATTATAAGTAATCTGGAAAAGATCATGTGAACTCTTACCAAGATCCCTACCTGAAGGGTAGGTATTGATATCGAATAGTCGTCTCTGTGGTATGCCTCATCTAGTGTCCACCTCTAAGCTACTTCCAGTCCTGGAACACTCATCCTCAGTCATCATTGTCCATTATCTGCACCAAACACAACAAGGTGCGGGCGTAACCTGGGTTGGGGTGAGTATAACGATACTCAGTAGGGACCCTAAGACCCTAGATGGTATCACTAATCCCAGAAAGGTTAAACCAAAAATCATAATGACATCTTACAACCACAAATATCTATATTCCCATTCATATACCAAAGTTGTAAAGTATACACATCTCATTAATGAGGAAACACAAGGCCCAACCCTTAGCAAAAGTACAATTGTTCCACGTAGGAAAGAATTTCAAGACGTTAACAGTACAAAGGTAAGAACCACAAAGGTAACACCACAATAAAGAATACCATGAAGGTATTTCAAGGATGGTATGTTCCACATAGCTACTCCACTCAGAAGAATACCACAAAGGTATCACCATGAAGGTACGTACCACAATGGTGCGCCACACAAAATAATACCACAAAGGTATTACCACAAATGTAAGGAATCAGCTTAAACAAAGTATAAAATTGGTTTGGTAGTAATATGATTATATGTAACTACTGAATCATCTTACACTGTTAAAAGATAGACCCACATAGGATCCTAAATCATAATACCAACATAGGATCCTAGATCATCAGACCCATATAAGATCCTACTACAGCAGACCCACACAGTATCCTAGAGTAGTCCCATGTGGATTAATATTATAGATCCAAGAGGGATACAGGTACATAGGCCCATGTAGGATCCCAAAATGCATACCCAAATCAGATCCCTTTCTCATGTTACATCCATATACAAGGATCCCAAACTAATATTGATTGATTTCATAATGGTCCTCTCATCAAACCACTGATCGATACTCTAACAACCCTGAAGTCCCACGAAGAAGTATCTCAAAGGACCGTTGTGTAAAAAGTGCCTAAAAACAACAACTAGAGAAAAAATTGGAGGTTCAGTCTGTATGTTATTGGCCTTTTTGTCTCAAGGTCCTGGTTGTCTTTGTGCTTGATACATCCCAGCTAAAAAACAACATTATCAAAAAATATAGTGGGGTATACCAAAAGTACCTTCTCAATCCAATGTTTCTGGCACCATATAAGGTTTTCCAAATGTATTCCTGATGCTCATGATTTGGACGAAAGAGCGGAGAAGGGGTTGAAGTTGATCCCGGTCCAGTCTGACCCAGCTTGGGATAAACCAAACCAATTCGGGTCACCCAGCCCACTGGGTCCGTCTAGGACTAGCAGTGTGGCCCATCCAGTCGGTGCGGCCCGGCTCGCAGTGCTTCCCAAGCTGGGTGGCCCGCTGGTCTGTGGCTGGGAAGATGACCAATCTCCTCTAGGTGGCGCAGTAGCACACCACGCCATCATTGGAAGCTAGTAGCGAGCTGGCCTCCCCTCCACCACCACAACGGCCTTGCACTGTGACCCCTGCATGTTGGGAAACATGGATGCATGCCACCATCACGGTCACACGGCCTCCATGCTCCAGCCACCACCCTCACTCCGCCATGGACAATGGGCCTCAACCCTTCTCCTGGGACATGGTTGTGCCACCACTATCTTCGTGGCTGGACAGAGTTCGGGTCGCCTCTCCCAAGCCCCACTAGTGCTGGTAGTCAGCTCGTGATGCCAGTGACGTTCTGCGGGTCACCGGTTGCGCCTCGTTGGTTTGTTCTTCATTCCATATACATCTGCACTTTTCTTTGGATGTCATCATAATTTTAAGACCACCCATATTCACAATGGTTGTGGAGATGTCTGGCCTTGTTCGTTTCGCCAGAAACCTCCATGTTACATGAGTATCAAGTGACTTGTATATTCATGAATCAAGTAGAACATTATGAATAGTGTAAGGGTTATACAAATAACAAAACATAACTCAATGGATTGTTGATGTTGGTGAGGAGAGAGGAAATAAGGATGACGACTCATCATTGTTGAAGACGTTTTGTGTTGGTGATCCTTCGATGGAGTTCTTCGATGGAGAAGGTGTTCTTTGTTTTAAAAAGCATACATCATTGGAGAAAGGTGTTTCTCAAATGTTATCCCCTTTTACAACACTTCACCACCACAATTATTCCAAAATGAAAATATCCAACTTATTAAATTATGTATTATTAATTTAGTTAGAGTTGTCCATTAATTAAGTTGACGTTGGAATAATAAATTAATGGAAGGTTGAAGAATTAATTAGGTGAGAACCAAGATTGAACTCCCTCATTAACGATAGAGTTCAAGGTTCAGGTGATCCCCAACATTAATATAAAATTTTGGGGGGGGGGGGGGTCCAGCTCGAGTGGTCCCCACAACCGAGCAGTCATATGAGAGGTTAAAATAAAAAAAAAATTGTTATTTATTTTATTTTTATTTCCACAAAAAACATGAAAACTAAACATCACCTCCTCCATACTACAGTCAAGGTGAATATCTCTTTATGTGGATATCGGCGCTACGAGTTCCATAGTGTCCTCATATTTAAATTCTGATCACGTGTTCAAATGTTAAAAAACCATGCTTGCACATTTACAGAACGTACCAAAAAATGAGGTGAGAAATTCCTTACGGGAACACCGGGCATCAGAATCATGCACCATCAATATTTGCAGACTCCTAAAATTCTCATAAAATTAAATAATTAATACATGGAATTAATGGGTACATAAATTCTTCCCATATAATGTATTTACATCCCTAAAATCCATATCATTGAGACTAGAAATACAGGTGGGGTAATTGATCATGAATCTAAGCCTCCTGTTCCCATATGCTCTCCTAGAGGTTCCTGTACTGCCCATATACACACACCAAAGGTATCACTTGCCATGATGGACTCTATCCTTTTCATCCTCAATCACCACTAGAACCCCCATAAATATCACCCCATCATCGATGTCTAATTCACCCTACTATATAATGTGTCAATGGTCATGCACGTATCTCCTCCAATGAGATATGTAAAAATGTTTGTGCACCCAGTGCAATTGTTGTGGAAGAGATAAGAGAAGTTCCACCTCACCAACTCTACTGAGTACCTGAAAGGGTCCGATGAACCTCAGATATATCTTTCCACCCTAACAAAATCTCTACAAACCTCATTGTGTTGAGATGCGTAGAAAAACATTGTCTCCATCCTCGAAGACTACCCATCTCTATATCCATTCAGTATAAGTCTTCTCCTTTCTCTAAGCGGTTTTATCCTCTCCTGGATGATCATCACCATCTCTGTGGTAACTCATACCATATATGGTCCCATGAGTGATGACTACCCTAGGCAAGTCAAACACAAAGGTGGTCTGCAAGGTCAGCCATACAGACCCTCAAATGGTGTCATCCCAATAGTGGAGTGATAGTTGTTGTTGTATGAAAACTAAAATAAGGGAATGTGATAATCCTAGTTGCGACAAAAGTTGAGGACGCAAGTACGCTACATGTCCTCGAGGGTCTGAATTTTCCACTCAATCTGGCCATCTTTCTGAGAATAGAATGCAGTGCACAAACAAAGCCATGTCTTGAAAGCCTCCTACAACAACTTCCAAATTCAGGAAGTGAAATTTTCTTCATGATGGGAGAAAATAATCAAAGGTAATCCATGTATCCGCACAATCTCTTTCACATAGAGGAATCCCAAGCACTTTACAGAACCCTACTCTTTGATCAATAGGAAGTGGGCCGACATGGTGAGTTGGTCGATGACCACCCAAATATAATCATGACCTCTAGATGTACACGGAAGTCATGTCATGAAGACTATGGATATAATGTCCCACATCCACTTTTGGACCTCTAAAAGCTTAACAAATCATGTGGGTACCAGATGCTCTACCTTCACTTGCTGAGAAACGAGGCACCATCAAACAAACTCTACTACTACGTTCTTCATTCCCGGACACTACTGCTGTCGTCATAGGTTCTAGTATATCTTTTCCACTCCTGGATATACTATTAGGGGGGACGTGTGGAACTCCCTTAACACATCCTCCCTAAGTGACACTGGTACAATGGTACGCCCTCTGATGATGATGATGATTTCTCCCCACATTCAAAAAAAAGATCAAGTGCATGTCATATGGATATCTGAGCACGTTGAACCCTTCCGTTAGTGTCACCACGTTGTGCCTCCCTGACATGCTGATGAAGTGCAAGAGTTCCTATAAGAGACCGAAGAAATTATAATTCATCTCGATCAACAAATGATATATTTATATTGGACAGCTACTCTGTATCCTCACTTATCAGTTGTATGCCAGATCTCTTACTGAGTGCATCTTCTACAACATTCCCCTTCACAAGAGTATAGATGATCTCTATGTCACAGTCCTTAATCAATCATATGCCACTATCATAGGTTTAGGTACTTTTTCAATAAGATATAAATAAGACTCTGGTGATTAGATTAGACCGTAAAACGCTCACCCATCAGATTGTGTCCCCACATATTCAAAGAGAAGAACACCGCTTCTAAATCAAGGTCATGGGTAGTGTAGTTCTGCTCATGATGTCTCAGATGTTGAGAAAAATATTTGATAACATCTTTATCCTACATCATGACACATCCGAGCCCAATCCATGATCTGTCTCAGTAGAATACGAACCAAACACACTCTACCAGATGACTCAAGATGGGGGCACTAGTCAATCTATACCTGAGCTCTTGAAAACACCACTAGATTCTCTCTAACCACCCAAATGGTTGCTCCTGCTTCATCAGTGCTGATAATTGTGCTACAAATCTGGAGATATCTAGCCCAAATCTCTGATAGTATCCATCCATTCCCTAGAAAATACATAAATATATAACACTCCTGGGTGTCTCCAATGAAATTACCACCTCAATCTTCACTTGATCCATCATAACTCCATCCTCTGATATGACATGTCCCACAATGTGAACCTCTCACATCCAAAGCTGGAACATTGAGAGCTTAACAAAATGACGGTGATCTCATAGTGTGTTTAGAACTAACTTCAAATTACAGGAATGCTCATTCTCAGTTATCGAGTAGATCAGATTGTCATCAATGAAGACTACTACAAAGCGATCAATTTATGGATGAAAGATACTATTCATGATTCACATGGACATTGATAGGGTGTTGGTCACACTGAATGGCATAACCAAGAACACCTAATGGTCATACCGACATCTGAAATTCATCTTCTTCACGTCCTCATCTCATACTCTAACCTAGTGATAGTCTGGTCTGAGTTCTATCATCGAGAACCATAGTTCTCCCTTCACCTGAACAAAGAGATCATAAATATTCAAGAGTGGGCACTTGTTCTTCACGGTCACCTAGTACATGCACTGATAGTCCACACAAAGTCTCATGCTCCCATCCATCTTCTTGTAGAACAAAATCAGGGTTTCCCAAGGAGAAACACTAGGCCAGAAGAATCCATTCCTGTTTAAGTCATCTAGTTGCACCGACTGATCACGAAGCTTGGTAGGAGCCATACGATATGCTAGTGAAGATATCAGGGCCATCATGAGATACAATTCAATGTATAATTCCACCTCTCTACATTGAGGTAGATTGGTAACATCACCAGGGAAGACAACCATGTAATAGTCAACAACTACAAGATAACTCAGACTCTCTACATAGACCGGTTCGATGAAAAGGCTAGCTAGTAGATGAGTGATTTACTGCACTCAGCTTTGGGTATGTCAATCCTATGCAGAAAAGGATACTTTCTCACTGGTGAAGGTAAACCTAGTCCCATACTCACTGATACACTATCCTTTTCACCTATTACCGTCAATCTGATAATGGACTATAGATAACCAGTCCCCACACAGGATGACATCGTAAGGCTTCGATGCCACTAATAATATATCCCAGCAAAAGCTATCGCCTCCTAGATTATGCTCACACTGCAAAAAACAATTTTTAATCATCGAATCCTCTCATGTAGGAGTCTATATCGGTAAGGATCAATCCAACGACTCCACTAGAATCTCTAAGCACCGAACGCCGGTAGTTCAAATAATATAATGAATGTAAGCTATGTATATAAATACTAATGCTATTGTGGTTTAGACACATATCGTACCTTGTATCATCTTAGAAATGCAGTTGTCGTAGGTCAAAGCTTCCTAGAGATGAGCTCGCCCCTGTCCACCTACTCCTTGTGGTCGGGGTGGGCAACCTTGTGGTGTTGGCGGTAACATCTCAAATCTTCACCCACAGCCAGATATATACCATGCTCATCTTCCACATCCAACTGCTCTATACGAACCTCCTAAGTCAAACTTCTGTCTCTTCATAGGCGGTCCTTCGACCGTCAGCTGATCATCTATACGATTGGTCAGACAGTCACAAGCCATGTGACCATGCCCGCCACGTGAATAACACTATCTTCTCCATGTATGACTGGCCCAATCTCTGGTACCCCGCAAAAATGACCCTAAATCCAATAGTTGTCCATCTATATGTCTTGTCCCCTTAGTCTTATGTGTCATTTGTATGCTTCCAAATGAAGAAGACTATTTTAAGTGATGCTTGGTGGTGGGTCTTGATGATGCTGACTGCTCAACAAGATAAATCTATACTAAGTGGGCTCACTCTAACACCCCCACCTGCATTAGGGTGCTATGAGAAATCATTAAATCCCTGATCTCCCACCTGAGTCCCAGCTCGAATGTATGGGACTTAAGGAATGAGTCCCACACCATATCAGTGGATATGAGTGAGAGGTCGGTGAACCTCACTATATATTGTGCCACATTTATGTTGCCTTACTGTAGATATAGATGCTCATGAATGCGCACATCGCAAAGGGTCACTAGAAAAAACTCTTCCAGAAACAAGCTCTTAATGTCTTCCAATATATTTGTTAACTCGTAGTGAGCCTAGAGGATTATGCTATACAATCGTCCTGATGCTTCATGTAGAAGACTAGTGTCAAGGATAACCATGAGTTCAGCTCATGTCCCTACTAGTCAAAATATCCTCAGCCTGGCCTCCAGCCAAACATCAGTGGCTTGTGGGTCCATACCACCCCTGATCCTGGGAGGCCTATAGCACTGGAACTCATGAAACACACTCAACTGGCATGCACCCTCTACTGTTGGGGCGAGTGGCATTGGTGTCCCAATGGGTAGTGGTACTGCCTGTTCCACCACTGGTGCCTCTACAGATAAAGGGCCATGCACCGAGGCCTCATTGCTCTGTGGGCTGTCATCACATACTATTCTCAGAACCCTAGCATACAGTCTGCGTGGAGGCATCCTATTACGAAACAGGTGTTCCATGGGAAAAAGTTATACCTACTGAGCTGACTCAAAGATATCACAATGAAATCATTTCAAAACACACACAAAATTATTTTTTTATGCACTGATTCAGAAATTAGAAGTCAGGGTCCTTGTGTATGGATACGTCGGCCGCTGCACCAATACTGGATTCCCTAAAATGATAACCACACTCACTAAAATTAACACTATTTTTGTAAAAAATAATAAGATTCCAATGATCTATAGTAGTGCCATCTACTTTGATACCTATTTTTCATGACCCGTACCCCGTGGACTGTTCCCTGACTACCCCAAGCCCACCATCCATAGGACAAGGGCTAGACACTATCACCAAAATGTGTATTCCTGAAAACAGGTAAGGCATAACATTTATATCCTGTAAACACAAACAACCAAGCACTTATAAAGATATGAAAAAAATAAACTGTATAGTAAAAAAAAGTGTGTACAATGTGAAAAAGAGGCCAAAAAAATCCCAACTAGTAACTATAAGAAAACTGGGATTTATAAGTAAATAGGAACAACTCCTGTGAACTCTTGCCAAGGACCCTACTAGAAAGGCAGGTACAGCTCTTAAACGGTCTTCTCTATGGTAAGCATCATCTAATGTCCACATCCAAGCTACCTCCAGTCATGGTACTCTCTTCCTCTATCAGTGTTGTCCATCTTCTACACTAAACACAATAAGGTATGGCCATAGACTATATTGGGGTGAGTATATGATACTCAGTTGGGACCACGAGACCCTTAAAGGTCTAACAAAACCCACAAAGGTTAAACCACAAAGAATGATTACATCTGAAAAACCTACATAGGTATATTAAAATACATATACCTAAGTTATCATGTATACCCATCTCATTCATGAAGAAACACAAGGCCCAACGCTTAGCCAAAGTACAACTATTCCACGTATTAATGAATATCACAAAGGTAACACCACAATGGTATGTACCAAAAATGTAACTCCACAGAAATGAATACCAGAAAGGATACACCATAAAGGTAAGTATCACATAGGTATTGCATATAGAAGAAAACCACAAAGGTATCACAAAAATTGTAAGTACAAAAAAGGTACACCACACAGAAGATTACAAAAACAGAATTACCATGAAAGAAATGATTCATCTCAAACTAGGTAAAACATAGGGATGGTAGTAAATAAGATTATATTTAACTACTGAATTATCTTACACAATTAAGTGGTAGACCACATAGGATACTAAATCATCTGACCAACATAGGATCCTAGATCATCATAACCACATAGGATCCTAGTACAGCAGACCCACGTAGGATCCTAGAGTATTCCCATGTGGATTCTTAGAGAGGATCCATGAGGGAAACTATAACACAAACCCATGAAGGATCCCAAAAATTAGACCCACATAGGATCCATTTCTCATGCTACAACGGGTTATAGGGTTCCCGATCAATGCTCGCTTTATTAAAGGAGGGTACTCTCTTTAAGCCATAGATTGACACTCCATCTACCACAAAGTCCCATGAAAAAGTATCCTAATTGACCGTCACATAAAAGGGTGTCAATCCAATAGATGGCGCATTAATTGGATGCATGGTCATTAAGTCCTGGACATTTTATTCTCGAGGGACCGATTGGATTTGTGTTCAATCCAACTCGATTGTACCCCAACATTATCCAACAGTCATTTGGGGTATACCAAAAGGGCTATCTCGATCCAAGGTTTTCATCACCGTAAACGATTCATCAAACGGACACCCAAATCTCAAGATATGGTCGAATGAATGGAAAAGGGGTAGAAGTTGGTCTGGGTCCTATCCGACCTAGCCTGAC
Organism: Viscum album; assembly: GCA_963277665.1. Taxonomy (NCBI): domain Eukaryota; kingdom Viridiplantae; phylum Streptophyta; class Magnoliopsida; order Santalales; family Viscaceae; genus Viscum; species Viscum album. The sequence continues at coordinate 220,082,494 of OY728158.1, forward strand.
CTGGCCTGGGCTGACCCGACCCGGTTCGGGTCGACCAAGCCCGGTTCGGGTCCACTCGGCCCATTGGGTCCAGCCCAACTGGGAGGTGTGGCCCAACCCATTATCGTGGCCTGTCCAACTGGGCGGCCATGGTGGGGCTCATGCTGGGTGTCCCATGGTGCGCAGATCACCTTGGGTAGCCTGTTTGTCTGTGACTGGCCAGACAACCAACCTCCTCCCTATGGCATGGTCGCATGTCGTGTTATCACTGATGGCCGGTAGTGAGGCAGCGGCCACTCCAACAATGTGGCAGCCTTGCGTCGCGACACCTATATGTCGAGTAGCATGGACCCACAACCCCATCACCATCATGGGTTTAGCCATGCTCTTTCTGCCACCCTCGCTCCACCCTGACCAATGGTCTTCGACCCTTCTCCGGTGGTGTTGTTACACTACCATCATCTTCACGGCCGGCTGGAGTGTCGATCTCTGCGCCTGAGCCCCACCAGTGACGATTGGCAGAACGGGATGCCAGTGACATTCTTCGGGATGCCATGCATGCCCTGGTGGCTGTTTTCCCATTCAGAAGTCTTCCACCCTCATCTCGGGACATCTTCTTCATTTCATGTCCATAGAAATTCACAAAGGTTGCAGAGAGGTCGAGTCGTGTACATTTGTCCCGATACCTCCATGTTAGAAAGGTAGAAAGTGGATTATTTATTAATGAATCATGAAGAATTTCAAGAACGAGGTAAGGGTATGAAATAAAAAATCCTAACACTAAGGATCGTTGACGTCAGTGAGGAGATAGAAAAGACAGATGTCAGTTCTTCTTCATTGAAGATGTTCCACATTGGTGATCCTTTGATGGTGATATTCATTGGAGAATGTGTTCATCGTGAGAGAAATCATTTTTCATTGTAGAATGGTGTTTCTCTAATTTCTTCCCTATGACAACACTCCTCCCCCAATTCCATCAAAATGAAAATATACAACTTACAAAATTATGTTTTATCAATTTAATTAGAGTTGGGCATTAATTAAGGTGATGTTGGCACAATAAATTAATGGAAGGTGGCACAATTAATTAGGTGATAACCGACAGTCACCTCCCTCATTAAAGAGGTATTTCAAGGGTTTGGGGGTCCTTACCATTAATTTCAAATTCAGGGGGGGTTCCCAACTCAGGTGGTCCTCACCACCGTGCATTCAAATGGGAGGTTAAAAATAAAATAAAAGTTTGTTCTTTATATAATTTTTATTTCAACAAAAAACACTAAAATAAACATTAACCGCAGTCCTACTGTGGTCAAGGTAAATGTATCCTTAGGCTAATATCAGAGCTACAAGTTAAATAATGTTCTCGGATATCAATTCCATGCACCAATTCAAAAGTAATAAAAAAATGCTTGCATGTTTACATAATGTCCTTATAAAAAGTTTAGAAATTAATTTCGGGATCACCGGGTCATAGAATCATGCACTGTAAATTTTCACGGACTCATAAAATTCCAATATAGTTAAAAAAAATTACATGGAATTTTCGATTCATTAGACATGATATATAGAATACGATTCATGAGGCTATAACATTAACAATAAAAGTGAATAATATTAGGAAAATTTATCAATTATGCATTCTAAAGATTTTTTTTTCATCAAAAATACCAGAAAAAATTGTTTTTGAAATAAAAATCACATAATATATTAATTTTTTTGATATGGAGAAGTGATTGCAAATTTAATTAATGTAGATATAAGGGATACCAGTCTATTTCAGTATTGTTTTTTATTATTTAGAATCCTATATGGGAAGTGATTGTTTTATATAGGTTTATGTTTTATATCTGATAAAAAATTGATATCAAGATTAATAGAATAAGTTAATATATATAAGATTATGTTTCTAGATTCAAAAATCACATTTTATTTTGGTGTAAAGAAATATTTATATAATTTAGTTTATTGATGTTTTTTAGTTGATTTTAAATACTTGTAAGAATGATCCAATGTATTAAAATTGATCCAAATATGTAAATTCATGCCAAATTGGTTATACATATATAAATTTGGGAATAATCTGTTGGATTATATATTCATTTAAATTGATGGATTATTCAAATCTAAAATTCGGAAAATATCAATATGTATTTTTTAGTGTTAAATGATTGAATATGTGTTGAGATATTTGAATTTCATTCTTATACGAGATATTCTAGGCGATTAATACATGGATAATGATATTCCCAATGGAAGATATCATATGATATACCAACCCTTTAGATTTAAGAAGGATCATGATTTGGAAAATAATTGAGGATGCCTATATTTATATATAACATTGATCAATGGAGACTATGAATTCATAATATATAAACTAATATTCAAGTGTGGAATAAATAGGCAAATAGGTTGACAAATTTAAATATTACAAGGTCAGACATGCTGAATATTGTAGTGTATGTAAATTATATTGTACATAAAATAATAAAATATTATATTTCATTATTATAAATATATAATGGTTATAGAATAATGATTTACATAATATTATGAGAATGAATATAATACTCACATAAATAGAGTGAAGATATTTACATGATCTCTATACATTCAATATCAATGATGGAACATCTTCTTCCAAATCCATGAGTTAAAGAATGTGGAAGACATAGGAACTAAAATAAGAAAAACAAAATTAATATATTTATATATTTGGATGAATTTTAAAGAATAATAGATCAGTTCCCTAATGTAGTTTACATTCTCAATGAGTACACATGAATCTAAATTCTCATAGGATCATGGGTGAAGAAAATCTAAATAAAAAGTAATTTTTCTTACATGATCAAAACAAATTACTAGAGCATCGAACATGATTTTATATCTAGTCGATGTTGATGATTCTGGATAGGGATTCTGAAAATTCATGGACAAGAATGATGAATTTCGTTTCTAACATAGTGTAGAGTAATATTTTTTGGCTATGATGTACAACCATTTTTAACTTTATATTAGATTGATTGAGTGTCTTCTATGCTACTTAATAACCAAAATTGTTTAAAATTTATAATATAGTAAAAAAATATATATTTAAGAATATGTCTAAAATGTAAATGAGTTTGATTTAATTGTATACCATATTAATATATTGTTTTGAACTAACACATTTTTATTAAATATAATGTGAGGCAATTATGTAGAGACCCGTAGCTTGACGTACAAGGACATTACATTACTTTTGCGGAATACTTAGTACATAACAAAAACACACACACAAGGATCGTAATAGTTTAGTGTCTTTGGAAACTCGGAACGTAATCTTCTAATCGTGGTGAAAGATCTTCAATATCTCCCATAAAGATCTTCCCTTTTTTTACCTAAAAACCTTTCTTTATATCCTGGGGAAAAGAAAACATAAAAGGATGAGCTCAAATGCTCAGTAAGGGTAAACAACAGAAATATCAATCACATCATATACATAAGAACATAGCTTTTGGAAATCTTAACCTGCAAAAGAGCTCATAATATCATAACATGGGATAAATCATAGAAGTGAAAATGAGATCCCCATAATCATAACATAAAACTTGAAACGTTGTGGTATGCACACATAATCATGGAAAATCATTTCTTGTTAGTCATGACTCATTGCCAAGACTATCTTAGTGGACAAAGTCCCTTTCTGAATCAAGTAACCCTCGTTTCAGTCCTGTTTCACTGAACCGGTATAACCTACCATTTCAGCCATGTCTATCTCATGAGATATAAAATCTTTATCCAATGCATTGGAGGGAGATATAGGTCCCACCCATCTTATAATGAATCCTTTCTTATGTGTGCCACATAATCATAAACCATAAATCATAGCGTAACCCATGTAATAAAAATGGAATTCTTAAACAACATGACATCATAAAACAATTCATATAAGATAAAGGAATTCATAAAAATATTTCCATCACAACATAATCAAATCCATGTAATAAAAGGGATAAAAACAGAACCCTTTTATTATCTTAGATGGAAAATAATTTTGACAAAATACATGAACTCCATTCTTGAGGAAAATATCCTTTCTACTTCAAAATTTTTTTTCCTTTCATAACATGTCATACGACTTTAAAATAAAAGAAGTTGATTAAAAATAAACTTGAAAACTTGTAAAGGATGTTTCTTGGAAATAATGTTTTAAAAATCCATTCATGCCGTATAAGTTAAAAAAAACATTCTTCGTACTTTTGTCGGAAAAGTCAAAAAGTACCTCGTACGAAAAACGACAAAAGATTCTTTTCATACATATTACTAAAAACTCACCGAAGGGTAAAAATGGATTTAAACAATTGTAGGTGGATGGAAATAATATTACATATTGATGAAACATGGATGTGGATGATAAAATACACCCCAGTAAATACTTACGAATAAACAATCTCGGATAAAAATGAGATTGTGATATTTCCCTTACCTTAGGTCCGACTTGCTTTGTAAGTGTCCTAACCTCCTGTATAATGATTTAAATCATGTTATTGACTTATTAAAGAATCATATTAATTGTTATGATATCATATATGGTTCACTTATGACATTATATTACCCGTTCTTTTGTAAATTCCATGTTAAAGAAGCGTTTTGGGTAAAATCGTTTCATTTATCATTGGTGTTTTGACTTGTTGTTCTTGACATCATTATTACTTTTATCATTATTAACTTACTTCCAGAATAAAAAATATGATTTATATATCATATATATTCAGTATATATATATATATATAATAGGTAGATAAATAAAATGAAAAACACCGTTCATGGAGACGGTAGTCCGTACGTACGCATGAACGTTGTTTTCCTTTCCTTATTGTCTTGAAATGGAAGTAAGTAGATGACATACATATGTATATATATACATAAATCCAGTAGCTTTATAATGTCATATATTTCATTATTATTTCTTATATATACTTTATAATCATTCTTAAATGGTTAACATGGAGAATGAATCTCATCGCGTCGTGGAGACGGTAGTCCGTACGTACGCACGATCGATGATAACATTTATATAAATATTGAATTGAATTGGAGTGGATTATACAATATATCAGAATCAATATGATGTTGTAATAACTATGTATAGTTATTCTTTACACCATTATACCCATCCATGTAAGGTGGTGGTGGAAAATAGATTACACCACGGCGTGGAGACGGTATTCCGTACGTACGCACGCGCGGTGATTTCTTTTTCCGTAGGATGGATAGATGGTGAAATAGGTTGTTTCATACTTATAATAACATATCAGTATATGAGTGATACTGATGTTATTACTTCATAATGAAACAACCTAAGAAGAAGAAGTGGAAGAAGAAATAAAGATGAAAGAATTGGTAACGGTAATTACCTCTTCTTTGAAGTGCCTCTTTGAGACCTCCTCTTAGGGCACTAAAATTGGTCTTTGAGGAAGACCAAAACCTCTAGGATGTTGCTAGGGAAGTGGAGAAGAGATTTTGGCAGGGGTTTGCCGAGCTTTAGTGCTCAAATTGGTGTGAGGAGGAGGGGGAGGAGGTGTCCTTTTATAGGGGAGGAGAGGGGCACCTTAGGAATATCTCAAAATATTATTTTATATTAAAGTCAAAATCGGTTTATAATGGTTCCAAAGGGTCTTATTTCGAAGCTAAAGTGGGGATGGGTCGAAATACTATCAACCAATAGAATTTAGACAAGTTTATGATATTATTTTAACCTTATCAATTAGATTTAACTCTAAGTTAAATAATTTAACTTTTACCATGTCTTTTTGTTTTCTTTCACTATATGGTTAATACACTTACTATAACATGCCAAACGAACCCCAAATTGATTATTATTAATATATATATCCTTATCTAAGTCATTTGGCCAATCCTTAGATTTTTAGGAATACAATAACAATTAATAATATAATATTTGATTTAAAAACTATTTTGTGTCAATTTTGACACTATTTGATATATGATTTTTGTGAAAGTCATAACAGAATTAAATGTTCAAACCAAGTTGATTAAATCAACATTAATATATCATAGTAACCTAGAAAATTAGTGGAATTCATAAAAAATCTCAAATTACATTTATTTTGGTGTTTATAACATCAATTATGTCAATATTTCATTAATAAGATAATTACTGCATCATCGATGTGTCATAAATAAATTAAATTATTTGATGTCTAAAAATTACAAATAAAATACCATCATGTAGGACATCTTTATAGATTTCTAATGAATATTTACAATCGAATTTATCTTATGTATAACCCCATATTAAAAAGGATTTACTTATTAAACTTTGATTTTAACTATTTTAACCTTTCTTTAAATAAATTAATAATAAATGTCCTAATCTAATCCAAGTGGGCCTAAATGGTCATATTTTATTCCTAAGTTTGTTTTTGGTCAAATTACACTTGTCCAATAGAATTAGGACATGTGTTAGGGTAATAGTAATATCATATTTACCCTTAGTTACCCTATTTACTATTAACCGCGGTAAAAAAAAGTAAAAAGTTACTATTCACCAAAAAATTATTTTCATCTCATTGAACCACATTTTAGTCCTTGATATTAACCGTGTCTCTCGGATTTTCGAAATTCCATTCACAGAAGCGGTAAAATTAAGTTTTATGCAAAATTCAGTTTTTTAACCTACCACTTAGTAGTTTCACTATTCATCAAAAATTGATGTTTTTCAGAACAATGCCAAAATTTCATCCCAAGCTATGTTTCATATTCCGAATTCAAAAATGAAGTCTATTTTACCAAATTCATAACATAAAAGTTGCATTAATTAATTTTATAATTAAATCCCGCTGTTAAAACAAATAGCGTGTTTTTAAGAAACAATATCTATCAAAATATTGACACTTGTTTATGTCTAGTTTAAATGTGAAATTACATCCAATGACCAACATTGTATTAAATTGTAAAAATATATTCTAAATATACTTTAAAACCACTCAAATTAATGATTTATCACTATTAATTATTTCGATTAAAAAAAGTTGTTTTTAATTATAATTTAGTAATTTTAACTATTCATCAGAATATGAAAGTTATTCGAAAAGTACCAAAATTTCACCTTAGGCTAAATTCGATACTCCGAATCCAAAAATGAAGTTCATTTTGAGAGCTAAAATTTTTAAAATTTAAAAAAATTGTTATTACTATTCATAACGGCTAGTTTTAATAATATTTTAATAGCATATCATTGTTTCGTGAAACTCAGTATTACGTACCACACACGTTATCGAGGAAGGTTGCGATTGCGTGTAATGCAAGGAAAGTCAAGGATGCGTGTTGTGCAAGCTCCTTTTGGTGTAACGTAAAACACAAGATATTAATAATATTAAAAAGAATATTTTTCATAAAATCTCGGGTTGTTACATTCTACCCCCCTTAAAATGAATTTCGCCCTCGAAATTCGTCGGGGTTATAAATGGTTTACTATTCGAATGTTTCTTTAATAAAAACCCACATCGTAAAAAAGAATACCAAAACATGGCTTTAAAAACTAAAGTATGAAATGTAACGATTACCCAAATAAACTAATCACTGGGTTTCCACATAGGTGAAAATATGGATATGGAAGAGAAATCTAACCATCATGTTCTGATGGAGAGTGGTAGAGAACATGGCTATGGAAAAGCCAGTAATCACAAATCCATAGATTTGTGATGATATAAGGTACCATCTGATTCCTCAGGTATAAGATCACTAGGACAACATTTTTGGTTTTCAAGATCATTTCCCTAAAGCTGAAAATTTGAATTAGAATAAATAATTTCTTTATTTTGGTACAATCTCACTTTTTTTCATGCCTTGAACAATTTCCACTTCATCTCTTAAATAAATGAAGTTGAATTTGTTATTCTTGAAGTGTTAGCAGATCATGTGATAGAATGACGGGTCATTCCATCTGTCTCAAACAAAAATTATATACATAAGTCGATCTATAGTGAGATTAATCACATATGGTTCCTAAAATGGACATATACTTCATATATCATACTGCTTAATATAATAAAACTAGTTTCTACTAAACAGGGACTTCCTGTAGGTCAGTGGTAGGCGATAAAGGCCAGTCGCACTTCGGTTGTGGGTTCGATTCCTACAGCCTTGTCCGAAGCGATGGGCTGTCGCCCGTCCTGCAGGTTGTCCTTTTTCTAAAACTACGTTACTATAACATCCCATCAATAATATCGAAAATCTTCTATCCTTAAACAATACTAACTTTTGTCCAACATAATCCAGTCTAATCTTTAGGCTTATACATAATACTGCAGTCCACTCTCATAATATAGTGAAAACGATTACCAGAGATTTAATACTATCATTAATCCCCATATATATGTCTTGTTGGTCACATCCCAAACATTCAAAGGCCTTAATCGTGTATTCTCTTGAATACCTTAGTGAAAACATGGGTGCAGTTAAAAGTTAACACTTTCCACATACCAAAATCCTCAAAATTCTATATACTCAAACCATGATATCACTTAGTCCTTATATCAATCATGAGCTCATGAATACTGTTAAACATTTCATTTTCTGGTTTTCCCTTCATTATGCGCATATCATCTTATTTCCAAAAATATCTCAATCACTTTGAATACCACATTAAACCAATACATAAATATTCCAATACTTCATGATACAACATTATTTTGGAATCCCATTAAATAAACGCTTAATCATTCCACCACATTGTTATCATATTCAACATCGCCAATAGTGATCGCATGTGACTTCCCTTTGTCCTTTTCCTTCAGTGGTTGCTCATGTTGATCATCACTAACCCTTGGATTAGGGCAATTATTAGCATAATGCCCCATTTCCTTGCACTTGAAGCATTGAAGTGTTGGTGGTGCGTTCTCTGCAGTGTTTGCTTTATTCACATCATTAGAAACCCTTTTTCCATTACTTCGACACTCAGCTGCTCGATGACCTTCTTTTCCACACTTAAAACATTTTCTAGTCCCTTTAAGACAATCTCCACCATGCTTCTTTCAACACTTTGTGCATAAGGAAACATTCATATTCTTTTCACCATTATTCTGAGATTTCTCCTTGAACTCCATCTTTCGTTTCTTGTCAAAACCATGAGATGGATATGTAACACCAACTTCCATTTCTACCTTGATAGCACAACGCACAATTTCTTCATAGCTACTGAAGTCTCTTATAGCTAATGCCCTTCGAAGACTTGGTTTTAAGCCACTGAAAAATCGATCAACTTTACTTTCAGGTTGGATGATAATACCAGAAGCATACCTTGCATGTCTTGTAAAATTTGCTTCATAGGTACCAACAGATTCATCGTCCCTTTGCTTCAGTTCAAGAAACTCTTTCTCCATCTTTGTTCGAAGAATACGAGGGAAGTACTTACTGAAAAACAAGTTCTTGAACTCGTCCCATTCCATGGACTCAATTTCATCTCTTGGCCTCGTATTCTTGATAAGATTCCACCATTGATCAGCTTCACCTTCCAAACGATGTACTGCTAAGATGACTTTATCATGTTCAGAACATTGAAGAACTGAAAATATCTTTTCAGTAGTACTGATCCATTGTTCAGCCACAAGTGGATCAGAAGACCCACTGAAAGAAGGTGGACGTTGCCTCATGAAGGACTCAATAGAATATTGTTCCCTTCTCTGCTCATTTGGAAGTCCAGAATGATTCATAGCTTGTGTAAGTATAGCAATAAGATTTTGCACTCCATCTCCCATAACATTTGTTTGTTCAGGAGGGCAATCATTGCATTTTCCATTGCATTGATCAACACGGTTCCTTCGGGTTCCAGCCATCGTCTAAAACCCAAAAAGAATAGTGTGAGAGGAAAAAATCATGCTAGGGAAAACAACATAATAAAGGGGGAGTACCTTCAATATCCAACATCTTAGGTTTAATTCTATGATCGTTAGCGTAATTCTATTACTATAACCTATACGTATACTTATCCCTAGGGACATCCCTAGACATACCTTAGAAATATCTCTAGGGATCTCACTAACGTTTTCGCATCCTAGTTTCCAAAGGTTGACTAAACCTTTCCTCTGATACCAACTGTAGAGACCCGAAACCTGACGTACATGGACATTACATTACTTTTGCGGAATACTTAGTACATAACAAAAACACACACACAAGGATCGTAATAGTTTAGTGTCTTTGGAAACTCGGAACGTAATCTTCTAATCGTGGTGAAAGATCTTCAATATCTCCCATAAAGATCTTCCCTTTTTTTTACCTAAAAACCTTTCTTTATATCCTGGGGAAAAGAAAACATAAAAGGGTGAGCTCAAATGCTCAGTAAGGGTAAACAACAGAAATATCAATCACATCATATACATAAGAACATAGCTTTTGGAAATCTTAACCTTCAAAAGAGATCATAATATCATAACATTAGATAAATCATAGAAGTGAAAATGAGATCCCCATAATCATAACATAAAACTTGAAACTTTGTGGAATGCACACATAATCATGGAAAATCATTTCTTGTTAGTCATGACTCATTGCCAAGACTATCTTAGTGGACAAAGTCCCTTTCTGAATCGAGTAACCCTCGTTTCAGTCCTGTTTCACTGAACCGGTATAACCTACCATTTCAGCCATGTCTATCTCATGAGATATAAAATCTTTACCCAATGCATTGGAGGGAGATATAGGTCCCACCCATCTTATAATGAATCCTTTCTTATGTGTGCCACATAATCATAAACCATAAATCATAGCGTAACCCATGTAATAAAAATGGAATTCTTAAACAACATGACATCATAAAACAATTCATATAAGATAAAGGAATTCATAAAAATATTTCCATCACAACATAATCAAATCCATGTAATAATAGGGATAAAAACAGAACCCTTTTATTATCATAGATGGAAAATAATTTTGACAAAATACTTGAACTCCATTCTTGAGGAAAATATCATTTCTATTTCAGAAACACTTTTCCTTTCATAACATGTCATACGACTTTAAAATAAAAGAAGTTGATTAAAAATAAACTTGAAAACTTGTAAAGGAAGTTTCTTGGAAATAATGTTTTAAAAATCCATTCATGCCGTATAAGTTAAAAAAAACATTCTTCGTACTTTTGTCGGAAAAGTCAAAAAGTACCTCGTACGAAAAACGACAAAAGATTCCTTTCATACATATTACTAAAAACTCACCGAAGGGTAAAAATGGATTTAAACAATTGTAGGTGGATGGAAATAATATTACATATTGATGAAACATGGATGTGGATGATAAAATACACCCCAATAAATACTTACGAATAAACAATCTCGGATAAAAATGAGATTGTGATATTTCCCTTACCTTAGGTCCGACTTGCTTTGTAAGTGTCCGAACCTAATGTATAATGATTTAAATCATGTTATTGACTTATTACAGAATCATATTCATTGTTATGATATCATATATGGTTCACTTATGACATTATATTACCCGTTCTTTTGTAAATTCCATGTTAAAGAAGCGTTTTGGGTAAAATCGTTTCATTTATCGTAGGTGTTTTGACTTGTTGTTCTTGACATCATTATTACTTATATCATGATTTACTTACTTCCAGAATAAAAAATATGATTTATATATCATATATATTCAGTATATATATATAATAGGTAGATAAATAAAATGAAAAACACCGTTCATGGAGACGGTAGTCCGTACGTACGCATGAACGTTGTTTTCCTTTCCTTATTGTCTTGAAATGGAAGTAAGTAGATGACATACATATGTATATATATACATAAATCCAGTAGCTTTATAATGTCATATATTTCATTATTATTTCTTATATATACTTTATAATCATTCTTAAATGGTTAACATGGAGAATGAATCTCATCGTGTCGTGGAGACGGTAGTCCGTACGTACGCACGATCGATGATAACATTTCTATAAATATTGAATTGAATTGGAGTGGATTATACAATATATCAGAATCAATATGATGTTTTAATAACTATGTATAGTTATTCTTTACACCATTATACCCATCCATGTAAGGTGGTGGTGGAAAATAGATTACACCACGGCGTGGAGACGGTATTCCGTACGTACGCACGCGCGGTGATTTCTTTTTCCGTAGGATGGATAGATGGTGAAATAGGTTGTTTCATACTTATAATAACATATCAGTATATGAGTGATACTGATGTTATTACTTCATACTGAAACAACCTAAGAAGAAGAAGTGGAAGAAGAAATAAAGATGAAAGAATTGGTAACGGTAATTACCTCTTCTTTGAAGTGCCTCTTTGAGACCTCCTCTTAGGGCACTAAAATTGGTCTTTGAGGAAGACCAGAACCTCTAGGATGTTGCTAGGGAAGTGGAGAAGAGATTTTGGCAGGGGTTGGCCGAGCTTGAGTGCTCAAATTGGTGTGAGGAGGAGGGGGAGGAGGTGTCCTTTTATAGGGGAGGAGAGGGGCACCTTAGGAATATCTCAAAATATTATTTTATATTAAAGTCAAAATCGGTTTATAATGGTTCAAAAGGGTCTTATTTCGAAGCTAAAGTGGGGATGGGTCGAAATCATATCAACCAATAGAATTTAGACAAGTTTATGATATTATTTTAACCTTATCAATTATATTTAACTCTAAGTTAAATAATTTAACTTTTACCATGTCTTTTTGTTTTCTTTCACAATATGGTTAATACACTTACTATAACATGCCAAACGAACCCCAAATTGTTTATTATTAATATATATATCCTTATCTAAGTCATTTGGCCGAACCTTAGATTTTTAGGAATACAATAACAATTAATAATATAATATTTGATTTAAAAACTATTTTTTGTCAATTTTGACACTATTTGATATATGATTTTTGTGAAAGTCATAACAGAATTAAATGTTCGAACCAAGTTGATTAAATCAACATTAATATATCATAGTAACCTAGAAAATTAGTGGAATTCATAAAAAATCTCAAATTACATTTATTTTGGTGTTTATAACATCAATTATGTCAATATTTCATTAATAAGATAATTACCGCATCATTGTTGTGTCATAAATAAATTAAATTATTTGATGTCTAAAAATTACAAATAAAATACCATCATGTAGGAAATCCTTTTAGCTTTCTAATGAATATTTACAATCGAATTTATCTTATGTATAACCCCATATTAAAAATGATTTACTTATTAAACTTTGATTTTAACTATTTTAACCTTTCTTTAAATAAATTAATAATAAATGTCCTAATCTAATCCAAGTGGGCCTAAATTGTCATATTTTATTCCTAAGTTTGTTTTTGGTCGAATTACACTTGTCCAATAGAATTAGGACATGTGTTAGGGTAATAGTAATATCATATTTACCCTTAGTTACCCTATTTACTATTAACCGCGGTTAAAAAAAGTAAAAAGTTACTATTCACCAAAAAATTATTTTCATCTCATTGAACCACATTTTAGTCCTTGATATTAACCGTGTCTCTCGGATTTTATAAATTCCATTCACAGAAGCGGTAAAATTAAGTTTTATGCAAAATTCAGTTTTTTAACCTACCACTTAGTAGTTTCACTATTCATCAAAAAATGATGTTTTTCAGAACAATGCCAAAATTTCATCCCAAGCTATGTTTCATATTCCGAATTCAAAAATGAAGTCTATTTTACCAAATTCATAACATAAAAGTTGCATTAATTAATTTTATAATTAAATCCCGCTGTTAAAACAAATAGCGTGTTTTTAAGAAACAATATCTATCAAAAGATTGACACTTGTTTATGTCTAGTTTAAATGTGAAATTACATCCAATGACCAACATTGTATTAAATTGTAAAAATATATTCTAAATATACTTTAAAACCACTCAAATTAATGATTTATCACTATTAATTATTTCTATTAAAAAAGTTGTTTTTAATTATAATTTAGTAATTTTAACTATTCATCAGAATATGAAAGTTATCCGAAAAGTACCAAAATTTCACCTTAGGCTAAATTCGATACTCCGAATCCAAAAATGAAGTTCATTTTGAGAGCTAAAATTTCTAAAATTTAAAAAAATGGTTATTACTATTCATAACGGCTAGTTTTAATAATATTTTAATAGCATATCATTGTTTCGTGAAACTCAGTATTACGTACCACACACGCTATCGAGGAAGGTTGCGATTGAGTGTAATGCAAGGCAAGTCAAGGATGCGTGTTGTGAAAGCTCCTTTTGGTGTAACGTAAAACACAAGACATTAATAATATTAAAAAGAATATTTTTCATAAAATCTCGGGTTGTTACAAATTATATACTAATATGTGTTTGGAGATCACTAATTTGCCCAAGTGGTCGAAATCAAGTGGAAAATTATTCAACAAAACTATTGAGTACCGATTCACCACTCCCCTTTCAATGGAAAATAAATATTAATTGTTCAATAAATCTTTTACTTGATTCATCAATATAAAAAAAATATGATGTTGTATGCTTTTATTTTATCATTTTTTATACATTTTACATATTTTACTAAAAATGAACTAATATATTCCCTTAAATATTTTCTACAAGAACATTTAAAATATTCATAATAATTTATCAAAATAAACCATGAATATTGTATATCCTAGGTTTTATATAGGGTTTTAAAATTTCATGAAACAATATAATAAATTGAAAAAAATTCATTAATAAATTAGTTTCCATGACATTACTATTTAACATATTCCTACATAATCAAAAATAACAAAAACATAATCCATAATTGTAATTTCAGAAATTGAGGTATACTCATGGGGATATTAAAAACAGACTAATATGGTGTTTATTTACTAATACATGAACATATCACATATATGGAACAAAAATACATTAGTTATTGAATTTTATCCTTGTCATGATCAACGGTATGCCCCAATGATTCTACCTTCATATAATGCTCCAATACGTGATGTTTTTGTTGTATGTTCTTGTAGGATGAGTAAATGTTTTATCCCGTCTTTGATTATTGAATCACATCATTACATTTCATATATAACAATTCTAATTTAAATTTATAATATCTATATTATCAATGATAACAATGATGAATGGTCATTATTCAATTCGATCATATTTCCCACCATAAATGTAATGTCCAAACATACATCCCATAAATTCATTAAAAATAATCCACAAAATATACTACTCATTTTAAGAATTTTATTATATTTATTCAATGATTTATATTTCTTTACTATTATTATTATTTATATGGAATTCATTGGAAATTTTGATCTAAAAAACATATACAATGTCTTTGAAATGTTTATTTTTACAATAATATAATATTAGTTATTAAGATCTATGTAAATGATTAATCAATATTTATAGCACACATTTTTTAATGAAAATATTCTTTTTTAGTACTAGAAATTATAATTTATTACATTGAACAAAAAATTATAATAATTAATTATTAATTTGATTTATGATAACCCATGGATGATGGATGATAAGACCTTGTCACTAAATCCATTGGTTTTTATATAGTTTATTTCATCAATGAATTCTTTCATAGATTCTTCAACATATGCTACATATAATATAACAAAAAATGTTTATTATACTAGGAAAATAAATTGTCACATTATTTTATCTGAAGTATGGATCAACCAAATGATGGTCCACCATTAAACCTAGAAAGGGTCTAGAATATAAAACCTAAAATGTTTTTTACGGATGATTCTGTACAGTTGAGATAGAATTCGTGACATAGTTAGATGATATTTCATAACTCATATATACTCAAATATCTCAAATGGTCTAGTATATCATTGACATAACCTCTATTTTCTTTTATACCACATAAACCCCTTCATTGGTGGCATATTTTGGACTAATAGATTTATAATGAGGTTTTCATCGTCATATTTATATCTACATTGAGTTAATGTTATATTACATTGGAGTGATAATATCTTCATTAATTACTCTTTCCTATGATTTGTATTCAATGTTATTACTTGTCCCACACCATCCCGTCATGTTGTAGTATGAGATAATTCCTAATTTTAGGCTTTATATAGTTAAATTTTTATATTAGTGTGGTAAATTTAATTTATTAAAACTATACTAGAGATAACTAATTATCCCAGATAACATAGTTATATTAGATAATGAAATGTTATAGACTTTTATTGATTAAATGGAACTTAGAAACTATTTATTTAGAGGGTGGGGATAGGATGTTCATAGATTATTCTATATATCAAAATCCATATTTTTACCCTCCAAAATATAAATATAAACCTAAGGTCAAGATTAGAAACTATTGATAAGGATGTTCATTAGATCCACACATTTCGATTTATATATAACATAACAATACCATCAATATAAACTTATTTTAAAATAACAAGGAATTGATCGTTATTTGTTATATGTTCTATAATGACCCATATTTTGTTATTTACCTTTATTATATTTTTTAAGAATAGTTATCAAATCCAATGAAATATTATCCATCTTCAACTATTATATTTCCAATGATGCAAATGCCCTTTATGAGTTTTTATTGTAGCCTTCACAAGTCCCCAAAATATTTTTTTTTCATAATAAACTACCATACCATTCCTCATATGGTAAAAAATGAACATATATCTATTAATAAATATTTGATATATATATATATATATATTAGGTAAATGAATCATTACATACATATATCATTAAATATTTTATGGATTGAACACATAACCTCTTTAAAATCTGTTAAACATCATCATAACAAAGGACAATACAAATTAATTTATGTTTCATCACATCATCCATATTCATTATTTGGCCCAATCAGCATATTAATATTTGTTTATCATCTATTTAAATGAATTTTTTGTTAATACATGGAAGAATTATGTTTTAACCCATCCATCATAATATGTAAATTCGACATTAATGGATCCTTGAAAATTATTTCATTCAGTATTGTCCTCTTTGGTAAAAAATTTTATTTTCCACTAAACATTACTTCGACCATGATTTAATTCCAATATGATAATGTATATAAATTTCATAATCATTTTCTATTTTTAATCCCATATTTTTACTCATATTATGTTATTTTAGTGTAATGATATATTTCGAGTTATTTTTTGAGTGTACATATCACAATTATCTCTTCAGCTATATTCCCTCTATATAAATAGTTCTAAGATCAACCCTTCCAAAACGACATGACGAGTCATATAATTATTCTTATATAGATTTATATTTCATGGTGAACATTCCATATCCATATAATCATTCATTAGAATAATTTGAAAACTATACCATGATTCATCAATTTAAATATGAAAAATTTATACACTATATAGAAGAGTCAATATAGTTTTATTCACCAATATATTACTTAGATACTCATTAATGTCTCCATATTATTCATTTATGGTTAAATATACCCGTTATGAACTAAAATGGATAATTAATATCTATTTGATTAATTTTTCGAATAGACCATTGATTATATAATTTTAACCCAAGGAATCATCATATTTAATATATACCACTGGATATTTTACATTTCATTGAATAAAATTACAAGGGTTTACAAATATACAATCCATGGAAAAAATATGATCATCGAAATCCCATATTTTTTTCTAAGATTCATATATAATGAATTTCCAACATATTTATATTTCCTTAGAATTTTTATTTTTATTTTTGAATCAGTTTAATTATTCTCATAAATCCTTTTGTATAAAATAATTTTATAAAAAAATCAAATTAATATATCAAGATCACAATTCAATATTTTATTCCTGAAATATGTAAACATAGAATGTTTATTTGTTATCTTAAAATTCATTAATGTGAACTCATTATTCCAATATAATTTTTTTCCTATGATATCATACTATTAACAAATAATTGGTGATATATATAATGAATACTAATCATCATGATGAATTATTAACCTTAATGATAGGAAATGAGATCATTAATACAAACAATTGGAACCTTGGTCATTATTGAAATTATATTTATTTCATTAAAAATAATATTTAACCAATTTATTATATGATTCATATTCATAAATAAAGTGGTTTACCCCTAGAGAATCTATGGGAATTGTGATTAATTTTTAACATAATTTTTATATTTTCTTCACTAATAGTAGAAAGAAAAATAATTTCATTATATATAGTGGTCTAGATATGTGTTTTTAAGACTAATAAATTAAAAATATAATTAGTCATCAAAATTTTCATGAAATCATGTGAATTAGTTAGCACATTATTCAATATAATTTTTAACAATGTGAAAATCATCTATTATTGAATCCTATTTACTCTTTATATAATAAATTTCAACCATGTATTCCCTAATTACATTATCTTGTTAATATATTGGGCGGAGAATGATAAAATATTTCAGTATTAAAATATCCATTGGATAAGTAATCCAATATATTCCTCAACAATTGGATCTTATTATACCAATTGTATATTTTCTGATTTTAATTATATTACTAATCGATCCAAAATGTTATATAAAAAACGTAAATTGTACTATTGGTTTGATAATGCATCTAGGATGATCAATTATTAAAATTTTCTTAATTGAAGGTATTACACATATAACAAATTATATAATATATTTTAAAAATTTGATTATATCATCATGGTAATTTCATTTAAGTCATTTTTACCATCATCATCATGTATTTTTTAAATATTATTATTCATGCACTATATGTCACTTCATGGATTGGTCACCATGGATATTGGTCTATTAATTAAATTAATGTATTTTATACATTGAGTTGAATCATTTTACCATGATAACTTCACAACTAAATTTTGGTTGATGTGCTACATGATATATCTTTCCACATTTAATGTACACAATAAATCCCCTTTAAAACTCCCTTTCTGTTTCTTCCCACAAACAATGCATATAGTGAAATCCATTCTTAATTTATTTCTTTTATATTAGATATTTCAATATAGTAATAATTCATCATATTCATAATACTTTTCTCTATGTAAATGAATGTTTTTATAACTCAATCATAAAGTTATTATTAGATTTTAAAATAACTCCATGTGAGGAAATATTTTTAGAGAGTAACAATTTTTTTGGACATGGTTCAAAATAAATTCCCAAGTTATCAATATCTCTTTCTAGCATTAATATATTATCCAAATGATACATTTATAACCTTTTAAAATTATATGCATACTCAACTGCTAACATTTTATTATCTTATCTTAGATTGAATACATTTATTTACATTTAAATTGGGTTATATGAAGGAAAATACATGCCACATTGTTTTATCAGTGATATTTAGTGAACATGGTTCAAACATTGAGGATCCGTGAACAGTGTTTCTAGAACAGTGAGGTCTATCAGTAACCTATGACAGTAGTTTTACTGTAATGGTAGGTTTACAGTAACAGTAGGTCTACAATGTTTTTAGAATGGTGATGACTATCGGTAACCTCTATCGGTAACCGCTAACAGTAGGTGTATAGTAACGATAGGTATACAGTGTTTCCAGAACGATGAGGTCTATCGGTAACCTCTAACGGTAGGTGTACAGTAAAGGTAGGTGTACAATGTCTAGAGCATCTTTCAATTTCACCCCTTTGATGTTTCCATTGACATGAAATACATTTAAAGCCTTATTTAAGGACTCTTAAGGCCGATTCAAAGACCATAAATCCTATATTAATCATTCCTATGGCTCATGATGTTTTTACTTGGTCAAACCATGTGGTTTAATGTGATCCTCTTTTAATGGGGAATAAATCGTATCTTAAACTCTCGCCCCATTAAATCTTCAAATGGAACAAGATATCTTCCACCCTTGTTCTTCTTCTTTGTTCTCAGCTATGAGATTCTAGATCCATTCAATTCTTCCCATAGGCATTTCAAAATCAAACTTTACCCCTCATATTGGTTCCGCTGTATTTTGATGTAACCGAGTTGTATCGGTCTATCTTCGATATACGTTATCACGAGAGGATGATCATGACCCGTTGTGTGGATAAAGAATGTGAGGAGCTGATTGAGTTAGGGTATTTGTTTCATCCCATTATTTTACATGCAACTGTATTGTTAGCATGTTTAATCCCACTGGATGATAATGGAATTGACATAATAATTACTTTTACCCAATAAATAAGTTGATATCGATCATTTATTATTGCATCTTGTTTTGTTAGATAGTGTGATAACTATTCATTCTTTTCTTAGCTGTTTGTTCTTGATGGATGTCGGTAAAGAATGTAAACCAGGAATAATTGATAATTATTGGCTAAAGATAAAGAGGCATGAAAACGAATATGGCTCTTCTTGTAATTTGATGTTAATCAAATTAGTGTAGTAAGAATGTTTATTTTATTTGTGATAACATACTGGTTAGGTATCCCGAATTTGGAACCAATGAATAATATATTGGTTAACCCAAGATGGATTAATGTACTAGTGGTTGTTATAAGATAATTGCTTGTAGGGTTTTGAGTTACCCTCTTGTTTTTTAAGGGCCAAGAGACCAATTGTGAAGTTGTTTGTTTTTCTACTTCTTCTTTTTTAATTTGAGCCCATATGGTTTTGGTGATATTTGGAGGCATGGAGGACCAATTTGTTGTGGCAGAAGATGACGCCTAGATTGGTGAGATGCATCAGTTTATGAATGTGGGTGTCGAGGAGGACACCAAGGATAATGGAATGGGATGAATGTGATTATTGGATGCTTGGTAATTTTGATTGGTTGTTTATTAGCTTTAAATTTTACCACTGCTCAGGGTAGATGGTCTTACTTACCCATCTTCTGAAAGAGAAAAATACACGTGGGGTATGCCACTTGAATTCTGTGTTTAGCTACTCAAGGAATGATGGATACATGCTCTTACTATAAGAGGAAAAGACTCAATGATAGTACAAATACTCACCGTGTTGAGCCCCCTTTTGTTTAGTAGCATATAATGTTTTTCAAGAATTCTTGGGAATGTGGGAATGTATTTCTATAATGAATAATTGAATAAATAGTGTTAACCCATCGGGATAGAGATGTTGGAACATAATTATGAGGTTGTAATTTTTTATGGACCAGTTGACTTTGTGTGTCATGCTAAAGAAATTTAATATGGGATTGTTATTGGTTAATTAAGGTTTAAAGAATTAATTAACTTACAACATAACTGATAAAAAGGTAATGAATTAATCTAATACATCAATTTAAATGGCAGTGTTCTTATAGGATACATAGTCTTAGAAGTAGCAGCCCAGAGTCTGAGAGACGTTAGTTGTAGTTGTTTTTAGGACTATGTAATGAACACAGTGTGGTTGTAAGATATAATATATCATTTTCATTTTTTGTTTATATATGCTACTCCACCCTGTCAGTAAGGGAAATTGACACCTCAGGTATTCTGAGCCCTGGGGGTGGTTTCCCCAATATTCTGGTGGAAGGATGGATGGCTTACTACCCCCTTTTCCCCCTCTTTCTTCCCTTTGTTGTTAATGGTGCTGGAAGAAAAATTGGTTCGTTTTCCCAATATATGTGTGTAGAGGGCTGTAGTTTCTTGTGGTTATTCCAACGCATATATTCTGGATATAGTTTTCTATGGACTACTATAGGTGTAATGTTTATAGGTTGTGATGGCTTTAGGATCCTTACTCGATGTATGTGTTGTAATGGATTGAGGTATAATACCTGACGTATGGTACAAGTTATGCGAGCTATGGTGGCTCCCAAATACTGCTTGGTAACTTTGGTGTGTGGGCGTGGTGGTTTTTTTGCACGAGGTGCATATTTTGGTGCTTCACCCAGGTGTCTGCGGGTAAGCCTTTTTAGAGAAAGATGCTCAAGATGTGTGATGTTTGGGAAAAGCAGAAAACTTTTTGGTAAGTAGTAGCGGGGTACCCTTTATATTCTTTATTATATGATATATTCTTCTATATGTTACTTGGTGAGAGTAGCCATGGTGATTTTGGGAATTTACTATACCATTTTAGGTGACGAGTTAGTTTCATTTGTTGTTAATTGTGCTTTAGCATTCTTTCATTATTTTTGCATGAGAGGATTCATGGAGGATACAACTAAGTATACTGTTATACTCACCCTATGTATATATAAACTATTTTTAGGTCACATGGAGAAGGTTAGAGATCAGGACGATGTTTACTAGCTTGTGGTTGTAGGAGATGTTCGGGCATGTGGTTGCTACTGTTTGTTACTTTCTTTTGGGTACTTGATGTTTTTTTCTCATTCAGTTGTTGTACTTCTTCAGGAAATTTCATATGTGTACTTGGGTTTTCTTTTATATTACAGTCTGATTTGGAGTTTATTATTGTCTATCGTATGTCTCTTCTACATGTGTTATCATAGAGGGTAATGCCTCCCATTTTGTGTGTTACAATACCCTTGGTTATAGTCTCCAACTCAGGGCCAACTGGAGGTGGAACTCGTTGTTCCTTATCTCTATTCTCACATTGCCAAACTAGGAGGGGTAAACATTGTGGGGAGGGGTTCATGATAGAGTGGAATCAGAGGTCTGGTTGAGGGATAAGAAAGAGTTTGGAGTTAGGCACGGGTGAGGTTGTATGGGTTAGTTGGGCAACAGTTTCATTAATGATTAACAAGATAGGTATAAACTTTAGATAGGCTGATAAAAAGGAATTTAAGGACCCCTATGAACTGATTTATGGTCCTTTAAGTTATCAATGGCTAATAAACAAGGTGATAGTAGTTGCAGGGTAGAGACCTAGGTAAGGATCTTGCATGATTCTTCTTTTTGCATGTGTTTTAATGGGTAGAACATGGGATAGGTTAACCTAAAATTAATAAAAGAAAAAAATTAATTAATTATTGTTGAGTCTTCCATATTACAGATTTAGGAACTCTAACAGTTGTTATTTTATAGGTATGGCTCCAGGTCGACGTCCTTTTCAGGTTTGTGCAGAAAATGTCCAGCAGGTTGTTCTAGCAGATCACCGTGGGGTAGAGGAAGTCGATGATGACACTTGGAGGAAGACACTCTGAGAGTTTCAATGCCAGAGACTATAGAATTATGAGGGCTCTATTTCAGATGCAGTCATGGAAGACTGGTTTGAGGAGGCCGAGATCGACATTAGTTCGATTCGTGCTCGTAACGATCTCTCGGTGTCCTTGGTTGTGACGATGTTGCATGGAGTAGCGAGGAAGTGGTGGATCTTGTTCCTTTGGTATTGTGAGGAGTCAACGATCTCATAATAAGAGTTCTAAGACAGGTTTAGAGTCGAGTTCCATTCATTGACTGTGAAGGTTTCCAGTCACTAGGAGATTCTTACCAATCTATATGAGAGCTCCAGTGTTCGGGAGTTTGGGATCTGTTTAATGAACCTTTTACGATCTGCCTCGGACCTATTTCTAGATGAGGAGTCCAGGGAGAGACATTTTAAGGAGTCTTTGCGTCCAGAGATCCAGTGCCAGGTAACCCCATTTATGATGAAAATATATCTTCGCGTACTATCGAGGGCATAGGTTGTTGAAAGGAATTTTTCCAGGACCATATTATCACGAGGGGGGAATCAACATGACTTCTCACGAAGTAGATATGTTGTTGGGGTTCTCATTTTTCATGGAAGAAGTGTTTTCATTCAGTCGGGTGTAGGTCCTAGCACTTCACATATCATTTATATAGAGAAAGAAAATCTCTAGCATATTCCATGTAATCAGGCTCTTATTTTTCTTGTGGTTGTCGTGGTCATCAGTAGCGGGAGTGCCCCACCATTCAGAGTGGTCATCGGGGACAAGGCGCTATGCTCCAGGATCCTATGTTGAGGCAGTTACAACAGAGGAAGTAGCAGCTGGTTGCACCATATATAGATCAGAAGAGGGTAGATGGGGAAGGTAGAGGAGAACCTCATGATGCTCCCCGTCCTCATATAGCATAGTGAGGCCATGGTGGTGGTCGTCCTCAAGGTTAGAGAGGTCGTGGAGGAGGTCATGGTCAGCTTCATGCTCTAGCGTTTCCAGCTCCAAGTGAGCCATAAGTCGTTAATGGTACCCTTTTATTGTTTTGTACCTTGGTGTATGCCTCAAATGATTTAAGATCGACACACTCCTTTAAATCACCTACTCTTGTCCATGCATTGGTACTTGAGGTAGAGAGTCTTCCAGTGCCCTTGGGGTTGACTACGGTAGTTGGAGGTCGAGCTAACTTGTTTAATGTATGTGCAGACTGTGAGATAGTGTTGGGGGAACACCGCTCTTGGGGAGATTTACTATGTTTACGAATACAACCATATGATGTCACCCTTGGCATGGATTGATTGTATTTGGTGCAGGCTATCATGGATTACTTCAGGAAGAAAGACTTTTTCACTTTGCAGATGGAGTGGAGGTGGTGTTTTTTGGTGAGCGAGACCCTCAGATGTGTCATAGGCGCATTCCATCCTTATCAACCAAGATGTCTGAGATGATGCTATGTTTTTCAGAGGATCAATAGTTTTTGTTTCTATGGTCGTAGAGGAGTACCCTGATGTCTTATCAGAAGAGGTTGTAGAATTACCCGTCGACGAGAGATAGTGTTTGGGATCGGGCTATAGCCAGGAGTGTTTCCTCTCTCAATGTATCCATATAGGATGGCCCCATCTGAGTTACAAGGGCTATGTATACATCTTGATGGTATATTATATTGTGGTTTTTTTCAGCCATGTGTGTCACCATGGGGTGCACTAGTTTTGTTCATGAAGAAGGCTGACAGCTGTTTCCGATTGTGTGTCGATTACCATCACTTAAACAAAGTTAAAATAATGAATCAATGTCATATTCCACGAATTGATGATTTATAAGATCAACTTAATGGTGAAAGATGGTTATCAAAGATCGACTTGCGGTCAAGATATCATCCGATGCGTTTGAAGGAAGAGGATATCCTGAAGGCAGCTTTCTGTTGTTGTCATGGGCATTATGAGTTCTTTGTAATGCCATTTGGCATGAAAAATTCTCTAGATGTATTCCTAGGATTGATGAAAGTTGTGTTTCATGGGTTCCTGGAGAAGTTCTTGGTAGTTTTAATCGATGACATCCTTGTGTACTCCACATCTGAAGAGGAGCATGCATAGCATCTACAATCCGTTTTTGGAGTTCTTCACAAACATCAGCTGTTCAGGAACTTGTCGAAGTGTGAGTTTCGGTCTCGAGAAGTTTTTTTCCTGTGAAATGTTATGCACCAATATGGTATTTCAATGGATCCATCAAATATAGAAGCAGTTGTGTCTTGGGATGCCCCCAATAGAGTGTCAGAGGTGCTAAATTTCCTTGGTCTCACAGGCTACTACATGAGGATTGTGGCCAATTTCTCATGAGTTGTGGCTCTGCTAAAATCTTTGACTAGGAAGGATCTAGCATTCATATGGACTGATCAGTGTCAGGCTTCTTTCGAGTATCTAAAGGGGAAGTTATTAAGTTATCCAGTCCTTTCCTTCTAGCTAAGGGAGTTCAGTTTGATGTTTTCGGTGATGCTTCACATTTGTGGATAGGCTACGTTATCATGCAACAAAGGTCAGTTGTTTCTTATGGGTCTTGTCTGTTGCATCCCCATGAATGCATCTATGCCTCCCATGATATTGAGTTGGCAGTCGTGGTGTTTTCTCTAAAGTTGTGGAGACATCACCACTTTGGTGATGGCATTCTGGTTTTCACCGATCATAAGAGTTTGAGGTATGTTTTCTCCTAGTGTGACATGAACATACGATAGCGTCAGTGGATGGAGTTATTTATGGAATACGACTTCGAAATATCATATACACCTAGAAAAGTGAATGGTGTAGCTGATGCACTGAGCCGAATGTGACGTAGTGATGTTGTGCGAGAATCCGGTGATTGTTGGAGAGTAATGGAAGAACTGTCAGCATTGCATCTTTATATGGAATAATTTTGAGGTAGATGTTTTATTATTCAGATGATTGTATAGTCATCCCTAATGTAGAAGGTGGAAGAGTCCCAGTTGGGAGATCTAGAGGTTCAGGTTTGGAGAGACTGATTTGTTTTTGGTGAGTTCCCTGATGGATGGTCGTAACACCGAGTATTGTATCATGGAAGGATTTTTGTTCACTTGGAAATGCACAAGATGGTTCTTAGAGAGTTTCATATTTCACCATTAGCAGTGCATCCTGGAATGAAAAATATGTACAAAGCCTTTAGGAGCCAGTTTTGGTGGCTAGGGATGAAGCATGCAGTTGCAGAGTTTGTGTCTCGATGTTTTTTCTGCCAGAAGGTAAAGGCCAAACACCGTGTTCCTGGTGGTCTTCACCAGCCATTAATGATTCCTCAGTTCAAGTGGGAGGACATCTCAATGGACTTTGTTGCTGGTTTACCACGAGATTCGAGAAGACATGATGTTATTTTGGTGGTAGTGGATCGTTTAACAAAATAATCCCACTTCATAACAATCATGGTGTCAAGATCAGTGGACGTTTTGTCAAGGCTATATCTAGAGGAGTTGGTGAGACTTCATGGAGTCCCTAGGAAGATCATTTCTGACCAAGATCCTTATTTATCTCATGGGTTGCGAGATTTCTCCAACATGATTTTGGTTCTCAACTATGCCTTAGCACTGCTTTTCATCCTCAAATGGATGGTTAGACAGAGCGAATCTTCCAAACTCCTGATGACATATTACGCTCTTGTGTTCATGATTTTGGAGGATCATGGACGAGGCCCTTATCTTTAGTGGAGATGCTTACAATAATAGTTTTAACTCCACCATCGGAATGGCACCATTTGATGCATTATATGGTAAGCCTTGCCAATCTCCGTTGTGATGGACTGGGGTCAGAGAGTTAGCAATTCTCGGACTGGAACTAGTGCAGAATACAAGAGAGATGGTTCAGGTGATTCATGAGAGGATAAAGATAGAGAAAGATCACCATAAATCATATGCTGATCAAAGAGACCCTTAGAGTTTAATGTTGGGGATCATGTGATTCTGAAGGTGACTCCACGTCATGGGAAATGAAGGTTTGGTCATGGAAGTAAGATTTTTTCTGGGTTTGTTGGGCCTTTTGATGTGTTATCTTGTGTTGGAGCTATGGCATATCGAGTAGCAATTACCCCATAGATGAGTCAGATACATGATGTGTTCAATGTATCATAGCTCTGTCATTATCGTCATGATGACTTTCACATCATTTATTGAGGAGAGATCGATGTTGATGTTGATGAAACCTTTGAGGAGCAACCTGTGGAGATCTAAGTCCGCAAGGAGAAGGTGTTGGGAAGGTTTTCAATCCTCTTAGTTCATGTATTGTTGCAAAAAATTGGAATGGAGGATAATACCTAGGAACGTGAGTCAAAGATACGTGCTCAGTACCCAGAGTTGTTTGATGTTTAACTCTTTTCATGTAACGATGTTCCCTTTGTGGTTAGACCTTTTCTGTTTTATTTATGAATTTATTTGCTTTGGTGGCTTGATCTATTTTAAGAGGTATCTCGAATGGTGGTTGTTTGGAACCCATTTTATTTTTGTCTTTTTAGTTTTTTTTGAATTCTCATGGACGAGAATGTTTTGATAGGAATCTGATGTAATGGGCTAGACCTCTCTAGTCCATTACTTCGTGAAAATATGGTGTTTGAGTTTTTCCGGGCAGTCATGGTGACTTATCTCCATTATTTGTTTTCCAAATTTACAATTTTGTGAATAGTTCCATCATTGAACAGTATTCTATAGATGAGGTTCAGTAAACATTGTTCTATTGGTGAGGTTTTATAAACAATGTTCAAACAGTGAGGTTTAGTGAACAGTGTTCTATCAGTGAGGTTCAGTGAACAATGTTATATCAGTGAGGTTCAGTGAACAATGTTCTATCAGGGAGGTTCAGTGAACAGTGTTCTATCAGCGAGGTTCATTGAACAAAGTTCTATTAGAGAGGTTCAATGAATAGTATTCTATGCGTGAGGTTCAGTGAAAGTTGTTCTATGAGTGAGGTTCAGTGACCATTGTTCTATTAGTGAGGTTCAATGAAGAGTGTTCTATCAGTGAGGTTTAGTGAAGAGTGTTCTATCAGTGAGGTTCATTGAATAGTTTTCTATCAGTAAGGTTTCATGACCATTTTTTCCAGGAAGGTGAGGTCTATCAGTAACCTCTAATGGTAGGTGTACAGTAACTATAGGTGTACAGTATGGTAGGTCTATAGTGTTTCCAAAATGGTGAGGTCTATCGGTAACCTCTATAGGTAACCTCTAATGGTAGGTGTACAGTAATGGTAGGTGTACAGTAAAGGTAGGTCTATAGTGTTTCCAAAATGGAGAGTTCTATCGGTAACCTCTATCGGTAACCTCTAACGGTATGTTTACAGTAACAGTAGTTGTACAGTAATGGTAGGTGTGCAGTTTTTCCATCTTCCTACAGTTTCACCCATTTGACATTTCCTTTGATGTAAAATACATTTAAAGGCTTATTTTATGGACTATTAAGGGCGATTCAAATACCATAAATCCTATATTAATTATTACTGTTAATCATGATGTATTTACTTATTCAAACCACATGGGTTAATGCGATCCAATTTTAATGGGGAATTAAGCGTATCATAAACAGTCACCTAATTAAATCTTCAAAAGGGTCATGATATCATCCTCCCTTTTTCTTCCTCTTTGTTCTAGGCTATGATATTGTAGAACCTTTTAATCCTTCCCATACGAGTTTCATAATCAAAATTTATTTATCAGTTTGGTTTCGCTCTATTTTGATTCAACCAAGCTATATCAGTATATCTTCTATATTAGATGATGGGAGAGGAGGAGCGTGACCCATTGTGTGTATAACGAACGTACAGAACTATTTGAGGTAAGAGATTTTTTGCTTCTCTTTCCGTTACATGCGACTGTATTGTTAGCTTGTTTAATCCCACTGGATGACAATTGAATTTACATAATAAATATTATAAATGGATAAATAAATTATTATTGATCGTATGTTATTGCCTCTTATTTTTCTATATAGTTTGATATCTATGCATGAATTGCATAACTATTTTTTATTGATGGAAATTGGTAAAGAATGTGTACTGAGATTAATTGATAATTGTGGACTAATGATAAAGTTGTATGAAAACGAATCTATTTATTTTTTTAATTTTATGTTCATCAAATTAGTTCAGAAAGAATGTATATTTTATATGTGATAAAATACTAGTTAGGTTTCACAAATTTGGAACCGACAAATAATAAATCGGTTAACCCCATATGGATTAATGAACTAGTGGTTGTTATAAGATAATTGCTTGCAGGGTTCGGAGTTACCCAGTTGTTTGTTTAAGGGCCAAGAGCCCAATTGTGAAGATGTTTGTTTTACTGAAGCTTGTGTTTTAATGTGAGCCGCGATGGTTTTGGTAATATTTTGAGGCATGGGGGATCATTTGGATGCAACAGTAGATGATTCCTAGAGTGGTGAGATGCATCGGTTTACTCATGAGGGTGTTAGGGAGGACACAAGGGATGACAGAATGGGATTGATGTGATTGTTGGATGCTTGTTGATTTTGATTGGATGTTTATCTGCATTACATTTCCCCACTACTCAAGGCATCTGGTCTTACTTTTCCTTCTTCAGAATGAGGTAAAAACACGTGGGGTATTCCACATGATTTCTGTGTTTAGATTCTCAAGGAAGGATGGGAATATGATCTTGCTATATGCGACAAAGTATAGAAAGGTATTACATATTCTCATTGTGTTGATACCCCTTGTGTTTAGTAGCTTAAAATGTTTTTCTAGAATTCCTAGAATGTGGGAAAGTATTTCTATAATGAATACTTGAATATATGGTGTTAACCCATGGGGATGGAGATGCTGGATCATAATGATGAGGTTCTAATTTTTGACGGAACATTTGACCTTGGGTGTGATGTTAATGAAATTTAATGTCAGACTAATCATGGTTAATTATTGATTATAGAATTAATTAATGTACAGTGGAACTGATAAAAAGGGAAATATGTAATCTAAAAAATCTCTTTAAATGGTTGTTTTCTTATAGGATACCTAGTCTAGAAGTAGCAGCCCGGAGTCTAAGAGACGATAACTGTAGTTGTGTATAATACTAGGTAATTCCCATAGTGTGGTTGTGAGATATAATATATCCTGTAATTTTTGTGTTTCAATACGCTATTCCACCCTATCATTAAGGTAAACTAAAACCCCAGGGATTCTAAGCCATGGGGGGTGTTTTCCACAACATTCTTCCAGGAGGAACGATGGCTGAATACCCCCTTTGGCCATGCTCTTTTCTCTTGGTAGTTACTTGTGTAGGTAGTCCCATTGGTTAGTTTTTTCCATATATGTGTGTAGAGGGTTGTAATGGCTTGAGGATATTTACAGACATATATTCGGGATACAGTTTTCTATGGACTACTATATTTGTAACATGTATAGGCTATGATGGCTTGAGGATTCTTACTCGGGGTATGGGCTGTAATTTCTTGAGGTATAATACCCGACATATGATTCACATTATATGAGCTGTGGGGGATCCCAGAAACTACCTTGTTACTTTGGTGTGTGGACGTGGTGGTTTTGTTGCACGATGTGGATATTGTGGTTCATCGCCCATGTGTCTTTGGGAAAGAATTTTTTGAGAGAGATGCTCAGGACGTGTGACGTTGGGGCAAAGTGGAAAACCAGTGGGGAAGTAGTTGAGGGTAACTTTGAAATTATTTAATATATGATATATTCTTGTATGTGTTACATGGTGAGTGTAGCCATGGTGAGGTTGGGAATTTTTTATACCTGTTTAGGTGATGAGTTAGTTTCACTTGTTATTCACTGTGATTTAGCATGATTTATTTACTTTTTCATGAAGGGATTCAGTGATGATCCTACTGAGTATACTGTTATACTCACCCTATGTATATATAAACTATTTTCAAGTCACATGTATCATGTTAGAGATTAGGTTAGTGTTTACTAGCTTGTGGTTGTAGGAGCTGTACGGGCTTGTGGTTGCTGCTGTTTTTACATTCTATTGGGTACTTGCAGTTTTTTTCCGTTTCATTTGTAGTACTTCTGCATGATATTTCATATGTGTACTTGGGTATTAGTTTATATTCTAGTCTGATTGGGAGATAATTTGAGTCTATCTTATCTCTCTTCTTCATCTGTCCTCTTAGAGGGTAATTCATCCCATTTTGTGTTTTTCTATACCCTCGGTGCTAGTCACCAATCCGGGGCCTATAGGAGGCGGGACTCGGGTGTCATTATCTCACTTCTCACATTACCGACCCATGAGGGGTAAACTTTTTTGGGAGGTGGTAGTCACATCATCCCCTTTTATATTAAATCCACTATATCAATTTGGACCCCCATACGAATCCATTATAATGTTGGATTTGGGGTTTTTTTAATGTTTTGGACCAACCTGTATTCACATTTCCTACATTTAATTATTTTTTAAAATTATTCAATATTTCATTCATTTTGTAAATTTTTATAATAATTCTGTATCCTTCCCAAATCCAAATACTATAGGATCTCTCTAGTTACTTATTTTGAATCATTGGAGTGCATTCGGATCACAGATTAAGGATAAAATTCCTAGGGATTCCCAAATCATCCAGATTTGTGAATTTAAATTGATTCTCCCATAAACCCTTCAGTTATCACTCTTTCTCCACCATTTCAGTATACACATAACCCACTAAGACACATTCTAACCTACCAATATGTTTTGGTTGCTTGGATATTCATCCTTCGGTGAATTTTGTGTGATTTCATCATGATTGTTCAAGTTATGTGATTCCTTCACGGGTTTTCCATTTTTTATGGATTCCTCCAACATTCATGAATTTATAAAATGTCTCCAAATTAAGGTTCGATCCTGGGGTTTTATTTGTTTTATTTTTGGTCAAATACTGTGGTTTAGAGTGGGGTTTCACCCCCTTTTAGTGTGGTGGTTGTGTGTTTGATGCTTTGAACCATGTTTTGAGGGTTTCAACACAAAAATGATGGTGATTACATGTGTAACCATTTTATGATTATTTAGCTTGTTGTATTTAATCATTTGTCCTATTCCACATATGTTATGTGTGGTGAGAAAACTTTTTATAATTGACATGGTAAGGCATTTAAATTTATAATTACATTTTAGATTGAAATTTGGGGTTTTTCATGTGTAATAGTTTGGGTATTATTGGGGTGTATTTTGTAAAATATGAAATTGGTTTACTAAATCTTTTTTGTGAAGCCGATTCTACATTGGTGGGGTCATGCCCTTCCATTTTGTTTTAAAGAGGGTTTTTAATGGGTTTCATGTTTATAACCATGTTATGCCTCTTAAAAGTGTTTTATGAAAATCCATGTCTTTTCATGTGCATATTTTGTGGTATTATGCTAGATGATTTTATAGTACTTGAGAGAGGTTTATTAAATATTTATACGGCTGATAATTTTAATTTAGATTTGTATTGATGTGACATTGTCGTTGAATTATTTTTTTTGAAATGTGTTTAATGTGAAAATCTTTGGTATACACCTTATAATTGTTTGATGAAATATTTGAATAGTTAAATGATTTTTTGAAGAGGTGAAACAAATTGGGAAAATTGTTTTGAATTGTGTATATTTTGAAATGGTCTAGTTTAAATGTTAAAGGGTTTTTCATGTGGTGTGTATCCTCTGGGGAATGTTTTATAAAACTGTTTAATGTAATTGCTAAAATTTGAAATTTATTTGAATGTGATGTGGGATTTTTTGTGTCAGTGTGGTGTGGAAAATGGATTTTTGTTATATAAAGGGTATTATGAAATTTCTGATTGAGATGTTATGTGATGTTTCGAATCATGGAAATGATTTTATATAATTTTTAATGGATGTGTTTAACTGTGGAAGAGATGAAAAATGTGTTGTGGGCTATTTTGGCATGAGATGGATTTCAAAATAAATTTCAATAAAAAGGGGATGATGTGATTTTGTGTTGTACATGTGGTCTATTTAGTTGTTGAGTGATGTGGAAGCCATATTTTCAGGTTCATATCATATTTCATGGATTTCTGATCTTTTTTTTTCCACAATATGGAATATCGAGAATCTATGTGGGTGGACATATACTAGTATGCTATTGATCCTATTGGTTTTGGCCTTAGATTCACATAGCAAGATTGATTCATACAACACTATCTAACCTTTGATGAAGATGATGATTGAGTACCACAAGGTTATGGGTATGTTCTTTACTAGTGGATCATGCATCAGATGCGTAATGTGATGGTTACTCTCACCGAGATACTTGGTACTGGGGTCCCACAGTGAGCGTGAGCCTAGGGGATATTTCTTATTGATTATACTCAGTAGATGTTTTACATATATAGTCGGCATACTGAATGTTTGGATAGAAATTTATGTATTTTTGGTGTTTTATTTAAAAGTTTTGATTCTTTTAAATTACCCACATGAAAACAGTTCTAATTTTTAAAGATATATCTTTTATAAATTGTAACTAGAATTTCATTTTTTTTGAAAAGTTGCATGATTTTCATCTTTTAATGTTTATCAAATAGAATTTTATAGTGGGGGTATTTTACGGGGATTTTTCTCACACCCTACTTACACCTTTGGTGTAAGTAGACTTCTTGATTTTTTGTTGTATGTTTGGGTAAAAATTTTGTGCATATGGTTTGGGTTTTAGCATTCCAACATGATGTGGTGTTGTGGATATGGCTCTAGGTCAATGCCTCTTGCCACATGGAGATTCCTGGAATATTATTTCAGGGTTTTACCTTTGTAATTGTCTTTGAGCATTGTTTTATGTTGGGTGATTATTTTATGAATTTTAATAAAAGATTATTTTGTTTGAAAAACCCATATTTATTTTATTAGACATATTTTTTTTATAAACATGGATAAATCATTCCCAATATTTATTTTTTGATACCAGAGATCTTTTTCTAGCCAATGGGGATTGGTAACACCCTTTGGGCCTTATCGCGGTCCGGTTTTGGTGCAGGTTTATATGGTGACCAGATTCGGCTCGTGACCAAATGGTATAAAAGGTGGTTCTCTCTTTTGGGTCTTGTAATTTGGGGAAAATCCTAGATATAAAAATTTAGGACAGTTAAGACATGAAATGTTTTGTTATGGGTAGTGTGCCTGGCTAGTACACCACATGATGGAATTTTATTTTCCAAGGGATATTGGTATTTTTCAGAGTCCTTTGGTTTTATTGGTTTGTTGTTGATTAGGGAAATGAAAAGAGAGTTAGGTTAATGGATTCGGTGATCTCGTAGGTCTTAGAAAGCCAAATAGATCTAGTGATATTTCCATAGATCTTTCTTCATGACACCAAAGTTATTTTTTATGGCCTCCATCCATATGTGCATGTCTCCCACTGAAACTAGTTTCCTCTCTCAATGTATTGTGTTCATTGGTTTTGAAATCATGGATGTTTGGTTTTAAAGATAATATGTAATGGTTTTATAAAGCGTAATGTTTTTGTGAAATAATTTTTTAATAAATAATGACTGGTTTGATTTTTGAAATGATGTAATTGAATGTTAAGTTTTTTTTTTGAAATTGAAAATGTTGTGTTTACACAACTTTTAAAAAAATGAAATTATGTTAATGTTGGTTTTGAATAAGTGTTTCCAATAGAGTTTTCTAAATTATTGAAAGGTTCTTTTATGGGATGAGGTTTTTTGAAATTGATTTATATGACTTCAATGTGAGTGTTCATTTGAATAAATGGGATTTTGATTTTGTGGATAGTGGTCTTGAAAAAAAGTATGTTTTGGGTGACTGTTTTTGTTTTGAAAAGTTTAAATAATTTTTGTTTTAACCTTTGGTATTTCCATTTGAGACCACATTCATGGGTTTATATGGGTTTATTGATGGTTAATGTCACATCTGGATGATTTTTGGGATGGATATGAGTAGGGTGCCTAGTGTGGCATATAAACATGCATTTGTGAGGCACATGGGAAACCATCGGTGGATACGATAACTGCTAAACCTTTTTTTTCAATGAAATGATACTAAAGGAAAACAAAATATCATGATGACGGTTTTGGGATGGTGTGAATAATGTGTTTTTTAAACTTTTGATATTGTTGGATGTTTTGAGTCCATGAACCCCTCCTGTTTGAAATATGTTTTGGGTTTGTGTTTGGTTAGTAAGCTGGGATGAAATTCTTATTAGTTTTCCATTCTGAGAAATGTTTTGGGATCTATCAAAGTAGTTCCCATCACATGTTCAGTTCAATTTTGTGCAACATTTTGACCTATTTTCTAGCATGGTTGGATTATTGGGCGCTTTCATTACATAAGGTATTCCCCCATTAAGGGTTAGTGCATGATTGAAGTGCATCCCAGATTGATTCACCATTGGAAGATCTTCTAGATGATTAATATAAGGAATCAATTTCTCAAAATTTGGAGATTGAGTTTAGACCATTTCCTTTCTTCATTTATTTGACCCTCTCATAGCACGAGAGTTCTTGTGTAACGTTGAATAAGACCTTAGTTTATTAAATTTCCTAAATCATTGAAGGAGGAAGTGGTCTTAGGTTGTTAGTGTGGAATAGTGTCTAGATGGTGTTTAAGAAGGCCTCGGGGTCCTTCACATTCTCTTTGAAGAAAGGGTTTATGTTAAACCATCGGTGTGATATATTTGTTCATGAGAGTCTATTATGCACAAATGATGGAATTGTGTGTTGTTTTGGAACATGGAATAAGGTCCCCTTCCATGAATTGTTTATCTTAGTGGCAATGGTAACCTTTGGTGATGTCATGTGATGTCGTGTTCTAGTTCACTATAAAGGTGATGTCTGTGAAATATTATGAGAGTCTCTAACATGATGGGAATATATTTCTCAAGGGAAAACATAAAAATCCTCTTTTTGAGAGGAAAGGGATTATATTGGACCTTATTTTCTATTTTTTATCACCCTAATAAGCAATGTTTAATGTCTGTGTTCATCTTATAATCCCCTGTTTTAGTGAAATGGTGGGTTTGGGTAATTTGAGTTTTTGAATGTGTAATTTCTTGGTGATCTAATACTAGATTAGGGTATAGTTTTCATGGCACTGAAAGGAAACTAACATTTTTGGTGTTTCCAGAGCCTAACTACAAGGCCGAAGATGCTAAAAATCATTTGAGCTCCATCCATAGGTCCTAGAGAGAAGCTGTCTCATAGATAGGGGAAATCCCAAGGTAGTTCAAAACCATGTTCAATGTCTTCTCCTTAGTATAAAATATTAGGAAAAGTTTAAAAATCTGATGTTGTTATCATTATTTTTTTCCCATCAGATGGATAGTGGTTGGAGTACCTCATGTCTATGTTATCTCTGTATTTCATTATTTTCCCCTTTGGTTTCCTTTGGGTTTGTCGACATTGGTTGTAAATTAGGTAAGATAGGTTGAGCACATGTTTTGAGCATGGTTAATAGTAACCATTCCCTAGAAAACCATGAAATTAGAAGGACTCACACGGTTAGAGCACAATTTATCAAATTTTGTGCATTAGCCGTGAAACCATCCCTACTCGTTAAATTTGGGTTCTTTATGAGCCATACCATTCTTGATAGTTAATACAGTTGGTTATTAAAGTGGGGTGACATAGTATGATTCTCATGTATAATACATTGTAGATTTTGAATGTAGGACTACCCCTTGTTCTGGGGAGTCTGTTCGGACCTCCCCTGTTAGTTTTCTGTCTTGTCTTGGGAAGCATTGAGTTGTCTCCTATGGTGGGGATCCCATTTGTGTCTCTACATACCTGTAATTCAGATTGGTCCTTGGTCATGGCTTGGTAGTATGTAGTATTTCCGGGGATATATAACATCCTACATATTCCATGGGAATACATTGGGAGTGGAGAACACCCTATGGTCTTGTTATAGAAAGGTAAGTGTAACATACACTACTGCAAATATTTCCTTTATCAGTGAAAAAATAGAAAATTAATAGTTCCAAAAAAGTGCTGTTAATCGAGGAAAAGATATGGGGGAGTCCCATTTCTTATTACTCTGAAAATTTCTAATAAAGGCACCATTTATCCGCACTAAAAAAAGCTCAGATTAAAGACTCATTTATCATAACTTTTTTTAGTGCTCATAAAAGACAACTTTTATCAGCTCATTTTTTACCACTAATAATTTTAATAAAATTGGAAAGAAAATTGAAAAAAATATCTAGTCAATTCATGGAATGGCATCAAATGAACCTCACCCACAACACCAAAGTCAGCATGCCCCAACTACACAGCAGGCCTTTAACACTACCCCAACCACCCTTTAACAGTGCTAGGACTTACTCGCCACACGCATGCCTCCCCGGCCTTCGCCGAGATTCGAACTCGTGACCCCTTACATGCACGCCTAATATGCTTCCACTCTTCCATTTCACATTTTTCTCCTTTTATTGATATATATATATATATATAGTTATAGTAATTCGTATACTAATATATATATATATATATTAATATATATATTTAGTTATATATATATATATATTAATATATATAGTTATATTAATTAAAATATATATTTATTCTTATATTAATATATTTATATGTTAATATACTAATATATATACACACATACATAAAGATAGATATAATAATATTTTTATATTTGTATATTTATTTGTATATTGGTATATATTTTTATCTATTTAGTTATATTTTTTATCCGTATATTTATTCGTAAATTAATATATATTTATAAAATTGGATTTAAATATATTTACAAAATAATTTTCCTTATGTGTGTGTATATATTTATATACACACAACATGCATACACACATACACACAAACAAACACCAACAATCAAACACAAACACACAAACAGATATATATCTATATATATTTATATGGGTGTATATATATTATGTGTATTTGTAAGTATAATTATACAAATTTTTATATATTTAATAATATTACATATTAATATGTATATACATATGTTTAGAATATATAGATAATATAGATCAATTTGTCAACACAGCTGCACACAAATAGACACACTCACACACTCACACAATATATAGGTATATAAATATTCTAATACTTGTATTTTAAATAAAATGAATATCAGTTTCTTATTTAGATAAGGCCAATATATTGGAAAATATATTTTATATGTAAATATGTTTAATTATTTATTTATAAAATTAAAATATGATTTGTGAATATAAAAAAATATTTATATATTGTTATATATTAAATTATAAATAACATAACTTTCTGAAATATTATAAATATTCAAATCTGTAATATGTATATTAATGTTAAAAATTGAAATTAATTAATTCCTCATTGAAATAGGGAAAAAATTCACCCTTAAACAAGGCTGAAATTCCATCGAATTTCAAAAAATAGGTGTATACCGGCTAAAAACACTGTTTTGGGGGCCTTCTAGTCATTTTTGGCCTCGAAAAATGTGACAGAAGGATACCATAGATTATTTTCACATAGATCACATTGTAGGATTTGATTTGATATTATTTAGTGCACAAATAGACACTCGGGTCTAATTTAATGGTTTTTTTATGTTTGATATTCATTTTCAACATATTTTATATCTATTATTAATTGTTTTTATTTTTTTCTTCAAATTGTTATGAAATTATTATTAGTCGATGATAATAAAAAAATTATTATTTAATAAAATTTCTTAAAATATTTTAATTCCATTTTCCCTAAATTTTATATATATTAAATTTCATAGTCTATATATAATTTTCAAAAACATATTAATGAAATATATATTATATTTATATCAATATAAATATACTTATTCAACAATATATTATTTTTCATGATTTTTTTTTAATTTATCAGCTTTAAGAAAAAGCACTGACAACCCCCCCTAATCAGCATTATTAAAAAATGTGGGGATACAGACCCCCCTTATCCGCACATTTTTACCATAGCTAATGTTTGTCATTGTGGAAACCTATTTTTTTGGTAGTTCTTGTTCATTGTTGTGGTTTGTTTGGTTAAATTGCTGGAATCCTATTTTGGATAGTGTTGGAGGAGTTTTCTTTTGGGATAAAATCTGAATATACTTGGTCATTTCAAGAATTGGTGTGTGTTTTGGTTGGTGAGAATATTACTTCCTTGATTGAACAATTGGAGGTGTTTTGTCGTTTTGGGTGTGGGTAAAACATGGCCAAGGGGTCCATTTTGGCTTTTCAGTTGGGTTTAATTTTTTACATTTGGACTTTTTATGGCTTTTTGTGGGTGGAAGATTTTATTTTGGAGAGAATTTTCCAACCCATGACATATTTTATATAAATATATCATTGAATTTCCATTAATTCTTTGGTTTGGAGGATTCTAATTCTTTTTAGTGTAAATGGTTGGTTTTCAAAACTTGGGAAAAATTGTGAGCCAATTTTCAGAATTTTTTTAAAAATATTCTTTTTTCACACCTTAATTTTTCCAAATATTACACCCACTCTACTTTCCAATTATCATCCCATTATATATTAAAACCACCATAACAGTTTTTACACCATATGAATTAATAGTCATTATGAATTTACTTTTTTATTAAGGTTTTGGGCCAACCCAAAATACAAGTTCCCGCTTTAATTTTTTTTAAATTTTCAATATGTCATTCATTTTTTATTGTTTTTAAGTGATTCCACATCCCATAAAAATACAAAAAAAAAACAGGGCTCACTCTCATTATATATTCCACCATTAGGGAGCTCATTTGGATAGTAGATTGGGGCGAAATATTCACAGGGTTTCTCAAATCATCTAGATCTAAGAAGGTAATCTAATTCTTTCATAATGAATTTAATTTTCACTCTTTATCCCCCATTTTAGTTCCCAAAAATCCTTATAATCCTCATTCGATCATACCTATATATTTTGGTTTCTTTTATATTCAACCAATTGTGGATTTGGTGTGATTTTTTCATGACTGTTCAATGTAAGTTATTCATTCTTGTATTCATCCTTTTTCTATAGGTTTTCCTCCATAATTAAATATTTTATAAAATTTACATAAATTAGGGTATGAACCTTCATTTTTATTTGTTCTCTTTTTGGTAAAATATTGTTGTTTACAGTTGGTTTTCACCGCATGCGGTGCTGCAGTGGTGTGGTTGACGTTTTAATTCATGTTTGGAGGGTTTCAACACCAAAATTTATGTGATTCCATGTGATACCATTTTATAAAGTGTTTTCTGGAAGTATTTACTAATTTTTAAATTCCCAATGTGGTATTTGTGGTGAAAAAAACTATTTATGATTGATTTGTTTAAGCATTTAATTTTAATGTTGCATATTATCATGAAATTGGGTGTTTTTCATCTGAACATTGGAGTATTATCTGGGTGTATTTAATAACATATGAAATTGGTTTACTAAATCATTTTTGGGAATCCAATTCTTCTTTGGTGTGGTCTTGGTGTTCCATTAGTTATGGAAGAGATTTTTTTCTATGTGTTTTTTGTGTAAAACCATGCCATGGATCATGGATGTGTTTTATGAAAATGCATGGGTTTTCAAGTGAATATTTTTTAGTATTAATCATGGTTATTCTATAATAATTTAGAGTAGTTTATTAACTCTTTATAGGGGTTACAATTCTATATTTTATTTTTATGGATGTGATTTTAAACTAAAAAGTTTTTTTTCTGAAATGGTTTTTTTGATGAAAATCAAGGGTATACTTCTTAGAATTGTTTAAGGAAATATTTTATTTACATAATGGATTATGTAAGAGGTGAATCCATATTATAAAACTATTTTGGATTATTTCTATTTTTAAATGGTCAATTTTAAATTTGAATGTGGTTGTCATGTGATGGGTATCCTTTTGGGAATGTTTTGTAAAAATGGTTAACAGAATTTCTAAAATGTGAATGTGATGTGGACAAGACTTGGGCTGTTTTGTGTGAGTGTGATGTGAAAATTGGATTCTATTATGAAAAGGTAAATATGTAACATGTGAGTGGGATGTTATGTGAAGTTTATTATTTGAAAATTATTTTATAAAAATGTAAAAGTATGTTTTGAATTGTGGAAGATATGGAAAATGTGTTGTCGTATATTTTGGTGTGAGTTTGATTTCAAAATAAATTTGAATAAAAAGGAGGATGATGTGCTTGTGTGATTTACATGTGAGCTATTTGGATGAAGTGTGGTGTGGATGTGGTATTTTCTTGTTCAAATTATATTTCATGGGTTATTGATAGTTTTGGAGCATAAGAGGGATGCCCAGATATCTAGGTTGGTGGACGTGTACTATTATGATAATGATCTTGTGGGGTTTGGCCTTAGTTTCATGTAGAAATATAGACCCTTACAACACTAACTAAACTATGATGATGATAGTTCTAATTGGGGACCACTGTTTTATGGAAATGTTCCCTACTACTGTCATGTGAAAAGAGCAGATATTTTGATTGTTACTGTCACTGAGATACAAGGTACTTGGGACCCACAGTGAGCTTGTGCTGAGTGGTTATTTCCTATTTCATGTGATAATTAAATGTTTTAATCTTACTATAGGCATATACTATGTTTGGATGTAAATTTCTATAGAATTGATATTTTATATAAATTTTTTGACATATTTAAATATCCTAGTTGAAATCTATTTTAATTTATAAAGAAACATTTTTTTAAAATTCTAACAAGCATTTCATATTTTTGAAAACATTAATGATTTTTGACATTGATTGTTTATCACATATAGTCTCTTAGTGGTGGTATCCTACTGGGATTTAGATCACACCCTACATACACCTTTAGGTTTAAGTATACTTGTTGATTTTTTTCCATTTGTTTAGGTACAACTTTGGTGCCTATGGTTCGGGTTTTAGCTGTCCAACATGATGCGGTGTTGTGGATATGGATTGAGGGAAGTGCCTCCAACCATTTGGAGGTTCATGGGCTGTCATTTCTAGTTTCGTACTATTGTAATGGTCGAAGAGTATTATTTTATGTTGTGAGATTAACTTCTGATATTTTATAAAAGAGGATTTTGTTTGAAAAATCCTAATTCGTTTTATTGGATATGTTTGCTATTTTATGTTTATAAACTAAGGTAAATCATTAACAATTTTCATTTTATGATACATGGGAACTTGTTCTAGCACATAGGGATCGGGAATGCCCTTCTATCCATTTCATCTGCTGGTTTTGTTTCTAGTTTACATGGAGATTATATTCAGTTCGTAACAATACATATAATGAAAAAAATTCCTTCTACTCCATGAATTATATATCGTCATATGATATACAATATTAAGGTATGTACGTCCATTGGTTATAATATCACAATAAATAATACAAATCCATCTTAATTTTTTTTCTCATAGGAAATTACAATATAATAAATATAATTTATAGAGATATTATTTATTTTTATTCCCCCATTAGATTAGTTGGAATAAAAATGATAGAGATTGTTTCAAAATAAAATTACTAAAGGATTATTATCATTATTTTGGGTCATTTGGTTCTTCTATGAACACATAGAAATTTTTCATTAACTAAATTAATTTACCCCTTATATGAAAAAACTTAACCACTATTATTATCAATAATATGGTAATTATCATAAGAAAACCCAAAATTTCACCTTTTGAAACCTATGTGAAACATAATTTTAATAGACTCATTTATCAAAATAATTACAAAAAAATTTATAATATTCTAAACAATGAACCCATAAAAAATAATTATACTTTTTAATAAGATGGTGCCTTGTGGAATGAGAATCAGGAATAAATAAATGAATAATATCTCAAATGTAGTAGTGGTAATATACATATATTTTGAAATATGCTGAATTTTGTTTAGTAGAATTTTATTATATACAACCATGATTTTATAATAGTAGTATCACCCCCATCAATGGTCACCTAGAGATAATTGTATATTTGTAACATGGAAACCGAGATAAGATGATTATAAGTTAACAATATCAGAGTTGAGTATCCCCCAAAACTATACATATATAAACATAAAAATACAAATTAACAATTACCAATATCTAGTATGAGTCATTATTTATTAATACTTACCATATAAATGATGATATGTATTAAACACTTAATAAAAAGGGGAAATTCAATTCAAAGACAATGGTTTAATTCAAATGTATCGTGATGTAAATTATAGTATGTGAGTATTAATAGAATAATAATGAATAAAAAGGATTCAATAAAAATAAAAAATACATATTAACACATAATTATTTATAGATAAATGAATGAAAAAATCACATTGATATGAGTAAATGATTGTACAATGATGAATGCTATTTGAATTCATTATTTTAGACATCATGAACATATTATTGGGTAATTAGAATAAGGATTCATATATAAAAAACATATGGTCCTCTAATTACCCTACAATATTTTTCTCTTTTCATCTACTTGTAAACAGAGGGTCCATTTAATTTCATTACCACTTATCAAATTAATATCAAATTAATTCCCTATTATAATAATTTTTTATTTAAAATAATTATAATAATGTTCAATAATGAAAAAATAAAACATTATTTTATAAATTATCAATGAGGTTTATCCTAAAATATTTTCCCACTATGAATGATTTTTTATATTACATGACAATATTTTTCCACAATATATGTATTTTAAAGGATATATTAGTTAATACCGATGAATCATATAAAGAAGTATTACCAATTTAAAATTTTTATGTAATTACTCTTATTTATAATACATAATTACTCTTATTCAGTGCAAAAAATACTAATTGACAAACTTATTTTGAAATCTATTTAATTTATTTGAAATTATATGAGACCAATGAAATTATAAAATATATCAACCCAGCAAAAGATTCTAGGTATTTTTAAACATTTACATATTTTTAGAATTCAATAATAGTATATTTATGTCCTTTGTTAATATTTGCAATGTAAATGTGAATAATTAGACGAATATCCCCTGATACTGTCAATCCATGTGTGTAGTTAAGGATATTTCATATTCAATTAGTGAATATTGATTTCATGCTAAAAAATTAGTTTTCAGAGATATTTATCTCATGTTTATAAAATATATAGATTATATCCATTAATATTTTTAATCTAGTGATTTCATTTATATGTAATGACACACTCTAAAGATTACAAATATTTTCAATTTTTTTTGCAATATTTTGATTTAGCCCATGTGTCTCCACTATTATTTGAGAATTATAATTGGTTATTAATGTAATATAATTAGATGGATTAGTTATCTGTCAAAAAAATATGAGAAATATTTATTTATAATGAAAAATAGCATGATATAAAAATTTAGTGGAAATTAATTGGAAATGATTAAAAAATGAAGGACAATAATGGATTATGAACCCTAATTTCATCATTGGAACCACTAATGAAAGGGAACTGTGAGGTATATTTAGATATTTAAAACTAAATATTAGAAAAATGGTTGTTTACATAATGTACACATTAATGTATAAATATATTAAACTGAATGATAATTTATATGATTGCAAAA
This sequence comes from Viscum album, assembly GCA_963277665.1. Classification (NCBI taxonomy): domain Eukaryota; kingdom Viridiplantae; phylum Streptophyta; class Magnoliopsida; order Santalales; family Viscaceae; genus Viscum; species Viscum album. The sequence continues at coordinate 220,126,965 of OY728158.1, forward strand.
TAAAATTTTCCAGGAAATAAATTGGATTAAATTGATTCCATTATGTCTCTTGTAATTTGTATCATGGATTCAACCCATATAATCAATAAGAATAAACATAACTGTCTATAAAGATATTAGAGAGACTCATGGAGAAACACATGAGGACAGAGTATAAAATTTAATGTTATTTAAATTATAATAAGGAGTGTGTCATTATAGGTGTAGTGGGTGAAATTCATAATATTAAATTGATTATAATTTTATTTCTCAACAATATATAGTTTTCTACAACAACAAATTATTCATGATAATTCCCTATAGTGATCCACTATATTTAATAGACCCATTAATAATACAATTTAACTACATTGTTATGTTTTATTCATCCATTCAAATATATTATTTTATATTTTCTAAATATCATTTAATTTCATAATTTATATTATATTTTGAAATTTTTTATAAAAATACCTAATTTCATCTTTTTGATAATTGTTTCCCCTATATGTGATCTATTTCATAAAATTCAAACTCGATTCATAATAAATAATTTAACTATTGTTTAATAGGTATAATTTAAAATATTATTTCAAGATAAATTGATCAATTATTGATAACCACAAAAAGATAATCTGAAGTTGATGATTATGATCAATATTATATTATTGATATTATGCATGGGATTGGCCAAGGTAAATCCTGAGTGACTCTATCTCAATAAAAATATATAATATGATCAATTCAAGGGGAATTTTTATATTAGTTAACTTTATGGTACCTCCATTATACATTAATTTACTCTAAGTATTAAAATTAATATACACTAACTATAATGTTCCCAGATAATAGTTACATTACCATTGGAAATAAGTACTTATAATCATAATTAACATCCATAATATTTCCCATGTATCATATAATTTATGTAATTACCTCTAAAAAATTCATTCATCATGATACCCTAAATTATACAAGACATTTGATATCGTCCACTATACCAATTTCATGTATGGTTTTATTCTTCCAATATCTATTTATCTTCTAGGAGGCATATACACTGTAAATTAACTAATTATTTTCTAAATTATATATTATTAGTTATAGATATCAAATATAATTTAATTTTAAGGTTTGAAGATCAACATTTTTAATAAAAATATGCTTTTTATCACTAGAATTTGATAGGTATTGCAACTACAACCATCAATGTATGTTCATTTATTTGGAAAATATCATCTAGAATATATATAAGAGAGTGGGAGTTATATATTTAACATGGATATGATAATAATTTTATATTTTTGGTAGAGGAGAGATAAAGAGAGGTATTATTTATAAGAGGTGAATAATACTAAACATGAATTAAATATAAGTATATTATATCATTCATCTATGTAGTGGTCAAAAATTTAATTCTACAAGAAATTGATTCACATTTAATAGTAAAATATTCATCACAATAACCATCTAACATAAAGAATAATAAAAATATAAATCTTATATAGTATTTCAAAATAATTTATATAAATTCTATTTATAATTTATTTGACTATTCTTCTTTATATTATAATATTTTTGAAAAAATTATTATTATAGATGTTACTAAATATTTATGTCTTGATTCTAGAAATGTCATTCAATTAATAGAAATAATTTTCAATTTAATGTAAATTTTATATTTATATATTGGTTTTTTTGGATAACAACACTAGTTTTAAGGACACAATATATTTTCAAACCCATAAAAATATATAATATGATTTCATAAAAAGTGTAATTATTTTTATAAAAATAATTTTTATTAGATAAACACTGTAAATAATGTTTATTTTTATTTCATTGTGTTCATCATAAATAAAAATCATTATGAAAGGATCATATATATTTCCCATATATATAATTATTCTTTCATTGTGTCAGAAATTTATTTTATCAAATGTATCTTCATTATCAGATTTAATATGATATATATTTTATATAGTTCTTATTTCATAGGATCCAAAATAACAATTTACTTTCTATATAGTCATGTTATAATTATAATGGAATGCATTATATTGTAATAAAAAGGTTAACGTACTATTGTTCTTATTTCATATTGTTATATAACCCAAATAAATAAAATAAATAACAATTATTTTGTTTTTTTTTCACTATATTACATTTCAAGGATATATAATCTTCATTTTAGAGTAATTTATTATTTTACCAATTATTTTTTTCATTCTTACAACGCAGTTATCATTTTTTATTTTTTTGGAGAAAAACATAATGACCCAGTTTTATTATTTACATTTCTCATTTTCGTGTTTTTTTTAATTTTTAGATAGTATTCTCTATATTTGTGGATAATATATAATTTCACTTTAATAAATTAATATATAGATTTTTTTTGGAGTTTATGAGAAATATATTATACCATATGAAAATATATAAAATTATAATAATACAATGGAATCATTATTTTGATAATTTTGTTGATGTTTTACATTTCATTGGGAATATATTTTATTGGTAGAGTTATGTTTGATTATAAGAAGAAAAAATATATTGTGTATTGAGATATTGATGGTGTTTCTCATGTGTATTTTTTATTTCATAATTTTATATTATTATATATTTTTTTTTCATCTCTAGGATAACACATCCTTTGACTTTCCTTAACTGAAAGGTGTTGTCGTACATTTAAAATTATGATTATTGATGTTTTTTTAATAGTTAATGTTGATATTGATGTATTAAAAATTATTATTAAATGTTATTTATTTGTTTGAAAATTAAAATTATTTTGAATGCTTATGGAAAAAACAAAGATATTTTCTATAACAAATACATGTTTTCATCACATAAGAGTATAAAACAATATGACCTCATTAGAATAATTAACAGATGGATTGTGTATTAAAAGTGGTAAATTAATTTATCATCATGGTATGGAAAAATTATCTTCATGTATATGGATTAATTATTTTAATATATATTTATGCACAAAGATATATCATTTAACAGTGATTCATAACTGAAAATTGGAGTTATATGAATTCAATTCATTTTAGACATAATGCAATAAAGATATAGTAATGGATAAAATTGATACCCTTAATAAAATATCTTACAAAAATAATTCTAAGGATGTATTTAGACTATTTTTTAATATTATATAATTTGGTATGAAAATAATAATTTTATAGACTTCTATTAATAGTGGTGTCCCCTGCACAAAATTATTGGGATTGGGGGCCCTAAAGAATATATATATATATATATTATTCCTTTTATGTTTTTTGAATATTCATCTATAGATGTGACTTTTTTCTACTCATGGGTTGTATGTTATCCTATAAAGATAATATAATTTGATTATAATAGGTATTCATGAATATTTTCTATAGTATTAGACACACCCCCTTGTAACAACATTATTTAAATTAATAACATTCATGAACTTTTATAGATTTTTTTTGGCCTAGAATAATGTTGGTGTTAAAGAAAAAATAACTTTATGTCTCACTAATCAATAGGATTTGATGAATTTAATTCCATGAATAATGATAATATATAACCACTTCATTGTTATTATAGGATAACTGACAATGTCAACTAACGTTATGACTATATAAGAATAATGCTTTCATTAAATATTTTATCATTTATATATAAATGAGATTATATGGTTTCATGTCGTACCCATGCTGAATAATTCATAACATAATTAATGTGTCTAGTTTTAGTAATAAAGATACCCATAATAGTTACTTTGTAACCATTAATGATTATGTATGAAATTTCACCCCTAAATTGAATTGTTAGAACAAGATTGCAAGTTAGGTTATCATGGATATTTCATTGTAATAGGTACCTAAATTCAACATGAGTTGGTATGATCCTGTTCCAATTGAATAGTTTTTTCCAAATAATACTTCAATTATCAAATTTTTTAAATCATTTAGAGGCCTCATAATGGTGACCCTGAAGGTTATCCCTTTTTTGGATAGTGATGGGAGATTAATCTTTTGTGGTTAATAAGTATTATTTTTTTCTAAATAATAATGAACATTAGATGACTGACCATAATAAGATACATCAAATCCAAAATTATTCCACATTATAACATATATAGAGGGGGTATGGAGATTTGGTATTGTAATTTTGTATTCCTATATGACTCTATAAAACATGTATTGATAAGGATTGGTTAGGTGAGTAATGTTTCAACCCAAAAATGAAATGTTTATTTTCATTAAATATGTATTGTGTTAATTGAATTTTCTACTCTAAAAATTAAATCAATATAAACCATGGAACATTAAATAAAAATTACAATGTAGCTATTAATTTCACAATTATAAATTGAGGTATAAATATTATGAAATTTATGTAAACTTAAAGATAATTATTTTAATTAATGATAGATAACTAATAAGACTACATTTTGGTTAATAATACTTCTAGAAATTATCTTTTCATGGGATATATTTTATGAAAAAAATATATTAATGAATAGGAATATTGATGATATGATAATATATTATTTGATATTTATAATATATTAATAAATATTTTCTTCATAATTGATAAAAAATTAGAAACTTCATGTATAATTCACTGAATGGTTATTTCCTAATAAAAACTATTTTTATTATATTTTATAGTTATATTTGAAATATATGTGATGATTTTCAAGAATTTTTATTGTAAACAATTATTTTATTTTCTGAATATATGATTTTAAATTTAATTTTAGAAGAATATTTTGAAATTTCAGAAATAGTTGAATTTTACATGAATAGGGATGAATAAATATTTTTTATAAATATTACATTAATGATATTTTTATAATACATGGATGCCATAAACCATTTATAATCCTTTTATATAACATATATAAATATATATTGTTCATTTATTTATAATGTAAAACATTTCATCAAATAATGCATTATTTTATTAGAAACCCCATTTTTATCATTTTTGAAACTTAAGTAATATATCACAGTAAAAACTACTTTTTCACTGATAATTTTGAGTTCATGTAGTGTGTGAATTGAATATAATAAAATATATTTCAAATGTTAAATCAATTTATTATTTCAATTTCTTATTGATAATTTAATTTTCCAACATAACATTATAATTACTGATATTATTTTTAATTAACAAAATAATGGTAAAAATATTATTTTCAATGTATTTTGTTTTTAAAATTGTTTAATTTTTTATTATAAAATAAATAAATCCTTCCTCCTTAGTAACTATAATATTATATTAAATGAAATATAATCAAAATTTAAAAATAAATCAAATATTTTCCAACAAAAACTATGTTTATGAATAATTAATTATAGGTACATCATTTTTTTTGAAAATTTGATATATTATATATTAAATGATAAAATTTAATAGTTAATATTATTATATTTTAAAAAAGTATAATATTAAGAAGGATATTAAATAGACATTTTTATTTAAAAATTTATTATAGAGGGGATACATTATATTTTCAAATAATATAAATAACACATAATGAAAAAATATGTACAATGTTAAAATTGATTATATATATATTAAATGTGTAAAAGAAATAAAACATGTTTAAAACATTGGTTTTATGTTTTTTTAATGATTCAAAGACCAAATATTTCCCAAATAATAATTTATGTAATTTTTTAGTCATTGACCAATGACTATATTATTGATATCATGTAAGAGTAATGGTTAATAAAAGATGTTCCCGTTAGATCACTTTTAAAAATGGATCACATTAACACATTACATTATACATTTCCCATTCATGAATCCCTTCATAAATAAAAATTTTCATCTCCTATAATTAATTTCTTATACCTAATAATTCTTGTCTCTAGATGATATCATAAGCACTTAATTTCCTTGTAGACCATTAAAAGAATATTGAGTCTCTAGTATATGTGTTACCTACTTTTATTTAATTTATAAACCTCCTTCAAAGAACCTGTATTCATAACAATTATATAACTTAAATATTCTAATTTTGTTGAGATATTATATTATGATTGTGAAAAACATTATTTAATCATCTCCATATAATAAGAAAAACAAAATCCTCGTTCATGTATGTTCATTGAATACCACATCCATAGAGTGACAAATTTTAATTTTCATAGTCCTTCATTGTTGGTTTTAATTAGGGTATTTATTAATAATTATTATATATTGAATATATATATTATTCTAAATTTTACAATAATAGTTTACTTGTTTTCCAGATCATCAATCTAGAAAATAGAACATATAACATTTTTAGCGTGGAAAACATTCTTCATGAAAAACTAATTTCATTTATCATCTCCAACGATTGTGAATGAAACTAAAAATATAATTTTTATTATAAAATTAGTTCTAATACATAATTAATTTTATCAATAAAAAAATTATTTTTATTAATTTTATAAAATGGTCTACATTAATAAAGGGTTTTTGAAAAATGAATTGAGGATCCATAACGAAGAAATGTATTTTTTAAAAATAATTAAAAATAAATAAAAAATAATATTAATTTAATTTAATTTTTATATATTGATGAATAATTTCATAATGAAGGTCATAATAAAAATAATATGTATATTCAGTTTAATAGATGCATGTTAAGAATTATTAATTAACATGTAAATAGTTTCTACCTCAATAAAATTTTATTGAATAATTTACTGATATTGTGGAACAATATTAAATTTCATAGAATAAATACTTTCATGATTGAGTTAAATATAATAATTATTTCTCAACATCAACAATTATGTTCCATTAATGATCTTATTGATTGTGTTAAATGAATGATGGCCTCCCAAAAATATTTATTCATTTCAATAATAAATAATATTTCAGGTTTCTAAATTTTTGTACAATATATATTTCATTCATTTCTTATCACATACCCTCTATGTAACATTAGAATATTTATTTTTCAAATGATTCCTTATTAATGTGTTATATTTTTTTAATATAAATGAACATATGTTTTTAATAATAATCATCCCCCGAAATGAATGTAATGTAATAACTCTGGCCATTGTTTCCAGGAGTCGATCGTCCCATTGTTACAATGGAATAAGATTGAAGAAATCAAAACCAAGTGGAATGAAGAGTTTTGTATTATTTCTAAATATATTAACTCATTAATAAAATATTTAAAATAATGGAAAATATTTTATAAAAATATATACAATCGCTACTATTTACATATCCATAACCCAACATGTAAACCATAATACAAATATTTGAATCAGAGGTAAACACATTAAAAAATATTGAGATCAAATTCTATGTAAGTTGTTGATAGTAGTTGATGATATGAAAAAAATAATATAATAAATATATAAATGTAAATAATTTAATCACATTCCATATAATATATATAATTAGAACAATATAATAGGAATAAATTATTATTAAATAGTTCCATGTAAATTATCTTATTAACATGAAATAAAACAATGGATATTATAAATAATCGAAAAATAATATGGTACATCGATAACTAATCTCATATTAATGGAAAAAATATTTTCCAATAATAATACAATAAAACATTGGCTTCATGCATTGAAATATTACATAAATGGATAATGCCACGACCAGAAACCAAATATTGTTTTTATCATCATACCTATATATGCAGTGAATGGCTATACTGGTCCCCACCAGTCACCAATTATGTCCAATTCATTAATCATGTGACATGGATAGAAGTATAATCAACAAAAACATTAATGTTAAAAAACTATCTTATGAAATGTTTATGCGTACCCCAATAAAAAAATGCAATCATAAACTATTCAGATTTATGTATTAAATGGAATATGAATGTTACAACAAATGTAAAACTGAAAATAATTCATGTGGAAAAATAATAAGTATTATATTGAATGATTATATCCATTGAAATTATATTGTAACTAAATTTTATATCATTATATATAAAATAATATTTTGATATATGACATGTACAACTTTTGGAGAAAAATACCCATTACTTGAAAATCACATAATATTCCTATAATATTCATTAAATGTTTTCAAAATAATTTTCATTAAAAATATTCATTGAAAGAGTTAAATATGAATCAAAATAAATTATGACAATGAAATAGTACAATTATATTTATACCATTCATGTTGAAAAAAAACAATGCATTTATATATTGGTAAAAATTCCTAAATTACAACATTTAAAAAATGAAATTAATATTTATTTTTAACATTTGGGAAAAAAATTTATTACATTGGAAAATATATCAATAATAAATTGTTTTTCGAATTTCATACCATTTTTAAAAACATTTTTATAAATATATTATTTTTAATAAAATGTTTTTTTTTTGATCAAAGATACATATAAAAATGTTATTTAGATATATTATTTTGATTAATTGAAATATTTGATAATTTAGAAATAATATTTGTAATTATGATTATATTAATTTCCCTATTATATATTATTATTATAATAATAACTTGATTTTTTTATCATATTCTATTAAATTAAAAACATTGTTAACAAATGTTACTGTAGATAATATATCCATTGAATAATGATCTTATTATCAATATGAATATTTGGTTTTTAAATATCCAATTGACATAGGCAGTGTAAGTGGTGTATTAGTCGCGTAGGGTCATTCCTTAGGAATATCATTTATCCTAACATCATATGGGGATAGGATCATGTGAAATTTCAAATGAACAATCCCATGATGGGATCCAACAACTAAATCATTAGTGAAAATTTATGTGGTAAATGGTCAAGAATATTGAGATCATGGAAAACCCATGTACCTTGAACATCCCCATTAAAATGAAACTATCACACACCATACCCTTAATGAATTATCCAGATTAGTAACTGTCTAATTAACAACTAAGTAACTATATGAATAAGTTTATTATACTTTGAATTCAATAATGGTTATATTTACTTCTTAATGTTGTATATTTATAAATGATTTTAATTTAAATAACATTAAAATAAATTGTATTTTTGGTTATGATTAAATGTAAATAATGAATTTATCTTGTTAAATTTATGTATTTATGAAATATATAATATTTTAATAATATATTTCTCATGAATAATTATTTTTCTATGTAAATGATAATTTAGTTTTTATGGTGTCAAAAGTAATTCGTATAATTTTTATCAAATTATTATTATAAAAATTCAAATCATTTCAAAAATAGATTTATAATATATTTTAAAAATGAAAAATGATATATTTAACAAACATTTTTGAAAAAATAAATATTTGTTTGGAAACATTATATTGGAATTATCGAACAATTAATTTCATATAATTTAAATATACAATCATATTTTCAGGTAAAAATTAAATAACTTATATAAATTCTATAAGTAATATTATATCATTATTCCAAAATACTTTTGTAATGATATCTATAAAATAAATCAATAACTAAATCCACGAATCCAATTTTAATTAATCTGTTTTGAGGTTATTTTGTTAATTTCATATAGCCTTTGTGAATATTCCAAAACCTATATTATATATTTATGTTTTGAAACCATTTTGTTAAGAACATAACTCACTCCCACACCACAATTGTTAATATTTTAAGGACTTAATCAACTCGATATGTAAAATAACAAAAACAATCCACAATGGAATAAAAAAATTTTAAAAATGGAATTATTTGGGTTTTTTATTTTATTATTGTATAAACTCATAAACCTATGTTGGGAAATAATAATAACTACACTCTCATTTCTTACATAAACCCTCACATTTCCCAACTCGTATATACTATAATATGGGGTATAATGTACATACATTTCCGTAAACTCTTTAGTTTTCAACTATGGTTATACAAACATGTCAAGATGCATGTCCCAAATATTTTTTTTCTACCTCATAAAGAAAGGATTATTCTCACTCCCCTAATTATTCATGAATATTAATCATTTTATCCCTTTTTAATTTAAATTCACAATGTTGTTATAAATTTTTTCTTGAACCTCTTACTTAAAATTTGATTTAAAAATAATTACACAACCCTTTGACTCTCAGTAAACCATTTTATGGACCTTTATATTTTGTTTTCATTATAAAAAACAATTAATTTCTAATTTCAATGATTTTTTTTGTAAATACTACTACGATTACAACTCATCAGTGTCCACATAGATGTACATTTTTCCATTTTCGAGTGGAATTACATGTATTTATTCAGCACTCATTGGTATGTTATTAAATGATTTGATATATATTCTTATGATATATGATATGTGTTTAACACCTAGTTATATTATATGATTATGATATGTGGACATATATAGTGCGACAATGCATTTGGAAATGTTTCAGTCTAATGAGATGTTATCTATGTTGTGTTGGGTGTTATCACATTAACATTATGTTATGATGTATATGAGTTTATCAAAGAATTATTTTTAAGATTTCATGTCTAACATTGTTTCCACATTCACATGTTCCCATTAGTTTATAATGTTATATCATCCATCATTGTTCATGTTCGGGATTTTCACCTATTTTATTACCCACAAATATAAATATATTCTAAAGGTATTCATATTTACATGTAATTATTTTGACAATCCATTAAATTGTTTTATTGATAAACCTTTTTCATTTAGGTCCCTAGGTTTTCTCATATTGTTTGATAAATGATGGAATAATATGGGAAATTCATGGATGATTTTAATAATATCAAAAAACCACTAATTTTAAGATTCAATATGGAGTAAATAATTCATAAATTCATTTTACATATATATCATCAGGGTTGAATTATGTATAACATTATGTAATAATCCATGAATTATTCTGTAATTAAAACAATGATTTTCATTGATGGTATAAATGGATTGTTTTGTTTTTTAAGGGATTATGATTAGAAAACATTAGTAAAATCCTTATAGATAAGAATATTCATAAGAAGGAATCCATAAATTTTTTAAATGTACAGATTATGTGGTTCAAAATAAAATACATTCATGAATAGACACATAGAGTGGACATGTCATATGCCTATATTTATATAGTGGTAACACAAAAAAACACCATATTTTCATGTACATGATCAGGAATTGGAGCATGAAAATATTCCCTACTGCATGCCTACATTTTTACTGTAGGGGATATGCTTTTCTAATTATATTATCTCATTATTTTCCATTTTTAGGGGATACAATTCCGTAAATGTAAATGTTAAGAAATATATCATGGATAACATATGTTTAATAATATCAATTCATTATTTAAGGGAAAAAAATTAATTTATATGTTATTCATTTAGTGTTATTGGATTCTCATTTATGTGATGAATATTTTAACCATACGAATACCAAAATTATTCATTATTTTTGAAAATGGATAGAATGTTTAATAACTTAAAAAATGACCTATGTGAAGTAAAATTTGATGACCTACCAGAAAAGATTACAAACCATATATGTTCACTAATTTTAAAAATTGTGATGATACACTCTTAGTTTACATAATTATAAAATTGATTCCTGAATTTGGAAAAATATTTAATACCCTTAAGATATATTATGCTATAATTGAGGCCATTTTGGGATAAAGGCATATGACAGTCCATCGATCATATGATCCCCTATTCAAGGAACAATGTATCAACTCCATTGAAGTGGTATTACAAATCATTCAAAATTTTGAGAATGAAAATGTTATACCTGAAATTTATCATATAGAATGATATTCTTATTAGTTGGATAAATCAATAAAAAAAATATGATACTAGAATATTTGATCGATGCAACAGGGTTAATGGAATTACAAAAAGGTATTTTTAGTAAATTAATTTCCTCACACTATACAGTTAAATTTATAAACAATTTCAGTCCCTCAAGAAAATTTTGATGAAACCATCAGGTTATACAAGAAAAAATCAAAATACATTCATTATAGAACACTGGATATATCACTACCAATGAATGTAATGTGGACTATTTTGTTCGTGGGATGAAACCATGTCTAAAAATATATTGAGATACAAGACATGGATAGTTATTTGAAAATTTTCTAGTATTCCATCATAGTAATAATGGTTTTATATTAATCACAAGGGTCTCATGGTGATAAAAAGTGGAAATTTGAGTTTAATTTTGTAGGTGGAAAGGGGGAATATAAATGTTTTTTGATGTTTCAGAATCATATTTTTCACAATTGTTGAAAGAATCACACTAGAAAGGTTATAAATGTTAATGGATATGAGTTTGGTGATAAATGGAATCCCTAATATAATGATATTATTTATGGGATAATACCTCATGTAATATAGAATATAAGTATGATTTTCTATACCATTAACCTATTGCATAATGTTCAACTAATATGATCTGAGAAACCCAATGAACCACATCCCTATGCCAATTTTTTATTGTAAAATAAATAATAACAACATCCAAGGTAGAAAATAAATCATATTCAATCACAGCCACTGAGTTGGATCCCTAAAATGGATTGGTGATATGAATTGTTGTTATAAACCAAAAAATAGTTAATAAAAAATTATTATGACTCCAAAAATTCTTTCAGATAACATGTTTCTATTTGAACTAATAAAACAACAACCTAATACATGGTATTATACGTATTGGTGAATATAAAAATAGGGAATGTTTTGAATCCAAACTATATAAGTGATCCCATAAATTTTTTTATTGGATTTACTTCGAACTAAATGATTATTTAATCGTATTTATTGATTTGATGGTATTATTTGTATCATTTGGAATTGCTTATATATAACCATCATAAATGTCCATGATAAGTAAATCATTCTAGATATAATGAATAATTCTATGATTCTGTATAATTCCAAGTAGGAGGAAGATTCGGGTTTATCTCCAACATCACAATAATTAATATTCTCAACACATGAGGAAGTGTATAAAATTAAACTAATTGAGACTATAAAAATTTACTTGAAGATATTTCCATTTTAGGGTAACACATTCATGTTTTTCTAGAATAAAATCATTTTATTCCTCCTAGACAAGAGGCGGAATTTTTATCTGATCATATACATGGGAATATACATTATATAATTCCTCATATAGTACATATGCTCTATAATATGAGGATTTAAATTAAAAACTATAGTATAATCTAGATAGCTGTTCATATACCTTTATCCCTCAATTTTTCAGCAATAATTCATACTAATCACGTAGAAGGTTATGTTAATGAACCATTTCTCTAATTTTCATATGATAGTGAAGATCATAAATAGAAACAACTATCCTCTATATTGGATTAATGACTTATTAGATCAACTACATGAATCCAAATACATATATAATTTCAATCATCAATCATGGTATTATAAAATAAGGGTTGAAGAAGGAGGATATTTCCAGACATGTTTCCATAATGGGTATGGGCATTGTGAGATTATAGTTATTCAACTAAGACACACAAATGTACCATTAAATTTTATGAAATTGATGAATATTTTCATTAGAAATTACCTTGTAATTTTTTTGTTGAATTTATAGATGATATTATAATATAATCAAACTAACAGGAAAATCATGAAATTCATAAGACTACTACTATAAAAACCATAAAAAGAGATTTTTTGCAAAATTAATGAAAATGTGAGTTCTCTTAGAAGATTGTATCATTCAAGTGGTATTTTATCACATGTAATTTGTTATCTGTGGACCATTACACTTTTTATGAAATTGAATGATTGAAGATGAAAATAGAAATGAGATTACTTTTTTGATTAAATAGAATATTTGTGTACTATCACCAATTTGTGGAAAAAATTCATGATTTTCAAAACCTCTATCCATGTTAAATAAAAAAGTGAGTCAAGTATGTTTTAAATAATGAATTTGATGATGGATTAAATAAATTGAGTGCTATTTCATGACATTATTGACAACACATAAGAAAAAAAAATTACTATAAAGAGAACCCCAAATATTTAAAATCCCAAAACAATATTTGAAGAGTTCAAAGAAAATTCAAAATACCCCAAAAAAGCATCATGACAGACTAGCTTCATAGGCTTACACAACAGAGGTACGCGGAAAACCTATGTGTCAGAGCTCCATGGTAGAATATTTTTATGCCCCATCATGGTGTTCCTACATAGAATTGTTGTGTAAAGGAACTACGTAAGAAACATTTATTAGACCAGGCCCCATCTGTGACTATAAATAGAGCCCTTGGGCTCCCCATTTCAAGATGGAAAAAGTTGAAAGACTCTATGAAGCTCTTGTTGTATAGCTCTTTCACCTAGATCCCTTTAATTGCTTCAGTTAGATCTCAAAACTATAATTGAAGGGATAATTAAATGGGATAAGCATGTTTTTGAATGACTTTTTTACAAATTTTATATAGGTTTAGTCCTCCGATGTAAAACACATTATTTATTCATCATTCATACCTACATGACATACCTTCGTGCCATACCTGCATGGTATACCTAACCGGTATATCAACATGATGTACCTAGGAAGAATAATTGCACGAGGGACCTACGTGACCAACTCAAGTACCCATATTAATTTTCATTCATGGTAGGATATCTCCATTCATGATTCCCTTATCTGAAAGGGAATATGTTGAAGCCTCAACTAAAACCTCCCAACTTCTCATACCATTGGGAAGGACACAATAGAATGTCTCCTATTTGAGATTGTATTTCCACTTTCAGAGGTTTCCCTCATTTTTTTTTAAAATGGAGTTAGGATTCATTAAGTGTTTGTGGGATTGTATATCCACTGTCACAAGGACCTTTCTGCCAGATATAGTTTTGGGATGTTCACGGTTTGGATAAAGGTTGGGCCATAGAACTCCCTTCTCTAAGAGATGACTCAGAACCTCAGTTCTATGGTAGGGAAGGTATATTTCACACTTACATTTTTATGTAAGAATAGTTGAAGACTCCCTCTCAATCTAGGATCAATTTTTGGGAAACCATCTTGGTTTAAGCAACTATATTTTCTTACAGGAGGGGGAATAATTTCTCTTCCTCTCTTCATCAATGCCAAAGACCAAAGGGGTATGGGAATAAGGACTCTTGTTACCATTTCTCTATACTTTTGAACTTCATCTCCATGGGATTCCATACTAATGTAATCCCATCATTTTCATTCTTTCTTCCTTCCATTTGGACCCTTGTCCATTATGAAGGGAATATAGGGAAGGCTTGTCGCCTCACCCTCTTCTTGAGGTGCCTGTACCTCTTCTATGGTCGATGCACCCTCTTCTATCAATGTAGGAGTAAACATTTGATAATGTTAGTTCCATCATTTAATCATTGATAACCTATTGTTTCTCACACCGATCATGACTCATGTGGGATTAGATATTTTTCATGGTTATAACATGTGCACAAACACACATGGTACAATAAACTATTATAACTCATATTCCTCTTCACACTAGGAAATATAATAATCCTTTTCTAGGGCTAGATCTCACTGGACATACTCTTTAAGAATCTAACATTATATCAATTAATCTGGGCATCGTACATAGTAATAAGCCCCAAATTAGACCCCAAATCAACAAGGAATCCTTTTAAAGTCGTTATCCAAAATTAATTTCAATCTAATAAATATAATAAACAATGAGACATATCTAACTAAATGGTCTTGGATTCCCATTTCATATGGGATAATAAGGAAGCCTTCTTGAGGTTCAAATCCAATACATCAAATCAAACCTGTTCTAAATAGGCTATATTCCCATCATTGTCCAATTTTAATTGGAAAACCATATCATTTCCATGTTCCTTGGGATGTTTAAGAATATGTAACACACCATATTTTGACCATGAGCCTATCATATCGAGGTTCATATTACATGAACTTGAAATGTATGATATTTCCAATTATGCTGCAATGATCTACGAGGGTTCTGATTCCATATACAATGATATGTAGGTAGCCCATTTTACTGGCATGATTGATAGAGAAAATATTATCAATTAAATTTATATTGAATTTCATTGTTTTAAACCTACAAAACTGTTACTCTGAGATGAATGGATTCATTTTTATGATATTGTTGTTATTTTGAGATGAATAGTAAAAATGTGCCATTTCATATTTTTAACTATTTAAAATTATTTCTGTAGAATGAACTTAACATATTCTCCACTAATCCAAATTTATAAATTAATTATTTTCCAGGTTCTAAAAAACCATGGCTTCATTTCATCTCTTTGTACAAAAAGTTGAATCGACCATATGGAACCTCCAAAAAAAGCTCACAAGTTGCCTCAAGATAACTGTTTTCATTTTTTCCAAGATTTGGTGTGGGGTCCATAACACATTCATGGTGGGACCCATTGTTGTGAAATTTGGTGGAGGGACACGAAAGGAGTTTTTTAATCATAGTTAATGAAGGAAATTCTGCGTTAATTGGCTGTTTATGGGTACATGAAATAACCCTAATCCTGAGTTTTATGATTTGGAGAGTCTGACGGGAGAGAACGAATTCTCAAAGTAAATCAGCCATTACTCTCGGAATAAAAGTCCAAATCTTTTGAGATTTTTAGGGGACATGGAAAAGATAATTATGAACAACATTCAAGAAGGGTTAAGCAAGTTAAGATATCATTTAATGGGGATGAAATGAATCAACATTCAGGGGAAACTTCTGGCTATAAAAGGAGGAGAGGTCCTACCTCTCAAAACATCCCTATGTCCATCCCATTCCTTCTAGGACACCAAGGAGGAGAACTTTTCGGCTTTCTCTTTTATTTATTTTTTTCTTTATAGTAATGTAATTCCTTCTTCTTCCCCATTCATCTCGATTACCTTTACCATGGTGGGGTAAGCATTTAATGTGATTGGAGAAGGGTTGGTGTTTTATTTTGTAAGTCTTGAGTTCTTGGACGTAATTGAATGAAATTTAATTCTTCTTAAAATTTGTTTTTAATTTCTTAAAGTGGATATTATTACCAATTGCAATCATTCTTGAATTTTAATTCCGTTATTAATTTTTTCCGTAGTAAAATAATAATAATCTTCATCAACTAATTTATGGTTTATATATGATGGAATAAACCAAGGATTAGTGGTGAAGTACTCGATGATTTCCGGTACGTGTAAAAGGTGAGGTGAATGTTTTTGATTACTTGGGATAAACAAGACCTGATCGGGGGTTTCCCCTGTTAATTAAGAATATTCAATATAAATATTTTCCACATGGAATGAGAGTTAACTAAACTGATATCTTGGTATGGTTTTCTCTCTACATCAAAATTTCACCAAGGAAGTGAGAGGTAATGATTGTGGAAACTGACACTAATCATCTACGAAGAAGTGGTTTGAATTAAATTTATCATGGATAGAATTAATATTTGGAAACCGACCCAACATAATCACCCTTTTAGTATCATTGTTTTTCAATCATTTGAATTTGATTTTCCATTCATTAATTTTCTTATTAAACACACTAATTTTACCCATGTTAAAATATGACAAACCATTTTATGTGCACTCTTCTTCAAGAGACATCCTAGGTAAAACAAATTACTACATTTTTACTTAGGAAATAATTTTTTTCCATTCCCTATGATAGGAATGCATGAATCACAGTGCCACTGCAGGGGAGGTAGTGAAACAAAAAAAATTCAAAATTGAATGACCCGCAACTCAAAAGATCCATTAATTGAATTTGATCAAGAAAATGAAAAAATATTAACCCATATAAGAATAATAAATACACTATAAATATTTAAAGAAATAGATCTCTTAGATTCAAGTTAAACTCTTAGTTTTTACTCTGAATGAGAAATCATGGATAGAAATCCTAACCAAACCCTGCATGATCTATGTGCACCATAATTTTCCATTCAAAATAACCAACTAATAGCACCCACTGTACCAAATGATTTTGAATTATGTGTCAATATGATTATAGTGCTTCCAATGATTCATGGTCTGGTAGGAGAAGATCCAAATCGGCACATTCCAGAATTCCGATACATTTTCTCAAGCATCAGGCCAAGAGGAGCACCCGATGACTATTTTCAGTGGAGGGAATTTCCCTTCTCACTCGAAGAATCTACTAAAGAATGCTTGTAAAATCTACAATCAAGGGAGATCAATTATTGGGAAGAAATAAAATGTTGTTTCAGGAAGATATTATTTCCCACATCTAGAAGAACAACCACGAAGAAAGATATTTACATCATTCAACCATCAACTGGAGAAACCCTATATGAGTACTAGGAGAATTTCATGATGCTATGTTTTAGCTACCCACATCAAGAAATGTAGGAACACCAATTCCTTAGGTTATCCTAACAAGGAATTCTGGATATTGATAGAAATATTCTAGATGCCTCATTCAGGGGATCCTTGATTGATAAGTTTCCTGTATATATCATAATACTAATTGAGAATATTTCTCAAAACTCAAAATAATAGGGAATAAGAGGGTTGGGAACAAGAATAATCCATGAGGTGGGGACATCCAATTCAAAAGAATTAATTAGAAGGGAGATGTGCGAAATCACCATGTTAGTGTGAAAGATGGCTGTAAAACAAGTGAAGGAACAATAAGAACCAAATTTGGTATGTGGTTTATGCTCTTATAATTATAATTCCACTGACCTTGGTCCAGAAGTGTAGGGAACTAAATTTTGTTCTCCTACCTATCAGAAAAGACAATTCTAGGAAAATCCACCATGACATCCCCAAAACCAACCTAGATATAGATTCCAACAGACCCATGATAGAACGCCCTTTCAACAATAACAACACTTTTATCCACAACCAATCCAAAGAATGACATGTGAGAAAACGTCCACTAGTGCCCAACCATCAAGTGAGAACCAACAGCTACAATCAGATGCTGAGGGGATAGAAAAAATGGGAATGACTTATCCAACCAGTTAAAAATGTTTTGGAAATTCTAACCAAGATCCAAGATAAGCTTCCCGCTAAAACAATTAGAAATCCAAAGTGTAATGTTAATGAAACCACCACCTAAACTGGAAAGAGCTCACAAAAATAGAACATTGTGAGGAGGAAGATTCTGGGGAACCACATGAAGCTCTTCCTATCCAACCAAAAGATGAATTCAATAACATATATGGTGAATGTAAAAGGATCAGGATGGAAAAGATAGAAACTCTATTGCAAAAACAACAAAGGGGGGAAAATAATATCTCATCACCACTGCCAACTACATTGGTTGAGACAATGAAGGCTGAAGAAGAACAACTACAATGGGAAATTCAGGAAACTTTTATAAAAGTTGAGATTAACATCCCACTGCTGGATGCAATCCAACAAATCCAAAAATATGAATACATTATGACGGAGATTTGTACAAAAAGAATGAAGTAGGATGGAAATGAAAGAATAAAATTATGAAAAAGAATCTCATCATTGATCAAACCATTGATATCACAAAAATTTCAATATCCAAGGACTTTATCTAATCCTTACACTATCGGTGTTTTAAATTTTACAAAGCCACTATGTGATCTCAGAGCATCAATAAATGTTATGCCTCACTTAGTATCTACATCGTTGCAGATAGTAAAATTGAATCCTACTAGAGTGGTGGTCCAGCTCGCTAACAGATCCATCATTTTTCCATCAGGAGTTCTGGAAAATGTTCGTGTAATGGTAAATGATCTATTTATCCCCGCTGACTTTTTTGTGCTGACAATGGAAACAAATATGAGTTCATCACACTCACCCATCATCATGGGGAGGAAATTCATAACGATTGTGAAGACCATCATCAATGTGCATGAGAGAATAATCTCAATGGAGCTCAGAGATAGTCGAGTGCATTCCAATAGACTCTAACCCATGAAGAATTTTTCAGATGTTCATTAACTGAATGAAATATTCCAAAAAGAAGGAATAAAACCAAATAAAAATTTAGATGATACAAACATAGAATTCATGGATAGTTTTTTAGAAGATTCTATTAAATCAAAATCAGTCAAAGATGTTGAGATCAAGAAGAATAAACTCAAGGAGGCCGAACATGAAATGATTATCATAGATCACCAGAAGGAAAAATCTACAAAGGATGAACAACTAGCTAAGAAGAATTCCATAAGACTTGAAATGGAACATGAGCTGAAGTAGGTCATGGAAACCCTCATTAAAACTATAGAGTGAAAATGATAATCCCAAACAAATGGGAATGGTGGATCACAAGAAAAAGGAGAAATACCCAAAACTAGGATCAAATGGGTAAAGTAAATTGAGGGTCAATATTCTGCCTCAATAGAAGAGTGAAATTTTCAAAGGACACCACCACCCTGTAAAATGAGTTATGTTCACATTAAAAAATTAAGAAAAAATATCCATAAAGACTGAAAACCATTCAAGAAGAAAAATATTTCAGGGGTTTTGATGGTGTTGTGGTATCTATGGACACAAATCATACTCTTATTGGTACAACATGTCATTACCATGAAATAGAAATGAACCAGTGGAGGAGATCAAACTCCTTCACCCTGAATAGAAATGAAGACCTACTAGGTTGAATCATTCCTTTATATTTTATTATATGCAGTTACTCTATCTTTTCGAAACTTAAAAAAAATTCCTGCATTGAGGACACAGTATAATTTATGGATGTGGGGGGGAACCTTTTTAGTTAAGTATTTTCATTTATATTTTGTATTAATATTTTCTAAAAAAATATTTTAATGTTTTTTTAGAAATTTTGTCTATTTATTTATAAAATATTATGTGTTTTTAAAAACCTTTGAACATAAATTATTATCATTTCCATTTTTTAAACCCACTTCAATTAGTAAACCAATCTATTTCATGAATCTAATCCTAAATGAATACTAAAATTACATTTTGTAGAGTTCAAATCGTTTGGAATTTCATGAAAAGCACACATATTTTTGAAACCCATCACATATTTCACTATCAATGTCATTGAAATCAATTTCTTGTGAGGATTCTAAACTATTTTTTGACATATTCTTTTCATTCACCTAGTTTGTTGAGAGAACCAGATCATGCTTGCTATAACCGGAATTTGATTTATTCCTTTCCCAAAATGAGGGTTTATGTTATGTGTGTTTTAAATGATTGTGTCATTTATTTGGATTGAAGCCCCATTTTCAAAATAATCCATTTCATTATGGAAAACATTTTATATTTATCATTTTCTCCACTTTTATCCATGAATATCCTATATGGTTAGCCACATTACAAGAAAACTTTCCTTATCCAACATGCTCTTGAAGTGAAATTGCATGATCTAGTTGATCATTAGTGTGGGGGAAGCTGTGTAGTGTTGTGAAACCTCAATTGGTGATACATTGGGTGGATAATAAATTGTTGAAGAGATGTGTGTGATGTTGAAAAATTCTTCCATTGAATGTTTTCCCTTTTGTGGAGCTTTCATGATAAGGGATGTTGTGCCTTTCAGGAGCTTCTGATGTAAAAAAAGTTGTTCCTATCTGTAACATTCAAGAAAAATCATGTTTGAAAAGATTAAAATTTTCACTACTGAAATATTGATCTGATTGAATGATGATAGAGCCTATTTTCTACAAAGGTGAAGATAATGAGACCATATTTGACTGAAAATTAGAATCATGCAATTTTGCTTCATAAAGAGCCATGCACCCCTTTTTCTGCCTCATAATTTTTAAAATCTAAATCATACAATCTTAAATTCTTAGAACAACCTAGAAAAATAATTTTGAGAAACACATGTCCTTGACTTTCATCAAATGGAGAAGTAATAATTTCTCAATCCTAGGGTGACACTTGTGTGTGTTTGGGTGAGAAATGCCTTATAGAGCATTTACATTAGTATGATGAGTGAAAATTCAATCGAGGTAGGTGTTCTGTATGCATGGGATATTAAATGAAGTGGAAATATAATAAAATATAAAATATTTAAATTGAAATAATTTTTTTTTGATAAGGGATGATATCTTTTTGTATATTAGTATGGATTTGGTAGATCTCATTGGTATGTTTTTTCGATTTGATTTGATTTGATTTTTACATGTCCATGAGTCCAAGTATAAATTGTTGGGGAATTGATAAAGAAAATATTTCCAATTATATTTAAATAGTAGTTAATTGTTTTAAACCCACAAAAATGCTACTCTATGATGAATACCTTCATTTTTATGTTATTGGTGTTATTTTGAGTTGAACAGAAAATATGGGCCATTTTAGATTTTTATGTATTTTAAATTTTTCTTTTATTTTATCAATATTATATTCTACACTAATCCAAATTTACAAATTATTTATTTTCTATATTCAACACATATAGGGATTCATTTCAACTCTTTGTACCAAAAGCATAATCAACCATATGGATGCTCCAAAAAATCTCACAAGTTGGCTCAAGAAAACTATTTGTAGTTCTGCTTAGTTTTTCTGTGGGGTCCATAACTCATTCATGGTGGGCCCAATTGTTGTAAAATTTGGTGGGGGATCTGAAAGTAGTATTGGATAATCTTTAATGAAGGAAAGGCTGCATGAATTTTCCATTTATAGGGTCATTAAATTATCCTAATCCTGTGTTTTGTGATTTGGAGAGTATGACTAGATAGAATAAATGTTCATATTATAACTTCCATAACTCCCATAATACATGTCCAAATCCACTGTGGTTTTTAGGGGACACGCCCAAAATAATTATGAACAAAACTCAAGAATGGAACAACGTTTGAAGATATCATTTTAGGGGCTACAACGCATCAACATTGGGGAGAAAAATTCTGGCTATCAAAACAGGAGAGGTCCTCCCTCTCAAAGAATCCCATTCTCCATCCAATTCCTTATTGGACACCATGTAGGAGAAGTTTTTTCCTTTATCTTTTATTTACTTTCTTTTTAGTAGTTTTGTAATGCCTTATTCTTCCCCATTCATCTCTATTACACTTAACATGGTGTGGTAGAAATTTGGAGTGATTGGCGATGGGTTGGTGTTCTATTTTGTAATGCTTAAGTTCTTGAACGTAACTGAATGAAATTTCATTCTTCATTAAATATGTTTTCAATTTCACATAGTGGATTTTATTATCACGTGAGATCATTCTTGAATTTTAATTCTCTAATTTAATTTTTCTTTTTTAAAATAATAATTATCTCCCTCCACATATTTCTAGTTTATACATGATGGAATAAACCAAGGATTAGTGGTGAATTACTCGATGATCGCCATTACGTGTAAGAGGAATAGTAAATGTTTTTGATTATATGGGATAATCAAGACCCGATCAAGTATTTCCTATGTCAATTAAGTATATTCAATACTACTATTTTTCACATGGAAGGAGAGTTGACCAAACTGAGATTTTGGTAAGGTTTTCTCTCACTGTCGTAATTTCACAAAGGAAGTAAGAAAAACAATTGTGGAAACTAACTTTAATAAAATAAGAATAAGAGGTTTGAATTAAATTGAACAAAGATATAATTAAAATTAGGAAACCGACCTTGACCTAATATACCTTTTAATATCATCATTTTTTAATCATTTGATTTTGAATTACCATTCAATCATTTTATTATCAAACACAACATTTTCACCCACTTTTAAAAGTGACTAACCATTTTATGTGCACTCTTCTTCGGGAGACATCCTATGGAAACCACATTAATACATTTTAACTTAGTAAATAATTGTTTTTCCACACCCTACGATAGGCATGTGTCAATGATCCCAAGATCAAAACAAACCTTCTTCTCCATGGAAGACAATAAACATCATAGTGCCCCACTCAGTGGCTTAAAAACTAGTATTATCATAAAGATTATTAAATGAATCTCTAATAATTATATTAGAGGATAACATATATGGAAAACCTAGAAAAAATATGGATATTTATATTAATTAAGAACCATTAATTCATACGGATGATTCTAAATTTTACACATGTAATTACGTGTTTTTAATTTTTAAGGGATACTAATGGTATAAATTGTGAATTAATAATGATTCATGAAAATATCTTAAATCTAAAATATATAGTCTAGAGTAGACAATAATTACCCCCAAAAGAGTGTGATGATTCTAACCTCCCATACTCTTGACCAATGCACATTCAGAAGTATCGTAAAGTTCAAACATAACAAACTCCTACCTTTGGAATCGAAATCCCCATTAGATAAATAGTTGTTGGATGTTTGTGGTTCCATAAATAAATCCAATGGAAACCACCATAAAATAGTTATTCTTAAAACAATAAAACATGTTTCAAGGAACTACGAAACAAAAATGGTGAACCTGACATGAATCCATAACCAAGTAAAAAATGTTACACAACAGATAGGACATTATCAATTGATATTGGAAGTCTATGAAAGGAAATAATAACACATGTATCCATCTAGAAAGGTGTTGATTTAATGGATTTTGTTGTTATATTTCCTGTTTTTATTCTCATAACTCCCTTTATTAAAAAAATGGATTTCTAAAATTCAACATCT
Organism: Viscum album; assembly: GCA_963277665.1. Classification (NCBI taxonomy): domain Eukaryota; kingdom Viridiplantae; phylum Streptophyta; class Magnoliopsida; order Santalales; family Viscaceae; genus Viscum; species Viscum album. The sequence continues at coordinate 220,151,404 of OY728158.1, forward strand.
TTGAACATCATGACTGTTTCTCTAGCTGGATCTCCATCCATGTGAAGGTCATCATCCCCAACCAAGCATCATCAACACTGGGTCTCTAAACTGCTGGTAAATTGATATCTCATGAATTGTACAATCACGAACATGGAGGCTGCTCGACATGTCCTCGAAGTCCATAAAAATCCTCGATCATCAATCCAATGACGACATATGATCTAGAATCCAATAGTTCCAACCACTCATTCCAACTATTTTGTGTCTTTATCCCCGGAACACAACAATAAATCCCCACTATACTACAGGGATGTCTGTAAAGATGTTACTCAATGATTAAATTCATGAATTTCATAGTCCTTCCTGAGGAATCCAACTAGCAGTCATTTCCAGATTCATGCAGTAGTATACCATCAACCTGATGGTGTTGTTTCCTCAGGATGTTTTGGCCAAGGAATCTTAGAGTAGTGCATTCAAGACAAACCAACGCAGAAAATTTCTGGTCAACAAAGACCAGGTTCTCACATCTGACCCCTCCGAAGATGTCCATCAATTTAAGTTGATGGAAAACAACAAGCATGCACATACACATATCCGTCCAAAATATTATTCTAGGTAGACTCATCGGATAGAACAACTCCTATACCACCAGATAAACCTTTTAGAGTACCATGAAATGTAATATACACCTGCTTACAAGTCATCATATAGTTAGGATGATCTTCTGAACTGCATTTAATGAAGCCGACCAATCTAATGTGGTTGCAACTAGTAAACAGTATCATACACCTATTTACAATCAACAACTCTTTCAACAGTCTCATCTTCTAATATTGAAAGATTTCCCTCAACCATATTTGGCGAAAAACAGCTAAAAAGAACACACACCTTCCAATGCTAATAAATATTTCCAACAGTCACATTTTGTAGCACACAATGAAGTCAGTTGGAAAGATCTGATGAATAATTTGGGGTAGACCAAACATTAATCTCCCATGCATGAGTGCTGTCAATATCCATTTATAGGAAAAGGTGGATAAGAGCGTTAATATACCCCTAACCCAGATACAGAATGGACGTATATTCCCTTTCTGGCCACTAAAGACACCAAACACATCCTATCAATGGTGAAAGGGAAGACGCATATCCCGAGCCATATTCACGAAGCTTGCTAGGATATTTTAACAACTACTTATGCATTATCTGGGCAAGATACACATAAATCAATCCCCACACATGGGATGACACATCATAATGGCATTTTAGAGAAGATACATACTTCTCTTCTAGTCTAGGAGGGTCATGGGGTATATTCCTCCATATCATATAGAAAAAAAGATCAGGAAAGTACAACCTTTCCAATTAGATGTTATCGGTCTGTTCCGGTAACCACTCGAAGGTAGGAACATACACAGGCCAATGATAAATACTCTACCCAGAAAGTGGCCCAAACTATGTATAAGAGAACATCCAAAATAAAATCTATCCAAACACAGTTGGAAAATCAAGAGTCAATCTATGATTTCTCTCCTCTTAACGTAGGAGTTCATATAGCCCTCAGACATTTATCTATTGTAGCTCAATATCCAAAACAATAATTTCCAAATTATTTAAGTGGTAGTTTTAATTCTGAATATCCTCAATAGAAACATCATCATGTATGATTTCGTCATCAAAATTAGGTAAATATAGAGTGTATATCATCGGATGTGCACCACAGAAACCCTCCTTGTGGCCTGAATAATAAGGAGAAAGAATATTTATCACCTCCTATAATAAATAATAGTGATCCTCTCCCTAATGGAATTCAATGTGATTGTCATATCTACAGTTGTATTTTGTAATTTCCAGACAATTCCTTAGTTGAAAATGTTGCGATGAGAAAGACCTCCAATCTCATGGAACATGAAAACAATAGGCCAATCACGTATGATTCTATGCCATTTATAGGAGAAACACTTTTTCAACCAGAAGGAATATTAAGTGAATGGTCTTTCTATAAACATCCCTTGAGTAATTTTTCATATAATACAGAGCATCCAATTAGGTCATACCAAGTGGAAAAACCTCTAGTGAATGATGATGATGATGTGTCATACATGAGAAAACAATTTCCTAATTGAGAAATACCATTCATGTTCTGGCCTTTGAAATATTATCAGTATAACATTACAGAATTGATTACTGAATATTGCATTCATGACATCCATTTCAACATTTGGAAAACAATTCCTCATTTGAGAACCAAATTATTACCATATTTGGAATATAAAAATCATTTAAATGTAATAAAATGGTTTCAACACTAAATTTACATGGAATATATCTTATTTTACCAACATCTAAAGATGAAAACAGTGGATAACACTTCATCATGCAAGTCTCAATTATTTAAAGAGACTTTTCTATTTAATTTTGGATTCTCAATCTAGTGTTTGTATCAGATGATTGGGTGCATATAAACCATTGCAATTTACTGCACTCCAAAATCAACAAAGTCCATCAAATGTGGCCTCATAAAATGTTATTTCCCACAATTGTCCACAATCAATAGATATAGTATGTAATCGTATGTAGCCTCAAGAATATGCGTCAACCAGTTCTCCTCAGAATCAGGCACAAAAAACTATGTTGTTGAGTTACTTTTAAATCATGAATCTGAGAATCTTGTGCAGGCGTCCCTCTTAGAGGATGTCTGGCATCAGATGTAAGAACCGATATTTTCCTTTCTGGTACATTTCCCTTTTCCATGCGTTTAATGAAAAAAAGAATGTAAAGGTGTGTAATTTATAAGTACATGGCATGTGCATGCCTTAACCGACCCTTGCATTAAGCTATGTTCATGTCACCACACATGGCCATGTGTATGGCCGCTACACGGCCAGCACCCGACTACCTATTGTAACCGAGTAAATGGTGTATACTCATAAAGTAAATGACATGTACGTAAAAAATTTCAAAAAAAATTCACTTTTTCTAAAAAACAAAAAGAAAAGGATAACATTCCTAAAATGAAGATCTAGGTTTTTACAAACATCTCCCCTTAAAGAAATTAATCCCCAAATATCCCTAGCATGAAATCCTAGTAGATGAAACCCAAAATAGCTTTGGCCACTGTGATCGTACATCTTACACCATCTCCCATGTCTCATGTTGTACTCTCCCATGCTACCATAGCACTATTACCAAAGGAACATACCAACCACATATAACCTTCATACTACGATTGACAATCTGGATAGCATGATCCTTAAAAGTTCCATCCACTTCCAACTCAACCTCCTCGGGCTGGAAGACATGAGACAAGTCTACGAATTAACATCAGAGTTGAGAAATGTAGAAGAAATCGTGAAATACCAGTACATATGAGGTAAGTACAATGAATAGGAAACCGACCCAACACTCTCTATGTCCTCAAATATACCGATATACCTCGGAAAATGCTTACAATGTCTCCTAATACTTATATGTCACAACCTTGGTGCGACACACAATAAAACATGATCCCCTACCTCAAACTCTAGAGGTCATCTCCACTGATCAACATAAGACATCTGTCGAGACATTGTATTATCCATCCTCTTATGAATAAACTCTATCTGCTCGGTGGTCTCCTAAACAAGATGATGTCCCAGCATAGGTACCTCTCCTACCTCTAGCCAACATAATGGTGATCGGTAATTACTACCATACAAATCCTAATATGGTGCCACCTGAATAGTCTCTTGAAAACTATTATTATTGGAAAACTCTACAAGAGTTGTATACTTCTCCTAAGAACCACCAAAATCCAGAATGCATTCACAAATAATGTCCACAAGAACCTGAAGAGTACGCTCGGACTGGACATGTGTCTAGGGATGGTAAGATGTAATCAGAAGTACCTATGTACCTAAGGGCTTATGCAATCCCTGCCAGAACAGTGAAGTAAAACGACATCCATGTCTGAAACCATGATGTTTAGAAATCCATATAGATGTACAATCTCTAGGATGTACAAACATTCCAGCTCATAAACACAGACAGTCCCCGTGATCGACAAGAACTGAGCATCCTTTGTGATTATGTTAAAGACAACCCAAATTATATAATTCTTCTAGTTGACATCAGTAAACCTGTCATGAAATCCATCGGAACATCATTCCACTTCCACTCGAGAATTGGTAACTGTTGTAAAAGTCCTGCTAGTTGATGATGCTTCACCTTCACCTGCTGACATGTGGAACAAATCATAATAATACATGAAACATCTCTCTTCATACCTAGCCACCAATACTGACCATGTAGAACATGATACATCTTGGTGACACCAAGATGAATTTCCCAAAATGTGTAATGTAAATACCGCATTAGCTACTCGTGTATGTATCATGTCACTAATATGCACCCCAGGACTCAAGCACATTTCCTCGAATGCTTGAGGCTACCAACTAACAGCTAGTGCCTTTGTCTATGAGTACTTCTCAGAGTGTTATCTATTTGTGTTTACCTTCTTTGGGTAGATTTTTCCAAATTTATGAAATTGAATTCTTTGAAACTGTGGATTGGTTACTTCTGAGTACTTCCATGTTTACAGCTTCCTTTTATTTATCACCTAACATACATTTTCTAACTATTAAGAAAAATTCTTGTGGTGGTTTCCTGCTAGGATTTAGTATCACACCATGTTTGGGCCATTCTTTTGGGTGCAAACATATTATATTATTTCATATATTGATAAAGGAAATATCCCTTCTACTTCTGATACTTGATTAGTGAGGAGCTGGAGGGCATGGGACCAATCTGAGGAATATAATGCTAAGGTGTTTACTGGGTTTCTTTTTTAAATTGGTTTGGTAATGTATTCTAGTATTGTGATGTCTTTGGATGATTTCCTAGACATATGTACCAGACATCATTTTTGTATATATGCTTCAGCTAGTTATTTCTTTAGACATGTGTTGTTCTTATTGTTTGATATTATTACTACTTCTGCTATTTTTATATGTTTATCTTCTATTTTTTTACTCTTCTAATGAAGTTATAGTTTCCCGACTATCACACCTATGGCCCTCGTTGCAAATCGGTAGCCTTTGGCAATAGGTGAAATGCACATGAGGCCATGGGACCAACGAGGAATGGGGAACCTCTAGGTTTGGCTCAGCCGAGAGTGATATAATCGCACTAACCTTCCTCTGAGCACCTGACCGAACATCAGACCTCGGATTCGACCACTGTCGATTGTGTTGGAATCTCCTCGGTAAATTCTTTCTTATTATATAGCTTCATTTCATGATTTATCTTCTATCACAAGTTATCCTCAATTGAATTTTTTAGATTTTTTTTGTAGATATAATGTTTTCTTGGGTGATTCAAGAATTTTGGGTCACTTATAGTGATCTTCCAACACCGAGGTATGTAGTTTGTGAAATTATTTTCACTGAATTTGAAATATATGGGAAAATTGATCTAATACCTAGGAATGAGGTATTTTGTTTTTCCATTTTTCCCCTGATAATTTCCATCTATGCTTGTATGCTTTATTAGAAGCTAATTTATTGTGAATAGGGTAAATTTCTTTACTTTGAAAGTGTCTGCCCATGCATGTTGGTATTTTTAAATTTTTTTTATTTTTCTTATCAAGATGCTGTTTATTTTTCTCACATGCCTTGTATTGTAGGATGATGTGACTATTTTTTTGACATGCTGTTCTAGTGTAGACTATTTATCCAAGTAGTTCATTGTGTTTACATTGGCCGATACACACTTCTATGATTTCTTGACTTACACCGGGCCTAGAGAACATGTTGTATTAGACCATAGAGTGAATGGAAAGAAGGGATTCTCCAGAGTGTCTGTTTTTTCTTACGATGTGAGACCATAGGGCGAATTGATGTAAGTGCTTCCTCAGAGTGTTTGTAGTTCCTCAAAGCAGGCCACAAGGGGAATTTTATGTAAGTGATTCCTCAAAGAACCTTTAGTTACCGATACGATACTATAGGAGGAATTAACAGCGAGTGATTCCTTAGAGAGACTATTATAAAGCTGAACCATAATGGTTAGACTAATTGTAAATCCCATAGGGTTGCATGTGTTGCAATGTAGGAACATAGAGGATATGCTATAAGTACTTCCTAGAGGGTTACCTATAGTGTTATCATCTTTCTTGTGTTGTTAGGTAGGACCAGAGCGTATAGGATGTGAGTACTCCATAGAGGGTTACATTTAGTGTTTAGCTGCTTGCCTATGTTTCTAGGTAGGACCAGAGGGGATGGGCTATGAGTAATTTTTAAAGGGTTACCTTTTTGGGTTTACCTGCTTTGGTTAGGTGTTGCATGATTTATGAAACTGAATGCCTTGAAACTATAGATTGGTTACTGCTGAGTACTTTCCGGTTTACTCCTTCATGTTATTTATTACCTTCCATATATTCACTGACTGTTAGGAACAGATCATGTGGTGATTGACAACTAGGATTTAGTCTCACACACTTTTTGGGCAATGCTTTTGGGCATATGTAGATTATATTGTCGTGGGCATAGATATGGGAAATCACCCTTCAACTTCAGGTACTTGATTGCTGAGGAGATGGAGATCATGGGTCCAAGTTGAGGCTTGAGATTCTATGGAGTTCAGTTGTTTTCTTTTGTTCATTGGTTTAGTACAATATTCCAGCATTGTCATGTTTTTGGCTACTTTTTTAGACATATGTACCAGGAATCATTTTATATATATATGATCCAGCGATTTAATTCTTCACACATTCGTATTTTCTTGTTGTTTGATATTATTTCTACTTCCTATATTGTTATCTATTTATCTTCCACTGTGTTACTCTTACAATGTTGGAATAGTTTACCCATTATTACACCCATGGACCTTGCTGCCAGTCTACTACATTTGGAGTTCATGGAAATGCGTTTGAGTCCAGGTGAATAACCTGGTACGGTGTTCCTATAGGTGAATTCTAGAACCAGGATGTTACATAAGAGAATGAAAATATCTGAAATAGAACTATGATCTTCTAAAATAGGTGATTTAAATAGTTCTTAAATAATGCATCAAGCTATTGTCTGGTCCAAAAACAGGAAAATCAGTAGAGAAGTTATGCAATGTTCAGCTATATCAGTTCAAGAATCATCCCATATTGATAGGTTGGGGGATTAATTAATTCAACCTTAATGTTCATTCAACATAGTTCAATATATTTTAGATGATAAAATAGAACAGCCCCAGCCTGTAGGTCTTGGGGATTTTTCTCCATTTCAATCCCCTCTTTAATGGAAGTTAGTGTTCTCCTGATAAAGGAAGAATCCACAAGGAAAGCATACAAATAAAATATATACGGACTCGCTTTATGTTACAATCCTTTAAATAGTTCTAGATAATTCATCATATAGGAGAATAAAGTCTCATGGAAGAAACAAAGGAATATGATCTCGCAAAAATACAGACAGAGATCCGTTGATGAATTATGTGTTAGTAAATGTAATTAACACCATTGTAGAAGATCCTCCAGAAAATTAGTCAAGTTCAGGTTAATAAGATGATGATGTTCTTGTACTTAATACTGTACACATTGGGGAAACAGAAGAAGGTGTGGGAACCCAAAATTAGAGGCTTACCCACAATCTAGGAATACCTTCAATTACCAACTTTCCCCTCTCCAAAATGTATCTAACCTGGGTGAATGTAAAATTAAAATTTCATCTCTCTTTTTCATTGTAGATTGTCAATCTATTTTTCTTGAAGAGATATTTTCTATGAATTTAGAGGAAATTAATGAATTGAAAAGACTCAATAAAGAGTAACATTGAAACTACATTTCCCCTAGACATACTGCCGTGATAGGTCCTCAACCTCAAAATCCAATATGATCTCCTCATAAATGTAGATTTTTAGTAACTATAGATGTAGATAATGAATTCACTTCACTTGGTTCACAATAAAGGTAATATCATACACATACTAACAGTATTATTCATGTGGGTTATCGAAGGCCAATATCAGCACCCCCATCAGTGATTTTTCCGATCATTGAACTAGATCAAGCTTTAGTTTCTATACCATCACAATTTCCAGCTCATCCAGATGTTCTGAAAATTATTATGAACACAATTAAGGCATTAAAAACTCAAATGGAATCCATTGAAGAAGGACGTGCTCTAGTTCATCCTAAAAAGAGAGCATACCATGAATGGGTGGATGCAATTCCTCCAACACCAAATTTTGTGAATAACTCATTATAATCATTAATGATTTGGGAGATCTAGAAAAACATTGAACTCATTTCGATTCACATTACGATCCCATGATGGTAATTACTAAACAACACGAAGCTATTAAGCCTAGGTTTTTTGTACAATCATTACGAGGACAAACTTTTTCTGGTATACTAGTTTATGATATTGTTCAATTAATTCATGGGATAATCTCTGTCAGAAATTCCTTCTACAATTTAGATCAATGATACCATGGATGAATGTTATTTATCATAAAAATTTTAAACAATGAGAGAAGGAATGAGTTTCATATTTAATTGCAGGATTGAATGAATTAACATAACCGTTGTGTTTAGCACACCCTCAAGATGAGTTTCTGTCCATTTGTGTGGCATGTCTGCATGAGGAATTAGGCACACCATTGATACCGTTGAATACACATGAGGGTTTTACGACCTTAAATAAATCTCTCAATAGATAGAAGAATCTATTATAGAAAATAATGGTAAAAAATTTGTAATTCCAAGAGCTCTAGGGAGGAGGTTATGATAGGCAGAAGCTGCTATAATAACACTCAAACAAGAACCTTTAGTAGTTTCACTTCAACACCATCATCACACAGAAGGGATCCATATTCTGAGAATATAGAGAAATGACCACCCTATCAAGATGATAAAAGAGGTAAAATTTAGAAATAGTTAGTTTAATTAAGAATAATTTTTATTCTTTCAAGAATGAACATGTTATTAGTTAGTTATTCTCAACCATAGAAACCAATTTGGATTAGTTTTCAAGTTTTAAGAATCCAAATAATGATGGAGATGAAGATATTTTGAATTATTTTCCCTTTCACCAGATGTTGGGACAACCCATTCAGATTTATTTTGTTTTCATAGTCCTTTTTCAAAGGTTTGTAGACTTTGGACATGTAAAACAGAAAAGTTCATCAGATCATGTAGCAAGTGTCACTACTACAAATTCAGAGAAAGAATGAAAATAGAAAGAGATCAAAACAAAAAATTAATCAAAAATTGATTTTTGGATGAACATGAAAATGATCAACCAGACACATGCCATTTTACGAACATAGTTGAAATAACCGATTGTGTATTCGGCCACTCCTTCCATAGAAAAAACACATTTATCAAAAGGTCAATCCTTAATAAAGCGATGTGATTATAAGAAAAAACAGTAGTCGTAATGATATGACCTTGTGTCTAGGAAAAAGTTGTCATTGACCCTGGAAGATTTATGCCATCTGTTTCAAAAGCACAAGCACCACCTCATCAAACATAACATCCACAGTTAACCATTCAACAAAAATCATAATCAGATGAATAATTGATCTTTGGATCTATTATTGTTATCCATTTAACAGATCCTTATTCCATTGGAGATTTTAATTTAAGTTATCCAGAATTACTTATACCTAATTGGGGAACAAGAGGAAGAGGCGATGGTTGAGGATACAGGGGAAGATGTGGGAATTCTTGAAACCACCAGTTTAACTCTACCCCTTCTTGAACCCAATATACGACAAAAGCACATTGAAGAGTCCCATTGCGGGATCAAAAAAAACAATGAGTTTCTTCCATGAATGATGTGTTAAGTTCTGACAAAATTATTTTGGACGATCAATTAGAAGTCACATCATATTTTTATCATCAAATGAAAAGAACTAGTTAGTCTAATTAACCAAATCCATGAGTATTTATAGAATCTGTTTCGTCAAAGAATACAGCTACATCAGTAGCGTCAACTTCTAGAGAACCTACAAATATGCATGTCTATGCCGGTAAACATAGTCATTTGGACAAAAAGAATAATGTCTTCAAACAATTGGCCAATGTATCGGCCACATTTTCAATTATGGATGTGTTTAATCTGTCAAAAGATCTTGGACAAGTACTCATTGAGGCTTTGTCAAGTTCTAAAGAGTTTGAAATTGGAGTTTCTACTTCTGAGGTCTACCATATAGAGAATTATTATACTGAATTTCATGGTGTCATATCTTTAAAAAATGAATATGAAAATGATGTGGTGCATCGGAATATCAGAACCTTTTAATTTTCTGGCATGGTCAATGACATAGACATCAAACGAGCCTTCATTGATAATGGCCCTGGAGTCAACATCATCAATATTCGTACACTTCATATATTTTACATAACTGAATCTGACACACCTTCTTTGACTATAATGATGTAAGATTATGATAATAATTAACAAGAAACTATGGGTGATATTACACTTAGAACTCAATTTGAAGATCATGTTTCTACTACAGATTTCATGGTTGTTCTTTTGAACACATCCTTCAAGATTCTGCTTGGAAGAACATGGCGACATCCACGTGCCTCAATACCATTTTATACCACCAATGTATTAAGTACTATTTCAATGGTAAAATTTGTATATTGTATGGTGACAAGGCTCTGTTCGATACATTTCAATCTCAATACATGAACTAGTGTTTTATAACACAAATGAAACACAATCTATGACAAATGAAATAACCAATTTTAATGATCCATATGGACTGGAAAAGATCTCAGAAAATCCATTTATGTATTTGAGTACATATTATGTGATACCCAACAATCAAATTGGAATGGTAAACCCAAATCTGGGAAATCATCCAGTAACTTCGATAATGTCAATTAAAGAAAATTTTCCTAACAACATTGAAGAAACAGTTGATTCACAAAGTAAAGATGAAAAAATAAATGGAGATGTTCTCATTTCATCCAATTAATTATAAAAAGCATATACTTCATCATCATTAGTGGAACAGATTTTAGAAATTTTAGATAAAGACAACGATGTTGACTCCCAATCCACCAATCCCTCTTTATTACCACTAGGAGTCCCTTCATCATTAGTAAGGTTAGATATGGTGGCTCTTCTTTGGGATGTTGAAATATTTATTCCCCCTCTAACATTGAGAATATTCCATCGTCATCACTATGAAAATGGAAAAATAATAGGTAACATGTATTGAATAAGAAGAGGAAGATCTCATGGATGCTCCTCTTGAATTTGAGGAAGGTTTCTCTACCACTGTGGATGTGCTATGAGAATGAGATCTGGGTACAGAAGAAGATCCACATCCCACATTAATTTTGGTGACCATGACCATGAAGGGAAAGAGGTGTATACTTCATTTCTAAAGCAACATCAAGATGTATTTTCCTGAAATTATACAGAAATGCCAGGTATTATTATTTTTGTTTCCACCTATCATTTGGGTTTTCCTGAAGCACATCATGGATTCAAGTAAGCAGTAAGAAGAACACACCCAACTCATGCCACTAAAATTGATTCTGAAGTTGATAATAATATAAAGGCTAACATTTTCAGGTATGTTTAGTATCCCAAATGTTTGGCCAATATTGTCCCTGTGGAAATTAAGAATGTGAAAATTATAGTCTTCAATGATTTCAGAGATCTTAACCGCATTTCCCAATAGATGATTTTATAGTTCTGATTACATGGTTTTTAATTGATGAAATGCCTGGTTGTGAAGCACTTACTTTCATGGATGGCTACTCTAGGTATAATAAAATTAATAAGACCCCATGGAATGAAGAATATCCCGCCTTCAGATCCCCTCATGGTGTGGTTTTCTATCGAGTAAATAACATTGGCTTAAAGAATGTAGGTCCAACATAATAATGTTCCATGCACCATATCATCAAACCCTTATTAGGGAATTATGTTGAATTTTTTAGGGATGATATGGTTGGTAAATCGTGATAACTTTCTAATAACTTGTCTGAATTGGAACCCATATTCCATAAACATTGGAAAAACAATTTACTGATGAACTCCTTGAAATATGCTTTCGGGACAACCTCATGGATGTTCCTTGGCTTAATTGTACTCCATCATGGTATCAAAGTTGAACCTGGGGAAAAAATCAATCCATGGTATGTCACCTCTTAGAAATTTGAAATAATTAAGAGTAATCCAAGGAAATTTGGCCTATATTCTGTACTTTATAAAAAATTAAGCAGGAAAGTGTTTTCCCTTCACCAAATTAATGAATAAGGGAGTGACTATCAATTTGACTAAATACCACCAATAATCATTTGATACCCTCATGAAATATCTCTTCAGTCCACCAGTATTAATTCCCCTTGATTAAGGAATACCACATATTATCTATGTTTTAGCTTTTTAGAGATCAGAAGGTTCCTTCCTCACCCAAAAGAATGATACTGGGAATGAATACGACCTTTATTTTCTTAGTAGAACTATTCTTGATACGAAAAACCAATATTAAATTATTGAAAAGTGCGGCCTTTCATTAATCTTTGCATTTCAAAAATTGAGGCACTACCTTCAACATCAACAGGTCCAATTGGTGTCTCAGAACAATCCACTAAAATTTCTCCTTCGTCGTCCTATTCTCATTAGGTTTTTGGCACAATGGGAAGTTATTTTGCAACAATTTTAGATCCATTGTGTGCCTCAAAAGGAAATAAAAGTCCTAGCCCTAGATGACTTCCTTGATGAGCATCTATATACGGAAGATACATCATTTAATACAAAACTTCATGATGAAGAGGTATTCTCAATTCTAGATAGTTCCCAAACATGGGAAATGTATTGTAATGGTTCTTCTAGATGTCCAAAATTATTGTGAATGGAAAACCCTAAACTCAACAACGTCGGGTTAGGAATTTTCCTAATTTCACTGGAAAGAAATAAATTTCCATTTTAGTTTTATTTATCATAATGTGGTACAAACAATGAGGCATAATATTATGCTCCCATCATAGGGTTCAAAATTTATCATTAAGTGAAAATGGATCATTTAAAGGTGAAATGTGATTCATAATTATTAATCAAAAAAATAAATGGGGGAATAACCTATTAGAAAAAAAAATTTAATACCTTTGTGTGATTATATAATAGGGTTAATGGATGGATTTCCCTCAGAGTCCATATTGTATTATATCCCGCGATCAAAGAATGACACAAAAATGCACTGGATAATGTAGATACAACTTTGGAAGATCCATAATGGGATAATAAAGTCATTAGAGTAGCCCATTGTCACGTGATCTCACCTTTTTTTGAAATCCAAATAGAGGAAAATAATTCATTTTTACTTATTTCTAGAAAATAAGTTTATACCATGAGACGGAGAACATCCATCATGGAATATCTTGAAAATGGGATAAATCCACCAAATAGGGCTGAAATGGAACAGATTCGACGATGAGAAGCTATGTATACACTTTATGATTGTCCAAACCACCAAAAGATACTATACAAGTGAGGCTTTGATGGAATTATCATCCGATGTATTGATGGATAAGAGACAAAAACTGTCATGAAATAGGTACATTGAGAAGTTTGTGGTTCCCACCTGTCCGGGCACAAACTCTATGATAAGATCCGAAGGATTGGATACTTTAGGCCTTCAATGATGCCTGAATGCAATGATTACACTAAAAAATGTCATTGCTTCCATGTGCATGGCAACTTCATTCATCAACCCCCATAGTTTTTACATACAGCTAAGTACTCTTGGCCATTTTCCACATGGGGAATGGATGTAGTAGGGCCTTATCCTCTAGCCATGGCTATGTAGTTCAAGAATATTCACACTGTTACTAACTTCGTCTCTAAATGGGATGAGAAAATACCTCTCAAGGAATTCGGAGCCAAAATATTAGTTAGTTTTTTCAAAACTAATATAATAAAAATATTTGCTGCCCCTCATACTATTTTGATAGACAATGCTTCCAATTTTGGATCAGGTGAGGTAAAAAAGTTATATAAAGAACATAATATAAAATCCAACCATTCATCACGCTATCATTAGATAACAAATGGACATATATAGGCCTTCAACAAGACCCTATCAAATATACTCCTAAAAATTGTAGATAAAGTAAAAAAATCATGGTCTGATAAACATTTTAATTATTTATGGGATTATCGAACAACTCCCCATACTTCTACCAATGAAACACCTTATTCATCGATATATTGAAGTTATGCAGTTTTGGCAATCGAAATGAAATATCCTTCATGTAGAGATACAATATGTGATTAGTTGTCTACAGATGAGAGGTCTCAGAAATGGTTCAATGAGTTGGAATGATTAGGTCTGAAAAGAATGCATACTTTTCGTCATCTATAAGTCTATCACAATAGTATAGAAGAGGTTTTTAACAAGAATGTTATCCTTATTTCATTTATTCAAGGATAACTGGTATGGGTCCTTAGATATCCAATGATACGCAGAATGAAACCTCCCAAACATGAGACAAAGTGGGAAGGACCTTATTCCATACATAAGGTTTATTCGAATAGATATTATTATTTAATCTCATAGGATGGAAGGCTTATTACAACTCCATCCATTGAGGGATTCCTAAAGAAATACTTTGTGTAGCTATTCTCACTCGTCCTCACTGAAAAACTTTAAATTACATAATTCAACATCCTCACTGCAAAGACATTAAACAATAAATTTCAATATCCTCACTACAAGAAATTATACTGCACATTATGATGTCCTCAATGAAAGACTTTCAATGGCACTAAATCATGACCTTGCTGCAAGACATAAAACTACATAGCCCCATTTTCATAGTTTCATGACATTAAACTGCATAACAATTATAAGTTTCGATGATAAATTATTGTAAAATGTGTATAAACTGCATACATGTTGCATGAAATTATACATCATGATATCATTTGTACAACTAATGGTTTCTTCTATTTTGTTGTTAGAAGCTTACATAAGCAAACAGCACTAACATCATCACTACTCCTTAGTAGTATATGAGTCCATCTCTTTCCTATATTTGAGTCATATAGGCATAGAGACCATGTTCTGAGAACAACATATGGATCAATTCTCATTTTTGAATGAGATATGTAAAGACGCCTAAATATCCAATTTTGGACACATCCACAATCACAAAATCATTTAATATTAATTTATCTTCGTGTAAATGAATCAGATCTATACAAAGTGTTTCCTTAAGATATATGATTTTTTCCTTCTACCATTTTATGACATAAAATTTACCATTCTATTAGAATACATCAAAAGTTCCCATTCATCACGTGAAACTAAATTTCATGAGAAATTATTGTTTATAAAACTATGTATGGATTGATTATAATCATTCAATGAGATATCTAGAGATTCCTAGATCTCTAAACTTGGTCCTAGTCATAGTAAAAAATACATTTATTTATTATAGAAATACTAAATCTACATAGTGAATGTTTTATGAACTATCTATGACATGATCCTTTCCCTAGCTTGACATATAGTGATGCTGTGGTTTTATCCCATAATCCAGTTACAATGTGTCTTTCCTTTCACATCAGTTCATCGTCATCCTTACCACATGATCTTAAAATACATATAGCATCCCCATTATTTACATGTTTCACCTTTTAATTGTAAAAGAATCCATTACTAATCCTATTTTTTCACACCGAACATAGCTCACGTGTGCTTAATAAATGGGTAAATGGATTATTTATATAAATATGGTGTCTAATTTTATTATGTGAATATTAATGTATTCACTACATGACATAAAATTGAATAGCAAAATGTATTCATTGCATTACATTAAACTATATGTCATAATATTAATTTGGAGGAAACAAAGAATGTATCCATTTACATAAAAGACAGATATATGTAAAAAAAGTGAAAGTAATTGACAATATTGGTTGAAATATTTACTATAAGCATTTGAAATAACCCCTTATATATTTCCAACACTTAATCCTGATTATATTCATATGCTTGTAATCATTCTTACAGTTTCTGGTGACAATGTTTCTAATACATGGGAGCTCTTTTGCCTAACTATGAAGCATGTTCCCTTAGGTGGCCTTGCATAAGTTTCCAACAAAATAGGGATGTCAGTTAATAGATCCCACTATTTGGATATGCAACATATGCCCCCACTGTCCCTACATAATACAACCCCACATAATAGGTTTTTCAAATAATCGTAACTACTTTAATGGTTTTGAAATTTTTTTCCTCAATAAACATTGATGACAATATAAAAGAATATATATTTTAAAATAGTCATTCAAGTATGATTGTCCCATTATATTTATCATAATATGAATTCCTTCATGACCATGGTATTCAAACATATCTCACTATGTGTTCAATACGAAATTAAATAACCTTGAAATATGGTGGAATCATATTATATATTGTTTCCATTTAGAGTCCTAGTTGTATGACCTAAAACTAAAGACACCATACCACATAGTTTTGGGTTAGAACATCATAAAAGTCATATTACATAGATTCTTTGGACATATTGGGAGGAAATACCCTTTCCATATTCAAGTACCATTTCCTTTAACCAAAATCCAGGCTTTAAAATATATGAATCTTCATAAACATTCATTGGATTTTAGCAATTGGACATCAAACACCTGAGAGCTCTTTCGTTTGACCATGCAGCACGTGCCATTAGTCAGCCTTGCATAATTTTCCTACATAATATGTCTTTCAGTCATAATAATACACTATTTGTCTATGTAGAAAATTCCATAGTGGGTCCTATATAACATAGCTTCCATAATGAGTTTTTCAAATAATGGTATCTTTATACTAGTAAAATACTTCCTCTAATGATTTTATCCCTTTTTCCCATATCATTCATCGATTCTTGACATACCAAATTATAGTTTAAATTTTCATATTTTATACCTGAATATGGTATTATGTTCCCAAAAAAATTACCACGAAATTGGGAGTGTTTAATACCTTTGGTTAGAGCTAAATTCCTTAAATTAACTTCACACAGTGTCCTCTCTACTTGACTATAAACTTCACTATATAATGTCCTCACTGCAAGTATTAAAACTACACAATAAAATGTCCTCACTGCATGACATAAAACTACATAGTATGATATAAAAAATTCTCCTTTCTGATAAATCTTAATGATCACACATAAAATTTTTTTTATAGAAATATTTTTTCAATTAATAACTTATGTCAATATAAAATAGACCATTCATTCTATAAAATCCATTCCATGAAACAAAACCACCCACTGTGGTCTTGAGTCATCCAAGTAATTTTTCCCCTATATATCAACAGTAAAATGTTAAGATTCAAAGAGCTCTTTTGTATGAAAATGTAACATGTTTCCTTAGGAATCCTTGCATAAGTTGCTTACATAAAAGTCCTATCAGTCAAAAGATTCCACTATTTGTCTTTGTAGAATATGCCCTAATTCTCTATACATAACAAAGCCCTAATAATAGGTTTTTCAAATAATGGTAAATGTGTTCTTGTAAAATACACACTTTATGTTGACATAGGTTTTATGTTTGCTGACCATAAAAATCATTGCTCAAGATTCCCCATTGAAATATATAAAAAATATTATAGCAATTCATGGCCGTGTTGTTTTGTTTGGGATCCAATTTTAAAATTTATTTTCAAATTTATTTGACCATAAATACTATCCCCTCATTGTACAACTTTTATGCCTTGAAACTACAAATAAAAAAAGACTTGGTTCTCATTAGATTGAGAACCTGTGAAGGGCACTCTAAAAAAAGGAAAGTCATAGCTCACTAAAAATTTATTTTTGTAAGATTTAGGTTATATTGTGAAATAAAAAATGATTTCAAATGATATGAAATTTATGGGTTAATCCATATAACACTAGAATGATTAAAATTACAGTCATTTGGGCCACAAACATAATAAGAAAATTATGAGCACTCCATTATTTCCATTATAATAATCATTGCCTAACGTAAATAAGTATTTATAATCAATTAACTTTAATATTGCATCATGGAAAACAAGAATGAATACATATATTATTGAAGAAAAAATTCCATCCATTTATATGAAATCTGAGGGCCATCCACAAAATGGTGCCTCTCTATCTTGTTTTAGAATAAACTCTCAAAATGAATATTTAGTTTCTTTCCTCTTCATGCGACCTATCAGCTGCTTTCTGATGTTGAGATAGCTGAGCTACACCAACCTTCTCCTCAAGACAAAGCACTTATGTAGTAGTTGAAATAGAAGTTATAACATCTAATTGGGTATCTACCATTGTTTGATTCAACTGTTCATGTTTGTAATGAACACCATCTAGTTTCTATTTAAGATATAACAACTCATTCATGGATTATTTAATTGGATGTCTAATTTTGATTGATTTCTTATTATGATTTTCTTCTGCATCAACTACTCTATCCTGAAATCCCTAAATATTGATATGTTATTTATCATCTTCAAAATTTTGTCACATCATATAATCATGCTCCTTCCAATGAATGATTTATTTTACAGAATCATGGATAATTCGATAACAAAATCCACCAAATACCAATAAATAAAATAATACTGGAAGATAGGATAAATGAGACAAAAACCATCTAAAATATTCATAAAATTTTGATGCAGATATGTTTCAATGTGTTTTTACATGTCAGGAAAAGATCACATTGCATCTCTGTGTCCGAGTCGAAGTCACTACCATGAGGTAAAATTTTATCTGGAAATACGTCACATAATGAATTTCCTTGTTCTACTTATCTTGGAATTGTAGAATATTCACATTCTGATCTGGGAGTTGATATACCTAAATGAAAAATCATGGTCATTATCAATTTAAAATGGAAGAAACAGATATTATTCACACATCTGATTGTATTTATCTAATAACAAGTGAGTTATTTTATTTGATTAAACCCCAATATTCTCAACTTCGGTGATTTGAAAATATTTTTCTTTAAAAGGGTACTTCCAATGAGTATTCTCAGTTATTATATTTGAAGGATTTGGAGCGTCACATGATGGAGGAACCTCTATAGGTATTTATGCATCTCCAACAAATGGATAGAGTGGAATAACCCATTTTAGAAGAGCCTTTGTGAGATTTAATATATAAAATGCATCATAAGATAAACTTGGATGTAATTAATCAAGTAAAAAAGAATAATTACGTACGGAAATGAATGAATAAAGATTTATGTCCTATAAATTACACATTGAAATCAACAAAATCAATGAAAGAACCTAGAATATAAATATATTGATTAAGGGATATCACCGTTTCAGTATATGCTACTTGGAATGTTATAGCATCATCACTATATAAGGTATCCAAAAAATGTTGGTTGATGACTAAATATGCTATCCTGAAATTCTGTTCCATTGGCTATTAAATTGGTATAACATCATCAGATCTTTCCAGGTTCAGACCTACATCTGTTTTTATCTCAGATGGCCATGGGTCTTCCTTCCTTTCTTCTGGTGCAATAGAAATATCAGTAATTATTATTTCAGGATCCTGTGTAGAAAGAAAATGAGGAATGTATTCAATATTAATATGGAATTCCACTATCTTAGTAGATCTAGGAGTAGGTGTAGGTTAATCTTTCCGCGATTTATCTACTAAAATTGCAGATTCATCAACATGAACTGGGTTTCCCCTGGGGTTTCTTTTTCTAGTCTTGAAAAATTCTGCTCTTAATCCCTTGAGATAAGAGAGAGACATGGATCCTACAAGAGGATAATTTTTTTTTACCATAGTGTATTGAGAATATTATCTGCCCTATGCACAGTTTAAATACATATGCCTTCAGTGAACACGTCAGATTAATATCTTTTCTCTATTGAGTTTTTGTTCCAAAGCATTAGGAGAAATAGAAACACATCTCTTAATAAGAAAAGTATGACGTAATGGTTGAGGGTTATCCGTCTCCATTACCCATGTCATGATTCTCACTCATGGAGAATTTTCTAGTGACCTTGGAGGATCATTCGTTGTGTCAATAAGGGAACCTGCAAGACCATAAATATGTGAATCAATAATTGGTCGGAATCTTACTTCTCTACATTCAAGATTCAAAAATACTATTTCATCAAGATTAAGGATGAAAAATTATTAATTTGAGGTGAAACTAATGAAAAAGTAAAATACATTCTTTTTATTAACATAAATACCCCCCTCATCTATTGAGTCAATATTAACCCCTTTATGTAATCCTAATTACATCATATGAGATACTAGTTTAGAGGTTGGGATTTGATCATCAGTTGAATATATAAAAGACAATAGATCCATAAAATACTTCTACACAAAGGCCAGGTTATTTTCCAAATAGAAATCTTATGGTTCCTTGATGTCACCAATATCTGTTATTTGAATTTCATGCTGGAGGAATGCACATAAATCCACAAGATCATGATTTACACACTCACAATGATGAATGGATGGTGGTCGTAAATAATTCAATCTTGATACGGTTACCTGTGGAGTAGATACAACTAGTTATGAATGGTGAGCTTCTTCAGGATTTCATTATACTTAAAAAAGTTTGGCATATAGAATAGGAACCTCTATTTGATGGTGGTGACTAGATCGCCATTGCGTTGCAGTTATTTCTTCTCTAGCCCTGGTCATCCTGGTATACATATTTTGAAGATGTTTGGAGTGATCTTAATCCTTTTAAATTTATATATATTCTCTAGGTGTGGACTTTATACCATGATTTCCATGGGCTACAGTCATTGCAGCTGCCACTATATATAATCAATTTTTCAATTCCCCTCCAGGGTATGAAGTGGCATATGCATTACCTGACCCGACTTCTAATCCAATCTATGCATCTAGTGGAGGGAACATAATCAATATTTGGGATACCTCTAAATTCTTTAGAATCCATAATATTCTCTCTACCATTGGGTGTTTATCCAATCTGAAAAACGTGGATGGAAATGTGTTTGATTGTTAAAGACATCTGAATTTACTAGCAAAACTTATAGGGGATATAATAATCACATATAATTTCACCATTAATCCTTATTGATAATATACCATCCTTGAACTCCATTATATAATATCTCAGCACATAATTCATTTCATTATCATAATTAATAAATGTTCCAACTTGTGGGTTACCAAATAAAAATAAGTTGAATTCTCTTGAGACATTCAATGCCTTTATCACCACACTAGGTCTCATGTTTAGAGGTTGAATACCTGAATCATTCTATAAAACTGGTGTCAAAGGACCATTAGAAACATTAACTGAATAAAACACAGAGTATGAAGAAAAATGTGCTACAATCCATCCCCACAAAACATGGAATGTCCCTACAATTATAAATAGAGAATTCCAATTGTATAAATTTAGCAGGAGATGGTAAATTATTGCTATTATAGGTGTTTCTAATCCAATATACTTCCCTTCAACTGGTTTAGATATAATAGATAAATTCACTGATCTTACCCCACCTCAGGATTCATATACTGGAAGCATGTAAATGATTAGACACATTAAAATGAAGCAATCCAAGCATACCTTTTAATCTATATTGGTTTTTTACCTTATAGCCATATGGATTATAATAACCTCTTTCATGTGTAGGAAAATATGTGCCTAAACTACCCAGGTTATCTGCAGATGAAAAAACAGTAGGATTCCCACAGATTGGTCATTTTTCTATAATAGGTTCTAAGAAGGATTTCATCTACACTCTGGGATAAATATCATTCTTATAATTGTGTTAAGTCATAGTATATTAAATATTTCATGTGCCATCAGTGTTGTACTAGTAGCATCACCCCTTGTTGTGGTGGGTGGAATGAATTCAACATAAATTTCCCCAAGAATGGGAATTTTGGGTATTTGGTAAATATCTGAGAGACTAATACCGACATCACCATGTATCAAAATAAAGGAATACATTTTTGGACTCCATTGTCTTAGTAATTCAAGAATTAAATCATGTTTATAAACATATGTTTTCCACATACATATACCTTAATACATATGGACGTCTGATAACTCTTTCCTGAATTCTGCACAAGTCCGACATACCTAGAATGATGAAATAAATTAAGGAATGACACCTCCCCCCAGAACAATGATGCTAATCTTCTATAAAACAATTATATTGATCTTTTTGAGAATCCCTAAAAGTGGAATCATAAAAATGTGGTCATATCTCTACAACATGGCCCTTTATTTCAGGAGTGCAACAACTATAATAAAGGATGCAACTAATAGGGGTTGTTCCTTCTCGAACTGGAACCCCCATTGCACTAATATTCTTGCAATTACAGGTGGATTATAGAAGAAAAAAAATATTTGGAATGTACATCATAACTGATGGATCCTGGGAATCTTGCAGAAGACCATGCCCAGGTAGGGGTTAGTTAGGAAACTGTGGATAATCACACTGGTACAGAATTAATCCCTTTCATGACCTAGGAAGAGTACTTTCCACAACATCATTGTAGTCCATTCCAATGATTTTCGCCATTTCATTTTGATGTTACTTAGCTTCTTGAGTATGGGTTATCAAATTAATCATTCATTCATACAAAATAATTACCAAACATCCACTATTAGGTTTGATTTTCTTAAAATAGATAAATAATTTTTTTGGAAAAGGACACTGTTTCCATAGGTCCTTCAACGAGGACCTTCACATAGGTCCTTGGATGAAGTTTGTTGGGTAGATCCATTGACAAGGATTCTAGCGTAACACATTCAATGAAATCCTTTAGCATTGCTCCCTCAATTAAATATTTTTTCATAGAATAAATTTCAAGGGAATTACGTGAGGGAACAATGTAATTGAGCTGGGTGAACGAGTGACACAATGAGAGAAGTAAAATTATAATAAAAGAATGTGATGAAAATCACAAAGTATGATACATATTTATAGACAACTGACAACCTACATGCCAACTCTATGCATAGAATCTGCGTGGGACATTATAGTGGGATATCTACATGAGGTTCCTTTGTGGAAGACCCGTGCTATTCAATAATCTGTCCATAGTCATTTATCCATAGAAATTCACCATAGGACTAGAACCCCTTTCTATTTTTGAATCAAATCCTGGGGGGTGCTTTTGTTGACACAATATAAGAAAACAAAAAGACAATGAAGAGAACCCCAAATATTTCAAATCCCAAAACATGATTTGAAGAGTTAAATGGAAATTCAAAATACTCCAATAGATCTTCATGACCAGCTAGCTTGACATGCCTACATGATAGACCTATGCGACAAACCTACGTAGTCGAGAACTACACCAAAATATTTTTTGTGCCCCAACGTGAAGTACCTACATGGAAGAGCTGTACAAAGGACATGCGCAAGAAACATTTCAACGACCATCCCCCATCTCTACATATAAATAGATCCCTCGAGCTCCACATTTTAGGAGTGGAAATAGTTGAAAGACTATCTAAAGCTCTCATTACATAGCTCTTTCTCCTATACCCCAATAATTGTCTTATGTAGCTCTCTAAAACACGATAGAAGAGATAATTATTCCAGATATGCATTTTTTGAATGTATTTTTATATATTTTACATAGTTTTAGTCTTCCTATGTAAAACACATTCTTCAGTCATCATTCATACCTACACGACATACTAATGTTGTATACCTACTCAGTACATGAACACGGTGTATGTATGCAACATACAAGTGCGAGGGACCTACGCGACCAACTCAAGTTCCCTTTTTAAAATCCATTCATAGAAGGGGTATCTCTTTTAATGGTTCACTTTTCTTAAAAAGACTATGTTGAAGCCTCCAATAAAGCCTCATGATATTTCCAACCACTAGGAAAGGAATATTAGTGTGTCTCAGATTTGAATATGTATTTCCACAGTCTGGGGTTTCCCACAATTTTTTCACAATGGGTTAAGGATTCCTAGAGAGTTTTGGGTTTTTATATCCACATTTACAATGACAATTCTCCCAGAAATAATGTTGGGAAGTTCCTAGTTTAGAGGTAGGTTGGGTCCTCTCCTCTCCCTTCTCGATAAGATGACTTAGAACCCCAGGTCTATGGTTGGGGAGGTAAAATTCATACTTTTTTGTGAAAGAATAAGAGAAGTAACCCTTACCTACCATGATCAATTTTAAGGAATCCATATTGGCGTAATCCCCTAGATTTTGTTGTCGGATGTGGTATCATTTCTCCTCTAATATTCATCGATGCCAAAGACAAAATGGGGATGGACACATGGACTCTGTTTATCCTTTACCTATCCTATTTTCATTTTTCACCATGGGAAGACATCCTATAGTAAGACCCAAATTTTCATTATTTCTTCTACCCATTTGGGCCCTTGACTAGTGTGAAGAGAATAGATTGAAGGATTTTCTCCTCACCCACTTCTCAAGTCGCCTCACCCGCTTCCATGGTTGACACACCCTCTTCCATCAATGGAAGATGAATTATTGTAAAATTTGTGTTTTTTAGTTGAATATTTGATATCATCTTGTTTCCCACACCGATCAAGACCCATATGGGAATAGATATTTTTCATGGTTAAAACATGTGAAAAAATACCCACGGTACAATGAACAATGAAAACAACGATTCCTATTCAATCAACTAAACTTAGGATGATTTTTCAGGGCCTGAGCTCATTGGATATCCTCTTCAAGAATCCAACACTAATTACGTTAATCTGGGCATCCTCCATTGGAATAATCCACAATTTAAACTCTAAATCATCAAGGAATCCTTTTCTGGAAGTAATCCCATACTCATTTCTCTCAAAGGACTATACACTCCTATGATACTAATTGAACTAAATGGGCTCTAATTCGCATTAAATATGGGATTTTTAGGAAGCCTCCTTGAGTTTCACACCTAACACATCAAATCATCCTTGTTCTCGGTGGTCTATATTCCGAATATGGTTTGATTTTACTTGGAAACCCTTATCCTTTCATGTTTCTTGGGCTACATCATCATAAGTCCCACACTATGTTTTGGTCAAGAACCTTTCACTTAGATGTCCTAATAACATGAACATAAAAGGTATGATGTGTCATATTAAGTGACACTGAACTACAAGGGTTAGAATTCCTTTCACAAGGATATGTAGGTTTTCCCTTTTACTGGGACGATCCCATAATCGAAACAAACCATCATCCCCTTTGAAGATAATAAATTCTAGATTTCCCAACTGAGCATCTTCAAAACTAGTATCATCACAATGATGATTTAATGAATCTATAATCAGTGTCTTAGAGGATACCATTTTTGTTAATCCTTGAATTCATATGAATATTTCTATTAATGATTAAACTAGAATGAATACTAATGATTATAAGTTTTATACATGTTTATAAGTGATTGTATATTAGAAAGAAAACTAATGATATACTTGCTGAATTAAAAAGGATTCATTAAAATATCATAAATTTACAAAGAAAGTCCTAGAGTAGACAATAATTCCCCCCAAAAGGGTGTTATTAGTCCGACCACCCATCCTCCCGACCAGTGAACATTCATAAGTATCGTAAAGTTAAAACATAACAAATGCCTTAATTTGGAATATAGGTCCCCTTTAGATAATGAAATGTTGGATGTTTATGGTTACATTAATAAATTCAATGGAATCCACTTGAAAATAATGATTCTTAAAACTAGAACACATGTTTCAGGGAACTACGAAATAAACATGTATACCTATGCTAACCATAGGTGGGGAACATATCGGGGTATATAATGATTATTTTATGCTGTTATTAGTTTGTGTAGTAATGAAATAATAAAATGTTATGGGATATGAGAAATTTTAATTGAATTTACATGAATAGTACTGTCTAATAATAACCTAGAGATGCTTTTTTGATCATTACATTGAAAACCTAGTCACATATTCTCATTAGAGTGTACTGTGAAATATATATACACCATAATTGCTTCATGTATATATTCAAAAAGTATTAAATTAATATAACCCTGATTTATTGTGAGGGATGACTATGAAATATTATTATACAATTAATGTGAACCACCTAAAAGAAAATAATGTTATTGGGGATCTATTTATTAATGATAAAAAAATTTAGTGGATATTAGAGACGAGAAAGGATCAATATTTTTAATCTTATAAAGTATTTAAATGATAATCACAATGGAAGCAACATCAAAAACCCTTTCAGAAATTATTTATCAATAATCCCTTACAGAGTTGATAATGGATTCTAAAAATGTTGTTGTAGAATTAAAAAAAATTTATAGAAGCTATAAAAAATGGAAATAATCAAATAAAAAAAATTATTTATGAGTTGTAAGATTTGTTTAAAAAATGTGTGTACCATAAAAACATGATTTGTTGATGTTTTTTGTATGATTTTTATAGAATGACCATATAAATCCTTCAATGGATCACCATGATGTATCAAGATGTCAGAGAGAACTGTTGGAGGGTCAATATTAATATTGTAATTACTGAATATAAATCATGGATTATTGTAAGTAAAAATATTATATATGAAAATAAAAAATAATAGAGGATAATGAAACCATAACCCATAGATACCTGGAAATAAGAAAACATATCCACATATTTTTACACTGGTTTTCTGAATATTTAAAGATTGAATAATGATATTTTGGGTTTGATGGATTATACAAAAAATTATTCTAACTTCAATTTAGATTGATTGGACATCTCAATCAATAAGAATTGATAGATTTACATTTGGTAATTGTTGAAAATTCTGGTTAAACCACTTCACATTTAATCTTATTGTGATCCATGAATTACCTCAATTTTTTGAGAAGTGTTTCCAACATACTATCAATACATAGGTGAACATTATAAGAAATTATCAAGCTCAATAATATGGCTAATATGATTGCAATATCTAGAAACTCAAGGACATGTTTAGATCCTTATCGAAGAAAATTGATGGAGAATCGGACCAACATCTACGCATTTTCTTTTTTTTTTGTAGATTAATTGGTTCTATTAATGTATCTGAATGCAACCCTATGATATTATTAATGGGATTACACGATAAAAATGTATATTTTGGGATGATGTTATTGAAAAGAAACTAATAGATCCTAACATTGAAATTTAAATGGTTAAAATGTTCATTTCAATTCAGTAGAACATAATGTAAACTCAAAGTAAACAAAATAAATATCCTTAAAATCATTGGTGTATCATTGTTGATGGATTTAGTCATTAATGATCATTCATTGTAAGATGAATAGAAATATTTATGGTCACATAACTCCCTAAGATATTGATGAAAAGGAGGGAGGAATTATACTCTCTGACCCCAACTTGAATATATGGATATGCATCATCCATGGACCTATAAAGTACAAAGAAGCCCTAAACATAGGTTTGATGGATAGTATACTAGTACCCATGCACCATAGATATTGATATAAAGGGATATCTATGATCTCAACCCTATTTCACTATTAAATAATTTAATTGAGGTTCTCCTGGAATCATGTGTATATTTATTAATGGTCTAGTGGACTTGAACTATCACATATATAATATGGAGTGAAATCAATTCATATTCATTAGGGAGGGACTCCGTAATAAAAAATTTAGGAGATGGAGGATGTGAAAACCTTATATATATGTATTCATGGTCATGAATTTTCCACAATAACTATTTATCGCTACAATATAAAGGGCTTTTCTCTTCTTCATTCATATCCCTTGTTTGATTAGAATGAGATGATGGTTGGGACTCTAATGAAAACATTTTTTTAGTTGATCTGATTATAGAGAGGAAACTATAAAATTGAAAAATAAAAAATATATATCTATCTCTATCATTGGTAATTCCATCTTCAAGATCATATTCATGTAGGATGAGGTTTTTTATGTTCCACATGTCTGAGGTCAGATGAATCACTTTGAGGTTCAACAGAGTTATCACTATTATCAATGTGTAATGACCAGGACCATAAAATCACTTCCAATTCATGGATGGAAGTAGGGGGATGAAAATAGATTGTGATGGATACTGTGAGTCCTTATATGGATTCTATAATTTCCTCCACATGCAAGTATCAGCTGAGGGATTTATGGATCTTTTGAAACTCATATTCTAATATTTAAATACTTTTTAAATATATTTATACAATATAATCTACCAGTGGGGTTGAATGATCGATAATTGAGTAATCCATTGAATTGATATACAAGAGTAAAATTATGAAAATAGGTTTCACAGGGTAAAACTTTTGGTGATTCATTACTACTACATTTTTATGTATCATTAAAAATATTTCCAACTATTTTACAATTAATTTTAATGTTTTTAATGAATATATGTTGTTACATAATGTGAACTTGTCCCATTTTATGGATTTAAAAATATTTTATGTTCTAGTTATATTATGAAAAAATATTTTATTTTATATTTTTTTTTATTTCTTCTATTAAATATTTTCTTGAGTCTAAAATTCATATGTTACATTATGTAGGCATAGGTATTATTTATTTTCATTTAATCCTTTGGGTACCAAAAGAGTAGTCTATCTTTTATATCCCTAAATATTCAATAAAATCAATCCTTAAAATCATGGCCAGGATTTTTATATTTTAGATATTTTGGGTATAACTCACAAATCACTGTACTAGTGGATCATAAATCAAGAATGCAAATAGTAACATCTCTATAACATTATTGACTATGTAATGACTCAATAGTAAATATAACATGGAAAAAATACTTAGAAAACTAGAGATGTGTATTATAATGTGTTTTCTAGGACATATTAATTTCCTAAAATAAATTGACAACAACATTCTCCATTTGATGAAAATCACAATTATATATCATGGAAATAAATTCATCGAACAACGTACCATCTTTATATGATAAAAATTTCTCAATTCATCCAATAATTAATTATTACAAGAATAAACTTTTAAAAGATGAATTTTGAGCCAAAATATTCAACTACTCTCCTTATAAATCCATACAACCATTAACATTAAATATATCTACTACTATACTGGTGATTTGGATGATGTTATGAAATATTTTTGTGTAATATTTTTTTTATTTCATTTTTTAATTTAATATAATGTTTAGTTTTTAGCTTCCATTTTTCTCTCTTATTTTACATCATTATCATTTTACCTCCCTATTTTCTTCATCACTATCTACATTTATACTCTTTCTCACAAGTATCTAACTAGAGGTTGTCCCCAGTGGAGTTATCTAGTGTTGAACTAAATTATTTGATCATTTATTCTTATTGATTATTTTTCTAGAGTTAGCATATGAGGTTCTTTGTGGGAATATATCCTCTTTGACTCCACATTCCACCTGATGTTTAGCTTTCACAGTTGTAATATTTTCCTTCAATCAAGGAGTTGGATATACAGTCACTGAAGTATTCATGAATACACAATATATTTAAATTCATTGGTAGAATAGTATTTTAACACATACAATTCAATGTGTTTCATATTGAAATATTGTAATATTAATAAGACTATGAAGGTACACATTCGATGATTTTTTTCTTGAATATCTCCTTTAATTCTATTTGATTTCTTTTCAATAATATTAGTTTCATTGCATATTTTTTTATAATTTTATTATTTAATTATCAGTTATCAAGATGAAATTAATTATCAATACTAGATATATGGCCTATAGAGACTACCAAAAGTGTCAAAATAGTCCTATATATATTATCATCTGACCATTCCAGTGGTCAAAGTTATGCAGTCGGTGTTGATCAACAATGACCTTCGTTGGAGGTTATAAAGGTGAATAGGTGAGATACACCAAAATCTCTAGTCGTAGAACATGTTTGATATGTGGCGGTCAAAGGAGGGGCTGGTGCGATATTGAGGAAATTAGGGAAGGCAGTCGAACATTAGATGGATAGAGGGTTTAGTAGTGGGTGTGGAATTGAAAATGATGGAAGATAGGGGGCATGGGGGTGAACGCTGCTGGCAGGGTAGTGACGGGGGTGACAAAGGGTCTCAAGAGAGTTGCAGCGGTCGAATCAGGGAAGACGGGGGAGTGGCGGGAAATATCCAGCACATTTTATTTAGTATTAGCATCTACCATTGGGGGCCTCTAATACTATCAGTAGTGACCACCGCAAGGGGTCCCCCATTTCACCAAGTGAAAACACTATTATTATAGTTGTGTATATTTTTTCAAAATGGAAAAAAATAATAATAAATGGAATGTTATGTAGAATT
The DNA here is from genome assembly GCA_963277665.1 of Viscum album. Lineage (NCBI taxonomy): Eukaryota > Viridiplantae > Streptophyta > Magnoliopsida > Santalales > Viscaceae > Viscum > Viscum album. The sequence goes on from OY728158.1 coordinate 220,181,619, forward strand.
AGTGTGTATGAATAGTAACATCTACTCAAGAGAACGAGCATGGTCGGTCTACTTACGAAGATTATTTAAAATGATAGTCATTTTATGAGAATAAAGTACATAGATTCATCATTATCTTGGAATTTACATGGAGAAAATTGATCATTAATCATTATTCTATTCAAAATTTTAAAAATTTCCTTTATATAAAAAATTATTATCATTGATAATGATTTATTTCAATTAAAATATTTCTTCTAAGAATGACCTATCTTTGGTGCCAGAAGAAATTCACAATAGTCTTAAATCATGGTTGCAATGGATTTTTTCTATAACGAAAAAACCTGAGAGAGGAATATATTGGATATATGAATATCACAATACATTCTATGAAAAATTAAATCTTGATTTAAAACATGAATACAAAAACGTACAATATGTTGAAGAGATTACATGATTCATTTTTTATGTTAGTGAACCTGATGCGACATATAATGATATAATATGTAATTAATAACATGATATTGTACTCAACCATTGCTCGAGGAGGTCCTTCAAGAACACATGAAATATCATAAACTTATGGGAAATAATATATTTTTTGGAATTATCCTTGAATATATTTTTTTAAGATAACATCAATAATGATATTCCTATCCAATATAACGAAAAATAACTACTGTTCCCACTAACATATGATTATTATGATGATGATTAAGGTTATGTAATTGATATTTAGTTTCAAATAATTTTTAAAAAGTGATAGATTTTCATTTTTAATTATTTAAAATTGAATATGTCATTATTGATAGCTCATTTTTTAGTGTTATTCACGATTTATTTTTTTTCTGACATCTCTATTTCTAAAATTTATGGGACATCAAAAATTGTATATATATCGATTTTTTTATTTCATACAATTAGAGGAAGAATATAATGACATGATGGATAATTTAGATATAAAAATAAATCCATCACAAACACACTTATATCATATGGATGTGGTGATTCAAGCCTATCAAATGTCATGGATGAACCAAATTTATCCTCTAATTCAGAATAGAAGCTGATAAGGGTAGTCTCACTTGAGGATATTGTCAATTGTTTAGATAATTATTATAATACACATTGTATGCATATTTTGGGTTGTTTTTTAATCAATGAAAGTAATGTAATTTTTGATTAAATATAAAATGGTAAAATTTTAAAAAACATTAAATGATAGAATGTGACTATAAAAAATAACATTTCCATTGTGGTTTGGGTTAATGGTTCCATCTATGTACATGTTGGAATGAAAATTTATTTTGATAACAAAATGACAAGATCTCAATCATGAATTACTATTAATATATTTACTTCTGGGAAATACTATCTGAATTTTATAAATAAATTCCACATCATCATTTAATCAAGGTTAACGAAACACCTAAATGAAGTGTGTGAAAACATCTATTAACTAGATACATCATTTTTAAATTTTTTACATATGATTTCTTGACAAAATCATTTAAATATATAGTATTCATCGAATGGGAGGCGTAATATATAATAATTGTATAGAATAATTTTTCATATTTCCATTTTGGAAGGTAATCCGGACACTCATGCACTTCTCTCTTTCTGTCCACAAAAATAATAAAACATATGTATCTATGCACATAATTAAATGAAAGAGCCACATACCTCTCCAGAAAAAAACATGAGTTATACCCCCATCTATAATGATAAATATCACATTGGGGGTTGATAAGAAATGAAGAAGAAAAAATAATAATAATAATATAAGGGAGACATAAAGAAAAGTTAAATGAAATATGAAAAACTGTAGAATAATAAAAATATACAATGAAGAGGATCAATGAGAGAGATATAAAATAAAAAATAATAAAATGTATAACAAATTAAAAACATAATAATTAAATAAAAAAGGCCTAAATAGTAATAAATAAGATAAACAAAATGAATGAATGAGGATGAAAAAATATATATAATAAATGTGTATAATATTTAATTTTTTCAAAAATATGGGATGCATGAATTTTTATATAAGAAAAATAAATTCAAATACATTTTAAAAAATAAAATTTATTGTAATAAAATAAAACTAAAAAAATAATAAAATTGAAGAATCATCATCCTCTAGCAAATATTAGGCACTCCCACTATATTATAGGATTCCCTCTAAGTAGTTCACAACATATCCTTTTATTGTGGTAAGGAGAATCCTCTCCCACCCTCAGTGGTGGAATAAACTATTAATGACATTTACATTATTTCATTTACAATATAATTACATGATACATGTGGCCTTTAATATTTTAAGTGAATATCTCACATGTCTCTATATTGTAAAAAATACGAGATCTAGTTGGGATTCAACCATGGATTTGAATTGTGATCCTATTTTGGATGAAGTGGAAAAAGCTAACATTATTCAGTAGTGATGAGCTGTAGAAATCCTTCTTCATCTGACATTCATAGTGTCTAGATGACTCCTCAAATGGATTCTTGGTGGTTTGAAAAGATCTTATAGATGATCCAAGGAGTTGCATGTTCCTTGAAATGAATTCTTCTTGAGACTGAGAGTTTTGGGTCCTGGAAGGGGGAATTTTTGGATTTTTTTATTGGTGGTTTGGTAATGTTAGGAGGTGTCTCCATGATAGAGCATAGTGGAGGGATGGTTTTTATCACATATTTTATGCGTTGAGAATGTAATAGTGTAATTTTTTTGTTAAAATGAATATTAAGTGCATCCCATATCATAATTCACAACATCAGGCATGATTGATTATAACGTAATGTGTATAATAACTTTCCTAAACACATACTATGTATATACACAATCAGAAGAGTATGAACCCACAAATAAATGAGTTGGACAAACACATTGACCTAGAGGTAGTAAGCCAATTCTATAACCCCTTGACCTCTCATTGTAGGAATGGTACTACTACTACATGTTTCATTCCTATATGGACTAGTCTGGATGGATGTCCCATTTGGGAAGATATGTGGTGTTCTATCTCCTTTCAGTTGAAGATGTATTGCTGCAATCACCTAATTTTTTATTAATTTTTTAAAAATAACTAAATTAAAAAATTATCCACAATTATTATAAATTTAAAACTAATAACCAAAATTTGAAATGAATTTTCAATATTATTACATTTTAATTCCATCCATTGTAATTTTACATTTACAAATTAAAAATTATAAATCAATTGTATTACGATAAATTTCAATTGAAACCATTAGAAATTCTTTAAAATTATTCAAAAAACATGTTTCTGTAAAATAGACCCACACTAAAACAATATGTTACCTCAAGAATAAAATATATAAATTGTATTTAGAGGTCACCAATGAAATAAAAAAGCATCATCCAATGATTTTGGAAATAAAAAATTATCAATTACAAACAAAATTATCGAATACACTAAAAATATTATTTTAATTTTACATAATTCAGTGAATAAATGAATTCATTATTTATATCTTCCCTGTTTTAAAAATGATATAAATTCATTTCACATACATTCATTTTTATTAATTAATTATTATTATACAAAGAAAATATAGATCTATCTCTATTGTGAAATATTTTACTGATATCTTGGAATAAAATTCAAATAGGTCTATTCTTATATAATTAAAACATTCTACATATACATAAACGAGAAAATAATCAATTTAAATAAGCATTAAAAGAGGATAAAATAAAAAATAATTAGAATATGAAATAAATTTTCAAATTGCTCTAAGGAATAAGGTTGAAAAAAATATAATTTTGGAAAATTAATTTTTTAGGAGTAGGGTTTTCTAATAAGGTATAAATAATTATATCAAAAGTAAAAGTGTACTGATGTTCCCCATTTAATTTGAAACTATATCCACATTCCCGAAACATAATTTTAGGGCATGATCAATGTAAATAATAATTAATTATTGGTGAACCCTGTATATTTTTTCTCTATATATATTCTTTTTTTCTCATTTTCACTATACTTTATCATTATTTGTTATTTATTCAAATATTAGAATAGAAATTCACCATGTAACCATATATGAAAATAATAATCGGTCAAGAAATATTTTTTTCAAATATCATAATAAACATATTTCATTGTTTTCTCTTTATCTTTTTACCATTTAATTCAAAAGCTGAATGTGTTGAATATACTAGGTATGAGTCAAAAAAACCTATCTGGATGGCCAAAATTAATAACTGTCATACTTTTTTATTATAGTGAATTATTCTCATCCACCAAGACCCCCTTAATTGATACACATGAAATTTAATATATCATGAAAATAATATGATAATGGTATGAATTGATAATATTGTTTTAAAAAAATGGAACATTCATCTTTATGAAAATCATGGTTTGTATGGGATAAACATGGATTTATGTAATGGTTTTTCATAGTCATAATGGATTTTCAAAAGACATACCAAGTATTTTATATATTTTTTATACAATCATTGAATTAATTTTCTCAAAAGAAAGTTCAATAAGGTGTAATTTCCCCAGATCCCTCATGAAATATAATAAAAAACAAATATAATGTACATGGTATAGAAATTATATCGTGAATGGAAAATTTCATTATTGTAAATCACTCATGGCATGATTAATAATAACATCAAATATATACTTATTTATAAAATTGAAAGTGTGGATATTGTTAGTGAAATTTCTTTTTCATGAATCAATAAATTCCATAAAATCACAATTCCTCATTTTAGTATCGAGTTTTTTCATTAATCATTAAATTATTTATTTTTCTAATTAAATATTATTATAATAGAAATATAAAACATTTAATCATTAGATTATTATGAAAATAATTTCTCTTGGATAAGTCATATAAATAAATATTTCAATAATGAGAAATCATTTTATAATTGAAAATAAAAACATGTTGTTTGAAAAAAATCCATTTAACATTAAATTATTATAGGAATTAATTATATTTTAATCCCATTAATGCTTATTAACCCACCATAAATATTTTTATGTAAGAATATGTGTTTTACCATTATATTGAGATGCAATTAAATGATTTTTAAAAATGGTCTTGTAATTTAAATAACAATTTAATAAACAAATTGATATTCATAATAAAATAATCCTATTATTAAAATTAAAATATAATATTTATAATATTGAAAATTTTGGATAACTATTAGTATGAACCAACATGTGTGAAATGAATTATTAATTATATTAGATGATAGTTCTAGTTGTTATTCATATTATGATGGTTGATAAGTTTTCATAGATTTGAACATCCACATTAGGATTTCCTTAATATTTTCTTCTATTAGTATAGTGAGGAATTATCTAATGATATGGTATACCATATCCATCTAAATCATAATTAAGTTCAAATTTCTTTATGGGGGTATAATTAAATTTGGGTCATCGTATTGTTTATATAATACTTGGGCGACCTATTTTTTATTTTCAACTGTTGTTACTACATCAGATGTATGAATTTTCTAAATAAAGAGAATTTATGTAGGTATTTTTACTTGAATAATATTTATATATCTCAATATCTTGTATATCAAAATGGGATTCCTAAAATTATTTTTTATCAAATTAGAGAGATCCATGTGTTCTTCAAAAGGACAATATCTAATTTCTTCCTCTTATTGTAATTATGTTCAAGGATTTACCCATTATGAAAAAATTAAACCATAAGGTGTTTTAATAATTAAATGTTAGATAATATAGTATAACATGGAATTAATGAATGTAACATCTTCCTAGGTTAGATTATGCTTGGTCACTTTTTCCTTGATAAGTGCATGTTGAATGTGATTCAAAGTGAATAAAAGTACATGGTCATGATCCTCCATCATTTCATAAAATTATACCATATTAGTGGTTAATTCAACATATAAGGCTAAGATTATGTAATTGTGTTTGGATTCATTAAATTTGTAGATTGAAAGATCTTAATGAATTTTATCTTCATCTCGGTTACTCTAAATATGACAAAAATCATTTCCCATATTCTAATAATCACCTGAGAACTCATCTGGACATTATTTATCTTCATGGTGATAATTACATTGGCTCTTAATATAGTTACGATATTGATGGTTCACTACTTGAGGCTTATCATATTTTATGTTTTCAGTAATATTGGGATACTCCAAAGGAACTGCCATTTTTTCCTTGAATTAGTAAAATTCAATTCAAAATTTATCGACTATAAACATAAAATATTGTGGTGGGAGACATATTTATAAGAATATTTTCCCACAATAAATTTATCATAAGAACTATATTTTTTCAATGTATGGCCTCCTCAGTAAATTAATTCACTTTTTATTTAACATGACAGAAATTGTTTGATCTGTTGAAATAATAATTAATTCAAAGAATCATGGACAAATGGAATTTTATAGACTTTTAATAAAAAATAAATATACGCTATGTGAAAATAAAAAAATATGGAAAAAAATTATTGTCCCCTTTAAACAACAACATTTTATATGAACACATATTATAGTGCATGAAAAAATAAAATTTATTTTCCTAATAATACAAATTGGCTTACTAGTGTCATATCACTTAAAGAGATTCTTATTTAATCACCAACATAATAACATACACCTAAGTTACATTTTTATGGTTTCATTATTTAATATACAGTTTTCGTGTAATTTTTAGACAAAATTTGAAGTTGAAAAATATATAAATACATAAAATTGTTTAATGTGATTATTAAAGAAAGGATATGGACTTTCTGGTTTGGTTTATGGGTTTTATAATTCTCCTTGTTGTTGATTAATTTTTTTTAAAATTTGAGTCAATGGTCTCTTGAGTTAATTACTAATATTTTATTTATTAGTTTGAAATATGTATTTACATTATTCATAACTAATCTATATCCTCCAGTAATAATGGTTGTTGCTGTATAACAATTGGGAGTGTGAAATTTTATACTTTATATATCTATAATATTCAATTTCATCCATCTAATGGCTTAACTTCATCTTATGAACATATTGAATATAAAATAAGGGACATAACTTATGAACACATTATATCTAGTATAGTGGACTTAAAATATATATTGAAATTATTCAAATAAGTGTCAGTTTTGGGTGTTAGTGGGAAATCACCACACTTAAGCACATCAATCTTTCTAACTAAAAAGTTAATAAAACATATGAATTTACATTTAGATTGAAATAAAAACACAAAGTATGCATCCATTATGTTTTATTTATGGGAAAAAATTAAAATACATTAAAATAAATAATTTATAATTAATTAAGTAAAAATAAAAAAATGAATTAAATAGATGAATTAGTTTCAATTGTACTATATTAGGATCTCCATACATTGTGGATAAAGCCCTGTTAGAAGTGAAAAGAAATTCATTTTATAAACGAAAATAGATTATTTGTACACACCTTAGTAACATCATATTAGGATTTATCTCTCCCAATATCTTATTTAAATATAAAACCCCCTAAACACATGATTTTGATTATTTTCTTCTCATATTTTAGGTTTTTACGCATTTTAGTAATTCTTGGATCTAATGAGTATTTAATCATACGTTTTAAATTAATCATGGAATTAGATGATTTTGCATTACCTTGGTGCATGTGGTAGTGGTGATCAGTCTAAAATCACATTCATTCATCCTTAATAGTGTCCAATTGTTGGACTGAATTAATACATGGGGTTCGAAAAAGGTCTTAAATTATCAATGTAACATCCCAAGTAAGTAATGAATAAAATATATTTTTTATCTATGTCTATTAATGATTGAGATAGTGTTTTAGAGGCTTAAAATGAAAAAAAAATCCAATCTTAAGCATGGAATACAATAATATTCTTAAAAGATTGTATTACTGCCTTATGATGGAAAAACCTTTTTATATATATCTTTTGACATTTTTATAAACTTTGTTTGTCAAAATAAACTTATTATTAATGATTGGGACATCAAAATTTACTTTGTGTGATTTTTTGATATTTTTCTGACAATGTTCATTTTTTTAATGAATAGTGAAAATTACTGCATTTTACATCAAAACTGCTTTTTAATATAATTTATTTATATGATAAGATTATCTTTTGAATTGGTCTTAATGTGTAATATGAATATATTTCTACCATTTAATCCAATGGTGGTCATTTGAATCAATTTCACTTTGAAATTGAACTCAAACTAGTGTCAATCTTTTGATACTTATTGTTTCATAAAAACACGCTATTTGCTCTAACAGCGGGAATTAATTATTAAATTAATTAATGTGACTTATATGTTTTGAATTTTTTAAAATAGACTTCATTTTTGAATTTGGAATATCATATATAGTTTAGGGTAAATTTTTGGTAATTTTCTGAAAAACTTCAATTTTTGATGAATAGTGAAACCACTAAGTGGTACTTATAAAAACTGATTTTCCGTTTAAATGAAATTTTTCCATCATTGTGTTTTGAATTTCAAAAAAATCCGGCATACATGGTTGTCATTAAGAAGTAAAATGTGGTTCATTGAGATTAAAATAATTTTTTGGTGAATAGTAACTTATTAAGTTCTTAATCGCGATTAGTGGTAATTAGGGTAGTTTAAGGTATAAATAATGCTTTAATAATATGAAATGACCTAGACACATGTCCCAACCTTATTGGTTGTGTCATGGACGTCCAAAAAAAGCCATGGGTCAACTTGGGGACCCCATGGAGACACTTTGGTTGGGAAATGACATAAATAATGTTTTATTAAATGTTAAAGTAAAAATGACACAAACATAATATGTATTACGAAAAGAATTTTTACATGAGGTTATAAATATCATATTTTTGATTATAAATAGTCATTGGGAAGCTAAAGATATTTCCTACATCATAGTAGTTTTTTTATAATTTTTAGACATTAAATAAATTAAATTATTTATGACATCATGATGATGCAGCGATGACCTCATTATTTAACGATTTAAATAAAATGGAAATATAATGTACAATAAAGGAGCCAAACATGTCCAAATCCAATTGGATGAGTGTATTTCGAACCCTTATCACCTTATCCACGTCTTATATCATTGTGGGGCCTTTTAAAACCGAAACACATTTTCAAATAAAGTAATATTTCTTTTCATTCCAAAAGTGCCCCTCCTCTCCTCTTATAAAAGGCCCCCACCTCTACCTCATTTCACAAACTCCTCAAGGCTTTGGCTCGGCAAAACCCTGCCCATTTACTCTCTCCACATCCCTCTCCTCATCCTAGAGGATTTCCTTTGGGAAGAATCCTTTCAAAGGAAGCCTTTAGGATAAAATAAAAAGGAGTTACACTTTTAAAGGTAATTCATTCTCTCATGTTCATTTGTTTTATTTTGTTTCTCCAACCCCCTAAACTCTTTTTATTGACTTCTTTTGTAACAAAAACAGTATATTCAATATACTAGGATGTTGTTATAAGATTTATTTGAGCTACACTCTCACAAAACTACATCAAATGGTTAAAGAACATACGGTTTCCGTGGATGGCGAAATTCTGCCTCCCGAAACGATGATTGTTCAATACTCATTTAACACCTTAAAAGGTGGACATTATGATGTAAATATTTTTATATATGATTTATAATATGTTTATGTTTTCCTTAAGCTTCTGTTTTTTTTCTTTTTGGGAATACCTTTATGGTTTCCATTATGGGTAAACATGATATCTTCATTTTAGGAAGTGCGGACTACCGCCCCCTGAAAGTGATTTGATTCGTTAATACCAAATGTGGGATGTGTAAAGGATAAAGTTAATGATATTATATATGTTATTATACAGGATTTATAATATACTTTTATATCATTATGATTCCATTCCAGAAAATACGAAGTAGAAATGGAAGTAGCGTTCATGTGTACATACGGCTTACCGTCTCCATGAACGGTGCATTTAATTTCTTACCTCTAAAAGTGATGTAATATTATAAATACATGTATATGATGAATATATATGATATATATGTTATCCAAATCATTAATATCATTCTAGATATAACTAACCTTTGACCAAATTAACAACATGTAAGTGTAAGAAGTCTATTTTTGAGTTAAGATCCAAATACCAACAAAATGAACATTATTAACTTAAATGGTTACATGATGTTCATAACATGGTATAAAAGGAATAATGAAATTGAAAAAGTTTGTTGAGAAAGTAGATATTAACTCATGTTTATTATTCAGGAGATTAAAGAACGGTCAGGTCAAGTCGGATACAAGGTATGGGACTTCGTCTCAATCTCCTTTCGTTGAGGCATATTTTATTTTATACACAACTTTCTTTTATAAGGTGTATAAACCCCTTTGACTTTTATGTTTATTCAAAAGGAATATTTTTTATACGAAGAGTTTACTAAAAGAAAAAAGGGAATGTTTTTGTCGTACGTATGCGGCGACAACGACTTCTCCGCCGTCGTGACCGTTATTTGAGTTTCCGCTTCCTCTACAAGCCATACCTTCTTTTTAAAAGAAAAATAAATACCATGTTTTAATTTTCTTTTATTTTAGAATTGAAAATGGTTTTCATAATGTTTTTATCAATGTGTTGTATTGATATCTCGTGATTTAAATGTGGAAATTTTATGTTTCCTTTATGCATGTTTTAGGTGATATGATTATGTTATGGTTTTTGGGAATTATTATGAAGACGGGTGGTTCTGTGATAATCTAAGGGAGGGTGAGCCCGTTATAGCTCTCCAATGCATTGGGTAATGCGAAGGAGTGAAACGTTTAGGTTTCTCCGAAGATATTTAGGGAATATACTGTGATGGGTATTCCAAACGTAACCAAGAGGGTTACTCCCTACGTAAGAATGTTATGGATGCCTCAAGTTACCTTTATGTCTTATGATTTCTATGATTTATTCATGATTTTATGAGGTATGTTAAAGTGCCTATGTTTTATGGGTAAAGTATGATTTCATTCTTATGTATATATGAACTCATGTTTTCTTTCCATGTTTTTATAACCCATACTGATCTTTTTATGCTCATCCCAAGTTTTTTTGAAATGTTTTTCACAGGTCAAGGGAAAGGTACATGATATGATGATAGTGTCAAGGAAGTGTCAAGAAATAATCCATGTTTTATTTTAAATGAGTATCCATTGATGGGAATGAAGAATAATATCTTTATGTAACAACTTTGTTTATATGTGTAATGTAATTCAAGTTTTATGATCTAATTCTCTAAAACTCTAAACCCAAAAAGATCCTCAATGTGTAATCTTGTAATAACTCAAGATTATGTAAGGTTTAAGGCTGGGGCCTTATAGTTGGTATCAAAGGTCGGATTAGATAACTTTAGGAGTTATAATTCTATTAAATGATTATCCAAATTTTTTTTTGAAACGATATAGCATTTGAATATTACCATGTTGCTTCATCTAAGACATGTTTGTTCAGAATCGTTTTCCGTAGAGGAAACAACGAAGCAGTGCTAGGAAGGCATACATAAGGAAATAACCTTCCGAATCAGCATCCTGAGATGGTGGGAATTGGAACTGAACAGTTTGTTGCAGTAATGGCACAGTTGACTCAGGCTATAAATGGTGGTGGTATCCATGCACGAGATCAGCCATATCTACCGCAGAGGAACATGTCAGTGGTGGAACATTTCATGAGGCAACATCCACCATCATTCAGAGGATCATCCGACCCTGTGCTAGCTGGAGGGTGGATTAAAGCACTGGAAAAGATTTTTGATGTCATGGGGTGTTCATACAATCAAAAGGTTAGTCTTTCTATTTACCGGTTGGAGGGTGAAGCAGATCAGTGGTGGCCTATGGTTAAAAATATCAGGGACGCCGATGAGATTGATGCTCTTGAATGGGATGAATTCAAAGGTATGTTTCTTGAGAAGTATTTTCCTATGGCTGTTCGACTTAGGATAGAAAAGCAATTCTTGGAATTGAGGCAAGAGGAAGACTCAGTGGCTGCCAATGAAGAAAGATTCACTCGATTGGCAAGGTATGCTCCAAATTTTATCCGAGACATTGATAGTAAAATCAATCGTTTTTACTCAGGATTAAAGCCAAAATATCGAAGGGCATTAGCATGTCGTGAATTTAAAAGTTATGAAAAGCTTGTTCGATGTGCTGTGAAGGTGGAAATGGAGTTTTCCGATGACCAAGTGTTCTATAACAACCAGCAGAAGAAGAGACCAAGGTGGCAGGAGAAAGGTAAGAATTCTTCAAAAAGGTCCGATGGTAAGAGAACTAAGTTTCCAGTTTGTGATAAATGTGGCAAAAGGCATGCTGGGGAATGTCTTCTGAATTCTGGAAAGTGCTACCGATGTGGTAAGATGGGACATAAGGCTCGTGATTGCACTGAAAAGGATCAAGGTGAAGGTAAGAACAAATTTGATCTACAGTTAGTGAAATGTTTTAAGTGCAATGAGATGGGTTACTATGAAAATGAGTGTCCGACAAAGAGCTTGAGTGATGGGAAGCAGTTAGAATACAAGCAAAAAGGGGTGGTGAAATCCATTGCAAATACTTCAGCAGATGTAGGGCCATAAAATGAAGTTGTATCAGGTACTTTGTTTGTTTTTTCAGATTATGCCAATGTGTTGTTTGATTCGGGGTCTACACATTCTTTCATCTCTGAAACCTTTTCTAGTAAAATAGGAATACCATCTCAAGAAATGACTCCTAAACATTTGGTAAAAACACCTGGGGGAAATTTTGAGGCAAAAAGAATTTATAAGAATCTTTATATCCTTATCTGTGGAAAGAACCTACTTGCAAACCTTATTGTTCTACCTCTAGTAGAGTTTGATGTTATCCTAGGTATGGATTGGATTTCTATTTACCATGCTAAGATTGACTGTAGAGCTAAAGAAGTTTCTTTTCATAAAGACTTTCTGTTTGTTTACAGGAATGAACCCTTAATTTTGATAACATATCAAGAGGCCGAGAAACATGTAAAATATGGAAATGAATGTTACCTTGCACACGTCGTTGAAAATAAAGGAACTGTTCAGATTAATGATGTGCCAGTGGTAAATGAGTATCCTGATGTTTTTCCTGATGAGTTGCCTGGAATAATACCAGATCGGGAAGTTGAGTTTACTGTTGACTTAGTTCCTGATGCTAAGCCAATTTCAAAACCCCCTTATCGAATGGCACAAATTGAACTTTTAGAGTTGAAGGACCATTTGCAAGATTTATTAGAGAAAGGTTTCATTAGACCTAGCACATCACCATGGGGTGCTCCTGTTTTTTTTTTGTTAAAAAAAATATGGTTCTATGAGACTTTGCATTGATTATAGAGCCTTGAATAATATCACTATTAAGAACAAATATCTTTTTCCTCATATCGATGATTTGTTTGATCAGCTCCAGGGAGCTCAGTTTTTTTCAATGATTAACCTGAGACCAGGATACCATCAGCTGAAGGTAAGGGAGGCAGATATTCCGAAGACCGCGTTCCATATGAGATATAGACATTATGAATTTGTATTAATGCCTTTTGGGCTAACCAATGCATATGCTGTATTCATGGACTTAATGAATAGAAATTTCCATGAGTTCTTGGATAAGTTTGTGGTGGTTTTCATTGATGATATTTTGGTGTTTTCTAAAAGTAAAGAGGAGCATGAAAGACATATAAGGGTTATCTGGAAAAACTTAAAACAAAAGAAACTGTATGGGAAATTCAGCAAGTGTGAGTTTTGGTTGCAACAAATTTCTTTCCTTGGTCACATTGTTTCTAAAGATGGAATAACTGTTGATCCTTCAAAAACAAAAGTTGTGGAAGAATGGACAAGACCCACAAATGTAACTGAGATTCGTAGCTTACTTGGTTTGGCGGAATATTACGGAAGGTTTGTTAGAAAGTTTTCACGGTTATCTAGTCCAATGACTAAGCTAACTCGGAAGGGTGTTAAGTTTATCTGGACAAAAGAATGTGATTATTGTTTTCAGGAATTGAAAAGAAGATTGGTGAATGCTCCCGTTTTGGCACTACCTTCCAGGAATGGTGAGTTTGTTATATACAATGATGCTTCATTGAAAGGACTTGGTTGCGTCCTAATGCAGAATGATCAGGTAATTGCTTATGCTTCACGACAGTTGAAAACTCATGAGGTAAATTACCCTACACATGATTTGGAATTAGCTGCTGTTGTTTTTGCTTTAAAAATTTGGAGGCATCATTTGTATGGAGTAAAGTGTGAAATATATACTGATCACAAATGTTTAAAGTATATATTCACTCAGAAAGAGTTAAACATGAGACAGAGGATATGGCTAGAATTAATCACGGATTATGATTGTACAATTCATTACCATCCGGGAAAAGCAAATAAAGTGGCTGATGCTTTGAGTCGAAAAAGTAATGCTTCATTAACAATGTTGCGTTTGGAACGTGATACTTTGGTAAAGGATTTGATGAACTTTGGCATAGATGTTGTTGGTGAAGGAAGTCCTTCTGTTTTGTTTCAGGTATCAGTGAGATCTTCTCTTTCAGATAGAATCAAGCAAGCACAGAAGCAAGACAGTGAGTTGCAGAAAAAGGTAGAGCTGGTTTTAGAAATGTAAGCTTCCTGAATTCAACATTGATAATGATTGTGTTTTGAGATTTGGGAAGAGATTGTGTGTGCCTTGTGATTCACAGTTGAAGAGAGAGTTGTTATGTGAAGCTCATAGTTCTCTGTTTTCAGTTCATCCGGGCAGTACTAAGATGTATAGAGATATGCGGGAGTATTACTAGTGGGATGGAATGAAAAGAGACATTGCTGATTTTACTATGAAGTGTTTGACATGTCAACAGGTTAAAGAAGAGCGGCAGTTACTGAAAGGGGTGCTTCAGCCTTTACCAGTGCCAGAGTGGAAATGAGAGAATATATCCATGGAATTTATGGTTGGATTACCGAAGACATCTCGAGGTAATAATGCAATCTGGGTTATTGTTGATCGCTTGACTAAATCTGCTCATTTCCTTGCTATACGAGATAATTTTTCCCTAGATCAAATTTCCCGTTTGTATCCTAAAGAGATATTCAGGTTACATGGAGTTCCTCTCTCCATTGTATCGGACCGTGATCCCAGTTTTACTTCTAACTTTTGGAAAGGCCTTTCAGAAGTCGTTGGGTACTGAATTAAATTTTAGTATAGCTTTTCATCCTCAATCAGAGGGGCAGTCAGAACAAACAATTCAGACATTGGATGATATGCTACGAGCTTGTTCTAGGGATTATCAGGGAAGTTGGGACCAACATCATTCATTGGTTGAATTTTCATATAATAACAGTTTTCATTCCAGTATACAGATGGAACCATTTCAGGAATTATATGGGAAGCGGTGTCGAACTCCAGCTTTCTGGGATGAAGTGGGTGAAAGGAAGTTGATGGGACCAGAATTGGTAGAAGAGATGGCAGAAAAAGTTCAGCTGATTCAGAAACACATGAGAACAGCTCAGAGCAGGCAGAAGAGTTATGCGGATAACCAGAGGAAGGATCTATCTTTCGAGGTAGGTGATCATGTTTTTCTCAAAGTATCACCATGGAAAAGTGTGATGAGATTTGGTAAGAAAGGAAAGATGAGTCCAAGGTTCGTTGGACCATACGAAAATCTGGAGAAAGTTGGATCAGTTGCATACCGAGTGGCTTTACCTCCGAGTTTATATCGAGTACACAATGTTTTTCACGTTTCGATGTTGAGAAAGTATATGCCAGATCCATCTCATGTTTTGAGTCCAGAGGTAGTTCAGCTGGAAGAGGACCTATCTAATGAGGAACAACATGTCCAAATTCATGACCACATGGAGCAAGTGTTACGGAATATGGTGATTCACCAGGTAAAGGTTTTGTGGAAAAACCACATGATTGAAGAGGCAACATGGGAATCTGAAAATGTAATGAGGGATAAGTAGCCCCATTTATTCGATAAGTAAATAAAATGCGGGGATGTAATTTTCTAAAGGGGGGAAGGATGTAACATCCCAAGTAAGTAATGAATAATAGATATTTTTTATCTAGGTCTATTAATGATTAAGATAGTGTTTTAGAGGCTTAAAATGAAAAAAATCCAATCTTAAGCAGGGAATACACTAATATTCTTAAAAGATTGTTTTACTGCCTTATGATGGAAAACCCTTTTGAAATCTATCTTTTGACATTTTTATAAACTATTTTTTTTAAAATAAACTTATTTTTAATGATTGGGACATCAAATTTTACTTTGTGCGAATTTTTTAATTTTTTCTGACAATGTTCATTTTTTTTAATGAATAGTGAAAAATACTGCATTTTACATCAAAACTGCATTTTAATCTAAATTATTTATATGATTAGATTATCTTTAGAATTGGTATTAATGTTTAATATGAATATATTTTTACCATTTAATCCAATGGTGGTCATTGGAATCAATTTCACTTTGAAATCGGACTCAAACTAGTGTCAATCTTTTGATACTTATTGTTTCATAAAAACAAGCTATTTGCTCTAACAGCGGGAATTAATTATTAAATTAATTAATGTGACTTATATTTTTTGAATTTTTTAAAATAGACTTCATTTTTGAATTCGTAATAGCAAATATATCTTAGGGTGAATTCTTGGTAATTTTCTGAAAAACTTCAATTTTTGATGAATAGTGAAACCACTAAGTGGTACTATAAAAACTGATTTTCCATTTAAATGAAATTTTGCCATCATTGTGTTTTGAATTTCAAAAAAATCTGACATACATGGTTGTCATTAAGAAGTAAAATGTGGTTCAATGAGATTAAAATAATTTTTTGGTGAATAGTAACTTATTAAGTTCTTAATCGCGATTAGGGGTAATTAGGGTAGTTTAAGGTATAAATAATGCTTTAATAATATGAAATGACATAGAAACATGTCCCAACTTTATTGGTTGTGTCATGGCCGACCAAGAAAAGCCATGGGTCAACTTGGGGACCCAATGGAGACACTTTGGTTGGGAAATGACATAAATAACTTTTTTTTAAATGGTAAAGTAAAAATGACACAAACATAGTATGTCTTACGAAAAGAATTTTTACATGGGGTTATAAAGATCAGATTTTTGATTATAAATAGTCATTGGAAATATAAAAAGATTTCCTACATCATAGTATTTTTTTTATAATTTTTAGACATTATATATATTAAATTATTTAAGAAATCATGATGATGCAACGATGACCTCATTATTTAACGATTTAAATAAAATGGAAAGACAATGTAAAATCTACGAACTAAACATGTCCAAAACCAATTGTATGAGTGGATTTAGAACCCTTATAACCTTATCCAAGACTTATATCAATGTGGGACCTTTTAAAACCGAAACACATTTTCAAATAAAGTAATATTTCTTTACTTTCCAAAAGTGCCCCTCCTCTCCTCTTATAAAAGGCCCCCACCTCTACCACATTTCACACACTCCTCAAGCCTTTGGCTCGGCCAAACCATGCCCATTTACTTTATTCACATCCCTCTCCTCATCCTAGAGGATTCCCTTTGGGAATAATCCTTTCAAAGGAATCCTTTAGGCTCAAATCAAAAGGAGTTACACTTTTAAAGGTGATTCATTCTCTCATGTTCATTTGTTTTATTTTGTTTCTCCAACCCCATAAACTCTTTTTATTTACTTCTTTTGTAACAACACCAGTATCTTAAATATACTAGGATGTTTTTATAAGATTTATTTGAGCTAAAATCTCACACAACTACATCAAATGGTTAAATAACATATGGTTTCCGTGGATGGCAAAATTCTGCCTCCCGAAATGATGATTGTTCAATACTCATTTAACACCTTAAAAGGTGGACATTATGATGAAACTATTTTTATATATGATATATAATATGTTTATGTTTTCCCTAAGCTTCTGTTTTTTTCATTTTTGGCATACCTTTATGGTTTCCATTATGGGTAAACACGATATCTTCATTTTAGGAAGTGCGGACTACCGCCACCTGAAAGTGATTTGATTCGTTAATACCATATGTGGGATATGTAAAGGATAAAGTTAATGATATTATATATGTTATTATACTGGAATTCTAATATACTCTTATATAATTATGATTCCATTCCAGAAAAGATGAAATAGAAATGGAAGTAGCGTTCATGCCTACGTACGACTTACCGTCTCCATGAATGGTGCATTTCATTTCTTACCTCTAAATGTGATGTAATATTATAAATACATGTATATGATGAATATATATGATATATATGTTATCCAAATCATTAATATCATTCTGGATATAACAAAACATTTACCAAATTAACAACATGTAAGTGTAAGAAGTCTATTTTTGACTTAAGAACCAAATAACAACAAAATGAACATTATTAACTTAAATGATTACATGATGTTCATAACATGGTATAAAAGAAATAATGATCTTTAAAAAGGTTCTTAATCAAGTAGATATTAACTCAAGTTTATTATTCAGGAGATTAAAGAACGGTCGGGTCAAGTCGGATACGAGGTATGGGACTTCGTCTCAATCTTCTTTCGTTGAGGCATATTTTATTTTATAAAAAACTTTCTTTTATACGGTATATAAACCCCTTTGAATTTTACCTTTATTCAAAAGGAATCTATTTTATACAAAGCGTTTACTAAACGACAAAAGGGAATGTTTTTGTCGTACGTATGCGGCGACAACGACTTCTCCGCCGTCATGACCGTTATTTGAGTTTCGGCTTCCTCTACAAGCCATACCTTCTTTTTAAAAGGAAAATAAAAACCATGTTTTACTTTTCTTTTATTTTAGTATTGAAAATGGTTTTCATAATTTTATTATCAATGTATTTTATTGATATCTCGTGATTGAAATGTGGAAATTTTATGTTTCCTTTATGCATGTTTTATGTGATATGATTATGTTATGGTTCTTGGGAATTATAATGAAGACGGGTGGTTCCGTGATAAACTAAGGGCGGGTGAGCCCGTTATAGCTCTCCATTGCATTGGGTAACGTGAAGGAGTGAAACATTAAGATTTCTCAGAAGAGATTTAGGGAATATTCTGTTATGGGTATTCCAAACGTAACCAAAAGGGTTACTCCCTACGTAAGAATGTTATGGATGCCTCAAGTTACCTTTATGACTTATGATTTCTATGATTTATTCATGATTTTATGAGGTATGTTAAAGTGCCTAAGTTTTAT
Organism: Viscum album; assembly: GCA_963277665.1. Taxonomy (NCBI): domain Eukaryota; kingdom Viridiplantae; phylum Streptophyta; class Magnoliopsida; order Santalales; family Viscaceae; genus Viscum; species Viscum album. Next base: position 220,200,776 of record OY728158.1, read on the forward strand.
GGGTAAAGTATGATTTCATTCTTATGTATATATGAACTCATGTTTCCTTCCCATGATTTTATAACCCATAATGAGCTTTTTATGCTCATCCCAAGTTTTTTTGAAATGTTTTTCACAAGTCAAGGGAAAGATACATGATATGATGATAGTGTCAAGGAAGTGTCAAGAAATAATCCATGTTTTATTTTAAAAGTGTTTTCTTTGATGGTAATGAAGAATACTATCTTTATGTAACCACTTTGTTTATATGTGGAATGTAATGCAAGTTTTATGATCTAATTCTCTAAAACTCTAAACCCGAAAAGATCCTCAATGTGTAATCTTGTAATAACTCATGATTAAGTAAGGTTTAAGGCTGGGGCCTTATAATCAAGGTTAATAGAGGTGGTATGTAAAAAAATATTTTCACAATTTTTATAAACAATGATTTTTGCAATTATAGAAATTGATGGAATATTTCAAGTGCAAGATCCATGTTAGAGCAAGGAATTGGGAAGTTTCCATGATCATGGTTCATGGGCTGAGTGATGAAGGATGTAGTTTATGTAAACCAAAACACTAAACTAGAAAATACAAATTTCATATCACACCACAGAATAAAATGATTTACTATTTTTAATGTACAATACAATAGAACCTTTAAATAATATTACAATGGGAATAGTGCCTTGTAAGACACTCCATTAATGAATATGATTTTTTCGCACATAGTAATCTCAATTTTTCCTTAAGAACAAGCTATAATACTGCAGCATCTTGCCTCGAGCATGTCCATCAACTTATTTGGTATCATTTAATGTTGGCTCGTATTAATCAATGGATCATTAATATAACATTATGGAAAGATAAACCCTTTTAGAGAAAACATAATATTTTATCATAAATATATTTAAGATAAGAAAATTAAAAAATTTAATCTTTTTATTCATAATAAAAATAAATTACAAAAATTATTCCCTTTTGTCCACTATAATCCATATTAATACCTTCAATTAAAAATTTCTAATGTCCTGTAAAACATTATATTAAATAGCTATTAAGAATAAAAATACATTCAAAACCACTAAAAAAATTACAAAATTAGAGAAAATTTTGTTTTATAGTATGTATCCAAGATAATATACAGGTAGCACCCGTATCATCTTTTACATCCCACTATGGTCCTAAAATTTACTATTTTTTATTTCATGGGGTTGGTATATCTATTATATTATATGGGATTATCAATTATTTCTTTTTTATTCAAATACATTGAGAAAAGTCATAGGTGGTGGTTTATCTCAATGAAACCACACCTACAATTTTATTGAGAACAATCCAAAACCATAGCCTGACAAGTGAATATTAAAACCACCCTTCTAGGATCGGGAACTAAAGTAATCACTATCTCTTTTCATTACCATTTACCATGCCATTTTTTTCTAATAATATTGTAGTATTAATGTTCTAGTATTTAAAATCTTAGTTCAATGATATAACAAAAAAATAAATGAGGTGTGTCATTCAATTTCATAATTATATTTACTACCAAAATTGCTTTTTTAAGAGAATAATTATTTATCTTATTTGAAATGAAATGATCATATGAAATAGAAAACCATTCAATGGGGTTTTAACATAATTTATTAATTTATCATTATTCTGATTCTTTGTTTCATTAATAATATGATGTTTTAATTTTTTTTTAAAATTATTAGATTCCTAAGGTATATCACATAAAATAGAAAAATTCCAACTATATTACTATTTAAAGAAAATTTCACTATTTTAATGTTTAATGGTGTCAATTTATTTATAATTTATGTTTCTTGAATTTTAATTATTTTAATTAATGATGTTTCTTATATTTTAAAACTCATGGGCACATTTACTTTCCAAATTTAAAATCATTCTAAATCACAGATGTTTATATTATTTTTTGACATTATCATTTACTTTCGCATTTTATTGGGAGACTTTAGACATTTGTTATCTATTAAATTAAATTGTTACCTTATTAATTATAATTAACATTTATGTATTTTCTTAATTATTATTAAGGAACAATTTTTAATTCCTTGTATATTGTTAACTATTTTATGTATTATATTTTCATCGCATCATTGCGAGGATAATATTATCATGGTAATATCTTGTTTGTAAGGTACAATAAAATTTAGTTATATCATTATAACTTTATATAGAAGTTACAAGCATGATTAATGAGGAATTATTGTTTGATGGAGTGGGTATTTTGGCAATATTTTTCATCCGTCAATAATTTGCTTGTGCAAAAATGAATTATTTTACTATTCTTATTAAAAATATATATTAGAAGAAATATTGGGATTTACAGATGTATGGGTGGCATAAAATAGATTTCAATTTATTGGATGGGTGTTATCCATTATTTTGTTATCAAAAGTACCCTCTGTCTTCTGAAAAAATAATAACGTATATTGAAATCTAGATGCAAGTTAAAGATAAAACAATGATATAAATAAGGAAATATTTAATCAATTTATAATGTATATGGATACTATAAGTGAGAATATCCAAATAATATCACTATTTATTTATATTTGAATCATTTTAGACCTTATTTAGTAGCACACCATTCTTGATAATATCTATTTTCATTGATTTACATCACATTGGTATTTATTACATCATATTCTACCTCTAATTAATTAGATTTAATTTCTCCCAAACATCATCCATAGAACATCCCATTAAAATGACCCCATTAAAGAAAAATTTGGGACTTTGTGATTTGGACATAATTGAAATATAATATTCTTAAGGATATCACACGTTTTCTTGATAATGTGAAAGACTCCCCCATAAAAAGATTTCACTAAAAGGGAGATTAATATATTTCAATGAATTTAAGTACTAGAATTACGTGAAGAATAACAATATATTGATTTTATTTTCATTTTTAAGAGTTAAATAATTTTTATCCATGTAATAATAGTGATATTTTTCTTGATATGATAACCTAGCTATGTTTTCATATCATTTTTGAAAATATATTTAAGACCTTGGTATGAAATGAATTCTTAGGATTGTAATGGATATGTGTTGTGAAATTGTCATATAAAATACTTTTAGATATTTTAAAATTATTTTAAAAAAAATATTCCAAAAAAAGTTTTATTTTATGGGAAATTTCAGAAATATTTTTTTTATAAATATTTTGAGAGTTATTTAAAAAAATTGCTTAATTTATTATTTTAATATTTTTTTTTCTTTTTGTATATTACATATAACCTTTTTTGAAACTACCTGAAATTAATAAATTCATTTTTATGTATTAAATTAATATTTGGAATAATTTCATCCACATGAAAAAATTTATATCCATGATTTGATTTCCCCATAGACTATCACAATACATGTTTCAAAATCTATAAATAGATATGGATATATTTTGAGAGAGGAATATATAATTAAAATGAAAGGACCAATGGAGTTGATATTTATGATGGATTAAGATAACATAAGAGGGTAAAATTATCATAACAAAATAACTACCTAATACTTCACATAATAAGTAAATAAATTCCTTGGAAACTAAAGATATTGAATATAATAAGTCAGTAACACGTTAATAATTTTCATAGTAAAAATGACAATATTTTTCTCCAAACATTGACAAAATAGAAGAAATTTTTGGGATATATATATCATATATAAGAGAATAATTTTATGGAATACAAAATATCCCAAATCCACAATTAATTATGTATCCCTAATTTAAAATTTAGAGTAATATTTTATAGCTAATATAATTTACTTAAATCCATATAAATTCTTAATTTAATATCCATTAAAGGGATCATCCACAATAAATTTTTGGAATAATTTTTTTTACATTAGCATCATATTTGTTTTATAATCATTATATAATTTCATTTAATGTGTTATTTTGGGGGACAAATCTCTCACGTATTCTATCAGTCCACCATTTATCTCGATGTTTTATTCTTCAAAGTGATATGTTATGCTATAGATCATGAGCAGCTAACCCTTGTAAGTTCTCACTGGTTCAATATTATGATGATCCTATGAACATGAATACTCATTCTTAATATATATGTTTTAATAACAATTTGGATGAGGTGGATCGATGTGTTATTGGTGACATTGCGTCTATTTCCCATATTAGGTTTACCTATCACTTTGGTAAGTTATTTCCTTGATCGAGGAGGTGGATGTGTGGAATCTCACTGGACGCTGAGTGAATTATTTATTCAAAACCATTGAATATAATAGAAATAATCAAATATGATAATGTGTGTTCATTATGCAAATTTGATACTGATAATAAAATAATGACGGTTCCCTATTGTTGAATCTCGGGGGAATATGTCCTTAATTTATACCTTTATTCTATATTCATTCATTGTTTTTTCATTTCATTTGAATGTATAATTTTTAATATTTTAGTAAAAATTTTAATGACACTATGTTTTAGTGTTATTTCATATATTAAAAATACAAAAAACAAAAAGTGAATTTGACGTATTGTGTTCATGGTTGCAATTGCTCCTCAATGGAATGGCATAATACCTTACCTATTCTATAGATATTTACAATCCTATATTATTTTAGAGAGTTCCCAAACATTATTACTATTAATTTTTTAGGGTGTCACATGGTATTACGTAATGTTTTTTATACCATTCAACAAAGAAATGTCCCCTAGGGTGGGTGTTCAACATCTTTCCCTAGGAGAGTTATTAGGAGAAGGGAATGCCTTCGGCATAGGGAGGTCCACCATGATATTTATTATTAGTATGGGTATTAAATCTACATTGGTTGTTAACGGTGGGGTCATGACCTATACATTGGATTGTAATGGTTATGGGAGGAATTCTTCATGTTTTGGTTGTGGTGTATTTTGGATCCTATAATGGTGTGTGGTGGTGTGAGGATGACTTATTATTTAGTTGGTGGATTCATGGGGATGAAATATACTTTATTTAAATGTTTCTTGGGTAGGAATTGTGATTTGGTAATCATTTTTGTTGTGTGTAAATCCACACAGGTTGGTAGTGGTGTAGAGAAGGCTTATTTACTTTTTGATGGTGATCCATGGATACCAATTAATTATTATATAGTGGTGTTGTGATGTCCTTAGAATTGGTTAATGGTGGGGATGGAAGGACCCCAATACTACTTTTCCTGATCATGATATAGTTTTTTATAGCTTTCACTGGTTCTATCAACTGAGTGAGTTAACCTATACCTCATGAAATGATGAAGGAGTCATTATCCCAAGTAAGAGAAGACATCCCCATTGAGCAGTTGTGAGGATATAAGGTGAAGCTCTAGAAATAGAAGTGGAACTGGATATTTATAGGATCACTCATAATGTGAAATTTTATGGGATTTCTCCAAGAATCACTTATTGGTTTTCATGACCAGTGATAGTGGATCATGAATGAATTCATCCCTCTCATGAACCTAGTAAATCAGTTCATGTTAGTGTTTTCATTTCCCGGAGAACACAATATAAGGAATTACCTAATTGGTTCTCACATCAACCATGTCTCGAACACCCCATTCCTCCTTTAAATAGTGACATGTTTTATTAGAATTTTTTAGGGAGATAATCCTGAAGCCGTTTACAATTGAAATTATAGGGTTACCATTTTGTGAACCAATGTATTGATGGTTTTTGATGGTTTTTGAATTCCTAAATTTCTTATATTAATATATAAATATATGTAAAGATAACTTCTTACTTATATTATTGATCAAGGTTTTCAATCAACTTCCCCCAAATGATATTGTAGAGTAAGATAGGAGTTTTCACAAAGTAAGATATGACATGGTGGATGTCCGGGAATGAGTATAGTCATGCGGGATCATTGCGCCAATTTTCACCTTCCCATATGCCTAGTGGTGTGAGGATTCCAATGTCATGTTAAATAATTCCTGTATGGAATGTGGATTCATCCATCTCTATAGATATAGGTAATGAAATTTCCAATTATTCAATGTTATAAATTCTTCTAGAGATAGTGGTGGAATCCACAGGGATTATGTCACAAACTATGGATACCTAACTTAATCTATAACATTTCACTTTAGAGTTTTATTCTAGGCCAATCAATATTTTGTGGGACCTGGCATAGAATAACTAGATTCTATGACAAAAATATATTATGGTTCAAAATGTATATATTTCACCATTGGTGATGGAGAATAGTTTAAATTTATGTTTACTAATTTTTTTCTTGATGATTTCTTAATCAGGGGATACAAGTCATGTGTGCTTCTTCCAAATAATCCCATTATCCAGTGCTCATTGGATCCCATCTCATTAGTTAATGACATTGGCTCCCTGATATAAACATGATTATTAGATATCTATTCTTCATTCCATTTACACCTCCATATATCTGTTCACCATGTCAGGTTCTAAATCATGTTTTTGGACATGTTTAGGAAAGTTAATCACAATGTCATCACGAGTTGGATTCTAGGTAATTATATAGCATTGATCCAGAGAGTGTATCACTAGGTGGTCATATAAGATATTAATGGTATTCATTTTTTTGGAATTTATGAAATAACGTGTAGGATGGGAACATGTAAATTCTTGGTATTTTGAACATCATCTCATGAGTGGGTATTCATTGTCCTGAATCCCAAGGAATCATTTGTCTGTGATGTTGTTTTTGACACATGAGGAGGGATGCATCTAATGTTATTTAACCTCATTCATCCCATAATTAAATAATGTGGATTGTATTTTGTTTTAAGTCGCATAATTAATGTGGTGTTTATCTATTTGGGTGGCCATGTGTGTCCACATGGAGAAATATTTCACACTTAGGTTTTGTTGCATGTGTCCCAAGGGGGTAATTTCAAACATTGCATGGGGTACAGATTTTCCCTTAGGGAAGATTTCACACATGTTATGTGCTTCATTAATTACAAAGTGGCAATAATTCTCACTTACGATGTAGTAGAATGTGTTCCTAAAGGGATATTTTACACTCAGGTTTTTGTGACGTGTGTCCCCATGGGTGAATACATCATACTTAGGATAATTGAAATTGACCATAAAATAGTCATCATATGTACCTAGTTATTTAATCGGTCTGAAATCCCATGTTTTTCTATCAAAAAAAATTATGGTCATGTGATAATTAATGTCTATGTTTGTTAATTTGTTTCAGTATGTTTTCTTGTATCACATATGTATTATCAATGATGGATAGTGTGGGGATTACATGTAAATTCTTACCAATGGTTATTGTGGAATAGTTGTATCCTTTAAAAGGGAAGGTGTGTCACCCCATAAAGATTGTACAGAAGTAAGCATGTGGTCATCAAATAGTGTAAGGCTATATTTTATCATCATGTGAAAAGGATGTTTTCATGAATTTTTTTTGACACATTCACTGGGGCACAACAACTTTCCACATCTTGGGGGTGACTGATAGATTTATTTGTGTCCCCTTATTCCAACTATCCAAATATGGAATCATTCATCACAATCATTAGTGATGTATAATCCATAATTAAAATGAAATTATGGTAGTTCATTCATACTATCATGTATTCAATTTGTTACCTAGTTTCTCGGTCCATGGATCCCTCGTCATTATAATCGATGTTCATGGATCCTTTTCCTTTTGTTATCATAAGTTAGATTCAATTTAAATATTATGATACTATATCTATAGGCAATCAAATTTCTATCAGGAGATGTAGTTAAACTCTGAATGTCAGCCATGTATGGAAATTTAAAATGTTTGGCATTTTTTGTAATTATATAGGTTGGAAACCTATAATGTCATTCTCCTTGGAGGACATATAGTGTATGAGGTATCATTAGAATTGAATCCGTGGAATTTCACATAGGTTAACATATTATTAAATCATGGTCTATAATAATTCAAATAATTATTTCCATATTCATTCCAGATATATATATCATTTTAAAATACTATTGATAATGGAATGATTTTATCATATTGTGTAGTTGGAATTGGCCCCAAGTTTAATGTTCTATGAGTAAATAGTGTTGTTTATCCATAGGAGGGAATATATTACACTAGGGTCATGGATTGAATTCCCCAGGTAAGATTATCACACACATGATGATAGTGTATACCCTAACAAGGGGAAAAATTACACATTGAATGATAGAGTATGTACCCCTACGGAGTATAATTTCACAGAGAACAGTGACAGGATTAATCATCAAGTATGGTTCATATACTGAATTTATAAAATTTATTTATAAAAATAGATGTAATTTAGGGTCACAATTTAAGTGGGTGTTATGGGACATGCCCATGTAGTTTAATGTTATTCAGTATGTAAGATCATGTCATGGAATGATCATTCGTGATAGATATTGTGGGGTTTATGCCATGAAGCTATCTAGAGTAGGAGTATTCCCCCCTGTGTGAAGATTCATCACATGTTGATACATTTTAGTGTAAGTATTATGAATGGAAGTTGAATTTCATATGGTTTTCACCCCTTGGTTGGAAATTATAGTATGGAGTATATGCATGGAGGCTTCTTGATATGGTTGATTGTTCGAATCGGAGGTTGTGTTTCCATCTCACAATGATCACCCAAAGTGAATCTTATGTTCATCACATGGTTTAAAGCTAATGATTTTAATTTTTTTCTATGGAATATTTTATACAGTTTCATTTTTATAGAATATTACATGGAGATAAGTTTATTTACAAAATTAAACTCAGATGTTGTCGTGGATTACACCTCAAGGGGGGCCACATAAATATGGGAAGAAGATTCATCATTAAGAATCAAACATCATAATGCTATAAATATTCACATGAAGTTTCCACTAGTAGTTAATATGAATTCCTAATTCATAAGCTAATGTGTCAAAATTAATGATCTCACTACCATCAATGTGTTGAAATTAAGGGGAATATCGGTAGGGTACATATTATTAAAAAAAATTATTTTGTTACTAATTCATATGAAACATATGTAAGGTGATGGATGCACTAGAATAATAGTGAACCTTAGTTCTGGGGAAAAAATGATGTTTCCCATAACATTTTCTTATTGAATTAAAATCATGTTTTCTAATCCCATAGATCCGTCATTAGTACAATATGATGATTTTAAGGGCATATTTGTCTTCATTTACGGAGTTTCAAGATGAGTAGGGATTTTTGAAGGGTTCTCATTTTTTATGAACTCATCCATACTTAAGAGGTGATGTGTGGGGATCAGTAAAATATAGAAAAATTATTTAATGTGAATATAAGATCTATTATGTGTATGTTATCTAAAATTGAGGGTCTATTGATTACAGTATTGTGAAATATCTTAGATGATGTGAATTTTTACAATGAAATTCTGATTTTTTTTCTTCCATATATCATCCTCAATGGGAAGTGTGAGGTTCTATTTATATCATAAAGTATTCAGTGATAGTTCATAACATCGCTAAGGTACACACTATGGTTACACACTTCACATATAATGTCATGTATATAATAGCCATGTAAAATTCACTATTCTATACTGTATTTCTCTATATACATTATGGTTATGGGATGGGTTACATAGAAATATATACTATTAGCTTCTAATAAATTTGGTTTTAGGGGAATACATGTTCAACATGTTTTATTTGGATATTTTTTTTATGTGAACTTATTTTCTGATGAAATGGTGTTCTTACATGAATGTGTGCTTTTTGAGTGAATCAGGCATGGGAATTATTTTGAACTAATGAGAATAAAAAAACACTTCCTTGGCCATGTATGACATTTTTGTGCCCAACCAATACATTTTGTGTTGATGTTAAAACATTAACAAAACATGTCTCTCTATTAAAGTATAATCCTTTGTAGTGGTTTACATGTTTATCTCAAAAAGTGTGGTATCATTGGGTTCTTGATAAATTTTCTATACCCAAAAAGTAGATCCATCATAATCCGAATTCCTAGGGGATTTGATGGCCATTTTATGAGGGATTATCTGATGAGTGTGACTAATTTTTGTGTGTTTTTAAAACCATTTCAATGGGTAACATGTATTGTTAGAATGATTAAGAAAAGATAGATGACCTGTGAAAATAAATTTGGGGAGGTCCCCTTTATAAGAAACTAAAATTATTTTGAAGTATAATTCATATATCAATCATGAAACTCTCCACATTGTGTGAAATTTTGAGAATCTATTATGAATTTCATGTAACTCCATTAAAAGAATAATATACCTGAATCATACATATCTTTTTGTGAGCATGTGACATGAATAATTTTAATGAATTTATCCAAGTCGTCTGAACATGATCTATCTGATTAAAAATCATCATGAAATGGTCAAATTTTTTAATATGTATATGATATATGCTACTTCTATTATATGGTGGAATGAGAATTCGAGGAACCCTAACCGTCATTAGGAAACGAGGCAGTTTTGAATACCTCAAGAACATGGACATATTGATTTAATAATGAAATGGTTATCAAATATGAAACATAATTATCATATTCCAAATCAATGTTAGTGATTATGTTTATATCTAGAACATCTATTTTAACACTCCATCCTTTTATTTCAGTTGTCAGTTCAATTTGGATCACCCTAATCGGGTGAATAAGGACAACTCTGTCAACACTCTAAGTGGAATAATGAGTACAATCACTATGGGGTCGCTGAAAAATGGGGGAATCCCATCCCATTTCACAAGAATCTTCTAAACTATCATACATGACAATATAATGGTATGGTATAAGGATATGGATATGTTGTCTAGAAGAAACATTTTTTATTACTAGGAATGGGTGTACATTGTATTATTCATTTTTTAAGATTATGGGTAAGATTTATGGATCAAAAAAATTATATGTGGTATTTTGGATGTATCATTTAAACATATACCATCAATATACATTATGTAAAATATTTTTCAAGTGATGGTACAAACACAACATTATGTTCGACTACCATTAAGTGGTTGTGGGAATTAGTATTCGGGTCTTCCACTGAATTGATGGAATCCTCCTTACTAACACCCATTTTGATGTATTCCAACCGACCTTAAATGTCCTGGACAACTGAGAGATATCATACATTCAGAACAAACCCTTTTAGATTCATTAATGAATGTACAAAATCATCATCCACCCTACCAACAAGACGATACATATAACACCTTGATATAGATTTTCTTGATCAGGCCACCCCCAATAATGTTTGGGTGAGTGAAATAGTTACTGGAAATGCCACAAAAGTGGCATCTAGGATCATACCAATAGATATTTGAGGAGGGGCATTAAAATTTGTGGGGATAGATCATGAAGGAGTTCTAGAAGATTTTAGTATATAAGGATGTGTTTTTGGATTCAATCAATGGTTGTATAATGAAAGACATGGGGGATGTCCTCATTGGAATGTATCTAGGGACACCCATCTTTGTAGCTATTATATTGTTGAAAAACTGAGTAATCATGAGTGTAATAATGCATGGAGAGATGGAAAATGGGTTATGTCATATCATGTTGAAATCATTCTCTAACATGTGACTATTATGATTCCATCATGTGAGGTGCAGGAGATGTACGAGGGCTAGATGGATTCTCTCCAAGGGGCTCATTTTATGTTATGTCTCAACCTAAGGTTGTAGGGGTGTTGGTTTAGGATTAGTTTCACCTAAACATCCTAAATATTATGTTATTTTTTTGATGTGACCATGTGAATAGGAATAAGGATCTAAAGATTGGAGTAGTATATATATGGAGGACCATGTAAATAACTAGTGTTTCCTTTGTAGTTATGAAAATATTCTTACTTCCCCGTGCTCTAGGTTTCTTGGGGATGACGTAGATAACCCTATTAGAATGTCAAAATTGGTGGAAGATAACATGGGAATGGGTCGATCTTCAAGGGGAAGTGAATACATGTTGTACCACCATTGTGGATTTCTATTAGAGGTTTTTATATCTGGAATATATGAATGACTTTTCATGAAAATTTGGAGGATCTGGTCTCCCATCTAGACTAATGCATATGATGTTTTATGGAGTTCCAGATACTAAGGAGACCATAACAACTATTTAATTAGCACAAGAAGAATTAAAACCTAATATTAATACACAATGTTCTAGTGAAGAAGAATCATAGGTTCCAGATTCTATCCACGTGACTCCACATGGGAGCATTGTGGTCACTCTAATGGTTGATGACTTGAACAAGACTTGTTAAGAGAGGAATCATATGTTTTTTAATCTTGTATCTGTCTTTTTTTCCTATATCAATTTTTCCCAAAATTTATCTTTTATTATCAATATATTTGATCTAGTTTTAGGTGAGCAAGGGGTCCCTTTCATAAGGTATGAGTGAGACGAAACTCATACTATTGTGCACAACTCATAATTTCATCTTTGGTGCACTAAAACTAGAGGACCAGAAGCGGTTTTATGGAAGCGATATTGTATCTCTTGGTCAAACTACTCATCTATGTTGTACCACACCTAGGTATTAAAATGTCATGATTTACATCTATCAATGATGACCACCTAAGACAATGATCATCAGAATCTCTATACTGCCAGGTATAAATTATTCACAGACATACGAGATATTATCAAATTATCATAATTATATTGATTTCAATAAATCAATGTGTTTTTTTGTTTGCAACATCTACCCAACTATCACTAACCTTCCCTCTATCAGTTATGGATGTATGAATCATTTTTTAGTGGTATTTTATAGTCTAATTACGTTTTGAAACAAAAATAATAGATGACACCCAAATACATTCTTAATGTAATCCCAATTTCCATATTTGAACAATATTTTTGATTTCATTAATACCTAGTTAAACTAACACTGAAAAATTTGTTTTACCATAATATTTTAGAAGTTGAATTACTAGAAAATGGATGTTGTCATGGAACCTATCAATCCTCACCCAAAAGTTGTACCAACTATTTTATATCATCATATAATAGAAGATGCATTCTTTATATTTAGAAGGAATCCTATTATGGATACGAGTGATAAATTCTGGGTGATTAATCTAAATGATATTGGTGAAAATGCACCCAAATATGGGTCAAGTGATGTATACCCCCTTTCAAAGTATATTGTGACCCGCCTAAGCGGATCCTATAAGAAGATTCCCTTACTACTATTTGTGTGTACATCCTATATTACATGACATCACAACAATAAGCATTGACAGATTTTGTGTCAGACATCACTCAATATGAATATATTTTCTGACAAATGGAGTGGGTTGCATACCACACTTCAATACCAACACTCTTGAACAATAAATACTGACCAATCTAGTGTCCCTCCACTACCAAATATTCATATTGACAAACAATGGGGAGGAATCTCATGTATTCAAAAATGTTTATTATAACTACCCTGTTTATAATGTCTGTGTAGAAAGCTAAAAACTCATGAAACCATGCATAATGAGAGATATGATTTATCTAATAAGATCTACGAGGGATACCAAGAACATAAAAATATCTATGAATAGACAAAACGATATTATGTTATCATCAATTCATAGGTAGAGCTAATCTATCAGTTGAAGAAACGGATAATGATGTTCGAGGATTGGATGGAAGAGGTCATAACTTAGACAGATGAATACTCAAATAATTAGAGTTGGAAATGAAATTTCACTAAAAAGATCCTCACCATTGTTCAAGAGGATGATTAATATATTACTGGTATTTAGGATGTCCTAAATGCTATGTGCTAGAGGCCAGTATGGATGGAGAAATCTATCACTGAGGTGGACTGATAGGGGACATTTTATTATATTAATGATAGTATCCATAGTGTTGAAGGACCTCGAAAACTATTGATTTTACTATATTTTTATTATTCATGGTAAAATATCATTTTCCACAGTAAATATATAAACATTATGAAAACTGATGAGACAAAAAATGATCATTCAAAAAACCCATGTGTGCCTTCCTCAGTGTGAGATAAAAGGGATGTAATGTCAATGGTCAATAATATTTTAGTGTCATGAAATTGCTAGATCAACGGGGTATGAGATTTTTTATTGACCACTATTATTTGCCATGATGAGAGCGGGTATGTGTGAAAAGCTAGACATGGATACACAATAAAAAATGGTACCAAATATGAATATCAAATACCTGAATGGAGTTCCTGATCCCAACGTGATAAATAGTGTCACCCTGTTGTGAAAAAAACATGAGTGAAACATTTCTCCCAATATGAAGGAACAAGATCATATATATATATATATATAACAGAGATCAACCATTGGTGAAATGAATAAAATTCAAAATTGAATAAAGATAGTGAAAATGTTACAACTCCAAATAAATAATAACATCCCAAAGCATTGATCCAACACAATAGGATAATTAAAATAGAATACTTACAACTAAATGAGTGATAATAGTAACATTTCCTCTCAAAAACCACTAGATACCCTGAATAAACCTGTAGAAAGCTTCACATCCTCAATATGATGCCTTTATTTTCCATACATCAAATGTATTAGAAAGGTCAACACAACACTAAAGGGGTAGACATGGTTTGATATGATTGGATTATAATGATCACACTCATGTGTTCCATGAAAATTCTATGCATAATTGTATGATCATTTGAAAAAAATAGAAATAAAAATGCACCATAATCAGTTATTGTTTTTATATCTAAATTATGGGAAAACATAAAATTATACCTGCTTTCATATTTAATATAAATACAGTTAAAAATGTTATATTTAATTTTATATTTATATATATAATTAGATATATCAATTCAATCTAGAAAATTTATCAAATATCACATAAATTCTATTATAGTAGATGCTAATACAGGCCAAGGAAAATCATTCCTAACAGGACACTAAAGAAAAAAATATGTCTTTATATTTTGGAATATCATAAACCCAACATATAAAATTATTCATTAATCATGAAGCACTAAATATTCTTCATTTATTGGAAAAATATGAATTCCCCAAAAAGTGGACCTTATTAGATGTTTCTGTAAATTCTACATTGAACATGAATTTGGAGTAGTAGAACACCCCATGAGTGAACTCATAGGAAATATCAATAGACAAGGAATAATACTATTCCATCCACCAGTTTTTCCATCTATTTATATGTGATATTTCTTTCTATCCCAATTAATCAAAATATATTCATTCAAAAATAATATGAAAAATTTCAAAAATCCCTCTAAACATTAATTAAAAATAATGTTTTATTTTATACAAAATAGGGTGAAAACACTGTTATATAAAAAAATAAACAAACTCAAAAAATCAATTATTCCTTCCATTTCATTTATAATAAAAATTTTAAAACATGTGATAAAAAATTCATCAATTATAGGAATGGGACCGAACCACCAACTTCAATATCATGAGAGCCCTCACCTACAACCAAAACCACTAACAAGGATGAACAAAATAACAAAAATAGATCCTCTAAAATAAATCCACACATATTTTAATAGATTCAAAATAGAAAAATGGACAGTGATGAAGAAGAAAGAAACCATGCCTTAGGAATCCTGCATTCTACCCCATAATAAACATAAGGGATATCCATTGGAAAAAATCAATTGATTAATCTGAAGAGGAATAATGATAATTGTCAACATATATCAATGGATACAATATTTAAAGGTAATAGGACAAACCAAATCAATGTAATTGAGTAAATAAAGATTTTTATCACCTGGATAAATGGGCCCTAATTGATAAAATGATAAAATGTAGAATGAAATGATTTAGATTGGATGATGGTCTTTAAAATCTCCCAGGAGTGCCAATTTTCCCAAAACATAATATCCTATTGATTTATGAACTTTTAATTAGTCCTGATGTTCTCAGAAACAACAACTTTGGATGAATACTTGGTGTTTAATCCATTTTCATATCACGCAACACATGAATAACAAATACAATGAAATATCAATCACATTTTTCATTAAAAACTATACTCTTACCAATTAAAAATATGAAAAAATATAATTCATTTAATAATTTATTTTTAAATTGTTTTTTATAATACATAAAATGTGATATATTAGGTTTTGGAGTTAGATTTTATGCATACTATTAATTAATAAAATAAATGTTTTTCATAATAATCAATAATAACCAAAATAATCTATCAATTTTCAATAATGATTTATCTAATGATTCATACTCATAAAAATAAATTAATAATAATTATAGAATTATTTAATATTCTAGGAAAATGTTGATAATATCTCATCTCAGTTATGAATATTCTCTTCCATTCAACTGGGAGATCATTTAGGAACCCACCATGGAAATCATCTAAATAACTCACCCAAATGAATAGAAGGAAAAAATATTATAAATTAATGGGTAGGAAGTTATTATAAAATCATCATATATTCTATTATTAAAATTATTAAGCTTATCAAACGTATTAATAACAACATTTTTACCATTATAATGACTCTTTAATCATGTTCAATGTAATATAAACATGAGGTAAGAGGAAATTCTTAACCCAATTTCTATTATTTTGGATAACCTTGTACCCCATCTAGTATGCGGTATTGATATTATATCTGTGATGAATTTTATTTTTATATTATGTTTTTTATTATTATTTACAGATTTTTCACAAATCCCTTCCATTCTCTTAATTGTCACTCTAATTATATTTGTAAGGTCGTTCCTTTTAAAATCTTTTTAAAAGTCACTTTAATAAAATTTTAAATAATTGTTCATATGGAATGAGTATCTAATCATAATTTCATGATTATTTATTAAAATCATGTTTCAATAATATTTCGACGTGGTAATTTTTGGTGAAAATTATTTCATCATTATGTGAATGGTTTTTATATTTTAAAAGTAATTTTTTTACAAAAATTATTATTTTTAAAACATTAATGTGTTTTCTCAAGGGATCAAATGACTTATTAAGTGTATTATTAAAGGTATGTTCTTTTTTAGTAATTATTTTGGGTTGAGCCCATTATAGCTCATGTTATATTGGGTTGAGCCCATTATAACTGATGATATGTTGTGTTGATCAAATTATAGCTCAAAATATGAAAGGTGATCCCCATTATACCTCTATAATGCATTAGATTATATAGATATAGATGTTAACTGAATTTTTATTCCCTATGTATGGTCCCTTAGAAGAGTGATATGGAAAATATATCCCAAGGAATGTACACGAATTTTCAATACATGCCAACAATTTTTTATGGAATGGGTTTTATTGGGTTATATGTTATCAATTGAGTAACAATTTCATTTTTTATATCAGTAAATGGCCCTTCATTATAATCCAATGTATTTAAATTTTTTCCAATGGTTATAAGGATTTGTATGAGAAATAAGGAAGTTAATATAATTTTTTTGAATATTTTATAGAGAAATCATATTTTATTTTAAATGTTTTATATTTTAGATGAAATTTGCAATATTTTATAGGTGTCACCATGCATGATTCTAAGATGTTATATATTTTTTATGTCCTAATTATCTAAATCTATGAACATGAAAATATACTAAACATTTAATAATGCATGTTATTGTCTAAAACTCAAAAATACATAATTTTTATTGGATATAACATTATATTTTGTATCTGAGGATTGTTTTGATAACCGTTGTTGTTATAATTTATGTTAATATAATACCATAAGTGATTTTATTACATTATGTTTGAATTAAAAATAAATACAATATAAATATTACCTTATTGATTAATATAAGATATGTATGTTTAGAATTGTTTTCTACTGAAGAAATAGGGAAGCTAATGTAGGAATTAACAGAGTGGCAGATATCTACCACCATCTATAGCTTGGAATAGAGGAAAATGGAATTGACCACATTGTGATGATATTGTCCTAGTTGACTATTGTGATAAACGGTGGTGGTATCCATTCAATAGAGTAACATGAACAACCACAAGGAAACCTGTCTTTTGTGGAGCATTTTATGAGTCACTATTATAAATCATTTAGGGTAACCTCCAATCCTATGGTAGCTGATGTATTGATCAAATATCTAGAAAATATATATGATGTCATGGGATGTTCAGAACGTCCAAAAATATTACTTTCCATTTATCATTTTGAGGGTGTAGATGATCAATTATTGTATCTGGTTAAGAATATGAGATAAAGGGATAATATTAATAGTCTAGAATGAGATGATTTTAAAAATCCTTTTCTAGAAAATTATTTTCCTAAAAATGCTGGATTCTGAATATAGATACAATTTTTAGCACTAAAGCATAAAAGAAATGTTTATGTGGTAGCTTGTGATGAAAATTCTCTTATATTATCTAGGTAAGTACAATATTTTAATATTATTTTAAATATTAAAATTAATATATTTCACTCTGGTATGAATTTTTTTTTCAAAGTGATTTTCCTTTATGATAGTGTCTAACCTATGAGAATCTTGTTCATTGTGTTAAATAATTTCAGATGAAGTTTTTTTGACATGTATTTTCCTCATAATGATATGAATATAATGTTTACATTTTGGCCGAAATTAGGGGAAAATTCATCATGAAATATCGAGAGAAGATAATCATTTTTAATTCTTGTGAAATGTGTATTAAAAAGAATCATAGTGAATTTGTAGTAAATTTTGGGAAATTCTAATGATGTGGAATTTAAGGAACTTGTACCAAGAGTGAAAGGAATGTGAGGTGAAAATTAATATGAATCTAATGGTGATATGATTTAATTTTATCGTAGTAGGTGATTTTTTTTAATATGTGTTTACCACTAGTCACTCATAAAAGAAAATTAGAATGATTGTATGTGTAAGGGTGTGGAAAAATCATTTGAAACCACATCAATAGATATTTTTCAAGAAAATGATGTGGTATCACGTAAATTTATTCATTTTATAGTATTTTACAATTTGTTTTTTGACTCAGGGTCTACTAATTCAGTAATTTATAATATAGTTTCTGAAAAATTGGGAATTCCACCTCATGAAATGAAACTAGAACTCATGGAATAATCACATGGAAAACATATTGTAGATAAAATAAATAATATGAATTTACCTATCATTTTATAAGGAAAAAATTTATTTTCTAACAATCATATAATACCTATAGTAGAGTTTGATGTTATTCTGTGTATAAATTGCATTCTTTTTAGCAATATATGATTGATTAAAGTGTAAAAGAAGTTTATTTTAAGAGAGATTTTTATTTTTGGTAAAAGAATAAACACATACCATTGATAACATATCATGAATCTAGGAACCTGAGAAATGATGGAAATGGATGTTATCTTCAACATATTTTTTAAGATAGGGGGAAAATATAGATTAATGATGTGATAATGTTAAATGAATACTATGATGTTTTTCATGATTATTTTCCTAGTGAAATTCTAGATTGAGAGGTTGTGATTACAATTCACTTAGTGCCTGAGGATTAGACAATATCATAACCCCCTTATTCAATGAGTCTAATGAAACTTCTAGATTTAATAAATAAGATTCTTGATTTATTAGAAAAAGAATTTATTCTACATAGAACCTCACCATGGGGTTCTCCTATCATGTTTATTAAAAATAAATACTCTCTAAAGAGACTTTTAATTTTATTATAGATCCTAAATAAAATCACTATTAAAAACAATTATGGTTTTCCTCATATCAATTTTTATTTATCAAATCTAGGATGAACAGAATTTTTTTACAGTTAACCTATGGTTGGGTTACCATCAATTTAATGTAAAGGATAAAGACATCCCAAATTCAACGTTTTGTACTAAATATGGCCATTATGAATTTGTTTTTATTTTATTTGGGTTAAATAATTCACCTACTATATTCATGGATATTATGAATAGAATATATCATGAGTTCTTGGATATGTTTTTTAGTTGGGTTTATTGATGAAATTTTGATATATTGTAATTATAAAGTGTAACATGAAAAACATTAATGATTTATTTTCAAAACATAAATAAAAAAGTTGTATAGAAAATTTAGAAATTGTGAAATTTTGTTATAACAAATTTCATTCCATGGTCACATTATTCCTATATATGGCATAAATATTTATCCTACTAAGACAAAATATGTTATTGAATTTCAATGAAAAAAATATAACCAATATTGATAGTTTTCATGGTTTGATAGGCTTCTAAAATATGTATTCAGAGAAAATTTCATGGTTATTTATTCCACTGACAAATTTAACACAAACAGGAGATAAAATGATAAGGACAAAAAATGTGATGATTGTATTCTAGATTTTAAAATATGATTGGTGGATGATCCATAATTGACCCAACATTCATGAAGTGGTGAATATTTCCTCTATAATGATCCTTATTTAAAGGGACTTGGTTATGTTCTGAAGCAAAATGATCTATTATTTGTGTATGCTTCACATCAATTAAAACATCATGTATTAAATTATTATATATAGTATTTGTAATTGGATACTGTAGTTTTTGATTTAATGATTTTGAGGAATGAATTTTATGGAGTAAAATGTGAATCATATACTCTATCCATAAATGTTTGAAATATATATTTACTCAGAAAGAATAAAACGTGAGACATGGATGATGGTTGGAAGTTATCAAGGATTATGATTACATCATTCAACACCATATTAGAAAAGTAAACATAGTGTCTGATGCATTGAGTAAGATAATTAATTATACAATAACATTGTTGTTTTTAGATTATGACCCTTTTTTGAATGATTTAATAAAATAAGGCTTGGATGTTTTTCTTGAATGAAATTTCCCTATATTGTTTTAGGTTTCCATGCATTCATCTTAGTTTGGAAGAACTAAGCATGATATTAAAGAAGATGACGATATATATAAAATTGTATAATTGGTTAAAATGGGTAAGCTTCCAAAATATAACCTTGATTAGGATTGTGTTTTGAGGGTTGTTATGTCATTATGTGTTCTTTTTTATTATTATTTGTAGTATGAAGTTTTATGTGAAGCTCACAGTTCTCCATTTTTTTCACCCTGGCATTACAAATATTTATAAGGTTTTTCAAGTTAGCTACTGGTGGGTACGAATGAATAGAGATATTTTTAATTTCACCATGAGATGTTTGACAATAAAATAGGTTAATGTATATATGGTGATACCAAAGGGGATTCATCATCCTTTACCAGTATGAGAGTGATAATGGGAAAATATACCCATGGAATTCATTGTGGGACTACCCAAAGACATTTTTTTTGTAACATTGAAATTGGGGTAATTGTTGACCATCTGACTAAATATATAAATTTTATTCTTATTCAAGATACTATGTATTTAGTTCAACATTCTCGAATGTACCTAAATGTAATTATCAGGTTATATGGATTTCAACTGTAAATTATATATGATTGTGATGCCAGGTTCACTTATAACAATTATAAATTCCTTCACAAGTAATTGGGAAAAGAATTAAATTTAAACACATATTTTTATCCTCAATCAGATGGAAAAATCAAGAGAATAATTTAGAGATTTAGTGATATACATTGAACATGTTCGATGGAAAACCAGGGATGTTAGGATCACCATTTTTTCTACATTTATTTTTTTATAAGAACAATGTTCACTCTTGAATAAAATTTATCCTCATGAGGAATTAAATGGAAAGTGGTGTAGAACTATAGAATTTTTTGCTGAAGTTGGAGAATGAAATTTTATGGGATCAGAATTAGATGATAAAGAGGATGAAAAAGTTCAAATAAAGTATTTAACCTTGAGGATTGCTTAGTTTAGATATATAATTTATGCAGATAGATGGAGTAATTACATTTCATTTGATGTAGGTGACAATGTTTTACTTAAAATGTATCCTTTAAAAAGAGTTATGCATTTATCTAAAATAAGAATTATTTTCCACTATTCATTAGTCCTTATAAATTTAATGATAATATGGTACTAGTCACCTACCGAGTATCTTTTTCTTCATATTTATCTTGAGTAAAAAAATGTTTTTCATATTTTTATGTTGAGAATGTTTGTTCTAGATTTATCTCATGTTTTGATCCAAAAAGTAGTATGGATGTTTGAAAAAAATTCTTATAAATATAGACTAATAAATGTTTCTAGATCATTTAGAGAAAGTATTTAAAAATAATATATTCTACCAGGTATATTTTTTTTGAGAAATGAAATGATTGAAGAAGAAACATCGGAATCTAAAAACACAACTAGATAAAGGTACCTTCAACTTGTTTGATAAGATAAGAAAATATGAGGATGTAATTTTATATTATATTAGAATATATGTCCCCATGGATTATAAATAAATTAAATTTAATGCATGAAACAGTCATGCTCTACATAATAACTCTTTGTTTAAAATAGATAATTATAAACAAGATGTTAAACATAATTTTTCTACTTTAGAGTTTTAAATTTGAAAAAAATACATATATGGTTATGATCAATATGTTATTTGTAGTCTGATAAGACCATCTTAATATTGGGTGAATATTAATATATCCTTATGAATATTAACATACCCTTGTGAATATTAATACAACCCATGTGTATAGTATATCAAGAAAATGTATTATAATCTCACAAATGAATGTATAATAAAAAGTCATCTTATAGGGTAAATCTTATCATTATATAACTCTTTTTATTTTTGTAAGTCATAAATATTTAATATAAATTTTATGTTTAATAAAATAATTTAATATAAAAAATATTTCCATTTGTTATAACCATAATTTATTATATTCTGATTATAATATAATTTGATGAAACCTATGTTAATTTTTCAATGTATTGTAAAATTAGTAAGTGTTTTTAAAATTGCTATTTATTAAATAAATTATATTTTCAATTAAAAAATAATATAGTCATATTTATAAAAGTATTTGTACAAAAAAGAATATATTTATGAATTCTTCATATTGAAAAATTATTGGTCTGAAATTTTGGTATGTTTCTGAAATATTTAATTTTTTTTTGAATTGTGATGTTCAATAATTTACGATGTGTGATAAATAAATGAATTTCGTCCTCATTATTGAGTCAAGGATAATGTAAATGGAAATAGGATTAAACTACCAAGAACATATTACTATTTTTCTTCAAAATAATTATTAATATTAATTGTCTATATTAAAACAAATAAACTAATTAATACAATAATGTATAACACCTCCTCTCCTCCAATATTGATAGCACCCTCACCCATATTCCCCTGACATCAATAAAGTTTTTATAATTGCCTTAATTACTTCAATAATTATTTCCAAGGCTCTTACACATGAACATGACCTTCTGGTATCACCAATAGTCCAATACCAATGTATTTAAGAATGATATCAAAGAGAAAAGATCAAGAGATAAAATTCGTGTCTTATTTTCCTCTATTTTCATTTCATTTTTTTTATTTTCTTATAATCTATTCTCCTCCACATAATATAGAGGAATTCAAGAACATGTATCATATATATACTATACTTTTATCATTTTTGGGGGAAAATAAATCCTAAACCATTTTCTTATATCTCCCTAATTCTAAAAATAAAAACATCATCTATAATGTGTTGATTTACCAACATCAATGACGATGTGTATTTTATTACTTTTAATGCCTTACAATCTGGTCATAAAACCATTAATATGGTTAAATAATAATTTTTTCATGATATATTTGGATATGTAACCATAGTATAGGCATAATATTAATTAATTAAAAAATGTTGTTGGAAATGATCAAAATTCACCAAAAAACTAATGATTATCCCTAATGATTTATCTAATGATTAATCCACATAAAAAATAACCAAAATGTGATATGGAATCATTTAATATATTGGATACATGTTAATAACATCTCATTTCACTTATGGAGTTTCCCTTCCATTCGATTGGGAAATATTTTACATACCGACCGTGGAAATCATGTAATGAACGCACACAAAAAAATGGAAAGAACAAAATATTATTAATTAAGGGATGGAAAGATGTTATAAATTGATCATTTAAGGTGTTATAATAATTATTATGGATCATTAAAGTATTAATAACAAACTTTTAACCATTATACAAATTCTTTAACCTTGTTTTATGTATGAAAAACTCAGGTGAATGGAATTCATAACCCAGTTTACATTATTTGTGTTAACCTTCTTCTTAAATCATTATGTAGTATTGAAATTATTAGTGTGATAATGTTGTGTATTTATTTTTAGGTCTACTAGGAAAGACACCCTGAGAGGGGGGTGAATCAGAGTATGAATGATTAAAACTACTGCCCCTTTTGGATCTTGTTTTTCTGTGAGACAATACCCTTTTCTCTATCCTTCCCATTGAAGAGTATGAATAAACCTTAAAGCATGCACATGATACAACGATGTTAACTTGGTTCACCCTCACTGGGCTACGCCCAAGGAGCATACACCGAGAGTGTGTTTCTGTACCAATTCCAATATATGTGCACTTATGTTTACAAGTTTTAAGCGGACTCCCTGGACCTTATGGTTTATAAACACTCACAAATTGAGAACTCACTGCTCTCCCAACTGAAGTGATCTCAATACTTCTTTAGAAGATCCACTCACAGTTTATAGACCTGTATGTCTCTTCATTACCACTAATTAATGCATCATCCACTATATGTAGATGCCATTTTTAGTACAAATTTCATCCACTTATTAATACCCCTTTTACCCTGAACACTGGTAAATTCTTTTGGAACAACCTTCGCAAAGAACCCTCCATCGTGAGGCTCCCAATTTGACAAAGAGTAAACAGGCCTTTGCGAAGCTCCAGTCGTTTCGAGAATCACTCCCATGAAGCACTCTCGCGAAGTTCAAGCCTTCGCAATGAATAGACCATCAAAGAGCTCAAGTCATTAGAGAGCGACTTCCCTTGCGAAGCTCACTGAGGCAATGTGGATCTCGCAACTTACGTGGAGCTATATTTGCCCCCACGAAGCTCTCCATTTGTAAAGTACACTCCCTTCGTGAACCACATTTGTAAACTGAGTGAAAAATATTTTCTTTGAAAACTCAATCTGCTTCACTCGAGGGGGTTGAGGTGTATTTTTAGGTGATTCAACAGACCAGCGAACCGTCCATGCAATGTAAACACCACATCATCGCAAATCACAAAGCTCTGACATTCCCATAGAAATTATCTAAAAAACATGAAGCACCTAGGAAATTTTGTGATCATGGAGGTCGTCAAAATTGCGGATCATTCCATCATTTACATCGCACATTTTCTACAAAGCTCCACCTTCACGCCGTGAAGCTCCATAAAAAATTCACCTCGCTGCCGCAATGCTCTTCAAATCTGCCGTTCGTGAAGCTTGACGTAATCACGAAGCATCAACGTCAACATTTTTATGGTCATCGAATAATCCCATCCATGAATCCTATCATCACGAAACTCAATAACTTTACATATTTAAATTATATTTTCAATGAAATACTATTTTCGTGATGCTCACCAAACTCCAAATCTTGGACCCCCAAAATATGGAAAATATTGGGAAATGGTGCCACCTTGAACCTGTTCTTTTTGTATCACCTCCAGATCATCTATTTCTTTTTCATGGTTCTTTGTCAACATGGATTGTAAAAAACATCACTAGAACTCGACAATTCTAAATGGAAACATGCTTTGTAAAAAAACACAATCAACCAAAAAAAATTATGCAATGTTACCTTGATGGATTTTTTTAAAAAAATTATTATGTTTTATTATGTGTGATTATATTTTATACACATACCCATTATATTTTATTAATTCTCACTATAATTATATTTTAAAGGGGATTTCCTTTTAAAATCAATTTTAAAATATCTATAATGAAATTCAAAAAGATTTTATATTTTTCATGAGTATTTTCTCATGATTTCATGATTAATTATTATTGGGATGCTTCAATTATATGATTACATGGTAGTTTTTTATGAATAATATTTCATAATTATTTGCATTATTTTTATATATTAAAACATATTTTATTTAAAAAATAGAATTTTGAAATTTTTTTCTCATGCTTTCAAATTATTTGTCATGTATTTTATTTAAGATATTTTCCATTAACATATTAATATTGGATTGAGCCCATTTTAAATCATGATATTTTAGTTTAAGACCTTTATAGCTCCAGATATGTTGTATTGAGCCCATTATAACATAAGATATGGCAGGTGTGTCCCATTATATCCCTCTAATGCATTAGGTACTTCATAGAGAAATTATGATAAAATACTAATTGCATGTGTATTGGTTGTTGTACGAGTGATATAATAAAAATATTCATGGGAAACTACATGGATTTTCTATAATAGATAATGAGTTTTTATAAGATGTCTTTTAATGGTTTTTATGTTATCACATGAATAAATATTTCTTTTATTATATACTATATTGAACTTTTTGTGCTCTCCCATCTTCTTAAATGTTTTCACAGGTAAAAAATCTGTATGAGGAATAAGGATGTCATGTTAATTATTATGATGATTTTTAAAATAAGTCATGTATTATTTGAGGAAAATTATATTTTGGAATAAATTTATACTTTTTTAGTGGTATACTCATTTATGATTCTTGGATTTTATTTATGTTTTATTCAATAATTCTCTGAAACTAAAAACCTAAAATGACACTCGATGTGTATGATTTTAGGTTCTTTCCTAGTACTCAATAAAATGTAATTTTTAATATTTGGGTCCTTAAAAGGGGTTCCCTAGACCAAGGATGACATCATAAATTTACATAACAATGATCATTGGATATTTGGAAATGTGTGTATACCAATTTTTTCACAAAATAGAATTTAATTTTAGTGAAATGAATAAACTGCCAATTTTTTAAAATAATGGAACTACTCAAAAAATGAAGAAAATTTTAGGAAAATGTTTCAACCACCTACCTCATTCTTAAAACATACAACCCATCCAATATAAATATAGATTTTGTTTTGTTTATATAAAATCTATGGAACATAAATTTTCCATGAAAATAAATAAAATGAAATAACAAAAAAATAAATCTATTGATTAATGATTAAAAGAAAGAATAATCAAATGGAATCAAGATCATATCAACACAGTTCCATAGATACTACTGAAACACAAATCACAATATTGACGAATTAGATAACTCACTGCCTAGATTAGATATGAGGATGGATGGAAGTGGGAATAGATGACCATCACATTATTTCTTAGAGTATAAGAGTATAAAAAATTATTTCTTATACTCATTAAGATAAAATTGTCATTTCTTCCTAAAAATGGGGACTCTGGTGTTGGCCAAATTGTGTTCCAACTGTGAAATACCCACTACCTAATGAATCATCCTCCAATAGTTGTACACTTGATATTCATATCCATGCACCAACCATGTGATTAATTTCTCATTAGAAAATTTTATTGGTAACTACCCATGTTATATAGGTTAACGATTTTGGATTAACATTAGCAGACTATGTGGGTTGTTTACTATCACTTTCTATAGCCACATTGTTTTTTGGGGGTGCTGTAATATTTCATAAAAACATTGTGCCTCTATCATACCACCCAAAAATTTAATATCTAGGACCCGCCACTCGCATTTCTTAATTAGACTCCCATGGGACCTCTTGGGAATTTTAGCAATTCTAAAAACAACATATTTAAGTGTTTCAAATCTATGCCTTGCATTATGAATGAAAATTCATTTAATGTAACATCCACTATATTCCAACATTCAAATTCTATTGGAATTTAAGAATCATTCAAATCACGAGTCATTACACTATATTCATTAGAACATTTTGTGGATAATTAGATGTGTATATAATCATATGACTCCAATTATAGCGACTATGTAATATATAGGTACCACTAAATGGTATTTTTGAATCAATGATATATATATTTTAATTATTTTTGTGCATATAATATAAAAAACATGAAAGTGTTAGTATCCTCCCTCCAACCTATTATATCTCATATTGTCAAATTTTATAATATAAGAATGAGTGATATTAGTATATATTATGCACAAGTATTGGTAATCATTTCTAATCCTATATATATTATATAAATCACTAATCATGGATTATGAACTATCATCTTATTACGAATTATATCTTCTTATTTTGTAACTTATTTGTCACCCTATTAGTATAACACCTTTTTTTCGGATTCTCCTCCATAACGATATATTATGACAGATCGATTTTCTAGATATCCTATCCAACCATCTTGTCTATTAAATTTGTTAAAAACCAAAAATGATCTACATCTATAGCTGGTTAGACACACCATCCCAAAGATAATATTCTTAGTTTTCATTTAGTAGAAGAAACCCCTCCTTCTTTTTTAGATGATCCTCATCGATAATCCTATATTATCAAAATCTCTCATGTTTATCATCAAAATAATAAATGGATCCCTAGAAGAAATATATTGGTCTTCACGATCCTTCAAAATATTGTTCAATTTAAAAAATCCTCATTATATGAATTTTTATATTCATTCATCATCAATGAAATTTTTATTCATATCAAAATATAATATTCTCAATATTTTTATATAATATTCTTAGAGTTCTTGTTATATTATGTTTGTGAGTTCTCAATATATTCTAACATATTTCTATAAATTATTATTTTGAATCATTTATATATTTTTAATCACACACACACAGAGAAATATAAATATATAAATATATATATATTTTTTTAATTTTTTTAAATTATTTGTGGAAACTATCCATTCATCGATATGCATGATCTTTTAACATTTAATTCAACAAATAGGCATCTAACATCCTTCATCATTTTAATTAAAATTTTAATATTTATTTATCCATCCTAAATAATATATAATTAATATATTAAATGTTTTATAAATATTAGAAACCTAAAAAATAATTCAAATAATAGATATAATAAATAATTGAAGTAATCAAGATCTCAACATTAATTCTCCATGTAATTTTCTTCTATTAATTGTTTCTTAACAATTAGTATAACTTAAATACAAATTTCAAGGACCACCATGTACATATATTCATCCTTCATCTATATATATGTAATTATTTTCCTAATATAAGATTATGAATATCTCACCTATTATGTATGGATCTAACCCCTCTATTCATTCACAAATTCTCACTTGAATTTTTATCATGACATGAATTCATCTATTTTATTTGCTTTGACTGTGCAGTAACAAGACCTCTTAAGGTTTACTATGAATATATTGTATAATTATGCTAGAATGTAACATTCTCTTAAATTTGATCTATATCAAATGTGGCCTTTATGTAAAAATTGGTAGTTATAGTTTGATTCAACGATTCATTTGTGATGGATATTTAGAAAAATATCAGTATCAACTATGTAGGTATTCATACATTTTATATGTAGAGTATTTGAATAAATATAATTCTATAAATCACTCAAATGGACTAATATACTCATCCATGGACATCTAATACCCCTTAATAACATTATAAAATCTAAAAAACAATGAAAAAGAAACTTTATTTATTAAATTTTTTCTTTGATTCTTTAACAGATAAGCATAAAAATAATAAAAATACATTATTTTCACTTTTTCTTGACCATATCTATTATAGTTCATCATATTACAGTGAAACATAAAAATTTTATTACCCAAAAATATCACATTTTAATAGATTAATATGCATTAAATTATAAAACATTCCATTATGGTATCATATGAGGCTCATGACATTGGATTAGTTGATAGATAAATAACTAGTTCATAAGTAAACATCATTATCTCCCAATAATAATTTAATAACTAGAACCCCTCATTAAAATACTAGACATTTAAAATTCCATCCGGACGTGGGAAAATAAATTAAAAAAAATGTTGAGCTTATTTGATTGGTATGGGAAAACAAGGTATATATAAATATTACAAGAGAATAATGGTATGATTTCATAATAATATAAATTGAAGAATAATTTCAATAATAACATATATCATAATAATGTTTCAGGGAATAAAACCTCATTTTAGTTAGAGTAGTGTCATAAAAGAATCAAATAACTTATTCTATGAGGGAATAATTTTGTAAGAATACATAGTCGTTCAGAATATATATACGAATAAAAAATATATTTTCATGGATAGCCACCAAGAACCTCATAAAATATTTCTATTAAGATATCCACATGTGTACCACAGTCATGATTTGGATGACCGAATTTTGACCAACTTTTGGGTTCGGGGAAAGGCTCATGTAATTTTTTTTACTAATATAACCTCTGTTGTACCCTTTTTTATTGATTGTTTTTAACCGCAATATAATATATTTTCATGTTTGGGATAACCTTATTTGTACTATTTTATCTCTTATATAACTAATAGACACCCATTGAATTGTTGGGAGAAATATGTTTTCCTCTCACATAGTCCTATCATTTTTGTTCGACATGATCATTATTCAATCCAAATATCATAACTGATGAAAATTAAATTGTCGTTTCTAGGGAAAAATATATGTAACTCATGTGTAATTAAATAAATGGTCCAATGATTAAAAGGTGGTATATTCTTTTTTATGTACGAATGAGCTTCATTATTCAATTGATTTCATGATACATTCCAAACATTCTTTTTTATGATTAGGTGGTTTTCTTGTCCAGATACTTTGATGGTGGGGGAGGGGGGTTCAATTTCTTAGGAAATAATTCATTTTGGGAACATAATTTAATCACTAATGAAAACTCCCAATGGCTCCTACATCCATTTCAGGGTAAAAAACTACTTTCTAAAGGTAGGTGGTCCTTTAGGGTTTCAACCAAAGAAAAATATTAGGAACACATATTATTTTGGATAATGGGAGTTCATGATCATCACACTCATTTATGGAGAACTAATTCATACTAAAGGACTCTCTTATTGATATAAGATTAGTTCATGAATCTATGTCCAATCCCATCACAAGAATAGTTACCCTAAAACGTGATAATAGGTTAAACATTTTATTTAGAATGGGGAATCATTTTGTGAATCGATTAGTATGAATATGAAGTTATTCAAATAGTTACCATAAATTTTAAATGATTATATGAATATGTAGTATTACAAGGAACTAAAGAACTTTCTATCATACATGTTGGTGATGAATATGTAAATGATAGTATTAATCTATTACGAGGCATCCAATGTATCCATTAATAGAATGAATCAAAACCCATGTTGTTCACTAATCCTTAGTATTTCAACATCATGTGAAGAGGACATATATATGGGCACATTAGAACACCATATTTGAGATCCAACCTCTTGAAGAAATCTATTATATATAGTATATTGTAGGAGTAAGACTCATCATAGTTCAATAATTCCAATGGGACTATCCCCAAGGTATGATCCTTTTTAATGGAGTTGATATGAGATTCCAATTATTGAGTATTACACAATGTGGTTTCCTTGGACAGTGTAGATTCATGATGCAATTATATTACCCTTGGGATACCAAAATCCCATTTTATAAAGTCTATATGGGAGAAATAGGTGACGTAAAAAATCTATCTCTCAATATATAAATGCATGTATTTTTCACTAGTAGAATTCTTTGGATGTTCAATATAGAACATGGTCCTTAGAATGTTGTCATTTGATTCCTTCATTATTTAAAGAATCAGATTATTCGTTGTTATGGTAACATCATATTCCATTGATTAATGAGATAGAACGATCAAACAATGTTATTTTTGTTCATGATGGTCGAAATATCGAATAAATTCTAGGTTTTACACTTATGTTGATTACCATTTTATCTCAGACATTATGAAGTCACCTTACGTGTCCTAGTGTTAGATGTAATCAGAGTCATCATATTCTATTTTGTTCTGGGATTACACATAGAGGATTCCATTATCTGGACCAAGTAATATCATGTTGTTGATAGGGTCTTAAATAATGAGGTTTTCCTAATATGAAGGAAGTCATATCATTACATTGACCGGGGATTACACATTATGGTCTTTGCAATATGGATTAAATCCTAATAATCCATTGATTAGGGATTATAGATAATGGATTCAATAATATTGAGTTTGAACAAGAATATAATGTTTGGGGACAACAACTTGACATAGAATGGTTCTCTATATACCCTTCGTGAATACCTTATTGACATGGATTGATTGTATGCAAGACAAGGAAGAGGATGTCTGGACATATCTTGATATATCGTTGTCATATCTAAAATGAAATCACATCATCCAATAAACCACTCAGAGGGACATAAAATAATCTTAAAGGAATTTTTGAGACCGTTGAATGATAAAAATTACTTTTCCATATTACTTCACAAGACTAGGATGAAATTCCCTAGTGGTTAATGCATGATGTAATATAAAATTTGTTGTAGGAATGTCATGGTATGGAAAATGTGTAGTGTTTTCATCACAAAAAATGACTTACATGTTAAAGGGTGTTGATTTTGGCATTTGACATGTGTATATGGTGTCACATCAATAGGATAACATTTAGAGAGGATGACATTAGAGAATAAAGTGTGGAACTTCTTCCATCATGAAATCCAGCTGACATGCACTTGCATCACTGCATGAACCAAGTGACATGTCTATAAAACATCACCAAATCTCGATGTTGATCCCGTAGGACTTCATGATTTGTGGGAGTTATTCATGTAGGGCATTGAGGACATTCATGGAAATCTCCAGGGATGATCGTATTAACTAAAAGATGAGTCCAATGATCATCTCATGATCTATAAGTTATGTCCCAGTGTTGTTCCATGACCAAGACAGATAATATGAATCGTATAAAGATCAACATATGATTCAATCACCTATATATTCTATCTACGTAGTATATTTTTTATCATTATATTGGATGTGTTATTTTGACCAGTTATTTCCAAGATTACTTATAATATTATTAACTCAAAAGAAATGTGGGATGTTCATCACATAATCTTACAAAAGACTTTAATAATATATTATTTTGATCAAGTGAATTAATTCTTCATTCCATGAAATACATAGGAT
The DNA here is from genome assembly GCA_963277665.1 of Viscum album. Taxonomy (NCBI): domain Eukaryota; kingdom Viridiplantae; phylum Streptophyta; class Magnoliopsida; order Santalales; family Viscaceae; genus Viscum; species Viscum album. The sequence continues at coordinate 220,233,787 of OY728158.1, forward strand.
GTTCATTGTTTTTAATATGATGGATGTCCATTCAGCCCATGGTATTACATGTTATGAGTGATCTTATTTGATTCATGGGGTTATATGAGTGCATGGATCCTTAGATCTAATGATGAAATTTTAATTCTGAGGGGGGGGGGATTTTAGGATTCAGAAACGTAGTTATTTGTTATATTATACATTGTGTATAAAAATAATTTAGGATAGATTCAGTGGTGAGATATGGGGCTTCCAGGATCTTGTGATTCAATCATGTGAGTGGACTAATTTCTGGTGACAATAAGGCTATCTGTATAGAGCTATTTATAATCGATTTAATTATATCAACGTTGATTTTACTACTCTTGTGAACATTATGAGGGGAATTTATAATATCCTGTTGGCATTTATAATGGACTATCAGAGTTATGGATTATTGTGAAATGAATTTCATGTAATCATAAGTGACTCGCCCTGTATTATTTACAGGAAAAAGGTGGCTTATATTAGGGCCTTCATGAGATCATGTTATTATATCGAGCTATCTCATAAGACCATGATGTCTTATTGAGGGGGGTTTAACATGGTAAATATTGCATGTAAAGTGGTCTATTAACCCATTTATATAACATCAGTGTATCCTCCCCTCATAATAATATGCCATCATTTCGATTTTTAAAACATAAAATATTTTATATCGGAAACAGATCTCATGAGTATGAACGAGTGTTTTTAAATACAATAACTCTTAATGATACTGTTATCACACATGAATAAAATTGAATCATGAGAATATGTATTAAATTTATCATTTACATCCCCTATGTTAGAGTTTATAGTCTTTGGGGGAGCATATGAATACTTGTACATGTTTGAAACCCTTTGTGTGATGATGATTATATGTATGAAGGATCTTGTAAAACATAGAAAACATAATTTAAGGTATTACATAGTGTCTTGAGAACTACATTGGGGAGTATTGTTGTTTTTTTACGATTAAATTTCTACTTCTTGTCCATATTTTTACTCTTATTATCCATTTATTTTTGGATTTTTTTCAGACATCCTCTAATTGTCAAGTCATAAGATTCTTAGGAACTCATATGGTAGCCAGAAAATGATCAAAAACTATCTTACACCACTTCACAAGAACTATGATGGTTTTTTTATGGGATACACGATATTTTAAATTAGGTTATGAGATTCTCATGACCATTTCAATGAGATTATAATGGTCATGAACTCATATGTACTTCAAATGGATATATAATCTGTGTGCATGAACCACATTATTCTACATTTTATTTAGTGGGAAAGTATTTCCCATATTTTATGTACATGTTCCCAAGTTTTTTATTATCATATTTTAGTCATGAGTAAATGATCCCTCATAGGATTTGAATTTGTGGGGACAATGTTTCCGTTATGAGGAATTTAAATGTCCACCGAATGATTTAGCAACGTCACCCATTAGTCATTGTAGGAAACACATGGTCTTATGGGTGACATTATTAGATCTATAAAATACCATATAAATTATGGAACATAAGGAGGAATATTCCCCAACTACACTAAATCTAACAACTCCTAAGTTCATTCTTATTTATATTACACATTTACAAAAACAACATCATGAATTGACTTTAGGACCTTGCTACAGGATTGTTTCATGGGAACTACTAGGAATGTCTTAATTTAACCTTGTTATATTCTGAATCAAATGGAGAAAAAATTTCTGATTGTATAAATATTTTAAATTAACCCATAATAGATTTATTTTACGGTTTTATCGGATTAGCTAGCTATATCGTATGATAGTTCTAGTATTTATATGAATTTCGAGACTATGAAATGGTAACACAATTTCGATTATTCTGACTAGTTATGTGTTAATTCAATGTATTGCGGGTTTTTATTATTTGTTAGATGATAAAACCTTAGAAAATTTAGGATTCTTTTTTTGAGATGAAATAACCTATTGATTAGTTCTACGTTCATGAGGATAAAATAGTTACAAATTTCGTTTTATGGTCCTTTAATTTTTATGAAATATATATATTTCCTTTTTAGGATGGATTCTCTCTCTCAGCATACTTACACATCCACATTTTTCTAGATAGATATTATTTTAGCAATCATTATTATGTACCTCAATATTTTTTTATCTAATAATAAGGTTCTGAAAAGTATTATCCCATTTGAACTCCAAAATTTTCATTTATTACATTGGCTGCCCTTATTTGTGTCTGTCATCCAAGATGAAGTTTCCATCCATTCTATAGAGTACAACATGTCATCATGCTAGGGGTATACACCAATTGACTGTATTGAGATTACATTTTTGTGAATGCTTATGTATACATAGAATTTCCAAATGAGTTCTTATATATATATATACATATTAAATCTCCCATCCAAGTCCATATAAATATAATTTCCCTCACCAATCCACCTATCAATGAAAAATTATAATATTTTTATACTATTTGAACAAATAAAGATGTGATTGGATTTCAAAATTGGATATGTGGCCAATTGGAAACATTTATAACCGGTATTCATGTACATTATAGGTCTGTAAAATTTGTTTAGTGTTTCCCAACCAGTATCATGTTATCCATCATTGATTTAGTATGTGTATTCTAGTTCATAATTCCCTGATTCAAATAGTCTTTTTGAACTACTTATCCATTTTTGTACTTTTACGATGTCATTCAATATGTCCAATGTTGAAGTATAAATCCAATTTTGAGATATTTTTATACTATGAAGGATATCCCTACTATAAGGGAAGAATAATATAAATTCATTCCAGTATTGATTTTCTAGGATGACCCTATGTAGACATAGGTATTGGAGGTGAAATTATCAATGTCATGAATGATTTATTAAAAAATTATTTGACTTTTCACTCATTTATATCATTCATGTATTGGATAAATGTTTTCTTCTAATGTAGAGAATATCAGTTATATTTAATATTCCTTAATTGTTTCACTTATAGGAAGGTTCATTAATCTTCCTATCCTTAATTGTCTATTTGGGATATTGGGGATCATACCTCATGTGGATTTAGAGTGAAACCCGAGATACCATTGTTCCATATAATGTCAGGATTTGCGGTCATGATCATAAATTGGTGGATATTATCGTCAGTGGATTCAATATTAGGAATCAGGGATAGAACGATGCTGATGAAAAATGTACAGTAGATAGAGAGACACTCAATCTTGTTGTACTGACTGTTCCATACCTTTTCCAAATCAGGATGCTTATATATTATGGAAACATGCCCTCTTTGATTTTTTGGTCTTTTAATTTTTCTATTCTATTAGATAAGAGATCATTTACACATAAATTCTATAATAACCCCACTAGGAATATTTTTTCCTTTTTCTCTCCAAGGTTTATACATATATATGGGGCTGAGGTGATATCATTTTGTCTTGATGAAGTTTATAAAATTATGATCTAATTTTTTCTCTATGATTTCACTTCTAATCCCACAAAAAATTAATATATTATGGACAATGGTTGTGGATCTCTTGATAAATGGTTATATATAATATAAATTTGAGATGGGATTCTTATAGCCATGATGGATGAGTAGATAATTTTCAAGCCCTATAACCCATTCCCCATCACTCACTAGTGTTTCTATATCTAAATGTTATGCACAATCACCTAGGCTCGCATTCTGAGGGAATGACATCATGGTATTATCCACAAGTTTTGGTTGATAATAGTGTATGAATATTCCAATGTTGAATTGCTCATAATCCTATTTGTATTATTATTTCCATGTCACTTTATAATTGTCTTTTTATAAATGAGGTGCACCCAGGTCTTGTGATAAAATATTTGATCCACTATGTGGACATACCATTTTCCACATCTACCCCAATTCTATAGAAATAACTAGGATTGTTGAATAGATGTGTGAGACACCAAGAAAGAATCCTCATATTAGGTATGAAAATTCCGTCATTGGGGAAAATATATTACAGATGATAGACCATTATTAGTGAAAATTGAAAATTTCCCCATTAATGATAGAATATAATGAGCCTTTTCTACTACCTAATTTTTAAAAAACATTTTTCCTCCTCCTTCTAACACACACATTACAGATGTTTTAGAAGGTGATATGTCAAGAAAAAGGTTTATTTTGACATATATTTATACCTTGGTCAAAAAAACCCAATAGATACTTTTTGAGACTAATAAGAACTTATTTTTCAGCTATATAATGTATTGAGGTTATGGTAAAGTTACCTCCCACCATTATGATAAATAATGAAATAGATCATCTTGATGTGGAATGAGTTGTCAGAAAATGATATTTTTATACGTGATCTTAATGATTGGAATCCATTAGATGAAGGGATAAAGGATGATTTGAAGTCATTCCAAAAGAGTAGTTAATTATTATCAGAGTTTCATGCTCAAATAGATTTTATTACCATATAAAATTGAAGATATGTGGATGTATTATTTCTCTTATGGTATGACCTTTCAGAATTATCATAGTAATTGTATAAAAACATAAAATACTTGAGGATGTTATTATTTTTAGGATGAACCTTCATACTAGGAAAAAATTAAAAGAAGTGGGAAGGGTGTCCGATTAGTTCAATACCATTTCATTCCAACAGATTCATTATTATTTTGAAATACTATATAAATAAAAATATTTTATAGATTGGAACATGATTTGTATTATATTTTGACCGAAACCTCAATAAGGGTATGGAATTTAAATATTACACATTCTATATGATATCAATGAAAAGACTAGAAAGACATTATATCATGTTTCTATATTTTATTTCATTTATGATGTGCAATAAATTTTTATGTTTTGATTTCAGATGAATCATTAATGATAACTAGATGTTCTGTAATAAAATGTATGCATGAATGTATGGATTTCAATATACAAATCATAGTTTTTTTTTCAGGAATTACTAGTGATTTCCCACCATCATGAGATACCTAATTAACACATACACTCAATTTATCTCGATATTAAATGATTAAAAAGGTATATGTTGTAGAATATATGTTCTGAATGTATATTTGTCTATATTTTTTTAAATTTTAGGAACTTGTTTAGATTGATTTATTTTTGTTAAGGCTATATGGTAGAACTCACATCCTTATTTTCATTCTCCATACTAAATTCATATTGTACTATATTTTTTTATTCTATCCTGTATAGACTAATTTTTTAATATATATTCTTTTAGAATTATAGCCTATCATTTTAGTTTAGTTTCATATTGATCATAAAATTCATCACTATATTTTATGGACTTTTATCATGGAAATTCTAATGCTGTATTTTAGGGTCTTTTAGATCGTACACTATATCATTGCAGTTTTTGTAATCCTATATTAGAAAATTGAGATTCCAAGAATCTTAAAGTATTTCATTCAAGAGTTTTGTGATCACTATAAAATACATTGAATAGATTTTAGGTATTGACTAAGACACCCTAGTTTTCGTGCTTCTTCCATGGTGTTTATAGATCACATGATGATTAGTGTCCCTCTAAAGAATGCCATATATTCCTTTTGTTTGTATTTAAAAACACCAATTCATCAGTATCATTATGAAATAGTGTGCCCCCACTATTTTCATTGTTCAATGGAATATTAATTGTTTTATATACATTGATGGTGAGATAATGAGGAATCAATGTCCTCTTTGTCATTTTCATCACATATTAAATAATTCTTAACATAATATCTTCCCTCTAGGAATATGGAATGGGTAATAAATGTCAGAGATGATTTGTAACTCCCAGAGGTACCAGAATCCTCCACAATTTTACCAGGTCACACAAAGAGTAGTGTTACATCCTTATATGGGATGATTACTATTATTGGTAGGTCAAATACATTATGAATTTGTAGCACAATCAAACAGAGTTTCCCCCACTAATTTAAGAGTTCTATTAAAAAGTTTTGGAATTTCAAATGTGAGTATGATGGAGTTGTATTGAGATGAAATTATAACAAGGGTTATGACACCCCATGGTAGTATAGATTATATGTGAGGCTCATACCCTATGTTCAATGATTTCGAGTCACATGATGTGGGAAATTATATGGTTCTAGAATATAGTATTATATTTTTTCATCAATAATGTGTATAAAACATAGTGATGTGAATTTTAAGATGTATAATATTCTACAATTATCTAGTTATGATTATTTTAATGTATTGTCCAATTTTTATAGGTTATTATAATGATATAAGGAAAAAAAATTTAATTTCCCAGAGAAAAAAAATCATATAGGTTCGGATATAGTGATATCTAGTCTCACAAGGTTCAGGAAGCCATTTTTATTTACTGAAGGATTCAGTTAGTGGATATATGTGCATATGTAGGATCCATATTCATGCCTAAATAGTAATAAATTACATCACATGGAGAAATGAATCCTTTTCAAAGGGCCAAGGAATATTTATCCTGACCCAATACACTAATATCATGAAGTTTCATGTGTGGAATGTGTAACATAAAATTATGGTTTGATCATAATAAAATTTATTTTTCCTCAACAGAAAAAGTAATCATTGAGAGGATATGTAAAAACCCATTAAAATATCTTTTTTATGGACTTGGGTGGTCCATTAATAATAGTTTTTATTCTAATAGTTCTTTAGAGAGTATCATATGATCATTTATGCCTCATTATGTTATCCCCAATTTTTTTCCTAAACACCGGAGTCAATGAGTTTTGTGTTAGAATTGTAGAATTGTCCTCATGTATTTCATTTCTAGTATTAATCCTAATTTTTTTCCATATTTATCACATAGTTTATGATAATTTGATTTGGGCCCTAAAATTAAATAGTTTATGGATGTAAACAATTGGTAGAACTGTTTATCGTCTATGGATATGATCGACAATGATATAATATAGGGAGTTGGAACAAAAATCATAATTATGATTCTTATGTGGAAGATTACACCTACATAATTCTGAGTGGAAGATGAATATTTTTTAAATAATTATATTTTGTTATTAGGTTATGAGTAATGGTGTGGGAAAATCAAACTAGGGATGGGAATAAATAGCCATAGGTATTGAGTTACGCCACACTGTATTCAAGCTCAGAAGAATCAAAAATTTATCTATAAAGAGATAATATATAAATGGTTGGGGGGTCTGATCCATTTTTCATCAATACCATGGTCAAGTAAATAGAAATCATTTCCATTCCATGGGCCATGAAATGTGTAAGTCACAATGACATTATCCAGACATGATTTGTAATTTTGGAATTAATGTTCTTAAATGATGTTGGATGATCCTTGAACAATTGTTGGATAGGGTATAGAGCTTGTGTTCCATTGATAAGGGGTGATAATGGGTGATTTAATTCACATTCTAACATCATTTTACGAGGATGTATTCATTTTTTAGTTTTATTTTCATGGACCTATTCATTTTCCATGATTTTTAACATAAATTGGTAAGGATTTAATTATTACCTTAGAGATTAATTTCATCTAATATTGATCTGAGATTACATGTGAGAATATGTGGAATATGAATTATGTTAGATAAATACATATAATATTTAACTAATAAATAGTAAAAATGAGAATATAAGACCCAATCCATTTTGAAATGTTTTATATTATGGTTTTTTCAAGCATATTAACATCAATTAGATAAGGAATATAGAATTTCACTATTCATGTATAACTCGTATGCAGACACAACATAATATTTTGTTTTAATGTTTTTAAAAACATAGCTCATATATCATGGAATCACTTTGTATCCAATTGGGAATATATTCATGTCATATGTATATCTGTAACTATAATCAATCTACACAAGACTAACCTATATAAAATTGGTGGAATAGTTCCCTTTCAATTTTCATAGATGGACTAGCGATTAGATATCTAAGCATCACTATGTATAATGTTTTCAAAGGTATAAATGTAGACATATATCATGAGAAACCTTGTACATTAATGTATTGTGAAAATATAACAGGATGCCTAATTTGTAAAATGTAATTTCGTGAATGGGACTATAAATAGTGTTCTGGGCATCACTATTTATCAAGTGATCATAATAATCAAGTCACCCTGAGGTTTGGAATATGGGATCCATGAATATGTTTGAACAGCATGTACGAATGGATAATTTGATTTGTATATTTTTTGTGGGTGGACCTGAGGTTAGACATCCTGATGTCACTATGTATCATGTGATTAACAGAATCTAGTCAAACATAGTTCTTGAAAGGAAGTGTGTTGGTGGAAAACACCAACAAATGTGGTCCTTCCTTGCAAGATCAATATGAATGTGTAGATTCGTGTCATTCAAAGAACATAAACTATAATTTTAATCATCATGTGGTTGGGACTAATGCTGTTACTTTTATGGTACAATGTTCTAGACAATGAAAACACTTTTATCATTTAATATGTAATGGTCATTTGGGGAAACCCATATCAAAATTCATAAGAACTCATGAACTATTGTTATTTTGAAAAAAAAATTGAAAAATATCCATATCCACACATAAATAAAGATAAACAATTGAATGATATCATTTTGTATCATGTGGATGTTAGACTAGAATAAGGGATCCAAACACACCCATCGAATCACACTATAATGAGAATGAATCCATAAATTGTATTAAAAATTCTATCTATATAATTTTATACAATATGATCATCCATTGGGATTTTGAACATCATGTGGTAATTATGTGGTTGAGTCTATTTTAATGAATAAGAATTTTCTTTCAAGGCCCAAGAATTGATTTCTATTCCTCAATACATATATTTTATAGAAGAACTCAATCCAAACATTGATCTTGAATAAGCTCTTCCTATGAGGATATTACTCTTACATAGGTAAATAGAGATGTCATATTTCTCTCTCACACTTATCCATATCATGTTCAATGAATCTTTATTGGGATGATGGTTCTCATATTGTAAAGCATCATGTAGTGATGAAATCTTCCATGTAGTTTACCGTCATGGGATTAGGGAATATTTTTGCAGTTTAACACAATGTGGACATAAAAAGAGACAATGTGATGTTTAACATTTTTCATCACGTACTATAAGTTGTGTATATTAATTTATTACTAGTAGGACCTATTATGTAGAGTTTAATGTAATGTAGTTTGGATGAGAGATGATGTGCAGTTTAATTACATTCAAATGGGATGTTTTCTATATTATTTAATGTTATGTGGTTTGGATGAGATATGTTTTAAATTTTAATATCTTACTAATGTAATGTTATTTATAATATTTAACATTGTTTTTAGGATTTCATCCATGTATATTAACATCATTCTCTATGGACAAAGGATTATGTGTTTTTTAATGTGTTACAGCATGGATGTCTGGTTTATATTTTACATCATTTTAAAAGGAATAAAATGATTTGATGAATGATATGAAAATTATTTTTTTGAAATATTTCATTGGTGGTATGTGTGGAACACTCCCAATATATTTGGGTAATTAATTAAGCCCCATTTTTATAGTCCTTATATATCATTTAATGTCATTCTCATTTGGGTTCTAGCATAAGTTGATTATTTCCAAGAATCATTGGTTTATAGAGATCCAGAACTAATTATCAGTGGAGTAATTAACTAATATATGATTTTTTTTAATTGTGATGAAATATTTTCTTATTTGACCACAATGTTGGAAAATTTATACAACCTATTCCCATCGATATTTTGAATCATATCTTTCCAGATCTGTGATTTTTTATATTCCATAAGTTGTTCACAAATTTATATTTTAGGATAGGGTAATTAAAATTATCTGGGAAATACTACCACAACCCCAAACACAAATTAAATCAGATTCTTGTGTAGTAGTATGATTGGTGCTATAGTAACATGAGGCATTCATAACATTCTTATGTAGGGAGTAACCCTCTTGGTTATGTTTGGAATACCCATCATAGTATATTGCATAAATATGTTCAGAGAAAACATAACCTTTAACTCCTTCGCGTTACCCAATGCATTGGAGAGCTATATCGGGCTCACTCGCCCTTAGTTTATCACTGAACCACCAGTCATCATAACAATGGACAAGAACCATAACATAATAATATCACATAAAACATGAATAAAGGAAACATAACATTTCCATATTTAATCACAAGATATCTATACAAGACATTGATATGATAAAAACATTATGAAAACTATTTTCAATACAAAAATAAAAGAATAGTAAAACAAAGAATTTTTTTTTAAAAAAATAGTTATGGCTTGTAGAGGAAGCCGAAACTCAAAAAATGGTCACGGCGGTGGAGAAGTCATTATCGCCGCATACGTATGAAAAAAAAACATTCCCTTTTTTCATTTAGTAGAACAATTCGTATAAAAATGATTCCTTATGAATAATCCTAAAAGTCAAAGCGGTTTATACACAATATAAAAGTAAGTTGTGTATAAAACAAAATATGCATCAATGAATGGAGATTGAGACGAAGTCCCATACCTCGGGTCCAACTTGACTCAATTGTTATTTAACCTCCTGAATAATAAACTTGAATTAATTTCAACTTTGTTGATAAACTTTTTCAAGTTCATTATTCCTTTTATATCACTTATTAAAATGTCCGGAACACTATCCAATTATTTATGTTAATAATGGTCATTTTGTTGATCATTGGTACTTGAGTCAAAAATAAACACATTATAATTAAAAGTTTTTCATGTGGTAAAATACCAATTATATACAGAATTATATTCATGATGTAGATATCATATATATCATATATATCCAGTATATACATTCATTTATAATTTTACATAACATTTAGAGGTAAGAAATGAAATGCACCGTTCATGGAGACGGTAAACCGTACGTACGCATGAACGCTACTTTCATTTTTATTTCATATTTTATGGGATGGAATAATAATTATATAAAGGTATATTATAAATCCAGTATAATATCATATATAATATCTTTAACTCCATCCTTTATACATCCCACATATGGAATTAACGAATCAAATCACTTTGAGGGGAGGTAGTCCACACTTTCTAAAATGAAGATATCACATTTACTCATAATGGAAACCATAAAGGTATGAAAAAAATAAAAAATATATAAGTTTAAGGAAAAAAATAAACTTATTATATATCATATATAAATATAATGTCATCTTAATGGCCACCTTTGAAGGTGTTAGAATAATGTTAAACAATCATCATTTCGGGAGGCAGAAATTCTCCATCCACGGAAACAATATGATCTTTAACCATTAGATCAAGGTGTGTGCAAGTGTATCTCGAATAATTCTTATAAAAACATCCTAGTATATGTAAGATACTGGTGTTGTTACAAAATAAATGAATAAAAAGAGTTTAGGGGGTTGGAGAAGCAATATAAAACAAAAGAGCATTAGAGAAGACTTTACCTTTTAATCGGGTAACTCTCTCTGGTTTGAACCAAAAGAGTTTCTTTAAGATCTTCCTTCCAAAGGTAAGGCTTCTAGGGTGAGGACAGGGATGTGGAGAGACAAAATGAGTAGGGCTTGGCCAAACCAATGGCTTGAGATGTGTGGGTGTGTAGGTAGTGGTGGAGGCCTTTTATAAGAGGAGAGGATGGGCATTGTTGGAAAGGTATAAAATGTTACATTATCATTAAATGAGTTTAGGATTTTAAAGTTCCAAAATTGATGTATACAGAGGATAAGGTGATAAGGGTTCGACATATACTCATCCAATAGGTCTTTGACAAGTTTATGTCTTAGATTTTACATTATATTTTCTTTTTATTTAAATCGTTCATTAATGATGTAATCGCTGCATCATGATGATCTCATATATAATTTAATTTATTTAACGTCTAAAAATTATAATAAAAATAATATGATGTAGGAAATATTTTTATCTTTCCAATGACTATTTATAGTCCAATATATCATTTATTTAGACAAAACTAATAATATTTTACTCAGGTGATACATTCTTTGTTATATTTAACATTCTTTAAAAATAAAAAGATAAAAAGTCAATTTCTCTCAAAAGTGATTCCATGGGGTCCCCAAGTGTGGAACAAGTAATCCCATTGTCGGACATGATACAACCAGTAGAATTAGTGCACATTTTGTGGTCATTTTTTATTATTTTGATATTATTTTATTATCCTTAATTACCTGATTACTCATTAATCAAGATAATTAATGATAATTACCGTCGTTACTATTCATAATGTCCAAAAACAAAAGAGTCTTAATTAAATAATTTGGAACTTATGAATTCAAATATGGAATCCATTTTAACAAATTACAAACATATAAATTGGAATAATTAATTTATATATAATTCTCGTTGTCAAAATAAATAACAGGTTTTTTTTGAAACAATATCTATGAAATGTTTTCCACCTATTTATTCCCAATTCCAAAGGGAAATTAATCCAAATGACCACCATTGGATTACATTGTAAAAATTTATTCTTTTTATACTTTAAAACCAATTAAAAAGATTTTTTATCCATATAATTAAATTAGATGAAAAATCAGTTTTGATGTAAAATGCAGTATTTTTAACTATTCATTAAAAATGAACATTGTCAAAAAAATACCAACAAATTATCCAATGTAAATTTAATTGTCCCAATAATAAATAATAATTTTATTTTGACAAATATATCTTATAAAATTGTCAATATTTTTATTTAAAAATGGTTTTCCATCAAAAGACAGTAAAACAATCATTTAAAAATATTAGTGTATTCCATGATTAAGATTAGATTTATTTTCATTTTAGGCCTCTAATACGCTATCAAATTCAAAAATAGACATATATAAGAATATATATTATTAATTACTTACTTTATATGTTAAATTTATGTTTTATGTTTCGGTTTTCTAGTGTCATTTTGGATTCATTGTCCCTTGTAAGAATATTTGGCTATAAATTCCACACTTGTTTTGATATGTGTTCAATTATTCCTGACCCTTTTTATTTGAGTGAGAATTAGATAATTCTTGTTATTAATAGGTTAGATATGTCAAGGGAATGTTCATGTGTTTAATAGGTGTTAAAACCATTTATTCATCCTCAATAGTGGCTGACATGTTATATCAATATCTATGTTAAAGGCTATATGGGGTTGTATAACTCTGGGATAACCCTCTAGCACAGACCTCCTAATACTAAAATACATAGGGTGAATAGAATATGTATAGTAAAGGGATAATTATTTTTTCTAGTACATCATGGTTGTATGCATACAAATATGTTGAAATTTTAGGGTCGAAAAATGATATAACAAACCTGTTGGGAATAGAAAAAACATTTATTAATGCTCTTTCAAGTGAGTTATCAGGAGATCTCCATATTAGAGTGACATGAGCATTATAGTAAATAGGGTTATCCATATATTTAGTTTGACTTTCATGATACTCATGTGTTTTGACATAATGGTTTCTTTGGTTTTGGACATCATGGTAATTAATTTAACTTTTCATAGAGTTAATCAATGGAGTATAACATGTTTTTTTAATGTTTATTTGATCTATGATTCATATGAGTGGAATTATAATATCAAATTTTGATGACTAGTATGCTCATTAGTATTGGGAGTGATTTTAATTTTGGTAAATATGCTACATTTTAGGTAATTGTAACACATCATATGAGGATCATTAGGAAATGAGTTTTTATTCATGAATTCAATTAAGGGATTAAAGACGGAATCATGACAGTACATTCTCATTAAAATTACTATGTAATGGTTGGCTATGAAAGCAACCATTAATAGAACTACCGAGTATTTTATATACATCAATAATTTATTATTTTTGATCACCTGATTCCTCAAGTAGGAAATGATTATGGTCAGGTTGTAATGATGAATTAGCAGGTGAAGAAAATATTCATAATGGGGAAGTAAAAATTGGTGGTTCACCTTCTGTCAATAAAAACCAAAAAATAAATCTTCTCGGTGTAATCATCTTTACAAGACTTGAATGTCCCCAATATTTATGTCATCCTCAATTCACTATGAGATCAACTGTGTTATGCCCGAATAATTTTTAAGAATAATTTTTCTATTTTGTGACCTATATTAGGTTTTAGAATTGGATTAATTCATATTATAAGGCTTTGTTAGTCTTGAATGATAGGTGGGTTCTCGATTTCGAACACTTTGGGTAGAGTCTTAGATCCCAACCGATTTCCTATGACATTACTTGCAGACGAATTCCTCTCATGTCATAGTCAATGTTTTTACATGGATGTATTTTCTTGTACCAATATCTCACATATATCATGGGTTTTTTAATACCAAGGTATAGTGCCTTATACTCATTTATAATTATTTTTATTATTCCCAATGTTATTATTGGGATTAAAAGTGATCCAAAAAGAATTAATGATTCTAGTGGGCTATATCTATGTACATACATGTTCATTCCAAATCATTACAATTTGAATGGTAAGATTATGTTTGACTGAAGAATGTCATCGAAAATAAGTTATGTGATTCAATTGATATGGTTGGGATAAAATACAGGATTCCTTGGAGGAAGGTATTACTATTTAGTTTGAGATATGATAGTTCCCCACGATGGGAATATTTTTGGATGGTCATCCAATGGTGTTTTGAATATTATCCCCCTTACTGAAATTATATGGTAGGTGAAGGACCATATTTGGGAAAATAATTAGGTAAAGGTGAATGTAGATTGAGTCAGTTGGGGATATTTTGGAAATCTAATTCCACATTGATAAAGATGTTGGTGGGAAATAATCAATTTAATTGTAGTTGAAAATTGCACAAGAAGAATCATGATTTCTTATAGGCATTTTTTTGTACAAAATTACAATGGTGTAGATAACGCTGTTCAGAATTGGCCTTTTTTTGAAAAAATTCATTGAGATGGAATCATGACTAGATTTTTAACATGATGAAGAAATGATTGTGTCTATAGATAAAAATTATTCTGTAATAACACAATAAATGTTTCTATAGTAATAGAAGCTTTGGTTCTTGTTTTAATGGATTAAGTGTGGTATTCATATGGTCACCTAGAAGGTGTGTTGGGTTTTTGGGAACACAAGATGTCTATTTAAACAAGGAATTGTGTTCCATATAGGACAGGTGATTTTTACATTGTTTTTAAGATTCTCATGGAAAATATGTAAAGGAATAATACTAACTGTAGATACAAATATTATGACAATATTAATTAATGAAACTTAGAGAACATGGTTGGGGATCATTTTTTTCCTTCAGCTATCACAAATGATATGGAATAGATGTTTGTAGATGCAAGTGAATTTAGTTCCTCATTACGTAGAAAAATTTTTAGATTCAAGAAGGAGTTATAACTATTTCTTATTAGATGTGATTTCCTTAGAGGAACCATGCCATGAATAAAATATTAAATGTTTCCTACCTTCAACAATATCATACTGACCTATCTCATAACATTGATCCCAAATTTATTTGTGTTAGATGATGATGCTAGCTTTAATGATTATCAGGTATGTTTCGTTGACCTTAGTAGAACATCTCCATGAAGCTATTTTGTCCCCCTAATATGAGTTCTATGAATCATGACCATGTTTAAGATGATACATGGGAGTGGGATTCCGATGAGCATTCTTATTGGCCAGATTTTTTCTCAAATTGTATATTCCCTCCCTTTTAAGGTGAACTTAGATACGAGTTCAATTATGGGCGGGGTGAAAACAATAAGAACCCAATTTTCACATATAAATGGATACATTATTGGTATGTCTATTTACTTATTATTGACCTAATATGCACGACAATTGGGTTCATGATGGTCTTGTGGGTATGAGAGGCTTTTCTTGAGACATGAACAAAAATCATTGGAAAACAGTGGCCCGAGAGTATAGATACAACAAACCATGTTCATTGGTTGTATAGATAGATCTCACCATGCATATGGTTTTTATTTTAGGGTAGATCAATCTCAACCAGTTGATGAACTTTTTCCCAAACCGTGCGGCCTAACCATGTGGTGGATGATTTTCTCTAGTTACCCATGTAGGGTTTGCGAACAGTTTGCAAAACAATCCATGAAATATGATCAAACGCAAATTTTTTTATAATTTTACCTTTTTCAAATAATGATAAATTTAAGGCCCCCACCCCCAACCATTTACCCAAACAATTTTTCAAGAGTAATTGACACCATTCTCTCATTTTCTATATTTTTTATGGACTTAACTAAAGTTCAATAGATATCCTTTATCCAGGATCCTTTTTAGACATTTTTCAACACCCTGGATGTGTAAAAAGCTACAATGATCCACGAAAAAATAGATTCTATTACAAGAGGATGATATTCATATAATCCTATGGATTGTGAACTATAATTCATCCATCAAGTTCAATGAATTTATAATTATCGTACAACCCATCCAATTTCATTGGATACTATTTGGTGAGTTTATATATAATGATTATAATCATTTGAATCATATGGATATACTCATGCAATATATTGGATTATGTGTTATTGGTTTCACACCCAAATCTATCAATCCCATGTAGGATGCTATTTCATAATTTTCATATTTATGTTTTTTCACATTTTTTCCACTGTTGGATTGTGCCTTCTATTTAACTACTTAAGGGTAATCATTTCTATATTAAATGTGTTGGTTTATTTTTTGAATTCTTTAATGGAACCTTATATGTATTCTCACCACATGAAACTCTTAATCTAACATCTTTAACTGATTAACAAATTTAAAATTGAACAAGGAACTATACTAAGTATATGACTTGTCCTTTAAGATGTGATTGAATAATAGGTTCCATCTCCAAAGCACCACATACCATGTTGATGGAAGGGATCATAGTTACGGAGGATTATCTAAATAAAGTAAATGGATTCATGATACTTGTCCTTATCATTATAATGGAATGAAATTCATGAAGCAAATGTACTAAGAAATCAATTAATAAATCATTATTAAATAAAAATGGATTGACTCGAGTTTTTAATGAATTCCAATGGTAATTCCAAAGAGCTTGAGAGAAACATTCCAAATTCAAGGATAAAAAATTCCTAGGATGAGACCCATTTTAAACCACTTCATTATCAATTTCTGGAAGACTAGTATGAAACCAAAAGATCCATCTTCTAGTAGTACATAATTCCTTGGATACAACATTGACTTATATATTCTATAATTAAATCCCACTAGGACAAATCATTAATTATTTCCATTATAACTTAGATGAACTCCTAGGTCATGGTCGGTGTCTTTAGGTTGAATGTGTTGGACTATTATACATTGATTATGCTATTACCCAATGTGAGACTATAGTAATTACTATATTTGTGTCCACTGAGGCCTATATTATCATAGTTATCATACAGGAACATCATTTATATCTTACTTTTCAATACATGGATACATTATTATTGTTTACATGTGACATAATAATAAACTATTAAGAACCATATAATGATTTGTTTATATATTTAGACACCAGTTGAAGGCTAATGTAGGTACATTGTTATTTAGTATCATTGTACTTCATTTACATTATATACACATGCTTTCACAGGGTTATATTTCCATTGCATGGGCTATATGTTATAGACACTATTGGTGGTGGCCCAGTAAGATATATTTGACACCATATTTGGGTGCCTTTTGGTTCCCATGGGTTATTCCATGAATATAGAGTTTGATAATGGGACACATAAATCTTTGAATGAATGATTTCTTTCTTTTTTAGGATGGTGCATGATTGAAAATTACTGACCCAGAGCTCAAGATTATTAGTATAGTATATTTAGTTAATATATATTATTATGGAACATGTTATGTATGTTTACATTAACCCATTCATTCTTGTTTTTTAATGACTTGACATATCTTCACCAATTATTCGAATTGATACAATTATTCATATATTTGTTAATATATCATATTTTTTTCTACAAATATTTATTTATATTAATTAAACTATTTAGTTATATTTATATCTATCTGTTGTGCTACTCTCTAATCATGAGGGAACAATCCCACTATGTACACACCATATTCCCTAATAACATGTAGGTAACCTCTAGAGTTTGGGGAGATTCCCATGAGGCCATGTGTTCTCCTAGAGTTGGAGTCCTATTAAGAGGATTCCATGTATGGTGTATCTTAAATTTCATAATTGTATATAAATAAATAAAATTTATAATTACATCCACATGATAGTTCCAACTGTGGAAAACAATGTACATCAGATATCGAGTCGATAGACCATCATACCGATGATCGATTATTCAATTTTAAATTTTATAGTAGATGAGATGGATGTTGGTTTTAAAACTAACCCAAAATAAAAAAATTATATGAGAGATACTATTTTTATGTATCTAAAACATTATATAATAGGTTATTGATATATTATAGGATATAAAATACAAATAATTGGTTATGATCGAGACATCTACATAGGAGAAAATCCATATGATATAAAAAGAATCCTTCTTTTCAGGATTTCATAAAAAAACGTGCACTATATGAAATTGGTCGGGATTTACGGAAGGGAGTTAAATATTTATTTTCCAAACCAAATGAATTTGGAGGTCTATTGTGGAGTGTATTTTTGGATCAATTTTATTAGTTTGGTAGAGGATAGACTTATAATTTTCAAAATAAAAAATATATAACCATATGTTGTTCATTTCAAGAGGCTCTAAAATGTATAATTATAGGAAAATAGAACATATAAAGTATAAATATTGTCAAAATATATTAATTAGACATTTTTTTCTTTATTTTATCCCACAACCGTATTGTTTAACCCCTAGTAAACCTTTTAAACCATAACTATTTAAATTCCATTTTAAAAAATTTACTTTTAATTGTTACATAAAACAATGTGGAGCATGTTATATATAATTAATTATGATGATAAAATATATATATATATATTTATATATTTTCAATTGAATTGATATATGTGGATGAATTTCATGTATAATAAATCAATTATAAAAACCAAAAAGGTTGTTTTAAATAAGAAAAAGTTTCATAAGAATATAATGTTTTAATATAATAAATCTATAATAAAATATTATAATTAAATAAATGGGATTAATTATAATTAATTAAAATAATTTAATTTTTAATGAAATTAATATAACGTATTTGAAATTTTTAAAAATTATAAATAAACAGGATGTTTTCAACAAAATTACCACTGATTAATATTCAATGATAAATTAAGCTTTGAATTAAATTATCAAAAGTTATACCAATGATAATTTTGTATTTTTTATTTGAAATATAATGATTATTATTTTTGAAATTTTTTTATAAAAATATTTTAAATTAGTTTAATTAATATTTCACAAAATAATTAAAAAACATTTTTTAGGAAATGAATTTTCAATGTATATAATGTTTTTAAAAAAAATTATGTTGTTATATATCAATATATATTCTTTATCTGAAACAAGTAGACACAATTTCTGAAATTTTTTTATTCCTATTTAGGTAAATAATTTTAGATACTAGCTTTTAGAAAACATGTTTAAATAGAAATTATTTTAATACAATATCGAGGTTTGTTACAATTCGGTATTAGATATTGAAAAATATATTACTGAAATTAAATTTATTTGATTTTTTTAATATTATGGTGTTACCATCCACACCCAAAAATTGTTTATTCAAATGAAATTTATTCAAATTTTCAAATATTATTTCAGATACATAAGCATCATCTTATCCATGGGATACTATGTAGCTTTCTCAAATTAGTCGCGTTTATAGGAAAAAGTGAACAGATGAGTATTATTTTATCCTATATCTTTACCTCTATGATCCAAAATAAAACATTGATATTCCTTATAAGAAATATTTTAATCTAATTTTATTATATATATGAACAGTAAATTTTAATATTCAGATATATACTTACCCAAAATATATTCATATAATATATTATGAACATAGGATCATTTTGGTGGAAGTATCATTTAATAAGAAATTGTAATTACTTGATCAAAAATAAAAAAATGTATACTAAGGATGACCTTTAATTTATTTTCAATTATCATAACATTATACTATAAATTAGTTCACAAAAACACCATCAACAATATAAAATTCTAAATCACATAAATTTAAATTCCTCTATATATTTTTTGAAAAACTGCTGCTATCTCAAAAAAATATGTTTGATAATTTTCCACAAGGCCCTTATATTGTGCGGTTGACTAAACTCTAACCATATCATTTGGTATGAGGCCACATCCTAGTCCCTTATTTTATAAATCACTATATATATAAAATCACTTTCTAATATAGGGTAATGCTAAAATATGTGATATGACTAATCTTATGTTGAGTTTTGTTTATATTCTCCCACATTCATCCATAAAAAGGAACATAGATCCATTTCAATTAAAAATTGTATATAAACTCTCCTTTCATATGGTATTCAATAAAATTCTTAGGCAATCATCATGATCATCCATTTTATATGAATAGATAAGGTTATCATGTATACATACTACCACTAACTAATATATGTTACATTTAAATTATAAATTTATTAAATTAATGAACACTATGGGGGTATAATTGAGACCAAATGGAAGAAATTTATATTCATACTTTTAATACTATTAATAGAATGTTTTGATGGGCCTATATTATTTCATGACTATCCATTGATGATATAAAAAACATATTTAAATAATGGAATCATATTTATCTACACACATTTGACCAAAGATTTCATCAATTTGTGGAAGAGAATACCTCTTCGTAATTCTGATATTTTTCAGTTATTTATTGTCATGGAAGATTCACATCTATCCATCATTCATCAGAATAAAAATAATTATTTTTCCATATGATGAGTGAAATTAATGATTCTATCCCATGAAATGATTATCGTAGATTTTCATACCCAATTCCTATAAACTTAAATGTTCCCGTCTATATAGAGTATTATTAATAAGTTCAACACCATGAATTATTTCAAATTCAAATGGAACAACATGATTCAGTAGAAGACAATGAAAATATTCAAAATAAATATAAAAAACACCCTTACAATAGGATGATCATGTATGATTTACTCCTTTTGTGGAATATGAAATAAAAAATTTTAATAGGAATGTAATACCATACAATTGGTTTAATTTACATTGGGTGATCATATTTATCATCCAATGGATAGAAAATAATCAGTTTGATTGCAACACAAATTGATACTTCTATTTAATGGATTTTTATTTGGGATTTATTTAATAATATATAATCCATAAAAATAATAACACCAAATATATATAGAGGAAAAATAATTATTTTTTATAAATAATATCAATAAAATTATTATCTAAAGAAGAATGGTAGACTTTATATGTGATCAACATATAGTCAGGTATTCTGAGTTATCATTCATCCTGAAATTATTTTTCTGTAATATTAATACACTTAAAAAAAATTATAAATATATGGTATATAATGAATCTATTATGAAATTATTTGTTCTGAATATGATTGTATTTATTTATAGATACATCCCTGTCAAACACTTCATCAAAAATAATTACCACCTTATATTTCCCTTTTTCTCTCATATTAATGGATTTCTAACATTAATCACCATCATTAACATATATATTTATGTAATAATTAACATGATCCCCATTATCTAGAAATTTTAAATAATAGATTGTGGGTATTGAATTGTATAGATATTTATTTATATTCTCATCCATAGTTATCATATTCCCATAACTTCAATAGTCATCCGCTTGATGAATTTACTTTCCACAATTAATACATTTAGTTGTCCTTTTAAGACAATTTTATGTTTATTTCTTTACAAAAAATGTTCTGTAGGGATTGTACAACCTTATTTAGTATACATAATATTATTTAATTACTTGGTTACAACTCATTATATCCTTCACCAAAATTCGTATATACATTCCAAAAAATTAAATTATCCATAGACATATCTTTAAATATATCCATTGAAATATAACAAAAAAATTTAAATACTATTTTCTAATGATTAACAAATAAAATCTTGTATTTAAAATATAATTATAGAAACCTCACCCTAATAGATATCATATATCCTTATATTAATATTCATTCCATAATATAATAATCCATATTAGAATCATATGGGTATAGTCTGTTATTGAACATGCATACATAAACAACTTGTTCATAAGTGAACTACACCATTTCACGCAAAATGATTTATTTATAGAACCATTAATTGAAATATTATATGTAATAAATTTCCCTCTAATATATGGAAATTTATCAGTATTAAATGTGACCTCAAATTCATGGTAAGGGGGACAAGGGAGATATCAATATAACATGAAGAAGATGGTAGGAGTAGTTGAGAATAACATTTTAAACCTATAAACAACATATTATTGATTATAATATTATGTTATGGAATAATTTATCGAGGTTAATAGAAAATTAATCAGAGATGATGATATTAATATAATTCATTATAGAATTACATTGGAATAAGTAATTTTTAATGACATATACAAAACTATAAAAAATTATTTAAAGGATAACTATTGATACATTCCTATAATTTTAATCTTGGGCCAACCATATTATTACATATATCATTGTTGGCATAATCTCAATTATAACATATTTTAGTCTATGGAAAACCACAAACATACCCTATTAGTTTCATATTTGGTTAACATATGGTGTATCATCATTTTTATGAGTGGAACAACCTCTCATGTACTATATGTATCAGGAATGTCATTTCCTCCCATGAATCCATTACTAAATTATAGCTTCAGTCATTTATCAATTCATTGGACGAATATATATGTCAAACAAATCACATAATAGAAGAATTTTATTCTAATAGATCCTAAAATATTTATCATATCATAATCAATTAAAAGGATACCATTTTAATAAACACATTGTCATTGTATAACACTTAGAAAAGAAATAGGTTTCATAAACATCTTCTAAACATAATAATAAACCATCTAGATAAATAGTAATTATTGTATGATTCGATATTATAATTATTAAGAGATAATAAACAAAAAAAAATTATTTTTATTGATAAATATAAATTCAATAAAAGTATCATTGAAAGGATATGCAGATAAATTTCTTTAATATTTTTAAATAAAATCATTATAAGATAAAAATTTCATCAAATATTATGGAGAAATTTCCTTAAAACGATCAGTGAAAATATGTATTGAATAATTAAATTAATTTAATATTCATAATTTTGGAAAAATATATATTATCACAACCATTTTAAAAAACATTACATTTATATTTTTGTTAAGAATTTTGTAGTAAATCATTCAAAAAATTACAAAATGAAACCTTTTAAACTATTTTGAATAATAAAATTCATTTAATAATTGAAATAAAAAAATAAACTAGAAAAGAAAATAATTTATAAAAAAAATATTTTATTATATGGACATTGAATAAATATAAGTTTTATGTTGAAGCGAAAAATGCAGCTTTTCTTCATAAAACCATTGTTTTACTTCATATAGTTTTTTAATAAATTTTGAAAAGAAATAATATAATTTACATGTACAACCATATTATAACAAAATTCATTTTTTGATGAGATATATATCAAAATTACTCCTCGTTGTATGTTTCATTATTAAAAATCCTGATAAAAAGTGATATTATAACAAAAATCGTTTCCACATAGATATATTTTGAATCATAAGCCACATCTAAAAAAAAGAAAATTATATGGGTATGTATATCATTTTCTTTTTATGTAAATAAAAATAAAATAAAAACTTTGTATATGCATATATAGGACACACAAAATATTTAATTTGTGTATAATGTGTTTTTCCTACATAAATTTTAGTGATACATAATTCCGACAATTCATGTCTTTATATTTTGCATCCGAACCTTGATTATTTTTACAGTGATATAACTATAATATTTATTTATTATTTATGTATTTATAGTAATCCCTAAATTTTGGCAGGGAAATTGAATTACACTATTCATGGAGATGGTAGGTCATACGTATGTATGATTGATGTATCGATTTTCTCAATGGATAGAATAAAACAAATGGTAAATAACCAAAACCATTACATGATTATAATTATTTGATAAATTTATATTTTTCAATGAATTATATCTTTATTACCATCCATGTAAAAAATATTTAAAATAATAACTACAAAATAAATGATGGTGGTATTCCACAAGTTCACATGAATGATGTTATCATTTCCCAATTGATTGGATGGTTAAGAAGGTATATATGATATTATATTTGAAAAAATTTAATTATTCAACATATATAATATGATAATATTAATTCAATCTTTATACCCATGGGAGGTTGTGATTGCAATTGAATTACATAATTTAATGAGGTGATTGACTGTCAAACACATTATCGATGGTTTAATTTATAATTTGATGAAAGAGGAGATGGAGGTGGATAATTCAAATATTTAATATCATATCTGAATATTTGGGATACCTATTTTATTATATCATCATAATTGATGATTATTTTGTTTTTTTATCAATAGAACCCTCATTTATGATTGATACAAAGTCATTCGACCACCACAATATGATAACCCCAAAAGCCATCAATGGAGGTATTCCAAAAACAATTGGGATTATTTTAAATTAGATGTGATGTATAAAATTGATTTTGGTAGTTATTGAATGAACCAAAATGATTAATATGTGTAAAGATGATAGGATATGGGATTCCCTTTTACATTTTGGGGACACGAAACTGTTGGAATTCATAAAAATTTATTTATACCGATGTTTTATAATTCAAAAGGTCAAAAAATGGATCCTTATCAAATAATATATTAGATTAGGTCAAAATATGGGTACATAAAATAAACTGGATATCTTTGGGGGTTATCCCCCCCCCTTATATTTTATGTTTAAACAAGAATTAATTGTTTTTAACCTCATATATAGTAATAACTTTTTTAATTTTTATTAAAAAATAATTTAACCAACATTTTTTAGATTATTATATAATATTATTTATTATTATTTCATTTATAGAAATAATATTTCTTTATTTATTCACCTGGATGCATTAAAACTTAATTTTAATTAATCCCAAAGTCATTATGAAAACTACTTTTACCAAAATAATAATTTTCATAAATATAAAAATTACCAATATTGAAATTATATGTTAAATTTATAATAATTACCATAAATAAGCTAATTTAAATATAAATTAGAAAATTAAATTTTAAAAATTACAAACAACAATTAATCTTGTTATATAATTTATGTGATATGGCTCTTTTAAAAAAATATCATTAATTTTCACTAGTAATTTAATATTAATTTTTTTTTAAAAAAATATATGAAATTAACTCTAAGATAATTGTAGCATAAACACTCCAAAAATGATGATGGGTTTTTATAAAAAAATTATACAAATAAAAAATTCATTAATTTTTAACAATAAAAAATTTAGTCATTTTGATGTTGAATTTTTTTAATGTATATTATGACATTAGAAAAACTAATTACATATTTATCAATATAAATAAAATTATAAAGGCAAATAATATTTATTTTTAAAATGTTTATATTCCTATTCCTACTAAAAAATATGGCATCTAGTTTAAATTTTTTATATTTGGATAATAATATTTATAATTTATCATTATTTTTTAGATTTCATTTTTGGGTGTAGTACATGGTATCAAAAAATAATATTTATATGAAAAAATATATTTCGTAAAATATCAGGATTTTAAATTTTATATCATTATTTTATTTCCATATATCATTATGAAAAAGGCATTATATTATTCAAATAGATGGATATTATTTCAATCATGAAATATATTCCATATTAGGAATCCCAAAAAATCATTCATGCATCACAAAGTCCATAGAAAACTAATTTTCAACTATAGAAAACAAATGTAATACTAAAATTTGCAAAAAAAATATAGTATTTTATTTTATCTATCTATTCAACAATGAAATCTATTAGAGTTCAATGGGATTTAATAGGGAAGTATGTGATATTGTTGATCACTAATGTTATTGTGAAAATAAATTAAATATTAAAGGATTCACTATAGATCCAGTCACCACAGTGATTAATACCAACACTTATTAAAATTTCACAGATAGAAAAATGCATTTCCCCTATTAATATCTATCTAATAAAATTATTCTCATATCTATCTCTACAATAGTAATGTTTAGGTTCATTTTTATGGGATGTATATATCATCTAATAATCAAGGGAGGAAATTCTTCCTATTTCATCCTATTCATTTAAAAATTTTATTTTGTTTTTTATACTGATTTTTAATAAAACAACCAAACAATATTATTATTTATTATCCATTATTTAACATCTAAATACATCTCTTATATAGAAAGGAATAATTTTTACCCTACCAATGTAAGGGTTTATAATCCATCCTTATCAATCATTTTTATAATCCCTTACAACCCATTTGTATTTCAAAATGAAATAATATAATTCATCATTTTTCGATTATTTTTATTCTAACATATAAAATTCACCCTCATTCACAAACATTAAACTTTTTTAAAAAATAATATGATGATAAATACTAGTGTAAAAAATTTTGACCACTCCATGAATATAAAAAAAATCCTTTAATTATGGTAATATAATGAGTGTGTGGTCTCCCTAAAATGAAATATTTAGGTGGATAATACAAGTGGGTTTATGCTCTGAAATAGATAAATATATGTATAATAAATCATAAAATGATTGTATTGGTACCATAACAAATGTTATGTGGTAAATAATTGTCCCTTAATACACACATAGTTTGACAATCCAAGGGGATATGTTATGGACAATTAAACTTCACTATACGAATTAAAATTATGTCTATAAAAATACAATTACAGTACTGTTAATGAATTCATGATTATTACTAGATCAATATATGTGGGTCAAGGGGTAATTTTTCTATCATTTCATTAGTCACGTACTACTTTTATTCCATGTATTTGATTTCCTAATCACATTGCTCATCATTTACATTTAATGTAATAAATAACTATAATTCCAACTTCGAAATAGGGATACATATTTGGAAACTGTAAATCCCTTTATAATTCACATATGTGTTAATTTAATTCACATTGTTATCATTATTAATTCATTTTATGGAAAAGTATTAATTAATTTTAATTATCCATTCTTCATAAAAGTAAAATATTATAGGATAAGACCCATTGCAAAATTAATAAATGTAATTTTATATTGTTGATTATTGAAAAATATTATATGTTTAGGCTAATAACATTAAGTGTATTATATAATGCAATTTTTTTATTTTATTTTTGGGAACAAAATTATGTTCCCACTCATTACATTAGTAGGTATCATGTGATTATTATGATATGATAATTGGATAATAATTATCCATTTATGTATGATTTATATGGAAAATTTATAGTTGATATAATTATGATACTGGTAATTTTTCCCTTATTTCCATCAACATGATATCATATAATCTATGCATGAGATTATGTGATTATTTTTCAATGCACGTATCTTTTATGAATATATATTCACCATTTTTAACAAATCATATTACATATTTATTATTCCATGATATTTTACCGTATAAGATCTCCTTCATTAATCATTTGATATCTTATTTAATTTTGGATGTCATTGCAATAGATAATGATTAAAAATAATACATATTATATACTATTCATATATAATTAAGGATAATTGAATTTTATTTATCATTTTAAAATGTATTATCACATTGAAATATTTATGTATCTAGTCTTATGAGGGATATTAAAACCTGATCTTCGTAATATAATATGAAGAATATTTTTACCATTTAATAAATAACCCACATGATCTTCGTGAGATGGTATGTTTGTGCTCCCATTTTAATTATAAAAGCAATTGACTTAAAGATTAAATTATTCAACCCAATTCATAAAATTTAAATTCATATTCAATATATTATTTTTATTGTTATTCCAAATTTATAGAAAAAACCTATTTCACAATGTAATTGTTATTTTTTAACTTAAATATCAATAATAAAACAACATAAATTACAATTTTACACTTTTTATTATTATCAATATTCCAAAAATATTATAATTTTAATATAAAAAATGATTTTATTACATGAAAAATATTCACAAATTTCTACATTGAATTTCTATCATGTTAATCAAACCTATATCCCATAAATTTTTTTTAAAAAAACATGGGATGTGCACAAAAACTCTTTATAGGGTACAATAATAATAAAACTATTAGTCTGTTGATATATAATAATAGCCACAAAACCCATTTATTGAGAACATATCATATTACACAGAATGGGGAGCATTATCTCGATAAAAATATAATTTATTTTACCATTTTAATAAAATTTATTTCAATGGATAATATTTATAAATAATAATAGAATTATATAAATACCTAGGTACATCATCCCATTTAACCATTAAAAATTGGAATAACAATAACACAATCTTCATGAATAATTTTCCAGAGAATATAATTTTTACCCAATTAATTGGATTTATATCTAAGAGAACCTGTTGTTTAAGCTATAACGAACTCGCACAACATTATTTGAATAAACCCATAATTTATTATTTGATTGAAATATAATAGTAATAAACAAATCATAATTAAACAAAATGATTTAATCTCCTATGTAAATCAATTTCAATTTTTAAAATACCATATTCAATAAAAAATACTACTTGTAATAATAATTTCTACTAATAAAAATTTTATTTAAAAGAAAATCACAAAATAAAAGTAAATATGTTTTTTAATTAATGAAAAAATATATAATTATTCTTTCTAAAACCCATTTATATAATGTAAAATTTATAGAAAATAAAAGTTATAATTCACTTATTTTAGTATAAAATTATTGAAAAATAATTTAATACAATGGAAATTGATGAGAAAAATACTTCGAAGGAAAACATTAAAAGATGATTTTATAAATTAAATTCCCTTTATTAGTGGAGAAACACATAAATAATAATACCCACTAAATAAATACATTAAAAAATTATACATATTGAAAATTGGTAAATTATTTATATATTTTTTCAATTATGTTGAATTTAAATATTATTATTCAATAATAGTTTAAAACATAAAAAAATTCTATGAATGTAAATTGATTATATATCAATTACTTTGAGTCTTATTTTTCACATGTTTTATGCATAATGAATAATTAAATTATATAATTCATATAATTTATTTTTATTAAAATTAAATATTATTATTAAATTTATTTCAATTAGGAACACATTATATAAAAAATCTTATATAATTCTAATTATATCAGATGGTTTGACCATATTAAGATTATGTATAAAAAAATCAATGTTTGGTTCAAAATGGTGAAAGGGGAGAGTATATGATAATATTTATAATAATATTCCTAAAATAAATATAATATTTAGAGATCCATTTTATTTCTAAAACCAATCATGACTCGTACGTGTTAAAACTGATGTATTGTAATGATCATAGAGATGCTGGGTTTTATGTACACCTGATTAATGTTTCATTTTTCAAATGATCATTATGGAAAAATGTTACATTTATATTTACATAATTATTTTTATGAAATAAATACTAGGATATTAAATTATCAGAATATTTCATTTTGTTGTAAATGCAATAAAATTGGTTCATGGGGGCGGTAGTCCACACTGACACAAAAACATTGTCACCATTTCAGTGTTTGAAATTGTTAAAATAAATTATATATTATATTTATAGGATGATCATTATTTGAAGTATAAATAAATAAAATATTTTATATTATATACATTCATTATAGTCACACTAATAACATTATATGAAATATGTGAGTGAAAATTATTTATAGTGCATCACTAGATGGTAGTTCGTCGTCCACACAAGTGATGTTAACATATCACCTATTATATGAAATGTAAAAAAAATTATATTATAAAATGACTCAATAGTTTTAATTATATTATAAATAATATTAATATCATGTATAACATTGATTTCCATATTTATTTCTAACAACCCTACACTTTATTTCACACATAAACATAACTTATTACATAAGATATTCACTTGATACAACAAAGAAGATCAAGTGTTCATGAGTATTTGGGGATAATTATAATAACATAACAACATAAAACATGAAATAAATATCTTTATTGAAACCTTCTTTTACATGACCATGCACATATCTTTATACATAGAATTTCATGGGATAACCTTAGAACATTCATTAAAAAAGTGTGAGGTATAAATCCCAGTAAAGAAGTAAACAAGGGATAACATGAATAATAGATCACATGATAGGAATTACGAATATCAATGGATCATAAGATAAAAATGAACATAAAGTCATGATATATCATGATGATAAAAACATGTAAATGTGGAAGCATTATTTAACATGATATTAGCATATACCAATGCACATTGCACATTGATCATGAGTAAACCTTCATTTAATATGAATTAGCATGGGTATACCCTTATTTCACCTTTTGTATCATGATACTAAAATTTACCAAATTTTTTGGAATGCTATCAAGGAACACCCTTCATAGTCATTTCATATCATGAATTAGTGTGCCACATTGATCAATCAACAATGAATCATTCAACATCATAATTTATTATATGATAAAATACTTGGGATTACATAAATGAAACTATATAATCAATTAGTAACTGTGTATAAAGATGAGTAACCTTTATAGAGAAATTGGAATTGAATTCACTACATAATTACTTTGAATTTGAAAATCGAGGTGTATCTTCGGTAACATAATGTTGTGACATAAGAATTCATAAATATGATTGATGATAGAGAAATCAGAATAACAGAATATTTTAATTAAATGGAACGTAATGTGTTCATATATATACATGTACTGACATATGTAATGTAATTTATATCAATAATATAAAATTATTTAAAGAATGTAACTGAGGATAAATAAATGCTTACTGAATTTTGGCATGGTAACATGTGTAAATGGGATGAATTGATCATAGATAAATGTGTCTCTTATTATTAAAACATCAAGACAAAATTATAGGGGAGGTTCTAAATCACACCCTAACTTTTGTAGTTGAAAATAAAAGGGCATAACTTCATAATAAAATCTAAAAAATAATGAGAATGGAAGAAATCCTTTAAATGGAAGTGTGATCACAAAGTCTTGGGAGAGGGTTGAGAGAGGATTTATGGGAACATGGGCCTCCTTGGAAAGAATCTAGAGAGAAGAGTGCAGGGGTTGGTCGAGCTCCAAATGGTTTTAGGGAATAGTAATCAGAGATTTGGTGTCTTTATATAGGAAACGAGAGGGAACTCATTATTATTTAGGTATTGGACACCACACATTAAAATAATCAAAACCACAAACCATACCATGGTTTTTTTCTAATGTGGTGTGAAAAAACATTATATTAAAAGTACAATGGCCAAACATATTATAGTATTATGATAGATTATGTTAACATTAGTCACGCTCTCAAAGAAATCATTTTAAAAGATAAAATGTTTTATAATTCGTGGTGGGTCCACTAAGTCATTGTAAAATAATAAAAAAAATATAAAATCACATTATTATAAATGTAAAATATATATCGGATTAACATCCAATTTTCTTTATTATATCACAATTGGGTCATTATGATGTTATAAAACACATTATATACTTAAACAAAATATTATGAGAAATTCACTTTTGTACTTATCCGACTTTCTCATTCCAAAAGAAATGTATATTTTTTGTAAATAATTATATAAATAGATGAATTTTTTATTTTAAAATAGAATTCTATATTTATTGAAAATTCATTAATTTTGATAAGGACATCCTTAAAATCTTCATCAAAATTACAATTGTATTCATAATAATTATACAATAATTTATATTTAATAAAATTAAATTTAGTAATAATATTTTATTAAAATATTATTTAATTAAAAAATCCATTAATTCATCAAAATAAATAACTTAATTGAAAATTAAATAAAAGTAATATATCATTTTAAAAACTATTTGGAAAGTAACAATAAAAATATTAATGTATACTCATTATTGTATAAAAAAATAATGCACATAATAATAGTTTTAGTGTCTTGATACTTAAACCCTTATAACACCTGAATAATACCTAAGTGTATGTTCTGCGATAGTGAAAGACTCTTGGGGAGGATTTGTTAACAATTCTTGGGTGGTAATTTCTATTAACTTCTATATTTATTATAGGCGTTTTTGTTCAATCTTATCATGTTGAATCTTGGCATGGGATTGATTAGGAGTGAATCCCAATGACGCTACCTCCTTTAAGAGCTCTGACAAATGGGCTTCATATGGGGCAATCCTAGTGGATTTGGCCATCCATTCCTTTGTTACAGTAAAATGGATTTGTAAAAGCCCTATATTTATTTTAATCAAGGGGTCACTATTTAACTAAAATATTATAAATGCAAAATATTCATAATAGTATTTTAACATATTAAAAAAATAAACCCTGGAAGTTTATATATTATATATCCATTTAACATAATACGTCATTTAATTATATCATGTGTAATATTCATTAATAAAATTTTTAGTCGCTATAATATTCTGTCATTTAAAAATTTCCCCAATGAAATTTATTTTTTCGACACTAAAACAGTTTAGGGTAACTCTACATCTATAAGGCCCCAGACTTAAACCTTAATTAATCTTGAGTTATTACAAGATTACACATTGAGGATCTTTTCAGGTTTAGAGTTTTAGAGAATTATATCATGAAACTTGCATTACATTCCACATTTTAACAAAGTGGTTACAAAAAGACAGTATTCATTCTTCCCATCAACGGAAACATAATTAAAATAAAACACGGATTCTTTCTTGACACATCCTTGACACTATCTTCACGTCATGTACCATTCCCTTGACCTGTGAAAAGCATTTCAAAAACTTGGTATGAGCATAAAAAGCTCAGTAAGGGTTATAGAAATATGGAAAGGAAACATGAGTTCATATATACATAAGAATGAAATCATACTTTACCCATAAAACATAGGCATATCAAATCATGAATAAATCATAGAAGACATAAGACATAAAGGTAACTTGAGGCATTCATAACATTCTTACGTAGGGAGTAACCCTCTTGGTTACGTTTGGAATACCCATCATAGTATATTCCCTAAAATATCTTCGGAGAAACCTTAACGTTTCACTCCTTCGCGTTACCCAATGCATTGGAGAGCTATATCGGGCTCACCCGCCCTTAGTTTATTACGGAACTACCCGTTCTTCATAACAATGCCCAAGAACCATAACATAATCGTATCACATAAACATGAATAAAGGAAACATAACAATTCCACATTTCAATCATAATATAACATTTTTGGATATTGAAATAATGAATCCATTCAAAAAGAAACCATTTCCAAAACCATTTAAGACATTTAATAAAGAGATTTTTGAATCAAAGTGTCCCATACCACCTTGAAGCTTTTAACATTTTAAACCATTAATATCCATATAAATAAATCCTTAAAAACCATTTTGAAAACATGGATATTAATAAGAACAAATAATTAAAACATTTAAAACGATATTTTGGTTAAAGGGGTTTTACCAAAATTAGAGACACTTGAATACAATAATCGAGGAATAATATTTAGTCAGAACTTTATAATATCATGAGAATAAAAGGATTCATGATATAATACTCCAAAGGACAGTATATACACCATATAAGAGTGAATTGGTGCATATCAACAATGAACCCTCAATAGAAATGTCAAATGTGATGAAATCCCGTATAAAGAAGGTATCCTTAAATTAAGGACAAATAAATCTCAAAAATATGTGTGACAAATATAAATACACCCAATATAAGTGGATATTATGTGTAAAACAATAAAAGGTCATTCACACATATTCAATGGATGATATATTCAATGACTACATGTTGAACCCAAAGAAATCGAAATTGGGTTAAAAAGTTCCCTTGACAGCCTAACGGCATCACATCAAAATGAGTTGATGAGAGGTAAAAAGTGTATCTCATCACTTGGACATAAAATTTACATCAATAAGGATATATGAGAACATATCCCAACATAACAATATGTTAATTAAAAGACCCAACAAAAGAAGTCTTTTAAAAAAGAGGAGGGTGAAAGGTTCCCTTACCGACTTGGGTATCTTTCAAAACATACAACCCATGAAAGAAGGACAATAGATCATTGATGTAAATAATCATAAACGAAAGTATATTACACAAAGAGTATAATAATGGGCAGTACATACACCACTCAATGGAATTTGTGGCAAATGTAGCATAAATCTCACGGGAATAAAAGTGAGATGAAAATCCCTTACGAAAACTCGGCAGCCTAACGGCGCCACATAAAACTTCCGAATATGGATTGATGAGATAAAATGGGGTATCTCATCACATTAGAATAAAATTTAAATCAAGGGGAATATAAAGGATCATCCCCCAACATTACAAAGAGGAGCTTAAAAGAAGTGACATAAAGGAGAGTACGTGAAAAGAAAAAGAGAGGTTAGATCTCTTACAAAAGTTCGGCAGCCTAACGACGCCACTCAAAACTTCCAAAATGGATTGATGAGAGAGAATAGGGTCTCTCATTACATGAACATAAAAATTTCAGTAAGTGTAATATAAAATATCATCCCAATAACAAGAAAGATGAGCTTTAAAAGGAATGACATAAAAGTGTGTACTTAAAAAGAAAGAGAGGAGTAGGATCCCTTACCTTGGGTCCGACTTGACTCGATCATTCTTTAACGTCCTGAATAATAAACTTGAGTTAATTTCCACTTAATTAAGAACCCTTTTTATAGTTCATTATTCCTTTTAGATAACTTATTTCAATGTTATAAACATTATTTAATCATTTAAGTTAGTAATGTTTGTTTTGTCGATATTTGGTTCTTAAGTCGAAAGTGGACTTCTTACAATTACATGTTGTTCGTGTGGCCAAATGTTTATTATATCAAGAATTTTATTCATGATGTAGATATCATATATGTCATATATATCCAGTACATGCATGAATTTATAACATTACATAATCATTTAGAGGTAAGAAATGAAATGCACCGTTCATGGAGACGGTAAGCCGTACGTACGCATGAACGCTACTTTCATTTCTATATCATACTTTAATGGAAAGAAATAATAATTATATAGAGGTATATAATAATTACAGTATAATATCATATATAATATCATATTTCCATCCTTTATACATCCCACATATGGTATTTAACGAATCAAATCACTTTGAGGGGGCGGTAGTCCACATTTCCTTAAATGAAGATATCGCGTATACCCATAATGGAAGCCATAAAGGTAAGACAAAAATGAAAAATAAAGAAGCATAAATAAAACATAAACATATTATATATCATATATAAAAATAGTGACATCACAATGTCCACCTTTGAAGGTGTTAAATGAGTATTGAACAATCATCGTTTCGGGAGGCAGAATTTCACCATCCACGGAAACCATATGTTCTTTAACCATTTGATGTAGTTGTGTGAGAGTGTAGCTCGAATAAATCTTATAACAACATCCTAGTATATTTAGGATACTGGTGTTGTTACAAAAGAAGTAAATAAAAAGAGTTTTGGGGGTTGGAGAAGCAAAATAAAACAAATGAACATGAGAGAATGAATTACCTTTAAAAGTGTAACTCCTTTTGATTTAATCCTAAAGGCTTCCTTTGAAAAGATTATGCCCAAAGGGAGTCCTCTAGGATGAGGAGAGGGATGTGGAGAGAGTAAATGGGAAGGGGTTGGCCGAGCCAAAGGTTTGAGGAGTGTGGGAAAAGAGGTAGAGGTGGGGCCTTTTATAAGAGGAGAGGAGGGGTACTTTTGGAAAGTAAGAAATATTACATTATTTGAAAATGTGTTTCGGTTTCAAAAGGTCCCACATTGATAAAATTCGTGGATAAGGTGATAATTTTTCGAAATCCACTCATCCAATTGGATTTGTCCATGTGTATTTCATAGATTTCACATTATCTTTCTATTTTATTTAAATCGTCAAATAATGATGTCATCGCTGCATCATTATTATGTAATAAATAATTAAATTTATTTAATGTCTAAAAATTATAAAAAAAAATACTATGATATAGTAAATATTTTTATCTTTCCAATGACTATTTATAATCAAAATTTGGACTTGTATAACCCCACTTAAAAATTGTTTTTGTAAAACATATTATGTTTGTGTCATTTTCACTTTAACATTAAATAAAAAGTAATTTATGTCATTTCCCAACAAAAGTGGATCCATGGGGTCCCCACGTTGAACCATGGCATGTAATGGTCGGCCATGACACAACCAATGAGGTTGGGACATGTTTCAAGGTCATTTCATTTCATTAAAGTATTATTTATACCTTAAACTACCCTAATTACCACTAATCGCAATTATAAACTTAATAAGTTACTATTCACCAAAAAATTATTTTAATCTCATTGAACCACATTTTAATTCTTAATGAAAACCACGTATGTCGGATTTTCAAAATTCAATACACGTTAGTGGTAAACTTTCATTTAACTAAAAAATCAGTTTGCTTGATTACCACTTAGTGGATTCACGATTCATCAAAAATTGAAGTTTTTCAGAAAAATCCCAAAAATTTACCCTAAGCTATATTTGATATTCCGAATTCAAAAATGAAGTCCGTTTTACAAAATTCAAAACATATAAGTCACTTTAATTAAGTTAATTATTAATTCCCGCTGTCAGAGCAAATAGCGTGTTTTTATAAAACAATAAGTATCAAAAGATTGACACTAGTTTAAGTCTGATTTCAAAGTGAAATTAATTCCAATGACCACTATTGGATTTAATGGTAAAAATATTTTCTAATTTCACTTTAAAACCAATTCAAAATATAATCTAATCATATAAATAAATTAGATTAAAAAGAGGTTTTGAATTAAAATACAACATTTTACACTATTCATTAAAAAAATGAACATTATCGGAAAGATACCAAAAATTTACACAAAGTAAATTTTGATGTCCCGATTCTTAAGAAGAGTTTTATTTGTTCCAAAAGAATGTTTAAGAGTGAGAAAAACTATATTTAATGAAAATTCTCCATTAAAAGGTGATAAGTGAACCTTTAGTGAAAACTAGGGCATATACGCCAAAAATTGAATTCTTTCCGTATTTTAAGCCTTAATCTTTTATTGTATAAATGTAAAAATATTTAAGAACATATATAATCATATTTTAGTTATTTCTATCCATTCCCGCCAATACAACGGCTACATATTAACTACCATTTAAAATAATATTATTTTATTATTAGAGTGCAACGTAAGATTCCCAAGAAACTCGTTGTTGCGTGTTGGGTACGCCATCGAGCATAGCGTCCCCTTTAAAGTCATTTCAATATTTTATTCATAAATATAGAGAAATATGAAATGTCATATTCTTTATTTACCTGGGGTGTTACATCCTTCCCCCCTTTTGGGAATTGCGTCCTCGCAATTTTAAAATTGCGCTTGGAAACATCCTTCAACGTCCCACATCGGAACAAGAGTCGGTAAAACAAACACTTTAAAATAAAGAAAGATAATTATAAAGGTTACCCGAGTTAACCCATACTAGGATTCCAAGTATGAAAATATGGACATGGAGGAAAAAACAAAGGGTCATGTTCTGATGGAGAGTGATAGAAAACATGTTTAGGAGAAAGTTAACCACGAGAAAATCACAAACTTGTGATGGGTTAAACGGTCTTCGATTCCCCAGTAGGAAAAGTTAATAGACAACATTTTTGTTTTAAGTTACTTTTTATTGAGGAATTTATTCATAAGGAAACATAATCACTTATCATATTGACTTTCAACCTTTATTAGATTCCTTACACAAACTCATATTTTCTCCAAAAGACGAGTATTTAGGAAGACTTCTTCACAAAGAGTACTATAATCAACTTATAGAGAATCACCTAATCCACAAAAGAGAACTGTATACTTCCCATATCATTAGACCTTAACCATAAACAAAACCAAAAAGGTTAGTACAAGGTAAGATAATCCAGAAAAGGATAACCCTTTATAAAAATAAAATCTATTCTTAATCTCCAAAATTTGTCCAACAAAACACAAAGTTCAACGAGGACCATTCTATAATCAATTTGTCCATAAAATTCTTCAAAGTAAACCAATATAAGATTGAAACCCAAATATTTGAAGGATTTAGTCGCATAGTCTTCCAAGATAAATCGTAACATTTATCTCCAAACAATATCAGTTGCTCCTAAAGTCTCGTTTTGAAAAGTAATTAACCTAATCACATATCATCCATGATAGGTTAATCATTTTCAAAAATAACCCAAAATCAACTTACTCTTAATTCATAAAATCATATAACTAGAAAGAATCAGTCAAACTAACCAGGGACTTCACGTAGTCCAGTGGTAGGCGATAAATACCAGTCGCACTTTGGTTGTGGGTTCGATTCCCGCAGCTTTGTCCGACGCGACGGGTAGTCACACGGTCTGCGTGTTGTCCTTTTTCCAAAACTATATAATTCATAAAACATACCCCAAAATGAGATAAAATCTTCAAGAATAATCATAACATTTTAACCTCAAGTTTATCTCATTCCTTTCATTTTCCATCATATCATAGAGTAACCCATAATTACCTAAAAATTAAGTATCATATAAACCCTAATGGTTACCTTAATAATTATTACCTGAATTTCCACATCGAGTTGTCCATATCGTACATGATGCATTAGAGAACTCACCAAGGTTGAAGTGGTTGATCATGACTCCTTGATATTTGGTTTAGAACAACCACGAGTTTCCTCATTGAATCCTCCATTTTATCTAGTATCTTAATCAGAGAACCACCACAGTTTTCTTCAAACCTGTTGTCTCTTTCGTGCCTGCTAGATCCGTCCGTTCACTAAAAATAGAAATGTCAGTGAGAGTATATCAACAAGACCATCATGTACTAATGAGGAAGGTAAACACTAAGATACACTTACTCATTCACTTTATCTAAAACTATGACTCTTTCTTAAATCCTAATCATTATGGTAATGTCACTTATGCTTAAAGAATACCCTAACCTCTAAAGTTATCTAAACCTCCCTTTGATACCAACTATAAGGCCCCAGCCTTAAACCTTACTTAATCTTGAGTTATTACAAGATTACACATTGAGGATCTTTTCAGGTTTAGAGTTTTAGAGAATTAGATCATGAAACTTGCATTACATTCCACATTCTAACAAAGTTGTTACAAAAAGACAGTATTCATTCTTCCCATCAACGGAAACATATTTAAAATAAAACACGGATTCTTTCTTGACACATACTTGACACTATCGTCACATCATGTACCATTCCCTCGACCTGTGAAAGGCATTTCAAAAACTTGGGATGAGAATAAAAAGCTCAGTAAGGGTTATAGAAATATGGAAAGGAAACATGAGTTCATATATACATAATAATGAAATCATACTTTACCCATAAAACATAGGCATATCAAATCATGAATAAATCATAGAAGACATAAGACATAAAGGTAACTTGAGGAATTCATAACATTCTTACGTAGGGAGTAACCCTCTTGGTTACGTTTGGAATGCCCATCATAGTATATTCCCTAAAATCTCTTCGGAGAAACCTTAACGTTTCACTCCTTCGCGTTACCCAATGCATTGGAGAGCTATATCGGGCTCACCTGCCCTTAGTTTATTACGGAACCACCCGTTTTTCATAACAATGCCCAAGAACCATAACATAATCGTATCACATAAACATGAATAATGGAAACATAACATTTCCACATTTCAATCATAATATAACATTTTTGGATATTGAAATAATGAATCCATTCAAAAAGAAACCATTTCCAAAACCATTTAAAACATTTAATAGAGAGATTTTTGAATCAAAGTTTCCCATACCACCTTGAAGCTTTTAACATTTTAAACCATTAATATCCATATAAATAGATCCTTAAAACCCATTTTGAAAACATGGATATTAATAAGAACAAATAATTAAAACATTTAAAACGATATTTTTGGTTAAAGGGGTTTTACCAAAATTAAAGACACTTGAATACAACAATCGAGGAATAATATTTAGTCTGAACTTTATAATATCATGAGAATAAAAGTATTCATGATATAATACACCAACGGACAGTATATACACCATATAAGAGTGAATTGGTGCATATCAACAATGAACCCTCAATAGAAATGTCAAATGTGATGAAATCCCTTATAAAGAATGTATCCTTAAATTAAGGACAAATCAATATCAAAAATATGTGTGACAAATATAAATACACCCAATATAAGTGTATATTATGTGTAAAACAATAAAAGGTCATTCACACATATTCAATGGATGATATATTCAATGACAACATGTTGAACCCAAAGAAATCGAAATTGGGTTAAAAAGTTCCCTTGACAGCCTAACGGCATCACATCAAAATGAGTTGATGAGAGGTAAAAAGTGTATCTCATCACTTGGACATAAAATTTAAATCAATAAGGATATATGAGAACATATCCCAACATAACAATATGTTAATTAAAAGACCCAACAAAAGAAGTCTTTTAAAAAAGAGGAGGGTGAAAGGTTCCCTTACCGACTTGGGTATCTTTCAAAACATACACCCCATGAAAGAAAGACAATAGATCATTGATGTAAATACTCATAAACGAAATTATATTACACAAAGAGTAGAATAATGGGTAGTACATACACCACTCAATGGAATTTGTGGCAAATGTAGCATAAATCTCACGGGAATAAAAGTGAGATGAAAATCCCTTACGAAAACTCGGCAGCCTAACGACGCCACCTAAAACTTCCGAATATGGATTGATGAGATAAAATGGGGTATCTCATAACATTAGAATAAAATGTAAATCAAGGGTAATATAAAGGAAAATCCCCCAACATTACAAAGAGGAGCTTAAAAGAAGTGACATAAAGGAGAGTACGTGAAAAGAAAAAGAGAGGTTAGATCTCTTACAAAAGTTCGGCAGCCTAACAACGCCACTCAAAACTTCCAAAATGGATTGATGAGAGAGAATAGGGTCTCTCATCACATGAAAATAAAAATTATAGTAAGTGTAATATAAAATATCATCCCAATAACAAGAAAGATGAGCTTTAAAAGGAATGACATAAAAGTGTGTACTTAAAAAGAAAGAGAGGAGTAGGATCCCTTACCTTGGGTCCGACTTGACTCGATCGTTCTTTAACGTCCTGAATAATAAACTTGAGTTAATTTCCACTTTATTAATAACCCTTTTTATAGTTCATTATTCCTTTTAGATAACTTATTTCAATGTTATAAACATTATTTAATCATTTAAGTTAGTAATGTTTGTTTTGTCGATATTTGGTTCTTAAGTCGAAAGTGGACTTCTTACAATTACATGTTGTTCGTGTGGCCAAATGTTTATTATATCAAGAATTTTATTCATGATGTAGATATCATATATGTCATATATATCCAGTACATGCATGAATTTATAATATTACATAATCATTTAGAGGTAAGAAATGAAATGCACCGTTCATGGAGACGGTAAGCCGTACGTACGCATGAACGCTACTTTCATTTCTATATCATACTTTAATGGAAATAAATAATAATTATATATAGGTATATAATAATTCCAGTATAATATCATATATAATATCATATTTCCATCCTTTATACATCCCACATATGGTATTTAACGAATCAAATCACTTTGAGGGGGCGGTAGTCCGCGCTTTCTTAAATGAAGATATCGCGTATACCCATAATGGAAGCCATAAAGGTAAGACAAAAATGAAAAATAAAGAAGCATAAATAAAACATAAACATATTATATATCATATATAAAAATAGTGACATCATAATGGCCACATTTGAAGGTGTTAAATGAGTATTGAACAATCATCGTTTCGGGAGACAGAATTTCACCATCCACGGAAACCGTATGTTCTTTAACCATTTGATGTAGTTGTGTGAGAGTGTAGCTCGAATAAATATTATAACAACATCCTAGTATATTTAGGATACTGGTGTTGTTACAAAAGAAGTAAATAAAAAGAGTTTTGGGGGTTGGAGAAGCAAAATAAAACAAATGAACATGAGAGAATGAATTACCTTTAAAAGTGTAACTCCTTTTGATTTAAGCCTAAAGGCTTCCTTTGAAAGGATTCTGCCCAAAGGGAGTCCTCTAGGATGAGGAGAGGGATGTGGAGAGAGTTAATGGGCAGGGTTTGGCTGAGCCAAAGGTTTTAGGAGTGTGGGAAAAGAGGTAGAGGTGGGGCCTTTTATAAGAGGAGAGGAGGGGTACTTTTGGAAAGTAAGAAATATTACATTATTTGAAAATGTGTTTCGGTTTTAAAATGTCCCACATTGATAAACTTCGTGGATAAGGTGATAAGTTTTCGAAATCCACTCATCCAATTGGATATGTCCATGTGTAGTTCATATATTTTACATTATCTTTCTATTTTATTTAAATCGTCAAAT
The DNA here is from genome assembly GCA_963277665.1 of Viscum album. NCBI lineage: Eukaryota > Viridiplantae > Streptophyta > Magnoliopsida > Santalales > Viscaceae > Viscum > Viscum album. Next base: position 220,276,438 of record OY728158.1, read on the forward strand.
AATGATGTCATCACTGCATCATTATTATGTAATAAATAATTAAATTTATTTAATGTCTAAAAATTATAAAACAACTACTATGATATAGTAAATCTTTTTATCTTTCCAATGACTATTTATAATCAAAATTTGGACTTGTATAACCCCACTTAAAAATTGTTTTTGTAAAACATATTATGTTTGTGTCATTTTCACTTTAACATTAAATAAAAAGTAATTTATGTCATTTCCCAACAAAAATGGATCCATGGGGTCCCCAAGTTGACCCATGGCATTTCATGGTCGGCCATGACACAACCAATGAGGTTGAGACATTTTTCAAGGTCATTTCATTTCATTAAAGTATTATTTATACCTTAAACAACCCTAATTACCACTAATCGCGATTAAAAACTTAATAAGTTACTATTCACCAAAAAATTATTTTAATCTCATTGAACCACATTTTACTTCTTAATGAAAACCATGTATGTCGGATTTTCAAAATTCAATACACGTTAGTGGTAAACTTTCATTTAACTGAAAAATCAGTTTGCTTGATTACCACTTAGTGGATTCACTATTCATCAAAAATTGAAGTTTTTCAGAAAAATCCCAAAAATTTACCCTAAGCTATATTTGATATTCCGAATTCAAAAATGAAGTCCGTTTTACAAAATTCAAAACATATAAGTCACATTATTTAATTTAATTATTAATTCCCGCTGTCAGAGCAAATAGCGTGTTTTTATAAAACAATAAGTATCAAAAGATTGACACTAGTTTAAGTCTGATTTCAAAGTGAAATTAATTCCAACGACCACTATTGGATTTAATGGTAAAAATATTTTCTAATTTCACTTTAAAACAAATTCAAAATATAATCTAATAATATAAATAAATTAGATTAAAAAGATGTTTTGAATTAAAATACAACATTTTACACTATTCATTAAAAAAAATGAACATTATCGGAAAGATACCAAAAATTTACACAAAGTAAATTTTGATGTCCCGATTCTTAAGAAGAGTTTTATTTGTTCCAAAAGAATGTTTAAGAGTGAGCAAAACTATATTTAATGACAATTCTCCATTAAAAGGTGATAAGTGAACCTTTTGTGAAAACTAGGGCATATACGCCAAAAATTGAATTCTTTCCGTATTTTAAGCCTTTATCTTTTATTGTATAAATGTAAAAATATTTAAGAACATATATAATCATATTTTAGTTATTTCTATCCATTCCCGCCAATAAAACGGCTACATATTAACTACCATTTAAAATAATATTATTTTATTATTAGAGTGCAACGTAAGATTCCCAAGAAACTCGTTGTTGCGTGTTGGGTACGCCATCGAGCATAGCTTCCCCTTTAAAGTCATTTCAATATTTTATTAATAAATATAGAGAAATATGAAATGTCATATTCTTTATTTACTTGGGGTGTTACATCCTTCCCCCCTTTTGGGAATTGCGTCCTCGCAATTTTAAAATTGCGCTTGGAAACATCCTTGAACGTCCCACATCGGAACAAGAGTCGGTAAAAAAAACACTTTAAAATAAAGAAAGATAAGTATAAAGGTCACCCGAGTTAACCCATACTAGGATTCCAAGTATGAAAATATGGACATGGAGGAAAAAACAAAGGGTCATGTTCTGATGGAGAGTGATAGAAAACATGTTTAGGAGAAAGTTAACCACGAGAAAATCACAAACTTGTGATGGGTTAAACGGTCTTCGATTCCCCAGTAGGAAAAGTTAATAGACAACATTTTTGTTTTTAGTTACTTTTTATTGAGGAATTTATTCATAAGGAAACATAATCACTTATCATATTGACTTTCAACCTTTATTAGATTCCTTACACAAACTCATATTTTCTCCAAAAGACGAGTATTTAGGAAGACTTGTTCACATTAAGAGTACTATAATCAACTTATAGAGAATCACCTAATCCACAAAAGAGAACTATATACTTCCTATATCATTAGACCTTAACCATAACCAAAACCAAAAAGGTCAGTACAAGGTCAGATAATCCAGAAAAGGATAACCCTTTATAAAATGAAAATATATTCTTAATCTCCAAAATTTGTCCAACAAAACACAAAGTTCAACGAGGACCATTCTATAATCAATTTGTCCATAAAAGTCTTCAAAGTAAACCAATATAAGATTGAAACACAAATATTTGAAGGATTTAGTCGCATAGTCTTCCATGATAAATCGTAACATTTATCTCCAAACAATATCAGTTGTTCCTAAAGTCTCGTTTTGAAAAGTAATTAACCTAATCACATATCATCCATGATAGGTTAATCATTTTCAAAAATAACCCAAAATCAACTTACTCTTAATTCATAGAATCATATAACTATAAAGAATCAGTCAAACTAACCAGGGACTTCACGTAGTCCAGTGGTAGGCGATAAATACCAGTCGCACTTTGGTTGTGGGTTCGATTCCCGCAGCTTTGTCCGACGCGACGGGTAGTCACATGGTCTGCGTGTTGTCCATTTTCCAAAACTATATAATTCTTAAAACATACCCCAAAATGAGATAAAATCTTCAAGAATAATCATAACATATTTTAACCTCAATTTTATCTCATTCCTTTCATTTTCCATCATATCATAGAGTAACCCATAATTACCTAAAAATTAAGTATCATATAAACCCTAATGGTTACCTTAATAATTATTACCTGAATTTCCACATCGAGTTGTCCATATCGTACATGATGCATTAGAGAACTCACCAAGGTTGAAGTGGTTGATCATGACTCCTTGATATTTGGTTTAGAACAACCACGAGTTTCCTCATTGAATCCTCCATTTTATCTAGTATCTTAATCAGAGAACCACCACAGTTTTCTTCAAACCTGTTGTCTCTTTCGTGCCTGCTAGATCCGTCCATTCACTAAAAATAGAAATATCAGTGAGAGTATATCAAAAAGACCATAATGTACTAATGAGGAAGGTAAACACTAAGATACACTTACTCATTCACTTTATCTAAAACTATGACTCTTTCTGAAATCCTAATCATTATGGTAATGTCACTTATGCTTAAAGAATAACCTAACCTCTAAAGTTATCTAAACCTCCCTTTGATACCAACTATATGGCCCTAGCCTTAAACCTTACTTAATCTTGAGTTATTACAAGATTACACATTGAGGATCTTTTCAGGTTTAGAGTTTTAGAGAATTAGATCATGAAACTTGCATTACATTCCACATTTTAACAAAGTGGTTACAAAAAGACAGTATTCATTCTTCCCATCAACGGAAACATATTTAAAATAAAACACAGATTCTTTCTTGACACATCCTTGACACTATCGTCACATCATGTACCATTCCCTTGACCTGTGAAAAGCATTTCAAAAACTTGGGATGAGCATAAAAAGCTCAGTAAGGGTTATAGAAATATGGAAAGGAAACATGAGTTCATATATACATAAGAATGAAATCATACATTACCCATAAAACATAGGCATATCAAATCATGAATAAATCATAGAAGACATAAGACATAAAGGTAACGTGAGGCATTCATAACATTCTTACGTAGGGAGTAACCCTCTTGGTTACGTTTGGAATACCCATCATAGTATATTCCCTAAAATCACATTGGAGAAACCTTAACGTTTCACTCCTTCGCGTTACCCAATGCATTGGAGAGCTATATCGGGCTCACCTTCCCTTAGTTTATTACGGAACCACCCGTTCTTCATAACAATGCCCAAGAACCATAACATAATCGTATCACATAAACATGAATAAAGGAAACATAACATTTCCACATTTCAATCATAATATAACATTTTTGGATATTGAAATAATGAATCCATTCAAAAAGAAACCATTTCCAAAACCATTTAAAACATTTAATAAAGAGATTTTTGAATCAAAGTGTCCCATACCACCTTGAAGCTTTAAACATTTTAAACCATTAATATCCATATAAATAAATCCTTAAAATCCATTTTTAAAACATGGATATTAATAAGAACAAATAATTAAAACATTTAAAACGATATTTTGGTTAAAGGGGTTTTACCAAAATTAGAGACACTTGAATACAATAATCGAGGAATAATATTTAGTCAGAACATTATAATATCATGAGAATAAAAGTATTCATGATATAATACTCCAAAGGACAGTATATACACCATATAAGAGTGAATTGGTGCATATCAACAATGAACCCTCAATAGAAATGTCAAATGTGATGAAATCCCTTATAAAGAATGTATCCTTAAATTAAGGACAAATCAATCTCAAAAATATGTGTGACAAATATAAATACACCCAATATAAGTGGATATTATGTGTAAAACAATAAAAGGTCATTCACACATATTAAATGGATGATATATTCAATGACTACATGTTGAACCCAAAGAAATCGAAATTGGGTTAAAAAGTTCCCTTGACAGCCTAACGACATCACATCAAAATGAGTTGATGAGAGGTAAAAAGTGTATCTCATCACTTGGACATAAAATTTACATCAATAAGGATATATGAGAACATATCCCAACATAACAATATGTTAATTAAAAGACCCAACAAAAGAAGTCTTTTAAAAAAGAGGAGGGTGAAAGGTTCCCTTACCGACTTGGGTATCTTTCAAAACATACACCCCATGAAAGAAGGACAATAAATCATTGATGTAAATACTCATAAAAGAAATTATATTACACAAATAGTAGAATAATGTGAAGTACATACACCACTCAATTGAATTTGTGGCAAATGTAGCATAAATCTCACGGGAATAAAAGTGAGATGAAAATCCCTTATGAAAACTCGGCAGCCTAACGGCGCCACATAAAACTTCCGAATATGGATTGATGAGATAAAATAGGGTATCTAATCACATTAGAATAAAATTTAAATCAAGGGTAATATAAAGGAACATCCCCCAACATTACAAAGAGGAGCTTAAAAGAAGTGACATAAAGGAGAGTACGTGAAAAGAAAAAGAGAGGTTAGATCTCTTACAAATGTTCGGTAGCCTAACGACGCCACTCAAAACATCCAAAATGGATTGATGAGAGAGAATAGGGTCTCTCATCACATGAACATAAAAATTACAGTAAGTGTAATATAAAATATCATCCCAATAACAAGAAAGATGAGCTTTAAAAGTAATGACATAAAAGTGTGTACTTAAAAAGAAAGAGAGGAGTAGGATCCCTTACCTTGGGTCCGACTTGACTAGATCGTTCTTTAACGTCCTGAATAATAAACATGAGTTAATTTCCACTTTATTAAGAACCCTTTTTATAGTTCATTATTCCTTTTAGATCACTTATTTCAATGTTATAAACATTATTTAATCATTTATGTTAGTAATGTTTGTTTTGTCGATATTTGGTTCTTAAGTCGAAAGTGGACTTCTTACAATTACATGTTGTTCGTGTGGCCAAATGATTATTATATCAAGAATTTTATTCATGATGTAGATATCATATATGTCATATATATCCAGTACATGCATGCATTTATAACATTACATAATCATTTAGAGGTAAGAAATGAAATGCACCGTTCATGGAGACGGTAAGCCGTACGTACGCATGAACGCTACTTTCATTTCTATCTCATACTTTAATGGAAAGAAATAATAATTATATAGAGGTATATAATAATTCCAGTATAAAATCATATATAATATCATATTTCCATCCTTTATACATCCCACATATGGTATTTAACGAATCAAATCACTTTGAGGGGGCGGTAGTCCGCACTTCCTTAAATGATGATATCGCGTATACCCATAATGGAAGCCATAAAGGTAAGACAAAAATGAAAAATAAAGAAGCATAAATAAAACATAAACATATTATATATCATATATAAAAATAGTGACATCATAATAGCCACCTTTGAAGGTGATAAATGAGTATTGAACAATCATCGTTTCGGGAGGCAGAATTTCACCATCCACAGAAACCGTATGTTCTTTAACCATTTGATGTAGTTGTGTGAGAGTGTAGCTCGAATAAATCTTATAACAACATCCTAGTATATTTAGGATACTGGTGTTGTTACAAAAGAAGTAAATAAAAAGAGTTTTGGGGGTTGGAGAAGCAAAATAAAACAAATGAACATGAGAGAATGAATTACTTTTAAAAGTGTAACTCCTTTTGATTTAAGCCTAAAGGCATCCTTTGAAAGGATTCTGCCCAAAGGGAGTCCTCTAGGATGAGGAGAGGTATGTGTAGAGATTAAATGGGCAGGGGTTGGCCGAGCCAAAGGTTTGAGGAGTGTGGGAAAAGAGGTAGAGGTGGGGGCCTTTTATAAGAGGAGAGGAGGGGTACTTTTGGAAAGTAAGAAATATTACATTATTTGAAAATGTGTTTCGGTTTCAAAATGTCCCACATTGAAAAAATTCGTGGCTAATGTGATATGTTTTCGAAATCCACTCATCCAATTGGATTTGTCCTTGTGTAGTTCATAGATTTTACATTATCTTTCTATTTTATTTAAATCATCAAATAATGATGTCATCGCTGCATCATTATTATGTAATAAATAATTAAATTTATTCAATGTCTAAAAATTATTAAAAAAATACTATGATATATTAAATCTTTTTATCTTTTCAATGATTATTTATAATCAAAATTTGGACTTGTATAACCCCACTTAAAAATTGTTTTTGTAAAACATATTATGTTTGTGTCATTTTCACTTTAACATTAAATAAAAAGTAATTTATGTCATTTCCCAACAAAACTGGATCCATGGGGTCCCCAAGTTGACCCATGGCATGTCATGGTCGGCCATGACACAACCAATGAGGTTGGGACATGTGTCAAGGTCATTTAATTTCATTAAAGTATTATTTATACCTTAAACTACCCTAATTACCACTAATCGCGATTAAAAACTTAATAAGTTACTATTCACCAAAAAATTATTTTAATCTCATTGAACCACATTTTACTTCATAATGACAACCATGTATGTCGGATTTTCAAAATTCAATACACGTTAGTGGTAAACTTTCATTTAACTGAAAAATCAGTTTGCTTGATTACCACTTAGTGGATTCACTATTCATCAAAAATTGAAGTTTTTCAGAAAAATCCCAAAAATTTACCCTAAGCTATATTTGATATTCCGTATTGAAAAATGAAGTCCGTTTTACAAAATTCAAAACATATAAGTCACATTAATTAATTTAATGATTAATTCCCGCTGTCAGAGCAAATAGCGTGTTTTTATAAAACAATAAGTATCAAAAGATTGACACTAGTTTAAGTCTGATTTCAAAGTGAAAATAATTCAACGACCACTATTGGATTTAATGGTAAAAATATTTTCTAATTTCACTTTAAAACCAATTCAAAATATAATCTAATCATATAAATAAATTATATTAAAAAGAGGTTTTGAATTAAAATACAACATTTTACACTATTCATTAAAAAAAATGAACATTATCGGAAAGATACCAAAAATTTACACAAAGTAAATTTTGATGTCTCGATTCTTAAGAAGAGTTTTATTTGTTCCAAAAGAATGTTTAAGAGAGAGCAAAACTATATTTAATGACAATTCTCCATTAAAAGGTGATAAGTGAACCTTTAGTGAAAACTAGGGCATATACGCCAAAAATTGAATTCTTTCCGTATTTTAAACCTTTATCTTTTATTGTATAAATGTAAAAATATTTAAAACATATATAATCATATTTTAGTTATTTCTATCCATTCCCGCCAATACAACGGCTACATATTAACTACCATTTAAAATAATATTATTTTATTATTAGAGTGCAACGTAAGATTCCCAAGAAACTCGTTGTTGCGTGTTGGGTACGCCATCGAGCATAGCTTCCCCTTTAAAGTCATTTCAATATTTTATTCATAAATATAGAGAAATATGAAATGTCATATTCTTTATTTACCTGGGGTGTTACAACATCAGTACCTCTTCTGATTCACATGTTTCTTTATCAACCATGTCGATTTCCCACAACACCTCGACAAGAGGCATTGCCTTATTTTTTGGATCTTTTTCTCTATGATCTAAGATCTTCACCAGATTCTCATCATAGGAGATGTTATTCTCCAATGGTAACACCTCTAGAATGAGTAAATTCGATGGGTCGGGTAATTACATCTTCAAGAGTGATACATTTAACATATCATCTACTTGAGATAGGATCGGTGCGAGTGATCGTTGATAGGACACTACTCTAATTCGATCAAAGATCTCAAAAGGGCCTATGTACCTTGGAAGAAGAAATACCTTCTTCCTAATTCACATAAATCTCTACTACAGTGATATAATGAGGAATATAATGTCTCCACCATCAATCTCTAGGTATCGTCCATGAATATCAGCATAACTATTTTGTCGACTCTAGTCAGCATTAATATGTTGCTATAGGGGATTAACCTTCTCCACTATTTCTTCTACCATTTTGGGACCTTGGAATATCCTCTCCATAACATCATCCAAACATTTTGGTGTTCTGAAAATCTTCTAATAAAGGACTTTATAAGAGCCATTTGGATGATTGAGTAGAAACTATTGTTTTAAAATAACACAACTAGATGATAACGTTGATCCCATCCTTCATTGAAATTCATTGACCATGATCTCAACATGTCATTGTTTGGATAGCCTAGTCTGATTGTCCATCATTTTGCTAATAATATGTCATACTGAAGATCATCATAGTATTCAGAGCATGTTTAACACTCTTCCTAAACATAACGGTGAATATTAAATCTCAATCATATACAATATGCAGTAGTACTCCATAAATCCTTACCAATTCATTGAAATATGTCTATTCCAGTTGATCCAATGATAAATCATCTCACATTTCAATGATATGTTAAGCCTTTGTAAGATAATCCCAACACCCCAGATTGCATTATTTCCTTTGGATGTCATTAGAAGTCTTTTAACAAAGTCTATGGTGATGTTCTCTCATTTTCAATGTTGGTATGGGTTATGGTTTCATCATCGTCATGGACTTCTGCCTCTCAACCTTAACTAGCTGACAAATCAGGCACATTGATGTATACTTAGTGATCTCCATATTCATTTCATCCCAAAAATAATTATATTGTAGCTCTTGATACATATTTTTTTCCTGGGTGAATTTAGAAAATTGAAATATGTGCATCATCCAAAATATCATTCAAAAACTATAGAATATATGGAACACATATTCTTGCCACAAATCTCACAATTCCTTATTCAATAACTATGATCTATGAGGATTTCACTTTTCTTATAGTTTCCACACTCTTCTATATTCCCACATCATTATTCGGTGCCTCCATTATCCTTTCGAAAAGAGACTATTAAAAATTTATTTGTAAATTGATTTAGTATATTCCCTTCATTATTATTCCCATGTCCATATTTATTAAATCTATATGAATAGGTCATTTTCAATTATCATCAATGATAGAATTGTTGGGTCCTTTCTGCTTAGAGAATCTTCCAGCTTGTTCGCTTTCCCATTGTGGTAATGGATTGAGAATAATAGTATTTGATCATATGTTACCAATTTTATCGGAGCACATTCATATCTTATGGTGTGAATATATATATATATATACGTGAGGCTTTTGTGATTCATATATATTCCCTAGGAGGTAATGTCACCAAATTATCAAATCATAGATTACTATTACCAACTCCATATCATTTGTTGGATTGTTTTTTCATTAAAAATCAATTTCATTTAGCTTAAGCAATTAAATTGATATTTTTAATCAACACACAACCCAGAACCTTCATAAGAGCATAAATATATATGAAAAATATTTCTCCACTTTTCGGTAGTGTGAGCACGGGAGAAGTGGTAAGACTTGTTTTTATCTCCTTGAAGTAATCATTACATTCATCACTCCAAGAAAACATTAGTCCCCTCTGAGTTAGCTTAGAAATAGTGTTGTACAATTGTGAGAAATTCCTCAAAAATAATACTTAGCTAGCCCCTGTATGCTATGAATATCAGTCATGAAACTTTTCCTTTTCAATCACTCAATTGCAAATTTCTTGGAGGGATCCACATATATCCCATTACATTTAATGATATGACCCAAGTATAATACTCCTTCATCCAAAACTCAAAATTATTGTACTATTCATAGAACTTCTCCTTTTTCAAGGTCACTGGTATAGTGGTTAGATACTTTTCATTACCCTCCTTTGTTTTTGAGAATAATATAATGTTATCTATAAAGTCTACAAAATTTTTTTAAAGGTAATCTCTCAACACTCTATTCATCATGGCGATGAAAATTTCTTGAGCATTAGTGATTCTGAAAGGCATTACTATGAATTCATAGTGCCTGTATCTTGTACGAGTTTTATTGAGATGAAATTCTATCAAGGAAGGGTTCTGACACACATGGGTAGTATAGATTATATATGAAGCTCGTGCCCTATGTTCTATGGTTTGGAGTCACATGATGTGGGACATTATATGGTTTTATAATATAGTGTTTTGTTTTTTCTTCAATAATTGGTAGAAAACACAGTGATGTGACATTGAGGATGTATAATATGCAACAATAATCTAGTTATGATTATTGTAATGTATTGTCCAATTTTCATAGGTCATGATAATGATATATGGAAAAAAATCATAATTTCCCAGAGATCACTAATCGTATAGGTTCGGGTATTGTGATTTCTAGTCTCACAAGGATTGAGAAGCCATTTTTATTTAGTGAAGGATTCATTTAATGGATATATGTGTATATATAGGATCTGTAGTCATGCCTGAATTGTAATAAATTACATCACTTAGAGTCAAGAATCCTTTTCAAAGGGCTGATGATGATTTATTATGACCCAATACACTAAAATTGTGATGTTTTGTGTGTGGAATGTGTAACATAAAATTATGGATTGATCATAATAAAATCTATTTATCCTACAAGAGAACAAGTCATCATTGAGATGATATGTAAAACCCATTACAATACCTTTTTCTTGGACTTGGGCAGTCCATTAATAATTGTTTTTATTCTAATAGTGTTGTAGAGAGTATTGTATGATCATTTATGCCTCATTATGTTATCCCCAATTTTTTTCCTAAACACCAGAGACAACGAGTTTTGGGTTAGAAATGTAGAATTATCCTCATGTTTCTCATTGCTAGTATTAATCCTGAATTTTTTTTTCTATTTTTATCACACATTTTATATTCATTTGATTTGGACCCTATAATTAAAAAGTTTATGGATGTAAAAAATTTGTAGAACTGCATGTCGTTTATGGACATGATCGTAAAAGATCTATTATAGGGAGATGGAAAAAATCATAATTAGGATTCTTATGTGGAAGATTACTCCAACATCATTATGAGTGGGAGATGAATATTTTTTAAATCATGATATTTGGTTCTTAGGTTATGAGTAATGTAATGCGAAAATCAAACTAGGGATGGGACAAAATAGCCATAGGTATTGAGTTACGCCACACTGTTTTCAAGATTAGAAGAATCCAAAATGGCTCTATAAATAGACAATATATAAATGGTTGGGGGTCTGATCCCTTTTTCATCAATAACTTGGTCATATAAATAGAAATAATTTCCATTCCATGGGAAATGAAATGTGTAAGTCACCATGACGTTCTCAATACATGAAGTATAATTAAGGAATTTATGTTCTTAAATGATGGTGGATGAACCTTGAACTCTAGTTCGATGGGGTATAGAGCTTGTCTTCCATTGATATGGGGTGATAATAGGTGATTTAATTCACATTATAACACCATTTGATGGGGATGTATTCATTTTATAGTTTTATTTTCATGGACCTATTCATTTTCAATAATTTTTGACATAATTCGGTGTGGATGTAATTATAACCTTGGAGATTAATGTCATCTAATATTGATATGAGATTACAAGTGAGAATATGTCGATGATGAATTATGTGACAAAAATCCGTATAAAAATATAGCTAATAAATAGGATAAATGAGAATATAGGACCCAACCCATTTTGAAATGTTTTATATGCTTTTTCATGCATATTAAAATCAATTAGCTAGGGAATATAGAATTTCACTATTCAGGTATAACTCTTACGCATAGACAATAGAATATTTTGTTTAAATGTTTTTGGAAACACAATTTGGTTATCGTGGCATCACATTGTATCCAATTAGGAATATATTCATGTAATATGTATTTCTGTAACTATAATCAATCTACACAGAACTAACCTATATAAATTTGGTGGAATAGTTCACTTTCGATTATCATAGATGTGCTTGAGATTAGATATCTATATATCAAAATGTATAAATTTTTGAAAGGAATAAATCCACACATAGATCATGAGAATCCTTATACATTAATGTAATGCAAAAATATAGTAAGATACCTAATTTGAAAAGTGGAATTTTGTGAATGGGCCTATGAATAGAGTTATGGGCATCACTATTTATCATGTGATCATAATAATCAAGTCTCCCTTAGATTTGGAATATGGGATCCATGAATAGGTTTGAATAATATGTACGGATGGATAATTTTATTTGTATATTCTTTGTGGGTGGACCTTAGTTCGAACATCCTGATGTCACTATGTATCATGTGATTAACATAATCTAGTCAAACATAGTTATTTAATGGATGTGTGTTGGGGGAAAACACTAAAAAATGTGGTCCTTCCTTCTGAGATCAATATGAATTTTTATATTAATGTCATTCAAGGAACATTAACTATAATGTTCAACATTTTTTGGTGGGGAGTCATGGTGTTACATTTATCGTACAATGTTCCAGACCATGAAATCACTTTTATGATTTAATATGTAATGGCCATTTGGGGAAACCCATATCTAAATTCATAAGAACTCGTGAACTATTGTTATTTTGAGAAAAAAATTGAAAAATATCCATATCCCCACATTAAGGAAGATAGATAATTGAATGATATCATTTTGTATCATGTGGATGTTGGACTAGAATAAGGGATACAAACACCCCCATCAAATCTCACTATAATGGGAATTAATCCATACATTGTATTAAAAGTTCTATCTATATAATTTTATACAATATGATCATCCATTGGGATGTTTGACATCATGTGGTAATTATGTTTTTGAATCTATTTGAAAGAAAAGTATTGTTCATTCTGGGCACAAGAATTGATTTCTATTCATCAATACATATATTTTATAGATGTAATCAATCCACACATTATTCTTGAATAAGATCTTCTTATGAGGATATGACTCTTACACAGGTAAATAGAGATGTGATATTTCTCTCTCACACATATCTATATCATGTACAATGAATCTTCATTGGGATGATGATTCTCATATATTAAAGCATCATGTAGAGATGAAATCTTCCACGTAGTTTACCGTCATGGGATAAAGGAATATTTTTTGCAGTTTAACATCATGTGACATAAAAAGAGACAATGTGATGTATAACTTTTTTCAACAAGTACTAGAAGTTTTGTATATTAATGTATTACTATAAGATCATATTCTATAGAGTTTAATGTAATTTAGTTAGGATGAGAGATGATGTGCAGTTTAATTCCATTCTACTAGGATGTTTTATCTATTATCTAATGTTACGTGGTTTGGATGATATATGTTGTTCATTTTAATATCTTAATACTGGAATGTTATTAATAATGATTAACATCATTTTTAGGATTTATTCCAGGTTTATTAACATCATGCGGTATGGACAAAGGATTTTGTGTTGTTTAATGTGTTACAGCATGGATGCCTGGTTTATATTTTGACATCATTTTAATATCAATAAAAGAATTTGATGAAAGATAGGGAAATTATTTTTTGTGAAATATTTCATTGGTGGTTTGTGTGACACACTCTCCATATATTTGGGTATTAACTAAGTCCCATTTCTATTGACATTAAGTATCATTTAATTTCATTCTCATTTGGGTTGCAGCATATGTGGATTATTTCCTAGAATCATTTTTTATAGAGATCCAAAACTAATTATCAGTAGAGGAATTAAATAAGTGATGATTTTATTTAATTTTGATGAAATATATTCCTATTTGACCACAATGTTGGGAAATTTAGACAACCTGTTCCCATCGATATTTTCAATCATATCTTTCCAGATCTGTGATTTTTTATATTCCATGAGTTGTTCAGAAATGAATATTTTAGGATAGGGTAATTTAAATTATCTGGGAAATACTACCTCAACCCCATACACAAATTAATAGAGATTATTGTGTATTAGTATGAGTGGTGCTATAGTAATACCATAATAAATTGGGAGATTGTATAGATAGGACTACATAACATTAATCGAAATATTCATTTGTACATTTCAAAATGTCATATTGAGTTCCTCAAACATTCCATTTTCCACAACATGATAGAGGTATTAGTTATTGGATATGATATTGATATCTAGGTAAAATATCATCAGCTATATAAATTTGAATATAGTGTCATGGTTAGTAAGTAATGTTTTAGGGACCTGAAAACTGTTCATGAAATGGGACTTCATGAAGTTATTAATATTATATTTCATTACTTCTTTGATGGGTATTGAACCGCACATTTAGAGAGGATGTTTGTAGCTATATAGACGTACATAAATTCCTTATACATGTTGGGGGGGACATGGAACCCCAATATTAATTCATAACATAGAGAATGAAAAAAATAAATTTGGTTCCATTATGCAATATCTAGGGTTGATGGATGATGTTTTACAGGATTTGTCCTGCATAGTATTTTTTGGTGAATTCTACAAAGTAATGTTTTAGGATATCCAAATACTATCTCAGACTTCTAATATTCGGATAATGCATTGTCCCAATTGTAGATAATCACATGTTCCTTCATATAAATCTTCCATATTGGAAGGAATATACTTTTTTTACTATGATTTAGAGGTGAATTTGTCTAATAATTTATTATAGATGGGGTTATTCTCATTTGAACCATATTGTACGATTATGATCACTACTTCAATATGAATCTATTACATTTTGGATGGATTTGTTGGGAGAATAATATTTTGGAGATAAATGATTATGGGATCGAGACATATACGGCTGGAAATCAGTTCATCACACTCAAGGGTAGCCTGACCCAATTTAGTTCTTCCATTTCACAAACAGTGATTGATAAGACCATCTATTGTATAATGATGTATAATTTTTCTTCTTCCAGATCATGGTTTGAAATGTTCATGTCCCAAAAGTCCAATGCATCATCACTAATATTCTATGATCGAGGAACCTGATGGAATGAAAGCCCAATAGGGAAATATACAATTATTCCCCTAACAGAACCAGTGATAGGAGCTGGTTATTATTTTTGGATTGAATATTCACCATGGATAAATTTTATCACATTGTCTAATGCCCATTTTATGTTCATGTAATATGAAATTAGCTATAGGGATAATTATAAGAAAAAAATGAGGGACTGTCATCTAGCATTGTTATTCATTAAACAATTATATAATGAAAATTAATAGGGAAATTTTTCTTTTGATATATATGAAAACAATATTTCATAGCCAACCTATTATGTCTAGGGATTTAGAGTATTTCTCATCAAGGTAAATGAGGTGTGATATTGAAAAATTTCTCCCTTGTATAGGGAATGTCTTTAGAATGGAAAACACCTTCATCCGAATGATCGACATATACTGATATACATTTCTGTGAAGGAATTATATAAAAGAATCAACCAGTACATACCCATTGTCTGAATTCTATGATAAAAAATAAATTTGATATTTTTTATGAATGAATCCACCTTAGGCTTAATTCATAGTTATCATTGGAAAACAAAGGATGTTCATGATAAATTCAATATGATATACACAACATACATTGTGATGTTGAAAGTAATTCTTCATCTTTTTCGCAACAATGATGACTGTGAGGTAGATATTCTTGATATTAGAGTACAAAGTCATAGTACATATTTCAAATTGGTTTTCAGGTAGTGACTGTTCCAATTTCCTTCGTTATTTTTTGGTATGATTGGGGCACTAAGTGACTGTTTTGTTGAGGCCACTTATAATATGAGTGTCTTTCCTTACACTAACATACTTAGAAACAATGGTGGTGTAGGTACTACATGAGGCTTTTGTTGGTTTGAACATGGTCATGATTCCATTTTATAAGAAATTATCATATTCATTATCATGTTAAATAGAGTATAATTTCTGGCATGGTATGATATAAAACATTGATATATGTGAGGATTCCTTGAAACCCTCTCATTGTTTTTATATTATTGGGGTGTTACATTAACATGATAGAGTTAGTTTGTTTTGGGAAAAAAATTATTCAAATGTACCATTCCACAAAGATAAGGAACGAAAATAATGATACCCCAAAAGACCATTTTAGTAGATTTATTTATAGAAAACATCTTCGCATATTGTGAAATTATTTTTTTATATCCATGAAATGAAAAAATCTTGGTCAGGAATTGATGATCAGGTCAACATCATGACATTTTTATAATCATCCAAGAACATTATTAATGATATCATGAATCACTAATGTATAATTATCAATAAAATTAATCATTGAAAATTTTACAAAATAGGAGAAATATATCCATTGGTAATATATAATTGTAGTGTCTTCCTTATCTTTAGGGACCATCACTATATTATTTTAACCTAACTGTCCATCTAAAAATGAATGGTCCTAGAATCCACCATTGGAATTGATAATTAATTTTTTGATCATGAATGGGCTTTTCATCATTGGAAAATATCAATTATAATCCTTAAAATCTATGGAAACCCTAATCTTATCATTCTTTTTTATCCCATGAGAGATGCTGGCGATCTATAATTGGTATTGGTCATTTTGAAATATTTTTCATTTTTTTGTTTGTAAACATCATAATCTATAATAGTATAATGAGCAGGTAGATTCCTCAATGATTCCTTTTTGAAAAATATGTGGTCATCAGGTATGCCAAGATAGTTTTCAGCCACATATTAATTCAATATAGGAATTTCCATGTAGTATTAAGTGAACACATATCAGTGTTTCCTAAGAAATGCGATGAAAATCCCTTTTACCTTGTGAGGAAATGTGACACTAATAATTTTATGATAATGATATTATTCATTTCCTATATTTAACTTCATAATATCATATTTGTTAGTATAGATACCATCTTCAAATGCAAGATGATAATTTATTAGGAAATCATTTTATTCATCTACATTTCATTTTGTGGAGGCGTTTTTTAGTTGAAGTCGAAAGTAATGGGAAATACTTGTCACAATCACGGTGAAAGGGGACAAGAGAAAACATATTCTAACCACCAACTAACTAATACATCAACTAGGATTAGATATTTGACCCAATTTTGTACTTCCACTTGTGATAGATAGAGAGTACACAACTAGGAGAAATTATGCATTCTCATATAGGTTTATGATGAGTACCGAGTCACTATCATTTATTATTTATCTATTTCAGTGGATGTCTCGAAAGCAAAAAGGCGATTTAACATTAATTTCATCACCCATCAATGGTTTCCTCATTCATTTTTTTAGAATATTTATTCAGAATATGTTCATACAAAAGACTGAAAGGGTGCACCATCCTCATATAATATGTATAAAATTCCCTTGATGAGTTATCTCAAAAACTGATAGAATATTGATAGTACCACAAAATGATTATATATCCTTGGACTTCTAAGAAAGACATTATATGTGGTGCCTAACTAGATAACCATAAACCCATCATTAGATTTGATATCACCAAACAGAATTTTTATCATGATCTTCCCATGATGTATTTCATCATTCATATCCTTCCTATAAACAATCATATTTTAGGAGACTAATATCCTTATCCCAAATGAAAAAATTATAATGTTTATATTTTAATTGAGGTTGATCCTAGAACAATATTCAATATGTTCCCATTAGATATCATCATTTTTTAGTTTAACTAAAACATATAGAGGATTTATGTGTCCACAGATGATGGCTCCCTAATCATAATCTTTGAATGAGATGGCGATGTGGCACTAAATTGAAATTTTCTCAACTAAATATACCTTGGGTGAAATAGATTTAATTTAAAACTATTACAGGCTATAGTGTGATTCAATGAGTACCTCATAATTCTTTTTTTTGAAATATGAATAAAATATAGAACTAATAGCTTGGATGGGAAAACTACGCACTACATCAAAATTTAGTTAATTTATGCCAGAGTTTGGGGATTCTGGAGGATTTTTTTCATATTATTATACTGTTCGGGGAAAAGGTTATTTGAGATAGATGGGGAAGGTTCTTGTGTAGATATCAAGGATGTATTTTCTACTAGCGGTGCATGAAAAGTTATCCTTCCATCATTCCTTGGTTGATAATATAATCTCACCCCCACATGGAGTTCATGAAAGATCACTGCTAGTGGATTATCAAAATAGGGTTCTATGAAACATCCATGTCTTCTTTCGATTGATATAGTGAATTCATGTGGGCCTTAATATCGTATTTGTCCTCTATATGGACATGATAATAATATCGTTTCTATATGTGCATTTATTTTCCATTATATTCTCTATTCGTGTGCATGTTGGATCTTATTAAATTTTAGGTAAATAGATGTCATATTCATAGGTATATTCATCATTGTAGATTGGCTATAATGGTTGTATCACATTAATAGAGATAATGATGTTCTCTTCAACCGATGAGGCTTCCATTTTACGAGGATGTTCCTATGCTTCAGATGGTATAGGTGAGCACTTTTTAAGGTTTATATCCTCTATTAGAGAAAAATATGAATCATCCTATTATGTTTTTTTTCTATATCAAATGGTCACATCCAACAATGGAAAAAATATCTGATGCCACCTAATATTTTATAAGACTATTATGGGTATACAATTTTTTTTCTCTAAGGGAGGCATGAGCTCGATCATAATTTTTTTGGTTCTTCTAGTTTTTTAAATTCTCACACACAGTTTTTGGAACCATATTTAGTCTCCTTATATATCATATTTTTTTATTGTTATCAAATCCACATAATCTGAGAAGTTATCTAACATTAAATGTCTGTAATACACCTTGATTTAGATGCATTTTTTCATGAAAAATCAATCCTTAATGTTATTATCCACTCTAATTTATAGGAATATAGTTTTAATAGTCGCTGAAGTAATCCACATTTGGGTTCCTAACTGTAGAAGATTTAAAATATTTTTATCTAATTCTATTTGAAAATAACCATGGACTTTTTCTTAATGAATATAGTATTCTTAATTTATTCATTCCAAAAAACAATATAAACCATAATCTCATTTTTCTTCATTAAACATATGATCATTGGGTTTCTTCTTCTATCAATGTGGTGGGGGAGGTTCCTGAGCTTTCAATGTTTTTAAAGGGAAACTACTTCTAGTTTGATGTAAAATTTACATGTTTCTTCTTTGGTGAGATTTTTACCGATGTTGAGGGAATTATAAGAGATTTAGCATTTTTTTGAATGGAATCATCCATACGATGTGAAATTTCAAAAAAAACACATAAATATATTGAATTTTATTATTTTTATGTTTATTCAACAAATCCTAGAGATTTTCAGTTTAGAGTTTGAACAATTTATCATGGAGGATAGAAATTCAATGATAATAATTTAAACCCTTGAATTTTTATATCGTGTCAAATAAAATATTATTTGTTAAATTTCATTTGGTTCATAATGTCATGTATTTTTATTTTATATAATGTAGAGAATAACTATCAAAAAAATTAAGGATAAACTACTTCCAATGCTATAATGGACAATTATAGAAGGCATGTGAACAATATGATGATTAGAACTACAAGAGGTTGTCCAAAAAATCGTAACATTGGTAAACTCCTACTATTATTAAAAGACATAATCAAGTTTCATTGGAATATGATGTGAGTGAGATGGTTTTTGGGTTCCCTCAGGACATCAATGGTGGGGAAAGTGAAATAGATAGAATTTGGTGGAGGGAATGTACTCTCAACCTATTATCAATATTGCTTCATCTCAAAATGCACAGGTGCATCTCACCCATTCATTTATTCCATTAGAGTAGCATGGGAATCAATTTTGTTGAGTCATTATAGAGTAACTAATTTATATGACACCACCCATCTATAAGAAGTGATTATAGCCTTAATATTTTGAGATATTTTCACCATAAACTAATTCAAAATTTCTCTACAGACTAAATTTTTGGTTTAACAAGGCCTAGGTTGTCACCATAAGGGATGGAAGTTGCGATCATTTTAGAAAAAATAAATTATTTAAATCATCTTATTAGAGATAGAGCCATTATGACACACAAATTCTAATATTTCATGTAAATCTCTTCTTTATGGATTTATATGTGGATGAATACTCTTCTCATCATGAAGGTGATAATTAGTTGGAATATTTCAACTGAATGAATCCTCATTGTGTTGTCCATGATTTTTTCTCTTCATCTAATATTGTAATAGTTACTCCTCCATGGGCATATTTTCTATTATTTTGTGTTTTTATTTTAATATGTACACACCATTCCCCTAATATTTTATAGCATTCCATTTTAGAGTTGGAAACACAATATTCCGAGGTACCATGTTTTTTAGACTTCAATGAATATGTGTCCATGATTCCATATTTGGTTAATCCAGATACACACCTCGAGGAATATTTTCTTAATTCTATTCCTCAATATCTACATATAGATCTATATTATCTATTTTATTGTCGGT
Source organism: Viscum album (assembly GCA_963277665.1). Lineage (NCBI taxonomy): Eukaryota > Viridiplantae > Streptophyta > Magnoliopsida > Santalales > Viscaceae > Viscum > Viscum album. The sequence goes on from OY728158.1 coordinate 220,297,182, forward strand.
GATAACATTCACAAAGTATACTGAGAAATGGTAGTTGAATTATTACTTTGAATGAATCATGACAGTTCATTAGTAGCTAAATGAGTGTCTTTATCTGAATCATTGACCATATAAGGCCTTTTAGATTTCGATCACGAATGGGATTGATTCCCTTCATCATACACATGTCCCACATTGTAATGTGAGTATTGAACTTGATAGCGTTTCTAGTAGTGATTACTGAAATTACCCCAAATAATAGAGGATTCTCTATTGATGATAAGAATAGATGGGATTTTGACCAATGATATATACCATCAAACCTAGAGATTATAGATTCTCTATACGGTGCTTATGATATTGAAAACACCCATATAACTATAGGTTGGGACCTCTTCGAGGAACCAATTAGTATTGAATGGTCCTGTTTTTTTGGATTAAAAAATTCCAATTGTGGATTTGAGGATTCATCAATAATTTATTATGCTATAAACACAACCCATAACCTAGTGTGGTGGGGTTGATCTATAAAATTTATTTATTTCCCTAAGAACCTCTTGGTTTTTTGTGAACCCACAGATGGTGAATGATATATAATTTCACATTGCTTGTATGATGAGAAATGTTGTTTATTTTTATTGATATGTCATGAATAATATTTGGAATTGGCGATATAAGGGGTGTAGGTGGTGGAAAATATTCCCCTGAACCCATGTTATGGGTTTACTATTAGATAGTTGTTACAAATAACATCTTCTATGACATGTTCAATGTGGTACATTTGTGCACGTGTAAGATATAGGTTTAATGGTATCGTAGTATGGAAGTATGTTTCTTTAGTATGTTATATAGTTTTTCATGCCATTGTACATTGAGTGAAAAATACATTACAATTATTATGAGGTTCATAGTTAAATGTTTAATAGATTATCCCATTTCTTCTTTTGAGGTGTCTTCACACCATTCAAGAAGGGACATTCTATTATCTTGACCAAATGGTTTATCTGTCACCTGGTCCATTGACTTATTCAGGTCCTATGGCATTACATGATGAAATCTCATGTGATTTATTTTATTATATTGACATAGTGTTATGTAATTCACTATATTATTCCCATACATACATTCATATATCTGGATATTCTCTTGAAATCAGTCAATAGTGAATCTTCATGAAGCACAAAAAAACATAGTATAGATGGTTTTCATAATCCTTCATTCCTAGGTTCCATGTAATTGAATAATTGACCATATCAAAATAAAAAAGTGTTTATTGAATATATGAAGGTTATACTAGTATCTTGGAAAGGTTATATATCTATCCTTCATTCCATAATGTGTACAAGAAACTTTTTTGTCGATAATTTATTAACTCATTATCTATGCCTTCAGAGATATCGTACTGACAATTGGAAAGTGAAAAAACAACTAGTTTGTTTTTTTTCAAATAATAGTCTTCATATGTCAATGTTTTCCTCCTCTTAATAATATTTACATGCCACCATCTGGTTAGACCATATATGGGGGTTCATTGGTTCTCTTCCAAACCGTAGTGGAGTGATGTTCTTTGTTGATTGGGAAATATATAATGTTGACATCGATGTTTCATGGAACAATCTATACAAATATATACAGGTCTGGAAACATATCTAAACAGAGGTGTTTGGAAAATTGTAGGATTTAATATTCTATTTCTGATAACAGTGTGGGAGGCTGAAAATTGATGATGTTAAGAGTTGATTCATTTTTATCTAAATCCACACTACGATAAGATATAATATTGTGATAATGATGACCATTTTATTTTGTTGAAGATTCTACAAACCCTTGGGTGTTGAGAATGTGTCACAAATGACCTCAATGATATGGTAATTTATACAAATAGGTATATTTGTTTAGTTTTTCATCACGTGAAGAGTTTGGTTTCACACCTTTTTGGATTTGACAAGGATAATATATTGATGTATGGAGGATACCGATATATGATGATAACTATATGGTTCTACTGGAATATGAAACCTCCAATTAAAATATTAATTATTATTCCTATTATCTTATAAATAATTAGTGGGAATATGAACATATCCTAATGTATGTTGCACTCTCACATGGTGTACCTTTGTAAGAACATAGATATAAGACTGTTCATGTGACTTTACAATGTACTATTGTAATTTAGTGTCAGGAATATAAGCCTATCCCGATGAATGTAATGCTCTCACATAGAGAGAACTAGTTATTAAGGGGATACGATCTTGGTAAAAATATGACTCTACTATAGTAATATGCAGATAGATCTATATAATTGGCCCAGTGATATAGTAAATTTTTTATAGACTCAACAGTATGCTAATGTAGTTATTTTTCTATGGATGTATGGATATGTGTTTGTCTACCATGACCTAGTAGAATATGAAAGTATAATTACTTAATAGGATTTTGATCTTATAATGTGGAATATTCCACCCTCACTTATTGGTCCCCTTCCTAAATAAGGATACAATCATGATCTGTGGACTATGGAGTATATCATTGGTTTCTTTATACCAAAATATTCACCTTTCCCGAAGTATGTGCTGAAATCACAAGGTGAGCCAATGAAAGAACTACTAAATAAGAATAATAATGTTCTATTTGAGTGTTCCACTACTATCCTTTAAGAGTAATGTAACTATATTCTTATTTATGTTCTACTCTCTCATGGTGGGCCCTGATTGGAATGTTAATATTAGCCTGGCCAGACACCTCCCCCTTTGTTGGAATATGTCAATAATCCACTTGGTCTGAAGAAAGAATGTGCACTTACTATAGAGAAACCAAAATTTATTATTGTTAAGACTGTAGTTATAGGTAGGCTATTAGAATAGTTATTTTTTTCTATCTCAATATCACTATGATATCTATAATATGTCGGTGTAGTTCATTAGAAAATGCAAAAATGTAGTAACCCATCAGCAACATGTGGGTATGAATGTTAGTCTGTATATTTTAGTTATCCACAATATACGTAAAGGTATTTTAAATTGATGTTGGAATATGAGACTGCTGATTCCATCTTGGTACGACAATAATTTGTTTATGGGATTCATGCACATTGGTAGAGAGATGTGCCTCCACCATTCCAATGCTAGAATATGTACATATAATTTTTTAAAGGATTATGGATATGATCCTTTTAACTGAATACTTCTAGAATAAGATGATATAGATCATAAGTGGGAGTGGGGATGTGATACCACTAATAATAATCCATATACATTCTTCCCAATGTGTATTAATTATTTATTTTGTGTGGGCTTCGTACGTGGAATGGTGTTTCGTGGTGCCCTCAGCAGGAGAGAGAAGGGAACCAGAATGCCGGTGTGGTTGAAAGGAGATGGAATATGCCATACTCAATGGATCATGATTCTCAAGGAATTAGGAGTTGACACCTTCATCCACAATCACTAGATACATAACTAGGTGAATTTATGATCTAGGGATAAGCTTATAAAAAATTCTACTTATGTGTTTAGAACCTCTAGAATTACTAATACATTCATAGAATTGTACGGACGGGTCGTCTTTTGATTTAAGAGTTCCTCATGGGTGGATTCATGTTTCATGACGAGACCATGTCAATTGTATTCGCAGACCATTGTATTTTCTACATGACATTTAAGGTGTCAGTAAGGTGATGTCATTTCGAGTAATGTGGGGATAATATCCATAGTCGACATTCCAAAATGGTCACTAGATGATGATATTTTAGATTAGTGTATTATTTTCAAGATCAGTCTCTCCCTTCATAATGAAAACAAGGACCAATGTCATTGATCCATGAATCATTGTAAACATGATATGTGCTCAATTATATATTCATCTATAACCCTATTTTCCATTTATTCAATATGTATCCATTATAAAAATGTTTATTTTTCAAAGTGAGGATGGATTTAATTCACAATGAAACAACCTATAAAGGAACAAACATAATATCCATGTCATATATTACATGTTTTTAAATTATATGCAAATGACATGTCCCAAAACATGATAAATCAATAATTCTATTATTGGAGAGGTTCAAATCAGCAATAATGTTTTTTTGGGATAATAATAAGGACAACCCATGAGATATGAAAAAAAGTTTAAACTATAAATTGTAATTATATCATATTTTTCTAAGGAAGTAGATGACGCGGTAATATTAAATCACCTCTAGTTACCCATTGCTATTTTTTCGAAAAATATGGATGTATTGTCCCGATTGATTGACTATGAGTGTGTGCATTGGTTGGAGGGGGTTATTTTCTTGTACAATAAATGATGTTGGTATTTCCATTATCATATCAAAAAGAAACTATCAATGACTACCACAACCATTTTCATGAATATAAATGATTTAAAGGGCTAGGTGGCCATTCTGGATTTCAGACCCAATGATGCTTTGGAACTTGCATCTGTTGAGAGGTTGAGTGGTCTAGATCATCACTCCATTTTTGGAGGGATTTGTTTTATACTATGGGTATCTCGTATAGATTTAATATAATTAAAAAATTATCCTCTTAATCCCAATATGCGACCAGTTACCATAACAATGATCAAATTTTAAACTGTTTTATATGTGAAAGAGAATCTATTATAGAATCCACATGTATCTATCTGATTTTAAACATCTATTTAAACTAATAGAAAGATACAAAAATGTTGAATTCCTATCACTGGAAACAATTAATTTTTTCTCCCAGGAATAGATTTAATTAATAATTCAAGGATGTCCCTGATCCATTATGAGGAATCTTATATTTTCGTTTTTAAAATCAATAATGAAAAAAACCCATTTCATTATAACCCCGTTCTTTAATATATTGTATTGAAGACAAATATGTTGTAATATAAGAACCATGTATTTGATGTTGAATAATTAAGAGGGATCCTCCATTTCCTGGTTATAGAAGGAATCAATGTCATCATAGTTTAATGATTTCCTTAGGATAGTATCCACATTAGATTATCTTATATGGGAGTAAATATTTAATAAAACTAATCATGCCATAATCACTGAGGATTCCCAGCCACTACAAAAATAATCAATATAGATGGGGTTATAACCCCTTCTTAAGACATTTGCAATGTTAGTTAGGAACCGCCACAAATGTGCCCTACTACTACTATTAGTGGTGGTTGTGAGTAAGCTCTGGTTAATTCATAGTAAATTTATGGCAGTTACATTAGAGAGAGTTTAATCCCCGTCTAATATTATCCCAAAATTACCATATCAGTGGCGGTTATAAAAAACCCACAATTAATCATGGAATTTAAGGGCGGTTTGAACCACCCATAATTTTGATCTCAATAGAGGCATTAAGTTTAGTTTTCACACAACCTACCTTAACCCCGTGACACAAATAGGGGTTCCACTGAACCCCCAAACCCCCTATTAACACCCCACGACACCCCCTGTTGAAACCACCCCCACGAAACCCCCACCCTATGGACACACCGCACCCCTTTTAACACCCCCAATAAACACCTCACTTGCCATGAAACACAACCCCTCCATTGTTGCAACTCAGGACACACACCCCACACCTGACACAAACCCCATGTTCCCCCACTCCCTAAAACCCACCCCAATAGACACCCCTTAATAACAGCACCATGAACCCCCATGCGCCCACACCCTTGTCTGGAACGTGACCCCCAAACCCCCATATTATCACCACTCAACACCCCCACACCCCATGTCACCCCCTATTGACACCACCCAGACACCCCCATGAAACCCCGACCTATAGGCACACCCCATCCATTTTGATAACCCAACCACACACACCACATGCACCACCCATTGAAACCCCACCATTCATAACACCCCAAACACACACCTCTAGGACACCCCTCATGCGCCCCGGCCTTATACGCCATGCCACCCTCAAACCCCCTTGTGGACATAACAAAACACCCCCACCCACACTCCATGACATCACCTGTTGACACCAATCGGACACCCCCACGACATCCCCACACTGTGGACACAACCCACCAATGTTGAAACCCCTGGAATACTCCCCTTTCCCCCCCACCCATTGGAACCCACCATTGTGGAAACCACAGGACAAACACCTCCCGAGCCCCCATCCCATGACACACACATGGACACCCCCATGTGCCCCCAACCTTGACCACCAAGGCACCCCCATGATCTAATTAGAGTCATTAGGGGCAGCTTTTACACCACCACCCCTAACGCCATGAAACAAATAGCAATGCCAAACCACCCCAAACCCCCTGTTAGCACCCCAAGACACCCCATGTTGACACCTCCCCAACGAATCCCCCACCCTATTTACACACCCCAACCCTGTTTACACACCCGACACACACCCCTATCTCCCCCACCCCACCCATGTTGACCCCCCCCTAACACACACCTCACACGCCCCTACACACACCCCCACCCCAGTTGACACCCCACGACACACACCCCTTCCCCCGACATACACCGCACGAGTCCCCATACCATTAAACCCACACATGCTGACACCCCCAACACAAACCACCAGGACACCCCCCACGCACACCCACCCTTGTCTGCCACGCCACCCCCCAAACCCCATGTTGACTCCACCAGACCACCGCCCACACATCCCACGACACCCCCCGTTGATACCACACAAACACCCCCCACAACACCCCCACATTGTTGACAAACCCAATCACTATTGACACCCCTAATAGACACCCCACTTGCCTCCACCCATTAAAACACCTCTTCTATTAACACCCCAAACACACAACACCATGACACCCCACCCCCCGCACACACCATCCCTTGTCTGCCATGCCACCCCCAAAAACCCCTGTTGACCCCACCGAACAACCCTCAAACCCCACGACACCCCCATATTGAATCCACCGTACACCCCCACGATACCCCCACCCTGTTAACACAACCAACAATTGTCGACACCGCAGAAACACACCCCGTGCCCCCAAATCTCTTGGAACCCTCCCCTATTGACATCCCCCCGACACATACCTCGCACACCCCTACCCCACAACACATACCCAGACACCCCTCACATGCCCCCACCTTGTCTGCCCGAGCATCCACCCACATCCGAGCACCCCATGCGCATGCCCCTTTTCTGTCGCAGTGGTCACGTGCCTGCTAGCGCATGTGAGCCACACCCACTACGTATAAACATGGCCACTAGATCTCAATTACATGACCGGTTCTACACTGCACACCCCCCTCAAGTCACTATTTTACGCTCAATTTAATATATATATATATATATATTACACTGAATTATATTTAACTATATTCCGAATTAATATATTATACTATATTATATTATATTATATTATATTATATATTATATATTTAATTATGTTTTAAAATATAAATCATATAATATATCAATATATATATATATATTATTTCATTATAATATAATATATATTTTTCTATAAAATTTATATATAATATATATTTACATATAGTTATAATATATTTGTTTATAGTATACATATATACATTTGGGTATATTTAATATATATATATATATTAATAAATATATTTGTATTATTGTGGCTGTGTATATGTTTATATTTATAGATATAATATAATAACAATATATATTATACATATACTATATTGAATACATATATATTATATATTAATGTGTGTTATTATATACAATTATAGCATATCATCAACACACATATTTATACACAAAAAATTCAAAGCATTAATATAATTGGAAATATATAATATAACGAAATGATATATATATATATTAACTTAATTAATAATTAATATGCTATACTACAACATATATAAAATAATCATATAAAACATTTAAATTTATTTACAATACAATATTTATAATATAATATATAATATAATTAAATAATATATTTATATTTATATTTATATTTATATTTAAATTTTTAGAAATTATGTAAATTTGTATACATAATCTAATATAAATGAATTTATACATAATTATACAACACAAATGTATTTATGTATGTGTGTGTAATAAACATATTTCTAATTATTATATGATATACATATATTTATATATATGTACTAAATTAATATATAATTTATATGATATACTACAATATACATAAAATAATTATATTATACATATAAATTTATTTTCAATAAAATATTAATAATATAATACATAAAATAAATAAATAATATTTTTATTTTTATTTTTACATTTATATTTAATTTTGTCTAAATTATATAAATTGGTATACATAATCAAAGATAAATCATTTTATACTTATGTATAAAATAGAAATTTATTTATGTACATGTGTTTAACAATAATATTATTAATTATTATATAATATATATATACACTAAATTAATATATAATTAAAATGGTATGATACAATATATGTAAAATAATTATATTATATATATATGTATAATTAATTATATAGATATATATATAATAAAATTAAATTAAATATATATGTATATGTATATTTGCATTTAATGTGGTCTATATTATATGTATTTGTATACATAATATAATAAAAGTGTATTTAATATACCATATGTATAATATAAATCATAATATAAATGTTTATTATTTATAAAACCATATATAAATATTATAAATTTTAATATATATATTTAAAAATAAATTTTTATTTTTTAAATCAATATTTATATATAAATACATTTTTGTTTATATGTATAAGTATTTAATAAAAATATTTATAATGTGTCCTTATATATGTTTGTTATAATTTGTTTATTTATATTTATATATTATGTTTATGTAATATATATATATACACACAAATGAACAAACCCACATATATGTAAAAAAACAAGAATTTATATAAGATTTATTCATGAAAATAAATAAAAATTTAGATGGAGTTTTAAACCCCATATAATCAAAGGGATTTGCAGCGAATCATAACCCCCATCAAATTTCTTGAATTAGAATGGGTTAATAATCCCCTCTAATGTCATCAAATAGAGGAAGTCCACCCCCCTATAATTTCAAAATTAGAAGGGGTACCAAGCACCCACTACTGTCATGATCTATATGGGGTATTAAAACCCCTCAAATGTCCTGAATTATATGGTGTAAAAATCGCCCACTAATGTCATCTATTACAGGTTATTCAAAAAACCCTTAAATTTCCTAAACTAGAAGGGGTTAAAAACCCCCTCTATTATGACGGATTAACATCAATTTATCCCCTATAATATCTTAATTTAATGGGGGTTGTTAACCCCCACTATTTCCATAAAAAAGATAATAATAATATATATATATATATATCTAAAAGAATGTTATATCCATATCCTCTAAAATTCAATAAAATATATAATGCCAATAATTATAAAATTGAAAGTGGTTATGATATAACCACAACTAAAAAAATTTATATATTAAAAAACAGTTCTAAAAAATTTATAGGGTGTTCTGAGCCCCCGGTAAATTTTATGATTTTCATAATATCTTTCTAAATTTTATTGAAAAAAAAATATTTGGTGTTCATAACCCCCTCTAAATTGGATGATTATAGGTGGTTGTGTAGAACCCCATCCAAATTACCCACTCTAATGTACTATTTTTTAGGTATTTCTTGCATTTTGGAAATTTTTTACTTTGAATAATATGATCATTGAAAGTCCCTAAAACCATAAATGTCGTGATCAGTGTAAGAAACAACATATATAATGTAATAAATATCCCTAAATATTGATGTAGGACATATGTAAATGGATATACCATTTAATGTAATATATAAATCTGGGGAACAAAATTGAATGATAGATATCTTGGTTATTTTATGAATCATATTTCTCATAGTTTATTTTACTTCTTATTCGAAAAATGGATGAGACATAATGATTATGAAATGAAAATTATTGGGTCGCGATGGTTGAAATATCGATGATATAAGGTTGACTGACTTTAAATAATGTTCTTATTTCAGCTCATGCAATAGAAAGGAATTATACATATACTGATTGAGGAACTGATCAAATTCATCATATTTTATTTTTTAAAAGGATTAAACACTAACACTACCCATATATTTAGGTATTCAAGTCATGCACTTGATTATGGATAACCAAATGATCTCTCTATTATATTGAGTCATTACATTCATTACAATGATTGGGGAATAGACACTATGTTTTCCCTTATAAATAGGCATTCACATCATTCCATTGATTTGGGATTACAAAATACGATTTCTATATTATGGAGGTTGATTGGATTACCATGTGTGGGAACCCCTAAATGACAAGGCCCAGGAGCGTAACTAACATACTTGATTACATTGTTATGTTGACTTGATTATATTCATGAAATATTATAGTATGTATAGATATATTTTGATATATCAAAAGATAATTACATGGTCTAGTTGTAATTCTTGTTGTACATCACATAAATGAATTTATTTATTTTTGAATAACATAGCATGATCACTAATTACTTGTTAGGAATATATCAAATGATACAATTGAAACTTCATGTGAGTTATCACTTATTATCGTATGACAAGAATATTGGGAATCAGCTAATCTAGATGACTTATCCAGTTGTCACCACGAATGATGACTGACATATATTGGGGCATCAAAAGAGATAGTTGACATATATAGGGTGTGCCTCACGGCATTGATTCATTTTATAGAGATATTCATGATATCCAGATGACATGAACTAGTGAAGTTCTGAATCCCAGCTAGCTTGCCCTATTGTCTTTGTATTACTCGAGTATCATACATAGAGAACATCATATGATCTAGAAGGAGATCCAAAATGTCATTGTCATAATCAGGTGTAATTCGTAATGGTTATTGTTTGATGTTATAAAAAATTTATAGTTAATATCATATGAACCAAATTGTGTGTCCAGTGAGTTTCAGATGATTTATATGACATGTCACAATGTTGTCAAATTCACTGGGTTATACGTACAAATGGAACATAGATCATAGTATATTCTATCACATAAGTCTCCCAATGTTTTCATCAATTTTCTAGATTATTACTTAAAATATTCTTTAGACATTTTTACTATTATTTTATTTAGGTCACGAAAGACACATTATATTTTTTGGATGTAATTCTCAAAATACAATAGAAGTCATATAATTATTTGAATTGATAAATAAATGTCTCAATGAATGTATTGTGATACATTGGTTGTTTCCTTGAATTTATATAATATAAATCATTTTAATATACATGTTATGATGCTTCGAGATGTCCGCTATTATTCTTAGATGCACAGGATCATGGATCATAATAATAAAGTATTTTTTTTGATGAGGTGTAGAAATTTATAGTCAATTCCATATTGATTACTCAACTCATTGGGTTGAGTATATCTTATATATTTAGGACGGATCTAGTGGAGAGAATTTTTTAAAACTTCTCAAATGATCCATCCATTAATATGAAATAATTTCAAATGACTGCACTACCATAAAATCTATGAAATTATATTAGATTTTTATAATGAAATCGGGTACTTTTTGAAAATATGGCAATGCCAAGTGCATATACAATGTCTAGTTGATATATCTAATGCACTTCACAAGAACAAGATTCATTTTGAATGAATTTCACTTGATCTGTGGTGGCACATATGGTATATTCCACGTGTCAACAATGTCTTTTTAAAGGGCCTTCACACGATCATGATTTTATATTCAGTAGTCTCTCAGGATGATGAATTATTGTTAACAGATGTTTCCCATGATCATTCTAAAATACAAAGGGTTCTATATGACAATCTTCGCATGATGTTTTTATCATCATCCCAAAACAATATCCCATAATTTCTCTTCTTATTACCATTTGTATATTACAAGGTCTTGGGATCTCAAGAGTTTTAATGTGTTTCATTGAAGTGAATTAATCTATATATAGATGATGATTTATTGACCAACAAGTGTCATATGGTGTTGTGTGGTCTTTATCATGAAAACCCATGTATTTTTCTTTAGATCTATATGGGTCGATTAGGACTGTATAGACATGTATGAAACCCTTTGGGTGAAGAGGATGAAATCTTATCATTCACCTTCTTGCTAAGGCAAACATGTCTCTATAAATTCTCTAGTGTCTTGTGAACTTCACGTGCACATATCATATTGTAAAATATAGAAAATGGATCGAAAATTTTGAATATTTTTCTCCATTTCTTAAAATGTATTTTTGTATGAATTTACAGGAGTCAGTGGATTTTCATGTTGTCTGATATGGTGAAAATCATCTAGTATTGGTTGTATGATCCAAATCATTCTTATATATATGTTCTAATTAAATAGAATTATATGTAAATGAGGCTATCTATATAATCTTGTAGGTTATGTGTCTCCATAGACTATTCATATTTCCTTCTAAAGGTCATTCAATCACGGTTTATTCATATGGTTTATAGATCCATTTATTATGAACACCTTATTCTTCATTTTCCTCAAAGGTAATATAATACTCATATTTTGGGTACTTCATCACTAGATTATTTTTTTAGATAATCATCTATTAAGAATTAATAATACTATCCTATAAAAAATTATAATAATATATCTCATTGGATGGAATTGAGTTTTCTAAAAATATTGAAATAAATGTCAAGAACCATACAGAGAAATGTTAAGTATGGTACCATTGGATAATTAAAATTTTAAAATTATAGAAACACCATGTTTTTTTAAATGATAAACAACCAGTCTATTATAATATATTTATAACATTATAAAGTAAAATATACATTTCATTTTCAAATAAAAAATGTAATGTTTTAAAATATTTCAAATATGAAGGAATAAGTTACATAAGAGAATTAAATAGATTAATTTGAAAATAATTATAAATAATCTTGGTGTTATGATAGTGTAAAATATAATTCCTTCCGTACATGGGAAAAATTATATTTTATATATTTTTATTAAAAATTATAATGATAATAATTTGAAAAACACAATATGATTACATTATAACCAATTTTTTAAAAGAACAAACTGATAATTTTATTTTAATATGAATTTTAGAATAATAAATAAAAAATTTAACCAATTTTATAAAACAAATGCCTGAAAAAAATTGCAAAATAACATTGAAATAAATGCTTTGGTTTAGTAAAACATTAATTTGGTATTTTTAGATAATAAGGATAGAGAAATTAAATAATAACATGGATTTAATATAATACTAGATGATTATAATAATCCAGAATTTATTTGGAGATAGATCATTTGATTTTCACTTGCATGTTATAATCCTATAAAATCATTGTTAATAAATGGATTATATCATTAATATGATACATCATTGGTAATTTATGAATAATACGGCCTATAAATGAAATAATATTAGATGGATTTTTTGATACAATATTTTTTATGATATGAATAAAAAAATCATTCATGGGTATAACATATACAACACACAATTGAATCAAATGTGGAATTATACTTGTTCACTAAATAAATAAATGTGAGTAACAATTCCTTTACATCAACTCTCTAATTTGATTAAAAATGTTCTATCATAATTTTTAATAAATAATTGTTTATTATACCAATATTCATAGATGATACTCATTTATATCCTACCATATATTATGTATTTATCAGCTCTTTCTAAATTTTTACTAAAATTCATTGATAAAATCTTTTTGTCAGTATTAAATTCATCATTTTTATTTAATTTTTTGGTTTTTTATTTTTAAATGATTTCTATTTATCTTGGTTCCTATATACCCAGAATGGTAGCCATGATTATTATATCAGATATTATTGTTATATATTTATCTATGGAATTCCATAAATCCTTTATAGTGAAAATTATATACACAATTCATGATGACAGTAGCCCATGAATATGGATTTCAATCTTTTCCATTTCCACAATAGATGAAATAAAAGAAAGGTAAATAATATAAACCCTTAAATATTAATTATTATATAATATGTATCACTTATATTCATTAAATTTATCCATATTTCAGTCAATGTAAATATAAAATTAAAAAAAATATCACATCTCTTCATGGTGGTGATAGTTTATATATACACAGAAGAGATATTATTATTTTACAATATATTATCTGGAAAAAACGTATAAATGTTATTGTATTTCAATATTTGCAATAATTTTTTAAACAACTAGTTTTTAACTGATGTATGGTTCCCTTAAATTTTTGTATGATTCAATTTTTTTAATATGGATTCCACGTATTATATTGAAATTCCAAATGGGGTAAAATGATTGTTCAGAGTTTAGAACCATGCTTTATAGAAAAATAAGGCCTTATTACATTGTTACATTAAACCTTGTAGGTCGGGTAAATGGTTATATTTAACCATGAGGATTGGAGTAATTTTATGGAAGATACATATCTCACTTATGGCACACAGTTTTCCTAACTGTGCTACCTAACAATGCACTATTTCCCATTCTCTAGGTACTAATACATGGTCTGTGCATGGTTTGGATAAATATATTTGAAAACATCACATATGTTAAATTTTAGTTAATTTTAACTTTTTCCATTAATTATTTAATTAATATTCTACTTATTCACTAATATGATTCCAATAGTGATTAGCCACATTTTATATCTTTTTTTTCTTTTTGAAGTCCTAAGCTAGGGATCTAGTGGACTCCTTCATCCAAGAACTCTTCAATCTTCTATTCATCACATTGGTTGTGAAACAATCTACTCAAATAAAATCCAAATTGTAGAGAATAATTGGAGATGAAATTCATACATTCCCCTAGTGGGTGGTCTATAAGTCATACATTATATTTTTTGATTTTTTAATTGTCATGTGGGGAATGATGATTTCATCGATTGTCATTTTTTGAGACCATATACAATTATTATAATCATTAAAACCATATGGTTATTCTATTTCTAAATATGATATTAGAGTTCAGTGGTATCTCCCATAATTTTGTTCATTAATAGTAGTATATTGTGACATATTTATTTTTTTTGTGTTATAGAATTTTTGAGAAAATTCTAGGGTGTGACTTTCTTTGAACCTCTTAAGGGTATGTTTTTGGGTTTAAAAAGGATTGATTAAATTTTATTAATCTGATAAAAAAGTTATAATATATGATCATCCCTAAACCTCATAAGGTAAGTGATTCAATTGAATAACCAATGTAAAATATAATCATTCATGTTTAATAAATATACGATAAGAAAATTTCTATGGAATTGAATAATAGGTTGCACATCTATTGAAGCCTTTACCCTAGGGATGGAAGGAAACATAATGATCCATGATTTCTAAAATGCCATAAATGGATTAAATAAAATGTGTTATGATACATGGCTTCAAAACACATATAAAAGTCAAGGCTTGAAAAAATTAGACATTTATTAATTAATTATCAATTGATTATTATATTGGAATTACATGAATCGAGTTCACATTTTATTCAAAATGGAATTCCTTATCCTATCGAAGACCACATTACAAATTCAAGGATTCTACTTTCTTCAGCTAAGGTCCACCTTGATCTCAATCATTATATAACATTGGATACCAATTATGACACTGTTAGATCTGTCATTTAGTACTATTGAATTCCTTGGACACAGTCTTTGGATCTGGCACTAATGATTAGGTTCCATGGTTACAGCCCGTTAGGAATAATAGTTCCGTAGCCCCATTTACCAAGGAATAAATCCTTGTACTGAGTTGGAATCTTATTGTGGAATACCCTTTACTATGATACATGGATCACACACTTACCCCAATCAAGGATACTGTCATTACTGAGTTAACGAAACTTGTGTTCATCATTTCCAGGGTTACTACCTTGGAGCTTCCTTAATAAATTTCCTGATAGGTTTCCATGATAAAATATGGATTCTATGCTACTGTTAATTTGTGACTTAGTTATAATATAGTAATAATAAAAAATGAATTTTTTACATATTGAGACACTAGCCACATGATGAAGTAGGAACTAGTGTATTTTGTTACATTATACTGCAATACTTTATATATGCATTCATGAACACTATTATACTCCCATTACAAATGAAATATTTTTTAGACACTATTGGTTGTAGCCCAAATATATTTTATCTCACCCTATTCAGTAACCATTTTCTAACTAGTAAATATTACATGAATGAATGTCTTAATAAAAGAAAAAATATGGATTCAAAAACATGATTGCTTTATGTTTAGCTTGGAGCATGATATAAAATGACTGACAGAGAGATTGATATTCTTGGGACAGACTTTTGAATTTCACTATAATTTTTTAGAAAATGTTTTGTATGATTTCTTGTTCCAATGTATTATCATTTTATAGTTATGTGATATATCATCATCCGTTATTCTAGTTCATACAGTTATTGTTATCTATGATTATTTATTATTTTTTAATATTTTATTATTTACTTATATTACATCTTATATTAATCATTGATTCTAAATATATTTTTTACAGATTGGTAATGGGGGAAAAATTTACCATATCCATTTCTTAGGATGTCGCTCCTAGAAAGTATCTTCTATCATTATGTGTCGTGTGAATAACATTATATAGACTACCGGGCTCGTGAAAACTGTTATATAGAATTCGGGTCTGAGAGGTCACAAAGTGGTATAATTTTAGGTTCTAGATTCTTTTATTTACTATTTAGTGATGATATATTGGATATTAATAATGATATATGATTTGTTCAAAAAATCATTCTTGGTTGATGCCATCCCATGTTTGGGGTAAAATCCATGATACCCATAATATAATTTCTTTACCCATTATAATTTAGATTTTTTCACCTTTTTGTGATGGAAATGTTATTTGGGAATGGTTACTAGCATGTTGATGGGTATTTTATTTTATACATGTCCCATTGAGATTATTGAATGGTTCATTCTTTCATTCATCATTAAAAAAACCACGAATATTTATGCAATGCTTATTTCATTTCATATATGTGAATTTCACTAATTTTTATTTCTTATCATGAAAATGACTGATTATTGAGAGTTTCCATGTTTATATATTGAGTCATCTACTACATGCTGTGATTGAATGGTTTCCTATTTCGATTTAGGAGGTGTTACAGTCCCTTAAGTGTTGGAATGATTAATTTACTAAATCACATAGCCATTATAAATACAATTTTGGTATAATATTACTGATAATGAGTATGATTTCTAATTCACTGTGATAGAAAAAATATTTTAATAGAAAATTTATATAAGTTTTAAGTAAATGAAAATATAAAATCTGAATGGTTTCACATCCATATTCCTCCTTGTCGGTATTTGGAAGGGTAAAGATATAATACAAGTGGTTGAATATTCAATGAAGAGATGTAGATTCTAATAAATGATGAGGCAATGCATTATTTTTCCTATATCTATTAGAACCGTTGAAACTTATATCTAAGAACATATTGATGTATATATTTCGTTATGGGAATTTAGGTTATTATACATTGAGAAGTGATCCATTTGTTACATTTTTCTTCAATTAGTGTTGTAATCGACATGTTTAAATATGGTTCTGAGGTATGTGATTGGAGTCAACATTGCTCAACTAGATTGGGTTTTTTTTGGGGTCTATTTCTTAGGATATGGCCATATATATTTGTTTATGATATTTAAAATGGTACCTACAAGGGTTTTCCTTGGATAAATTTCCTTTTTGAGATTCCATGGAATGAAAATTTTAGAATTTTCTTTTGTCATTCCACTTATTATTTATTACTTAAATAAAATTCTTTTGGAATTATTTTCTTATGATGGTGTGTCCTATTGATAGGATAAATATCAAATGGGGCTACTAGTTTAAATTCTCACACTCATAGATAAAATTAATTGTATAATATTTTCAATTTAAGATTATTAGTGTCTTTCAGGTTCCATTGTCCTATGTAAGTCTACTTGGTTATAAATTCCACACTTGTTTTGATATGTGTTCTATTATTCCAGAACCTTTTTATTTGAGTGAGAATTAGATAATTCCTAGTATTAATAGGTTAGATATGTCAAGGGAATCATTAGGTGTTTAATAGGTGTTAAGACCATTTCATCATCTTCAATAGTGGCTGACATGGTATATCAATATCTATTTTAAAGTCTATATGGGGTTTTATAACACTGGGATGACCCTCCTGTATGAACCTCCTAATAATAAAATACTTCGGGTGGATAGAATATGGATTGTAAAGGAGTGATTTCTTTATTCTAGTACTTCAATGTTTTATGCATACACATATGTTGAAATTATAGGGTCCAAAAACAATATAACGAACCTCTTATGAAATGAAAGAAAACATTTATTAATGCTCTTTTAGGTGAGTTATCAGGTGATCTCCATATTTGAGTGACATGAGCATTATAGGAAATAGGGTTATCCCTATATTTAGTTTGTCATTCAAGATAATCATGTGTTTTGTCATAATGGTTTCTTTTGTATTGGCCAGCTTGGTAATTAATTTAACTTTTCATAGAGTGAATAAAATGATTATCCCACAAAAAAAGTGATCAAACTTGCATTAGAGGGTAACAACAAAGTTATAATCATATATTGAAAGCCTTGTGATGTTTTTCTCATATGATCTGATGGATTTATTGTCTTTTTTATCGAGGGAATGGATGTATATTTCCATTTTAATATAAAGGGTTTGAGAATAATTTGTATCAGGAAAATTCTCTGGGAATCCTTCCATTCAAATGAATTGATCTACTCCTCATGCTTCATATTTTTGATCAATGTACACCATTTTTCAACTTCACCTTCCACATGATTAGAATCCATATGTACCATATCTTGTTCGTATCATTAAAGGATGAAGATGATGTTCAATATGGTGTTGATCCATTTTTCAGTGATTTTGGGATCAGATGATCCATTAAATGTATGAGGCCTTTGTATCATGCGGCTCTAGAACACTACTTGTTCATTATTTGGGGGTGGGGGGTTAAAATTCCTCTTGACCATTATTTATATTCAAATCAAGAGATAACTGAGATATTATCAAGACAAATTTTGTGATTCCCACTACCATCATATTGGGCATCTAATTAGAAGAGTCATCAAATTTATCTTCACATCAGTTGTTAGCTCGAGTCCTCTTATCACTAGGTAGTGGATGGGACCAATGGACTTCTAGGGGTAACAGATAATAGTGAATTTAATGAAAAATTGGATAAATACGAAATATTTTTTTTTAATTATCATGTCAATGTTATCCATGGTCTATTTTCCAACATATAAACAATGTAAAATATTTTTAATTCCATTAATAATATTTCATAAAAATATTATGAATTAATTCAAGAAAATATCCTCTGAGTGTCATAACCAAGAGTACAACATGCCCAATTTTCGTGCACCAGTTCCTATTCGAGTCTAGCTCAATGAAATGTTTTCTACTTTTACCCCTAGATACATCAATTCCCGAGCTTACTCTACCTTCTCATATCTAAATATGAATTTATTTTCATCATGAACCATATAAACTATACTCACCAAAATTTAGGGAGGTTATTATTATACCTAGTCTTATACTAAATGGGTTTCACTAGTGTTTTGAAATCCTAATCCAAAAAATAACTAAATTTATCTTCTAAAACCAAATATAACAACCATACTATTTATTTCAAACTTAAGAATTATTTATTGAAAAATATATTCAGTTGATAAAACATAGAATATCATAAAATATATTTTATTTGGGGCTTATAAACATTAAATAACAACATTAATCATGAAATACACATCTTTATTGAAAAAAACTTTTCCTTCACCTCATTCCATCATACATAGCATTACATGGGATAATAAGAGGGCATGTATAAAAAAAGGGTGAGCTATAAATCTCATTGAGGGAGTAAACATGGCATAATCTAAAGAATACCGTACATCATAAGAATTTGGCATAACAAGGGATCATAAGAGAAACAAGAAAAAAAATCATGATATAGAATTATTATCATAACATGGAAATGGGGAAACAACATTTAACATGATATTAGCATATGACAAGGCACATTGCACATGGATCATGAGTAAATCCTCCTTGAACATGAATAAGAATGTGTAAAAACTCATTTCACTTTATGTATTATTATACTTAAATTTACCCATTGTTTGGGAACTCTATCGGGGCACACCCTTCTTAGTCGTTTCATATAATTCATAGGTGTGCCACATGGATTATACAACATGGAAGAATTATACATAATAATTTATTCCACGATAATGTAATGTTTAATTCATACATGAAACTATATAATCAATAATTATATTCATGTATAGGCGAATAAGCTTACTATAAAAATGGGCATGGTATTCACTACCCAATGACTTTGACTTGGAAAATCGCGGTGCAATTTCAGCATCATTACATATCGAATTTAGAATTGAAAAAAATGGATGATGAGAGATAAAGGGGTATATAATAATATTTAAATTAAATAAAATGTAATAAGGTCATATTATTACATGTACCAACATATTTAATGGAATTTATTTTCTTAATATAAAATAATTTCATTATTATAATTAAAGAGAGAGAAATCTCTTATTGAATTTAGACATTGTAATAGGTGTACATTGGAGGATATAATAAAAGATAATAGAGGATCTCATAAATAAAACATAATTAGATATATATAAGGGGTGTTTTAAATCATACCCCATATTTTTTAATTAAAAATAAAAGAACATAATAGAATAATTAAATTTCTACAATAATTACAATTTAATAAATCCCATATTTGGAATTGCAATTTCCATGGATCGGGAGAGGCTTGAGATAAGCTTCATGGGAGCATGGTCTATCTTGGATGTATTATAGAGAGAGTGGGGAACAATATTTTTGAGATCCAAGTATTTTTTGTTAATATTAATGGGAGATTGAGTGGGTTTATATAAGAAATGAGAGGTTATTATATATTATTTTGTTTATAGACACAAAAAATTAAACTTATCAAAACCTCAAACCATCCCATGATTTTATAATGTTTTAGTGAAATGTCCAGTGGAAAAAATTATTTTATATGTTCAATAGAAGAACATATTAATATATTAGGCATGCTTATATAGAGATGAGTTACACTCTCAAAGAAATCATTTTACAAGTTAAAATGTAATATAATTCATTAAGGGTCCACTATGGAATTGTAAAATAAATAAAAAAATATAAAATTACATTATTTTAAAGTTAGAACATATATTTTATGAAAATAACATTTATAGTATTTTATTATATATCTATTAGGTCAATACGTCATCATAAAACACATTATATACTTAAATAGTATTTAATTTTTAGCCAAAAATAATATTGTATCAGAAAATTATATAAAACATAAAATTGGATTTTTTCCAAATCGTGATTTCATAAATAATATTCATGTTATTTAAATAAATTTCTAAATATGTGAATTTTATAGTTTCAAATAATTACTGTTGTTTATAAAAGATTAATGGGGTTTGACAATGACTGATTTTCAAAACATAATAAAAATTACAATTATATTTATAACAATTATACTATAACATATATCTAAAATAATGACATTTAGTTATATAATTTTATTAACATATTTTTTAATATAAATATCCATTATTTCCTCAAAATTGATATATAAATTTAATATTAACTAAAAATACTATATATTCATTAATACATATTTAAAATTTAAAAATAATAAAATTTATGTATATTATTTATTCTATATAAAAATAATGAACATAATCAAAGTCATAAGGCCTTTTTACACAACTCATTATAACACCTACATAATACATAAGGGTAAAGTGTACGATGGTGACATGCTCTTGGGGAGGCTTGGATTACATCGTAAGGGTGGTAATCTAGGTTGATGTCCAGTTCTCCCATAGGTGATTCTGTATAAACTTAATGTGTTGACGCTCATCTTGTGGTTGGTCAATAGTGATGTCCAATGACAAAAACTAATTTTTGTGCATTGAAAAATGGTCTTTGTATGGAGCAATATTACTATATGGTGCCATCACTTCTTTTGTCTTAGTAAATTGGATTTTTCAAAGTCTACTATATATACTCATCATGTAGTCACTATTAAAAGTCTATATTAGAAATGATAAAAATTCATAATGGTATTTGAAAATCCAAAACTATAAAACCAAGGAAGTGCACATATTTTTTAAACATTTTACATAAAAAGATATTTAATTAGACCAAGAATAATTTTCATTAAAAAAATTTGGGTCATTACAATATTCCCCCCTTATGAAATTTTTCCATCAAAAATTCCTTTTACCATAATGAAAAAGATAAGTTTTCTCTCCATAATAACCTCCTCTGATTCCCATGTTTCTTTTCAAACTTGTAGTTTCGCCACAAAACCCTGACAAGGGGCACTATCTTATTTTTAAGAATTGTTTCCCTTCGATCTATGATCTTCACCAAATTCTATTTTTAGGATAGGTCACTCTCTAATGGTAACCCCTATAGAATAAGTAAATATGATGGGTCAGGTATGTACTTCATCATGAGTGATTAATGGAATACCTCATGTAATCATGATAAGTTCAGTGTGAGTTCAAGTCAATCGGCCAGTATTCCAATGGTATCAAAGATCTCAAAAGTGTCGATGTACCATGGATAGAGATTTCCTTTCTTCCAAAATTTCACAAATCTCTTCCATAGGGATATACAGAGTAATACCATGTCTCTATCATCAAAATCTAGTTATCACAGAACTTTATCAACATAGATTTTTTGTTGACTCGGAGTAGATTTATTGTGTTGCCGGAATGTCCTATCCTTCTCCACAATTTATTCAACCATTTCTTGACCAAAGAGTATTTTCCACCTAATGTCATCCCAGCAATCCAGTGTCCTACACCTCTTCCAATATATGTCTTCATTAGGATCCATTTTAATTCATGAGTGTAAGCTGTTATTTTAAGAGTCATAAATTAGAAGATTATGTTTATCCCATCCTCTTTTGAAGTCCATTAAGCTTCCATTCAACATCTCCTTGGGTGTTTGGATAGTCTGCTCAGATTGACCATCATTTTGCTAATGATAAGACGTACTAATGTTCAGATCAGTGTTTGGATCATGTGGAAGACTCTTCAATAAATATAGAGGTAAATATTGGATCTTGATCAGATATAATAGATAGTGGTACACCATGCAGCCTTTCCACTTCTCTGGTATATATATGTTCTAGTTGACCCATTGAGGAATCCCATTGAATTTCAATGAGCTAGTTATGTTTTTTATGATGATCCAAAACAACCCAGATAACATTGTTTTCTTTGGATGTCTTTGTATGTTTGGTGACCTTGTCCATGATAATTTTTACTCATATAAATGTTGGTATGGGTAATGGTTACATCATCTCATTGTACATATGCCTTGTATCCATCACTTGTTGAAATATTTGGCACATTGATGTATACTCAGTGATCTCATCCATTATGTTATCCTGCCAATAATTATCCCATAGATATTTATACATTTTTTTCATTATAGGTTTAAAGGAATAATTGGAATTATTTTCATTATCCAATAGTTCTTTCATTAACTCTGGAAAATATAGAACACATAGTTTTTCCATAAATCTCAAAATTCCTTTTTCAATAATAGTATTTTATGAGGATTTCCCTTTTCTGAGAGATTCATAATTCTTCTATATTTTGATATATATATTTAGATAATTCTTTAACCTTTACAAAATAGGCAATTGATCAATAATTTGGGAAATGATTGATGATGTTCCCTTCATTATGATTTCCAGGTCCATCTTTATCAAATATATTAAGATTGAATCCTTTTCAATTCCCATCAACGATAGAATTGTTGGGTAATTTCTACTAAGAGAATCGACCACCTTGTTAGCAATCCCAAGGTCATAATGGATTGAGTAGTCATAGTATTTTATCATCTATATCCTATATTGTTTCCTTATATTAATATACTTCTATGTGAATATATATGTGAGGATTTTGTGGTCCATATATATCCCCAAATAGGTAATGTATCAAAATTTTCAAAGGGTACATTAATACAACCAACTAAATATCATAGGATGGATGGTTTTTCACATGAATATTTTTTCACTTGATAAATAAGAAATAACATTTTCAATTTTCATCCAATCATATTCCATTCCCTTCTTCAAATAATCCCTAAATACCAAAAAATGTTATCTACTTGTTGGTTGTGTGAGTATGGGGGAAGTGGTAAGCCTCACTTTCAACTTCAGGAAGCTATCCTCGCATTAATAACCCCATAAAAACATTCACCCTTCTGAGATAGATTGATAATAGGGTTGGACAATCATGAGATATTTCACACAAATCTGAAATAATATCCAGCAAACCACTGTAAGCTATGGATATCTATCACCAATGTTGGCCTTGTCCATCACTCAATTTTGGATGTCATACGGGGATCCATAGATATCCCATTTATTTCATATTATATACTCATGAATGAGACTTTATTTATCCTGAACTCACACATTCTTTACATTTCATAGAGCTTTATTTTATTCATGTTCTATTGTACAGTGCTTATATTCTTGTCAGGTTCCTCCTTGTTTTGGGAGCAAAATAAAATATCATTTATAAAGACTTATACAAATGTAAAGAGGTAGTCTCTAAATATACTATTCTTCATCTCCATAATTATTTCATGAAAATTAGTGAGTCTGAATGGCATTAATATCAATTCATAGTGCGTATATCATGTACGAAATGTAGACTTGGGGATATCCCCATATTCACCCTTACCTGGTAATATGCCGAATTATGATCCACCATTGAGAATTTTTGCTCTAC
Source organism: Viscum album (assembly GCA_963277665.1). Lineage (NCBI taxonomy): Eukaryota > Viridiplantae > Streptophyta > Magnoliopsida > Santalales > Viscaceae > Viscum > Viscum album. The sequence continues at coordinate 220,321,994 of OY728158.1, forward strand.
GTAGATGATAGAAAAATTCATCAATTCATGGTAGATGATACATGTTATTTATCATGATTTTTTTGAGCTCATAATAATCAATTAAATGGAACATTTACACATCCTTCTTCTTCACAAAGAGGGCTAGTGTACCCCTTTGGGAATCAAAAGGCCGTATAACCCTTTATCTAGATTCTCATGAAAATGTTTCATCAAATTCAAAATATCCACAACATCCATTTTATATAGAGTCTTGGATATTTGAAATTCCTTAGTAATATGATTAATTGAGATTTCATCATCTCTTCTAAATGGATGAACAAACAATTCCTCAAGAAACAGTTTATCTAATTCTCTCACAATAAGCATGTCATCAAGGATGGTTGATTCCTTGGACTCAATAATCTGATGAAGATACATGTGCTCATTGAGAAGTAATATCCACACATGAGGTGATGGTCCTAAATAATATTCATCCTTCTCCATGTATTTGTACAAAATCGGGGTTGAGTATACATATATAGAATTATTTCCCTCTAACAACAATTTATTTTTTCTCTATATAAGCAATGCCAATCCATGACATGTATTGCATAAAATTCTACTAGATAATGTTTTAAAACGTTTCCCAGGATGTTAAACAAAAAATTATGATAGGGGATGAGTCATATTCATGGGATGAAAAAATATACCCATTGGACATTCTAAAATTGATATTTACATCCTTGATTTCTAGTGGGGTTGGGATTGTTCTACTAAACATTCAGGAGATAAAATAATGTCTATAAGAAGAATAAAAAAGTTTAATCACTATTATAGAATGAATAACTAGAATACCTTTCACTAAATCATTTATGGGTTTGAATCGGTGGTAGTCATGTAGAAATATCTCCCATGTTTCCTTGGAGGATGTTGGTTGCCTCGGAAAGTCCTTGGATTAGGGAACTGGTTTGGAATGTGCATTGATTATTTTTAGTTAAAAAAACCAACACATTCAGTGTCTAATAGATATTTCCTCTCCTTTTACATAGTAGCATGTTTTTATTTTCAGCAATTAATGAAAAAATTCACTATTATTTTACATAGAAAGAATTTACTTGTCCCCTTCAGGTATGTTATTGGGTGATTCATTCCACATCATTGGAAAATGGGGCGATGTAATTTTATAGAATGGTTGGATTTATACATTAGACATCCATTATTAAAGTACACCTTATAATTCATATCCCCATGATACCCCTAATATTTGTCAATCTCCATTTGGCTATGAGTTATCATCCAAAAATTTACTCATAGCCATCAAAGTCACAGATCGTTGTGCATTTATGTAGGATAGGTTTTATTCAATTGATTAAGTGATCAACAATGCATTTGAGGGTAACTAAAAAGGTGGAAGTATATCGTGAATTCTATATGATGTTTTCTGCATATGATCTGATGGATTCATCATGTTTTTTATTGAGGTAAAGTATGTCCATTTAAATTTTTTCTCAGAGGGTGAGAGAAAAATATTTATCATTTTTTTTCCTGGAAATCCTTCCATTCCACCGCCTTGATATCATCCCCATGCTTCTTATTATTTATAAATTTCCATGATTGTTCATCTTCACCCTCCATATGAAAAAAATCCATAAGTAACTTCACTTTTCTGAAAATTTATGTATGGAGAATATCTTATAAATAGAGTTGATCCATTGTTCATTGATTGAGGGATTAGATGATCCGTTAAAAGTATAAGTCATTTGTCTCATTAATCTCTCTATTGTAGGTATTTCTTTATTATGGGGGTTCAATTTTCCTTTTAACCCATTTTTTAATTCCAACCATTAGGAAATTTGGAGAGAATTGTGAAAAATTATGTGATTCTCACTCCCATCCTATTGGAAATTTAAATAGATCAATCCCCATATTGATCATCGCATCAGTTGTAAGCTTGATACCCCTTATTACTAGCCATTGTCTTGAATAAAAGGGAATTTATGGGTAACACATAATGGGGAATACAATGACAAAAAAGGATAACTAATAAATTAGATTTATATCTTTTGTTTATTTAGGTTATCCATGATTTATTTCCCAAAATATATTCATAGGGAAATTGTTTAATTCATTTAATAATGGTTCATACTAAGCGTATGAATTTTTTGAAGGATATCCTCTGATATTTTCTTAACCATGTGTGCAAAAAATCATATTTTTGGGCCTTAGTTACAGTTCGAGTCTAGCTCCTATATGTGTTTTTGAGTTTTAACCCAAGATATATCATTGCCATATCTGCCTCTTCCAGCTCGTATCTAGAAAATGATTTATTTTAACGATAAACCAATTGCTTCATAGACACAAAAATTTATGGTTGTTTATTTTTACTAAGACTTATCCCTATGAGTATCACTAGAGTCTCGTAATCCTAATCCCAAAAATAAATAATCCTATCTTTGGATACCCATGATAACAACCCTCCATATTATTTCCAACTGAAACATAATTTCTTAAATAAAATATTCATTTGATACAACATAGAATATAGATAGTTTTAGTGTCACTGGTGAATAAGAACATTACATAACAAAATAAAGCAATAAATACACATCTTTATTGAAAACATCTTTTACATGAACTCACACATTATTTAGTACATAACATTCCATAGGAAAAATTGAGAACATGAATAAAATAGGGGTGATCTAGAAAGCACAATAATCTAATAAACAAGGAATAGCATGACAAATATTGTACATGTTAGGCATTATACATATAAATATTTCATAAGAGAAAAATGAACATAAAATAATGTTATAGAATGATTTTCATAACATAGAACTATAGAAACAACATTTAACATTATATTGGAATTATCCAAGGCTCATTGCACAAAGAGTATAAGTAATCCCTAATTTATCTTTAATTAGAATGGTTAAACCCTCATTATACATGATTTATCATGAAACTAATATTTACCCAATGCATTGGAGTGCTATCACGAGACACCCATATTAATCATTTCATTTCATGCCAAAGTGGGCCACATGGATCATACATCATGGAATCATTCAACTTCAACATTTTTTCCAAGAGAGTGGAATGTGGAAGACATATGTGAAACTATATAATCAATATGAAAATTTGTGTAAAGATTAATACCCTTGATAGAAAAATGAAAATGGTATTCACTACACACTGACTTTGTCTTGGAAAATCGTAGTGTAATTCCAGCAACATTACAACGTAAAATAAGAATTCATAAAAATGGTTGATGAGAGAGAGAAGATATTATCTCATTAAATTTACATGAAATGGAAAGTAAGTTGGTCATATGGATAAATGTCTCAACATATATAATTGAATTTAGATGCATAATATAAAATAATTTCTTGAATGTAAATAAGAATAGGGAAATCTATTCGGGTATTTTGGCATGGTAACGTGTGTACAGGTGAGTCATTAATCAGATATAAATGGGACTATAATAATTTAAATATAGTGAGGGATGTATAAGTGAGGTTATAATTCATTGACATACATTTAAATTTAAAATAAAATTAAATGAAATCCATATGAAATTTGAAAAATATTGAGAAAGGGAAAATCCTATACTTTGAAGTGTGACCCCAAAGGCTTTGTTAAGGCTTGAGATAAGACTCATGGGAGCTTGGGGAGCATTGGAAAGATTTTGTAGAATGAGTGATAGGGGATGGTCGAGCTAAAAATAGTTTTAGTAAATAGAATTGTAGATGAAATGGGATTATATAAGAAAGGAGAGGGAATTCTTTATTATTTAGGTTTGGACACTACACATTAATCTAATCAATACCAAAATCCATTTGATGGGGTTTCCCATTATATCTACTAAATAGAAGTGGAAAAAATTATTTTATAAGGCCAATGGACTAACTTATTAATATATTAAATGTTCTTATGTAAAGGTGAGTCAGACACTCAAGGAAATCATTTGAATAGTTTAAAATTTTAAAAGTCATGGAGGGTCCACTAAGCCTTAGTCAAATAAATCTAAGAAATCTAAAATCACATTATATTAAATGTAATACATATATTGGATGAAAAACCCATTTAGAGTATTTTATTACATAAGTATTGGGATTTTATGAAGACATAAAACACATTATATATTTACAAGATACTTAATTATTACCCAAAAAAGATATTTTTTGGTGAATTATGAAAAATTCACAATTGGATAATTTTGACATCCAGATTCCAAAATTAATTTTATTTTATCTAATAAATTTTATAAATAACTGAATTTCTAATTTTAAAATAAAAATAGATATTTATCGAATATTCATGGGTTAGGAAAAAATCATATTTCATTCCTTAATAAAAATTACAACTATATTCATAATAATTATATAATCATTTTAAATTAAAAAGAAGTTATTCAATAATAATATTTAAAAATAATAATATTTAACTAAAAATTGATTTATTCATAAAAATATATTTTGTATTGAACATTAACTAGAAATATTATTTATTATTAAAAAACTATGTATAATGTAAAAATAATAAAAGGAATATATATTATTTATTTAATACAATAAAATGTACATAAATATAGTGCTAGGGTATTGTTATGTAGCCCCTTATAACACCCGTATAAGTCCTAAGGGTAAGCAGTGTGATGGTGACATACTCTTGGGGAGGTTCAGATAACATTGTTTGGGTGGTAATCTCTATTATCTTCCAATTCTCCTATAGGTGGTTATGCTCATGCTTAACGTGTTGAAGCTCAAATTGGGATTGATTGAGAGAAATTCCTAGTGACACTGACAATTTTCTAAGCATCAAAAAATGGGATTAGGATGGAACAATTCAACCGAATGAGGCAATGTATTTCTTTATCTGAGTAAATTGGATTTTTAGCGCCCTATATTTATTCTATTCTTGTGGTCAATGTTCAGCATCTATATTAGATACTATAAAATTCATCAGTGTTTTTTAAAATAAAAAACATATAAAACCAAGGATGTGCATATGTTAAATAATAATTATACATAATAATGACTTTAATAAGATCATGTGAAAATTTCCATTAATTAATATTTGTGGCATCACATTATTCTCTATCATGAGAGGTGGTAATGGAAAAACAAAAAACATCATTTTGTGAGGAAGTAGTATACCATAAACTTGAATAATGAATTATTAACCCATTTTATTGTAGTGTGTTTTAATTTATATTGAACCATTAAATTAAAAATATCATTTTATTTTTATTAATTATGTTATTATAAAATTATTTTTTAATAATTACTGATTTGAGGGGGAAATAAATAAAACCAAAACACATATTGATGAAAGATTCATCCTCTTGAGGTAACTCTTTTTGGTTTTCAACAAATGACATTTTTGGTTGTATTGCATCCCAAATTAATTATTAATGGATGGAATTATGATAAAAATTAATTAATTTTGTTAGGTATTATACTGGTAATTCTTATTTTCATCTGTGAAGAGAGCTTCATAGGGGGAGAATTTTTTAACTAAATTAATTGGAATAATTGTAAATTTTTTACTGAGGGAATTAAACACAATTCTATTAAATGACATGTGGATTTTGTAATAATGAAATATTTATACTAAATGGGATATTAATATAATATATCCCCAAAATTGTTTTCTGATAGGATTTTAGGACATTTTTACCCATTCTATAACTTTTAAATCACATTGTAATTTATATTTGTACATTAATTATGGGGATTAATTTTAAATATATTCAATAATCACATAGACAAATAATTATGTTGAACATATTTTAAATTTTAGATCATAATGATTCTCAAAGTTTTCTACATTTTTATAAATTCAAATCACATATATGTGAAGAATTAAATTATTATTAATCCACCATTCATTGTGAAATGATGACCTTTTTATAAGAGTATTTTTTAGAAAATGATGATTATATATTGAAAATTCAAATTAATTTATTTTTATTTGAATATAAAATAATATATCATGTTTTATATTTTATAAATTTTGTTTAAAACATTCCCGATTAGCTATTATTTTAATTAATTCAAAAGGTTGTGAATTATGTATTTTGAAAATGATTTTAGAAAAATACAACTTTAAATAAATTCATTTGTTAAAAAATAGTATAATGTTGATAAAAAATTAAAGAAGTCGAATTTATATTCATATATATCACATAATATATGTGATAATATATTAATAAAATTATTATACATTTAAAATATATAATTTAATAAAAATAAATTGATTCATTACTAAAATCAGTATTTTTCACTATGTAGGTTAAAATCTAAAATCAATGAAAAATCTATAAATTTTAACCAACGTAAATTCAGAAATTTGGATTAAAAAATTATTTTATAATAAATATTAAAATAAGAAAAAAACTTTTTTCATTATTTTAATATAAAATTATATTAAATGTGTTTAATTAAACTATTTTCTTTTCTATTACAAATTAATTAATTTTTTAATACATAATATACCTACATATTTTATGTGAAAATGATATTTACTATAAATAATATGATACTGCATAATTTCCCATTTTATAAATTTTTACCCCATAATTATATTCAGTTTTTAATAATGTATGGATACATATCACACATTGCGATTTCATATTTTCATGATTCCCCTTAAACCATATGGTTTTTCAATAAACATTTTAACATAATATTAAAAATGTTCCAAAAAACCTTCTCTTTATGGACATGAATCAAAATATTTCCCCCAATTTAATAATTTATTCCAACTGATATATTTTTTTTGGATTAGAAGATTATATGTTTACCCAAAATACATATTTAATATGAAAACAAGAAATATATTGTGTACATCAGATATAATCATAGGAAAATAAACATGGAAGGAAATTGATCCAAAATTCTCAAGAAAATAATATGGCTGAATGGACCATTGTATTTGCTTATCAACCTAGGTACTATTATAAAAATTGGTTCTTATATTTTTTTTATTCCCGGATTAACTAATAAAACTCATTATGTTAATTAATTCTTAAAATAAAAATATTTTTTAAATAATTTCTTATATTATTATATATAAAAGATTAATAGTAAAATTAATGCATATTAATTTTGGAAAAAATAATTTAAATTCTGAAATTATAATGAAAAAAATTTATATACAATAAATTTTTAGAAATTATGATAATATTTATATTTTGGTGAATAGTAAAATATTCATTTTTTTAAACTTTATTTTAGGTGAAAAATTCAGGAAATAATTATGATGTAATCTTAAATAAATTTATTGAATGAGTTGGTTATGATATTAAATTATAAATAATTTTATAAAATAATTCAGATAAACTATGTTATAATTTATTTCATAGTAAGTATAAAAATTATTGTCACAGTTGACATAGTTCCATCCTAGCATTAGAAAATTCATTTTTGGATCATTATAGATTACAATTGAGTTCCAAAAATTACTTTTATGAATTTCTAATTCATATTTTTCTTCTTAGTTAATAAGTTTATATTTATATAAATGTTTTCTCATACAATGGCATGGTCAATGCTCATGTATTGGAAAAAAGAATTAAAAAAAATTAAATATGTTTTCTTGTAATCAATATGAGAATCTATACATAATTTATAAATATAAATAATTATCATGAATATAATTAATTATTTTTTATAATATTAATTTATTTTAAGTTAATATATATATTATATAAAGAACTATAATATCTTTATAATGATGAATCAATACTTGTTCTTGAAAAAGATAAATATATAAAATCATATTATAAAAAATTACAAGAACCCTAAAATGACCCAAAAATATAAATAAATATACTTGGACGTTTATTATTCATATAATATATTATTTTTATTATAATTTGGTAATTTATGGACCCAATTCATTCACACTAATACAAATATAAAATTTAATTTAAAAGTATGTCATGTAGTTCTCAATATAAATTTTAATTAGTATAATTTTTTAATATATGTTGAAAGATAAAATTTATTATAAAACATAATTTTAATGCAAGTAAATTAAACACCATAAGGAGTTGTATTTATAAAAGTTGATATAGAATAAATAATTACCTTATTTACTTTCACTACAATGATTACATAATTATCTATTTATTGAAAAAAATAATATAATTGATATTTAAAATATCAAAATTAACATAAGATGAGATTTAATTGGTAATAAATCACTTCTATATAAAATATATTATGTATTTGATATAAGGAAATATTTATTTCCATATTTGAAACTCTTTATGATATTTTAGTGTCATATTGATTAATAATGATTATGTTGACAATAGTTTCTTTTCAGTAATGAGATATTTTATTAATTTATTTTGAAAACCCCAAACCCTGAATAATTCTAAATGAATAAAAAAATTTCAAAAATATAATCCACATTATATTTTTATTGTTTTTGGGATTCCTTAACCGTATATTATACTTATTATATAATTATAGTTTATGTAATTCCATAATTTTCCCTCACCTCAAATATTAAAATTGACTGATTCAATTAATAAATTTCATCACATTGACTCTTATTACTCTACTATACTCTACCAAATTACATTACCCTCACCCTTTTTACATTTTTAGTTTTCTGGTCTCCTGAAAATACTATCTTTTAAAATCCTTATAAGGATTCTTGAGGAGAAAAGAATCAAGAGGTAAATACCTTCTTATGTCTTTTAAATTCATTATCGCATATAAATTATCATACCCCATATACAATGTTCCAAGATTTCTCCAGAATAATAAATAAAATTTAATTTTGTAATATTAATGTTATATTTCCCAATAGATATCTTATTCTATAATTTTTTTATGATAACAATTGTAGTATGTGGTTTGTCAATTCACCATAATCACAAATGATGTGATTTTAATTACTAGAAACTAATCCATTGAATGATAAAATTGAATAATAATTTTTTAAAATTAATTATCAATATATGTTCATAATTGTGTAATATTATTTATTTTGGATATGGATGTCAACAATAAACTTATCCTAGAATCCATGTAATGAACGCAACTGAAACAACTGAAATAACAAACTGATATTAATAAATAAGTGGAAAGGTGTTATATAACAATATAACTAGTTATTATTGACATTAATATAGTAATATAATATAGTAAAAAAATAATTAAATCTATTATATAAATGTTTTTAGCAGGTTTCAATTAAAAATAACCTGAGGTAATGGATTTATCATTTACAATCTTCTTTAATGATTTTATTAAAATATAAAAATTATTTTTAACAAATATGGAATCATAGAATTTTTCCACTATCTTGACATATGAATTTTTTGATGTATCATATAAAATAATAAAGGTTTATATTCCATGAGAATTATGAATATTTTATTCGCATAGTATTCATTTAAATGTTTTTATTGTCCATGAGAAATGTTTTTATGATTCAAGAATTCTTGTATTATGATTATTTTCTGGTTTTTGAGAATTTATTATAGTGATTGTTTAGTCATATATTTAATTCTAATCATTAGTTATGTCGATGTTTGATGTCAAAAATAATGGTTATTCCAACTATATCTATGATGATTAGACCATAAGGATGTACTAATGGTTACATCATAATGTCTTTGAGGGTTACATAGTATGCTGTCCCTAAGGATTAGAAATCAATAGATAGTCACAAGGGTTACAATAATATGTTTATATGAAAATTTATTCCCTATGATACCTAAATGGTTTTTTTAATGTTTTTTTGTTGGTAATTTTTTGAGAATATTTTTCTCATTCAATATTGAATTTTTTTTCAAGGTTTAAGGATATGTAAGTGAAATGAATAAGAAAATATGAATCTTTTTCAGAATTCATTTGTTATTAAATACTATTTGTTTTTGAAAAAAATGATACAATTTTATTAATGTCCATTTTCATTCTTGTGGGATTTCATCAATTAATTATGACCTATTTTAGTAAAACTATATACCAAAATGATCATTTGGAATGAAAAATTATTAATTATAGTTGAATTTACTATTTTGTATAATGTTTTAGACATGGTCCTTAAAGTTTCAATCAGAGAACTGCAAAGATTAAATTTGTCGTTAGGATGATTCCAATAGAATATAAATTAAATCGTATACATTATAATTAATTTAAAATAATATATTAATGAAAATTTCCCATGTTTCATTTTCTAAGATATAGATGAATGGTTTTCTATAGATGAAAATTTGATGTTAAAGACAAAAGGAACTGATAGAATGATATCCTTAATAATCCATAGCCTGGAATGTTGGGAATTAGATTTGAGTAGTTTATGACTATAATGAAGCAATTAAAACAGACATTAAATGGATGTGTAATATATTTAAGAGAACATACAGAGCAACCAAAAGGAACATAATGATTGTGGACCACTTTCTAAGGAAACACCCTCATGGTTACTATAGATTATTTGAACTAGTAGTGGAATAAGGGTTGGTTGAATCACATTAAAAATAATATATTACATGAAATATTAAAATAATAAAATGTACATTCTAAATATTATTAATTTTTATAGTTAATATGATTAGTGGTGGTCAATTTCTTGAATTTCAAGTATATTAGTACATGCATGTCTTAGAGTGGGATTAATTTAAAAATATTTTTCCGGAAACATAATTTCATATTGTTAATATATATTTTATTGAGAAATATTCTTAAATTGAAAAAATTTGTATGTTTTATTTCATGTATGATGAAAAATTTATCCAATTTTTAATGTAATCTCCAAATAAAATTTGTAATATTATTAGTTAAATAAGTTATTTTTATAATGATTAAATCCTATATATTTAAGGGAATATGATTCTAATTAATTTAATAGATAGGAGAAAAATTAATCATTTATTTAGAGGGGATAAGTGTAGTTGACTGATGATCATATTAAATTTGAAAAAAGTACAACAACGTGATGACATGGAAGGAAATGGGTATGAATCAATCAACAAAATCCATAGTTAAGATAGTCATGTTTCTAATTTGTTTGATTTTTTATAAAATGAACCCTGGGGGAATATCCTTACAAACCCTAAAGTGTTTTTAGGATGAATGTTTGGACATATGGCTGGATATATCAATGAAAATTCATAATGTTGGTATTTTCATTTTATATGAAAAAATTTATAGGGATTGAATAGGGTTGAGATGAGGAATTATGAACATACCTTGATTAGGAATCATCTGAATGATTAGTATAAACTAGACAAAAAACATAAATGTGTATTGAAATCATTTATGACTACATCAACATATATTATGAAATTCAATGATGTTGTATCATTTACATTATTTCTCTATGCATTTTTTTTAATTTTTTTTTCTATATAGAGTCTACATATTTATTTATTTCAGGATTATTTTATGGTAAATTAAAAAATTTCACCATACCATGTGAAACAATAACATATGGTTAAAAAATTAGGAGAAAATATTAAATCCAAAAGGAGAAATAAGAATATTTTAAATATTTTATGTTGAAATAAATTACCAACAATACATTTTGTTCTTCATATATATTATTTTGATGTCATTCAAGGAATTGATCGACATTATGTTTATTATATTAATATTAATATTAGAGTTAAAGTTGTTTTGTTAGAATTTAAATCACATTGTATAGTAGAATGAACACATAATATTTATAGAATTTATAGAACAAGATCCAATTTTAAAAGATATTAATGATTAATATCACTCACAAATTATTGATAAAAATAGGTAATTTTAACTCATTATATGTAGGTGGTAAACCAATAGCTATATTTTTTTCCAGATGATTTTCATGGTGTTATACCTGATTAAGAGGATGAATTTAATATTAACATAACTACTGATTCTGAAAAAAATATAACCCCCTTATCAATTAGATCATGATGAAAATATTTAATTAAAATATATGTTTCAATATTTTATTTATATAGGTTACGCCCATCACAACACTTCACCATGGGGTGCTCGTATTTTGTATAATAAAAATTAATATTGTTCCATGAGGCTATAAATTTATTATTGAGGGTTTAAAAAAATTTCTATTTATAATAAGTATCAATTTCAAAATTTTAATGAATTAATTGATTATCATTATAGAGATCATTATTTTCAAAATGTTGAAAAGATATCCGGGTACAATCAACTGAATGATGAGGAGGAGGAAAATACAAAAATGATTTTCATACTAGATATGTTAATCATATTTTTTTATATTCAATTTTTTGGTAAAATTACAAACCAATATATTTTGATCTTCAATTGTGTATCTCATGTGAATATTTATATACATTTTTGGATATTTCTATTTATGATGTCAATGGATTCCAAAATAAATATGAAGTCCATAGAAAAATTTATGGATTCTTTTACAAATTGACAATGGAAAAAAGTTGTATTTAAAATTATAAAATTTTATTTTTTATATGAATAAATATGTTTTATTCACAAAATTTTCTAAGAGGATGGCCAAGAAATTGGTCCCACCAATACAAAATTTGTTGATAAATATAAATAACAAAAACAATTTACTGAGATTCCCATATTTATTGGATTAATATGCTATTACTAATTTTTTTTATAAACATTTCATGGTTATTTAGAACACTAAATATAGTAACATAAAAAGGGTTGATGTTTTTTTGAACTTATGAATGTGATTCTTATTATCACTATATGATGTTGAGATTAGTGAATGATCCAGTTTTTTCCATGCCTTCTAGAAATAGTTAATTTTTTTATAGGGATCATTAATTTAATGGATTTGGTTTTCTTATGATTCCTAATTATAAGTTAATTATTTATGATTCATGACAATGGAAACATATAGAGATAAATTATCAAACATATTATTCATAATTGGATGTTTTGTTATCCCCATTAAATTTTTTGAGGAACCATTTATATAAATAAAATTTTGAAATGTATAGTGACCATAAATTTTTCATGAAGATATATAGTCCAAATGAATTGAACATGAGTTAGAGATGATATACTGAACTAATAATATATTATAATTTAATGAAAAATTACTAACTAAGAAAAGAAAACACTTTGGATAATTCATTGGTTAGAAAAATTCATGTTCCATTAATGTTGATTTATTTGGAACATGACCCCTTGGTTAATGATTTGATAAATTTTGTCACGGAATTTGTTGGTGAAACAAATTCCTATTTTTTATTTTATGTTTCTGTGAAGTCATATCTCCAAAAAATAATAAATCATGTTCGGAAGGAAGAATGTGACTTATAAATACATGTTTAATTGGGTAAAAAAATTTGATTCCTTAATTTACTGTTGATAAATATTATTTCATGATATTTGGAAGGAGATTAGTTTTGTGTTTTGTTTCTCATAAAAGAAATAATTTTAATTAAAGATCATAGTTCACCATATTCAGTTCATCCTGAAAGCATTATGATATAAAAATTCATTTAGGTAGTCATTGGATAGAATAAAAAATGATATTGTGGAATGTCTAATGAAATGTTTGCCTTGTCTAAAGGTAATAGAATAGAAACAGCTACTAAATGGGGGGATTCATTCATTACCTATTCTATATTGGATATAATAAAATATAACAATGATTTTTAGAGGTATTATGATAGAATTCTCATGGTAACTATGTGATTTAGTTTATTATTGAACGAATTTCTAAATCTGAACATTTCTTACTTCAATAGTCATTCTATTATTAGATCAACATTATCAACTATAATTCAATGTGATTTTCAGGTTACATGGAGTTTCACACTATTTTATCTGACAAATTTCCCAATATCACATATATTATTTGGAAAGGCCATAAAAAGTCATTGCGGAATGAATTACATTGTAACATTTATTCTCAACCTCATTTTTATAGAGAATCCTATAAAATGATTCAGAAATTAGATGAACTAATACATTTTTTCAATGGATTACAAAGGAAATTATTATCATTTTATTTCTTTTGTAATGTTTTATTATAATAATCGTATTCATTCTACTATAATTATGGATGCTTTTGAAAAATTATATGAAAATATTTTTCAAACTCAATATTTTTTTTTCAGGATGGAAAATTGATGTTGATGGGACCATTATTAGTTGAGGAGGATGATGAGAATGTAAAGAAGATCCAATGACACATTATGACACCTTAGTGCATGTAAGAATTTTATAAGGAAAACATACAGAATGATCATTATTTTGATGTAAATGATCATATAATCCTTAAAATTTCTCATTGGAAAAGTGTTTTGTGTTATCGTAAGAATGATCTATCTAGGTCCATGGTTAATTATACCTTTTGGAATCATGGATAATGTTGTAATAAATTTCTACCATGTTTCTTTTCCCCAGAGTTTTCCAAAATTACATTACACTTTTTCTATTTCGATGTGAAGAAAGTAAGTGTGAGATTGATATTTGTTTCAGCATCATATATAGTTCATCATGAAAATATCATTCAATATGAGGAAAATAATATCCGCATTCATGATCATAGAGTTGAATTACTTTGAAAAAAATGTAATTCACCATGTAATGGATTATTGATAAAACCAAATGGTTAAAGAAACAACATGGGAATCTCAAAATGAAATGAGAGGAATTTATGTCCAATTTTCTATATGTGCATAAATTATTAGTATACAATTTCAAACTAGTGGAATAACCCATTAACTAGTAGAATATGTTTTTCCAAATTTATTAGAATTATGGATATTAATTGTAAAAATTATTATGTAATGTTATTGTTAAACTAAATATATTTCATAAACCTAATGTATTGTATTATTATATTTAAAAGAATAATTGTAAAATTATAAAATATTTATTTAAAAATAACGAATATATGTTTTGATTTTATTATGGAATGTTTATCTTACATTTTATATCATATAATTTTATAAAAAAATTAATTTTATTCATTCGTAAAATATATATATTTGCAAATACAGTATTTATGTGATATATTCAAGATAATAATATGATGTAAATTTTTTAAAAAATTACATAATGAATCTATTATATTATTATAATTAAAACATTTTTGAATTATAATACATAACATATACATTATAATTTATTTTTTTATGAGTTTAAAAGTTGTTTTCAGTGCTTACATGGTGCATGCGCAATTTGTTAACATCATTTTTTATTACTTATAGATAATAAATGACTGTTAAGAAGTAATTTTCAGAACATTTTAGTGATTAAAGTATTTTGTTAATAATTTTCTAATCTATATTTATTATAGAGGAGTCTTTCCCAATGCATGTGTATTTATCATGTATGGCTACACAAGAAAAAATAATAAATTAATGATGTTGTCTTGACATGGATATGAGTAAATAAAGTTATTGAAAAAATCTAAAAAATTATAAGGAATCTAATTAATAAAATATTATAATGTTAATTTATATTTAATTTTTTATATATGAAATAATTCCTTTTAATTCTTATAAAATGATGATGTCATCCTTGTGAAAGAAAATGAAATATAAAAAATGATATTAATTAAAATATTATAACACTAAAATGACCCCAAAAATATGAATAAATCTATTTGAATGCATACAGTTTTGAGAGTATAATATATCAATTAAAATATTTTACTTTTTTTACCCAATTGATTTATTTGATGACCTATATAAAATTTTATATAATAGTTAGTCATTTTTTTCATATTGTAGTTATTAATTATAATAATATTTTAATATATTGATTAATTGAAATTAAATTAAAATATATATATATTGTAATGTTATAAAATTTATCTTCTTCTAGGAAATTTATTATTAATTTTTAGAGCATATATAATTACTACAACGCCTTTAAAAACGATGATGTCATAATTATTTCATTAATTGAAAATTCAAATAAATTATATAATAATATTTAAATAAATATAGTTAAATATTAATATGATGTTACATTATTTATATAGTTCACTGTAATATGTAAAAATATAATAAAATTTATTTTTCTAATTTGTATGTTTTTTAATTTTATTTGAATTCATTATAATGAATACTGTTAAAAATGACTGATTTTTTTTATTAATATAATTTAAAAAAATTATTTATAAATAAAATAACATTGTATAAGTATAATTGGGATAAAAGTTTTAAAAAAATAAAATTCCATTTTTGTTTTTAGGTCTTTTGAATTTATTTAACCATATATGAGATTTAATATACTTTAAATGTTTTTGTATTTCTTAAATTTTACCACACCTGGATTATAAAAAGAGACACATTTCTACATTTAATTTCATCAAATTGATCCATCATTATAGAATATAAACTTCCTAATTAACTTCTCCTCACCCCTTTTAATATTTTATTGTTTTTGTCTCTCAAAAAATCCAATTCTAAAAAAATTAATGAGGTTCTAGAGGGGAAAAGAATCAAGTGGAAAAAACCTTTTATCACTCTTAGAAAATATTTATCACATATACCTTATCCTCAACCCCGATAATATGAATCAGGATAAATCAAATATCATATATATAAATTAATTTTATTTTGATAATTATTTATTCAATGTCAACTCCTTTATTTTATTCTTTTATTCTGAAAATTAAATTTGATGTCTCTTGTTTGTCAATCGACTGCCTATGTGAATGATGACTTTTTATTTCACAATATTGTATTCATGGAATGTTTAAAATCACATTAATATTATAGAATAATATAAATTTATATATTTTCTCACTTTTTTTGTATTATTTTTCATTGAAATGTAATTCCATAATTAAAAAAATATGGAAATGATGAAAATGAATTCACCGGAAACAATTGAAATAACAAATTTTTTTTATAAATTTGTGTAATGATGTTAAAAAATATCATATAAATTTTTATTTATATTGATACATTTGTTAAATATATTAGTAACACTTTTTAAACAATTATATATGTGTTTTTATCATGATTTATGTAGGAAGAACCCAAGGTAATGGGTTTTCTTATAAAATTATCATTAATGTTTTTATGAAAAAAAATTGTTTTTAACATATTTAGAATGTAGGTATTTTTCCACATTCGTGAGTCTATAATGTTTTTATGTCTTTTTTAAAATTTAATATGTTTATTTTCATATAAAATATTTTCATTTGAATTTACATGGTCTTCTATTAAAATAACCGATTTCCCGTATGATTTTTTCGTATTTCAAGTGTTCATGTTTTATGGTTATGTTATGGTTATTGGTAATAGAATTTGATGAGGGGTGGTTCATACATCTCAATTCAATTAATAAAGTATTATTAATATGGTAGTTGACCATAATGGTTATTCCAAGTATAACATTGAAGGTTACACCATATGATAGATGTGTGGGTTACATCATATAGAAGCCATGAAAGTTATATTGTATAAATTTTTGGTGGGATACAAATAATATGATTACCTTGATGATTAAAATGATAATTATCTGTGGTATATTATTCACCATGTTACAGAAATGGTTTATTTATTTTTTCTATATTTTATGGAAGTCACACATTTCATAAAGTTTCTATATAATAATTTTTTTGTGAGAAGAATTCCTTTGATAAAATTATTTTATAATTTTATATGTTATCATAGATTAATGATTAAATTATTTTATATGACCCTAACAATAATTTTTGGGTTCATAAACTGACTTAAATTATTTTTCACATATTATAAGGATGATTAAAAAAATAAGAGGGAACAATGAATATTTTGAATAATTCTAATTTTTGTAAAAACATATGTATATTAGAAAAATTTGAAATGATTTTATTAGTATACACATTTCATGATTTTGGGATTTTATGAATGAATTAATACTTGATTATCTCAAACTCCAAATCAAGAAAATCATTAGGTATCTGAAAAAGTAAATTCTAGTTGAATTAATAACAGTATATAATGTTCATCTCTGGGAAAAAATATTCAGCTTCTACATCAGACAATAACATATTAGATTTTTTCATTGAGAAATTTTTAGAAGGACATGATCACCTACCTTAGGTGAATAATCATTTCTCCATTTATCCACATAATTGTTTTTCCATATCTATGTTTTAAACATGCATCACTAAATCATCTATATTTTCTCATCCATTTCCTCTACCAAATATGGTTTAATTAATTTCCATTCCACTACATCATTCCCAAATTATGGTTTTTGACACTACAATCCATGTACTTCCTCAAAAGATTCCATATATATTCTAAAATGGAATCTTTTATAAATATAGTATTAAAAAATAGACATTCATCCCAAATACCTATTAATCCATCAAATGAAACAAAATTATAAATTGGGTGGTTAGAATTTTCCTATCATACTATCATCCTAATTCAACATGATCATCCATACTAGAATATAAGTGAGTAACTAAAGCCTTTTTCATTTCTTTAAAAAAATCGTAGGTGAACAGGAAAAAAATGATCTTATACAACTGAAATAGGCACACCATGTGACATGGAAATATCCTTTACATATGGTAAATAATATTCTCTCAAGGAATTGTATCTATAATGGGAATGTAGTGCACATAATTAGAAAAAATTCCAACAATAACCCAAAACAGTTTCCTACATATGAAATTCATTTCAAATACATCTTTGAAATCCATATATATGTAATTCAATAATTACTGAGGAACTACAATATGATAAATTATTCCCTTTAGTATGTGTTTTATTCTTTAACATGATAAATTGTAAAATACTTCTCATTAAATTCACTAAATTTTCATTTCATTTTATCACATTAGTATTAATCCCAAAGGCCTTTGAACATCACAATGTTCTCTGAATGAATGGAAAACAAAAAATATATGGGAATCATTCAACAACAAGATCCCCAATAATAAATCACATTTTAAATATAATCTATATCTAAATCTTAAAAATAAATCTTCATTAATATTAAAATCTGTTAATGATCCTTTCTTAATAGATATAATTTTTTCAAGATAATATTGACCCACCATTTGATTTCTCATAATTCATTATTACATAGTCAACTGTAGTGATACCTGAAAAAAATCAATGATGTCCCTACAACAAGACCATATAGAATAAAAATTCATCAAATCATAAACCAAACAGTCATGTTCAGAACATTAAATTTTTAATGTAGCATTACATTGTTGACTCAATTATTCATCAATTATATATTATTTTCATATAATATAATGAATAATTGCATTATAACCATTTAATAGTTCTATATATTTCATTTGTATCATGATAAATTATTTATGTGTAAATATAAAACATAAATTTTTTTAGAGTAGTGTATATTTCCACATTACTCAATATAAGTGATGCATCTGAATTATTAATGAGAAAATAGTATCTTATTCAAAATCATGTATAGTAAAATTTAACCCATGTGTTTTTATCTGAAATGAATAATATTTTATGTCAAATTTGGTATGTGAGGATGGTATAGAATGGTTTAATAGAGCAGACTAAAATTTAAAATAAAATAATCAGATTTCAAAAATTAATTTTAAAATTAAAATATTAAAGTTAATTTGTAGCATAAAATGTAAAGAATACAATATTTTTTTTAATTAACATCAATTCAAAGTTGGCTACTTGACATTTAAACCTCTCTACTCAGTGAGATGTACATGTGTACTAAAAATTATTTATATAGAAGAAATATAAACCAATTACAAAATAATTTTATATTGAAGGGATAACGATGACACTAATTTCATTATGTGGAGTCAAAACTATTACAACCTCCCATTAGATATAGGGCATCAAAACCCAAATTTATCAAACATTAGATACATTGTGTCACAAGAATTAGATCATGAATTTA
Source organism: Viscum album (assembly GCA_963277665.1). Lineage (NCBI taxonomy): Eukaryota > Viridiplantae > Streptophyta > Magnoliopsida > Santalales > Viscaceae > Viscum > Viscum album. The sequence continues at coordinate 220,341,802 of OY728158.1, forward strand.
CAATCTGAGAGTCATAAACCAATGAAAATAATAGAAAATGTTTTTTTTGTAAAAGCACAAAAAATAGTAGAGTTCTTGTGAGAGTAGAGAGAAAGTGTCAGAGACTCAAAAGTATATGAATAAAGTTAAAAAAGGAGAGCACAAGGATAGGTTGTCGAGGTATTTATTGGCTCATCTATTAAAGTCATTCATAGTTGAATACTAATAAATTTATCACTTGAGAGATCACAGAAGTGATGATACAAAGTGTCGTAAGATGTTGCAAATTCCCAACAGTTCCAATAATATCATCCTTTTCCCTTTGAAAAATAATACTATAAAAAATGTTAATGTGTGTCTGGAATTTTATTATACTGTGTAGATAACCTATAAAAAAGAAATGATATATATATAAATATAAATAATAATCACCAGGTTCAATGTTTCTCCTTCCATTGGATATTAAAAATAAATGGACTCCAGAGCGATCATAAATATCTCTATAAAAATTTCAATACCATTTCCTCTTTATTTGTATAGAATAATTCTATAATAAAATAATTCAATATAATTTGATTAAGTCTACAAATAATATTTCTATAAATATACCATAATTTAATGATTTAAAACACTGATTCAAATCCATTACATTAAATTATAATTTATTAAAAATAGTTCCTATAAACAATCAACACAAATAAAAATTACATTAAATTAATTGAATTTAAATAATTTTGAGAAATCCAAATTTATGGAAAAAGGCACTGAAAAAGTTATTAATTTTTATCATTAAAAATTTCAACAAAAATTTGAACAAATAATTTTTTAAAATCAATATATTTTTTGTGAATTTTTTCAGAAGAGAACCCCAATAACAAATCCATATATATGCAGAAAATCAATTTAAAAAAATGAATAGAATGAACAGTAACATTGAGAATGATAAGTAACATAGCGTAGGGATGCTGAATTGTAATGTTGTATAGCGATGGTTAATAATAACATCGGTTATGTAATATACATTGTGTAATGAACAATAATCTATTTAATGAACCATACTTTCCGAAATGAACAGTAACACAAGGTTGATGAACTATAATTTCTAGAATGAAGAGTCTCATAAGGATGATAAACTATATTATGTAGAATAAAAATTAATGAAGGGTTAAGGAATGATACATTTCACTATTCATGAAAATTTTGACACCATATTTTAACAATCTTCAATGAATTTTTATGGGATCTAAATAGAAGATTCAGACTTTTTTCAAAGGGACTTTTTAAAAAAAACATATTATCATTCTAATGGATATAGAATAAAATTAATTTGACAACTATAGATTCTATAATAATCTAAAAATTAAAAAAATGTAAAAACTAGTGTTTTGATAAATTAAATAAAAAATTTATTGAATTTAATCACCATTTAGAAGAAATTTTTAGACATCGATGTAAACTAATAAAATAAATATAATCATATTTTTTCTATAAAATAATGTATCATCCAAATTTGTTATATTCAACAGTTTCAATTAAATAAATATTTAAACTTTTTAAAAAAACATTATAGAGTTTATAAAACTACAAAAACAAATTAATTTAATTATACAATAATTAAAATTCATTTCTATACTTCCTCATAAATGAATGAAATGTATATAAATATCATATAAATGGAACTAGATAAGAATAATAAAAATATAAAAACTAAAGTGTATGAAATAATTAAATTATAGAATGAGTTTTATATGAATAAACACATTTAATTAAACAAAATGAAACATGGACCTGAAAATAAACTCCCTAATTAATCAGTCACAAGTATGAACATATACAAAAAATATCCCCCATTTTGATTGACATAAAATCCGAAATATTTGAAAATTTTAAAATTATTTTAAATCATTTAATACGTATTTATTTCTAAATGTTTATTTCTCTGCATTTACTTCCAAAATTACATTACACTTTTTCTATTTTGATGTGAAGAAAGTAAGTGTGAGATTGATATTTGTTTCAGCATCATATATAGTTCATCATGAAAATATCATTCAATATGAGGAAAATAATATCCGCATTTATGATCATAGAGTTGAATTACTTTGAAAAAAATGTAATTCACCATGTAATGGATTATTGATAAAACCAAATGGTTAAAGAAACAACATGGGAATCTCAAAATGAAATGAGAGGAATTTATGTCCAATTTTCTATATGTGCATAAATTATTAGTATACAATTTCAAACTAGTGGAATAACCCATTAACTAGTAGAATATGTTTTTCCAAATTTATTAGAATTATGGATATTAATTGTAAAAATTATTATGTAATGTTATTGTTAAACTAAATATATTTCATAACCCTAATGTATTGTATTATTATATTTAAAAGAATAATTGTAAAATTATAAAATATTTATTTAAAAATAACGAATATATGTTTTGATTTTATTATGGAATGTTTATCTTACATTTTATATCATATAATTTTATAAAAAAATTAATTTTATTCATTCGTAAAATATATATATTTGTAAATACAGTATTTATGTGATATATTCAAGATAATAATATGATGTAAATTTTTTAAAAAATTACATAATGAATCTATTATATTATTATAATTAAAACATTTTTGAATTATAATACATAACATATACATTATATTTTTTTTATGAGTTTAAAAGTTGTTTTCAGTGCTTACATGGTGCATGCGCAATTTGTTAACATCATTTTTTATTACTTATAGATAATAAATGACTGTTAAGAAGTAATTTTCAGAACATTTTAGTGATTAAAGTATTTTGTTAATAATTTTCTAATCTATATTTATTATAGAGGAGTCTTTCCCAATGCATGTGTATTTATCATGTATGGCTACACAAGAAAAAATAATAAATTAATGATGTTGTCTTGACATGGATATGAGTAAATAAAGTTATTGAAAAAATCTAAAAAATTATAAGGAATCTAATTAATAAAATATTATAATGTTAATTTATATTTAATTTTTTATATATGAAATAATTCCTTTTAATTCTTATAAAATGATGATGTCATCCTTGTGAAAGAAAATGAAATATAAAAAATGATATTAATTAAAATATTATAACACTAAAATGACCCCAAAAATATGAATAAATCTATTTGAATGCATACAGTTTTGAGAGTATCATATATCAATTAAAATATTTTACTTTTTTTACCCAATTGATTTATTTGATGACCTATATAAAATTTTATATAATAGTTAGTCATTTTTTTCATATTGTAGTTATTAATTATAATAATATTTTAATATATTGATTAATTGAAATTAAATTAAAATATATATATATTGTAATGTTATAAAATTTATCTTCTTCTAGGAAATTTATTATTAATTTTTAGAGCATATATAATTACTACAACACCTTTAAAAACGATGATGTCATAATTATTTCATTAATTGAAAATTCAAATAAATTATATAATAATATTTAAATAAATATAGTTTAAAGGTGAGTCACACACTCAAGGAAATCATTTGAATAGTTTAAAATTTTAAAAGTCATGGAGGGTCCACTAAGCCTTAGTCAAATAAATCTAAGAAATCTAAAATCACATTATATTAAATGTAATACATATATTGGATGAAAAACCCATTTAGAGTATTTTATTACATAAGTATTGGGATTTTATGAAGACATAAAACACATTATATATTTACAAGATATTTAATTATTACCCAAAAAAGATATTTTTTGGTGAATTATGAAAAATTTACAATTGGATAATTTTGACATCCAGATTCCAAAATTAATTTTATTTTATCTAATAAATTTTATAAATAACTGAATTTCTACTTTTAAAATAAAAACAGATATTTATCGAATATTCATGGGTTAGGAAAAAAACATATTTCATTCCTTAATAAAAATTACAACTATATTCATAATAATTATATAATCATTTTAAATTAAAAAGAAGTTATTCAATAATAATATTTAAAAATAATAATATTTTACTAAAAATTTATTCATTCATAAAAATATATTTTGTATTGAACATTAACTAGAAATATTATTTATTATTAAAAAAATATGTATAATGTAAAAATAATAAAAGGAATATATATTATTTATTTAATACAATAAAATGTACATAAATATAGTGTTAGGGTATTGTTATGTAGCCCCTTATAACACCCGTATAAGTCCTAAGGGTAAGCAGTGTGATGGTGACATACTCTTGGGGAGGTTCAGATAACATTGTTTGGGTGGTAATCTCTATTATCTTCCACTTCTCCTATAGGTGGTTATGCTCATGCTTAACGTGTTGAAGCTCAAATTGGGATTGATTGAGAGAAATTCCTAGTGACACTGCCAATTTTCTAAGCATCAAAAAATGGGATTAGGATGGAACAATTCAACCGAATGAGGCAACGTATTTCTTTATCTGAGTAAATTGGATTTTTAGCGCCCTATATTTATTCTATTCTTGTGGTCAATATTCAGCATCTATATTAGATACTATACAATTCATCAGTGTTTTTTAAAATAAAAAACATATAAAACCAAGGATGTGCATATGTTAAATAATAATTATACATAATAATGACTTTAATAAGATCATGTGAAAATTTCCATTAATTAATGTTTGTGGCATCACATTATTCTCTATCATGAGAGGTGGTAATGGAAAAACAAAAAACATCATTTCGTGAGGAAGTAGTATACCATAAACTTGAATAATGAATTATTAACCCATTTTATTGTAGTGTGTTTTAATTTATATTGAACCATTAAATTAAAAATATCATTTTATTTTTATTAATTATGTTATTATAAAATTATTTTTTAATAATTACTGATTTGAGGGGGAAATAAATAAAACCAAAACACATATTGATGAAAGATTCATCCTCTTGAGGTAACTCTTTTTGGTTTTCAACAAATGACATTTTTGGTTGTATTGCATCTCAAATTAATTATTAATGGATGGAATTATGATAAAAATTAATTAATTTTGTTAGGTATTATACAGGTAATTCTTATTTTCATCTGTGAAGAGAGCTTCATAGGGGGAGAATTTTTTAACTAAATTAATTGGATTAATTGTAAATTTTTTACTGAGGGAATTAAACACAATTCTATTAAATGACATGTGGATTTTGTAATAATGAAATATTTATACTAAATGGGATATTATTATAATATATCCCCAAAATTGTTTTCTGATAGGATTTTAGGACATTTTTACACATTCTATAACTTTTAAATCACATTGTAATTTATATTTGTACATTAATTATGGGGATTAATTTTAAATATATTCAATAATCACATAGACAAATAATTATGTTGAACATATTTTAAATTTTAGATTATAATGATTCTCAAAGTTTTCTACATTTTTATAAATTCAAATCACATATATGTGAAGAATTAAATTATTATTAATCCACCATTCATTGTGAAATGATAACCTTTTTATAAGAGTATTTTTTAGAAAATGATGATTATATATTGAAAATTCAAATTAATTTATTTTTATTTGAATATAAAATAATATATCATGTTTTATATTTTATAAATTTTGTTTAAAACATTCCCGATTAGCTATTATTTTAATTAATTCAAAAGGTTGTGAATTATGTATTTTGAAAATGATTTTAGAAAAACACAACTTTAAATAAATTCATTTGTTAAGAAATAGTATAATGTTGATAAAAAATTAAATAAGTCGAATTTATATTCATATATATCACATAATATATGTTATAATATATTAATAAAATTATTATACACTTAAAATATATAATTTAATAAAAATAAATTGATTCATTACTAAAATCAGTATTTTTCAATATGTAGATTAAAATCTAAAATCAATGAAAAATCTATAAATTTTAACCAACGTAAATTCAGAAATTTGGATTAAAAAATTATTTTATAATAAATATTAAAATAAGAAAAAAACTTTTTTCATTATTTTAATATAAAATTATATTAAATGTGTTTAATTAAACTATTTTCTTTTCTATTACAAATTAATTAATTTTTTAATACATAATATACCTACATATTTTATGTGAAAATGATATTTACTATAAATAATATGATACTGCATAATTTCCCATTTTATAAATTTTTACCCCATAATTATATTCAGTTTTTAATAATTTATGGATACATATCACACATTGCGATTTCATATTTTCATGATTCCCCTTAAACCATATGGTTTTTCAATAAACATTTTAACATAATATTAAAAATGTTCCAAAAAACCTTCTCTTTATGGACATGAATCAAAATATTTCCCCCAATTTAATAATTTATTCCAACTGATATATTTTTTTGGATTAGAAGATTATATGTTTACCCAAAATACATATTTAATATGAAAACAAGATATATATTGTGTACATCAGATATAATCATAGGAAAATAAACATGGAAGGAAATTGATCCAAAATTCTCAAGAAAATAATATGGCTGAATGGACCATTGTATTTGCTTATCAACCTAGGTACTATTATAAAAATTGGTTCTTATATTTTTTTTTATTCCCGGATTAACTAATAAAACTCATTATGTTAATTAATTCTTAAAATAAAAATATTTTTTAAATAATTTCTTATATTATTATATATAAAAGATTAATAGTAAAATTAATGCATATTAATTTTGGAAAAAATAATTTAAATTCTGAAATTATAATGAAAAAAATTTATTTACAATAAATTTTTAGAAATTATGATAAAATTTATATTTTGGTGAATAGTAAAATATTCATTTTTTTTAAACGTTATTTTAGGTGAAAAATTCAGGAAATAATTATGATGTAATCTTAAATAAATTTATTGAATGAGTTGGTTATGATATTAAATTATAAATAATTTTATAAAATAATTCAGATAAACTATGTTATAATTTATTTCATAGTAAGTATAAAAATTATTGTCACAGTTGACATAGTTCCATCCTAGCATTAGAAAAGTCATTTTTGGATCATTATAGATTACAATTGAGTTCCAAAAATTACTTTTATGAATTTCTAATTCATATTTTTCTTCTTAGTTAATAAGTTTATATTTATATAAATGTTTTCTCATACAATGGCATGGTCAATGCTCATGTATTGGAAAAAAGAATTAAAAAAAATTTAAATATGTTTTCTTGTAATCAATATGAGAATCTATACATAATTTATAATTATAAATAATTATCATGAATATAATTAATTATTTTTTATAATATTAATTTATTTTAAGTTAATATATATATTATATAAAGAACTATAATATCTTTATAATGATGAATCAATACTTGTTCTTGAAAAAGATAAATATATAAAATCATATTATAAAAAATTACAAGAACCCTAAAATGACCCAAAAATATAAATAAATATACTTGGACGTTTATTATTCATATAATATATTATTTTTATTATAATTTGGTAATTTATGGACCCAATTCATTCACACTAATACAAATATAAAATTTAATTTAAAAGTATGTCATGTAGTTCTCAATATAAATTTTAATTAGTATAATTTTTTAATATATGTTGAAAGATAAAATTTATTATAAAACATAATTTTAATGCAATTAAATTAAACACCATAAGGAGTTGTATTTATAAAAGTTGATATAGAATAAATAATTACCTTATTTACTTTCACTACAATGATTACATAATTATCTATTTATTGAAAAAATAATATAATTGATATTTAAAATATCAAAATTAACATAAGATGAGATTTAATTGGTAATAAATCACTTCTATATAAAATATATTATGTATTTGATATAAGGAAATATTTATTTCCATATTTGAAACTCTTTATGATATTTTAGTGTCATATTGATTAATAATGATTATGTTGACAATAGTTGCTTTTCAGTAATGAGATATTTTATTAATTTATTTTGAAAACCCCAAACCCTGAATAATTCTAAATGAATAAAAAAATTTCAAAAATATAATCCACATTATATTTTTATTGTTTTTGGGATTCCTTAACCGTATATTATACTTATTATATAATTATAGTTTATGTAATTCCATAATTTTCCCTCACCTCAAATATTAAAATTGACTGATTCAATTAATAAATTTCATCACATTGACTCTTATTACTCTACTATACTCTACCAAATTACATTACCCTCACCCTTTCTACATTTTTAGTTTTCTGGTCTCCTGAAAATACTATCTTTTAAAATCCTTATAAGGATTCTTGAGGAGAAAATAATCAAGAGGTAAATACCTTCTTATGTCTTTTAAATTCATTATCGCATCTAAATTATCATACCCCATGTACAATATTCCAAGATTTCTCCAGAATAATAAATAAAATTTAATTTTGTAATATTAATGTTATATTTCCCAATAGATATCTTATTCTTTAATTTTTTTATGATAACAATTGTAGTATGTGGTTTGTCAATTCACCATAATCACAAATGTGTGATTTTAATTACTAGAAACTAATCCATTGAATGATAAAATTGAATAATAATTTTTTAAAATTAATTATCAATATATGTTCATAATTGTGTAATATTATTTATTTTGGATATGGATGTCAACAATAAACTTATCCTAGAATCCATGTAATGAACGCAACTGAAACAACTGAAATAACAAACTGATATTAATAAATAAGTGGAAAGGTGTTATATAACAATATAACTAGTTATTATTGACATTAATATAGTAATATAATATAGTAAAAAAATAATTAAATCTATTATATAAATGTTTTTAGCATGTTTCAATTAAAAATAACCTGAGGTAATGGATTTATCATTTACAATCTTCTTTAATGATTTTATTAAAATATAAAAATTATTTTTAACAAATATGGAATCATAGAATTTTTCCACTATCTTGACATATGAATTTTTTGATGTATCATATAAAATAATAAAAGTTTATATTCCATGAGAATTATGAATATTTTATTCGCATAGTATTCATTTAAATGTTTTTATTGTCCATGAGAAATGTTTTTACGATTCAAGAATTCTTGTATTATGATTATTTTCTGGTTTTTGAGAATTTATTATAGTGATTGTTTAGTCATATATTTAATTCTAATCATTAGTTATGTCGATGATTGATGTCAAAAATAATGGTTATTCCAACTATATCTATGATGATTAGACCATAAGGATGTACTAATGGTTACATCATAATGTCTTTGAGGGTTACATAGTATGCTGTCCCTGAGGATTAGAAATCAATAGATAGTCACAAGGGTTACAATAATATGTTTATATGAAAATTTATTCCCTATGATACCTAAATGGTTTTTTTAATGTTTTTTTGTTGGTAATTTTTTGAGAATATTTTTCTCATTCAATATTGAATTTTTTTTCAAGGTTTAAGGATATGTAAGTGAAATGAATAAGAAAATATGAATCTTTTTCAGAATTCATTTGTTATTAAATACTATTTGTTTTTGAAAAAAATGATACAATTTTATTAATGTCCATTTTCATTCTTGTAGGATTTCATTAACTAATTATGACCTATTTTAGTAAAACTATATACCAAAATGATCATTTGGAATGAAAAATTATTAATTATAGTTGAATTTACTATTTTGTATAATGTTTTAGACATGGTCCTTAAAGTTTCAATCAGAGAACTGCAAAGATTAAATTTGTCGTTAGGATGATTCCAATAGAATATAAATTAAATCTTATACATTATAATTAATTTAAAATAATATATTAATGAAAATTTCCCATGTTTCATTTTCTAAGATATAGATGAATGGTTTTCTATAGATGAAAATTTGATGTTAAAGACAAAAGGAACTAATAGAATGATATCCTTAATAATCCATAGCCTGGAATGTTGGGAATTAGATTTGAGTAGTTTATGACTATAATGAAGCAATTAAAACAGACATTAAATGGATGTGTAATATATTTAAGAGAACATACAGAGAAACCAAAAGGAATATAATGATTGTGGACCACTTTCTAAGGAAACACCCTCATGGTTACTATAGATTATTTGAACTAGTAGTGGAATAAGGGTGGGTTCAATCACATTAAAAATAATATATTGCATGAAATATTAAAATAATAAAATGTACATTCTAAATATTATTAATTTTTATAGTTAATATGATTAGTGGTGGTCAATTTCTTGAATTTCAAGTATATTAGTACATGCATGTCTTAGAGTGGGATTAATTTAAAAATATTTTTCCGGAAACATAATTTCATATTGTTAATATATATTTTATTGAGAAATATTCTTAAATTGAAAAAATTTGTATGTTTTATTTCATGTATGATGAAAAATTTATCCAATTTTTAATGTAATCTCCAAATAAAATTTGTAATATTATTAGTTAAATAAGTTATTTTTCTAATGATTAAATCCTATATATTTAAGGGAATATGATTCTAATTAATTTAATAGATAGGAGAAAAATTAATCATTTATTTAGAGGGGATAAGTGTAGTTGACTGATGATCATATTAAATTTGAAAAAAGTACAACAACGTGATGACATAGAAGGCAATGGGTATGAATAAATCAACAAAATCCATAGTTAAGATAGTCATGTTTCTAATTTGTTTGATTTTTTATAAAATGAACCCTGGGGGAATATCCTTACAAACCCTAAAGTGTTTTTAGGATGAATGTTTGGACATATGGCTGGATATATCAATGAAAATTCATAATGTTGGTATTTTCATTTTATATGAAAAAATTTATAGGGATTGAATAGGGTTGAGATGAGGAATTATGAACATACCTTGATTAGGAATCATCTGAATGATTAGTATAAACTAGACAAAAAACATAAATGTGTAGTGAAATCATTTATGACTACATCAACATATATTATGAAATTCAATGATGTTGTATCATTTACATTATTTCTCTATGCATTTTTTTTAATTTTTTTTTCTATACAGAGTCTACATATTTATTTATTTCAGGATTATTTTATGGTAAATTAAAAAATTTCACCATACCATGTGAAACAATAACATATGGTTAAAAAATTAGGAGAAAATATTAAATCCAAAAGGAGATATAAGAATATTTTAAATATTTTATGTTGAAATAAATTACCAACAATACATTTTGTTCTTCATATATATTATTTTGATGTCATTAAAGGAATTGATCGACATTATGTTTATTATATTAATATTAATATTAGAGTTAAAGTTGTTTTGTTAGAATTTAAATCACATTGTATAGTTGAATGAACACATAATATTTATAGAATTTATAGAACAAGATCCAATTTTAAAAGATATTAATGATTAATATCACTCACAAATTATTGATAAAAATAGGTAATTTTAACTCATTATATGTAGGTGGTAAACCAATAGCTATATTTTTTTCCAGATGATTTTCATAGTGTTATACCTGATTAAGAGGATGAATTTAATATTAACATAACTACTGATTCTGAAAAAAATATAACCCCCTTATCAATTAGATCATGATGAACATATTTAATTAAAATATATGTTTCAATATTTTATTTATATAGGTTACGCCCATCACAACACTTCACCATGGGGTGCTCGTATTTTGTATAATAAAAATTAATATTGTTCCATGAGGCTATAAATTTATTATTGAGGGTTTAAAAAAATTTCTATTTATAATAAGTATCAATTTCAAAATATTAATGAATTAATTGATTATCATTATAGAGATCATTATTTTCAAAATGTTGAAAAGATATCCGGGTACAATCAACTGAATGATGAGGAGGAGGAAAATACAAAAATGATTTTCATACTAGATATGTTAATCATATTTTTTTATATTCAATTTTTTGGTAAAAATCCATACCAATATATTTTGATCTTCAATTGTGTATCTCATGTGAATATTTATATACATTTTTAGATATTTCTATTTATGATGTCAATGGATTCCAAAATAAATATGAAGTTTATAGAAAAATTTATGGATTCTTTTACAAATTGACAATGGAAAAAAGTTGTATTTAAAATTATAAAATTTTATTTTTTATATGAATAAATATGTTTTATTCACAAAATTTTCTAAGAGGATGGCCAAGAAATTGGTCCCACCAATACAAAATTTGTTGATAAATATAAATAACAAAAACAATTTACTGAGATTCCCATATTTATTGGATTAATATGCTATTACTAATTTTTTTATAAACATTTCATGGTTATTTAGAACACTAAATATAGTAACATAAAAAGGGTTGATGTTTTTTTTGAACTTATGAATGTGATTCTTATTATCACTATATGATGTGGAGATTAGTGAATGATCCAATTTTTTCCATGCCTTCTAGAAATAGTTAATTTTTTTATAGGGATCATTAATTTAATGGATTTGGTTTTCTTATGATTCCTAATTATAAGTTAATTATTTATGATTCATGACAATGGAAACATATAGAGATAAATTATCAAATATATTATTCATAATTGGATGTTTTGTTATCCCCATTAAATTTTTTGAGGAACCATTTATATAAATAAAATTTTGAAATGTATAGTGACCATAAGTTTTTCATGAAGATATATAGTCCAAATGAATTGAACATGAGTTAGAGATGATATACTGAACTAATAATATATTATAATTTAATGAAAAATTACTATCTAAGAAAATAAAACACTTTGGATAATTCATTGGTTAGAAAAATTCATGTTCCATTAATGTTGATTTATTTGGAACATGACCCCTTGGTTAATGATTTGATAAATTTTGTCACGGAATTTGTTGGTGAAACAAATTCCTATTTTTTATTTTATGTTTCTGTGAAGTCATATCTCCAAAAAATAATAAATCATGTTCGGAAGGAAGAATGTGACTTATAAATACATGTTGAATTGGGTAAAAAAATTTGATTCCTTAATTTACTGTTGATAAATATTATTTCATGATATTTGGAAGGAGATTAGTTTTGTGTTTTGTTTCTCATAAAAGAAATAATTTTAATTAAAGATCATAGTTCACCATATTCAGTTCATCCTGAAAGCATTATGATATAAAAATTAATTTAGGTAGCCATTGGATAGAATAAAAAATGATATTGTGGAATGTCTAATGAAATGTTTGCCTTGTCTAAAGGTAATAGAATAGAAACAGCTACTAAATGGGGGGATTCATTCATTACCTATTCTATATTGGATATAGGAAAATATAACAATGATTTTTTAGAGGTATTATGATAGAATTCTCATGGTAACTATGTGATTTAGTTTATTATTGAATGGATTTCTAAATCTGAACATTTCTTACTTCAATAGTCATTCTATTATTAGATCAACATTATCAACTATAATTCAATGTGATTTTCAGGTTACACAGAGTTTCACACTATTTTATCTGACAAATTTCCCAATATCACATATATTATTTGGAAAGGCCATAAAAAGTCATTGCGGAATGAATTACATTGTAACATTTATTCTCAACCTCATTTTTATAGAGAATCCTATAAAATGATTCAGAAATTAGATGAACTAATACATTTTTTCAATGGATTACAAAGGAAATTATTATCATTTTATTTCTTTTGTAATGTTTTATTATAATAATCGTATTCATTCTACTATAATTATGGATGATTATGAAAAATTATATGAAAATATTTTTCAAACTCAATATTTTTTTTAGGATGGAAAATTGATGTTGATGGGACCATTATTAGTTGAGGAGGATGATGAGAATGTAAAGAAGATCCAATGACACATTATGACACCTTAGTGCATGTAAGAATTTTATGAGGAAAACATACAGAATGATCATTATTTTGATGTAAATGATCATATAATCCTTAAAATTTCTCATTGGAAAACTGTTTTGTGTTATCGTAAGAATGATCTATCTAGGTCCATGGTTAATTATACCTTTTGGAATCATGGATAATGTTGTAATAAATTTCTACCATGTTTCTTTTCCCCAGAGTTTTCCAAAATTACATTACACTTTTTCTATTTCAATGTGAAGAAAGTAAGTGTGAGATTGATATTTGTTTCAGCATCATATATAGTTCATCATGAAAATATCATTCAATATGAGGAAAATAATATCCGCATTCATGATCATAGAGTTGAATTACTTTGAAAAAAATGTAATTCACCATGTAATGGATTATTGATAAAACCAAATGGTTAAAGAAACAACATGGGAATCTCAAAATGAAATGAGAGGAATTTATGTCCAATTTTCTATATGTGCATAAATTATTAGTATACAATTTCAAACTAGTGGAATAACCGATTAACTAGTAGAATATGTTTTTCCAAATTTATTAGAATTATGGATATTAATTGTAAAAATTATTATGTAATGTTATTGTTAAACTAAATATATTTCATAAACCTAATGTATTGTATTATTATATTTAAAAGAATAATTGTGAAATTATAAAATATTTATTTAAAAATAACGAATATATGTTTTGATTTTATTATGGAATGTTTATCTTACATTTTATATCATATAATTTTATAAAAAAATTAATTTTATTCATTCGTAAAATATATATATTTGTAAATACAGTATTTATGTGATATATTCAAGATAATAATATGATGTAAATTTTTTAAAAAATTACATAATGAATCTATTATATTATTATAATTAAAACATTTTTGAATTATAATACATAACATATACATTATAATTTATTTTTTTTATGAGTTTAAAAGTTGTTTTCAGTGCTTACATGGTGCATGCGCAATTTGTTAACATCATTTTTTATTACTTATAGATAATAAATGACTGTTAAGAAGTAATTTTCAGAACATTTTAGTGATTAAAGTATTTTGTTAATAATTTTCTAATCTATATTTATTATAGAGGAGTCTTTCCCAATGCATGTGTATTTATCATGTATGGCTACACAAGAAAAAATAATAAATTAATGATGTTGTCTTGACATGGATATGAGTAAATAAAGTTATTGAAAAAATCTAAAAAATTATAAGGAATCTAATTAATAAAATATTATAATGTTAATTTATATTTAATTTTTTATATATGAAATAATTCCTTTTAATTCTTATAAAATGATGATGTCATCCTTGTGAAAGAAAATGAAATATAAAAAATGATATTAATTAAAATATTATAACACTAAAATGACCCCAAAAATATGAATAAATCTATTTGAATGCATACAGTTTTGAGAGTATCATATATCAATTAAAATATTTTACTTTTTTTACCCAATTGATTTATTTGATGACCTATATAAAATTTTATATAATAGTTAGTCATTTTTTTCATATTGTAGTTATTAATTATAATAATATTTTAATATATTGATTAATTGAAATTAAATTAAAATATATATATATTGTAAGGTTATAAAATTTATCTTCTTCTAGGAAATTTATTATTAATTTTTAGAGCATATATAATTACTACAACGCCTTTAAAAACGATGATGTCATAATTATTTCATTAATTGAAAATTCAAATAAATTATATAATAATATTTAAATAAATATAGTTTAATATTAATATGATGTTACATTATTTATATAGTTCACTGTAATATGTAAAAATATAATAAAATTTATGTTTTTAATTTGTATGTTTTTTAATTTTATTTGAATTCATTATAATGAATACTGTTAAAAATGACTGATTTTTTTTATTAATATAATTTAAAAAAATTATTTATAAATAAAATAACATTGTATAAGTATAATTGGGATAAAATTTTTAAAAAAATTAAATTCCATTTTTGTTTTTAGGTCTTTTGAATTTATTTAACCATATATGAGATTTAATATCCTTTAAATGTTTTTGTATTTCTTAAATTTCACCACACCTGGATTATAAAAAGAGACACATTTCTACATTTAATTTCATCAAATTGATCCATCATTATAGAATATAAACTTCCTAATTAACTTCTCCTCATCCCTTTTAATATTTTATTGTTTTTGTCTCTCAAAAAATCCAATTCTAAAAAAATTAATGAGGTTCTAGAGGGGAAAAGAATCAAGTGGAAAAAACCTTTTATCTCTCTTAGAAAATATTTATCACATATACCTTCTCCTCAACTCCGATAATATGAATCAGGATAAATCAAATATCATATATATAAATTAATTTTATTTTGATAATTATTTATTCAATGTCAACTCCTTTATTTTATTCTTTTATTCTGAAAATTAAATTTGATGTCTCTTGTTTGTCAATCGACTGCCTATGTGAATGATGACTTTTTATATCACAATATTGTATTCATGGAATGTTTAAAATCACATTAATATTATAGAATAATATAAATTTATATATTTTCTGACTTTTTTTGTATTATTTTTCATTGAAATGTAATTCCATAATTAAAAAAATATGGAAATGATGAAAATGAATTCACCTGAAACAATTGAAATAACAAATTTTTTTTATAAATTTGTGTAATGATGTTAAAAAATATCATATAAATTTTTATTTATATTGATACATTTGTTAAATATATTAGTAACACTTTTTAAACAATTATATATGTGTTTTTATCATGATTTATGTAGGAAGAACCCAAGGTAATGGGTTTTCTTATAAAATTATCATTAATGTTATTATGAAAAAAAATTGTTTTTAACATATTTAGAATGTAGGTATTTTTCCACATTCGTGAGTCTATAATGTTTTTATGTCTTTTTTAAAATTTAATATGTTTATTTTCATATAAAATATTTTCATTTGAATTTACATGGTCTTCTATTAAAATAACCGATTTCCCGTATGATTTTTTCGTATTTCAAGTGTTCATATTTTATGGTTTTGTTATGGTAATTGGTAATAGAATTTTATGAGGGGTGGTTCATACATCTCAATTCAATTAATAAAGTATTATTAATATGGTAGTTGACCATAATGGTTATTCCAAGAATAACATTGAAGGTTACACCATATGATAGATGTGTGGGTTACATCATATAGAAGCCATGAAGGTTATATTGTATAAATTTTAGGTGGGATACAAATAATATGATTACCTTGATGATTAAAATGATAATTATCTGTGGTATATTATTCACCATGTTACAGAAATGGTTTATTTATTTTTTCTATATTTTATGGAAGTCACACTTTTCATAAAGTTTCTATATAATAATTTTTTTGTGAGAAGAATTCCTTTGATAAAATTATTTTATAATTGTATATGTTATCATAGATTAAGGATTAAATTATTTTATATGACCCTAACAATAATTTTTGGGTTCATAAACTGACTTAAATTATTTTTCACATATTATAAGGATGATTAAAAAAATAAGAGGGAACAATGAATATTTTGAATAATTCTGATTTTTTTAAAAACATATGTATATTAGAAAAATTTGAAATGATTTTATTAGTATACACATTTCATGATTTTGGGATTTTATGTATGAATTAATACTTGATTATCTCAAACTCCAAATCAAGAAAATCATTAGGTATCTGAAAAAGTAAATTCTAGTTGAATTAATAACAGTATATACTGTTCATCTCTGGGAACAAATATTCAGCTTCTATATCAGACAATAACATATTAGATTTTTTCATTGAGAAATTTTTAGAAGGACATGATCACCTACCTTAGGTGAATAATCATTTCTCCATTTATCCACATAATTGTTTTTCCATATCTATGTTTTAAACATGCATCACTAAATCATCTATATTTTCTCATCCATTTCCTCTACCAAATATGGTTTAATTAATTTCCATTCCACTACATCATTCCCAAATTATGGTTTTTGACACTACAATCCATGTACTTCCTCAAAAAATTCCATATATATTCTAAAATGAAATCTTTTATAAATATAGTATTAAAAAATAGACATTCATCCCAAATACCTATTAATCCATCAAATGAAACAAAATTATAAATTGGGTGGTTAGAATTTTCCTATCATACTATCATCCTAATTCAACATGATCATCCATACTAGAATATAAGTGAGTAACTAAAGACTTTTTCATTTCTTTCAAAAAATCGTAGGTGAACCTGAAAAAAATGATCTTATACAACTGAAATAGGCACACCATATGACATGGAAATATCCTTTACATATGGTAAATAATATTCTCTCAAGGAATTGTATCTATAATGGGAATGTAGTGCACATAATTAGAAAACATTCCAACAATAACCCAAAACAATTTCCTACATATGAAATTCATTTCAAATACATCTTTGAAATCCATATATATGTAATTCAATATTTACTGAGGAACTACAATATGATAAATTATTCCCTTTAGTATGTGTTTTATTCTTTAACATGATAAATTATAAAATACTTCTCATTAAATTCACTAATTTTTCATTTCATTTTATCACATTAGTATTAATCCCAAAGGCCTTTGAACATCACAATGTTCTCCGAATGAATGGAAAACAAAAAATATATGGGAATCATTCAACAACAAGATCCCCAATAAGCAATCACATTTTAAATATAATCTATATCTAAATCTTAAAAATAAATCTTCATTGATATTAAAATCTGTTAATGATCCTTTCTTAATAGATATAATTTTGTCAAGATAATATTGACCCACCATTTGATTTCTCATAATTCATTATTACATAGTCAACTGTAGTGATACCTGAAAAAAATCAATGATGTCCCTACAACAAGACCATATAGAATAAAAATTCATCAAATCATAAACCAAACAGTCATGTTCAGAACATTAAATTTTTAATGTAGCATTACATTGTTGACTCAATTATTCATCAATTATATATTATTTTCATATAATATAATGAATAATTGCATTATAACCATTTAATAGTTCTATATATTTCATTTGTATCATGATAAATTATTTATGTGTAAATATAAAACTTAAAATTTTTTAGAGTAGTGTATATTTCCACATTACTCAATATAAGTGATGCATCTGAATTATTAATGAGAAAATAGTATCTTATTCAAAATCATGTATAGTAAAATTTAACCCATGTGTTTTTATCTGATATGAATAATATTTTATGTCAAATTTGGTATGTGAGGATGGTATAGAATGGTTTAATAGAGCAGACTAAAATTTAAAATAAAATAATCAGATTTCAAAAATTAATTTTAAAATTTAAATATTAAAGTTAATTTGTAGCATAAAATGTAAAGAATACAATATTTTTTTTAATTAACATCAATTCAAAGTTGGCTACTTGACATTTAAACCTCTCTACTCAGTGAGATGTACATGTGTACTAAAAATTATTTATATAGAAGAAATATAAACCAATTACAAAATAATTTTATATTGAAGGGATAACGATGACACTAATTTCATTATGTGGAGTCAAAACTATTACAACCTGCCATTAGATATAGGGCGTCAAAACCCAAATTTATCAAACATTAGATACATTGTGTCACAAGAATTAGATCATGAATTTACAATCTGAGAGTCATAAACCAATGAAAATAATAGAAAATGTTTTTTTTGTAAAAGCACAAAAAATAGTAGAGTTCTTGTGAGAGTAGAGAGAAAGTGTCAGAGACTCAAAAGTATATGAATAAAGTTAAAAAAGGAGAGCACAAGGATAGGTTGTCGAGGTATTTATTGGCTCATCTATTAAAGTCATTCATAGTTGAATACTAATAAATTTATCACTTGAGAGATCACAGAAGTGATGATACAAAGTGTCGTAAGATGTTGCAAATTCCCAACAGTTCCAATAATAACATCCTTTTCTCTTTGAAAAATAATACTATAAAAAATGTTAGTGTGTGTCTGGAATTTTATTATAATGTGTAGATAACCTATAAAAAAGAAATGATATATATATAAATATAAATAATAATCACCAGGTTCAATGTTTCTCCTTCCATTGGATATTAAAAATAAATGGACTCCAGAGCGATCATAAATATCTCTATAAAAATTGCAATACCATTTCCTCTTTATTTGTATAGAATAATTCTATAATAAAATAATTCAATATAATTTGATTAAGTCTACAAATAATATTTCTATAAATATACCATAATTTAATGATTTAAAACACTGATTCAAATCCATTACATTAAATTATAATTTATTAAAAATAGTTCCTATAAACAAACAACACAAATAAAAATTACAATAAATTAATTGAATTTAAATAATTTTGAAAAAACTAAATTTATGGAAAAAGGCACTGAAAAAGTTATTAATTTTTATCATTAAAAATTTCAAAAAAAATTTGAACAAATAATTTTTTAAAATCAATATATTTTTTGTGAATTTTTTCAGAAGAGAACCCCAATAAGAAATCCATATATATGCAGAAAATCAATTTAAAAAAATGAATAGAATGAACAGTAACATTGAGAATGATAAGTAACATAGCGTAGGGATGCTGAATTGTAATGTTGTATAGCGATGGTTAATAATAACATCGGTTATGTAATATACATTGTGTAATGAACAATAATCTATTTAATGAACCATACTTTCCGAAATGAACAGTAACACAAGGTTGATGAACTATAATTTCTAGAATGAAGAGTCTCATAAGGATGATAAACTATATTATGTAGAATAAAAATTAATGAAGGGTTAAGGAATGATACATTTCACTATTCATGAAAATTTTGACACCATATTTTAACAATCTTCAATGAATTTTTATGGGATCTATATAGAAGATTCAGACTTTTTTCAAAGGGACTTTTTAAAAAAAACATATTATCATTCTAATGGATATAGAATAAAATTAATTTGACTACTATAGATTCTATAATAATCTAAAAAAAAAATGTAAAAACTAGTGTTTTGATAAATTAAATAAAAAATTTATTGAATTTAATCACCATTTAGAAGAAATTTTTAGACATCGAAGTAAACTAATAAAATAAATATAATCATATTTTTTCTATAAAATAATGTATCATCCAAATTTGTTATATTCAACAGTTTCAATTAAATAAATATTTAAACTTTTAAAAAAAACATTATAGAGTTTATAAAACTACAAAAACAAATTAATTTAATTTTACAATAATTAAAATTCATTTCTATACTTCCTCATAAATGAATGAAATGTATATAAATATCATATAAATGGAACAAGATAAGAATAATAAAAATATAAAAACTAAAGTGTATGAAATAATTAAATTATAGAAGGAGTTTTATATGAATAAACACATTTAATTAAACAAAATGAAACATGGACCTGAAAATAAACTCCCTAATTAATAAGTCACAAGTATGAACATATACAAAAAATATCCCCCATTTTGATTGACATAAAATCCGAAATATTTGAAATTTTTAAAATTATTTTAAATCATTTAATACGTATTTATTTCTAAATGTTTATTTCTCTGCATTTACTTCCAAAATATCTCTAACTCAAACGAATGTTTTAAAACAATTAATAACATGTTATTTTCCTTAATTTTCTAAACAACCAAATTGTGAAAACAAACTACCCCGAAACAAATTCAGAAATAAAAAATTTAAATTATAACATTCTTATATCAAATTTAATTATTTTAAAACTGAGTTCATTCTAAAGGACTTGAAAAAATATCTAATATATAATTTTTAGAAGAAATAATTTCTAAAATAATACCACTCTTGTTCCCATGATCAATTGTAAAATGAAATATATGATCAATATGATTTGTTCTAAAATAATATAGTGGGTTTTTAAAATTTGATATTTTATATGTATTATAACAATTAATCATATTTTTATCATGATTGACCCAAAAAATATTATACATTCTTAATCAATAAATATTGCGCACAAATATGATCAGTAAAGATATGTTTCGATTTTATAGTAGATAAAGCAACATATAGTTGTTTTTAGGAGGCCATGAAAATAATATTTTTCCATAAAATTACTGATACAAGATGTGATTTTTAGTCGATTTTATATCCTTCATAATCAGAATCAGAATAAGACGTTAAATCAAAATATTTATCGATTGAATAAAATAAACCGGAATCAACAATTCATTTACCATATATAATTATTATTTTAACAGATTTAACATGATTCTCATTAGAATCATTTTGGAATCCAGCTCATAAAAATGACTAAAAATTGATATAATGTTGAGAATCTATTAAATATATCATGATACCTATCATACCTATATAATATTTAAAATTTATAGATTTGTCAGTTTAATTAATGTCAAATTTACAATTTTATACACATAAATATTTTCAATTATTTAACATAATGAAGAAATTTTTTTTCAAAAAACACTTACGAAAACATATATTAACTAATAAAAAATTTATATTTTCTTAAAAAAAATTATTTCCAAGAATGAATTTTAATTCTCCCATTAAACTCATTTAGAATTCAAAAAACATCAAAGATGATAAATAAATATTGAGAATATTTTTTGATGATCCAAAAACAGTGTCATCATCATAATTTTGAAAAAATAAAATATCATCCTAATATATTTTATTTAAAATATTTGGATATACATTTCCTTTCATGAAACAATTATTTAATAAAAAATTTAAAGTCATGTATACCAAGCATGTTATTCTTGTTTAAGACTATAAAATGATTTTTAATGTTTGAAAATAATGCTTGGAAACTTTTAACTTTCACATCTAGGGGTTTGAGAAACATAAACTTATTTAGTAATAAAGACATAAAATAAATTACTTTTTATATCCATTTTATATAATTTACATCCTTTAAAATAATAAAAATCCAATAAACCTCAAAATTACCACAAACTGATAAAAAAGGAAAAAATAATATTCTATGTCTATACCTTCTTCGTGAATGTATCCTTTAGAAACATGCCTTTATTTTTTTGACAATCTTTCAATATATATCCATATTTTTTTATAGATCCATTTTTTATTTCTAATCACCTATTTTTCCTTTGGCCACTATACTAATGTACAAAAATTATTCTAAATAATCCAATTAAGATAATCATGAATATAAACATTATAGTTCTCTCCATTGCAAGAATCATTAACATTAAAAGGTACTAAATTATAGTTAAATTTAGATTGAATATAAAAAATTTAAAATATTATATCTAGTTAGATCACTAGAATCAACATTCCCAATTACATTTTCAACATAAATATATTTTTTAATTTTGTAGTATTTTGGATCTGGTTGAGAAGGAGTATTCTCCACCCAAATTTATTTGTTGTTATATTGTGTAATTCCATAATTAATATTAAAATCTCTAAACTAAACATCTAAAACATTAGAATTATGATTTAATTTAACATTATTTTCATAAAGAATAACATGAACATATTATTCAATAATCATTGTTCTTTTATTATAAATGCTATATTATTTACTATTATTAGAATATCCAAAAAATAAAATTATCACTCTTAATATCAAATTTATTTTAATTATACATTGAATTAAAAAAGAATTAAAACCAAAAATAATAGAGTAACAAAAATTATGCCTTTAATTGATTAATAATTCATTATGATATTTCATTAACAGAGGTTTAATAAAAATTCTATTTAAAATATAACACGTTGAAAAAATATACATTTCCAAAAATAAATATATTCAAATTATAATAACTTAATATAGTTTGATCTATTTCAATAAGAGTTCTATGTTTCCAATCTACAACAAAATTATCTTGTGGTGTTCTAGCTGAGAAAAAGTAATGAAATATATATAATCATATTACTAAATTATTCAAAAGGTAAATTATGAAATTCACCTCCTTTATCACTACGAATAGATATAATCTTATAGAGTTTTTTTTGTACCAATTTACATGGAATAGAAACGATAGAAAATGTACTATTTTTATATGAAATAATGTATTCTAAAGTAAGTTTTCTATAATAATCAAAAAAACAATAGTATATTTTTCTCCACCACTGGCAGAAATTTAGTGCAACCAAATAAATAAAAATATATTATCATTAACGGCCTATTATCACTTACCCTATTGATTGGTTTAAAATAAATATTGTCTTGTATCACATTTAATTAAGCATCACAAACATGATTTTTTTTCCTTCATCAAATTTGTAACACATTATCTTGCTTTTATAGCTTATATAGCAATATGAAATTTACATGATCTAACAATTTATTCTAAAGGATGTTTTAATATTTTATAGCATTGATGGACTTTACATGATTAACAATTAGTTAAGAAAAAGTAAAACTATATATGTCATCTTTTTTATTGGCATTAAGTAATTATTAATTATCCTAAAAAACTACACATTTATCATTTTTCAATTTAAATTCCATTCAATCATCACACAATTATTATATACTAATTGAATTATTTTTTATCCCTTAAAAATATAAAACATTATAAATTAATATAGAACTAAAAATACCAGCATTATTTTTTTTAATTTCCTTTTCAATTTTCTCCAAATGAAATAGTTCATATATCACGTGTGTTGTAAGTGGTAAACCTTGATGGGTCCTTATTCATATGTATAATGAATCTACTATCCATTTACCGTGTATTGTTTTGGATACATCCAAGGCATTATTCCTACACAAAACAATTTGTATAAAAATTTTCTACCCAAGATACTTTTGTTTGAATAGTAATATTAATAAAATTTTTAGGTACCCATAAGAAATTTAATCATTTATTGTATGGTACTCTACATAATATGTATTTAGAAAATTTTTTTTAATCCAAAATATTTTCTAAATCTATGAGAACATTACTTTTCATAATAAACATTCATTACACATTTAAATCATGTAACCATTGATGTAAAACCATTTTCACGTTTAACCAAATTATTATTAAACTTTTTAGTTAATCCTCAATCATAAATAGAACCATCATTATTTTCATCATTTAATTCAATGACATCATCACATAATATTTTTCTCGATCTTGAATAATATCAGATTAACATTTGTTAATACATTCAACATCCTTTTTCAAATTTTTATTCAAATTGTGAGATGATTTCAAATTTTATTAATCATATGAATGAGAAAAAGGATCGATATTATTTAGTTTTTCGATTCAACTACAAAATAATTTTCTTTTTAGTAATAAATATTACTCGCCCATTTTTCTCATGGCGTAATCGAAGAATTATATATTTAGAGATTAGTTCTTATAAATTTTTCGAATAAAAAACAATATTGAATAAATGTTAATTAGGAATAAATATTGTATTGTTTTGGAATATGAGTGTATAGAATTTGGATACACTTTTTGAATGGGTGACCAGAGTAATAAGCTTATAATAGGAGAATAATATCCATGAAAGTAAACAGACATTACTGTGGAATAAAAATTGAAAGATAAATATAAATAAACACAAATATTGAGATAATACAATTCTGAAATTTAATCATTTGAATTACATACAGCCACATTAAAAAACACAGAATCATAATACACAGCTGGAAACTGTCCATTATATTGGAAATATATAATAATGAAAACTCGTACTGTAGAATGAGAACAATTATTAATCCAAAGTGATGAAAACTATGCGGTGTTTGGAAAATGTAGAATACAACCGAATTCCCAGATTACATATCTCTTCAGCATGAAATACCATAGATATGCAATTTTTTGGAAACTGTCCAACTGATGAAACATAGTGCAGAGAAATTCCATAGCAAAAACATTTGACATGTACTCTTCTAGAACAGTCCTCCAACATAATGACAAGCACCCAACAATCTTGTCATCTCGCATAAGTGAAGGAAACATAAATTAGCAGTTGCTAATTGAGAAATAATGTTCTACATCATAAAAGTTTTAAATAATTCAAAACCAGTTCCAGTCTTTAATGTTTGAAGATCATGTCAAAATTTAAAATAGAAAATCGTATTTGTTTTTTAACCAGAAATACTCAATGTGAAATTGTCTCCTCAATGACACAGTTTATAGTAATGTTATAAAAATTATGAAACAGTATCTGGTCAAGTTTGAAATGAATTGTCTCCACTCTATCGACTGTAATACATGGTGATGTACAAATAATAATTATGAACACAGTAATGAGAAGTATTTGATTAGTATCGATGTATGTTTACCTTCTATTACATGTTTGAGTTTTCAGTCTGTTTTTTCAGTTTTCTTGTTTATATATCCCTTCAGCATGGTTTGCAATTCAGCAGATGGACATGTTTTAGGCATGCTTTCTAGAGACGTCTGGACATTATCTTTCACAACATTGTCAGCATCAAAACAACGTGACATATTTTTCTACACAGAGTATTAAGGTTAGAAAATGTGAAACTATAAAATTGATCAATTGAAAGTAGTGAAAATAAGATCAGAGCTTCTATTGAAGACTGTTTTTTATCATCACATAGATATAATAACTCTTTACAGGTTTGATTTATAAATATCTAAAAATAAAAATACTTTTCAATATTTCAATGTGTTATTAAAGTAATGGAAATAATTTAGGAGTAATAGAAGATAACATATGTATACCTGAGTAGAACACGGGTTGAAGGTCGGTGTATGTAATCCTGTATCACTATTTAGTGTACCAGTAAAATACCCAACAGTTTGATGATTCTATAAGGTAATATAAAAGGAAAATGTCAATAAAATGGAATCCATTTTTTCAAAGTCATATTAAATAAATAGAAGTGCAGTTACCTGAATACAATGATCGATATTGTCTACTTTAGAAGAACAACTACTTGGATGAGCCTGTATATTATTGAAGAAATGTGTAAGGTATTTTCAGTTGAAGTGTTTACAGATAAGTCGAATAAAATACAGACTGACATGTTTATGTTCTATGACCTCAGTGAATAGGTTGATGTACTTGTCATTATCATTCATATAAACCACTTTGTAACAATTTTTCTCAGATGGACGATGATGATTCTTAATATTGTAATCTGTCAGCTCAATCCCCAACTGAAATTTCCTAGTTTTGAAGAAGTTCAATTCTTGAGGGAAACCAAAATCTTCGTCGTCCTATTATGAAAACCCATTGTAAGTGTAATTATAAATATTTAAATTATCTTTAAAAGAGATGATATATGGATCTGAAAATAAATGTATCATAGTCTTTCTTAGTTGTAGAGCTGTTTTTTCTATGTATTGCATGACATGTTTTTCAAATAATACTACCGAAAAGGAGTCTGTTCTATCTGTAACCAGTAGTTGAAATCTAAACCAGTTGCAATAATTATTAGGACTACAGTTTCAGTATACATTGGATTGCATATTTTAAAGAAGGTAGTAGCATAATGATAAAAATATATTTAGGCAGCATTGAATACATTCTATCCTTGGAATATAGCTTGTTCGTGAGGAGTTGCAGGACATGCAGGAAATCTTTCCATCTAAAATCTGGACTTTCTTCATGCAGGACTAGCATGATTCATAAAACCAGTTGTGGGTGCTTTGAATTTTTTGAACCGAAACTGCAATTAAGCATTCAGTAGCCTATAGTTGATTATTTTCATGTCAATCATGAATTTATTAGATAATAGTAGTGAGCAGTTAATACTATTGCATAATCAAAATAGGAAAATAAGTGAAGATTGCTGACATGTTAACAGTTTTTGACATCTAAATTGGTTTTCTTGTTATTCCAATATGGTATTTCCATGGTTTGGTTGGGAGTTGTTGGTGATGGAGAATGTAAAGGTGATGTTATTATCACACCAAGCCTGGAAATAACAGAACAACATACATGGAGGTAAGCATTAACAACATCTGGGTATTACAGTTATGAAAATGAGATATTTTAATCAATGTACCTAAAAACATAAGTTATTAATAGAGTTACATGCTTTTTATGTTCTATACTACTGGAAGGTTTGGGTTGTAGAAATTTTTTTTTTGCAGTAACAGTTGTTGTGACAAGAACAGAGGCTAAAAGCAGTTTGAAAACAGGATTATATATTTTTCTATTAAAAACACATATTTGAGAACACATTTAGATAGAGTTTGTTTATAAAGTGTAATTAGAAACCATACCCATCAAACTCTTAACCCGTACAAGCTGTAATATTAATATGGTAGTGGGGTCTGAGTTGTTTTCCATGTAACATGACATTTTAGTTGCAAAATTTCCACATAAGCTACAGGTTATTTGAATCCGTCTGCAAAGAAATAAGATGATTAAATGATTAAATGTTATATTTTACAAAAAAGTGCTGAAAGTAGTCAAAAAAAGTACGGGTCATCTTCTTAAATAATCTTTAATTTTTGGTTCGCATTGCCCATTGATTGCATCTGATGTGAGTAACTTAAGACTCCAATTAGTTCTAAATCATAGTACAGAGAAAAAACTTCTTTTCTGAATAATATATGGCTGTATGAAAATATTATGTGCAGATTAATATAACAAAACTTGGTCAATGGAATGGTTTATATGTTGTATCATCCACTTGTAACTATTTAATGATCCTCAGGTATTTTTTATTGAATTATGTCATCGAACGAAGTAAATTAAAAACTAAAAATAGGTAGTTGTACTTCACACGGAAGAACAAATGTCATGGATGTGAAAATGATTAGACAACGGTGTCTTGTTGCGAGGTAACTCCATTGGTTGGAAGCTATTTGGATGTTTTTTACAATATTGCATATTCCCTCAACCAACAGGTTTTTCTACTTCGAGATAAGCTGTCAATTTGTAATAGTACATTGAATCATGGTTCCCTGCATAGAGTATATTAAACAGAGTGTTACTGAGTAATTAATATAAATTACAAGGATTGATTTCTGCCTATATATATATATATTTATGTAAATGTTCAGTTCATAGGTTACAAACATTGAATGTAAATTATAATGAATTATTGCAAGGAATAGTTACGTGGATGTCACACAGAACAAGATCAACAACAACGATTTATTTGGAGTATTTGGAAGACAAATTGAACCATATGTTCAAGACCCAAACTTGTATTCGCAGTGTTTCATCATCATCTAGGAAAATTTCATTCAGCATGGTTATTTAGCGTGACATATTTCTTACTGTACATAATCATTCAGTGTTCAAACAATTCATATTGAGCATATAACAAATTCATGACAATAATGTAAATCATTTTCCAGAGCAGAATAAAGCATATAAAATTCAATATGATTGATACCTAAGACAGATTTTGATGGACTTCCTTATAGACAATATTTTCTGTGTAATTGTTGGACTCATTACTGTTACCTTCAACTACAATTTTCAATCCAGTAGATGATTTGAATCTAGACACTGCAACATATAATTGACCATGAGTGAACACTGGTTTGCGAAGATAAATCCCAACTGAAGTCAATGATTGACCCTGACTTTTATTAATAGTCATTTCATAAGAAATTGTAAAAGGTTATTGACTTTATTGTTGTTTGAATGGCCATTTACCATCAGATTGATTCATAGTTAATATTGGAATGAACACAGAATATCTTGAATGACATCCATCTAATACATCGGCACCTATATCATGTTCACCCAAGTGTGTTACAATCATACGAGTTCCATTACACAAACCAGCTGATTGGTCCACATTTTGGAGTAACATAATCGGAACACCAAGTTGAAGTGTAAGTTTATGGGCAGGAAATCCAGAGACGTTTATACCATTCAACATGTCAGATGTGTAAATATTTTTTTGGTTTTTCTATATCAAAACATGCATTGCAAACTGTGTCTGAGATGAAGTAATCTTTGTTTTCGTAGCCAGTGAGGGTCAATATATATTCACTGACTTCTTGTTTGACATCTCGGGTTGGAGCTAAAATTGAACAGTCTTTCAGATAGGATCTTTCTCCGTGTCAGCTAGAGAAACCAAGGTATGTATGGTTGACGATTGCAACCATGGCATTATAACTATTGGTATGAAGAAACATTGATGGAATTGTAATGAGTGCTTCACCATTGTTTGGTTCTCCAATTCGACCTTCACCAATATCTAAGGTCCATTTTTCAAATTCATGTAACTCAGACGCATGATTTGTGGTAGTTGTACTATGCAGTCTCATGTTTTTTGTAAGAGACAACACCTGACAGTGTTTCCAAAGATACGATGAGTTGACACTTGCATAGACAATGTCAGATCTATTTCCTCCTGGTATAACTGGCATTATTTGCCTAAAATCTCCTCCCAAGACAACTGTTAATCCTCCGAACGGCAAATTCCGAGAATTATCATTTTTTACAGTCAAAATGGCTCTAATAGTTCGGTCCAAAGCATCAAAATAGAACTTATGAATCATGGATTCCTCATCCCAAATGATGAGATTAGTTAATTATAGAAGCTCTGATACATCACTCCCTTATTGAATATTACAAACTGGATGATCGGTAATGGAGATTGGAATACGGAATTTGGAATGCGATGTTCGTCCGCCAGGTAGCAGTAGTGAATCTATTCCACTCGATGAAACTGCAAGTACAATTTTTCCCTTTGCTCGCAGCAATGATGTTAATACTCTCCAGATGAACGTTTTACCTATGCCTCCATAACCATGAAAGAAGAAGAACCCCCCTGTGTTGGTAAATAATGAAGAGAGAATGATAGACATAACATCTTTCTGTTCATCTGTAAGCAATCTTTGTAAACAGTTTCCGTCTTCTAGAAGTCTTTATCTATTGTAATTCAATTCTTCTACAACTAAATGATTTGTACTGGATTCAGAATGAAAATCTGGAAGTGGCATTGGAGGATATAACTAATGTGATCATCCATTGCTCTGTAAAATGTAGTTTATCTCCCTCAAAGCATATGTATGTCTCTAATGATTTTTGAGTGTCAAATCTGCATTGATTGGATGTTATAATTCAGTATAAGTATTATACATTTATTTAATGTTTAAAAATGCATATTATTTGTATAGAATCTAATTTTTTTAGTACTGATGTTATAATAATATAAATAAATGATATATGAATCGGTGGATAACATGTACC
The DNA here is from genome assembly GCA_963277665.1 of Viscum album. Classification (NCBI taxonomy): domain Eukaryota; kingdom Viridiplantae; phylum Streptophyta; class Magnoliopsida; order Santalales; family Viscaceae; genus Viscum; species Viscum album. The sequence continues at coordinate 220,372,643 of OY728158.1, forward strand.
GGATTGTTCAGTTTAAAATTCAATGTAATTATACTCTAATAGCAAGCCTGTAAAATTTATATTACTTGATTACAATGAATATAAAAAAAGTTATAGTTTCACAATCTGCACAATGACTAGAAGTTCAATCTAGTTTGAAGTATTATATAATTTTTTAATGTATGATAATGCATAATTTTTATACAGATTCAAATATAGTAATCCAGATGGCAATGTACTGTGATTAAAATTCATATGAAAGTGCTGATTTTCTGTACAGAATGGTACAGATTTAAATGATACAAGTAATATCCACTATATGTGTATAGAAAGGGAACAATAATTTCTTGTACTGGATGATAATGAATATAATCAATGTTATACCAGAGAAAAGTGTACAATGTTTGCTAGTTCAATTTGGTTAGAAGTATTATATGTGTATTTACTGAATGGGAATGTAGAATATTTCTACAAATTGAAATAATTGTACTCATAAAGTTTGGACTGAACAGATTAGCGAAATAGTGAATTGATTATTTTTTGAATTCCTACAAAATAAAATTATATTCCATCACTTACAATATTAGACTGTTGAAAAGAATGGTTGTTTGCTCCCAGATTATGTTCAAAAACATGGGCAGTTCTTATCTATTAAAATGCTATAAATAACAGTGGGCAGTAATAATTAGACAATGGCAAGACAATGAAAAGAAAAATATGAAGCAGGTATATGAAAAAATGTGCAACTGGAATTAGTTGCTTCCTTCTTTGTATATATAAAATGTCTTTAGATAGTATGTATTTGGTTGCAGCCCACACCAGATCTGGGCGAGATATGTTATTGCAGATTAACATGTTCGCGAACAGTCTGTGTACATGTTGCCCCATTCCCTAGGTGGAGACTTCTTTTATAGCATCGATAAACTCTCTGTCATCTGTACGTAGTCCCATAGCAGAGGCAGCCTCTCTAAATGTACCATGAGTAATTTTGTTTACAGTCCTGATATACTCATAATAATTTGCACCTTTGATTTTTTTTAGAAGTATCCTCAATTAGTAGAGTTCACCTGTTGTTTGAGGCACATAGTACAGTCTTCCAATACAGATTCCTTGTTTCCAGGGATGCCATTATCTGTCTTGTGGAACACAAATCTAGTTGGATACTCTGCAAATGTTAATCCTCTTCCTTCCAGGTATATAATATTTTCATCGAACCAAGAGGTCATCATTGACTGCGAATTGTTTGTATGATTCAATACATCTTCAATGTTATCGGTGTCTGAAAAGGTGACAAAATTCTATTGTGGGAAATGGAAATGCAACCTCTCCACTTGTGGAAATATGTAGTGGATATAATATAAAAAAATCCTTCAACATGACTCACAAGGAGATATGTATTGACAGTCATAATACATTTTTATTTTATCTACCTTATTTTGTGTGGACTGTTCGTTGTTTCCTTCATAGAGTGCTACCGTTACTCGGTCATTTCCTTTGCTGATATACTTAAACAAACAATTGATTGAAGACGACTGATTACAAACATTAATGTTGAGATGTGAACGGTACTTTAATAGCAATACAAGATTTTATGGAACTACATTGTGATTATCCAGAGGGATTTTATTTTTCGGAATAGTTTTTTTCTCATCCCTTCTCCGATAAACGACACATCCATCGTCATCAACTGTTGTACTTTCAGCAAACTTTTTTGGAAAATACTATGAACATTTACCATATTTCATGCATGTTGATGATCTGTTCACAGCACCGCATTGGGCATGGATCATAAAACTTTTGACAACCTCATGTAGCTTGGGGTAAGCATCTTTTTCTAGAATTTCAGCACAAACATATCTGTTTACTGCTACTGGATTTTCACTTTTTTTTCACGGTAGAGAAATAATAAGATGTGCACAAGAGGCAAACCGCATTTCTGAAACTCTATAGTTCGAACATCTATGAGGAATAAAAAAGTGTTGTAGTGAGTAAGCGATGATAAAATTGTAAACTATAGGGATAATAAAAATTGATAAATGCTAATAGATGGTTACCTGCCCTTGATTTTACAAAGAAACATCCTTCTCTTAAATCCTTTATTATATATTTGAGATTCATATTGAATACTCTAGATAGAATTTAAGGGGAGTCTACTGGTCGAAGATTCTTGGTTCTTAACTACCGAGTGATCTCAGGCCATAGTGGGTTACACGTGAAGGTTAAAAACAAATCTGGATACCCTTCCCAATTACAAATAGATATTGCATCTTGGTAATTTTGGATCATATACCATAGACCACCTATGATGTGTGATGGTAAAATGATCCATTTTCCGAATGAAGAACCTTCTATGTCACCTCTTAGAAATGCATCTTGAAATACATTGTATATATCTACCCTCAATCTCTTTTGATTAAAGTGAATGAAGGATAGTCTCTGAGACTCTTCCATCGTATAAGCATCATCAGTAAACTGTTTCAATAGTCTTCATGAATGCAGTAGTGTTGAGGATTGATTCTCACAGAATTACATGTGGAAATAGAAGTACTCTCTCATAGTAACCTTCCTTAATTTTTTACTTTTTGTGAAAGGAGTTGGGCGATGCAGAATGCTGTCAACATATCCATCACTGCCAGCTGTAAAAATTAATGGATATTGGAGTGGAAGATATAGTGGGCGCTGCTCATCAATTCGTTGAAAATCACCAGTTTTGGTATGAATGATTATATCACGATCATGGTTGAGATCTTCGACATCACCAATGATAAGCATCAAAATCACAGAATTATTTAGTAAGTTATATGTTGTTGGATTATTATCTATTCTCTTTAGTAGATGTAGTTTCAAATTTTCACACATCCTATTGTTGAAGAAAATCACTTGCACTTTTGAATTGTCGAGCTAAATCATTGTGTTCATAATGAATTTGTTGTAGGTTTTCGACAATGTTGTAGTTAATTCGATTTTGTACATTTTGGATTTCGCAGCTGCAAGCAGTAGGTATGTTAATACATAAATAAGACACTTTAAAAATTTATTCCACCGAAGAGAGGTTAAGAAATACCTTAACTCGTGAACCCTATTCTGACATTCATGTGTGGTGTCATACACGTATAGTTGTGCGAATCTGGTTGGCTGACCATCTGGTGGACATAAACTTCCTATACGATGGTAGTTTTGTCCATTCAATCTAAATATACATGGTGCTCCACCCTTGTTGATATACCTATCAATCTTACCAACCATTTAAGTGAAAGAAAACATGTATTTGTAAATATGAATGTTATCCTGGAATGCTTTGGATATTGTGGAAGTTTAATTGAAGAGTAACATTTCTAGGTACTGTGGACAAGCTGGTAATAATTTCAATGAAATCATTCCCATGGCACAACAAGTAGCAAATCGTTGGTCTTGTCAGTTGCTGCATTTTTTTTTCTCTCATCGAACCACATTAATGCATGACAGTACTGACAGACATAAGATGGGTCTCTAATATCTAAATAACCTGGTTGAATAACAAATGATGTAGCAATTAGTACATACACAGTAAATCTAGTGTGTGGTACTTGCCTCCAGTAATTTTGTAACATCAAAGATGAATTAATTACTACACTAACCTATGTTATCTGAAATCTCTTGCTGTATAGAGCATCTTGTCATATCCACCCCTTTATTATCGGAATCAAAAAGTATAAATTAGAAGTTACTACTGTATGCATGTAAGAATATTCGTTAAATACCTGTACCGATTTCTGTACGATGTACTCCATCATTGTTGATGTAATGTGTATGAGAATTGTTAGAATGTGATGCATCTCAACGGAAATTAAATTTCCGATGGTCTGATAGGATTGTAATAAAACAGTATTATAACATAAATATATGATCTTTGAAATGTTTGTACATGTAATATTGTATATTTTTGTTAAATATGATGTTGAACCTAGACATGATATATTACTAAATTCAGCTCTATTTGGTCGAGTCAATCTGTATGAAATGGGAAAGTAAATTGTAATTTTTAAAGAGTGAATTACGGTCATAGTAATATTTAAATGCTAAATTATATGGTTACTTTGTCAACGTTCCTGGTGATGAGTCTGATAGATTGGTATCATCAATCACCATCGCTACCAAAAGTGTCAAGGAAATAGTTAGATGAAGAATAGCCCAGTAGTGTGTCGTACATTGTGGTTTTAGCAGATAAGTGTCATCATACTTACAATAAGGAATAAGAGTTTGTATGTGGGAATACGTGTTTTGCCTTCGCTTGTTTCCCCCTGCGATGAACGATGTTGTACCAAATGATTGTTGTTGAACTGTATTTGAAGTAATTAACGATGAATAGCTTATCTTAGTCTTTATAGTATTTAGAAATGTATGTAGTTAGATAGAAAAATGTAAACAGAGCAGACCGTTGGTAGACACCAGTTGTAATGGCGTGTGTGTGACTCCATTTGGACCGCCATGTGTAGATTTCATTGAGGGATTTCCATTAGCTATTGACATTGGAACTGTGGCATATTTTTTTTATAAAAATAATGGTATTATTATGTAACAAAATGAAGTAATAGGTTAAGGTATTAGTAAACTCACAGTTGTGACGTTCCTTCATCATCAGTCTTCTTTGAAACCTCGCATCTCTTGAGGTTTACAGACAGTTGATGTTTTTGTCAGTTATAATTGCTACAAAAATTGAGAATGAAGTAGTTAGATAGTGAGTTGGTTGTTTCTATCCTATATAGTATGGTATTAGCAGAGAATTGTCACTAAACATACAGAAAGGAAGTGGAGACTGTTTGTTGGCATTTGATGTTTGTTTCCGCTTGTTTGCATTTGTGATGAATGATTTCCTTGTATCATATTGTGGTTGAACTACTGAGAATGTTGTTAGAGACGGATATCTTAAATTAATATGCAATGTAATAAAAAAGTTAGGGAATTTGATAGTGCAATGTTAATAGAAAAGACCATGAATAGACGGTGTTGTTAGTGGAGTTTGTATGACTCCATCTGCAACATCATTTGTATAATGTATCTCTTTAGTTCTTAAGTATTGTATTAAAGAAAATATGGATGTACGTAATATAATGTAAATAGAACAGACCGTTGATAGAAATCGGTGTTAGGGGCCTCCGTGTGACTCCATCTGCTCCATCATTTTCAGAATGCAGTACACCTTTCAGAGAAGGAGTCATATTTGTAGTAGACATTGATGGATTTATAGTCGATGTTGACACTGATAGTGTGAAAACAGTAATTTATTCATATGATGGAATAATCTTATGACAGAATATTGTTTAAAAGTTAAGTCGATAGTAAACTCACAGTTGTGTTGTTCATTTTGTATAACTATTATCTGCAACACTTCACCACTAGAGGTTGTTGAAGAATGCATTTACTGGTTCTATATCTTTATATATTAATGTCAAGGGGTGAATTGGTATATTTATATGCATATAAAGCACTAAAAAAAATGTAGTGTCAATTGATAATGTAGACACAGAAATAGAAGTCTTCTCTACACAAGATACTGTGATGTTATTAAAAAATTATCTTTAAGAAACTACTATCATGAATAAAATAACGATATCAAAAATATAAACCACAATTTTTACATTGACTAGTTATGCTTCACTGCTACACATGCACCAATACAGATGGTGATATATTGTAGATGTCAAATGGAGTTTTTTGTGGGGATGTGGGTGGATAAAAGTGTTGACACGTTAAATTTGGAGAATTAGTTTTCATGATCAATATAAACATATTTATCATCACTCATTATCAGAGACATAATGAAGGATTATATGTAATAGCAAGATAAAGTGAATAGAGATAAAGATTATGAAAAGGATCAGTAAACCATACATAATGAGTAGTATCAACTGTATAAAAGTATTCCATATCCAATACATTATCAAAGAATAGAAGTTATGGAAATAATTGTGAGGATAATGTATTGCAAAATTGAGCAATTAAACTTACCGGATGGCATGTATAAAGTGTAAAAACATTTACCTAATCCAATAACTGTTTGAAATCTGATTCAATAATCTGTAATATGGAATCTTCCTCTTATATAATGTGTAATGTGTAGTTTGCTTCAAAAACAATCATTACGATGCTCTGTTATTGGGATAGGGTAACATAATTTGTTAATGATTTTTTCATTATCAATATTAACATATTGAGCATGAGCCTTTATTAGAGACATAATGAAGGAATACAAGTAATATCAAGACTTAATGAACAGAGATAAATATTATGAAAAGGAGTGGTAAACCATACAGAATGAGTAGTATCAACTGTAAAGTCTTATTACAGATCCTATACATAATCAAAGATTAGAATTTATGGCAAGATTTAAGAGAAAAATATATTGTCAAATTGAGAAATAAAAATTAGTGGATGACAAATATATAGTGTAAATACATTTACCTAATCCAATAACTATATCCAAATGATTCAATAATCTGTAATATAGAATCTTTCTCTTATATAATGTGTAATGTGTAGTATGCTTCAAAAACAATCATTACGATGCTCTGTTATTCGGATAGGGTGCCAGAATTTGTTAAAGATTTTTTCATTATCATTATTAACATATTGATCAGTAGTCATTATCAAAGACATAATGTAGGAATACTAGTAATAGCAACACTAAATGAACAAAGATAAATATTATGAAAAGGAGTAGTAAACCATACGAAATGAGTAGTATGAACTGTAAAATCTTATTACAGATCCTATACATAATCAAAGATTAGATGTTATGGAAAGATTTAAGAGAAAAATATATCATCAAATTGAGCATTAAAACATAGTGGATGACAAATATATAGTGTAAAAATATTTACCTGATCCAATAACTGTAACCAATATGCTTCAAAAATCTGTAATATGGAATCTTCCTCTTATACAATGTGTAATTTGATGTCTGCTTCAAAAACATTCATACAGATGTTCTGGAAATGGGATAGGGTACCTGAATGTTTTTGTCGCAGTAGGGGATCCCAACATATGAAATTGTGATGCCGCACCTTGTGATTTCCCATATTCTAGTGGTTAAAAATTGATTTCATGGAACAATAATTCCTAAAACATGAAAATATATGTACTTGATAGGTAAATGATCAATTATTTCAATACCTCATAAATCACAGAAGCTCCTTTATGTGTCCCATCACACCTTTTATGTACACAATAAATGCAACACACTTGTTAGGCATCTAAAATTGTGAAACTGAAAATTAATCCATTGGACACGTGATAAAATATCAGTAATGTCCTCTCAAATAATTTAATTAAAATAAGAGATAGTAAAGATAAATATACTAAGTGCAGAAAAAAAATATTTAGAAGTGCACACCTAATGTTTGGGTGATCAGGCTGTGGATAATCCGTAGTCCTGGTAACTGCTGAACGAAAACCTCGGAGCTAAATAACATGGAATGAAAGAGTTGATTACAGAGAGCTTGAGTAAATAGGTCATACGAGTTAAAGATTAAAAAGTAGACAAATAATTTTGACAATATACATAAATGAGCTAGATTCAGACAGTGTAAACAAAAGATCATGTTTACATAGTAGACATTGTTTAAGATTGGAAGATTGAGTAGCGTAGCCCTTATATTTTCACGATCGGGTAATGAAAAATCAGTATACCTGGAGACTGCAGAAGGTAAAATCTAGAGTTGTACAGGTTTGTTGCAGCTAAAGCTTATTCGAGAATAACAAACCTGGAGATAAATAATCCATCAGTAGTAGTAATAATAATGAACTGAAATCATATAGCAGGTATGTAGATTTTGCAGTATAGATTTAGCTGGTATGTAGAAGTTTCGAGGCGGGAAAAAATCAGTGAATCACACAGATGAGTAGAGTTTTTGGAAAGAACTCCAATGAATCTTGTTGTCTCTGATTTGGTAGTTGGTTACGGTAGGCAGGAGGAGGAGATCGTGATTGGAATCCATGTTTTACAGGTGGACGATTTGTGGGAAAAGATGTGAAGATTTCATAATAGTTTAACGGAATAGAGGACATACCGTAGGACACTACGAATCCAGAGTTTGTACGGGGGAGTAGATGAGTGGAATGGATCACCGGTGTTGAGGATCAATGGAGAAGGAGTCGCGCATGAGTCGAGGATGGAGACGAAATATGGGAGGAGAGGGCGGTATTCGGGAGCTGGGAAAACCTAATCGAGAATGGGAGGTGCGTATACGAGAGGAGGCGATAGGAATTAGAGTTGGTGTGTGAGGATGAGGGGTATAATGGGGAAGTAGAGTTTGTTTTGGGTCACGTGGATCACTGCGGTGAGGACACATAATGCTGGAGGAAGCCAGGTTTAGTAGATAAAATGGATATTCTAATTTTTTAATTATTCTTATTATATAATTCTATAGAATTAAAAATATATTTTTTTAATCATTAAATATATTAATTTTATTAACAAAAATTTGTATTTTCATATTCATGTTCAGAATATGAATATTCAGAATATAAACATGAATTACAAACATTATCTAGTGATGCCATGAAGCACAAGATATAACATTCTTTATCATTTCAAAAAAATTCACTAGAACATGATTCGTCTAATAATATCTAACTATTGGTCCATTCCATTTGTCATTGTTTGGTTATTTTTATTTAATATTTTTTATGACAATCAGGTTTGATTTTCCCTTTCTTCCATCACTTCTAACTAGTTAAATTTGGTGCATTATAATTTATATAACCTTTCTATTATGCATATATTATATTTTGGGTAACTTCTGAACCAATCTTGATTCATTTGTTTTTCATTATTTAGTAAACAACAGTCAAAAATTTGGCGATATCTTCTTTTTCAAAATTTAGTACATCAGAATCAAAAGTGTTGGTAGAAAAACATTCACATATTTAATGTCTATATTTTATTTGTTATCCTCATCATTTTTTAATCAGTTCAAGTTTATATTGGATTAGTAAACAAATCAATTCATCCAGGGAGTATTGTTTTAAATTCATTCATTCCTTAGTTAAAACAATAATGGCATTTCAGTTCTTTGGTAATTCTTGTAAGACAAATTAAAATTTTAAAAGGATTTCTAGAGAGTCTCCATGTGAATTCATTCCATTAAAAATGATTTTGAGTATATAGATCATTTGGTTCATTGTTTAATCTTAACCCATTATAAAAGTAGGGAACTCAGCATGAAGCATGGCAATATTTATTAGAATCAATTAATTAGTGACAAGGTGAGCAACATGAAGAATAATCTTTATTTTATGAGCTATCATACAGGATAACTCGTGGCTAAAAATAGTTCTTCTAATAACATAGTATAAAATGATAACAACATTTTAATTTTAAAAAATATCCATTAAAATAAATTTTCATAAGAGTATCCATCTCAGTTTTAGGATTTGTGTAATATTATGACATGGTAGATTAATTATTAATGCTAAACTATTTTAGGTAAGCCTCCATTCAGGATGCCCCAAAGGGATAATAATCTCAATAAAAGTGAGTTGAATTTTGACGTAGCCAATAATCATATTGGATTAAACCTTCCATCATATAATATATTGTCTTAAGAATATATGGTCACATTAAATATTATCACATGTAAAATCATAGAAATCAATAGAATGGTATTTGATAATTATGAAGGGACTAATCATTTTAAAAATCTTTAAATGTATCAGAAAGTGAATAACAAATATAACAAAATTTAAAATGGATTTCCTTTTGATACCAATGTTAATTTCATATAGGATAATTGAATAAGGTCAAGAGGTGTTCAAAAGGCCAGAATATAATTTCAATAAAATTAAATTTATTTATAAAATTATAAATCAATGTAATTATTGAGGTTAATTAGCTGTCGAAAAATCAAAGAATGAAATAATGTTTTTTGTTGTAGTCAGTTTCAAATTGGGAATACTACACTCATATACCTATAAAATGTATGATATATACATGTGTAATAAAATGTATTTTTATGGGGGATCATAACTGAATTGCAAAATACTTTTCTAGTGGAGGGATAACCATGAAGCTGAGTTTTTATGTGGAGTAACAACCCATACAACATGAATTTTTATAAGAGTATTAGATCCTAAATAGTCATGTCATAAGATAGAAGGAGTCACAACCCATAGATCCTGATATTAGAATCCAGGAGTCAAAACCCATATAAAAAAATAAAAATATTCATCTGGGGTTAGATGAATAAACGGGATAATATACTGAGTGTGCGAGATAAGAAAAAGGGTTATAGACCGAAAACCAAATTGAGGAGGATATAACATTAGTGAATAGGTATAGGGTGTTGAGGATTATAATACCTCATCTTTTCATGGAAATTATAGATAATGCCGAATTATTTCATACCTTATGAGATCCTATAGGTGATGAAACAGAGTGTCTTAGGATATTGAAAATGAATATCATGTTAAAAATCCACGTCCCATTATATTAAAAAAATGTTTATAAATAATGATAACATGTGTACTAAAATTTTAATTAGGAAATTATATTGTGTGTATATACACTATAATAATAAATGAAATATTTATATAAAATATTCAGAAATTATGGTAGCTCCACAACTATACGATATTCATAATAAATTCACTCATGAGCTCTCATAAATATCTCCCTAAAAATTGGTGATTTATTGCCTCTATATTCATGTAGATAAAAATATATAATAAAATTAACAAGAATAATTCAAATTAATATCCCAAAAACATCTTTAGAATAATAGATGTTTTGAATGATTTAAAACATTGATTTAAATCCATTAAAATGAATGTAAATTTTAAAATGAAATTCATAAAAAATAGCATCACATATCGACATTACATTCAAACATTTTAATATAAACAATTTCGAAAAATGATAATGAATTACAAAAAGTTGTTAAAAAAACTTCTTTATATTCCTCTTTAAATATGGCACAAAATTTATTATGAAAACTTTGATAAAAATACATATATTAAATGAGAATTTATCAAGCAGAAAACCCGTTAGAATGTAAATATATTTGCAGAAAAAAATCATTAAAAAATTCAACGAATAAACAGTAAAATCAGAATTAATAGTAGTGTTGTGTAGTGATGATTAACAATAACATATCGCAGGGGTGATGAACAGTAATGTAGGTTATGAACCATATATTTCATAATTAATAGTAACATTGTGTTTGAAACATACATTGTGGAATTAACAAAAATGTATGGTTGATGAACCATAATTTTTGAAATGAATAGTAATGTTCTGTTAATGAATAATACTTTTCACAATTAATGATCAATAATATAGGGTTGATGAACCATATATAGATTAATTCATGAAAAAATTGATAGCATTCGTTAACAAGAATCAATAAATATTTAAGGGCCACAAATAAAATATTCCGAATATAGTAAATGAGAATTATATTTAGAAAAAAATATATTAATTTCCAAGAAATTAATAATAAAAAAAATTTGACTTCTATTGTTCAATAAATCATTTCATAGTAGAAGAAAATATAATCTAAAAATATAGTAGTTCTGTATAATCAAATCATAACTACAATCAATTTAATCATCATTCAGACGACCTTTTTAGACATTGATATAAACTAATAGAATCAATAAAAACATGTTTGATCCTATAAAATCAGGATGGATGAAAATATGATATATGTAAATGATCCAGTAAACTAAATATAGAATTTATTTATAACTGTTTGATGTTGAGTTTATGAAAAACATCACGAAATCAAAATAATTTTAGACTAATAAAAATACATTTTCTGTTTTAATCATAAAGTAATGAAATATGTATGCATATCATAGAAATCCATTGGGACATGAATCATAGAAACCCACACACTATTGTTTTCAAATTCCTCAATATATATAACGGGTTTAGAACAAAAAACACACATGTAATAATGCAAAATAAAATATGAAAATTAAACATATAGTGACCCAATACATTAATTCATATCATTAAATTATTTTACTCATACTTAATCAATAGAGTACATGCCAAGGATCATGAATTCTTTTTTCCATCGAATACAAGGTACATAAAAATAAAAACGTTGGACTAAAAAATAACACACCATTATTTATTCTTCATAAAGATATCCTAACATCCATTGATCTCATAAATCATCATAGGGTACCATAGGGATAACATTAAAAAAAGTAATGATCTAAAACCCTATTAAGGGAAAAAATAAGAATAATTCTTTATTTTATGGGTTAGAGATTGGGACATAATTATATAAAAAGGAATATAAAATAATTTAATATAAATATTGTATCATATAAAAATTTAATCATTGAAAGGAGGATGTAACCTAAAACATGACTTTTGCATGATTCAAGGCTAACGTCCATGATTGATGCACATGGTACCAGAAGCTAAGTCTGACAACCCAGACTGTTGCACATGGTATCAAAAGAAAATGAAAACCACCAAGACCGTCACACATAATGTCTCATGAGACTAATCCTTACCCAATACATTGGATAACTATCAAGGAACACCCATCTAAATATGTTCATGAATATGTTTTCCACATAAATAATATTTTATAATCAATCAAAAATAAAATAAGGGTACCCATGGGAGGAAATCAGTAACATTTTATTGTCATACTGCAAAATGAATGGGTGTATCGTATAAGATTCCATGAATGAATGGAATTAAAACATGCATGGATATTAATGAAGAAGAATGAAAATTATATCATTGTATGTAATGTTAAAAATAATTGACTACATGAACAAGAGTGTTTAATAAAATTTAGCATTAAAATATTTTTATGTGGTATTAAGGAAAATGTTATGGAGCCATTTAAATAGAAAAGGGAACAATATTTTATATAAAAACTGAAGAGAACCAAGAGGGTTTTCCTAATAAAATGTATAATTTTATAAGGAAAACTATGGATTAATATATAATATACAGTGCACTTGTATCTATGTAAGAATTAGGGAAGGTCCCTTAAAACATGTTTTATTATCGAAAAGTATTGAAAATAGAATAAATTTAAACATTTATATCACCAAATGAGAATGAGGAAATAGTTTTGATAAAAGAATTTTTTACATGTACCCATAATTTATTAGATGCACATAAAAATATAAGATAAATTCAGTTTTTAATAATAATGGAGAATAAACCTAAATGAATACAGGGTTTCCTGGTTGTATCCCTTAGATATTATCAGTATGGTATCAGGTGTACTTAGGAGGGATTAATGAGAAATAAAGGGGTTTCCCAAGACTAAATCATCATGAGTTCATTATGGGAGTTCTTTGATATAATATCCCATCATTAGGGATTAATAATAAAATTGAATAACATAGAGGACAATCATTATTAAGAGTGAAATAAAGAGTATTCATTAACATAATTCAGATAGTGTTCTCCACATGACATTAAAGACCTTAAATATAAAATTAGGCTCATTAAAAACTAATTATAGAACCTCTTCAATAGTTAAATATTTAGTATAACATTTTTAGGATCATTCATGAAATTATTTTTTGGTTATAAGGGCCAATATCATTGTTCAGGTCTATTTCCTTGGGTTTTAATAATGAGTTCAATTATTCATGTTTGAATACCAATGTATGATGAATGTTACTATCCAGAATTGGAGTTATATTTTTTTGTTGAACATCCAGAAGGTTACATGTTTGATAATATTTATTTGTTACTAGGAGTGATATTGAATCATTATATAAATCCTTATTTTCAAAATTTTGTGTTAATTAGTAGTTTTTTATCACATTAATAACACATTTTGTTTTATAAATCAAAAAAATGTGTAAAAAAGAATTATTGAACCATAGATGAGTCATAATAGATATTTAATAGACTGGTTCAAACATTGAAATTTTTTCATGACCATAATAGAATATGGTAATAGAAAATGAACACCCATTATCAGTGAATGTGGTATTTTAACACATCTCGGATGCTGTCATGATTAAAAGAGAGATGATAACAACTCATTCCATTACCATATAAACATTATAGTACATTTAATTAACTATAGTTGTCATAAAATTGGGATGATGTTAGGTAAGTATATAAAAGATAACAATGTAACATGAAATGAAAATGAATGAAATGAAAATAGGAGTTTTCCTCTTTATTTACTCTTCCATGAGAACCTCACAGGTGGGGGGGTTTTGTTTTAATAAAGAGACCAAAGTTAGTTATATGTGTGGGGGGGATCTTGGGGGGATATTTTGGGCAGTATTTATGAAATGAGTAGGGCATGAGAGGATTGAAGTGAAGAGGGTTGTGTGGGTTGTTTTTATATTGGATGGGAGGTGGGTTTTCTTAATATTTTAAACATCAGTTTTTTATTATTTCATAAGATAATTTATAATGATAAATCCATGACCATTAATAGTAATAATATCATTTTATTTATATATTTAGGTTCTTACATAACTAATGTTGTTAGGAATAGTCCATTTATCTTATAATGACAATATATACGTTAAATTACTTTATTTTAGTATTCTTATAAAATTCATCTGTATTAGAAAAATCCTTAAACGTTCACTCTAATAATTTTTTTATGTGTATAATCCACAATATTAATGAATTTTTTCGAATATAATTATCTAAATATGGTTAATTTAATTTTAATTAAAATAAAAATTTACATGAAATTTACATATTTTAAAACTGTAACTATTTTTAAAAGGAATTCAAAATTTTCATAATTTCTTGCAATATTTCCTAAAACTAGAAGACATAATATTATTAATTTATAAACACGTTTTATTAATATATTTTTTAAGATTAATTAATTTAAATTAATTATTAATTACATATAAAATTACCAATACTTTTAATATGGTCATATTATCCCATATAAGTTACCCGAGTTTTATTTATACATTCATGGGGTAGGATACTATTCTATTGATATATTTTATATTAATAAGGATGATATTTATATTCATAAGGGTAACATTATTATTCACAAAAAAAATATGTTTATTCTATTAGACATCCATCATGTTACAGATCAGAACCGTGTGAGACATATTTTCGATATTAAAATCATAAATAGGAAAATATTATATTTAAATTTCAAATAGTGCATTTTAGTTAATTGTTTTGTGATGTAATGTGTTTATATGAAATAATTATATAATGAAAAATTTGATCCATAAAACATTGGGTCAATACATTATACCCCCCTATGATATTTGGCCCTTAAAATTTCATTTTACATTCATGGACATAAACAAGTGTGTGAAAATTTCTTTAATTGCCTCATCTAGTTCCCATGTTACATATTCGTACCTGTGGTTCCACTATAGTAATTTGACCAGGTGGGTAGTCTCTTTATGTAAATCATTATCACTATGATGCAATATCTTTATTTGATTCACCTCATATGAAAGATAATTATCAACCTATTAATCCTCTAAATAGAGTACATGCGAAGGGTTTGGTATATACTTACATTAGAGGCATTTCTGAGAGAAATTTTGTACATTTGATAGGGTAGGTGGAAGTTCTAGTCGATAGGACACGACCCTGATAAGATCAAGAATCTTTAAGGGGGTTATGTACCCGGGACTTATCATTCCATTCTTAATAAACCTCATGACATTCTACCAAAGAGATTAGCGTATAAATACCATGTCTCCAACATTTAAATCTAGGTCTCATTGATGATTGTCTATATAACTATTTTGTCATCTTTGTGCACCCCTGATGTGATGGTGAATGGATTTAACCTTATCAACCATTTATTTTTCCATTTCAAGTCCTATAATCTTACTCTCAACACATCATCCCAACATGCTCTTGTTCTACACATTTTCACATAGAGGGATTTGTATGGTGCCATTCAGATTCTCAAGTGGATACTTTTTTTCTAGGAGTCTTCTTCGAGTGGAAGATATTCTTATCAACCTCCATTGATGACCACATAAAATGATCTCAGCTTATCATCTAGTTCCTGAATAGTTTTCTCCGATTGGGCATCATTTTAGGATGATAGGTCATACTGATGTTCAGTTCAATTCGTTGAGAATGTCGGAGACTATTCTTGAACTTCGAGGTGAATCTTGGTTCACTTTAGATAAAATATATTGTGGTAATTCATGGTACCATACAACTTTATTAATACATTTGCACAAAATTTGATCCAATGATAAGTTCTATAGAATTATGATAATGATAACTATCATTGTAAGACTATCCCTATTGACCAATATTGCATTGTTTCCCTTGAATGTCCTTAAAGACTAGTGACAAAGTCAATTGTGATGTTCTCCCACTTCCACGTTGGTATGGGTAGTGTTTGTATTATCACCTTAGACATCTGTCTTTCAACCTTCCCTTTTTTGAAGAACCAGGAACATGGATGTATACTCATCAATATACTTGATATTTCCCACCAAATGTTCTCATGGATATATTAATTCATCTTTGTGCTCCATTGGTGGATATATAAGGTTGAGATATGTGCATCATTCAGAAGCTCTTTCATTATGATGAGTTCATATCTTACACATATTCATGACCAAAATCATAATAATCCATCCCTATCAATGAATAACTTAGATGATTTTACATTTTTAATATCTTCCACCTATTTTTTAATTTCCACATCTTTTCATTGAGCATCCATTAATTTTTTTTATGAGGGATGGTTAAGAAATCATTTGAGAATGGATTGATGATGATCATCCCTTAATTATTTCAATGTCCATACTATTAAAATATATGAATATTTTATCCATTTCAATTATTATCATTGATAATTAAGCAAGATCCAATCTACATAGAGAATTCTCCACCTCGAATACCATTCTAGGATAGTGGTGGATTAAGAAGTCATAATCCTTGATGAGATCTATCCAACGTCACTGGATCATATTGAGATCTTTATAAAAGAGTGTATATTTTAGACTCTTTTGATTAGTATATATCTCAAACATATATCTATAGAGATAATTCCACTAAATTTTTAACCTAAAGATTATAGTATCCATCTCCAGATCATGCGTATGATATTTTTTATCATGCAGTTTCAGCTACCTTGTGGTGTAGGATATCGCTGTAACATTTTCCATCATCACATAGCCAAATAAATTCTTATAAGAATCATTTTACACCACAAAATGTTCACCACATTGTGGTAGTGTGAGTACCAGCTTTGTGATAAACATCTTTTTGAGCTCCATAAATCATTCATCACATTATTGAGTCTAGACAAACATTACTCCATTCTATGAAATCTTGGTAATTGCAATCGATATTCATGGAATGTTCTTCACAAATCATTGATATTTCCCAACTAGACCCCTGAGAGCTGAAACTTTTTGTAACAAATGTTGGATTGGGCCACTCTTCAATTTCATTTGTATTGGTCGGGCCTATAGATATCCATTTCTCTAGTGATAAGAAGCCCAAAAAATTATACATCCTAAATAAAAAAATTACTATACTTTTAATCCAATATCTCGAATTACAAAATCATCATCACAATTTTTAGATGATCAAAATTTTCCTCATTTCTCTTAGTAAATATCAAAATATCAACAATAAAGACAACCAAATATTTGTCGAGGTAATCCGAAAATACTATATTTGTTAAATCCATGAAATTTTTTGAAGCATAATTGATTCATAAAGGAATAAGTATGAATTCATAATGTACATACCTTGTTCAATAGGAATTATTGGGAATATATTCCTTCCTAATCATTAATTGGTGATATACTTATAGATTTTCTGTTTTAGAAAAATTATTGGACCCACAAAGCAGATCAAACAAGTCATCTATCTATATTATGGTATACGTGTCTTATCGGGGGTTTATTGAGATCATGATAATAAATTTAGAGGCACATTAATGCATCCATTTTCTTGACAAAGTGGACTGGCTCACCCCTTTGTGATACAGTTAGGCATATAAAACACTTTTCTAGATTCTCTTATAACCACTTCATCAACTCTTCCATTTCTACAAAGGAAATTTTATAAGGTTTATTTGATATAGGAAAAGATATAGGAATATAAATAATTGATAAATTTACCTATCAATCCAGAGGAAGTCCAAGAGACTCTTAGGGAAATACATTAGTGTAATCCCTAACGATGGTCATTTTTTCAAGCATGATTGTCTCCTTTGTCCTAATCATTTTATCTAGACATTCATACTCAAAAGGAATAAATAATCGCACATTATATAGTGATTCAGAATTATATTCATCTTCATCCACACACATTTAATGAATTTGATGATTCTTCCTGATGTGAAGCGTTATCTCTTTTTCCCGACACATGATGTTGTAATTGTATAAAGACAACATATCCATGCACAAGAAGAGATCAAACTCTACTATAGAATGTATGGTGAGATTTTCTAGGTGATTTAATCCACAATCATTTACCCATGTGGAAATATATACATTATATGCAATAATTTTCCTATTCACGGTTCTCACCAATAATATATCCTCCAAAATTTATGCTGGTTTTGGAATAATTACACATGTAGAATGAAATATCGGCTACTGCGGTCTAGATCGATCTCCCATGCCTCCCACTTCCCTTCCAGAATGAACATGTTCTTAATATGATTAGTGTTTCCCTTGGAAGCTTTCACTGCTTGGATTCTAATATGAGGATATGGGAGGATACCTCGGAGGCCCGTATTTTCAAGGATTTGGACATCCTTCATCCTTTACTGGAAAATATTAATCTTAGTGTACATGAAACCATTGGCTGGAACTAGTAGATAACCTACCTCATGTTCCTGAGGTACTGATCTCATTGTCTCCTACACACTCATTCCCTGACGGTGTTTCTCCACTGTCATAACAGTGTGAAACTTGATAGTGTCTATCTTGTTGAGACTAGTACATCTTGTTCTACATATATGGATGGATCTTTTTCTGATATGGAGTTGGTGAGGGTTCATACTATGGCTGCAGCTCCATTACCTCTGCATCTACCCCAAATCCAATGGCGTATATTAGATCAGGGCTAGAAGGTGATGAGGTACATGGTCGAGAGATAATACCATATGTTCCATGTCATTTTCCCAAGGTTCACATTGAGGATGTTCACCCTTATATTATAAACATATTAAATTCTACATGGCTTTGTTGTATGTAGTATGTTCTTAGATCCCCTCCACTGATCTCTCAGTGTTTGGTTCTTCCTCCTATCATCTCCACTTCTCCCTAAGGCGCATCTGTGGTTGAATATGGTCTTCTTGATGTGATATTTTCTCATAAGAATTAACATATTGGAAGGAACTATATCTCTTTTACCCCAGTAACTCATGTTTTAGGGAATTCCACCCTCCATTCTAGGATATCTGATTGATTAGGGAGGGTATCAAAATCATCTCCTGGCATGTAGGGTAGGCTGGCCTCTTAGCATCCAGTGACAGCTATGTCCACCAGTACTATTATGTCCAAGGAATATGGTATTTGTACTAGGTCACTGTCTATGGTACTAGAGGAGAGGTTTCTCTACCACTTTGATAAGGATATGAGTTATGGAGACATCGCCAGAACACATTTCTATTAATGATTCCCGTTCTTATATGAAATGATCATGGCTTGGGTCTGGGATCAAAATGGAAAATGTGGCCTCATAGGATTCCACTCACAATATTTCTTTGGTTGGCATTCATGAACACATACTGGACCCTTATAGGATTTGAACCATCTCCAAGAAAATATGAATGCATTATTTCTTGCATGCTGCACCCATAAACACACACATATGGATCTTCTTGAACATGAGTTTCAAAGTGGATAATGTGGATGAAGGAGACCAATGTATCACTTTTAATTCATCACGTGAGACCCATTAATTATTCACATATTTTGTTTACGGGATATGTGAACCTCTTATGAGGGAAATTTGGTGGTTCAATATGAACACTGTTTATAATGGAGATCTCTTATGGATATTGGAGGGTTAGCTTAAGGTGATTTTGGATCTAGGGGAGTGGAAAAAAAGTGTTCCATTCAAATTGAGATCTATCATGGAGTTTTATCAGTTTTAGGTTGGAAACGGTCTCATTGACCTCAAATACTCAAGAGACTCTTTTACTTGCTGAAATATCCAGTGGGGTTTTCTCTTGACATTGATCCTCCTGAATAGGTGTTTGGATAACATGAATTACATTTCCATGTATGGTTGTATCAATGTGGTACATCTGGTGAGTGGAAATTTGGATCATTCACCAAGCTCATCACGTTATCTTCCACATGCGTTCATAGGGAGGGTTCAACATTATAATGCAATTGGATCAGTGATACACCCTTCCTAGACCTTCTCCAAGATAACTGTGAAGATCTTGCATAGGGGCATACTTGTAATTCGTTTCATCATAAGTTATGGTGTAAAAAGGCAATCCTCGAGGTGCGGTTGTGCGATCTCCCTCGAAACGAGGGAACATGAAGTCCAGTTCTCAAGATGTTGACCTTCTCGAATGAAGTCCTGATTATGATATGAACAAGAATGTTTTCACAGACCTCATCTGTATGTAGTAGGGCATAGAGGACATGCTTCTAAAACATGATATACTTTCTGGGGATAATGTGATAATTGTTTGGTTGAAAGAGGCGGACAATAACACAACTTACTTTAAAGCCTGTGTTAATTAATTTAAGAGGTTTGATGATCTAAACATATTACGAGAGGATGGATGTTTCATAAATGATAGGTATGTGGTGGGATATTTGGAAAATTTATAGGATATGGATCTTCTCAATGGTCCTAATTACTGGTAGCCTTGTGGATACATGTCCCTAAATACATATTTATTTGTTTTAATCGGACTTCTTGTATCTTCCCAGTACAATGAAGGTCTGGGCGCCCTCCCCCTCAAGTGGGAGATCCAGGATGCAATTACGAACCTCAACCATGACCGAATAGTAGGCCAAAATTCCTTTAATAACTCCTTATATAGATCATTATGGTAGGTGGTAAAGGATTATGTGATTATTGATATCCACGAAGTCATCCAAGTTCAGAAGTTTCCTCCTGTAGGTTGTGCTACCACTGTAGTGTTCATTCCCAAATTTATGAGTCCCTCCTCAATCCAAAATTTACGTGAAGAATGTATGTCTAACACACCTTATAAAATCATCAATGGCATCATCAATTCTTGGTTTATAGCTCGTCTTCCTCAGTGGGACTACTAGGAACAACATGGGTTTCTGATGGGGAGTTCCATACAGCGGTCGATTGCTCAGGTTAAATAAATGATCTGGGGTATGAACCAAAATTTCCAAGGGTCCAATACATATATCAAAAATGATATTTTCAAAACATAGGACTTGGTAGAATGAAGTTTCATCAACAAAGATCGGATAGGTATATGATATTTTGAATGGAATGTTGACATCATTTTTTGTTGTTTATGTGCCTCGTGATTGGAGGGGACATTAATGAGGATGACCATTGGTTATTTCATGGATAACAAGGCCTTTAGATAGATAACCCTATCCAGAAGCATTTTCATTATTTCCCTAGTTGTTCTCATCTGCAGTATTCATCAACGCCATGGAAACAACAATATCATCCCTTTTTTCAAAGATCAAATTCCTCTTCAGTGTCCTGTATTATTTTGGAAATGATATAATTTTTGTCATGAATTCCTCAAGTACCTAATTGATTTTATTGAAATGGCCGATGGAGGAGTAATGAATTTAGAGTAGTTAGAGTATTAATATAAGTAAGATAAATTTTTGCATATCCTCCAACTTTCCTCTTGGTCAATTCTCCATTGTGAGTCATCTATTGGACATACAACGAGGGGCTCTTCCTATGTAGTATCTGGGCCCCCTATCATCTGGTAGGTTTCGTATCCATGAATTCCACCCAATATTCAATATAATCATATATTGGGTTCTTAATTGTAAAAATAAATTCTTAACTTTTGGTGTTATAATTTCTCTGGTGAACAACCTTTAACCCATCACCCCAGTAAAAGCTCCCTCTATAATAAGTGCACCAAATTCAGTTATCAAAAACATAGACAATATCTATGAAAACATAATTTGGGACCCCATGTAAGAGGGGAAAATCCATCGGGTTTCATGGTGCAGGATGGTAAGGCCCACTGTGGATGGGGGTATCAACGTACGTATCCTCAAAGACAAGCATCGTGGAATGCATACTAAATTAGAATGGGAGATACTGGAACACCACACCCTTTGGGGGATCACCATGCATGAAGTCTCATTAGGGGAAATGGTTTAAATGGGTGGGAATACCTATACCCCTTGGGAAGATATTTTTCCATTGGTGAATGATCTTGGGCTTCTTTCCTATTCGATTGTCGGGAGAGGCGACATTCAGTTCTGGCACCAAAATTGGAGTGGGATGGTTATCAGCTACTCAGGTTGCCCTAACACTGATATTTCATTTCAATAAGCCTGACTATATCATGATTTTACCAAGGTTGTTATGAACAGTGACCAACAATATCAGTTCATCCTCATCAATATTTTTACAGATTCAGATTGTTTTGTTTTCACCCCATATCCCTTTAGAGCATTCACAATGTAGGATAACTAGAAAAAACATCATTTTAATGTCCTTGACAACATATTGAATGTGGTCCTATGAATAAATAGAATTCCCATGAAATACAAGTACCTCAACTATAGAATTTAGAATATGGCCCTCCAATTGGTTGAGAACATCAAGAGATGCAGTGTCACCCTAGTTTACCAATGTGTTTGTTGTAGGGGTCATGTAGAGGAGAACTCAGACCCCTTATTCATTGAATGTGACTAGGTTTGAGTGGTATGGAGGTTTCATTGATGTGTTCAAGGTTGTACCCATCTGATCCTTGTCTTACATACCTTTCTAGGAGCACTACTATACCAACTCAATAAGTGGAGGCTTGGAGAAGAGGACTCACACCATGATTTTTCACGGATGTTTTTGGCACTTGTTGCGGGTGAGGAACAAGTTTCTTCATGAGGGGATATCCTCGTCGGGTACTATGATAATTACCAGGACTAAAAAACTTCTTATCTACCTAATTAAGGCGCTAGTCAAAGGATGCGAGGCTCCGTTATTGCGATGTTTCATCAGAACCCCCCTTTTATCTACATCGAGTGGTGGAATTCAATCTGAAAAATGGGTTTAATGAAACCTTCCAATGATGGGTATGAAACATAACTCTAACACCTCATGAATTTCAGGTTGATTCATAGGGGAGGGGGTTTTCCCGACAACATAGGTTCGATTCACTTGTTCATCTCCATATGGTTACGACTTGGATCAACCCTCCATGAAGAAGCTTTCACCATGAAAACTTGTCATATCATCTATTGGTAGAGGGGCTTTCACATCATAGAGGAAGAAATGGACTCAATGATTCTACACATTGCGCTTCAGGGCCTCGAGGTGATTTCATATGGATATTTCTTATGCCATCTTTACATTCTACGAAATCTTTTGAGATGTCATTAAGGAGACCCATACATGGAGGGAGGGCCCCAATGTCAGGGATAACATGCCTCAGTTTCCCCCTATCCCTGATATTATCCTTTTTCATAATTTGGATGGCTTGAAACCATAAAGGGTAAACATTATTGAATGGGATTCTCAAAACCTCCATTTATTTAGAACCCCATACCCTTTGTTGCAGCCTTTCCCATTTTTCATTTTAATTTGAATAAAAATTTTGATGATGGTGATGATTAATGAATGCATAAAACAATAATCAAATAGTACATTCACTATTCTTGATAGAATAACTAGCATACTTATCACCATATCATTTTTAGAATCCACCTCAGCAATATTGATATCATATGCCATTTATTTATTTCCATGTTGGTTTTTGTTGATTGAATCAGAAAAACCGCAACATAAGAAATTTTATTTCATAATTCCTATGCTCGTTGTAGTTGTAACACTACAATACATGATGATTTTTTATCCGAACCTACGTTTTTTTTTCACATTAGTGAGATTCATTGTATCCCATCAGTTCTGGATTTGCAGATGTAACATCCCAAGTATGTAATGAATAATATATATTTTTATCTATGCCTATTAATGAATTAGATAGTGTTTTAGAGGCCTAGAATGAAAACAAATCCTATCTTAAGCATGAAATACACTAATATTTTTAATAGATTGTTTTACTACCTTTTTATGGAAAACCATCATTAAATCAATCTTTTGACAATTTTATAAGAAATTTTTTTCAAAATAAACTTATTATTTATGATTGGGACATCAAAATTTACTTTGTGGGAATTTTTGGTATTTTTTCGATAAAGTTATTTTTTTAATTAATAGTGTAAAATGTTTTATTTTAATTCAAAACCTCTTTTTAATCTAATTTATTTATATGATTAGATTATCTTTTGAATTGGTTTTAAAGTGAAATTAGAAAATATTTTTACCATTAAATCCAATAGTGGTAATTGGAATTAATTTCACTTTGATATTAGACTTAAACTAGTGTCAATCTTTTGATACTTATTATTTCATAAAAACACGCTATTTGTCATGACAGCGGGAATTAGTTATAAAATTAATTAATGTGACATATATGTTTTGAATTTTTTAAAATAGACTTCATTTTTTTAATTCATAATATCAAATATATCTTACGGTGATGTTTTGGTATTTTTCAAAAAAACATCAATTTTTGATGAATAGTGAAACCACTAAGTGGTAGTTAAAGAAACTGATTTTTCTGTTAAATGAAACTTTGTCACTTCTGTGATTTGATTTTCAAAAATCCGACATACATGGTTGTCATTAATAAGTAAAATGTGGTTCAATGAGATTAAAATAATTTTTTGGTGAATAGTAACTTTTAAGTTCTTAATCGCGATTAGAGGTAATTAGTGTAGTTTAGGGTAAAAATAATGTTTTAATAATATGAGATGAGCTTGACACATGTCCTACCCTTATTTGATGAATCATGGACGACCGAGACAATCCATGGGTCAACTTGGTGACCCCATGGAGCCACTTTGGTTGGGAAATGACATAAATAACTTTTTATTAAATATTAAAGTAAAAATGACACAAACGTGAGATGGTTTACTAAAAAAAATTTTAAATGGGGTTATACAAGTCATAATTTTGACTATAAATATTCATTAGAAATCTAAAAAGATTTCCTACATCATGATATTTGTTTTATAATTTTTAGAAATTAAATAAATTAATGTATTTATGACATCATGATGATGCAGAGATTACCTCATTAATAAAGGATTAAAATAAAATGGGAAGATAATGTAAAATCTATGACCTAAACATGTCCAAAACCTATTGGACGAGTGGATTTGGAACCCTTATCACCTTATCCCCGAAACACATCAATTTGGGACCATAAAAATCCGAAAATCATTCTAAAATAATGTAACATTTTCTTACTTTCCAAGAGTTCCCCTCCTCTCCTCTTATAAAAGTCCCCCACCTCTACCTCCTTACCCACACTCCAAAATCTTTTGGCTCAGCCAAACCCTGCCCATTTTGTCTCTCCACTTCTCTATATTACTCCTTGAAGACTCACATTGGGAAGAAGTCTTCCCAAGGATGCCTTTTAGTTCAAATTTATGACAGTTACCCAATTTTAAGGTAATGTCTTCACTTGAGTCCTTTTGTTTTATTTTGCTTCTCCAACGCACTAAACTCTTTTTTATAAATTTCTTTTGTAACAACTCTAGTATCTTCAATATAATAGGATTTTTTTATAAGATGGATTCGAGCTACACTTACACACACCTACATCTAATGGTTAAATAACATATTGTTTCCGTGGATGGCGAATTTCGGCCTCCCGAAATGATGATTGTTCAGCATTCTTTTAACACCTTCAAAGGTGGCCATTAAGATGAAACTATATTTATATATGATATATAATATGTTTATGTTTTCCTTAATCTTCTGTATTTTTTATTTTGGGCATACCATTATGGTTCCCATTATAAGTAAACGTGAAATCTTCATTTAAGGAAGTGCGGACTACCGCCCCCTCAAAGTGATGTGATTCGTTAATGCCATATGTGGGATGTGTAAAGGATGGATTTAAAGTTATTATATATGATGTTATACTAGATTTATAATATACCTCTATATCATTTTTATTACATTCCATAAAAATATGAAATAGAAATGAAAGTAGCATTCATGTGTACGTACGGCTTACCGTCTCCATGAACGGTGCATTTCTTTTCATATCCCCAAATGTAATGTACTATTATAAGTACATGTGTATAATGGATATATATGATGATTGCTACATATAAATGATGAATATAATTTTGGAATTAAAATACTACTACCTATCATTTAGTTTTAATTCCATTAATATGACAAATAAATGAAAGTTGCGTTCATGCGTACGTACGGCTTACCATCTCCATTAATGGTGCATTTCATTTCTTACCTGTAAATGATTATGTAATATTATAAATACATGTATATTCTGGATATATATGATATATATGATATCCAAATCAGGAATGTCATTCTAGATATAATGAACCATTGACCACATGAACAACATGTAATTGTAAGAAGTCCACTTTCGACTTAAGAACCAAATATCGACAAAACAAACGTTATTAACTTAAATGGTTAAATAATGTTTATAACATGGAAATAAGTGATATAAAAGACATAATGAACTTGAAAAAGGTTCTTAAGAAAATAGAAATTAACTCATGTTTATTATTTATGACGTTAAAGAACGATCGAGTCAAGTCGGAACCGAGTTAAGGGACTTCGTCTCAATCTCCTTTCATTGAGGAATATATCGTTTTATACACAAATTTCTTTTATACGGCGTGTAAAACCCTTTGACTTTTACTTTTATACAAAAGGAATCTTTGTCTACGAAGCGTTTTACAAAACGACAAAATGGAATGTTTTTAACGTACCAGGTGTCAACGACCTTTTTCGCCGCCTCAAGTATTATTTGGTCTTTGGCTTCCTCAAAAAGCCGTAATGTTTTAAAAATAAAATAAATACAATATACTATTTTTTGTATTTTGGTATTGAAAATTGTTTTGATAAAGTATTCTATTATGTCAATATATTGAAATGATATATTGTGATTGAAATGTGGAAATGTTATCATTCCTTTATATTGGTTTTTTGTTTTATGATTTTATATTGGTACTTGGTCATTTGATGGGTGGTTACGTGATAAACCATATGACGGGTGGTGCCGTGAATACCAGGACGGGTGGTTATGTTATAACCTCCAATGCATTGGGTATGGAAGTCGTCCATATGGATATTCCATTAAGTATGTATGGAAGTTGGCCGTATGGCTATTCCATTAAGTGATATGTGTGGAAGTCGGCCGTATGGTTATTCCACTTAAGTATGTTTGTGTCCCAAGTTATCTTTATATGTTATGTGATCTTTTTATGGGTTTATGGTAATCTTTTTGTTACAATAGGGTAAGTAATGATCTTTTATTCAGTGAAGAGTTTTTACTACTTCATAAAGGTGAAAATTATTACTTTGATAAAGTATACATGGTTTACTTGTTGTTTTGATAAACTAACAGTTTTCATTCATTGTGTATCCCATACTGAGCTCTTTATGCTCACCCCATGTTTTTTTGAAATGTTTTTCATAGGACCTAATGTGGAATAGGTTCAAGGATGGGATCAAGGGAAATTCATGATATATAAAACTTGGAACTAGACATGTTTATTTTTATGATATTTCTTTATTCTATGGAAACTTAGTAGAAGTGTCTACTTTTTAATCTTTTGATTTGTAGTAGTTATGTTCTAATTCTCTAAAACTATAAACCTGAAAAGATCCTCAATGTGAATTATTCATTTAATTAAATATTAGAAGATGTTTAAGGCTCGGGCCTTATAGTTGGTATCAGAGGTCGGTGTAGATAACTTTAGTAGTTAGAATTATATTAAATGATTATCCAAAAATATAATTTTTTTGGTCAAATTGATGTGATATAGTATTTGAAGATTACAATGTTGCTTCATCTAAGACATGTTTGTTCAGAATGGTTTTCCGCATAGGAAACATGGAAGCAGTGCTAGGAAGGCATGCAGAAGGAAATAAGATTCCGAATCACCATCCTGAGATGGTCAGAATTGGAACTGAATAGTTTATTGCAGTAATGGCGCAGTTGACTCAAGCGTTAAATGGTAGTGGTATCCATGCACGAGATCAGCCAGATCAACTGCAGAGGAACATGTCCGTGGTGGAACATTTCATGAGGTAACATCCCCCATCATTCAAGGATCATCTGACTCTATGCTTTCTGAAGGGTGGATTAAATCACTGGAGAAGATTTTTTTAGTCATGGGGTGTTCAGACAATCAAAAGGTTAGTCTTTCTATTTATCGTATGGAGGGTTAAGCAGATCAATGGTGGTTGATTGTTAAAAATATCCAGGACGCCGATGAGATTGATGCTCTCGACTAGGATGAATTCAAAGGTATGTTTCTTGAGAAGTATTTTCCTAAGGTTGTTCAACTTAGGATGGAAAATAAATTCTTGGAATTGAGGCAAGAGGAAGACTCAGTGGCTGCCTAGGAAGAAAGGTTCACTCGATTGGCAAGGTATGCTCTAAATTTTATCAGAGACCTTGATAGTAAAATCAATCGTTTTTACTAAGGATTAAAGCCAAAATAACGAAAGGCATTAGCTTCTCGTGAGTTTAAAAGTTATGAAAAGCTTGATCGATGTGCTGAGAAGGTGGAAATGGAGTTTACCGATGATCAAGTGTTCTATAAAAACCTATAGATGAAGAGACCGAGCTGGCAGGAGAATGTTAAGAATTATTCAAAAAAGTCTGATGGTAAGAAATCTAAGTTTCCAGTTTGTGATAAATTTGGAAAAAGGCATGCTGGGGAATGTCTTCTGAATTCTATAAAGTGCTACCGATGTGGTAAGATGGGACATAAGGCTCGTGATTGCACTGAAAAAGATTAGGGTGATGGTAAGACCAAATTTGATTTACAGTTAGTGAAATGTTATAAGTGCAATGAGATGGGTCACTATGCAAACGAGTGTCCGAAAATGTTATTGGGTGATGAGAAGAAGTTATTCTACAAGAAAAAAGGGATTGTGAAATCATTTGCAACTACTTTAGCAGATTTCGGGCCATAAAACGATGTTGTATCAGGTACTTTGTTTGTTTTTTCAGATTATGCCAGTGTGTTGTTTGATTCAGGGTGTACACATTCTTTCATCTCTGAATCCTTTTCTAGTAAAATGGGAATACCATCTCAAGAAATGACTCCTGATCTTTTGGTAAAAACACCTAGGGGAAATGTTGAGGCAAAAATAATTTATAAGAATCTTCATATCCTTATCTGTGGAAATAACCTACTTGCAAACCTTATTTTTCTACCTCTAGTAGAGTTTGATGTTATCCTGGGTATGGATTGGCTCTCTATTTACCATGAAAAGATTGACTGTAGAGCTAATGATGTTTCCTTTTAGAAAGACTTTCAATTTGTGTACAAGATTGAACCCTTACTGTTGATAACTTATAAAGAGGCCAAGAAACTTGTAAAAGATGGAAATGAATGTTACCTTGCAGACATCGTTGAAAATAAAGGAACTGTTCATATTAATGATGTGCCAGTGGTAAATGAGTATCCTTATGTTTTTCCTAATGAGTTTCCTAGAATAATACCCGATTGGGAAGTTGAGTTTACTGTTGACTTAGTTCCTGATGCTAAGCCAATTTCAAAACCCCCTTATCGAATAGCTCAAATTGAACTTTTAGAGTTGAAGGAGAAATTGCAAGATTTATTAGAGAAAGGTTTCATTCGACCTAGCACATAACCATGGGGTGCTCCTGTTTTATTTGTTAAAAAGAAAGATGGTTAAATGAGACTTTGCATTGATTATAGATCCTTGAATAACATCACTGTTGAGAACAAGTATCCTTTGCCTCATATCGATGATTTGATTGATCAGCTCCAGGGAGCTCAGTATTTTTCAAAGATTGACTTGAGATCGGGGTACCATCAGCTGAAGGTAATGGAAGCAGATGTTCCGAAGACCGTGTTCCGTACAAGATATGGCCATTATGAATTTGTAGTAATGCCTTTTGGGCTATCCAATGCACCTGCTGTATTCATGGACATAATGAATAGAATTTTCCATGAGTTCTTGGATAAGTTTGTCGTGGTTTTCATTGATGATATTTTGGTGTTTTCTAAAAGTAAATAGGTGCATGAAAGACAATTAAGGGTTATCTTGTAAACCATAATAGAAAAGAAACTGTATGGAAAAATCAGAAAGTTGGAGTCTTCGTTGCAAAAAATTTCTTTCCTTGGTCACATTGTTTCTAAAGACGGGATAACTATTGATCCTGCAAAAAAAAAGTTGTGGAAGAATGGCCAAGACCCACAAATGTAACTGATATTCATTGCTTCATTGGTTTGGAAGGCTATTACTGAAGGTTTGTTAGAAATTTTTCAAGGTTATCTAGTCCAATGACTAAGCTAACTCGAAAGGGTGTTAAGCTTATCTAGAAAAAAGAATGTGATGATTGTTTTCAGGAATTGAATAGAATATTGGTGAATGCTCCAGTTTTGGCACTACCTTCCAGGAATGGTGAGTTTGTTATATATAGTGATGCTTCATTGAAAGGAATTGGTTGCGCCCTATTGCAGAATGATCAGGTAATTGCTTATGATTCACGACAGTTGAAAACTCATGAGTTAAATTACCCTACACATGATTTGGAATTAGCTGTTGTTGTTTTCAATTTAAAAATTTGGAGGCATCATTTGTAAGGAGTAAAGTGTGAAATATATACTGATCACAAAATTTTAAAGTATATATTCACTCAGAAGTGTTAAACATGAGACAGAGGAGATGGATGGAATTAATTAAGGATTATGATTGTAAAATTCATTACCATCCAGGAAAAGCAAATAAAGTGGCGGATGCTTTGAGTCAAAAAAGTAATGCTTCATTCGAAATGTTGTTCTTGGAACGTGATCCTTTGGTTAAGGATTTGCTGAAATTTGGAATAGAAGTTTTTGGTTCAGTATGTTCTTCTGTTTTGTTTTAGGTATCAGTGAAATCTTCTCTATCAGACAGAATCAAGCAAGCATAGAAGAAAAAAAGTGAGTTGCAGAAAAAGGTAGAGCTGGTTTAGAAAGGTAAGTTTCCTGAATTCAACACTGATAATGATTGCGTTTTGAGATTTGGGAAGATATTGTGTGTGCCTTATGATTCATAGTTGAAGAGAGAGTTGTTATGTGAATCTCATAGTTCTCCGTTTTCTATTCATCCAGGCAGTACTAAGATGTATAGAGATATTCGGGAGTATTACTGGTGGGATGGAATGAAAAGAGATATTGCTGATTTTACTATGAAGTGTTTGAATTGTCAGCAGTTTAAAGCAGAGTGGCAGTTACCAAAAGGGATGATTCGGCCTTTACTAGTGCCAGAGTTGAAATGAGAGAATATATCTGTGGACTTTGTTGTGGGATTACCGAAGACATCTCAAGGTAATAATGCAATCAGGGTTATTGTTGATCGCTTGACTAAATCTTCTCATTTCCTTGCTATACGACATACTTTTTCCCTAGATCAACTTTCACATTTGTATCTTAAAGAGATAGTCAGGTTACATGTAGTTTCCCTCTCCATTGTATCTGATCGTGATCCCAGGTTCACTTCTAACATTTGGAATGGACTTCAGAAGTTGTTGGGTACTGAATTAAATTTTAGTACAGTTTTTCATCCTCAATCAGATGGGCAGTCAGAACGAACAATTAAGACCTTGTAGGTTATGTTACGAGCATGTAAGATGGATTATCAGGGATGTTGGGACCAACATCTTTCTTTGGTTGAGTTTTCTTATAATAACAGTTTTCATTCTAGTAAACAGACGGCACCATTTGAGGCATTATATGGGATGTGGTGTCGAACTCCAGCATTTTGGGATGAAGTGGGTGAAAGGAAGATGATGGGACCATAATTGGTAGAAGATATGGCAGGAAAAGTTCAGTTGATTCAGAAACACATGAGAACAGCTCAGAGTATACAAAAAATTTATGTGGATAACCGGAGGAAAGATCTATCTTTCGAGGTAGGTGATCATGTTTTTATCAAGGTTTCTCCATGTAAAAGTGTGATGCGATTTGGTAAGAAAGGAAAGTTGAGTCCAAGGTTCATTGGACCATATGAAATTCTGGATAAAGTTTGGTCAGTTGCTTACCTATTGGCTTTACCTCCGAGTTTATCTCAGGTACACAATGTATTTCATGTTTCGATGTTGAGGAAGTATATGTCAGATTCATCTCATGTTTTGAGTCCAGAGGTAGTTCAGTTGGAAAAGAACCTATCTTATGAGGAACAAGCAGTCCAGATTCTTGACCACAGTGAGAAGGTGTTACAGAATAAGGTTATTCATCAGGTAAAGGTTTTGTGGGAAACCCTATGATTGAAGAGGCAACATGGGAATCTGAAAATGCAATGAGAGATAAATACTCCCACTTATTCGACATGTAAACAAATTACGAGGACAAAATTTTCTAAAGGGGAAAATGATGTAATATCCCAAGTAAGTAATGAATAATATATAATTTTATCTATGTCTATTAATGAATTATATAGTGTTTTAGAGGCTTAAAATGAAAATAAATCCAATCTTAATCATGAAATACACTAATATTTTTAAAAGACTGTTTTACTGCCTTTTTATGGAAAACCATCTTTAAATCTATCTTTTGACAAATTTATAAGCTATGTTTTTTCAAAATAAACTTATTATTTATGATTGGGACATCAAAATTTACTTTGTGTGAATTTTTGGTATTTTTTCGATAATGTTCATTTTTTAATGAATATTGTAAAATGATGTATTTTAATTCAAAACTTCTTTTTAATCTAATTTATTTATATGATTAGATGATATTTTGAATTGGTTTTATAGTGAAATTAGAAAATATTTTTATCATTAAATCCAATAGGGGTCGTCGGAATTAATTTCACTTTGAAATTGGACATAAACTAGTGTCTATCTTTTGATACTTATTGTTTCATAAAAACATGCTATTTGTCATGACAATGTGAATTAGTTATTAAATTAATTAATGTGAATTATATGTTTTTAATTTCGTAAAATAGACTTCATTTTTTGAATTCAGAATATCAAATATAGATTAGGGTGAAGTTTTGGTATTTTTCTGAAAAACATCAATTTTTGATGAATAGTGAAACCACTATGTGGTAGTTAAAGAAACTGATTTTTCGTTTAAATGAAACATTGTCACTTTTGTGATTTTTTTTTTCAAAAATTCGACATAAATGGTTGTCATTAAGAAGTAAAATTTGGTTCAATGAGATTAAAATAATTTTTTTTGTGAATAGTAACATTTAAGTTCTTAATCGCGATTAGAGATAATTAGTGTAGTTTAAGGTAAAAATTATGTTTTAATAATATGAGATGAGCTTGACACATGTCCTACCCTCATTGGATGTGTCATGTCCGACCAAGACAATCCATGGGTCAACTTGTGGACCCCATGGAGCCACTTTGGTTGGGAAATGACATAAATAACTTTTTATTAAATGTTAAAGTAAAAATGACACAAACATGAAATGTTTTACTAAAACAATTTTTACATGGGGTTATACAAGTCCGAATTTTGACTATAAATATTCATTAAAAGCTAAAAATATTTCCTACATCATGGTATTTTTTTTATAATTTTTAGATATTAAATAAATTAAATTATTTATGACATCATGATGATGCAGCGATTACCTCATTAATAAAGGATTTAAATAATATGGAAAGATAATGTAAAATCTCTGACCGACACATGTCCAAAACCTAATGTATGGGTGTATTTGGAACCCTTATCACCTTATCCTCGAAACACATCAATGTGGGACCATTAAAATACGAAAATCATTCAAAAATAATGTAACATTTTCATACATTCCCAGAGTGCCCCTCCTCTCCTCTTATAAAAGGCCCCCAACTCTACCTCCTTACCCACACTCCCAAAGCCTTTTTCTCGGCCAACCCCTGCCCATTTTGTCTCTCCAATTCCCTCTTTTACACCTTGAAGCCTCACTTTTTGCATAAGTCTTCCCAAGGAAGCCTTTGAGTTCAAATCTAAGAGAGTTACCCAATTTTAAGGTAATGTCTTCACTTGAGTCCTTTTGTTTTATTTTGCTTCTCCAACCCCCTAAACTCTATTTATTAATTCCTTTTGTAAAAAATAAAATATCTTCAATATACTAGGAATTTTTTATAATAAGGATTCGAGCTACACTTACACACACCTACATCTAATGGTTAAAGAACATACTGTTTCCATGGATGGCGAATTTCGGCCTCCCGAAACGACGATTGTTCAACATTCTTTTAACACCTTCAAAGGTGGCCATTAAGATGACACTATATTTATATATGATATATAATATGTTTATGTTTTCCTTAAGCTTCTGTATTTTTCATTTTGGGCATATATTTATGGTTTCTATTATGGGTAAACGTGATATCTTCATTTATGGAAGTGCGGACTACCGCCCCCTCAAAGTGATGTGAATTGTTAATGGAATATGTGGGACGTTTAAAGGATGGATTTAAAGTTATTATATATGATGTTATACCGGAGATATAATATAACTCTATATAATTATTATTCAATTCCATAAAAATATGAAATAGAAATTAAAGTAGCGTTCATGTGTACGTACGACTTACCGTCTCCATGAACGGTGCATTTCATTTCTTACCCCCAAATGTAATGTACTATTATAAGTACATGTATATAAAGGATATATATGATGAATTATACATCTAAATGATTAATATAATTCTGGAATTAAAATATACATACCTATCATTTAGTTTAAATTCAATTAATATGAAAAATAAATGAAAGTAGCGTTCATGCGTACGTACGACTTACCGTCTCCATGAACAGTGCATTTCATTTCTTACCTCTAAATGATTATGTAATATTATAAATAAATATATATGATGGATATATATGATATATATGATATACAAATCAGGAATGTCATTCTGGATATAAATAACCTTTGACCGCACGAACAACATGAAATTGTAAGAAGTCCACTTTCGACATAAGAACCAAATATCAACAAAACAAACATTATTAAGTTAATTGGTTACATAATGTTTATAACATGGAAATAAGTGATATAAAATGAATAATGAACTTGAAAAAGGTTCTTAAGAAAATAGAAATTAACTCAAGTTTATTATTCAGGACGTTAAAGAACGATCGAGTCAAGTCAGACCCGAGGTAAGGGACTTCGTCTCAATCTCCTTTCATTGAGGCATATTTCATTTTATACACAACTTTCTTTTATATGGTGTATAAACCCATTTGACTTTTACTTTTATACAAAAGGAATATTTTTCTATGAAGCGTTTTACAAAATGACAGAAAGGAATGTTTTTTTAACGTACGCGGTGACAACGACCTTTTCCTCCGCCACAAGTATTATTTGGTCTTTGGCTTCCTCAAAAAGTCATAATGTTTTTAAAATAAAATAAATACCATATACTCTTTTATGTACATTGGTTTTATATATGGTTTGGATAAAGTATTCTATTATGTCTATATATTTAAATGATATATTGTGATTGAAATGTGGAAATTTTATCATTATTTTATATTGGCTTTATGTTTTATGATTTTATATTGGTACTTGGACATTTGATGGGTGGTTACATGATAAACCATATGACGGGTGGTGTCGTGAATACCAGGACGGGTGGTTACTTTATAACCTCCAATGCATTTGGTATGGAAGTCGGCTGTATGGCTATTCCATTATGTATGTATGAAAGTTGGCCGTATGGATATTCCATTATGTGATATGTGTGGAAGTCGACCGTATGGTTATTCCACTCTAGTATGTTTATGTCCAAAGTTACCATTATATGTTATGTGAACTTTTTATGGTTTTTATAGTAATATTTTGGTTACAACAGGGTAAGTAATGATTTTTTATTCAGTGAAGAGTTTTTACTACTTCATAAAGGTGAAAAGTATTACTTTGATTAAGTATACATGGTTTACTTGTTGTTTTGATAAACTAACAGTTTTCATTCTTTGCGTATCCCTTACTGAGCTCTTTATGCTCACCCCATGTTTTTTTGAAATGTTTTTCACAGGACCTAATGTGGAATAGGGTCAAGGATGGGATCAAGGGAAATTCATGCTATATAAAACTTGTAACTAGACATGTTTCCTTTTAAGAGTTTTTTTTATTGTATGGAAACTTAGTGGAAGTGTCTACTTTGTAATCTTTTGAGTTTTAGTAGTTATGTTCTAATTCTCTAAAACTGTAAACCTGAAAAGATCCTGAATGTTATTTATTCATTTAATTCAATATTAAGAGATGTTTAAGGCTGGGGCCTTATACCAGATGTCCCAAATTTCCACATTAAACGAATTTCCTAGTTCCTTTTAGACAGTTCCCAAGATTCATCCTCAAACAATTTTCATAGTTGGATTGATTAAGATTCTTTCTAGAATGGAATTTAATTGCAGGATGACACACATCAGATATAAATTTCTTATTATTGTCAATAGGACCATGATTCAAATGAGAGTCTCTGAAATCTATTTTTACCATAAGGGCATAATGGTAAATGTCGTTGTAGCTGTCGTTGTCTTGAATCACTTAAAAATTTCATCGACTCTTATTTAGTACACTAATGATGTGATCCACATTTCTATATATATTCAAGACAAATCCATAACAATACCTTTAAATCCTTTCAATGTTTTCTTCAAACACCCCAATGGACTCATCTACCTTCTACATTAGTCTGAGGAACTCACATTCCATCTTGAGATGGGATGTTCTTGGAAAATTTTTATTGAAAAACATTCACTTGAATTCCATCAAATCCATTGAATAAATTTTCATCATATGAAATTGTATTTTTTGATCATTATCCAACACTGATTAGCTTCCTGGTCAAATTGAAATACCTCAAGTATGAATTTCTCTTTTTCTGGGCACTGGAGGATAGAAAATATCTTTTCAATGATGTTAATCCACTTCTATGTGAGGAAGATATCAAATGATCCCCTAAATAAGGGAGGCCTCTATCGTATGAATGATTCAATAAAAAATTTATATTTCCATGGAAGTGGCAGTTCTTCCACATGATTCATGAAATTATCCATTACCAATTCTAGACGAAAAATTACATTCATAATGATGGGAGCACCCGATCATATCTCATAAGGCATGTCATTAAATAAATCCCAACATACCCTATCACAATGATTGTTTGAATGTGTTCTTCAATTTCCCACCATAATATATGAAAGATTACATATAATTAGAGGTATTGAATACAGAGTTAATGAGCATAAAAAAGAAATTTTGATCTAAAAAAGATAAACTTGTAAAGTAGATGTATATACTTACTTGTGATTCCATATGTTTTAATCTAGGTTATCTGTGATCTATTTCATATATTATATTCTTAATTTCTTATTTAATCATTAAATTAATAATGTTTTGTACCATTATTAGGAATTTACATGATCATATCCCATTATACTGTCAAAAAAAGAGCAGTAAGGCCCATTTTAATGCACAAGTACCCATTCGAGTCTAGCTCAAAGTGGTGTTTTTTGGATTTATCCTAAGATACATCTAGTCCAGATCCACCACTACCAATTTTTATCTAGACTGGGATGTATTTTCCTGATAAACACCTTATTCTATACATACCGTAATTTAGGGTTGTTTTCTAATTTTTCACATCCTTCACGATCAAATAATAGTGTACTATTACTAATATCAAAATATAACGAGACCATCTTATGCTAGAAACTATAGAGACCCTACCATTTTACACATAAAATTATAAGATTTTAAGCCTCATTAAGCATCCATGTAAAAGTCATGATTCATGATGTCTAGTGTCTTTGAATAACAGGCACATAATACATAAAAAAT
Organism: Viscum album; assembly: GCA_963277665.1. Taxonomy (NCBI): domain Eukaryota; kingdom Viridiplantae; phylum Streptophyta; class Magnoliopsida; order Santalales; family Viscaceae; genus Viscum; species Viscum album. Next base: position 220,410,612 of record OY728158.1, read on the forward strand.
GGGACTAAAAATCACATATTTATTTAATCATTATAATGAGCTATTAAATTACACTATGTCCTTACAAATACATAGGGTACCCAAGGGATCACGTGAAGAAAGGGATGATCTAAAATCCTAGTTAGGTAATAAACTATAAGAATAAGTCTTCAGCATATGTGTTAGAGATCATGACATAATGATATTAAATGGCATATAGAATAATAACAAATAAACATTGGATCATATTAACATTGGATTATAAAAATGTGGAATAAAAATACAACTAGACTTTAGAACAATTCAATTATAACTGCCATGATTCTTTCACATTGTAGCACAAGATGCGGCTAATCTCCCAAATCCCCACACATGGTTGCACAAGTCAAGGTGAACCACCAAGACCGTCCCAAATAACGTCTCATCAGACTCTACAATACCCAATAAATTAAAGATCTATCTTGGATCACCCATATTAATATGTTTATAAATATGTTTTCTACATAAATAATCATACGTAATAAATCCTACGAACTATTATTGTACCAATGGAAAGAAATGGGAATCATAATCATTACATAGTGCATAATGATGTGTGTATTATACAAGGGTCAATGATTGAAAGAAATTAAATCATAAAAGAAAATTAATTAGGTAAAATAAGTATATATCATGGTATGTGATGCCAAACAAAATTGAAAACATGAAATAATAGTATTTATATAATTTTATAATTAAAAAATTGTTTAATGTTTTAATGAAAACACAATATAACATTTAAAATTGAAAAGGGAATAATATTTTCTATAAAACCAAACAAGAATAAAATAATGTTTTAATAATATAAAGAATCATTTTATAAAGAAAAAGTTGTCTTAAAAAACAATATAATGTGAACGTGAAATTTGGTATAAATTAATGAAGCACCCTTAAAACAATTTTTTTATTGGAATGTATTAAAGAGGGAATCACTTAAAATATTTATATCCCCAAAAGAGATTGATGAAAGGATCATGATAAATTAATTTATTACTTATATGAAGAATATAATATATTAACATATAATGATAAGATATAATAAAATTAGTAATAATAATGATAGAGCACCCTGATAAAATAAATGAGCTCCAGGTAGAACTACATAGGAATTATCGACATGGAATAAGGCATATTTATGAGGGATTAATGGAAGAGAAAGGGAATTATAAGAATTTATACATAATAAGGGATTCATAGGGAAAGTGAAAATCATTCCCAATCATCAGGGTTTCTACATAAAAGGGAATTTCATTGAGGACATTTTTGAATATTTTTTATATAGAGAGGATCCATTACATTAAGTCTCATGGTGTTCTCCACTTGATATTAATGACATAAAAAATCAAACTAGGTTCATTAATTATTAATTAAAAAACATATTATATAATCAAATTAATTATTTTAACCTTTTTATGGTCATTCGTGAACTTTATGATTGGTTATGAGGTTACATTTCAAAGTTCAGGTCTGTTTTCTTCATTGGTTTTAATGATCAGTTCACTTATTTATGTTCTCTTACACACATGTGATGAGGGTGTTTGTCTAGAATTGGAGTAATATTTTATTATTGAGTATTAGGGAGGATAAATTGTTGAAAATTTAATTTTTTTTCACAGAGTGATGATGTATATTTATATAGAACAATAGGGAAACCTTTTTTGGTTAATTGGTGGTTTTGACCACAATGAACATGTTTTTCTTTATAAATCAAAGCCATGTATATAAATGGTTTCCAGAAAAATAGATGTTACATAATACATATGAAATGGTATAGTTAACCCTTGTATGTAGTTTCATTTAAAAAATTGAATTTTGTAATAGAAATTTAAAACACATCGTCCATGCATTTGGTAAATTAACACATCCCAGATAATGTCATAACTACTATTATAATAGAAGAGTAAAGAAGAGATGATAATAAATAATTCCATTTTCATAAAAAAATTATATTACATGTAATGCACTTATCTTTTAAAAACATTATTATGTGGAGTGTTATGTTTTGAAAAGAGAATAATGGAAGATGAAAAGAAAATGAATGAAAAGAAAATAAGAGTTTACTTATTGATTTACTTTTCCTTGAGAGCCTCTAATGAGGATACGATTTGTTATATTTAGGATACTAAAGAATGATGGACTTGTGGCAGGAGCATGGGTTGTGATTTGAGAAAGTAAAATATATTGAAAGAAGTTTTGAAAAGTGGGGAGTGTGGGTAGTAATTATAGTGGAGGGGAGGAGGGTTTTAAAAAAATTTAATCATTTGTTCATTATTTTTCTACAAGGTAATAAATTGTGATGAATCCATGAAAAAATAGTAAAAAGTGCATTTTAATTTGAGATTTGGGTACTTAAATCAGTCATGATGTTTGGAATAGTCCATTTAGCATATAATATATATATATGGTAATTTACAGTATATCACATTTCATAAAAAATTCGTGTATTTTAGAAAAACATTTAGGAATATATTTAGCCATTTAAATTTATGAACATCTATTAGGATTATATTTAGTCATTTAAATTTACTATTTAATATAAATTAATTATTTATATCTTTTAAAAATACCAATAGTTTTACTATGGTCATGTTATCAATATATGATTCCTAAATTTTATTTATACATTCATGGGTGAGGCTACTATTCTTCTTGAATATTTACTATTCATAAGTGTCATAATACTATTCATAAGGGTAAAATTACTATTAGCTAAATGTTTTGTTTATTATATCGAACTCAAAACATATTACTGATCAAAATCATGTTTTTTAGATTTTATAAATTCAAATCATGAATGTTATGTTATTACGATTAATGGTCACATCGTTAGTCGTATTTCATTGTTTTTGTGATTTATTTTAATTACATGACATAATTATAAGAATAAAATTTCTATTGATAAAACATTTTCTTGTTACAAAAAAACAATATCCCTAAGTAGAGAAAGAAAATAATACACAAGCAAAAAATCATAATCAATTTCTTAATCATTATTCATTAATACAAAACCACATAAATTCGATGAATCATCAATATAGATAAATATTACCTCAATTTTTAGGGATGATCCAAAAAAATAAAATTTAGAAATCATGTTTTTAATTTGTAAAAAAATCATTCCATTATTTATTCCAAATGTTCATAACTTATTTCTGTGTTTACTTTGTCAGTGAGATATAAAAAAAATTTCATTCATGAAACTAGTTCGAGTATCCTGCTAATACAAGGTAATTATGATTCTGAATGATATTTTTTTTCATGTCAATTAAATGAAAATTTTTTCCAAGGTAAATAATTATTCTTGTATTAGATTTATTATGACTAATGAAATAAATTTATGTCAATAATACACTCTTCCAAAATTTCCTATATATATTTTTTAAATACTAAAAAATGCATCACTTCCTTTCATGTTCTTCTTTATTTATAGAAAAATAACAATTTCACCCACAATAAAAGAACAAAAAAATATGATATCTTGAAATACATTTTTTCATATTTATAAATAAGTATGATTAATTATTTAAATCATATGAAATACATAAAAATTTATAATTATTATATCTAGAATGAAATGCAGTCTTCTGAATGTATGATTCCTTCATTTTCAACTGGTGTTACCCTAACATCAGGTGAACATTAATAAAATATAGATCACACTATTGTAGATAAATTTAATTATTGATATGATAGTAAAAAATAAATTTTCTAAAAATTTATCTCATTTAAGTCCCTATAATAAACAAAAAGACTCATTTAATGTTAAGTCATTTTATCAAAAAATAGGTTCACCACATGGAGTTGTCATTAATAGAAAAAATCCGTTGTCTAATAAATATCACAACTTATATTTTAACTATAAAATATCTACTTGATCCATTAAATAATTATTTTTAGTAATTATACAATAATAAGGTACTAATTAATATTTAAAATAAACCAACTGACCAGAAATTACACTAGAAAAAACATTCAAATAATATATATATATATATATCCATTGACTACGTGTTCATCTATAATTTGAATTGTTTCTTTATTTTCATTAATATGATGTTGGTAACATTAACTACCACCTATAATTGATTTAATATATTCTTTTTATGTTATTAATTTAATGAAATTATTGAGAAAACATCTGAGAGAATTGTTTTCTCTCATATATTTATAAACTGAAATAGATTCTATACCATTTTTGGTATAAATCTCTATTAAAGGTATTTAAACATGAATTATAGGAAATAAATTCACACTAATGAAAATTTATTTCATTCCTATAAATCCAATTTTATTTAATATATCCATATTAATTCTAAATTTTAAATTATTTTTTGAAATTATTATTGAATACTATTTTTTACATAAGAGTTTATAATAAATGAAAAAGGATGATGATATAGAGTCAAAAATTGTATGTCCTTAATTCAAATACATAAGTTATATACATGTCCCAACATCATTTTATTTCCCAACATAATTTATTATTGTATTAATCCACTCATTGAACAATTATTATTCTATGAATGTGTACATCCATCATGTGCAACTATTATCCAACACACTATTGAATTACAACCAATCCCATTTCAACATAAACACCATACCATTTAATGTATATTATTTACCCAGTTATATTATTTTTCTAGATTATATACCCTACCTTCATGCACTGTGTATAAGGCCCCAGCCTTAAACCTTACTTAATATTGATTTATTACAAGATTACACATTGAGGTTCTTTTCAGCTTTAGAGTTTTAGAGAATCAGATCATAAAACTTGCATTACATTCCAAATTTAAAAAATGTTGTTACATAAAAGATAGTATTCATTTTTTCCCATCAACAGAAACATATTTAAAAATAAAACATGGATTCTTTCTTGAAACTTCCTTGAAACTATCAACATATCATGTACCATTCACTTGACCTGTGAAAAACATTTCAAAAAAACATGGGATGAGCACAAAAAGCTAAGTATTGCATATAAAAATATGGAAAGGAAACATGATTACATATACACATAATAATGAAATCATACTTTACCCATAAAACATAAGCACTTTAACATACCTCATCCAAATTATGAATAAATCATTGAAATCATATGACATAATGGTAACTTGAGGCTTTCATAACATTCTTACGTAGAGAGTAACCCTCTTGGATATGATTGGAATACCCACCACAATATATTCCCTAAATCTCTTTGTAGAAACCTTAATGTTTCACTCCTTCACATTAGCCAATGCATTGGAGAGCTATATCGGGCTCACCCGCCCTTAGTTTATCACGGAACCACCCGTCTTCATAACAATACTAAAGAACCATAACATAATCTTATCACATAAAACAAGCATAAAGGAAACATAACATTTCCCCCTTTCATTAACAAGATATAAATACAACACATTGATATAAAAAAATTATGATAACCATTTTCAATACCAACATAAAAGAAATGTAAAACATGGTATTTATTTTTCATTTAAAAAGAATGTATGGCTTGTAGAGGAAGCCGAAACTCAAATAATGGTCACGGCGGTGGATAAGTCATTGTCTCCACATACGTACGACAAAAACATTCCCTTTTTCATTTAGTAAAACGCTTCTTATAAAAGAGATTCCTTTTGGTTAAACTTAAAAGTCAAAGGGGTTTATACACCGAATAAAAGAAAGTTGTGTATAAAACAAAATATGCCTCAATGAAAGAAGATTCAGATGAAGTACCATATAAAGATCATTTTTAAGTAAAATAGATCTATTATGTGTATTCACTATAAGTACACATAAAGAAAGTACAAATACAAGATAGGACATAATAATATCATGACATAATTTGATATTAGGATATTAACCCATAGAACGGAAATTAGGTTATGAAGCTCCCTTGCAAAAATTTGACTGCCTAACGGCGTCACTAAAAAATTCAGAAAATGAGTTTATGAGAGATAAAAAGGGTATCTCATCACATGGAAATAAAATTTAAATCAATAAGTTTATAGAAGAACATATCCCAACATAATAGTATGTGAATTAAAAGACATAACAAAATAATTCTTTTAAAAAGAGGAGGGTGAAAGGTTCTCTTACCGACATGGGTATCATTCGAAACATACACCCCGTGAAAGAAGGAAAATAAAAAATTGATGTAAATACTCATAAATAAAAGTATATTACACAATGAGTAAAATAATGGGCAGTACATACACCACTCAAAGGAAATTGTCGAAAATGTAGCGTAAATCTCATGGGAATAAAAGTGAGATGAAAAATCCCTTACGAAAACTTCGCAGCCTAACGACGCCACTTAAAACTCAGAAAAATGGATTGATGAGATCAAATAGGGTCTCTAATAATATTATAATAATGTTTATAGAAAGGGGAATATAAAATAACATACCCCAGCATAAAAAAGAGGAGCTTAAAAGAAGTGACCTAAATGAGAGTACTTAAAAAGAAAGAGAGAGGTTAGATCTCTGATGAAAATTCGGCAGCCTAACAGCAACACTCAAAATATCCAAAATGGATTGATGAGAACGAATAGGGTCTCTAATCATATGAACATAAAAAATACAGTAAGAGTAATATAAAAGAACATCCCAATAACAGAAAGATGAGTTTAAATGGAATGACATGAAAGAGTGTACTTAAAAAGAAAGAGAGGAGTAGGATCCCTTACCTCGGGTCCGACTTGACTCGATCGTTCTTTAATCTCCTGAATAATAAACTTCAGTTAATTTATACTTCCTTAAGAACCTTTTTCAAGTTCATTATTCTTTTTATATCACTTATTACCATGTCATGAACACTATGTTATTATTTAAGTTAATAACAGTCGTTTTAACGATCATTGGTACTTGAGTCTAAAATAAAATCTTTATAATTACAAGTTGTTCATGTTGTAAAATATCCATTATATCCAGAATTTTAATCATGATGTAGATATCATATATATCATATATATACAATATATTAATGCATTTATAATATTACATAACATTTAGAGGTAAGAAATGAAATGCACTGTTCATGGAGACGGTAAGCCGTACGTACGCATGAACGCTACTTCCATTTCTATTTCATATTTAATGTAATTAAAACATAATGATATATAATAGTATTTTAATTCCAATATGGTATCATATATAATATCATTATATATATCCTTTATACATACAACATATGGTATTAATGAATCAAATCACATTGAGGGGGCGGTAGTCCGCACATCCTAAAATGAAGATATCATGTATACCCATATTGGAAGCCATAATGGTATTCCATAAATGAAAAATACATAATCTTAAGGAACAAATAAACATATTATATATCATATATAAGTATAGTGACATCTTAATGGCCACCTTTGAAGGTGTTAGAAGGATATTGAACAATCATCGTTTTGTGTGGCAGAATTTCACTATCCACGGAAACAATATGTTCTTTAACCATTAGATGTAGGTGTGTGTAAGTTTATCTCAAATCATACTTATAAAAACATCCTAGTATATTGAAGATACTGTAGTTGTTACAAAATAAATTAATAAAAAGAGTTTATGGGGTTGGAGAAGCAAAATAAAACAAAAGGACTCAAGTGAATACATTACCTTAAAATCAGGTAACTCCCTTTGGTTTGAGCTCAAAGGCTTCCTTGGAAGGACATATTCCCAAAGTGAGTCTTCTAAGAGTTATAGAGGGATTTGGAGAGACAAAATGGGCTGGTTTTGGCCTATCCAAATTCTTTGGAAGTGTGGGTAAAATGGTAGAGGTGGGGGCCTTTTATAAGAGGAGGGGAGGGGCACTCTTGGAATGTAAGGAACTGTTACTTTATTTTAGAATGAGTTTCGGATTTTAATGGTCCTACATTGATTGTTTCAAGGATAAGGTGGAAACGGTTCTAAAGCCACCCATAAAATAGTTTTTGGACATGTGTAGGTCTTAGAATTTACATTATCTTTCCATTTTATTTAAATCATTAAATAACGAGGTAATCGTTGCATCATCCTGGTGTCATAAATAATTTAATTTAGATAATGTATAAAAATTATAAAAAAATAATATGATGTAGGAAATATTTTTATCTGTCCAATTAATATTTATAGTAAAAAATATGACTTGTATAAAACCATGTAAAAAAATATTTAGTCAAACAACTCATGTTTGTGATATTTTTATTTTAAATTTAAATGAAAATTTATTTATGTCATTTTACTACCAAAGTGGATCAATGGGGTCCCCAAGTTGACCCATGAATATTCTTGGTCGGACATGACACATAAAATGAGGGTAGGACATGTGTCTAGGTCATTTCATATTATTAAAATATTATTTTTACCTTAAACTACACTAATTATCTCTAATCGCAATTAATAAACTTAAAAGTTACTATTCACCAAAAAATTATTTTTATCCCATTGAACAAAATTATACTTCTTAATGAAAACCATGTATGTCGGATTTTTGAAATTCAAAACACAATGGTGGAAAATTTTCATTTAAATGTAAAATTAGTTTTTATAAGTACCACTTAGTGGTTTCACAATTCATTAAAAATTGATGTTTTTTAGAAAATTACCACAAACTCAACCGAAGATATATTTGATATTCCGAATTCCAAAATGATGTCTACTTTACAAAATTTATAACATATAAGTTACATTAATTAATTTAATAATTAATTCCCGATGTCAGAACAAATAGCGTGTTTTTATGAAACAATATATATCAAAATATTGACACTAGTTTTAGTCAAATTTCAAAGTGAAATTATTTACAATGACAAATATTTGATTAAATGGTAAAAAAATATTCTAATTTAACTTTAAAACAAATTAAAAATAAAATATAATCATATAAATAAATTAGATTAAGAATACGTTTTGAATTAAAATACAACATTTTGCACTATTAATTAAAAATTGAACTTTTCAGAAAAATACCAAAAATTTTCACAAAGTAAATTTTGATGTCCCGATTCTAAAGAAGAATTTTATTTTTTCAAATATTACACATAAAATTGTGAAAAAGTGGATTTAATAGAGGTTCTCCATCAAAAGGCGGTTAATCGACCTTTTAATGAATATTAGAATGTTTACGATTAAAATTGGATTCATTCACATTTTTAATCCCCTAACAGTTATTGTAAAATGTACAAATTTTTGGCAAACATATATAATCATTTTGTGGTTAGTTCTATTCATTCCCGCCATCACAACAGCTAGGCATTAACTATCATTTAAAATAGTATTATTTTATTATTAGAGTGCAACGTATGATTCCCAAGAAACTCATTGTTGCGCGTTGGGTACGCCATCGAGCATAGCGTCCCCTTTAAAGTTATATTCATATTTTATTCACATATATGGATAAATGTGAAAATGTTATAATCTTTATTTACCTGGGGTGTTACACTATGTGTCCAATAATTCCATGGTAGAAACACATCCATAACATTAATGGTCATTCCCGGGGTTTATTTTTCACCACACTAATCATATGATAAGAAATATAATTTCATAAGTCAAGATTTGTTTTATATACGTTTCCCATCCACCTTCCATCATGATTTATTCTCACAATAAACATCGTGAGGAATTTAATTGTTAGAGACCTCTATCTTATCCTTTTTATGACAACAAATAACATTCTCATATATTTTAATTTATCATGAATCAAATTTTACTTGTAGACATGGTTTTGATCCTCAGTAAAATATATTATTATTTCTATCATTACCTGATTAATATAAGTCCCTTACGTAGATATTTTTGTGAATTTTTTCTCACAAGATGAGATAATTTATCATATATTGTACTCTATTTGAGGAACTATATTCCCATTAATAGTCAGACAAACTTAGAGAAGTATTTTTTATAGAAAATATTTGGATTGTATTAGATTCACTTAAATTATGATAATATATATAAATGTTATTAATAACCAATATCAACCATCAATGAACTTATCCGTTAAATTAATAAATGTTACAGTCTGCCATTTGACATTCCAAATATCCTAGAAATAATTTTTTTCCAAATCATTTATCTATGAATCAGCTACCATATGATAAAATTATCTACTAAAGAGTAAGTTATGTTACCTCATGAAATGATAAGAAAAATTATTTTTTCTATACGGTATAATAGGTTTTTTCTAGAATATATACTACTACCATTAATCGCCTGAGTCAACTAATCCAAAAAAACTATTCTTTTACAATTCCAACTAACTATGAATACCATTTTTTAATGGTATATTTCACTTGGATCATTCCTACTATACATTCCTCGATTACTCTTAGAAAAAATTAATGACAATTTTAATATGATGAAAAAATTTATTCAATAACATTTTAACCTAACCATATAGTAAAATCATTTAATGATACACTATTAAAATTAAACTAGTATTTAATATTATATAAAAATTACTATGATACCAACTATGTTTCAGAGACCTGAATAATTATATAATATTGGATTTGTGTTAATAATTTTACATTATTTCACATTGAATATATTTTCATGTTTTTTTAGTGAATTATAAAATAAATCATATATAACCACAAAATATAATAAAATTTCAACACATATGATTAATATAAATTTTCCCATAATATTATCCATTAATATTAAATCATTATATGTTATCATAAAATCACTTAATATCTTTCAACATGTCAGCTTCTTATCCATTTCATGTTCATAAATCATGTATTTCAATTAACAAGTAGCAATGGATGTGAAAAATAATCATTAAGGGTAAAACACGGAATCTACTTATACGGTGATAAAAATACCCTTAAAAACAATTTCATGAAATCATAAAATGTTATCCAAAAAGATAAACATAATTTTATTAAAAGGATGTTTTGTATTAAATTTAATAAATTTTTTTTTCACATGAATACACAGTAGAAATCATAGAAAATCACTGAATGTTTATTATGAAATAATCACATAAAAACTTTATATTACACTTGAAAATAGGAATAACCATACTATCAAAATACATCCTTATTATATTGAGAATATAATAATTTCCTAGTTCATTAGTGTTATCAGGGTGTACCCATATTTTAATCTATAACGATGATTCCTAGCTCTATCTGGTCACATTATACATTTATTATATCAATGAAACACAACATTATTAAAAAAAATCATCAATTTTTAATCTCTTATAAAATCATATATAAATCATATTTATATATGTGAAAACAATTTACATTCCAAAATGAAATTTATAATAAAATTTCCTTAAAAAATTTCAACAAATAATAAAAAAATAGTTGGAAAGATGGGATTTCAATTATGAAATCATGTAATATTGATATTTATTATATAAATAAAATAAACTTTCATGATACATTGTATGTTAATTTTCTCCGAACATTAAAAATATGATATTTAATTTTTCATTTGTCAAAATTTTTCATATAAAAACCATAAAAAATATTCTTTATAGAAACATTAAAATAATTTAAAATATAAACTAAATGAACATTATTTATTTTTATATTTATATAATACAATGGAAAAATAATTTTACTTCATGGAAACTAAAAAGAAAAATTGATTTTAGGATTAATTAGAATATTATTTTTATCAAATAAAACATCTTTATCACTTGAGAAACAACTAAATCGTAAATACCAATAATGGATGATATTAAAAACATTAAATAAAATTATTATTGAAAAATTATTGATATATAATTTAAAATAGTATTTATATATTCATTATAAAATAATAAATGTTAAAATCATTATGAATTTCCTCAATAAAAGAAAATTGAGATAATGTCTCTTAACATGAGATTGATTCATCAGGTCTCTCTTTATCTTCATAAATGATATATTTATGTTAACTATTTACTTTTCCTAGAAATATATTTGGGTTTTTATCACATTTTCATCCCTTGTTAATAATTTTTATACAATTAATTGATCAATTAATGTTATGTTAGTTATTTTGACAACGTTAATCTTATGTGTTAAAAATAACTTTGGTTGGTCATATATGGACAATGGAATCATTAATTAAAATTAATAGAATAATAATAATAAAATAATATTAATATATATTTATATCGATCAATTATATTTTAAAAAAATATTGAAATATAGATATGATATATGAAATAACATTATGAACCTGGAGACAGTAGGGCATAAATAGGTTTGAGTAACATTCCCTTTTTTCCCCATAATTGTTATGGAAAAAAGTGGAAATTTTTTTAACTTTTTGTAATGATAATTATAACATAAATAATATGATATATATTAATATAATCATACATATATCATTATATTGATGTAAAATGAACCATTCCTCTTCAAAGAGGTGGTAATCAATACATCCAAGAATGATATATTCAATTTTCAATGCTTTAAAAGGTACAAAAAAATTACATATAAAATCTACCGAAATAAATTTATTTATTGAATATAAGAATTATTTAATGTAATCCAAATTTAATTATTATTGATACCGTATTAAATTTCATGTATCATGTTAGTGGAAAATTATTCCCATCACATGGTGAGGAGGTAGTTTACAGTACAAACAAGAAATGTTTTTATCAACAACGATATGAAATAAGAATAGGTTGTATATGATATAATAACTCAAGAGGAATTATTGTGTTAAAAATATTATTAATATCATATATATTCATTATTTATTCCATAATTATCATACATGATAGGTGTTAAGGGAAGAAAAGACATAGTTTCATGAGGTGGTAGTCATCCATATAAAAAAATATTTATTCTTAAACCCATGTTATGGATTTGTGTGTGAGTTCCAGAATTACAATTAACATATTAGGTAAAAAAATTAATAGCAATGATATTATATATGTATGGTATAATAATAAATGAATGTATGGGGAAATAAATAAATAAAATATATATGTTGATGAACATATCATTGTTTTCTAGTAATACATTTCTATCTCCACCAATGTAAAAAATTAGATGGATAAATGATAAATGTAAGGCTCATAAGATTTGATGAGGTAATTTATAAATTATTTGGGATTTTGGTGATGTATCGAAAGAAATTTAGGGATATTAATTTAATAGGATAAAGGGAGGCCTTTTTTAAGAGATGAGTGGAAAAAATGTGATCTTTTTTTTAAAAGATAATTACCCCCCCATTTTCATCTTTCGATGTGGTACTAATAGTATCCCAAACAAAGGATTTTTTTTTAATATGGTGTAAATATGGTCCTGAATATTTTTATTTACATTTTTAAAGGTTACTTTAAACCCTAGTATTCATGTATAATCCAATAGTAATTCAAGTTGATATATTAATTATCGGATAAATTTAAGTTATTTTCAATAATGACTATAGTTAAAAAATTAAATTTACCATATTATTATTTATAAATTATTTAAATTTTAAAAATGGAATATATTTTTCCAAAATCAATAAAAATCAATGAAAAATGTAAATTTATATCTATCCTATAGTCACTACACGAGTGGATGTTTTTAGATGAATTTTTTTGAAAAAAGGTATATCCATATTATCTATATGACAACACATAATAAGTTTATGAAAATTATTTAATGATATTTATTATGTATATTAAATTTAATTTATTTTCTATTAGAGATTATTTTAATTTTTAAAAAATTTAAAACATCATTCATTTTATAATAGTTTTTGAAAAAATAAATCTTCAACCCCAAAAATAAATTGATATTTAATAAGAATATAAAGTTGATTGATTATTAATTATTTGGAAAAAATATAACACAATAATACATATGATACATAATAATATTTTCAAATATTTTTTTCTATTATATAATTTAATTTAATAAAATCGTTTTATTTTTTATAAAATGTTATTTTTCAATATGAACAAACAAATCATATTTTTTTTGCAAAATCCCCCAAAAATAAATGAAATTAATTTTGATATTGTGATTAAGAAAAGGATATTTATTTTATAAAAATAATGTTCTAAAATATATAATTTAATATTCTATTGAATACTTATATTATAATTATTTAATTAAACAATTTTTTTATTAAAAAATAATTACCACTTATATCAGTAACATATACATCAATTTAATTTGATAATGATATATTCTATCATTAACATGGTTGTTACAATTATACCATTATGGAATCAGTTGATTGGATCTACGTTTATGAACTATAATATTTTTTAAACATCGAATCATTAAACAAACATCCTTAGGGTGGTGAAAATGAATAAAATATATAAATAACATTGTTCTAAAAATATAATAAAATAATAATAATTAAAAAAATATTTAAAAGGTTATGATAAAATATTTAACAATATATTTCTGTCATATAGGAGTAAAAATATGTCTTCTATGATGTAATATTACCTGAGATTGGGGAATGATCTCACAATCCATATTTTCACATAATACATTATCATAGTCTTCATATCACTCATTCTGATTATTAATTCATTATATATTCATTACAATTACGATGTAATAAACCCATATGTCTATTTTATTACAAATTCACTATAAGTTGTTTAATGTAATTTGTGAGGAGAGGTTCATATGGGGATACTTTTTTAATTGAATTAATTGGAATATTTGAAAAAAATTTACAGAGGGAATTAAACCAAAATCTATTAAATGTCATGTGGATTTTTTAATAATGAAATATTGATACTACATGGGATATTGTGATAGTATATCTTCAAAATTGTTTTATGATAGGATTTTAGGACATTTTAACACATTATCTGATTTTTTAATCACATGGTTATTTATATTTTTACATTAATCAATGGGATTAATTTTAAAAGTTTCCAATAATCACATTGAAAAATATTTATGTTTAACATATTATAAATTTTATATTATAATGATTCTCAATGTTTGATACATTTTTACAAATTAAAATCACAAATGTGTGAAGAATTGAATTACTATTAATCCACCATTGATTGTGAAACGATGACCTTTTAATAAGAGTATTGTTTAGAAAATGATGATTATGTATTTAATATTCAAATTAATTTATTCTTTATTAGAATATAAAATAATTTATATAGTTTTATATTTTATAAATTTTATTTAAAACATTCATAATTATCTATTATTTTAATTAATTCGAATGGTTCTGCATTATGTATTTTGAAAATGATTTAAAAATACACCACAATAAAAAAATTCATTTATTAAATAATAGTATAATGTTGATAAAAAAGAAAATAAGTCTAATTTATATTAATATATAGCACATAAGATATGTTATAATATATTAATAAAATATTTATACAGTTAAGTTATATTATTAATTTAAAATAAAGGGTTTCATTTTTGAAATAAGTATTTTTCACTATGTAGTTTAAAATCTAAAATCCATGAAAAATCAATAAATTTTTACCGTTGTAAATTTTGAAATTTGGATTTAAATATTATTTTTTAAATTATAAAAATTAAAAAAACTTATTTCATTATTTTATTAAAAAATTATATTAAATGATTTTAATTAAACTATTTTCTTTCTGTTACAAATTAATGAATTTTCTAATACATAATATAACTACATATTTTATGTGAAAATGATATTTACAATAAATAATATGATACCACATCAATTCCCATTTTATATATTTGTACCCAATAATTTTATTCAGTTTTTAAAAATTTATGGATACATATCAGTCATTGTGATTTCATATTCTCATGTTTCTTCTTAAACTATATAGGTTTTCCATAATCCTTTTAACTGATTATTCAAAATGTTCCAAAAAACCTTAACTTTATGGACATGAATTAAAAAATTTCCCTGTATTTAATATTTTAATCCAACTGTTATATTTTTTTGAATTAAAAGATTATATGTATACACAAAATACTTATTTAATATTTAAACATGAAATATATTGTGTACATGAGATATACTCATAGGAAAATACACATGAAAGGAAATTGATCCAATATTCTCAGGAATATAATATGGCAGAATAGACCATTATATTATTTTATCAACCTAGGTACTATTATAATAATAGGTTTTTATATTTATTTTTATTCCCAGAATAACTAATAAATTTAATTATTTTAATTAATTCTTAAAATAAAAATATTTTTAAAATAATTTCTTATGTTTTTATATATAAATTTTAATAGTAAAATTAATGTATTTTAATTTTGAAAAAAATATTTATAAATGTTATATTATAATGAAAAAAAATTATTTTCTATAATAGTTTTAGAAATTATGATAAAATTTATGTTTTGGTGTACAGTAAAATATTCATTTTTATTAATACATTATTTTAGCTGAAATATTATGGAAATAATTAGGATGTAATGTTTATTAAACTTAATGAATGAGTTGATTATGATATTACATTATAAAGAGCTTTATAAAATAATTTAGATAAACTACGTTACAATTTATTTCATTGTAAGTATAAAAATCATTGTCACTATTGACATAGTTCCATCCCAGCATTGGAAAAGTCATTTTTGGTGCATTATAGATTACAATTGAGTTCCAAAAATTATGTTCATGAATTTTTAATTTAAATTTTCTTTCTTAATTAATAAGTTAATATTCATATAAAATGTGTCTCACACAAAGGCATGGTCAATGATCATATAATGGAAAAAAGAATAATTAAAAAATTAAATATGTTTTATGGTCATCAATATGAGAATCTATACATAAGTTATAAATATGAATAATTATCATGAATATAATTAATTATTATTTATAATATTAATTTATTTTAAATTAATATATATATTATATAAAGAACTATAATATCTTTATAGTGATGATCCATTGCTTGTTCTTGAAAAATATAAATATATAAAATCATATTTTAAAAAATTATAAGAACATGAAAATGACCTATAAATATAATTAAATATACTTGGATGTTTATGATTTATAAAATATATTATTTTTATTCTAATTTGGTACTTTTTGGACCCAATTCATTCACTTTAATACGAATATAAAATTTCATGTAAAATTATGTTAGGTAGTTCTCAATATAAATTTTAATTAGTATAATTTTTTAAAATAAGTTGAAAGAAAAAATTTAAAATTAAAAATAATTTTAATGGTAGTAAATTTAACACCATCATGAGTTGTATTTATAAAAATTGTTATAGAATAAATAATTACCTTATTTTCTGTCACTACAATGATGACATAATTATTTAATTATTGAAAATAACAAAATAATTGATATTAAAAATATAAAAATTAATATAAGATGAGATTTAATCAGTAATAAATAACTTCTATAAAAAATATTATATGAATTTGATATAATGACATATTTTTTTTCAATATTTGAAACTCCTTATTATATTTTAGGGTCATATTTATTAATAATGATCATGTTGAAAATCGTTTCTTTTCAGTAAGGAAATATTTTTTTAATTTATTTTGAAAACCCAAAACCCTGAATAATTCTAAATAAAAAAAATTATTTCAAAAAATTAATCCACATTATATTTTTATTGTTTTTTGGATTCCTTAACCCTATATTATTCTTATAATATAATTATAGTTTATGTGATTCCTAAATTTCCCCTCACCTCATATATTAAAATTGATTCATTCAAATAATAAATATCATCATATTGACTCTTATTACTCTACTATACACTACCATATTACATTACCCTCGCCCTTTGTACATTTTTGGTTTTCTGGTCTCTTTAAAATATAATCTTTTAAAATACTTATAGAGCTTATTGAGGAGAAAAGATTCAAGAGGTAAATACCTTCTTATGTATTTTAAATTCAATATCGCATCTAAATTATCTTACCCCCTATAAAATGTTTTACGATTTCTCAAAGAATAATATATAAAATTTAATTTTATAATATTAATGGTATATTTGATAGTAGATATCTTATTATTTAATTATTTATTATAATAATTGTAGTCTGTGGTTTTTCAATTCACCACATTCACAAATGATGTGATTTTATTTCTAAGAAACTAATCCATTGATTGATTAAATTGTATAAAAATTGTTTAAAATGAATTATAAATATATATTAACAATTGTGTAATATTATTTATTTTTGAAATGGATGTCCCCAATAAACTGATCCTGGAATCCATGAAATAAACACAACTGAGATAACTGAAATAACAAACTCATATTAATAAATGGGCGGAAAGGTGTTATATAACGATATAACTAGTTATTATTGATATTAATATAGTAATATAATATATTAATAACATCATTAAATCAATTATATAAATTATTTTAGCCCATTTCAATTAAAAATAACCTAACGTAATGGATTTATCATTTACAGTCTTCTTTAATGCTTTTATTAAAATATAAAAATTATTTTTAACATATTTGGAATCACAAAATTTTTCCATTATCATGACATATAAAAATTTTGATGTATCATATACAATAATAAAAGTTTATATTCAGTGTGAATTATTTATATTTTATTTGCATAATATTCATTTAATAGTTGTTATTATCCTTGAGAAATGTTTTTATGATTCAAGTATTCATCTATTATTATTATATTCTATTTTGTGAGAATTTATTATAGTGATTTTTAGTCATATAGTTTTTTCTAATCATTAGTTATATCGATGTTTGCCGTAAAATTTAATGGTTATTCTGACTATATCTACGATGATTACACCATAAGGTTGTTCTACTGGTTACATCATAATGTCTTTGTGGGTTACATAGTATGGTATCCATCAGGATTATAAATCAAGAGATAGTCACAATGGTTACAATAATATGTTTATATGATAAATTATTCCATATGATAACTAAATGGTTTATTTAAATTTTTTTATGTTTTTTTGTTTCTCATTTTCTTAGAATTTGTTTCTCAATAAATTTTGTAATTTTATTTTCAAGGTATAAGGATACGTAAGCGAAATGAATAAGAATAGATGAATGGTTTCCAAACTTCATCTGCTATTAAAAACTATTTTTGTTTGAAAAAAATGATACAATTTCATTAATTTATATTTTCATTCTTGTATGATTTCATGAATTAATTATGACCTATTTTAGTAAAAATATATACCAAAATAACCATTTGGAATGGAAAATTATTAATTCTCGTTGAATTTACTGTTGTGTATAATGTTTTAGACAAGGTCCTTATAGTTTTAATCCAAGAACTGCTAAGATTAAATTCTTCGTTAGGATTATGTAATTAGAATACACATTAATTCTTATACATTATAATTAATTAAAAATATTAGAGTAAAGATAATTTCCCATGATTCATTTTATAAGATATGATTGAATGGTTTTTTATAGATGAATATTTGATGTTAGTGACAAAAGGCACCAATAGAATGATATCCTTAATAATCCATATCTTGGAATGTTGGGAATTAGATTTGAGTAGTTTATGACTAAAATGAATCAATTGAAACAGACATTAAATGGATGTGTAATACATTGAAGGGAACATACAGAGTAACCAAAAAGTAACACAAGGATTGTGGATCACTTTCAAAGGAAACACACTCATGGTTACTATAGATAATTTGATCTAGTAGTATATGAAGGGTTGGTTGAATCACATTAAAAATAATATATTACATGAAATATTAAAATAATAAAATGTACATTCGTTATATTTTTCATTTTGATTGTTAATCTGATTAGTGGTGGTCAATTTCTAGAATCTCATGTATAGTAGGAGATGCATGTCTTAGAGTGGGAATAATTTAAAAATATTTTTCAGGAAAAATAATTTCATATGGTTAGATATATAATTTATTGAGAAAAATTCATAAATCGAAAAAATGTTTATGTTTTTTTTGTCATGTTTGATGAAATATTTATCTATTTTTTTATGTAATCTCCAAATAATATTTGTGACATTATTAGTAAAATATGTTATTTTTATAAAGGATTAAATCCTATATATTTAAGGGAATATAAATCCATTTAATTTAATAGCTATGTGAAAAATTAATCATTTGTTTAGAGGGGATAAGTGTAGTTGACTGATGATGATATTAACTTTGAAAAAAGTAGAACAATGTGACGACATAGAAGGAAATGGGTATGCAACAATCAACAAAATCAATTGTTAAAATAGTCATGTTTCTATTTTTTTTGTTTTTTATAAAATAAACCTTGGGTGAATTTCTTTACAAAACCTAATGTGTTTTTAGGATGAATGTGGATATATGGCTTGATATTTCAATGAAAATTCATAATATTGGTATTTTCATTTTATATGAAAAATTTTATAGGGATTGAATAGTGTTGAGATGGGGAATTATGAAGATACCATTAGTATGAGTCATCTAAATGATTAGAAGAAACTAGAAAAAATACATAAATGTGTAGTGAAATCATTTGTGACTACGTAAACATATGTTATGAAATTCAATGATGTTGTATCATGTACATTATTTCTCTATGCATATTTTTTAACTGTTTTTTTATATACAGAGACTACACATTTATTTATTTCAGATTTATTTTATGGTAAATTAAAAAATTTCACCTCACCAAATGAAACGATAACATATGGTTAAAAACATAGGGGAAAATATTAAATCCAAAAAGAGAAATAAGAATATTGTAATTGTTTTATGTTGAAATAAATTACCAACAATAATTTTTGTTCATCACATATATTATTTTGATGTCATTCGAGGCATGGATCAACATTATGTTTAAAATTTATTATTAATTTTATAGTTAATGTAGTTTTGTTATAATTTACATCACATTTTATAGTAGAATGAACACATAATATTTATAGCATATATTGAACAAGACCCAATTTTAAAAGATATAAATGAGTATTATTATTCATTATTATTGATAAAAATAGATAAATTTTGACTCATTATATGCAAGTGGTAAATCAATAGCTATATTTTTTCCCAGATGAGTTTCATTGTGTTATACCTGATTAAGGAGATGAATTTAATATTAATATAGCTTCTGATTCAAAAAAAAATATGACCCCATTATCAACTGGATCATGTTGAACTTATTTAATTAAAATATAAGTTTCAATATTTTCTTTATAAAAGTTACATCCATCACAACACTTCATCATGGGGTGCTCGTATTTTGTATAATAAAAATTAATATTGTTCCATGAGGCTATAAGTTTATTATTGATGGTTTAAAAAAATTACTATTTATAATAAGTACCAATTTTATCATTTTAATGAATTAATTCATTAGAATTATAGAGATCATTATTTTTTAAATATTGAAAATATATCCGGGTACAATCAACTGAATGACGAGGAGGATGACAATAAAAAATGATTTTCATACTAGATATGTGAACCATGTTTTTTATATTCAATTGTTTGGTAAAACTTGTTGTACCTCTCGAACCCCTCGAGGTTTGATTTTCATGATCACAATCACCCTCTTATGTTTCTAACATTGTGTTTTAAGTGTTTGTGTTGATAGGCATTTGATTGCCAAGAAGTTGACCAAGGAAGAGGCAGAAATGGACTGAAATTCAGTCCACCGGCCGACCGGTGGCTTCACCACCGGCCAGCCGGTGGCATCCAGACCAAACAGTGGAAGCTACTGCCTTCCCACCGGTCGACCGGTGGCTCTGCCACCGGTCGACCTGTGGCATCCAGCCCAAATAGTGCAATCTACTGTCTTGCCACCGGCCAGCCGGTGGCTCCTCCACCGGTCGACCGGTGGCACCCAGATGAATAGTGAGACCTACTGTCTCACCACCGGCCATCCGGTGGCTCCTCCACCGGTCGACCGGTGGAGCCTGGACCAGAATTCTCTCCACATTCCAAGGCACCGGCCAGCCGGTGGCCCTGCACCGGCCAGCCGGTGGCCCAGTCAAACTAGCCGTTGGAGCTTTGACCAGGCTGCTCCACTTGCCTCCCAACGGCTCCGAAAGCCTTCCCAACGGCTCCGAAGGCCTCCAACGGCCATATGAGGGTTCCCCCTCTATAAATAAAGGACCTTGAAGCCCCGGAACAATTGCCGGACCATAATTAAGCATTGTGAAGCCAACGAACACAATTCTCCTCATTTGGCAAACCTCCGGCGGATTGCTCCAAGGGAACCACCACTGCTCCAATCCAATTCCACATCCAAGGAGCACCACCATAGAAGCTTGGGAGTGCACGTCTTCAACTCCATTCAACCTTTGGCGCCCAAGGCTTCTCAACAATACGGTTTTTATTGTTTCATTTATTTTGAGCTTTAAATTTTGGTTTGTGCCTACAAACCCCAAACCCTTTTCTCATCCCCCTTTCTTTTGGGTTTCACACCACCACTAAGGTGGGAAGAGGTTCACAAGCTTTTCCTTTAAAAAGCTTGAGAAAAAGGTGAGCTATCCTTCACCTGTAAGAAGGATAGTGGGTTCTTGCTAAACCATCAAAAGCAAGTGGGTTCTTGCTAAACCACAAAAGCAAGCTGTAATAGGTTCTAGTGCTACCTCAAAGCCTAGTGGGTTTCTTGCTAAAACCATTGAAAAGCAAGCGGTAGGAATCTCTCAACGGTTGAGTTGGGAGCGGAGACGTAGGCCGGGTTTTTGGACGAACTCCGTTATCAATTTTGTGTGTCTTGCCTCTTTACTTTCCGCTGCATTTAAATTTGTTTTAAATTGTTAATTAATTTTAAAAGGCAATTCACCCCCCCTCTTGCCATCATTCCGCCATTCTTCCGACCCATCAATTGGTATCAGAGGGGTAATTTGAGTAATACCTTAACCGGTTTCAAATTAAAGATCCTTTTTTGATGGCTTCTACCGCTTCTTCTTCTCAATCCCCCGAAGGTCATTCTTTGAGTCGTGCTCCATTTTTTGATGGAACCGACTATTCTTTTTGGAAAACCCGCATGACCACATTTCTTAAAAGTATTGGTTATCCTATTTTTAAAATTGTCATGCATGGTTATACTCTCTCTAGTCTAGATGAATCTCAATGGACCCCCGTTGACATTGCAAATTTCGAGCTTGATGGCAAAGCCATGAATGCTCTACATTGTGGGTTAGATCGTAATGTTTTTGATCATATTTCTTCTTGCACTAACTCTTATGCTATTTGGAAATTGTTAGAACTAACCTATGAAGGTACTAGCGAGGCTCCAAAGCAAGAATCCGATCAAAAGAGAGAACTCGTCAAAAAGCAAGAACCCGACGAAAAGTTCAAGCCCGTTTGCCCACTTCACAAGAAAAGGGACAAGAAAAAGAAGGGAAAGAAGAAGGCTTTAAAGGCAACATGGAGTGATAGCTCCACCTCTTCATTCTCCTCCTTTTCCTCGAGCAACCAAGGTAATAATTGCCTAATGGCAAAACATGAGGTATCTTCCTCCTCTTCCTCCTCTTCCTCTTCTAGTTCTTCTAATTCATTTAATCATCTTTCTTATGAAGAACTCCAACATGCTAGAGACCAACTCGAAAAAGGTTTTCATGAGCTTTCATCAAAATTTGTCGCTTTGAAAAAGAATTTCAAAAAACTTTCCTCCGAAAAAGACCAACTTCTCAAAGAGAAGGAGGAACTCTCCCTTAAAATCCAAAATTTTCCAAATGTTGATTCTATGGAATCAACCATCAAAAACCTAAGGGAGACCCTAGCTAAGTTCACCAATGGGGAACAAAATTTGAACAATCTCCTAGGTTCCCAAAGGGTTTATAGAACCACCAATGGACTTGGCTATACCAACCAAGCCTCCTCCTCCCATGCACCCACTGTTTTTGTAAGGGGGAGCTCTAGCTTTAAATTTTGTAATTATTGCAAGAAAACCGGGCACCTCATTTATGAGTGTAATTGCAAAAACGCCCGGTACGGCCAACCCAAGTCTTTTTTCTTTTCCGATGAATTCTATAGGAGAAGACCCGCTATGAGACAAGTTTGGATTGAAAAATCCCTTCTTGCGAGTCTCTCCGGGCCAAAAATAGTTTCCTTTCCCCGGTGATTTATTGTTTTTATTTAGGGGGAGTTAGGATTGATTAAGCTTTTCATTTTCAAATTTTATTCAAACTTTCAATTTCAACTCTTGGTTTCAAATTTAAAATTTCAATTGATTTTTGATTCAAAACTTTCAATTCAAAATTTGATTCAAATTTTCATTTAATTTCCAAAATTTCAATTGATTTTCAAATCTCAATTTTTTTTTCAAATCTTGATTTTCAATGTTTCCCTCAATCAAGTTTTATGCCCCACGCTATTTTGATAATCACAAAGGGGGAGAATTTTCTTGATTGATTGGGGGAGAATGGGAGAATCCTTTTTCATCATGCTTTGCATTTCCTTTTAATTTCATTTTTACTTTAATTGTTTTGGTGATTGTGATCATCAAAATAGGGGGAGATTGTTGTACCTCTCGAACCCCTCGAGGTTTGATTTTCATGATCACAATCACCCTCTTATGTTTCTAACATTGTGTTTTAAGTGTTTGTGTTGATAGGCATTTGATTGCCAAGAAGTTGACCAAGGAAGAGGCAGAAATGGACTGAAATTCAGTCCACCGGCCGACCGGTGGCTTCACCACCGGCCAGCCGGTGGCATCCAGACCAAACAGTGGAAGCTACTGCCTTCCCACCGGTCGACCGGTGGCTCTGCCACCGGTCGACCTGTGGCATCCAGCCCAAATAGTGCAATCTACTGTCTTGCCACCGGCCAGCCGGTGGCTCCTCCACCGGTCGACCGGTGGCACCCAGATGAATAGTGAGACCTACTGTCTCACCACCGGCCATCCGGTGGCTCCTCCACCGGTCGACCGGTGGAGCCTGGACCAGAATTCTCTCCACATTCCAAGGCACCGGCCAGCCGGTGGCCCTGCACCGGCCAGCCGGTGGCCCAGTCAAACTAGCCGTTGGAGCTTTGACCAGGCTGCTCCACTTGCCTCCCAACGGCTCCGAAAGCCTTCCCAACGGCTCCGAAGGCCTCCAACGGCCATATGAGGGTTCCCCCTCTATAAATAAAGGACCTTGAAGCCCCGGAACAATTGCCGGACCATAATTAAGCATTGTGAAGCCAACGAACACAATTCTCCTCATTTGGCAAACCTCCGGCGGATTGCTCCAAGGGAACCACCACTGCTCCAATCCAATTCCACATCCAAGGAGCACCACCATAGAAGCTTGGGAGTGCACGTCTTCAACTCCATTCAACCTTTGGCGCCCAAGGCTTCTCAACAATACGGTTTTTATTGTTTCATTTATTTTGAGCTTTAAATTTTGGTTTGTGCCTACAAACCCCAAACCCTTTTCTCATCCCCCTTTCTTTTGGGTTTCACACCACCACTAAGGTGTGAAGAGGTTCACAAGCTTTTCCTTTAAAAAGCTTGAGAAAAAGGTGAGCTATCCTTCACCTGTAAGAAGGATAGTGGGTTCATGCTAAACCATCAAAAGCAAGTGGGTTCTTGCTAAACCACAAAAGCAAGTTGTAATAGGTTCTAGTGCTACCTCAAAGCCTAGTGGGTTTCTTGCTAAAACCATTGAAAAGCAAGCGGTAGGAATCTCTCAACGGTTGAGTTGGGAGCGGAGACGTAGGCCGGGTTTTTGGCCGAACTCCGTTATCAATTTTGTGTGTCTTGCCTCTTTACTTTCCGCTGCATTTAAATTTGTTTTAAATTGTTAATTAATTTTAAAAGGCAATTCACCCCCCCTCTTGCCATCATTCCGCCATTCTTCCGACCCATCAAAACTCCCTACCAATATATTTTGATCTTCAATGGTGTATCTTATGTGAATATTTAGATATATTTTTTGATATTTTTATTTATGATATCAATGGTTTCCAAAATAAATACAAATTCCACAGAAATATTTATGGATTCTTCCACAAATTCACACTGTAAAAAAGTTTTATTGAAATTTATAAAATTTTATATTTTTTATAATAAATATGTTTTATTCACAAAACATTCCAAGAGGATGGCCAAGAAAATGTTCCCACTAAAACAAAATGTAATGATAAATAGAAATTACAAAAACAATTTACCCAGATTCACATATTTATTGGATTAATATGCTATTACTAATTTTTTTATGAACATTTTATTGTAATTTAGAACACAAAATATGGTAACCTAAAAAGGGTTGATGTTATTTTTCACTTATGAATGTGATTATTGTTATCACTATATGGAGATTAGTGAATGATCCAATTTTTTCCATGCCTTCTAGAAATAGTGAATTTTTTATTTATAGGGATGATTAATTTAATTGATTTGGTTTTCTTATGATTCATAATTATAAGGTAAATATTTATGATTCAAGACATCTAAAATATCAAGGGATAAATTATCCAAAAAATTATTCATAATTAGATTTTTTGGTTTCCCTGTTAAATGTTTTGAGGAAAAATTTATATAAATCAAATAATGAAATGTTATGTGACCATAAATGTTTCATGAATATATATTGTCCAACTGAATTGAACATGAGTTAGAGATGATAAATGGAACTAATAATATATTATAATTTAATGAACATTTATCATCTAAGAAAATAAAACACTATGGATAATTCCTTTGTTCAAAAAAATCATGTTCCATTAATGATGATTTATTTAGATCATGAACCCATGGATAATGATTAGATAAATTTTGTCTCAGAAGTTGTTGGTGAAACAAATTCCACTTTTTTATTTTATGTTTCCGGGAAGTCATATCTCCCAAATATAATAAATCATGTTCGGAATGAAGATTGTGAGTTATAAATAAATGTCAAATTGGTTAAAAAATGTATGTTTCCTCAATTTACTGTTGAAAAATATTCTTTCTTGATATTTTGAAAGAGATTATTTTTGTTTTTTGTTTCTCATTAGAAGAAATTGTTTTAATTGAAGCTCGTAGTTAACCATTTTCAGTTAATCCTTGTAGCATTATGATATAAAAAGTCATTTAGGTAGTCATTGGATAGAATAAAAAAAGATAGTGTGGAATGTTTAATGAAATATTTGACTTCTCTAAAGGTAACTATGTGATTTAGGTTATTATTGATCAAATTACTAAATCTGAACATTTCGTACATTAATAGTCATTCTGTTATTAGATCAACATTATCAACTATACTTCAATATGATTTTCAGGTTACATGGAGTTTCACTCTTTATTTTATCTGATGAAATTCCCAATATCACATATATTATTTGGAAAAACCATCAAAAGTAATTTGGGACTGAATTAAGTTGTAACATTTATTCTCAACCTCATTTTTATTGAGAATCCTAGAAAATTATTTAGAAATTAGAAGATCAAATATTTTTTTTTCAATGTATTACAAATGAAATTATTATCATTTTATTTCTTTAGTAATCTTTTTTGTAATAATAGTATTAATTCTACTATAATGATGGATGATTTTGAAATATTATATGTAAATGTTTATAAAACTCAATAATTTTTTGTTGAGAATGTAAAATTGATGTTGATGGGACCATTATTAGTAGAGGAGGATTATGAGAATGTGAATAAGATCCAGTGAAACATTATGACACATTAGTGCATGTAAGAAATTTATGAGGAAAACATATAGAATGATCATTATTTTGATGTAAATGATCATATTATCCTTAAAATTTCTCATTAGAAAAGTGTTATGTGTTATGGTAAGAATGATATATCTAAGTCCATGGATAATTGCACTTTTTGCAATCATGGATAATGTTGTAACAAATTTCTACCATGTTTCTTTTCCCCAGAGTTTTCCACAAAAACATAACACTATTTATAATTCTATGTGAAGAACGTTTGTGTGAGATTGATATTTGTTTCAGCATCATATATATTTCATCTTGAAAATATCATTTCATATGAGGAAAAGACTATATGTATTCATGATCATAGAGTTGAATTACATTGAAAAATTATAATTCACCATTTAATGGATTTCTGCAAAAACCACATGGTTGAAGAAACAACATGGGAATCTCAAAAAGCAATGAGAGAAATTTATGTCCAATTTTATATATGTGAATAAATTATGAGTATAAAATTTCAAACTAGTGGAATAACCCATTAACTAGCAGAATATTTTTCCCCAAATTTATTAGATTTCTTAATATAAATTTTAAAAATGATTATGTTATGTTATTATTAAATTAAATATATTTCATAAACCTAATGTATTATATTATTGTATTTAAAATAATAATTATAACATTATATAATATTTACTTAATAATAACTAATATAAGTTTTGAATTTAGTATAGAAAGTTTATCTTACATTTTATATCATAGAATTTTATGAAAAAATTAATTTTATTCATTCGTAAAATATATATATTTGTAAATAATGTATTTATGTGATATATTAAAGATAATAATATGATTTAATTATTTTTTAAATTACATAATGAATCTATTATAGTATTATTATTAAAACTTTTTGAATTATAATTCAGAACATATACATTATAATTTATTTTGTTGTGATTTTAAAAATTGTTGTCAATGCTTACATAGTGAGTCCTCAATGTTGAAAACCTCATTTTTGAATCCTTATAGATAATAAATTACTTTTAAAAATATTTTTCAGAAAATTTTACTGATCAAAGTATTTCGTTATTAATTTCTTAATCTATCTTTATTTTAGAGGATTCTTTCCCAATACATGTGTATTTCTTATGTATAGATACAAAAGAAAAACTAATAAATTAATGTTGTTTTCTTGACATGGATATGAGTAAATTTACTTATTGAACAAATCTAAACTATTATAATGAATCTAGTTAATTAAATATTATAATGATAATTTATATTTAATTTTTATATATGAAATAATTCTGTTTAATTTAAATACAATGTTGATGTCATCCTTGTGAAAGAAAATTAAATATAAAAAATGATATTAATTAAAAAAATTATAAACCTAATATGCCCTAAAAACTATGAATAAATCGATTTGAATGCATACAGTTTCAAAAATATAATATTTCAATTCAAATATTTTACTTTTATTACCCAATAGATTTATTTGATGACCTATATAATATTTTATTTAATAGATAGTCTTGTTTTTCATATTGTAGTTTTTAATTATAATAACATTTTAATATATTGATTAATTGAAATTAAATTAAAAAATATATAAAAATTTTAATGTTATTAATATTATCTTCTTCTTGAATATTTATTATTAATTTTTAAATAATATATAATTACCACAACACCTTTCAAACCGATGATGTAATAATTATTTCATTAATGTAAAATTAAAATAAATTATATAATAATATGGAAATAAATATAGTTTGATATTAATAAAGTATTACATTATTTATATAGTTCACTATAATATGTAAAAAATATAACAAAATTTATGTTTTTAATTTGTATATTTTTTTTAATTTTTTTTAATTCATTATAATTAATACTGTTAAAAATGACTTATTTTTTTATTAAAATATTGTATAAAATTTATCATAAATACAATAATATTGTATAAGGAAAATTGGGATAATCGTTTTTCAAAAATTTATTTCCATTTTTATTTTTATGTCTTTTGAATTTATTTAACCATATATCATACTTAATATCCTTTAAATGTTTTTGTATTTCTTAAATTTTCCCACACATGGATTATAAAAAAGGACACATTACTAAATTTAATTTCATAAATTTGACCCATCATTATAGAATATACACTTCATAATTATCTTCTCCTCATTCCTTTTAAAATTATATTTTTTTTGGCTCTCAAAAAAATCCAATTCTAAACAACTTAATAAAGTTCTAGAGGGGAAAATAATCAAGTGGAAAAAATTTCAATTTATCTTAGAAATTATTTGTCACTTATTCCTTCTCCTCAAACCCTATAATATTAATCATGATAAGTAAAATATAATATATATACAGTAATTTTATTTTTATAATTATATATTCAATGTCAGCTCCCTTATTTTATTATTTTATTCTAAAAATTAAATTTGACGTTTCTTGTGTGTCACTTGACCGCCTGTGTGAATGATGAATTTTTATTTCACAATATTCTATTCATGGAATGTTTAAAATCACATTAATAGTATATAATAATATAAATTTATATATTTACTCACTTTTTATGTATTATTTTTCATTGAAATGTAATTCTATAATTAACAAACTATCGAAATGATGAAAAGAATGCACCCGAAAGAATTGAAATAACCAAACTTTTTTTTAAAATAGTCTAATTATCTTAAAAAATATCATATAAATTTTTATTTATATTGATAAAGTTATTTAATATTTTTATAACACTCTTTAAACAATTATTTATGTGTTTTGACCATGATTTATGTAGGACGAACCCAAGGAAATGGGTTTTCTTATAAAATTATCATTAATGTTTCTATGATATAAAATAATTTTTTTAGCATATTTGGCATGTAGGTATTTTTACACAATCGTGACTCTATAATGTTTTTATGTCTTCTTTAAAAGGTAATATATTTATTTTGAAATAAAATATTTTCATTTTAATTTACATGGTATTCCATTAAAATAACTGATTTCCCAGATGATTTTTTTTATAATTCAAGTGTTCATGTCTTATGGTTATGTTATGGTTATTGGTCCTAGAATTTGATGAGGGGTGTTTCATACATCTCAATTAAATTAATAAAGTATTTTTAATATGGTAGTTGACCAAAATGGTTCTTCTAAGAATAACATTGATGGTTACACCATAAGATAGATTAGAGGGTTACATCATATAGAATAAATGAAGGTTATATTGTATAGATTTTAGGTGGGATAAAAATAATGTGTTTACCATGATGATTAAAATGATAATTATGTGTGGTATATTATTCACTATGATACAAAAATTGTTTATTTATTTTTTCTATATTTTATGGAAGTCACATTTTTCACAAAGTTACTATATAATAATTTTTTTGTGAGAAGAATTTATTTAATAAAATTATTTTATAATTTTATATGTTATCGTAGAATAATGATTAAATTATTTTTGATGACCCTTAAAAAAATTTTTGTGTTCATAAAATGTTTTAAATTGTTTTTCACATATTATAAGGATGAGTAAAAAAATAATAGGAAATGATGAATATTATGAATAATTATAATTTTAGTAAAAACATATATATAATATAAAAAATTGATATGATTTTATTAGTATACAAAGTTCATGATTTTGGGTTTTAATTAATTAATTATGACATAATTATCTCTAACTCTAAATCAAGTACATCATTAGTTATGTAAAAAAAGTTTATTCTAGTTGAATTAAAAATAGTATATAATGTTTATCACTGGGTACATATATTCAGATTCTACATCAGACAATAACATATTATATTTTTTCCTAGAGAACTTTTTAGAAGGACATGATCACCTACCATAGGTCAATAATCATTCCTCCATTTAACCACATAATTGTTTTTCCATATCTATGATGCAAACATACATCAATGAATCATCTAAATTTTCTCTTCTATTTCCTCTACCAAATATGGTTGAATTAATTTCCCTTCCACCACATCATTCCCAAATTACGGTTATTAACACTACATTCCATGTATGTCGTCAAATGATACCATATATATATTCTAAAATGAAATATTTTATAAATGTAGTATTAAAAAATTGATATTCATTCCAAATACCAATTAATACATCAAATGAAACAAAATTATATATTGTTTTGTTAGAATTTTCCTATCATACTCTCTTCCACATTAGAAATGATCTTCCGTACTAGAATATAAGTTAGTAACTAATGCCTTCAACATTTCTTTCGAAAAATTGGAGGTGAACCTGAAAAAATTGTTCTTATAAAATGGAAATAATCACAACATGTTACATGGAAATATCCTTTACACATGGTAAAAAATATTCTCTCAAGGAATTGTGTCTATAATGGGACTGTGTTGCGCATAATTAGATAATAGGCCAAAACTAACCCAAAACTATTTCATACATATGAAATTCATTTCAAATTCAACTTTGAAATCCATATATATGTAATTAAATATTTACGGAGTAGCTAAAAATGCTAAATCATCCCTTTTAATAAGTGTTTTCTTCTTTATCATGATATATAGTGAAATACTTCTCCTTAAATTCACTAATTTTTCATTTTATTTTATCGCATTAGTATTAATCCCAAAGGCCTTTGAACATCACAATGTTGCTCGAATGAGTGGAAAAGAAAAAATATATGGGAATAATTCAACAATAAGATCCCTAACAAGAAATCACATTGCATATATAATCTCTATCCAAATCTTAAAAATCATTCTTCATGAATATTAAAATATGTTAACAATCCTTTCTAAATAGATATAATTTTTTCAGGATAATATTGACCCCCTATTTGATATCTCATAATTAATTATTACATAGTCAACTATAGTGATACATGAAAAAAATAAATGATGTCCCTACAACAGGAACATATAGAATAAAAATTCAACAAATCATAAACCAAATGTTCATGTTCAAAACATTAAATTTTTCATGTAGCATTACATTATTAACTCAATTATTCACCAATTCTATTTTATTTTCATACAATATAATGAATTATTTCATTATAACCATTTATTAGTTCTATTAATTTAATTTGTATCATAATCAATTATTTATGTGTAAATATATACATCAAAATATTGGGACAAGAGTATATTTCACGCAGTACCCTATACAAGTGATGCATCCAAATTATTAATGAGAAAATAGTATGTAATTCCAAATAATGTATATTGAAATATAACTCATGAGTTTTCATGTTATATGAATAATATTTTATGTAAAATATGGTAAATAAAAATAGTCTATAATGGTTTAATAGAGAAGAATAAAATTTAAAATAAAATAATCATATTTCTACAATTAATTTTAAATTTTAATTAGTAAAGTTAATATTCAGCATAAATAGTAATCAATACAATAAATTTTTTAATTAACTTCTTTTCGAAGTTGGATACTCTACATTTAAACCTATATACACAGTGAGAAATACATGTGTACTGAAATTGATTTCTATGGAGGAAATATAACCCAATTACA
This sequence comes from Viscum album, assembly GCA_963277665.1. Lineage (NCBI taxonomy): Eukaryota > Viridiplantae > Streptophyta > Magnoliopsida > Santalales > Viscaceae > Viscum > Viscum album. The sequence continues at coordinate 220,443,603 of OY728158.1, forward strand.
TAATCCTTTTATATTGAAGGGATAACGATGAAACTAAATTTATAATTTGTAGTCAAAACCATTACTACCTGACATTAGATATAGGGAGTCAAAACCCAAATTTCCCAGACATTAGATACATTGTGGCACATGCCTTAGATCATGAATTTATAATCTGAGAGTCATAAACCAATAAAAATAATAGGAAATATATTTTTTTAAAAGACCAAAAAATAGTAGAGTTTATGTGAGAGTAGAGGGAAAGTGTCAGAGACTCAAAACTATATGAATAAATTAAAAAAAAAGAGAGCAAAAGGACTAGTTGTCAAGGTATAGATTGGCTCATCTCTAAAAGTCATTCCTAGTTAAATACAAATAAATTTATCACTTGGGGGATCACAGAAGTGATGAAACAAAGTGTCGTAAGATGTTGCAAATTCCCAACAGTTCTAATAATAACATACATTTCTCTTTGAAAAATCATACTATAAAAAATGTTACTGTGTGTCTGGAAATTTTTTTATAATATATAGATAACCTATAAGAAGAAATTATATATATATATATAATAATCAGAAGTTTCATTGCTTCTCATTCGTTTGGATATTAAAAATAAATGGATTCTAGAGCGTTCATAAATATCTCTATATAAATTGCAATACCATTTCCTATTTATTTGTATTAAATAATTCTATAATAAAATCATTTAATATAATTTGATTAAGTCTAGAAATAATATTTCTATAAAAATACCATCGTTTAGTGATTTAAAACACCGATTCAAATCCATTACAATAAATTAAAAATAGTTTCTAAAAAATAACAACACAAATAAAAATTTCATTAAAATAATTGAATATAGATAATTTTGAAAATTACAAATTTATGGAAAAAGTCACTGAAAAAATTATTAATTTTTTTCATTAAACATTTCATTAAAAATTTGAAAAAATCATTGATAAAAATCATTATATTTTATGTGAATTTTTTCAGTAGAGAACCCCAATAAAAAATATATATATATGCAGAAAATCAATTTAGAAAAATGCACAAAATGAACTGTAATATTGAGAATAATAAGTAACGTAGCGTAGGGATGCTGAATTTTAATTTTTTATAGGGATGGTTAATAATAACATGGGGTATGTAACATACATTGTGTAAGTAACAATAATGTATTTAATGAACCATACTTTGCAAAAATGAACAGTTACATAGGGATGATGAACTATAATTTCAAGAATGAAGCGTTTCATAAGGACGATGAACTATAATATGTAGAATAAAAATTAATGTTGGGTTAATGAATGATATATTTCATTTTTTATGAGAATTTGGACACCATACTTTAACAATCTTCAATTCATATTTATGGGCTCTAAAGAGAAGATTCAGAATTTTTTCCAAGCGACTTCTTTTTTGGAAAACATATTATCTTTTAAATGGATATAGAATCAAATAAATTTGACAACTATAGCTCCTATAATCATCCAAAAATAATATAAAAAGTTTATTAAAATTATAATGTTGATATATGAAATCAAAAATTTATTGAATTTAATCACCGTTTAGAAGAAATTTCTAGACATCGATGTAAAGTAATAAAATAAAGATAAACATGTTTTTACTATAAAATAATGTATCATCCAAATATTATATATTCAATAGTTTAAATTAAATAAATATTTAATCTTTTAAAAAAAACATTATTGAGTTTTTAAAACTACAAAAACAAATTAATTTAATTTTATAGTAATTAAAAATCATTTCTAGACTTCCTCATAAATAAATAAAATGTATATAAACATCATATAAATGGAAATAGATAAGAATAATAAAAATATATAAACTAATGTTTATTAAATAATTAAAATATAGAATTAGTTTTATTTGAAAAAACACATTTAATTAAACAAAATAAAACGTGCACCTGAAAAACATCTCCCTTAGTAATCAGTCAAAGGTATGAACATATACAAAACATATCCCCCATTTTATTGACATAAAATCCAAAATATTTGAAAAATTGAAAATTATTTTAAATCATTTAATACGAATTTATTTTTCCACATTTACTTCAAAAATATCTCCCCCTCAAACTAATGTTTTAAAACAATTAATAACAAGTTATTTTCCCAAATTTTGTAAATAACCAAATTGTGAAAACAAACTTCCCTGAAACAAATATAGTAATAAAAATTTTAAATTATGACATTCTTATATCAAATTTATTTATTTTAAAACTGAGTACATTTTAAAGGACTTGTAAAAATATCTGATATATTATTTTTAGAAGGAATAAATTTGAAAATAATACCACCCGTATTCCCATGATCAATTGTACAATGAAATAATCGATCATTATGATTTGTTCTAAAATAATGTAATGGGTTTTTAAAATTTGATATTTTATAAGTATTATCACGAATAATCGTAATTGTGTCATTATTGACACAAAAAAACTTATACATTCTTAATCAATTATCATTGAGCACAAATATTATCAGTAGAGATATGTTTGGCTTCTACAGTAGATAAAGTAACATATAGTTGTTTTTAGGAGGCCATGAAAATAATCTTTTTCCATAATATTACTCATACCAGATGTGTTTTTTAGTCAATTTTATATCCTTCATAATCAAAATCTGAATAAGAGGTTAAATCAAAATATTTATAGATTGAATAAAATAAACCGGAATAAAAATTCATTTAACTTATATAATTACTACTTTAACAGATTTAACATGATTTTCATTAGAATCATTGTGGAATATAGCTCATAAAAACCACTGAAAGATGATATCAAGTTAAGAATCCATTAAATATATCAAGATACCTATCATGCCTATATAATATTTAATATATATATATTTGTCAGATTAATTAATATATACTTTACAATTTTATACACATAAAAATTTTCATATATTTAGCAGAAAGAAGAAAAAAATATTTCAAAAAACTCTTATGAAATCTTATATTATCTAATAAAGAATATATATTTTCATTGACAAATTTTATTTCCAAGAAAGAATATTAATTCTCCCATTAAACTCATTTCAAATTCAGAAAACATCAATGATCAAAACAAAATATTGAATATATTAGTAGATGATCCAAAAAATGCCATCATCATAATTTTGAAAAAATTAGATATCTTCCTAATATATATATTTTAAAATATTTGTATATACATTTCCTTTCATGAAAGAATTATTTAATAAAAAAATGAAATTCTTTTATACCATGGGTGTTGTTCTTGTTTAAGAATATAAAATAAATTATAATGTTTGTAAATAATGTTTAGAAATTTTTCACATTCACATCTAGGGGTTTGAGAAACAAAAACATATTTAGTTATAAAGCCATAAAATAAAGTACTTTCTACATGCATTTTTTATAATTTACATCATTGAAAATAATAAAAATACAATATTTTTCTTAATTACCACAAAATGATAAAAATGAAAAAATAATATTCTATATTTATACCTTTTTCTTGAATGTATCCATTATCCACATGCCTTTCTTTTTGTGACAATCTATCTAGATATATCCATATTTTTCTATAGATCCAGTTTTTTTTCTAATCACCTATTTTTCCTCTGGCCATTATACTAAAGTCCAATAATTATTTAAAATAATCCAATTAATTTAGTCATGAATAGAGTCATTCTAGTTCTCTTCATTTAAATAATCATTATCATTAATATGTAAAAAATTACATTTAATTGTAGACTGAGAATAAAAAAATTAAAATATTTTATCTAGTTTAAAAACCAGAATCAACATTCCCAAATACCTTTTCAACATAATGATCTTATTGAATTTTGTAGTATTTTGGATATGGTTTAGAAGGAGTATTCTCCACCCAAATTGATTTATTTTTATATTGTTTAAATTCATCATTAAAATTAAATTCTCTAAACTCGTCATCTAAAAAACTAGAATTATGATTTAATTTAACATTATTTTCATAAAGAATAACATGAACATATTATTAAATAATCATAGTTGTTTTATTATGAACTATATATTATTTACTATTATTATAATATCCAAAAAATAAAATTTTCACTCTTAAAATCAAATTTATTTTAATTATCCATTGAATTAAAAAAACATTAAAACAAAAAATAATAAACTAACAAATATTGTGCCATTAATTGATTAATAATTCATTATGATATTTCATTAACAAAGGTTTAATTATATTTCTATTTAAAATATAACACATTTCAAAAAATATAAATTTCCAAAAAAAATATATTCAAATTATAATAACTTCATATAGTTTGATCTATTTCAAAAAAAGTTCAATGTTTCAAATCTACAACACCATTTTCTTACATGTTCTAGGTGAAACAAATTAATGAAAATATTTAATCATATTACTAAATTATTCAAAAGGTATATTATGAAATTCACCTCCTTTATCACTATGAATAGATATAATATTTTCGAATTTTTCTTTTTGTACTAATTTACATGAAATAGAAAAGATAGATAATGTACCATTTATATATGAAATAATGTATTCCAAAGCGATTTTTCTATAATAATCAAAAATAACTACAACATATTTCATTCCACCACTAGAAGAAATTTATTGTGAACAAATAAATGAAAATGTATTAGCATTAATGTCCTATTAACCCTTATCCTATTAATTGGTCTAAACAAAATATTATATCGTGTCACATTAAATTTAGCATCAAAAACAAGATTTTTTTGTTTCCATCATAAAATTTGTAACACATTATCTTGTTTTTATAGCTTATATAGCAATCTGAAATTTACATGACCTAAACATTTATTCTAAGTGGTGTTTTCATTTTTTATAGATTTTATGCACTTTACATTATTAACAATTAGTTAAGAAAAAGTAAAAGTATACATGTTATATTTTTTATTAGCATGATGTAATTATTAATTATCATATAAAACTACACATTTATCATTTTTAAATTTCAATTAAATTCAATCATCACATAATTAATATATACTAATTGAATTATTTTTTTATCCCTTTGAAATATAAAACATTATAAATTAATTTATAAATAAAAATACCAGCATTACAAAAAAAATTAATTTCCTTTTCAATTTTCTCCATATGAAATAGTTCCACTATCACATGTTTTGTAAGTGGTAAAACTTGATGGGTCCCTAGTCATACGCATAAGGAATCCACTATCCATTTATCGTGTATTGTTTTTGATACATCCAATTCATTATTCCTACCAAAAAAATTAGTATACAAATTTTCTACCCAATATACTTTTGTTCGAATACTATTAGTAATACAATTTTTAGGTGACCATAAAAAATTTAAACATGTTTTGAATGGTACTCTAGATAATATGTATTTATAATTATTTTTTCTAATCCAAAATATTTTCAAAATCTATGAGAACATTACTTTTCATAATCAACATTCATTCCACATTTAAATCATATAACCATTGATGTAAAACCAATTTCATATTTAACCAAATGATTATTAAACTTTTTAGTTAATCCTCAATCATAACAAGAACCATCTTTATTTTCATCATTTAATTCAATGAAATCATCAAATAATATTTTTCTCGACCTTGAATAATATTGGATAAACATTGTTTAATACATTCGACATCCTTTTTCAAAATTTTATTCAAATTGTGAGATGATTTAAAATTTTATTAATCATATTAATGAGAAGAAGAATCACTATTATATAGTTTCTCCATTCAACTACTAAATAATTTTATTTTTAGTAACAATACTATCATTTTATAATTATGTTTTTTATATAATTCTGTAGAATTAAAAATATAATTTTTTAATCATTCAATAACATAATTTTATTACCAAAAATTTGTATTTTCATATTCATATTAAGAATATGAATATTCAGAATATAAATAAGAAATAAAAACTTTTCCCAGCGATCCCATGAAGCACAAGTCATAACATTATTTATCATTTCAAAAAATTTCTCTAGAATATGATTCTTCTATGAATCTCTTACTATTGGTCCATTCCATTTGTCATTGTTTGTTTATTTTCCATCAATATTTTGTTTAGGACAATCAGGTTTGATATTCCCTTTCTTCAATAACTTTTAACTTGTTACATTTGATGCATTATAATTCATATAACCTTTCTAATATACATATATTTTGTTGTGGGTATCTTCTAAACCAATCTTGAATCCTTCGTTATTCGTTATTTATTAAACACCAGTCAAAATTTTGGCCATATCTTCTTTTTCAAAATCTAGTACATCAGAATCAAAAGTGTTTGTAGAACAACATTATCATATTTAATGAGTATATTTTTTTTTCTCCTCATCATTTTTGTTATTCAGTTCAAGTTCATATTGGATTATTAAACAAATCAATTCATCTAGGGAATATTGTTTTAAATTCATTCATTGATTAATTAAAACCTTAATGGAATTTTAGTTCATTAGAAATGCTTGTAAGAAAAATTAAAATTTTAATAGGATTTCTAGACAGTCTCAATGTGAATTCAGTCCATTAAAAATGATTTTGAGTATATGGATTATTTGGTTCATTGTTTCATCTTCTCACATCATAAAAGAAGGGAACACATAATGAATCATTGCAATCATTATTAGAATCAATTAATTAGTGACATGGTGAGTAACATGAAGAATAATTGTTATTTTATGAGCTATCTTACTAGATGATTGGTGGAAAAAAATAGTTCTTTTAATAACATATTTCAAAATGGTAACAACTTTTGAATTTATAAAATATATATTGGTATAAATTTTCGTAAGAGTAACCATGTCAGTTTTAGGATGTGTGTAATATTTTTACATGGTAGATTAATTATTAATGCTCAAATATTTTAGGTAATCCTCCATTTAGGATTCTCCATAGGGATAATCATCTCAATAAAAGTGAGGTAAATTTTGAGGTATCCAAGATTCATGGTGGAATAATCCTTCCATCTTACAATATATTGCCTTTAGAATATGAGGTCTCATAAAATATTATAACATGTAAAATCATAGAATTCAATAGAATGGTTTTAGATAATTATGAAGGGACTAATCATTTTAAACAAATTTAAATGTATCAGAAAGCGAAAAACAAATCTAATAAATTTTAAAATGGATTTCCCTTTGATACCAATGATTATTTGTTATAGGTTAATGGAATAAGGTCGAGAGGTGGTGAATAGAACAGAATATAATTTCAAATAAATTTAATTGATTTATAAAATTATATATCATAGTTAATTATTGGGGTTAATTAGCTATTGAAAAATTATAGAATGCAATGATATTTTATTTAGTAGTCCGGTTCGAAGTGGGAATACTACACTCTTATACCTCTAAACTGTATGAGATATACATGTGTAATAAAATGAATTTTTATGGGGGATCATAACTGAATTGAATAATAATTTTCTTGTGGAGGGATAACCATGAAGCTGAATTTTATAGGGAGTAACAACCCATACAACATGTATTTTGACAAGAGTATCAGATCCTAAATAGTCCAGTCTTAATAGAGAAGGAGTCACAACCCATAGATCCTGACATTAGAATCTAGGAGTCACAACCCAAATAAAAACAATAAAAAAATTCATCTTGTGTTAGATGAATAAACAGGATAATAGAATAAGTGTGAGAGATAAGAAAATGGGTTATAGAAGGAAAACCAAATTGAGGAAGATAGAATATTAGAGAATAGGTATAGGGTGTTGTGGATTATAATACCTCATCTTTTAATGGAAATTATAGTCAATGCCAAATTAATTCATCCCCTATGAGATCCTATAGGTTATGAAATAGAGTTTCTTAGGATATTGAAAATGATTATCATGTTAAAAATCCACATCCAATTATATTAAAAAATGTTTATAAACAATGATAACGTGTGTATTGAATTTTCAATCAGGAAATTATAGTTTGTGTATATACACTACAATAAGAAATGATATATTTATATAATATATTCAGGAATTACAGTAGCTCTATAACTATAGGATATTAAAAATAAATTGAGTCATGAGCACTGATAAAAATCTCACTAAAAATTGATGAATTATTACCTCTATATTCATGAAGAAAAAAATCTATAATAAAATTAATAAAAATAATTCAAATTAATATTCCAAAAACATCTAGAGAAGAATATAATTGGTTAATGATTAAAAATATTAATTTAAATCCATTCAAATAAATGTAAATTTAATAAAAAATTTGCCCAAAAACAAGCATCAAAAATTGAAATTACATTATAATATTTGAATATAATTTTTTTTAAACATGCTAACTTATGGGAAAAAGTTGTTAAAAAACTTCATTATATTCCTCTTCAAATATAGAAAAAAATATATTATGAACACTTTGATAAAAATACATATATTAAATGACAATTTTTCTAGCAGAAAACTCGTTATAAAATCCATATATATACCGAAAATAAATTTAAAAAATTCAATGAATGAACAATAAAATCAGAAATTAATAGTAATGTTGTCTGGTGATGATTAACTGTCACATATCACAGGGGTGATGAATAGATATATTGGTTATGAACCTTACATTTCAGAATTATTAGTAATGTTGTGCTTGAACCATACATTGTGGAATTAACAATAACTTATGGTTGATGAACAATAATTTGTGAAATGAATAGTAATGTATGGTTAATGAACAATACTCTGCAAAATTAATGATCAATAATATAGGGTTGTTGAACCATATATGGATAAATTCTTGAAAAAATGGATAACATTCGTTAACAAACATCAATAAATATTTATGTGCATTAAATAAAAGATTCTTAATATAATAAAGGAGAATTATATTTAGAAAAAATATATATATATTTCCTAGAAATTAATAATCAATTAAAATTGACTTCTATTGTTCAATAAATCATTTCATTATAGAAGAAAAAATAATCTAAAAATATAGTAGTTCTGTATAATAATTTCATAACTACAATCAATTTAATCACCATTAAGAAAAACTTTTTAGAAATTGATATAAACTAATAGAATCAAGAAAAAAATGGTGGGTCCTATAAAATCAGGATGGATGAAAATATGATATATGTAAATGATCCACTAAACTAAATATAGAAATTTTTTATAACTATTTGATGTAGAGTTTCTGAAGCAACATCACCAAATTAAATTAATTTTAGAGTAATAAAAATGCATTTTCAGATTTCATAATAAACTTATGAAATATATATAAATATCTTAGAAATCATGTGGGACATGAATTAGAGAAACCCATACACTATTGTTTTCAAATTCCTCAAAATACATAAAGAGTTTTAAACAAAAAAACACATGTAATAAAACAAAATACAACATGAAAATTAAAAATATAGTGACCCAATCCAATAATTCATAACAGTAAATAATTTTAATCATAAATAATCAATAGAGTACATTCCAAGGATCTTGAATTCTATTTCCTTTTAAGACAAGGCATATAAAAATAAAAACATTGGACTAAAAAATAAAACGTCATTATTTATTCTTCATAAAGAGTTCCTAAAATCCATTGATCTCTTACATCATCATGGGGTACCATAGGTATAACATGAACAAAGGAATGATCTAAAATCCTAGTAAGGGGGAAAATATTAATAAGTTTTTATTTAATGGGATAGAGATTGGGACATATTGATATAAAAAAGAATATTAAATAATAAAATTTAAATATTGGATTATATAAAAATTGATTCATTGAAAGTAAGAAGAAACCTAAAACATTAATTTTCACAATTCAAGGCTAACTACCAAGACTGATGCACATAGTACCAGAAGCTAAGTATATCCTCCTAGACTGTTGCACACGGTATCAAAATCCAATGCTAACCGCCAAGACCGTCACACAAAATGTCTCATGAGACTAAGCCTTACCCAATTCATGTGATAAATATCAAGGCATAGCCATATAAATGTGTTTATTAATATGTTTTCCTCATAAATAATATTTCATAATCAATCAAAAATAAAATAAGGGTAACCATGGGATGAAATCAGTATCATTGTATTGTTATAATGCCTAATAAATGGGTCTATTTTATAGGTTTCCATGAATGAAAGGAATTAAAATAGACATGGATATTAATGATGAAAAATAAATAATATATCATTGTATGTAATGTTAAAAATAATTGACTACCTGAAATTAGAGTGTTTAATAAAATTTAGCATTTAAATATTTTTATTTGGTTTTAAAGAAAATGTTATGGATCCATTAAAATAGAAAAGGGATCAATATTTTATATAAAAACCAAAGTGAACCAAGAGGGTTTTCATAATAAAATGTATTATTTTATAATGAAAACCATGGATTTATATATAATGTGGAGTACACTTGTAACTATGTAAGAATTAGGGAAGGTACCTTAAAAAATGTTTTATTATTGGGAAGTATTTAAAAGAGAATCAATTTAACAAATTAATATCACCAAATGAGAATGATGAAATGTTTTTGATAAATGAATTTGATACATGTACACATTATTTATATAATGAACATAAAAATATAAGATAAATTTATTTTTTTAATAATAAAGAAGAAGAAACATGAATATATAATGGATTTCCACATTGAATCCCTTATAGATTATCAGCATTGTATCAGGTGTACTTATGTTGGATTAAAGAGATATAGAGGGGTTTCCTGAGAATAATTCTTCATGAGTTCATTATGGGAGTTCTTTGAAATCATATCCCATCATTATAGATTTATAATAAAATTGAATAACATAGAGTACATTCATGAATAAGAGTGAACAAGATAGGAATCATTATCTTAATTCTGATAGTGTTCTCCACATGACATTAAAGGCCTTAAATATGAAATTAGCCTAATTAAAAAATAATTACAGAACCTCTTCAATAGTAAAATATTTAGTATAACATTTTTATGATCATTCATGAAATTATTTTTTGGATACGAGGGCCAATTTCTTTTTTCAGGTCTATTTTCCTTGGTTTTAACAATCAGTTTAATTATTCACGTTTGAACACCAGTGTAATATGAATGATACTATCCAGAATTGGAGTTATTTTTTTTATTGAAAATCCAGAAGGTTACATGTTTGAGAACATTTTATAGTTACTTTGAGTGATGTTGAATCATTATATAAAAAATTCATGACAATAATTTGGGTTAATTAGTAGTTTTTTATAACATTGTTAACATATTTTTTTTATAAATCAAAACCATGTGTAAAAATGAATTATTTAACCATATATGAGTCATAATAAATTATGAATAGACTGGTTCAAACATTGAAATTGTTTCATGACAGTAATAGAATAAGGTAACTGGAAATGAAAACCCATCATCCTTGAATGTTGTATTTTAACACATCTCAAATTCTGTCATGAATAATGGAGAGATGATAATAACTCATTCCATTAATATATAAACATTCAAGTACATGTAATGAACTAGATTTGTCATAAAATTCGAATGAATTGAGGTAATGATATAAAAGATAACAAATTAACTAAAATTAAAATAAAGGAAATGAAAATAAGAGTTTTCCTTTTGATTTACTCTTCCATGAGAACCTCACAAGGGGAGAGGATTTTTATTAATAAATATAACAAATATAGAATGACTTGGGTAGATCATGGGGAGAGATTTTGGGTAGAATTTAAGAAATTTTTAGTTCTTGAGAGGATTGAAGTTAAGAGGGTTGTGTGGGTGGTTTTTATATTGGATGGGATGTGGGTTTTCTTAATATTTTAAACAATTTTTATTATTATTTCATAAGATAAACTATAATGATAACTCCATTGCCATAAATAGTAATAACATCATGTTACTTCTATATTTGGGTTCTTACATCAATAATGATGTTACGAATAGTCCATTTATCTTATAATGTCAATATATATGGTAAATTACTGAATTTCAGTATTCTTATAAAATACACGTGTTTTTGAAAAATCCTAAAATGTTCACTCTAAAATAAATTATGTGTATAATAAAAAAATTAATGACTTTTTTCTAAAATAATTCTCTAAATATGAGTAATTTAATTTTAATTAAAATACAAATTTACATGAAATTTACATATTTTAAATCTGTAACTAGGTTTAAAATAAATTCAAAATTTTCATAATTTCTTGAAAAATTTCCTAAAACTAGATGACATAATATTATTAATTTATAAACACATATTAGTAATAAATTTTTTAAAATTAATTAATTTAAATTTATTATTGATTACATATAAAATTACCAATAATTTTAATATGGTCATATTATACCATATAAGAGTACCATAGATTTATTTATAAATTCATGGGTAAGGCTACTATTCTATTAATATATTTTATATTAATAAGCCTCATATTCATATTCATAAGGGTAACAATATTATTCATAAAAAAATTGTTTTTATTCTATCGGACACAGATCATCTTATGAATCAAAACCATGTATGACATATATTCGAAATTAAAACCATAAATGTGAAAATATTATTTTTAAATTTCAAATAGTACATAGTAGTTAAGTGTTTTGTGATTTATCATGTTTATATTAAATACTTATATAATGAAAATTTCCATCCATAAAACAACGGGTCATTAAATTATCACCCCCTATGAAATTTGTCCCTTGAAATTTAATTTTACATTCTTGGACATAAACAAGTGTGTGAAAATTTCCTCCATTGCCTCATCTAGTTCCCATGTTACCTATTCGTACTCGTGGTTCCATCTTAGTAATTTGACCAGGTGGGTAGTCTCTTTACGTAAATCATTATCTCTATGATCCAAAATCTTTATTTGATGATCCTCATAAGAAATATCATTATCAAACTATTAAACCTCTATAGATAGTACATGTGAAGTGTTTGGTATGTACTTACTTTATAGGCATTCATGAAAGACATTGTGTACATTTGATAGGGTAGGTGTATGTTCTAGTCGATAGGACACAACCTTGACAAGATCAAGAATCATCAAGGGGATGATGTACCTGGGACTTATCATTCCATTCTTATTAATCCTCATGACATTCTACCACATAGATATGTGTAGAAATATCATGTCTCCAACTATGAAATCTAGGTCTCATTGATGATTATCTACAAAACTATTTTATCATCTTTGTGCTCCCTTGATGTGATAGTGATTGTATATAACATTATCAACCATTTATTCTTCCATTCCAGGTCCTATAATCTTACTCTCACCAAAATCACCCCATCATGCTTGTGTTCTTCACATTTTCACATAATGTGATTTGTATAGTTCCATTCAGATTCTCATGGGAAAAGTTTTTTTGTAGGAGTGTTCTTCCAGTGGAAGATATTCATCTCATCCTCCATTGATGACCACATAAAATGATCTCATCTTATCATCAAGTGTCTGAATAGTTTTCTCATATTGGTCATCATTTTAAGATGATAGGTCATACTGACATTCTGTTCAATTCTTAGAGCATGCAGGAGACTATTATTGAACTTCGAGGTGAATCTTGGTTCACTATCAGATAAAATATATTTTGGTACTCCATGGTACCATACAACTTTAATGATACATTTTCACACAATTTTATCCAATGATAAGTTCTATAGAATTTTTTTAATGATAACTATCATTGTAATACTATCCCTATTGACCCATATTGCATTGTTTCCCATGGATGTCCTTGGAAGACTAGTGACAAAGTCTGTTGTGATGTTCTCCCACATCCATGTGGGTATGGGTAGTGGTTGAATTATTACCTTAGACATATTTCTTTCAACCATACGTTTTTGAAATACCAGGAACATGGATGTATACTCATCAATATACATTATATTTTCCAACAAATGTTATCATGGATATATCAATACATCTTTGTGCTCCCTGGGTGGATAGATACGGTTTAGAAATATGAATCATTCAAAAGCTCTTTCATTATCATGAGATCAGATGGTATATATAGTCATGACCAAAATAATATAAATCTATATTCATCAATGAATAAAATAGAGGATTTCACATTTTTCATATTTTCCACCTTTTTCTGAATTTCCACATCTTTTCAGTGAGCATCCATTATTATCCTAATAAGGGATGGTTAAGAAATCATTTGAGAAAGGATTGATGATGATCATCCCTTAATGATTTCAATGTCCATCCTATTCATATATATGAATATATTTTCCATTTCAATTCTTATCATTTATAATGATGTAGGATCCTATCTATATAAGGAATTTTTCACCTTTAATACCATTCTAGGATAGTAGTGGATTATGAAGTCATAATCTATGATGAGATCCATCCATCGTCTCTCGATCATATTGATCTCTTTATGAAATAGTGTATATTTTATACTCTTTTAATTAGTATATATCTCACACTTATACGCGTAGTGATAATTCTGCCAAATTGTTAACCTATAGATTATAGACTTCATCTCCAGATTATGTGTATGATAGTTTTTCTCATGGATTTTCAGATGCGTTGTGGAGTAGTATATCACGGTAACATTTCCATCAACACATAGCCTAATACATTCTTATAAGAATCATTTTACACCACAAAGTGTTCACCACCGTTTAGTAGTGTATTAACCAGCGTTGTGATAAATCTCATTTTGAGCTCCTCAAATCATTCATCACATTATTGAGTCTAGAAAAACTTTACACCCTTCTATGCCATCTTGGTCATTGCATTCGCTATTCATAAAATATTCTTCACAAATCAATGATAATACCCAACTAGACCCCTTAGAGCTACAACATTTTGTAACAAATGTTGGATTAGGTCACTCTTCAATTACATTTGTATTGGATGGGCCTATAGATATCCCTTTTTCTTGTGATAAGAAGCCCAAATAATTATACATCCTAAATCAAAAAAAAATTTACTTTACTTTTCATCCAACATCTCCCATTTAAAAATCATCATCACAGTTTTCAGATGATCATTGTTTTCCTCATTTCTATCGGTAAATATCAAAATAACAACAATAAATAGAACCAGATATTTATCGAGGTAATCTAAAAATACAATATTCGTTAAATCCATGAAAATTTCTAAAGCGTAATTGATTCATAAGGAAATAAATATGAATTCATATTGAACATACCTCATTCGAAAGGAATTATTGGGAATATATTCCTTCCTATACATTAAACGGTGATATCCTTATCGATGGTCTATTTTAGAGAAATTACTGGAGCCACAAAGCTGATAAAACAAGTCATTTATCTGTGTTATGGTATTCGTGTCTTATCGGTGTTTTATTGTGATCATGATAACAAATTTAGAGGCACATTGATCCATCCATTTTCTTGAAAAAGAGAAATGGTGCACCCCTTGGTGATAGAGTCAGACATATAAAACCCTTATCTATATTCTCTTATAACTACTTCGTCAAATCTCCCATTTCTAAGAAGAAAATTTCATATGGTTTATTTGATATAGGCAGAGATATAGGAATATGAATAATTGAGAAATTCACATACCAATCTAGAAGAAGTCCAAGAGACTCTTTGGGAAATACATTAGTGTAATCCCTCACTATGGGAATTTTATCAAGCATTATTCTCTCTTTGTCCCAATCATTTTGTCTATATATTCTTACTCAAATGGAAGAAATAATCACGCAGCAGACACTGATTTAGAATGATATTCATCTTCATCCTTACAATTTTAATTAATTTGATTATGCTTCATGATGTGAATTATTATATCCATTTATCGACATATAATATTGGAATTATATCAATACAACCTATCCATGCACAAGATAAGAACAAACTCTACTAATGAATATATGGTGAGATTTTCTAGGTGATTTAGTCCACAATCATTTACCAATGTGGAATTATAAACAGTAGATGCAATAATTTCTCCACTCACTGTTCTCACCAATAACATATCCTCCAATCTTTATAGTGGTGTTGGAATAATTACACATGTGGAATGAAATCTCGGCTACTGTTGTCTAGATCGATCTCACATGCCTCCTACTTCCATTCTTTAATGAACATGTTCTTAATATGATTAGTGATTCCCCTAGAATCTTTCACCGCTGTGATTCTAATATGAGGATATGTGAGGATACCTCGGTGGCCTGCATTTTAATGGAGCTGGACCTCCTTTATCCTGTACGGAAAAATATTAATCATAGTGTACCTGAAACCATTGGCTGGAACTAGTATATAACTTACCGCATGTTCCTGAGGTACTGATCTCATTGTCTCTTACACAGTCATACATTGCTGGTGTTTCTCCACTATCATAACAGTGGGAAAAGAGATAGTGTCTATCTTGTTGGGACTAGTACTTCTCGTTCGGCATCTATGGATAGATCTTTTACTAATATGGATTTGGTGAGGGTGCATGCAATGGATGCATCTCCCTTACCTCTGATTCTATCCCAAATCCAATGGCGTATACTAGATCAGGGTTAGAAGGTGCTGAGGTACATGGTCGAGAGATAGTACCCTATGTTTAATGTAATTTTCCCATGGTTCACATTGAGGATGTTTACCATTATATTATAAACATAATAAATTCTACATGGCTTTGTTGTATGGGCTTTGTTCTTAGCTCCCCTCCGCTGATCTCTCAGTGTTTGGTTATTCATCCAATCATCTCCACTTCACCCTAAGGTGCATCTGGGGGTAAATTTGGTCTTCTTGATGTTATATTTTCTCCTATGAATTCTCCTATGGGAAAGAACCATATTTATTTTCCCCCTATAACTCATGTTTTAGGGAATTCCACCCTCCATTATAGGATATCAGATAGATTATAGAGGGTATGAAAATCATCCCCTGGCATGAGGGTGAGGCTGGCCTCTTAGAATCCAGAGACAGCTATGTCCACTAATACTCTTATGTCCAAGAAATATGGTATTTGTACTAGGTCCCTGTCTAGGGTACTAAAGGATAGGGTGCTCTCCCACTTTGATAAGTATATGTGTTATGGGGACAGCCCCAGAACACATTTCTATTAATGATTCCTGTGCATATATGGAATGATCATGTCTTGGGTGCTGGGATCAAAATGGAAATCATGGCCTCGGAGGTTTCCACTCACAATATTTCTTTGGTTTGCATTCATGAAAACAAACTGGACCCATATAGGATTTGTACATTTCTAAGAAAATCTGAATGCATTGTTTCTTGCATGCGTCACCCATAAACATGCACATATGTGTCATCTGAACATGAGTTTCAAAGTGGATATGGTGAATAAAGGATACCAATGTATCACATTTAATGCATCACGTGAGACCCATTCCTTTTTCACTTCTTTTGTTTATGGGATATGTGAACCTCTTAAGAGGGAAATTTGGTGGTTCAATCTTAACATCTTTGATCAATGAAATCTATTATGGATATTTAAGGGTCCATTTTAGGTGATTTTGGATCTAGGGGAGTGTATGGGAAGGGTTCCATTCAAATGGAGTGATTTGATGGAGTTTTCTCAGTTTAAGGTCAGCAAGGGTCTCATGGACCACAAATACTCTGCAGAATCATTCACATGGTGAAATATCCAGTGGGTTTTTCCATCAACTTGGAGCCTCCGGGATAGGTGTTTGGATAACATGAATTCCATTCCCATGTATGGTTGTATCAATGTCTTACATCTAGTGAGTGGCATTTTGGATCATTCACCGAGAAAATCATGTTATCTTACACACGTGTTCATAGGGAGGGTTCAATATTCTACTGCCATTGGATCACTGATCCACCCTTCCTAGACCTACTCTGAGATACCTGGGAAGATCTTCCCTATGGGAAAACTTCTAATTAATTACATCATTATCTACAGTGGATAAAGGCAATGCTCGAGGTGCGTTTGTGGGATCTCCCTCGCTATGAGGGGATATGGAGGCCAGTTCTCAGGATGTCGACCGTCTCGAACTAAGCCCTGATTATGATTTGAACATGAATGTTTTCACAGAACATATCTTTATGTAGTTGGACCTAGAAGACATGTTTCTTAAATGAGATATCCTTTCTAGGGATAATGTGATAATTAAGTGGCTGAAAGAGGGGGACAAGAACACAACATAATTTGAATCATGCATTAACTAATTTAAGAGGTTTGATGATCTAAATATATTACAAGAGGATGGATGTCTCATCAATGATAGGGATGTGGTGGGATATTTTCAAAACTTATAGGATAGGGATCTTCTCACTGGTTCTAATGACCGATAGCCTCGTGGTTACATGATTCTAAACAAAAATTTATTTCATTTAATCAGAAATCTTGTATCTTCCTAGGACAATGAAGTTCTGGGGGCCCTCCCCCTTGAGAGGGAGATCCAGGACGTAATTATGAACCTCAGACATGATAGAATAGTAGGCCAAGATTTATTTCGTAAATACTTATACAGAGCATTTTGGTAGGTGGTAAAGGATGATATTATTATTGCTATCCATGAAGTCATCCATGTTAGGAAGTTTCCTCGCATATGTTGTGCTACCACTATATTGTTAATTCCCAATTTTATGAGTCACTCATCAATCCAAAATTTACGTCAATAATGTATGTCTAAAAAAAATTATAAAATCATCATCGATATCATCAATTCTTGGCTTGCAGCTCGTCTTCCTCAGTAGGACTCCTAGGAACCACATGGGTTTGTGAAGGGGAGATCCATACATGGGTGATTGGTGAGGTTAATGAAATGGTCTGATATATGAACCAAAATTCCCAAGGGTCTAGTACTTCAATAAAAATGATATTTTCAAAACACATTACTTGGTAGAATAGAGTTACATCAATGACGATTGGATAGGCTTATGATATTTTCAATGGATTGATGACATCATTTTTTGTTATTTTAGTGCCTCATGACTGGAGGGGACATTTATATGGGTGACCATTGGTTATTTAATGGATAACTGGGCATTTACATAGAAAACCCTATCCGAAAGCATTTTCATTATGTCCCTAGTTGTTCTCATCTGCAGTATTCATCAATAGCATGGAAACAGAGATATCATCCCTTTTTTCAAAGATTGAATTCCTCTTCAGTGTCCAATGTTTTTTTGGAAATGAAATAATTTCCATCATGAATGCCTCAAGTATCTCATTGAGGTGATTGAAATGACCGATGGAGGAGTAATGCTTTTATAGTACTTAGAGTATTAATAGAAGTAAGATAAATTTTTTCATATCCTCCAACTATTCTCTTGGTCAAGTCTCCATTGAGAGTCATCTATTGGACATACAATGAGGGACACTTCCTATGCAGTATCTGGGGCCCCCTATCATCTGGTAGGTTTCATATCCATGAATTCCTACCAATATTAAATAGAATAATATATTGGGTTCTTAATTATAAAAATAAGTTCTTAACTTTTGGTGTTAAAATTGCTCTGGTGAACAGTATCTAACCCATTATCCCAGTCCATGCTCTCTCTATAATAAAGGCAACAAATGAAATTATCAAAAACATATACATGATATAAGAAAACATAATTTGGGACCCCATGTATCAGTGGAAAATCCATCGGGTTTCATGGTGCAGGATGGTAGGGCCCACTGTGGATGGGGCTATCAACATACATAGCCTCTAAGACAACCTTTGTGGAATGCATACTAAATTAGAATGGGAGATACTGGAACACCACACCCTTTAGGGGATCACCATGAACGAAGGCTCATTAGGGGAAATGGATTAAATGGGTGGGAATACCTATAACCATTGGGAAGTTATTTTTCCATTGGTGAATGATCTTCGGATCCATTCCTGTTGGATTGTCGGGAGAGGCGACATTCTGTTTGGCACCAAAATTGGAGTGGGATGGTTATGAACTACTCATGTTTCCTTAACACTAATATTTAATTTAGATAATCCAGAATATATCCTGATTTCACCATGGTTGGTTTGAATAGGGACTGACAATAACAGTTCAGCCTCAACAATATTTTTACAGATTCAGATCGTTTTGTTTTCACCCCATATCCCATTGGAGCATTCACAATGAAGGATAACTAAAAAACATAATTTTTCATGTCCTTGTCAACATATTGAATTTGGTCCTATCAATAAATATCAAACCCATGAAATACAAGTTCATAAACTATATAATTCCGAATAGGTCCCTCTAATTGGTTGAGAACATCAAGAGATACGGTGTCACTGTAGTTTATCGATGTGTTAGTTGTAGGACTCATGCATAGATGAACTCAGACCCCATATTCATTGAATGTGACTGGGATTGAGTGGGGTGGATGTTTCTTTGAAGTGTTTTGGGTTGTACCAATATCATTCATGCCTGACATAACTTTCTGGGATCACTCGTATACCAACTCAATAAGTGGAGGCTTGGAGAAGATGACTCACACCATGATTTTTCATGGATCTTATTGGCTCTTGTGGCGGGCGAGGAACAAGTTTCATCATGAGGTGATACCCTCATCGGGTCTTACAGTAGTTAACAGGACTAAAAAACTTCTTATCTACCTAATTAAGGTTCTAGTCAAAGGAAGGGACGCTTCATCACTACGATGTCTCATTAGAACCCCCCTTTCATCTACATTGATTGGTGGAATTTTGTCAGAAAAATGGGTATCATGAAACCTTCCATTGACGGGTATGAAACATAACTCTGAAATCTCATGAATTTCAGGTTGATTCATGGGGGAGGGGGTTTTAGTGACAACATAGGTTCGATTCACTTGTCTATTTCCATATGGTTGGGACATGGATAAACCCTCCATGCAGAAGCTTTCACCATGCAAAAAAGTAATATAATCTGTAGGTAGAGGGTCTTTCACATCACAGAGGAAGAAATGGACTCAATGATTCTACACATTACGCTTCAGGGCATTGAGGAGATTCCTTTGGATATTTCTTATGCCATCATTACATTATATGGCATCTTTTGAGAAGTCATTAAAGAGACCCATACATGGAGGGAGGGCCACAATGTCAGGGACCACATGCCTCAGTTTCCCTGCTAACCCTGATATTATCCTTTTTCATAATTTGAATGGAATGGAACCATAGATGGAGAACATTATTAAATGGGATTCCCAATACCTCTATTTATTTAGAACCCCATACCCTTGGTTGCAGCCTTTCCCATTTTTCATTCTAATTTGAATAAAAATTTAGATGATGATGATTATTAATGAATGCGTAGAACCATAATCAAATAATACATTCACTATTATTGATAGAATAACTAGCATAATTATCACCACATCATTTTTAGGCTCCACCTTAGCAATATTGATAGTATAATCCTTTTCTTTATTTCCATGTAGTTTGTCGTTGAATGCATCAGAAAACCCCCAACATAAGAAAATTGATTTCATTATTCCTATGATCGTTGCAGTTGTAACACTACAATACATGATAATTTTTTATCCGAACATACCTTTCTTTCCACATTAGTGAGATTCATTGTATCTCATCAGTTATTGTCTATCAGATGTCCCAAAATTCCTCATTAAACGAATTTCCTAGTTCTCTTTAAAAAGATCCCAAGATTCTTCCTCGAACAATTTTCATATGTGGAGTCATTAATCTTCTTTCCAACATGGAATTTATTTGTAGGACTTCACACATTAGATATAAATTTCCTATTATTATCAATAGGACCATGATTCAAATTAGAGTCTCTAAACACTATTTTTACCATAAGGGAAAAATGGTAAATAACATCGTAGTTGTCGTAGTCTTGAATCACTTAAAAACATCATAGACTCTGCATTAGTACACTAAAGATCTGATCCATAGTTTCATATATATTCATGATAAAGCCATAACCATACCATTAAATCCTTTTAATGTTTTCATCATAAATCCTAATTGACTCATCTACCTTCTACCTTAATCAAAAGAACTCACATCCATCTTAAGATGGAATGTTATTGGAAAATATTTATTGAAAAACATTCACTTGAATTCCATCAAATACATAGAAACAATTTTATTCATATGAATTTGTATTTTCAATCATTATCCAACACTGATTAGCATACTCATCAAATTGATATACCTCAAGTATGACTTTCTCTTCTTTAGAGCACTAGAGGATCGAAAATATCTCTTCAATGCTCATAATCCACTTCTATGTGAGGAAGATATCAAATGATCCACTAAAAAAGGGAGGCCTTTGTCGTATGAATGATTCAATAGAAAATTTATCATTCCATGGAAGAGGTTGTAGTTCCACATGATTCAAGAAATTATCCATAACCTAATCTTGACGAACAAGTACTTTCATAAAGTTTAGAGCACCCGATCATATCACATATGTCATATCATTAAATAATTCTCCATATTACCTATCACAATGATTGTTTGAATGTGTTCTTCAATTTACCACCATTAGCTATGAAAAATTACGTACAATTAGAGGTATTGAATACAGATTTAAATAGCCTAAAAAGGAAATTTTGATCCGAAAAGGATAAACTTGTAATGAATAAGTATATCCTTACTTGTGATTCCATATGTTTTAATCTAGGTTATACGTGATCTGTTTTATAACTTATATTCTTATGTGCATATTTAATCATTAAATTTATAATGCTTTGTACCATGATTAGGAATTTTCAAGATCATATCCCATTAGAGTGTCAAAAAAGGGCAGTAAGGCCCATTTTAATGCACAAGTACCCATTCGAGTTTAGCTCAATGTGGTGTTTTTAGGATTAACCCTAAGATACATCTAGGCCAGAGACACCTCTTCCCATTTTTAACAAGACTGGGACGTATTTTCCTGATAAACACTTTATTCCATACATACCATAATTTAGGGTTGTTTTCTTATTTTTCTCATCCTTCATGTTCAAACAATAGTGCACTATTACTAATATCAAAATATAACTAGAACATCCTATGCTAGAAAATATAGAGACCCTAGCCTATTACACATAAAATTATGTGATTTTAAGCCTAATTAAGCATCTTTGTAAAAGTCGTGATTAATGATGTCAAGTATCTTTGAAGAACAAGTACATAATACATAAAACATGGGGCTAAAAACACATATTTATTTAATATTTATAATGAGAAATTAAATTCCACTATGCCAATACATCTAAAAAGGGTACCCAATGGATCACATGAATAAAGGGATGATCTAAAATCCGAGTAAGGTAATAAAATATAAGAACAAGTCTTTAGCATATGGGTTAGATATCATGACATAATGATATTAAATGGCTTATAGAATCTTGACATATAATGATTATATCATAATAACTTTGAATTATAGAAATGTGGAAGAAAAATAAAACAAGACTTTAGAAAGATTGAATTCTAACTGCCATGATTGTTTCACATTGTTGCACAAGCCAAGGCTAATCTCCCAAATCGTCGCACATGGTAGCAACAATCAAGGTGAACCACCAAGACCGTCTCAAATAACGTCTCATGAGACTCTACAATACCAAATAAATTAAAGTGCTATCTTGGATCACCAATCTTAATATGTTTATAAATATATTTTCTACATAAATAATCATACATAATAAATCCTACAATACTATTATTTTACAAATGGAAAGAAATGGGTATCATAATCATTACATAGAACATAATGATGTGTGTATCATACAAAGTTCCATGATATAATGTAATTAAAACATAAAGGAAATTTAATATCGTAAAATAAGCATATATCATGGTATGTGATGCCAAACAAAATTGAAAACATGAAATAATAGTATTTATAAAATTTTAGAGTTAAAACATAGTTTAATGTTTTAATGAAAAACTATATAACATTTAAAATTCAAAAGGGAATAATATTTTCTATAAAACAAAATAACAAAAAATAATGTTTTAATAATATAAAGAATCATATTATATAGACAAAAGATTCTTAAAAAATAATATTGTGTGAACATGAAATTGGGTATAAATTAGGGAAGCACCCTTAAAACATTTTTTTTGAATGTATTGAAGAGGGAATCAAATAAAAATATTTATATCCGCAAAAGAGATTGATGAAAGGATCATGATAAATGAATTTAGTACTTATAAGCAGAAAATAATATATTAATATATAATGATAAGATAACATAAAATTGGTAATACTAATGATAAAGTAACTTGATGGAATAAATGAGCTCCATGTAGAATCACATATGGATTATAGATATGTAATTTGGTGTATTTATGTTGGATTAATGGACGAGAAAGGGGATTATCAGAAATCATACATAATAATGGATTCATAGGGAAGGTGAAAAATTGTACCCAATCATTAGGGATTCAACATAAAATGGATTTTCATTGAGGAAATTCTTGAATATGTGTTATATAGAGAGGATTCATTACATTAAGTCTCATGGTGTTCTCCACATGATATTAATGACAAAAATAATCAAACTTGGTTCATTAATTATTAATTAGAGAACATATTATATAATAAAATTATTTATTATAACCTTATTATGTTCATTCGTAATATTTATTATTGGTTATGAGGTTAAATTTCATAGTTCAGTTATGTTTGCTTCATTAGGTTTAATGATCAGTTGACTTATTTATGTTCTCTCACACACATATGATGAGGGTGTTTTCCTAGAATTGGAGTAATATTTTATTATTGAGTATCAAGGAGGGTAAATTGCTGAAAATTTAATTTTGTTTCATGGAGTGATGATGAATATATATATAGAACACTAGGGACAACTTTTTTGGTCAATTAGTTGTTTTCGACCACAATGAACATGTTTTTCATTATAAATCAAAACCATGTATATATATGGTTTCCAAAAACATAAATGATACATAATAAATATTATATGGTCAATTTCAACCTTGTAAGTAGTTTCATTTTTGAAATTTAATATTGTGGCAAAAATTTAAAGCACATCACCCTTGAATGTGGTAAATTAATACATCTCAGATGATGTCTTAACTACTATTATAAAAGATGAGTAAAGAAGATGTGATAATAAATAATTCTATTGTCATAAAAACATTACATTACATGTAATGCACTTATCTTGTAAAAACATATCTATGTGTGGAGTTAAGGATTGAAAAGAGAATAATGGAATATGAAACGAAAATGAATGAAAAGAAGATAAGAGTTTGCTTATCGATTTACTCTTCCTTGAGAGCCTATAATGAGGATATGATTTGGTATTTTTAGGATACCAATGAATTTTTGAATTTTGGGATTAGCATGGGTTGTGATTTGAGAATGTAAAATGTATTGACGGAAGTGTTGAACTGAGCGGAGTGTGGGTAGTTATTATAGTGGAGGGGGGAGGGTTTTCAAAAAAATTTATTCATTTCTTTATTATTTTTCTACATGGAAATAAATTGTGATGAATCCATTAAAAAATAGTAATAAGTGCATTTGAATTCGAGATTATGCAGTTTAAATCACTCATGATGTATGTAATAGTTCATTTAGAATATAATGTATATATACGGTAATTAACAATATATCAAATTTCATAAAAAATTTAGGTATTTTAGAAAATAATCAAAAATTCACCCTAACAATTCTTCAACATATAGAATAAAAAAAATTTCTCCTTTTAAAAAATTAAACTTCAATATATTATTAATTTAATTTTTAATTAAAATCACAATTTACATGAAAATATTAATTTTAAAAATATAACTTACATTATATTGCTATAACAAATTACTTATGGTCATATAAAATTTTCTTAAAACTAGAAGACATAAAATTATTACCTTATGAACAAATTTTAGGAATATATTAAGTCATTTAAATTTATTATTTAATATAAATTAATAATTTATATCATTTAAAAATACCAATAGTTTTACTATGGTCATATTATCAATATATGATTCCTAAATTTTATTTATATATTCATGGGTGAGACTACTATTATTCTTGAAGATTTACTATTCATAAGTGTCATAATACTATTCATAAGGGTAAAATTACTATTCGCTAAAAATTATGTTTATTCTATCGAAATCAAAACATCTAACTGATCGTAATCGTGTTTTTCAAATTTTATAAATTCAAATCATGAATCTTATGATATTATGATTATGGTCACATAGTTACTGTTAGTTTATTGTTTTTCTACTTTCTTTTAATTAAATGACATAATTATAAAAATAAAATTTATATTGGTAAAAAATTTGGTTGTTAGAGGAAAACAATATCCCTGTGTAGAGAAATAAAATAATACAAAAGAAAAAAATCAGAATCAATTACCTGATCATTATTCATTAATGCACAACAACATAAATTCGATGAATCATCAATATAGATAAATATTAACTCAATTTTTATGGATGTTCCAAAACAACTGATTTCAGAAATAATGTTTTTAGTTCCTAAAAAAATCATCCCATTATTTTTTACAGATGATCATGACCTATTTTTGTGTTTACTTTGTGAGTGAGATATAAAACCAATTTTATTTCATGAAATTGGTTCTAGTAACCCGATAATACAAGTTAATTATGATTCCCAGTAATATTTTTATTTCATGTCAATTCAATGAATTTTTTTAACAAGGTCAATAATTATTCTAGTATTAGATTTATTATGACTGATGAAATAAATTTATGTCTACAATAATACACACTTCCAAAATTTTCTCATATATTTTATTTAATACTAATAAATACATCGGTTCCTTTCATGTTTTTCTTTATTTTTAGAAAAATAACAATTTCACCCATAATATAAGAAAAAAATAATATGATATCTTGAAAATACAGTTTTTCCAATTCATCAATAAGGATGATTAATTATTTAAATCATAATACATACATAAAAATTCATAATGTTTATTGTAACATCCCCAAATGATAAAGGGTTAAATGACTAAATGGTATTACTCATGTCAACAAGGTGCACCTTCCTTTTCGGGAGCCTACCTGATTAGAACTCCATAGTTAAGCGTGCTTGGCCTGGAGTAGTGATCAGGATGGGTGACCTCCTAGGAAGTTTCCTAGGGTGTGTGTGAGTGAGGACAAAGAACACTGGAAAGGACATCTGTTGGCATGTGGGAACTATCATTAGTCAGATAACCCGTTCGGGCATGTGGGTGGACCCTAGGGTGGGCCCCACGTGTCTACGGGGCAACTGGGGGTACCTGGTGGGCTAGGACCAGACGGCTATGTTATGTCGGGGTGCCTATGCTGTAACCCAGACCCGCTTGTTACATTTGGTATCAGAGGAGGAACCCAGCCTTAAGTGCGGTGCACTGCCTGGGTTGAGATGTAGGGCCCACAACGAGGGCGTTGTGCTCTAAAGGGGGGTGATTGTAACATCCCCAAATGATAAAGGGTTAAATGACTAAATGATATGACTCATGTCAAAAAAGTGCACCTTTCTTTTCTGGAGCCTACCTGATTAGAACTCCATAGTTAAGCATGATTGGCCTAGAGTAGTGATCAGGATGGGTGACCTCCTGTCAAGTTTCCTAGGGTGTGTGTGAGTGAGGACAAAGCACACTGGAAAGGACATGTGTTGGCATGTGGGGACTGTCATTAGTCAGATAACCCATTTAGGCATGTGGATGGACCCTAGGGTGGGCCCCACGTGTCTGCGGGGCAACTGGTGGTACGTGGTGGGCTAGGACCCGACAGCCATGTTAAGGCGGGGTGCCTGTGCTGTAACCGGGACCCGGTTGTTACTTTTGAAATGCAGAATTCTGAATGTATGATTCCTTCATTTTCAAATGGTGTTACCCTAATTCAGGTGATCATTAATAAAATAAGTTTCACACTAGTGTAGATCAATGTAATAGTTGATATGAAAATAAAAATACATATTCTAAAAAACTAATTTCATTTAAGTCCCTATAATAAACAAAATGTCTCATTTAATGTTCAGTCATTTTATAAAAAAATAGGTGCACCCCATGGCGTTGTCGTTTTTGGAAAGAATCCATTGTCTAATAAATATCCCAATAGATATTTTACATAAAACATATCTACTAGATCAATTAAATAAGGATATTTAGTAATTATACTATAATAATTTACTAATTAATAAGTAAAACAAACCAACCGACCAAAAATTACACTAGAAAAAACATTCAAATAATATATATATATCCATTTATTAGTTGTTCATCTGTAATTTGAATTGATTCTTTTTTTTTCATTAATATGATCTTCGTAACATTAATTACCACCTCTATTTGATTTATTATATTATTTTTATGTTATTAATTTAATGAAATTATTGAGAAACAATCTCAAAGAATTGTTTTCTCTCATATATTTATAAAATGAAATAGAATCTATACCATTAGTGGTATAAAACTATATTAAATATATTTCAACATTACTTATAGGACATAAATTCACACTAATAAAAAAATTGATTCTTATAAATCATATTTTATTTAATACATCCACATTTATTATAAATTTTAAATTATTTCATAAAATTATTAATACATATTCTTTATTTACATAAGAGTTTATAATAAATGAAAAAGTCTGATGATATATAGTCAAAAATGGTATATCCTTAATTCAAATAAATAAGTTATTTACATGTCCCAACATCATTTTATTTCCCAACATAAGTAATAATTTTAGTAATCCACTCATTAAATAATTATGTTTCTAAGAATGAGTACATCTATCATGTGAAACTATTATCCCACAAACTATTGAATAACAACCCGTCCCATTTCAACGTAAACATCATACCATATAATGGATATTATTTACCCACTTATATGATTTTTCTAGATTATTGACCTTACCTTCATGCACTATGTGTCTAATAATTCCATGGTAGAAACACATCCATAAAATTAATAGACATTCCTAGGGTTAATTTTTCACCACACTAACCATAAGATGAGCAATTTAATTTCATAAGTCATGATTTGTTTTATATACATTTCCCCACCACCTTCCATCATGATTTATTCTAACAATAATTGTCATGAGGAATTTAATAGTTAGAGACCTCTATCTCATCATTTTTATCACAATAAAAATCATTCTCATATATTTTAATTTATCATGAATAAAATTTTACTTGTAGTTTTGGTTTTAATCCCATGTAAAATATATTAATATTTATATCAGGATCCTGATTAATATAAGTCCCTTACATAGAAATTTTTCTGAATTTTTCCTCATAACATGCTATAAATTATCATATTTTATACTAAATTTGAGGAACTATATTACCATTGGTAGTCAGACAAACTTAGAGAAGTATTTTATATAGAAAATATATTGGATTATATTAGATTCACTTACATTATGATAATATTTATAAATGCTATTAATAACCAATATCAACCATCAATGAACTTATCTGTTAAAATAATAAATGCAATAGTTTTCCATTTGACATTACAAACATCCTAGAAATAATTGTTTTCCAATGAATCAGCTACCATATGGAAAAATTATCAACTAATGTGTAAGGTATGTTACCTCATGAAATGATAAAAAAATTATTTCTTCTCTATGGTATAATAGGTTTTTTCTATAATGGAAACTACTATCATTAATCTTCTGAGTCAACCAATCCAAAAAAAATTTCTTCTACGATTACAACTAACTATGAATACCATTTTTTAATGGTATATTTCTCATAGATCATTCAAACTATACATACTTCTATTACATATAGAAAGAAAAAATTAATGGACAATTTTAATATAATGAAAAGTTTTATTCTTCAAAATCAATTACATTTCAACTTAACCACATTGTAAAATCATTCAAGGATACACTATTAATATTAAAATAGTATTTAATATTATATAAAACATAATTTGATACCATCTATATTTTAGAGACGTGAATAATTATATAATATTGGATTTGTGTTAGGAATATTACATTATATCACATTGAATATCTTTTCATCTATGTTTTTTAGTGAATTATAAAATAAATCAGACATAACAACCGAATATAATAACATTTGGACACATATGATTAATATCAATTTTCCCATAATATTATCCATTAATATTAAATCTTTATATCTTATCATGAAATCACTTAATATCATTCAACATGTCAGCTTCTTATCCATTTCCCGTTCGTAAATCAAGTATTTCAATTAAAAAGTAACAATGAATGAGAAAAATAATCATTAATGGAAAAAAAATGAATCTACATGTATGGTGAGAAACAATAAAACCCTTAAAAACTATTTCATGAAATCATATAATGTTATCCAAAAATCGAAACATCATTCTATTAAAAGAATTTTTTGTATTACATTTAAAAAATTAATGTTTTCATAGGAATACACATTAGAAGTCATAGAAATTTATTGTATGTTTCTTATAAAATAATCACATAAAAACATTATATTACCCTTGAAAATAAGAATAACCATACTTCCAAAATACAACTTAATTATATTAGGAATATAGTCATTTTCTAGTTCATTAGTGTTATTAGGGTGTACCCATATTCTAATCTATTACGAGGATTCCTAGCACTATCTTGTCACATTATTTATTTATAATGTCAATGAAACACAACATTATTAAAAAATTGATCAATTTTTAATCTTTTATAAAATCATATATAAATCACATTTATATATGAGAAAAAAATTCACATTCCAAAATAAAATTTATAATAAAATTTCCTTAAAAATTTCAATAAAAAATAAAATAATAGTAGGAAAGATGGGTATTTATTTATGAAATCATGTAATATTAATAATTATTATATAAAAAAAAATTCATGCTGACTTGTATGTTAATTATCTCTGAACATTAAAAATAATATATTTAATTTTTCATTTGTCAAAATGTTTCATATAAAAACCATAAAAAATATTCTATTTAGAAACATTAAAATAATGTAAAATATAAACTAGATGAACATTATTTATTTTTATATCAGTATAATACATTTGAAAAATACTTTTTCTTTATGGAATTAAAGAGAGAAATTGATTTTAGGAATAATTAGAATAATATTTTTATCAAATAAAATCTCTTTATAACTTGAGAAACAACTAAATAATAAATACCAAAAATGGATGATATTAAAAACATTAAATATAATTATTATTGAAAAATTATTGACATATAATTTATAATGATATTTATTTATACATTATAAAATAATAAATGTGAAAATAATTATGAATTTCCTCAACAAAAGAAATTTGATATGATGTCTCTTAAAATGAGATTGATTGATCAAGTCTCTCTATATCTTAATAAATGATGTATTTATGTTAACTATTTACTTTTCCAAGAAATATATTTGGGTTTTTTATTACATTTTCTATCCTTGAAAATATGTTTTATACAATTAATTGATCAATAAATGTTATGTTAGTTATTTTGATCATGTTAATCTAATGTGTTAAAAATAACATTGGTAGGTCATATATGGTCAAAGAAATCATTAATTAAAAATATATATAATAATAATCATAAAATAATATTAATATATATTTATATAGATAAATTAAATTTTTAAAAATCATTATATATAGATATGATAAATGAAATATCATTATCACCCTGGAGACGGTAGGACATAAATAGGTTTGAGTAACGTTCCCTTTTTTCACCATTATTGTTATGGAAAAAAGGTAATTAAAATTTATCTTTTTGTAATGATAATTATAATATAAATAATATTACATATGTTTATATAATCCTACATATGTCATTATATTGATGTAAAATTAGTCATTCCTCTGCAATGAGGTGGTAATCAATAAGTCCACAAACGATATATTCAATTATGAATGTTTCAAAAGGTATAGAAAAAAATTACATATAAATAGGTAGAAATAAATTTATTTATTAAATATTATAATTATTTAATTTAATACAAATTTAATTATTATTGTTACCGTATTACATTGCATGTATCATGTTAGTGGAAGATCATTCCCATCACATGGTGAGGTGGTAGTTTATAGTACAAACAACCAACATTATTTATCAACAACAATATGAAATATGAATAGGTTTTATATGATATAATAACTCAAGAGGAATTATTATGTTAAAAATATAATTAATATCATATATATTAATTATTTCATCCATTATTATCATAGATAATAGGTCTTAAGGAAAAAAAGGCATCATTTCATGAGGTGGTAGTCCTCCATAAAAAATATATTTATTTTTAAACCCATGTTATGGATCTGTGTGTGAGTTCCAGAATTACAATTAACATATAAGGGAAAAAAATTAATAGTAATGATATTATATATGTATGGAAAAATAATAAATGAATGTGTGGGGAAATAAATAAATAAAATATATATGTTGATGAACGTAACATTGTTTTCTAGTAATATATTTTTGTCTCCACCAATGTTCAAAATTAGATGGATTAATGAAAAATGTATGGCTCATAGGATTTGATGAGGGAATTTATAAATTATATAGGATATTGGTGACTGATCGAAATAGATTTATGTATATTAATAGAATACGATAAATAGAGGCCTTTTATTTAGAGATAAGTGGAAACCATGTATTTTTTTTTAAAGATAATTACCACCCCATTTTCGTCATTCGATGTCGTTCTAATAGTGTCCCAAACTAGTGAATTATTGTAATATGGTGTAAATATGACCATGAATATATTTTTTTAAAGGTTATTTTAAACCATAGTATTCATGTTTAATCCCATAGTAATTCTAGTTTATATATTAATTATGGGATAAATTTAAGTTGTTTTCAATAATGACTATAGTAAAAAATTAAATTTACAATATTATTATTTATTAATTATTTAAATTTAAAAAATGGAATCTATTTTTGAAAAATAAATAAATTTTACTGAAAAATATAAATAAATATCTATCCTATAGTTACTACGAGAGTGGATATTTTTTAATGATTTTTTTAGAAAAAAAGATATATCCATATAATTTATATGACAATATATAATAATTTTATGAAAATTATTTAATGATATATATTAAGTAAATTTAATTGAATTTCTTTCCTATTAGAGATTATTTTAATTTTTAAAAAATTTTAAACATCATTCATTTTATAATAGTTTTTAAAAAAAATAAATCCTCAACCCCAAAAATAAATTGATATTTAATAAGAATATAAAGTTGATTAATAATTAATTATTTGGACATAACAGAACAAAATAATACATATGATACATAATAATATATTCAAATATTTTTTTTCTTTTATATTTTTTAATTTAATAAAATATTATTATATTTTAAAAAAATTTATTTTTCAATATGAACAAACACATCTATATTTTATGAAAAATCCCCAAAAATAAACCAAAATTAATTTTGATATTTTGATTAAGAAAATGTTATTTATTTTATAAAAATAATGTTCTAAAATTTATAATTCAATATTCTATTGATTAATTATATTACAATTAATTAATTAATCAATTTTTTTATTAAAAAATAAATACTACTTTTATCAGTAATATATACATCAATTTAATTTGATAATGATTTTTTCTATCATTAACATGGTTGTTACGATTATACCATTATGGAATCAGTTGATAAGATCTACGTTTATGAACTATAATATTTTTTAAACACTGATTCATTAAATAAACATTATTAGGGTGTTGAACATGAATAAAATAAATAAATAAAATTTTTCTAAAAATATAATTAAATATTAATAATTAAAAAAATATTTAAAAGGTTATGATAAAATATTTAACAAAATATTTTTATCATCTATGAGTAAAAATATGTCTTCTAAGATGTGATATTACCCGAGGTAGGGGAATGATCTCAGAATCGATGTTTTCACATAATACATTATCATAGTCTTCATATCACTCATTATGATTATCAATTCATTATATATTCATTATACATATGGTGTAGTAAACCCATATCTCTATTTTATTTTAAATACACTATAAATTGTATTGATGATTATTTATCCCATTTAATTCTCATGTATTTTATTAGGCTAATTATTTATAAATGATTTGGTTTCCTTATGATGTATACATATACATGTAAAAAATATTATATTAATATTGGGATGAGAATTATATATCCCATAAATGAATTTGTAAAATCTTACATCACATGCAACATTATGTGTGGTAGAAATTTTTTTCCTTGTATAAATATTTTTTATTATCTTGGATGTGTTTCTTAGTCAATATACATATTTCCATGATTTTCTCTTCTGCAATATATTAATTATACCATTATATCGATTATTTTATTCAACTTTTAGTAAGATTAGATACAATTTTCATCATTTAATTAATAATAATATTAATATTTTTTCATATTATGTAGTTCATAATAATCAAATGAATCATATTTTATCCCTTATTGGTTTTTATTAATCTTCTAATTCATATATATCTTTGAGTTAATACATACATGGATTTAAAATATATTTAGTAAATTTTTAGTTGGATGAATTATTTAATCAATTTCTGATTTTTTTTAATATTTCTAATTTTGTATTATGGATATTTAAGTGAATATTTTAACAATATTTCATTGATTAATTTTGAGTTGATATTTTTGGAATCGTAGACTGGTAAAAATAATTATGGGTATTACCATATAGAAACCAAAAGTAATTAAACCATGAATGGATAAAAAATTCATAAAAATCATATTTTTATATATATGTATATATAATTTCATGGAGATTCACTATATCAGGATTTTCATATTTATATGAATACCAATTTAAAAGACATTATCCACAAAAATCATTTTTAAAGATTTGATGTAGTAGATAATTCAGAAATAGAAAATAAAATTTGAAATGTAATAATTTTATATGAGGGTATCCATATATAATAGAATAATGTGATATGAAAACCATGTCCATACATTCTCAAAATAACAATGACTTGAAAATTAACATAAAACAGGCTGAAGGACATCTTTCCCAAATGGTAGAAAATCCTACCACATAGTCACTTATGTGTGAATTTCCTCACATATTTCATAGATTATCTAATCTCATAACAATATATTAAAGAATTAATTTAATTGGGAAGGTAATTATTTCCTCTAATGATCATGGAAAGTAATTTTTTCATAATGTTTTTCCCTTAGTAGGTGGGGCAGATTAATTATAGACAATAACAATGATTTAAAATCCCAATTGAGATATGAAATCAATATAGTGGGGAAGTTTCCAGATTATTTTATTTGTTAATTATTTTTACAAATAGTCCATATTAACATTAAGATACACTTTTTTGGACTCGATCATGTGGATGTAGGATAAATATTTTTTAATAAGTAATATTTCAAAAATATTTAATGGTATAAATCTATAAATTTTTCTCACTATTAAATTATGGTTTCCACATCCATAATGAAAATTTATAAATTATTAAAAATTAATTTTTAATTCGAGACATTAATATATTTTAATAAATACTATATATTTAACATTATTGTGACATGAAAATTTCTAATTATTAATTTCATAATCATAAGAGGGATAAAAAGTAAAATTAATGATTTTTTTTAGAAGAAACCCCATTTGATATAACAATGTAAAGAATATTCCACATCCCAAAAACTAATAGTTTTGCACGAACCAAACATGGAGCATCCTAAAGGGAATGATATGATGATTGAATTGGGTAATATATGAGTAATTAGGTAAATAAATAGTAAAGGGAAATTCATATGAATATAAATATTATTATGGAATAAATGGATTAAATCAATCATCAAACCAACATCCTATGTTTCTACTGAATAGAACATTGAAACTACTATATGTAAATGAATTAATAAAGCTGAATGAGGAAAACTGATGAAATATCCAACAAGTAAAATGATGAAATTATTAGTATATGTTATCATTACAATGGAAGTGGATCGTTAAAAAGATATTTTAACATGAAAACATGTTAAACATCCTAAAATAGTGATTTTTAAATTTTATTCCAGCTCAAAACATACTTTTAAAACATAAATAATTAGTTTAAACATTCAAACAACACCAAAAAATATAATGTTTTAGTTAATGTTGAAAAAATGCTTGAAATTATTTCATCTAATGAATATAACACATCTCAAATTAACATTTATTGGATGAATGTTTAACTAATAAATATAAAAAAATTAGAGAGTGAGAAAATAATGGGAATGGAAGGAATGCCCATATATATATATACCCAAACTCATCTAATAATATAGGTGAATAAATAGTTTTTGTATTAGATTATGATTATATTACATATACAAGAAAATAAAATGACAAATATAAACTGGAATTTCCTTTGTTCGCATGAATATTTTTTGTATTATGAGCTAAAATGTCAATTAATTTTAATATAGACAGTTTATAGGATTATGAATTAATAAATTCACATTGTAAGGGATTACTTTGATTTAATAATTGGATACAATAATTTTATTACAAATCCTCAAGTGTTTGATTTCCCAATCTACATTATACAAATTTCGCGACCTATATTTTTACATATACAATACTCCTTATTCAATGACAATAGACCAATATGTTACAATGTTGAAATCTTAATATGGATTTCATATAACAAAGGGATTTAAAATGTATATGATTTTCATAATTATAATAATAAATATTGGTTCAATATGTTAGGCATTCATTATCCTGAGAAAAAAATCATTATAATGAAAATGTATCATTTATTGGAGACTAATGATTTTTTTGATGGTGTATATGTTGATAGGTAATATTAATGGGTTAATAATAGATTGAGAAATCATCAATTAATTCTTATGAAGGAAATATATATGATTGGATTTTTAATGTCATATGTATATTATGATTTCATATAAATTCCATTCAAAATCACAATTAATCATAAATATCCATATACATGATAAAAAAATTAATTACGGATTTCCTTAAATAATTACTATATAATTATTGATATTATTGTGATATACTATAAAATAATTGAGGAAAATGTGTAATATTTTATTTTCTTTGAACAATACATTGTTATTGGAGATGTCATATATGATGAATAATAAATGTGACCTAGGTATTGTTAGTGAAACAACAATTTTTATGTTACTAAAAAAAGGATATCCTTGAATCCTTTAATGAAAAACCATACTAAATAATAGGCCATACCCCCATGTATAGTTATAATTATACTTTTTATTATATTTTATTAAAAAATGGATATATTTTATTGAAAAATATCATTATTTTGAAACAAAATATCTTAATAAGCATTGATTAATTAAATATTTTATTTTTATAATTAATATGATGATGGATTTATATATTTGAAGAATTGTATTTTCACTATAAATAAAAATAGAAAACTTTTAGGAATGGATGAATGTTTTAAACATTGATATTTAGTTAAGAAATTATTGGATTTTATTTTCATAAACAATTATAATGTAATATATTTTACATTGTGATAAATGATACAAAAAGACCAAAATTATCCCATTAAAGAAATAGTAAAATATGTTCTAAAATTTTCATAATTAAATCATTATCATTTTATATATATTTTAAAGAGTGATATATATAATAATAAAATCTTAATTTTTACTTTCAAATAGATGGAACATGACAGGTTGTAATAGTGATTGTCAGAGATAATCAATGATTGCTAATTAAAATCCCATTATAATCTGGAAACAATGAATATTGAAATAGATTCTTTTTGTACAAAAGATTCAAAAACAAAATTTATGAAAAATATTGTAAATGAGAAAATGTCTTTAAACATGCATATGATGTACCATGGAATTATAAATAAATGAACAAAATCAAGAACTTATCAAATCAATTCTCAATCATATATCATGTAAACAATTAAGGTTATAGATATGGATGATTATGACATACTAATAATGGTAGGAACTATATGACCCTAGTATTTCAAATAATAATAATTTAAAATACATAATATGTTTAATATGTTGTACACTATGAAAAAATGAGCATAATGGAATAAGAAAAAGCAGTGATATATTTGTATTTAAATACTATTTTCATAACTGATCTATTGTTCGATAGTTATGACACAGAGTAATAAATCATCATATAGTTATCAAAAATATTTCCATAGTCAAATATATTGACCATTTATTGGTAAATAAGTACATAATTTTGAATTTTAAGATTTAAATAATATAAATTTATGATTATATAATGTAAAAAACATACATTCATTTATAATACTAGGTTTCCAAATATTGTATAAACAAAAGAAATATTGTTTAATATTAATAATTTAATAAAATAAAAAATGACCCCATATATTTATTTTCTTATTATGTTGTTTTCTAATAGTCCCTAAAGTGATGAGTTATTGTTTAACATGAAAAAAATGTTCAGTTATCAAATATAATTAAATATGTGACTTCATAATGATATAATAATGAATTGTCTATGTATAAAAACATTTTTATTGATTTAATATACATTTATAATGTTATAATGTTATATTAAATACACATTGTTGAATTTGGACATCAATTTTTGACATTCGTTAATTAAATTTATGGGATATATTTAGAAATTTTTTTCAATATTTCTATATTAATCTTGTTTCTACAGGTTTATTTGTAGTTTTTATATGTTTTGAGAAAACTAATTGTTACCTCATAAGAAATAGATCAAATAATTATTATGGATTGGAAATTATACATTATTTTCATCTGGAATGATTTTCAAATTAAAAAATTTATTTTTCTAATAATGTGTATAGTTTAATTTTTGGAGATTATATTAAAAATATCTTTTTAAAACATCCTAATATTGAATAACAAAATTTGGATTCCATATTTTTGGAAAAAAATTATCTTATTTTTAAATGATTTCAAATTAATTTCTTTAAAAAATAAAAACTAATTTTGGTAATGTATTGTAACTATATAAATGACTATGATTCATTAATATATTTTAATATAAATGGATATTATCTAAAAATAAGTGAAATAGTTTTTTATATATATATTTTTTAGTGAATTTAAAAAAAAATCCAATGATCAATAATATTTTATTTTTTATAATGTTCCATTAATAATGTGCTTTATATTATATTTTGGGACGAATAACAAAAATAATTTACACTCTTTATATTTATTATTTATAAAATGTTTTCATAAGAATGAATTGATATTATAAATTGTTTTAAAAAGTTATTCTAACTATTACATATTTTTATTTGATAATGGTTTTTTTATATTTTTTTAATGATTATTACTATATAAAAAAGCAATTTCAAAACTAAATTATTTCATATGAATATAGGTGAAAAATAAATTCAAATTTATTTAAAAAATAAATTGTGATCTATTTTTAATATTTTGATGTCTTAAATGTATTTTATGGATCAAAATTATATTCATGTAATGTTTTAAATATTCAAATATAATATCCATTGCAATAGTGATGTTTTATTCTAAAATTATGTGAATTTCCTCAAATGACCATTTTTCGATATTTTAAATTAAATAATATTCATATTATTTGTTTATAACTTCTCAAAATAAAACCATATTCTATAGGAATAGAAATTTATTTATAAAATCAACTCTATTACACATATAATATAAGTATAATTTAGAATTGGTATTATTTAACATTAATACTATAGGCCATGTCACAATAGTAATTGTTAATTGGGTTATGACTGTTATTAACTTATGATATATGGATAAATATAAAAACAATTAACTTGTTTAAAAATCATTTGGATAATGGTTTTCAAAAATATATATTTTTATATGACTGAAATGAAAATTTGTAACCTCCTTACCCAAATAATGTGTGTATATATATAATATATTCGTATTTAATATATTTACATGTTTTTCACCTACCACATATATATTATAAAACATCCACATTTAAAAAATTCATACATCATGAGCATATTGGGTCAACATATATATAACCTAATCACTTGTTTAACATCATCTATATGGAATTGAATAATATTTTTCACCAAATTAATATCCAGATATGGCTTAAGGTCTCAACAAATGGAATATACATGAACAAGATGAAATTTTATTTATAGATTGATTTCTAGTTTAATTCTACCCTAAAATCTAATGAACATAACATAAAATAACAATAATAATAAAATAATTACATTTAATATGCCTAAAAGTATTAAATTTAATGGTATAACCATTTTAGTTCTCTTTTCCATATAATGAATAATTAAATCATATCTCATGTTTATGTACGGTTTACTATCTTCATATAGTTTAGTATATTTTTTACATCACTAAATCTCATGTATAGGTATACAGTTTAATTAAAATGATATAATTTTTTTTATTATATACTTATTCATATTAAATTATAAATTTAAATAAATTATTATCACTTTCAATAAAAAATGATAATGTATCTCAAGGGTAGGTGTGGACTAAAAACCCCATAAATACTTTTAATTAAATTTTTATTTCTTACTTATATATATATTCATACGAAAAATTTATTTCATGTATATGAATTATATGATATTAATATTATTCTTCTATAATAGTGAATTATTATTTAAAAATCATTCATTTTATCCAACTATTAGTTAAAATATCATTCATGCATTCGTGCAGATTACCTCCACCACCAAGGGAATAAAATCAGTATTCAACCTCATTTTATGTGGATGGTAACCAATGTGTGTATAAATAAAAAAATTGATACTTATGACTTTTTTATGATTCCATATTTGATGATACCATGATCACTGTGTATATACCCAAAAAATATAAAATAAAATTGTTAACACCCTAAACTACTGATTTCATTGAAGAAATATTAATAAAAAGGTTCATGATTTAATATGTGAATAAAATATAGAATCATGACTAAAAATACCATTCTACATAGAATTACTAATTAGTATAAATTTATAATATAGAATATAAAAATCTATAATGAATTAACTTATGACTAGAGGATTGTTTTCTTCATCTTAGTATTGTTCCAAATAAACAAAATTTCTCTTATGCATATATTATTACTTATATGATGTATATACTAATTTCATGATATAATATAACAATAATGTATTCATATTTACTATATTTAGAATTTTATATCTCATTATTTCATTCAAATGTTTAATTATTCAAAGGATTCCAAAGAGGAATGTGATTATATTATATTCTCATTTTAACAGTATATCTATTTAAAATTTACAATGAGGGTAAAGTGAATGATAAATATATATATATACACATATATATTGGTTAAAAATATATATTTTCATATACTATATATAGTTATGTTATTTCCATCTGTTTCCTTCATTTTAATCTATTTTTCACTAAAAGAGTCTAATAGACTATTTTTCAAAAAACCAATATTTTTCTCAAAAATACTCATGAATCTATATCCTATATATAAATGATCATCAAAAAAATATTATAATATTTTCCTATATATATTTTTAATGATTCTAAATTTCAACCCCATTTAAAAAAATAATAATAATTTATTTTAATTATATTTATTATAACAGACTTTTCAGATTTTACCCAAGTGTGAAAATAATATTTGCTTCAATCAATACCTAACATTGATAGATTTTCCCACAACTATATATTTTAATATTTCTAAAGCACACATAACAAATTTAAATATTGTAATGAAAATTAATATTTTAATTTATGTAGAAATTCTAAAAAAGTTACAAAGTGAAACAAAATTTTTTCTATTAAATTTCATTCTATATTTTAATTTTTTTTAATAACGATGTTTTCATCAATTTAAAGTTTCAGTAAATTTTTTTTTGATTTACTATGTATAAAATATATTTATTGCGTAATTTTTTATATTTTTATATCTCATTATGATGTTGTTTTATTTAATTTTTAATGTGACATATACTTTTCAAACCTGTAAATTTATTTGTGATGAAATATTAATGAAAATCATTTCATTCAAAATTTCTAATTACTCAATGATATAATCATAATTTTATTTTTAGAATTATAAAAAATATATGTATGTTATTAATTATTTTATAGGTTTTCATAGAAGTATTTTTACATCAAACATATGATTAATGTTTTATATCTAATTAGATATCAATGTTATGTTAAATCCTAGTTTCATTTTCCAATATTTAGAATGAAACTATTAAAAATATGAAATGATTTTAATTTTTTCATCGATGTTTGTATATATTATTAAGTTTTTAGTAAATTTCATGATATTAAATTGATAATAAATAATTTCTGTTTTTATTAACATTCCAAAATTGTATGATTTCTTATATATATAATTTTACAACACTCTTCTATTATATTATCTTATAATTATATATGTCTCATGGTTTATTAAGCATAATTATAAAGATTTATTATGTTACAATAAAAGCCTTATGAAATAAATCTTGTTATATGGTCTTGAAAAGTTTGGAATGATATCTATAATTAACTATTGTATTCATATAACATTATTTAAATTATTTTATCACTAAATAACATTTATTTTTATCATCTATACAAAACCATATTGAGATTCATAGAAAACCCATTATTTTGTTCCCATTTCATGAGGATTTGAATAATGATTATATGTATGAAATGTTTAAAAGGTAATCCCATTTGGTAAATATTATTTGATATATAAATTTATTATTATATTAAAAAATTTATGGTATAATGGTGACATGAATATAGGATGTGAATAAATTCAGGTTTATTACAAAAGTGGTTTTTCTAAATTCTCTATGACTTGAAACTATTATAGTATTCAATGTATACTTGAATCAGTTTGTGATATTGATAATTTAATTAGTGGTGTTTTAAATTAGGTCACATCTATTATTATTACTAATAATACGTAAATACTATATTTTCATGTTAATATCTAGGTGTATGGATGTCATTGTATCTCATAAGGTTTTGAAGAATTGTATAGATAACTATTGTGGTTTTAAGGTTATTCAAATAGGATTATTTAAATATAGAAATAACATTATTAAATTGTAAATTTATTTTCCATCATATCATTAATGGAATATATAATATTTTGATATTTTATATAATGGTATTTTAAGGTGACTAATGAATTATAATAAAAATTATATATAAATTTTATAAATCACTTATGTATATGATGAACGAAAAATTAACATGTCAATTAATGTGATGTTTTCTGGGATGAATGTTGTTTGGGAAATAAGTCTAAATATAAATATAAAAATTATTTTTGGAATATTAATTGTATATGGTTCAATATTTTCTAATTGGAATAAAGGGGACATATTTTATTTGGAATATATGATTATTTGAACATGAAATTGGAATATGATTAAGTGATTATTCAATTTAGATAAATTAAAAAAAATGGTCACTGTATGAAAAAAATTATTACATTTATATTAACATAATATTATTTTTATGCTTTAAATCAATTTTTTCAATGCATATTTTGTAAATTTATACAATAATTTGACATTGTTTTTTTTATTTTTTACCATTATTATGATTATTTAGTGTATTTTACATTATATTATGTATAATATATGAATATTGTAGGTATATTGATTCAATGTGAATTATTGAGAAATTAATGTCATTTATGGTTATAATTTATGTTGATATGGGATATATATCAGACACCATCATTCTTTTTTGTGTTTCAATTGTTTTTATTACTATTTTTGGAGTTTTATTATCATGAAACCCTTACCAAAATTATTCTGCAATAAGGGAAGAGATATGGTGACTACAAGAGCCCCATATATATTAGGCTCTTAGATAGTGACTACAACTGAGGGAATAATAATAATATAAATATGAAGAACTACCCTCTAAATTAAAATGAATAAATTAGACAGAAACATATAATGAAAATAGAGCATTATCATACATACATAAATAATGAAGTCCCAAGTGAAAATATGAAATTGCATATAATACTAACATAACTAAAACAAAACTACTACTACTAAAATTGAAATGATTTTAGTAACCAC
Organism: Viscum album; assembly: GCA_963277665.1. Lineage (NCBI taxonomy): Eukaryota > Viridiplantae > Streptophyta > Magnoliopsida > Santalales > Viscaceae > Viscum > Viscum album. The sequence continues at coordinate 220,487,428 of OY728158.1, forward strand.
GAATCCAATATAGTTCATTCCAAACCCTGGGGTAGTACTATTCCAACATGATATCCAACCCACTCCAACTAAGCTAAAAAATATTTATATATATTGTGTGAATAAAAATAGACTTAGTAATATACTCCACTGATCCTCTTGGGTAAATGATAATGAAATATTGCTAAATCATAGTGAATAATAGTGAATCTAAATCACCACCTTAATACGTATTTTTTTTTCTATCTTCTCCCTTGAACACTTTCACAATGTATCACATATAATAGATCACACAATAGAATAATGAAACATCAATGGTACACCATTCTAGGTTCCTCACTGGTTTATTTCAATTCCCCAATGTCACATGTAATAATTCGTCTCTCTAAAAGTAATCCATCTAAAGTAACTAGTAATATCCATTAAAAATTGATATTATTCCTCAAATAAACATATCAATAAATACAAATTTCCCTAAATATGGACAAAGTTGTTTATGGGTTATACCATAACCTGTATGATGTATATCAAATATTCAGAATTATATCCTATGCCATCACAACCCATACACTTAGTATGTACCTAAATCCAATACAACCTATACCACTCATACCTACAATAATATTAGGATAATATATCTATGAATGCATGTTTATGAATAACAACAATACATAATCATCATATACACATATATATGTAGAAAATAACTATCTTGAATAACAATATAAGAAACTACATAGAGAATTTAGTGGGGCTAGATGGGATTACTATCCATCAATCATCAATATAGGATTATGGGGAAAAAACCTCCCATAATCGACTGGGTGACAATTTCCCGAACCAACATTGGTGTTTCAGTTAAAAATAATATAATATAAATGATATATTTTTTCCCACAAGGGAAATATTGGTATAATGTAACCTTACTATAAACCATTTTTAATGTCGCTATGACTCCCAACTAACACTACATAGGCCATATATCTTAATAAAACACAAGATATAATATGATATTTACATAATTTTTTCCATTTTATCATAAATATTGATTAATTAATTTACTATCCATTATTTTGACCTTATCATTGTACAAAATCAATTTAAATTAATCATTACAGTGAAGCCAATTCCCTTGAAAAATAATCCAAAAAATATTAATTTCACAAGTGTTATGTATCATTTTTATAAAAACCTAAATCAAACTAATTGGTTATATAGTCATTAAAAACTATAATAATAATTCAATAAACTAGGAATTATTGGAAAAAATTAATATTATACCACTAATAGGAAACATTAAAACAAAAACACCTAGATTACTAGTGTTTTGTTGAAATTATATAAGATAACACTAGGAACCCAAAAAACATCCATTTAACTGACACGTAAGAAATCATGAAATATCTTATCATATCATATAAAAATAAATGAACATAAAACCCATTTCATCATTTAATATGTTTTATCTATAACCCACAAGCATATGTTGATGCATCTCTCCATTATAGGCATCAAAAGCTATCTAATAATCTGGGACTCCCAACCATATCCTTCCCATGATTAACCATCATAGGAATATATCATCTATAGGCCTCTGAACCTTGTATCTAATTACATAGTTAATATCTCATCCGAAGAACATCATTCAATAATGAAAAATCAATCAAGAACTACCAAAAATGAAAACTAGGCCCTATACTAGGAATATATCATTCATACATTAATATGATTCCATGACTCCACAATCATGTAACTAAAACATCACATTAACAAGGTCAAATATGGTCCTAAAAATATATTTATCACCAAACCATTACTTATTCAATATTTTACTTACCAATTCATTATAATCATGTTCAAACTATAGAAATCCTATGGAAATAATCATTACAAAGATTAAAAATATAATTTAAAATATCATTCATAAATTCTTTTATGAATGAAAAAATTATTATTTGAAATTATTTTAAAATTATTATATAATAATATAATAAAAATTGTTAAAATTATATATTGATTCTACTGATATAATGAAAGATACAAATTAATTTAACACACATACTACCATTATATATATTACAATCTAATTAAAGTCATCCCCATATTTCCAACATTTCTCTTTGTTATTAACATAATTCGTAATCAATTAATTCCATCATTAAATTATTTTTAAATTTAAACATGATATTCAAATTATATAAATATGAAAACAATGAACTTTATTGACATCAAAATTTATATCAAATATGAATTCAACCCTTTATAATGGAATAAAGAATCACCAACATGTGATTTCAAAAAAAATATTTATCAATCAAGTTAAATAATTATTAGGGTAATTTAATTACCATATAATGTGTCACATACGTAACCTATTTTAGGGTTATTTTAAATTTATTTTCCACTCATGATTTGTTTTGGTGGTTTCCAATGGTTTTATTGAGAATAGGTGAGTTTTCATGAATTGGGCCAAACTGCGAGCCCAATTCCAGATTTAAAAATAAATTTTGTTTCATTTATAACTTTTTCAATTTTTTATATTTTTGACTCATTCAAACTCCTAATTGTTATACCCTGATATATTAACCCCAAATTTAAATTTGGGGCCTTTATAAATCCATAAGCATGGGGGATTGTTGTTTTTATTTGAGAATTGGGCCAACCCGAAGGCCCATTTTCCAGTTTTAAATTGTTTCATTAATTTATTAATATATTATTCATTAAAATGGATATTTCGGTGATTCCACCTCCCTGTAGACCCTAAGAATCCCAGGAGCGACCCCATGCCCTCCTCCCACAATTTGGAGCTCGATAGAGTCTCGAAAATAGAAGAAACTTTCTGGATTTCAGAAATCGTCCAGATTTTGGAGAGGTAAATTGATCCTTTCATAACTCCTTATATTCTTAATCTTTTCCCTCCATTCCAATTCCTAAATGAACTAATAATTCTTGTGAGACCATCCCCTGAGTTCTGGCCGTTTCAAATTTCAGATACTAGGGTTTTGGGGAGATTCATTCTAGATTTCTCAAGTAAGTTTGTCCATTTCTTTTCCCCTTTCAAATTAATTAGGGTTTCATTCTATTTTTTTTATGGTTTCCTCCCTTTTTATTGAAGTGAACAATGACCAGTGGGAATGGGTTCTAACCTAAGGTTTAACCTTGGGTTTTCTTGGTCCAGTTTTCTATTTTTAGGTTTGATCTACCCTTCTTGAGGTGCGGCGGTGGTGCGTTTGTGTTTTCGCACAAAGGATTCAATGGTTTCATTTGATTTGGTAGGTGATTCCAATGTTGATGAAATCTTTGTGTATTATCATGCTGTATTTATCATATTTTCAGATTTATATAATTTTATTATTGCTACAAAAATTGGTTCTAATGATGTTTCCATTGCAATTGAATTTAAAATGCCAATTTGGTGTGAAATTGGGGCTTTTCCAAAGAAGTGTTTTGTTTGTTTATTTGGGGATGCCCTATAAATACTTAGTTGTTTTTATTGATATGTAATAAGGCATAAAATACTGTTTATAATGTTTATCCCCTTTGGTAATTGCTGCAAATAATGAGTTTTAATTGTGCTTGTAAAGAAAGTGAAATTTTGGATCCACTTTTGTGTGAAAATGAAGGTTTTACAAAGAGAACACTTCTTGTTTAACATGAGGATGCCAAAAAATTGATTTGTTGTTTTAATTGATATTTATTGGGCTGCCTTTACTATTTTGGGAACTTACAATTGTGAACATTGTGTACAAGTGGGTTTCTTAAGGGGTTTTGTGTGCAAAACTACACTTGATTTTGTGAAATTGATTTATTCAAATTCAAAGAGTTTGTTGTGTGTTTTAAGTGGTAGAAAATGAGATAGATGCTGTATTTGGTGTATGTGACCAGTAGTGGTGTTTTACATTAAAATGTATGTGTGTTAAATCCTGAAATTGTTTGAGCACAAAGGGGGAAGCCCGGGTACCTAGGTGGGGCGGATTTGTACTAGTACGACTAGTGGACCGGATGGGTTTTGTCCCTGTTTCACTTAGCATTTGGATAACGACAAATCTAAATAAACTATGTGGATGATGATTGGGGACCACTAGGTTATGGGTATGTTTCCTACTAGTGGCTCGTGCATGAGAAAGGATTTTACTATGGTTACATTACACTGAGGTACGAGGTACATGGGGCCTGAGACTATCTAGTGCCTAGGGGTGTTCCCGGTTTTGTTGCTCAGTGGATTTGTGGTATTTTCCCTTGTTATTGGGTGTCTTTGGAATTATAATGCAGTATCTAATATTCCTATTTAAATGTTTTAAAATTATGAAAGTTTTATCTTGAAAAATGTTTTCAATTTAAAGTTTCATTTCGTGGAATTTGTCTCCGCTTTTAATTGCATATTAAAACTGCTTGCTTTTTCACCTTGTATTGCATGAACCTTGGAATCATAGGGTGATATCCTATTGGTCTTAGGCTCACACCCTACTTACACCCCTTGGGTGTAAGTAGACCATTTTTTTGACCTAGGTAAAGGAAAGGCTAAGGGTGTTGATGGTTCAGGGTGTTAGTCCTCATCTTGGGGGGGGGGGAGTAGTGGAGAAGACTAGGGGGTGATGACCCCTTGTCATGTGGAGTCCATGGGGCTGTTTTGTTTCTGTTCCATTGTGTCTTTGGACATTTTGTATTGACTCTAAACCTATGTATTCAGTTCTGGTTTTTGTTTAAACATTGTTTGGTATAAATTTTTCAGATTCAGTTTATTGATTGTTTTTAATGGTTTATGCCTTCATATTCGGGTAAATCGTTCCCAAACCTAAATAAATGATACCCGGGCACTTGTGCCAGCCCGTGGGGATAGGGAACACCCTTTGGGTCATGTCACGGGCTGGGTTTGGTGCCGGTTTTGGCGGTGACCAGATTCAGTTCGTGACAAAATGGTATCAAAGGAGGTTCATGTTAACTCTTTGGGTCATGTTATTTCGGGAAGAGTCAGGATATCATGGAGTTAGGATTGTAGGGACTTGGTATTATAGTTATGGGTAGTGTTCTTGATCACCACACCTCATGACAGGATTCATGTTTCCTAGGGAAGTCAGGATTTATCTAAGTCCTTTGGTTTTCTTGTTTTAATGATGGTTATGGGAAATGAAAAGAGGGTTTGGTTAATGGTCTCCGTAAGCTCGCAGGGCCTGGCAAGCCATGTGGAGCTGGGGATATACCCTAGAACACTCTCTGTGATAGTTAATTGATTGGAATATGGCCTCTAACCATATGTCCAAGTCACCCACTGAAACTAGTTTCCTATCAGATTGTTTTGTACTATAGTTTTGCAATCTTGGAACTTTGGTTTTAAAAGGACTTGGTTTTAAGAAGAATAAAGTTTTTTTGAAATTATTTTCAAATAAATAAGGAATGGATTGATTTATGAAATGGTGGAACTGAATTTTTAGAATTGTTTTGAAATGGAAAATGGTGTTTTTACACCTATTTTGAAAGCAAGAACTATATTGAAGTTGGTTTTGAAAAGTGTTTACAATTGAGTTTTCCAAACAATCAAATAGTGTTTTAATGGGATGAGATGTTTTGAAATTGATGTGAATATATTGAAAGTGAGTTATTTTTTTTAAATGGTTGTGCATTTCTGAAATTTTTTGTAAGATGTGAGTTGGAATTTGATCTCGTGGTTAGCGGTTTTGAGAAAAAGGATGTGTTGGTTGACCATTTTGGTTTTGAAAAGTGGAAAGAATTTTTGTTTTAACCTTTGGTATTTTCATGAGCAACCACATGCATGGGGTTATATGGGAAGAGGGATGGTTGATGACATGACTGGATGAGTGTCGGGATGGAAATGAGGAGGGTGCCTAGTGTGGCATAGAAACATGCATGTGTAAGGCCCATGGGGTACCATTGGTGGATGCGCTTACCGCTGAACCATTTGTTTTCAAAGAAATGTTTTTAAAAAAAAACATGATTTCTTGATGATTTTTTTTGGGATGGTGTATATTATGTGTTTTCGGAAAATATTGATGTTGTGGGATGTTTTGAGTCCAAGAACCCCTCATGTTTGAACTGTGTTTTGGGTTTGGGTTCGTTCAGTAAGTTGTGTTGTAGGGATGATTAGTGGTCTCTTTTGAAAAATGTTTTGGGATGCCTTTACGGTGGTTCCTTTCATGTGTTTGGATCTGGTTTGAGGCATGTCTTGACTAATGGACCAGATTGGTTGGGTCCTTGGGTTCTCTCATTGGATAAGGTATGCCCCCATTAAGGGTTAATGCACAGCTGAAGTGCAATCCATATTGGTTCGCCATTGGAAAATCCTCCAATTGATCAATATAAGGAATATTTTATCGATCATTGTTGATTGAGTCTACACCCATTCATTTCGTTGATTTTTGGATCCTCTTGTAGTGGTAAAGTTATTGTGGAAGGTTGAAAGAAACCTTAGTTTCAAATGTTTCATGATTCATCGTAGGTGGAAGTGTTCTTTGGTTGTAAGTGTGGATGAGTGTCTCGATGGTGTCTAAGAGGACCTTTGGGTTCTTCAAAGTTTCTTTGATGCATTAATTCATGTTAAACCACCGGTGTGGGAAATATGGTCACGATAGGATATTGTGGCCACTTTCTAGAATTGTGTGTTGTTTGGGGATGTTGTATAAGGTCCCTCTCCATGAATTTTTTATATCAGTTGAAATGGTCATGTTTGGTGATGCCTTATGATGTCATGTACTCGATTGACTGTATAGGTGAAAGTAGTGAAATCCTCTGAGAGTCCTTGTTATGTTGGGAAAATGTCTCCCTTGGAAAAACTTCAAAATCATCTATTTTAGAGGAATGTGAGTGTATGTGTTCTTTACTTCTATTGTTTCTCACCTGAAGAAACAAGTTGTGATGTGTGTGTATCTTCTCAGCCCTTGTTTCAGTGAAATATCGGGATAAGGTAAAGTGAGTTTGGAATGTGTTATGTCTAGAAAACTTATTTGGGACTGCGGTGTAGTTTTTGGTGGCACCGAAAAGAAGAATTCTCATTCAGTGGGTTTCCAAATATTAACTACGAGGCCGAAGATGCTTCAATCATTTGAGCTCCAGCCATAGGTCTCGGAGAGAAGCTGGCTCGTAGTCAGGGAAAATCCCAGGGCCATTTAATCCTTTGTACAAAGTCCTATCCTTAGTATGAAAGATGGGAATAGTTCAAACCTATGGTTTCGTCATGGTTGAGCACATAGTTTGTTCACGTTTAGTAGTGGCCGTGTGCTAGGAAGCAATGTAGAAAGAATTATATTCATAGTTAGTGCACAGTTTCCCAAACCATGCAGACTAATCCTGCGCCCTTCCTAAATCTTTGATTTCATTTTGGGTCTTTCTGTGTCGGCCCATGCTGGTCGGTTAAGATGGTAAGTTCTTATGGTGGGGAGACCCACTATGATTCTCATGAATATTCCTTCATAAACATTTAGTGGACGTATATCCATTTTACTAGAGAGTATGTTTGGGCCTCCCACTATTAGTGTCTTGATTCTGTCTCGGGAAAACAATTTAAGTTGTCTCTTATGGTGGGGAGCCCATTTGTGTCTCTTCATACGAGTAACTCATATTTTTTTTCTTTGGACTTGTCTGGGAAGTAAGTATTATCATTCGAAGATATCTAAATACCTACATATTCATGGGGTAAACATTGATACTGGAGAGTTTCCAATGGTTTAGTTATAGTAGGGAAGTGTAACCTTGTTCAATGTTGTTGTTTTTTTGGGTAAATTGATTGAGTATTGTTCAGATTGTATTTGAGGAGTTTTCATTTGGTATAAGTCCTGAATGTACATTATTGTTTCAGGAAAGTGGTGTATGTTTGGTTTGTGACAGTATTCCTTCCATCATTGATCACTGGAGGTGTTTTGACCTTTGGGGGTGAAACCTGGCAAGGGTGTACCTATTGGTTTCTCAGTTGGGTTTGGTTGTTGCTTTGACCTTGCTGTGACTTTCCGGGGCGGAAAGTTTTCAAGGTGGGGATAATTGTCACATACGTAACCTATTTTAGGGTTATTTTAAATTTATTTTCCACTCATGATTTGTTTTGGTGGTTTCCAATGGTTTTATTGAGAATAGGTGAGTTTTCATGAATTGGGCCAAACTGCGAGCCCAATTCCAGATTTAAAAATAAATTTTGTTTCATTTATAACATTTTCAATTTTTAATATTTTTGACTCATTCCAACTCCTAATTGTTCTAACCTGATATATTAACCCCAAATTTAAATTTGGGGCCTTTATAAATCCATAAGCATGGGGGATTGTTGTTTTTATTTGAGAATTGGGCCAACCCGAAGACCCATTTTCCAGTTTTAAATTGTTTCATTAATTTATTAATATCATATTCATTAAAATGGATATTTCGGTGATTCCACCTCCCTGTAGACCCTAAGAAGCCCAGGCGCGACCCCATGCCCTCCTCCCACAATTTGGAGCTCGATAGAGTCGCGAAAATAGTCGAAACGTTCTGGATTTCAGAAATCGTTCAGATTTTGGAGAGGTAAATTGATCCTTTCATAACTCCTTCTATTCTTAATATTTTCCCTCCATTCCAATTCCTAAATGACCTAATAATTCTTTTGAGACCATCCCCTGAGTTTTGGCCGTTTCAAATTTCAGATACTAGTGTTTTGGGGAGATTCATTCTAGATTTGTCAAGTAAGTTTGTCCATTTCTTTTCCCCTTTCAAATTTATTAGGGTTTCATTCTATTTTTTTAGGGTTTCCTCCCTTTTTATTGAAGTGAAAAATGACCAGTGTGTAGAGGTTATAACCTAAGGTTTAACCTTGGGTTATCTTGGTTCAATTTTCTATTTTTAGGATTGATCTACCCTTCTTGAGGTGCGGCGGTGGTGCGTTTGTGTTTTCGCACAAAGGATTCAATGGTTTCATTTGATTTGGTAGGTGATTCCAAGGTTGATGAAATCTTTGTGTATTAGCATGCTGTATTTATCATATTTTCAGATTTATATAATTTTATTATTGCTACAAAAATTGGTTCTAATGATGTTTCCATTGCAATTGAATTTAAAATGCCAATTTGGTGTGAAATTGGGGCTTTTCCAAAGAAGTGTTTTGTTTGTTTATTTGGGGATGCCCTATAAATACTTAGTTGTTTTTATTTAACTGTAATAAGGCATAAAATACTGTTTATAATGTTTTTCCCCTTAGGTAATTGCTGCAAATAATGAGTTTTAATTGTGCTTGTAAAGAAAGTGAAGTTTTGGTTCCACTTTTGTGTGAAAATGAAGGTTTTACAAAGAGAACACTTCTTGTTTAACATGAGGATGCCGAAAAATTGATTTGTTGTTTTAATTGATATTTATTGGGATGCCTTTACTATTTTGGTAACTTAAAATTGTGAACATTGTGTACAAGTGGGTTTCTTAAGGGGTTTTGTGTGCAATACTACACGAGATTTTGTGAAATTGATTTATTCAAATTCCAAGAGTTTGTTGTGTGTTTTAAGTGGTTGAAAATGAGATAGCTACTGTATTTGGTGTATGTGACCAGTAGTGGTGTTTTACATTAAAATGGATGTGTGTTAAATCCTGAAATTGTTTGAGCACAAAGGGGGAAGCCCGGGTACCTAGGTGGGGCGGATTTGTACTAGTACGGCTAGTGGACCGGATGGGTTTTGTCCCTGTTTCACATAGAATTTGGATAACGACAACTCTAAATAAACTATGTGGATGATGATTGGGGACCACTAGGTTATGGGTATGTTCCCTACTAGTGGCTCGTGCATGAGAAATGATTTTACTATGGTTATATTACACTGAGGTACAAGGTACATGGGGCCTGAGACTATCTAGTGCCTAGGGGTGTTCCCGGTTTTGTTGCTTAGTGGATTTGTGGTATTTGCCCTTGTTTTTGGGTGTCTTTGGAATTATAATTCAGTATCTAATATTGCTATTTAAATGTGTTAACATTCTGAAAGTTTTATCTTGAAAAATGTTTTCAATTTAATGTTTCATTTCGTGGAATTTGTCTCCGCTTTTAATTGCATATTAAAACTGCTTGCTTTTTCACCTTGTATTGCATGCACCTTGGAATCATAGGGTGGTATCCTATTGGGCTTAGACTCACACCCTACTTACACCCCTTGGGTGTATGTAGACCCTTTTTTTGACCCAGGTAAAGGAAAGGCTAAGGGTGTTGACGGTTCAGGGTGTTATTCCTCATCCTTGGGGAGGAGTAGTGGAGACGACTTGGGGGTGATGGCCCCTTGTCATGTGGAGTCCATGGGGCTGTTTTGTTTCTGTTCCATTGTGTCTTTGGACCTTTTGTATTGACTCTAAACCTATGTATTCAGTTCTGGTTTTTGTTTAAACATCGTTTGGTATAAATTTTTCGGATTCAATTTATTGATTGTTTTTAATGGTTTATGCCTTCATATTCGGGTAAATCGTTCCCAAACCTAAATAAATGATACCCGGGCACTTGTGCCAGCCCGTGGGGATAGGGAACGCCCTTCGGGTCATGTCACGGGCTGGGTTTGGTGCCGGTTTTGGCGGTGACCAGATTCGGTTCATGACAGAATGGAATAGACAATGCTAATTTTACGACCTCATCTATATGAAATAAGGTATGAAATTAATGTCTAACTTCAATGGATTCAATGTTCGTAGCATGTGAAATAATTGTAATTACAGACCTCGATTACCTATCCTACAAGAATGTAAAATATCCTAATGATGTCATTCAATAAATGCAATTACTACAACATGTAATATCATTATAAATATTAGAGATAAATATACATATCATGGAGAGAATACATATGACAAAATTATTCAATTTTTTATGAAATCAGTTAAAAATAAAGAATGGAAACAGCTTGGATAACCACGGATTGAGACATGAACAATAGAATTGATACCTATGAAATGGTTTATAATGAGACAAGTGTGGTAGGAAATAGAACAATATAAATATGGTAATTTTCATTTTATATTTATACAAAATGTTTTTCTTTAGACTTTATATCCATTCCCCATTTGAAATTTAAATGTCTTGTAAAACCTACACATCAATTAAATGTCGAGTTTTAGATACCATCAACAAATTGAATCACCATGAAGGGTTTAATCATGAAAATTTGCATGTCAGGAATACCCTATTAAATTATAATTAACAAGTTTTGAACATCTCATACTTGATGTGAAATCCCATTTCATGTCTTGTATTCTATCAATGTCATGTTTTTTTGAATTTAACACCTCCAAGAAAACATAAATCCTTTTATAAGCTACATGATTTTGATAAACTCAAAAAGTGTTGGACTATATAGATATGGCCCATCATTTTTATATAACTAATTATTTATGAAATGATTTTTGTTAAAAAAGTGGTATATTTTCTGAATTTTTAGATATTAAATTATATAAAATTTTACTTATATAAAATTTTATTAACAAGTAATAACAATTTTTTCTTTTGGATAATATGTATAAATATGAATAATAATTTGTCATCATTTTTGGTATCGAGTTATCCATTAAAATACATTTTTTTCATGAATAAAAAATATATAAAATTTATTTATCTTATGAAATGATACAATGGCTCGAAAATTTCCTGAGACACAAAAAATATATATTTTTTGAAGTAAATAAAGTATATATTTTATCTCAAATTGTCTATCATGGTAGTATAGGAACTTATAAAAATGATGTAATAGAAAGATAAATTTATTTACTCTTCTACAAAAAAAATTCATAAAGACTAAACATACACGTCAAGAAACTCACTAACATGAAAAAATATCACAATTGTAAATCCCTTGATTGTTGGTTTTTTTGGAAATGATTTGTTTCATTGTAATTACATTGCCATTAATGAAATTAACAAATATAAATTTATTATATTTGGATTAAATGGTATTTTCATTAATTAATTTATATTTATATTCCATTCTATAATATAAATTATAAAATTTATTTAATCCATTTTATAAGATATGGGATTAATTTATGAGAACCCCATATCAAAAATGATGGAATAATATACCAACCAAATATTTTAGAATTTACTTTCAAACAAATAAAAAATATTTTTTATATAATTTTCCACACACATCAGATAACATAATTAGAAAAAATGATATTTAAATATTATTATTTAAATATGAATATTAAAACATTGTTAATTTTTACCAGTAGTTATTAAATTTATAATGTTATGAAATACATAATTAAATAATTAAATATTATAATTTAATTTAAATTTATGGAAATAACAATAAAATTTCTAATTATAAGAATTTAATCATACAATGATAAGAATAGATATTATTTAGGATGGTTAATTTTATTTAATAGTTGGTAATATATATATAATTGAAATTTTTCCAATGATATATAAATTTATAAATTACAGAATATTAATTTTATAAAATTAAATGAATTTTATATTTAAAAATATATAAACCATATAATTGTGACATTGATTTATTTTTAAAAAATTTATGTTTAATGTTGAATGGGGAAAATTCACATGTTTAAAAAAACCATTCAAAAGTTATCATGTTATTAGTAGAAATTGATGGATTATAAACGAAAATTAATAAGAAAATATTTTATTTAAAAACTTATAAATAAATTTAAAATGCGATATTTAATATTGAAATCAAAGATTTAAATATTGAAAATATATTATGTGGTTTGATGAAGAACATATATTTCTTTTTAGTACAATTTTCCCATGATCTCATTAAATTATGATTTGGATTGAATATAATACAATCCACCTTTGATTATAAGAAATAAAAGTAATTCATGATGAATAAAAATTATAGATTTTTGTGTATAAAATAATTTTCATACATAAAATTGGAATTTTTCGAATAACGGATTTTCATTACTTCCTGTGAACATATATTAAAAGTAATTTTTTCAATTTATATAAATTCATTCTAATAAAATAGATTTCATATTTTTGGTCACCATGAACTAAATAAGTGGTGTGTTCCATTTCATTTATTGTCGAGTGAATAGTATCTATTGAAATATTGTAATAGCAATTTAATGTGTACAATAGGGTAATCAGAGTAAAAAAATATGTATAAGGCTTCAAAATCTCACATCCATATTCTATAATTTTGCAGTTTTAGAATATTTTTTACCTTTTAAATCTAGAGTGATAAATTCATAATATATATTACATTTTACATTAAGAATGAATTTTAGATTATTTTCATATAGAATTAAATTAAAATGAAAATATATATATTTTCATTGTTTCTAATATGTTCACATAGTTAATAACTAATTAATGCTTTTTTAAAAGACAAATTTAATTTGTGTAAATATTTTTTAATATATAAATTTATTTTAATTTTATAATTTTATAATTAAATCATTTTTTAAGGCATCTCTAATGAAATTCTTGCAAAAAGTGCAGAATTGTATGTGTAAATTTCATAACGATATTTAGCATGATTTGAATGATTTTTCATATCTAAATTTACAATGTATTAATAATAACTAAATATATATACTAATATAATTATTAATAATAAATATTCCTTCTAATCATTATTTTTTAATATAAAAATATATGAATTGTTCCAAAATTGTTTTAATGGTATGTATCCTTAAAAAATATTTAACTACATGATTAAATAACCTGAATATCGTAACATTTTTCATGTTAATTATAATTGATCTAGAATACCAAACTTTTCCCTATATGATATAAAATCCTTTATTTCCATGATATTATATGTCTTTAAAGACTTTTTATTTTATTACCATGGAATGAGTTAAAGGGGTTTAGAGTGGTGTGATCCTAAGAGATAAAAACTAAAATATAACAAAAAAGATAAATAAATTTAGTGGTCGATCATATTTCAAAATTAAAATTAGTACCATCTAATCGAAGAAAATTAATTACCACATGATCTAACTAATTAATTTATTATTTTACAATTTTTTATATATTTAAAACCATCCCACCCACCTCACTAATAAAAAGTAACCACATATCCACACATCCCTAATATAATTTTAAATATTTTTTTGACCATTATATTATTAAATACAATAACATTCTACATTCCCATGACGTTTTCCAACTGATATCACAAAAATACCATCTCATATCATCCCAATTTTTAATCATAAGGATGATACATAAAGAAGAGGTAATTAAATAAACCAATCAATATCATGTTTCAGTCATCCTTCACTACATTTACATAAATATAAAATAAAACAAACTGATATTTTTTATAACTACACTATACTAAAATATATTAATATTAATTTTAAAACCATTTTATATATAATTTTGATAAAATAGAAACTAATATCATTTCCCATGTGTACATAAAGAATGATGTCTCCATTATGTGATGTATATGATTTTTTATAACTACCTATTAAGGATAAATATTCTGATATATTTAAAGGACATAATTAATTTCTATTACATAATTATAATTTTGTTGTTATGTAAAAAATTTTACCTTCTTAATATCCAATCCTTAGGAAAATGATAAAGTCTTTAATTTGTATACATAGACTACCACAATTATCAATTGGTGTGATTAGTATTCAATATTCAAATTAAATTTATTAAAAAAATTATAAAATGAACTAATATATATTATATACATGAAATAAGTAATATTATGTAAAGGAAAATTATTATTTAACATACTTTTCATTAATCTCTTAAAAATGGAAACACAACCTGGGCATACATGGTGACTACCACCTTTATAAAGCAAGGTAAAATTTTTATCATCACTAGATTATATAGATTGTTATTAATGTTTCTATAATTAATATCTATAAAACATATGACATTACTATGATTCTTTATTTAATAAATAATTATACCTGTTTTTAGTACTATAATCATCTAATTAAAACAGTAATGAATACTTAAATCAATTATACTAGAAACTTGGTTTATAATTAATAACGATTAATAAGTGGTTTCTAAGATATAATAATTAAATTATATTGATTTTGGATAATAATTATTATTCTTATAATATATAAATTTAACATAAATATAAATATATTAAAATTTAGTTTAAGATAACTAATGTTGAATTCTACGGTTGGTGGTAAGGGTTCTTCAGTTCCACTGTAACGCCCCGACCCCAATTACCCAAAGACAGTGCATTATTGCATAACATTGGCATGATCAAAAAAGATCACGTCTCGAAAGACCGATTAGTTTATTAGTTTTGGAAACACTAAATACAATCATATGTCTTAAATTACATCATAAAGTAAAAAAACTAAAAAACCCTCTTGTCTTCATGTCCCCTCATACTATCTCTATAGGTCATTCATAATATACTTCATCACATCCTGAAGAAAATTAAAACATTGAAAGGGGTGAGCTCAGATGCTCAGTAAGGATAACAATACAGGTGAAACTTTCATAAATAAACATAAACATTTAAGGGAATGCATAACTAAAACAGAATCCATTTAAACATGAACATCATCATAATATGGAAAAGAAATATAATTCCACTTACTTATTCACATGGATATTCTACTAGTCGAATAATAACATGAAATATCAATAACCACGTTCATAATGATGTAATGCATAATGCCAGACTATCATAACAACATAGCCAATGCCTCATGCCAAAAATAAAAATAATATTTTTTCAAGGCCTCGTGCCAAGACACGAGTTTGTCTCATGAGACCTACCGATGTAGCGAGGAGCTATATCGGGCTCCACCTGTCACTTATTAAGTCCAATGCATTCCTCATATGAATAGGTTTAAATATATCCTAAACCATATCATAATAGTATCACATAAAACATGCATAAAGGAAACATAACATTTCAACATTTCAATCACAAGATATTAATACAACACATTGATATAATAAAAACATAATCAAAACCAAAATAAATGAAAAGTAAAACATGGAATTTATTTTTCATTTTCTTAAAAAATGTTATGGCTTGTAGTGGAAGCCGAAACTCAAATAATGGTCACGGTGGAAGAGAAGTCATTGTAGCCGCACATATATGAAAAAATCGTTCCCTTTGACATTTAGTAAAATTTATTGGTATAAAAATATTCCTTTTTAATAAAAGTAAATGTCAAAGGGGTTTATAAACCATATAAAAGAATGTTATGTCTAAAACAAAATATGCCTCAATGAAAGGAGATTGAGACGAAGTCCCTTACAAAGATCATTTTTTAAAATAAAATAGATCTATTTTGTGTATTCACATAAAGAAAGTATAAATACAATATGTAATATAATAATATCATGACATAATTTTAAAGTAGGTGTTTAAGCCAAAGAACGGAAATTGTATTAAGAAGTTACCTTACCTCGTGTCTAACTTGACATGATCATTCTTTAACCTAATGTATAATAAACTAGAGTTAATTTATACTTTCATAAGAATATTTTTCAGGATCATTATTCCTTTTATATCACTTCTTACCATGTTATGAACATTATGTAATTATTTAATTTATTAACAGTCGCTTTGTCGAGCATTGGTACTTAAGTCAAAAATAAACTACTTATAATTACAAGTTTTTCATGTGGTAATATATCCATTATATCCATAATTATATTCATGATGTAGATATAATATATATCTTATAAATCCAGTATATAAATTCATTTATAATATTACATAACATTTAAAGGTAAGAAATGAAATGCACTGTTCATGGAGATAGTAAGTCGTACGTACGCATGAACGCTACATTAATTTCTATTTCGTATTTAATGGAATGAAATCATAATGATATTAAGGTGTATTATAATTCCATTATAATATCATATATAATATCATTTACTCCATCCTTTATATGTCCCACATACGGCGTTAACGATTCAAATCACATTGAGGGGGCGGTAGTCCGCACTTCTTAAAATTAAATTATCGCGTTTACCCATAATGGAAATCATAAAGGTATGACATAAATGAAAAATTATGAATCATAAGGAAAACAAAAACATAATATATATCATATATAAAAATAGTGTCATCATAATGGCCACAATGATAGGTGTTAAAATAATATTGAACAATCATCGTTTCGTGAGGCAGTATTTCACCACCCACAGAAACATTATGTTCATTAACCATTAGATGAAGGTGTGTGTATGTGTAAATAAAATCCTTCTCATAAAAATATGAAAGTATATTGAGGATACTGGTTTTGTTACAAAATTAAAGAATAAAAATAGTTTACGGGGTTGGAGAAGCAAAATAAAACAAAACAACATTAGAGAATACATTACCATTAAATCGGGTAACTCCCCTCAGTTTGAACCAAAATGGGTTCTTGAAGAGTATTCTGCCTAAGGTAAGGCTTCTAAGACGAAGTGAGGAATTTTAGAGGGTATTTGTCCAGGGGTTGGCTGAGCTAAATGGTTTTGATGGTGTGAATAAGGCGATAGAGGTGGGGGCCTTTTATAAGAGGAGAGGAGGGACACTCTTGGAAAGTCATGAAATGATACATTATTATGAAATGCTTTTTGGATTTCAAAGGATCCAAAATTATATATTTCAAATATAAGGTGATAAGGGTTCTAAATATACTAATCTAATAGGGTTTTGACAAGTGTAATTATTAGATTTTACATTATCTTTTCATTTTATTTAAATCGTTAATTAATTTGGTAACCGTTGCATCACCATGGTGTCATAAATAATTTAATTTATATAATATCTAAAAATTATAAAAAAATTACCATGATATATGAAATATTTTTATATTTCTAATGCATATTTATAGTCTAATAGTTACCTTATATAACCCCATGTAATTATAGTTTTAGTAAAACAACTCATGTTTTTGACAATTTTATTTTTACTTTAAATGAAAAGTTATTAATGTCATTTTCTTACCCAAGTGGCATCATGGGGTCCCCAAGTAGACACATGGATTTTCATGGCCAGCCATGACTCATCCAATAAGGGTAGGACAAGTGTAAAGGTAATTTCATATTATTATAACATTATATTTACCTTAAATTACACTAATTACCTTTAATCGCGATTAATAGAACTTAAAAGTTATTATTCACCAAAAATTATTTTAATCCCATTGAACCAAATTTTACATCCTAAATACAATTATGTATGTTGGATTTTGGAAATTCAAATCACAGAGGAGGTAAAATTTCAATTAAATGAAAAAATCAGTTTTTAACTACCACTTAGTCGTTTTACTATTCATCAAAAATCGATGTTTTCAGAACAATACCAAAAATTAACCCTAAGATATATTTGAAATTACTAATTAAATTTTTTTTTATATTTTAAAAAATTCCAACCATATATTTTTAATTAATTAATTTAAAAATTAATTCCCGTTGTCACAACAATTAGCGTGTTTTTGAGAAATAATATATATCAAAAGATTAAGAATTGTTTATGTCCAATTTCAAGGTGAAATTAATTCTAATGACCACCATTGGATATAATGGTAAAAATATATTATAATTATTATTTAAGACTACTCAATAGTATAATTTATCACTATAAATTATTTTGATTAAAAGAGTTGTTTTTAAGTATTTTTCAATATTCATCAAAAATTGGATGTTCTCAGAAAAATACCAAAATTTCATCATTGGGTAATTTTGATATTCCAAATCCAAAATAGAATTCCATTTTGAAATATAAAATTTATATAATTTAAAAAAGATGGTATTACTATTCATAATGGCTACTTTTATCGGTCGCGGTGTGTAAGAACTCGAGGTTGCGTACAACATACGCTGCTCTATTATTCAAAGAGAAGCATACCATGGAAGTTTGGGGTGTTACATTATCCCCTCCTTCAATAAATTGCATCCTCACAATTTGAAATTTTTCTTTGAAAATAAAATGTTTAAAATAGAAAATAACATTGTGGAAAACCCACATCATAAATAAGGTTAATAAAAATAGAACTTTAAATGAAAGAAAGGAAAGTACAAAGGTCACCCAAGATAGCCCATACTAGGATTCTATGAAAATATGGATATGGAGGAGAAACAAACCATCAAGGTCTGATGGAGATTTGTAGAAAATAGGATTAGGAGAACGTTTAACTACAATAAAATCACAAACTTGTGATTGGTTAAACGATCATTGATTCCCCAGTAGGAAAAGTAAACCTACAACGTTTTTGTTTTCAGTTAACTTTCATAATGTTGAAGAATTTATTTAGGAGATTTACTAAGAATGTAAGGAAATATACATACTTGTCATGTAGACTTTCTTTCATTAATAATTTTTTACCAAAAACCTATCTTTCAATCAAAAAGATAATAGAACTCAAAAATATTATATTTATCCTAATCATACACGGTTTCAAATAATAACACATACCATTTAGATTAGGGAAACTATTTTTTAATAACCAGGGACTTCTTGTAGGCTAGTGGTAGGTAATAAAGGCCTGTCGCACTAAGGTTGTGGGTTCGGTTCCTACAGCTTTGTCCGACGCGACGGGTTATCCCCCATCCTGCTGGTTGTCCTCTTCTTAAAACTATAGTATTATAATATTCCAAAAATAATCTTCAGAAATGTTTTAACCGTAAACAATACTATACAAAGTTCAACTTAATCCATTATAAACATTATAGTTATCCAAAATACCTCTGTCCAGACATTCTCTAAAAGGTCTCTAAATTCTGAAATCAATTGTATCATCAGATTCCACAAACAAAGTAATATTTATCTTATTGTCACATGCAAAAATATGATTACCTTAATCATATTAAAACCTTAATGAAAACAACAAGTACTGCAGTACAATATATCACATTATTCTTGTAACCAGAATATAGTCCTTGAGTCCAAAAGCACCAATACATTAATTATTACTCTTCAACTATAGTAACAGCTTATGATTGGCCTTGATCACTTGGAATTTTTCTGAGGTATGTTTCCTTGGTTCTTAGGAAATTCATTTTCTTAATTCCCCATTTCTCTATAATTGTAGCATTCAACATTGATAGCCTCTTTCTTTCCCTTACAATCACGAGCCTGGTGACCTTTTTCTCCACATTTATAACAAACTCCCATTCCTTTTAAGCAATAATCAGGGTGATTCATCCCACAATTATCGCATAATGTAAAATCCTTCTTTCAATTTTTCCTATTATCTATCTCTTGTTCCACTGTTCTCTTCTTCTCTTGTTTTACTTTGTTGTCTTAAGACTTAGTGAATTCCTTTTCTGTCTTGATAACACATGAGACTATATCTTCGTATGTAGAGAAAGATTGTGATACTAAATCTCGACAGAGAAACGATTTTAACCCATCAAAGAAACAATCGATCTTACTTGTTGGGTTACGTACATAATCTATAGCATGCCTCGCTAACCGTGTAAAGTTAGACTCATACATTGCGACATTCTCATTCTTCTTTTGCCTCAGACTCAGAAATTGCCTTTCCATATCTGCTTTATGGTCATGAGGAAAGTATTTTTCTATGAAAATCTCTTTGAAATCCCTCCATTCCATATTTGATACTTCATCATCTTCCTTTTTGTATTGAATCAATGACCACCATTGATCAACATCTCTAGTGAGGTGGTAAACTGCTATGAAACCATTTTCCCTTTTATTACTCCCCAAGGCATGGAATATTTTCTCTAAGGAGTATATCCATTGCTCAGCTACAAATGGATTTTTACCCCTATTAAATGTTTGTGGTTTCTTCATAATGAAGTGATCTATCATTGATCCTCCATGCTATAGATCAGGGTGCTCCATACGAGTAATGATATTATTCATAACCTGAGTGAGTTGTCCCTGTATGGTGATAAGTTGATCAACACCAGTTGTATCACCAGCTCCAATATAATTATCTTGGGCAGGAGGGAAATCCATACATGGAGTGTGTGCAATGATATAGTTTCCATTCCTCCCACTAGGTGCCATTTCTAAACAATGGAATAAACTAGATTATTTTATGAATCAAAATAAATAATTCCATACTTTTAAAACAGTTAACATAAATTTAACTATAATCATAAAATTGTTTTCTTTGGGGATGTAAATACTCATAAACCCTTCATAATGGTTTGTAATGAAAATGAGAATTATCCTAAGCATATCCCCTAGGAGTATCGTAACCAAGAGTGCAGCAAGGCCCATTGTCGTGCACCAGTTCCCGTTCGAGTCTATCTCAAAGTGGTGTTTTCGGGTTTTACACCTAGGTACATCTGTGCCAAAGGTTCCTCTACCTTCTTGTATCCAGACATGGATGTATTGCTCGAAAAACTCACAAAATCTCTATAATACCAAAATTCTAGAAAGTACATCTATACTAATCGTCAAAGTCTATCATAGAGCTATGTGCTCCAATGAGAGATTATCTAAATCTAGCTTCCAAGTTTAGTACTAAACTTACTCTAATACCAACTGTAACGCCCTGACCCCAGTTACCCAGAGTTGGTGCATTATTTTGTAACATTGGCATTATCACAAATGATCAAGTCTCGAAAGATCGATTAGTTTAATAGTCTTGTAAACACTAGAAACATTCATAAGTCTTACATGACATCATAAATTAAAACAAAACCTAAAAAATAATCATGTCTTTATATCCCATCATACAATACCTATAGGTCATTATTAATATACTTCATCACATCCTAGAAAAATTAAAACATTTAAAGGGGTGAGCTTAGATGCTCAGTAAGGATAACAATATTGTGGAAACTTTTATAAATAAAAATAAAAATTTAAGGCAATGTATAACTAAAACAAAAGCCTTTTAAACTTGAAATTTATCATAATATGAAAAAAATAAATTGAAATAATGCAATTTACTTATTCATATGGATATTCTACTAGTCGAATAATCACATGCAATATCAATAACCACTTTCATAATGATGGAATTTATAATTCCAGAGTATCATAACCACGTAGCCAAGGCCTCGTGCCAAGATTAAAAATAATATGTTGTCAAGGCCTCGTGCCAAGACACTAGTTTGTATCATGAGACCCACTGATGCATCGAATAGCTATATCGGGCTCCACACGTCACTTATTATGTCCAATGCATTCCTCATATGAACTGGTTTAAACATATCATAAACTGTAACATAATCGTATCACATACAACATGCATAAAGAAACATAAGATTTCCATATTTCAATCACGAGATATCAACACAACACATTGATATAATAAAAACACTATCAAAACCAAAATAAAAGAAAAGTAACTCTTGGTATTTATTTTTCATTTTTTTTAAAATGTTGTGGCTTGGAAAAGAAACCGAATCTCAGATATTGGTCACGACGGTGAGGAAGTCGTTGTCTTCACATACGTATGACAAAAAAATACCCATTGTCATTTTGTAAAAACGCTTAGTATAAAAATATACTTTTTTAATAAATTTAAAAATCAAAGGGTTTTATACACCGTATAAAATAAAGTTGTATATAAAACAAAATATGCCTTAATGAAAGGTGATTGAGACAAAGTACCTTATAAAGATAATTTTTTAATATAAAATAGATCTATTATGTTTATTCAGATAATTAAATAATAAATACAATATAGGACATATTAATATCACGACATAATTTGAAAGTAGCTGTTTAACCCAAAGAATGGATATTGGTTTAAGATGTTCCCTTACCTCTGTCCGACATGACTCAACCGTTATTTATCCTCATGAATAATAAACTATAGTTAATTTATACATTATTACGAACCTCTTTCAAGTTACTAATTCCTTTTATATCACTTATTACCATGTTATGAACATTTTGTAGTTATTTAAGTTAATAATAGTCATTTTGTCGATATTTGGTACTTGAGTCAAAAATAAACTTCTTATAATAACATGTTGTTCATGTGGTAAAATATCCATTATATATAGAATTATATTCATGATATAGATATAATATATATCCTACATATACATTATATAAATGCATTTATAATATTACATAACATTTAGAGGTAAAAAATGAAATGCACCGTTCATGGAGACGGTACGCAGTATGTACGCATGAACGCTACTTTATTTTCTCTTAAGAATTTAATGGAATGAAATCATAATGATAAAAATGTGTATTATAATTCCAGTATAATATCATATATAATATCATTTACTCTATCCTTTATACGTCCCACATATGGTGTTAACGATTCAAATCACATTAAGGGGGCGGTTGTCCGCACTTCCTAAAATGAAATTATCACGTTTACCCATAATAGATATTATAAAGGTATTCCATAAATGAAAAATAATGAATCATAAGGAAAACCAAGACATAATATATATCATAAATAAAAATAGTTTCTTCATAATGGACACCATGATAGGTGTTAATAGAATATTGATCAATCATTGTTTCGTGAGGCAGTAATTCACCACCCAAAGAAACAGTATGTTCTTTTACCATTTGACGAAGGTGTGTGTAAGTGTAAATAAAATAATTATAATAAAAACATCAAAGTATATTGAGGATACTTGTTTTGTTACAAAAGAAAAGAATAAAAAAAGTTTAGGGGGTTGGAGAAGCAAATTAAAAAAAACAACGTATGTGAATATATTACCTTTAAATCGGGGAACTATCCTCAGTTTGAACCAAAATGGTTTCTTGAAGATCATTATGCATAAGATAAGGCTTATAGGCTTAAGTGAGTAATGTTGAGAGGGTATTTGGGTAGGTTTTGGCTGAGACAAAAATCTTTGATGGTGTGAATAAGGTTGTAGAGTTGGGGGCATTTTATAATAGGAGAGGAGGGGCACTCTTGGAAAGTCATGAAATGTTACATTATTATGAAATGATTTTTGGATATCAAAGATACCACAATAATATATTTCAATGATAAAGTGATAAGGTTTCGAAATCTACTCATCTAGTAGGTTTTTGACAATTATACGTCTTAGATTTTACATTATCATTTCATTTTATTTAAATCATTAATTAATGAGATAATCGATGCATCATCATGGTGCATTAATAATTTAATTTATTTAATGTCTAAAAATTATAAAAAAATTACCATGATATAGGAAAGATTTTTATATTTCCAATGAATATTTATAGTTGAAATGTTACCATATATAACCCCGTGTAATAATTTATTTAGTAAAAAAACTCATGTTTTTGACAATTTTATTTTTACATTAAATACAAAGTTATTAATGTCATTTTCTTACCCAAGTGGCTCCATGGGGTCCCCAAGTTGACCCATGGATTGTATTGGTCGGCTACGACTCATCCAATATTGTTAGGACAATTTTAAAGGTAATTCTATATTATTATAACATTATATTTACCTTAAATTACACTAATTACCTTTAATCGCGATTAATAGAACTCAAAAGATACTATTCACCAAAAATTATTTTAATCCCATTGAACCACATTTTACTTTCTAATGACTGTGATGTATGTCAGATTTTGGAAATTCAAATCACAGAGGTGATAAAATTTCATTTATATGAAAAATCAGTTTTTTAACTACCACATAGTGGTTTCATTATTCATCAAAAATCGAAGTTTTTCAGAACAAACCCAAAAATTAAACATAAGATATATTTGATATTTTTAATTCAAAAATTATTTCTATTTTACAAAATTCCATCCATATGTGTTGAATTAGTTAATTTAATAATTAATTTCCATTGTCACAACAAATTGAATGTTTTTAAGAAACATTATATATCATTAGATTGACAATTGTTTATGTCAAATATAAAATTGAAATTAATTATAATGTCCACCATTGGATATAATGGTAAAAATATATTCTGACTATAATTTGAAACTACTCAATAGTATAATTTATCACTAAAAAGTATTTTGATTAAAAATGTTGTTTTTAAGTTTTTTTCACAATTCTTCAAAAATTGGAAGTTCTCAGAAAAATAACAAAACTTCAACATAGGCTAATTTCGATATTCCGAATCCAAAAATGAAGTCCATTTTGAAATATAAAATTTATATGATTTCAAAAAGTGGGTATTACTATTCATAACGAATAATTTTATTGGTCGCGGTGTGTTATAACTCGAGGTTGAGTACAACATACGCTGCTCTATTATTCAAAGAGATGCGTACTATGGAAGCGTGGGGTGTTACGTCCACAATGTTTTATTATGACTTGTTTGAAGTTTTGAACTTATTTTTTATATGGTATATATGGGTTCCTCTGATATATTTTATCATGATTATATTGAATTAAAAGTTATATAAAAATAAATTTTATTTTTATTCTTTGATGTTTTTTAATGACAAAATGTTAACAAATTGATAAGTGTTTATTTTAAAATATAGTTTATACTCAATAATTTATAAATTAAAAATAAATTGGAAAATAATTTTTTATACTTATATATTAAAAAAATTATTCACCTCTATAGTACATAAAT
Organism: Viscum album; assembly: GCA_963277665.1. Lineage (NCBI taxonomy): Eukaryota > Viridiplantae > Streptophyta > Magnoliopsida > Santalales > Viscaceae > Viscum > Viscum album. The sequence continues at coordinate 220,512,770 of OY728158.1, forward strand.
ATAATTATTTTTTTTTAATGAACCATCGTTATTGAACTAATTTCTTCAGAAATAATTGTACTCATCATCTTCATTATTCAAATTCATTTTTTAATGTTTTTAGATATACATAATTATTTTAAAAAGGTAAATTTCACTACCTATGTCATTCTTAAATATGATAAAATTTAACATTTTCAATAATATTTAATATGAATAATTTTTTATATACAATGGAATGTAATAATATTCTTTTTTAATTATATAGAAAATAAACGGGTTTCTCCCCATTATTTCATTTATAATTATAGACCTTCAATTATAAGTATAAAATTCATTACAAATAAAAACATACTGAAATATTTTGTTGAATTGTTTTAAATGTAAAACATGATTTAATCTCTTGATTATAAATTTTATCTTTCATTAAAGTTATTAAATAAATTTTTCACCCTATTCATAATTTGTAATGAATTTTACTATTTTAATATGGTTATTCATTTATGATATAGTCCACATAATTTCTCTAGATGAACTATGATGATTATGAATTAATTATTATTTATTGAATACCATTACATTCCATCAATTTTTCTTTTTATGGTAAATCATTATGATCCCCGTTTATTTCCAATGAGATAATTACATTATGATGAAAAGAAGAATGATTTATTTTACTTATGGAATATTGTATATTTTTTTCATTACGTGATATGTGACAAAAAATTATATATATCTTTGATTATTTATTTAATTATTTATATCTAATGTAATAAAATTGATAATAATGAAAATTACTTCATTTTTAAAACACCATATTAGTCCATTTTATATTATGACTTTTTTACTCTATTATTCGTACATTGTGTTTCATGTCCATAATATTATTTGGGGAGCCACATTTTAGGTCTTTAAAATAATTAGTGTAGTTATAGTGTATGTATGTTTAAAATAAATTCTATTATTTCAAATATTTATGTCATTATACATTGTTATGTCATATTATCTCGTTATTCTATAGGGATAGTTATTTTACATTTAGTATTTTTAAAATGTATTATATAATTTTAAAATCATTATTAAATCATTAATTCCTTATGATATTAGCTAATTGGTTATAATATTTTTATGAATTTATCAGAATATAATAATTGCATACCAACCATATTATAATTTATTACCATAAATTTCTATCATTGTTGATTATAATTACTGAGAAACTGAACACATCCATTCTACGGTTTCCATTTCACCATTATTTGATAAATAATATTATTTATTATTATTTTTGATTGGAATCAGTGAAGATTACATCATGGGATATGAATATGTCATATTATATAATAATAGATATTTCAATAGTGTGAAAAATTCCCATTTCATAAGAAAAATGGAGTTTATAATGTGAATGGTTTATCATAATTCTCAAAAACTGTTAACAGAAAATCATTTAAATTATTTAAATGAATCAATACTGGATATTTATATTGTAATTATGGGTGGTTAAAATTTTGATCTAATAATTAATATCAAATCCATTTTGTAAAAATAATTTTTTTATCCTTGAATCTATGTATATGGATCTTGAAATGTCCAATAAATTATAATTAAGGGGGGGAAAGAAAACCCAAATTCTTAATGAAGGAGTTATAATATATGGGCTTTAATATTTGTAACATATTAATATAATATAAAGAAGTAGTTACTAGATGATTTTTAAAACATGATATTATATATAAACCTCAGTATTCAAAATATGTATATATATATATGAACAAATAGAGAAATAATATATATAAGGATATTTATCAATATATTTCAACATTCATGGAATGGTAGTTATTAGTGGGTAAAATGATAATTTTCATTAGGATAATGAAATAAATACCCATACCAATATGTAATTGTGATAACATTACAAGGTTTTTTAACAAGTATTCTTAATTCATTAATGTTATTTATTCCACATTGTTTGTGATGGGTCATATTATTAGGACTTCTCTTATAATAATAGTACATGAAGAGTATACACTTTTGAAAATAGCCATGACATATATTAAAGAAGTTGTGAGGATGTATGGAACACCACTATTTGTTGTATTTGATCAACACACATGAATAACTCAATCATTTATAAAGTAAACTAAATTCCATGACGACATTGTTTATCAATAGTTAGTATTTTCACCTGATAATTTATTTACAATATTAAAAGAATATTTAATCTCAAGAAAATTTTATGAGATCATATATTAGGGTATTGAAGGTAGGATTGGATATATATCTTCTTATAATAATATTTTTATATAGAATTCTTATTGTAATCTCCTCAATAGTGTTCCATACACCAATGCCCTAAGTTTATGTTCTATGTGTCCTCATGTGTACCTCATTATATGCAAGAGTCTTCTAACTAGAAGTGATGGATTTATATCTCCCAGCGGTGACTAAAATAATTTTATAGATGTAGAAAAATAGTGGAAAATATATACACTTCATATAAATGACATCATGAGGACCAAAAAAATAAAATAATGAAATGATCACTGAAATAGGAAAAAAAGTTCAAAAAAAATCCAAAGATATATACTTCCAATACATGTTATTAGTCATTATAAAAAACCTTAAAATAATTAAAAATAATGACTACTCCAAAACAGTTCATGAATCCTTGTGTTGTTACCAAACCCATTATCCAACATGACTCATCCATACAAATCATATCCCTTTCCCTTATCCTCTCATTGAATCATGAGATTTTTTTGGTACGATTTCTCTAGATAGATATGGTTGTGAGGAGAACATTGTATTCATCTACAAATTATTTCTAAAACAGTAACTATATAAAATTTGTCTAACGATTAATAGAAAATAATGGTCAATTAAAAATGTAAAAATTTTACAATTATTCAACTACTCATTATTTAACCACATATCCCATGGGATCCCATCAAACTCAAACTCTCATTATTGTCTTTAGCCAGTGTTGATGTGTCAATAATTCCCAACTAATATCATATACTATAATATCATTGTTAGCATTCATCATCACAACAAATATATTAATTTCATTTCTACCATTGATCATCTCAATTCACATATGTGTGTGATTATTTCCAATCATTATTTCAATTCAAATTGTAATTCCATTGTTATAATTAATCATCACAATTCATATCTGAATGAAATTGTTACCATTAATCATATGAATTCATGTCTTAATGCCAATATTACCATTTATCAACTATAATAATATGTGAAATTTATTTATTGCAGTCATCAAATTAATTCATATATGACTACCATTATTAACATTCATCAATGATAAAAAATATTACAATATTTTATATAACTCAATAATACATGTACCACAAAAACCATTAATTAATTCCCTAATTAAATAATCCAATAAAAATTGCATAATAACATCATCCCATTAATAATTCTGAAATTAATCAATCACATATATATCATTATTTAATTAAAAAATAATAAATCACATCAATTCAATTAATTAATTCAAAACAAAATTAATCCCATCTATATAGTTAATAAATTAAAAAATTATTTACTCACATCAAGTATATTAATTAATAAATAATTATTGACCCACATATATCATATAAAATAATTCCACAACTAATTAATATCATCAATTCCATTAATTAATAGAACAAATAATTATTCCAAATCATTAATCTCAATATCCTAATAATTAAATCATAAATTAATTATTCCAATTCAATGACCCCAATATCCTTCTAATCAATTCAATAATTAAATAATCCAAATAAATAATTTCATAAACACATCTAATCCCATTGTTTTAACTCGCACATGCTTCCCCAAAATATTACAAATGCATTCATACATGAACCAAGATTGTATCTTGTTTCTCAGGCATCGATTTGGTTGGTCGTAGGGCCTGAACGGAGTTATGAATTAAGTGTTATGGAAATTTGAACTTGGGATGGGAAACTATATTGTATAGCCTATTCATGATTCTCCCTCAGCGATCGCAGAGTACGGGAACTTGACTGGAGCCATCGTGAGTGTCGTGAAGCACAACAGTGGTCGACTCTGTGGTTACGAAGAACTTTATGGAACTTGACTTGAGCCTCTACGAGTGTTGAGATGCTTGATGACAGTTGACTCTACAGTTATGATGAACTTGAGAGAACTTGACCAGATCCTCCGAGAGCATTGTGAAGATCGATGATAGTCTAATCCATGATTATGAGAAACATGAGGGAACTCCCTCATCTTTCATAGCGAGATTTGCTTCACGTCGCACATTTTTGGTTTGTGGAACGAATTTTTTCTTCGTGGCACACTCCACCAAACTCCATCAGCAAAAAATACAAGTCTAACCCCCCAACCCCTAATAAAGATGGTCACACCTTCCCTTGGGAGCTTGAGTTACCTTTTTACTGATCTATTATGCACCATGAATCGATGCTCTTCACAATGGGCTCTAGGAAAGTCTTTTCTCTGTGAGAGCCTTTTCTCCACGAGTTGCTTAGCTCCGCGAGACACTTGGATCACCAGAAAACTTTTCTCCATGAGATGCTTCAATCTATGAGATTGTTTTCTCCCTGAAAGGGTATGATTCATGAGATTAATTTCTCCATGAGAGCCTTTTCTCTACGAGATGCTTACCTTGGTGAGATGCTTAGCCCGTGAGACACTTCGCTCCACAGGATGCATTGTCCCACGAGATTCTTTTCACTACATTCCCCTTTCCACTGTGATACAATTCACTCCCAAATCCCCTTTTCATTGTGATCCCATGATATTGTGAGAAACGTTCCTTCTTGAATCTCCTCTGCGAGACCCCATGCTCTCTGAGGACCTTTCTTCCATGAAGCTACATTGAGGTGGCAATAGCAGCCATGAAAAATGGATAGTTGAACTGCGAACTTTTCAGGCAGCGACATCGGGATATTCCATTTCACCCATATGTGAAACTACCTTCCACTTTTGTAGTAACATGATTTTAGATATTCCTATAAATACCATGTAACACCTTTCATCGATATTCTCCTCGTGGTTCATTTCCCATGTCGTGAGTAGAGAGTCTCATCATCAATTCCTCGAGAACCTTGATTTGACCATTCCTCAAAAAACTCCAACAAAAACTATCACTTGGACCCAATGCCAAGTTGAACTAGAAAATGTCCTCCCTTGTGTAAGTCCCAACACCAGAAATTTCTAGGTGCCTTCTACCTAACAGTACTATCGTCATGAAAATAAATAGTAGTTCATCCTATGTTCTTATCATATGATGCCTCTTTATCCAAAAAAATAGATTCCTTATTCTCCAACCATGAGATTCCAACTCTCCTTTATACAAAACACTAATCTGTAGTATGTCATATGTATCCATCATTGTATGCCTCTTTCTCCAAAAAAGAAATGAATTATGCTCCTCGCATGAGATGTCAATAGTTCTTTTTACATGACACTAAACTATAGTATGCCCTATGTGCCAATCATAGGATGCATCTTTCTCCAAACAAGAGATGACATATCCTCCAGGAATAAGATTATAAAAATCCATTCTACGTGACTATAATCTATTGAATTCTCTATCATTCAATAATAATATTCCACTTGTTAATAATAAAAGATGGCTTACATTCCATGCATTAGTTTCTTAATGCCATGATTACAGTGGAATAATTCCATGAGCATTAGAATCCATTCAAACATTACATCACTTCACCTCATGCTTTATGTGTCCTTTATTCAAATCATCATCCTCATCCATGATTATAGGGACCCACTAATGTCCTGGACCCCTGACACCTCGGCTCACCTACAATATTGTTTCAATGCCCTTGTAGACATTGGATGATACTTTGAGTCAGGTCTTGTGTTTTGAACAGAGTTAAAAATTGACCCCAGTATGATTGTTCCCTAGTCAGGATAATGTAATATGGATGTTGTATTTCGAACATGGTCAATAGTTATCCCCCATCACCATGCCACCCTAATTTCATTCCGAATATCGAGGATGCAATTCACACTATTCATCTCCCATTGTTCGTATGGATTCCAAATCCCCTTAGTGTTGTCATGATTGTGTATAAGTGGTGGCCCAAATTATATGCCTCAACCCACCAGTGAGTTGGGATGACCTCATGTCTAGGCATTAGGAAGACATTATGCAGTAAATCCTTGTGTAATACTCATCCACCATTCCAGCTCCATTGCAGTACCCAAGAATCATCCATTCATAAGAAGCACTCACCATTTCCACTCCATAGTGGCACCCAAACTGCTTCCTTTTTAAGCCCCATTTACCCTTTCCACTCTATATAGGCACCCTGGATTCTTCCTTTCATAAGCCCCATTCTACATTTCTTCTCTAAAGAGTCACCCATGAAGCTTCCTTGTGTAATCCCCATTCACCATTTCCTCAACATAGCTTCACTCGGGAAGCTTCCTTGCATAATCCCCATTCACTATTTCCGCACCATAGTGGCACTCGGGCACCTTCATTTCATAAAAACCATTCACCATTGTCTCTCCATATCGGCACCCGGTCATTTTTACTATGTAATCCCCTTTCACAATTGTCGCTCCATGGAAACACCATTGAAGCTTCCTTGATTAATACCAATTCACCTCCCTTCATAGACACACCGTTACATCGTGAATTTCCGGTCCTTGCTACCTCTTGTTTCTCAAACCGAGCACGACACACATGGGTTTAGAGTAAGAATCATCCATGACATCCTTTCTTGGCAGCCAGGATTGTATGACACAAACACCATCTTGAACTATGTGGACTTTGATCCTTGCCCATGCATGGGACTTAGGAAGACACTCTGTGGTTAAATCCTAACGACCATCAGTCCTAACCCATTCAAATCAGTTCCCAGAGTTCTAAACTATGTGTACAAAGATCCTTCCCATGTTAAGGTAGATATAAATTTTCTATATGTTTCAATACCACCATCCATTGGTCCCAATATTCAAAACATCGGATCACCTAACCCTTTATCCTAACTACTTGAACATTGATCCTTGCCAATGACTGGTACATAAGAATCCTCCTTGAGGTTCAATCCCAACAACCATTGGTCCCTTCCCCCTTCATGTCAGTTCCCACCAATCCGAACTATAGGGACATTGATTCTTTCCAACACAGGGTTTGTAGGAAGCCTCCCGGCGTTCAAGCCCATCATCCATTAGTCCTGATTATGTTCACGTTAGTTCACCAACTCCTCTATCCCGAACTTCGTGGGCTTTGATCATCAGTAAGGCTAGGTAAGTAGGAGGCCTCCTAAGGATCAAGCCCAACACCCATTGGTCCCAACTAATTCTCATCATTCCTCACCCATCGTGAATGATGCTAAATTTTATGCCCATTTTGTCCGTCATGACACTAAACATTCCCCTATTCAGTGATAAGCCGTTATCAACCCCATTCCGCGGAAAGCGATTGTCAGCCCTATTAAGTGGAAAGCCATTGATGTCACCCAATCAATGGTATTCCCTTGAAGTCCCCAATCTAAATAAAGTCGTCTTTAGATGAGATACATAGAATTTGATTCCCTATAATAAGGATGTGTAGGAATCCCCCCTAAAGTACAATACTTTGCTTTTTTATCATCCTCATCTCTCCATCGAGCCTATGTGTTTTAGGAAGGACATATTCCAACCTAGAGGTTCAACATCCTCTAGGTCCCATCCATGTGTCCATTCAAATCGGTCACCTCATCATGGGTTCTATCTAATCACTGAACTACAAATACTTTGATTCCAAACCATGGGGATACATAGGATGTCTCTTCTAGGTTCATGTACAATACTATTATCACCATCACGACAGTTTCATCTCATTCCTCCTCCACATCATTCAACTCTCCATTTTCCATCCTTATTCTTACATAAGAAGCAATATCCATATGGAAGCATGCCATTCCCTTGTGTGGATAACCAAGAACAATCCCCACACAATAAATAATAATTCATCCAAGAGTTTCCTTATTGCGATGAGCCGATGTCCTTGCGTAAGCCCCAATATGTCTCTGGGTTGTTATCTTTTGTGTTCACTCGGATTCATCTCGCCTTTAAACTATGTGGATTTTGTATCACTATCACCTTGATAGGGTATGTAGGAAACCTCTCCAAGGTTCAATCCCAGCCAATAATAAACAATGGTTTCCCCCATTCTGGGTGCACTCTTTTTGATAATCCCTTAGTGGTGTCAAGATCATCCTTCATGTGGTGATATCTTCCCTCTGTGGGACACACCATCTCAGATCTGTTCTCATTGGGAATTTTGATCCATCCATCTAGAAAACCATTCCAGGGTTCCCTCCTATGGATATACCAATATGATATGTATCTATTGGACATTCGGATCATTCTCATTCCGTCTCCACATGATATTAAACTCATAGCCTACCTCTTGATAAACATAATATTCTTGAGGAAAGCATCAGAAGACACAGTGTTGGCATAAATGTCTTCAATAGATTCTAAACTCATGATATATCAAGTGTTAAGCATGTGAAGATGTGTAAAACCTCATAAAAACGCATCTGGCATAAGATACCCTATTAATAACAAGGGATGCCTCAGGTTTTTCACCCCCTAGGATGCCCACTTATGAGGATGAATATATTTTCCCAAATGTCCACGCATTCGGATATGCCCCGAAATTCCTAATGTTTTCATATACTCTGACTGAAGTTATCTACCTAGACTTGAGCCCTTGTAATGTCCCAATGGAATTAGTGTAATTAACTGGCGAGCACAAGGATATAGCCTAGGGAATGAGATTAACGAACCACTACTTAATCTACAAGGGAGACCCAGACTATGTAATGAGTTCTGATGAAGAATACATGTAAGGAGGAACTGACCTTCCATCATCCCATTTGGATAAAGGAGAAAATGTCATTGAAATAGTGATAGATTTCAGCCAGCTTTGGATTGTGGGAATGTGGGGCAACAACTGTGCATCCTCGCCAGATGGATGTGTGCCCCTGATGAAAGCATCAAAAACAAAAACTAATTAATTAAATTAAAAAATTAATTAATTACATTATCTAAAATAAATTTATAATCATAAATATAAATTCTAAAGTTAATTAAATATTTTTAAAATCAATTCATTAATATTGGAATAATATAACACCTTCCTAATGTTTGGAGATGAAACATATTCAACGAATATATACATTTTAATATAGAACCACTAAATCATGATGAAGAACATGATCTAGATTAGAATCATAGATCAATGATATAATGATTCATGATCTAAATGACATATATCTAGATCTAAAATAAATATTGGATAAACATCCATCCTTTATATATGATGAGAAGAAACGATAGATATACAGTGATCTAATCAGGATAAAACTGTTTTCCCAAGGTTGGGTAGATCATCATGAAGACCTTATATTTTATAATAACAATGTTTTAGAGGGCTTGGATTCCATTATAGAATAAATGTAATCGATATGAAATGACATGGTATGACCAACATTCTATTTGGATGAGTTTATGGTGTTTTGACAAATTTACATATTTTTTCAAGTTAATTAAAAAAATGATCATAGTTTACATGGAGAGGTTGCATGGTTTTCCAATTTATGTGTCTTGAATTTTTTTCTCTTCATATAGTGGAAGAGGATCATATTTTATACCAGTATAGAATATGGATTGACATTTTTTCCACCCTAAATTCCATACCTCATTGTCATGGATTACACACCCATGATTATTGATTACATGAACAATCAACATGGTCCTTCCTTGCAAAGAATTTTCAACGAAATCCTACAAATGTATCAGATTCACTTCAATAGTAATCTATATATCCCAAAATAAATATCATCATCATAAATCACATGAATATGTTTATGGTGATAATATTGATGCAATGGAATGTAGAAAATGTTTTGTACATCACTGTATCTATATGGAAGAGAAAATCGCTACTCTACCATCCAGATTCTCTCTATATCTTCAATCAGTCTATCAATCCTGGTCATTGACATTACCTATATATATATCCAGTGGTTAAACAATATAGGAGTAATCTAAAGGAATAAATGACCACCCTTCTTAAAATCAATGTTCCATAAATGTATATCAGTATACAAATTATATATAGTCTAATCCATATGAAAATGTTTCCAAATAAATTGAAATTTATCTTTCATATCAAACATGACACTAAGTCTCAAAAAATCTAACATACATTCCTCATACCAACACAATGATTATAAACATGGACCACCATAAAGAGGCTCATATGTTGACATTTATGTCATATCCCAATTTTATTGTATTATGAGAAATACACCTATGCTAGTTTCGTCTGTCAAAATCCACTAATGTCTTGGAAATCTGATCATATAAAATCCTCAAGAACCATTATATTACCCTCCAGCTTCCCTTTGTACTATGGGTGGAATGTCATATACAATAAAAAGAATCTATGATGAACCATATATAATCCTTGAACAAAGAACAAATTAAAACATGATTCTTATTCAGAAACTATAGTTTGTGTCACCAGGTGTAGATGGACTATCAATCAAACAAGAAAATCCTCCAATTGGTCTACATTGATATTCTCCTATACGAGTAAGTAGTGTGATTCCTTTCTAAAGTGGTCCACAATATCCCATAATGAATCATTCTTCGATGGAATCCTTAGGATAGCCAACACAATATTCATATCAATGTCTTCCCACATTCATTATATAATGGAAAAAGACTATATTAAACCATCAGTTCATCGATGATCAACCATTTCCAATTAATAGTTGTATTTGTGTGTCAAGAACCTAGATATATCCTTTTTCATCCTCATCCACAAAAACTTTCAATTTAGGTCATTTTAAATATTCATCATAACTAGATGAACTTCCCTCATAGATGAGTGAACTTAATTAATCACATCCTCTTGTATGAATGAAGACACAATCAACTAATTCCTAACCAAGATGATCTTATCAACATATATCATTCATTTTGATGATTTCTCTCCACCTTCAAGTATTTATTTTTAGGAAAAACATTCTATATCCTAATATTAAATTTCTTTGAACCATATCCAAACCATATACTCTAATAAAAATAATACAATATTCATCTTATTTTGACGCTCCTGAACCACAAAAGGCATCCATACCAAAAAAATATATCATAATCAAAATAGAAATAGAGTCATGAACTACTAGAGTCAAAAATTTCTAACCCAATTCATCTGAAACATTCTTTTCCTTCCTTATCTCATATGCTCGCTCAAAATCCAAAGACATAATTTAATCACCCCACCTCCAATATAAGACATTTAGATCATCATTAAAAAAAATTTACTCAAAAACTATTTTGATCCATATATACAACAAAATATTCACCAGAAGATAATGCAACCAAAAATAAAAAGTAAAACCACCATAGCTAAATCGTGGTCGTGCGTAGGGTAGTGATATTGATGTATCCATTAGTTTTGTCACCCATACTCCAAAACTAAAGCTATCGGCATTAACACCACCCCAATTCCAAATCCATAAGTGTCTTAATAAACCACAAACTATTCATCAGGTTCATGTGAGAAAAGGGATTGGTTCTGAGTCCTTAGGATTCGTTAAATCAGGGATGGAATTATCTCATGCTTCTGAACATTGAAACACTATCCCCTTGGTGCTCCATATTTAAATTCATTCTTAGAAAAAAGAAAATTATAGGATACACCTCATGTAATACACAAATAACCTCATAATTATATGAATATCAAAAATATTCTTGTGTTTCTCCCAAGATACAACTAACATCACATTCTATCGGTTTACATAAAATCCATACTATGAGATGATGTGACCCTATAAGTTTTCATGATCAATCCCTAAATGAAACTGGAAAATTTTTGTGTATAATCGATGATTGATAAATGTACTAATGATAGTGTCGAAAAATCTGGTTATGATCATCATGATTCATTGAAAACACCAAGATCACATCCCTCATCACAAACACAATATACTCTAAATACAGATGGGAAATTAGGTATATAAAAGATATAATCACTAGTGGTGTGTTTTTTCAACCAAAACAACATTACGATTAACACATATTTTCTAAAAATACATATAAATTATTTAATAAGAATAAAATATGGTCAAACACATAGATGATGATACCCAGATCTAAGTTTTAACTTTTAGAGAAAATAAATCTATGATCAATGGTTATAATAGATTGTTGATAAATTGAAATGGATATCATTTCTGCATATTATCATTGTTAAAAATTCAATAAACAACACATAAGATCATTTTCATGTCATCCATATATTGAAATAATACTCAAGAACCCCAAAAAACATACTCATAAGGATAAATCACATATCATCTAACTCACCCAGTTGAGTCTAGATTTGTTGAAGATCATTAGATTCCATTATATAAAGTGGAATTGAAATTGGGTCAATCCCCATCATGTTCTCAAATGAATATTCAACATCTATCTCATGTTGTAGTATTAAAGATTATTGAGAAAAAAAATCTTGAAACTAATCCATTACTGGAGGAAAAACACCCTCAATCACACCCTCATTATCCATCAGTATAATTGTGTCCTAGGTGGTATGCTCCCATAGTGTATGATTAACTGGCCCTACATAGCCCACCTAGATATCCCACTCTCCATAATCAATGTAATTATAACCCTTATGGGATAGAAAAATCACTATCCTACAATAACATTTAATGTTTTAATAGTATTATACTAATTATTCCATAAGAAATATATTTCAAAGTGTAACATTTAAATAATATTATGACCCTAATAAAAATGGTACTCCCCAAACTCAAGATAGCACCCATTTAACTAGAAGATGTGTCTAGATCAAACTACCATATATATATCTACATTAATGACTCCAATATTTAACTAACCAAAAAAATCTCACAAATATTTTGAAGAAATAATATAATGAAGGGAACTATTACCAAATAAGGCACTAGATAACATTGAATCTTCAATAACAGTACCTCTAAAATTCATTGGTATAGTCTCGTTATCCAATAGTGTAAACTCAATGGCAGGAAAATATAAGGTTGATATTATTTTTGATACTAGAAGAACTCCCTGAGACACACCACTCAACCAATATAGGTTCTCATTCTCTAATTCACCTCATATATTTCCTCTACCTCCATGTCTAGTGGAGCTCCGACTAAAAAACTAATTCAGTGAAAAGATACCCTTCATGGACTATAATTATTGTAGACAACTCCATTCATGCCCATATATTGTGGGTAATTTCAGAACCTATAAATATTTCATATAAATTCAAAACAATGGCACCATACTAGTTGACAAGTAATGTGTATATGATAGTGGTTTGACCGACCACACTTTTGGAAATGGACCATGGTACGATCATGATTAACAAATCCTTCCCCCTTTTACTCTTCCTACAATACCCATGGATAAAACTATTGTACAGACAATTCCAACTATCGAGACCCACACCTCATGGTCATCTAGTAAAAACCACGTATTCTACAATAGAGTCCTCATTATTGATCACCTCATTTATGGGATCCTAATCCACCCAATGGAAAAATTGATTAGTTGAAAAATTTTAACTGAGGGATTAATATCAAATTTAAGTCAATCATGGATCCTCTTAACTAAAAATCTCTCCACTCAAACCATTGCTAGAGTAATGAACTTTAGTTCCATAAAGAGTCCATCATAGTCTAACACACATAGGATACCCTGAGTTAACTACAGGAAGTAATCTTATCTCTATTTCCTTAGCATCTCTAGATATTTTTTCTCCATGATCATCTATAACATTTCATTATATACCACACCACAACCTATCTAGTTTGATCACAGAGGTCTATCTAGTGCACCATTGATCCTAGTTACTTATAATAAAGCAAAATAAACCTAGTGTCAATAGGAGCCTCAAAATGGTAAAGTATAGTAGACATGAAATCAATCAATAACTCCCCTAGATTTGGTTTACCCTCTTAGGTAAAAGATGTATGGTGTGGTACCTAAAACACACTCATCTGATCAAACATATTCTTTACCAAATTCTCTGTGTCATTCATAATAAATTTTATAAATAGATCAATTTTCTCACAGAACAACTATCCTTATTTTTAAACTATAAATAGTATTAAATCATGTTCCAATACTAGTGGTGTATCTCTATACATGACAACTATTTTTACTATAAAAAATAACCACCATAGAGGCATCTCTCTTCAATTCCAAACACACATATTACTACTCATAACAAAATATTATCATTGTTAAAAAAAGAAACCAACCTTATTTCATTACATAATATAGAATTTAATTCATGAAATAACATAATTTTCTATTGAGGATCATTTCATGTTTATAATTATAGATAATTTTAATATAAAACACACATAACATTCCACATTTAAATAGTGAGAATACCACAAAAAAACAACAATTTCAACCAAAATATAAAACATTTAAAATAAAACATGTTTTCATTGATGAATATTCATAACAAATAACATGAAATAATTATTTTTCAAAAACAAACTAGTAACCAATGAGAATAATTTAAAGCATGGGATGATCACAAAATGCTCAGTAAGGGATATAAAAAAAGAAAATATTAAACAATGAATACTTTTAAGCATATGAAATCATTTTCAAACGGACATACTTTTACCCATTTTTTACATACATAGTGAAAATAATAATTTCCACTATATTTAAAAATAACATATATATCATAAATAAAACCATAAAGGTATCTTCATTAATTACTTTCATAATATTTTAACACTCTCAACAACCATACAATTTTACCCTCATGACAACCTTGTTATTTAACAATAATAATTACACATGGAGTAGCCATACGACCAACCTCCAACATAAACATACCCAATGCATTGGAGGGAGATATAGAACCTACCCATCATCATAAAAAATTACCAATAACTAGAAATTAATAATTATACATGAATAATTTCATAAAGTTATTTCTTCTGAATTTTTTAGAACAGATATTTAAAATATGATTTTAAAATAAAACCCCCTTAAAATATAATATAAATGATGTGATACTTAATATAGAAAATGGAATATTTATATAAATTATTACTACACGTAATTAAACATAATAAAAATTCATCACACACAAATTTTTAATACCACATAATTATTGAAGTAGAAGGCTAACCCAAATAATGGAAATTTGGTTTAGAGTTCCCTTACCTCAGGTTCATATTAAATTAAACAAGTTTAATAAAAATTTATAGTTTTTAAAAGAGTGCTATTAATATCTTAAATAAACATATTAATGTTTATAACCCCATATAAGATAATTTCATTACATCATTTTACCCATTAATAATAAATATTTTGTTCCGTCAATTGTTTCATCGGAATTATTTACATGACATTCATTGTTGGATTGTATTTGATTTTCTTGACCTACGAAAAATAAATCACACAGGTGGTATGAAATTATATAAGTATTATTCCTGAATATTAAATTATTAAATAAATAATTTTGGATTTATTTTATGAAGATGAATCATTAGAAAAATCATTACAGATATCTGTTCAGATCAATATGGTAGTTCTTTGATAATTCGAAACTAGATTCCTTATATAACATAGTATTATATTAATATATTTTAACTCTATCACCTTAAATATTATATATAATACAAATTACAATATATTTAAAACATTAAAATGATTTTCTAACCAATTTTTAAGGATGTAAAAAATATTTAAGGCACATCTTCCACGATGATGGAAAATCATCACATCCTTGATGATGATTTTATTTTCGGAATAAGAGGAAGAGAAGAGGATGAATGATAATGAATTTTGAGATAAACATGACAAAAATTCGTAATATATAAAATACCAGTTCTTTCATTTCACTTGGGTATGTCGAGTAGAATATAGTATAAGAAAATAGAATAATTCAAAATAAATAACAAGAAATTGATAGAGGATCATTTTGTCTTGATCTCTTCTCCTTGAGATTCTCCACAAGGCCCTTGGTTTTGGACTTTTAGTGATAATAGAAGGTCCTAGACGTCGGTTATGACATTTGGAACAGTTTTTGGAAGAAGATAGAAATAAATAAAGGATTGAGTGGTGTGAGAGGAAGGGGGGTGAGGGTGGTATTTATAATGGACGAGAAGTGTGGTTTTTTATTATGTAATCATTAGTTTATTATATTTTCTATGGACTATAAATTGCATATATTCTATTGACCAAAAATAGAAATAATTCACTATGATTTATATTAAATATCAATTTACATCATCCATGACACCAGAATGTTGCAAATATTCTATTATTTTTCAGTTTTGGTAAATTATAAAAATTTACTATTCAATTAAAATTATTTTGTTTTAGAAAAATAAAAAAAAATTCACTATAACCATTTTTAACTTGTATATTTATAATATGAACACAATTTTTGAATATAATTTTCTTATTATGATTATTATAATTTTTATGTTATATTTTATTTTATTCCATAAATAACATTTAAAAAACTATAAATGATTCTATATCACCATGAAAAATTAATCATTATATCATTATATTATAACATTACAAAACTAAAATAACAAAATGATTTAATATTCATAATGGTAATATTATTATTCATATTACTAATTATAAGGGTATGTTTCTATATACCAAAAAAGATATGTTAGTTCTATCACACTCCAAATAACATACTATTCACAACTATAGATTTCTGTGTTACGAAATTCAAATCGTTGATGTGGAAAAATTATGTTTAATGGCTTGTTTATTACTATATACATATAGTAATGTTCCATTATGATGAGACTTAGTGATCCACAAATTTCATTAAATTTATTTGAAAACCCATGAGGTGTTACATTGTACTCCACCTTCTGCATATTTAATCCTCACAATTTTTAATTACTAATTAATGAAGTGAGGGTACCTATCCCTTATAAAATATTCAGACTACCATTTTTATCTTCAACCAAGTGGGTTCTATAAAATATATTTACATAGTGGATTACATTATTCAACAATACATTCTATATATGATCAATAATATGAACATATTTAACTTCATAAGATTTATTCTATTATAGTTGAATAGCTTATGGGATAATGAATTGACATAAATATTGTACATATATTCTCAACATCGAAACATGAAAATAATTGTGCACCTAAGATAAACTAGGAGGAAACTCTACACGGTAGTTGACTGGTCCTGTATTCTCTAGGATTTAATATGTTCCAATGAACTATGGACATGGAATTCCTT
Source organism: Viscum album (assembly GCA_963277665.1). Taxonomy (NCBI): domain Eukaryota; kingdom Viridiplantae; phylum Streptophyta; class Magnoliopsida; order Santalales; family Viscaceae; genus Viscum; species Viscum album. The sequence continues at coordinate 220,530,078 of OY728158.1, forward strand.
TCTTAAAAAAATGAATAAAACATTTCCATTGTGAGATTATAAGAAAAACAAGATCACCAACCTCTAAATAAAATTAATTCCTCATATTGTACGCATAACAATTATACCACTTCTGAGATATCCTCAAATGTTTCTAGATAATATTCACTACCTCAACCAGTTCTTCTACTAATTCTATTCCAATAAACATGATTTCAATGACATCATCCAAGAATGATGTATTTCAACACAGCTTCCCATTTGAAGCCTAAAATGTTTCCACATGTATACTTAAGGACTTATTTAGTTATTGGAAAACTAAAAAAAATTATGATTTGGATACCAACCACCATGGTAGTCTATTGAACATGTTTGAAGCATATTTTTCAAAGTCTAAAATGTCCATTCAGACAAATAGTGTGATTGTGGATGAAAATTTGTATTGTATTATAATTATTTGGGTAATTACACATAATGGAACTTCTGAAATTTTGAAGTTAACATGAGATCATAGTCAGATACAATGGAAAGAGGCACTCCATGTTACATGATAATCTCTATAATGTATATTTGAGAAAGTTTATGGAAGATATTATATCTCAAATTGGAATGAAATGTTCATATTTGTTCAGTAGGTCAAAAATATCAAAATTTACATTATTACCTATAGAATTTTTTTGTTGTTTTACCATGATGTCTGTAACACCTCGAGATTTTATGAAAAATATTCTTGTTAATTTCACTAATGTCATGTGTTGTACGCTACACCAAAAGGAGCTTGCACAACACACATCCTTGATTTTCCTTTCATTACATGCAATCGCGACCTTCCTCGATAGCATGTGTAGTACGCAATAATGAGTTTCAGTAAACAACAATATGCTATTAAAAATTTATTAAAACTAGCTGTTATGAATAGTAATAACCACTTTTTGAAATTTTTTAAATTTATTTTTCAAAATGGAATTCATTTTTGGATTCGTAATATCAAAATTATCTTAGGGTAAAATTTTGTTGATTTTCGGATAACTTTCATATTTTGATGAATAATGAAAATTACTAAATTTTAATTAAAAAAAATTTTCAATCGAAATAATTAATAGTGATAAATTATTAATTAGAGTGGTTTTAAAGTATATTTAGAATATTCTTTTACAATTTAATAAAATGATGGTCATTGGATGTAATTTCACATTTAAACCAGACATAAACAAGTGTCAATCTTTTGATAGTTATTATCTCTTAAGAACACGCTATTTGTTTTGACGACGGGAATTAATTTTTAAATTAATTAATGCAACTGATATGTTTTTAATTTGGTAAAATAGAAATAATTTTTGAGTTCATAATATCAAATATAGCTTAGGCCTAATCATTGGTATTTTTCTGAAAACTTTCAATTTTTGATGAATATTGAAACAACTAAGTTGTAGTTAAAAAAACTGAATTGTTCATAAAACATAATTTTACCGCTTCTGTGAGTGGAATTTCAAAAATCAGAGAGACACGGTTTATGTCAGCTAGTAAAATGTGGTTCAATGAGATGAAAATAATTTTTTTGGTGAATAGTAACTTTTTACTATTTTACCACGGTTAAAAGTAAATAGGGTAATTATGTGTAGAAATGATATTATTATTACCCTAACAAATATAATAATTCTATTGGACAAGTGTAATTCGACCAAAAACAAACTTAGGAATAAAATATGACCATTTAGGCCCACTTGGATTAGATTAGGACATTTATTATTAATTTATTTAAAGAAGGGTTAAAAGAGTTAAAATCAATGTTTATTTACTAAAACAATTTTAATATAGGGTTATACATAAGATAAATTAGAATATAAATACTCATTAGAAATCTAAAAATCTTTCCTACATAATGATAGTTTATTTATAATTTTTAGACATTAAAGTAATTAATTTATTAATGACATAATGATGATGCAGTAATTATCATAATAGTGAATATTTTAATAATTGATATTATAAATACCCAAATAAATATAATTTGAGACTTTTTATGAATTCCACTAATTTTATAGGTTAATATGACATTTTATTATTGATTTAATTAAATTTTTTCGAACTTATCATTCTGTTATGATTTTCAAAAAAATCAATTATTAAATAGTGTCAAAATTGACATAAAATAGTTTTTAAAACAAATTTTATATTATTAATTGTTATTTTATTCCAAAAAATATAAGGTTCGGACAAATGACTTAGATAAGGTTATATATATTGATAATAAACAATTTGGGGTTTGTTTGGATTCTTATAGTAAGTTTATTAACCTTATAGTGTAAGAACACAAGAAGACACGGTAAAAGTAAAATTATTTAACGTAAAGCTGAATCTGAATGATAAGGTTAAAATAGGAACCTAAACTTGTCTAAATTCTATTGGATGATATTATTTAGACCCATCCCCACCTTAGCCTCTAAATAAATCAATTTGGAGCTATTTAAAACCGAACATGACTTTATAATAAAATAATATTTTTAGTTTTTCCAAAGGAGCCCCTCTCCACCCTTATAAAAGGGCACCTCCTTCCTCTCTTCCTCACACAACATTGAGCCTTCAAGCTCAACCAACCCCTACCAAATTCTCTTCTCCACTTCCCTAGAAACATCATAGAGGTTCTGGTCTTCTTCAAAGACCCATTTTATTGCCCTAAAAGGAGGTCTCAAAGAATCACTTCAAAGAAGAGGAGGTTCGGACACTTACAAAGCAAGTCGGACCTAAGGTAAGGGAAATATCACAATCTCATTTTTATCCGAGATTGTTTATACATTGGAATTTAATGGGGTTCATTTTATCATCCAAATTCAGGTTTCCTCGATATGAAATATTATTTACATCGACCTACAATGGTATAAATCCAATTTTACCCTTCATTGTGTTTTTAGTAAAAGATATGAAAGGAATCTTTTGTCGTTTTTCGTACAAGGCACTTTTTTGACTTTTTCGACAAAAGTACGAAAAGAAAGTTTTTTAACTTATACGGCATGAATGAATTTTTAAAACATTATTTCCAAGAAGCTTCCTTTACAAGTTTTCAAGTTATTTTTAATCAACTTATTTTAGTTTAATGTTTTATGACATGATAAGAAAGGAAAATTGTTTTTAAAGAAGAAAGGATATTTTCCTCAAAATTTCATTTCAAGTCTTTTTTCAAAACTATTTTCCATCTAAGATGACGTTATTTGATATGTATGTTTCAAGTAAAATTTCTCTATGATTTAAATTGTTTCAATTTTCTTATGATGAAATGATATCAATTGTTTATGGATTTTGATTGCATGATGTTTAAGAATCCCATTTTATTACATGTGTTATGCAATGATTTATGATGTATGATTTTGTGGCACACATAAGAATGGTATCATTATGAGATGGGTGGGACCTATATCTCCCTCCAATGCATTGGTTAAAGATTTTATATCTCATGAGATAGACATGGCTGGAACGGTAGGTTATACCGGTTCAGTGAAACATGACTGAAACGAGGGTGACTCTGTTCAGAAAGGGACTTTGTCCACTAAGATAGTCTTGGAAATGAGTCTTGAATAACAAGTAATGATTCTCTATAATTATGTGTGAATGCCAAAAAGTTTCATGTTTTATGTTATGATTATTTTGATTACATTTCACTGCCATGATTTACCCCGTGTTATGAAATTATGATCTCTTCTGCAGGTTAAGATTTCCAAAAGTTATGTGCTTATGTATATGATGTGATTGATATTTCTTTTGTTTAACCTTACTGAGCATTTGAGATCACCCTTTTATGTTTTCTTTTCACCAGGATATAAAGAAAGGTTTTAGGTAAAAAAAGGAAGATCTTTATGGGAGATGTTGAAGATCTTTCACTAGGATTAGAAGATTATATTCCAAGTTTCCAAAGACATGAAACTATTACGATCCTTGTGTGTGTGTTTTTGTTATGTACTAAGTATTCCGCAAATCTAATGTAATGTCAATGTACGTCATGATATGGGTCTCTACAGTTGGTATCAGAGGAAAGGTTTAGTCAACCTTTGGAAACTAGGATGCGAAAACGTTAGTGAGATCCCTAGAGATATTTCTAAGGTATGTCTAGGGATGTCCCTAATGTTAAGTATACGTATAGGTTATAGTACTAGAATTACACTAACAATCATAAAATTAAACCTAAGATGTTAGATATTGAAGTTACTCCCCCTTTATTATGTTGTTTTCCCTAGCATGATTTTTTTCCTCTCACACTATTCATTTTGGGTTTTAGACGATGGATGGAACCCGAAGGAACCGTGTTGATCAATGCAATGTACAATGCAATGATTGTCCTCCTGAACAAACAAATGTTATGGGAGACGGAGTGCAAGATCTTATTGCTATACTTACACAATCTATGAATCATTCTGGACTTCCAAATGAACAGAGAAGGGAACAATATTCTATTGATTCCTTCATGAGGCAACGCCCACCTTCATTCAGTGGGTCTTCCGATTCACTTGTTGCTGAACAATGGATCAGTACCACTGAAATGATATTTTCAGTTCTTCAATGTTCTGAACAAGATAAAGTCATCATAGCAGTATATCGTTTGGATGGTGAAGCTGATCAATGGTGGAATCTTATCAAGAATACGAGGCCAAGAGATGAAATTGAGTCCATGGAATGGGACGAGTTCAAGAACTTGTTTTTCAGTAAGTACTTCCCTCATATTCTTCGAACGATGATGGAAAAGGAGTTTCTTGAGCTGAAGTAGAAGGATGATGAATCGGTTGGTATATATGAAGCATATTTTACAAGACTTGCAAGGTATGCATCTTGCATTATCATCCAACCTGAAAGTAAAGTTGATCAATTTTTCATTGGCTTAAAACCAAGTCATCGAAGGGAATTAGCTATAAGAGAATTCAGTAGCTATGAAGAAATTGGGCATTGTGCAATGAAGGTAGAAATGGAAGTTGGTGTTACATATCCATCTCATGGTTTGGAAAAGAAACGAAAGATGGAGTTCAAGGAGAAATCTCAGTATAATGGTGAAAAGAAAATGATTGTTTCCTTATGCTCAAAGTGTGGAAAAAAGCATGGTGGAGATTGTCTTAAAGGGACTAGAAAATGTTTTAAATGTGGAAAAGAAGGTCATCGAGCAGCTGAGTGTTGAAGTAATGGAAAAAGGGTTTCTAATGATGTGAACAAAGAAAACACTGCAGAGAACGCACCACCAACACTTCAATGCTTCAAGTGAAAGGAAATGGGGCATTATGCTAATAAATTCCCTAATCCAAGGTTTAGTGATGATCAACATGAGCAACCACTTAAGGCAAAGGACAAAGGGAAGTCACATGCGATCACTATTGGCGATGTTGAATATGACAACGATGTGGTGGAATGATTATGTGTTTATTCCAAAATAATGTTGTATATAGTATCGTGGAATATTGGAATATTTATGTTTTGGTCAATTGTTTTTTTCAATAATTTTATGGTACCAGTAACCATGGAAACTGATTGAGATATTTTTGGAAACAGAATGATATGTGTATAATGAAGGGAAACAAGAAAATGAAATATTTGACAGTATTCATGAGCTCATGATTGATATAAAGACTAATTGATATCATGGTTTGAGTATATATAATTTTGAGGATTTTGGTATGTGGAAAGTGTTAACTTTTAACTACATTCATTTTTTCACAAAGGCTCAATGGGTATTCAAGAGAATACATGATTAATGACTTTGAATGTTTGTAATGTGACCAACAAAACATATCTTATGATATATGGGGATTAACGATGGTATTAAATCTCTGGTAATCATTTTCACTATGTTATGAGAGTGAACTGTAGTATTATTTATAACCCTAAAGATTGTAATGGATTATGTTGGACATAAGTTAATATTGTTTAAGGATAGATGTTTTTTCGATATTATTGATGGGATTAATAGTTTAAGAAAAAGGACAACCTGCATGACATGTGACAACCCATCGTGTCGGACAAGGCTGTGGGAATTGAACCCACAACCGATGTGCGACTGGCCTTTATCACCTACCACTGACCTACAGGAAGTCCCTGTTTTGTAGAAACTAGTTTTATTCTATTAAGCAGTATGATATATGAAGTATAAGTCCATTTTAGGAACCATATATGATTAATCTCACTATATAATGACTTATGTATATTTAATAACTTTTTCTAACCTTTTGTTTGAGACAGATGGAATGACCCGTCATTCTATCACATGATCTGCTAACACTTCACGAATAACAAATTCAACTTCATTTATTTAAGAGATGAAGTGGAAATTGTTCAAGGCATGAACAACAGTGAGATTGTACCAAAATAAAGTAAGTATTTATTCTAATTCAAATTCTTCAACTTTAGGGAAATGATCTTGAAAACCAACAATGTTTTCCTTGTGCTCTTATATCTGATTAATTGGATGTTACCTTAGATCTTCACAAATTTATGGATTTGTGATTGTTGGATTTTCCATAGCCATGTTCTCTACAACTCTCCATCAGAACATGATGGTTAGATTTTTCTTCCATATCCATATTTTCACCTATGTGGAAACCCAGTGATTAGTTTATTTGGGTAACCATTACGTTTCATACTTTCGTTTTTAAAGATTGGTTTTGGTATTTCTTTTTACGATGTGGGTTTCTATTAAAGAAACTTTCGAATAGTAAACCATTTATAACCCCGACGAATTTCAAGGGCGAAATTCATTTTAACGGGGGTAGAATGTAACACCCCAAGATTTTATGAAAAATATTCTTTTTAATTTCACTAATGTCTTGTGTTGTATGCTACACCAAAAGGAGCTTGCACAACACACATCCTTGATTTTCCTTGCATTACACGCAATCACGACCTTCCTCGATAGCTTGTGTAGTACGCAATAACGAGTTTCACTAAACAACAATATGCTATTAAAATATTATTAAAACTAGCCGTTATGAATAGTAATAACCACTTTTTGAAATTTTGTAATTTTATTTTTCAAAATAGAATTCATTTTTGGATTCGTAATATCGAAATTAGCTTAGGGTGAAATTTTGGTGATTTTTGGATAACTTTCATATTTTGATGAATAGTGAAAATTACTAAATTTTAATTAAAAACAACTTATTCAATCAAAATAATTAATAGTGATAAATTATTAATTTTAGTGGTTTTAAAGTATATTTAGAATATATTTTTACAATTTAATACAATGAGGGTCATTGGATGTAATTTCACATTTAAACCAGACATACACAAGTGTCAATCTTTTGATAGTTATTATCTCTTAAGAACACGCTATTTGTTTTGACTACAGGAATTAATTTTTAAATTAATTAAGGAAACTGATATGTTTTGAATTTGGTTAAATAGAAATCATTTTTGAGTTCATAATATCAAATATATCTTAGGCCTAATTTTTGGTATTTTTCTGAAAACTTTCAATTTTTGATGAATAGTGAAACCTCTAAGTGGTAGTTAAAAAAATGAATTGTTCATAAAACATAATTTTACCGCTTCTGTGAGTGGAATTTCAAAAATCCGAGAGACACGGTTGATATCAGTAAGTAAAATGTGATTCAATGAGATGAAAATAATTTTTTTGGTGAATAGTAACTTTTTACTTTTTTTACCACGGTTAAAAGTAAATAGGGTACTTATGGGTAGAAATGATATTATTATTACCCTAACACATGTCCTAATTCTATTGGACAAGTGTAATTCGACCAAAAAAAACTTAGTAATAAAATATGACCATTTATTCCCACTTGGATTAGATTAGGACATTTATTATTAATTTATTTAAAGAAGGGTTAAAAGAGTTAAAATCAATGATTATTTACAAAAACATTTTTAATATAGGGTTATACATAAGATAAATTCGAATATAAATACTCATTAGAAATCTAAAAAGATTTCCTACATAATTATATATTATTTATAATTTTTGGACATTAAATAAATTAATTTATTTATGACATAATGATGATGCAGTAATTACCATAATAGTGAAAATTTTTACTAATTGATATTATAAATAGAAAAATAAATATAATTTGAGACTTTTTATGAATTACACTAATTTTCTAGGTTAATATGACATGTTATTATTGATTTAATTAACTTTTTTAGAAATTATCATTCTTTTATTATTTTCACAAAAATCAATTACTAAATAGTGTTAAAATTGACATAAAATAGTTTTTAAAACAAATATTATATTATTAATTGTTATTTTATTCCTAAAAATCTAATGATCGGCCAAAAGACTTAGATAAGGTTATATATATTAATAATAAACAATTTGGGGTTCGTTTGGCTTCTTATAGTATGTTTATTAACCTTATAGTGTAAGAACACAAGAAGACACGGTAAAAGTAAAATTATTTAACTTAATGTTAAATCTAAATGATAAGGTTAAAATAGGAACCTAAACTTGTCTAAATTATATTTGATGAGAGTATTTCGACCCATCCCCACCTTAGCCTCGAAATAAATGAATTTGGAGCTATTTAAAACCGAACTTGACTTTATAATAAAATAATATTTTTAGTTTTTCCAACGGAGCCCATGTCCTCCCTTATAAAAGGGCACCTCCTCCCTCTCTTCCTCACAGAACTTTGAGCCTTCATGCTCGGCCAACCCCTGCCAAATTCTCTTCTCCACATCCCTAGAAACATTATAGAGGTTCTGGTCTTCTTCAAAGACCCATTTTAGTGCCCTAAAAGGAGGTCTCAAAGAAGCACTTCAAAGAAGAGGAGGTTCGGACACTTACAAAGCAAGTCAGACCTAAGGTAAGGGAAATATCACAATCTCATTTTTATCCGAGATTGTTTATACATTGGTATTAACTAGGGTTCATTTTATCATCCACATTCCTATTTCCTCAATATTACATATTATTTACATCCACCTACAGTGGTTTAAATCTAATTTTACCCTTTAGTGTGTTTTTAGTAAAAGATATGAATGGAATCATTTGTCGTTTTTCGTACGAGGTACTTTTTTGACTTTTCCGACAAAAGTACGAGAAGAATGTTTTTTTAACTTATACAGAATGAATGGATTTTTAAAACATTATTTCCAAGAAGCTTCCTTTACAAGTGTTCAAGTTCATTTTTAATCAACTTCTTTTAGTTTAAAGTTTTATGACATGTTAAGAAAGGAAAAATGTTTTTAAAGAAGAAAGGATATTTTCCTCAACAATTTATTTCTAGTGTTTTTTCAAAACTATTTTCCATATAAGATGAAGTTATTTGATATGTATGTTTCAAGTAAAATGTCTCTATGATTTAAATGGTTTCAATTTTGTTATGATGAAATGATATCAATTGTTTATGGATTATGATGGCATGATGTTTAAGAATCCCATTTTATTACATGGGTTATGCCATGATGTATGATTTATGATTTTGTGGCACACATAAGAATGGTATAATTATGAGATGGGTGGGACCTATATCTCCCTCCAATGCATTGGGTAAATATTTTTTATCTCATGAGATAGACATGGCTGGAACGGTAGGTTATACCGGTTCAGTGAAACAGGACTGAAACGAGGGTGACTCGGTTCAGAAAGGGACTTTGTCCACTAAGATAGTCTTGGAAATGAGTCTTGACTAATAAGAAATGATTCTCTATGATTATGTGTGAATGCCACAAAGTTTCATGTTTTATGTTATGATTATTGTGATTACATTTCACTGCCATGATTTACCCCATGTTATGAAATTATGATCACTTTTGCAGGTTAAGATTTCCAAAAGTTGTGTGCTTATGTATATGATGTGATTGATATATCTTTTGTTTACCCTTAATGAGCATTTGTGCTCACCCTTTTATGTTTTCTTTTCACCAGGATATAAAGAATGGTTTTAGGTAAAAAAAGGAAGATCTTTATGGGAGATGTTGAAGATCTTTCACCAGGATTAGAAGATTATATTCCGAGTTTCCAAAGACACTAAACTATTACAATCCTTGTGTGTGTGTTTTTGTTATGTACTAAGTATTCTGCAAATGTAATGTAATGTCAATTTACATCATGATACGGGTCTCTACAATTTCCATGGATAAATATTCCAATTTCCACTCTAGAATTGGAATGGGATGAAGTAAATCCTTTTGTAACCACCAATCTATAATAACTTGTTTACATGGAAAGAAATTCAATGTAAACTTTCTAATATATATTTTCATTCCCCCCACTGGTAATACTCTTGAATGAGTGTTTACATTTTATTACTACAAGGATGAAATGAAAATCATGAACTATAAGCTTTACATAATAAATATTTCTCAAACTAGGAATCAAAAGCCACTCAAAATATTTTTCTAAATCATAAAACATAATTTTTATAATGGATAAATTCTAGATAGATTCCAATTTTATATAATTCCACCTTTTTGTATAGCTCACTGTTTTATTTTTATTCATGCATAATTATGTCTGAAAAATTGACTATACTGAATCATGAAACTACATAGACGAATTTCCTCCACCAACAAATTTATGACAACATTTGTAAAATAATTAATTAAGTGATAATTTTCAAATATAACATGGTTAATTATGAATTATATTTTCAAATCAATGCAACATCCAATTTATTTTATATTCTAGGATGTTAATTGTTCATGCAATCATAATCATTTATTATTTCAAGACATGTTTCTGCCTCTTGTTTAATTCCTTATGAGTGAATATATACTTTAGACTTTTATGGTCATAATATATTTGACTATTGGCTATATATAGGTGATGCCTGCATGTTTTAAATTTAAAAACCATGGATTCTAATTATAAATTGTATGTGGGATAGTATACATTATCAGGTTTTTGTTTTCCTAAATCATCATCAATATCTGATTATTATGATTTATAAAACCACCATGTCCCTTCAATGAAGAATCATTGAATATGAAAAAATAACTATTTATATAATATAGATCTAGAAGTAGAGCATTCACCATTCTCATAATCGGTTTCAAAAAACAAACATCACATTAATCTGTCCCAATAAATTTTACCCCATTTCATGTCAACATATCTAGTGGGCTTGACAATAGTGAAATTTTAAAAAAAAATCATCGATAATAACATACTAATCCACGAAAAATGTGAATTTATATAACAATTTTATTAATTTTCCATTAATCATCCATTTTTTAGAAGGTTCAACTACTATTACATTCTTATTTACAATGTTCCATATAAAAGATATTTGTGGCCACTAAAAATCACACATACTAAATTTTCCATACTGATTACATTCATTTAATTATTGAACAATAACCCTATAATGTTTATTATACTCATGTATACATTTATAAAATACTAGAATGTAATTAATAAAAACAACTTAAATATTATCCAAGAACTCATGAAACTTGTATTCATAAAATCCACAATTATATACAATGAATTAGTTATGCCAAATGGAGAAAGAAAAAATATATAATGCCCCTATCATGTACGGAACATAGTCTTTAAGATTTATGAATCATTGACTTTCAACTAATGGTAACCCACCATCGTTCATCCATTGAAAACAACTATGGTCCCAAAAGCTGGTCAAACTAGTCATTGATATGAGGAAAATGAGAAATTGTTTAATGATGATTTTATTCATGCCTATATCAAAAATTTAAAGTATCATGGAACCATATTTCTTTTTGACGAAAAAAATAGGTGCACCCCATGGTGCAGTGCTAGAAAAAATGTTTCCTTTATCATGGAACACATTCAACTAATTTTTCAATCAAATATGTTCTATATGATCCATTGAATAAGATTGATTTGAAATTTTCATTGCATCAGGAACTAATTAAATTTTGAAATAAACTAATGATTAGGTATAACACCTAGCAACTTATCACTAAAAACATCAAGTTATATATTTTCCATTGGAAAATCAGTAATCTGAAATGTTCATTAGTTTTCAACAATATGGGAAATATAACATTACTTTAAATCATTCATTAGTTTTAGAACATTTTGATATGTTGTCAATTTTATGGGATCTTTCTTGTATTAAAACAGATAATCATTTTGAAAAAAAACTCATTTTTCACAATAATAAATCATATCATGATAAATAGAAAGCCACACTATATTCCTAAATGTCATCAAACTCTATTGTGGTAAAATTAATAAGGTGTGAAGGTATTGTATTTCAATTGAACACAGTACAATTAACCATATATTTACTATTTGTTATAATATTCCAAATAGAGTTGTATCAATATGTTTTGGTATCACTTGTTCAAGTGATATTTTATATTTACAAGAAAATTTCATAGAAATAACGGATTGTGTAAACAGAATAAAAAACAAAACATTAAAAAAATTGTGTAATTAAATAGGGTACCTGATAGAATATCATTTTATTTCCCAAAGTCTACTAACATAGTGGTAAAGAAGTCACTACAACATTCTTTTATCATCGGGCCTTATTGCATCATTTGGAGTTCTATTTTGGATGGAATTTACATTATAACCCATCTCACCAAATTAAAACACTTTACATTTTTTCTTATAATGATTATCATGTGATAATTTTTATTAAAATATTGCGATATCTATCCTAACATACCACATTGAAAACATTTCATAGTAATAGTAAGTCATTCTCAATGGTGCTTCATAATAACATTTCACAAACATGAAACTGAACATTATTACGATCTTATTTCATTGATTGATCCTTATCCATCGACGTCCATCTAAAACATTACTTCTATGTGTTGTAAAAGTGAACATGATCATCAGAAAACTATATTTCTACTCTATTAGTACACCAGACATGATTCTCATAATTAATGAACTTATAAGAATCACATTCCCTCTGATATCGTGGCTTCAATCCAAAGTAAAAACGGGTGATTCTGCTATCATGAACAAGAAGATGATTTAGAGCATTCATCGCCAGTCAGGTGAATTATTCATCATACACATCAAATAAATAATCCTATTTTTGATTCATTTAATGTAATTTCTACTATATGACAATCTGAACCACCATATTAAAATATTTTTCAATGAAATTATTTTATATGAATCCTAATATAAGGTGTAAATCTCTCTAATATCCCTGATATTCATTACCATTATCTGCCACAATTCAACATCATGTTCAAAATGATAAATTTTGGACATAACATTTGATTATTTTAAAATATCATAGCATGAAATATATTTTCAATGGATTTAATATGTACTTTATCCACTATGGGATAAGAAGATCCACTGAAAGAAGGAGGGTGTTGCCTAATTAAATGATCCCATATTATCACGTTCCATTGTGGTATCTCTAGTTAGTATCATACATTGATACCACCAAAATCTATTTCATATGTCAGCTAATCCATTACCATCACAAACTCCTCAGTTCAAATCCCTACAATTCTAGGTTGCAGATTCAGAAGGATATCATTCTATTGGTTCCATTCTACTTCAGCATCCTTGTTTCTTCTTAATAAAATAATAATGAACAAACATATCCCAGTTGAAGAAACATGGTAATCTTTGAATGAAATAACATATTAAAATAACAATATAGTAAAAACATTTATGGAATTCATTAAACAACATTTTAACCCCTATCACATCTAAATAATCATATGATAGAACTATAAGATCTTGGCCATATTACATTACATAATATTAAATTTTTTTCAATTAATCAAATCCTTTCACATGTAGTATCTTTTCATGTTTAGAGATTCAGAGAATTTTTAAATAATACATACATAACATTCCACATTTATATGGTGCATGTACCATAAAAAACAGTATCTGAATTTTTCAAAATATAATACTTTTCTAATAAAACATGTTTTCTTTCAAAAATGATCCAAGCATTTAACATGGATTTCTTATTTATCATACAAATCCACATATCTATTGATAATAATTTGAATCCTTGGAGTCAGAAAAAAAAAGCACATTGATGGATATAAAAATAAATAGAACATGGTAGTCTATGAATACATATAAATGTACGAAATCATTTTAAAATGGACTTATTGTCACCCATAGGTACATATTATGTGAAAAAAATAGATTTAAATTATATTTAATGAAAACATAAAAAACATAAAAATATTGGTTTTTATATCATTTCTTACATAATCGTATAGCCCTCTCATCAACTTTACATTATAACCCTCACAACTACCTTATTTTCTAACAATCGCAGTTACCCCTAGAGTAACTATATGGTTGGCCACCATATTCCAGATAAAAAAATTTTGTATGGAGATATAGTTCAAACCCTTCATTATAATGAATTACTATGAACCATTACATAAATATAGAACATAATAATTTCATAAAAATATTTCATTTAAATTTTGATAAATTGATTTTTAAATTATGATTTTAAATATATATTCACATTAAATTTTTTATATAATTGAATTGATACTTAATGTAGTTCATGGAATTTAATTCAATAGATTAAAAAAAATTCATAACAAAAAAATTATAATACCACCTAATTAATTATGTAGATGGTTATCCCACAGAACATTAATTTGGTTAACGATTCTATTACCTCTGGTTCTTCTTAATTAAAACATCATTAAAACTAATGTATAATGGTAATTATAGTGTTATTAATATCATAGAGGAACATAATAATGTTTATAACACATTATATTATCATTACATAACATTATTTCACCTATCAATCATTAAATTTTTTTCCTTCCATTATTTCATGTGAGTTCATTATATGATTTCCATGGGCGGTTTGTATTTGATATTCTTATTGTATAGAAATTAAATTAAAGATGTTGAATTATGTGGTTTTAATATGTCTCCATAATATTAAATTATTTCATATTGCTTTTTGGATATATGTTATATGCATGAATCAATAGATAAATCATTAGTCACCACCATTTAAATCATTTTTGATGTTCATTGATAACAATAACTAGTTTCACTATATACATTAATATTATGTAATTATGTTAACTATAGAAGATGAAAATGGAATATAATACCCTTTAATATATCGTTCAACCATTAAAAATGGTTATATATATAGTTTCAAAGGATGTAAGGGAAATTGATGTCATATCGCCCATGATGTCTCTAAATCGTCACATCATGGATGAGGTTTTTATTATTAATATAATAGAAAGAGGAGAAGATAATTGATGGTGAATTTTTCAATAATGATCTTAAAAATTTATAATATATATAATAGTAGAACTTTTATGCCTTTTGGATAAGGGGAGGAGTATATAGAATATGAAAAGGAAACAATTAAAAAGAATAAAGGAATAAATGAAAGAGGATATTCAAATCATGATCTATACTCCTTGAGATCATCCATAAGGCCCATGATATTATAATTTTGGTGTGACCAACAGGTATTTTTTGTGGGGGGCGGGTAACATAAAAAGATTACCTCGTGGGAAGTAGGAAATGTTCATGTCTTGAATGGTGTGAATGGAATGGGGGGTGAGGGAGGAATTTATTACAGAGAAGAGGAAGAGTTATACATTATTTTAATCATTATTTTAGTATATTTCAAAAATAATACAAATAATTGTGATTAATTTGACCAATAATTTTAATAAGTTCTTCTGATTTAGAAACAACGGCCATTTACCACATACAATACAAAAGATGATGCATAAATTCATTTATACAACATTATTTGAAAATTATCAATTTTAAATATTCACAAAAAATTCACGTATTTCAATAAACAATCATGAAATCTCACCCTAAACATTATTAAATGTGTATAATTTAATAATAACTCAATTTTTTAAAAATATATTTCATAATTTTATTAAATTAAATTTAAATTAAATTAATATTTTATTAAAAAATTATCAGTTTTAAAAATATAACTAGTTTTACATAATCATGAAAATATAATCAATATATCATTATCATATAAACTTATGATAAATAAATGGTAATATGATTAAATATTAATAAGGTTCATATTAATATTCACATGGGTATTTACATTTCATAATTATTGTTTTGTGCATTTAGTTAACTTTAATTCTAAATCCATGGTGTGTTACAGTTATGCAGTGGATTTACCAAAATCCATTACAACTCAGTCCAATTTTTTATAAAACTAGGTCAATATAGAGGAAAAATAAATAACCATAAACATCCAATATAGTTTTCATTTTTAATAGGCGTATAATCATCTTATATTTTATATTTCGTTTTATAAACCAATTAATTTTCAATATTATCCATTATTCAATTTAAAATTCAAATTAGACATGTTTGACCCAATTAATTTCTCAAATAGAATGAAAATAAAATATAGTACAATAAAATACCAAAAACATTCTTTTAGGTTTGTGCCTTAATCGTGATTCATTCCATAAAGTAATATAGATTTATTTGAATTATTCATGTGTACACAACCCTTTTGCAACTCTAGTTCGTGAGTTAAAGGTAATGATATTCTCTACAATAATAATAACCTCACACTACCAATTCAACACTAGAGATGAAATAACATCCAGCAATAATATCAAAGATCAAGAAATTTTATCCATCATTATTTACATTGAATTTACCCCCATAATTTTTTAAGATACATTCAATTATGATCTCTTAACCCAAGACCAGAACATCATATTCTCTCATATTCATTATCCAAATAGTGATAAAAAATGAAAATAAAAATACATCGACACCACTTTGTAACATATTGTCCCATGTTCCACACACTAATTCCTCTAGTTGATAAGATATACCACTACAATTGTGACTCCACTAATTCCAGCAGCTACTGATTTACAACGGTGGTCAAATTATGGTCATGTGGATACTATAATCACTTTTCTATGTAGAATAACTTGGAAAAATAATTAAATGATAGGAAAACGATATAACCATAACAACAAAAATACAAAAATCAAATGATTCATATTACATGAAATACTATATAAAAACTAAAATTTTTATATTCCCAGGAAATATATGTAATGTATAAATATAAAAACCACCAAAATAATTAGAGGGAGTTTCTACACCCACGTAGACCCCAAATAAATGGCTAGATCCATCATCCATGCTTCACCCCGACTCATCCATATTATGCAGGTAAATTTACCGTATCCTATCCTACGACCATGATTTCTATTTAGGTGAAAAACATGAAACCTGAGTAGCATGTGAGTACAACACAGTAGGAAACAACTAATAATGTCTATATTTTTGTTATCCAAAATATATCTTGGATATTTTTTAAACAACATAATTAACTAAATATTGTAAATAGATTAAATGTTTTGAGTTACACATTACTTAACCACATAGAACCCATGTTCCTGTAGACCCCGAAACACTAAACACCTACTTCTAACAATGGAAAATTCTATACTATCCCAATTTTAAATCATTTTCCTAAATTAAATTGATTAAATTAATCAAATAATGTCATAAATGAATTCCATTGTTATAAATAATCATCCCAGGTCACATCTCAATGCCATTATTTCCTGTCATCATTTCAATGATTATCTGATGGTCATTCCCAAATCACACAAAGGAAATATTTTTTATTGATTTTTAATAAACCACCATTCATGGGATGAGGGGGAACCCTTACATGGCCCGTATTCATAGATATTACATGACTCATATGTCATTAAGATATATTCAGACTATAAAAATGTTGAACTGCACCTCCCCAACTTCATCATCATGATGATAGCTCTCCACCTTCACATGGGTTGTTTGCTAACGCTTCCTATGCAAGCACCTGTTATTCCTTATGGAAATTCCAAACACTCTCTGTATAAAACATCCTTATATCCTCTACTCTGGTGAATGCACCTACTCTAAATCCTCATATGTATTCTTCTCTTTATAGAGTATGTTTTCTCATGAAGCAAAATTTCATGTTGCTCGATGGCCTTGAGGTGGACTGAAGGCCATGAGGTGGCAAGATAGCCTTATGGTCCTAAAGGCCTAGGGTGGCCTAAATCCCTTTTTCTAATGTCCATTGAAACTATTCATCATATTTATTCATATCTGAATTCCACTAATACAATTAATCATCATCATTCATATCTAAATTCCATTATCTCAACTCATCACTTATATTACAATATTATAATATCACAATATCACATGTACGAAAACAACACAATAAATAATTCAATAATTAATTCCCCCACTGAAACAATTCCATATTCAGATCACCATATTAATTAATTGAACAATTAATTAATCACAAGCATGCCATTAATTAAATCAAAAATTTATTAATGACATCAATTATAAAATTTAAATAAATAATTAAATAATTTTATAAATATGATTAATTAATTAGAAAAATAATTAACAATATCAATTCTATTAATTAAATCACCAATTAATTAATCACATCTATCTAATTAATTAATTTGAAAATTATTTAATTATATCATTTATATTAATTAAATTCAAAATTAGTTAATCCAAATCATTATTCCCAATATACACATTATTAATTCAATAATTTATTATTTCAATTCAATGTATAATATATCACCATAAATAGTTAAACATTTAAACATTCAAAATCCACAATATCATAAATAAACTATTCCAACTAAATAAATAATTTTTTCATTTACATAATTACAATCATGAAATTGTATTTCTAATAATATAATAGAAATTATAAAATTTCATACATAGAATTAACATCAAGAAATTGGGATTATAAAAACTGACCACCTATATCATGTTTAGTGATGAACTGTTGTCAATGGATATTCCCAATTTTAAATAGAACTACTGAATCCTGGTGTAGAACATGATATTGATTTGAAACCAACATTCAAATAAAGCATATAAAGATATAAAAAATAATGATCAATATATAGATCCAATTCAAGATAAAAATCCCTCTTTCATTGTGGAAGAGGAGTGGGAAATATATATATATATATATATATAATCTAGAAGAAACGACTTACACAAGGTGCTGCATATCATCAATATTTCCATTGATTCATTAAGAATGGAGTTTAAGAGGACATTGAATCCATCTACGTGGTAACAATAATGAAAAAAAATTACATGGTCATATTTAAGGTTAGTATTATTGAATTTCAAGGTTTTTAGAAACTCAAAATCTTATATTTATGTTATTTAAAATCAATCACATTGATTTTTTGGAATGGACACACCATTTTAAAAACCCAAGGAATCATAAATGGGGCAGTCCCAGTTTCTCCTACAATGGAACTGTGTTTTAAAAACTATGATCTAGCTCTGAAATCCCTCACTTCCAAGGGTTTCATAGTTGGCTTATACTATGAGTACAAGTTTAGATATCAGTGTTCCAATAATAAAATTTCTTTCTTCATTCCAATTTTTTTTAATTTTCACAAAAATTAACCAATGATACATCCCAAAAAAAATCAAAACATTTTAAAAAAGTAGATATTAAGAGCCCGTTGAATTCACCAAAAATGTTAATGTACAAAAAACTTTGCACTCAAATATCAATTTGAATCCATATGAAACCCAATAATATTAGAGTAACCTAACTATAAATTTATTTGATGATGTTGTGTAAAATTAACTATTAATATACAATATCATCTAAGAAATGTAATATCATGTTATGTTAATTATATAAAACATTAGAGTATCACATTTTCATTAAATGAGATAAACTAAAATTCAGTGGAATGATTTGGATAACCTTATATAAAAGAGACATAAGGTTTTACAATAATGGGTATCATATTTCAAAACAATGTTACCATTTTGAATTTTTGGTTTTATTGTGGGTTTTTAGAATCAATTATTATAACCACAAAACCTACGCCCCCATTCCTTCAATAACTGTATTTTGTCCCCTAATCATGTTATAGAAATCTCTAAAACAAGTTAATAGTGGTGATTATCTACTAATAATATTATTGATTAATATGTAATGACATGATTCATACAAGAAGGTGAATATGGTATTTTAAATGTCCTTAACATATACTAATTAAATTGGATAAATTGTTATATCATGGTTAATATTATTAGTAGTATACATTGAAGATGAATGAGTAGAGATTAAATTATCAATGTTACAAGACAAGAGTACTTATAAAAATTTATTTGGAAAATTTTATGTATGAAAGGGAATCATGGTACAAAGTATTCTTATTGAAATACAGTCTCATTCATCAAATTTTATTATAAATTTTGAAATGAAATATGTGGGATGAAATATTTAGAAATTGAATAATGTAACCAAAAATATATTATTTTTTATTTTCTGTTCCAAATATATATTTTTTTTATTTTGAAAAAAATAATATTAAAAGATAAATTAAGATTTTAAAAAACAATATTTTATATAAAAATATTATTGCATTTTATAGGATATATTATTATTTTCAATTAAATAAATAATTATAAAGAAATTATAAATACTTAATTAAATATTATTATTGGAATATTAAGGATTGGTATGTCATAGTCCCACAAAAATATTCGCAAACATGAAAAATCCATAACAGATAGAGAACATTATAAACATAAATTATAATATTGAAATGAATAATATAAAAAATTTATAAATTATAGTTATCATGGGTTTGTTGAATATAATAGGTTTTCAAATTATGTGACAAAATATTACTATGATTTGAAAATTGACGATAACACATAAAATATAAAACTAAAATAACAACCTAAATGTAATGATATTAGTATATTTTGACAACATTATTTTATGAATTGTTTAATAAAATCAACATGTTTCTATTTAACTCTAAAATGAACCAATTACAGTAACCCACAAAATCTATGAAATTGAAAAATATATGATTTCAATAAATGATTTATAATATTAAGATCAATTTTGTTGTGAACTAAGAGAGGTCTCCAACCAAATTGGTGCATGACCCATTCTATGGAACATTTAAAATTGAATTCCCAACCCCAACACCGTACCATGTAAGGAAGAATACAACAAGAAATTCCATCTCCGAAGACCTTTCCCATATTTGTGCAAACATTAACAAGTCTACACACACCCCCACGTGTAAGTATGGTGTGATTCTAATCCACATGGGATCCCACTATAGAATATATTTCATTAAATATACATTATAAAATCAAAATCATGATATTTTTCATAAAATAATTCTATTATTAATTTTAATGGGGATATATTTTGAAAAAAAATGAAGTGGGAAACATTATAGAATGAGTAGTTTTAATGAAAACAAAAAATTTTCTGAAATTTTTAGCAATTTTTTTATTAAAATTGTATGTACAATATATTCAATGAGTAGTAGTCATAGTAAATATCCCTAGGCACTATCTAATAAAGTGACAGTAGGTATATCATATCTCCATGAAATGTGGAAAAGGAATCCCATGAAACTAGGATCTCATGAAGGAGACACTAGTAAAGTGCACAACAATGACCTAGTTTTCATCAAACAATAATCAGTATTTAGGTTGTTTTTTCATCATCGAACATGCTATGTGAATCCAGGATATGGCCACTTTCAGATCAATTGCATAATAGCTCTAGTCTGCCCACCATGATATCTAGGATTCCGTCATTATTTTAAATCATGTTCCTCATGTTCTAAAATATAATTGTAACATAAATAAACCATTTATAAATAAAAAACATACCAAACAGTATGTATACCTGTTCCACACCCTTAATACATTATAATAAAACGATTAAATATTTTAAAAAATATTTTCATTAAGGGGTGAAAGATTTGGCACAAAAATCCATTTAAAAATCATCCTTCAAGGATATAATTCCTTCAGTACCATACCAAACAAGAATTATAATCACAAGAATAGTTTAATAAATAAAATTTATGAATCATAAAATAATCCAAAACGGTAAAACATTTAATACCCCTTTAAAATCCCATAGTATATGTCCAAATGAAAAAATAAAAATAAACAATTGATCAATGATACAAAAAACAATTTTCACACCACACACAATATATAATAAACATGAATAATATGTTAATCAAGAAAAATAAATTAATACATGATTTTTTACATATGAAACCACCTTCCACGAATCTGAAAAACACCAAATCATTCTGTGAGACATCAACCACACAAAAACCTCACCAAAGTGAGTGAAAATAATACATAACCAAGAATATTGAACCATGAAACTCATCATTAAATAGTTTTGATGAAAATCTGGATGTTGTATATTTTGAACCTCATGAAGGATGGATAAATCCCTAAGGATAAAGAACAAAAACAAAAGAGTGACTCACTAACCATAAGGATCTTAATGTTTCCCTTCCCAAAAGCCCTTCAAATTTGGATTCCAAGGGGTATAAATGGATATTTGGAGCCTAATATGTGTTAAATAGTATAATGGGATAAGAAAGGGGTGTATTAGTTCAATATCAAGATTGAAAAAATATTAAAAATCAATTTTGTAACACCTTAACACTATGGAGTGTTTCTATGCATGGTTTACAAAACTTTCATTCATGTAATGCCCCGACCCCAGCTACCCAGAGTCAGTGCATTACTTTGTAACATTGGCATGATCACAAAAGATCATGTCTCAAAAGACCGATTAGTTTAGTAGACTTGGAAACACTAGATACATTCATAAATGTTACATTACATCACAAAGTGAAAAACTATAATAACATTGTCTCCATAGTCCACACTTCTATCCTATTCAGACTATCCCTGCAGGTCATTCATAAAATACTTCTTCACATCCTGGAAAATATTAAAACAATGAAAGGGGTGAGCTCGGATGCTCAGTATGGTTAAAAATATAGCGGAAGCTTTCATAAATAAACATTAACATTTAAGGCAATGTATAACTAAAACAAAAGCCTTTTAAACTTGAACTTCAACATAATATGGCAAAAGTAAAATGAGATAATGCCATTCACTTCTTCACATGGATATTCTACTGGTCGAATAATCAAATGCAATATCAATAAACACTTTCATAATGAGGGAATGTATAATGCCGGACATTCTGAAAAAATTTGTCAAGGCCTCGGCCAAGACGTCTAAAATGATTAAGGCCTTGGCCAAAACCATAAATCAAATTGGGAATGGGCCTCGGCCAATTCCACATCTAGTTGTCTCATGAGACCTACCGATGCATCGAGAAGCTATAGAGGGCTCCACCCGTCACTTATTAAGTCCAATACATTCTTCATATAAATAGGTTTAAACATATCATAAACAATAATATAATCGTATCACATAAAACATGCATAAAAGAAAAATAACATTTCCACATTTAAATCACAAGATATCAATACAACACATTGATATAATAAAAACGCTTTTAAAACCATTTTCAATACCAAAATAAAAGAAACTTAAAACATTGTATTTATTTTTCATTAAAAAAAATGATGGCTTGTAGAGGAAGCCGAAACTAAAATAATGGTCACGGCGGCGGAGAAGTAGTTGTCGCCGCATACGTACGACAAAAACATTCCCTTTTTTCGTTTAGTAAACTCTTCGTATAAAAAAGATTCCTTTTGAATAAACGTAAAAGTCAAAGGGGTTTATACCCCGTATAAAAGAAAGTTGTGTATAAAACCAAATATGCCTCAATGAGAGGGGATTGGGAAGAAGTCCATAAAAAGATCATTTTTAAATAAAATATATCTATTATGTGTATTCACTATATTTACACATAAAGAAAGTATAAATACAATATACGACATAATAATATCATGACATAATTTGAAAGTTGGAGATTAACCCAAAGAATAGAAATTGGGTTAAGAAGTTCCCTTACCTTCTGTCCGACTTGACTCAACCATTATTTAACCTCCTGAATAATAAACTAGAGTTAATATATACCTTATTAAGAACCATTTTAAATTTCATTATCCTTTTTATATCACTTATTACAATGTTATGAACTTAATGTAATTATTTAAGTTAATAACGGTCGTTTTGTCGATCTTTGGTACTTGAGTAAACAATAAACTTCTTATAATTACAAGTTGTTTATGTGGTAGAATATCCATTATCTCCAGAATTATATTCATGATTTAGATGTCATATATATCATATATATCTAGTAAATACATTCATTTATAATATTACGTAACATTTAGAGGTAAGAAATGAAATGCACCGTTCATGGAGACGGTAAGCCGTACGTACGCATGAACGCTACTTTCATTTAAATTTCATATTTAATGGAACAAAATCATAATGATATAAATTTATAATATAATTCCAGTATAATATAGTGTATAATACCATTTACTCCATCCTTTATACATCCCACATATGGCATTAACGATTCAAATCACCTTGAGGGGGCGGTAGTCCGCACTTCCCAAAATGAAATTATCGCGTTTTACCCATAATGGAAATCATAAAGTATGCCATAAATGAGAAATACAGAATCATAAGTAAAACATAAACATATTATCTATCATATATAAAAATAGTGACATCTTAATGGCCACCTTTGATGGTGTTATATGAGTGTTGAACAATCATCGTTTCGTGAGGCAGAAATTCGCCATCCACAGAATCCCTATGTTCTTTAACCATTAGATGTAGGTGTGTGTAAGTGTAGCTTGAATCATTCTTATAACAACATCCTAGTATATTGAGGACACTGTTGTTGTTACAAAAGAAATGAATAAAAAGAGTTTATGGGGTTGGAGAAGAAAAATAAAACAAAACAACATTAGAGAAGACATTACCTCAAAATCGGGTAACTCTTTTTGATTTGAGCCAAAGGCTTCCTTGGGAAGAGTTCTGCCCAAAGTAAGGCTTCTAGGATTAAGAGGAGGAAGTTGGGAGAGTATTTGGGCAGAGGTTGGCAGAGCCAAATGGCTTGAATGTGTAAATGAGGTGGGAGAGGTGGGGGCCTTTTATAAGTGGAGAGGAGGGGCACTTTTGGAAAGATTGAAATGTTATATTATTTCACAATGCTCTTCAGATTATAAAGGTCCCAAACTTATATAATTCGAGGTTAAGGTGATAAGGTTTCGAAATCTCCTCATCCAATAGGCTTTGGAAAAGTGTAAGCCTTGTATTTTGCATTATCTTCTCATTTTATTTAAATCGTTAAATAATGAGGTCATCGCTGCATCATAATGATGTCATAAATAATCTAATTTATATAATGTCTAAAAATTATAAAAAAATACTATGATGTAGGAAATCTTTTTAGCTTTCTAATGAATATTTATAGTCAAACTTTGGACTTGTGTAACCCCACCTAAAAACTATTTTAGTAAAATAACTCATGTTTGTGTCAATTTAATTTTAACATTAAATAAATATATATTAATGTCATTTTCCAACTAAAGTGGCTCCATGGGGTCCCCAAGTTGACCCATGGGTTTTATTGGTCGGCCATGACTCATCCAATAGGAGTAGGACAAGTTTCATGCTCATCTCATATTATTAAAACATTATTTGTACCTTAAACTACACTAATTACCTCTAATCGCGATTAAGAACTTAAAAGTAACTATTCACGAAAAAATTATTTTAATCTCATTGAACCAAATTTTACTTCTTAATGACAACCATGTATGTCGGATTTTTGAAAATCAAATCACAAAAGTGGTAATATTTCATTTAAACGAAAAATCAGTTATTTAACTACCACTTAGTGGTTTCACTATTCATCAAAAATTGAAGTTTTTCAGAACAAGGCCAAAATATCACCCTAAGCTATAATTGATATTCCGAATTCAAAAATGAAGTATATTTTACAAAAATCCAAACATATAAGTTTCATTAATTAATTTTATAATTAATTCCCACTGTTATGACAAATAGCGTGTTTTTAAGAAACAATTTATATCAAAAGATTGGCAATTGTTTATGTCCAATTTCAATGTTAAATTAATTCTAATGACCACCATTGGATAAAATGGTAAAAATATATTCTAATTATACCTTAAAACCACTAAATAGTATAATTTATCACAATAAATTATTTTGATTAAAAAAATTTGTTTTAAAATATTTTTCACTATTCATAAAAATTAGAAGTTCTCAGAAAAATACCAAAAATTCAACATTGGCTAATTTCGATATTCCGAATCCAAAAATGAAGTCCATTTTGAAATATAAAATTTCTATAATTTTAAAAAGTGGTTATTAGTATTCATAACGGCTACTTTGATTAGTCGCGGTGTTTTAGAACTCGAAGTTGCGTACAATGCAAGCTATTGAATTATTGAATGAGAAGCGTATCGTGGAAGCTCGGGGTGTTACATTATCCCCTCCTTCAATAAATTGCGTCCTCACAATTTGAAATTTTTCTTTGAAAATAAAAGGTTGAAAAGAGAAAATACCCTTGAGGAAAACCCACATCGGAAATAAGGTTAATAAAAATATAACATTAAAAGAAATAAAGATAATTACAAAGGTCGCCCGAGATAGCCCATACTAGGATTCTATGAAAATATGGATATGTAAGAAAAACAAACCATCAAGGTCTGATGGAGATTTGTAGAAAACTAGATTAGGAGAAAGTTAACAATAAGAAAATCACAAACTTGTGACTGGTTAAACGGTCATTGAATCCCCAGTTGGAAAAGTTAACCGGCAACGTTTTTGTTTTAAGTTACATTTTATAATGTTGAGGAATTTATTTAGGAGATTTACTAAGAACATAAGGGAATATACATACTTGTTATGTATACTTTCAATCATTAATAAATTTTTACCACAAACCCAACTTTTACTCCAAATGGTAACGGAACTCAAAAATATTCTATTTATCCTAATTGTATAAGGTTCCAAATGTTAACACATACCATTTAGATTAGTAAAATTATTTTTTAATAACCAGGGACTTCTTGTAGGCTAGTGGTAGGAAATAACGGCCTGTCGCACTATGGTTGTGGGTTCGATTCCTACAGCTTTGTCCGACGCGACGTGTTATTCCCCACCCTGCAGGTTGTCCTTTTCCTAAAACTATAGTATTATAATATTCCAAAAAACAATATTCATAAATTTTTTAACCTTAAACAATACTATCCAAATATCAACTTAATCCACTCCAACCTTTATAGTTATCTAAAATACCTCTGTCCAGACTTTCTCTAAAAGGTCTCTTAATTCCAAAATCAATTTATCAGATTCCCCAAACAAAGTAAAGTTCCCTTATTGTCACATACTAAAAATATGATTACCTTAATCATATTAAAACCTTACTGAGATCAAAAAGTACTGCAGTACAATCTTTATATATATCACATTATTCTTATAACCAGAATATAATCCTTGATTCCAAAAGCACCAACACATTAATTATTCCGGTTCAACTGTAGTAACAACATAAGATTTTCCTTGATCCCTTGGCCTTTTCTGAGGTTCGTTTCCCTGACGCTTAGGACATTCATTTTCATAATGCCCCATTTCCCTACAATTGTAGCATTCAACTTTGACAGCCTCTTTCTTTCCCTTGCAATCACGAGCCTAGTGACCCTTTTCTCCACATTTATAACAAACTCCCATTCCTTTTAGGCAAGTACTAGGGTGATTCTTCCCACAATTATCACATAATGGAAAATCCTTCTTTCCCTTTTCACTTTATCTATCTCTTGTTCCACCGTTCTCTTCTTCTCTTGCATTACTTTGTTGTCATAAGACTTAGAGAATTCCTTTTCTGTCTTGATAGCACACGAGACAATATCTTCGTATGATGAGAAGGATTGTGATACTAAAGCTCGACGGAGAAATGGTTTTAACCAATCAAAGAAACGATCATTCTTACTCCTTAGGTTACGTATATAATCTGCAGCATACCTTTCAAACCTTGTAAAGTTGGCCTCATACTTTGTGACATTCTCATCCTCCTTTTGTCTCAAACTCAGAAATTGCCTTTCCATATCTGCTCGATGGTCATGAGGAAAGTATTTTTCTAAGAAAATCTCTTTGAACTCCCTCCATTCCATATTCGATACGTCATCATCTTCCTTTGTATTTTGAATCAATGACCACCATTGATCGGCATCTCAAGTGAGGCGGTAAACTGCCATGATAACCTTCTCTCTTTCGCTACTCCCCAAGGCGTGGAATATTTTCTCTAAGGGGTTTATCCATTGCTCAGCTACTAACGGATTTGTACCCCCATTAAATGTTGGTGGTTTTTGCCTCATGAAGCGGTCTAGCATTGATCCTCCACGTTGCGGATCTGGGTGCTCCATACGAGTAAGGTTATTATTCATAACCTGCGTGAGTTGTCCCAGTACGGTGAGAAGCTGATCAGCACCAGCTGTATCTCCAGATCCACAATAATTATCTTGAGCAGGAGGGCAATCCCTACAAGGAGTTCGTGCATTGATAAGGTTTCCATTACTTCCACTAGGCTCCATTTCTAAACAATGGCATAAACTAGATTAGTTTATGAATCAAAATACATAATTCCATACTTGTTAAACACTTTACATAAATTAAACTATTTATGGATATAATCCATAATCATAAAAAGAAATGTTTTCTTTGAGGAACACTACTACAAAAACGGGCAAGGGAAGCGCGCCCTTATAACAGCGCTAAGCAAAAACGCTGATAAAGGATACCCTATATCAGCGCTAATATTACAGCGCTGAAAAAGCTAATTTTTATCAGCGCTTTCTTAGCGCTGATAATATAAATATTTATCAGCGCTAGAAAAGCGCTGATAAATATGATCTGTATCAGCGCTAAAATATTAGCGCTGATACAGTTGGTCTTTATCAGCGCTTTTTGAGCGCTGATAAAGGTTTCCTATATAAGCGCTAAAAAAGCGCTGATACAGAACACCTCTATCAGCGCTCAAAAAGCGCTGATAAAAATTATCTTTATCAGCGCTAAAAAAGCGCTGATAAAGAGACCCGTTATCAGCGCTATAATTGTAGCGCTGATACGGGGAATCTTTATCAGCGCTTTTCTAGCGCTGATAAATCATAATATTATCAGCGCTAGAAAAGCGCTGATAAAGCTAGATTTTATCAGCGCTATAATTTTAGCGCTGATAAAGGTAGCCTTTATCAGCGCTTTTTTAGCGCTGATAAAACCTTAGTCGACTTTTTTATAAAGTCGGTCGCACAGTGCCCTCGTTTTATCGCAGCTAAAGCTCTCGCGGAACCGTAACCCTGCTACTCTTCTCCCGAATACCGCTGCTGTGTTCGCTTCGCCGGAGCTTGCCGCCCTCGGTACAGTCGCCGTCCTCCGCCGCCCGCAACACCCTCGGCCGACCTCCACCGCCTGCCGCCCTCGGCTGCCCGCAACGCCCTCGGCCGCCGTTCTCTGCCGCCCTCGGCCGCCCTCCGCCGCCCTCGGCCGCTCTCCACCGCCTCCGTCGCCCTCCGCCTCACTCGGCCGCCCTCGGTCGCCCTCCGCGGCCGCCTTCCGCAACCCGCAACGCCCTCGACCAACTAAGGGTATGAATTCTATTCTAGTTTTATTTATTTGTTTCAAACATTCATGGAATCCCTTCAAGTTGTTATGGAATGTATAAAACCTACTAGAATTTGTCTTATGTAATGGAGAGTTGAGGCATGGTGTAGTTTAATGTCCTAAAACCAGGACCTTTGTGCAGGTTTCCATTTTGTTCTGATAAGGAGGGGAAATGATTCACCCTTTTCACTATAGTATAACCAAGAATGTTCTACCATAATCATGCATGAGGGGGGGGGGGGGTGGTAGATGTAAATTTTAACCCAGGGGTTCATGAATCCAAGGATTGATATGGTACTTAAATGTCATAGGGTGTTTGATGGTAGTAAAATCCATTATTGAGGACGAAATTGTCTTTGGTTGACATGCCTTTTTAGTGGGAAACATATGCAGATCCACCAGTGCATATTGTGATTAGTCAAATAAAGGTGACCTTAGGACGATGACCGCTCATTTCCGATGGCCATGGAAGGATATGAGGATTAAGACCTTTTTGTGCATAGTGTATGGTTTTTGAAAGGAAGAGACCTTTTTGGCTCCGACATAGTGACAATGGGGAAATTTATGTCTCATGAATAGACCCTAAATATGATGTTTATGTATCACCATGTTTCTTGTGATGGAAAGAATCAAGCTGTACATAGATATTTTAAGTTAAAACTACATGCATGGGTCTAACCCACACAAAGGGAGGGGGAATGTTTAGTTTTTGGGGTGTCTGGACTAGAACATAATGACTTAGGCATTACTATAGAATCAAACCAACTATAGTACTTGAAATCATGCATTTTAGAATCATGCAATTAGAACTATGGTAGAACTTTTTAGTGTCATATTGTGGGGACTGATTCCTTGAAAATCCTGAGTAACTTAATGGAAAATCAGTCTAAGATAATTTGACATGCGCTGGACATGAAGGTGGAGAAAGGTGTAGACTATGACACCATGGATTCTCGAATCGATAAGAATAAGTCCATGCACGCAACTTTTTACCATGCACGCAACTCTCTTTACAAACTCCTATTGAATGCAATTCTACGCGATTCAAAGCCTCATATTTTCTATAAAAGTTGAGATACTAAATTAAGGGGGTATCCTATTATTTATAATCGTTTCTGAACATGAACACATGTTTATCCCAAAGTGTGTAAAACCATGTTTGATGTCACATTAGGTGCATACGTATCTTTTTCTCCTAATAAAGTGATAGATAATCATCTTTTTAGTGAATCTAATATTCTTTTTTATGAATCTTGATTATAGGTTAGACTACTTGATCTCCTTCCAAGGAAGTGGTTCCCTTCTACTGTATTTGGAAGTCTTCTTTTGTGTACTTGAACCATAAATACTAATATTTGAGATTCAAATAGGATGAAGATGAATAAAGATTGGATGGATTCTAATCGTTTAACAATAGAGTACGAGAACGGAGTGAAAGAGTTCATCAAGTTTGCAAAGGATCACACAAAGGATCCTTCTCAAATCCTTTGTCCGTGTTTACGTTGTTGTTATTCTAGACTACTTACTCCAGAGGAGTTGGAAGAACATTTGATATGTCACGGAATAGATCGGAGTTATAAATGTTGGAATAAACACGGAGAAAAAGCGAATGTAGCTACTGGCTGGGATAAAACTGCGTTTTATGGATCGTCAGATATGAATACAAATATAGATAATGAAGAAGACCGTATGGAGGATGTGATTACAGATGTCAATGATGATGAAGATCGTATTGAGGAAATGACAAAGACAATTCAAGATGAACCCCGTGATTGCCCAAAATTGTTTGAGAAGTTAAAGAGTTGTGCAAAGACGCCATTGTATGCTGCTTGCACTAAGTATACAACATTGTCAGCTGTACTGAAGTTGTATAAATTGAAAGCAGGCAATGGATGGAGTGATGTCAGTTTTACGGAACTACTTGCTCTCTTGAATGACATGCTTCCGGAAGATAATGAGCTCCCAAGCCGGACGTATGAAGCTAGACGAATGCTACGCTCGATGGGAATGATTTCTGAAAGAATACATGCCTGCCCGAAAGACTGTATATTGTTTCGAAAGGAGAACAAATCACTTACAGAATGCCCAAAGTGTGGTGCTTCTCGATACAAGAAAGATAAATCCAATCCTACGAAAGTTGTATGGTACTTTCCAATCATTCCAAGGTTTAGGCGTTTATATGGAAGTAAAGAAACTGCAAGACAATTGTCGTGGCATGCAGATAAAAGAAATAAAGATGGGTTATTACGTCATCCGGCCGACTCTCCTCAATGGAAGAAAATTGATCATGAGTATCCTGAATTTGGAAAAGAGCCGAGAAACCTTCGTCTTGCGTTATCTACAGATGGAGTGAATCCTTTTGGTTTTCAAAGCAGCACTCATAGTACATGGCCTGTTATGTTGCTAAATTATAACTTGCCACCCTGGTTATGCATGAAGCGAAAATTCATCATGTTATCTATGCTTATATCAGGACCAAAACAACCAGGTAACGATATTGATGTTTATCTGACTCCTTTGATCGAGGATTTGAAGTTATTGTGGGACTCAGGTGTAATGTTGTATGATGCTTATAAAAGTGAATACTTCACGTTGAGAGCGATGTTGTATGGGACAATAAATGATTTCCCTGCTTATGGAAATTTGTCAGGCTATAGCATTAAAGGAACTCAAGGGTGTCCCGTGTGCGAAGAAGATACAGAATCAATTAGGTTGAAACATTCATCGAAATCTGTGTTTCTAGGACATCGTAGATTTCTACCTCGTCGGCATAAGTACCGATCTTGGACGACATCATTCAATGGAAGTTCAGAAAAACGCACAACACCGTCTCCACTAACAGGTGATCAGCTGTTTGAGAAAGTAAAAGATATGAACACTGTTTTTGGTAAACCATTTTCGAAAAACCTTACGAAAATCGGTTGGAAAAAGAGATCAGTTTTTTTTGAATTACCATACTGGAATTGTTTGTACGTCAGACATTTTCTTGATGTGATGCATGTGGAAAAAAATGTATGTGATAGTGTTATTGGAACGTTGCTAAATGCCCCTGGCAAAACAAAAGATGGAATTAAGGCAAGGTTGGACATGGTTGACATGGGAATACGAGAAGAGTTGGCTCCCGTGAAAGGTGAAAATCGAATGTTTCTTCCTCCTGCTGCTTATACTCTTTCTAGGGCAGAGAGATATCAGTTTTGCAACTTCTTTAATGATGTAAAGGTTCCAGAGGGGTACTCATCAAATATCAAGAACATTGTGTCAATGAATGATTTGAAGTTAAAAGGTTTGAAATCACATGATTGCCATGTTTTGATGCAAGATCTAATTCCTATAGCTTTACGTTGCATTTTACCCAAGAATGTTCGTCATACGTTAACCAAACTTTGTTTCTTTTTCAAAGCTATATGTAGCAAAGTTTTAGACCCGGGGAAATTGCCAGCTATGGAAAAAGAAATTGTCATCATATTATGTGAATTAGAAATGTTCTTCCCGCCAACATTCTTTGATATGATGGTTCATTTGATGATTCACTTGGTGAGAGAGATTCGACTTTGTGGTCCTGTGCACTATAGATGGATGTATCCTGTTGAACGGTATATGAAGATTTTGAAAGGATATGTCAAAAATCGAAGTCGGCCAGAGGGTTGTATAGTGGAGCGATATATTGTTGAGGAAGCCATTGAATTTTGTATTGAATACCTATCTGATGTGGAAAGCATTGGTCTCCCGAAATCTCGTCACACTGGACGCATTGAGGGTGAGGGAATTTCTGGAAGAGAAGTTGTAACAATCAGTATTACAGATCGGGAGCAGGCTCATCTTTATGTTTTGCATAACAGTTGGGAGGTTGCTCCATATATTGAAACTCACAAAGAAATTCTTAGGCAGTTGAATCCATCGAGGGCTGAAAAATGGTTAGCAGATACACATATTCTTAAGAAATACTCATATCACATCAACACACCAAACAAAAATAGAGTCATCAAAAAGGGATGCAATAGTGAAGGACTTGCTGAAAACATTTGAACGCAAGATTACAGATGACAGACTTTTCCTAATACCAACCATGCAGGGGTAATACTCTACGATTAAAGCATATCAATTATATTTTCACTTTTTTTATTACTTATTCCTTTTTGTGTTTTTAGGCAACATTGGTTGCTAATTGCGGTGAACTTGGATACTCCGAAGATTTACTTTCTGGATTCAAAGTTAGGATATCCATCAAACCGACCATACATGATGGAGTTTGTGAATCTGTAAGACACTACATCTTACGTTTTAGGTCTAAACATCAATTTATATAATATATATTATCTTTTACTGAGGATTCTGTTATGATAGGGCGGTGTACCAATATCGTCTAAATCATGGTATGAGGACAGGGGCTAAGCATAAGGAGCCGAGCAAGTACTACGTCTGGACAAATATCAGGGTATATATAATAAAATTTCACTATCCAAACACACCTCAACACAAGTTATTTATTCTCCTAATGATCAATTTTTTTGCAGTGTCCAAAACAAACAAACGATAATGATTGCGGTTATTATGTTTGTAAATTTATGAAAGAGATCGTTTTTCATCAGCAAACTAGCATCCCTAAAGAGGTATTTTCAAAAACAATTACTAGTTCGTTTAAGTTATTTATTAATTCTTTATTTTTTTATTTTGCAGTACTACTATGACTGCCGAAAAGCCTCATACTCACAAGACGATATAGATGTGTTCAGAAACGAGTGGGCCGCATACCTGATGACAGATTGTACACAAATACAATGATGATCTGACTTGGGGACATGTACAATTGGTGGTCATTTTTGAGAGGGGTTAAGGGGATCAAAAGATAAAATATTGTTGTATGTAAATGTTCGTAGCAAAATTGTAATTGTTATTAAATAAAACATTCTTTCTCCAATGAGTCATTTTTCCATTTTAACAGATGATATGCACCAGCAACATGCAAGAATGTTGAACCACTAAAATGGTCGCTCTCTTGTTTAAAATGGACACCACTTTAATTGAAAACAACAACTGACCTACGGAAATCTGACCAGACGCATCTGGATTGCCTTCATCCTTTAGGAGAAGGATCCACGGGTCCTTGGTGACGTGTACGAGTCAACCCCGCCTCAATCCGAGGCACGGTGTGACCGCTACCACCCAAAGGGTCGCTCTCTTGTTTAAAATGGACACCACTTTAATTGGAAACAACAACTGACCTACGTAAATCTGACCAGACGCATCCGGATTGCCTTCATCCTTTAGGAGAAGGATCCACGGGTCCTTGGTGACGTTTACGAGTAACATGCAAGAATGATGGACCACATTTCTTTGGCCTTTGGACAAAAAAACCAGTAAAATCTCCAAAATACCTTCATATCATGCATGAACCAGTAAAATCTCCAAAATACCTTCATATCACGCAGTTCTGAAAAGAGTCACTATTTAAAAGAAAGTCACAAATTTAGATACATCTCGAGATGGTCAGTTGTTGATTTCACTTAAAATTAAGTCCATTTTTAACAAAACAGTGACACTGTGAGTGGTGTCGGCCACACCGGGCCTCGGATTGATGCGGTGTTGAATCGTACACGTCACACATGAGTCATTGATCATTGTGAAAAAGTATCAACGCAATCAGAAGCCGTTAGATCGATTTGGCATATGTACGTAAAATATTGTCCATTTTAAACTAAATACATACACTTGGAGTGATACCGGTCACACCGCGCCTCGGATTGAGACCCCACCCTTTCCCCTCGGCTGTCAAAAATCATAACCAGATAGTCGAAGGGTGATTTTGACAGCCGAGGGGAAAGGGTGGGGTCTGAAGACATTGTAGGATATGTCGAAGGGTGATTTTGTGTGTGACTGGTATCACTCCAAGTGTATGTATTTAGTTTAAAATGGACAATATTTTACGTACATACGCCAAACTGATCTAACGGCTTCTGATTGCATTGATACTTTTTCACAATGATCAATGACTCATGTGTGACGTGTACGATTCAACACCGCATCAATCCGAGGCCCGGTGTGGCCGACACCACTCACAGTGTCACTGTTTTGTTAAAAATGGACTTAATTTTAAGTGAAATCAACAACTGACATACGGCAAACCGACCAAACACATTGGGATTCTATTGAAACTTAAGGACAACTATCCATGGGTCAAATGTGACGTGTAAGATTCAACCCCGCCTCAATCAGAGGCGCGGTGTGACCGGTATCACTCCAAGTGTATGTATTTAGTTTAAAATGGACAATATTTTACGTACATACGCCAAACCGATCTAACGGCTTCTGATTGCATTGATACTTTTTCACAACAATCAATGACTCATGATACATAGAGAAATTCACTGGCCACCTTCGAGAATGATCTGAAGCACAAACCATGACAGCATTATGTTTTTAACTTCAGCACCTCAATTGAGAATGTGACACCTTTCAGGACTTGGCGCCATTGTATGTCGTTTCGTCCACTGAATGGGTCTATCCTTTTATTTAATTTTTTTAACTTCAGTCAAATATTCTAGAAAGATGTCGCGGCAGATCCTTCACCATTTTGTTTTGCTGAACATCTCATTACATTGTTAAAAAAAAGCAGGGTGTCTTGCATGGGCAATACGTTCTTGTATTGAAGATGATGCACTCCCATTTATTCGAACCCACATGGTTAATTATTTTGTTTAAGCCTAATGATTGATTTAATTATTGTGGAACACATAATCATGAAAATCGTATGATGGTTGTACCCAGATAGGACTCCAATTCATTGGTTAAATCTATTTTCTCATGAGATGTTATGTATGAGATTAGGGAGTAAACCTAGTCCATTAAAATGGGAGTGCATCATCTTCAATACACGAACGTATTGCCCATGCAAGACACCCTGCTTTTTTTTAACAATGTAATGAGATGTTCAGCAAAACAAAATGGTGAAGGATCTGCCGCGACATCTTTCTAGAATATTTGACTGAAGTTAAAAAAATTAAATAAAAGGATAGACCCATTCAGTGGACGAAACGACATACAATGGCGCCAAGTCCTGAAAGGTGTCACATTCTCAATTGAGGTGCTGAAGTTAAAAACATAATGCTGTCATGGTTTGTGCTTCAGATCATTCTCGAAGGTGGCCAGTGAATTTCTCTATGTATCATGAGCGTTCTAATGCATATCTTGTTTGGAAGATCATTGTAGTAGACAACGATCTAAAAGTGGGGGATGAGTGCATATCTGAGCATGTCTTTAGTAGTGTCCCTCAAAATGTCTTTAAACTGACCATCTTGAGATGTATCTAAACTTGTGACTTTCTTTCAAATAGTGACTCTTTTCAGAACTGCGGGAGTTAACATTTCTCCAACATATTCACACACAAAATCACCCTTCGACATATCCTACAATGTCTTCAGACCCCACCCTTTCCCCTCGGCTGTCAAAAAAACCTAAAAGACCATGGCTAGCAATGATCATTCCAAAATGCATTTAAACTGAAACCTTCCAGAAAAAAATAGAGTAGAATACTTGCAAGTTGTAACTTAGGTCGCTTTCCACAAGCCGATTTCCACATTGTTTGTAGCAACCACATTTGCTCCAACACTCTAATGATCTTCATTGCTTCATGTCTTTTATACTCTTCCATAAACCCTTCTCTAAGAAGGTCAACTATCGTGTATGCATACTCACCTTCAAATGTGACGTGTACGAGTCAACCCCGCCTCAATCTGAGGCCTGTTGTGGCTGACACAACTCCAAGTGCCTCTGTTTTGTTCAAAATGGACTTATTTTTAAGTGAGAAATCAACAACTGACATACGGGAAACCGACCAAACGCCTTCGGATTGTGTTGACACTTTAGGACAACGATTCATGGGTTATATGTGACGTGTACGACTCAACCCCGCCTCAATCCGAGACGCGGTGTGACCGGTATCACTCCAAGTGTATGTATTTAGTTTAAAATGGACAATATTTTATGTACATACGCCAAACTGATCTAACGGCTTCTGATTGCATTGATACTTTTTCACAATGATCAATGACTCATGTGTGACGTGTACGATTCAACACCGCATCAATCCGAGGCCCGGTGTGGCCGACACCACTCACAGTGTCACTGTTTTGTTAAAAATGGACTTAATTTTAAGTGAAATCAACAACTGACATACGGCAAACCGACCAAACACATTGGGATTCTATTGAAACTTAAGGACAACTATCCATGGGTCAAATGTGACGTGTAAGATTCAACCCCGCCTCAATCAGAGGCGCGGTGTGACCGGTATCACTCCAAGTGTATGTATTTAGTTTAAAATGGACAATATTTTACGTACATACGCCAAACCGATCTAACGGCTTCTGATTGCGTTGATACTTTTTCACAACAATCAATGACTCATGTGTGACGTGTACGATTCAACACCGCATCAATCTGAGGCACGGTGTGGCCGACACCACTCACAGTGCCTCTCTTTTGTTCAAAATGGACTTATTTTTAAGTGAAATCAACAACTGACATGCGGCAAACCGACCAAACGCATTTGGATTCTGTTGAAACTTAAGGACAATGATCCATGGGTCAAATTTGACGTGTAAGAGTCAACCCCGACTCAATCCGAGGCCCGGTGTGGCCGACACCACTCAAAGTGCCTCTATTTTGTTCAAAATGGATTTATTTTTAAGTGAAATCAACAACTGACATACGGGAAACCGACCAAACGCCTTAGGATTGTGTTAACACTTTAGTACAATGATCCATGGGTCATATGTGACGTGTACGAGTCAAACCTGGGGTGGATTACATGGCTTTCCTACATGGAATATATCCCACTACACGTCTTTAATGAGCCAGCTACGCAGTTTATCCCTTGTACAGATACACAGGAAGAATCACACGAGATCGACGTCATGTACTAACATAGGGCAAGGGTGCATAAGAGGACACAAGATCAAAGGGTAACACGTATATGTTTTTTAACATGCCATGTAATTTCCTATTGATATGACATGTATATTCACACAGGCAGCTGAACATTGGAGTTACCCAGGGTAAAGCGACAAGGCATGTGACCCTTTAAATGACACATAATTTTATGTACCATGATTGATCTCTTTGAACACTATATCAAGGACATATTTCATTAGGGTTGGCTCCCATGATCCTTCCTAGGATGGTTTTGGTATCTTTTCCGACTTACGGTAGTACGATCGCTTCAGCAGGACGTCCTAGACATAGTTGGAGTCTCTCTGAAAGTCCTGGAGTGAGATCATATATCTATTTTTGAGGTCCAGGTAGAGTCATGTATCAACGCAACCAATCCTACCAGACATTGATCCTATATATAGAATGTTAATCTTGATGTCTCATTACAGTACCCCAATTTATGATATGTTACCTTTTTTGTATTAATATACATAATTACTAAGGGTGATGGTTGGGAGAGTTAGGATATCCTTTTTATGTATTGCAGAATGATTCAAGGAGCACGGGCTCTGCACGATTTGTCAAAACCAAGTGGCAATCCAAGGAGAAACAATGCATAGTGGAATGTTCTAGTATTTATCTTCTGAGTTGTGTAGGAATATTTTGTGATACTATGTAATGAGGTAGTTTTGCTTTCTGGGTAGATGGTATCTAACTCATGGTAAGAACACTGTTTGGTTGGGTTGTGATCGGTTGATGACATGCTTGTGGTTGATATACTGGTTTTTGTGCAGGTCTGTGGTTGATATACTGGTTTTTGTGCAGGTCTGCTCGGCTGGCTGTAATAGTGCAGGTTTTTTATTAGCAGCAGGCAGGGATTTAACAGCGCTTTTTTAGCGCTGTTAAATGTCGCCTTTAACAGCGCTAAAAAAGCGCTGTTAAAGGAGATATTTAACAGCGCTAAAAAAGCGCTGTTAAAGGAAACATATAACAGCGCTTTTTTAGCGCCATTAAAGGTATCCTTTAACAGCGCTTTTTTAGCGCCATTAAAGGTGACATTTAACAGCGCTTTTTTAGCGCTGTTAAAGGTGACATTTAACAGCGCTAAAAAAAGCGCTGTTAAAGGACCCCTCCTTTATCAGCGCTGAGCTTTACAGCGCTTTTCTAGCGCTGTTAAAGCCCGATTTTAGCGCTGTTATTTCCCGTTTTTGTAGTAGTGGAAGTATGTACTCATAACCCTTCATAGTGGTTTGTAAATAAAATGAGAATTATCCTAAGCATATCCCCCGGGAGTGTCGTAACCAAGAGTGCAGCAAGGCCCGTTGTCGTGCACCAGTTCCCGTTCGAGTCTAGCTCAAAGCAGTGTTTTCGGGTTTTACCCCTAGGTACATCTATGCCAGAGCCGCCTCTACCTGCTCGTATCCAGACATGGATGTATTGCTCGGAAAACTGATAACATCTCTATAATACCAAAATTCAAGGAAGTTATTCTATACTAATCCTCAAAGTCTATCATTGGGATATGTGCTCTAATCAGAGATTATCTAAATCTAGCTTCCAAGGTTAGTACTAAACTGCCTCTGATACCAACTGTAACGCCCCGACCCCAGCTACCCAGAGTTGGTGCATTACTTCGTAACATTGGCATGATCACAAAAGATCAAGTCTCAAAAGACCGATTAGTTTAGTAGCCTTGGAAACACTAGATACATTCATAAATGTTACATTACATCACAAAGTGAAAAACTATAATAACATAGTCTCCATAGTCCACACTTCTATCCTCTTCGGACTATCCCTGCAGGTCATTCATAAAATACTTCTTCACATCCTGGAAAATATTAAAACATTGAAAGGGGTGAGCTCAGATGCTCAGTATGGTTAACAATATAGAGGAAGCTTTCATAAATAAACATTAACATTTAAGGGAATGTATAACTAAAACAAAAGCCTTTTAAACTTTAACTTCAACATAATATGGCAAAAGTAAAATGAGATAATGCCATTCACTTCTTCACATGGATATTCTACTGGTCAAATAATCACATGCAATATCAATAACCACTTTCATAATGAGGGAATGTATAATGCCAGACATTCTGAAACATTTTGTCATGGCCTCGGCCAAGACGTCTAAAATGATTAAGGCCTCGTCCAAAACCATAAATCAAATTGGGAAAGGGCCTCGGCCAATTCCACATCTAGTTGTCTCATTAGACCTACCGATGCATCGAGGAGCTATAGCGGGCTCCACCCATCACTTATTAAGTCCAATAGATTCCTCATATGAATAGGTTTAAACATATCATAAACCATAACATAATCGTATCACATAAAACATGCATAAAAGAAACATAACATTTCCACATTTCTACCACAAGATATCAATACAACACATTGATATAATAAAAACGCTTTCAAAACCATTTTCAATACCAAAATAAAAGAAAGTTAAAACTTTGTATTTATTTTTCATTAAAAAAATGATGGCTTGTAGAGGAAGCCGAAACTCAAATAATGGTCACGGCGCCGGAGAAGTCGTTGTCGACGCATACGTACGACAAAAACATTCCCTTTTGTCGTTTAGTAAACTCTTCGTATAAAAAAGAATCCTTTTGAATAAACGTAAAAGGCAAAGGGGTTTATACCCCGTATGAAAGAAAGTTGTGTATAAAACCAAATATGCCTCAATGAGAGGGGATTGGGACAAAGTCCATAAAAAGATCATTTTTAAATAAAATATATCTATTATTTGTATTCACTATACTTACACATAAATAAAGTATAAATACAATATACGACATAATAATATCATGACATAATTTGAAAGTAGGAGATTAACCCAAAGAATAGAAATTGGGTTAAGAAGTTCCCTTACCTTGTGTCCGACTTGACTCAACCGTTATTTAAACTCCTGAATAATAATCTAGAGTTAATATATACCTTATTAAGAACCATTTTCAATTTCATTATCCTTTTTATATCACTTATTACAATGTTATGAACTTTATGTAATTATTTAAGTTAATAACGGTCGTTTTGTCGATCTTTGGTACTTGAGTCAACAATAAACATCTTATAATTACAAGTTGTTTATGTGGTAGAATATCCATTATCTCCAGAATTATATTCATGATTTAGATGTCTTATATATCATATATATCCAGTATATACATTCATTTATAATATTACGTAACATTTAGAGGTAAGAAATGAAATGCACCGTTCATGGAGACGGTAAGCCGTACGTACGCATGAACGCTACTTTCATTTAAATTTCATATTTAATGGAACTAAATCATAATGATATAAATTTATAATACAATTCCATTATAATATAGTGTATAATACCATTTACTCCATCCTTTATACATCCCACATATGGCATTAACGATTCAAATCACCTT
The DNA here is from genome assembly GCA_963277665.1 of Viscum album. Classification (NCBI taxonomy): domain Eukaryota; kingdom Viridiplantae; phylum Streptophyta; class Magnoliopsida; order Santalales; family Viscaceae; genus Viscum; species Viscum album. Next base: position 220,571,799 of record OY728158.1, read on the forward strand.
GAGGGGGCGGTAGTCCACACTTATTAAAATGAAATTATCGCGTTTTACCCATAATGGAAATCATAAAGTATGCCATAAATGAGAAATAAAGAAGCATAAGTAAAACCTAAACATATTTTATATCATATATAAAAATTGTGACATCTTAATGGCTACATTTGAAGGTGTTATATGAGTGTTGAACAATCATCGTTTCGTGAGGCAGAAATTCGCCATCCACAGAAACCGTATGTTCTTTAACCATTAGATGTAGGTGTGTGTAAGTGTAGCTAGAATACTTCTTATAACAACATCCTATTATATTTAGGATACTGGTGTTGTTACAAAAGAAATTAATAAAAAGAGTTTAGTGGGATGGAGAAGAAAAATAAAACAAAACAACATTAGAGAAGACATTACCTCAAAATCGGGTAACTCTTTTTGATTTCAGCCAAAGGCTTCCTTGGGAAGAGTTCTTCCAAAAGTAAGGCTTCTAGGAGTAAGAGGGGGAATTTGGGAGAGTATTTGGGTAGAGTTTGGCCGAGCCAAATGGCTTGAAAGTGTAAATGAGGTGGTAGAGGTGGGGGCCTTTTATAAGTGGAGAGGAGGGGAACTTTTGGAATGATTAAAATGTTATATTATTTCACAATGCTTTTCGGATTCTAAAGGTCCCACACTTATATAATTCGAAGCTAAGGTGATAAGGTTTCTAAATCTATTCATCCAATAGGCTTTGGAAAAGTGCAAGCCTTGGATTTTGAATTATCTTCCCATTTTATTTAAATCGTTAAATAATGAGGTCATCGCTGCATCATAATGATGTCATAAATAATTTAATTTATTTAATGTCTAAAAATTATAAAAAAAATACAATGATGTAGGAAAGCTTTTTAGATTTCTAATGAATATTTATAGTCAAAATTTGTACTTGTGTAACCCCAATTAAAAACTATTTTAGTAAAATAACTCATGTTTGTGTCAATTTAATTTTAACATTAAATAAATATATATTAATGTCATTTTCCAACTAAAGTGGATCCATGGGGTCCCCAAGTTGACCCATGGGTTGTCTTGGTCGGCCATGACTCATCCAATAGGAGTAGGACAAGTGTCATGCTCATCTCATATTATTAAAACATTATTTGTACCTTAAACTACACTAATTACCTCTAATCGCGATTAAGAACTTAAAAGTTACTATTCACCAAAAAATTATTTTAATCTCATTGAACCACATTTTACTTATCAATGACAACCATGTATGTCGTATTTTTGAAAATCAAATCACAGAAGTGGTAATATTTCATTTAAACGAAAAATCAGTTATTTAACTACCACTTAGTGGTTTCACTATTCATCAAAAATTGATGTTTTTCAGAACAAGGCCAAAATTTCACCCTAAGCTATAATTGATATTCTGAATTCAAAAATGATGTCTGTTTTACAAAATTACAAACATATAAATTTCATTAATTAATTTTATAATTAATTTCCGCTGTTACGACAAATAGCGTGTTTTTAAGAAACAATTTATATCAAAAGATTGGCAATTGTTTATGTCCAATTTCAATGTTAAATTAATTCTAATGACCACCATTGGATAAAATGGTAAAAATATATTCTAATTAAACCTTAAAACCACTATATAGTATAATTTATCACAATAAATTATTTTGATTAAAAAAGTTGTTTTAAAGTATTTTTCACTATTCATAAAAATTAGAAGTTCTCCGAAAAATACCAAAAATTCAACATTGGCTAATTTCGATATTCCGAATCCAAAAATGAATTCCATTTTGAAATATTAAATTTCTATAATTTTAAAAAGTGGTTATTACTATTCATAATGGCTACTTTGATTAGTCGCGGTGTTTTAGAACTCGAAGTTGCGTACAATGCAAGCTATTGCATTATTGAATGAGAAGCGTATCGTGGAAGCTCGGGGTGTTACACTTAAAAACCGTGCAACCTATTATCTCCACAATAAAACTCTCATAGACTTAAAATTTTCAATGGATGGTTTAGTTAAAACATATTGTGAAAGGTATACCACTAATTTAAGAGAATAATACTTGAAAAAATTGACATTGATGGCACAATTTTTCCAATCATGAAAACATTCTACCCTTGAAGGTCATCCATAATCATGATGAAAAAACAATAATGGGTACTCTTACTCAAACAATGACTTCCACTCCCACGTCTCGTGCACACCATTCCAATGATTTCAAAGAACACATACCATTGGGATAAAATTTCCCTAAATAAACATCTCTTGGGAATCCACAATTGTCTCTAACCATTCAAAGATTGACAAATTAGGCTCTAGCTCTAGAACTTCCAAATTCAAACATGTGGGAAATATCTAGGTTGTACTTCATAAATTTGGATACATAGAATAATTGATCAATATATGTCATTTAAGAAGTTATTGATAACCTATATTCCTTATTTCTAATCCTCTTAGTGATACCAAAATCCATGATATACCTGGATGTTAGCTTTCCCTTTGTTCCACATAGATGATGGCCTAAACGAGGTGCCACCTACTAGAATAACCGATCACCCAAAAATTACTCCAGATCATGATGCCACTCATCATAATATTATTTTTTTAAGAATGTTACCTATCAATAAATATTCAATGATCAACAACACTATCTCATATTTCCCTAGTATAAGGCTCAACAACAATAGTGAGGTCGCACATACCTAATCCCAACATAGGGGGCACTGACACAAAAAACCATAGAACACCTAAAAATAAGCCATTAAAATAGAGTATTGAAAATTTATATTATATGAATATTCAATGTCACAACCCGACTTAACCAAAAGGAGGGAAGGTTCAGCAGATTGACAGTCCCTTCCTTCTTTAAGTTGAAGGAGAGATCATGACCCCTGAGACTTGTCTTCAATAGGTCCCAGATTGGTGACTAGCACCAAGGGTATCAAAATTTATCACAAATGGAAGGAATTACCCCTTTTTGTTTTATAGCATCGGGAGATAGGACGATGAAACTCAACAACACCAAGATAAATGAAACATAAATCCAAAAGTAGATCATTCCCACATGCATGTTCCAAAGGTAAAATCCACAAAGTAAAAAAAAGGTGACTACAAAGGTAAGTACCAAAGAAAGAAAAAAAACAGCAACATCAACTACCTCAAAGGTCCGAACTAGTATGGTCCTGCGGGATACCTGAAGTCCTCCCGGAAACCTGAAAGCAATTTTATAAATGTAGGGTGAGAATGCAAGTACACTCAATAGGGAAAATCAAATAATCTCGTGCACATGTGGGGGAACGTACTATTGTCCCATGTGAAAAGGATTAAACCAAACACCTATCATGGTAAACTATCCACCCAAGCCTCACGAAGGAACGCTGCCCAAATAACGCAAGTCATGTAATATATATAATTAGATCACATAGATGTTTGGGTACCCCATGCCACTTTCTCATTGGTTATTGATACATCCTACGCATCGGACCAATCCCACCATTCTCACCGCAGTCCCACTGCCACACCCGCCCGCACACACCTGGGCCACAACCACACGCAGTACCACTTCCGAATTCCACCCGCAAACACCCGGTCCTCAACTATCATATGTAACCACGCCTACAAACACTTGGGCTAGAACAACCACCACCACGCCCGAAGACACCTGTGCTAGAAAATCCATTTCCACGGCTGAAGACACCTGGGCCTCATCTCGAAGACACTTGGGAAACCACCTGTCGCACACACCTGGCCAACCACCACACTACCCCGCCTGAAGGTTCTTGGGCTAATAATAGACCTCAAGCCATCACAGCCTGCCCGAAGATACTTGGGCTATCCGGGAAAGGGAGTATAAAAGGAGCTAAGAACCAACCACTAATAATAGTGTTGGGAAAAACACCCTCCCCCATGAAATGTGGGTGTTCGGCACTAAGTGCTCAACTTGGGTGGGGCACGAATAAAAAACACAAAGCTACAAGTATATATATATATATATAAGTAACAAGAACACACCCCAAACTAGTTTTTTCTTCAGATAACCTACAGATCACAACGGAACTCAAGTCTGAGTCACAGCTCTAGCCAACAAAACCCATTTGTCCCATTCTTGTTTTCATGTTCAGTAATAATGTTCAAATAAGTTCATGCACTACTGGGAAAATAACACCATTAGCATAACCAGGGAAAATAATCCAGCCAAGAGTATAAAAACAGGGGATCCCATCTCCTCCCACATCTCTAGAAACCGACCTGTTAGGGAATTTTCAGATTTAAAGATTTAACACACTCCATGATTTCAATACCATGCATCTTAACCGTGGGTTATCACAGAAGGGTTAATCCTGGTGCTTTCAATTTATTCATCCAGGTATACATGATTGACCAATTTTTACTTTTCAAAGCAGGAGATTATAATTACAAAACAAGCCATTTAAAACATCACGGCGGGTTCATTAGTGCACAGACAATGACCACAAACGACCTCAATTTTAAGAAGTACCTATGCCAGCACAACTCACAAAGATGATTTTAATATAAACAACAAGAACGATCACATCCCCCCCTTCATTCCTTACAGGGTCTGTTCATTATCTTTAGTTAGGTCTGGTTTATCTAATTATACAGAAACAAAAACACACCCACCCCGCATGATACACAAAGGAGAGAGGCAAAGGGGAAATTCACTACATGTTGATAGATGATCGACGTTTAGGCCGAGTGTGTAACTTTTATAGATAACGATGAGGCTCGCCCGATGCACCAAAAGGTGTTCGTGAAAATCCGTGATTGAGGAAAGAAGAAACCACAGCTAACCCTTAGTTTATAAGAGGCGCAGACGGTTGAGGTGAGAACGCGAAACAACGTAAGGCGCGGGGTCGTGGGTTTGCCACGCGTCCCCACTTTTCATTAATGAGGGGTCAGGTGGTTTAAACCCACTCATTAATTAGTTATGTATTTAATTAAATCACTTATGCAGTTCTTTAAAAAATGCTAAAACCAGTCATAATAGGGTTTAAAACCCTAATTACACAAGAAGAAACGCCACTGGAAAGAACCTGCAGGGTAGGCCAGAGCCACCAGTGGATGAGGGCTACCTGTGGGTTATAGCAACCGGTAGGCCAAGGCCACTGGTACGCCAGGGTTACCGGTAAGCAAAGGCTACTGGTCCACCAAGGATACCGGTAAGCCAATGCTACCAGTAGGCCAAGGCTACAGTTAGGTCAAAGCTACAGGTAGTCCAAGGCTATTAGTACGCCAAGGCTACTGGTATACAAAGGTTACTTGTACGCCAAGGCTACCGGTATGCCAAGGTGACCGGTAGGCCAATGCTACCTACACGCCAAGTCCACCGTTACACCAAGGCCACTGGTAGGCCAAGGCTACCAGTAGGCCCAGGCTACCATTAGGCCTACACCGTCGTGATTCCCAGACCAGAATACCCAACTTGACATTTTCACAATGTAAAGGATCCCCACAAAACCCGGTCTATTACATTCAATCAATCCCAAATGGATATACCAAGATACTATAACAAACAAAACAAATGGTTGATGCATGTTCTCTAGAATCAGATTTCCCTGCACTGTCAGACCATTCATTTGAGGATTCTATGTCACGATCATCTTAATCTATAACCCCAATGCCTTTTAATGGTATTCAAAAATCCGAGAGATAATATGGGGGGGGTCCTTATATAAAAAACAAATAATATCACACCATGAAGCTTTACAACCTCCTGAATATACAATTATACTATCTCATCCACTTTGGATATATATCTGATCAGAATGAAGTGGGATGATTTTCCCATATGTCCAATCACTAACTAGATAACATTCATACCCTCTGGAGTAATAAGTAAGACAACAATTAAATACATGGAGACATTTTTCCACATTTAAAAAGGCTTGGGTAATGTTTGAAGAGAAGTAGAGTACATCTAATGATTTTCATTTACTTACTAACAAGTATATCTTATCAACATGAAATCTAATATTTTTCATCTGATACCTGGCCACTAGAACTTTATATTGGCATCAAAATTAATTATTTAAAATCTAGGATGAATGGCCCACATATATTGGTGGCTATCCTATATCACCACCTTCCTAAGAGACAACGACACCACAAAACAACCCTTGAATAACAAGGTTCCATTGGGACACAAAGACCAATCAGATGACATCTCCCCATGTTTGATGAATCTTCATTGACTGTTGACTTATGTCATCAATGGATTATCCTTCTGAATAATAGCTAAAAAATAGGTTGAAAACTGAAAAATCACCATGAATGAACCTATACTATGTTCCATCATCTCCACATGAATTTATGCAATGATACCCATCAGATTCCACTAATCAAGGGTAATTCTAATATTTTTCAATTTCACTTTTCATCTCATGTAGTCTGTCACCACATAACTCTTTCCTATGATATAGTCATTATCAACGCTGAACCCCTGCAAATATGTAATCCAACGATACTACCTTAGATTAATATATTTCTATGATATTATTTTGGAAATGATCTTATGATCACAGTAGACCACAAGCTTCTCCCCAAAGTGTTAGTGATTCCATGTCTTAAAATCAGGCATATCCACTTCTAAATCCATGTTGTGGGTCAAATATTACATTTAATGTGGTCAGAATTGAAAAGATCTATACACCACCAATTGATCACCTAGAATAAAAACACACATGAGACCCATTTCTGAAGCATCCTAATAAACCACATATCCCATTCTAGGTTTACGAAAGAACGTCATGGGGGTGGTAGATAATCTCTACTTCAACTCCTAAAAATATTACTATCATTATCGGCCCCATTTAAACATCCCCATTTTCAGGTGAGAACGATCATGTATAGAGATGTACAAGAGAAATTTTGAAAAAATAAACTGTAGTAACCTACCAGGATGAGGAAACTCCATATCACAAAAAAAAATTATTCTACTAATCTTTTGAAATAAATGCACTAATATTCTCAGGGTCTATTGAAACCCCCTACATTAAGATGAAATGAACTCCAAACATCACTTCCCTAATCTAGAAAGAAAATTTTGAAAAAATTTCAAAAAATAGATAACCCACAATATACCCAAAATTTTCTACAGATGATGTCCATGCTCATCAATGAATCCCATGTAAACCAGGATATATTCCAAGAATACCAAAACATAAGAATTTAGATATCTTTGGAAGGAATAATTAATAATTCCCATTAATATCACAAGTGTACTGTTAAATAAGAAATGCATGAAAAAATATTCAATGTGTTTGTACATGCTTCAAGAAGACATTTTTTGGATATTCGCCTATCTCATCTCGAATTGGTGGTAAAGAAAACACAAATAAAATATGTAAAACCATTTTTTCCTCTTCTTCTAATTTAACATGTCATAAATTTGTGGAAAAAGATTCATGTTCTTAATGGTTAACCTATTTATCATCAAGTAATAAATATACAACTAGAGGTACTTGGTGGCATTCTTCTATGAAAGAATAGGTTGTGGAAAATGAGGGATTCATGGGTGATGTATTAAAAATCAACCATTTTTATGATTAATTACCACATCTCTATGGGGTCCATACAATACATTGGAGGAGATATTATTTATGTTATGTTTGTTGAATCAATTGTGAACTCCACATCCCGTTCTGAGGTAATGCATAAAAAAGTAGCTTAAAATACCTCTACGAACACATCCACCACATGAGTTAACTCGTATATAGGAGAACTAAAATCATATTGTAGTGTGATGGATGATAATAGAATGATAATATTTCCTAACTCTTGGAGTGGATGTCCAACACAACCCGATCGAGGATCCCATTCGCCAGGAAAAACATATGGACTTCGATCAGGTCCTATGAAAAACACACAAATATTATAGTAATATATATATGCTTGAATGTTAATCATCCAATCCATGTTGAGGATTATATAAAAATGTTACATGTACTTGACTAGGAGATCCCATATCGTGTCAACTCCTAACACAAAAGACAAACATGATGGGAACCTGAGACCTTTCTCCTTATTTAACTTAACCGATGATGTAACTAACTATAACGACCCATACATAACATAGATTGTTATTACATCAGAATTGAATCATACTTATTACAACATAAAAAAAACCATGATAGGACTGTATAGGTATAATGTCTTTAGAAACTGAGAAACATAAACAACTGTTTCATAAATCATCTACATTAACTCTCACTTATTTCATCATATCTAGTGTCCATTTTGGCATATCCAAGTTAATACAATTATTACTGACCTGGGGAATAGAAAACATAAAAAGGTTGATCTCAAATTCTCAGTATGGGTAAACAAAGGAAATATCAATCATATCATATTCATAAGAACATAACATTTTGAAAATCTAAACCTGCAAAAGAGATCATAATATCATGACATGACATAAATCATAGTAGTGAAATGTAATCACAATAATCATATCATTAAACATGAAATATTGTGGCATACAAATATAATCATAGAAAATCATATCATATTAGTCAAGACTCATTTCCAAGACTATAATAGCAGACAATGTCAATTTCTGAACCGATTTCACACCTCATTTCAGTCCGTTATCACGGAACTGAATTAAATTATCGTTCAAGCCATGTCTATCTCATGAGATATAAATATATAGAAAATGAATTGGTGGTAGATATAGGTCACACCAATCTCATAATGAAACTATTCTTATATGTGATAAAAAATCATAAATCATATATCATAGCATAACCCATGTAATAAAAAGGGGATTCTTAAACATCATTCCATCATAACATAAACCATATAAGATAAAAGGACTTCATATGTAACACCCCAAGATTTCATAGTGTGTTATTTCTTCAAAATAATTCAATAAATTGCACTACACGCAACACCGAGTTCAATCACACCATGACTTACCAAAGGAAAAAGCCATTCAAAAGAGGTTATGAATAGTGTTAACTAAATTTTAAACATTATATAATCCTTATAATTTTAGAATCCATATTATGAGTTTCTTAGACATAATGTAAGAACAAATTCATTTTCAGTATTGCACTTTTACCAAATTTTAATAGTGAACCCATTTTAGATACAATATTTTAATCTTTTTGACTAAATGGGGACATCAAAAATTTAAAATGAAACATCCCAAGCTTCCACGGTACGCTAGCGTGTGTTGTACGCAACACTGAGTTCTAACATACCGTAACCAATTAAACTAGACGTTGTGAATAGTAATACCTACTTTTTGAAATCATATATATTTTATATTTCAAAATGGACTTCATTTTTGGATTCGGAATATCGAAATTAGCCTAGGGTGAAATTTTGGTACATTTCGGATAACTTTCATATTTTGATGAATAGTGAAAATTTCTAAATTTTAATTAAAAACAACTTTTTTAATCAAAATAATTAATAGTGATAAATTATGAATTTGAGTGGTTTTAAAGTATATTTAGAATATATTTTTACCATTCAATTTAATGTTTATCATTGGACATAATTTTACAATTAAACCGAACATAAACAAGTGTCAATCTTTTGATAGTTATTATCTCTTAAAAACACGTTTTTTGTTTTGACAGCGGGAATTAATTTTAAATTAATTTCTGCCACTTCTGTGTTTTGAATTTAGAAAAATGGATTCCATATTTGGAATCAGGATGTTCAAATTGTGTAAATAGGTAACTTTTATTTTTAGACATTTTGAATAATTACTGCGGTAAATATTTTATTTACCATGGTTAAGGGTAAATCCGGTAAATAAGGGTTAAAAATAATATTATAATAATACTAAATTACCCTAAAACGTGTCTTAACCCTATTGGTTGATACATGGTCGACCATGGGCATCTTTGGGACTATTTTGGGACCCCATGGATCCACTTGTAAGTGATAATGACACATTATATTAATAAAGTTAAAATAAAAATAAAAATGGCATAAGCTTACATCTTTTAGAAGAACAATTTTTACATAGGGTTATACATGTTGGATTTTCGATTATAAATATTCATTAGAAAGATAAAAAGATTTCCTACATAAAGATATTTTATTTATAATTTTTAGACATTAAATAAGTTAAATTATTAATTACACAATAATGATGCAATGTTTACCTCATTAATAAATCATTTAAATAAATAAGATTATAATGATTAAAATATTATCTAAAACCTGTCCAATTCTTATTGGTTGATGTTATTTAGAATATGAGTCATCTTATCTTCGACCTCAATGATTTTTGGACCATTATAAACCGAATACAAATATATTATAATGTAATACTTTCACACTTTCCTAAAGAGCCCCTCCTCTCCCTTATAAAAGGAGACCACTTCTACTCATTCTTCACACATCTCAAGCCACTTGGCTCGTCCAAACTCTGCCCAACTAAGCTCCCCACATCCCTCTCCTCCTCCTTGAAGCTTCCCCTTAGGCAGAAATCATTTCAAGAAGTCCTTTGGTTCCAACCAAAGTGAGTTACCTAAATTAAAGGTAACGATTTCTCTTAAATTATTTTCATTTATTTTGCCTCTCCAACCCCCAAAATCTTTTTATTTCCTTTCTTTTGTAACAACACAAGTATCCTAAATATACTAGGATGTTGTTATAAGAATGATTCAAACTACACATACACACAACTCTATCTAATGGATGATGAACATAATGTTTATGTGGATGGAAAACTAACGCCTCACGAAACGATGATTGTTCAAATACATCTTACCGCCTCTCATGGTGGCCATTATGATGGCACTGTAATTAAATATGATATTAATAATATATATTTTATATATAAGCTTCTGTAAATCCATTTTATTTCATACCATTATTCGTTTCATGTTGTATATACATACGATAATTTCATTTGAGGAAGTGCGGACTACCGCCCCCTTAAAATGATATGACTCGTTCATACCACACATGGAACGTATAAAGGATGGTGTTAATGAACATAAGTAACATATATAAAATATTATATTTTACTGTAATAGTAATATAGCTAAGTATCATTTGGATTCAATTCTTTTAAAATAAAAATTAAATGGAAGTTGCGTTCGTGCGTACGTACGGACTACCGTCTCCATGAACGCGATGAGATTCATCCTCCATCGTATCCATTCAAGTATAATTATCATTTAATGATTTAAAAATGATGTTTAAGGACTTGATATCATTCTGGATATGAATAAGATAAAACAAACATGACTTATTTAACAAAACATATAAAAGAAAATGAGTAAGTTAACACACGAAACGGCGATAATACTAAGATATTATTATCAAATCAATATTAAAAGATCATATATGATATCATATTAATGTATATGATTCTTTTATAATTTAATAACAATTATTTCACCATTATACACGAGGTTAACCTACCCCAACCAAGGAAAAGTACAAGGTAATGGTTTATTTCACAATCTCTTCATTATCCGAGGTTGTTTATACGTAATAATCTACTGGGATATCTTTATCATCCACATCCATGTTTCTTAAAAATGTATTTCAAAACATTTTTACTATTTACAATAATATGGGTTAAAATCATTTATACCCTTGTTTGACTTTTTATAAGAGGTTTATAAGGGAATCTTTCCATCGTTTTCAAAACAAGGTCCTTTTTAACCTTTTCGACAGAATTGATGTAAGAATGTTTTTTTAACTTATACGGCAGGTGCGGTTATTTTATGCCGTTATAAAATCTTCAAAGCTTCCCTTAAAAGATTATAAGAATATTTTCAAAGAAAATGTTTTATTTTATATGGATCTTAAATTATTTCAAAGTAAAAGGAGATATTTCTTTAAAAAGAATTTTGATTTCATCTATGTCAACATCCTTTGATGGATTTTAAGATTATTTGAAGTTGATTTATTATGATACAAAACTTCTATATTGTATTGAAGGTTTTGTGATATGTTTGACTGTGGATGTGCTATTTTTATACCATTCATAGTTTATGGTGAAAGTATTGACATTTCGTATGCTAGTTTTAATACGAATGTTTATGTTATGTTTAAACCTTTTCATATGGGAATGCATTGGACTTAATATGTGACGGGTGGAGCCCGCTATAGCTCCTCGATGCATCGCTAGGTCTCATGAGACAAACTATTGTCTTGGCACAAGGCCTTGACAAAATCTTATTTGTAGTCTTGGCACGAGGCCTTGGCTATGTGGTTATGATAGTCTGGCATTATGCATTCCAACATTATGAAAGTGGTTATTGATTTTTGCATGTGATTATTCGATTAGTAGAATATCCATGTGAATAAGTAAATGGCATTATTTCATTTTATTTATGCCATACCATGTTGAAAGTTCATGTTTAAAAGGCTTTTGTTTTAGTTATACATTGCCTTAAATGTTTATTCTTATTGATGAAAGTTTCCGCTATATTGTTATCCTTACTGGGCATTTGAGCTCACACCTTTTCTATGTTTTATTTTTCCCAGGATGTGAAGATGTAAGTTATGAATGACCTGCAGGGATATTATGAGGGGATTATAGTGTGGACTGTGGAAACATTATGTTTTTGTAGTAGTTTTTCATTTTATGATGTAATGTAAAACTTATGAATATATCTAGTGTTTCCAAGGCTACTAAACCAATCGGTCTTTCGAGATTTGATCTTTCTTGTGATCATGCCAATGTTACGAAGTAATGCACCGACTCTGGGTAGCTGGGGTCGGGGCGTTACAGTTGGTATCAGAGGAAGTTTAGTACAAACCTTGGAAACTAGATTTAGATAAACTCTGATTAGAGCACGTAGACCTAAGATGAACTTTGAGGATTAGTATAGAAGAACTTCCTAGAATTTTGGTATTGTAGAGATTTTGTGAGTTTTCCAAGAAATACATCCCTGTCTGGATACGAGCAGGTAGAGGTGGCTCTGGCACAGATGTACCCAGGGGTAAAACCCGAAAACACCGCTTTGAGCTAGACTCGAATGGGAACTGGTGCACGACAACGGGCCTTGCTGCACTCTTGGTTACGACACTCCCGGGGGATATGCTTAGGATAACTCTCATTTTCTTTACAAATCATTATGAAGGGTTTATGAGTATATACTTCCTCAATGAAAACATTTTTATGATTATGGATTATATCCATAAATAGTTCAATTTATGTTAAGTGTTTTATAAGTATGGGATTATGTAATTTGATTCATAAACTGATCTAGTGTATGCCATTGTTTAGAAATGGCACCCAGTAGAAGCAATGAGAACTCCAGAAATGCACATGATCCAAAGAGAAGGAAGGATCATATCTTTCATGGTCTTAATCTAGAATTTATAAAGGAAATAGTCTCCCATGTATTATCATCATATGAAGAAATAATATCATGTGTTGATAAGATAAGTGAAGAGTTTACTGAGTCCTATGGCTTTGAAGGGAAGAAAGAGAAGAAAAGGATAGAAGAGAGAAAGATGGATAAAGGGAAGAGGGAAAAGAAGAATTTTCACATATGTGGTAACTATGGAAAGAAACACCCCGGAACATGCTTGAAAGGAATGGGAGTTTGTTATAAGTGTGGAGGAAAAAGGGCACAATGTACGTGGCTGCAAGGGTAAGAAAATGGTTTTAAATGTACAATGCTTCATTTTCAAGGAGTTTGGACACTACGCGAACCTATGTCCCAGTCATCAGACTATGCCGCAAATGATGTTATTGGATAATAATCAAGTTATGATACTACCACAGATGAAGAGGAATGATTAGCGTTCTTATTTTGATTATGTCAATTGAGTGTTGTATCAACAATGTACTTGTTATAATAATTATGGAGTATATAAGGATTTTACTGCAGTACTATTTCATTAAGGACTTGAGATTGTGTGGAATAAAGAAAAGTGACTCAATAGCAGGATAAATTTTTGGAAAATATATGGTTGAGAGAATGATAAATCATAATATAGTTCTGATACTGAGGTAGTTATTTTGGAATAATATGTGATTGTTTTGGATAAATTATATTGGATATTCTTGACTACCTTGGAACTGATTAATGATTTGTATATTCCATCATTGTTGGGGTTTAAAACATTTTTGGATTAATGAAGTATATCCAGCATTCTATATGGAATAAGGGAGCATGAATGTAATCAATAAGGAATATGGTAATTCAGGATGTTTCAGTGTATTATAAGAATACAAGATGAAGGTATTCATATGCTATTACGGGGTAAAAAGGATCTATATTATGTTTACCTTCCTTATAAATGTTGGACTGTGAGTTTGGACAGAAGTATTTTGGATAGTTCTAGTTTGGATTATTTTGGATTACCATAAAAGGACAACCCGGAGGTCGGGCGGCAACCCGTCGTGTCCGGCAAGACTGCGAGACTTGAACCCGCAACCGAAGGGCGATAAGGGTGTATCACCTACCACTGGCCCACGAGATGTCCTAGATTAAATAATGTAGTTTTTTTTAAAAAAAGATCTGGTAGATGAATTATAAATTCATTTATTTTGGAACCCTGTACGAATAGTATAAATAGAAAAAAAAAATTACGTTCTATTATCTTTTAGAGTGAAAGATGAGTTTGTGGTAGAAATTTATTAATGGATAAAACTCTAATTATAAAGTAAGTATATCTCCTTATTATCTTATCCAATCTCATAAATAAATTCCTCAACATTAATAAAAGAAACTTAGAACAAAAATGTTGTCCTAGATGGTACCTTAAATCATCACTAATTTATGGCTTTGGGATTGTTGGCCTTTTCATAGACATGTTCTCTACCACTCTCCATCAGATAATTGATGGTTAGATTTCTCTTACATATCCATATTTTCCTACATGGAACCCTATTATGTGTTATTTTCGGTAATCTTCATACTTTCCACTCTTTATTTTAAATAGAGGCCTCATTAATTCATTTTTCAATGTGGGATTTCAACTATGATATTTTGAAACGTCAAAAATGTGTTATCCCAATACCCTATATTTTGTTGAACCGATGGTATTTCAAATCATCATAGATTGATGAGTTTAAGGACCTCAATTTTATACTTCTTTGTGATTGATGACCTCAATCACTACCTATAAATATTTACGTTTTTCCTCCAATTATACGTCTCTAATTGCCACCAATGTTCTCCTAATCGAGATCATAATTTGGTGGTGACCCTTTCATTTCTCTTTTCCTCATATTAAGACTAAATCTTAGTAACCCAATTTCCTATGTGGGTTTTCCCACAAATATATTTTCTATTTTCAACCTTTTATTTTCTAAGAAAAATTACAAATTGCGAGGATGCAATTTATTGAAGGAGGGGAGAATGTTACACCCCAAGATTTCATAGTGTGTTATTTCTTCAAAATAATTCAATAACTTGCACTACACACAACACCGAGTTCAATCACACCATGACTTACCAAAGGAAAAATCCATTCAAAAGAGTTTATGAATAGTGTTAACTAAATTTTAAACATTATATAATCCTTATAATTTTAGAATCCATATTATGAGTTTCTTAGACATAATGTAAGAACAAATTCATTTTCAGTATTGAACTTTTACCAAATTTTAATAGTGAACCCTTTTTAGATACTATATTTTAAACTTTTTGACTAAATGGGGACATCAAAAATTTAAAATGAAACATCCCAAGCTTCCACGGTACGCTAGCGTGTGTTGTACGCAACACCGAGTTACCGTAACCAATTAAACTAGCCGTTGTGAATAGTAATACCTACTTTTTGAAATTATATATATTTTATATTTCAAAATGGACTTCACTTTTGGATTCGGAATATCGAAATTAGCCTAGGGTGAAATTTTGGTACATTTCGGATAACTTTCATATTTTGATGAATAGTGAAAATTTCTAAATTTTAATTAAAAACAACTTTTTTAATCAAAATAATTAATAGTGATAAATTATGAATTTGAGTGGATTTAAAGTATATTTAGAATATATTTTTAACATTCAATTTAATGTTTATCATTGGACATAATTTTACAATTAAACCGAACATAAACCGGTGTCAATCTTTTGATAGTTATTATCTCTTAAAAACACGCTTTTTGTTTTGACAGCGGGAATTAATTTTAAATTAATTTCTGCCACTTCTGTGTTTTGAATTTAGAAAAATGGATTCCATATTTGGAATCATGATGTTCAAATTGTGTAAATAGGTAACTTTTATTTTTAGGCATTTTGAATAATTACTGCGGTAAATATTTTATTTACCATGGTTAAGGGTAAATCCGGTAAATAAGGGTTAAAAAATAATATTATAATAATACTAAATTACCCTAAAACGTGTCTTAACCCTATTGGTTGATACATGGTCGACCATGTGCATCTTTGGGTCTATTTTGGGACCCCATGGATCCACTTTTAAGTGATAATGACACATTATATTAATAAAGTTAAAATAAAAATAAAAATGGCATAAGCTTACATCTTTTAGAAGAACAATTTATAAATAGGGTTATACATGTTGGATTTTCGATTATAAATATTCCTTAGAAAGCTAGAAAGATTTCCTACATAATGATATTTTATTTATAATTTTTAGACATCATATAAGTTAAATTATTAATGACACAATAATGAAGCAATGTTTACCTCATTAATAAATCATTTAAATAAATAAGATTATAATGATTACAATATTATCTAAAACCTGTACAATTCTTATTGGTTGATGTTATTTAGAATATGAGTCATCTTAGCTTCGACCTCAATGATTTTTGGACCATTATAAACTGAATACAAATATATTATAAAGTAATACTTTCACACTTTCCTAAAGAGCCCCTCCTCTCCCTTATAAAAGGAGACCACTTATACTCATTCTTCACACCTCTAAAGCCACTTGGCTCGTCCAAACTCTGACCAACTAAGCTCCCCACATCCCTCTCCTCCTCCTTGAAGCTTCCCCTTAGGCAGAAATCATTTCAAGAAGTCCTTTGGTTCCAACCAAAGTGAGTTACCTAAATTAAAGGTAACGATTTCTCTTAAATTATTTTCATTTATTTTGCCTCTCCAACCCCCAAACTCTTTTTATTTCATTTCTTTTGTAACAACACCAGTATCCTCAATATACTAGGATGTTTTTATAATAAGGATTCAAACTACACATACACACAACTCCATCTAATGGATGATGAACATAATGTTTATGTGGATGGCAAACTAACGCCTCACGAAATGATGATTGTTCAAATACATATTACCGCCTCTCATGGTGGCCATTATGATGGAACTTTAATTAAATATGATATTAATGATATATATTTTATATATAATCTTCTGTAATTCCATTTTATTTCATACCATTATTCGTTTCATGTTGTATATACATACGATAATTTCATTTGAGGAAGTGCAGACTACCACCCCCTTAAAATGATATGACTCGTTCATACCACACATGGAACATATAAAGGATGGTGTTAATGAACTTAAGTAACATATATAAAATATTATATTATATTGTAATATTAATATACCTAAGTATAATTTGGATTCAATTCTTTTAAAATAAAAATTAAATGGAAGTTGCGTTCGTGCGTACGTACGGACTACCGTCTCCACGAACGCGGTGAGATTCATCCTCCATCGTATCCATTCAAGTATAATTATCATTTAATGATTTAAAAATGATGTTTAAGGACTTGATATCATTTCGGATATGAATAAGATACAACAAACATGACTTATGTAACAAAACATATAAAAGAAAATGAGTAAGTTAACACACGAAACGGCGATAATACTAAGATATTATTATCAAATCAATATTAAAAGATCATATATGATATCATATTAATGTATATGATTCTTTTATAATTTAATAACCATTTTTCCACCATTATACAGGAGGTTAACCTACCACAACCAAGGAAAAGTACAAGGTAATGGTTTATTTCACAATCTCTTCATTATCCGAGGTTGTTTATACGTAATAATCTACTGGGATATCTTTATCATCCACATCCATGTTTCATAAAAATGTATTTCAAAACATTTTTACTATTTACAAGAATATGGGTTAAAGTCATTTATACCCTTGTTTGACTTTTTATAAGGGGTTTATAAAGGAATCTTTCCGTCGTTTTCAAAACAAGGTCCTTTTTAACCTTTTCGACAGAATTGAGGTAAGAATGTTTTTTTAACTTATACGGCGGGTGCGGTTATTTTACGCCGTTATAAAATCTTCAATGCTTCCCTTACAAGCTTATAAGAATATTTTCAAAGAAATTTTTTTATTTTATATGGATCTTAAATTATTTCAAAATAAAAGGAGATATTTCTTTAAAAAGAATTTTGATTTCATCTATGTCAACATCCTTTGATGGATTTTAAGATTATTTGAAGTTGATTTATTATGATACAAAACTTCTATATTGTATTGAAGGTTTTGTGATATGTTTGACTGTGGATGTGCTATTTTTATACCATTCATAGTTTATGGTGAAAGTATTGACATTTCGTATGCTAGTTTTAATACGAATGTTTATGTTATGTTTAAACCTTTTCATATGGGAATGCATTGGACTTAATATGTGACGGGTGTAGCCCGCTATAGCTCCTCGATGCATCGGTAGGTCTCATGAGACAAACTAGTGTCTTGGCACAAGGCCTTGACAAAATCTTATTTGTAGTCTTGGCATGAGGCCTTGGCTATGTGGTTATGATAGTCTGGCATTATGCATTCCAACATTATGAAAGTGGTTATTGATTTTTGCATGTGATTATTCGATTAGTAGAATATCCATGTGAATAAGTAAATGGCATTATTTCATTTTATTTATGCCATACCATGTTTAAAGTTCATGTTTAAAAGGCTTTTGTTTTAGTTATACATTGCCTTAAATGTTTATTCTTATTGATGAAAGTTTCTGCTATATTGTTATCCTTACTGGGAATTTGAGCTCACCCCTTTTCTATGTTTTATTTTTCCCAGGATGTGAAGATGTAAGTTATGAATGACCTGCAGGGATATTATGAGGGGATTATAGTGTGGACTGTGGAAACATTATGTTGTTGTAGTAGTTTTTCATTTTATGATGTAATGTAAAACTTATAAATATATCTAGTGTTTCCAAGGCTACTAAACCAATCTGTCTTTCGAGATTTGATCTTTCTTGTGATCATGCCAATGTTACGAAGTAATGCACCGACTCTGGGTAGCTGGGATCGGGGCGTTACATCATAAAAATAATTCCATCATAAAATAATCAAATAAATGTAAAAATAGGTATAGAAACAGAACCCTATATTATCATAGATGGAAAATAATTTTGATAAAACACTAGAACTCCATTCTTGAGGAAAATATCCTTTCTACTTCAAAAACATTTTTCCTTTCTGAACATGTAATAAAATATTAAACTAAAAGAAGATAATTAAAAATAAAAATGAATACATGTAAAGGAAGGTTCATGGAAATAATGTTCTATAAAATCATAAAAATCCATTCATGTCGGATATGTTAAAAAAAATTCTTCTCGTACTTTGGCCGAAAAAGTGAAAAAGAATCTCGTACTGAAAACGACAAAAGATTCATTTCATATATTTTACTAAAATTCACCAATATGTAAAATTGGATTTAAAAATTTTTATAAGGATATAATTAATATTAAATATTGAGGAAACATGTATGTGGATGACAAACATTCCACATTAAATTCTTAAGTGTAAACAATATTGGATAAAAATGAGATTGTGAGATTTTCCCTTACCTTAGGTATGATATGGTTTGTACGTGTCCAAAACTCATGTATAATAATTTAAATAATGTCATTGACTTATTATAGAATCATACAAATTTTTATGATATCATATATGGTAATATTATTAGCTTCTTATTAGTAATATTTTATTTCTAGTGATTATTCAGATTCTCATTGCGTTATGTTCTTATGCGTGTTTTGTCAAATAAATTTTTATTCATCTTTTTAAGTTATAGCTACATCATTTACATAATGGTATTAGTATGAGATATATCATATTTATTCCTTGAAATCATTTATATAATCATGGTTTATTTGAAATCATGTAGAACGAATCACATCAGATTGTGGAGACGGTATGTCGTACGTACGCACGAGCAGTGATATTGTTCCAATAATTATTGAATGGTCTTGGAGTGGATAATAGAATATCTAATAAGTAGTATCATTTTATAATAATCATATATAGTTATTCATTACACCATTAAATCCATCCATTTAAGGTTGTGGTGGAAAATAGATTACTCCACGGCATGGAGACGGTATTCTGTACGTACGCATGCGATGTGATTTCATTTTCTCTAGAATGGATAGAAGGTGAAATGGGTTTGTTTTATATTTATAATAACATATCAGTATATGAGTGATAATGATGTTATTAATTTATAATGAAACAAACAAATAAGAGTATGTTGAGGACTAATGAAACTTGAAATAATCGGTAGAAGAGAATACCTCTTCATCGACACGCCTCTTCTAAACCTCATTTTAGGGCACTAATGTTATTCTTTTGAGAAGAACAGAACCACAATTATATAACTTGATATTTTTATAAGAGATATGTTCATGGGATGTCCGATCATGAATTCTCAAAATTGTGTGAGGAGGAGAGGGAGGAGGTGCCCTTTTATAAGGGAAGAGAGGGGCACCGTTGGAATTAGATGAAATATTAATTTATAATAAATTTCATTCCCACTTAGAAACCTCCAAAATTCCTCAATTCGAATATGAGATGATATTATATTGTTGTCTCATAATCCAATAAAATTTAAACATGGTTTGATTTTATTTTAAACCTTATCAAATTGAATTATTCTTATTTAATCTATTAAATTTTATTTGTGGTAATGATATTCTAAATTTTAAATTGTTAAAAAAAATAAATATGTTTTGTGAATTGTCCACAAATGGATACTTTATGAAATTTTACAGCATTTAAATTTATATTTATAATTTATATTTTTTTTATTTTTAATCAATTTTATAATATGTTATTTTTATAAAATAATTATAGTGTCCATTTTTACACTATTCATTTATTTGAATTTAAATAAAATCTACAAAGAGGTTATATTTGAAAAAAAAATATTTATCAGATTTATAACATGTCGTATTCATCTATAACATTAGTGGATCACATTAAATAGTTCATATATTATTTATTTGAATATTTTTAAAACCATTTATTTGATATTTCAATCAATAAAATAATTTCAACATCACTATTGTGTAATAATTAATAATTATTATATAATCCATAAAATTATAAATAAAATCCCATGATGTAGATAATTTAATTATATTTCTAGATACTTTTATTTAACGAAGTGTTATGAATTTTATCACTAATGTTAAATTTTTAAACTTATACGATATAAGAGAGTGACATGTTGTCACTTTCTTTGGTTATAATTATATTTATATCATTATCATGGTCAATAGTCCATGAGACGAATATATTATGACCCTTATCCGATATAGTTCTACTTTTATTCATCCAATAGAATTTTGGAAGTTGTTAGTGTAACTTTATAATCTTATTTTTACCTTTAATTACCCGATTTACCTTTAACTGTAGTAAATAAAAATTACAGTAGTTACTATTAATATTTTAAAAAAAATAAATGTATCCTATTAACAGAATTTGGGCCCAATGAATCCAGATATGGAATTAATTTTTCAAAATTCAATACACAAAAGTTGCAGTAATTAATTTAGAATTAATCACATTGTTAAGAAAACAGGTTTTAAAATATGAAACATTGTCAATGATTGAAATGTTTTTACCAATGAATTCAATATAAAATTAATGGTAATGAAATGAATTATATGAAATGGTAATAATATATTATATTTATAATTTAAAACAATTTAATATTATAATTTAATCATATAAATTATCTCGATGGAAAATGTTATTTTTACATAAAATACAGCGTGTTTTTACTATTCATCAAAATAAGAACGTTGTCAGAAAAATATCAAAACATTATCCAATGTAGATTTCTATATCCTGATACAAAAGAAGAAGATTAATTTGGAAAATTTAAATTATAAAATTTTCATAAATTATATTTAAAATTGGTGCGCCATCAAAAAGTTGTAAAACTGTATTATTTAAAAAATACTTCTTTTGTCCAAAATATTGATTTTGTTTTCATATCTCACTCTAGAAAATGTGTAAGATAAATTATAATGTTATAAAATTCCAACATCATTTAATATTATAAATAATGGACAATATATAATATTATTATAATATATCAATGTTTAGTGATACTTGGTATTACAAACAACCCAAGCTATCGAGAAAGGTTGCTCTTGTGTGTAACGCATGCCATGACAATGTTGAGTGTAGTGAAAGATTCTCTTGGCCTGGTGTATAACATAAGACCAATGAAATTATTTCTCATAAAATATATGTGTGTTACATTGTACCCCCTTAAAAATAATTCCACCCTCAAAATTCGTCACTTCGTAACAAACATACCTCTCCATCATCATATCCTCAAGTTCCCATGTAGCTTCTTCTAATTGGTGGTTCCTCCATAAAACCATAACCAAGTCAGTGGTCATGTTTCATTGAACTTTTTCACTATGATCCAGAATCTCTATTACTTGTTTTTCATAAGGATGATCTTGCTCCAACAATACAACTTTTGATCGTAGTAGATTTGAAGGATGAGATATGTACATTCTCATGAGAGATACATGGAACACATCATAAACTTGAGAGAGATTTGGTAGAAGCGCTAATCAGTAAGCTGCCTTCCCAACATGATCCAATATTTTTAAAGGGCCAATATTCCTAGGGCTCGGCATGCCCTTCTTTACAAATCTTGTTACTCTCTTCCAAGGAGATATTCGTAGGAACACTTTATCACCCACTTCGAACACTAGTTCTTTTCTTCGGTTGTCGGCATAACTTTTTTGTTGACTCTGAGCTTCATTCATGTGTTGTTGAATAGATCAGACCTTTTCTTCCATCTAGTCAACTAGATCAGGTCCTAATAGCTTTCTTCCCACAAATTCATCTCAACAACCATAGAGAGCTTCATAAGGATCCATATGAATACTAGAGTGAAAGCTATTATTATAAGAAAATTCCACCAAAGGTAGGTGTTGATCCAATCCACCATTGAAATCCATAGAGAAAGCTCCCAACATATCTTCCAAGGTTTGAATTGTCCTCTCAAACTGACCATCTGTCTGAGGATGATAAGCATTGAAGAAAATCATCATTCTATCTAGATTTTGCTGAAGTATTCTTTAAAACTTCGAGGTAAAGCTCAGATCCTGATCAGATATAAAGGAAATTGGTACTCCATATAATCTTACCACTTCCTTTACATATATCATGGCAACCTGATCAAGAGATAAATCCTCTCTAATATTAATGAAGTGTGCCTAATTCATACGATGATCAACTATAACCCATATATAATTACTTCCTTTGGATGTTTTTGGAAGTCCAGTGACAAAGTCGATAGTGATGTTTTCCCATTTCCATTCTTGTAAGGGTAATGGTTGTAACATCCCCTTAGACTTCTGTCACTCAACATTAACTTTCTAACAAACAAATCATTGAGAGACATATTCAACAACATCTCTTTTCATTCCATCCCACAAGAATTACTTCTTCAGGTCCCAAATCAAATTCATGCTTCCGGGGTGAATAGAGAATTAAGAAAATATTGCTTCATCCAATATTTCCTTCATTAATTCAGGGATGTGAGGAACACAAACCCGATTCCTGAACCTATTATTTCATTGAAATCAATGCGGAATTCAGGAACATTTCTCAACTTCTTTTGTAACTCTACATCTTTTTTCTGTGCCTCTTTAATCTTCACATGTATAGATAGTTGAACATTCATTTGAGAAAGATATGATTTTACCAATACATTATTAGTCCAAGATCCATCCTTTGTAAATCCATAAATATTGTATCTTTTGTGATCCTCATTATGGATAATATAGCATTGACTTTCTGACTTAATGTGCCGGCCGCCTTGTTTGATTTCCCAGAGTGTTAATGAATTAAGCACTCGTAATCCTTGATCAACTTCAACTATTTTCTTTGGTGCATATTCAGCTCCATTTGTGTGAAAATATACTTTAAAAATTTATGATCAGTATAATTATCACACCTTTCACCATCAAGATAATGCCTCCAAATCATTAATGCAATGATTACCGCAGCTAACTCCAAATCATGAGTCGGGTAATTTTGCTCATGGATTTTCAACTGTCATGAGGCAGAAGCTATCACTATATCGTTTTTCATGAGAACACACCCCAATCCCTTCTTGTATGTAATAATGTAGATCACAAACCTTTATCCACTACAAGGAAGGGTGAGCACAGGTGCACTGGATAACCTTCTTTTTAACTCCTTGAAATTGTCTTCACACTCCTCTGTCCAAATAAACATAACTCCTTTTCAAGTCAAACTGGTGAGTGGATTAGATAATCATGAAAACTATTTCACAAAACGTCGATAATATCCAGACAAACCAAGTAAAATTATGATCTCAGTTACTGTTGTTGGTCTCGACCATCTTTAGATAACCCCTTTTTTTTATGGATCCACAGATATACACTCTTTTGAGATTATGTGACCCAAAAATGAAACTTATTGAAGCCAAATTTAACACATGGTTATATTATAATAAATATTATCCTTTCATTAGGTCTTTAACACAATTTTGAAGTGATCTTCATGTTCTTACTTGATCTTTGAATAGATAAGAATATCATCTATAAAGACTACCACACTCTAATAAAGATAGTCTCTAATGATTCTATTCAATAGATCCCTGAATATACAAGGTGTATTAGTAAGACCATGTGGAATCACTATATATTTGTAGTGTCCATACCTTGTACGGAAAGCCATCTTTGTTATATCCTCCCTTTTGACCCTTAATTTATGATACCCTGAATGAAGATCAATCTTGGAAATTTATTGAGATCCACGTAATTGGTCAAATAATTCGTCAATGTTTGGAAGAGGATATTTGTTCTTGATAGGCATATTGTTATGTTTTTGATAACCAATGGAAAGTCTCATTGATCCATCTTTCTTCATAACAAACAGAATAGGTGCTCCCTAAGATGATGAACTAGGGATTATGAATCTTTTATCAACATTCTCTTGGATTTACTTTTTCAATTCATGCAAATCAATTGGGTCCATTCTATAAGGTGTCTTTGAAATTTTCATAGCACCCGGTATGAGTACTATTGAAATCTCAACATCATGATATGATGGAAGACCTAGAAATTCCTCTGAAAAGACATCATAAAACTCTCGTACAATGTGAATATTCTTAATCATGAGTTTCTCTCCATCCATTTGAAGAAAAATAAGCATCATTTATTGGAATGAAGACCAATAAGATAGAAGAAATATTCACTGGAAGGTTATATTCATCCTTGCGTCGATAGATGATCACTGATTGACCTAGAATATTAAATGTGACTTCCCTTATTTGGAAATCGATATGAGATCCATATAAAGAAAGACAATCAATGCCATGAATCACATAAAATTCATCTATAATAAGGATCACAAGATTTTCATCAATCAAAATCCCACAAATGTCAATTGGAGAAGAATTATAAACTTTTGATGCAACCATTGTTCCATTAAGAGTTGTCACAGCTAACACAACAACTAATTGTTGAGGTAATATGGCGATACCATTAGAAAATTAGTTATAAATAAAAGAGTGTGTGGATCTAGAATCAAATAAAACATTTGGTTATTTATAGTGGATAATAGGTGTATCTTTAACCACTTCATTATCAAACTCCATAGAACTGATAGAAATTACATCTCACATTCCTTTTTCATTGGTCTTAAGAGTTTGTTGACGTCGATCATCATCAAAAACCCTTGGATTAGGTCATTTATTAGCATAATAACCCATTTCCTTGCACTTGTAACATTGATGTGTAGGATTTTCATTCGGTGTAGCCTTTTATTTGTCTGTATCACTAGACATATTTATCCCATCAGTGCGGAATTCAAATACCCAATGACATTCTTTTCCCCATTTGAAACATTTACCTGTCCCTTTAAAAAAAGTCCCCCCATGTTTCTTTCCACACATTGTCATAAGGGAAAATTCATCTTGTTTTCAGTGTGGTCTTTATATATCCATTTGAATTCCATATTACTATTCTTTTAAAAACTATATGACCGGTGGGATACTCTAATCTCCATCTCAACCTTGATAGCCCATCGAACAATTTCCTCATAGATATTGAGTTCCCTTATGGATAATGCCCTTTGGAGTCTTGGTTTTAAGTCACTAAATAATTGATCGATATTACTCTCAAGTTGGATAATAATAACACAAGCATACCTTGCATGCCTTGTAAATTATGCTTCGTAGGTACCAACCTATTCATCATCCCTTTGCTCCAGTTCATGAATCTCCTTCTCCATCTTTTTTCAAAGAATACGAGGGATGTACTTATTAAAAAATAAGTTATCGAACTTGTCCAATTATATGGACTCAATTACGTATATTTGCCTCGTATTCTTGATAAAATTCCACCAATGAACAGCTTCACCTTAAAAATGATATATAGCTAAGATGACTTTATCATGTTCAGAACACTGAAGACATGAAAATATCTTTTCAGTGGAAGTGATCCATTGTTCAACCACTAATGGATCAGTAGACCCGCTGAATGAGGGTGGACGCTTCCTCAAAAATAATTCAACATAATTTTTCTCCCTCTATTGCTCATTTTTTAGTCCTGCATGATTTATAGCTTGAGAGATTTGTGTTATCATGGCTATAATATTTTTCATTCCAGTTCCCATAACGTTAGGTTGCTCAGGGGGAACATCATTTCATTGACCTTCACATTCATCATTAACATGGTTCCTTCGGGTTCGAACCATGACTAAAACCAATAACCATAGTGTAAGAATCACTAATCATAAAAGGAAACCCACATAATACATAATAAAATTTAACACTTTAGGTCTTATCCTAAGTTACTCATGGAAATATCTAAAACACTTATATTCTATACTATGTTTAGACATAACCTTAGTGTTCTTACTAAGGCTTTCACATCATTGTTTCCAAAGGTAGACTATACCTTTCCCTTGATAGCAACTATAATGAACCACACATAACATAAATTGTTATTACATTAGAATGGAATCATTCTTATTACAACATATTACAAAACCATGATAGGACTATATAGGTATAATATCATTAGAAACTGGGAAACATAAACAACTGGTTCATGAATCATCTATATTTTCTCGCACTTATTTCATCATATGTAGAGTCCCTTTTGGAATATCCTACTTAATACCTTTCTTCATGACCTAGGGAAAAGAAATCATACAAAACGGTGAGCTCAAATGCTCTGTATGGGTAAAAAAGGGAAATATCAATCATATCATATTCCTAAGAATATAAAATTTTGAAAATCTTCACCTACAAAAGAGATAATAAAATCATGACATGAAATAAATCATAGTAGTGAAATGTAATACCAATAATTATATCATAAAACATGAAACATTGTGGAAAAAACACATAATCAGAAAAAATCATTTCACATTAGTCAAGAATCATTTCCAGGACTATCAGAGCGGACAAAGTATATTTCTGAACAGAGTTCACTCCTCTTTCCAGTCATGTATCACTGACCCAGATTAACATATTGTTACAACCATGTCTAGATCATGAGATATAAATTATTAACCAATGCATTGGAGGGAGATATAGGTCTCACCCATCTCATAATGAATCTATTCATATGGGTGCCACAAAATCATAAATCATATATTATATCATAACCCATGTAATTAAAATGGGATTATTAAACATCATGCCCTCATAACAGAAACCATTTAAGATAGAAGGACTTCTTAAAAATAATTCCATCATAACATAATAAAATAAATGTAAAAATAGATATAGAAACAGAATTCTATATTATCTTAGAAGGAACATTGTATTGAGAAATCACTAGAACTACATTCTTGAGGAAAATAGAATTTCTACTTACAAATGTGTTTTCTTTATTAACATGTAACACAATTTTAAACTAAAAGAAGTTAAATAAAGATAAACCTGAAAAATTGTAAAGGAATATTCATGGAAATAATATTCTATGAAATCATAAAAATCCATTCATGCCGTATAAGATAAAAAAACACGATTCCCATAATTTGGCCGAAAAGTCAAAAAGTATCTCGTACAGAAAACGACAAAAGAATCCTATCATATATTTTAATAAAAATTCACCAATAGATAATATCAGATTTAAAAAATTTTAGGAGGATAGAAATAATATTACATATTGAGGAAACATTGATGTGGATGATAAATATTTCCCCGTAAATTCTCAAGTATAAACATTCTCGGATAAAAATGAGATTGTTAGATTTTCTCTTAGTATAGGTAAGATATGATCTGTATGTGTATGAACCTTCTATATAATGATTTAAATAATGTCATTATATTATTACAGAGTCATAATAATTTTTATGATATCCTATATGGTCATATTCTTAGATTCTTATTAGTAATATTTCATTGCTACCTATCATTCACATGTTCATTACATTATGTTATTATGCATGTTTTGACGAATAAACTCTTATTCCCCATTTTAGGTTATAGATACATAATTTAAAGAATTTTAGTAGTATAATATATATCATATTTATTCATTCAATTCAATTATATAATAATGGGATAGTTAATATCATGTAGAATGAATCACATTACATCGTGGAGATGGTAAGCCATACGTACCCACAAGCGACGATATCGTTCCCATAATTATTGAATGGTATTGGAGTCGAGGATAGAATATCTCATTATTAGTATCATGTTATAATAATCATATATAGTTCCTGTTTAGACCATTATACCCATCCATGTAAGGTGGTGGTGGAAAATAGATTATACCAAGGAGAAAGTATTTCGTACATACTCACACACTGTGATTTCATTTTCCATAGGATGGATAGAAAGTGAAATGGGGGTTTTAATATTTATAATAACATATCAGTATATGAGTGATACTGATGTTATTACTTTATAATTAAACCAATAAATAAGATGATGTAGAAGAAGAATGAAACATGAATGAATCATTGGAAGTGATTACCTTTTCTTCGATGCGCCTCTTCTAAACCTCCTTTTATGAAACTAAAGTTGGTGTTTTGAGAAGACAAGAACCTCTATGATATAACTTGAGATGTTGATAAGAGAAAAGGAAAGGGGATGGCCGAGCTTGAATGATCAAAATTGTGTGATGAGGAGAGGGGGGAGGTTCCCTTTTATAAGGGAGGAAAGGGGTACATTTTCAATTATAAGAAATATTAATTAATAATAAATTCGAACCCCAATTAAAAACCTCTAAAAATGACCCAATACTAATATGAGATGAGATAGAGTTGTAATCTCATAACCCAACAATATTTATACATTTTGTAAATTTATTTTAAACATTATCAATTGGATTTATCCTTATTTAATCTATTTAATTTTATTTTTGGTAATAATATTTTAAATTTTAAATTGATATATATAATTATTTATGTGCATTGAATTGGTCATAATTGGATAATTTATGACATTCTATACCATATAAATTTAAATTTATAATTTTTAAATGTTATTGTGATTTTAATCAATTTTATAATAGTATATTTATATAAAATAACAATAGTGTAAATTTTTAAACTATTCATTTATTTGAATTTAAATAAAATCTACACAAATGATATATTTGAACAAAAATATTTAATAGAATCCTAACATGTCATATTCATCTAGAAAATTAGTGGATCATGTTAAATATTTCACATATTATTTATTTTAATATTTAAAAATCATTTTATTTTATATTTCAATCAAGAAAATAATTTTAACATCACTATTGTGTCTTCATTAATGATAATTATTTAATCCCTAAAAATTATAAATAAATTCACATGATGTAGATAATTTTATATGATTTATGGATAATATTCATGATCTATGTTTTATGATGTTTATAACAAAATTAAAATTATTACACTTATAAGATATAAGAGAGTGACATGTTGTTACTTTCTTTAGTTTTAATTATAATTATATCATATTCATGGTCAATAGTCCATGAAATGAATATATTATAACCCTTAGGTGATATGGTTTGCCTTTTATTCATCCAATAAAATTTTGGCAGGTGTAATGGTAATTCAACAATCTTATTTTTATCCTTAATTACCTGATTTCCGATTAACTGTAGTAAATAAAAATTATCTTAGTTACTATTCATAATGTCAAAACAATAAATGTAACCTATTTACATGATTTGAACCCAATGAATCCAAATATGGAATCCATTTTTATAAATTATACACACATAATTTTTATTAATTAATTTTATATTAATCTCATTGTTAAGAAAACATGTTTTAAAATTTAAATCATTGTCAAAGATTTAAATGTTTTTATATATGAATTCAATATAAAATTAATGGTAATAAAATGAAATATATTAAATGGTAAAAATGTATTATATTTATATATTAAAACAATTTTCCAATATAATTTAACCATATAAATTATCTCAATGAAAAAAGTTTTTTTTAAGTAAAATTTAGCGTGTTTTTACTATTCATCAAAATAATATCATTGTCAGGAAAATATCGAAAAAATATCCAAAGTAAATTTTTATATCCTGATTAAAAAGAAAAAGTTTATTTCGTATTGTTGAACTTATAAACTTGTCAAAAATTATATTTAAAATTGGTGCTCCATCAAAAGGCAGTAAAACTGGATTTTTTTAAAATTAATTTTTTTATCCAAAAAATTTATTTAGTTTACATATATCATTATAGAAAATGTGTAATATGAATTATAATGATATAAAAATAAATATTCAGTTAATAATATCCATAATGGCTAGTTCATAATATTATAATAATATATCATTGTTTATTGAAACTCGGTATTGTGTACAATGCAAGCTATCGAGGATGGTTGCTATTGCGTGTAACGCAAGCCAAGACAGTGTTGTGTGTAATGAAAGATTCTCTTGGTGTTGACTATAACATAAGACAAAAAAATTATTTCTCATAATATATCAGGGTGTTACACTATCTCCATCACAAAAGAGAACAAATCTTTTGTAAAATTCAGAAGGTTCCATGGTTGGCCAGACAAATGAAATAGGTGCATTATTATTGTAGATAATGATTGAAATTGATGATTTAGTCAACATGATACCTCAAATGATTTATTTCCCAACATTATATCCTTCTTGTTTCTGGTTTATAAAATGGATATGTCTAGTCCTAACCTGAGAACAACTGGTCACATGTTTCTTTGAACTGAACTTGCTCTTCTAATTATATGATTTGTTCCTACCAATATAGACACCAAATCCTGATCACATTGTCCACATCATCTCGGACTAAACTGAGACTCCATTGGTAGCAAAAAATACTACCTCACTCTAGTATAGATGCATCACTCAGAAAAATCATTGAATTGGACAAATAACTGCACATCAATAACAATTCCATTAAAGGGAGGTTCATATAGGATGAATTTTCCCATCCGAACCGAAATAATGGTACTCCAATGAACCTACGTTAGAAATAATAGATGAATACTGTCTTGAAAGATGGGGTGAACTGCCACCTCCCTTCTTCTCATCCCCATTTCATATACTTTTTTTTCTATGAATGTCATCCAGTACCAACAAAAGACACAACTCTAAGAAACCCAAAATTTCCTTTCTAATCAATCTCTAAAATTAATGCATGATCAATGACCTCACCATAGGTTCTGATGTTGAATAAGAAGACATAAGAGGAAATTTATGTATGCAACCCCTTCTCAAACATCAGAGATTTCATAGATTCATTAGAAACTATCTTAGTCGTGAACCTCACATGCTCAAAAAAATGGTTAGTATATTCAATTAATGACTGATATCCCCAAGAATTATCTATGAACTCTTACTATATGGCATAATATAGGACCTCCGGATAATATTTCTCATTTAAGGTGGTGTTGAAATCATTTTAACTCATCTGAACATGACTCCCAACATGAAGCATTGATTCACACTATCTGTGAATGGGACCTTATCAGAGGAATCCTCACATTTCACCCAAAACTCCTTAGGTGTGTCAGGGTACTGAAAAAAAATATTGATCTACATGAGCCACTCCAATACTTCTTGTGGATCAACATTTCCCAAAAAGTTAAAGTCTCATTCATTAGAAACTAATTTTCACAATCTACTTTAGGACCATACTCATCTTCTCTAGTTTATGTGGGAGCAGAATCCACTCCCACTACTAGAGCCCAAACACCCCTCACCACAATAACTACAAAACATTGATCAATCACTGAGGGATATCACTCTGCATCATTATCTTTTTCGTTCTTGAGAGCTTTCTGGGGTGGCATGTTGCACCAAAAATGAAACTATCAAAAGAGAAAATAGATGTGAAACGTTAAAAACATTATAATATAAATATTTATATTTTTTTTACAGTAATATTAGTTTTATTAATAGACATGAGGGTAGAAATTTAAAATGAACAATCCTCATCCATAGAGGTACTAATTTGACATGCCATAAATGATGTTTTTGTTTTTATAATAACAGGTGAGGAGAAGAGGTTTGAAAAATGTTGTTCAACCAACCCAATAACATTAAAATATATATATGGAACTAGATTTATCATTCCTATTAGGATAGTGGTGTTTAGGATAGGATAGAATAGAGGAAGGGAATAATGACTTTAAGAAAGAATGAAAGAACTTTTTATCACTTGAATGTTGTCTCCTTTAGAAAAACATTAAGGAATATGATTTTGGTTTTCTGGTTAGTATATCAGGTATTGAATGTGGGGAAGATTATTTTAAAAGAAATTGGAATTATTAAATAAATATTAATGGAATAAAATTTGTCTGGAGAAGTGGGGGGAGTGGTGGTATATATATGGAGAGGAGATGCGTGTTTCTTATTATTTTATTTATTTTTTATATTTTGTCTCAAGACTGTAATTAGAGTTTATTATTGAAACTATATATAATAACAAGTTAATGTGAGTTCAATATAATGGATTCTTACATAATAAATAAATCATTCAAGTCATAATAATTGATTTATTTAATTACACAGTAATTATTTTATTTCAAAATTAATAAAAAAATAAACTATTTTTAAAAAATACCAAAAATTGACTATAACCATTTAAATATTTTTATTTCTAAAAAATATAATCCATTTTTAGAAATAATTTTTTATTAAAAATCATTCATATTATTTAAAAATAATCATTTATTTAAAAAATTACGATATTAATATTATAATCATTTCTATTGTAGTTTGAAAACATTATATACGTTTTCATTAAATTTTTGTATAAATATAAAAAAACTAATATTTGAATCATTTTTATGAAAATTAAATTTTATTAAATAAAGTAACTAATTATATAATTTTAAATAAACATTTAAAT
Source organism: Viscum album (assembly GCA_963277665.1). Lineage (NCBI taxonomy): Eukaryota > Viridiplantae > Streptophyta > Magnoliopsida > Santalales > Viscaceae > Viscum > Viscum album. The sequence continues at coordinate 220,605,321 of OY728158.1, forward strand.
TTCACAAAAATACTAACACATAATTTACCTATTTTTATAAATATTATTTTCATGCACCATGATATAAATATATCATAATTTCATTTTAAATATACATAATTTTTAATTATACTTCGATCTGAGAGGTTAATTTTCTAATGGACTGATTTTAATTTCTAATGGGGTCACATTAGTATTTAAATGGTCAATTAACTATTTCTTATTAACGATTCATTAATTTCTATAAATACAAGTTATTTGAATATATATGTAACAGAAATTTAACTTTTTACTTCAAAAATGAAAACCAAATATTCTTATATGTACCTGTGTTCTTAGAAATTATATAATATTTTTTAGAAATAGTTTATTGTATGAGGGGGTTTTATCTTTTTATCACTAACACAAGAAAATTTCTATAATGTTAAATAATATCTAATCATAGTAATTAATTTTATTGAAAATGTGTATGATTTTGTTTTTTTAAATATTAGATAATATAATATTTAATATAATTCATCAAAAAATAATTATCAATATTTATAAAAACATGATTTAAAGAAAAATTCTATTAATAACATTTAAAAAAATTTATGAAAAAACACTATTGAAAATCATAGTGGAATATAAGATATAAATTTTTTTGACACAAATTTTAATAATTTAAATTGAAATATAATAAATAAATATATTATAATTGGCTTATATAGAAATCCACAATTGAATATCCATAAAAAATATTAGATTTAAAGAAATGGCCAAAATTGTTTATTTATTAATGTATCATTATACATAGTTCTATAAATGTAGGAAATATTATTTATAAGATCAATAAATATTTGAAAATGAATATAGTTTTATAATGTACTCATATTTTATAATAATTTTTTTTACTATTACTGACCATTCTCCAATAAATTGTAATTTTTTTTAAAAAAATCATGTTCGGTGATGTCCTTAATTTTCTACTAAAGCCCTAACATTATTAAAATTTTAAAATTTCATATGAATACTATTATATTATACGGAATGAAAAATATTTATTATGTTTGTTTAAATTAAAAACCAAGATTTAAAATTTCATTATTTGATTAAAATAATTAAATATAATTTCATTCAATTTTAGTTTTAAAATTAAAATTTTCATAGATTTATAGGAATTACAGTAATTTTACATCATTTAATAATTATAATGTTGTTAGCTGATTATTAAAAAAAAATGGATCATTAATCAATTTTTTTCAAAATTTAATCTTTAATCACATAGTAAATTTTGTAGAGAAATAATATTTAAATATTAAATGATCATATTGATAATTTTAATTAAGTTAATTAAACTTCATTCACATTTGAATTTTCATTTAGAAATTAAATTGATTAAAAAAATTAATTGGATAATTATATTTATTCAACATAATTAGAGGACTATTTTTTTTATTATCATACTAAAATGAAAATATGTTTTCTAAATATATCATAATATATTCTATGATTGATATTTTGTGTGGTTCATGATATTAAAAACTCATCCATATTTAATTTAATCATTTATAATAAGGTAATGGAGACAAATGAATGTTATTCCATTTCATTACCTACATAATTGGGCCCTCGATAAATATATATGTGCTTAACATTCCTTTTCAATCTAATGTAAATGTTATTATAGTATCCACATCACCTTTTCATTCTTTAATTGTATCAATTATTCACACTTGGTATGATAGTTTCACCGTACAATATATGTGTATAGAAGAATCCACATTTACTAATCCATCTAGGATATCCTATGTTATGTATCATAATATTGTACATTCCTATATTTATGGATGTATATACTTACGAGGATGATCCATGATACCATGGGAAATCATTTTCTATAACTTAGTGACTTCATAAGATGAAATGATAACTTTAGCTTTGGTAGGATGAATTTTCGATCAGACAATTCCACATATAAACCTATATATTAGAGTATAATTTACAAGGTATTGATTTCATACAATTTTCATTATCTTTAAACAAGAAATCATATCATTCCAATTATCCTTAAATTTAATCAATAATAATTATCCCACCATCATCATATGAAAATAGAATTTTCTCACTATATTATTCCCTAATAACACCCTTCAATAGATATCCAAATTTTAGAGTACTCCCCTCCTAGATTCATTTGTATTATAAAATCAGTAGTCTCCCCCTAGAGGAGAATTTATTTAATTTTTTCCCCTCCCATATCCACCAAAATAATAGAATTGGGTTTTTAAAAATTATAACATATATATGAAACATTCATATAAGTAAATTTTTATTGTATATTCCCATAATTATTAAACATGTTTGACTGAGATATCTGAGTGAAACCTCGATGATATATCCTTCTATTTGAGTGAAAAAATAAATTTTGTACTACACTCGACATTTCTAAAATAACAAATTCATTAAAGGTTATAATCTAAAATTTAAAAGACTTCATTGTATTTGTGGGTATATTTAAAAGTCTCCCATATAATCAGGAACAACCTATTTACCCTTCCCTATGAATTTAATTCAAATCCACAATGAGTTCTCGTATTATTAGTCACCTCCCTATTTTATAAGAACCCACAAAAATTACCTATATCCATAGACTCTTAATTGTAATATATAGTCTACATTTTCTTAATTTGACTAGAATAATAAAGGAATAATATTTTATTCTCTAAATAAATATTAATAAATGAAATTTATATCATCATAAAATAAAATTATATTTTTTGAAATGTTAAAAAATGTTTTTTCCATAAAGCGTTGAATTTTTCTATTTTAAGGAATGTAATATATTAAAATTAATAATTATTTTCATGAGAATCTAATAAAAGTAACCATAAATTTATTTTTATAAACTTGATTTATAATATATATTACTATTAAAATTTAATATTTTCTAAAAACTTATTTTAATTTTACAAAGCTTCACTAAATTGATCTTGTCATGTCAATTTAAATTTTCATTTAGAAGAATAATATTTAAATTATAAAAATATAAAATTAGATATATTATTCATTTTAAAATTGATTAATTTTTTTTGAATGATATCATTAATATTTAATTATATTGATATTTTATAATTGCTAATAAGTATTAAAATACATCAATGATATTTAAAAAATGGTATTTATAACTTTTAAATATAATATTTTTTTAACATCTTGTAAGTGTGTGTTTTTCTGGATTTTATATATTAGTAGAATATTTAAATTAAATAATTAATATTATATAACATTATATTTATAAATGAATAAATATATTCAAAACAATTCATAAAAATATAATTTTATTATTCTATATCACAAAATAACACCACTCTAAAACTCTTATAATTCCACAAATTGTTTTGTGATTTATACTCACCCATAAACATTTTTTCTTGTCTGTTTTCCCATTTTAAAACCCCAACAACCATATCCATGATATTTGGTTATATGTAACATTTTATGACCATCTGTATAACGTCAAACTAGATTATTAATTTAGTCCATCAAAATTATAATGAAATAATTACTATATATCAAATTTAAATTCCATAAATTAATTTCTGATTCATAAATGTTATAAATATATTAAAATACTGTAATTTCAGAAATAAATTATAGTTATCTATTTAAATTGAATGGTAAATATATACTCTTACCAAATGATTTTTTTTATAAAATAATACCTTCATAATAGGTATAACATCATATAATGACCTATCTAAAAAATATTAATAACATCATTAATTTTCAGATAAGTTTAATTTGGGAAAAAGAATATTTAATTAATGATAATATTTTTAGATTCATATTAAAAAAATGTTAATTATCAAAAAAATAACTAAAAATTATAATCATAGGGATGATAAAACAACTACATGACTAATAATTAGGCTACTAAAATATTTTATCCTAATATCCCCTTACTAATGGTCCTAAATAATTATTTTACGAGAACAATTTTATATATTATTTGATCTATGTTACCATAGAAATATAAAACAAAAATCCAAATGATGGTGAACATCAACATGTTATTTTAATAAAATGAAAAAAAATAATATCAAAATATGCTAGAAATTTAAAAAATAAAGAATAAATATATTTATAATTTTTGTTTTTAAATTTATCATTCATGAAGATAAAATCATGTAATAGGCGGATTTAGGGCTTGAGGAAAGGGAAAAACCTCACGATCATTTCATAAATTAATGAATTTTATATAATTCTACCTTCTAAAAGGCTATTATTATTTCTAATTATATTAATTAAAGTATATCTACCAAGAATATATTACTTTTTAATATGTTATTTTTTATTTTCCATTATTTGATAATCAGTATTATATGTTTTATTTTAAATACAATATTTAAAGTGTCCCTTATAATAAGATATTATATAATCCATATTCCATTTCATCTATATATTTTTTATGGTTATCACTATGATTACATATTTATAATATAAAATTATAATATCCATATACTAATTTTTTTCTTTTAAAAATTAAATAATATTCACATACATTCATTTAGGGATCATAACTCATTACATAATGATACATTTTATTGGATCATTTTTATAATTACTTATCCACCAATGTCTCGATATTTTTCCCCATATGATCTATATATTCACTAACTAAACATGTTTATTCAACAAAATAGATATAAATAATGAATAATAAATTTTTTATGGTAATAATTTCAATATATGATTTGGTTACTATTTGAAACCTTATAATGAAACAAATTTATTTTTTTCACATACTTCTGATTTTTTATGATTTATTTTCCTTATGTAGTCAGAATATGAATGTACAAATTATGATTTTAATACTATGATATTAATAATACATCACCAAAATGAATTTATTAATAAGTACATCTAATGATATTCCACGCATGGTTCACATGTTTTTAACAAGGACCATTATGTTAAGATATCTTGAGATTATGCCCTGAAATATGTATAGGATGATATATTTTAGGATATTGATAAATGAATATGATTATGTGAAATAATTTTGTTTATTCAATGATTAAAAGTCATTATATATGATTCTATTTATTTAAGAAATCTTTATATTCCACATGATGCACATGGTTTATTTGGATATCATATTTAACTCATATGTTTATATTACTAGGTTATATAAATCACGATTTTATTTTATTTATCTCTCCAATATATCATTTTTATAAATATATTCAATAATATTTGGGATAAATTTATTAAATTTGAAGTAAATATCAGGTATTATGTTTTCAAAAATCAATATATTATTTCTAATTTCAATTAAATATACTAGATATATTGAATTTTAGGTTTTAACTGATGAAATTTAAGACAAAATGTATTTAATAATTATTTTATGAAATTTTGATCACATTATAATGAAAATACATTTTATAGAAGATGTTATTATTGAAATTTTCAAATTCTCAAATCTTACTGGGTATTCTTATGGGGATATATATATTCTTAGTGTTTCTTATATGTATATGTTAATATTTGTGAATATCATAATTGAAAATAATCACGTTCTAGTCTAAATAATAGATTTATATGTTGTTAATTTTCATCATTAATAGAGAATGAAGACTTTTAACAAAAAATTCCTTAACCTGTAACTCATATAGACATTAAATAATCACAAATACTAATAGTTAGATATCACCGAAGGGAACTCAATGAAAATGATATCCTAACGAGAGACAGAACATAAATTTTTTTCCTCCTTGAAAATGTTCAGAGAGATCATTGAACCATTGAAAAGGGTATTTTATATATAATTTATATGGTTATAGTGATAATATAATATATAATTCCTCAATGTTAATTCTTTTATAAATTAAGTAGATCTGCATGTCATGAAATGTTGGGTCTGATAGAGATCTTAATCTATATTTCCTAAAAAACTCCATCATCTCCTTGATCATTTTTTGGTGAATTGTTATGTGATAAGGGATACTGATATGGTTTCATATTGTTATTCAAGATTTATTCCCACCACTAATTTAAATTGAAAACCTAAAAATCATCCATGATAAAACCTATGAAATCTTCCACTAGTTTTGGTATCATATTATACAAAACAACTTTACTGAATGAGGACATTATTTTTAAATACTAGATACGTAGATATTGTATAAGAAGTTTCCACCCTACCTATATAATTTTTTTTATTTTAAAATGATGGTGAATGAAAACCCATTATCGTGATGGAATATTATTTTCAAATTATAATAATATACCCATGGATAGACTACTGATAAAAATTACATGACTTGGATAATATCATATGTTCATGTCACAATAATTAAAATTTGATTAGAAATACTTTCTATATTGATTATAGGATCAAACTATATATTTATGTTTGTTGTGTTGATTTTCATTAAAGGAGAAATTATATAGATTTCACCCTAGTTTCACTGTCAAAATATATTTCTATAGAATTAAATACTAATTGATAGCTTATTGACACACTCTTGTTTCAATATAAATCTGATTAATTGAATAAATTATAATAATTTATCATATAACGATATCATGAGATTTTATTATACTTTTCTATTTAATTTTGTTGGACTATATTGTACCCTTCCATACACTATGATTATTTTGGTAATGTTTTTTATAGTTTATCAGATAAATGTTATAAATATTATATACCCCACATTTCATTGATAATATCATCGTCTACAACATCTTCCTTATAAGGGGATGTGTTTCCCACCTCTTAGTGGTCCCTTATCCAATGGATATCAATTTCAATGTGTCCAATCATTGGTTAGTACTTTTTTGTTATCCAATAAACACATATTGTGTTAAATATAATATAGTTATCATTGGTTTCCACGCATAATTTATGATCTATATTACTAAAAAATATTTCTAATCTTTGATATTATAGAAAACGTATGTAAAGAATACAACAAAAATGATTATATAATTGATAATAATATATAATAGGTTTTTATGACAGTATTCTACACTAGATTAATTTGCTAGCTATAGTGAATAATCCCCAATACTAGAATTTAGAAACATTAATTTTTTACATAAAAAAGTTATAAAAGATTACATTAGTGTAGGTGAAAAAATTTTACATCATCAAATTTAATATCATGACCAATTTGAATCCACAACATCCACTATTAGTTGAAACCATCATGAATTTCATTTTATTAATATCTCTTCTGGTCAATGAAGCATAAATCATATTATGATAATATATTAACCAACTATTATAAAAAAAATCAAATTCACATATCATCTATAAAGAATTGGGATAATTCTCGACTAAGGAAAACTACATATGTTATATTAATAAAATTATATAATCACACTGAATTTGCATCACCAGTGTCCACAAATTTATTCACAAAACATATAGTAGATATATTTCATTGAAAACCATATGAAATATTATTTTAGATAACAAAATAAATTTATATGTAATTGACCCCATCCAATGTGATTTAATATGAGGTTTTGGATCACCATATAAATTTAGACAACATAGTATTTAAAAATCATTATTTTAACACAATTATTCATCATTTTAATTATTATATGTGGGAATATCAACATGTGTGATTTTGGGATTGATAATATAATAATTTTTTGGTGTATCAACCGTCAACTCACATGGTCCGTGAAATGGGTCCTTATATATTCTAGGAGGGTGGATGATTAATAAAGAATTTGTTTCCTAACATAAAAACGGTGACACTCATGTTATATATATATATTTAATTTTTTATCAATGGTTTTTAAACAAATGTGTTCTGTCCCTATGGTACTCCTTGTATCATTTAAAAGGTAACATAGTTTTTTAATTGAGAATACATACTATATGATTTTAATTAAAAAAATTTAATTTTTTTCAGATGAAAGAATCATTTATTTTATCTCTTTATATTTATAGAGGAATATTATGTTTACCATATATATTCATTATTGGTTTATATATATATATATATATATATTATTATTTTTTTATCATTTTTTATAAATCATCGAGTGTTATAGTTAGGTTTTGACTGATATATACCGAATTTAATTTCATTCCTCATTGATAATTTGGAATTTAAATTATTTTCATGGATTAAATTTTATATCAAGGAATATGAATCAATATTTATATATATTGTGTAAATATAAATATATATTTTATATATTTTTAATATAATTGGGATTTGTATCTCATATCCCCTAGTTGGTGGATAACATTCTAGGAATTTGACAAAGATACTATTTGGGGAAGGTGGATTGACATAATAATTTTTATTAATTGAATCATTTAAATTTGGTTTATTATTAATTTTATTTTTAATTGATTTGAAAAACTAGATTTGATTATTTTAATATCATTTTTATAAAATTAATTTTGTGCAAGTGAAAACCCATAGTGGTATAGATGTCTAAATAAAGAAATAATTTATGTAAAACTATCTTTAGTTGAAATGAATTGTTTTAAAATGAATCTTTATTGACAATTTCATGAGAACTGACGACACTAAATTATTTATTGATTTAAATTAAATTATTTATTTTAATATTAATGAGTAATTATGAAACTGTTTTATTATTGTTTTTTAAATGAAATGAAATTTCTTAAAACATGAGTATTTGGAAATTTTAAATTATTGATTTAAATAATTTTATATTGATGAATAAATGATAGACTAAATTGTGATTGATTTCATAAATGAACATGTGTGGTTTTATTGATTTTTATATGAAATTCGATATTGAAAAATAGGTTAGTTGTTGTTTTATCTTAAAAAAAGATTCAGTTGATAATGTTGATTACACTTATCAAGTGTAAGGGGTTTATTATTTGGGGTGTGTCCTTATTCCCCATCGGATTGGTATATAATTAAGTGTTCATATATAACTATAATGGCCTGAAGGCCTTCATTTTTATTGGTTTTTGATAACCACCCTTTCAAGGGATGATGGGGAACCCTTACAAGGCCTGTAGGCTCAGAGATTACATGGCCTGTAGGATTAGGAGATTATATGACCCAAAGGTCTTAGAGAATTAAACTAGACTATCAATAAGGAACTGACCCTCCCCAGCATCTGCATCCTGATAGTAGCTCTCCACTATTGTATGACTATCTGGCTATGCTTTCCATGCAAACACAGGCTGGTACCAATGGCATAGCCATTCCCTCTCATTCTGACAATACATTCAGCTCTGCTCTGGTGAGTGCACCTGCTCTAAATCCTCTTCTAGGTCTACTACATTTTTTTAGTGTGTCTGGGGCATGCATTCATCTGTCCTAAAAGGGCTTGGGGTGGCCATAAGGCCTTAATGTGGCACGAATGCCTTGAAAATCAACTGGCCTGAAGGCCTTGTGTGGCCCAAAATCCATACCGGACTCGAGGACCAAACTGGTGGCCCAAAGGCCCAGATGGATTAATTGATCTAGCTAAAATAGTACCAAACAGTGCCTGCTATAGTAATGCTACAGTACCTTGGAAATATTCCTTCACTCGGATTTGATATCAGGTATCATGGATGAACCTAGTGAGTCCTCACCAATTGGTCTGAGGCTCATGTGCAAAGTGTTCATATATGTTGTTTTACATTAATGAGAATTCATTGAACAATAACATTTATCCTAACTAAACTATGTATGTATTAACATGTAATTATTATTGGAAATTATTTTTATGTTCATATTTTGACAAATTATTATTTTTTTATGTATTTTGATATTAATATTGATGTATGATTTGACGGAAGTGAAATTTTTACAAGTTTTATTCATTTCATAGATTTGATTTCAAAATATTTACTTACGAAAATATAATAAATATTATCCTTAAAGTTTTAGGAAAAAATACCTTATTTTATTATTAATATATAGAATTATTATGTAATTATTTTTGTTATAATACAAGGATAGTATGTCTAACACCAAAATATAACCATTGGGAGCATGTAGAGTTTATTATTCTATGTTAAAAAAAGTGAAGGACACACTCTAATGTATTGGATGTTTGTGATTGACATGAAATTTGGAGGTATCGATGATATTTTATGTTTGTTATCCAAATTTTACATATTGATCATATGATTATGTGTATAATGGTTTTGTGATGACTTATGGTGATATAAGATTTTGAGACATGTATAAATTTAATAGTGCTAAATTTATAACTATAAGTGTTTTAGTAAAAAATGTTTTTATTTATAAATTAATAACTATTGTATTATTTAATTATTTATGTGGAGAAATCATTTATTATTGTTTGTAATTAATGCTCAGACGTTATTACCTAGACCATGGGGATTATAAATACCCTTCTATCTACGTTATGACTGATTCAAATAATTGTATAAGGAGTTATCCTAGTAGGCTCATGGAATAAATAATCAAATATATTTTAACCACATTTTGATGAAATGATTTAATTTTTTGTTTATAAATTGATAAGAGATATTATTTTAATTGCTAATTTGTATATTATGAGAAATGACCTGACTATATCACATTATAGAACACAATATGTTACCATGAGTTGTTAGGAAAATTGATCTTTATTTAAATTTTTGTTATATAATTCTAGATTTGTTAAAAGATAATTTTTTTCATTTTTTCTAATATGAGTTTTTCTTGATAGTGTTGATATTTTTATATATCTTTACTAATATCTTCTTAAGTTATATTAATGATTTGTGTTAATAATTGATTAATAATGTGTTCACATATAATTCATGTGGGTTTTTTTATTGAACTATAATTAGTGAAAACAGTAGTCGAATAGAACATTATAGAGGATTTAGTGTGTGTGGTACATGATCTAGGACATCAGTTTACACATTTTTTTCATTTATTCTAGAGATATTGAACCTTAGAGAAATGATATCATAAATTCTTCTTAAATGTTTCTTCATGATAAAAAAATACATTTATATTAAAGGAATAATCCAATAGAAATATTTATTAGTTTTTAATGATCTATTGACGGTTTTTGTTTTTTAGGTGAAAAATGAAATTAATTTCAGTGTATCCATCCTCAAACATGAAGGGAACAAAATATGATGATTTAATGATTTTGTTTTTTTAAATGATGAATCAATGATCGGACTACAAATTCATAAATTGAGTTTTCATGGAGAAACAAAATATTTAGTTCATTATTATATGTATGTTCAATGAAACAATTAATATTAATAATAGTAAAATGTTAATGACTCTATAAACCAACTTATTTATTGAATATTCTCATTTTCATTTAAGGTGGTGTTGAATGAAAATATGGTTGGATACAAGACACAAATTGGACATCATTCCAAAATCCAATATCATTTATTTAAAATAAATCATTTCTCGTGTACTAATGTTCCAGATAAAGGTATGATATTGGAAATTGAAATGCTAGATTTTTTTTGGTCTATGAGAGTGATTAAAATTCATAATTATAGATTTACTAGATTCTTTGAATTTAGGTGGATAAAGAGGAAATCATTTTTTTGGAAATTTGAGAGGCGTGCCTAAATAAATAATTTCTAAAAATCATATTTTAAATCTTGTAATATGAAACTAATTTTTTAGAACATTATAATTTTTTTACTTAATTAATGATATCTTGGATACATAATTGAAATAGATAAATTGAAGATAATAGGTTCAAATGAATATATTTTTCATCTTCGTACAAGTATGTATAGTGTTAAGGGACTGTCCACTCCAAGGGGATATGAGGTGCAGTCAGATCGTTTAAGAATAGTGGGGTTATAGACACAAGCACCATGAATAGTAATACAATACATAGTTGATGAGTCACTAGTGAAAACTACTTAATATCTTGTAATAGTGATATGAATAATTACTATTACCTCATATTATGTGCCTAATATATTTGATATTAAAGAATCCCATTATTTAATATCAACTAGCACAGTGGAAAAAATTAATCATCCATTAGAGATTATACATTATGTGATGGTTGTTAACATGACATTCTATAAACTGGTAGATTAGGTTAACTGATGATCTATTCATACATTTAATTTATCTATTTTTTCAATAACAATGAAATTTTTGGTTCTTGATGTGATAATTCTATGAATTATTCTTTAGATGAATGGGTTGGTATCTGACCATTCCTGGACTGAATTTTATCATTGTAAAGTCTCCATTTTTCCACATTAGGTTGTTTCATTTAATTTCTATAGAATAAGGATTTAATTCAAACAATGATATATCTATTACACATATTTTTGATAGTATTATATCAATGAATTCATTGAAAAGATAGAAAAAAATCAATTCGTGATGACCTCCCTCTATAATATATTCTATTTTCCCATTTTTATATTATATTTCTAACTATCCACTAATGAGGGAAGATGCGTTAAATATAATCCATTATTAATTTACTCATACATTATCTATTAGATCATTAAATTTGAATCAATTTGAAGATAATTTGTTAAATGAATTATTTGATGACTAAATTAACAATGTAATTATTCTACCTGGTGTATCGACATGGGTATATAAAATATATTTCCCCAAGAATCCAAATATGGAACAACAGTTATGTATTTTTTATGTAAATATATTTTATTTAATGATCAAGTATGGGGAACTATTTCATTGGATTTATTAATTCATTGATCTGTTTTATTGATTGAATTGGATCTCAAATATTTATCTTCAGTAAGGTTAAAACTAGAATTGGAATAAGTAGCATATTTTCTAAACTACCACTATTATGAGTATGTGTAGACATTATGATTATCTCAGTGTACAAATTGTCCAGAAAACATTCCAACTATGATTATATATTTGAAAAAAAATATTTACACACTAAATCCTTGATTATTTTAATGTGGTATTTTTTCATGAAACCTTCTTCTAATATAAAACTAATTGAAGTCATGTCTATCAATATATAGTAATTATATACATATAAGAAATCATGGTCATTGATTCTTTATATCAATTTTTGAATATTTTTTCTTATTAATTGATTTTTTTTTTTCAGGAAATTAATTGTATAATATGGTATCTAAATTTATCATGGGAATGTGAAAGCTATTATTTCATTGTTTGAGTGGATTTATGTCATTTATATTTGTAGTTGTCTGTCTTTTTTTGACATTAACAACAATTTTTAAAATAACTATAATATATGTTTTTTCTATAGATCACCATTACTAAGAAGTGAGTGATGCACATTTTGTATTAAATATTATTAGATGTATTAAATGAGTTAAATTACCATTTATCCATTTTTTAGTTTCAACACTTCATTAGGATAACATGGTTTATGTGTTCTCCTTTGATTCATCGAGAATATGTTCAACTTGTGATCTCATAAATGGAGAACACATGGTGTCATTTGGTTGTAATATTATTTGGCCTCCAAATGAGAACATCCTAAAGAATGATAGAGATCATATATATTTGATGAATTCACATCAAAGTTATAAAATAAACAAAATCATGATATAGTTATACAATCACATCTAATATCATATTTTTACTTATTATAAAATTGAAAGAATACATGAATATTTTTTATAGGTGTTCGGTGGTGTACCACCAATATTTTAATTATTAAATTTATAACACTTATATAATTTGTTGCATTTTTACTAATTATTTGAATATGAAACAACCAAAATATTTTATTAATAAATCATACCAGTAAGGGAATATATTGTTTCAGATTTCATAGAAATATTTGGGACCCCTAGTCGATAAAACCAAGATTATTTTGGAATTTTATATTTTGAAATTAAAACATATTTATATAGTCTTATGGGAACAATAGATTGATTATTTGTTATTGGGCATCATTATTTAATTATATTGTGGAAAGATCATCAATGATTAGTTTTTATCTCTAAATGGAATACATTATTCCAAGAAACATTATGTCATCACAATTCCTATGAAGAAGGATATTATAGGGGATTCCCTTATTTCTAATGGGAAGTTCACCAAATATTAATAACGATGATTTATGATAAAATTAATTCTTCATAGTTTCAATTTATAAGAAAAACAAATATTGATATTATTTCCTATTTTTATGTATTTGAACAGTTCAATGTCGAACATATGAATCTATATAGTTTTCTTTAGACACATTGCATGTAAACATTGATGCGAGATGAGATATCGATACAATCTCTTGTTGGGTTTTTGTGTGCCCCAAGAGAGAATAAAAATATTCTATATGATATTGACTGATTTACCATAGAGGGTATTTGTAAACCCAAATTTTATACAACCTGATATGAGGAATGTAGAAATATGAATGTTTTGGAGATTTATAGATTACACATACATCTATATGTTAATGTTTTTGATGTGGATCATTAGTTCACTAATCATTTTTATAATTCCCTATACAGGGAAATGGTATCCTAGGTAAATATTATAACAAGGAACCATCCTTTGATGGATTTCCATAAAAATTATTAATACAGATTTTGGAGGACACTATTCATCATTTTTCCCATTACATTATAGGATCATATAATATATATTGGGGGTTATTTGGATTTTCTAAAATAATGTATACCCTTAATCATTCAATAATATAACAATTACAAACTTGTTTCTAGGTACACATAAATTTCATTATTAAATTTTCCAGGTTATTGAAGCTTTACTTGTGTGGCCTATTTTGGTCTTAGATACAATGATAAAAATCAATATTATTAAATATATGTTAGTGATATAAAAATCATTGTATATATCTTATCTTGATATTGATATAAATAATTTAGATTTATTATTTAGTGAAATGATGTTCTTGAACATATTTTCATGTGGGGTTACTGATATCTAATATATAGGTTGTGTTTTCACTGATATAAACTGAATAGTTTGAGGTTATGGTGTTGATTGATAAGGTGGATAATCATTTATCCATTACACATCAGATGAAATCAATCCATGAATTGTTTCGCATGTCATAGGTCATGATATCTCAATTAAAACATCTCATTTATTAAATTTTAAGGACCTTGATGTGGATGATATTATACTGTTTCTAATTATATACATAATATTGTTCATTTTTATGGATTTTCTCCATGGTATGTTTATCCGATTTGTTCTAGTTCTATGGAAATATGGTTTCTATTATCATGAGTCATGGGAGAATAAGAAACTGATGATATATTATTTTAATTATCATTTAGTTGTGTATAAATTTTACTCTAATTCCAAGGGAGGTATATTTTCTAGTTTGGGGATGTATAACATCATGAATATTTATTTTTAGTACATAAAATCCCAAGTTTTGATGGTATGTTGTTAAAAAATTAGGTTAATTTTTGTGTAAAAATTGTTGGTTCATATATATTACTTGTCCTACGAATTATTTTCAGGACATTTCAGACAAACGTGTGGGTCATCCTTGGAAACTATGCATTACGTGTTGGTGTTATAGAGAAGTTACCATGGTTCCATTCATAGTTAGTATCGTATTTACATCATTAACTTAAAACTATGTTTCTTTTTGTAGGGGGTTTTTTAAATTTTACTCATTTTTTGTTAATACATGTTTTCCAAACTATGTGGATATTCTAATAGAAAAAAATAGAGAATATTATTGATGAACAATCTTACAAACAAAGTATTGTGCAATTAATTAATTCAATGTTTTTTATACGTGAAACATAGATATATTCTATAATTCCACATCAAAAGGGACAAAATATTGACAAAGGAATATGAGGCACTTACCTTAAACATTACATAATATAGCTCTTTCAACTATATTACAATTCATTAAAATCTGTAAGATATTTTCTATTTATATTTTTTAAATGATATGAAAAAACACAAACATATCAACCAACAATCATACAATGTGGGTACCATTAAAAAGTATCCATTTATGCTAAAGCCTATAATTTTAAGCACAAAACAACAACAATATTTCTAATAAAAATATCATAACATTTGACTAGAAATCCTTCATTCTCATACACATACATATAACCTATTTAATGCAATTAAAAATATGGGATGCCAATAAAAATCTTAGTAAGGGATCTAAAAATAATGAACGAATCCATTTGTCCATCAGAACATTAATGTTGATGAAATAATTTTAACAATGACATACTTCTTAACCGTATATACATACATTATGATACATGAGATTTATATAAAACATTTCATAATATATATAAAACCACAAAGGTATATTTGGAAATTAGTTACTTATATTGTAACTCTCAAAGAAAGCTTATGATTTGTATCCCTCAAAGAAACCTTACAAGGTAACCCTTACAACAACATTATGGTGTAACCATATGGCAGACCTCAAATGTTAACATACCAAATGCATTGAGGTGAGATATATGTCCTACCATTAATAATAAAAAATTTCAATGAAACAAAACATAATTATCAAACATTAGTAAATGCATATAATCTTCCATTTGGAATTTTCTATGACTAGACGTTTAAAAAAAATATTTTATAAGAGAAGAAAATTAAACAAATCATATAATTTTTATGAGAATCAATAAAATGAATTTAATATGTGTATACAATATAAATACACATTATAAACTATAATATAAAAAAATAATTATACAAAGTACGTTAGTGACAAATAATTAATAAAAATGAATATAAACAAATTGAATGGACATTTGGTTAAGAATTGTATTACCTCGGGTTTATCATAATATGAAACATGTATAAAACTCATTTATAGTGCTTAAAATAAAGTTATTAATAATTCATAGAAACTTAGTAATGTTTATAACATCATATATTATCTTTTCAAAACATCATTAAACCTAATTATTAGTAACATTTTTTATTTCAATTATTTTGGGTGCAGGCTTCACATTATATTCATGCTTGGTTCATAATGAATAATCTTATTGAATGAAATAAAAAATCCAGAATTGGGATTAAATGTTGTTAATTTGTTTCCAAAATTTTATATTAGCCCATAAATTATTTTGGTTATATTTTATGTTGATGAATCATAAGATTAATCATTAGTTATACTCATTTAGATCATTTGGACTGTTCTATAATTATAACGAACTTATTTCATCATATACCATTAATATTATTCATATAAGTTAATTATATATCACTAGAGAGGTCATATAATACACATTAAAAACTTTTTTTTGATTATATTTTCTTAAAATATATTTTATGGAAGTAAAGCATGATGAATACATGTCATTCGTGATGTCGGTAAATTGACACATAACATATGAATTTTTTATTTTGTCAATTAGAGGAAGGGGAGAGGATGAATGATGATGAATATTTCATTAAACAATATAAAAATCGATATTATATATAATCTAATAGTTTTCATGCATATTGGAAAAGGATAGTATAAGAGACTAAAAGAAAATGAAATAATTAAAAAACAAAAAAAATGAAATAGAATTTTTATCTCTTGATCACATCTCCTTGAGATCATTTTTAAGGCTATTGTTCATTGGAATTTTGGCAAGAAAAATTGTTCTTTGAAATGGTGATGATCATAAGGAAGTTTATTTGGAATAATTTAGATAATAATCAAATATTGGGTGGTTTGAGAGGAATAGGGGGGTGACAGTGGTATTTATAATTGATAAAAGGATGAGTTTTCAATTATTTTAATCAGTAGTTTATTATCATTTTACAATTCTATTAATGAACATGACTAATATGACCCAAATGAGTAATTAGTGCATGTGAGATTAAACCAATTTCTATTTACACCATCCATCACTCAAGGATGATTCAAAATTAATTAATTTATAATATTTAGTTATTAATGAATTTCACTATTATAAAAAAATTCAAGTATTTCAGAAAAATTTCAAGATTTAAACCTAACCATTTTCTGATGTTTATAATTTATAAATGAATTACATTTTTGGAAAAAAAAAATTTAATTATGAATATTTTATAAATTAAATAAACATATAATTTATTTGAAAAATTGTAATTTTAAAACAATAACTCTTTTTATAGATCCATGAAATTGTAATAACGAACTCATTATCATATTACATTAATAAAATAATAATATTTTAAATTCATAATGTTAAAATATCAATTCAGATTACAATTTATATGGTAATGATATAATTCACCAAAAAATATGTTGGTTCTATAATACTCCAATTAACTTATAGATCAAAACTTTTGATGTCTATGTATCGATATTAAACTCATAGAAGTGGTAAAATTGTGATTATTTTTTATTTTTAACATAATACATAGTGTAATGATTCATAATTTAGAGACTCGTTTTTACATGAATTTTAATTTTTAAATTCTTTAGAAACCATGCGGTGTTACACTCTCCCCTCCATCTTGAAATTTAATAGTCACAATTTTATTTAATTATTAAACAATTTAGGGTTCCTTTCAATCATGGGATTTCTATATTTTCATCATTCAATAGCGACCATGTGGTTTCTCCATAAAATCATTACCTAGTGTAAAACTATATTCAACAATAGTTTTTCTCATCGATTAATATTTTTGAATATTTATCTCTTAATATGAAATTATCTCTTCCAACTGATGTTCTTTTGGTAACAAAAAATGAGATGAATGTAGCACATACATTCTCAACATTAGAACATAAAAAACATTGTCTAGCTGGGATACACACAGAGGAAAATCTACCTAATAAGTGGATGGTCCCACTTTGTTTTTTATTTCTTAATGTCCAATGAACTATAGACATCGCCTTACATTCATAAAAAAACGCATATGAATTTTACATTAGAAGATTATATAAAAAACATGATCACCTACCATGGAAAAAAATTCTTTCCTCCTATTATCGTCATATAATATATATCTTTATTGAGCTAGCATCATGTGTTGAAGGATCATCTTTACTTTCACAGACACTTCCTCAACTAATTCTGGTCCCATTAACTATTGTTCCCCATCCTCATCCCATCATGATGAAGTTGGACACCACATCCTTTATAATTCCTCAAAAGGGGACATCAATATAATGGAATGAACACTCTTATTATAGGAAAACACAACTAAAGAAATATGAATATCCCAACTTCCATGGGAATCCATTGAAAAAGCATATTGCATATCCTCAAATATTCAAATCATCTGTTATAACTGCCCATCTAATTGAGGATGAATAGATGTATATAAATTTAATTATAATCCAAAATACATCAGAAGGTATTTCCTAATGAAATATGTGAACCTGTGATTACAATTTGATACAATGTAATTTAGAAAGCCATGTATCATAATAAACTATTTGATGTACAATCTTGAATGATTATCTAAAAATGGTATCTCTAATCCTAAGGAAATAATCATATTTAGTCAGTCGATCAACAATAACCTTTATTTTATTGATACCTCAAGATGTCATTGGTTTTCCTACAATTAATTCTATGCATATATTTCCTTATTTCAACTCATGTACTAGAAAAGGATGAAGCATTTACTTCAATAACATCTCATTTTCATTAACATGATGAAATTTCAATCATTTCATAGAAAATTATGCAATCTCTTTTTTCATTCAATCAATCAAATAATATTACATATAGAATAAATACATTTTTCTACCACCAGGATAAACTAAAAATGGAGAACTATGATCTCCACACAACATCCCTTTCATCAACATAGAATCAGAAGGCAAAAATATTCATTTTCCAAATCTCAATGAAAAATTATTATATAGGTTAAATCATATATACATACCATTTTAACCAATAAATTCTTTTTATTTAGCTCCCCATATACAATCATCAGATACATAATTTTATTTGAATGTGATGACTGCACTGAAACCTACAAAAACAAAATAATTTCATATACCAACTACATAGAATACAAAATTTATCATATCAATAATCAAGGGTTCAATTTTCAATCATAACATTGTTAATGAATCATGATGTTTTCAACTAAATAAATTATCCACATTGTTCTCTTTTCCTGGATTGTTATTGTTCGTGTAATCAAAATGTTTAATCAGTTCAATCCACATTATCTACCTCGTGTTTACATCCTTTAGTTTTAATATAATCTTCAAAATTAATGGTCAGTATATATATAAAATTTTCTAAAGTATAAATTATTCCTCCAAATTCTCAATTCTAAAATCATGGCTTCTAATTCCAAATCATGTGTGTGATAATTTAACTAACAAGTTTTTAGTTATAAAGAAGAATTTGCAATTACCAAATCAAAATATGTAAGAAAACAACCAAGTACTTTTAACGAAGCATAAATGCTTATAAAAACTCACTATTTCTACCTGGAAGGTCAGAACTAGAGCATTCATCAGTTTTATTTTAAATTATTTAAAATAGTCATCACATTCTTTTTTCCAGACTAATATAACTCTATTTCAAATTAACATTGTTATAATACTAGATAACCATGTAATGTATTCAACAAACATTGTGTAATGTCCTTCTAATCCATGGAAACTACCAATCATTGTTAAATTTGTGTGTCTTGGATATTCATAAACATTATTTTTCTTTAACAAAATCAACAATTATTGAATATTTAAAAAAATGTAACAATTTAATGTAATTTATTGAAACAAAAATTCATACATGGAAAATTTTCCATTATATTTTATTTGTTTATGATTTTTAAAACGATGCATATATGTTGTTCATGATAATATTTACTTATAGAATATACAAGAATGTCATCAATAGAAACAAAAAAAATTATCCATGATCTATTGACATATTCTAATCATAATATCCATCAATGTAGTTTGTGAATTAGTTTACCCAAACAGCATATCATCAAATTCATAATGTCAATATATAGTTAAAAAATATATTTCATGAATTTCATCATATTTAACCTTAATCTGATGGTAGTGGGATCTCAATTCAATCCTGGAAAATTACAGATATTCATGGAGCTGATCAAAAGAATCCCCAATGTGTAGAAAAAGATACATGATTTCAGAAAAAAAATTATCCAATGTTTTATTATCAATGAAAATTCTCATCAAAAAAATATTTCATTTTAAATAAACATTATAGGATCACATGGTGATGTGATAGGATGGATGAAGCATTTATCTATTAATTAATACAAATGATTATTCAAATCAATATGTACCCTTTGAGCTATTAGATAGTGGGGGATTCGAAATTAGCTCATCATCATGAACTAAGTCAATTATGAATTCAAAATTATAATCAATTATAACATTGGGGAACTCATCATGAAAATCATCAGGGTTATCGTTTACCACTATCACATCAATAATCTAAATAGTTACCTTATTTTCATCAATACATGAAAGATAACATTAATTTCCATCATTAAAAAGTTTCTCATCATAATAACATGTTAATAATTTAATGTGTCCTTGCATGTATACAAACTGATAATAATTATGAAAAACAACATCTTTAGCTCTATAATCAATCTTAGCATGATAAAAAAAGCCAATCCATACTGATAATAAAATCAAACACTACTAAGGAAAAACTAACAAGGATTGAAGGGAATTTATTTCCATATATAAGAATGTGAGTACTCTTATAATTCATTTATTTCAGTAGCATTACCCCATGGATTTTTTAAAATAATTTTTTGGTCTCATTTAATGTGGTGATATTTCCAATTCACCAAATAATTTCCTAGAAACAATGGAACGCGTAGACCCTTCATCAATCAGGACCTATGAACAAACTATGTAAAGAACAAATGTACCTGACACCACTTCATTGTATAACCTGAACCCTTCTAATGTAATTGCAGATGATATCACTAGAACGTTTTTTTATTATATTTCTACTTTCTATCACTCAGATATTTCTTTTGTTGGCATATTCATAATGACCCATTCGAACACATTTGAAACATAGTATAGTTTTCATATCAGAATTGATCTCAAAATCATTTTCATTAGATTCATGACCATATGTCCATATATACCACATTGAAAACACATCCCAATTTTATAATGGAATTCCCTAGTTTGATTATAACAACATTTATAACAAACAAGATATTAATCTTTATTACTAACATACTCCACTTATTAATTCATACCCCTAATTTTCAATCTAGACAACTTATTCTTATATTAAAAAAGTACACGTGATCATTTATAAACTATATTTCTACCCTCTCATAAAATTATACATGATCTTCTTATCTTTTTAACTCAAGACAATCCAATGCCCTTATATATAATATCATTAATCATAAGTTGAAACAATGAATTTTTATATCTAGATGATGAATAATATTTAGAGAATTCCTTTCCAGTTGTGTGAAGTAAACATCATTCACAGTCATTGGATCTTCCTCATTAATAATAAATTCATGTAATTTATTCTATATACAAATTAGAACCACCTTAGGATAATGTTTATCATGGAATATATTTTTAAATTCAACCCACTCTAGGGATTCAATATCATCTCTATCACAGATATTCTTGAAAATTTACCACTGCTGACATGTTTTTCCTTAAAAATGATAAATGGAAAGAATATAGATTAGATTAACTGAACATCACATAACATAAAATATCTTTTAAGGGTCAATAATCCATCATTCACCCCCTACTAGGTCCAATGATCTTCTAAAATAAGGAGGTTGATTACTCATAAAATGTTTTATATTAATCATGTTATGTTGTGGATGCTTTAGTTGTTTTCATGAATGTGTTTAAAATCCATTTATATCCTCTATTAGATAAGGAATTACTCTCACAAGTAGCTCGGTTCTAATTCCCACCATTCCATGTTACATATTCAGTTTGATATCAGTCACTCAGTTCCTTCCAATGTTTTCTTCCTTGTTTCTTCTCTAGATAACCATTTGGAACAGACATATATTAGATGAAGTAACATAATAATTTTTAAATTCTATACTGTTTCAACAAATAGTTATTATAATGTCATTTATGGTTTTTTTAATATCATAACAACTCTTAGTATTATCTAACCCATTCTCTAATACCAACTATAAGGACTCATATTTAAACATTACATAATTTATATATTTCAACAAGATTTCACTCCAATACAATCAAATTGTTACTTTAAATTTGGAGCTTTATAATTTTAATGAAAAATTCATAACTATCATCCTACAAAAATAGAATGTTGGTAGCATTAAAATAGTATCCATTTTTTCTAGAACCTATAATTTATAACACTAAACAACTACATGATCTCTTTGAAAAAACATCATAACATCTAACATGAAATCTGCATTTCTCATAAAAATTCTTATAACCTATGAAAACCATTTAAAAACATGGTATGGGCATTAAAATCTTAGTAATGGATATAAAAATATGGAATAAAAACATTAGTCCATGACAACATATAGGAATATGAAATCAAATTCATAAAAACATACTTCACAAACTTATATATTTACATTTTGAAATATTATATTTCTATAAATCATTAGAGAACATATAAAAAAGAATAAAGTTATATTTGGCCATTAATTACTTATATTGTTACATTTGTGTATACCTTTTGATTTGTAACACTCACAGCTACCATATAAAGTAACCCTTATGGCTACCTAAAATTGTAACCATCATAGTTACACATCGAGTAACAATATAAGAAACCTCGAAAATAAACATCACCATAAAAATTTAGGGAGATATAGCTCCAACCAGTAATAATAATCATTTCCCAATAACCATATCATAATCATCATACAATAATATTTGTATAATAACATTCATTTTGAATTTTATAAAACTAGAAGTTTAATAATGTTTTTTTATAAGATATGTCCTTTACAAATATAATATATTTTTTATGAGATTCATTAAGATGTATTTAATATTTGTAAAAACTGTAAACACGGATAACAAAAAATGAAACAAACAATATTAATTACATAAATAATCTTTGTGGCACATAATTAATTTAATAGATTGCTTACCCAAACAATGGATGTTGGGGTATCAATTCCCTTAACTAGGGGTCTTCTTACATAAAACATGTTCAAACCAAATTTATAATTGATAAAATAGTTATATTAATATTTTATAAAAACAAATTCATGTTTATGGAACATTATATCATCATTTTATAACATCACATGACCTAATTTTTAATAACATTTGGTCACAACAATTTTTTCTAATGAGCGCTTCACATGATTTCCATGGTTGGTTAGTAAATAATTTTCGTGTTGAATACAACTGAAACTACATAAGTGGAATCAAATGGAGTTAATATGATTTCATAAAATTAAATGATTCAGTAAATCATTTTTTATATCATGTGAGGATAAATCATTATATAAATCATTAGTGATACCCATTTAAATCATTTTGGCAGTTTTTTAATTATCAAAAAATCATTTCATAAAAAACAATTAATATTATGCATATATTTCTATTATATAACCTAATAGAGGTCATAAGATACAATATAATATTAAATTAACCATTATGATGGTTTTAAAAATATATTTTTTAGATGTAATGGAAATTGAGGAAACATCATCTATGATGTCAGTAAATCCACACATCATTGAAGAAATTTTTATTTTTAGAATATATTGAAGTGAGTAGGAAGAATGAAAATGAATTTTTCCAAAATAAATTGTTACAGAAAATTATCAATAATCATATATCGCAAAAACCGCTTAGATAAGGGTATGATACTTGAGTATAAAAAATGAAATGAATTTTAAAAAAACACAAGAATATGAAATATAATTTTTACATCATGATCTCTTCACCTTGAAAAACTCTTAAAGGATCTTGAATTTGGTATTTGGTGATAAAATAATGTCATTGACATGGGGAAGATCTTTTAGAACGGGAGTGGGTATAATTTAGATTATCTTCATAGCTTGATAGGTTTAAGAGCAAGAAGGGGTTGTGGTGGTATTTATAGTGGAGGAGAAGAGGGTTTTTCCATTATTTTAATCATTACATAAATATTTATGTTCAATAATATGAATATCATTGATTTATGTAACCCAAAATATTAACTAGTTCATTTTTGTTTGAACCAATGGCCTTTTCCATAATCTATGACATAATAATGATGCATTAATTTAATTATTTAAAATATTTTGTAATCATAAAATTTCACTTTCCAACAAATATTCAAATGTTTTAGAAAAATACAAATAAACCCTAACCATTTTTCGACATTTATAATTCAATGATGAAATATATTTTTTCGTAATAAATTTATTTTTTAATGAAAATAATAAATTATATGAAAAATAACAGTTTCAAACCAGAATTCATTTTATATAACCTTGAAAAATTATTTAATAACATGTTATATTATAAACTTATGATAATAAACTAATAATATGATTTTCCATTAATAATAGTAGTATTAATAATAATAACATTAAGTTAGTATTCACCAAAAATCTTGTTGGTTCTCTATGACTCCAAATAATATAATAATCTTTATCGTAGATGTCAGTTTTTCCAAAATAAAATTATAGAAGCACAATAATTATGTATAAGGATAAATAATAAATATACCCGTAAAATCAATGATTCATTATGTAGAGACTTATTTTTACATAAATTTTAATATTTATATTTTTTAAAAACCATATGTTGTTAACAATCATGTCCCCATAATGATTGTGTACCGTTATTTTTTCCCAATGATTGTCTTGAAGTATACATTGATATTAGATATATAATGTTAATGGTATATATCATTATGCAATCATTATTCATTAAAAATTTATATCCACACATATATCCATGAAAAATCAATATTTTATGGTTATTGATTAAATATAAATTTATTTTATATGTATTTTTTTTGGGTATGTCGCTGATGAACAACGAAATTGTGTTTTATTTATGGGATGTACATTTTTAATTTTTATTTAAACTTGAAGCCATACGGTATGTTCTCACTCTATTTCATATCAATCTAGATATGAATAAATGAATATTATTAATTGATAGTTTTGATTATAGGATCCCTTACTAACAAATTAAATCATTAATTTTCCCCAATTATAGATTTTTTTTGTTTCAACAAATAGTGATTGTGGTATGTTCATCTATAGAACAA
Source organism: Viscum album (assembly GCA_963277665.1). Classification (NCBI taxonomy): domain Eukaryota; kingdom Viridiplantae; phylum Streptophyta; class Magnoliopsida; order Santalales; family Viscaceae; genus Viscum; species Viscum album. The sequence goes on from OY728158.1 coordinate 220,631,374, forward strand.
TTTCTATCAGTTGATACCATTGATGATAAATTATTTTTAGATGGAATTCAAATTTATTTCTAATGCAATATTTGATCTTCTCTATTAATGTGTTATATATTCCAATGTTTGTGGGTGTGTTGATCATCTTTCATATGGACTACCAATTAAATTTGTGGTTTATATTAAATGAATTGGAATTTAAATGTGTTATTTAACATGATACATCGATTTTGATTCTTGGAGTATCAATTGAACAGAATGATTTATTTTATTAAATAGAACATTTACAAAAAACTTAATTTTTTATGAAAACCATTTCATATGAGATTTTGAAATTAAAAAAAAGAAACATGAACATTTGAATTATGGAATTGATTTTTTAAAAGAATTTATAATTGATTGATTCTATTATTTCCATTGTATGACCTATTTTCTTCAACAACATGGGAGTCTAGGTAGTATTTTTGCAGAAAACAGATAACATTAAAGGAATTTATTATCTCAATATTGATATTTTTAATGATGAAAATGATGAATAATTAAATTTATATTAGGGGTTAAATCGTTATAATTAACTAATATTCCCCATTATCTTATGATCTCTGGTTGTTTTCACAATTTGAACCTTGAATTATTGAATATGTGTGGATATATGAGATTTAAAATAGATAATCATGTTCCATAATACCATTGTATTATGGTTGATATTTTTTTATAATATTTAATTTGAATCATTTGATTTATTCTTATTTGTTTTGATTGAAATTATCAAGAATTCCAGATTTGATGGAAATTCTAGTTTTATGTATTTTATACACTCCCTAGAATTTATATGAGTATTATTTTATGTGAAGAATTATAAAATTATTACTGTGAGATGATATATATTAAAATTACCATATTTTTTATTTGGTATGGAGTGTATATGGAATTTGTAGTGGGATTTGATTGGTCTATTGGTTCTTAGGCCCTAAATGTTTCTATTAAGCACTCATAGACAGACTTATTCTATGTAATGGAAACATGAATGCACTATTTTTGGTGTTGTATAACTATATTTTATATTTTTATTTGAAGCACAATATAATATTCTCTTGATTGATTTATTACTAGTAGGTGGGGAATACTAGTTTAAAAATATTATTATTAATGTGTTCAAACTAAACAGATTCACAATCCTATTCAATTAAAAAATTTCAATTCATATTCAATGATTAGTCTGATAAACAAAGTATCGTAAAAAAGATGATTATGATTCAATCTGAGTGTCTCATATTCATATTAGATTCAATTCCTAGATTAGATTGAGTTTATATTGTTTAGGATCATGATGATAATACTAATATAAAATGGCACAATATAATATAGAACATCAAGGAGATAAGTAGCGGAATAATAAATATTTAATAATGACTTATAAGTATTTAAAATGAATAGATCTTTTATGACCATACGATTTAGGAATCAAAAAAACGTGTATAATGATATCACTTATATTATAATTTCATTAATGTCTATATTTTCCCACTATAGAAATCCCTCAATGTGATTATTGGCATTATTCTATATACCTATGCCCTTCATCTCGTGATCTAATGGATCATCTCTATCTTTCAATATCTACAATCCCATGATCAGATGATTAGATTAAGTTTCTTATTATATAAGAAATTCCACGATCATTACCATAAATCAGATGCATGATCAAACACACAAGTTCATTATATGAGAACCCTGAAAAAGATTCCATATAACCAAAAAACATTAAATCCACTACAAAGGCAATGAAAAGGACTATAACTTTGTGTAATTTCTAGTGCACTCACACAAATGAAAAATTGAAAAATAAATTTGATCATCCATTGCCAATTTATAAAATAACAATGTATTTAAATTAATTTTTAAATTATCAAATTTAATTCCCAAGAGAACTATTTTTCATTGTTTTGTTCTATGTCTTGGACAGCTAGAACATCAACTTCTATATTATAACTGATTTTCAGACACCATGTTGATTTAACAATAATAGAGAAAAATGATTTCCTTAAATTAGAAAAAAGTATTCAAAATATGATAATTATATTATATTAGTAAATTTTACATATTTAAATCATTCATTATGAAAAATAATTTTTTATTTTGATATTTTTGATTACAGGTATCAATTTGATTATTATGGAACTATTATTATACAAGAGAACAAATAATGTCTTACATATTTTATGATAATATTGAATCTAATGTCTAATAGATCCATACTATTTATGAAAATAATAATAGTGATTATTTTTTTTTACACTTAATTATAAATTATTATATGTATGATAAATGATAATGTTTTCTACAAATAGATGTAAATAAATGGTGTTAGTTAAATGCTATAAATAATGTATTTAAAATTGTTTATGTGATTTTCAAAACAAATGTAAAAAAAAGTAATTTGATTAAATTTTAACTCAAAAATTCCCCCTTGATGGAAACAAAATTCCCAAAACCTAAATATAATATTAACATTGAATCAATAATTGTCAATTCACTTTACGGTACTTTATATTCTCATCTTGACAAGAAAAAAATAACTCCCCGTTGATTTTTTGTGTCTCAGGAATAAGATGGTGACAGATGTTGAATGTGATTATCACCTACATGGTATAAAATCTGTTTTAAGAGTTTTATTATCCTACATACAATATAAAACGCCAATAACTATGAAATTTTAAAAATTTTATAATAACCTCCCACAAAAATGAATTTTTCTCCCACTTGGTGATTTTAAAAAAGATTTTTGATATTTTTTAGTTCCTAAAAAGGATAAAAAAACATGTATACAAATCAATATAATTAAATACCTAATCATCCATAAATGAAATTGTATTAAAAAAATTACATTTTGAATTTATTAAGAAAATATTAATTGAATAATGAAGTCATTCATTCATAAATATGTTTTTATAATATAATAAAAATTTTAAAAAAGAGTCCAAAATAAAAAAAATAGTTATCTTTCTTCATCAAATACATCACATTGTTATTAATAATCTTGAACACTATTACATCATCTATGAGCATTTCTATAATTTATTCATGAGAATAAAATTTATCATATTGAATCTTTATTGATACATAAAAATTTTCATGATAATTCATCAACGTGATGATTTCATATTTTTAATATGGAGTCTTATCAAACCCGTTTGAAAATTTTTCAGCTTACCTTTAAACTATTTCAATACATCATTCATTTTATTAGTTTCATAATGGAAATGTTCAATAAATTTCACCCTTAAATCCATATCATTAGATATGTGGCTGAAATCTTCTAACGATTAACTTATAAAATTGTTCATATCATTAAAATTATATTCAAGTATCCTAACAATATAACAGATTTTATGAGACTAATCTTTCACCATATTTCATGAATTTTTATGAGTACGAAATCATTATTTAAAAAAATGATATCATCCTATAACCGAATCATCCATTCAGTGAATATGATGATTAATTCTATTTATCACTTTTATTTTGAAGAATGAATTACAACCTGGAATCGTGTTTTGGAATCTAAATAATTAATTAATTGAGTCTCTCTGAATCGGTAATGATATAATAAAATCACTATATGAATATTTTATTCATGTAATTTGATTATTTTTCTCTTTCATGAAATTGAGCATGATTGGTTCTCACTATAGTCACATTCCCATTCATCATTTCCTTCTTTCATAATTATTTTTCAACTTTTTCTTAATATTCCTTTTTCATTATATATGTTATCGATATCACAGTCATCATTTTTATATTTATCTCCTATTTTATTGAAATATTATCATTCATATTTTTCATAAGAGATGTCTTAGATTCTATATCAGTTGGTTTTTTCTAGTCCGAACATTAATATTTTTCTTTTTGATAAATATTTGATGGAAAAGTTGATGATGATGCATCCAATTATCCAAAATAAAACAATTCATATTCATATTTTTCATCATCATATACTACTCCATTTTAATTATATCGAATCTTATTTTATTCTTCCTCATCATCTTTATTCTAATATACATTATTGTTATGTTATTTATTTTAATTGAGATCATCTTATACATTTAATAATTCTTAAATTTCATTATATTCACTAACGTATTAAATTAATTCCCCATATTGGAAAATTTTATCATTACCTATAGAAAATGAAACCATTTAATTAAATAAACTCGAAAGTTGCTGAATTTTTGTTCTTAGTTTATCATTTCAAGCTGGTACTGATTTAGAGTCTTATTATTGATCAACTATTGATGTTAATTCCCCAACTAGTATTTTATGTATTTTATTATAATTCATTGAATGAATATCATCTCATATAGTGGATGTTTCAGGGAATGATAATATAGAATCTATATTCATGTGATCAGACTGATATGGATGTAAAAAGACATTTCATCACGTTACCTTAACATTGTTCAATGAGGATTATACAATTCACAGACCTTATAATTTCTTATTTTATTTTAATTTATATTAATTATTATCTAAGGTGTTTTTAGGATCAAACATGATTTCATTAGCCTCATTTTGGTTGATTCGAATAACTGCACCTCTGATATTATTTTATTCATTCCATTTCATCCACTCTCTGTATATGAAATTAGAAATTATTTTCTATTCTGTTTCTTTAATCGATGAGAAATCAATTTCATACCCTTTCTTTTTATGATTAGCCGACATGAGTTACATTTTATTCTGCAGATCAACATGAACGTATATATTTTTCTTCTACTCATCATCCTACTCAACTATATTTCAGGGATCTACATACAACGAATTTTTTAAAAAATAGAATTTATTTTTATAAAAAAATAATCCTCACCATATTCAACATAATATCGCTAATAAAAAAATCTCCATCTTATTTGGTGTTTATTTTAATCTAATCTTGATTAAAATAATTCACTTAAGAACTATCATGGATTACACAACTGTAAAAATAATTAATTGAGAATCAACGGACCCATTTTCAATATTTCCAATGGTATGAAAAATGAATCTATTAAGATCAGTTTTTATCATGTTGACAAGTAAATACAATGTATATGAATTTTAGACCTTCAATGTGTATCAATCACCCATCCATTTAATTAAGAAAACATATATACAAAAGTAAAAAAAAATTATTATCTGGATTTTTTAAAAAAACATTCTAAAACATTTTATTTTGATCTAATATGGAATCTTCTGCATAGTTTTTATCTCAAATAACCATGATCATCATAAAATATATGATATAAAAAATATGTATCTCCATGTGTTCAATCGTAAATAGAATTGTATTTTTTTAGATATGAGATGTTAAATACTATTACATAAATCATAAGTGACTATTTTTAACATACACCCTGTTTTTAAAACATAACAGATCTACAAAATTCTCAAACAATATTAAGATAACATTAGTTGTAATAATCATCATACTTTTTACAAATAGATATTTATACACTTGTAATTTTATAATAATCTAAAAACTAGAATCATACTTATCATAAATATTCTTTATCACAAAGAGTTATCAAAATATGAACCATATATTTAAATATTTATATGATTAAATTATATTTGTTGATGAACATAATGAATCAATCATCAGGAATGTTTTCAAAATTAATGGTTTTAATGACATCATAAAATAGATGTAGAAAATTGAAACAAATGATGTGGGAAATGAGAGGGTCCCAATTTATATTAATGATTGGTATGATGGTTCATAATCTAAATTAAATTTAATGGATGATATATAAACCAATCATATCTAATTATTGAAAATGACATGTAGAATGATTTGATGATTTTGTAACCCTTATGGTTTAAAAATATGAATTATCATACTGAATATAAATAATATTAGATAAAAATTTAAAATATTTAAAAATAGAAGAATTTTTTTTGAAAACAAAAAAAAATAGACAAACTATTGTAAAACTATTGTGAAAAAATTATCATAATAGATGAATATCTTCCATTTTTTAAGGATTTATAATCTCAATAACATTGTCCTTATTGATATTTTACACAAATAGATAATGGTAGTATTTAAAATATATTAATATTATGATAAAATGTGTTATAAAAACCAAAAAAAATTGTTTTTAAAATTTATTTTTTGTCTAGATTACCACTTTTAAAAAATATCTCATAATATTTTTAAGAAGGTTGTGTGCCCGAAAATGTTGAATAAGAAAATAAATTAAATAATTAAATAAATATTGAATAAAATGTGATTTTATATATTAAAAATATACATAAACACCCTTTGAAAAAAGAGAAACCTTATTTAATGTTATTTTTAAAAAAGATGTAGATATCAATTATTATAATTAATTGAAAATTCATTGATTCTATTTAATGTATTCAAAATTATCAGATGAGATTTTATAAAAATATCATCACCTTAATCTTGAAATCCTATAAATTATAAAATGACTTCACATTTAGGTGTGTTTTCCCAAAGTAATTTATTCCTAATATTTATCTATATTTAATTAGAGGGATGTTATGGTTTATTACATAGGAAAAACCAAATACTATTATCCCATAATATTATATATTTTTTAAACAGTAGACGTTGTCCTCGATTGTGATTCATCAATAACACTTGAGCACACAATATTTTTGTTTCCACATATTTGTCTTTAGTAATTTAATGTTATGATCAGTGATATATCTCCCATTACCATGAAACTTATGAATCTCAAAATAAATTAAACGTTTTGAAGGTGTTTTAAATATAAAATATAGAAAAACAAATTTTATCATCCATAAAACATTTCAATTCTAAAATATTTCTCAATTAATAAATATATTTTATATCCATTTCCCCATAAGATCAAAAAATAGTTTAATTAATATAAATGATATTACTTTTTATTTTCTTGATATATTTTACAAAAGAGTATTTAAACATTAAATCATGTTGACTTTAAGTTATGAAAAGTAAAAATAATATCATACATCTAAATATATATTGATCAACTAGTTTCTAATATTTATCATGATCAGATGTATTCATGGTAATGATGGATATAATTATACATTTAGTATTATTGTATCCAAACATTTTAAGTAGATAATTTATAAACTTATTTTGGGATATAAATGTTCATTCAAGTTTTTGAGAAATATAGTCAACTTAATATAATGCCAACTCACCCATCATACTCTTCTGTTACACAGATTTCATAAGATCTGATAAAGAATCTACTATTTATATTTAAGATGTTATTAAAATAATTTATTCAATATAGATATGAAAAATAATAATTATTTTGTTATCTTATTTTATTATAAGTGTTCTACCTCAAACATCAATAATTGTTTTTAACAATAATAATATTAATCTATTATAACCATCATTAAGGGAATTTATAATTCAATATAATGCTAAGGAATGTTTAGCATCATTGTTTGTATGTTTTTTATTTTCCAAATGAGGGTTTTTCTATGCCTAAAATTCTACAAATCATATTTTTTATAAAAGATAGTGGTCATGTACAATTTAAAATGTCCAAAATTAATGATTTTTTGAAAGGATATTGTAATAAATGTAATTTAATGTCTGGATATAAGTGAATAGCTTTATTATTATTTTATCCATTTTTTAATTATAAGACTAAGTAAATAAATTATTTTATCTATAATAATAATTCAAATTTATTCACTTTTAATTACAAAAACACAATTTAATAAGATTATAGATGATTCTTTAAGTAATTCATAGTGTACTGATTATATTCCTCTCAAATTATTTCTCTAATCTATCATAGTCTGAATCCAATCCTCATAATGTAATGTATAATCAATATTATTTTAATAAAATTAGGAATGAAATTCTTGATGATTATTTTCATTCCATAAATAAATTTTATTCCAAACTAGTCGATGAACATCTCCAAATAAACTATTAGTACGATGATTCTTAAGAAACTAATAACTTCATAGGTTTTGAAAAGTTTTTTTTAAACATAAGTTAAAATTCTTCATTATTAATAACATAAGAAAATATTTCCTCAGTTGAATCCTTATGAGGATAATTTTAATATAATTTTTGAAAATATCTTTTTCTAATAAGATTCTCTAATGTAGGATAAGGATGATTAAAAAAGGGATTGGTTTCATAAATATAAATATGTACTATGTCCACTAATATATTATAAATTTTATTAAAAACTATTCATTCCTTATATGTTGTGGAAGAAGGTAGTGAAATATTTTCATCAGATTTTAGATAAACCTAATCTACGATTTCATAATTATTCAAGAAGAATAAATTCCCACAAAAAATATTAAAGTATGAAAATTTTGTTTTTCATCTATTCCACAACTGATAATTACTTTTATTATGAATATTTCAGATTAACACATGATTTATAAAATAGTATAATGTACAACCAACATCAGCCCAGTAATGATTAGAAATTACGTAATAAAGAAAAATTTTACTTTTAATTTCAAGAAGAATGTGATTTATTATATCAATAATATAATTTTTATAATTTGATCATGGAGGTAAAAGTTATACTATATTCTAATTTTAAATAAAAACAATTAATTAATATAAATTTATAAATTATCTACTTTCATCACTAAGAATGTTTTTCAAGGGATTGTTTTTCTCATATAATTTTTTTCTAAAAAATATTGCAATTAATAAATAATCATATTTCATTGATTTAATATAGACCCATTTATACATAGTGTATTCATCAATCAAGAAGTATACATTGTATTTTCTTCAAATACAACTTCATTTGTTGGACTAGATAAATCCATGTTCCCTAAAAATAAAGTGTTGGATGTTGAGACTTCAATCATATTTTCAATACCAGATTAATCTTGATTACTGTATTGAAAAGGGTCACAGACATTTGAAAAATACATCCTATGTTATGGTATATCCTTAAAATTATTTTCTTAGTCAACTTTTATATGTATCTAAGGTTATAGTTTCCTAAAATTCTATACAATATTTGATATTTTTTATCTATTTCACTACGGAAAGGTGTGTCTTAGCTCAAAAAATATTTTAAAATATATGACTAAAAATTATATTGTTGATTGATTTAAAGATTTTATTAATCCTGGATAATACTTAAAATAAATTTATAATATCAAAAATATACAATGTATCCATAATCACATAACATACATGTTCTTATAATGTTGTAAACATGACATTTAATATATCAAAAATTTTAAAATAAATCATTACTAAGAATAAATGTGATATCTGTTATAATAATCACTCCTTTATAATTATCTTTGATGGTAAATTTTCATCCATTTAAAATGATGATCATTTTGAAAAGGTTGTTTTAATAGTAAATATGATGAGAAAATCCAATAACCATGTACTAGGTATTCTAATTGATGGTATGTTTCTTCAATTAATAAAAAACTATTAGATTTTTGGAACCCAAACTTTATTAAGTTCTGTAATGATTGAAACAAAATACTTTTGGAAGCCACCATTCCTCTTAAAATAGGCTTTATAGATAACTATATATTTAAAATTATCAAGGAAATAATTTTTTCCAATTTCCCCCATATTAAAATTTTATTTAAAAGGAGTGACTTTTTGGATTAAAATAATTAGTACTAAATTTTTTTTATGTGTAATACACATTTTAGCATTAAAACCAGGAAGTTTATTTTTTACATTTTTTCAATGATTTATAAATGAACATTAATGTTTGAATAAAAAATTAATGAATAAATTTTTTATTTTACTTTCAAATCTAAGGTTTTTTTCACACAATTATTTTCCTACTGTGAAAGTTTAATTTATAAAACATTTTTCTCAAAAAATTATTTTTATTATTATATAAAGAAAGTGTAATTCTCAAAAATAATATTTTTCAAATATTTAATAAAAATTATTCATTTTTATCATGATATATAAAAGGATCTCATAATTATTTCGTCAGAACACTTTTCCTTGAATTTTCCATCTAATTATATTCTAATCTTTGTAATTATCATTTTCATGTGTTTTATAGAAATTGGATACTTCATCATAATAAGGTATGTTATTATCTTCATCTAATAATGTATCTTCATCCAAATATTAATATCTATTCTCATTATTGTATTCTAGATGATATTTACATAAATACATGTTTGTATTGTTAATAGATTTTCATTACATATCCATTAAAAAATGGTAATTTAGGTACCCTAGAAAAAAACCAATGTGCCTCTATCCGTAACTATTATTCACTAAATAGTAATCTGTGAAATCTCCCCCACATGCACTCCATGTGTCAGAATACGTTAAAAGATTATTTCCCATAGAAATGCTACAATCTAAATATTTCTTATATAATTTCTATATTTCCATTCTTTCCCCTATATCAATTAACGATCATATTTTAATGTGTACCCAATTTTTTAAGTCAAAATAGGTAACATTATATTTATTATTACTTATTTCTGTATGGAATTTCATATAATAGAATTAGAAATCCTTATTTCCATTGATTTTATTCATCCTTATGGCCATATTTTCCAATTTATTTTCAATGTGATTCATACCGCTTCAATCAGAATGAATAATAACATTTTACTTTATATATGTTCATACAATTTTTTCTAGAGTATGATAATTTGTATCAAAGGTAGTTTTAGAAAAAGAAACTGCACCACTCATTTTCAGTAACTTATCTTTGTCACATTTCAATATACATAAATACTAAATAATGGTTCCTGTATGATCATATTTGATGATATTACTAAAAATCAATGTTTCATTAATGGAAGTTATTTTTGACTCCCATTCATTTTACATGATATTTAAAATTCAATCAAAATGTATTTTATCATATAATCATTTCTTACTAAAAATTGTAGACTATTAATAATTATCATGAATCAATGATACATATTATAAACTATTTCTACCATTATGAAATGAAAATATTTATAATAATCTCTTATCATTTATCTTCTAATTTAAAAAATTTATATACCAAAATGAGTAACTGTTTAGTTATTCCATAAATTTTTATAAATATGACTATATTATATTTAGTTATATAATCTTCTAAACAATGAATATAAAAAAGTTTTCAATACTCTGTTTCTTAGAATATACTATTTATTTTTGTGTCCAGTAATTTCAATATCATCCTTTTCAAGGATATTATAATTTCTATAAACAAAAAACATTTCACAACCCCAATGATGATAAATAATTTCATAATATCATCTATCAAATATTATAAGTCAATTACATTGATTAAAATTGGTCTTATCATAGAGATGTGTTTTCTCTATCTAATATTAAAACACTACATATTAATAAAAACTCAATATTTTCTAAAAAAAACTTAATTCTGCATAAATTTATTAAAAAAATTTATTGGAATTTAAATGTATTAAAATAGTTATGATACTAAAATTCCATCATGAACAAGTGTTATGGGAATAACTATCAAATAAATATTTTTGGAAGAGAATATTAAATATGTTGATATTTGGTATGTATAATATGTTATCGTTGGATATATTATATGAGGGGGTGAATATTATTTTCACAAAATTCTTTTGAAAGATTTTGAACATGAAAATTTTAAAACCCTTTATATGTAAAACAATCATATTCGAACTCGACACATAATTCAATTAAAATTATTTACAAAATTAGATTAATCCTATTATATTAGAGAGTATCTTATTAATAATAGAGAATATTAATATTTCATAATATGTTTATCGTATTTACATTCACTAAGATAAAACTAATATAAAAAAGAATAATATAATATAGAACATAAAATAGACAATTATTACAATATAATCAAAATTAGAATAACATAAAACTATTTAAAAGGAATTGATATCTTTTAAAAATTTTACCAAGGTAGACACAAACCATCGATAAATTTAACACATGATTTATACTAAAAAAATAAATTTCATTCATCTGCAACAAAATCCATCGAAATAATGATTATCTTTCTTCTTTCTACATATAACCCTAGTTGATGTTGATGTCATGAATCATTTTTTTCTTTTAGTCCACACAATTCATCAACAAGATGATTGGATTTCGAATATAGTTATCCACACAATCCCTCGATCATATTCACAGATCTAATGTATGATTAAAATGAATATATTCTTAAAAGGACAATCCTGATGGGGTTTTCGTGGGAATACAAAACACTCAAATAATTTCTATGATAAAGAACAAGAGATTCACACTGAGAAATATATAGAGTTCCAAAAAAATGTGAATTTAAAAAATTAATTCAATTATCCTACACAAAAATCATATAATATACATTTATTTATAGGAATTATTGAATGATCATATTTCAATCCCAACATTATTATGTCTCCATATTTTTGTCAATGACATGGACACCTTGTAGACGAATGACGATTGTAAGAACCTGGAGCTTCGATTTCGGGTACAGATCACTTTTATAGGCTGTTTAAGGAAAATTGGAGAATGTGGAAATTTTCAGAGTACACGTCGTGTACTTTATGAGTACAAGCCATGTACTCCTCGGCCACTCGAAGTCGTGTGCTAGCTGAGTCCGGGCCACACACCCAATGTGTAGGAGTGATGTGGAGGCTGATATTTCCGTATTATGGAAAAACCCGCTACATGTTGTGTAATTTAAGAGTACACGCTATTTACTTTTTTAATATCATTAGTCAACCCGGGATCGCTCCTAATGACCGTAAACGTCTTATTCACTGCCTAATCTCGTCAAGAATGTCCAAGAAGGTAGATTCTTCTCCGAGCCACCGATCGGTCAATTGTTTCTTGAATCAAACTCCGTTAGTTGCAGAAGAATTGCAGCGGTGAGTTCTTGGTTCCTCTTTAGCCTCATTTCCTGATTCTTCCTCACGTGTAAGTTATTTTTGGTTGAATGTTTTAGACTTTTTTTCATATCTACTTCATTCTAGGCTGATTCACGGGATGAGGTTCAATTATATAGATCTCCAATGATCGAGGTAGGTGTTTTTTTTTATACATTTAATTTCATTGAGTTTTGGTTTAAAAAGTGTCGGATACCAATGTATCGGGTATCCAGGGTTTAGGATTTTGATCCTATTGTTTATCTTCCCAATATTTATTGTTAGTTTATAATGAATTTCTGCTAATTTATGCTTGGTTTCAAGTTTGAGGATCACCCCATGGGTGTTTACCTCACCCGTTCGGCTATTTATCACTGTTTGGCACCGTTGTCGTGAGGCAACCCTATTGCAATTGTGAGTTTCTTATTATCACTAATTTCATGTGTTGCCTTCTGTTGAAATGCTTTTGAATTATGGTAGCTATTAGACAAGTAGTTTTTTAAATTACATTGGGCTGCTAATAGTTGATTACGCATGACTAGACTGCTCAGGGCTGTGATAACATGGTGCAGGAGATCAAAGAGGGAATAGACGATTAAGTGCTTCCCTAGAGGATCTGTTGATTTTCGTTTCATATGCAGGACATACGGTAATAAGACTTTGTGCTTCACAAGAGTGTTCTTAGTTACCCACGCATCGAGACCACATGATGAATTAGACGTAAGTGCTTCCTCAAGGAGTCGATAGCTATCGTTGTAGGACTATAGAGGAATTGACATGAGAGCTTCCCAGAGTGTTTGGGCCTTGTTTGATTACTAGACTATAGGGGTATGCTAGTTTAATCCACCTAGAGAGTCTGTGTGAATTTTGATGGTTGGTTGTGAGGAGTCCACCAAGACAAAGAACAAGCTTGGGTTTTGTACTGATTGTGTTTAGGTAGTCTTTTTAGTTACCTGCTGTGTTACTTGATTATCATAGAATATAAAACATTGATGGTTTTCCCTAGTTGTGTAATTAAATGAATGTGAATGGTAATTGGTAGAATTTATTACTTCATTTATTTAACATTACTTTTTCTATATCACACATTGACAATAGAGAACAAATCTTGTGGTGGTTGCCTACTGGGATTAGTCTCACACCCTGTTTGGGTCCTGCTTTCGGCTAAAACAGATTATATGGTTGTAGGTATTGGTAGGTATTGTGGCCCTTCTACCTCAGTTAATTGATTGCTGGTCGGAGATGGAGAGCATAGGATCAGGCCTTGGCTCGTGATGCTACTAGAGTTGCTGCTTACATTTAGTACATTGGATTTAGTTTTATTTCAGCACGTTGTTTTGCTTACTGATTTCCATAGATACATGTTCCATTCCGCATCATTTTTACATCAGACATTTCTTTTACTTTTAGTTCAGTTGTTGCATGCTATTTTTTACTTCCGATATTGTTTATGTCTCTTCTTTCACTGCATACTTTACCAAATGAGGGCATAGCTTCCCCAATGACTCACCAAGTCCCTAACTTCTAGTCGAAAGCCTCTGGCGTTTGGGGAAACACGCTTGAGATTATTTGGTGAACTGGGTACGGGGCACCAGTTGTGCGGCCCCGGACTCGGGTCATTACAACGATATTGTACAAAAATTTCCAATGTTATGTAGAATTAAAAAAATACTGTAAAATGTTTTCCATACATTATATTCACTTAATAAATATAATATAGTAAACCTAAGTCAGTCACATTGAATTCATTACTATTTTCATTATGAGAATATTTACGAGTATTAGTCTAATATTCATTTGTAATGGTATTTCTCTGATTAATAATAAATTTTGATTAGGATACTCATGAATGAATATTTTATATCTTCCCTATTAAGGGTGAATCCAATTTATTGTTTTCATTCATTTGAACATATTACATGTATAGTAAAATATTTTTATTTCTAAAAAAATATTTTAAAAAAATTTGGATATAAAATTTATTAATTAATAATCTATTTATGTTTTTGTGATTGATAAAACTAATGTATTGTAAATATCATATTTATAAATTTTTTATCGACATGGAGTGCATTAATATTATTTTTATTGGAACCGTGGGAGGTAGTGGAGTCTGATGACGTATTCGATCAACATGACATGAGAAATTCTTATGATAATGTAATTGACATTAATGTGATTTCTCAACTCGATGAACTACTATGATATATTTACTTATTTAGTTTTAGAATTATTCTACTGAAGAGTGTTTTAGAATACCAACTATTAATTGGTTATTTGGGTTAGTTTGTGATATGAGAAAATATTTATGTCCCACCATAATATCACATCCAATGGGATAGGTTATATTGACATATAATAGGAAGTCATACCTTTGATATGTGAGGTTGTTACCTATAAAACATGATTTATAGATACTGAAACAATATATATATGTATTATAATGAAAAAAAATTAGTATACAATATAATAAAAATTTAATTGCCAATTTTTAAAAATCCTAAATTGATTACAAATTATATACAAATCATAAAAAGACAATATATTAGAAGAATAATATAGTTAATATAAAAATAGATCACAAAAAATATACCTTACATCACTAAAAATAATATGACAAATTGTTACCATCATGTATATGAAATCCAATGATTTTATCCAATTTGAATCATGATCTTCATAATCATCTCTGAATAATGTATCCACTATATATCCATAACATGTAAGATTACAAGGCCCATGTGGGTGTTATCATAATCATACCTCAATGGGCACAAACCAAAATGATAGAAGAAACCATAAATCATCCCATCTTTAAATAGAAATTAATGTAGATATAAGATTAAAATATATATATATACATATATTGATTCTTGAATGATAATAAACTATAAAAATTTATTGTTAGAATGTAAAAACCATGAAAATAATTATCTATGTTATAGAATTTACTATAAAACCAACAATGTTAACCATTTATATAATTGTCGTATAATTAATGCAGGAAAAAACAACTTGTTGAGGTGGGAATCCTATATGATGGAATTTAAACCAATTTCAAGGACACACACCAAATTATTATTTTTATTCATAGAAAAGGGTGTTTCCAACATCTTATATTGAGTACGTAATAACATCCATATGGTTTTCTACATCTCTACTAGGAATATAAAGGATCTATAAATTAGAAGTTATTCATTATAAATTGGGATAAAAAACCCATATCTACTCTATATGTTTTATTCTCACTCCCACAACATATGAAAGATAATTTTATTCAATATTTATAATATTAATTAAAAAATAAATATGATAATGAGATACCCAACATCATAAAATATGAGTTTAAATTTTTCTATTGTGTTTACCACTTATAAAATATAAATATTATTGTATGAAAACAACTGATACACCCTCAAATTTATATTATAATCGATGTATCATTTGATAAATAATTTTTCAGTGTTCTATTACATCCTTTTCAATTTTATATCAAACATCATGCATTACTTAGATAGGTAGATGGATTAATTTGAATCTTATCCCCAATTGTATAAATCCATGATAATAAATCTTCTGTTTATTTAGAGTATGGCATGTATTTAATAAAAATGTCATTATGACATTCAATTAGAGTAAACATGTATATCTTATTTTCCACATTACAATACCATCTATCTCTATATGTTTATTATAGGTTAGTGCTAAGAGTATTTAGAGGGTATGTACATTCGTATATTCTAATGTAATATGACTAAATATTTGTGAAATGTTTCTCATAGTTTGAAAATTTGTGACATATTGGGAATCATTTATACCCTCTCACATTTCTGTATATATGTACAATGTGATGTGATGTAAAAACACTATATATTTATGTGATCATTGTACAGATAGACTATTCTGTATTTCATTCTAAATGGTCGAACTACTACCACCACATCTATGGTTGAAATAAATGTATTCCAAACATGATTCCATTAATTACTACACAACACCTAGATAGAACATCAATGGTTATCATTAAATACTCTAATTAATCACTAAAACCTAGTATATGTAATAAAAACTAATTCCCCTACAGTAAAAAATTATTACATGATTCATTTTTTGAACCATTGAAATTGATCAATGCTTAATATAGTTTTGTCATTATTCAAAAAATGGTTTTCAATTGTGATAAAGATTTATATTTTTAAGATGATTGGATATCAAACAACCCAAATGAGGAAAATGTTTTTGATTAATGAATGATACAAAATGAAAGAAGGGATCCGATTATATACTAACCATATATGTATTCAAGTTGAATTAATATAGAATAAATTAAACAAAATTTATCTGTAAAATGTTTGACCGAATAATAATATGGGAAACCCTTAAAAATAAAATCAATAATCATATTATATTATATTCGGAAAAATTATGAAAAGGGAATAATTTTATAAATTATTAATAACTTATGAAATAATAAATATGTAATAAATGAATATTAAAAATTTAAATTTTTACATGGAAAATATAGGTATTTTATATAATAATTTAATACATGATATTTAATCGATTAGTTTCTCGTTATTTAATTGAATTATCATTTTTACATTGTGATGATTTCTTGAATATTGTCTCTTAGATGACTGGGTTGAATACATAATTAATAATGATGAATCAAAATAATAAAAATGACTTCCTTGAAACAAGAATGTAGTGTCATCGTGGATTGGGTTATTTTATACATTCTTAAATATGTCACCATGATTAAAATTAATAATTATCATTAATTAACATAGAATTTGAAGAACATTATAAATATTTTAATTGTCCCCAAATTAAAAATTTATACCAAAATCATCAACGTGATACTATACTATTATTGGTGGAGGTATGGTTAATATTCCATGGATGTGAACATTATTTTAATAAATGAAATAAAAATTTCGACATCATTGATTCCTAAATAAAAAAATTATTTGTGGACATAGAAAACCAGAAAATTTCATTCAGAACCATAATTTAAATTTTTTTCATCCAATTCAACAATTTTTATGATATAAATTTTCAAAATATACATGAACTAAAATAATATAATAAATATATGATGTCAATTTAAAAATCATGGATCAAAAAAATTATAAACCAATATGGTCACAATGATTAATACTATAAAAATTATTTGATATAATTATTCATGAAAATATATGTTTATAAAATTAAATAATATGTTATGTATGCTTCAATTGCTATCATAATGCAATTCGAGCTTCAGATGGTTTATAATTTATTAAAAATTTATAAATTAATAAATTAAGGTTAATAAATACTTATGAAAGATTCACATTTATATACAATAAAAAATGGGTATGTTTCTATTTCAATTCATTATTTTTAGATATTATTATTCCTTGATGATGGAAAAGAATTATTAATTGTATTATTTTATTCACATGTGACGCTGATATAAATAAAATTTATATTTTTTTCTTTTCAGTGTAAAATATTCTTATAGTTTCATAATATTAATCCACAATAATATTGGAAAGAATATGGATAATAAATGAATATCATATATACCATTGGTATCATTTTTATGAGTATTGATTTATATATGATAACATAATATATATTTTTTCTACCAATATCATATATGAAAATTTAGTGTTATATTATTAATTTTCAAAATTATGAATCACAGTGTCTTATATAACACAATTAGTGATGTATTATAAATTTATAATAAAAAAATGATTACATAGAGGAATACACTGTTCATAATTGGAAGATCCTTCTAAATGTTTTATCTTCTATCAATTGTGGGAATTATAATGTTAATGTATGGTTTTAAATATAAAAGGGTTTCCAACATCAGGTTTTACAAATGATTCATCATATATAACAACAACAATATTGTTGATATTAAATGATATTGAAGATATCATACAATGTCATTGACATGTTCAAAATAGGATATTGTAAAAATTATCAAATTGATTTTCCAAAAATTAAAATTTCATTGTTGTAATATAATCATTATTGATTAATACTATAAATCATTATAATTTAATATTTATATGACCTATTGAATTTATGTGTTCTTTATAAAAAAACATCATTATGTTTCTTGACAGAGGAAATCATAATGATGAGAATAATAATATAGAGTATAATTCTTTACAAGATATTCATATTCTAAATTATTATCACCATTTTTGTTGATTTATGTAGAAAATGATGTCAATTGATGAGAATAAAATTATATATGATAAATAATGTTAATATTTTACATTCTCTAATACACTATTTCTGTATGTAATTTAAAAAGAATTATTGAATGTGAAGAGCTGATTTCACGATGAAGACATTGGGGGGAGTAGTTCTAAGTAGTTAGACTAGGTTGTATGTAATTTTTGAAGCTTATGGGTAATGAATTCCTCTAAGGCCTATGGGTCGTGTAATGCTTACACCTGCAGGCCTTGTAAGGGTTCCACCTCACCCCTTGAAAGGTGGATTATCAAAAAACAAAAACAAAATGAAGGCCTTCGGGCCATTGGAGAATCAACATACTCTTAATGAATATAATATTTATTTAAATTTTATATAAATAGATAACATAATTAATGACTACTGATCACTATATTATCAATATATTATATAATATTTTCATGTTTCCAAAAGTAGAAAATGAAACGTATTATTATATTTAATTTGAACATCATCATTCATTTTCACTAAATAAATAATTATAATCTAATATTGAAAAAATATTCATAGTTAATTATGATAATTATATGTTGTGAGACATTTTTATTTAAATAATTGGTTTTACTAATTATGAAAATATGGAATTATTCATATAGAAGATAAATATAAACCACTTATGAAATATATTTCATGAATATTAATTTATAATCACAAAAATATATAAATTAATTTTTTTAACTGAAGATAAATAAAATAATAATTTGTTATATAGGATATTAATAGTTTGAAAACAAGTCATTTTTATGGTATCATATGTACTTGATTATGTTATAAAAAATAATTATTTTTAATAATATTTTTTTATTTCATAATTTTTAAATTTTTAAATTACTCTTGTATTAGTGTAATGGTGATGAGAAGAAATATAATTATTATATTAGATTTATAAGGACCATATTATTTAATGTTATTTTTTTCTTCTCTAGATTTTATTCTATATTCTTTATATCATAATTTCAGATGATATATTCTAAAAAAAGATATATTAATGTTGTTGGTTGTAGTGGATACTCAAGAGGGGTGTTAATTGAGTTCCGATTAAAAATTTCTATTAAAATGATTTCTCTTAAAATACCCCACATTAAATAATAAGATAATTGATAGTGAATTTATTAATCATGAAAGGTTTCAATTAGTTTATCAATGATTGATTATATATCAATTAACATAATTTGAAGGTTATTTTAACTTTTGAAAATAATTTACTGGATAACAAAAATTACACACACTTGCTAGTTTAACTATCAATTTTAATTCAAAATAGATTTGTATTTAAAGTAATTAACAGTGGAATATTAAATATATTTTTAACTAATATAATCATGAAAAATATTTTTCACCAAGAGGTTCAGTCTAAAGATGATACTTAATCATCTCAAATAGTTTTATATAAAATTTGATCCACATAATGGATCAGGGTAAACAACAATACACGAAATGTCTAGGTATTAAGAACTCTGCCACAGTTCATCATGGGAAAAAAACAATAGCATAAAGGCTATCCGGGTCACACAGGACCTCTACCACTATCCAGAGTGGGAACTAAAAGGTTTCAAAAAGTATGAGTGAGGATTTTAGATATCCTCCAGTTATTCTCAAGAGTCAGTATGTGTCTAAGATGAACATAATCACATAGACTACACTAAAATTAAATAAGAAAATCACAATAGAGATTAAAAGATATGAGATGGGGTTAGAAGGATTTGTGTGATGTCAATAACTATTTGGACTCATTTTGGCTTGAGCAGATGTTTTTTGAGTCCTTCTCTGATGTTTTCTAAGAAACAGGGTGTCATATTTATGTTCCTTGACTTCCTTTTGTTGATGTCTTTCTTCGAGGTTGCAATATGCTTTGCAGCACAGTAATGTCCCTCAACATCCAGCAAACGTTCTTCCCTTCTTTAAGATCGGGTGCATATGTTATATCTGTATATGATGCATATATTCATTTATCACCTCACCCAATAGCTTTTTAACTTCTCTTCCACACCTTTTATGCACAAATTTTTTCTTCCTTTTTATAGCTCAAGTGGTCCGACAAAAAGAATTATTGCTTCTTCAGGTATGAGGTACGGTTCTGTGATATTCAGCACAAATTATTTAATTATAGAATTTGCAATAAAAGCACAAAATGTGAAAATTTCTAAATAAACAAATAAAATTTGGTTTGGAGAAATGGTTACTAATTTTCATTGTTAGCTCCCTCCATCAGTGAGCTTGTGATGGTGGACTTGAGTCAGTATGTCATGTGTCAGTAGCTGTTACTCTTTATAATATTAGCTCTATGTATCAGTAGCTCTATCCATCTGTATCTCCTTTTATTGGTAGCTCTTTCTTATCAGTAGGTATTTGTCTATATCAGTAGACCTGTATCGGTAGATGTCTGTCGGTATCTGTCTATATCGGTGGACTTTGTCTGTCTGTATCGGTGGTTGTGTATTTGTATCAATGGACATCATATTGGTAGCTATTTGTTTGTCTATTTGTATCAGAATCTTGTATTGGTAACTATATACAAGTGACCTTATGACACAACAAGCATGGTATATTAGTGTCCTTTACTTATCTGTAGACTATGTACTGATAGGTCTGTATCAGTCTACTTGTGCATACCAGTATACTTCTATGCCGGCATAATTAGGTTTATCTGTAGGTGTTTGTATCAGTGACTCACAAGCATAACACTTATCTATTCTATGAAAAACATAACTATATTGAGTTAGAATTATTTTAAAGCATTCATAAACATAGATAAACCTTAAGATATCAGTATAAAATAATTTGTGTCTCACATCTCATTGTGAGTGATGACATTTTCAAATAAATCAGAGAATGAGGAATTACATGCAAATGTACCATAGGTATGAAGCAACTATATAAAAAAATGTATCAGAGGTATAATTATATTATGGTAAAATTATATTATGCTCATATTTCTAATATTCCTCATATATATCATATTTCTCCCCCGTTATATTATATCTCCCCCTTTATATTATTTCTCCCCCTTTATATTATTTTTCTCATTTTTTCTCCCTTTATATTATTCTTTTCATATTTCTCCCCATTTAAATAATTTTTGGCCCTTTATATTATTTTTCCCCCTTTATAGAATTTCTCCTCCTTTGTGATTAGTAAAATGTTGGAACAAAATTATGAGAGAAGTAACATAAGGTGAAAGAGAATAAGATCCTAGCTATATTTCTTGTGGCAAAAAAGATACAGAGAAAAACAAAATTGTGATAAAAAGAGTATATGTGATTCCTATAAAATGTCTTATCAACAATTCAATCCACCTCCTGAATGTCCACTTTGGATTTGCCTTTGGGTTTGGAGGTAGAATTATGATTGGGAACTCCAGAAACCACCATTGGAGGTGGAGCAACAAAGACTATTCATATACTATAGTGGGATCTCCTCAGATTAATCAATAGTGACATGATCTTGATAGCTTGAGTCAGTGTCATCTGAGGAATGGAGGTAGACTGAGCAGAGGCAAGAAGAGCTGGAAGTACAATGATAGGTGTACTGTCTACATGAAAAAATGCAGTAAAAGATTCATAAATTCCATAATGATTCCTCATCATTCCATATCAAATATAATTTCATCCTTGTTTTCCATAATCTTGTCTAGAGAAGGAGTCATCTCACTATGCTTTCTCACATGTTCTCTGAAAGCATGAGTTACTTGAGGTAGTATCATGTTCTCTAACAGAATCTTGAAATCGTTTTTGAGATGATTCTTGGTAAAAACTTTCTGAAATTTGAGATCAATAATAACTTTTATTTCTTGTTGGGAAGTAGAAGAATCCCTCATATGCACCTGAACAAATTTTCTGATATATTTTGAGGTATAAAGTACCAGAGATTCAGCTTAGCTCCTAGTACTAGCCTGACCAAGCTCCTTTTTCAGCAAAACTCTAAACTGCTCAAAATCTTTTGAAGCAGTGGGTGAACCTAGAGGTTTGACATTTAATGCAACAGTTTCCTTAAAGGATTGGGTCAAAATACAAAACATCTTCTTGAAAACCAAATCTTGTATACTGATATTCTCTTTGATATTCTTTTTAATGGATTCAAACATATCCACAAACTACTTTACTACATTCTTGATATAATTTATGTCAACAACAACTTGGTTTTGGGAACTAGCAAAGGTATTGAATGAATCGGTAGATTGCTACAAATCACTAACATCCTCTGTCAATGTTTCAATCTGAGAAAGAAAAAATTTGACTTCATTCACCATATCTGTCATAGTGATTGACACAGTACATCCAAGAGATAGTTCAAATGATTTTTCCATTTTTCTCATCTCTTCAACAAAAATGTTCTATAAGTCTGCAACAAATGAAGTCCAAGTCTCCAATAACTCAGACTTTAATGGCTAAAGATCAACTATAGTAACCAAATTTTCATTCACAACTACATGTCCTCTTTCTGAAACAATACTAGCCACAAATTCATTCATAACAGATTGAATGGATTATTTTTAAAGAGGTTTCCATTATTCTTATCTATTACACAAATGAGGTATTAATATCAAACTTCATCTAGTCTAGATTAGCATATCTTACTACATCCTCTGGTAAAAACTTGGAAAGGATATTGTAGTTAACATGTGTTCTATTGATGGTTGTTTCATCTTCAGAATCTGGATGGTCTAGCCCACAAACTACAAAACCTAGGTCTTTTGGCCAGTCTTCAATATCAAAAGCTACTGAAACATTGCCAAGTCTGGTTGGATGCTCTCCCCCAATATGTTCAATATCTTGTATTTGTATAGAAATAGCACCCTCAATAGCTCATTCTTCCTCAAAATAATTCTCCACAACCATTTCCATTTCTCCAACATTAGGCTCATTAGGAATGGGTGCAGGTTCTTCAATCACAACCAGAACAGCCTCTATAGGCATAGCAGCACATCCAATCAATGGACTCAAACTCAAGCTCTTCTCATCTGAGCTATAAGAAACATGTTCTGCACTATCATGGACCTCTTCCTCATTCTCTGGAGCTTACCGGTCTTCCTCATTAATAGGTGCTTTTTCATTGCTTACTCCCAACATTGTTTCCTTTCCAGATGATACAACATTAGAAACTAGACATGGAGGAATGTCCAGATCCACTCTATCAGGTACAGAGGTTTCCTATTCATCAGTATCATCAATATACCGAGGATCCACTTTATCAGGTCCTAGACCTGGATCCATCACATCCTTAGGCCTTGAAGGATGATCCACATGATTAAACTTATCATACAACTTCCCCTAATCAATGACCCATTCTCTTCTCCAAGGATTCCAATTGATCTTCATGTATTTACAAATAGTTTTAGTAATTGAAAAAGTTTCCATTCATAACCACTATCTCATACTAAGACTTAGCCACACCTCATACCGTGATCATCAAAAAAATTAGGTCTGCAAAGAATAGATCATTTGTTTTTAACTTGAGTCTGGTGGTATCTTCAATTTGAATCATCAGAAACCAACAAAAATTTACCATGACACCATGCCTCAACAAATGAATCAAATTAATATCTTGTTATTTTAGATTTGCGAAGTCCCCTCTTCATGGACTTAGCACGTATTGGATGAAGTTGAACAGTAACCGTTTCTCTCCATCCATTTCAGTAGTAACTACTTTTATTTTTTTCCCATTTCCAGCTAGTTCTTTTATTGTTTCTTCATACTCAAATATGTCGCTGGTAGGAGGTATTGATTATGATAAATACCCAAACTCTCCTTCATGTGGAACTCTCAGGCACTCATCCCTCTCAATAAAAGAAAAAGAAATGTTCTTTCCATTAACTACTTATACAATCCTATTCTCACCTTTTGATTTCTCAAAACAAAAAAACTCATAAAATTATTTTTCCAGCTTCAGATTATATGGTCCATTGTTTTTCAAGAAGCACTTTACCCATTTCTGATCTTCCAACACATCTATATCAAAAGAATTACTGGTCATCAACGATTTCACACATAGATCTTTTTCAACTACTATTTCCCTTTGAAATAGGTGCAGATTTGTAGGTTTCTTCACATCAATTCCACCACTAGACCCTCCTGTGAGTCTCATTGCATTTGGTTCATCATCCTTGTCACTGATTAATGGTCTCTTCACTCTTTCCATTCTGTGAATCTTGAGGCTTAGGGTTGGTGAGAAAAGAAGGTTTGGGAGATATGGCTTGAAGGTAAATGGTTTGAGGTGGATTGAGATGAGGTCGGGACATATGTTTAGTCATTTAAAAAACAAAAAATAAATATGGGATAATATAATAAGTATAGTATAGATGATAATGATTTTTGAGGCTAATGATACAATGTTTAAAAAAAACATTACAAACCTAACGGTAATACATACCAGTGAGGATTCCTAATGGTGAGGTGTTTTTATCGGTGAGGTCGACTAACAGTGAGGTATATCTGTGAGGTTAATATCAGTGAGGTATAAGAGTGAGGTTCATAACAGTTAGGTATAATAGTGAGGTTCATACCAGTTAGGTATAACCGTGAGGTTCATAAAAGTTGGGTATAACAGTGAGTTTCATACCAGTGAGGTATAATAGTGTGGTTAATACCAGTGAGGTGTAACTGTGAGGTTCATACCAGTAAGGAATAACAGTGAGGTTCATACCACTAAGGTATAACAGTGAGGTTCATACTAGGGAGGTATAATAGTGAGGTTTATACCTGTGAGGTCTAACAATGAGGTTCAATCCAAGGAGGTATAACAGTGAGGTTCATACAAGTGAGGTATAACGGTGAGGTTCTGGCTAAAGGTGAGGATTTGGATTTACCAAGTATATCATTCCTAATTATGTATAATTTAACTTAACCTATTTATACATAAGGGATTGGTAAATATGGTAGCTAATTCATGTTCAGTAACTATAAATTCATGAGTAATATCACCCTTTGGTAATGATCTCCCAAAAAATGGTGTCTTTCATCAATGTGTTTGGTCCTAGAGTGAGACACATGATTCTTAGAGATGTTAATCACACTAGTGTTATCACAGTTTATAGATATATGCCTAAACTGATATCCATAGTCCAATAAAGTATGTTTAATCCACATAATTGGTGCACAAGAACTAAAAACATCAATATATTTCTGATTCAGCAGTAGACAATGCAACAGAGTTCCACTTTTTACTACACCAAGATATCAGGGACTTACCTAGAATATGACATGTTCCAGAATTTCTCTTTCTTTCTAACTTCCAACCATCAATGTCAACATATGAATAACTTATTAAATCAAATTATTTTCCTTTTGGATAAAATAGTAAAAAGTTAGTAGTATGTTTAAGATATTTGAAAATTATTTTAACACCATGAATGTGTGACTCTTTTGGAATTGCATGAAATATTTCACACATACACACACTAAAATGATATCTGGTCGACTAGTAGTATGATAAATTTGACTCCCTTTCATACCTCTGTAATTGGTTAGATCTACTAGTTTTCCAGTTTCATCAGCATCAAACTTAAAGCTAGTACTCATAGGTGTATCACATTCATTAATTCAATCTAAACCAAAACATATTAAAAGGTCCTTTTTATATTAATTTTGATTTAAAATTATACAGTTTCCATTTTGAAAAACATGAAATCCAAAAAAATATTTGTGTTCTCCCATTAAACTCATTTCTAATTAATTTTTCAAACTCTTTGAGAAATCAATACACAAGGCATTTCAAGAAGATCCAAAAATAATATCATCAATATAGATTTGTACTATCAAAACATTTTTAGAAATTCTTTTAATAAAGAGAGTTGGATCAGAAATCCCATTAGAATAACCTTTTTAAATAAAAAAACTACTAAGTCTATCATTCCAAGATAATGGGGGTTGTTTTAAATCATATAATGCTTTAGAAATCATAAAAACTCGATTTAGAAAAACAGTATTGATAAATCTAGGTGGTTATTCAACAAAAACATCTTCAATTATAAAACCCTTAAAAAATAACTTTTAAAATCCATTTGATATAACATGAAATTCAGATGAGCATCATAGGCAAGTATAATCCTAATAGCTTCTAATATATCTATAGGTTCAAAGGTTTCCTCATAGTCTATTTCTTCCTCTTGACTATAAACTTGAGCAAATAGTCATTCCTTGTTTCTAATGATATTTCCTTATTCATTAAATTTATTTATAAAACCCCATTTAGTGCATATGGTCAAGGTGTACTTAGGTCTTTCAACTAAATCCAAGACTTTTTTTTCAAATTGATTTAATTATTCTTATATAGACATTACCCAAAATTCATCATTGATGACATCATTGATATTTTTAGGTTCTAACTGTGAAAGAATGTCTTGATGTATAACCTGTTTTCTTAGAGAAGCTGTAATTTGTGCCCCTATATCAAGATTACATACAACATCATCAAAAAGATGATTCTTTAGAATCCTAGTTGATCTAGAAAATATAGGACTATAAATTTCAGGTTCTTCCCTATTATCGGTTTCACCTGAAGCAGATTCTGGAATATTTCTAGAATTGGTTGTCTTTACAACATGTTCACTAATTTTATCATTAAGGTCTAGAATATATAGATCTTCTTCAAGATTTTCAATAGAAGAATTAGGATCATGCAGATCAGTTTCCCCAAATTTGATGTGAACAGATTCTTAAAAACATTTGGTTAATTTGTAAAAGACTCTATAAGATATTCTTGTTATATATTAACCTAGAAATATTCCCTCATCTCATTTAGAAGAAAAAATGTCAAAATTATCCTTATAATTGAGAATAAAGTCTTTTCAACCAATAAATATGAAGTAACGAACATTAGTCTTCCTATTCCTCCACATTTCATAATCATAAGAACAGGTCTAATAAAGACTCTATTTATAATATGGAAAGTTTTATCACAGCTTCATACCAAAAATAAACAACTAAATCATATTCATTGAGCATAGTTCTTGCAATTTCTTGAAGGGTCCTATTTCTTCTTTTTACTACATCATTCTGTTGCGGTGTCTCAGGTGTAGAAAATTTGTGACTATGCCATTGTGTGAGAAGTAAGATTCTAACTCATGATTTTCAAAATCATGACAATGGTAACTTCTCAAGGTCTTAATTTTAAGCCCTCTTAGGTTTTCTATAGACATCGAATATTTAATAAAGTATGAACAAGAATCACTTTTGTGAGCAAGAATGTATACCCAAGTGTATCTAGAAAATTCATCCACTAAGACATAGACATAGTGCTTCCCATATAAACTAAAAAATCTAGAAAGTCCAAACAACTCCATGTGAACCAACTCGGTAGATTGAGATGTTGAAACTTATTTCATTGATTTGAATGAAACATTATTCATATTTCCCTTTTGATAGGGAGTTCAAAATTTGTCTGATGGAAATTTTAGTTGAGGTAGGTCTCAAACCAAATTTTTCTTAGTCATTTTGTTAAGTGAATGAAAATTGTAATGTCCTAAACTTTTGTGCCATAGCCAAGATTCTCTATGAATAACATTTAAATAGCTATCCTTTTGTATGGAAAAGGAATCAAAATCTATTGCATATACATTTTCATTTCTCTACGAAAATATACTAAAACATTTTTAGAATTAGAAACATTATAAGTATCATTTTGAAATTTATCATTGAAACCTTTATCACACAACTGAGAAATGCTTAACAGGGTGTATTTTAATCCATCAAAAAATAATACATCATAAATTAAAACAGGATCAGTGTAACCAATATGGCCTAAGCCGATGAATTTTTCTTTTGAATTATCCCCAATGGTGACAAGTCCTCCATCAACCTTGATTAATCTTTTGAAACCTGAGTAATATCCAGTCATCTGCCCTGACCATCAACTGTCTAAGATCCATATCTTCTTATAGGAACTCTTCAGGAAAGTATCCAACAAAATAGGTTAAATAGATAATTATTTTGGCAGCTATATTTTCTTGGGTCTAGACATGTTAGCAAGCAAGACTTTTGGAACCCAGATTTGACTAATGGGTCCCATATAATAAATAGATTCAAATTATTTTGAAAGATAAACATTGTTTGATCTAAAACTATGTGAATGTGTAGTTGAGGCATATGAATTTAAAAATTGGAACTAGGAGCATACTTTCCAGATTTAAGAAAAAATTTATTCTTAACAAGTTGTCTCTCTTCAGGTTGAAAGCCTAAACCAGTAGTATAGTTTAGTGTAACTTTTTTTCCATGCATTTGACTTCGAGTATTCATTACATTAGTGAAATTATCCAAATCTATTCTATGTTTCTCATTGGAAAATATATGTTGAGTATTCTCCTTTAATAGTTGAGCATTCTTTTCCTTTTCTATACTATGATAATATTTAATAGTACCAGATAATGAATAATGTTTCTTTAATGATTTGAACTTATCCTTTAGCTCATTTCAAGTATCTTCTAACATATAACAGTATTGAAATAATTTAGTTTTAGACATATAACCATTACTATACGAATCACTTTAATTCCCAGAATATTAATCATTCATCATAGGGGAAACAGGTACCTCAGATGTATTAGTAATGAAACACATGTTTGCATGATTATTTTCAGAATGAGAAACCTCAGACTCATTTGTGTTGTCTTTTGAACCACTCCTTGTTTTTTTCATAGGATTCTTATAATTTTTGTCCTTGTACTAAAATTTCTTCTTGTATATTAACATTGGAATGTTGTCCTTCACGTTTACTTTCATCTTTAATTCGAAATAGACTATATCATCGCTTTTATTAGTCCTTTTACAGTCATTATTCCAATGAAAATTATTGTCATACATTACCTTGTAATTGGATTTTCTGAAAAACTTCTTCTCTTTATAAAACTTCTTAAATCTATTGGATCTTTAATCCATTTTAGAATTGCTTCCTGATGCACTTTCATTACATCTTAAGCTATCACATTCACTTTGAATTTTTCCTTTGTCCTTGTTTTTTAAAGCTGTGCTCTTGAAGGCAACTGATTTCTTTCTTGGTTCATCATCATATTCTTTTTTTACCTTCATTTCTTCATCATACATCGTTAACCTACCAAAAATCTCTTTAATAGGAAATGAAATTTTATCACATGATTCTATTATAGACACTGATGTGCCTCTCCATCTATCTGGAAGAATTCAGAGTAACCTCATGATTTTCTCCTTTTCTGGAACAACTTTTCCCAATGAGCTCATAGTGTTGAAAATATCACTGAACCAGAGATCCATGTCAGAAATAGGTTCATCGGGTTACATTTAAATGTTATTATATTTAATAGTTTACGTTTTTAGTCTCATTTACTTAAAATTGTTTATTCCCTCATAATAAACACCCAAAGTATCTCAAATTTCATAAGCACTTTTAAAAGAAGATATTCGATTAAATTCATCATCTCCTAAATCACAATACAGATCATTCATTTATATACAATTATTATGGTAAGTTGTTTTAGTTGGTTCATCCCAAGTAGTTATTTCTGTTTCATGAATCTTATATTGAGTCTCTATAGCAGTCCAGATAAAAATCCTATACTTTCTATATGAATTTTCATTTTCAGTTTCAGTTGGGCATAATTAAAACCATTAAAGAAAGGGGGAATGTTGGTAGCATCACCTTATAGTCTATTATCCATAATTAGATTTTACCAGATATATTGAATGAGAAAAAAACTTATAAATAAGAAAAATTTTGAGATCATTGGATTCAACTAAAATCACAGTTGAAAAACAGAGTGTTTTTTAATCCTTTATTAATATATTAAATCTCTGATACCAAATGTTGGTCAGAGTGGATACTCAAGAGGGGGGGGGGGGGGGGTTGAATTGTGTTCCAATTAAAAATTTCTGTTAAAATTATTTCTAATAAAATCCCCCAAATAAAATAATAAGCTAAACAATAATGAAATTATAAATCTTGAAAGGTTACAATTAGTTTCTCAAAGATTGATTATTTCTTAGTTAACATAATATGAAGATTAAGTTAGCTTTTTGAAACTGATTTACTAGATTGACAAAATTACAAATACATTCTATTTTATCTATCATAGTTACTTCATAAAATATTTATATTTAAAGTAATTAGCATTAGAATATTCAATATAGTTTTAAATAATATAAAAATGCACAACAGTTTTAACCAAGATGATTAGTCTCAAGAGGAGACTTAATACTCTCAAAAACTTTTATATAAACTACGATCCACACCTTGGATTGGGGTAAAAAATAGTACACAGACTGTGAAGGTACTAAGACCTCTACCACAGTGCTTTGTGGTAAAAACAAAACAATAGAACTTAGGCTATCCAGGTCACACATTACCTCAACCAGTATCCACAGTGGGAACTATAAGGTTTCAGAAAGATTGAGTGACGATTTTAGACATCCTCTAGTTATGTTCAGGAGTTAGTGTGTGTATAAGATGAACTGAATCACACAGAGTACTGAAAAAGTAAATCAAGAAAATCACAAGATAACTAAATATATATGAGATGGGTTTAGAAGGCTATGTGTGATGGCAATGCAGCATTGGATTCCTTTTGTATTAACCATATGTTGTTTGAGTCCTTATCTGAATTTTTCTGAGAAACAGAGTGTAATAGTTATATTCCATGACATCCTTGTGTTGATGTTTTTCTTGGAGGTTGCAGTAGGCTTTACAGCACAGTAATGTCCCTCAACTTCCAGCAAACGTTCTTCTCTTAATTATGCTCTTCTACATATGTTATATCTGTATTAGATGCATATCTTCTTATATCACCACACCAAGTAGTTTTTCACTTATTTTCCACTCCTTTTATCTGCAGCTTTTGTCTTTACATTTATAGCGCAAGTTATCTGACAAAAAGAATGATTGCTTCTACATGTACGAGGTACAATTACCTCACATTCAACACACATTATTTAATTAATATAAGTTACATTAAAATCAATAAATATGACTGTTGTTAAATATAGAAATATTAGTATGGTTTAGATAAATGGTGACTAGTTTCCATCAGTAGCTCTCTTCATCAGTGAGATTGTAACGGTGACTTGAGTCAGTATGTCTTGTGTCAGTAGATGTTACTCTTTATAACAGTAGCTTTATGTTTCTTTAGTTTTTTCTATTAGTAGCTCCTTTTATGGGTAGCTCTTTTGTAACAGTAGCCATCTTCTTGTATCAGTAGACTTGTATCAGTAGCTGGCTATCAGTATCTTTCTGTATCGGTGGACATTGTCTGTCTGTATCAGTGGATGTGTAGTTGTATTAGTGGACTTCATATCGGTAGTTGTCTGTCATTTGTCTGTTTGTATCGGTAGCTTGTATTGTTTTCTAAGTACCAGTGACCTTGTGTCACAGGTAGCTTGTTTTATCAGTGACCATTACTTATCGGTAGGCTATGCACCGGTAGGTCTATATTAGTTGACTTGTTCATACCGGTAGACTTTAGTACCAACATAATTAAACTTATCAGAAGCAGTTTGTATATATGACTCACAAGCTTAACACTAATATATTATATTCAAAACATATCCAGATTGAGTTTTAATTATTTCAAAGCATGAATAAATATAGATAAACATTTATTAACATATTCGAATGATTATTTTGATATTTTTTTCTACATAATTTAACTTATAGATAGGATTATAAACACATATTGAAACATAATTGAGATTATCAAAACAAGTGAGTTCAACAAATTTGTATTTCATAAATGAGACCATAAAAAAATATTGGATCATACGGCAGTGTATAATGATTATTGAATCCAAATTAATATGAATGTTTCAATAATACCCATATAAATATCTAAAAATTGAATTTTTAAAAATTAAATACCTTTTTAATAAGTAAAATTTTGATTCATCACGAGGGATATGTATGGATGATTCTGATTTTTAAAATATTTAATTTTTTATAATATCGATTTAGGAAAAATTTAGCAGGCTTAACCATATGGTTGATTTCCAATATTGATAAAAATGTAGTAAACATCATTTATAAATTTTGGATAGAAGTGGCACCATGTGTAATAGTTTTATACTTTATAAATAGGAGTGCGGGATCCCATTATTTATTTCATAATCTTGTAATCATATTAATTCAATATAATTATTGATTAAAATAATTATTCTTTTATAATGATAGTAATTTTTAAATTTTTTTATGCCAATTTTATAGATGTATGTCATAGGATTGATTTCCTTTTATTTTCCACTAGATTTGGTTTCATATCATATAAAAGTGATATATGTAATCCATTTTTGGTCATCAGTGGTTATAACCCACTTTTTGAAGATAAATTCATGTTCTAATACTTGTAATAAATCAAATATTTTTTAGTAAGATAGGTTATAAAATAACATCTATTATAATTTTAATTATAATGATAACATTCATTAGAGATTAATATCAATTACCAATATGTTATTTCATTTTAAATTATCTATCTTGTATGACATAAATTATTTAAAAGGAATGTAATTAAAATAAATCATGGTTTAGATTTAGAATGTTCATGGATTAAAAATTAAAATAAAATTAATTTTGACCATGAAATTTATTTATAAAAAGATCATGATAATCCATTAATGTGTTCCAAACACAACAATGTAGACAAATTTGAAAAATAAATTCCCCACAACAATAATAATTGTTTACTTATTTTGGGCCCATAAAGCGGAATTAAATTTTATAGAGATGATCATAACTACATTAAATAATGAAAAGAATTAAAAAATATATTAAATTTCCTATAAATTGTATAACATGTTCATTTTTTCAATGAAATTTTCCCATCTAAATTACAAATTGAAATTTATTTGTCAATCTTGTTAATAATTTTGATGTGAACCAATGTTAACAGAAATAGATTAATTTAGAACTCCTTAAATATATATGAGACCTAATACTTCTTTTACATGTCAAATAATATTTGGATTGTATTGTTTCTTCAACTGGTATCTTTATATATAATAATTACATGATATTAAATTAAATCTACGACCTGGTCTTAAATTATGTGATCATAAATCTGGTAGTTAGTTTCTTGTTTTATTTTTTACACTCTTAGATTTTATGATAAATTCTAGTAAATGGGAATTGAAAAATAAATAATACGGATAATAGGTATAATATGCATCTAATCCTATATAATACCTAACCCATAATTTTTTGGTTTATGAGTGTTGGGGTAAAGAATCATTTTATTTAGAGTGAAAGTTAAATTAAATGTTTTATTTTAAGATTATATGCATAAATTAATATTTTTTTGAAACAATTATAATTTTATGTCACTTTAGTCTTTGGGGTTCAATTAATAATGATTTTGGGTTATAATTCCACTCAACATCCCAAATTTTGAGAAATAATAAATTTCAGGCTGGAAATGTTTCTTTATATATCAAGAGAATAGGGAAACATATATACTTATGGGAAAAGGTGAAATAAAATTGCATAAATGTAAATTATACTTATTAATGTTACATTGTGTTCTAATCATCCATGTATTTATAAAAAAATAATAATTTTCATTTTTTAACATAATATATTTTCTTCTCTATTAGTTTTGTAGAGGGAGAGTAAAAGAAATCAAATGGTACCATTATTAAGAAAAAATACCTATGTTGAAATATTACATATTATTTGTATTCGAGGAAATATAAAATATCATAAAACAATAAATTATATATTTATTCTGTTAATTTATCATTATTACGGGATCATAGGATATAATTGGAATACAATTATAGTTAATAAATGAATTTTTAATCATGCATGTGCAGTGTAAAAATCCGGTGATGAGTAGTTCATATTAAATTAGTGGATGATGTCAATCTTTATAAAAATTTTGGTGCAAGTGATATTAATTTTATATTTATTTTATTAGAATTTTCTGAAACCCATTGTCCATTAGTATAATGGATTGTAATTTTATTATAATACATTTATCAATAATTTGACATTATTTTTGTGTGATTTGTTTTTTAGGAACATTTATTAATTATTCCAAAGAATCATTAAATTATAATTTATATATTTTTATAATGATTATGTTCATGATGAATGATAAAGATAAATTTTATATAATAAGATACATTCAACAGTCTTGTAGGAAAATTTCAATACATTTTGAATGATATTTCTACAATGTCTTGAACAATATTGATTAATAGAATGTTTTATTTAAACATTATCAATGTGATATATGTTTATTATAATCCATAGTAGTTTTTCTTTTGAGTTGATTAGAATCTGTAAATTTATTTCATAACATGTAAATATAATATAATCTTCTCTATTTGGGGAAAACATTTATAATTATAAGAAAATTGTTTAATGATATATGTTTATGGTATTTAGTCAAAAACTCCTAATTCTAGATATAAAATCTATTCATTAAATGGGGAATTTTATAAAAATCGGGATGGTCATTGATTAATTTAAATAAATTTTTTAAAATTAATAATTAATATTCAGAAATCAATTTATATTACATGAATAAATGTTTTGGTTTCATTTAAATCTAGTCACATAAGAATATTTTTTTACGAATTTTGAATGTAACATTACTATTAACCAATAAAATACCCCATTTATGAATTATAATATGATGTATATATTTTCTTGACACGTGGATGGGAAAATTAAAAAAATATGTGAGACTATATGATATGTAATGAAATGATTAGTTTGATTTAACCAATAATTAGATCATAATATTTTAAGAATATATTATATGGGTTAATTTGAAAAAATAATTGAAATATAAACATATATGATTAGTTTTTTTGATGTAATTAAATTAATTTCATCACAATTATTTCACACTACACAATGTTATAATTTACTTATATGAAATAAATTACTCCTAAACTACACAAAACATATATATTAGATTTTTATACATCAAAATCAATCATTTTCTGTTGTAACACATATTGTCGTGTTACCTTGATTTATTGGGTTACAATGAACAACTAATTTTTTAAACCTAAGAAATTTTATTTATCTTATTATTAAAATAAATTTGCATTTATAAATTGAAGTTCCAAGTTAGGATCCAAGTATCATAGGGAGGGGGAGGGGTGAATTAGTGATATCTTTTTCTTTTTATGTTTCCCCTTTTTTAAATATACATTGCATCCTGTTAAATATTTTCTTCCATGCAGAACACACACAACCACATGAACACAAGATTTAGAAGGTTAACTACTCAACAAGAGTTGATATGTCATTGGTATGGTAAGGGAACAATACAGTACCTCACAATCCACTAGAAAACAATCCTTTTATGTGGAATACAATGAGTAGGATAGACCATTACACTCGTGTATCATTTTGAAAAAAATCCAATAGTGTGTGCGCTTCCTCTTAGCACAAATAGGGTAATGTAATGATTTTGTGATTTTTAATGATCATTCAAAAATCAAATATTTCAAAATAATTCTTTAATTTTCTACCCATAAGATACTAGGAACCTCCTGGTGAAAGGAGCATACATGACACTCCCTTCTTTCACGACTCCCTACTTGCGTGCCACCTGTTTGCATGCCAATTCGACATATGGGACACCTGATTGTGGGCAACTCAGCTTGCACACCACCTACTTGCACGCCACAACATCCACGCCACAACTTGAAGGCCACTATTGTGAACAGATCAAAACTATTTCAGCACCTATTACTTATATAAAACAAACTTCATGAAGACACCTCCCTGCTTGGGAGCCTCTGACAACTTGCGCGCTGCCACTTCTGTGCCACCCTACTTGCGCGCCTTTATAAATAACCCTTAACATGCACGCCATTTCAACTTGCATGTAACTTCAATTTGTGAGCCAAATTCCACTACTTGTACTTTCCGAGTTCACAATTTTTCCTTCAGTGTTTTTCCTTAAAATAAGTGGAGGCTTGTCATCTATTTATAGGCATTTTGGTGACTTGCACACCACATACACATGTGCGCTGCTCCCGCACATGTGCACCGCTCTAGCACTTGTGTGCCGCTCCAGCACATGTGTGGCACATTTTTTCCTTTGTAATATTTTTATATGATGATGTTTAAATATGAATTACGCATAAAATAAACATTCATGCCACATATACATTCATGAAACACATGTGTGCCACTTTTAACTTGGTCACCAATCTTTATATTGTGTTCCACTTTTGACTTCCACGCCACATTCATTCCTTTTCCAAAAACTCTTCTTTTACTCTCCCTATCCTTCATAAGGCTTGCATAAAATGTTTTCCAAACTTATGATAGTTGTGAAATACAAATTAGAAAATCATTTTCATAGTTTACAAGTCCATTAAAATGTGAATTGAATTAGCTTATTTGAAAAAAAACAACACACTATAACAGAAAACTCATTTTACTTCCTTATCCATCCATCTTGGTCCCAAAAATGTCTCCATTTTTATTTTGTTGTCAACCAATATTCCTATGTCACTAAATGTTGTAACCATAATCAATGGATTACTTATCATTAATTGTAATCCTACGTGGGATAACTCATTGAAGGAAACAAGAATTATTAACATCCAAAACCAAGTTTCCCAAAAGAAGTGACAATGAAATCTAATGATCGTATCTCCCCAGCCAACGTCAGAACATCTTTCAATATTTTACATCATCATTCATCACTTCTTAAACATTATGGGGAAAAATTTTGCTTCCTATAACCTCTCAAACAAACAATTAAAATAGTTCACACACATACATGCTTGATTAACTGCTTACCCATAACTCCCCCTTTATGAATGAATCTATAAGGATAGATTTTTGAAACAATTATCCACCTTAACAAAAATATCCAAAGGAATGATGAGATTGGGGATAGAAGCACATACCTTAACCCTGATGACAAGGAAGTTGGACACCCCACTTCAACCATAGTTTTTCAAATGGTAACTCGGTAAATGTTTTGTGAATATATCAACCACTGGTTCATATGTAGGAACGTACTCCTACCACAATTCATTCTTCAGCACCTTCTCATTGAATAAGTGGTACAATATATAAAATTGTTTAGGGTGAGAATGTTGTATCATATTTCTTGTAAGATTTATTTCACTCTAATTATCACAACAAATGAGAAATGGTAGCTTTACATTAACTAGTAGATCATCAAACTGAGTCTTCATGCACATTAGATTAGTTGTAGCATCAGTAGAAGCAACATACTCAACTTCATCTATGCTAAGATTTACTGAATTCTATTTCTTGGTATTCCATCTAACACAACTTTTCCCCAGAATGAAAACCCCACCTGATATGGATCTTTGATCATCAACATTTCCTACCCAATAAACATTAGAATACTCGATTAGATCAACATTTCTTGGGAAATAATACATGATTCCAAAATTTTTTGTGCATTTTATTTATTTTAGAATCCATTTTCCAGAAATCAGATGTGATTCTATAGATTCACTCTAAAATATTTCACATAAAGTGATAACATAGACAATGTCATGTCTTGAGGGAGTTAGATACAACAGAATGTGAATCTTCTTTCAAAACTCTTTTTGATCTATATTCTTTCCTTCTCCATATTTTAAAAACATTGTTCCCACTGAAATTTGTGTGGAAAATAGTTTTGAATATTCCATGCCAAACTTCTTATAACGTTCCATAGCATACATTCCTTGAGATAAAAAAACATGGTTCTTCTTCGGTGAAATTTGTAGCCGAAGAAGGTACTTCATTTCCCCCAGCATGGACATCTCAAATAACTTATTCATATCATCATCAATTTTTTCACATGATCTTTCATCAAATTCAGCAAATATAATACCATTGACATAAACAATAATGATCAGTGATAACTTCTGACATTCCGTGATGTAGAGATTTTTGTCAACTCTCCCTTTCCTAAAGATCATCTTCATTATGAAAGTATCTAATTAATAATACCATGCACTAAGCCTTCTCGAACCTGCACAAATAACATTCATCATTTTCAATAAAAAATACATATTATTTATCAATGTATACTTCCTCATCAATGTCACCATTCAAAAATGAAGATTTTACATCGATTTGAAATATTTTTTAACCTTGTTGTGCAGCCACAACAAGAAAGATTCTGATTGTTTCTAATCATTCCAAAGGAGAAAATGTTTCATCAAAATCAATTCCTTCAATTTATGAATACCCTTTACAATCAAATTGAGATTTGATTCTTTTTATGTTACCTTCTTCATTCAGCTTGTTTCGGAAAACTCAATAGGTACCAATGATGTTCTTGTTGTCCATCTTGTGTATAAGTTCTAAAGTATCATTCTTCTCTATCTAATAAAGCTTTTCATTCGTTGCCTGAACACATTCCAGATTCCAGAATGCTTCATTTACATTATTCGGTTCAACATTCAAATAAAAAGATGTATGTGATATAGCTTTTGTTTTTATTATTGTTTGAAATCTCTTATTTTTATCTCCAATAATGTTATGATCCACCACAGGCTTACTCACCCCAAGATGAGTTGTTTGAACTCCATATTCATCAGTTGAGATTTTTGAGTCGGATTTGTCATTTTGAGTAGGATTATCAAAGTCGGCAGCATTATCAATTTTTTTTATCAAAATCTTCTCTATCCTGCTCTATTTCCTCATCAACATATGAATTATTTTCTCTCTCAACATTTTCAACAACTTTTACATATGAAGGACCGATAATTAGTCATGTTTCTCTATTGATACATCTATATACTCTTACTTTTGGAGAATATTCAAGAAAAACATCACCATCCTCTCTGTTCACAAACATTACAGGGTTCCCACCTTTCTTCTTTATAATGAATGGACTCCCAAAAACTCTTGAGTGTTTCAGAAATGGGGTTTTCCCATAGAATATTTCATAAGGAGTGGTATATGAGTTTGGTCTTAAGAAACATCGATTCTAAATAAACATAGCAATGCTCATGGGTTCCCTCGAATAATAATGAGAAAGACTATGCTCAAGCAATATTGTTCTCCCCATTTCCACCAAATCTCAATTATTTCTTTCAGCAACCCCATTTTTTTGAGGTGTGAATGGTAAACTAAAATCATGTTGAATTCCATCCTTCTCAAGAAAACATTAAAACTATTCATTCTTAGACTCACCACAATTATCATCTCTCAACTTCATCACTGAATACTCAAATTCTATTTCTAATTTCCTCCTAAAACTCTTAATCATTTTCAGAGCATCTGACTTTTGTCTCATGTAAGTAACACATGTAATGCGAGTAAAGTCATTAATTAAAGTAATTAAATTCATATCATTATTTGTTGATTGCATTATAATTGGTCTATATATATATATCAGAATGTATATGTTCCAAGGGTTGTTTTGAACGAATTTCAAATCTCTTATGAAAAGATTTTGTAATATTACCTTTTTTCACAAATAGTACTTCACCAATCTCTTCTTCTTTATAAATCAGGCACATCTCTTACACTATCTCATGTTGATGTCTTATACATATTTCTCTAACACAGATGTCCCATCCATTTATTCCATAACTGATTTTCATCCACTACACCCATGTAACAAGTGTTCGACAATTCACAAACTTGGAAAAAATTCCCTCTTGTACATTGGCCCCTTATAACTATATTTCCATCACTTTCACTTTTCACAACAAATGCATATTTTATGCAGATAAATTTGTACCCTCATCATAGATTTGTAACACAATGAGCATGATATGTTTCATCCCATCAAAATATAGTGTTTTCCGGGATTTTATCTTTTCTTTTCCTACGATGCTCGATCCAACACCTTAGATACATAACGATTCACCCTTTCCAAATGAAACTGTTATTTCTTTTTTTTCTTTCATATTCTTCAGCTACTTTATGTCTCAGATCATATTAGAGGAACATCCACTATCAAAAAATCCAAGGATGTTCTCCTTTTGTTGCTTTCAAAGCAATTTTGACAACAAGAGATTTTTTTTTCTTCATTGTCCTTCACTTCCTGTGGTGCTTCCTCCAATTTCATAGCCATGTCAACATGTTCTGGCTAGACAACCATGCACTCTTTATATTTGGACTTATCAAACCTGTCCCTTTTAGTTTTTAAAAACTCTGGCTTCCTAGAATTATTAAAAATCGTTTTTATCATGTAACACACTAAGGAAGCCCATGACAAGATGTATAGGTCGATCAAATCTTTCAAAAATAATTTCATGTGGTTAGAACCTATTCATAACATTCACACTAGTCTTCTCTGATATCTTCTAAAATTTATTTGGAGTCATTCTATTTTTAAAGAGTTGACTCCCCCTCAAAACATGTCTTTCAAAACATGTCGAATAGTTTTAATGTTGTTGGTTGAACCAACACATATTTTCCATGTGTCCGAAAACACTACAATACCAGAAATAACCATAGAAAAAATATTTGCCTATGAAACATCAATACTGACCATATTTGTGAACATGCTTCTCAACAACCTTCTTAATAGGACAATGCTGACCATCAACCATCATGTTTTCATTTGTAACACCATTTATCATTTCAGATTTATCAGTAATGG
Source organism: Viscum album (assembly GCA_963277665.1). NCBI lineage: Eukaryota > Viridiplantae > Streptophyta > Magnoliopsida > Santalales > Viscaceae > Viscum > Viscum album. The sequence continues at coordinate 220,672,982 of OY728158.1, forward strand.
AATGATTATATGTATTTCTTGATTCATGATTTTTATGAACATCTAATTTTTCATAATTGCTGACTTTGACCACATAACGGGTCTTTCCATCCTTTTTCTTATCAGAACTAGTCATATCTATCATTTCTACCTTTGATGGTAACTTATGTGGATCCTTGTTTGGTTCATTCTTATTAGAACATTCACTAACTTCTAAGATAGAATTTTTGAAACTGATATTCATTTTTTTATAATGTTTTAGTTGGAAAAGTTACAACTTGTCTTCTTTTTTCCTTCAGCTTTACATCAAGATGATCATTACAATTCTTTGTATTCTCAAGATAATTTTTCAGATCATCAATCCCCTTTTCCATCTTGATTTTCTCATCAGTAAAGCCTTCTTCATTGTTTAATGTAGAATTTTAATTTATAAGCTTGTTTTTTTCCTTCTCAAGACAACTAATCTTCCTCAAGAATTCATTCAACTCTTCTTTCAGATGATATTCATGTTGAGTTTCTTGTTCTTATGAACTGTTTCTCTCGTACTATTCATTAATCACTATAGAAATAAAGTGATTCTCTCTTGCTTTTTCAGAAAATAATTTATCTGATTCATCTTCGATGTCTTCTTCATCTTCATATTTAGATAAATAGCTACTTCTTTTTTATTTGAGGAAATTTGTATCCTTCCCATTTGAAAAACATTTATCTTTGTCATCTTGTTTCTTCCACAGACTTCTTGGCCTTCTGTTATCATCATCACTGTATTCTTCTTTATTCTTTTGAGGACCGTTAGTTGCAAAGTGACCAATTGCTCCACACTCAAAACATTTCAAGTGATGTTTACCCGTGTATTTATGTGTTCCACTTTTAAAATTATTTGAAAACAAGGATAAAATTTAATCAAAATTTTTACATACCACATCCTAAGAATCGGAATCAATAGCATCATCTTCAATTTTATTCTTCTTTGAATTCTCTCTCTTTTTATCCTTGAATGACATTTCTCTATCATCTTTTTTTTTCCATCAATGTCTTCACCATTATTGTCACGACCCGTCCTCGGGGCCCATGTCGTGACTAACCCAAGCCCGCCTTCCATAGGCCAGGGGCTGGCGACTAGCACCAAGGAATAAATCCAGGTAAAAGGGGAAGGCATTGCCTTTGAAATGTAAGATGCACCATAGAGTAAGCAAGAGGAAAAGTAAACACTCAGTAAAAAAAGAGTACAACTGAAAGTGCGTAAAAGAAAATAGGCCAGTATACAAACCCAAACTGCAAGTAAAGTACAACTTGAAAGGGAAAATAGCAACTGTAATGTAAAAGCTCCTAGACCGAGCTTTCCAATGGAGATCCCACCAGAAGGGTGGGTACAGATAGTTCCACTGCTCCACGGGTCCCGTCGTCCGCTCCGAGCACGCCCTGCCAAGTGGTCCACCTCCATGTACCGTCCTGCTCAGCAAGCATCAACCACGATCAACGCTGTCCGTCGTCTGCAACCAACACAACGTAGTGTGGGCATAGCCCGTGCAGGGGTGAGTATAAACTACTCAGTAGGGACCCCGAGACCCTCGAATGTCTCCCAAAATCCACGAAGGATAAACCACAATGGAAAGATACAATCACGAACTAACAACCGACAATGCTTAGGTATATGCCCATACATATACCTAAGTCATCAATTCCAATACGCTCCAACCTCCGAGCCCAAGTATAACTCAGTCCACACCGGAAAGTAAACATATTCCACACAGGAAAGCAAAGCGAAATCCACATATGATTGCACAACACAATCCACACAGGAAAGCAACAGGATTCAGCTCACACAGGTATACTTCTTCAAAAGATGATAGAGATGACCACTGATCCATCTAAGTCGTCGGACCCACAATGGATCGATAGGTATTAACCCCCGCAAAGACCCACATAGGATCGGACCCACACGGTTTCTGTAGGCGCTGGTTCACACAGGACCACTGAGCGCAGACCCACACAGGATCAGACCCACACAGGATCGGTAGCACTGATCCACACAGGATCGCTGAGTGCTGTAGTCGTCATCGTCGAATCCACTAAGGATCTCTGTACTGTCGTCATCGCAGTCACAGTAGCAGTAGTAGTAGCAGTCGCAGCAAGCTCTAGGGTTCCCGCACACATCAAGCTCGTTCTGGAGGGTCCGCTCCACGAGCCGAGAGGCTGATACATCAACTGTCACAAAGTCCAGAGTTGATGTATCCAAAAGTTCCATATCATCTATAGGAACTCAACGCAATAGACGGCGTGCCGATCGGACGCCCGATCTGAGAGTTATTGGCTTTTTCGTCCCAAGGGCCCGGTTGGTTTTTAAGGAAAAAACAACACGACCGTACTCCACCTGCGTCCAAACCTCGGACAGAGAGTGCCAAAATATCCTTCTAACTAAGAGGAACTCAACAAAGCTGACGGCACGCCAATTGGACGTCCGTAGCTCAATATATGAGCGTTTCCGCTCCGAGGCCCCGGTTGGTTTCGTGTACGAACCAACCCGGCCGAACTCAAAGTATTCTGAAAACATGAGTGCGATATACCGAAACGACTTTCTCGATCCAAGGATCACATCGCCACTGACGACACGTCGTTTGGATGTCTGTAGCCCGCGTTGTGGGCATTTGAATCCAAACCGCTCGGTAACGGGGGATTCAGGCCCAGGCCGTCCCGGCCCGAGACCCCCCGGATGGCCCGAACTGGGTCGACCCGCCCTGGACAGGGTCGACCCAGCCCGGCCCGGTGCGACCCGGCCCGGCGCGACCCAGCCCGGCCCGGCGCACTGGTTCGGCGCAATGCAGCGCGCTGGGCACGCTGCCAGCTCGGTCGAAGGCCGAGCTGCTGGAAAACGGGGGGCCGCCTGCCCCCCTTTGTGAAACCGGCCCCCCTCATAATGGGGGCCATTATGGCTGGCCGGGGGAATTAATTCCCCCCGATTTTTCCTCCCTTCCGGCCAGCCCGACCTGGCCGGCCAGTTCTCCCTCAAGGGGACCGGCAAGGTCGGTCCCCCTTCCAGCTTCCGACACCGGTGGCCCGGCTGGCCACCAGTCTTCTCGTTCCGCCGCGGCCTTCGTTGCCCGGAATGGTGCGATGGTACCGTGCCCCTCCGCCGCGGCCCCGTTCCGGCGGCGGCGCCTTCAACTTTCTTCGACGCGGCGCGACGGCGTCGCGTCCTTGCATTAATTTACGACGCGGCGCGACGGCGCCACACGTTTCTTGTCGTATGATCCTGCGCGGTGCGATGGCACCGCGCCACACCCGTTTTTAATCCACAACAGAATCAACATTAAAAATAGGATGAGGGTCGGCCGTGTTCCTGCGGTTCGGCCCCCACGCTTTATTTGCTATCAATTGGACAAATTTCACGAAGAAATAATCACAGTTATAAATCATGAATAAAAGAATAAAATAACCCCTACCTCGGTTTCAAGTGCGGAGCACGTCAACAAACCACGGAAGACTAGCGTCGCAGAGGTCGGGCGTCGCGAAAACCGATCGTCGTTTCCATTGACGTCGAGGTGCGTCCGAAGAGGTACGTTGCTGGAGAATCTTCGTAAGCTAACAGAGATAGTCCGAGGAGGAAACAACGTCTCCTTTCGTTGACACGGGAAGAAGATCGAAGAAGTGGCGTCATCGATCTTTGGAAACACACCGGCTATGAAGAAGGGAGAAGCGAAGTTCTTCGTGGGAGCTTGAGTGTTCTTCGTGTTCTTCGTCAAAGTTGAAGAAGGTGGAGAGAACCTCTCAAATTCTCTCAAGATGGCTAAGGAGACGAACAAAAATAAAATAATCTAAGGATTATTTTATTTACACAATTGTCAACATGAATTTCAAATGTTTGAAATTCAAACAACTCAAATCAATTAACTAACCAAGTTGTCAAGTTAATTAAAGAGGAGTTATAGGGAGTTTAAAAAGAGAAGATGAATTGTTAGGGTTCGTGTGGGCCCCACCACAATTAATCCACTCAAGGGAGGTTAAGTGGATGTGGGTCCCTCCCCTAACTCCCTTTGGGAGGAGTTAACCAACAAGTTATAAAAAAATGTGTTTCGTCATTTTATTTAACTTCTTTTAGTTTTTCCCAAAACTAACTTTCAACCTGTAATAAACGCAACCTTAGAAAAGGTCTCCTTAAGCGAATATCGGCGCTGCGAGTTCAACGGTGCCCTCAGAATTCAATTCCGGGCATAGGGTCAAAAGTTAGAAATTCTCGCTCGTTCGTTCACTGAACGTACCCGAGCTAAACTTAGGAAATTGATTCTGGGCACACCGGGCCTCGGAATCAGGTTCCGTCAGAAACCGCGCTCTTGTGAAATTCCAAAGAAAATTAAGAAAAAATTTTCCTTGAATTTTACGGGTCTTTACATTACTCCCACCTCAGGGATTTACATCCCCATAAAGATACATCAAAACTAGGGAAACAAATGAGGGTACTGAGCACGGATCTGAGCCTCCCGCTCCCAAGTGCTCTCCTGTAGATTCATGTGCTGCCATCTGATGCGCACTAGAGGAATCGACCGTCCACGTAGGACCCGCTCTTGTCGATCCTCGATTTCCACCGGGACCTCCGCAAAAGTTTCCTCATCGTCAACATCAAGCTCCCCATGTTCAATGATGTGGGTCGGGTCGTGTACGAATCTTCTCAGCTGAGATACGTGGAAGACATCATGCACCCGGTGCAACTGAGGTGGTAGAGCCAGGCGATAAGCCACCTCCCCAATCCTACTGAGGTCCTGGAAGGGTCTGATGAAGTGCAGAGATAACATGCCGCCACGACCAAATCTCTGTATACCACATCGAGGTGAGACCCGTAAGAAGACATGGTCGCCATCCTCGAACTCTAGTGGCCTCCGCCTCCTGTCAGCGTATGACTTTTGTCGGCTCTATGTTGTCCTCATCTGCTCCTGGATGACATGGACCTTCTCTTTTGTGGCCTGGACCATCTCTGGTCCCACAAGTGCTGACTCCCCAGGGTCTGTCCAACACAAAGGAGATCTACAAGGTCGGTCGTAAAACGCCTCGTACGGTGCCATACCTATGGTGGAGTGGTAGCTGTTGCTATACGCAAACTCCACCAAGGGTAGGTGGCCCTTCCAGCTACGACCAAAGTCGAGGACACATGCGCGGAGCATGTCCTTGAGAGTCTGAATAGCCCTCTCCGTCTGACCATCCGTCTGAGGGTGAAAGGCTGTGCTCAAACCTAGATGCGTCCCGAACGCCTCCTGTAATCCCTTCCATAGCCAGGAAGTAAAGCGACCATCTCGATCAGAGAGGATAGAAAATGGCACACCGTGAAGCTGTACAATCTCCTGAACGTAAAGACGTCCCAAACTCTCCACTGAGCACTACTCTCTAATGGGTATGAAGTGTGCCGACTTGGTGAGTCGGTCGAAAATCACCCAAATAGAGTAGTGACCTCTAGAAGTGTGCGGAAGTCCAGTCATGAAGTCCATAGATATTCCGTCCCCCTTCCACTCCGGAACCTCCAAGGGCTGTACCAAGCCTACTGGTACCTGATGCTCTGCCTTCACCTTCTGGAAGGTGAGGCATCGAGAAACGAACTCTGCCACAACCTTCTTCATGCCCGTCCACCAGTGCTGTCGTCTGAGATCCTGGTACATCTTCACCACTCTAGGATGTACCGCCATGGGAGAAGTGTGAATCTCTCTCAAAACCTCCTCCCATAAAGAAACTGGTACCATGGTACGTCCTTTGAAAAGGATGTCGTGATCTGATCCAAAGGAGAAACCATCAAGTGCCTGTCCTGAGGATATCTGTGCACGTCGCGTCTCACAGTCAGCATCCCCACGCTGTGCCTCTCTGAACCGCTGTAGAAGTGGAGGACTGACTGTGAGAGACTAAAGGACGGCTGCTCCCTCTCTATCCACAAAGGATAACTGCAAAGAGTCTAGCTGCTTCGTCGCCTCCTCATGTAGCTGAATGACCGTCCTCCTGGTGAGGGCATCGACCACTACGTTCCACTTCCCAAGAGTATAGACTATCTCAAAGTCATATTCCTAGAGGAACTCGAGCCATCACCGCTGTCTCAGGTTCAGGTCCTTCTGTGAGAAGATGTACCTGAGACTCTGGTGGTCAGAGAAGACTGTAAAGCACTCACCCGTCAGATAGTGTCGCCATGTCTTCAGAGAGAAGACCACTACTGCTAACACCAGGTAATGGGTAGCATAGTTCTGCTCATGCGGCCTCAACAGACGTGATCCATAGGCGATCACTGCCCACTCCTACATTAGGACACATCCGAGTCTGGTCCCTGATGCATCGCAGTAATCTGCGTACCCTACTCCCTCCTCAGGCAACCTCAAGATAGGTGTGCTGGTCAATCATTGTCTCAGCTCCTGGAAGCTCTTCTGACATCGTTCTGACCACACGAAGGGTTTCCCCTTCTTCGTCAAAGCTGAGAGTAGTGCCGCAACTCTGGAGAAGTCTGGCACGAATCTCTGATAGTATCCGGCTAGTCCCAAGAAACTCCGAACCTCCGTCATGCTCCTAGGTGGCTCCCAAGCTAACACTGCCTAGATCTTCATAGGATCCACTTCAACTCCCACATCAGAGATGACATGTCCCAAGAAACGGAACTCGCGTATCCAGAACTAGAACTTCGAGAGCTTACCATAAAGATGGTGCTCTCAGAGTGTGTCTAGTACAACCCGTAAATGGTAGGCGTGCTCCTCCTCAGTCGTCGAGTAAATCAGGATGTCGTCGATGAAGACCACGACAAATCGATTGAGGTATGGCTGAAAAATCCTGTTCATGAGGGCCATGAACACTGCTGGAGCATTGGTTACGCCGAAAGGCATAACCAAGAACTCATAGTTGCCATACCGACATCTGAAGGTCGTCTTCTGCACGTCCTCATCTCTGACTCTGAGCTGATGATAGCCTGACATGAGGTCTATCTTCGAGAACCACCATGATCCCTTGAGCTGATCAAAGAGATCATCAATCCTCGATAGCAGATAATTGTTCCTCACTGTCACCTGGTTCAGGCGACGATAGTCAACACAAGTCTCAATCTATCGTCCTCCTTCTTGGCGAACAATATCGGGGAAGCCCATGGTGAAACACTGAGTCGGATGAACCCGTTTCCCTGCAAGTCCTCCAACTGTACCCGTAGATCTCAAAGCTCGACAGGGGCCATCCGATATGCTGGAGTCAATATCGGGGCTGTCCCGGGGTACAGGTCAATATAAAAGTCTACCTCTCTGTGAGGAGGTAGCCCTGGAACGTCGTCGGGAAAAACGTCCGCAAACTGATCCACCACTGCAGGAAAACCAGGACTCCGCACGTCAACTTCTCCTAGGATGAGGCTAGCCCACTGATGAGTGATTGGCTGTCCTCTCCACCACGGAAGTCCATCCTGTGTTGCAAAGGCTCCCTTATCGCCGGTGAAGGTGAACCTGCTCCCTTCGCTGTGTACACATTTCACCTTGCACCTAAAACAGTCAATATGTGCATGGACCGTAGATAACCAATCCATGCCCATGATGACGTCGTAAGGCCTCGACGCTGCTACAAGAAGATCCCAGCCGAATCTCTTGCCTCCTAGAGTAAGCTCACACTACCTGCACCAGCGTGTAATCGTCGAGTCTGCTCCAGTAGGAGTCTCTAGCCGTAAGGATCGAGCCAACGACTCTGTCAGTATCTATGAGCTCCGAACAAGGGCAGCGGCTATGAAAGAGTGACTCGCTACTGTGTCTATAGGTTCTGCAACAAGGGTGGAATAAACACATATAGTACCTCAAATCATCTCGAGTGCATCGTGGTCGTAGGCCTCTGCTACCTGGAGCTGTGCCGGTCTCTACCCGCCAGCTCCCTGTGGTCGGGGTGGACCTCCTGGTGGTGGTGGTGGTAGAGCCTCAAAGGGTCGCCCACCACCTGCTACTCGGCCAGCTCCTCTGCCTCGTCCGCCTCCTCCCTGCGGACCGCCAGGTCGATCCTCTGCCTCTGCCTCGGTGGTCCCTCAACCGTCTGCTGCTCCTCGGCACGTCGGGTCAGGTAGTCACAAGCCATGTGGCCCTGCCCGCCGCACGAGTAGCACTTTATGCCTCTCGAAAGACTGGCTCCGCGCTGTGTGCCCCGCACTGCTGAGCCAGTGTCCTAAGGTCATCTTCCTGAAGGTCTGGTCTGCCTGGACCCCTTATTCATCCGTCGACTACCTACTGTAGATGCCTCTGCCACGTGCCCCCCTGTGGTGGGTCTTAGTGCTGGTGTAGACTCGGCAAGGAAGCTCTCGATCAATAGGGCCCACTCCAGTACTCCCGTCTGAGTCAGAATGCTGAGGGAGATCAGCGATGCCCTGATCTCATGTCTCAAACCCTGATCAAAGGTCTGGGCCCGAAAGAATGGGTATCGTACCATGTCAGTCGAGTAGCACAAGAGATCAGTAAATCTCGCCGAGTACTGTGCGACCGTCATGCTTTCCTGCCGCAGTTGAAGATGCTCCTGGATACGCACCGCACGAAGGGTGGTTGGGACGAAATCCGAGCGGAAGAGGCTCTCAAAGTCCGTCCAAAGTAGAGATGCCTCATCTTGCACCTGGAGCATCATTCTCCACTATCGGCCCACTGCTGCGTGTAGTAGGCTCACAGCGAGGATCACCATGAGGTCTTCAGGTGTCCTCACTAGCCTAAAAACTCGTACCACTGCCTCCAGCCAGTCCTCTGCTGCCTGGGGGTCCGTCTCCCAATGAAACCTGGTCGGTCGCTGGCGCTGAAACTCATGCAGTGCGCTGAGGCGACGTGCATCATCAGTGGCTAGTACTGGAAGCATCAGTGGCTCAGTGGGTAGTGCTACTGCAGGTGCCACTGCTGACAAAGGGCCCAGCACCAACGCCTCGTCGCTCGGTGGGTTGTCATCATGCTTGACTCTCGGAACCCTAGCTGGCTGCCGTCGTGAGGCCATCCTGAAAAGGAAACAGGTGCTCCACGGTCAGAACAGTATACCTGGTGAGTTGTTATAATGTAATCACAAAGAAAACTTGAAACACACACGCAATCAATGTTTTCGTGCATTATGTCGGAAATCAGAAGTCAGGGTCCTGGTGTACGGATACGTCGGCCACCGCACAAACACTGGATTCCATGGACTGATAACCACACACAATACGCTAAAAATTATTGCTTCACATAGAAAATATCAGAGTTCGCGATAGAACCGAAATCCTTTGATACCAATTTGTCACGACCCGTCCTCGGGGCCTGTGTCATGACTACCCCAAGCCCGCCTTCCATAGGCCAGGGGCTGGCGACTAGCACCAAGGCGTAAATCCTGGTAAAAAGGGAAGGCATTGCCTTTGAAATGTAAATAAGCACCACAGAGTAAGCAAGTGGAAAAGTAAACACTAAGTAAAAACAGAGTACAACTGAAAGTGCGTAAAAGTAAATGGTCCAGTATACAAACCCAAACTGAAAGAAAAGTACAAATCGAAAGGGAAAACAGAAACTTTATTGTAAAAGCCGCTACACCGAGCTGTCCACTGGAGATCCCACCTGAAAGGTGGGTACAGATAGCTCCACTACTCCACGGGTCCCGCCGTCCGCTCCGAGCACGTCCCGCCCAGTGGTCCACCTCTAGGTACCGTCCTGCTCAGCAAGCCTCAACCACGATCAACGATGTCCGTCTTCTGCAACCAACACAACGTAGTGCGTGCATAGCTCATGCTGGGGTGAGTATAAGCTACTCAGTAGGGACCCCGAGACCCCCGAAGGTCTCCCAAAATCCACGAAGGATAAACCACAAAGGAAAAATACAATCACGAAGTAACAACAGACACTGCTTACATATATGCCCATACATATACCTAAGTCATCAATTCCAATACGCTCCAACCTCCGAGCCCAAGTAAAACTCAGTCCACACAGGAAAGTAAAAGTATTCCACATAGGAAAGCAAAAAGAAATCTACACAGGATAGCACAACACAATCCACACAGGAAAGCAACAGGATTCAGCTCACACAGGTATACATTTTCGAAAGACGATAGAGATGATCATTGATCCATCTAAGTCATCCGCCCCATAAAGGATCGATAGGTACTTACCCCCGTAAAGATCCACATAGGATCAGACCCACACAGGATCTGTAGGTGCTGGTTTACACAAGACCGATGAGCGTAGACCCACACAGGATCGGACCCACACAGGATCGAACCCACACATGATCTGTAGGCGCTGGTGCACACAGGACCGCTGAGCGCAGACCCACACAGGATCGGACCCACACAGGATCGGTAGCACTGATCCACATAGGATCGCTGAGTGATGTAGTCGTCGTTGTCGAATCCACTAAGGATCTCTGTATTGTCATCGTCGTAGTCACAGTAGCAGTAGTAGTAGCAGTCACAGCCAGCTCTAGGGTTCACACACACAGCAAGCTCGTTCGGAAGAGTCCGCTCTACAAGCCGAGAGGCTGATACATCAAATGTCAAAAAGTCCAGATTTGATGTCTCCAAAAGTTCTGTATCGTCAACAGGAACTCAATGCAACAGACTACGCATCGATCGGACGCCCGGTCTGAGAGTTATTGGCTTTTTCGTCCTAGGGGCCCGATTGGTTTTTAAGACAAAACCAACCCGACCGTACTCCACCTACATCCAAACCTCGGGCGGAGAGTGCCAAAAGATCCGTCTCACTAAGATGAACTCAACAAAGATGACGACACGTCAATCTGACGTCCGTAGCTCAAGATATGAGCGTTTCCGCTCCGAGGGCCCAGTTGTTTCGTGTACGAACCAACCCGGACGAACTCCATGTATTCCAAAAACTTGAGTGTGATATACCGAAACGACCGTCTCGATCCAAGGATCACATCACCGTTGACGGCGCGTCGTTTGGAAGTCCGTAGCCCGAGTTATGGGCATTTGAATCCAAACCACTTGGTAACGTGGGTTTCGATCCCGGGCCGTCCCAGCCCGAGACCCCCCGGATGGCCCGAACCTGGTCGACCCGCCCCGGACAGGGTCGACCCGGACCGGAACGGGCCGCCCAGGCCTGGCCTGGCGGACCGGCTAGGCGTGCCAGTTCGGCGCAAAGCAGTGCGCTGGGCGCACAGCCAGCTCGGCCGAAGGCCGAACTGCTGGAAAACAGGGGGCCGCCTGCCCCCCTTTGTGAAACCGGCCCCCCCTCATAATGTTGGGACATTATGGCTGGCCGGGGGAATTAATTTCCCCCGGTTTTGCCTCCCTTCCGGCCGGCCCTACCTGGCCAGTCTGTTCTCCCTCAACGGGACCGGAAAGCCCGATCCCCCTTCAGGCTTCCGACACCGGCGGCCCGGCTGGCCGCCGGTCTTCTCATTCCACCGCAGTCCAGATCCGGCCGAGGCCTTCATTGTCCGGTGCGGTGCGACGGCACCGCGCCCCTCCGCCGTGGCACCGTTCCGGCCGCGACGCCTTCAACTTTCTTCGACGCGGCGCGACGGCGTCGCACCCTTGCATTAATTTACGACGTGGCGCGACGGCGCCCCGCTTTTCTTGTCGTATGATCCTGCGCGGTGCGACAGTACCGAACCACACCCATTTTACTCCATAACTCCTACCTCGGTTTCAAGTGCGGAGCACGTCAATAAACCGCGGAAGACTAGCGTCGCGGAGGTCGGGCATCGCGGAAACCGATCGTCGTTTCCGTTGACGTCGAGGTGCATCCGAAGAGGTACATCGCTGGAGAATCTTCGTAAGCTGACGGAGATAGTCCGAGGAGGAAACATCGTCTCCTTTCATTGACACGGGAAGAAGATCGAAGAAGAGGCGTCGTCGATCTTCGGAAACACACCGGCTAGGAAGAAGGGAGAAGCAGCGTTCTTCGTCGGAGCTTGAGTGTTCTTCGTGTTCTTCGTCAAAGTTGAAGAAGGTGGAGAGAACCTCTCAAATTCTATCAAGATGGCTAAGGAGGCCAACCAAAATAATATAAGCTAAGGCTTATTTTCTTTAAAAAATTATCAACTTGAATTTCAAAGGTTTGAAATTCAAACAACTCAAATCAACTAATTAACCAAGTTGTCAAGTTAATTAAAGAGGAGTAATAGGGAGTTTAAAAAGAGAAGATGAAGTGTTTGGGTTCGTGTGGGACCCACCACATTTAATCCTCTCAAGGGAGGTTAAGTGGATGTGGGTCCCAACCCTAAATCCCTTTGGGAGGAGTTAACCAACAAGTTAAAAATAAAACGTGTTTCCACATTTTATTTAACATCTTTTAATTTTTTCCAAAACTAAATTTCAACCTGCAATAAATGCAACCTCGGAAATGGTCTCCTTAAACGAATATCGGCGCTGCGAGTTCATCGGTGCCCTCTGAATTTGATTCCGGGCACCAGTTCAAAAGTTAGAAATTTCAGCTCGTTCGTTCACTGAACGTACCCATGCTAAACTTCATAAATTGATTACGGGTACACCAGGCCTCGGAATGAGGTGCCGCCAGAAACCGCGCTCTTATAAAATTCCAAAAATAATTAAGAAAACATTTCCCATGAATTTTACGGGTCTTTACAATTATCATTTCATATGTAATGAGAGTGCTATGAAAATTATCCAAAGATAATGTTTCAGGGTCTCTATCTTATAATTAAGACACTTTAGCATCAATCTTGTCAAGTATAATTCTCATGATCATTAAGGATACAGTATAATCCTCCAAAGTTTCACCAAGACATCTGATTGTATGGAAAATATCATTTATCCTGGTAATGATATACCCAACAGATTCATATTATCCCATTTTCATGTCCCCATACTTTAGTCTCTAGATTTTTAGTTTTTACTTCTTCACTTTTTTATTTCCATCATAGATGTTCTTTAGTCTGTCCCATATTCCTTTGGCAGCAGCAACACCTTTCACTCTTAAGAATTCACTCTTAGAAATAAATGAGAGTAAAACATTTTTAGCTCTTCTATAATTCTCAAAATTATTCTTACCAAAAGGAGTACGAGGAATCTTTTCATGAATAGCAGGAAATCCATCTGTTGTATTTTCATGAACATCATTTCCAAGATACATATGATAAGGCATCATTTTTTCCATATAGTTGTGGTAGTTCTTTCAATCAAAAATTAGAATCCCCTAACTATTTAGTTAATTTATATTCTCGATCACAACTTCTCTTCAACAACTTTAGAAAAGAATAAATAAAGGGAACCTATCCTTCTTGTACAAATTGATGTTCCCAGTCAGGATCCAAGTATCACTGAGAGTGGGAAGGAGTGAATAAGTGATATCTTTTTATTTTTAAGTTTCCCATTTTTGAAACTTATTTTGCCTCCTGTTAAAGAGTTTGTTCCCTGGTGAACACACACAACCACAATAACACAAGTTTTACAAGGTTCACTACTCAACATGAGTAGTTACTTTCTTGGTATGGTATGTAAACAATCTAGTACCACACAATCCACAAGAAAAAAAATCCTTTGACATGGAATACAATGAGTAGGATATACCTTTACCCTTGTGTAGTGCTATAAAAATAATCCAATAGTGTGTGTGATACCTCTTAGCACAAATAGGGTAATGTAATGATTCTGTGATTCATAATGAACTTTCACAAATAAGATCATTCAAAAGAATTATATAGTATCATACTGAGATGTTGTTAAGGACCTCCTGGTGCAAACAGCTTGTGCGCCACTCCCTGCTTGCATGACTCCCTACATGTATGCCGCCTGTTTGAGTGCCACTTCTTCTTGTGTGCCACCTACTTGCACGCCACTCAGCTTGCACACATCCTACTTGTGTGCCATAACATACACGCCACAAATTGCACTCCAAAACATGCGCGCCACTATTATGCATAACTCCCAACATGCACACCAACTTTGGCATATACACAACACACTTCATGAAGAAAACTCCTTGCTTGTGCGCCTCTGAAAATTTTTGTGGCTCCACTTGTGCGCCGCCATACATGCACGCCTTTATAAATAACCCTCAACATTCATGCCACTTATTCTTGTTCATAACTTCAGTTTGTGAGAAACTTTCTATTAATAGGGCGATATGGGCTCACAATTTTTCATTAACTGTTGATCCTTAAAAAATGAAGAGGCAGGTCGTCTATTTTTTGCCATTTTGGTTACTTGCTTTCCACATACACTTGCGCACCACTCCAGCACTTGTACGCTGCTCCAACTCTTGTGCGACACTTTTTTTGCTTTGACATATTTTGATATGATGATGTAAAAATATGACTTTCGTGAAACATACACGTGTGCTCCACATATACATGTGCGCCAAACTTGCATGCGGCTTTTTACTTGCACACCAATATTTAACATGCGTGCCAATTTTGACTTTCATGTCGCTTTTTTTCCATTTCCAAAAACACTTCTTTAACTCTTGTTATACATCATAAAGATTACATCACAAGTTCTCCAAACTAATGATATTTGTTAAATAAAAATCTTCAATGCATTATTATAGTTTACAAGTCGTTTACATAGTGAATTTATTTAGCTTCTTTGCAAACAAAAACCAACACTCTATAATCGAAAACTCTTCATACATTTTCATCTGTTAAACATGGTCCGACATCACCTATATGATTTAACGGTTGATATGAATACATGTAACTAAATTCTAGAACAATTTTTTCCCATTATTTATGTAACACTTTTGTAAAAAATTAATAACAAATAAATATAAAAACAAATTATTAGTGAAATATTTTATTAAAGAACTATTTAAACGCATTAGAGGAATTTTATGAAAATAAAATAAATTAATTTCTATTTTTATAAGAGATTAATATAATTTAAAATTTTTTATCTTGTAAACATTCTAAAATACATCCAATATATTGGATAGGATAATGATAATAACAAATCCTATTGTACCCCAAAAAAGTAATATTTTTCTAATGGTGGTTATGCCACTTTATAAAGGCATATATATTTTAAAAAAACATTCGAAAAATTTAAAAATATTAGTTATAAAAATATAAAACATTCATAAACAGTAATATCAAAATCATTTTAGGGTGATTTTTTAAATTTTTCTAAGAAGCTTTATTTTTTATTAAATAGTGAAAAGTACTAAATTTTAAATGAAACTTTGCTTGTGGAATAAATAATTTATAAGGATAATTTATATATTTCATTTTTCTAAAGACCATGTAGCCCAATTATACATATATTAAACATATTTAAGTCATTTGAATAATTTTTTTTTCAATGTAAATATAATAAAATACTAAATATTTGAACATTTTTACATTAAAACCATCATTTCTCAATACGTTTTCGGGCTAAATTGATATTAATTTCATTAAATTAGGTGACATGAATTAATGATACTATATTTCATTTTATAGATCAAAATAATTTACTATTTCAAATAATTTAACATTATTTATGAAAAAAATAGTAATGAAAAAATTTCAAAATATTTACAATGAATATGGTAAAAATGAGATTATATGGTGGGTAAAAATAGAATATATTGTGTAAAAATTACCCTAAACATGTCTAGTTCATATTGGTTGCAAATATTTCGATCCTAATGTTTTTATTATTCAATATGAGGATTTATTCCGGACAATACATCATGAATCTGAAACATATAATATGTTAGGAAAATAAAAAGACCAAAAAATTCTACCTTTTCAAATTTTATAAAACAGTGGGGGTAGGGATAAACAATATAAGTTCAGTTATAAATATTATTTTTAAAGATAAAATTAATCCAATAACATATTCATTTATCTCTAATTATTATAGATGATATTATTACATTCAATTATTAACAAATTCAAATTCTTGTATTATTTAGTTCTATAAAAAATACAATAAATCATATTTAAAATATTAGAAGTAAAGAAAGTGTAAAATATTTTTTCAAAATATTTTTATATATTATTTTTTCATGTATCCAAGATTTTTAATTTCCTAATTCAATTTATATTATAATATTTGTATTATTTGAAAACTAATATTAATTTAACAAAAAAAAATTGAGAATAATTTTATTTTATAGATAATAATATTTTATAATTTTTATACAATTACCAGAAAGCCTATATTTTAATAATTAAATTAAAATATTAATAAATATAAAATATGTTCCATTTAAGGACCATTTATCTATTATAATTTCCATTTTTATTATTATATAGTAAATAACATTATTATCGTGGTTACGAGTCATGCAATGTTTATATATGTCTCATGCACTTATATTAAGATTAATTTACAAAACCCATATGTTTTTTAATTTATAATGTATATCTATTAATTAAAATAAATGGGTCAAAACATTTATTTTCGGTATCTTTTTATTTTAGTCATAATGGATTCATTACATAGTTTTTCAAAGATATTACCTTTATAAAAAAATAGTTATACGAAGGGAATTAGATATGTTATGGAACGACATTATAGAAATGAATACATGTTTTGTGGTGGAGATTTATATCAACCATGAATTCAATAAACTACGTCATATGTCTATTTATTAGGCACATTGGGTATGGGATACCTAATAATAGTGAATACATTTGGTTATTTAGAAGAACGAAACACTACTTCAACTATAAAAAGGCACTCATTCCCTCAATTTCATTACACCACTAATTCTATATGGTTCATCAAGATACATTTCAAACAAACTCCAAACATACCTTGCCTCTTCCTATAACCCTAACTATGTTCATATTGAATCAATGGATGACAATCAATACTAAAAAAAGGTGTACATGATGGAGATGAGGTTTTACTGTTTACTAAGAAAGATAAGACCTAATGTGAGGGGATTTCTATATTCCCATTTTTTATAACATATATTTCATAATCATAAATAGTTCAATTTTTATGGTGTATATTTTTCTCTATGATTTTTAATATCATTAATTTCTTAAAAATCATGATAATGAATGTTTTAATTAATGTTATTCATTAAACGATATCATGAATCAAAAACTACTAATGTTTGAATGGATTTTTATCTCAATTTATACATTTATGAGACACAGGATATATACATCAAACTTTATTAAACATGGTGGAAATTTTTTTTATGAATTTAATTTTAGGATTTATATACTTAAATTTTTTTAAATTAAATATCAATTTTTTGAACACATTAAGGTTATTATGGTTTCTATGTTACCAAATTGGTAAGATAATTTTTTTTCACAATTTTTCTTTCATTCAAACACATGTTATGTTATGAACCTATATTCTTTTATGTGTTGTAAATAATTACCCTTCTAAAAGTAATATTGTAATTCTACTTATTTTAATAATATTGTATGGTTCATGAAATGTTATATTTTCCTGTGGATTATGAATAAATGTTACTAATGTGGAAACAATATATCACTATGTTCTCATAATTTATAATGAATTATTTTGATTATTCTTCTATAGATGAGATTGTATTATAAAACTATCAATAATATTGATGAAATTTCATTTTATGTTGTTTTTCATGATAACATCTCGTAATACTATGATTTTATATACATTGTTACTTGAAATCATCAAGAATTTACTTTTAGAAACTTTGACTCTAATACTCTCTTCAATTAGAAATAATTTTTTTTTATCAATACAAGTTTCATATAAATTATTTAAAAAAAATTAAATTATATTTTCACTATATTTTCGTGGAAGAGAATTTTAATTTTTTTAAACAAATGTAATTTGTATTCAATAATTAAATTATATGTTCTACATTTTAATTTATTAGAACATGCATTTCAAAATGATTACTGATTTTTTTAGAATTATTCAATGAAGAAATTAAATTATTTCCCATGAGATTTAAATATATATATATATATTAATTCATATGTTTTGAATGTTTTTATCAAAGATAGAGATATTGAAAATGGAATATTTTATTAAAAATTTAAATCCATTCTAATTATGGGTAGTTCATTGCATATGTATATCACTAAATATTCCTCTTTAAATTTTATTGTTTGTGCACATCTATAGTCCCTCTAAATAAACACTCTCACCCAAAAATTCTCCTATATATTTTCTATGGCTTCTCTATCCATATTCATTCACATCTTCTTGGCTACTTACCCTCTGTCACATACAATGTTTTAGTTACCACTAGAAATCTATTCTTTCATGCTCACCTCAAATTGTGGCCTCAACATCGAACACCTTTCCCTTCTCTATTGACCCCCAATGCCAGGTTCAATATACAAATATATACATATGTTCCTCACATCAATATGTGATTAATTATTCGGCCTAGATCATCAATATTGTCAAAAATTAGTGTCATGTTATCAGTGAAGATAATATACGTGCCTCTCGCCACATACAATTCCTTCAACTTCTCCCCCCTTCAGGCATTCCCTCTATTAGCACATTCCGTTTAACCATAATGATATAATGATTTACCTCCATATCTGATTACATGTTAATCATTCACCGCCTTACCTATAGTTGGGTTATAATCAATTACTACTCTTAATAGTTTCATTTAATTGTGTGGTGTATTGGTTAATTAATTTTTATGTGTATTTGTCATATTTATTTTAATTCCAATTATTTAAATTCATTATTTTGCGTTCAATTTTCATATTATATGTTTCTGTTCCATAAAAAGATGTGATAAAAGGATAATTGACATATAATAATTTCATGTTCATCTAATTTTCTCAAAATATCTTTAAATATATCAACATTTCTTATACAAAAAAAAATATGACTTCAACATTTAGATCTAATTACTTTTATATTATCTCTATAATGAAAATTAATTCATCAAGTTGGGGAAAACTAGAATTGATTATGGTAAGATATTTTTATTGGTTGATTCATATTTCATGGTATTTATTTTACTTTATATGTTGTTAACCAAATTGAAATGTAAATAATTTGTAATATAAAACAGTAGTAAAAAATGAAACATAATAAAATAAAAATTAAGAACAAAAAGTTGTTATGTACATGAAAATCCACATGAAATTTGTTTTCCACATTCTCATCATGATATTATCCTGGTAGACATTCCTAGTGTAACAATAGTTCGAGTTGTTAAAAAATATTTCAACATTATTTCAAGGTTTATAATAATGATTATGACACATATCAAGCATGACTGATATTTAGTATTTGTGGTCATACTAGAAAATATAGATTCATAAAACCTTAATTATTTTCAGATGGAATGGAATTCTGATCATGGTTGTGTACTATATTTTTGAACACATACTACATCTATATATTTTTCTATCTTTTATATTTATCAAAATGAATAATATCATCATAATATTATTTTTGGGGGTTCATAAAAATTTATAAACGACATTATATTTCTATTTTCATGTATGGAAATATAAATTTCACACTGCTAGTATAATCTTCATTTATATTGATGACTAGGTTTCTCTTCATTGGGAGTCTATTTAATAATGTTCTTCTATGTTGTGTTTCTAAAAGTTACTGGGGTTTCATCATGTTATACCTTTATTGTGTTATTTACTATTACCTTTGATTATTATACTACATGAATATATATTTATTTATATATTTAAAAATGTATTATTACTTAATATTTGATTAGAAATTTAGATTCATTTATATATCCTGTAGACTTGTTATTTTTTTCTAAAGGGGGGGCATCAATAAATTTTTAAACTATTTTTTCTTTTATATTTCTTGTATTTTAGAATTAATTTAAGTATCTAACACACATATTTGAAGGATTCAAATAGGATATTATTTAATATATCATCATAGATTCTAATTATACAATTAGTATGAATATTCAACTTTTAATTAAATGCATCGATATTATGTGAATCTTCAAAGAAAATTATTTTTTAAAATATTCATTTATTTAAAAATTAATAAAAAACACATGAATCATTAATCTATATAACATAACAGAAGTTATATGTTAATAATTTTTAATGTTTAAAGCATTTTATAATTATTAAATTTTTATTGAACTTAATGAATCGTTTTGTATTTCATTATCAATGGATAGTTACTACCGTTAATCATTATAGAGTGTATATTAATATTCATTATATACTTTTTTTAAACAATATACTAAATTAGGGAATTTATTCACATTACTTATAGGTGTTATATGTTCTTACATGTATAACTCAATAACTCGTGGGATGATCCATTTCATACAATTAACATTTATGCAAGGGTTTCTATTCTATGAAAGAAATTTTAATGGGATTCTTATATTTATAGGTTTTTTGGAACACAAAATATTTGTTCCAGTTTAGATATTATCCCAAAAATATATATATTTTTACTTATAATCCTTTTTTACCAAATTCATAATTGGTGTTAATATCTATGTTGGTGTTATTAGTGGATGTTACTGAATCATGTATGATTTTTGGATTCCATAGTTTATCTCATATATATATATATATATATTTATTATTCCTATATTCATTCCTGGAACCCAATCAGTATGTTGTTTATAAATACCTAAATACTATTTAAATTTCTTATCATTTATTTTTCTCTAGATTCTCATTTTATCATTTTGATTCTTACAGTTTTTCATTTAGTGAATATATTTCATATTTTCTATCAGTATTCACTCATTTATTCATCTTTTTTTAGAAATATATGATCCATTAGTTATATACCTATTTTATATTATATGATACTAAAAAAAATATTAACTACAGTGTTTGTACACAAATATTTTTGTTTCTTATATCCATAATGAATGTACTCCGTTTTTTTCACTACAAGTCTTTCAAATTGGTATAGATATGTCAAACTTTTCTATAAGTGTTTCTTATAATTTACATCTATTTATTTGATTATTCAATTATGGAATCTATTAATTTTTTACATGATGACGTTGATAGTGTAGTTGATGGTAAAAGTTGAAATCATTAACCTATAGGTAGAAACATTTCACTGAATGTTCTTCACCAATTCTACTTCATTATCAAGGATAAGTATGCTAAAAAATAAATTTCAAATAGCTCAGTACACACACACATACAAAAACACACATATATATATGTAATATTCAACATAACAATTTAGATACTATTTAATAAATTAAATTATAATTTTATTTCGATGAAAAAAATTCATCTAAAGATGGAGAGACAAAAGAAATGAAATTAAATGAAAGTAGATGTATCAGAAGAGAACATTAAATATTCTAAAAATAAATTAGACCATCTAAAAACTGTGTTTCATTTTCATATATAGACATATAATTTCATATGTAATTTATCTTTAACAACATTTATCATATACAGTTAATGATATTAAAGGTAGTTAAATATTTATTTATCTATTTATAAGTTTCCATACATTGTATGGTTATAAGAATATATGTTAAAACAATTTATATGTTCTTATAGATTATATGATATAATTTTTTATAGGTTTATGTTAACATTGTTTCAATTCATATAGCCATTATCTTGATTTTAAAAGACTAATTATGCATTTATGGTATTCCTTGAAATTTTCTTATTACCAAATTCATGTAGTTTATATGTTATTTTTAATAAAAAAAATGAAAAATTTTATAAACAGTAAGATCATCATTCAAATCACTAAGGTTTTAACCTATATAAAAAATATTTATTAACTGATATTATTTTTCACTTTTAATATATACTTTGAACTATTACAAATATTTATTAATAAAAACTAAATTAATATATGTGGTTCAATTTTTAAACTATTATATTATTATCAAAATAATTTTAAAAAAACCAGATTCTTAAATATAAATATTATATTGTTTGTTATAATACTAATTATGTGTGTCAATAAAAATGCATCATAGTGCTATTTCAAATGATGAACCTACCATAAATAATGATCATATACAAACTTATGGGGGAAAACCTATAGGTGTGCATAAAACAAGATAATTGAGTCTATTATTGATTAATCTTTTTTAATTGATTTATAAATTTCAGAAATTAAATGTAATTTAGTAATATTGGATTATCATTAAAAACATAGAACATTACATCAATATATTATTTGGGTAAAACATATATGATACTTTCATCGTCTATAGAATATAATTTCTAAGTATATCATATAATATCTACTGATTAGGTTATTTATTTTTTTTCAACTGGTCGATATGGATATTCATTAAATGGTGACAATTGAACTCCATATGTTTCAATTTTTTATTCTACTACTTATATAGGATATTTATAAAGATAAATATTCTGTTGAATTATAATTTATATTTCAGTCATTGGTATAGATAACATTCAAAAAATTTACTCTTTATCGGTACCCTATTACTAAATTTTCAAGTGTTTTATAATTGAGTCAATTTTATATTTTGAAACTATCTAATGTGTTTTCCCTGGATAGTTGGTATTAATAATTAATGATATAATTTATTATATATTTCAACGACATATACTATAATATCATAGTGTTTCCTTCTTGGACCCCGAATATTACAATGCTTAAATTATTCTCATTTTTTTTCATGTGATGATTAATTATATCATTTCATTTTTTATTAATTTTAGAATTTTACTTATCTATTTCAATCAATATTTTCTTTCATATAATTAATTTATATTTTAATATTTCTTTATATATATATATTTATTCATCATTAATTCAAAAAAATATTTCAAATTATTTTTTTGTTGTGTTGTCAATTTCTCCACCCCACGAGTATACAAACACTATGTTACACATATTTGTGATATAAATATATTCAGTTTAAGTCTTCATTAATAACTTTTAAAAATTATATTCTATTATTGAATATACAATTTATTATTGTTCTGTGAACTCATGGGTGTGTACAAGTTATTTTCAATAAAAATCAATTTTATAAAAGAAATAATCCACGTGATCCATAATAATGTATATTATTATGAAATAGAATCCCATGATAATATTTATTTTTTAATAGAGATATTATCCAACAAATACATTATTATACATTTATTCAATGTTTTATGTTTTATATTACTTGTGGTTTATGAAACTTGTTTCTCATACATGGGTTATACGATGATAAAATACATATAAAACATACTTCCTTTTATTGGTAATTATATGATTAAATTAGTTTGAAACTGTTATATTATATACATCTAATAACAAGAATAAATGATAATTTTACCAATTTAATTTAATTGATTATAGTATGTTGTTCAAGAAAACTATATATATTTATGTTTCATCATATATTGAATGTTTTATTTTTTTTGGATTAAGTATGTATGATTTCATTATCCGATGGTTGAGATATATATATCCCACAAATTTATTGGTTATTTATTTAGATATCATTAGAAAATATTGAGAAATAGGATGAGAGTCTTGATCCACTATGGGATGAATATTTAACCTGATCCCCTGTAGGAATAAGGTGTAACATGATCCCCCATGGGAATAAGGTGTAACATTATAAAATATAATAAGCGGATATGACAAGGTCTAGTCGTGTGTATAGCCCAGTTTCTATAGACACCATGAGGTTCATTGATAATATATATCAATGATTCCTGACTTATATTGATTTATTTTATTTTTTTATTATTATGAAAAAAAGAATTCTATTACTCATATTAATGTTATCCTCTATTGACTCATGTTATATGATTTCTAAATGATTCATGTCTTATAAAATCCTAATCATTATTAAATGATCCATGATTATGGTCATTTATATTCATGGTATGATTTTTTTATTCTTCTATTCTCATATCCTTATTCTTATTTCAGTATTATGTATCTTTATTTTTCACCATTACCAAGAATTTGAGCACACCCTTTCTCATGTTTCCTTTTTAAATATAATAAAGAATAAATTTTCCATGGTAATCATTTTGAAGTGTACTTAATGGATTGATATTTATGATTGATAATGAAATAACCCAACCCTAGTTACCCATTGTTAGTGAATTATTATACAACATTGGCAAGATCACAAGGGATAAAATCCTGAAATATCGACTAGTTTAGTACCCTTGGAAGTACTAGATACATAAATATGTTTTATATTACATTATGAAATGAAAAAAAACATTGTGTCTCCACTGAACACAATTATATCCCTTAGAATATCCCGAAATTTTAATCATAATATTCATCATCACATCCTCAAAAAAACATTAAAAAGGGGAATGCTCATATTCTCATTAAGAATAATAATATAGCGGAAACCTTGATAAATAAGAATAAAAATTTAATGCAATGTATATGATAAAAAATTTCTTTTTAAACATAAAATTCAGAATAATATAAAAAATATAAACAAAATAATGACATTTACATATTGATATAGATATTATACTAGTCGAATAATAACATGTAATATCAATAGAAAATTTCAAAATAATGGAATGCATAATGCCGAACATTATAACCGCATAGTCAAGGCCTCGTGCCAATATTAAAAAAATATTTTTTTAAAGGCCTTCAGCAAAGAAACGAGTTTCTCTCATAAGGCCTATTGATGCATCTAAGGGATATAGTGTCACACACCCATCACTTACTACGTATAATGCGTTCCTAATATAAAAAGGATAAAACATAAAATAAACATTTTTTTCAATACAAGCAATGGAAATGTTAATTATTAAACCATAAATCATTAATGGAAAAATATTTTTTCACATGTATAGTGTAACATACCTCAACACCATTAATATAATATTGTATATTGAATCATAATAAATCAACTTCCAAAGAGCATAAATCCAACAAAGGATGTCGACATAGATGAATTCAAAAGTATTTGAGAGAAATATCATATTCTATTTGAAATCATTTAAATTTAATGTAATATAAAAAAAATTCTAAAAATAAAATTATAATATTTAATGGGAAGCTTTGAAGGTTTTATAATAGCAGAAAATTGTTGCAGTCATCGTATAATTTAATAGAACATTATTTCCTTAATTTGTTGAAAATTTCATAAAGTACATTGTTTTGAAAACAACATAAATATTCCATTATTTTTTTTATAAAACACAAATTAGGGGTATAAATGAATTTAACCCATATTCTAATAATTAGTAAAAAAAATTGAAATACATTTTTATGAAACATAGGTGTCGATGATAAAGAATACCTATAAGATACGTTTTTAAAAACATCTTTAGATAATAAAGAGTTTGTAAAATAAATACTTACCATGTAATTTTCCTTAGTTTAGGGTATGTTAACCTCTTGTATAATTAAAAAATAATTGTTATTAAATTATACAATAACCACATAAATATATATTATATCAGATATGATCTTCTAAAATTTCTTTTTTATGATATTTCAGTACTGTTGTTATTTTAGGTGTTAACAGATTCATTTTCCTTTATATATTTTTCTATGTATGTCTTATTTTTTATCAATAGGATGTATTTGATTCATTTCCCAAATTATATAATGTTATTAGAAATTATTTTCAATCATTAATTGAAAATAATTCTTGAATGGATATGATGGGAAATGAAATCTCATCACATCATGGAGATGGTAAGCGGTACGTATGATTGAACGACAATATCCTACTATTAGTGGTGAAATAATATGAAATTTGATGGAATATTTTATATATTTAATCATTGAAATGTTATATTTATTATTGAAATCAGTTATACTTATTATTATACCCAGAAAAATAATGAATTGTTGAATAAGAAACTATACAATGATGTGGAGACGGTAAGCCGTACGTACACATGTATGGTGACATTTCTATTCATAGACTTGATAGAATAATCAATATGGTTGTACAATATTTATAATAACAAATATGTATTTAGAAGGTACTGTATTAATTATTTTAGTATGGAAAAAACAAAGAAATATGAGGTGGAACGAGTGAATAACTTTCAATTAGGTGATTATTTAATTACCTCTTCTTTGGGTTCATCATTTTGATTTGATCAAAAGGGATCCATAGGTTGTATTTTTGTTCAAATTAAGGACACTTGGTTGATGTGAGGGTAGTTAAAAATATTGTTTTGATGGGTTTGTATGAATGAAAAGACACTGGTTTTTTGAATTTAAGAGACGAAGAGCTAACCTTTTATAAGAGAGGTGAGGGTAACTTTGGGAAAATCGAGAAGTATTATTTTATAAAAAAATAATTTTCAGTTTATAATGGCTCAAAATGAATATATTTAGATAATAAGGTGGATATAGGTTGATATAATATCATCCAATTGGTTTTAGAAATTTTTAGGTCCCCATATTAACCTTATCTTTTAGATTAAACTCTTAGTTAAATATTTGTTCTTTTACAATGTCTTCTTGAATTATTATAATACATTGTTAATAAACAAACTATAAAATTACAAGAGAATATATAATGGTTTATTAATGACATATATATAATTATATATGTCCTTTGGATGAAAACAATTTTTAGGACTATAATATAATTTAAATAAATTTTATTACATTCAAACACATATATTTGTCAATTTTGTCACCATTTTGTATTTGGTTATTTTAATGTCATAACGATATGATTACATCGAAGAAATAAATATAATCCACCAAATATTAAATATTTACCTATAAAATACATGGATGGCATAAAAACATTCAAATTATTTTTATTCAAATATTTTAAATATCATTTATTAGATTATTTCATTAATAAGGAAAATACAGAATCATTTTTGTGTCTTAATTAAATATATTTATTTTAAGCCAAAAAATTTATAAATAAAATAATATGATGTGGGAAATATATTTATATTTTTAATTTATATTTATAGTCTAAAATATCACTTATAAAAATCCCTATAAAGAAAAATTTACTAACAGATATATGTTTATGTTAAATTATTTTGACTTTAAATTAATTTTAAATATTTGTAATTTTCATGTACAAGTTGCTCCATGGGGTCCAGAAAACATCCCGAGGATTAAAATGGTTTGAAATACATCATAAAATATTTTTAGGTATAATTAATTGTCCTTAAATGTTAATTAATCATGAGTTAACTTAGGAATCCACATTGAGGATCTTTTCAGGTTTAGACCTTTAGAGAAATTTTTAATAACAATTAAATTACATGTAAAAAATTACAATGTTGAAACTTCATCTCAGTTTCCATTTTTTCATAAAATAATATATCATAATAAAAGAAACATGCCTATTTCCATGTTTTAAATAGAATTACTTTTACTTCAGACCATCATTGACCGTATTCATCTTTAACTACTGTGAAAAACATTTCAAAACAATGGATTATCATAAAACGATTTGAAATATTTACAAAAAAAGGAAAAAAGCATTAGACTATCATTACATAGAAATCAGTGAATTGTTTTTTCATTCATTAATATACAACAAAAAATCATATGTTTTAGGAATAACACTTGTAAATCATATATTGTAAAGGTAACTTGTGACATCCATAACATACTTATGTTGTAGCTTTCACAACTACGTTGGAAATTGAATTAGAAATACCCATCACAGAATATTACCTACATCATTTATTATAAACATTAACATGTACCTTTGTCTTGTTACCCAATGCATAGGTGAGCTTTCCTGGGCTCACCCACCCTAGGTTATTCACAAAACCACCAGTATATATAATCAATTTTGAAGAACCAGAACATATACATAAAACAAACATAATTGATTGATAACATTTCCACATTGTAATAAAAATATATTATTTAAAAATATTGGCTTAATGAATCCATTATAAAAACCATTTTAAATAACAAAATACATAAAATATTGTATATCGTATTTTTTTTTCTTTTAATAACATTATGGCTTGTTAAGAATTCCAAATATAAAATAATTCTCATGGTGGTAGAATGATAATTCACATTGAGTATGTTAAAAAGAAACATTTCCTATTCCATTTATTAAAATTATATGTTGAACAATATTCCTTATGAATGAAATGAAATATCTATGTGGTTAATACACCGTATAAAAGAAATTCGTGTATAAATCAAAACATGCCTCAATGAATGGTGATTGACCTGAAGTCCCTAACAAATATTGTACCATCATATTAAGGATAACTCGATGATAAAATTATGTGTTAAAAATATTATTACACCCAATATAAAAGGATATTAAGGGTAAAGCAATTAGATTTCAATCACACAAATTCATAGAATGACAGAATAATGATTCTGAATTTTAACCCAAATAATTGAAATTAAGTTATGAAGATCCCTCACCAATTTGGTGTCTAAAGAAACACACACACTAAGAAGGATGAATCGTACAATGATGATGTATATACACATAAATTAAGGAATATTATACAAATAATAAAATAATGTGAAGTAAATAAAACACAAAAAAGGAAATAGTGGAAAATATACCTTAAATATCACAGGAAAAAAATTCAGATGAAAACCCATTACACCATGTCTGAATTGACTAATTCGTTTTCTAATCTCCTAAATAATAAAATAAAGATAATTTATAATTACATAAAAACCTTTTACAAGATGATAATTCCTTTTATATTACTTATTATCATGTTATAAACATTACATAATCCTTTAAGTTAGTAATGGTCATTTTATAGATATTTGGCAATTCGGTCAAAAAAATTATTATAACTACATGTTGTCCATGTGTTAAAAATTCCACTATCTCCAAAATGATATTAATGATTTAGATATCATATATATCATATATATAATTTATATATTTTTATTTATAACATGTACATTTCATTTATAGATAAGAAATGAAATGCATCATTCATGGAGACGGTATGCCGTACGCAATCATGAATGCTACATTCATTTCTTTTTTCATTTTTAAAAGAATAAAAAATAAATTATACATTAGTATATTATAAATTCATTATAATATATTTGTTATATATGTTTAATATGTTCATAAATTACATCCTTAATATGTTCCACATATTCCTTGAAAGAGTCATATCAATTTGAGGGGGCGGAAGTCTGCACTTCCGCAAATTAAATTATCGTATATATGCAACATGAAAAAAATAAAGTAATGATATAAAAGAGAAATAATTTTTCTTAGTGATAAAATAAAAATAATATATTACAAATATTATTACAGGTCCATCATAATGTGAAACATAAGAGGTGGTAGGAGAAGATTGAACAATTATCATTTTATGAGGTAGTAGTTCACCATCCACATAAACATTATGTATTATATCCAATAGATGGAGGTGTGTGTAAGTGTAGTTTGAATACATATAAAAACCACGACTATGTATATTTAGTATACTGGTGTTTTTATTTAATCAAAAAATAAAAATAGGATACAGAGTGGAGAAGTAATATAAAATAAGTGAACGTGATGGAAGTCATTACCATTAAATCGAGAAACTCCATTTGGTTTAAACCAAAAGGTAGCCTTAATGTGCCATATGTCAACTTTAAGGATTCTAAGATAAATATATGGATGTATGAAGGCTAATTGAGTAGATTTTTGATGAGGCAAGGCGATTGAGAGGTGTTAGTAATGTGTTCGATTCGATGTATTTTTATAAGAGAGAAAAGGGGATCATTATTAATATTTGAAAATATTATTTTATTATAAGATATATTGGGCTTAAAAATTTCCATAACACATTCTATATGATGATTAGATGACTCTAGTTCAAAATAAAAAATTTAATAAAAATTGGAATGGTTTTGGATAGTTTTTTAAATTTTATAATCTCATTTATTTAAATCATTCATTAATAAGGTAATAACTGCATCATCATTATGACACAAATAATTTTATAGTTTTATGTCTAAAAACTATAAATAAAATAACATGATGTAGGAAATATATTTCAATTTATAATTAATATTTATTATCGATGAGATAACATATATAATCTCATTTAATAATTTATTCAATAAATTATATATGTTAAAGTCATTTTTGTATTTAAATTAAAGTAATTAATATAAAGTGTCATTATCACTCCCAAATGCCTCCATGGGTCCCAATATTGACCCAATGATTCTATTGGTCAGAACTACCTCATCCAATATAATTTGGACAATTTTAATGGTAATTTAATATTATAATAATATTAATTTTTACACTTATATCCAGATTTACCCTTTTCCCATGTTAAATAAAATATTTTATAAAGTAAATTTTCATAATATCTAAAAATAAATGTTCCCTATATACACAATTTTTACCCTGTGATTCCAAATATGGAATCTAGTTTTTTTCAAATTCAATACATAGAAGTGTAGAAAATTAATTGAAAATTAATTCCAGCTGTCAAGGCAAAAAGTTTGTTTTAATTAAATAATAATCGTCAAAAGATTGACTCTTGTTTATGTCCAATTTCAGAATAAAATTATATAAAATGTCCAAAATAGGATTAAATGAAAAAAACTAATATGATTAATATTTACAACCAATTAAAAAGAATATCCAACCATATAAATAAATTAGATTAAAAGGTAGTACTGAATTAAAATGAAGTATTTTCACTATTCATAAAAAATGAACATTATTAGAAAAATACCAAAATTTCATCAATTTTTTTGAGGTCCCAATTCAAAAGAAGATTATTATGTTTTTGAAATAGAATTTATAAATGTGAGAAAAACTGTATTTATAAAGAGTTCTTCATTAAAGGGTGATAAATCGACCCTTTACTAAATATTATAGTATTTATGCTTAAAATTATATTCATACACATTTTATGCCACTATATTTCATTGGATAAATGTAAAAAAAATTTATGAAACATGTGTAATCATATTGTAGATAGTTTTATTCATTACTACCAATACAACATATATGGGTAAACTACCATTTAAAATAATAATAATATTATATTATTTTTCAGTAAAACTCAATGTTTTGTGCAACATAAGATTTAAAAGAAATATATTGTTGCATGTTGAGTATGCTAGCAGACATAGAATCCCCATTTAAAGTTATATTACTATTTAATTTATAAATTAAATAAATATGAAAATATCATATCCATTATTTACCTAGTATTTTACACCCTTCCCCCACCATTTATAAATTTTTTCCCCGTAATTTTATTCACATATCAAATTAATGGGGGTATTTATACCTCATATCATTTTCTGATACACACATTTCCTATTGAACCATATGGGTTTTCCGAAAAATCATTACCCAATTAATTAATATATTTCGCAACACATGCTCTCTTTATTCATGAATCTGGAATGGTTGTTCCTCATAAAGAATATTTTATCTCAATTGAACTAACTCTACACTCAAAACATGATATGGATCTAGAATATACATTATCAACATTGAAACATGAAAAAAATTATGTACTTGGGATAAAATTAGAGTTATTTCCACTATGTAGAAAAATGATCCAAATTTTCCAGGATATCATAGGGTCCAATGAACCTCATACTATACTTTTCAATATTTTAAAAATGCAACACACTCTTCTATAGTGAAACATTCAAAAATAAATGATCACCTACCACAAATGATCGATCCTTCCACTGGTTTTCTGCAAAACATTTCTGTCTTCTCTAACATATTCTCACATGCTTCTGAATGAACAAAACTTTCTCTACTATCTCATTTACAATTTCAAGTCCCATTACTTTCCTTTAAACAACATTATCCCAAAAAGATGGAGTTCAACACATCATTCCATATAATGTCTCATTGAGATCCATCTGTATATTTGAATAAAAACAATTATTATATTAAAATGCAACCATAAAATGATGTTGGTAACAAAATCCCTAAAAATATATTGAATAAACATGTAGCATATATTCCAATGTCTGAATTGTTTATTATTACTTCCTATCTGATTGTGGATGAAAAGTTGTTGTAAAATTAAATTTAGTACCAAACGACTTCTAAAGGCCTTTCCAAATGTTAGAAGTTGACATGGGAACACGATCAAGTACAATGGAGAGCGAAAATTCATATAACATGAATATCTCATTAACTTTCAATATGGAATGTTGATTTAGAGACAACATATATCAAATAGGATTAAAATTAGCAGTTTTATTCAATCGATCAATAATAAACCATATTTCATTGTGACCTCAAGATGTCATTCCTAATCCCATAATGAAGACTATGGATATATTTTTCCATTTCTACTTTATCATCGATAACATCTAATGCATCCATTATTGTAATTACTTATCCTCTTTAACCAATTTACACATTAAACACCTCACAGTAAAGTCATCAATACAACTTTTCATTCCATACCACTAGTAATAGTCCCAAAGACCTATGTCTGTCTTAGTTAAACATGAATGAACTAAAAACAAAGAACTATTAGCATCACATAACAACTCTTTCTTCAAATGTGAATCACAAGGCACACATGATCTCTTACCAAAGCTCAAAAAACAGTCATTATCAATACTAAACTAATATAACCTATGCTTTTGAACCAATTCAACCTTTTTCTGCAACTCTCTATCAACTTTCTACACTTTCTTAATTCTTTCTGCCAAGGAAGATTGAACAGAAAGCTGAATGAAATAGATAAATTTCCCGCACCAACAGCATCCAATACAAAATTGATAAAAAAATCATAGGATCTCCATCCAAATGTATCATGGTTATGGAAGAATTACTCTTTCAACTCAAAGTGTCATCTACTTTATTTTCCATTCTCTTATGGAAATTGATTGTGTAATCATTATCCTTGATTAATTTTAACCATTTATTATACCTCAAATTTAATTCCACATAGGTAAATATATTCTTAAAACTTTTTTTGGTATGTATATAAAATTTTAATCTTTACAGGTAAGACCTAAATTTTTTTATTAAAAAACAACTTCATCTACTTCTAAATCATGTTTAGGGTAACTTACCTAATGAGGATTCAACTGATGTGAAGCATAAGAAATTACATGATCATTCGAAAAAAAAACATGTAAATGTCCTTTCAACAAAGCATAAATGTAGATAACAAACTCACCACATCTAGAATTTAAATCCAAAACTGGAGAATTCACCGATCATCTTTTAAATTCTTGAAAACAATCATCACATACTTTTTTACAAATAAACTCAACTCCTTTTCGAGTTAACATAGTCATTGGCCTAGATAACCTTGAAAATATTTCAAAAAACCTCTATTAATAACTAGATAAACTAGAAAAAATATGGATTTCGGTTATATTAGTGAATTTGGGCCACTCTTAAAGAAATTTTGTTTTATGAGGATCAATAGTTATAATTTTTTTTAAACAATGAGACTAAGGAAATAAATTTATTGTAAATTAAACTCACACTTTCTAAATATCTCATACAATTTTTTTTCTCTTAATTTTTTCTTTAAAAAACATAAAATATTTTCATTATCCTCCCAACATTTATAATATAAAATGATATCATCTATAAAAACAACCTCCATTTATGACAAAATTCAACTGAGCGATCACAACAACAAACTATTCAATTATAATTCCGACAATCTCAGAATGCTGATTTAGAAGGTTATTCTTCTATGTATTCCTTCCAAACATAGCTACCTTATTTCCACGGTGAAAACCCACTTTTAACACAAAAATATCCTTGGTGAAGCAACATAGTAATCTGTAAAAGTTATATCATTTCAATATTACTATAAATTAATTTATGGATATTAATTTTACTATATTCAAATGCATAATGTTGTCCAAAATGACCTATGATACCAACTATAAAGTCATGACCATAAAAATTACATAATCTTCAGTTAAATCACTAATTTACATTGGGAATATTTTCAGGTATTGCGCTTTAGAGAAATAAGCCATAACCAATACATTACATCTCAGAAATTACAATGTAGACACTTCTAATCACTTTTAGTATTTTTACAAAACAAAAACTCTTCAAAAATATACATGTCTAGTTCCATGTTTTAAATAACATGACTTTTTCCGTGATCCGATACATGACCCTATTTATATTTATGTCCTATGAAAAACATTTCATAACATGGTATTAGCATAAAAAGTTCATTAAGAGACTCAATCCAAGGAAAGAAATCATTAGTCCCGAAATACATATGAATCAATGAAATATTACATTAAAATCATTAATATACCACAAAAAATAATATGTTTTATTAATGACACATGGAAATAATAAATCATAAACATAAGTTGTGGGATCCATAACATACTTCTATTGTAGCATTTATAGCTATGTAGGGAGTTACATTTGGAATACACATCACAAAATATTTTTTAAGTATTTTAGAAGAAACATTAATGTTTACCTCCATAACATTTTAAAATTCATTGGAGATCTAACTACGGCTAACCAACACTAAGTTTATCACAAAACCACCTATATACAGAAAAACTTCACAAGAACTATAACATATTCAAAAAACAAACAAAAAAGAAAAGATAAAATTTCCACATTGTAATCACATTGTATAATTTAAATATATTTTATTAATAAATCCATTATCAAGAAAAATTAAAAAATAAAATACCTAAAATGTGTATATGGTATTTATCTTCCTTGTAAAAACTTTCCATGTTGTTATAGAAGCCAAATATTAAATAAGAGTTCGAATGGTAGAATGGTCATTCCCAAAACATATGTTAAAAAATTATTCCAATGTCATATAGTTAAATTATACGTAGAAAAATATTCCCATTGATTGAAATTAAAATTCAAAGGGATTTATAAACCGTATAATTTAAACCCATGTATAAATAAAAAATAAGCCTCAATGAATGGAGATTGAGATGATGTCCCTTACATATATTGTACAATCAGATTAAGGATAAATATGTTACATAAATATTTGTGAAAAATATTATTATACCCAATATAAGATTATATTATCTATAAATAATTCAAAGGCCATTAAGTGATATTCATAGAATTACATAATCAATAATTTTAATTTTATCCCAAACAATGTAAATTTGGTTAAGAATTTCCCTTATCGATTTGCTAACTTAAAAAACAATCACCCATTGATGGAAGAATAATAAAATGAATATGTAAATAGACATAAATTAATATATATTACAAAAAGGAAATAAATAGTGGGCATTACATATACA
The DNA here is from genome assembly GCA_963277665.1 of Viscum album. Classification (NCBI taxonomy): domain Eukaryota; kingdom Viridiplantae; phylum Streptophyta; class Magnoliopsida; order Santalales; family Viscaceae; genus Viscum; species Viscum album. The sequence continues at coordinate 220,707,936 of OY728158.1, forward strand.
ACACAAAATGAAATATAGGTAAATATTGCATGAATCTTAGGGGAATAAAAAGTGAGATGAAAACACCTTACTTCATACCCAATATGACTTATTTATTCATTATTCTTCTGAATAATAAACTAAAGACAATTTCTAATATTTTAAGAACCATTTTAATATTTTATTAATCATTTTATATTACTTATTACCATGTTATAAATATTACATATTCATTTCTGTTAATAAAAGTCTTATTTTCTTTATTTTGCACTTGAGTCAAAAATGAACTTATTATAATTACAAGTTGTACATGTGGTTAAAAATCCATTATCTCCAGAAATTATATTTATTATTTAGATATCATATATATCATATATACCCAGTATTTATCTGTATTTATAACATGTATATTACATTTGTAGATAATAAATAAAGTGAATCGTTCATGTAGACGGTAAGTCGTACGTACCAATGAAGGCAACATTCATTACTTTATTCATTTTTAGAGGAATGAAAACTAAATGATACATAGTTATATTATAATTAAAGTATAATATATATGTTATAAGTTTTACATAAGTTCCTAAATTCTATCTTTATATGTTTCTCGAATTGCCTGAAAGTGTCATATCAATTTGAGGAGGCAGTTGTCCACACTTCCTCAAATGGAATTATTATATATATACAACATGAAAAGCATAATGGTATGTTATAAAAGAGAATTAAAGAAGACTATAGATTATATAAATATCATAAATATCATGTACAACTATATTTCCATCATAATGATAACCATAAGAGGTTGTAAGATAATTTAGAACAATCATTTTTCTGTGTTGCAGTAGTTCTTCATAAAAAAAAACATTATGTTCTATATCCATTATAGATAGGTTTGTGTAAATTTAGATATAATAAATCGGATTAAAACTAAATATTATATTGAGGATACTGGTATTGTTATGTAATCAAAAAATAAAATGAACATAGGTAGTGAACAAGTAAATTAATATAAGGGAACTTGAGGTAAGACGATACCTTTAAATCATGAAACTTTGTTTGGTTAGAACGAAAAGGGTTCCTTGGAGTGCCTTCTACCTAAGGTAACAATTCTTGGAATTTGATAGAAAAGTGTGGAGCATAATTGGTAAGAGGATGGGTTAGCCAAGGGGGCTGAGAGGTGCCAGTATTGGGTTAGATGTGGTGGATTTTTATAGGGGGAGGGGCTCTTTAAGATAGCTTGAAAATATTATTTTATTATAAACAAATTATTTGTTTAAAATGGTCAAAAACTAATTAACCTCCATATTATAATGAATCTTATTCTAAATAAAATCTTCCAACGATAATTGGACAATTTTTGTATAGTTTGTTAATATTTAAAATCACATTTACTTAAATCATTCACTAATAAGGTAATCACTACATCATCACTGTGTCATAAATAATTTTGTTTTATTTGATGTCTAAAAATTAAAAATAAAATACAATGATGTCGGAGGTTTTTTTATTATTCTTATAAAAATTTAATGACTAAGAGATAATGTATATAACACAATCTAAAATTTTATTTACTAAAAGATATATGTTTATGTTATTTTTTACTTTACTTTAAATTAATTAATATAATGATTCATTATAACTCCCATGTGGCTCTATGGGGTCCTAAATAGACCCAAGGATGCCCTCGGACGACTATATCTGATTTAATAGGGTTATGACAAGTGTCAGTATAATGTATGATTATAATATTATTCTTTTTTAATTTCATTCAATAGGTTTATGGTTAAACCATGGTAAATAAAATATTTAATAAAGTAAATATTAATAATGTATAAAAATATAAGTTAAATATTTTCAAATTATGGACCTCCTTATTCAAAATATGTAATCCATTTTCTCAAATTCAAAATGGATAAGTGGAAAAAAGTAATTTAAAAATAATTCATGTTGTAAAAACGTGTTTTTAATAAATAATAACTATCAAAAGATTGACACATGTTTATGTCCAATTTCAAATCGAAATTACTTTCAATGAAAAACAATGGATTTAACAGTAAAAATAAAATCTATTTATACATTAAAACCAATTACAAATATAATCTAACCATATAAATAAAATAGATTAAAAGTTAGTTTTTAAATAAAATGTAGTTTTTTTATTATTCATAAAAAATGAACATTATCAGAAAAATACCAAAATTTAATCCAATGTAAATTTTTATAGGCCTATTATAATTAATAATAATATTTTGTAAAAATTAATATATAATAGTGGCCAATAATCGAGATAAAATAGCTCTCCATCAAAAGGTGGTGTATCGTCCCTTAAAAGAATATTAGAGTATTTTTTCTTAAAAATGGATCCATTCACATGTTAAGCAAATAACATTCATTGGATAAATGTAAAAACAATTAAAAAACTTGTGTAATAATATTGTTGATAGTTATGTTCCTTCATTCCAATAAAATTGCTATGTGCTAGCTTCCATTTAAAATTAGAATCACAATATATTATTTTTTTGTATAACTCAAAGTTGTGTGCAACTCAAGATTTCAGTAAAACATGATGTTGTGTGTTGAGTATGCAAGCAAGTATAACATCACCTTTAAAAGTAAATTAATATTTAATTCAAAAATATTAATAAATATTTAAATATCAAATTATTTTTTAACATAAATGTTACATTTGGACATGTGTTATGTTAATTTAATATTATTATAATATAATTTATTACCCTTATTTAACGTATTTACACTTTAACCATGGTAAATAAAATATTTTCTATTGTTACAATTCATAATTTCTAAAAATGAACGTTAATTATTTACACAATATAGACCATATGATTCCAAATATGGAATCCGTGTATCCAAATTCAAAAAACAGTACTTGCATATATTAATTTAACATTAATTACAATTATCAAAACCAATAAACATGTTTTTATAAATTAAAACTATATAAAGGTCAACATGTGTTTATATAGATTTTATATGTGAAATTACACGAAATGAATTAAATTATACTAAAAGATAAAAATATAATATAATGATACATTAAAACTAATTCAATGTATAATTTAACTCCATAAATTATTTCGATTAAAAATTATGTTTTAAATTAAAATTTAGTATTTTTCAATATTTTTTTAAATTTGAATGTTATAATAAAAATAATAAAAATTAACCCTATAATAATTTTGATATTCTAAATCCAATAATGATTTCAAATTTGAAAAATAAAATTAATAAAATATCAAAAATATGGTCTTACGATTCATAACAACTTTTAAATTGGATAGTTTGATATGCCATGATGCTCTTAAACCTGGTTGGGCGTACATCACACATTATTGTATTATTCAAGGAGAATATAACCATAAAAGCATGGGGTGTTACATTATTCCCTCCTTCGAATAATTTTTTACTCAAAATCTATAGAATAATTTATCATAAAAGGATTCATGTTGTTTTTTATAATACGTTCCTCGGGATAAAATGTTTCCTCTTTCAATTTTTGGTCTCTCCAATGATAGTTTATCATAAGATCCATTCAGTTTCTCAACTCTTCTTCTCTGGTATCAGTAATCCTAATAGGTTTTTCACAATAAGAAAGTTCGGGTTCCAGTTCTATTTCATAATTTGTGAGTACATTCATTGGGTGAGGCATGTATTTTCTCAACTATGATATGTATAAGGCCCCTGCCTTAAACATTACTTAATATTCAATTAAATGAATAATTCACATTGAGGATATTTTCAGGTTTAGAGTTTTATAGAATTAGGACATAACTATTACATCTCAAAAGATCACAAAGTAGACATCTCTACTATGATTCCATAAAATAATAACTATTAAAAAACATGTCTAGGTTCCATGTTTTAGATAACTTGACTTTCCCTTGATCCCATCCATGACCCTAATCTACATTACTCCCTGTGAAAAACATTTCAAAAAAACTTGGTGTCACATAAAAATCTTATTAAGGGATACACAAAGAATGAAAACTGTAAGTTTTTCAAACATCAAGTAAACCATGTATACTTTATCAAAGTAATACCTTCACCTTCATGAAGTAGTAAAAACTCTTCACTGAATAAAATTTCATTACTTTCCATTTTGTAACCAAATATTACCATAAAACCCATATAAAGAACACATAACATATTATGGTAACTTGGTACATAAACATACTTAAGTGGAATAACCACACGGTCGACTTCTACACATATCACTTAATGGAATAGCCATACGGCCGACTTCCACACATACTTAATGGAATATCCATACGGCCGACTTCCATACCCAATGCATTGGAGGTTATAATGTAACCACCCTTCCTGGTATTCACGGCACCACCCATCATATGGTTTATCACATAACCACCCGTCAAATGTCCAAGTACCATTATAAAATCATAAGACATAAAATAAACACAATGGAAAGAAACAATTTCCACATTCCGATCACAATATATCACATAAATATATAGACATAACAAATCGATTATAAAAACCATTTTCAATAAAAAAATACATAAAATAGTATATGGTTTTTATTTCATTTAAAAAAACATTACGGCTTGTTGAGGAAGCCAAAGACCAAATAATACTCGCGGCGGCGGAAATGGTCCTTGTCACCGCGTTCGTTAATAAAACATTCCTTTTTTTCATTTAGTAAAACGCTTCGTAGAAAAAGATTCCTCTTGTATAAAAGTATATGTCAAAGGGTTTTATACACCGTATAAAGGAAAGTTGTGTATAAAATGAAATATGCCTCAATGAAAGAAGATTGAGATGAAGTCCCTTACCTCAGGTCCGACTTGACTCGATCGTTCTTTAACCTCCTGAATAATAAACTTGAGTTAATTTATACTTTCTTAAGAACCTTTTTCAAATTCATTATTCCTTTTATATCAATTATTACTAGGTTATGAAAACTATGTAATTATTTAAGTTAAAAATGGTCGTTTTGTCAATCCTTGGTACTTGAGTAAAAAATGAACTCTTTATAATTACAAGTTGTTCATGTGGTAAAATATCCATTATATCAAGAATTATATTCATGATTTAGATATCATATTTATCATATAAATCCTGTATATACATGAATTTATAATATTACAAAATCATTTAGAGGTAAGAAATGATATGCACCGTTCATGGAGACGGTAAGCCGTACGTACGTATGAACACTACTTTTATTTCTATTTCATATTTTTATGGAATGGAATCATAATTATATAAAGATATATTTTAATTCTAGTATAATATCATATATAATACCATTAATTAATCCTTTATACACCCCACACATGGCATTAACGAAATCAAATCACTTTGAGGGGGCGATAGTCCGCACTTCCTTAAATGAGGATATCGTGTTTACTCATAATGGAAACCATAAAGGTATGCCCAATATAAAAAATACAGAAGCTTAAATAAAACATAAATATATTATATATAATATATATAAGTATAGTTTCATCTTAATGGCCACCTTTGAAGCTGTTAAAAAATGTTGAACAATCATCGTTTCCGGAGGCAGAAATTCGACATCCACGGAAACAGTGTGTTCTTTAACAATTAGATGTAGGTGTGTGTAAGTGTATCTCAAATACTTATTATAACAACATTCTAGTATATTTAAGAATCTGTAGTTGTTACAAAAGAAATGAAAAAAAAAAATGAGTTTAGGGGGTCAGAGATGCAAAATAAAACAAAAGGACTCAAGTGAAGACATTACCTTAAAATCGGGTAACTCCCTTTGGTTTGAGCTCAAAGGCTTCCTTGGGAAGACTTCTGCCCAAAGTGAGGCCTCAAGGAGTAAGATAGGGATGTGGAGAGTCAAAATGGTCAGGGGTTTTCCGAGCCAAAGGCTTTGGAAGTGTGGGTAATGAGGTAGAGGTGGGGGATTTTTATAAGAGGAGAGGAGGGGCACTCTTGGAAAGTAATGAAATGTTACTTTATTTTGGAATGAGTTTCGGATTTTAATGGTCCTACATTGATGTGTTTTGCGGATAAGGTGATAAGGGTTAAAAATACACCCATCCTATTGGTTTTGGACATGTGTAGGTCTTAGTTTTTACATTATATTTCCATTTTATTTAAATCCATTATTAATGAGGTAATCGCTCCATCGTCATGATGTCATAAATAATTTAATAAATTTAATGTATAAAAATTATAAACAAAATATCAGGATGTAGTAAATCATTTTATATTTCCAATGAATTTTTATAGTCCAAAATATCATTTATTGAGACAAAATAAAAAATATTTTACATAGGTGATACATTCTTTGTTACATTTAACATTCTTTAAAAATAAAAAGATAAAAAGTCACTTTCTCACAAAAGTGATTCCATGGGGCCCCCATGTTTGGCACAAGGAATCCCATGGTCAGACATGACACAACCAGTAGCCTTAGGACACATTTGGTGCACATTTTTTTATTATTATGATACTATTTTATTATCTTTAACTACCCGATTGCTCATTAATCAAGATAATTAAAGATAATTACCATCGTTACTATTCATAATGTCCAAAAACAAAAGAGTCTTGATTACATAATTTGGACCTTCTGATTCCAAATATATAATCCATTTACCAAATTCCAAACACATAAATTGAAATAATTTTTTTAAAAATAATTCCCGTTGTCAAAACAAATTGTGTGTTTTTTGAAACAATATCTATTAACAGTTTGGCATTAGTTTATGCCCAATTCAAAAGTGAAATTAATCCAAATGACCACCATTGGATTAAATGGTAAAATTATATATATATTATACTTTAATTCCAATGATAAAGATAATCTAATCCTATAATTAATTTAAATGAAAAAGCAGTTTTGATGTAAAAATGCAGTATTTTTAACTATTCATTAAAAAATGAACATTGTCAGAAAAATACCAAAAATTTTTCCAATGTAAATTTCAATGTCCCAATCATAAATAATATGTTTATTTTGATAAATAAGGATTATAAAATTGAAAATAGTATGATTTAAAAAATGTTTTCCATCAAAAGTCCATAAAACAATCTTTTAAGAATAATAGTGTACTCCATGAATAGGATTAGATTTATTCTCATTTTAAGCCTCTAAAACACTATCTAAATCATTAATAGACATAGATAAAAATATCTATTATTCATTACTTACATGGGATGTTACATCCTTCCCCCTTTATAAAATTGCATCCCCAAAATTTATTTACATACCGAATAAGTGGGGGTACTTATCCATCATTGCATTTTCAGATTCCCATGTTGCCTCTTCCATCATGTGGTTTTTTCACAAAACCATTACCTGATTAATCACCTTATTCCGTAAAACTTGCTCCTTGTTGTCAGGAATCTGGACCGGTTGTTCCACATAAGATATTTTCTCTTCCAGCTGAACTACCTCTGGACTCAAAACATTAGATGGATCTGGCATGTACTTTCTCAGCATCGAAACATGAAAAACATTGTGTACCTGAGATAAACTCAGAGGTAAAGCCACTCGGTAAGAAACTAATCCAACTTTCTCCAGAATTTCATATGGTCCAATGATCCTTGGACTCAACTTTCCTTTCTTAACAAATCTCATCACTCTTTTCCATGGTGAGACTTTGAGAAAAACAAGATCACCTACCTCTAATTATAGATCCTTCCTTCAGTTATCCGCATAACACTTCTGTCTGCTCTGAGATGTTTTCATGTGTTTCGAAATCAACTAAACTATTTCTGCCATCTCGTCTACCAATTCTGGTCCCATCATCTTCCTTTCACCCACTTCATCCCAAAAATCTATAGTTCGACACCGTTTACAATATAACGCCTCAAATGGGGCCATCTGTATACTGGAATGAAAACTGTTATTATATGAAAACTCAACCAAAGAAATATGTTGGTCACAACATCCCTGATAATCTATATAGCAGGCACGTAGCATATCCTCCAAGGTCTGAATTTTTCGTTCTGACTACCCATCTGACTAAGGATGAAAAGCTGTACTAAAATTTAATTTAGTACCCAATGACTTCTGAAGGCCTTTCCAAAAGATTGAAGTAAACCTGGGATCACGATTAGATACAATGGAGATAGGAACTCCATGTAACATCAATATCTCTTTAATATACAAACAATAATGTTTATCTAGAGATAATGTATCTTGAATAGGAATGAAATGAGCAGATTTAGTTAAGCGATCAACAATAACCCAAATTGAATTATTACCTCGAGGTGTCTTCGACAATCCCACAACAAAGTCAGTGTATATATTTTCTCATTTACACTATGGCACTGGTAAAGGCTAAATCCTCCCTTTCGGTAACTTCCGCTCTGCTTTAACATTCTGAAAAGTCAAACACTTCACAGTAAAATCAGCAATATCTCTTTTCATTCCATCCCACCAGAAATACTCCCACAGATCTCTGTACATCTTAGTACTGCCAGGATGAACTGAAAATGGGGAACTATGAGCCCCACATAACAACTCATTCTTCAACTGTGAATCACCAGTGACACATAATCTCTTCCCAAACCTCAAAAAACAATAATTATCAATGTTGAATTCAGGAAACTTACCCTTCTGGACCAGCTCTACCTTTTTCTGCAACTCTCTATCTTCCCTCTGTGCTTGCTTAATTATGTCTGATAGTGATGATCTCGCTGATACCTGAAACAAAACAGAAGAACTTCCTGCACCAAAAACTTCTATTCCAAAGTTCATCAAATCAAAAACCAAAGGATCTCATTCCAAACATATCATGTTTAATGAATCATTACTTTTTCGACTCAAAGCATCGGCCACTTTATTTGCTTTTCCCGGATGGTAATGAATTGTACCATAATAATCCTTGATTAATTCCAGCCATCTCCTCTGTCTCATGTTCAATTATTTCTGAGTGAATATATACTTTAAACTTTTGTGATAAGTATATAGTTCACAATTTACTCCATACAAATGATGCCTCCAAATTTTTAAAGCAAAAACAACAGCAGCTAATTCCAGATCATGTGTAGGGTAATTTACCTCATGAGTTTTCAACTGAAGTGAATCATAAGAAATTAACTGATCATTCTTCATAAGGACACAGCCAAGTTACTTCAACGAAGCATCACTATATATAACAAACTCACCATTCCTTGAAGGAAGTGCCAAAACTGGAGCATTCACCAATCATCATTTCAACTCCTGAAAACAATCATCACATTCTTTTGTCCAGATGAACTTAACACCCTTACGAGTTAGCTTAGTCATTGGACTAGATAACCGTGAAAAAATTTCAACAAACCTTCGGTAGTGACCTGCCAAACCAAGAAAACTATGGATCACAGTTACATTTGTGGGTCTTGGCCATTCTTCTACAACTTTTTTAGTAGGATCAACAGTTATGCCATCTTTTGAAACAATGTGACCCAGGAAAGAAATTGTTTGTAACCAAAACTCACACTTGCTGAATTTTCCATATAGTTTCTTTTCTTTTAATGTTTGCAAGATAACCCTTAAATGACGTTCATGATCCTATTTACTTTTAGAAAACACCATAATATCATTGATGAATACATCCACAAACTTATCCAAGAACTCAGGGAAAATTCTATTCATAAGGTCCATGAATACAGTAGGTTCATTGGTTAACCCAAAAGGCATAACTACAAATTCATAATGGCCATATCTAGTACAGAACGAAGTCTTCGGAATGTTCGCTTCTTTTACTTTCAACTGATGGTACCCTGACCTCAAGTCAATCTTCGAAAAATACTAAGCTCCCTGGAGGTGATCAAACAAATAATTGATATGTGGAAAAGGATACTTGTCCTTAACAGTAATATTATTCAAGGCTCTATAATCAATGCAAAGTCTCATTGAGCCATCTTTCTTTTTAACAAACAAGACAGGAGCACCCCATGGTGATGTGCTAGGTCGAATGAATCCTTTATCTAATAACTCCTGCAGTTGCTTCTTTAACTCTAAAAGTTCAACTTGAGCCATTCGATAAGGGGGTTTTGAAATTGGCTTAGAATCAGGAACTATGTCCATAGTAAATTCAACTTCCCTATCATAAATAATACAAGGCAACTCATCAGAAAAAACATCAAGATACTCATTTACCACTAGCATATCATTAATCTGAATAATTCCTTTATTTTCAACAATATGTGCAAGGTAACATTCATTTCCATCTTTTACTAGTTTCTCAACTTCCTGATATGTTATCAAAATCAAGGTTTCATTCTTGTACACAAACTGAAAATCTTTCTGAAAAGAATCCATTTTAGCTCTGAAGTCAATGTTAGCATGATAAACAAAAAGCCAATCCATGCCCAAAATAACATCAAACTCTACTAGAGGCAAAACAATAAGGTTTTCTAGTAGATTATTTCCACACACAAGGATATGAAGGTTCCTATAATTCCTTTTTGTCTCAAGTTTTCCCCCGGGTGCTTTAACCATAAGTTTAGGATTCATATCTTATGATGGAATTCCCAATTTACTAGAAAACTTCTCAGAAATGAAAGAATGTGTAGACCCTGAATCAAACAACACATTGGCATAATCTGAACATACAAACAGTGTACCTAATACTACTTCATTAGATGGCCCAAAATCTACTGAAGTTGATCCAAAGGATTTCACCACCCCTTTCTGCTTGTAGTCTGGCTGCTTTCCCCCAGTTGAGTTCTTCGTTAGACACTCATTTGCATAATGACCCATTTCATTACACTTAAAACATCATTCCACTGGCTTTTCATTTCCTGCTTGACCATCTTCCTTACAGTTACGAGCAATATGACCAGACTTACCACACCGAAAGCACTTACCAGACTTGGATAAACATTATCCAGGATGCATTTTACCCCACTTCTCACAGGATGGATATATGGTTTTCTTACCTCCTTGCTTCTTTGATTAATTCTTCCCCTTTTCTTGCCAACTGTACCTCTTATTCTGTTGTTTGTCATTGAACATCTAATCATCGGCGAACTCCATTTCCACCTTCTCCGTACATCGAACAGGTTTTTCATAACTTTTGAACTCACGAGAATCTAAAGCCCTTCTATACTTCGGCTTTAATCCTGAGTAAAAACGATTGATTTTACTATCAAGATCTCGTATGATGTTTGGAGCATACCTTTCCAGTCAAGCGAACATTTCTTCATAAGCATCCACTGAGTCATCCTCCTGCCTTAATTCTAGAAATTTTTTTTCTATCCTAAGATGAACCACCACAGGAAAATATTTCTCGAGAAACATACCTATGAATTCGTCCCAGTGAATATCATTAATCTCCTCACTATCCCTGATATTTTTCACCATCGACCACCACTGATCAGCTTCTCATTCAAAACGGTAAACAACAAGACTAACTTTTTGATGTTCCAAACACCCCATGACATCAAAAATATTCTATAGTGCTTTAATCCACCATTCTGCTTGCACAGGGTCAGATGATCCTCTGAATGATGGGGGATGTTGCCTCATGAAATGTTCCACCACTGACATGTTCCTCTGCAGTTGATCTGGCTGATCTCGTGCATGGATACCACCACCATTTATATCCTGAGTCAACTGTGCCATCACTGCAACAAACTTTTCAGTTCCAATTCCTACCATCTCAGGTTTCTGATTTGGAAGGTTGTCTTCCTCCTCATGTCGTCCCTACATAGCTGCCTTGTTTCCTCTGCGGAAAACCATTCTGAACATAGAAATATCTTAGGCGAAGCAACATGGTAATCCGTAAATGCTATATCATTTCAATCATATTATAATTTAACACTTTTCTAACTCCTAAAGCTGTCTAAACCGACCTCTGATACCAACTATAAGGCCCCGACCTTAAACATTACGTAATATTGAATTAAATGAATAATTCACATTGAGGATATTTTTAGGTTTAGAGTTTTAGAGAATTAGTACATAACTATTACATCTCAAAATATTACAATGTATAAACCTCTTCTATGTTTCCATAAAATAAAAACTCTTAAAAAGAAACATGTCTAGGTTCCATGATTTATATAGCATGACATTCCCTTGATCCCATCCTTGACCCTAATCCACATTACGCCCTGTGAAAAACATTTCAAAAAAACTTGGGGTGAGCATAAAAAGCTCAGTAAGGGATACACAAAGAATGAAAACTGTTAGTTTTTCAAACATCAAGTAAACCATGTATACTTTATCAAAGTAGTACCTTCACCATCATGAAGTATTAAAAACTCTTCACTGAATAAAATATCATTACTTACCCTTTTGTAACTAAATATTACCATAAAACCCATATAAAGAACACATAACGTATATATGTAACTTGGGACATAAACATACTGAAGTGGAATAACCACACGGTCGACTTCCACACATATCACTTAATGGAATTTCCATACGACCGACATCCACACATACTTAATGGAATAGCCATACGAACAACTTCTATACCCAATGCATTAGAGGTTATAACGTAACCACCCATCCTGGTATTCATGGCACAAACCTTCATATGGTTTATCACGAAACCATCCGTCAAATGTCCAAGTACTATTATAAAATCATAAGACATAAAATAAACACAATGGAAAGAAAACATTTCCACATTCCGATCACAATATATCACATAAATATATTGACATAACAAATAAATTATATAAACCATTTCCAATACCAAAAATACATAAAAGATTATGTGGTATTTATTTCATTTAAAAAAACATTACGGCTTGTTGAGGAAGCTAAAGACCAAATAATACTCGCGGCGGCGGAAAAGGTTGTTGTCACCACGTACATTAAAAAACATTCCTTTTTTTCGTTTAGTAAAATTCTTCGTAAAAAAAATATTCCTTTTGTATAAAAGTAAAAATCCAAGGGGTTTATACACCATATAAAAGAAAGTTGTGTATAAAACGAAATATGCCTCAATGAAAGGTGATTGAGACAAAGTCCCTTACCTCAGGTCCGTCTTGACTCGATCATTCTTTAACCTCCTAAATAATAAACTTGAGTTAATTTATAATTTCTTAAGAACATTTTTCATGTTCATTATTCCTTTTATATCACTTATTACTAGGTTATGAACACTATTTAATTATTTAAGTTAAAAATGGTCATTTTGTCGGTCCTTTGTACTTGAGTCAAAAATGAACTCTGTATAATTACAAGTTGTTCATGTGGGAAAATATCCATTATATAAAGATTTATATTCATGATGTAGATATCATATATATCATATATATCCAGCATATACATGAATTTATAATATTATATAATCATTTAGAGGTAAGAAATGAAATGCACTGTTCTTGGAGACGGTAAGCCGTACGTACGCATGAACGCTTCTTTCATTTCTATTTCATATTTTTATGGAATGGAATAAAAATGATATAAAGGTATATTATAATTCCATTATAATATCATATATAATACCATTAATTAAATCCTTTATACATCCCACATATGGCCTTATCAAAATCAAATCACTTTGTGGGGGCGGTAGACCGCACTTCCTTAAATGAAGATATCGCGTTTACCGATAATGGAAACCATAAATGTATGGCCAAAATGAAAAATACAGAAGCTTAAGGAAAACATAAACATATTATTTATCATATATAAGTATATTTTCATCTTAATGGTCAACTTTGAAGGTGTTAAAAGAATGTTGAACAATCATCGTTTCGGGAGGCAGAAATTCTCCATCCACAGAAACAGTATGTTCTTTAACCATTAGATATAGGTGTGTGTAAGTGTATCTCGAATACTTCTTATAAAAACATCCTATTATATTGAAGATACTGGATGTGTTTCAAAAGAAATGAATAAAAAGACTTTAGGGGGTTGGAGAAGCAAAATAAAACAAAAGGACTCATGTGAAGACATTACCTTAAAATTGGGTAACTCCCTTTGGTTTGAGCTCAAAGGCTTACTTGGGAAGACTTCTGCCCAATGTGAGGCTTCAAGGAGTAATAAAGGGATGTGTATAGACAAAATGGACAGGGGTTGGCCGAGCCAATGTCTTTGAAAGTGTGGGTATGGAGGTAGAGGTAAGGGCCTTTTATAAGAAGAGAGGAGGGGCACTCTTGGAAACTAATGAAATGTTGCTTTATTTTAGAATGAGTTTCGGATTTTATTTGTCCCAAATTGATGTGTTTTGAGTATAAGGTGATAAGGGTTCGAAATACACCCATACAATAGGTTTTGGACATGTTTAGGGCTTAGATGTTACATTATATTTCCATTTTATTTAAATCCTTTATTAATGAGGTAATCGCTGCATCATCATGATGTCATAAATAATTTAATAAATTTAATGTCTATAATTTATAAACAAAATATCATGATGTAGGAAATCTTTTTATATTTCTAATGAATATTTATAGTCCAAAATTTCATTTATGTAGTCAAAATTAGAAATATTTTACTTAGGTGATACATTCTTTGTTACATTTAACATTCTTTAAAAATAAAAAGATAAAAACTCTTTTTCTCACAAAAGTGATTCCATGGGGCCCCCATGTTTGGAACAAGGAATCCCATGGTCAGAAATGAGACAACCATTAGCCTTAGGACACATGTTGTGGTCATTTTTGTATTATTATGATATTATATTATTATCTTTAACTACCCAATTACTCATTAATCAAGATAATTAAAGATAATTATCGTCGTTACTATTCATAATGTCCAAAAAACAAAAGAGTCCTGATTACATAATTTGGAAGTTATGATTCCAAATATTTAATCTATTTTACCAAATTCCAAACACATAAATTTCAATAATTGATTTAAAAATAATTCCCGTTGTCCAAAAAAATAGCGGGTTTTTTGAAACAATATCTATGAAAAGTTTGGCATTAGTTTATGCCCAATTCCAAAGTTAAATTAATCCTAATGACCACCATTGGATTAAATGGTAAAAATATATTCACTTTACACTTTAATACAAATTAAAAAGATAATCTATCCTTATAATTAATTTAAATGAAAATCCAGTTTTGATGTAAAATGCAGTATTTTTCACTATTCATTAAAAAATGAACATTGTCAGAAAAATACCAAAAATTTATCCAATATAAATTTCAATGTCCCAATAATAAAGAATATGTTTATTTTGATAAATAGAGATTACAAAATTGTCAAAAGTTTGATTTGAAAAAGGTTTTCCATCAAAATGCGGTAAAACAATCTTTTAAAAATATTAGTGTATTCCATGCATAAGATTGGATTTATTCTCATTTTAAGCCTCTAAAACACTATCTAAATCATTAATAGACATAGATAAATATATATATTATTTATTAATTACTTGGGTTGTTACAATATGTGGAACACATCATTATGTTTCGAGTGACTTGGCGGCACTGCAAAACTACAATCTACAATGCTAAATCATTCTAAAATTTTTTAAATTCTGATGTACTTGGGACAAAATTTACCCCTTTTACGGAATCATACAACACCCTTATATTAAGATACCATCAAGAAAACATTCTCTCCTACTTGAAATTCTATATCAATCATTTAGTTATCAGAATATTTCATTTTACTACTTTGAGCTGCTTTGATGTGGGTTTGGATAATATTCACCTTTTACATTGTTTCCTAAACAAGTTCTAGAACTGTGAGTTTTCATTCACAAAAATCATCCAAATAAGTTGGTGTGACAAACCTCTTTCCATATTATGCATTATATGGTGCCATATGGATACTTGAATGGAAGATATTATTATAGAAAAATTATACTAGAGAAAAATATTGATCCCACATACCATTAAAGTCAAGGGAGCAAGATATCAACATGTCTTCTATGATTTGAATAGTCCATTCCGATATTCCATCATTTTCTAAGTTGTAGGAAATGCATAAATAATTGTTATTATTTCAATGATTCCAAAGAAATTTCAAAAATAAGGTTTTTAAATGTGGATATTAATCCGAAACTATTGATAGGGGTACACCATGAAGTCTTACAATTTCATTGATAAATAGAATTTCTAAATGTTAACGTGGAAAATAATTTCTTATAGAATTAAATGTTCTAAATATAAAATACGATCAATAATGACCCATATTGCATCAATCCTTCTAGAAGTCATTGGTTTCCCCTAACAATGACGATCATAATAGCATCCCATTTCCACTCAGGTTTGTGAAGAGGTTGCATGACTCTTTCTGGATGTTGTCTTCCAGCCTTCACATGTTTTCAACACATACATTTTGACACATAATATGAAATCTACCTATTCATGTAGTCCAACAAAATTTTTTTCATCAACACTAAATACATCCTAGTGCTACAACAATTTATAGTGAAATTGGAGCTATGAAAATCATCCAACAATTCCATTTTTAGTTCTTGTATATCATGAACACCAAGCCTCCCCCAAAATTTAAAAATTCCATGTTCATCTACAAATTCAATCAATCTATTGTCATTTAATCATTGATATTCTTATCAAACACCTCCTCAACAATCAAAGAACTTTTTATCCATTCTAGTAAATATGGATTATAAACTATATCAAAAAGTATCGATGTTTCTCCATCAATGATTACTCCCATAACCATCATTACTAGTAACATGAACCCATGAACCTTTTTAAATTTCATCTTGTTCAAAACTCCATGACCATTTCATCTCAAATCATTTTCCACATGATTTTTTGTTCCATGGGTGCTAGGGTATAGTGAAATCCTATTCCTTCAGTAGTTCATGCCATCGTCATTGCATCATGTTGAGTTCTTTTTTATGAAAAAATGTATTTCAAACACTTTTGATCGGTATATATCTCAAATTTTCACCAAAGAGATAGTGTCTCTATATCATCAAAGAAAATATAATAGCATCTAACTCTATTTCATTATTAGGGAATATTTATTAATAAATTTTTGCTGTCGTGATGCATTGGAAATAAATATATCATTCTGCACAAAGACACAACCATGTTTGTTATTTGAATAATCTGTATAAATAAAAATCCCATCATTCAATAATGGTAGAGTCTTAATTGGATAATTGAAAAGTCTTCTCATCAGTTCATCAAAACATTCATCCCGCTCTTTTTTCCAAAAAATGTGAACCTAATTACCTATGAGCTTGGTTAATGGGTTATCTAATCATGAAAAATTATAGATAAAACACCGTTAACACCCTTCTAAACCCATAAAACAAATAAACTTAGTTATAATCATCTGTGTTTTCCATTCATGTATTGCACTTTTCTGAGAAGGATCTAAAGGGATTCCGTTCATAGATACTATATGGCCACGAAATGAAATCTATTGAAAGGATAATTCAGAATTTTAAAACATACCATGTAATTATTTTTGTTTAAGAGTATTCATAATTGTGTGAAAGTGAATTTCATGATCTTAATATCTTTTATAATATATCAATATTTCATCAATAAATACCTCTATAACATCATCAAGATATTCTATGTTAACACTAATAATTATATCCATTAAAACCGAGGGTGCATTAGTCAGTTAAAAAGGAATTATGGTAATATCGCAATACCCATACCTGGTAGGAAATATTTTCTTTAGAATTTATTTATTCATCATACACAACTAATGATATCTAGATCAAAGGTCATTCATTGAAAACATTGATCAACATGAAGTTGATCAAATAAGTCATCAATGCGAGGTAGGGGATACCTACTCATTATTTTTATAGTATTGGTCTCACTTTAGTCAAGTAACAACATCATATATCCATCTTTCTTATTAAAATAAGAATAGGGTATTCCAATGGAGAAAAACTAGGGAGAATACATACATTATTAATCATTTCCTATAGTTTTTCATTTAGTTTCATTGAATCCAAAGTGGCCATTCTATAAGGGGTCTACGATATGCACAATGAACCAATATTTAAGTCAAAGGAAAACATAAATTCTTGTTTACGATGATATCAATTATAATCCCTTGGAAACACATTAACATGTTCTTCCACAATAGGTATATCATCTATTTGAACATTCCTCTCCTCTACCATTGTTATTTCACTCTAATCCTCACCAATAATTTAATTTAGAAGAGCATATGGGGTGGATCTAGAAGAGAATATGATGGTGAATTTTGTACTCTAAATATAAGACATTCATTATAATCATTAATAATTGTAACCATATTTTTATTACAATAAATTCTCGCAACATGGTTCGAAATCCAATCCATACCAATTATTATATCAAATTATATCGTGGGTATGATGATGAGATCAAAAGATAAATCACATTTATATTCCATAATAGCAACTGATTCACAAAACATTTGGGAATGATACTTCCCTTAAAATTTTGACTGAAAACACCCTTGTTAAATCAAATTAGATATATTTAATTTTCTTGGAACACTGAGATGATATGAAATAATTCGATGATCCAGAATCATATAATGTGTTTTCTATATTTGAGGAAATTATTAATCTACCTTCCACCACGTTATTCGAATGTTAAACCTCTACATTTGAAATCGCATAAGCATGGACTTTCTCCCATGGAATTTTTCTGAGGTATGTTTCCTAGACGATTAGGACATTCATATTCATAATTCCCCATTTCATTACAATTTTATCATTTAGAAATAACATCATTTTGCTTCCCTTTCAATCATGGGCATGATGGCCTTTTTCTCCACACTTGTAACATAATCACATTCCCTTCAGGAAAGTACCGAGGTGTTTATTTCCACATTTAATGTAGGAAATAAATTCAACTTTTTCTCCAACCCCTTATTTCCATGTATAGATTGCTCAGAATATGTCTTCATCTGTTTCATTACATTAATGTCTTTAGACATAGAGAATTACTTTTCTGCCTTGATTGCATGTGACACTATATCTTTATACAATGAGAATGATTGGGAAACTAGTGATCAATGGTGAAAGGGTTTTATCCCATAAAAAAATTATCAATATTACTCCTTCGGTTACATATATAATCTGGAACATTCCTTGATAATATTGTAATGTTAGCCTCATTCTTTGTCACAAACTATTCCTCCTTTTAACTCAGACTCAGAAATTTCCATTCTATATCCTCTCAATGTTATTGTGGAAATTATTTTTTAATAAAATACAATTAAACTCTATCCATTTAATATTTTGTACCACTTCATCATCATTTTTTTAAATTAATGTCCACCATTGATCTGTATCTCTTTTGAGGTGATAAACTACAACGAAAACTTTTTACCCTTCAATACTCCCTGGAGAATGAAATATTTTTTTCTACGGAACATATACAATGTTCAGCTACAGATTGATTTGTAGTCCCATTGAATATTGTTGGTTTTCTCTTAATGAAATAGTCTATCATTTATCCTTACATTGGGGGTCATGGTGTTCCAAACAGGTGAGGTTATTATTCATAACGCGAGTGAGTTTTCCCAATATGATTATAATAAGTTCATCACCAATTTCATCACCAACTACACAATAGTTAAATTGAGTACGAGGAAAATCCCTAAAAGTATTATGTCCATTGATATGATTTACATTCCTTCCAATAGTCTCCATTTCTAAAAATAGCATTATCATGATTTTTTAATGAATCACATTACCTAAATCCGAACTAGTAAAATACAAAACATAAATTGACCATTCATTGTAAATAATATATAACCATAAAAATGTTTTCTTTGAGTATGTATTTACTCAAAAATCTATCAAAATGGTTTTTAATGCAAATTTGAATTATCCTAATCATATCATCTGAGAGTGTAATAACCAAGAGTGCAGCAAGGTTGTTGTCATGCACCAGTTCATGTTTGAGTTACATCAATGTTGTTTTTAGGGTTTTACCCCTAGGTACATCTTTTTATGATATACCTCTAGTTGTTCATATCCAGACATGGATGTATTTCATGGAAAATTCACAAAATCATTACATTACCAAAATTCAAGGATATTCATCTATAGTAATCATTAAATTCTATCTTATGGTAATCTTCTCTAATCACTGATTTTCTAAATCATGTTTCCATGATTTGTAATAAACATCATTTGATACAAACTGTAACACCATAACTATAGTTATCCAATGTCAATCCATTATTTCATAACATTTTCATGATTACAAGGGATCAAATACTGAATTTTTTATATGTTTAGTTGCCTTGGAAGTACTCGATACAAACATATGTTTAAAATTACTATATGAAATGATAATCCACAACATTGTGTTTCCATTGAACACACACATATCCATTTTCTTATCTATGCATGTCTATAGTCACCAAATCCATTTATATATAACATTAAATTATTTTAATCATAATTACACATCAGGGTACTAGCCAATGATCGCTAAATTTAGTGTCTGAGAAGACTAGGTATATAAAACATAAAACATAGTGATAAAAAACATTTCATTATTTAATCATCATATAGAGCTCATAACATCTATTGAGCCCTTAAATCGGTATAGGGTACCCTGGGGAAGACATGAACAAAGGGATGAGCAGATATTACATGTATGGGAATAAAAATAAGGATTCATCTTTAGCACATGAGGTTGGGGGAATGAAATAATGATATCCAAAGCATAAAACATTTGAAATAATTTCATATAATCATTGAATCATATAAAAATGTAATAATATAAATATGGAAGAATCATAAAATATGAATTTAGTATGGGTCATGGCTATCCTCCAATCTCATTTCCTATTTTAGTAAGGGTCATGGATAACCACCAATCCTAATACCCATTTTAGTACGGGTCATGGCTAACCACCAATCCCATTTAACATCACATATCATGAGACATACCTCTACCTAATGAATTTGAGCACTATCAGGGCCCACATATCTCATCATTTTCCTGAATATTAATGAAAAAAAATATTCATTCATAATCAACCTTACGTAATCACATGGGTACCCAATTAAAGAATTGGGTAACAAAATCATGGCATGGAGCATAACCAATGGGACTATCATGAAAGAGTCCATGAAATAACAGATTTAGAACATAAAAGGATGTTCTTAATATAAATAGTCATATAACATGGTATGATATGTCAACATTAAACTCAATGTCTCGTCGAAGATTGTCTACATAAATCTTCTTTAGGCTTTGGTATACCTTGATATGATACTGAATGGACCTCACCTTGTCAACAATGTTTTGGCCATTTTCGATCCTAGAAGCTTACTCTCACCAACATCATCCCATTACACCAGTTTTATGCACCTTTTCCATCAAAGTGATTCATATGGTTCCATTAAGATACTCGAGTGGAATCTTGTTTTGTAGGAGAAATCAACCATGAAAGATATTGGTCCCATCCTCCTTTGAATTCCAAAGAACATGATCTCTATATCTGTTCCATTGTGTGAAAATATTTCTCTGATTGGCCATCATTTTGATGATAATAGGTCATACTGATGTTCAGTTATGTGCTTCGAGAATTTTGGAGAATTTCGAAAACTTCGAGTAGAATCTTGGATCATGATCAGATTCAAGATATAGAGGTACTCCATGCAGCCCTGCCACTTCTTTTATGTAAATCAATGCAAGTTCATTTAATGAGAAGTCCTATATAATTGAATAAATGTGAGTTGTCTTTGTAAGATGATCTAAAATGGCCAATATATCATTGATTCCTCTTGATGTCATTGGAAGTCCAATGACAATACCGATTGAAATGTTTTCCAACATTCATTTTTGTTTGGGTAGTGGTTGCAGCATCCTATTAAAAATTTTCCCCTCAGCCTTCACTTGATGACATACCAATAATGTTGATGTATATTTACCAATTTCCCTTTTCATATTGTCCCACCTGATGTTTTCTAAGAAATATTGATACATCTTTGTGCCCACTAGGTAGATAGCGATGGTCAAGCAATGTGCATAGTTCCATTGTTCCTTATTTATCTATGGACCAGATGGTAGAAATAATCATGTCTCAAATCGTACAACTCCTTCATCATCAATTTTGAAATCATAGGATATCATATTTTAGAAGGCTTCCACCATTTTCAGAATTTTCATATCTTTTCTTTGAGAAACATTTATTTTCTCCAAGAAGTATGGTTGAGAAGTCATTTGAGAAAGGATTGAGGATGTTCCTCCCATAATGATTCCCATTTCCATCCTTCACAAATATATGAAGATCATATCCTTTTCAATTCCCATATTTGATAAAGATGGAGGATCCTTTCTACATGACCATCCACCACCAAGTTGTCTTTATCAGGATGGTAGTGGATTCTGCATTCATAGTCCGTGATGAGTTATATATATCTGCACTATCACATATTGTTCTCTTTCTGTGTGAATATATATTTGAGACTCTTGAGGTCATTATATATCTCAATATTCTCCCCATAGAAATTATTCCACCATATATTCAATGCATTGATCACAACCTATAACTATAGACCATGTGTAGGATAGTTTTTCTCATGGATTTTCAACTCTCTTGAAAAATAGGCTATCCCCATATAATTTTTCATTAGAACACAAACTGATCCCTTCTTAGAAGCATCACTATACACTAGAAATAGTTCTCTACATGTAGTAATTGTGAGTATTGTTTCCTGATAAGACACTTTTTCAAATCCTTGAAATAGTAATCATATTTTTTTTTTCAGACAAACATCACTCACGTTCATCTCAGCTTGGTTATTGGGTTTTACAATCATGAATATTTCTTCCAAAATCATTGATAATACCCATCTAGACATAAAAATCTATGGATATCCATCATAGAAGTTGGATGGGTCCACTCTTCAATTTCCTTCTTCTTGAAAGGGTATACCTATATCCATTTGCTGGTGATAACATGCCCAAAGTATGATACATCCTCCATCCATAACTCACATTTTATATACATTGCAAACAACTTATCCCTTCACCATGCCTTTAACATAGTATTCTAATTCTCCTCATGTTCCTCCTTGCTCATAGTGTATATCAAAATATCATAAATATAGATTACCACAAATTTGGTGAGGTAATATCTATTGATTAAATTAATAAAACACATCGATATTTATAGGGCATTTGTGGGTCTGAAGAGAATCACTATGAACTCATAATTTTCAAACCTCATTTGATAAGAAGTCTTTTTAATACATTCTTTCCTCACCATTAGTTAGAGATATCCCTTCGGATTGTATAAATTAGAAAAATTATTAGACAACAAAGTTGATCAAAAAATTCATCTATTCGTGGAAGAGGATACTTGTTCATTATAATGATTTTATTGAGATCACGATATTCTATTTAGAGGCTCATTGATAAATCCTTCTTCTTGTCGAAGAGGACGGGATCAACCCATGGCAAATCACTTGGGTGAATAAAACCCTTCCCCATATTCTCTTATAATTGCATCATTAGCTCTTCCAGCTCTATGGTTGTCATTATTTAAGGTGGATTTGATATCGAATGAGATCTAGGGATACGTTAAATTAAGAACTTAAACTCTTGGTTATGAGGAATATCAGGAAACTCTTAAAGGAATACATAATTGTATTCCCTCACAATGTGCATATCTTTATGTAATATTCTCTCCATTGTCTCAATCATTTGAGACAGATATGCTTGCTCACTAGGAAGAAATATCCAAAATTGAGATGACAATTCCAATGGATATTCATCTTCCTCCTTACACTTGTAATGAATAAGAATATTCTTAGGGATGTGAAAAGTGGTCTCCCTTTCTGGATAGTTGATCTTGTATTTGTAGATAGATATCCATTACATGCCCAAGATAGCGTCGAAATTCACTAATGGATGTTAGGTGAGATTTTCTGGGAGGTTTATTCCAAAAAGCTATTAGGGGAGGAGATATAAACCATGGATGCAATAACTTCTCCATTTTCTGTTCTCACAAATACCCATTCATCCAAATTTTGAGGTGGTGTTTAAATAGTTTTTCTAAACATTTAAGATATGAAATAATGCGTAGAACCTAAATCAAATAGTATGTTTGCTATTCTGGAATAAATAAAGAGCATACATACAACCAAATTGTTTCCAGCTCAACCTCAGAAGTAGTGATTGAATAATCCCATCCTTGTTGACTTGGAGGTTGTTTTGGATTGCCTCCGACAGCCCTCATCTTATAGTAATTGTTTGCATAATGCCAATACTCTT
This sequence comes from Viscum album, assembly GCA_963277665.1. NCBI lineage: Eukaryota > Viridiplantae > Streptophyta > Magnoliopsida > Santalales > Viscaceae > Viscum > Viscum album. The sequence continues at coordinate 220,732,020 of OY728158.1, forward strand.
TCAAGTTGTAACACTGCACTATGAGTTGAGTGTTTCTCTAATCCTTCCATTCTTCTTCAACATTAGAAGGATTTTTTCATATCCCTTCATTAGTTCATAGCCACATGACTAATATTCCCACATTTGATGCAATTTTTGGTTCCCTTCAGATATTTACAAGGATTCTTCTTCCCACAACTTTTATAAGGGGAAAATTTGGGGTTTGATAAATCATGGGATTTATTTTTTAAACCACCCATGTAGTTCTCTATTTCTCTATTCTTGTCATTGGTCCCTTGAGACCTCTAAGAGTCACCAATATACAATTCAACCTTGAGGGAATGATATAAAATATCTTCGTAACTGTCAATGTCTATAATCACTAACACTATTTGAATACTCGGAATTAGTACACTAAATAAGTGATCCACCTTACATTCAGTGTTAATGAAAAATATAGAGGCATACCTTTCAATTATTTTAATGTTTTCTTTATACGCCCTGATTGGCTCATCTACCATCTGCTTATGTCTGAGGAACACTCCTTCCATCATGATATGGTGGGCTTAAGGAAAATATTTATCGAGAAGCAACCTTTTGAATTCCTCTCAATCAATGGATTCAATTTCATATTGGGACATTGTATTCATCCTCAGTTTCCACCACTAATTTGTGTCCCCATCAAAATTATAGACATCTAGTACAAAATTCCTTTCATTCGAGCATTAGAGGATTAAAATTATATTTTTAATGGAGTTAATCCATTGTTCTGCGAGGAAGGGATCAAAAGATCTACCAAAAATTTGAGGCATTTTATGCATGATGTATTCTATGATAACATTCCCTTTTCTAGGAGGAGGATGTCATAACTCATGATTCTTGTTGTTTTTCCTAAATGGAGACAACTAAGCATTTACATCCATGATTACTTGAGAACCTTCTCTTGTCACATCAAGAATATCATTAGGTAAATCTTCTCATTGCATATCAAAATGGTTGTTGGAACGTGTTCTTATATTTCCCTCCAATAAATAAAAAAAAGAATGTATAATTAGTGGTATTGAATACTTACCTATTATTCATAAAAAGGAAAAGAATAACATAAATGTATAAAGTTATAAAGAAGATGTATATCCAAAATTTTGATTTCATTGATTTTTATTTTGGGTATGCTTGATCTATTTCATAACATATAATCATACGGGATTTTTTTTTCAATTATTAATAGTATTTATTAAGCACGGGAATCATCCAATGCTTATTCCTCGGTAGAATCATAAATAAGAGTGAAGTAAGTCCCATTTTTGTGAACTAGGATACCCTAGGTTAAGACTAAAACACCTTGTTAGAGTTTTCAATCCCATGTAAATCTAGGCTAGAGTCACCTCAATATGCTAATATCCAGAGAGGGATGTATTTTCTAGATAAAATACAAACTAAATACTCACAAAAATGTAAAATAGTTTTCTTATATATTGTCTCATCCTAAATGATCTCACTAAGGTTCTCTATTCATAATCTCCATGAATAACTAAACCACCATCTAATACCAACTATTGTGACCCAACACTTTTACATATAACATTACATGATTTTATGTGCAATTACAATCAGATTAGAACCCATGGATTGTAATATCTATTGTATTGGATGACTAGATACATAAAACATAAAACATGTGTCTAAAAAATATTTCATTATTTAATCTCCTTAAATATATCCTAATATTCATTGAGCCCTTACATCTGTAAAAGGTACCATGGGAAACACATGAAGAAAGGGATGAGCTGACAAGCCATGTTAGGGAATGAAGACAAGGGTACATATTAAGCGCATGAGTTATGAGGAATGAAATAATGATATAAAATGTATGAAACTTGTAATATCATTTCACATAAGCATTTAATCATTTAAATTTGTTAGAATCAAAAAATATTTATTTATTACCGGAAATAGCGAGCCACCAATCCTGTTTCACATAACATCTCATGAGACATCACTTTTCCAAATGCATTGGGCGCTATCTAGGCACCCACATCTCAACATTTTCATGATTATTATTTCCACATTAATAATTATACATAATCAACCATACATAAACATAAGGGTAGCCAATGAAATAATTGATTACCACAATCCTGACATAAATCCTATCCAATGGGTGTATCATGAATGTGACCATGAAAGAAATGATTTAGAATATACATGGACGTTAATAATGTAAAATAGGAATATAACATGGTATTTTATGACAAAAAAATGTTAAAATATATAATAAATGTATTTTAGAAATATTTTCATTGATACATTTTTGTGTGGTTTAAAGGAAAATATTATATATCTTTTAAAATAGAAAATAATGAAATATCTTATATTAAACCAGAATTTAACCAAAAAATTTATTCATAACAAATATTAATGATTTTATAAATTCAATGGTGGATTAAAATAGATTATAGAGTGCACTTGAAATTGGGTAAAAATTCGAGAAGTTCCCTTAAAACAGGTTTCCTTATCGAAATGTTCTTAAGAGGGAATCTTTTAAAGAAACATGCATATCTCCAAAAACAGTGTGAGGGAAGGGTCTTCATAAATGAAATATGTAAAACTAAAAAAATTAATAATATTTACATAAATAGATAAGATAACAACTTTTTGATATAATGAATGATAAGGATTCCTGAAAGAATAATGAATGTTCGGGTAGAATTCGTTACGGTTTATTGGCATGGTGTCAGGTGTATGAAAGAAAGATTGATGATAGAGAAAAGGGTTTTATAATCACCTATAAATCATGAGGGATTTATAGTTGAGGTTTAAAAACATACCCCATCATTTGGGTTTACATATAAAGTTTTATAGCGTAAAGAATAATTTTGATTCAGAGATAAATGAAGAGGATCCCTTAACTTTTATCTGTAGGTGTTCATCACTTGTTATTAATGATCTAAATAGAAAAATTAGGTATAGTAAATAATAATTCAATAATATCATCTATATTTAATTGGATTAATATAATCATTTTACATTCATTTATAATAATTTTGATTGGTTATGAGGATCAATTTCAATGTTTGGGCTCGTTTGATTACTTGGTTTTAATTACCTGTTCGCATATATTCATGTTTGGATAAACATGAAAGATGAAAGTGTTTGTCCAGAATTGATTTCATATGTTATTAGTGATCATACAAGATATTACATGGTTTTAAATTTAATTTGGTTTCTTAGAGTGAGTTGAATTATTATATAAAACTATAGTGACATCCATCCATTGTTAATTAGTGGGATTAATTATAAAGAACATGTTTTGATATAAAACATAATACCAATTAAAAAAAGTTTAATGAACCAAAAATAAGATATATATACATATATATATAATATATAATAATTTTCTTCAACCACAACACAAATAATATCATTTTCATAATTAATTACAATAATTTAAATTGATAAAGTGTTGTCCTTGAATATTCTAAATTAGCACTTCTCAAACGGTTTATTCATTTCGTTCAAATAATTGGTGGGGAAAGGAGATGAGATATTGAAATAACACATTAGAAAAATAAAATTCATGTACATGTATGTTAATGGAGTAATCATAATATTTGTTGAAGGTAGGTGAGAAATAAACCAAAAATAAAATAACATAAAATAAATGATGGAATAGGAAATATGAATATATATCATGGGACTTCCTCCTTTGAGAAATTCTTAAGTGGATAGTTTTTTTATTTTGAAGAGGCTAGGAGATTTTGGACGTGTGGGAGGATCATGGGGAGAGATTGTGGTAGAAAATTGGCAAGGCACATGGAATGAGGGTAGCGAGGATTAGAGGGAGTGGGGGGGGGGAGGGTTTATAGAAAAGTGGATGAGGGTTTTCATAGTTTTTTAATCAATAGTTTATAATTTATTCAAATGACCAAGAAAATAAATATTCCATGACCAATAATAGAAATAAATCCATGTGACTTTGAACCATTTATTCTTACATCTATAGATAATCATCAATGACTCAATAAATCTCTTTTTAATCATTTATCATAAATTATCTCATTTTAAAATTCATCAAAAATTAATGTATTTCTGAAAATTCCCAAAAAGTCATGCTAACAATTTTTCAGCATTAAGAATCAAAAAATGATGTCCATTTTTCCAAAATAATGTTCTAAATATGATTATTTTAATATTTAACTAAATAAATTAATTTATTATAAAAAAATATTATTCGAATATTCATTTAATTATTCTAAAATATAGATATATTTCACAGTCAACTTGAATATTATTTGTAAACCTTCATTGGTAAGTTTACAATTCATTGTTGTATATAACTATTAATAAGGGTGTGTTACTATTAAAATGTGTTGGTAAATATTCACCAAAAATTGTTTTTTTCTTATCAAACACCAAATAACTTACTGATTACAACCGTGTATGTCATATTTTTGAATGCTCAAACACATTAGTGACAAAATTATGTTCAAAGTTCACTTATCACTTAGTTGTTCAATATGTTTTTTTGTGATTTTACATAATATTTATAAGAAGATAAGTTTTCATTGAAAAACATTGGGTCATTACAATGTCATTCATTATATACTTCTTGACATCCTGATAAAAATAATACATAGAAAGGGGTGATCACAGATACACATTAATTATAACAATATAATAGAACATTTCATAATTAAGCATAAACAATTATGGCAATGTATAAGACTAAAAAACCATTCTAAGAAAAAACATCAGTGTAATATGGAAATGATAAATCAAATAATTCCAATTAATTATTCACCTGAATATTCTACTTGTCGAATAATGATATTTACTATCAATAGATAATTTCATAATGATGTTATACATAATTATCGACATCCTAACCTCTTAGTCAAGGCCTCATTCCAAGACTAAAAATAATTATTTTTTCAAGGCCTTTTTCTAACACACTAGATTGTATCATGATACCTATCAATGCATCAAGGGGCTATAGAGGGACCCACTCATCACTTACTTCATCCAATGCATTCCTCATATGAAAAGGATGAATCATAATGAAAAAATACATAATAAAACTGTCATAAGAAATGTTAATGCATTAACCATAAACCACAAATAGTATAAAAAATAGCACTCCCACTGTCAAACAAATCACAAATCCTTAAATATAACATGGAGGGTTTTATCATAATAAATCTGCTTCAATGAAGCATAAAATCCATAAAATGATGTTGAAATGGATGAAATAAAAAATACATAAGTGAAATATCACTTTATTTTTTATATCATTTAAAAGATAAGTAATTATTAAAGAAAAAAATTGTAATTTTTTATAAGAATGTATGGGATGCATCGAAGGTGTTATTGTGGCAGAAAATAGCCTCACCAGTCGTATAAATTAAAATAACATTATTTTCATAATATGTCTAAAAGGCCATAAAGTACCTGGTTTTGAAAATGTCAGAAATATTATTTTCAAAAAAATTATAAAAATTCTAACAATGGATTAAATTAAATTATCCCAGATTCAAGTAATTAGTAAATATGATTTGAAATACATTTTTATGAATCACATTTATTGATGATAATAATGTCCTTGTTGATTTATTCATAAAAACATTCTTAGAAAATAAAGAGGTTGTAAAATTAACCCTTACATTGTACTTTTCCTTAGTCGATGGTACATTATCCTCCAATATAATGGTGAAATAACTTTTATTTAATTATTCAAGAACCATATACATAAATATGATATCATATATGATCACCTAAATATTATTTATTAATTATTTTTCAATATATTCATTATGTTTCGTTTTATCAAAGATGTTTTCCATTATTTTTTTTGATACATAAACCATGATTGTTATAGATAGGATGAATTTAATTCATATAGATTATGATATTATGTACATAATAACTATTAATATTCATCAAATGAATATTATTCATGAATTTTTACAATGGGAGATGAAATATCATCGTGTCATGGAGACAGTATATCATTCTATTAGTGGTGAAATCATATATAATTAGATGGTTTATTATATATATAGAATCATTAACAAGTTATAATTATTATTTATATTATTTATACTCATTATTATACCCATCAAAATAATGAAATTTTTAATAACAAACAACCCCATGACATGGAGATGGTAAGTCGTACGTACGCACGTATGGTGACGTTGTCATTCATAGGATAGTTAGAATAATGAATATGGTAGTACTATTTTATATTAACATCATAGTATGTATAAGCTACTAGAGTAATTTTTTTATTATTAAATAAACATAAAAAGATGAAGTGTAAGAAAAAAATTAACTTTGGACGAGGTGATGAAGTAACCACTTCTTCTTTGGGTTCTTCCTCATGATTTGAACAAATGGGCTTCATAGGTTGAATTTATGATTAATGTAAGGACTATGAAATAAATTATATGTACTTGTTAGTTTATTTGAGTAGGATTTTTCCAGCCAAAAGTCTTTGGACGTTTCAAATAAAGATATGGGGAAGTTTCATTTTATAATATAAATGAGAGTCACTTTATGAAAAGATTTAAATATTATATTATAATAAAATAATTTTCAGTATATAATTTCTCAAAATGGATTTATTTAAAGGTTATTGTGGGAATCTATCTAAAATCTCTCAAAAAATATATTTTTTACATGTTTTGGAAACTATATTAACTTTATCTTCTAGATTTTACTCTTAGTTATATATTAGAACTGTTACCATGTCTTCTTAATTTATTATAATAGGTGATTAATAAACATTCTATAAAATATCAATATAACTTCAAGAGGATCATTAATAAAATATCTATATTTATATAAGTCCTTTTTATAACTCTTATATTTTTAGGACTATTATATAATTTAATACAACAATATTTGTTTTAGAAACTCATTTATGTCAACTTTGACACTATTTTTTATTTTTTTATTTTTAAAGACAAAACAACTTGATTAAATTGATAAAAATATATTTAATCAACAATAAAAATTCATATTTACCAATAAAATTCGTGGATGGCATCTAAATATTATAATTATATTTATTTTAATTTTTATAATATCATTTTTGTTTGATTATTTCATTAGTATGGAAAATACTACATCATTATTGAGTGATAATAAAATTATTTATTTAATATATTAAAATTATAAATAAAATATAATAATGTATGAAATATTTTTAGTTTTATAATTACTCTTTATAGTCTAACATATAACTTATATATATCCTTATAAAAATGGTTTATTAAAAGTTATATGTTTATCTTACATTGTCAATAACATTAAATTAAATTTCCTAAAGAGTGATTTTCACATACAAGTTTCTCCATGGGGTCAAAATATAAATCCAATGATTCCCATGGTCAGACATGTATCCTCAAATAGGTTTATGACATCTATTAAGGTAATTTAATATTATTATAATATTAATTTTTACCAGTATTTTCTGGATTTAGCATTTTACCATGGCAAATAAAATATTTACTAAAGTTAATATTCATATTGTCTAAAAATACTGGTTTCTAATTTACATAATTTAGACCCTATGTTTCCAAAAATGGAAACCATTTTTTCAAATTTGAAACACAGAAGTTGTAAAAGTTAACTTAAAATTAACTTCTGTTTTCAAAACAAAAAAGCAGGGTATTAAGATGTAATACTATCAAATGATCGAATGTGTTTATGTACAAAATAATGGTGAAATTACTCCCAATGATCTACATTATATTAAATAATGAAAATATAATCTAATTATACATTAAAACTACTCAAATATAAACATATCACTATAATTTTTTTCAATTAATAACATTGTATTTAATTAAAAAATATATTTTTTCATTATTCATAAAAATAAAAAAGATATCATAAAAATGAAAAAACTTTACCCTAAACTAATTTTAATATTCCAAATCCAAAAATGAAGTCAAATTTGAAAAATAAAATTAATAAAATTTTAAAAATTGGGTATTACTATTCATAATTTCTTTTAAAACGACTAGTTCTATTGGTCGTGGTGTGCTTGAGCTCTATGTTTCATATAACAAACACTATTGTATTATTCATAGTGGAATGTACCATGGAATCTTAGGGTGTATGTGATATTAATAATATTTCAACATGTTAGAATATTTTTAATCCTTTCTCTATATACTCTAAACTAATATAGTCTCAGGGTTGGTGTTTGGATAATATAATTAATGTATATTTAAAAAGATATGTTATAAATTTATGATATGTGTGGGTCACAATAGTTGGTATCAAGGGAATGATTTAGCCATCATTTAGAAACTAAGATGATAATGAATTAGTTATATCCATAGAGATATTTTTTAAATATATTTCTAGGTATGACTCTAAGTATATAGGATGTGATAAAGATGATATAAATGACATTTAATTTTGGTAAAGGATAGAGAGAGTGCTTTCCATGAAATTACACCCATCTCTATGTATTAAAAGTGGATTTGGATCATAATCTTCCATAATTAGGAGTTATTTATAATAATTTTAAGGGGTGATCTAATTCATATGCACATGGACACATGTGTTTTTTGAGTTATTACCATGTAATCCCACATTCAAAATCTGGATATCTTTTACAGATGTAAATAGTTTTTTTTCTCCAGTATTGAACTTTTTTAGGAGATATTGGTTTCTCCATCTATTCATTCACCATTGAAGCATATTTACTATATATTATCACCCTAATAATGTTAAGTAATGTTTATAAGACTAATTCACATTGTTTTCTATATGTAGATGTCAGTTATTTACACTTATATTATATTAACATAAAATTTTTCTTCTTGGAAAAGAACCAAAACTGGATTGGATGGTTAGTCACATTGGGAATCTCAAGAATGATTGGATTCTTGGAACATTGGTCAACTATATTCATTCAATATTGGGTGAAAATATTATAAGGAGTCTAACGTAAAGAAAAATAAGGATTACCATATTGATAATGAGGTATAAATCATGGTACATAAGTATCCCATGGGTTTTGACCTTCATAATCCCTTGTTTTCATCGATTATATGTTTTCAATTATTTCACATGTTCAACATCATATGGATATGGATCATGAGGTCTAGTGGTGACTGATTGGGGACCAATTTTAATGCCTTTTATAGACACGATTACAGATAATATAATGTGGGGATATGATGGATGATTCATAAATCCCCATGATAATAATCTAAAATTGAGAACAAGAATGACCCCCGAGAAAAATCCTGGATAGGTTTATCAAAACAACCCTTAATGTTGAATCAATATGTTTTATCCATAATACTCTATAAAAGAATATGGGATGTTTGGATTAGAACACAGTTTCAGGGAGACTCAGATGGTTGATTATGACTCCCCTTTAGACAGATCAAATAGTTGCATCATTATCTTGGATGATGTCACGGAATCTTTTTTGGTGTTTTTTGTATGGCCTCAACTCTGGAAGGTGAAATTATGGTGGTGAACCATGTGTTTTATTATTAAAAGAAAATATCATGGAACAATATATGGATTGAAATTTATTTATCTTATTTAGTACATGATATCTGAAATTGAGTGGTTCATATTGCAGGGCTACTTATTACCTGTTGGATGAATTGTATGGATTCACTTACTGATCAAAACTACATTGCAACTCATTCATTTCGTGAAGTGAACGTGGTTGAAGATGACCTTGCTAAAAAGGCATTCAATACAGATATTACTTGGTAGGATGACATGCCTGGTGATTAGATTCCTCTTTCTGATCATGATTGTAATTAGATTCTATCATTCAAGATCATGTAACCCTTTATATTACTATTCATTAAACTGTGACTTGGTCTTTGACTGAGGCCACACCCTCCCATAAAAACATAGGGTAAGGCAACAATTTAATTCCATGTGTTGAGAAAGTTGTCATGCTGTTTAACATAATAAAACTATGACATAGAACATGTATGTTTTACTGCATAAATCATGAACATATGGGTGTCAATACTCACCCCATGGGCTTACATGACTATATACCATGCTCATGTGGGTGAGGGATGGATTTTTAAATTACATGTTGTAATGACATGGATTGTTTTCCACTCAAAGGGACCACATTAAGGTGTCTATGGTTAGTGGCCACATGGGTTAATGTACATATTCATATAATCAAGAGGAATTTGGAATAAATGATCTATTCATGGAGAAGAGTGGTAAGAAATAATAATTGGTGGAACATGTCACATATGGACTTCAGGTGCAGCTTAGTTGGTCATAGATATTATTTCTGACGCTTTCGCCGGGGCGCGCCCGCACATCCGTCTGTGGAGGAGGACGCGCTGTGCTTGTTGCCCCACATTTCCGCTATCCAAAGGCAGGAGACATTCACTCCTTATTTTGGGACGTCTGCTCCTTGATTGAAATGGGATGGTGGGATGTCGGTACTTCCTTCTGTAGATTCCTCCTCAGAACTCGTCACCTAGTCTGGGTCTCCCTCATAGATTTCATATGTAGTTCGTGAAACTCTTTCCAGTGCCATATTTCCCTGCACGCTGGTTAATTACACTGCTTCTGTCAGGACATTCTAGAGGGTCCGGTCAGGGTAGCAACCTTCATTCGGAGGAGTAGTCACGTTGATGCATCAGTAGCATGTGTGGATGCTGGGGAATCTAGCATGTTTGTCTATTATCCCTGGTCATAGGGCTTCTCGAGGGCGTGGTAGCCCAAGGCATCCCACATCGAGCGCGGGGAATTATATGTCATAGAAACATATCTGAGGTTTTCCTCAGCTTCCCATGTTTAACACAGGGTACGCCGCGAGTTTAACGTCCAGCGGAGATGGATCAATCCAATCAGAGCATTAGCTAGGATAGATCAGATTGAGGGATTTCCCTTGAAGGGATGCCGATACCAGGGCCAGCCCATGTGCAGCTGTGAAGAGGAGCGTACCGACATGGTCTCACCGAGATATGACGATCTGGGCGAGAATCAGGGTGGGTGATATATGGATGAATGAAGTGGAGGAGGAGTGAAATGGGACCATCGCAGGGGCGACGGTGAAATTGGGCTTGAGCCTTGAAGAGGTTTCCTACGTATCCCCGTGGAAGGGAATCAATGTCCGCGTAGTTCGGGATGGAGCCGGTAAACCGACATGAATGAGGAAATTGGCCTGATGAATGTCGTCAGTGAACCAATGTGAAGGTGGACCTTGGTCCGATGGGCATCGTCAGAGTACCGACGTGAATTGGACCTTGGTCCAATGAGATATGGGCTAGAACCTCGGGGAGGCTTCCTACATACCACGCCTTGACATGGATCAATGTCCTCGTAGTTCAAAGGGTTTCATCGGTGAACCGACGTGAAAGTAAACTTGTGGGTCCGCTAGTAGTGGGATTGAACATCAGTAAGGTTTCCTATGTACCATGCCTTGACATGGATCAAAGTCCTCGTAGTTCAGGTTGTGGAATACAGTTTAACATCATGCGGGACGATAGTAAACCCTGACGTGTATAAACGATGGGCGGTGGGTGTTGGTTAACCGACGTAAATAAGGGACCTTGGTCCGATGGGCGATGGTCTTGAACCTTTGGGAGGATTCCTTCGTACCATGCCTTGACACGGATCAAAGTCCTCGTAGTTCAGGTTGTGGAATACAGTTTATCGTCATGCGGGATGGGGTGGAACTCGATGTGAATTGGATGACTGGTGGGCTTGAACCTCGTGGAGGCTTCCTACGTACCATGCCTTGACATGGATCAAAATCCTCGTAGTTTAGAAAGGGCTTTGTCGGAGAACCGACATGAAGGTTGACCCAGGGGGTCCACTTGTGGTGGGCTTGAACCTCGTGAAGGCTTCCTACGTACCTTGCCTTGACATGGATCAAAGTCCTTGTAGTTCGGAATGGATGAGTCATAACGGCTTGCCGTCGGACTAGAATGGAGTTTAACATCATGATGGACGGTGGTGGGACCCGACATGAAGAAATTACGGGTAGGCTTGAACCTCAGGGTGGCTTCCTATGTACCATGCCTTGACATGGATCAAAGACCTCGTAGTTCAAATGGGTGTGTCACAACGGCTTGCCGTCGGACTGGAATGCAGTTTAACGTCATGCTAGACGGGGATGGGAACAGACGTGAATAAATGATGGGTGGGCTTGAACCTTAGGGAGGCTTCCTACGTTCCATCCCTTGACATGGATCAAAATCCTCGTAGTTCAAATGTGTGTGCATTTTATTGTCATAAGAGATAAGGGGGCATTCAGTTTAGCGTCATTCTGGATGAGGGCAAAACTCGACGTGAATGAACGACTGAGCAATGTGGCCTGAACCTCATGGAGGCTTCCTAAGTACCATGCCTTGACATGGATCAAAGTCCGCGTAGTTCGCTATGGATGGGGGTCATGGTCGGTGCTAACTCTAAGCCCACGTGAGTCATGCTCGGTGTGAGAAACAATAGGTTGCAAGGACCTGACGATCACATCGCGAAGGATGCGTCCATGAGAAGCGAAGAGGGGCTTACGCATTAGGCGGCCCATGGTGCTGGGACTTACTCCAGGATGGAGGCCCATAGTGCGACAAAGCGCAGAGAAAGAGGGATTTGGGACCAATGATTGGAGGTGCCTCATTCTCTATCACGCCCTCCACTGACCTTGGTAGTGAGGAAGTACGGAGATGCAGTGGTGCAGCCATCCGTTAGGGAACTAGGGTCAACCTTCTCCTGAGAACATACGCCACTCCAATAAGGAGGATATCACCCCTTTTGGATGGGTTCTTCCACTACCGTGGAGACGAGTGGCGTACAAAATGTTCGAGTGGGGGGGACCCTTCGTGAGAGGAACGAGGTCATGTCACCGTTTAACGTCATTTGCTGAGGACGTGGTGCTTGGCGGTTTAACATCCTGCATCTCGGACGAAGGGGGTTCACTCTGCACCCCTAGGACATACATAACTGGTACCCTCTGGTCCTTGGGGACGGGAAGGGACCAGTAAGGCTACGGTCAAGGGGGGTTGTGGAACGAACCATCAAGGTGTCCACGTTAGCGTGGCTATGCGAGGAAGCAATAGCCATTAGCATACCTATGCGAAGAAGCATTAGGCGAAGCAACGCTACGAGTGGTATTGTCCATAGGAATTTGAAATCACATCGTGCAAACCTGGAGGGTCACACGGGAAGAGTAATTGCCAAGCAAAGGAGTGTGCTTCGCGAAGCAGAGTGCCTTGGCCTTAGCATGGGGCATAGGTGTGAGTGGGAGGTGCTTCGCGAAGTGGAAAAGTGTTCACGGAGCACTGCCTTGGGAAGAAGAGGTGCCTCGCAAAGCAGGGTCCTACGACGCAGTCTGCTTCGCGAGGTGAAGCGATCCTGCCTTAGCATAGGGATCACTAGTATAGGTTGGGTGTTTCGCAAAGCATAAAAGCTCTGCGGCTGCCCAGGTTCCCTTGGGAATCCCCTTCCATCGTGAATGCCCTTGAGCTTCGCGAAGGGCATCCCTCTCGGAAGAGGGTCTCAAAACGAGACAAGGCAGAGGCATCTCACGAAGTAGAAGTACCTCGCGGAGCTCATGATTCCTGGGGAAAAGAGGGCTTCGCGATTCAGGAGAGGATAAGCCGAAAGGTCGGATTGTCCATCCCCAGGATTCAGGGGGAGTCTAGTATTTATTATGAAGGGGCACCACGAAGCAGAACTTGCACGCTGCCTCAAGTGCTTCGCGGCGCGCTCGCGAACGTCAACGTCGTCTGCGGAGGGTTACCTCCTCTGGAGCTTTGCGGCGGGCTCGCAAACGTCAAATGCTTTCACAGAGAATTACCGCCTCTGGATCTTCGCCAGGCCGCGAGGATCGGGGTGCTTTGCGGCGGTCCTTCGCGTCGGTCCTTCGCGACAGTGCTTCACGAGGCAGCGTGCCGTCCTTCTTTTTTATTCCTTCATTTCGTGCCATATTTTGGCACAAAAAATCCCCCCCCCCTCAGACTTGGAGCCGTGGAGTGTGAAGGGTCGAATTCTGAGGGAAAATCGCCAAAATTGTCGGCGGTTCGCGATGCGGCTTCGAGAAAGGTGCCAGCGGTGCTGACCGGGGCCCCAGATCTGGACGCGCCACGATGCTCCGCGTGGGTGAGGCGCGCCGCGATGCTCTGGGGTTACCGCCTATAAATAGGGGGGTCGACCTCTTTTTTCTTCATGTGACTTCCTTGTCTTTTTGGGCTCTCGGCATCGCGAAACTCCGCGTACTCCGCGACAGCCCTCCGCGAATCGAGCATCACGGCGAACCGCGGGTCTCCGACTCCGCGTCCGCGCCAAGTGAACCTCTGCTTGTCGGCCTTTCCCTGACATCGCGGCATGGTCTCACAATCGATCTTCATGACCCGGCTTCGAGATTCAGCTTCACGGTCTAGCTTCACGATCCAGCTGAAAAAATTCTTTTCTGAGGGCCGGAATCGAAATGGCCCGTCAAGAGGCTTTATTGGGGGTGCTTGGCGACGCTGCTCGTCGAGATGAGATGGACAATTGTCCAGGCCTAGGGGAGATGGTCCGGAGACACTCGGACCACACTTCTTTGACAGATCTGCTATCAGAGGGTCAGAAGGATTATCAGCAGTGTATGAAACTGCCATTTTACAGCTTCGGGCTGAGGGATGACGTCGTCATCCCTGAGGTGAGTAGGGACGGACCAGCTTGCTGGTTCAGAAGCATACCATGCCAGCAAAAATGGTTCAGGGTGGCCGATAGTCACGCACAAGAGAACTTCACACCTGTCACCCCTAACTATCTCTACAAACATGTGAACAACATTGACGGGAATCCACTACAACCGGAGGCGTCCCCTCCTCTCTACCATACCATGTTGAAGGAGGCTTTGCAGGATTCGAAGAAGGGATGGTCCGATTAGTGGGACCTGCACCAGGGCATCAACTTCACTGATGACTGGGCATGTGCCTACTAGGTAGGTGCCTCATGCGAGGATTTTGGGGCCGATCTGAGGAGAGTGGGGTTGTATGAGGCTGCATGGGCCTCCCAATTCCACATTTACCAACCCAAGATACTGATGCCAGAATTTCTGAGCAGATGGTCATCTAGGACCAATACCTTTCACCTGCATCACAAGGAGGTGGGCATCAGCCTGTGGGATGTCCACCAGATTTTTGGGGTTCCGAACTTGGGGGCCATGTATGATGAGTTCCTCCCCGTCATCAGTGCGTGGGAGGATACAGAGAAAATGTCGTGACTGGCGTCAGCGCTGATGGCACTTGTCCCTGGAGAGGACAAGGAGACAGTGAGGGATTTCCACTTTAGGAGATGGTTCAAATGCTTCCTTAATTTCTCAGAGAATCAAGAGTTCCCTCCGAGGCCTAGAACTTGTCCAAGGGAGGCCCAACGGGGCAATGAGCACTCGTATTGGCGGGTCTTGGAGGACAGCAAATGGAAGACTTGGGGTTTCAGTGTCAGCACTGAAAAACAGCCAATAGTCAGGATGGCAGCGTTCATCGTGGCTCTCATCTGTGGTTGGATCTTACCGGTGAGGGATACAAGCATGGGGGTGCGGCCCAACTCGTTTATTATGGGGTCGATGTTGGCCATGGGGTAGCGGATCAATCTAGGGAGTCCGATGCTCACCAAACAGTATAGAATTTTGCGGCATATTATAGAGGGAAAGATGACGCCAAGGATATACGAGACCATCCACCTCTTGTATGGGTGGATCGTAGTGCATATCAGCGGTATTTACGAGTATCCAAACCCCATTTTGCTGCTGAGATCGAACATCTACCCCTCCATACTGAACGCGGTTGGGAGCTTCCCGTTCAAACTAGTTGTTCTGATGGTGCTGAATCGGGTGTGGTGGGAGGATGAGTTTAATTTCCACCCCTTACCATTGCCGATGGGGATACATACTGATGACGGGTGGGGAACGGATGAACATCGGGCTTACCTCCTGGCCTTTCGAGGTGGAGTTTTGGTGGCACGAATAGATCGTGAGCCAATCTGCGAACCGTACACCCCACATCGGTTTGCGAGGCAATTTCGGTACCTCCAGCGGCTGACCCCACAGGTCTACTGGGAGGTGCGTTACGAGGAGCACCCATATGTGATGAAGCAGCTGTGGCTCATGTTCACACGAGAAGATGGGAATATGCGGATTGCATTGCCTCCATCCACCACCGCTTTCAGAATGGTGAGGGAGTATTCCATCAGTTGGAAGGCTGCTTACCCAGGGGAGATGCTGAAGCAACCAACTATCTGGGTCGGTGACGGTGGGCCTCCCCTATCCCGAAGTCGGGGTCGGAGGGTAGCTAGGGCTTCTCGCGGTAGCGGGGCTGCTATGGCGGCGAGACCCGCACCAGCAGAGGGTATGGCATCAACAGTGGATCCGGTGATTCTGGAAGAGCATGACCATCCGGAGGGGTGACCACCGAGGGGATTTCGTAGGATATCCACTCAGGGTAAGGAGAAGCTCATGCGTCATATCGACATAGCAGAGGATGCCGTCTTCCAGGAAGCATGGGACATTTGGGATGCCAACCGGCAATTCCTCAGCCCACCCGAGATATGGGCACACCTGAATCGCCTCGGGATGGAATTACTGGGAATAGGCCTAGTTCGTGATGGATTCATGGCGTCTCCGGCGAAGGCAGAATAGTACCTGGATGAACTAGAGGATTACGTCCACTCTAGTGGTGTCCCTCGCCCAATGACATTTCGGGTGAGGGTGCTGTTGAATCAAACGGTCCCCCCACAGTTATCGGATGCCGATCTGAGGGATCACTTTCCCCTACTGGAAGAATCAGAGGACTCCTCTCGTGAGGATGAGGCTGGAGGAGGGAGCCCGTTGGAAGAGGGCAAGGTCGGAGACTGAGGCTCAAATTCCGACGATTTTGCAGAGGCTCTTGAGGTAGCATTCCGAACATCTTTCCTTACGATCTGTTCTTGGGTCACTATGGACTTCTCACTGATGCTTGAGCCATGCAGGAGGAACTTGTTCGCATGCCTCATTCTCGCTCCTTAGCGGGTGATGATGCGGGACCTTCAGAACCTGCACCTATGGCTACGTCCAGTTCCGCATCTGGTGGGACCAAAGCACCCGAGGTGGCTCCTCCAGAATCTCCAGACCTTCCAACAGTATACGGAGAGCCTCGTCTCGGGGTCCCATCGGTACCGGCTCAAGAGAAGCACCAGGAGGTCGATCTCCGTAAGTCTCCTCTACTAGTCTCTTCGTTGTCACATGTAGACCATGCCAACAAACATTTACGCCCCTCTGTCGTACAGTTCTTCGACTGGCGTGGGCTGTTGCGGCAAGACTGGTCGGGATGTCTTGTGGAGCTCCTCCTAGGGGCATGCCGGTGATGGTGGAGATAGTCCCCCCATCTCCTCAAGCTATGATGCACATCACCACTGGTGGGACCACCAGTAGGGTCGTACCCGATGTAATTGAAGTGGACTCTGAGGAAGAGGATCAACTGGTCGGTCCCGGTCTTGTCACGCCTGCTTCGGCGCGAGGTGCCGTACTGGATTCAACACCGGATGTTGATTCTGTCAAGGATTTCCTGAGGGTGTATCCCACGTACGAGCCTTCCAATCGTGCAGACTGGGACAAAACAGCCTCCGACGAGGAAGACATCAGCATAGTTTACCGCCGGTCGTAGAAGCTGATCACACGCTTTATCAAGGACACCCCCAAGCGCAATGGCTAGCCGAAATGGAGAGGCTCCACTCGCGGTTGCGCGAACTATGTGCTGGGGGGTGGATTCCCAACGTCCTCACGCAATCATCCGAGATCTTATGGCTGAGAAGATCTGGGAGCATGATCGTTGGCTCAACGTGGGCTGGCAGCGGAGGAAGGCGACCAACATCAAGATGCTCCAGGAGGCTAAAGGCAAGGTCCAACAGATGCAGACCCAGGAATACGAACTTTCAGCCTCTCTTGATGCACAATCTGAGCTGGTCTCACGGTTGAAGGCCCAGCTGGCAGAGGCAGAAGAGCATATGAGGTAGACCTCTGGAGAGATGGCTGCTGTTCAAGCTGGCGTAGAGAGGGCCAAAGCCAGGACTGACGAACTGCGCCCCGCCGCTGCTGAGGAGGAGTGGGAGCTATGTCAGCGGAAGCAAGCCTTGGATGCCACAAGCCAAAGGGTGGCAGAGCTGCAACGCTCTATTGACGGGGTCAACCCGTACATGGGGGGAGTCGACCCCCGAGTATTGTAACAAAACCAATAACCTTTTATTTGGTACTTTTGTGCTTCACTTTTTTCTTCTTTGCTATGAATGTCGTAGCATACGATTTCCACTATTTGAATTTCCTTGTTACATCCCTAAAATGTTTTCCGGATGTTCGGTGACAATTCCCTAAGCCCACGTAGGTCGAGCCCGATGTGAGAAACAGGAGATAGTTTCCCTCTCATCCCACCTAATCATTGGAGTGGGGATCATGCTCCGGGCATCTAGGATTCGGATTACCAGTCCGGATTTCTGAAAGACGGGAAAGGCTTGATCGGAGAAGGAACTTCCAAGATAGCCGAATTACCGTTTCTTCAGCGTGCTCTTATGCATGAACGGGGCAATGCCAGGGGTGCTGAAATGGGTCCAAATAGATGAAAATGGTAAGTGTGAATCACGATACCCAAGATTCGGAACACTGTAGGGATGTCGTGACAATAAGGGAAAACCGTTAACCTTGGAGGAGAAGCGGTATCCTTAATGCGTTAGCCTGTAATGGGGACCACAAATGAGGTTCGACCGTTGACCTTGTTCGAAACACGGGACCATGTCACAAGTGTTGTTGATCAATCCTTCGGGACGTTGGCCCAGGACAATTGGCGGACTATAGGTCAAAAATCCATACTGTTACGGGGTCCTTCCAGACATGACCCATCTTCCGGAACGTTGTCCCAGGACGGTAGGTGAGCCGGTGCGGCATGAGACCAGGCCGTTAGGGGGTCCCGTGAGACATGAAAGGGGACGAGGGTCCGAATAAGGGCCACGCAATGCGTGGAATATATAGTGATGGTTTGTAAGAACAGAATCCAACACTTAGGTTGTTACACCACCGTGGTGGGAGTACGCCAGATGGGCGCATTAGTTTGATCATGGATCATTCCTTCTTTCAGACAGGGCCTCTCTGGCGAGGGGATCTGTCACTTCCTAATGGGATCTTGAGGCATCCTGAACTTGTTCAGGGTAGAACCACAGTTTAGTGTCATGCGTTGAGGAGACATGGACTCTTGTAGTTTAACGTCATACGATCGGACATGGAATAAAAGGGACGATCCAAGGGAACGTGTGGCGCGATAGATATGAAACCGACGTTAATGAGGATTTGGAGTCCAAATCATGCCACATACCCCTGGAGGAAACTCTTCGGGTCGAGGGACCAAGATTAAGGATTAGGCTGGACCAGTGGGGAAGTACCCGAGTGCTCTTATGTACCCCATGAGGAATGGAATCAAGCCATATGTAGTTCTGAAAGCGTAGTTTAACATCATGCAGGACGAGGAGCAGCCCGACTGTGTTGGTACACATCCTGCCAAAACTACTAAGCCCACGTGTGTCGTGCTCGGTGTGGGAAACAAGCAGTAGTGGTGGGAATTTCCCGACACAGAAAGGGGATGGTTAGGGAAAAGGGACGCTCGGTGAATACCGGACCAATGACACTAACACGATCATTTAGCGCACCTAGATGCGCGAAGAGAAAGAGCCGAGTACGATGGAATTCCACTTGAACATGAGAAAGTGGAAATGTGAGAATCATGGTGCTCGAGATTTAGATCACGATGATGGTGGCATGACAATGGAGGATAACTGATGACCGTGTTCGCAACACAGCATCCTGTCGCATTAGCCTAGAATGGGGACAAACAAATGAGGGTCGACCTTTGACCTTGTTCGAAACACGGGACCATGTCACAAATTTCGTCAAATATCCGTAGGGATGTTGGCTCGAAACGAATGGATGGCCCTTAGGTACAACATTCATGGAGAGTCCTTAAGCCTAGTATCCATGTCGTCCGAGGGTCCTTTTGGATGTGGAAGAGGATGAGGATCCAAATAGCGAGACCACGATGCTTGGTCATGGGACGATGGGAATGTCCCTGTGAAAATTCCCACACTTCAGGATCTTTGTCAAAACACATCTGAATACGGAAACGAGACGTATTAGATAGAGGGAGAAGATTCCTTTCCCATAGGGAGATCTTAGTTTAGGGTCGTAGAATTCGGACCATGGATGAGAGGAGTCATAAGAGGCACATGGCGGAGTAACTCAAACACCTGACGTGAATGGGAATAGGGGGTGTGTGCGGTGCGATTAACAACCTGCCGTGAATGAGGACTTAATCCCATACCACACCGCACGACCTCCTTAGGAGAGGTTTTTGGTCAAAGGATAGAAAGCGAATGTCAGGCTGGGCCTGGGGGGAAGTGTCTAGGCGCTCCTACGTATCTCATAAAGATGAGAATCAAGCCATATGTAGTTTTGGAAGGTGACATGGTTAGGAATCAGTGCCAGGGGAAAAGGGGAGTGCGGGCGTGGCACATGAACTAAATGAAGCGGAATTTGATGTATCTTGTTTGTTCTATAAGGTGAATGGTTTTTATTTGTGAAGCGACAGGCCTAGAATAGTTGGTCGTGATGTCGCCACAAGGATCAAGTTGTGATGGGCATTGAAAAATGGCATGGAACGTGACCAATACCCAACGTGATGTCATCTACAATGTGGTCACCACAATGCAGTTCCATTTTTCATCGTGCGGCCAGGACGATAATGTCATAGTTTAGGGTCATAATATAGGACCAAGCATGCATTTTATCGTCATGCAGCGCAGACGTAGCAGAGACGATGCTAGGTGGGGAACGTGCATAGAGTTATAAAACACAATTGATGGAGACATGATCCAACATCAATTTGTACACCAATCGGGGAGGGATACCTTAGGCCGAGGGGCCTATATAGAGGTAAGAGGTGAACCTGGGGGAGAGACTGGCTCCCTAAATGGGTTGTACCCGAAGATAGGGCGTCCAGGCGGTCCTACGTATCCCATGATGATGGGAATCAAGCCACACGTAGTTCTAAAGGGTGCCTTTTAATGTCATGTTGGACAAGGAATGGGAGGGATATCCCTCAGAACTGGGGTTCACGTGGTGCAGCCATTGCAAACCTGACGTGAATGAGGACATAATCATGCACTACGCCACGCGGTCCTGTAGTCGGGGTCCTGAAGGCAGGATCAAAGAGGTGAACTTTTTTAACTCAAGATGGACCCAAAGACAAGGGGTCTAGGCATTCCTACGTATATTATCAAGATTGTAATCGGGCTGAACGTAGTTCCAGATGCGAATCTTAGTTTATGGTCTTAGAGCTCGGACCGTGAATGGTGACGACTTCCCAAGTAAGAACAGATGTCAACCCGATCCCTAAGCCCACGTGGGATAAAATCGGTGTGGGAAACAAGTGGGGACGATCCTTATCGCAATACTTGGGGAACCCATCAAAGGGGAGACGACAGAGATCCCCAAAGGACACCTTTGACGTGGCTTGTTTCCCCAACGCGCGGACGTGCATGGAGGAAAAGCACCAAAAGTTCCGAGACATCACTTGGACACAGTGA
This sequence comes from Viscum album, assembly GCA_963277665.1. Lineage (NCBI taxonomy): Eukaryota > Viridiplantae > Streptophyta > Magnoliopsida > Santalales > Viscaceae > Viscum > Viscum album. The sequence continues at coordinate 220,753,605 of OY728158.1, forward strand.
AGAGATGAAGGGTGTGAATTGTGCACCCAACATTTTGGGCTTAATGGATTGGCTTGGCGATAGAGGAAAACCATTAACCATGGTGGAAACACAGCGTCCATATTGTGTTAGCCTGAGGTGGGAACACCAAACGAGCATCGACCGCTGACTATATTCGCAATGCGGGATTTTATCAATTCATTGTCCGAAACCCTAGGGGGCGTTGGCCCTTAATTGTAGGAGATCCCTTGGGCGTAGTATCCATGCCATTCTTGGGGGTCCCTCTGGGTGTGAAAGATGATGGAAGCCCTGATGCAGGGATACACAAACCCTAGAAAGCGGGTGCGGACATGTCTGATTAAAGCTTAGCATTCCAGGTAATAAACCAGAGTACTATTAGGCACATTGGTGAACCACCAAAAAGGGATCGACGAGACAGATCAGTAGGGAGAGGTACATGGCGTAGTCATTACGAGACCGATGTGAATGGGGATGTAGTCCTACACCACACCATATAATCCCTTCATGGAGGAATGATAGGCCATGGGTCCAAGATGGGATGATGATTCCCGAGAGATGGGGCTGGACCTGAATCATGGACATTCAGGTCGTCCTACGTATCCCATGAGGATGGGAATAAAGCCACACGTAGTTATCTAAATGTCATTTAACGTCATACGGGACGAGAAGGGGAGTAATATACCCATAAACAAGGGAGGTGTGCGGTATGGCGAAGAAGCCGACGTGAATGAGGACGTAGTCCCACACCACACTGTACACTCTTATAAGAGAGGACCTGGGTCGTGGCTCGGAAAGGCCAAGGGGCCTGATGATTAGGCATTATTCATGATGACCTGAACTGCTTGTAGTTTAACGTCTTGTAATGAGGACGAGGGTCGGGGACCCGAGAAGGCCATGGGGCCTGAGGATGGGCGTCGTAGGAGGAGGTATACGGCATGGTACATGATCTCGACGTGAATGAGGACGTAGTCCTACACCACACCGTACACTCCAGGTAGGAGGTTTGGCGGAGGGGCCCGAGAAGGTCAGGGAGCCTAAGGTCAGGTATCAGTCAGGAAGGCCAGATGGGTCTGCAGTTTAACGTCTTACATGAGGACGGGAGTCGGGGACCCGAGGAGGCCAAGGGGCCAGAGGCTGGGCCTCGTAAGGGGAGGCGTATGGAATGGTACATGATCCAGACATGAATGAGGATGTAGTCCTACACCACACTGTACACCCCTATGGGGAATCGGGGTCGTGGGCCCGATCACTAGCACAACCCGGGGGGAAGTTTGTCACCTCGGGATGGGGCATAACGAATCACTGCACTCTATGTCTGGGACATCCCAGGGTGGACATGAAGATCTAGGACACTATTGACCGTGTTCGAAACACAACGTTCCTATGGTAACCTGATATGGGAGGAACAAATGAGCGTCAACCACTGACCAAATTCGCATCGCGGGACTTGTATCGGCTTGTTGCTTGAAAACCCTCGGGGGCGTTGGCCCGTAACGGTAGGAGAGCCCTTGGGAATTGTATCCAGTCCGTTCTTGGGGGTCCCTCTAGGTGTGAAAAATGATGGAATCCCAGTGATGGAGTGGGTGAAGCATAGTTGTATCCATCCACGAAAGAGGCAAACAACTCCACGGGGATGTGCAACCGGGTTGAGGCTTGCAAGATGTTAGTTGGGGAAAAAGTGTGCACCATGCCATGTCTTGACCCGAGGGGAAGATTTTGGCTTTTGGGCTGGGCCAACGGATTAAATATTCTGGCATTTTTACGTATCTCATGAGGATGAAAATCAATCCATACGTAGTTCATGAAGTCCATGCAGTTTAGCATCGTGCGGTGAGGACGTGGGAGGATAGAAGAATGGGAGTGGGCACATGGTGCGACCCTTACGATCCTTGTGTGAGCGGGGTTGTATGAGAAGGGATAAGAAAGCCTACTCCCTGCTACACAAATATCCTCCAAGGAAACTATTACCAGGGGGGATAGTGGAAGGGAAAAGCTTGGGGATGGGCTCCGGACGAGGCGTCTGAGCATTCCTATGTATCCCATGAAGATGGGAATCAAGACACATGTAGTTCTTGAAATGCAGTTTAACGTCATGCGGGACGAGGAGCATCTCATTTGGGGATATGTATGGTACGACAAGAAATCCGACGTGAATGAGGATGCAGTCCCACACCATACCGTACAATCCCATAAGAGGGTAAGTCGGGGAAAACCAACTTTCGGTTTAACGTCTCACGGTGATGACGGGGGGCCAAGGGCCTAAGGAGGACAAGGGGCCTGAGGCAGAGCCTTGGTCAGGAACGCCTGACTAGCTTGCAGTTTAACGTCTTGCAGTAAGGACGGAGATGTAGTTTAAGGTCATGCGGGACCATCTCGTAGTTTAGGGTCGTGCAGGACCCTTTCGCCCTAGGAAACGTATCGCTTGAGGAATTTTGCATTGGTGGGAGGGGTTATACGTTCTCCATTCGTGGTCACCAAGGAGTATGCTCCATTGGGGTAAACCTTATGGATGATATAAGACCCTCCCATTTGGGTTCTAATTTGGGTGGTTTCCTACCGGGAATCATTGGCGCTCGAAGGGCCAGTACCAGGTCTCCCTATAGAAAAGAGTGGAGATGAACCTTCTTGTTGAAGGCCCTCGCTATCTTATCCTGATGCCTTTCCAGATTGTGCAGGGCATGAAGCCGGTTCTCGTCCAGTGCGTCTAATTCAGTTAGATGGATCTCGACTATCTCATCTGATGTCTGGTGATCATAAACTGCATTTCGTAACGACAGCAGCTGGATCTTAATGGGTTGGACGGCCTCAGCTCCATACACCAGGGAATATGGGGTCACTTGGGTAGAGTTTCGAGTCATCGTCTGGTAAGCCCAGAGGGCATTGGGGAGCTTGTCCGGCCAACTTTTCTTGTTCTGACCAACCATCTTCGGCAGAATGTTATAGAGGGTCTTGTTGAATGCCTCGATCTTTCCATTCGCCTGCACGTGGTAGCAGGAGGTATGGTTTGATCAGATGTCATACTTGGCGTACAATTTCTTTAGTTCAGCCGCCCGGAATTTGGGGCCGTTATCAGTGAGGATGGCGTGAGGGACTCCAAACCGATTGATAATTTTGGAGCTCACAAAGCAAAGATGGAACGGGCCTTGACCTCTTTGAGAAGAACTGCCTCTTCCCACTTGGAGAAGAAATCTGTAGTAGTCAGGATGAACCTACATTGGCGGGCTTTTTCCTGTGGATACGGTCCCACTACATCAATTCCCCATACCGCAAATGGCCATGAGTACTTAGTGGGGTGGAGGGGCTCCGGCGGCCGATGCAGTAAGTTGGCGTGTACATGGCACGCGTGGCATCTCTTGGCATATCCAATAAAATCGTGGATCATAGAGGGCCAAAAGTACCCCAACCTTCGGATTTGATGGGATAGCTTCGGCACAACATGATGGGCGCCACAGGAACCGGTGTGAACCTCTTGCATAACATGAGGTATCTCTACTCCTTGGATGCAATGGAGGAAGACACCATCGAAACTCCTCTTATAAAAGATTTTTTCAAGACATGGGCCTCTCTTGAGGGTAAAATTCCGGGCGTGGCGTCGGATTCGCTCGCGCTCGTCCCGGTCATCCGGGAGGCGACCATTTTGGAGATTCTTGATAAAAGGTGCCCCCAGTTGGGAGTGGCTTCAACCACTGCGTCTGACGAACCCGGGGCCCTTGTCGTGGAGGGTCTAGCAGTGAGATGACTTACCCGCAGTCCATCATTGTCCTCTTGGGTGACAGGGGCAATGACTCTCCGGTGTGCCACTTATATGATCAAATCATCTTGCTCAGGTTCTGCGAGCGATGCGGCTAAGCCAGCCAGGGCGTCTGCTTGGTCATTCTGCGACCGTGGGACATGGGTAACCTCTGGTCGAGAAGAGAACTGGGCCATTAGGTGGAGGGTGTACTCCAGCAATGGTGTGAGCTCTAGCTTCCTGACGACATAGTCGCCATTAACCTGTTTGATTGCCAGCTCGGAATCTCCCTTCACATGTAGATGGGGCACATGGATCTCAAGGGCCAACTCGAGGCCGGTGATGAGAGCCTGGTACTCTGCCTCGTTGTTCATACAACCTTCTGTCAACAGGAACGAGTATGGCAGGATGGCCTGCGCTGGGGTAATAAATACAATACCCAGGCCCACTCTGTTGAGCTTGGGATCGTTGATCCTCCTACCAGTGGAGCTCCGGGAGGCGCCGTCGAAATGCATTTGCCAACACGGGACAACATGATCGACTGAGAGGATAGTCTCATCAGGAAAATCTAGGTCCAGGGATTGATCTGCGGAGGTTGGATGGGCAGCTAAAAAGTCTGTCAATGCCTGTCCCTTAATGGACTTCTGATGTACAAACCTGATATCAAATTGCTGGAGAATCACCACCCACCATGCTAGTCGGCTAGTCAGCATGGGGCGGTTCAGGATGTACTTCAGTGGGTCTACCCGGGAGACCAATTGCACCTCATGGTGCTGCAGGTAATGTCCAACTTTTTCACGGCGAAGACAAGCGCAATGCAGCTCTTTTCGATAGGGGAGTATCTGACCTCTTTATCGAGAAGCATGCGGCTGAGGGAGTAAAGATTGTTCTCAGTACCCTCGTTATTTTTCTGGGCGAGCAGCGCACCGAGGGATCTCTCCAGGGCAGTCACATAAAGCACTAGCGGCTTTATGAGGACAGGTGGCATCAAGACCGGAGGTTAGAGCATATACTTCTTGATTTCCTCGAAGGTGGTCAGACACTCCTCATCCCATTCGTAGGCGGCTCCCTTCTTCATGAGCTGGGAAAATGGCTTACACTTGCCGGCCAGATTGGCGATGAATCGGCGTATATAGGCTAAGTGGCCTTGAAGGCCTCGAAGTTCCCGAATATTTCTTGGGGGAGACATTTGGATGATGGCCTTGATCTTCTCTAGGCAGATCTCGATACCTCGGTATCTGACAACAAAGCCTAGAAACTTCCCAGAGGTGATCCCGAAGGCACACTTCAACAGGTTCATCTTCAGGTGACGGGAACGGAGGAAACCGAACACTTTCTCAAGGTCTTTAAGATGGTCCTGGTGCTGACGTGATTTGACTACGAGGTCATCCACATAGAATTCCACCAATGTCCTGCGAATCGGCTTGAATATGCGATGCATGGACCTCTGATAAGTGGCACCTACATTTCTCAAACCGAATGGCTTAACCTGGTAGCAAAAGGTACCTTGGGGAGCCCTGAAGGCAGTGGACTCCTCGTCTTAGGGGGCCATCCGGATCTGGTTGTACCCGGAATACCCTTCCATAAAAGAGAGAGCTTGGAACCCGGCCGTGGCGTCAATCAATAACTCCATCACTGGGAGTGAGAAGTCATCCTTTGGGAAGTTGTGATTAAGATCATGAAATTTTATGAAAACTCTAATCTGCCCATTATTCTTCTTGACTAGCACAATGTTGGCAAGCCACTTGGGGTACTGGAAATCCTTAACGATGTTGGATTTGATTAGCTTGTCAACTTCACCCTCAACCATAGCACCATGAGAAGGGTGCATCTTCCTGGGGGGCTGCTTAAACCCACAATGTTTTGCCGGGAGGCCCAGACGGTGAACAGTTACCTGGGGATCCAGTCCTGGCATCTTGTTGTAACTCCAAGAAAACACATCACAGTGCTTTTTGAGGAAGTATACGTACTGCTGCCGCTCCTCGGGGGACATGGCTGCACTGATCAATGTGGGTTTTCGATCTGCCTTGCTACCAAGGTTCACCTGTACCAGTTCATCAGTCGTGGTAGAGACACCTTCTTCAACAGCGGGGGGAGCATCGTCCAGGTCTTTCTCCCCACCCGTGGGGGAGCTTCCCGCGATGGGAGATACTTCTGGGCTATCAATTCCTGAGGGGAAGCTGGTGCCAGCTTGAGCAGTAGTGGTCATCATATCTAGTGATTCACTTGCTATTGAGACCATAGCAATGAAGGCAGTCGACCCTATCCCATCTGGCCTTCGGCCTAAGGGGCCACGTTTGATAATATCAAAGTAGTGGTGACGTGTCGGCCTGTGTCAGTTAATTCCAGCCCGGTGGAAGAGACACGTATGGCGCACCGCCGTTGTCATAATCTTGACATTCTGGTACCGTACAAGGGTAGGAGGTTCTGGGATGACATGATCCTGGTTGATGTAGGAGTATGAGGTGATTTTTCACCATCGCTTGGACACGGGAACATGCCATCCCTGCGTACCCGAAACAACAAAGCATTGCCCCATGTCGGGGGTCGTGTCCTCCAACCGGTGGATCGGGAGGATGTAGGCGTCATCCATGTTTTCCCAGGGATCACTTGTGATCGGGGCGGGTTTATCCTCACTTACTAGGATTTACTTATCCTTACTTTTGTAATAACCTGCATCCAGATAGCGGGCCTCACAATAAGCGAAAGGGTACACGTCTCCTTGGAGCACGCCTACTCCACCATTGAGCGAATATTTGAGGCACTGGTGATACGACGAAGGGACCGATGCATGTAGATGGAGCCATGGCCTACCCATCAATGCGTTGTAGGCGGTGTCCTGAGAGATGACCATAAACTCTGTGCTAAAAATTAAGCTACCGAACTGAGTCTTCAGGCGGATCTTGCCGACTGGGGTTTGCTCGGTCTGGTCGTACCCTTGGATTTTGAGGTCAGAGGGAGTTAAATCACCTTTAGACAGACCCAGCTTTCACAACGTCCGTGTTGGAATTAGATTGATTCTGGAACCCGTTTCAACGAGGCGGTAGCGGACTTCCACGCCATTGAAGTGTCCAGTGATGTACAGTGGGAGAATGTTCCCCTGTATAGGAGGGTCCTCATCTTCACCGGAAAACGAGATAACTGCCTGACATTCGGTTTTTTCAATCGTCTCGGTATGGAAGTCTTCTGCAGCTGCTACCTCCGTCTCAAACTGGAGGGGGCTCTTTAGGGCCTCAGCATGTGCCTTGCACAATTCGGACAAGAGGCAAAGGGCCTCGAGGATAGAAAGCCTTTCCGGAATTCCGGACCGGTGCTTCAGGACATCATTCTTTCGTGCCAAACGCGAACCTCTTCTTACAGGAGGTCGGTCAGCATTGGGTGGCATAGCGGGTCCTGCTAGTTGAACTGACGATCTGCTAGTACTGGGCATATCATGATTCCTACTAGTAGAAGCCTGGAGAGTAGTTTCCGGACTAGGATTGGGCAGCGGAGGCTGGCCTGTAGCCGGGCAAGACTGACTTTGATACGAACGAGGCAGCTCTCCCTGATCTAGTAGCACGAACGGCGGTCGAGGTAGAGCCAAGGGCGTTAGATGGGGTTGTGCGTGCTGAGCTCTGCGATGAGCCTGCTGTCTGGTCTCAGTAGCATGCATGGCTTGACTGAAAGTGCCTGCTGACGTACCTCAATGACTGGCGCGGTTGCGATTCCACAGACATTGACGTCGGCTGGAAACATTGTGGAGGTTCACTTGGCACTCCCCCTCGTCGGGAGTCATATAGGGCTTTACCAGCTCCACGGTGTTAACCAAAGCGTACCCCTGGCTGTCGCTTGAGGAGTCATCCACCACTGGGTGGATTTTAGGAGGAATCCCATTTTAAGGGGGCATAAAGTTGCCGAGAGTGCGGGGGTGACGACGGAAATGGCGGTGCGTGTTGCTTCTTCTTGCGTCGCCGCTGCTTGACCTTTTGGGAAGAGGTCGACTGTGAAGAAGATGCAGGGGTACCAGCTACTTCTTCTGAAGGTTCCGGCTGCTTCAGGTGTGCCCGGATGATACCATGGGTATGGAAGACGGTTTTTCAAGCCATCCAGTCGTCGTATTTCCAGGATCTGCGGTTGGGAACCTGCTGCCACTCGCATTCGCTGTCGCTACCGATCTCTGACCCTGCAAAGACACCCGCCACATGCACTGGTGCTGGGCCCAACCTGACTATGTTGTTTTTGACCTAGTCTTGAAGCCAGTCTTTAAACACATAGCATTGCTTGAGGGTGTTCCCCAGAATCCGATGATAAGTGCAGTAGTTGGGGTGATCGGTGAGATTCGCCTCAGCCGGCCTTCTGCACTTGGGCATACGCACAATCCCTTGCTCTAGAGCACTTCGGAAGTAGCCAAAGACCAGATTTTCATTGAACGAATAAGTATGGTGCCTTATTTCCAGATAGGGGCCCTGGGGGCCTGGCCCTAATGAGGGTCCAGAGGGGCTTTCCGAGGAGGTGGCACCTGTTTGTCTCGCCTACGTGGCAGTGGCGCATTGCGCGGGGGACCCTGTCGATTCTTAGGCGGTCGCTGCTGGGCAGGAGCCTGTGCTTGAGGTGGAGGACCTCTACGGGGTTGCGGGACTGGTGTCGCCGGTAGTAACTCCAGCTTCCTCGGGGCTTCTATTTGGGCCACCGCGGCGTGTTCAGCCCTGGTGGTCCTCCTGGCTGGGATCATAGGGGGCGACAAACGTGCCTAACTATCCTGTTTCAGGGCTTCCTCAAGGCGTTGCGCCTTATCTGAGAAATCTCTGAACCCTCCAGGGTAGTTCTAGGTAATAAGGGAGGGTACCAACTCCTTTTTGACGTTCCCCACACACATCATCAGTAATTGCTCCTCAGTCAGTGGCATATCGAGGGAATACGTAAGTCCCTTCCACTGGGCGATGAAAACTGCATCCCACTAATCAGGCCTTTGCATGAACTTGAAGAGGTCTGCAATGCTGGTCTTCCATGTGGTGGAGCTGAACTGGTACAAGAACTGCTGCTAGAGGTCCTCCCAACCGGTCACCGATCCGATAGGGGGTTGGTTGTACCAGATGAATGCTGGGCCTTCCAATGTCTGTACGAAACACTGGAGTTTGCCGGCTTATTGCTGAGCCAGGGTCCCCAGCAAGGGGCCACACCTGGAAGAAAAATGTTCCAAGTGCTGGGGCGGGTTCCCTATCCCGTTGAAAGGCGAGAAAGTGGGGTTCCCAAAATCTGGAGGTGCGGGCATATCATCTACCCACGCGGGATACGGCTTGCCATCCGGTGGGACCACCACCTGCTGCATTTCCAATGCTTCAAGGCGGGCTATGAGTGCCGCAATAAGATCATCTGGGCGGGGGTCCCTGTCTTGAGGGGGATCCATAACCATAAGTGCATTGTCAGGTTCTTCAACATGGTAGACGACTTCAGCAGCTCGTGGATCAACTGGCAGAATATCCTGCGAGGCGACTGGGGGACCCTGGACTGGATTCTTCAGATTGCCCCATCGCTCGGGAGGGTTTGGCGAGACGTATCATGCCCTCTTGTCGTACGTTCCGGCTTATGCCCTGTCTACGGCAGTAGCATGATCAGGGTTGCCCGAGGCATCTCACCGGGGGGAACTTTTTCCTGCCCCTACTACCCTGGCCTGGGATTACCATAGTCGGGTCACCGCTCTACAGCGCACTCAGCCAAGAGTTCGTCAACCAGCCTCTTATGCTTAGCAAGCTTCTTGCGTAACATGGCCTTCATGGGATCTTTGTCTGTTTTCTACACAAAGGCGGACAGGTCGGAGTTCTTGAAAGTTCCGACGTGCTCCTTACCCTTGCCGGTTTTTGGACCGAGTACCAGCGACTTGGTGGGTACGAGGAGGCCTATCAGGTTCCTCTGCTGATGGGTAACCCTCCCTGACGGGTCCAGCAGTGGCGGTACACCCTTGGGGGTAAGTCTCCACAAAGGAATTCAAGCTCTTCTTCCTTGTCCATGACGTCAGCCATGTGGGCTGCGACCCCTCTCGAGGGCATGTCATCGATGTTATATAGCGAATCGGGCTGCCATCAGATATGGTCGAAGAGGGGAGAGGCATAGTGTCCCCAACCACGGACTTGCACATGGGGGGTAGCTTCCCTGAAGATTCTGCGGAGTTCTTTAAAACTCTGAACACATTTCCGTTGAAGGGCGCTCCGACGGCCGGGAGACTCGGGGCGCTGGGCCACAAAAAGTGCGGCCGAATCGATCAGGCGGCACTGCTCGCCGATTTCTTCAAAGTGCTCTCGACATCTAGGGTACACCACCCATTCGTAACGAAGGCGACAGTGTGTCTCCCATAGGGTTCGACAAAAGCACTCCACTTCGTCAGGGTAAGAGACTCTGGTACGTGAAAATTCAGCGCTGCCGTCAGCCAGAACTTCTCCGGGATGTAATCAACTGCAAGAATACTCCAGAAGCTCCTTGGTTCAGACTTAGGGTCTGGCCCTGTGTTGGCCCACTCGTCAACCGGGGTCGGCTGAGGGACCGGTAGCAGTACCGAGGAAGACCTCTGGGATATCAAACTCAGCGACGTAGAATACAGCGAACGTGCTGACTGGCCGCCGAATTCTGGACCATCCTCCGAAGAGCAAGGTGACCTGGCCACGATGTCACGATATAAGGGGCTGATAGCCACAGCTTCCAGAACAGGAGTTGCGGCTCCCGATGATAGGTCGTGTGGTCACTCTACCACCATTGGCCCCCAAAATAGCTCCCCATGATCTCTGGTAGAGGTAGAGGGTGCTTCTGGGGACGATGGAGATGATTGCGTGGTCGAGACCTGCGGATTTCCCAAGATTTCTTCCTCCTGGATGTACCTGCGGAGAAATATGGGAATCTGGTGGACCTCATATTCCGGGAGAATGAGGCTAACACGTCTGGTTCCTGCCCCAGTCCTTGAAACGGAGGAGCGGGGAGAAGGTTCCGTTGCTGAGTCGCATTCCGCCTCCGAGTCGGAGAAGCTGGAAGGTTTGATCTCCACCCAGGCCTTCCCAGGATTCTTATTGTGGCAGTGACGACCCGCCTTCCTACCCCGGGGTGGCTCTTCGGGACAGGGTTGATCCCTATCATGCAGTCTCGGGGTGGCGCTGGCGCCGTGGCGGAGAGAACCCCCAATCGAGATAGCCGAGGTGCGAGGGGCACCAGGGAAAATGTCGAAGGGTACGTGGGGAAGACCTCCATGGACAACACCCATGTAGGCGGAGCCTCTGTGGGAATTGGCAGGATCATGGGGAGGACCTCCATGGTCGACGCGGGCGGAGCGAGGCTGGCCTTCACTCCCCATGTTGCTGGGGTGAGGAGGACCTTAACCGGTTGCAGAGAGGACGTAGGGAGGGCCCCCACGTTGAAGAAGGACAAGATAGACGGCGCCTTCAGGTTGGCGGTCGGGGGCAGGAGGATGGACTCCATACCCTGTATAGTGGGCGCGGGAAAGGTTTCCATGCTGAGCATCACTGCCGTGGGGTAGGTCTTCCTTCGGGATGGGGGTAGCGCGAGGCATACCTCCATGATGAACTTCGGAGCGGGGAAGGCCCACACTCTGTGGAGTAGTGGTATGGGGAGGGCCTCCGTACGGGGTGACATCACCGCGGGTTAGTTCGGGGCGATCACCACTTGGGTCTGCAACCCGGAGAGTCAACCCAGCCTGCTCGTGGGGCGGTTGGGGACTCGATCCTGGTTGGGTGAAAAAGTTCCCCTGCTTAGTGTATGCAGGGGCTTCATGATACACGTCGGCGGTGGATCGGGCCACTGTAGCTGTCGACGTTGACGTGCCTGGGAAAGCGTCCTCTGCCCGGGCCCGGCGCTGACGTCGGGTCAGGCGAGTTGGTGCAGGTGGTGTAGGGGCATGGCCTACCGGCTCTCCCTGCAAAGTCGAACGGCAGCACTGACGCGGCCGGGCGGGAGCTCTCGCCTGGAGCCCTTGGGTCGGGACCCTGAGCGGGCTGATCCGGACGGCGCCCGCCTCAAGAGCGTAAGGCGAGGAGTCGTCAAGGCGTTCCAGGGACAGGCTCCCGAAACGGTTGAACGTTGGGGTGGGGAGCTGGGGCTCCCTGCGCGGCCTATTAGGGCGACGTTGACGGTGGGGCCTGGAGGCCTCCAGGTCCAAGCGGGCCATATCCCGAGTCGGGATGACACCTTCCTCCTCGTACCTGCACACGAGGTTGTTGATCACCCTTCTCTAGATGACCTCTGATGGGGAAAGGGGACGTGGGCGCCCCGTATTCCGCGATGTGGCGACCATCATGGCGGTAGCGGCGCCATGTGGGGTGGCTGCGGCGATGTTGCCCCTTTCCTGCGTAGGCTAGCGTGTGGTGATCGCGTCTCTGTAACAGAAACCTGGTTCTTGAGAAACGAAGGGATCAACTCATCAACACCGAGAGGGAAGAGTATTGACATCTAGTGCCCCAACGTCTTTCCATTCTCCACATCTGTAAGAAGGATCCACACCAACACACTGCAGAACGGAGTGCCCCATGTTCTACCGCCCCGACTTCCAGTGAGTTTCACGACAGGCCCGCTATTTTCTTGGCGGGACCAGGCACCAGATATCTAGATCCGGTGACATGTCAATATACTGGTGTATCGAGCACTACTAATCTTCACATTGAGGAGAAAAAATTCACGCCGGGTTCACCATTTTTGTTTCTGACGCTTTCGTCGGGGCGCTCGCACACATCCGTCTGGGGAGGAGGACGCACTGTGCTTGTTGCCCCGCGTTCCCTCTTTCCAAAGGCGGGCAGCATTCGCTCCTTATTCAGGGACGTCTTCTACTTGATCGAAACAGGATGATGGGATTTCAGTTATTCCTTCTATGGATTCTTCCACAGAACTTATCACCTAGTCCGGGTCTCCCTCATAGATTTCATACGTAGTTCATGAAACTCTTCCCAGTGCCATATTTCCATGGACGCCGGTTAATTACACTTCTTCTGTCAGGACATTCCAAAGGGTCCGGTCAGGGCGACAACCTTCAGTTGGGGGAGTAGTCACGTTGAGGCATCAGTAGCATGTCGGGATACTGGAGAACCTGGCATGTCTGTCTATTATCCCTTGTCACAGGGCTTCTCGAGTGCGTGGAAGCCCGAGGCATCCCACATCGAGCGCAGATAATTATATGTCATATACACATATCTGAGGTTTTCCTCAGCTTCCCGTGTTTAACATAGGGTACGCTGCGAGTTTAACGTCCAGCGGAGACAGATCAACCCAATCGGAGAATTATCTAGGATAGATCGGATTGAGGGATTTCCCTTGAAGGGATGCCGATACCAATGCCATCCCATGGGAAGCTGTGAAGAGGAGCATACCGACATGGTCTCACTGAGATATGACGATCCGGGCGAGAATCAGGTTGGGTGATAGGTGGATGAATGGAGTGGAGGAGGAGTGAAATGGGACCATCGCAGGTGCGACAGTGAAATTGGGCTTGAGCCTTGAAGAGGCTTCCTACTTATCCCCGTGGAAGGGAATAAAAGTCCACGTAGTTCGGGATGGTGCCGACAAACCAATGTGAATGAGGACATTGGCCTGATGAATGTCGTCAGCGAACCAACTTGAAGGTGGACCTTGGTCTGATGGGCATCGTCAGCGTACCGATGTGAAGGTGAACCTTGGTCCAATGAGAGATGGGCTTGAACCTCGGGTAGGCTTCCTACGTACCACGCCTTGACATGGATCAAATCCTCGTAGTTCAAAGGGTTTCATCGGTGAACCGATGTGAATGTAAACCTGTGGTTCCGCTAGTAGTTGGCTTGAACCTCAGGAAGGTTTCCTACGTACCATGCCTTGACATGGATCAATGTCCTCGTAGTTCAGGTTGTGGAATAAAGTTTAACATCATGTGGGATGATAGTAAACCCTGACGTGAATAAACGACGGGCGGTGGGTGTCGTTGAACCGACGTAAATGTGGGACCTTGGCCCGATGGGAGATGGGCTTGAACCTCTGGGAGGATTCCTACGTACCATGCCTTGACACGGATCAAAGTCCTCATAGTTCAGGTTGTGGAATACAGTTTAACATCATGCGGGACGGGGTGGAACTCGATGTGAATTGGATGAATGGTGGGCTTGAACCTCGTGGAGGCTTCCTACGTACCATGCCTTGACATGGATCAAAATCCTCATAGTTCGGAAGGGGCTTCGTCGGCGAAACGACATGAAGGTGGACCTGGGGGGTCCACTTGTGGTGGGCTTGAACCTCGTGAAGGCTTCCTACGTACCATGTCTTGACATGGATCACAGTCCACGTAGTTCGGAATGGATGAGTCACAACGGCTTGCTGTCAGACCAGAATGTAGTTTAACGTCATGTTGGATGGGGGCAGGAGCCAATGTGAAGAAATTAAGGGTAGACTTGAACCTCAGGGGGGCTTCCTACATACAATGCCTTGACATGGATCAAAGACCTTGTAGTTCAAATGGGTGTGTCACAACGGCTTGTCGTCGGACCGGAATGCAGTTTAACATCATGTTGGACGGGGATGGGACCCGACGTGAATAAATGATGGGTGGGCTTGAACCTCAGGGTGGATTCCTACGTACCATGCCATGACATGGATCAAAATACTTGTAGTTCAAATGGGTGTGCAGTTTAATGTCATACGGGACAAGGGGGCATATAGTTTAGCGTCATGCTGGACAAGGGTGAAACCCCACATGAATGAACGACCGAGCAATGTTGCTTGAACCTCATGGAGGCTTCCTACGTACCATTCCTTGACATGGATCAAAGTCCTCATATTTCGCTATGGATGGGGGACCGGGTCGGTGCTCACTCTTAGCCCACGTGATTCATGCTCGGTGTGAGAAACAAAAGGTTGCAAGGACCTGACGATCACGTCGCGAAGGATGCGTTCGTGAGAAGCGAAGAGGGGCCTACGCGTTAGGCGGCCCATGGTGCAGGGACTTACTCTAGGATGGAGGCCCATAGTGTGACAAAGCACAACAAAAGAGGGAATTGGGACCAATGATGGGAGGTTCCTCATTCCCTATCATGCCCTCCACTGACCTTGGTAGTGGGAAACTACGGAGATGCAGAGGTGCAGCCATCCGTTGGGGAACTAAGGTCACCCTTCTCCTGAGAACATACGCCACTCCAATAAGGATGATATCAACCCTTGTGGATGGGTGATTCCACTCCTGTGGAGATGGGTGGCGTAAAAAATGTTCGAGCTAGGGGGACCCTTCGTGAGAGGCATGAGGTCGGTTCAAAATTTAACATCATGTGATGAAGACGTGGCGCTTGGGAGTTTAATTTCATGCAGCTCGGATGAAGGGGGTTCACTCCACACCCCTAGGACATACATTACCGGAACCCTCTAGTCCTTAGGGAAGGGAAGGTACCAGTAAGGCCATGGTCAAGGGGAGTTGTGGAACGGACCATCAAGGGGTCCACGTTAGTGTGGCTATGGGAAGAAGCAACATCCATTAGCATGCCTATGTGAAGAAGCATTAGGCGAAGCAACACTATGAGTGGTATTGTCCATGGGACATTGAAATCACATCGTGCAAACCTGGAGTGTCACACGGGAAGAGTAATTTCCAAGAAAAGGAGTGTGCTTCGCGAAGCAGAGTGCCTTGGCCATAGAATGGGGCATAGGTGTGAGTGGGAGGTTCTTCGCGAAGTGGAACAGTGTTCGCGGATCACTACCTCGCGAAGAAGAGGTTCCTCGCGAAGTAGTGTCCTGCGAAGCAGTTTGCTTCGCGAGGTGAAGTGATCCTGCCTTAGCATAGGTATCACTAGTACAGGTTGGGTGTTTCGCAAAGCATAAACGCTCCGCGGCTACCTGGGTTCCCTTCGGAATCCCCTTCCTTCGCGAATGCCCTTGAGCTTAGCGAAGGGCATCCCTCTCGGAAGAGGGGCTCAAAACGAGACAAGGTAGAGGTGTCTCGCGAAGTAGAAGTACCTCGTGGAGCTCATGATTCTTGGGGCAAAGAGGGCTTTGAAATTAAGGAGAGGTGAAGCTGAAAGGTCGGATTTTCCGTCCCTGGGACTCAGGGGGAGTCCAATATTTATAGGGAAGGGGCGCCGTGAAGCAAAACTCGTGCGCCGCCTCAGGTGCTTCACGGCGCACTCGCGAACGTCAATGTTGTATGCGGAGGGTTACCACCTCTGCAGCTTTGCGGTGGGCTCGTGAACGTCAAATGTGTTCGCGGAGAATTACCGCCTATGGAGCTTCGTGAGGCCGTGAGGATCGGGGTGCTTCGTGGTGGTCCTTCGCGTCGGTCCTTCGTGACGGTGTTTCGCGAGGCAGCATTCCAGCCTTCTTTTTCGTTCCTTCCTTTCATGCCATATTTTGGCGCCAACATATACCTTGTGTGATTCAGTTTTCTTTTTTCATGAATCTTAGGATATTCTCGAATGATGAGAATTTTTGGTGCTTAATGGTCTAGTTAAAATACCTTTGGGGGTTTTATATATAATGATATTCATAAGGATTAGAATTGGTTTGAAAATAATTTTTTTCTTAGAGAATGGATGAGAGTCTATTTGACTCATGATCAAAAAATCAACCATTTTTACATTCCCTATGTGCAATCTAACTCTGATAGTTTCTGTGAATAGAATTACTAAAGACCCTTGTAGTGTTCATAAAGGAAAATTATTATATAGGGATATTCGTGATCATGGGCTATTGTTGAATAATATACATTTCATGAAGAATAATAAATGGAGGTGTTTTTGGTTCATTCGGCAATGATTTTATTTGGATTGGTTGTGTAATACTATTCTATTCATGTGAAACACATATTTCAACATAAACAAATCAACCACAGAATAGGAGATGATAATTAAAATTAGCATAATATTTTTAGGGAGAATCACATTAATATTTTAATCAAATCCCTTTTGTGAATCTCACTAGTGAAGTTAATTATCTGAGAACATCCCTTGAAAAGCAATATACATAGTGAATAACAAATAATGGTTATCTATATGACTATAAATAGTATAGGGGCCCCATAAGGATACATTTTATCAGTTGAATAAATGATTTTTGTCCTATTTTAATGATTCTCATGATCATCACAAGAATTTTTTGAAACATATTTTATTAAAAAAAAATATCATGACCATTGATCCATTATTACATGTTAATGATCAGAACACCATGAACCAGATCATCACAATGTGTCCTATACTTCCCAAAGCTATAATAATGATCATATATAGTAAATATTTAAACCCTAAAAACAAAATATCAACTATTAATTGAATCTGATGGTAACATATGGAATTAAAACCGATGCTGTTAGGATAACAAAAATGGATAGCAACATCAAGATCAATGAAAGCATTTGGAGATCATCGTACCACAGATCATTTGTAAAAAACATCATAGGCTCAAAAAGAAAATAATATTTCCAAGAGGATTTCACTCTATGAATTCACATTGAGATATGAGGTATTCATCTTACAAATTTTTTGAGACAAACCAACGTACTTATTCAGAGGTAAATCAGGGAAATACCACTGGAACTGGGATCCTGAAGCCTTATCAAGTAGTAAAATGAACCCAGTATAGTATAAATCACCTTAAAAAACACAAAAACCTTTATGTGGATAAGATGTAAAATGAGTCATCCCCATAGTAGTATCATCTGATCATCATGGAATATTAGTGAGATACTCTCAATGGGTGGAATGATAACATGGAATTTTACTGTTGTAGTTACATCATGTATTAGTGGGCCCGGTCCTACTGGGTGTGTGAATAATGCACAATTTTTAATGGAATCTGAATCAAATGGGCCTCTATATAGTGTTAATTCGTTCATAGTTCCACATTTATATCCAACAAGAGATCATTTCTGAGCTGTTGAAAAGGTGGTATTTGGTGACTAAAAGCCTCAAAAGAACCTTGGAGAAGTCATAAAAAACCACTCTAAACATCATAATATCACTGGACATATATTTTTTGGATTTATGTATGATGAATTCATCATTATAGAAAATTCATAGGATGATCAAGAGTAGTTTTTGGCCAAATTGAAGGAAAAGTTTGATCTCCTGTAGGGAACTAGGGAAGTGATTCAATGGATTCAGGATGTTTACTTTAAATATTTCATAAAGAACACCATGAATACACAATAATAATATCCCGTCAAGCTGGAAGTGGTAGTAAATAATCTTACGAACAGGATGCATAGGTGCATGTATGGTATAAATAGGGAAAGGAGGGCTCCTACTATCAAATAATGTTTCTGTGACCAATTTATTTTATAGGGTACATCATCATGCATAAACATAAACCAATATTCATGGTACATGGGTTCATTACAGTTATTATCTATTTGTCATGCTTCTAGAGTGGGATTCAAATATAGGGGTGTGACCATGGACCTTCAAAATGCATTGGGTGATGGTGATAACACAATGAATCAATTTGGATGTACTTGTGATGGTAATGTTTCACAAAATATATTTCCACATTTGTGAAGGAATAGAGAAACATAATATGTGGGGTCCCCTCACCATCCTATAATGTTGGGTATATTCAAACATAAAAGGATTTTAGAAGAAGAACCCCAATGCTCCTCCAACATCAAGCTTCTATTAAATTATTTTTAATAGTGTTTGTATTCATCAATTCAATATATGTTTGGTTGATGTGATAGAGAAAGTTGGGAATGAATAGAACATAATATTCTTTCCATTCCCATGAAAATAGTTATAGATTCTAATTACCAATTTGGGACATGTAGAATATAGATCATAATGTATGGCCCTTCAAGGTGGGGGTTCTAGTAGCTCAATTTGACAGTGTGCCGATGTGAAAACTGTACAATACACATCAGTTTGTGAGATAGTTTAGTTGAATAATGACCATAACAAAAAAATAATACTGAAAAGTTGAGGCGTTAATTTCATAAATTAAGGAAGAGATAGATCTTATGAATTTTAACATATTTTGATAAAATTTTTGATAAATGAGTTTCTACAACCTATTATTATTTATAGACTGACATGTAATTACTTGATGAGATTGTTTAGTTAATATCATGTGGATATGATGATATGAATAACCCTCCATGCTAATTTAGGGAAGTCCATAAAATATGAGTCACTGGTAGAGTGGTTTTAAAATATATTGGGGTAGAGAGGTTTTACTATATATTATATAAATAGATGTGGCTCTATCAATTCATGGTCCTAGGAAGGAATGGGCTGATGGAGGTAACAAATCAATACCCAGACCAACATACCAAGATAATATAATATCAAAAAATGGGAAACCTATGGGTGGTACCATGGAAATTCTATCATGCTCTGGGTATAAGGTTATGTCATGTGGATAATCACATTGATGTAATATTTCTATAATCCAAGGAAAATTCAGATGTGTGCATGCAGTTTCTCATTTTTCATGTGATGTGTAATAGTTTCAGTCAGGTTGGTAGGAATCTAACATGAAATTTTCATTTCAATTAGAGAATCCGAATTTCTACGGATGAGGTGTAATGTTATGTGGTGGAGTTATAAAAAATGTTCCATTCATGATTGATATTTAATCCTCTAACAGATCTAGTATGGGTAATAATGAATATTACATATCCCCCACAACTCTCGGTATCTGATCATTCTACGATAACAGCTTTACCCAATGAGTTGGATTACTTTTTTAGGAAGTATTTCAACCTAATGATCTTTAAAAGGGTGAATAAGTTCTGCCATCCAGGTAGATATATGTATCTTATGTTTCACAAAAATTTCATTTCATTAAAAATAATTCATGAATTACTTTATTACATTCATAAAAAAATCAATAAAAGAAGATGGGTTCCATGATAGTAAAAAAAAACGTATGAAATAGTTCCTCGACACTCTATGGGGAAATCAGGTGGTCCCTTAATTAGGATGTGTCTACAGGTGTACAACCTTAAACACGTGCATCATATGTAGTGTCTATAGAGGGACGGTTAATGGGGGGATAGTCTGTGATAATCTAACAACTCATTGCTAGAGTGTAACATTCATTCATGTACCTTCATTCACTATGACTATGAATAATTAAATTTTCATACCTATGATTGAATGAAACACTTTTGGAAATATGTTGTAATGGAACACCAGACTCATCCACTAGTTCCATCAATTAACTAATTACGCCAGAGGTAATGGTGGTGGTCGATAAGGTTAATGTCCTGTAAGAATTATACAAACGTGGCTATGGTGAATTTTCCAACCATGGGGGAAGCATTAGAATGGATAGTAGTGGTTTTGACATTATATAAGGGGACATGGTGGGGACTAAAATGAGTTTTAATGGAGAAGTAGTGTTGGTGGGGCCAATTGTAGAGGTACTACTAGATGTTGTTTTTTACGATGATGTCTCCATGTATGCATTGGTAATCACAATAGTTAAGGGAAGTTTTCTCGAGGATTCCTTGGGTGAACCTTCCTTAGGAATGGATGTGTCTAAAGTGATATTATAGGATTTTGTTCCAATGGTAAGGGTATTTGAGATAGATAATACTATTGTATCCATCATATAAGATCTAGAAAGAGAAAAGGATGATTTTACAATTAATGAATAGGATGATAAAGAACTTCTCCCTGAGACAGTTCTCCAACCAATCAAATATAAGGACATGAACGTAGAGGATAAAATTAATTTTATATTTTATATCATTCAAACATATAATCTTGGACCAAGGAATGATTTTTATGATTATGGTTGGTATTCCATAGATTAAAACTAGATCATTCACTGCAAGGCATGAATGTAGGTATGTAATTTCATCACCAACACATATATTGATGAGATTATACAACATGGGTGATCTCTCTACCATTGGATGTATAGTTCCTAAACTATCATGTTGAATTCCAACAACCTACATGTTTGGGATATAAATTTCTTTATCGATCTGTCACATTATGAGAGGTAAGAACAAGACATATCATAAAAGAGGAATAATAATGAGGTCACTTATGTCCCTGATGAGGTTTATAGTGTGACCTACCTCTTCTAGGAGTTGGAATGGGAGTGTGAAAAAATTTCTTATTCTCTATCATAGATATTTTAATATCTAAATGCTCAATTGGAGGAAGCTACTGACAAGGTGGTAGAGGTGACAACTGTAGTGCTTGATTGGTGACATGAAAATACCTGATATTAGATCAGAGGTAAAGATATCTTATCCAAGGATGATGAGTGAAATAAGACAAGTTGGTGAAACAATATAGCGTAGAGGCCACACATAAATTGATATCTGAGAGCGATTTATCAATCTCCGTGTTCAATTAATAAATGAACTTTTTATAAGAGATTCCATTACATATGGATGACCCCCCCAATTTTTTTTATTCAAATAATCTATACTTAAATATTTATCCTTTATTTATAATCAAACTTATATAATATTTTTTAGGTAGCATGTAAATAATCCCTAAGATCACATGAGACAGGATCAGTGTAAGATGGAAGGTACAATCATGTGATTCCTCAATTATATGAGACTGGTGGGTATGAGTGGGGTTATGGATGGAGAAGGAAAATCTCAAAATAGTTTTAATGATTTTTTCAATGTTTACTTTTACATGATTGGTTTAATGTTAGGGGCATTTAATTATACTCAAACAAAATGAGAATGGAGATTCTAAATCACAATTTCCAAAACCTGGAAAATAGTGGTACTGATGTTAGAATATTAAATAATAGCAAGATAGGTTCCAAAAAATAGCATCAATATTGAATAGGTAATAATGGTTACCATAAAAGAATGTTCTACTATTGACCATGTTATAATCATAGAATATGACTCAGCCGATAATCTGATGTCCTTTAGAATGTACTCACATGACAGTCATTGATTTATATACACAAAAAATCTAGTTATAGTGTCCCTTCATAAATAGTGTAAGATGGGGATCACAGTTAGGTGACTGAGAATCCTAAAACTGATGTGGTGTGATATTTTAATGTATTAAAAAACTGTATTAATTACACAACAACATATTATAGAACAATGGTGGGGAATATTGGTTTTAAAAATAAAACACATCTTTTGGTGGATGAATTATTTTGGATGTTGAGTGAAGGTCGAATGAGCGATGTGAAGGATGGATACAAGAGATTATTTTAAGAGAACCCATGAATAATGAAGGAGAAAAAATTATTTGAGGGATTCAAATGTAGTCCTGATTAAGACAATAATATATTGAATAAATATGAATATAATCATGGATCATAATTGATAGACCATCTGGAAAATGTTTTCATTAATTGTATGTATTTTGGGTCAAAATAAAAAGCATTATTTTAATGTTGTCTACATAGGATCATGTTCCATAAAAACATCAAGAAAAAAATTGAACATAGCTTAAGCTCATGATTCTGGAACCATGTAAAATAGATAAATGTCCCACTACATGGACTATAGGGGATGAATAATTTTAATGTTCATAATACTCAGACTAGCTACTAACATTTTATGATCATGTTTCATGGACCATCATATATATATTTTATGGTCCCAATGTTAGTATGTGGTATCATAAATTAAGGTCTGTGATTTTGGACCAAAATTATTAATCTCAAATGGGTATGCATATTGATAAGGAGTTCCATTCAGGGGTTGAATCAAGACCCTTGAGGCCGAATTCCATACCAATCATTCGTGAGAATAATTTATCAAAGAATAAATTAATAATTCCACCACTAAACTATTACTTTATGCTGATATATTTTGGTTATATAGAAAATTCTTTTAAGGTAATAATATTTTTAAAATGATATAACCACATATGAATATGCATCATACAGAGAGTTGAAAATCCAAATCTAAATAATGAAAAGGAGACACAACATTGAACAAAACATTCTAGAAATGAATGGGATTCAATATATTTAAATTATTAAAGTAATAGAGAAATTTGTTTAATGTCTTATACTTTTGACATTATTGTGACTACCCATGTGTATATGTATAGTCTGATAGAGTGACAATATGAAACATGAATGAGGGATAACGGATCCAAAATCCACATAAAACATTACTGGGAAGGCTCAGATATTTTTTAAAGCCATGAGGCTTGGGAAAGATGTGATGGGTTGTTGGAACACATCAGTACACTTTTAAAAATGATAACAAAAATGACAAGCATCATGCTTAGTGTGATAAAGAATGGGTTCTGGGTGAATTACCCTGATACAATGTTGAACACATCAGGGTAAAGGATAAGTCAAACAGATAGTTTACTAATGATATTGGTCCACTATTTGACATATGAAGATTCATCGAGGTGTGAATCCCAGTGTCTTGTAATCTCACAAACTCACATGGATGTGAAAGGATGTATTTAATTATCTTGAGATCTAGATAATGGTTTTATTGAATTTTATGGATAGAGTGTTGACCATGTTACTAAAACATGGTCCATAACCGCACCATTCTTGAATTGGGGGAATATTTTCATGATCGACTAATAAGCAGATTCCAAACACAAAATTTGTTGTTTGGTGAGAGAGATCCATCATGGTGTTTTCTCGTGATTGGTCTTAGAGTAACACCATCACTGCATGGTTAGGGGAATTTCATTTATTGATTTTGTAATTCAATACTATAAAAGACATTATGAATAGAAATATATTATATAAGTATGTGTTTAGGATTAAAAACTCATGGTTTCATACCATGTCGTTTTTAAACACATCAATGGGGAACATGTTCAAGTGTGATTTGAATATTAATGTTTCAAATAGTTGATGTTCATATTGATTAAATCATGGATATTAGATTATATTTAAAAAATAAAGGACCATGATCTCTCAGTTTATGATTAAAAAGTCTCGAATATGGTTGAGAATAAAAAAAGGATTTTATTGATGTGTAAAATTGAATAAACCAACATGAATGATAACAAGGAGGCCCTCATAAAAAACATGTCCCTAAAGTGGCAAAAATAATTTTTAATGTCATTATTTTTGTCATGGGGGGTGATATTAATTTTATATCAAAATGATCATAAAATTAATGGACCAATGAGTCAATGGATTTTATTAATTTTCATAGCATCCTATAAATTAAGAATCTAGGAATTCCTCAGTATCCTATTGGAATGGGAATAATTCCATATAATATTCTAGAATGTATAACACAGAGTCTATGGTTATATGCTATATACCATAGAAAATAGTTTAAATTCCTTTCAATTTGAATATGAATGAAATCTTGGTTACAATGGTATAAATATAGCACAAAATAGGTAATACCCGATGTGAATAGAGATAAAGAGGATCTTGTACCACATAAATATTTTATGAGGATCTACACAAATATTAAGGTATTAATTTTTGGTCTGTAACTATAGAAAATAAGGAATATAGTTTTTAGATTTGTGGCTAGGCATGTTGATGGTATTTCTATGAAAATTAATATGCATACCATATGGATGGGAATAATGACACATGTACATGTGATGTATATGATGATAGAAGAATGATACTAATTTGGGTGATGGACTGTTATTATGAAATTTGATGTATCTCGTAGTTATCATGTTTCTTCACATGTTTGGGGCATGGGGTATGCTGTTTTGAATATAAAATATCTTTTCTATGAGGAATCCTTTATTGAAATGGACTAACATTAATGTCTTATTAAGTATTATACTTATTGATATTGGGTAACACAACAGTTTATCTTCAGGCATTGAGGGAATTTTCATTTTCTGCATAATGTCATACAACTCTAATTATATTGTCTCTTTAAAATTGAATTCAAGAATGTTAGAGTTACAAACCTAACATTAATGAGAGACATGAAGTTTCAACAACATGACATATATTTATTGGGATCCATTTATAATAATTTAATTGGTGATTCATATACATGAACTACTTGTTTACGATCCAAGATATTTGACAATGGATTCTTATTTTATGTTCATAGAGCTCAAACCAATGATGGGGATTGTAAAAATGGATATCAATAATGTAGAATATTGAACATATCCATATGAATAATGGACACGGAGAAGAAATTCCTTGTAATAAATTATAGAGAGATACATCATACAATTTAGAGTAATGTTTTTTAGACAAGGGTTCTATGTTTAATTTAATTTACATTTTACAATGGGGGGATTACTCCAATCATGAGTGAGATTGGTGGAATAACAGTAACAACCGGATGTGAGTGTGGACTAATAAGTCCCATTTAACAAAACACTTTACGATGTTATACTAAGATAGTTTAATTTCATTGTTATTTTGGCATTGAATCGATGTTTATGGCCATAGAGCATGGACATGTCACACATTTTAACATTGGGTGTTTGGGACATGGTGACATCCTCATGTGGGGAAATTCATGATAAACTTTAAATTGGTTGTAGTATTGACCCACTCTATTTAAATAGTTGTCAGTATTAATTCACAATTGGAACAAAAAAATTTAATGATGTATCTTGTATCTTTCTTTGGCTCAGTTTTTGTTGGATTCTTACTAAATATCATTGGAGTTTAGAGAGCGAATACCATATAACCCTTGAAGAATGTTTATAGAAAACCTGCCTTATTAGAAAATATAGATAAATTTTGTGGTTCCTAACTAGATTGTGAACACATTTGAGACTATTCTCATCTGTGGATTATATTGTATCAAGATAGAATTATGTTATTCTGTCCAGTGCATGTGTGTCATTTAATGTTTTTTGGAGTGATATAAAATGTCCCTCTATGGGAATGTCTACTAGAACAATGACTAAAATGAATTATTTGTTCCATTTTAGTATACATTAGATAAATAGAGAAATTCATTATGTTATATAATTCTTGAAAATAAATAATTTTTTAAACATAAATAATTACATATATGGTTATATTTAAAATATTAATCTATCAATTATATAAATTTAGTTTGGAAAAATTAATAAATTTTTTAAATTACCCCTGTAAAATTTGCCTTAGATTTATTTTCTTAAACTTTTAGACAGAAAATTAATGTTTTATCAACACTAAAAAATATAGTTTTTTAAAATATATTATTTTTGTGAAATATTAAAGATTTAATTATAATTATAATATTATAAAAATTATGGAATAATTATATTTGGAAAAATTAATTTAAATATTTTTTAAAAAATATTTTTGGAAAATTTATGTCATATTTTATATCATGATAATTAAATAATGATTATTAGTGACGCAGCAGTGCATACATATTGTTTGAAATGTAAAATTTGGATCATTATAATAAATTAGTAGGTGAAGAAATTTATATTAATGACTTATTTATTAATAATTATTTATAATTTATCCTTTTGGATTTTTAGTAATAATTTTAGATTAATATAACATGATTATCATACAAATGCCTCTACAATACTATCACAATGCAGGAAAAGGCAAATTACCAATTTAAAGAAGTTATATTGATATTGATATGAGTAATATACATAAAGAAGAATATAAATGATTATGTGTGGACTACAGAAGAGATTATTTTAAGATAACCCATGAATAATGATGGAGGAAAAAATATTTGAGTGATTCAAATGTAGTCCTGTATAAGAGAATAATATTGTGAATAAATAAGAATATAATCATGGATCATAAATCCTAGACCACCTGGAAAATGTTTTCATTAATTGTATGTATTGTGGGACAATATAAAAAATAGTATTTCAATGTGGTCTACATAGGATCTTGTCCCATATAAACATCAAGAAAAAAAATTTAACATATCTTAAGCTCATAATTCCTGCACCATGGAAAATACTTAAATGTCCTGCTGCATGGACTATAGCGGATGAAAATTATTTATGTTCATAATTCATAGAATAGCTACTAAAATTTTATATTCATGTTTCATGGACCATCATATATATATATTTATAGTCCCAATGATTGAATGTTGGATCATAAATTAAGGTCCGTGATTTTGGACCAAAGATGAAAATCTCAAATGGGTATGCATATTGCTAAGGAGTTATATACAAGAGGTGAATCAAGAACCTTGAGGCCTAATTGCATACCAAACATTGTTGAGAAGAATCACACATTGATTAAATTAATAATTCCATCACTAAAATCTTAGTTTATGCTGATATATTTTCGTCACATAGAAAAAAAAATTAGGTAATAATCTTTGTAAAATGAGATAACCATAGATTAATACGCATCATACAGAGAGTTAAAAAACCAAATGTAAATAATGAAAAGGATACCCAACATTGAACAACACATTATAGAAATAAATGGTATTAAATTTATTTACATTATTCTCATAATAAAGTATGTTTTTTAATGTCTTATCCATTTGACATTAATGTGAGTACCCATGTGGATATGTATAGTCTAATAGAGTGACAATATGAAACATGAATGAGGGATAATGGATCCTAACTCCACATAAAAAATTACTAGGAAGGCTCACATATATTTTAAAGCCATGAGTCATGGGAATGATGTGATGTGTTATTAGAACACATCAGTACACTTTTAAACATGTTAACAAATATGACAAGCATCATGCTCAGTGTGATAAATAATGGGTTATCGGTGAATTCCCTTGATACAATGGGGAACCCATCAGGGTAGAGGATAAGTCAAATAGAGAGTGTACCAATTATATTGGTCAATTATTTGACACGTGATGATTCATAGATGTTTGAATCCCAGTGTCTTGTAATCACACAAATCCACAAGGATGTCAAAGGATGTATGTCGTTATTTTGAGATCTATATAATGGTCCTATTGAATTTTATAGATAGACTGTTAATCATGTTAGTAACACATGGTCCATAACTGCACCACTCTTGAATAGGGTGAAAATGTTCATGATTGACTAATGTGCAGATTCAAAACACAAGATTTTTAGTTTGATGAGAGAGATCAATCATGGTGTTTTCCGGTGATTGTCATTAGAGTAACACCATCACTGCCAGGTTAGGCTAATTTTTTTATTGATTTTGGAATTCCAAACTATAAAATATATTATGAATAGAAACATATTAAGTAAGTATGTGTTTAGGATTCAAAACTCATGGTTCCATACCATGTCATTTTCAAACACATCAATGGGGAACATGTTCAAGAGTTATTTGAATATGAATATTTCAAATAGTCAATGTTCGTATTTATTAAATAATGTATATTAGATTAAATTTCCAAAATAAAGTACCATGATCTCACAGTTTATGATTATAGAGTCTAGAATATGGTGTTGAATAAAAAATTGATTTTTATTGAAGTGTAAAAGTTAATAAACCAACATGAATGATAACAAGGAGGCCCTCTTAAAAAAATGTCCCTAAAGAGGCACATACAATTTTTAATTTCATGATTTCTGTCATGGTGGATGATGTTAGGTTATATCCAAATGATCATACAATTATGGGACCAATGAGTCAAGGGATTTTGTGAATTTTCATACCATCTTAAAAATCAAGAATATATGAATTCCTCGGTATCCTATAAGAATGGGAATCATTCCATTTAATATTCCGGAATGTATAACACACAGTCTATGGTTACACTCTATATACCATATAAATTAGTTTAAATTCATTTCAATTTAAATATGAATGAAATCTAGGTTACAATGGTATACATATAGCATAAAACATGTAATATCTGATGTGAATGGAGATAAGGAGGATCTTGTACCCCATAAACATTTTATGAGGATATAAACAGATATTAAGGTATAGGTTTTTGGTCTGTAACTAGGGAAAAGAAGACATGGAGTTTTTAGATTTGTGGCTAGGCATGTTGATGATATTTTTATGAAAATTACTATGCATCCCATATCGATGGGAATAATGACACCTGTACATGTGATGCATATAATGATAGAATAATGATACTAATTTGGGTGATTGGCTGTTATTAAGAAATTTGATGTATCTTGTAGTTATCATGTTTCTCCACATGTTCGGGGCTGGGGTATGCTTTTTCGAACATCAAAAATATTTTCTATGAGGAATCCCTGATTGAAATGGACTAACATTAATGTCGTATTAGGTATTATAATTATTCATATTGGGTGACACTGCAGCTTATCTTTTGGCATTGATGGAATTTTTATTTTCTGCATAATGTCATACAACTCTAATTCTAGTGTCTCTTCAAAATGGATTTCATGCATGGTATAGATACATGTTGTGGTTCCTAACTAAATTGTTAACACATTTGAGACTATTCTAATCTGTGGATTATATTGTAACAAGATAGGCTTATGTTATTCTATCCCGTGCATGTGGGTCATTTAAAGTTGTTTGGAGTGATATAAAATGACCCATTTTACTAAGTATCATTGGAGTTTAGAGAGAGAATACCATATAACCCTTGAAGAATGTTTATAGGAAACCTGCCTTATTAAACAATATAGATCCAATTTTTGGTTCCTAATTAGATTGTGAATAGATTTGAGACTATTCTCATCTATGGATTATATTGTAGAAAGATAGAATTATATTATTCTGTCCAGTGCATGTGGGGAATTTAATGTTGTTGGGAGTGATATAAATTGTCCTTCTATGGGCATGACTACAAGAACGATGACTAAAATGAATTAATTTTCTACATATTAGTATAAATTATATAAATATAGAAATTCATTATGTTATGTAATTCGTGAAAATAAATAATTTTTTAAATGTAAATAATTACAATATGGTTATATTTAAAAGATTAAACCAACAATAATATAAATTTAGTTAGGAAAAATTAATTAAAATTTTAAATTAACCATTTAAAAATATCCTTAGATTGATTTGCATAAAATTTTAGAAAGAAAATTAACGTTTTATCAAAACTAAACAATACAATTTTTTTAAATATATTATTTTTGTGACGTATTAAACATTTAATTATAATGAAAATATTATTAAAATTATAGAATAATTATATTTAAAAATAATAATTTAAATATTTTAAAAAAATATTTTTTAAAATGTATGTTATGTTTTATATCATGTTAAGTAAAAAATGATTATTAGTGTTGTAGTAGTGCCAACATATTGTTGGAAAAGTAAAATTTGGTTCATTATAATAAATAATTTGGTGAAAAAATATATATTAATGACTTATTTATTAATAATTATTAATAATTTATCTTTATTAATTTTTAGTGATAATTTTAGAGTTATATAACTTGATTATTATCCAAATGCCTCTACAATATTTACACAATGCAGGAAAAGACAAATTTCCAATTTAAAGAAGTTTTATTGATATTGATATGAGTAATATACATAATTAAGAATATAAATTATTATATTAATCCAAATTATGTTATTTATATGATATTCATTTACTTTTAAAATTTATATATGATATAATGACTTTACTAATTTTGTAATGTTGATTTAGTGCTTGTGCAGGCATAAACAAATAAAACATTTCCATTAAAATAATATGTGCTCTAAAATGACCCAGAAATCTGAATAAATATAATTTTATATGTATGTGTTGGACCATGTGTTATTTTTAATCTAATTATGTAGATTTTTAACCCCCATTAATAACATTAATCCCTTTATAATATTTTCTTTAATAGTAAGTCATGTTGTAAACAATATATTTTTTAATTTATAAAATATAATAATATATGGTTTTCCATAAGATATATTTGACCATAAATATTTATATGAAATTTATCTTCATCCTATAATTTTATTTTAAATTTTTAGGTTATAAATATTTTCCTTAATTGCTTTCACAATGATGAAACATTAATTATTTAATTAATAAAAAATTAAAATAATGAAAATTTACTTTTTAAATTAAAAATAATTATTTATTTTCGACTTAATAAATGGATAATATAGATGAATATGATATGTATATGATAAAAAATTAATGGTTTCTTGATTTGAATAATTTTTTTATATTTTTAATGTTATATTAATAAATACTGTTTAATTTTATAGTTTGTATTTTCAATGAATAAAATATTTTATAAAATTATTTTAAATTTTATAAAATATATAATATGGAAAAAAATGATAGTGTTATATAAAAAAATATTTTTTACTATGTTTTATATTCTTTTTGGTATGCCTTAAACTCTATATTATTCTTAATATATTTAACTATTTTATATCATTCAAAAATTTAATGTCAACTCAACTATGAAGGGGACTCATTCCTTTAATTAAATTCATCATCATAATAAATATTTACCTACAATAATCTAAAATGTTTCTCTCTCCTAATACCTTTAAACATAATAGTGTTTCTAATATCAGAAAGACCCATTTTAATTGCTCTAAAGATGTTCTATATTTGATAATAAACAAGTGATAAATTCATTTTTATTATATTTTGAGTTCTTTCTCCCTCTTATAAATCCTCACCCATATCCAATGTTCCAAGATATCTTATATTTCATATATATATAATTTAATTCATTAATTTTAATGGTGTATTCAACATAAAAAAATTATTTTATTTCATTTTGATTGATAATGAAATCGATGACCTTATTTTGTCAATTCACTACTTTTGTGGATGGCGAGTCATGTTTGCAATACCACATTCATAGAATGTATAAATTCACATATAATAGTTTAAAATGAAATAAATATATATATTTTATCAATTAATATGTAATATTTCAATATTAAAATAATTTCTATATTGAACTGACAATGGAAATAATTAAATGAATGCACCCAAAACAATGGAAATAACATAAAATTATTAATAAATAGGAGGAATGTTGTAATAAAAAAGATCATATGTGGTATTAGTGATATTAATATACTAAATTATATGTTAATTACACACTTTAAACTACTACAATTGTTATTTAAACTTTTTATATGGAAGAAAAAGTATAGGTAAGAGACTTTCTATTAATATACTTATTATTATATCATTTTAAAAAAATTAAAAAAATGTTTTTAAACTTATTGAATTAATGAATTTTATCCGTTTTCAGAATACATATTTTTTATTAATATATTATAATTTTATTCACACTCAAAACAATTGACTTTTTTATTTTCCTTGCACTATTTAAAAAAAGTGATTTTCCTAGAGAAATGTTTTTGAGATCAATGTGTTCTTCTAATATGAATATTTTGTGGATCAGGGTAATTTTTTATGATTGAAGTTGGGAACCAAATATCCCTCCATTTCATTGTGTATTTTTATGTTTGAGGTTAACCATAATGTTTATTATATATTTAAGTGTGATGGTTACAATATAAAGAAGTTGTGAAGGATACATCATATGTAATCCATGAGGGTTACATTGTACGGTAGTAATGAGTTGTGTGTTGGAGTTAGTGTCATATAGCAAACTACAATATACATTATTAATTAATAAATAACTTATCACAACTTTATTATTCATGAACGAGACAATTCATGTTTTAATATCTTAAAGAAAGCTATTGCATTAATGGGTCATCGCAGATCCCTACTATGATAAGAACCTAGAAGTGCCAAAACAATAATCTTGAATATTTGTTCAATGAATAGATGAAGTTATTTGGGGAAAAAATATAATACATGCCATTAGGTGTATTGACTCATAAAACATTGAGGATTCTTTACATGGTGTGCACCCTTGGTAATATCCAGGAGGATATTATGAGAATGAGTCCCGCCAGTAGGCAATCCTCATTTCATAGTGTCATTTGATATTCATATCTACTGATGTGTGTATTGGTCCATATAAATTAATATTATTATTAATGGGTACTAAAAATCATTCACTTTGATTTATTGACGAAAATTATGAAGAAACACATTTTGAAGAGTGGTTCAATTTGATGGGTTATTCATGAGTAATAATGTTTTAATAGATAATTTCAGAACGAATTTATCCCTTCTGTTCCATAATAGAAGTAGATACATCATTCACTTTGATAGAATTTATATATCCTTAATAAATCATTTTCCATTAATTTAATGGGAGAGTTCAATTATGGAATGTCAAATAATTTTTAATCGAGAACATGGGTTGATGGCACAAGAATCCAACCCACTTGATTTGAGATATCAAGAAAATGATATTACATTACATGGTAAGTGTTTGTAGGAGGTGACACATAATTGTGGCATTATCTTCATTCTCTATGGGTGCCATGGCATGGTTTTTTATTTTCACCATGTACTTTAAGATGGTATGTTCTTATGTCACTGAAAAAGATGCCTAAAGGGTAACATAATAAGTGTGTCCAAGTATCTTAGTTATATATTAATTTATCAAGTTGAAAAAAAATTATTTCCAATTATTATTAAATTAATTATTCAATGATGCCTATTAACTTTTTTTTCGACGATAGTTATTTAAGATAATATGTTTTGGGTGAAATAATATATTTAGTAGTGATTAGTAAAGTGATATTTATTTTAAAAAATAAATAGCCATTATTCATGATCTAATAAATGTGGTGGATGAAATAATTAAAATGGAAAAAAAGTTCCTAGGGTGAATTTTAATATACATGTTGTGTAATTTATCAATATATTTTTGAGGAATAATTTTTTTTATTTAAATAAATAAAATTATGTTTAATTCTATTGGTTCATGTCAAGCAATGAAAATAGAAAACTGTTATTTTTAGAGATTTTGTATTACTAAGAAATAAATGCAATCAATAAATGCTTTATAGTAATTAATACTTTTTATTATTCTATATAATTACAATACCAATTTTATAATCTCATTATCCATGATACTTCTAGAAGTTGTGCACAATGTATATATAGAAATCTCTCAAGCCATGAGAAAATTATTTTCTTCCATTAACACCCTCAAACTACGAGAGAGATACTCCTCCTTTTAATTAAGGAGAGTTCTTTTCAAGCAGCTCTCATGGTGATTGAAGGAGGGCATTGAAAGTGAAGGCCCTTCCTCACTTGCACCTAGAGATCCCTTCAGCGATGTCCAAAAATATTTTTAGCATGTGTGGATCATATCTATAAGAATCCTTCACTTTTATTCTACAATTAAATGGCACAACACATCAGATAATGAGACGAAAAATCAACGAGGAGAGAATTCCCTATAGGAAATTCTTGTATTTTATTTAAATTAATTATATCCAACATTTGATGATCCTCTTTATTGTTATGGGACTCTTTTCCTTCCTTTCATTCTTCATTCTATTCCAAATATCTTGCATTTTATTATCTTCATGGATCTCAGATCAGTCATTGTTAACGGAAAAAGTAAAATTGGGTACAACCACCAACACACTTCCGTTTCGCTCGAAACCTACAAGTGGTATCTGAGTAGTAATATCATCAATTTTAATTACTTAGAATTTTTTTTGTTATTTATACATTTAATAATTTATTTGTTTCAATTCATGTTAATTGTTATATAAATATTAATCTCTAGATCTATTCCTACACTTTTGTTTCACTTTCACCATACGCAAATTATTATTTATTTTAATTTTGATAAAAATAAAATAGAGTGTCTAATATGGAGGTTCCAATATTCCCAGTCGTACAACACTATATCACAAATCATGTATTCAGCAGTACATGTCATGCAGTACATGTTCCATGCACAAGGATTGTCCACTAAACCTGGTCATTTCATATTATTCTATCAAATTGATTATGAGTCCGTGTGTCCACCAGGAACTAGTGGCACATAGTTTCTAGATTAAACACCATGTGTCCCACTGAACACATAGTGTATTCTATTAGAGATAGGATTGGACCATATACCAACATATGGATTGACTAGATGGATACCATGTGACATGATTATTACACGTTGTCTGTCCCACTAAACTCACCATGTACTCCGATGATTTCCAATGTACAACTACATGCCATGTCCCTAGGAGTGTACATTGGATGGATGATGAAAAAATATACACATAGTGTAGTTGGAACTACACATTGTGTAACCATTAAAATTAGTCAAATTTATTAATACTTATTATTATATTAATCAAACCATTTAGGTGTACCATAGTGCTAGTGTAATGCTGAGGCCCAACATGTGACATGTGTTTTATATATGTATGTATAATTTTAGACCTGTATAATGTTGATTTCTACTAATTGGGTAGTTATGAACCTCAATTAATTGGTTTTTCTCCAATGTACAAGTTATGTACAATGATACTTTTTTTGACATTAATTTTTTTAAAAAAATATGATGAATGAGAATATGAAGAAAATTTAGAAAAATGTTTTAAGATAAATAGATTGTTTAATTAAAGATAATTAATTGATTCGAGTGTGATTTATCTTAAACAAGATAGATTAAAAAATCGAATGATTGTTTTAATTTTACATAAACATTTTTGCATGTATGGATGATCATGAGATAGGCCAAGAACATTGTATGTGAATGGTTTCATTTAATTTATTTATTTGAATTAATTTTTTTGGCATTTGAGCCATCATCACATTAACATGTAGGGCCCACGTGCCAACAGATTCTTTTATGTAAAAAATCATTTTACTCCCCTCCTGTTAGTAAGATATAATCATATGTAATGGATGTTGCTCCAAATATTGTAGAGGAGACTCATGTTAGAATCCATGTTGAATCCAATCCAAGGGGACACAATGGTGGAGAGGTGGAATGTTATAAACATGAACCGAAAAGTTTCATTTTATTTCAACCCTAGGTATTTAATTTTTTTTCGACCACTAGATAATCTATGAAATAGAACAAGATCATGATCATAAAATTGATTTTATTTATGTTACATTCATTGTTTATTTATTTTTGGTTTGTAGTTACGATCACACAATTAATGAATTAAAAAATAATGAATGATTGAACTAAAATTAAACTCTCTTATGCATAGATATTATCTTAGACATGGATAATCATTTAATTATATCGCAAATAAAATAAAGAACATTTCATAGAAGATAATAAAATGAACATTTACGTATAAGTATAAAATTCTCAAAGAAAATATTATGTCAGTATAGCCTTCCATAATATTGGTTAGATTCGAACTATAGTTCGACGTGCTTGACCAACACTAGTTGGTGTTCTTTCAATAATAGAGGATTTCTAAATCAGGGTTTTGGGTTGAATTAACATGGTTCACTTATAGGATGGAAATCCATTGAAGGAAAATGTGTGGAAAATAGGTAATGGTTTAGGTACTTTAAAATAAAAGGATTTTAGTATTGGGGTGTCCACTAACTGGATCAAGGAGTTGCGAGTTAATGAATTTTTTATTTAGAATGCACTCCTAAAACACTTCATGTTTCTTGATCAATACTATTTGGGGTAATGCTAAGGGAAATATGGATCCTTGCAACTATAATTTTTAGGCAACATAATATTTAGGAGTCAATTGTGAGGGTTATTCGATTTTGATAAAAGAGTATGAGACTAATATGTATTAAATTATTTATTTGTCTCAGTTGTATCATGTTAAAGTACTCAAACATAACACATCATAATTTGTAGAAACTTAAAGAAAAATAAATTCAATCATATTATTGCGAACCATAATTGAGATATAAAACATCCTAACTGGCACCAATTTCTATGAATTTAAGAGGCCTTTATAATTCATAATTCACCACACGAGATAATTGTACATGTAGGAATAACTTATTTCAGTTTCACCTAGAAAATAGGATAGTGATAGGAACTGTCTCTCTATATGAAACATATCGATGATTCCATGGACTTCAAATGTTTCGTTCTATTATCCATGTTTAATGAGCTCCTGAAGCATCTTGAAAACATCGACGTATATAGCATGATTTTACGCTATAAAGATCTCTATCAAGAGAAGGCAAGAGTTGATTGATATGTGATCTCAAAAACATTCTATACAACTACGCATAGAGATTCTACACCAGTTGGGCCTCATGTAGTCATGATTATTGGAAACATTAAACTCCTATACATCTTAGGGATTATGTTCCTAGATAATTTTCTTATAGATCGAATCGTATCATCACTTACCAAGACATTTGGTAACTTTATTATCAACTAAAAGATGAGAAAAAATGAGAATAGTCTACAAAAACAACTGATATTAATTCAACATGTAGATAAGAAATGGGGAATGACAATCCAATGGTATTTATTTGAATAAGAGAAGGAGGGACAATGAAAAGGGTCCATGGATTCATAATTGGTTTTATTCCTCTGAGCATTGTCCCTCCTAGAAGGGTAAGATCTAGAGGAAGGCCAAGGAATGAGAGGCAGAATGTTTTTCATGTGGAAAGCCATGATGCTAGAAGAGGAATTGCTCCCAATAGCATTGGGATGCTAAAGGTGCATTCAGTATCGAGGGTAATCCTTTATTTCTACACATTCGGTATAAGATAGAGATTATGGGGATCACATTTTTATTCAAATGTATGAACCAGGTAGATATATAAAAATTTCATGAGGTGAGGTGGAACATCATGCTTCCAATGGCGTGAGTGTGGCTACATTGGCCATTGGAAATTACCATCTCTCATTTCCAACCAGGATGATTTTGGTTTTACAAAACTGTTATTCTATGGATAGTGTTCCCAAGAACATAATTTATGTATCATGATTGCATATGGATGGAATTATTTTCAGGAATGGAAATAAGGGTTGATTATTTTATAATAACTATGTATTTTATAGTATGGTATATTCAAATAACATATTTTTTATATTAAATAATGAAATCCAATTATTGGAAATAAATAATGAAAATAACTCACATGAATCATACATCGCCCAATCATGGCCTCACCATCTCTGACATTTAAACAAGATTCAATTTAGAATGATCTACTAAGATGATTATTTAGACTCTACATTCTAATTCCAGGTGATAGATGTCATACATGCTTACTAGTTAAAATGACCAATCCTCTTTTCGGTGGACCGTGTGAAAGGGAAATAATGCTTCTAGGATTGGTTCACACGGATGTGTGTGGAAAATTTCTAGTAGAAGCTAGAGGTGGATATTCTTACTTCATAACATTTACAGATCATTTGAGTAGATATGTCTATGTGTTCTTAATGATGTATAAGTCGTAGTCCATAGATAAATTTATGGAATTCAAGAATAAAGTATTTAATCAACATTCTATGAAGATAATGAAATTTAAATTAGATTGATGTGGAGAATACTAAAAATAGAAGATCATCAATCTTCTATAGGAGTTGGGGATTCTATCTCAGCTCAATCTTCTTTATACACCATAGTAGAATGGTGTTAGTGAAAGGAGGAACTGCACCTTGTTGGTCATGGAAAGGCTATGATGTGTAAAGAAGATCTTCCAATATCCGTTGGGGATTTACATTACAAATTGTAGGGTACACATTAATCTTTGTACCAACTATGGAGAAAAATTGAATTCCCTCAAAGTTATTGAATGGAATGAAACCCATTTCATTACACACACATGTATGTGGAGGTGAGGCTTTTTTCAAATTTATTAGGTAGAAAACTAGCTCCTAGTGGCTCAAGGTGTATCTTTATTGGATATCCCAATGATGTGAAATGATATTACCTATATAACCCTTCAAAACAGAAAGTGATTGTCGCTCGACAATCCATATTTATTAAGAGGAAGGACATCCTCAAAATGGACAGTGGGAGAATTAATTTCTTCAGAGAAGTTGAGCTCACGATACACATGAGTTGGTATAGGAACATTTTCCACAAGTCCCAATAGAAGTGGTACCATAATAACAAGTACTATGTAAGAGCTCAAGAGATGTATGGGAACCAGAGTGATTTGGTTTATTAGTCACTAAGGATGTTGAATCATTATTATTGGAAAATGATGAACCTCTGTCCTTAAATGAAGTAGTAGAATGCTCAAGAGCTTCAAGATGGATAGAATCAATGAATTATGAAATGTATTCCATGTCTGGAAACCACATCTAGGTTTTAGTCGATGAGCCAATTGATGTAATGATTCTTTGATGAAAATTGGTATTCATGAAAAATTTGTACATGAAAGGTCAAGTCAAAACCTATAAAGCAAGGCTAGTGGCTAAAAAATTCATACAGTGTTAAATAATTGACTATGATGAATCCTTCATTCCAAATTCCAATAGTAATATCCATAAGAATAAAAAAATCCATAGCATCTTAACATAACTACAAGATTTGGATGTTTGATATCAAAACAACATTACTTAATGAGACCATGAGGAACATATCTATATGAAACATCTAGATGGTTTTGGGACACTTGTGTAAGGAAAACGGATTTTCATGTTTCAAAAATCCATTTATGGATTAAATCATGCTTCCAAGTCATGTAACATTCATTTTGACAGAGAAAAAATGAAATTTGGTGTCATTAAGAATGAATTTGAGCCTTGTTTTTATATGTTATTTTATGTGAATGAGGTCGTTATCCTAGTCGTATATGTTGATGACCTATTACATATTGGAAATGATGAACCAATTTTACAATCAGTTCTGGACTAGTTGATCAAGTGTATCAATATGAAATAAATAGGTGAAGTGGGCTCTATTAAAAGAATCAAGATCATTTGTGATAGATCTAATCAGTTTCAAGGAATATGTAAGGGTACATACATTTACAATATACTAAAGAGATTTAGAATTGAACTATCCCAGAGGGGACTGGTTCTAGTGTCACATAACGTACATATTTCTAAGATAGTGTGTCTTCAGACACAACAAGATAATTATAGAATGAGTATGATTTAAAATGCTTCAGTTATAGAATCCATCATGTATTCCATGTTATGCATTTGTCTTGATGTTTTCTATGTGCTGAGAATGGTATGCAGATAAAAAGTTGACCAAATATAATTCCAATAGATAGTAGTTAAGACAATCCTTATTTATCTATTAATAACTAATGATGTATTCCTGGTGTATAGTGGAGATGAGGACCTTGTAATAAGATGGTAGGATAATGTTGTTTTTAGATAAAACAAAATGATCTGAAGTCCCAATCAGGATATGTTTTGTGTCTCAACAGAGGAGTTGTGTGCTGAAAGTGATAAAAGTTGATAGTTTTCATCGATTCTATAGTGGAGTCTGATTATATTGTAGATTTTGATGCAGCCAATGAAGACGTTTAGATTCTTATCATTGTCTAGGAGCTAGTTGTGGTTCCAAAAAGTAACAATCCTATCACATTGTATTGTGATAATATTACAGTAGTGGATCTTGAAAAAAAACGTCACAGAAATTGACAAAGAACATTCTATAAAACTATCACCTCTTGAGGGATTTATGTCAAATGTGTAAATTTTTAGTGAGTAGATTGTCCATGTAAGAGAACATGTTGGACCTCATTACTAACAACCTATCAATTTATATTCAATAATATCATATTTGAGCTATCAGGTAATGGTTTTTAGCATTTTGATCTAGTCCAAGTGGGAGTCTGTTGGATTTGGTGGCCTGAAACCAACTACTTTGTACATTTTTCATTAATAATTAACTTATAAAATCCTGATTTTTCTTCTACGTGATAATGAATTTGATAATTTCATAAGGATATTTGTTTCATTAATGGGTCATAGTGGATCTCTACTATGATGATAAACTAGAAAATCGAAAAAATTGTTCTTTAATATATGATCTATGGATGGATGATGTTATTTGAGGGACACATATAATACATGACATTAGGGGTGAGGACACAGAAAACATTTAGGCATATTCTCATGGTGTGTTCCCTTGGTAATATTTAGGAGGTTATTATGAAAACAAGACCCACCATTAGGAAATCCACATTTTGTAGTGTCATTGGATGTTTCTATTTGCAGAAGTGTGTACTGATCATTAGACGATATGATTAATATTTATGGATATTACAACTCGTCCTATAAGATGTATTGAACAAAGAAGTGATGAAACATTTTCACATCAAGGTAGGATATGTGTTGTGCATCTTGATTACTACTTCATTAATATATAATGAAAAA
Organism: Viscum album; assembly: GCA_963277665.1. NCBI lineage: Eukaryota > Viridiplantae > Streptophyta > Magnoliopsida > Santalales > Viscaceae > Viscum > Viscum album. The sequence goes on from OY728158.1 coordinate 220,794,192, forward strand.
TAATATGTTCTCTTTTTATTCCATAACTGTAGTATATATATCATTCCCTTTTATGGAATTGTTATTCCCAAAATAAATCCATGGAAACAAAAAGGAATGGGTGAGTTCTATTTTATAAAGACAATAAAATAATAACTGATCACCTTGCTTGATGGAAATATCATGCCACCCATTTGATTCAAGATATCGAGAAAAGGGGATTACATTACACGGTAATCATTCATAATATGTGACATGACATTGTGGCCTTAACTTATTTCACTATGGGTTCCATGCCATGTAGCTAGTTGAAAACATAAGAAATTATTCATGTTCTTCCTAATTACACTATGAATGATCCCTAGAGGGTCCCACACTATGTGTGTCCAAGTAACATAGTTAAATATCAATTTAACAAGTTAAATAAATATTATTCCTAATTTTGGATTAATAGTTATTAAAGGATGCATGATAGCATTTATTTCGTCAATAGTTTTTAAAGAAAATATATTTTGGGAGAAATAAGATATATATTAGTGTGTAATGCAGTGACATATATTTGTGAAGTAAATAGACATTATTCAAGGTCTAATTAATTTTGTGGAATAAATAAAAAAAGGAATATAAAAAGTACATGTAGTGTATATTAATCATCATGCCAAGTAATATTTATATGGATTAGTGAGAAATAATATTAGTTATTTAATTAAATAATATTAGGTGAAATTATATAGGTGATTTTCAAGTAATTATAATGGTAAAATTTTATTATTATACATGGTGTCTTTTTAAGAATTAAATTAAATAATTAAAAGCATTCGGGTAATTAATTAATTTTATTATTCTATTTAATTACAATTACAATTATATAAGTCAAATTTTCCACGATATTTTCAAAGGATGTGAACAAAAGATCTAGAGAAATCACTCAAGACAATAATTTTTTTTCCAATAATGATCTCAAGCTATGAGAGATATCCTCCACCAGATCATGGAGAGCACATTGCAAGAAACTCTTAATGTGATTGAAGGTGGACATCACACGAGAAGGATATTATGTGATAGCACCTAGAGATCCATTTGGAGATGTCCATAAGTACATAGAGCATGATTGGATCACCGCTATAGGAATCTGACACTAGGATTCAATGATTCACAGACGTATCACATTGGATCGTGACCAAAAACAACATCGGAGAGATATTTACATCATGGTAATTATTGAAATCTAATTAAATAATTTATAACCAATATATGATGATCATGTATGTGGTTCCCAGACTCCTTTTCTTATGGTATTCGATCAATTGTGCTGATATTGTGTTTTATTATCATTATTGTTGTTGTATTAATCATTGTAAATGAAAAATCATTGTTGGGTACACCCACCAACACACTTACACATGCACCAGGAACCTACAGGATGCAACCGATATGGTAGAGTAAAGGGTTAGAATCATATATATATATATATGATTAATGAATCCCCAAGTTGTCTCAATTGTTTATTTGTGTTTTCTATGTTTTAAGGACATATTTTTATTTTACAAAGGGACTATATGATACATGATTATTGAAAATTATGTTATTATCAAAATGGATTCTGATTTTTTTATGTATTCATGGGATAATGGGTTATCTATGTTATTATTTCCATTAATATAAAATTTGTTTCATACCATTGTATAAACAAATTCACAATTTTTAACACTGTTTATGTGAAAAGAGGAAGAAAATGTTTCACCTAAATATGTTATATTAAAATCATTTGTATTATATGATAAAATGATTACAATTTTAGTTGTACTAACTAATCATGATTTTGGGTTGTCATGTGAATTGTGATAGAACTATATATAACTAAAAATCAAGAAGAAAAATGGGAGTTTTTGAATGATAATTCTTAATTAATAAATATTATTATTAAAATTCTATGGTCTAGTCTTTATTGTAGTTATCAGAGTAAAATTTAGATAACATTAGGGGTTAGTAAGATGTTATTAGTATTATAAATGATTTTTAATATATTTTTATCCAGAAATAAGAAATTTTTTCAATATTACAATGATTTACCCTCTAAGATATACCTATTCAGAATGGATTTTCATAGAATAATCAAGGTATATGAAGTAGGAAGATTCTGAGATATTGATATCATTCTTAATCTGCTACATAGTATAGTATGTATTGGAACTACATACTTTATTAAATTATTGGCTCTGTTGAATATGGATATAGAAAGAGGTGTAACACATATTGGAATAACCATATCTCCCTCAATGTAACATGACACATGTGGACTATTTTATATTGTGATATCCTCCTACTTTTCGTAGATATTTTATCCCAGTGGTAGAAGAAGGTGGAATTAAATCCCATGAAAATATATTTGATGTTTTCTGTTGTTAATATAATAAAATATTTATTCATGATATTTATTTTTTTGGTTCAGTTGACCATTGGTGGTCAATGATAAAAAATATCACAGACATAAAATAGATTTATTCCTTGGAATGTGATGAAATTTATAATAATTTCCTCTAATTTTTAATCTAATAATTGATAGAAATAGGAATGAAAAAAAATATCATTATTTGACATAGAAGGATGATTATTTTTTGTTTTTAGGATAAAAATTAAACTTGTTTTCAGATTTATTCTCCAAATATGATTCGGGGTCTTGATATTAAAATATATCAATTTTAATCATTATTGAAACAATAATATTGATTGTAATTGGCCTCCCATGAATTCAGTCATTATAAGAAAATTGTTAGATGTCTTGGGAGGGTAATAATGGATTTTTATGTACCAATTAGTCTTCTAATATAAGAAGAAGAAGTTATGTAGATATAATTTAATTGTTAAGAGTTAATGAATGAAAAATGAAGGTACAAAAATCTAGTATCCTATTTTTGGGATGTGTGGTAAAAATCACCCTAGGGAATGAATTAATAAACCTCAATAGAATTTTGAATGTTTTATGTTTGGTTATATGGACTGTAATTGCAACAAAAAATATTATAGGGCTCATATGTTTAATTCAATTACTTAAAACTAATGTTCTTCAAATGTGGTGATACAGGTAATTGCAAAAATGCATTCCCAACGATTGAGCTGAATAATGGGATACAACTAGACTATAAGAAGAAAGAAGTACAAAAATCATTTTTGAATGCATAAGAGGATTATGGGCCATAAAAAATGTCCAATCATGTAATTTTTTTAATCATATTTTTTTGTTGTTTATTTAGATATAAGGTCCAAATATTACATTGATTCTAAATAATTTTATGATAAATTTGAAATTCTACAATATGAAATGAATCCAAAACATATGGTTAAAACACTAGGAAATAATAAATAATAAGGAATTATCGTATTGGTTCTGGTGTAGTATATGAATAGAAATTACCTAACAACCTAGTTGTTTTTCAATTTTTATAGTTTGATGTTATTCTTGATATGGAATGTATTTGTGTTTACAATGAAAATATTGATTGTATATCTGCATAATTTTTTAGACAAATTTTTAGTTTGAATAAAATATTGAACCCACCAAGTTGATAACATGTTTGGATGCTTATATATTGTTAAATGATGGAAATTAATGTTTTCATGCACATATTGTGGAAGATTATTGAAATATTCTAACTAATGATGTGTTAGTGACAAATGAATACAATTATATCATTCATAATTAGTTATCTAGGTTTATACATAATATTGAAGATTAATTTATTATTTTAATTGTTATGAATGAAAATATAACTTCAAAACCCATATATATAATGGATAATGTGGAAGTTAATGAAATGAGAATTAATTTGTAAGAGTATATTGTTAATGTTTAAATTCATCATATAACATCACTATTGTGTCACCCTATTTTGATTATTAAAAATATTGATGGTTCTATGAGTCTCATAATTGATAGAGCATTGAATTATGTTAATGTTATTAATATGTATCAAATTCATCATATTGATAACATAATATATCCACTCTACAGATTTTGGTATATTTACATTTTTAATATGGATATGGTTCCAATCAGTTGTATGATAAACATTATGAAATTTGAAAAAATTCTTAACATATTACATTTGTGAATTATGAGTGTTTTTTCTATTCCATTTGGTATAAAAATGGCCATTTTTATAGACCTTATGAATACAAGATGGATTAAATATTTAGATAATGTTATAGTTTTTTATTAATGATATTTTATTTATTTCAAAATTTAATTAATATAATGTAAAAAACATAAGGATTTTTCTAAAAATTCTCATATAAAGTATGTTATACAATAAATTTAGAATATCCAATTTTTGTCAATAAATATTTATTTTCTGGAGAACATTGTCAATAATTATTTCAAACCTATTGACCCCTCCAAATCAATTAAGGTTGATGAATGTCCTTCTATATCAAATGATACTGATATTCATAGTTTTCTTGTATTAAAGGTCTATTATCGATGGATTATTAAGAACATTTCCTTATTATCTTGTCAGCTAAGTATAATACCATAAAATGAGGTAAAATTTATTTTCAAATAATAAATTGATGTTTGTTTTAAAGAACTAATTTAGAGATTGGTGATTGATCTAGTTAATCCCTAACTTCTATAAAATGTGATTTTTGTAATCCATGGTGATGTTTTTTTAAGTGAGATGGTTGTGTTCAAATATAGAATGATCATGAAATTTCTTATTCAACACAGAAACTAATCCATGATGAGTAAAATTATACAACACATTATTTGGAATTATCATCCAATTTTCACATAAAAAATTTAGAGAAATCATTTATACAGTAAATAAAATGAAATTTATTCTAACCATACATTTTTGATGTATATATATACTCATATGGATTTAAACCTGAGGCATGGAAGGTGGATGTACGTAATAAAATATTTCTATAACATGGTTAATTATTATACATGAAATGGAAACAATGTTTTTATGGCTTGTTTTGAAAACATCATTCGACATTAACCATGTTATGTTTGTAACATAATCCATTGGTTAATGATTTGAGGAATCTTGGAATATAAATTAGTGGTGTAGGAAGTTACTCTCTTTTTTTATATGTCAGTGTAATCATCCCTAATAGGAAAAATTATGAAAAACCATATAGAAGGTAGTGAAATATAAAATAAGTTAAATTTGGTTAACAATGATGTTTTTCATGAATTTAATGTTCATAATGAGTGTGTCTTGGGATTTAGAAAGTGTTTAATTGTGTCTTGTGATTACTATATAAGAAATAGTTAATACATTAATCTCATAGTTTTTTATTTTTATTTTATCTTGGTATTAGTAGGATTTATAGTGATATTAATGAGTATTAATAGTTGGATGAAATGAAAAATAGATATTTAAAAACTTACCATGAAATGTGTGTCTCTTAATATGGTTAATGAAAGTTGGCAAAATCCAAAGGGGTTACATCATCTTTTTCACGTGATGGAGTGTAAATGAGAAAAAAATATACATATTCTTCATAATGGAAATACTAAATTTTATCGAGGTTTATTTATATATTTTGAAAGGTCCTATCGATGTTATTGGGAACTAAATAAAATTTCACCACATCCTTTCATTATAAATATTACATATAGTTAGAGAAAACCATTTATACATTGATGGAAATTCATTGACCATATTAAATGGATTAATCAGTATTTTGGAATCAACAACCTGTATTTGTTTATTTTTCATAAAATATCAAATTTCATTCCTGTATACAGATGAAGCCTTTGGAAGAATATTATGGAATTCATTTTCGAACTCCATAATATAGGGATGATATTGGGGATACGAAGTTGATAGAATGAAAATTGGTAGAGGAAGTGGAACAAAATGTAATGATGATCCATTAACCCATTTGGAAATATCATAGAAGGTAGAAAATTTATGCAGATAACTAGAGAGAGGACCTTAATTTCGAGGTAGTATATCCTGATTTTCATAAATATATCCCTGGAAATGTGTTCTAAATATTGTTATGAATTGAAATATATGTCCATTGTTCAATAGAACATCAGAAATCATGGGGAAATTTTAACATGTTGCCTATAGATTAGTGCTTTCATCATGTTTATCTCAGGATCACGTTGTTTTTCTTGTTTCCATGTTATGTCTGTATGTGCCAAATTAATATCATGTTTGTACCAAAATGTATTTTAAATAGAATATATACATTACTTTGACGAAATTCATATTCATATTATTGATTTTATAGGGAATGTATAATAGAACAAGGTAATTCACTAGAATATAGATTTTTAGGGAAAAACATTTTTGATGAAGAAACACGTGACTCTAAAAAATCAATGAGGGAAAGGTGTCTCTATAAGTTTAATGAGTGTATAAAATTACATGGATTAAATTTAAAAAAGGGGTTATTATAGAATGTATGTAAACTTGTACAAAATGAATTTGTTTCATATTATTGTTCATAAATTAAATTATTTAAATTCAATATGTTATGTAATTATAATATATAAATTATTAGTTTGATTGTTTATAAATTTATTAAACTAATTTCATACATATTTATATTTAGAAGATGAATTTTCAAAATATTGAATTTTATGATTGAAAAATAATATTCATTTTTGAATTCAAAATGTCAAAATAATCATAGTATGAATTTTGGAGAATATTTTGAAAAAAATAATAATTTTTTTGTTCAATAAAAATAAATATCATTTATAAATTATATATATTTTTACATCGCCCTGATTTAATTATCATTTAAAATTTATTAAAATTATGGAAATGGCACAATATTTAGATTTTAATCTAAATAATATAACGATATAATTTATAACATGTATGTTGTATTTTATTTCTTGATAAGTGTAATAATCATTGTCTGAGCTGACAAGAAGCCAACATATCATTACCCAAGTAAGGTTTTTTTCTTATATATAATATTTGAGTTCAAAAAATTATATTCTTAACATATATTTTAAATATTCATTATAATTTATGAGGTTGGATGATATTTTATAATTTATGGGATATTTTACGTGCGTCCTATCCAAATTCATGCATAATTCAGACACACTACAAGAAAAAACAAATTAGTTTATTAATGATTTTTTGATGAATATGAGTACATATTCCTAATGAACTATTATAAGTGATCATCTTGAAAATAATTAAGATATATGTCCTATATTTATTTAATATTAATTTATATATTTGAAATTACTAATAGTAATTGTTCTTCAACGTAGTAACAATACATGTGAAAGCAGAGAAACAAAAATATAATAGTATTCATTAAATTTATTAGAACCCTAAAATGGAACAAAAATTTGAATAAATATATTTTTACATATACGTGTCATAAAATATATCCATTTTTTCTAATACAAAACATTAGGGAAAAAATGAATCTATTTAAACAATTTATATTATTTTATTTGAATATAATTATTGTTGTTCACAATAGAGTTTTTAATTAGTATACTATTTTAATATATAGTTTTCAAGAAGATAATCTACCCAATAAAAATTTATATAAATGATAATAAATGTATATTCATCATGGATGTTAATAATTTCAATGGAAAAAAATATTTAACATAATTTCAATCACAATAATGATAGATTAATAATTTAATTAATACAAAATTAAATAAAGGATATTAAAAATATTAAAATAAACGTAATTTGATATTTTTTTATAATCCATGAATTATCAAGATGAATATGATATGTCTTGGATTAAATTATAGTTTGACATTAAATTTCAATGGATATTCATATTATTATAATCATATTTTTGAATAGTGTTTAATTTAAAAAAACAATCATTCGTTAAATATTTTATTTAATTATTTAAAAATCCAATCTAAATGATGGAAAATGATGTAAAATGATAATTTTCTTCCAAAAATTATATTTACTATGGTTATTGTTATATTTTATGTCGTAAAACATACATTTGGCTTATTATATATAAAATATTTAATTTAATCATACAATTCCCCTCAACTCAAATATTAAAGGGGATTTATCACATTAAGAAAACATGCCTGATTATCCTCTATAAAAAGTATTTATCTTCATCCCTTTCTAAATTGAAATATTTTAGGTCCCAAAAAATTTCATAATCAAAGGGAATAAATTTGTTCATAAGGATAATATATTTAAAAGCTTAATATCATATTGTTATCTTTTAAATTCAATCTCACTTATACCCTATCATCACCCCTATATAATATTTTGTTCTTAATCAGATATCATATATATACTATAAGGTTATTATTTTAATTGTATATTGAACATCAAATATCTTATTTTATTAATTTATTCTTTAATATGAAATCTTCATCCCTGGTCTTTAAATTCATTACCTTTTTAGATGAGGAGTTTTCATTTCCCAACACTACATTCATATAAAGTATAAATTCGAATATTAATGTCTAAAATGACATATATATAAATACATACTTAGACTCTTAGATAGAATTATTTCAATTTGAAAATAAAATAAAAAATGAACCAACATAGAGACTATTAAAATAACACATATAAATTAATGTAAATTGAAAAATATAATTATTAAATTGGTGGAATATTGATTTAAAAAGACCATATAAAGTATTATATATATTTAATATATTATTAATACTCATTAAACCAGCATACATCTGGTTTGAACTCTATTAAATAAAGACTAAACTAATATAGGGTTCATTCCATTTAAAATCATTTTAAATGATTGTTTTTTTAAAATTTCAAAAACATTGTTTAATTTAGGGAATTAATTTATAACACTATTTTCATGATGTATTATTGTTTTAATACACAATATTTCATGGTTATTTTATCATAATGGTATTCCATTATATATGGGTAATATTAATTTAAATTAATTTATTTTCTTCCGAAATCATATTATTAGGATTGTGCTCATGTTTTATGTGTATAGTCTAGTTAATAGACATTTTTATGTTGACGGGTGGGACCCATATATGCCCTTATTAATTTTGGGATGATTATGGAGGATGATTATTGTAATAGTTAGTTAAGGTGTATCTTTGATGGTTCCACCATAAAGTATCCTTGAGGGTATCCTCATAAAGTAGATATTGGGGTTAAGTTGTATAGAATTTCTAAGGGTTATAATTAAAATGTTTCCATAATGTTTTTAATCATTAGTATTCTTGGCAAATATATCCCCATGTTACCTTCTTGTTTTATATGCGTTTTCGATGTTTTATATGTTATGAGCCAAAAAAATTAACATTTAAATTTATCATTACTTATAATAATTTAATATAGTATAAAAAACAATATAATATCATTGATACCATAATAATAACATTTTTAATGCAGAAATAATTAAATAATAAAAAAATTTAGATGGTATAGAACCTATACCATTGAAATAAGAACATTAAAATGTGAATATCTATATGACCCTTATGAATAGAAAAATATAATGTTGAATAATAACATTACCCATGAATGTATAATTGATATTTAGGCATTATATACAAAAATAACTGTATAAATATATATTAGAATAAGCAAATAAATATTTAAAAAAAATTTAATGATGTGTTGGAGTTTTTGTAAGTTATTAATTTTTAATTATAATTTTATGATTAGTTTCTAATTTTTAAATGAATTGTATTTTCTCAAAATTCTTGTATAAATTAATATTTTCATATCTTAAGATGTTATAATAGTGTTATGATACCTTAACTAATTTTTCAGAATGCCAAAAAAGAAATTATTATTCAAATATCTATATTTTTTTATTAAATGGTGAATTTGGTTAGAAATTAAATTTATTATATTTATATAGTAATTTTCAAAAAAAATATATATTTTTTTGAATTATACACATAAAAATATGGTTATGGATAATTTAATACTTTTTTTGAAATTTTATATTTCATGATGAGTAGTAAAATATGATAATTTACAAAAAATGAAAAAAACATGATTTTTTTAGATATTGTTGATGTGTGGTGGATATAAGAACCATAATCAAAAACCATAAATCATATAATAATATATTTATTGATAATGTTCCAAATATTCATATTCTTTATCCAAAATAATAAACGAGTGATTAAAATTATGAGAAAACACCAACCTCATGCATTATAATTACAACCCTTCACCTCCTCTTCTCCTAACACCATTCTCACTTTGAAACTTCTACAAAATATTCAAAATATTATTATGAATTATCTTCCCCATTTATAGGATCTGAAGATCTATTATAATTTTAAAAAAATTTCATTAATGACGTGTGAATTTTGGAAAATTTAATATGTAAAACCATCTTCCTTTTTCAGGTAATTTATTTTAATTTTATTTCTTATTCTATCATCACATCCTCTATCCAAATGATCATGATAACTCAAATAGATTTTATATACTAGAATTAAATATTTGTAATGTAATTTACATCATAAATCTCCTTCACCACAATAAATTTTATTATAAAAATGAAATCATTTCCTGTATTGTGTCAATTTAGTAACATCGTGGGCAATGCACATTGATTTTCTTTAACGATGTCTAGACTGTTAATAAAAAAATTATAATATTTGAAAAATATTTTAAAATTTATATTAAACCCCTCAATTTGTTCTAAACTAGTATATATATATATATTACAAAATGATAAACCAAAATGAGTTCATTGTGATAAAAACCCAAAAAAAGCATAAAATGCCCATTATTAAATTTTATCTAATGATTCATACTCATACAATCTAATTAATTAATATAAAATAATTTAATAATCTATAATATAATAAATAATATATAATAAGAAATATGTTTATTTATTCATATTTTATAGTAACCTATATTCATGTATACAAGTGGTCCAATGATTTAAACCAATGAAACAAAGACTCCAGAATGATGAAAGTAAACACTTTAATTCATCGAAAATACAATAAATAAACCTAAAAACCCATAATGAATATAATTCATGTATACAAATTTATCTAAATTTTCATTACTAAATAAATTTTTATTATTCATGATATTAATGTGGCGAAATCATTCAAGAATAAGGTAAGTGAAAGTCTCAAACCCAACTCTTTACCTTAGGGTAATTGCTCTTTCACCCGATTTTCAGTGTTGACATTCCTTTATTTCTCGGTGACTTTAATTTATTTATCATTATATTTTATTTCATTGATATAAATTTCTTCCACTTATGTTATGACCATGATAATGTTTTTCAAAAGAAGTGTTTTTTTACGAAAAAAAACACTCCATTTTTTCTCTTCATAATGTTTCTTCTTCACTAATGAATGATAATTCCTATAACAAGTATACTATTTCATTTATATTTCCTAATGATTATTGATGAATATATTATTTTTGAAATTAAATATATTTCTTTATAGGAGTAATTTTATATTCAATATTGATATACATTCGATGTGGCATGCATGATAATGGAAATGTTATGATTTGATGGGTGCGATGAGAATTATATAGAAAATTAAAATGTTATGATGTGACAGGTGCACTAGAAATTATATAGTCCTCCAACGCACTGGGTAATGTGATGTATCTCATGAAAAAATGTAAAATATAAAAGAATGTTACATGATCTATATTCACAACTTTGTGAGGTAGTTTACCACAAAGACATGATGTTTCATTTTTATGCATCACGACATTACATGAATTTATGAATTTCATCTTATATTGAATATAATGATGATTATATGATTTTTTTTATGATGAGGATGATTCTTCTCACCCTTTTTATGTTTTTTAATGTCACTAACCATGCTATAGTTCCATCATACCCGACAGCCGACCGTTCCCTTGGCATGGTCCAACGTGAATTCCCAATCCCCACTAGATGGAAGTAGGTGCTCGGGTATCAAAAGAATAACATGGGAATAATATAAGATGATTACCTAAATATAAACTATAATTGACATCAATATACTAACTAAACCATACCAAAAATTACATATTAGTTTTCAAATTTAGTTTTTAAAAAATTAAAAAATGAACACTAGAAGGGCTACAAAAATATGAAACCAGACTCTATACAAAAAACATTTGATAATAGGAGTTCCAACCTCAAGACACCTCCACAACCACTACCAGGGAAGACCACTAGCTTCATGATTCACCATCTCCTAAAATTGTTCCATGTCATTCTTCAAACATTACCATGCCTTCATACATCCATGTTTCTTAGTATGGTGGGAGCCAATGGTCTCTACTCATAACTATTGTTTGAGTTGTCATTGTCAACACTACTAGAAGAAACCCATACAAGCCACATTTCAATCAAATAGAATAATATGACTAGTCCACCGACATAGTTACCTAGGTTTCACATAGAAATCAATTCACATATAACACACCATACAAATCAACACATTCAAATATTCAAGCCAATCAAAAAATGTATGGTCAATAAATAATTTTTTACACAAAAAACCTATTTCTAATAAAAATGAACACTAAAACATTTTCAAAATATTTTTTCCAAAGACGTGACCAAAATTTTATATGTCATATATAATTTATAAAACACATTCAAGATATAGAAAATTGTTTTTACTTGAAATATAACAAATTTTATTGAGAAAAATCATTTTCATGCCATATACATATCTAAAAAAATTAATCATCTTTCACACAACACTCATAAATCATATAACATATATAGACACTCATAATATAATATAAATATCATAGAATATTTTTTTATGAACATAGCTTCCATTCATGAGTGATGAAAATTCTGAAATCCAGTGTGAAACATCAATCACACCACAATCAACCCTATAGAGGATAGATTGAATCATAAAAAATCAATATTAAAGGATAAAAATCATGATATATCACTAAATCAGACACCAAACTCACTGTAACTAGTAAAACCAGAAAAATAAATTACAGAACCCTAGAAAAGTTGGTGAAACAATGAAAAAAAGATATACTTGATGGTTTTTTGAAGAATCAAAGCCAAATTTCTCTCCAAAATAAATCCCAATGGGGGAGGAGGAATAAAGAGACACTCCTATGGTGTGAAATCCTAAATATGGTGAGATGTAAAGGGTTTTCGGAATAAAAATTTCAAAGAGACAAAAATTAATAAATTTAATTTTTAATTACATATACATTATTCATTGTTTATTGATATGGTTTGACATACCATACAGAAACTAGGCATCACATTCTATGAAAGCATGACATGCCGTATGGTAATCTGTCACATTTTACTTACTATTTAAAAAACCATTAGATAAAACTATACCCAAAAACCCCACACGGCTTCACGGTAAATTGGAAAACAATATATAGTTTGGAGAACCATTGTCCAACAGTGTGTATAAAGTAGTAAGTCTTGGAAATTTCCCTTTTTCAACATTTTTCCTTAAATATTTCTACAGTAAATAAAGAAAAAAATATAGTCCAAAATAAATGAAAAATTATCTCAATAATAAAGCATTGTTCTGATAAATATCCAATAAATAATAAACTATTGTCCATCAAAATTCATCTTGAGGCATAATCCAATTATAAAAATGGATTATCTTTCTCAAAACATGGAGTTTGCTGCCATGTACCATTAATATTGATACAGTTCATCAAACGAACATGAAGTAATAGAATGGACTTCACACAAATCACATTATCATTTGAATTTATAATCCTCAATGTTCATTCAAACACTTAAAATTTTTTATCTTCTTCCCAAAAATAAAATGACACCATCTCTTCAATTATTTCATCACTACTACTAACTCCATGTTGTAGGTTGGGTAATTCATTTCATGTTGTTTGAGTTAGAAAGAACCATATACCACCACATGATCATCCTTCATAAGAACACTCATGAGACCCATTCTTGAGGATTTGATATAAATCACATATCCCTTACCTGATTCTAGAAATATAAATTCAAGAGTGGTAGTCAATAGCCACATTATCCCCTCAAAGTAATCCTATCATTTTTTGGACATAGTTCAATAGTCACCCCTTTTCGAGTGATCAACTTCCAGGTTGATTCAATTTGATAGTTATCCCAAAAAAATATCATCTAATATCCATCCATACATAGAATGATTTTAATATCAAACACATTCCTTGGTTTTTACCATTACATAACTTCACTAATCATTTCAGGTTCCTTTGAAACCCCTTGTTCAAAAAAATTAGGCCCTAGGATCATCATCTCTTTAATCCAAAAGGAGTACATTGATAATTTTTTATAAATATGATGGTCTTGAAGAGTGGGGATAATGAACCATAAAAAATTATCATTTTCATCCTCAGATATAGAAATCGATATGATTTCTTCCATGAATACCCCATGGAATGGTTGAGGATTATTATGGAATACCCTATTCATAAGCTCCATAAAAACTGCATGATCATGTTTCAATACGATATGCATGAACAAATACTTAAAATGGTCTTACCTTATTCATAATGAAATTTTCGAGATATCTGGATCTCTAAACCTAACATGGTGGTAACTAGAATAAAACACTATCATAGATACCCACATTTACTTAGTTAATAAATCAAACAAGTCACAAATCCTAGGAAAACAATAGTTTTTCTTGATGTTTACCTTGGTCAGCTTATGGTAATTGTTATATAATCAAAGAGACCCATCATCCTTTTATTTAAATAAGAATGTGGAGACACAACAACAGATGCTCGGTTGAATGATTCCTTTGAATTCTAAATCATAAAATTTTATTTTCAATTCCCTTAATACATTGGGAGTTGTATGATATGAGGGAACATATTAAGTCTATGTTCATAGTTCCAAATAAATTTATAAGTCCACATCATGCACAGAAGAGAGACCTGATAAATAATCTAAAAAACATGTGGAAATTAGTCCACCACTACATGTAATCAACCCTTATATGGATCACCATAATCCTCATATACATTTGAGTATAACTAGAAAACTATATAACACAATTATGGTAATGGAGATCCAATATGGCTCGACCAAGGATCCCATTATCTATAAAAAACAAGGATACTTCTATCATGTGGTAAGAAGCTATCCCACCACCTATTGTAGTCAATGTGGTCTTAAAAGAGAAATCTCCAATCATTGTAGAGGATTACATTGAGGAGGTCCATATCCAAGAGTAAGAAATCCAATTCCATCTTAACACCCATCACAGTGAATGCATAAAATACATACGAGAACCCTACTCCACTATCATTCCCAATGTCATTACTAAATCCATCACATATGGAGTGAGCCAAGATAAAAATTAAACAGATTAAATAAACTAGAATATATGAATGACATAAAAACCCATTATTAGAAAATCCAATAGAAATGGATTATATGATAATAATGGCACCTCAAACAATCGATGGCCCAATATCTGATTCTGTTGATGCCTGATACACTCTATAAATATTCTTCTCCTTTTCCTGATCAAGTGTAATACCACAAACCTAAATATCATATGTAAAATATATTTTCCAAGAATATGGTGAATCCCAACTTCTATGACCACTAAACCATGATCCCGTTTTCATGTATGGCTCTAACTTGGCTAAAATCCCTCCAGAAGCCAGTTATAATGCAACATTTGGATATGGGCCTTCCACTATTCAAAATCATTATAGATATCCCATAGGTCCACATCAGTGACATGGTTTCGAAATTCATATATATTCAATGTTAGTATGTGTCATACCATCTTGTATTGACAAAATATAACCAATACTACATTATAAGACATAAATAAGGATTTTTGAGATGGGTGTCCAGAGCTACCACGTCCATTATTCCCCTACCCATCCCGCTTCCTCTTTTTCCCTAATGAACTACCACTGTCAATTATTATCATATCTCAAAAGGAACCAATTGATTCATTAGTGTTCAATCTACACCATATAAAAAAATTCAACCACTTCAGCGCTGTTCAGTATCATAATGATAAGTACCTTAGAATTTATCTTTGGATATATCCCCTTATCTAACCTCATAGCCTTCCTCTGGTCATTTGATCTGGTTTTAGGCGTGTACCAAAGTATCCCAATAAATTGGTTTTCGTAGACCATCACAAATTTTCAACTTAAACAATATCCATAACCTCGTGAAATCTCACATAATCCCAGACCTCATGATATTATTGGTCATTGAAATCAACTGTTATGTTTTTAGATCTCATCTCCACATTCTTCCAAGCATGAACCACTATGGCACATCACTTATGACGAGGACCTTCTTGAAAAAATTATTGTATTTTCAACCTAAATTCTAGTGATGTGTAGAGGAATTAATACATAATATCTATCATCTCAAAACAATTCTCAAGTTCCCATGTTTTTATTCTAGCTTAGAGGGAATAAAGTTTGTTCTAAAGAAGAAACTAGGATTTGTCCTTCCTAGGACTAGGTTTAGCTTCACTGATTGGAGAAGAACCATGACTCGATTGCTATGCTAAATCAAGGATATCCTTGACACTAGAACAACTAGTCTATGAAAAATTGGATAGATATATATCTCTCTAAAAAATTATCTCAATTTCATTGGATTTATCTATGGAAGAACATTTCTAAAAAATACATTAATCGTATGAAAACACAATAATATTTCATTTCTGAAAATTTCTGGTGCTGAAAAAAATATCATATTTCCATAAATAAAATAAAATCTGACCCATCAACATAACATATCAGCCATATCATTACACCTCTACTCAATGTCCTCTTATTATTTATAGCTAGTATATCTCATCTATAAGTGAAAATATACAATAAAAATTCAAAACATCTGCTAATGTCTTAGGATCTATCATGATGTGTGATCTAAAGTCACCCTACATGTATCCACAACCTCAACCACCAAAAATCCTGGATCCAATTTTGTAAAATCATCCTAAATAACACAACCCATAAAGTGAAATCCTTCTCTGAAACCATTTTTTCACTAACCAAGAAAAAGTTACATATAAACTGAAAGCTGACATAGATTATGAAAAGTCTTGAAAATTATTTCTGACCACCATAAGGTGGAAATTAGTTCTCTAGTATCAAAATCTTATCATAGAAAAAATTTCAGTTGATTAAATAAACATAAAAAACTAAAAATAATATAAATCTGTTGTTTGAGTAATCATGACCAATAATTTCATAACAATATTATTATTTAGTGCTTGTAACATTTATACAAAAACTCAATAAGGCTTATAATAAAAATACAATTATATACTATCCATAAATCCACCATATTATTTTAGGAGTGTCATCCTCAAGCCACCACTAGTATCCCTACTAGGGAAGACAACTAGAATCCTAAAACAACATATCCATACAACATAACTTTACCTATGACAGTAATAACCAAGTGTACATACCTCAAATTGTGTATTTAATGTGTGACCCAGATCTCAATATGATTCCACCCAACAATGGATTACGTGTTATAAACATTATCAGAAAAATAAACACACATGTTTTATAAAAAGAAATCTGCGATCATATTTATGGAATACATTTTAATAGAAAACATGACTACATTTTAAATTACCAAATATGTACAGATTGTGCCAATGGTGAATGAAATATCAAGATTGTTTAAAAATTCACAGGATTAACCTATAGGCACTTGATATAATTACTAAATTAGGTACATAATATCTTAGTGAAATGTACTATAGAATCCATGAGTAAAAGTGTTCTCGTGAATGAACCACTAGTAGGAGACAACCCATGGTCCATGTGTAATAAAAACATCATTATTAATTTAGTGTTGTAATTTTAAATCATTCAAAATGAATGTGGGACAAGACACTTTCGAACCAAATTTAATACTAATCCACCCACATAGTTAACTATGATTTCATTTGTGTTCATATAAAAAAATATGAGTCAATATAAATGACTGAGATTCATTAGAATCAAATATTGTTTTCACTAAATATTATTATATAATAATGCTACCTCTCACTAATATTTAACCCATATTATCATCATCAGGTGACGCTTATACTACATGAATAAAAATAATTCTGGATGCCCATGACTGGAACCCATTTGTTCTTAAGGAATCCGATTTCACTACAATTCATATAGAAGAATGTGTATCCATGATAAAATATAATGTCTAAACAATGTGAATGAACATATTTTCATATACTATGGTACTACATGGAGAGGCTTTGTCACTATAAAAAAGCTTCCATTACCTTAGCTTCACAACCATATTGAATGTTTCTATTCCACCACTATATACTGCAAAATGTATAGATGATAGATGATATTGATTTCCACAATGAGACGTATCACACAATCACTTTTCATTTATGTATCTATATGAAAAAAAATTAGAGAAAAATAAACCCCCAACAACACAATCTATCAATGTTATTCATAATCATCCATCAATTACTTAACCATTAAATCTTCATAACAAGATTGTTTTATCATGAAATCCATGGATAGAATATATGACAGAATGTCTATCCCATGTAATATATCTTTTAGTTCCACATTAATCACTATCATATGGAAAAACTAAACATGTTATTCATTGAATGATGTATATAGAGTAATAGACATGTCACCATTTTGGTGCCATTTTCATGCCATGAAGTGTAATTATTTTTATCCCGGTGATTTTGAAAGGGGTAAAATTCTATTTTTTAGGTGTATATCATATACATCATTGATCATATTTCTATGGATATCATATACATGTATTTCCCTATAGTATGTATTCTACGGAATCAAGAAAAATTTACATGAATAGACTATGGATCCGGAGGAGGATGTACATGATTTGTGGATAGAGCTATTCTCATACGCTGTTATGCCTCACATGGAAGGGTAATCTATAAATGTTATTTTAGGGGGGAAGAAATTAAGTTCATATATTTTCAATAAGGTTTGAAATCCTTTGTTTTATTAACTATGTCTAATTTACGTAGTACAAAATATTGTTGAGGTTATGGTGGGAAAAAGTGTCTACCGAGCATTTTCGGAGCACAAAACCTCGGATGATAATATAAATTTATAGGCCATGTGATTAATGGAAATTTTTCTTCTGAGTCTACATAGTATCTAATAACCCTACAGTGTGTTCAATAGGAAGAAATGTGATAAATGTATCGATGAAACCATACCACTCTAGTTGAACTCATGTTATTGGAATTTACAAATTTTAATAGTGGTGAATAACCTATTTTCACATGGTTTACAAAATCATGTGTGTGAACCATGAAATGAGAGTACTAAGGTTGTTTATAGCACAAAACTAAAATTTGTTTGGACAACTATGTTGATAAAACATGTAAACCCTACTTATTTAGATGATTTTTTATTTTTTTCTCTTCATGGATTATGTGATATATTAATACTTGTAATTTTCTTCCTCTAGCAGAATGATACAACTTCTTTCTAAATTTTAATCTCCAAATATCCTTATCTTTCTAATTTTGAATGATTTTTCATCCAGAATCAGATTAGACATTCATTCATCATGTTTTATGGGATTCTGTGAGTCTCTTATTCGTCTTACACCTTTGATAACATTTTCTATTTTTTATGGAATTGTTTTGGTGAAGAATCGAATGGAATTTGTCATGGAAATTATTCTATTTTGTTGTGTTTTCTTTTTTGTGTCTAAACTAGAGGCAGATAGTAAACATTTGATCCACTATTAACATGAGATTTTTAGTATTGTAATTATTACTAAATTTCATGATGATTTATACTATGTGGCATTTTTTCGTACATCAGTTTCACCATGTTATTCCCTTTTAACGAATATATCATAAATTGATTGACCCATTCTAGAACATAATGGCCCATTTGACCATAATAGATGTTCGAGGTCATCAACCTCACATGATCATCCCCATAGTGAGCTCCCTTTAGATTCTTATTTTCTTTCTTGGTTATGTGTCCAAGACAGCAATGACTATTCCTATCTTTATATCTATATGGTGATATCATAATTGATAATGAATGATTTTAGTGGTGTGTATTGTCAATATCACTTACTATAATGTATAGAATTATTTATATTGTGAACATTATGAAAACATCACTTATTTTAATGGAATAATGTTCTCTCCATTATTAATAAGAAATAATTATGAACATTTATCAATATAGTTAGATCATCTTAGGGACGTAACATATTTATAATGATTATGGTGTATAGGGTTGGGGACCTATATTTGTTATGAATAATGGTCAAGTGAATATGATACTTGTGAAGAGATACACATTATGATATAATACGAGCATTTCATCTATATACTATTAAACAAGAAAGACATAAGTATATTATGACATGTGGGAATAGAGAGAATAATTATATTATTTTGACATGATATCCCCATTGTTATGATATAGTCATGTAGAGCCTATTGAAATGATTTGTGTATGTAAACTCTATTGTAATGATTCAGCCATGGGAACCTTAAATTATGATATATGGGCATGAATAAACTACCATAATGGGATACAATTATGAATTCCCATTATTATAATCCATCTATGGATTCCCTTATTATTGTGATATTGGGAATGTGGACCCTTATTTAGATGATAATCTGATTTTCAACCCTTGATCCTCTCAAGAATCATGCTTCTACCCATGTAAATTTGAGTCATTACATTGATCTTGGCATGTGGGTTTTCAATATATATGGATGAAGAAGTCATTGATTATAGATACATTATAAATTTATAGATATGGTTATATTTGTTGAGATTATAAGTCATGGGTCAAAAAGGTAGTGTAATCATGGAATAATTCAGGAACCATATCTGCCTAATTCAAATATTATATTATTAATTTTATTTTTTTATCATTACACCATTCATAGTATATGCACTATCTGGTTATTTATGGAATCTATGGTTGGTGATGAATTAAGGTTAAATCACACCCAATCTGGGATACTAGTGATAACATGGTAGATTATGTGGGTGCATGTATGTACATGAGAAATAACCTAGTTATTGATTTATGAATGGGATCTAGAATATGATCTACAATGTAGAATACTTATCTATGGCACATGATGATATTGGAGATATACTTTTTGAACTTATGATATTTATATACTTGTATTTTATTACATTCCCGTTTTGTTATGATAATGTTTACTTTTTATGGAAATAGAATATTACATCATTTTGTATATGATTCTAGATATTTTTATTGTTTTTTATTTATTATATATGAATTCATTGGCTATATATGATAGTTTCCAATAATTCTTCCTCTATTTATATATTTATTTATCTAATGGTGTACATTGACCATGAGTGTATATTCTCAATAGAATACCACCTTGGATCCTCACTATAAGTCTACATCCTCTAGGATACAATGAGGTAATCATGATTCCATCTGACCCACTAGGTTTTGGAACCTTTCAGTGGCATCTGGATCGGGATGGGACATATTATTCTCATGTTAATCACTACATTAGAGGAACATGGGTTCAGTTACAAAATATTTATTTTAGAATTATAATGAACCCTGATTAAAATCGATGAGAATGAAGAAGACAATGAATGATATTGTATTTATATAGAAGTAAAATCATTAGAAATTATTATTTTCAATTTATATTGATGATCCACCATATGTGAACTTTTCATTAAAATATTTGTTCTTTATAATTTTCAGTTATGTTGATGAATTTAAATGATCATCATAATTATTTAATGATGTAATAAAAATTTTATTATGTTTATAGACTATAATAAAATTTTATAGATATAAATTTTATGTTTTAGAATGAAATTAAAAAAATATTTCTGGAAATGACATTTCAAATTTTTTTAATGGAAAATATATTTTGTTCAAGAACTAAGAAATCATTAAAATGATCAGAATGGTTATTTTTTAAATGTATAATTTTCATTAAAATAATTAATGTTGTAAATGTTACATTAATAATATATATAGAATTATTTTTAAATAATAAAAACATATTTTGGACACAACACATTGAAATTATTAGGGGGTGAATTTATAAAAAGTTTCTAAAAAGTTAATTTTTTTGTTCAAGAAGTAAAAATACATTTTTTATGAATTTTTTTATCAATTATGATATAATTAAGAGTTGTTAAAAATAAATATTCCCTGTCAAATATTATTTATAAAAAATTATTTAATGAACAACATGTTATAAAATGTGTTATAATTAGAGACACATATAGTGAGATGGAGGAACTGAAGAGGCGACTTCTGTCACTGCTCGGCTCTCAACATGCCCTAAACCTATGATCCATTTATCTCCATTCTTTTTCCACACATTATATCATCTCTCGGTCGGCACTGAGTACCTCAATGACACGGATAGAGGGTGACCCTAAGTCGAGGAGGTCCTCTTGATTCTCGTAGAGATCTTTTGTCCTGTTGGTGAACCGAACCCCTTCGTGAATCATCCGAATCATGACTACAACCCATGTTACAGCTTCTAAGTAAGTGATTTATGATCGGATTGATCTATGAAAGCACTCCATTATAGCTCGAATTTCACTTTTGCAAGGTACGAAACCCTGAAAATAACAAGATCTTGTCTCGTGTCTTGCCGAAATTTGGGGTTTTTTTATTTCAAATGCATTTCAATTGGTCAGGGTAACTCCCATATAATATATCCCTCTGCGGAACTCAAGGTTCTTGCGTGGAGTGTAGCCTCTATTAACCTGATGCGTGGAACCTTGTGGGTTCATGATTAGAAATTTAGATTCTACTTAAATAATTTTAAAGATATATATGCTCATGTTTGGGTAAAAATCCATGGTCTGAACTGGGTATTATGAAAACATGAGATCATGTTTGACATCGCTTCCATGATTCTCATTCTGATTATAATGGATTACAAAAATGAAAAAGTTAGCTTTGGACATTATGCACGGGTGCTAGTTGAAATTGATCAAAGTGATATGTTGATTGATTGAGTTGTTATATCAACATCAAATGATGAAATTTTCTTAGGAATTGAATATTAAAAAATGCCACCATTTTGTAAAGTTTTCCAAATTATTGGACATTTAGATTTGAAATGTAGGAGAGATGTGCTATGCTCTAACATCCAAATTAAGGGACATGATGCACTTCTTTTTCGACGAAAGAAAATGAAGGATGTTATTCAAAAGGTTATTTATGAGCCTTTGGTGGGTAATTGTCATACTGAATAGATGAAGGTTATACAACCTACTGACATGGGCCAAAGGATTGATGTTGAGGATCCTTTACCAAGGGTTGATTACACTCCACAAGAGGATGGAACAAGAAGGGTTGATAACACTGTAGGAAGTAATCAAAATAAGGGAAGAATAACTTTTAAGGATGCTATGGTCAGTGGAATGGATGGTGAAATAAATGGATATGGGTGAGAAGATAGTCAAGACGAAAGGGAATGCTCAGCACAAGAGGCTACAAATGATTGTTTTAGGCATGAGTTACATGACCTTAAATCAAGGAAAGGTAAGTTACTGATTGTTACTATAACATCATATAAGTGTATGACCAAAGGTTAAGCTATAAACGATGATAACAGTAGAGTTCAAGGAAACAATGAGGCGGTTTTGGATCCCCCACCACTACAGGTCTCGGGTGATCGCATTGATGTGCTGGATAATGAAGTTACTTTGGTTACTAGCAACTAAGAAGAGGGTTCTCATAGAACTGACATGCAGGAGTTGGAGAGGATTCGAAAATATTTGCAGAGTGATTGTTTGAAGCCCATACAGGATATCAAAACTACTCCTGAGAAAGTAATAAGTAATTTCAATGTATCAAACGTATTTTAGTTGTTATCTTCCCTTTTTTGTGATGTTGATTCAACCCCCACTATGACTACTTCCAATGTCACAGATGCACCATTAGATGATAAAGGTGGAAAATGGATGTATGCAGAGTTTAGGAGGGGTCGCCACTCTCGCGGCAAAGGTGGGTGACTTCCTTACAACATCATGAGTACCCTCTCTAAAATAGGTTAATTATCCTGTTTTTTTTCGTGTACTTTCTTACTGCCTTGTTCCTCTACTAGACTCATTTTTTATAATTCAATGATGAGGCCTCTGCGTCTCAACTTTTTTTAATAAAATATTTAGAAACACATACATAAAATCCTTGAAAACACAATATTAACCATCCAAAACAAATACTATCATAAATTATATGTCAATTATATTGTGAATTGTTTTTTACCACATCTAAAATAGAAACATGAAAAAAGGATAGAATATTTGGAAATAGATAGTCTAAACGATGAAATAATAATATTTTCATTATTATAAATAAATATGATACCTTGGTTAATAATATTTATTGATGTCTAAGTAAAATATTATATCTATTTATAGATAAATTTTAGAACTAAAAAATAACTAAAAATTAAAACAGCAAAGAAGTAGTTAAATTATTAGAAGAACATATGTAGAAAAAGTAATTATTTTCTACTAAAATCATTGTATTTAATTCCACCCAATTATGGTTAGCCATAATTTAAAAATAATTATTATTTAACCATTTAATACCACTCTTCTTCAGGTTTATAAATTAACATTCAAAGCCTAATATCCACTCATACATCAAAATCCTAGAATTAATGGTTTTCTCCCTCTTAATATTCCCTCAATGATTCCATATTGGGTTGATATTTTCTCACTTAATTTTTAGGAATCAAATATATATGGAAATGAAATTGTCCTATTCATCATTTTCATTCATGTACCCCTGTGGCTATACCTTATAAGTGTTAGATAAATCTATTGCATTATATTATTCTTATTAACCACTTCCAAAATTATTATTTATAAATTTGAGTTTTTATTTAACTTCCATTATTCACTTTTCATTATCATCATTGTATTCCTACATGAATCCAAATTGATTTCATAAATTCAACATTTCTACCTGAGAAATTTTCATTTTTAGAATACCTAAAAATCATATTTATCCATGGGTAATCACATATACGTAAAAAAATTATTATTTAATTTTATATTTCATTTATTTAATCCATTTTCCCTATAAATTGGATAGAAATAATTTTATGTTCCACTTTGTGTCCAATTTAAAATAAATCACGTGAAACTTGTTCTTTATTTAAAAATATATATTTTTGAAATTAATTGTTATGAACAATATGGATCGCATTAATTATTTCCTATTAAGGGTTCATCCTAATAAAAATTTAATGAAAAAGGTAATGAAATAATCACTAGGGATTACATGTATTACTAAACCATGGTGAATAACCTTCATAATTATTCACTATCAGACCATAGTGATAAAACATAGTAATATTATTCTGAATGGATCATAGTTATTTATATACATATTTCAATCATATTAGTAACATTATTTATATTATGATATTCCAAATGTTGTTGAGATCATTCCTAATCGATATACATGTTTTCACATGAAATGTATCCTTTTTTATTATTTTCATTCGATGATTTATGCCCACAACTTTATATAATGTATGTCCCATCGATATGAGATGTTGAAAACAAAATATAGGATACTTTTATATATATTATATTTAGTATCATTGTAAAATGTTTTTTCTTTTTCATTTTCATGTATTATTTTACTACATCAAAAAATAAGTCAAAAATATACTTATAATTGTTAAAAAAATTTAATATGTTTAAATATTTATGAAATAATATAGAGGGTCATCATTATTGTGAAATGAAATTTATGATTTTGTGGTGTTATGGCCCTATACTCTCCTTTTGTAAGGGGTTATAACATTGAAATATATTTTTTAATATGTTCTGAGAATTTTTGTTAAATTTTATACTATTGCTTCCAAAAAAAGATCCTAGAATCTTTTATGAGGATGGTTATAAGAATTTATCATATGTAAAAAGGTTAGACCATCCTGTAGTTCCTATACTAAAATGACTAATATAATTCAAGTGATATGTATTTATATATTATTGTAGATATACATAGGGGATCCAATACTTTAAACAGATATACATCACATGACTATGGATTATATAATTTATTAAACACCTTATTTTAATGGAGGGTAAGCATCCATCATTTAACTGAATTTTTATTGAGTTAATTAAAAATAAAATTAGTAGTAGTTAGTGGCACCTCTAAATGTATGGGGGTTAATGATGTATATAACATTCATCAAAGATAAAACAAGTCATATTGATAATTTATATTATAGGAATAATATAGTTTTTTTATCCAATAATTATATTAGGAAAACAAAATGTATCACTTATATCAAGAATCAAAAATAAATTGAACGGAAAAAGTGGTTATGTAAATATCATAGGGTTGTATGTTCTTTTAACTATACATATAATTTTAGTGAATTTCATCTCTTTTATTCTATGTTATCGAAAAATTATACTTCCTATGTAATACACATTGTGTGTATTCCACAATATGTGATTTGATTTTATATTAATGTTTTCCACATCTAATATTTCTTTTGTAGTGATCATATGGGTTCTTTTATGGATGAACATACGGAAGTGTAGGGTTAAATGAATGTATATTATAGTTGGGAGACTACTAGTGGATCTGCACATTGTATTATATCTTAATATGATACAATACATCGGGTTTTTTGTGGAAATACACTCTTAGCCTATTTTTCTACTGATCCATTAGGGTATGAATGTGTAGATTGATGCAGCTAGTGGGGAAGGACTGATAGCCATCATTCTCAATTCTTATAACCACAAATTTTTTTATGATAATATAGTGGTATGATAGACATAATAGAGACCATTAATAGTAAATATAGGATTACTATTTGTATTAGATCTATGTTACTAGAGGTTTTTGGGATTGGCTTAGCTACACCATGTAAGGAATCAATATGAATTTGTTTTGTATTCATTCCTAGATTGTGGGTGTGATTATTTGAGTCATCTAATGTTATACGAGTATAATATTGAAGATTGTTTGGATAATAATTGTTTTAAAGGCTATGGTGGATGCCTGGTTCATTCTATAAAACCATCGCATGTTGGACTAGAAGTAGAAAATTCTATTTTATAGGATATGATCTTCATAGCTTCTTCTTGGTGGTGAATTAAATATGATATAGGGTAATCTCATAATTTTTTATATCCAACATTTTTTGTGAGATGTATAATATATTTATATAATCAATATAGGGTGATTTCTAATGAAAAGCACTTACATGTGCAGTGAGATGTAAACCACTAGTGTATTTTTTTTACTATGACGTGGTATTTATAGATTAATCTATTATATATTTTAATCCTGATTTGAAAACATTATTTTTAATTTGAATGTTCAATTTCCTAGTGAGATATAGATTAATTATTAAATCTTATATTCATTGGGTGTCGTTTTGGTATCACATGATTAGAAAGTACATTCATATGTGATAATTTAATGTTCATGTTGTCCAGGAACAACATGACAAATGAAATCTAGGTATGAATTTTTCATAGGTATTCATCCATGTTCTTGATAATAGAAAAAATAAGTATGCTTTTTCCATATATGGTTTTGATATTTTTGGTATCATATATGTACATAATTATTATGTCATACACAATAGTGGGAGGTGTAGAATTACATTGTTCACATGCTAGGGAGAAATCATATTTCAATATAAAACATCAATATTTATTCTATATATGATCAGTAGAATAATGTTATGTTAGATGACATGAATAATAAGTAATTCATTCAAAAAGATCATCCCTATAGGATTCTCATATTTTATTCACCAAGAATTTATATGCTTCCATAAGATTATGCATTCATTTTAGAAATATTAATTTGATGATGGTTAGTAATGGTTATTTTGGTAAATATATTTTGGGTATTTTTTATTATCTAAGAGGAGTCCAAATATTTTAAATCATTGATCTAAGGTCAATTTATCATTATGTGAGTGTGTGGCCTCCAAATAAAAAATGTACCATGTGTAGTATTCATGATATCATGTTAGGAAATTTGGATTGATGAATGTTATGATTGTGTTGATGGATTTGGTGAACTATGTTTTCATCCATTATATATGGTTGTTCATGGTAATTTATTTTGATGATATTCACTTATAATGCAAGATATGCTATGAATTTGTAAAAACCAAAAAATAATTTTAATAACATTGTAAAACGTTTATATTTATATAAATACCAAAATTTGTATGTTATAGATCATTTCAATTCACATTTTTTGCCTTATAATATGTGATGTTTTGGTTTCTATATGTCTAATTATGGATAATTGTTTTTATATTAGTAAACAAATAATTTTTAAAAAATATATACTATGTAATGTTTGTATGGTAATAATAAGAGATTATATTTTGAAATTTCCAACATTCAATCACTTTTTATATGGTTGATAAATAGGTTAATGATGATTATAATGTAATATGACTTCAAGAGTTATTTGTGAAGATATAATGACATATAATAATATTAATAATTCTAACTCAACATGATCTATTTTGGTAGTACACTGTTATTAACATTATATTAATTTTTTGTCTAAGAATTTATTTTATATTGGGTGTTCTGCTTTTCAGGTATTTCTCTAGGATTTTGTTGTTGAATGAAAAAAACTATCATAATCATGACTAGTATCTCGAACTAGAAGTGAATTCACTAAGGTATTGGAGACAATAATTTCAGTGATATGTTATTTTGGTATTTATAGACCATAAAATACTATAATAAATCATTTTATTGTATGTTTTGATTCATTGATAGTAGTAGTGGTTGGGTATCCACATTATAGGGAAATTTTAACATTTTTATAACTAATTTTACATTAATTTCGAGGTATAGGAACTATGATGAAATATGTAGGCTCAAGTGGTTGTGGAGTCGAATAACATGTGGTGGGTGATTGAACTATTGTAGAAGATTAATTTCCAGGTTTCATAGTACATGGGATGAATGAAATACAAATCATTTTCTATTAGTCCAATACTTATTCGTCAGATCAATATGAGATTGTTATAAGGAAAACTATTTGAGAACGTGAGAGGTCGTAAGTTAGTTCTAGTTACACCAATATAAATGATTATTGATGATACATTTATTTCCCTTATCCATGATGTTTATCAAGTCAAAACTATTAAACATAATGAATTTCAATTAATGTATCAACCATATAAGTTAGTGGTAAACCAATATAATTAAAAGATGTGTAATTACATGAATCATAAATATATATGGCTAAGGATAAATAAGGATTTAAATGGTTTTGTAACATATTTCTACACATGTCAGTATTTGAATTCATTGATCTAATGGCATTATAAACATTTAAAATCATTATTACTTCTTAT
The DNA here is from genome assembly GCA_963277665.1 of Viscum album. Lineage (NCBI taxonomy): Eukaryota > Viridiplantae > Streptophyta > Magnoliopsida > Santalales > Viscaceae > Viscum > Viscum album. The sequence continues at coordinate 220,823,497 of OY728158.1, forward strand.
GTTAACATGGGTTAATGTAATGATGGATTTCATGATTGGGTTTAAATGTAACCCCAAAATAGATAATTTTTTTTAGCTTATTAGGGTTTCACTGACTAGTGTGGTATAATTTTTTTTTTCATGTGAGAGACATTACCCTTGAATGTATCTAGCCACACTCTATGTTTTTTATTTATTATGACTATGTGTGATGCACTTTGTGTCATTTTTTACGGTGGTTCATATATCAAATCATGATTATGGGTTGGGTTATGTAATATAAATGGTACAATGGAAAATCATAGCATGACATATCACCCGAAGGCTTAATGATTGTCAAATAAGGTCATTGGGGTTTTAGTGGAAAATAGGATAATATGTGTTATAGACTATAGTGGTTTTTTGGAAACCTACTATTAATTAAATGTGTCTCCTAATAGAATAGTTTATTAGAACACTATTGATATGGATCATTATGATGATCCTTATATATTTCATACTGATTGAACAATAAATTTGATAACATCTAGTTTGACAGAGAAGAATTATTAATTTCTCTCTTATGATAACTCAACAAAAAATCATTTCATCTTGAAATGGATGTCTCTAAACTAGAGTTTGAAATGATATAGTCTAGTTTAATTAAGATAAACATTATATTTGTGGTTGTACCTAGGTATATATATTATTTTTCTTTGAGGATTGGAATATATTATGTTGTTATAACATGGAAATAGCATCATTGGTATATTGGATCATTCAATGTTGTATTAAGGATATGACTAGTGTCTTGCTAGTTTGATCTCTTACTGTATTTCTATGTCAAGTATGTTATATATCACATATAATAGGAAACAATATGTAATTTTATTTGATATATATTATAAATTATAAGAAATTATTTCTCAATGATGATGTCACAACCCATCCCCCAAGGCCTGTGTTTTGACTACCCCAAGCCCGCCTTGCATAGGTTAGGGGCTGGCGACTAGAAAAAAATTTACATCCCCTAAAATCCGGAAGGCATTGCCTTAATATCTTGTAATCACACTCAACCAATAATAGAACAATATATGAACACATATAAATTGTATATCAAAAAGAGTGTTGAAAGTAAAAGAGGCCAGAATACAAGAACAACCCGAATCTACAAGGGAAACTGGAAAGTACATGTAAACTGATCAGCTCCTATGAACACCCACCAGTGATCCTACCTGAAGGGTAGGTGAAACTCTCAAATGGTCGTCTATGCGGTACATCTCATCTATGGTCCACCTCTGAGCAACCTCCAGTCCTGCTACACTCATCCTCAGGTAGCGTTGTCTGTCATCTTCACCAAACACAATTTGGTACGAGCATATCCCGTGTAGGGGTGAGTATAACGGTATTTAGTAGGGATCCCGAGACCCTCAAGGTCTCAATAAATCTCCAAATGTTAAACCAAACTACAAGAATGCAACTAAAAAACCTATTTTGGTAGATTCCTATACATTTACCTATGTTATCATGTAATCCTATCTCAATAATTAGGAAACCCAAGGTTTAATCCAGAAGCCCAAACAACAACTATTCTACAAAAATAGGAATACCACTAATGTAAGTATAACACATGTACACCACATGGAAAAATAACACAATGGTATAACCCTGAAGTTATGCAATTAACTCATACCTGGTATTTATAAGTCACAACGGTAGAGATAATTAGATGCAACTACAGAATCATCTTAGTATATTAAGAGACAGACCCACAAAGGATCCCTAATTATCATCAGAACCATGGAAGATCACAGTACATCGTCAAACCCACAAAATAACCTAGTACCTCGTCAATACGTCATTTGACCAACATAGGATCTCTAGGTTCTGACCCACATAGGATCACTCAGTGCTGACCCACATTGGATCTCTAGTTGTTGACCCACATGGGATCGCTCGGTGTTGACCTACACAAGATCGATCGGTGCTTACCCACACAAAATGGCTTCATCCTAACCAACATAGGATCGATAGGTGATGACCCACACATGATATCTTGGTACTAACCAACATAGGAATACTCGATGTTGAACCACATATGATCACTTGGTGCTGACCCACACTAGATCGCTAGGTGCTGAACCACAGAGGATCACTCAGTGGTGACCCATACTGGATCACATGGTGTTGACCCACACATGATCTCTCAGTGTTGACCCACAAACGATATCTATGTGATAACCCATATAGGATCGCTCTGTGTTGTCCCATACATGACCGCTCGGTGCTTACCCACACAGGATCGCTCAGTGCTGACACACACATGATCTATATTAATTCTTCACACCACATCCAGCTATTGGGTTCCCTCACTAAACATTCCCGTGTTCGGTAGTGTCTTCCTTTCAAGCCAATAGTCGATATTCCAACACTATCAATGTCCCACGAAGATTTATCCCAAAGGACCGCCACATTTAAGGGGTCTCAACGCAATATAATTTGCATCAATCGGATGCCCGATCTGTGAGTTATAAGTGTTTTAGTGCTAAGGGCCCGATTGGATTCGAGTACGATCCAACCCAGACAAACACCAACATTCTATAAAAATAATGAGGAGTATCTCAAAATGACCTCCACATCTAAAGTATTTTAGTTCCAAATATGGTTCATCATTCCAACAATGTATTAGGTAGATAGGTCGAATACAATATCTCGTGATAATAAAAACAATATTATTGGGTGTTTTGTGAACCCAAGCCACGAACCCGAATTTCATATTCAACATTTGACATAAATCGATCATCTTAATTATTGGATCATATTTCCACATACGGAAAGTCAATCGGACGTCACATGCAGGAGTTATGAAGAGTAAAAGATTTAATAATAATATATTATTATTATTATTTGAGTTTTTCGAGTACCCGATCCAAAAACTAGAAAAATACATCGTATATTGGACTAATAATAATCGTCTCGATACAAGGCTCACATTACCACTGACGGTTCGTGACATCAAGGTCGCATCGATAATTTACAGATGAAATATGGTTTTACATTCACAAATAATAATATCATTAATATATTATTATTATTATTTACAATTCATTTACTTCAATTATCACATTTCACGAACAAACCCACACCTCTCTAATTTGGTGTGCATCCCCTTATTCAACGGATTTCATCTTAATTTTGATTAAAAATTTATATTATCTTTTTTCAATACATTCTCTCTTCAATTAACCTCTTTCAGAATTTCATTCTATCATCAAGGCCTACTGCAGATAATCAACAATGTAAACTCTCAACTCCCAGCCGTTGATCACACTTCTACTACAATGAACAAGGCCCTTATCACGCCACCATGTATGTGCACTGAAAAAATGACACCATGTTGTTATCTTGGCTACCACACCACTCAGGAGATGCACCCTGAGGACTCACTGGAATCACACCGTCATGATTCCCCTTCCGTGGCCCACTGCATCATCATTCTAATACCGAAAAATAAAATGATTTCATATTCAGGATCATCAGGTCGAGGGCTCTGCATCTTTATGTCACACTCAACAAAATATTGTGTTTCCAACTACAATAAAAATTTGGTCGCCTCCATCCATGAGCTATTGATGCTTCATTCCATGCTCGAATAATTAAATGATCGCATATTTGTGATCCTTGCATCAAGGGATTCACATCCATATACCGTTCTCAGAAAAACACAGTATTTCCAGTTCCAATATAAATTAGGAATTGTAAAAAAACATAATTTATGCATGAATAATGCATTAATATGATCATGGTATATGTGGGGATAGATGGATGTGTTTGTTTGGCCATAATCTTTAAGAGTAAAAATGATGGGGAATCAACAAATAGATATTTATCATACATACAAATAAACCCCCAACACCAATCGTTCGTTGAAGGTAGTGTGTGGAGGAAGATGATGTGTCGACACTTCTCGAACATTCATTCCCCATTACTCATTCGAATGTAATTCTTGGTAGGAGGATCATCTTTGTTAGAGAAAGCTCTTCTTTCGAGAGTTCTACACCAAATTTATTTTCACACAACTTTCCACCATCCCCCCCCCCCACAAGAGGTGAGGAGCCCCTATCCTTTAAGCATACATATATAATTAATAAATTTATGTTGGCTTCAATAATTGGGGGAATTTCAAGAGTTATCTCACACTAAGAGAGGAGTTCATTTTCATGTGGACCCCTCCACCAGAATTCAAATGGGTGGTTTCAAATAAATAAAATAAATGTAGATTGTTTTATTTTATAATTTTTTTCTCTCCCAGAAAAATAAAAAAACAACCTTCCACCCTGGACCTACAGGGGTCATACTGGCAGTCTTTGTAAGGTTATATCAGTGCTGCGAGTTCAACAGTTTCCTCGAATTTCAATTCATATTAACAGTTAAAAGTTACAAAATGCCTTTCGCGCATTTATAGTATGTACCCAAAAACAGTTAGGAAAATTATTAGCAGTCACCCTCAACCAATGTCGGTCAAGGTTGGGCTCTTCCCAAGTGAAACACGCACCAACAAAGCTGTTGGTACTCTCAGATTTCCAATCTGAGTTACCATTTAAATGTTATTAATTTTATAATAAAATAATTGTCTAATAATTATTTTATTTAGATCCAAAAACTAATTTTCAATGGTGGCCTGCGCTGGCCGAAGTTAATATCTACTAAAATAATGAATTCCATCACGAGTTCAGTAGTGGTCTCAAATTTTCAATCTGAGCTACCGTTTGTGAGTAATAATTATTTGAAAAATAAAATAATTTATTTACTTATTTTATTTACAGTTATTCCATTTTGGGATTTTCTCACAGGAGGCATGTGCCGACTATAATTATGTCGCGCCTAGGGTAAACCCACCATCCTAAATGCAATGGTTACCTCATATTTTTGATCTGATTAACGGTTTAATTATTCTTCAAATTTTTTTAGAAAAACTACATATGTGTGATATTTAATGTTTAAAAAACATTGAGGGACCATTCTTGGAACTCCAGGCCTTGGAATCTCTCTCCATCAGATTTTTCTGTCAAAAAATAATTTTATATAATTAAAAAAAATTATACGGAATTTCAAAGACATTATATTCTACCCACCATAGGGATTTACGTCCTCAAAAGCAACAAAAAAGGAAAAACAACCAAAAGTGGGTACATAACATGAATTTGATCCTCCCACTCCCATGTTCTCTCCAAGAGGTTCATGTGCTGTCATCATAGACACACCAAAGGTATTTATTTACAATGAATGACTCTCCCCTATCGATCTAAAATCTCCACAGGAACATCCGTAAATGACACCTCATCGTATATGTCTAGCTCGACCTAGTCGATGATGTGAGATGGGTCATGCACATATCCCCTCAGTTGGGATATGTGGAAGACGTCACACACCCTCTCTAACTATGGTGAAAGAGATATGTGGTATGCCACCTCACCTACCCTCTGATGGATCAGAAAATGACTGATTTACTTTTGTAATAACTTTTTCCCTTGGCCAAATCTCTACAAACCTCATCGTGGTGAGACACATTGGAAGACATGACATCCCTCCTCCTATCGGCATAAGAATTCTTCTTACTCTGAGCACTTATCACTTGACAATTAGTGAGGCATCATGATAAATAATATTCCACTACTTTTATCATCCCTTGACACCAGTACTGACACCTAAGGTCCTAATACATTTTCACCACACTAGGATGTACCATCAGAGGGGATGGGACTCCCTCATCATCTCATCTTATAGTGCTATAGGTACCATGGTACATCCTATGAAGAGGATGACGTGCTCCCCACCTATAAAAAATCCATCATGTTGCATCACAGAGGAAAAATGAACACATCAAGCATCGTAGTCAATTTCCACACACTGTGCCTCCCTGACTTACGGATGAAGTGGGGTAGTGATTTTCAGAGACTATAGATAAGCAGCTCCATCTCAGTCTACATAGGATATCTGTAAAGTGGCTAGCTACTCTGTCACCTAACTCTGTAGCAATAGGCCATACCTCATACTAAGTGACTATACTATCACGTTCCCCTCCCCATGAGTATAAACTATCTCAATGTCATAGTCCTTGAGGAACTCTATCCACTCCTATTGGGAACCAAAAAACTCAAACTCCTACTTTCACTAGGTTATGGTTGGGCGACTAAAGAGTGATCGGCTGCAGCCACCTATTAATGAGTTCAACATGTTCTTCCTTGGTTTCCTTTTTCTCCGACTAAGGAAAAACTCATCCCAACATTGTAGAAAAACCAAATTCATTTTTCCTAATATAGCCAATCTGGGTATGAATTGTTGATGTCCAGTCATAACCAAACTAATGTCATAAGGTCTCGATACTTCCCCAAAGATGTTCCAACTGAAACTCTAGCCTCAAGGGTTAGTTCAAACCATTAGTATAAGTGTCATTATTTAGTCTCCTCCCAAAGGTATATCTAGACATTAGGGTCAAGTCAATGGATTAACCGGAAACAATGGGTCTTGGACATGATTTGTGTAAAGAAGGAATGATTGGTACCTATGTATATTGATACGATAACTAGTTGTAGATATATACTATACCTTGATTCATTCATAGAGCCACAGGGTCACATTGCTTAACTGCATGCAGCAACTTTCAACTCATGTCCTCTAGCTCCCTAAGCTTGGTGGGCCCACCAAAAAGGGAGATGGTTGTAACATGTCAAAAAGTAAAGCACCTCATGCTGATATCTTAGATCTGCATCCATGTATTCTACCTTTATAACTCATTTGTCCCTACCACTTCTTCTTCTCATGACATTTTTACACCCCAAAGTCTCCAAGACTGGCACAAATATCTTGCTTTCCCGCTACTAACATTCACTGGAAACATCCTCTCATCCAAAGAATATTCATCCACAAAGGTTATCTCTTGCAACCAAACATATTTATAAATGTATTGAGGAATAGTTCTGGCTCGAATGTCCTTAAACAATTCCTTCTTAGAGGTCCATACACTGAAGCACTGATCTTATCATTTTCATAGTGTACCTGGAATGATCGGTATGTCTCTATGAATACTTAGCTACTTACATGTCTTCATGCTGAAGCTATAGATGCTCTAGAGACTCTCAGCCACCTCCTCAAGCTATTCCTCAGCCGCTTGTGAGTCAGGCTTGCCTTAGAACCTGAGGGGTATCTAATGCTAAATCACAAGTAAGGCTCCATGCCTATATGTTGCCTTTTCTGGAACCACCGGTTGTAACTGCTGACCAATGAGTAGTGATATAGATGTCCCACTACTTGAAGGCACTCTCTCGAGTAATGTTCTACATACCGAAGCTTCATCACTATACGAACCATCCTCATGGTAACTCATTGAAAAATACTTGTATCTATGTCCACCATCTGCTCTACATGTTTCTCAACCAGGAGGAAAACTCTAGAAACCTCCTCCAGTCAGCCCTCAGCAGCATGTGATTCTGTCTCACCTCGAAACCTCAGAGTCCTCGAATGTTGGAATGTGCGCACAGACTGCCATTGTGGCTGGTGGTCGTTGTTTGCTGATGGGTGGTGGAGCTGCTGGCACACCACCCAATGAGACCAACATAAAAGAGGGCCCTGCAACAGAGCATCATCACTCGGTGGGCCGTCAATGAGTACTCTCTAGGGAATCTTAGCTGGCTATATACACAACAATATCATAATAAAAAATAGTTGATCCACAGTCATTAGATTATACAGGGAGATATGAATCATGAAAACACAAGAAAACCTTTCAAAACACACATTCAATTATTGTTTTCGTGCATTAAGTCAGAAATCAGATGTCAGGGTCCTGGTGTATGTATGTGTCGGTCGCCGCACCAACAATGGATTTCCTAAACTGATAACCACACTCACTACACATAATATTATTTCTGTTAAAATGAAATATCAGAGTCCTATGTTCAATGGTATAACTGCATCCTATAATACCAATTTTTCATGAACTGTCCCCATGGGCCCATGCCGTGACTACCCCATGCCCACCTTCCATAAGCCATGGGCTAGAAACTAGCACCAAAAGGCATATCCCCTAAATACAGGAAGTAATTTCCTTTATATATAGTAAACACAATCAACGAAGCACATGTAATAATATGAACATAAGTAAACCCTATAGAAAAATGTGTTCTGAATATAACAGAGGCCAGAATACAAGACCAACTAGAAAGTACATGGGAAACTGGAAAATACAAGTAAACTAAACAGCTCTTGTGAACTGCAGCCAAGTATTCTACCTGAAGGGTAGGTAAAACTCTCGAACTATTGTCTCTATGGTACACATCATCTAAGGTCCACCTCCGATATACCTCCAGTCCTGGTACCCTCATCCTTAGTCAGCGTTGTCCGTCATCTGCACGAAACACAATAGGGTGTGAGCATAGACCTTTTAGGTTTGGGTATAACGATACTCAATAGGGACCCCGATACCCTCAGGGTCATAAAAAATCCACAAAATATAATCCACACAACAAGAATTATACTGAAAAACCTAATTATTAATATGTCTATACTTATACCTAAATTATCATATAAGCCCATCTCAATCATGATGAAACACAAGGTCTAATAAAAAATCCCAAAGCTCAACTATTCCAAAACGGTAGGAATACCACGAAGGTATGTACCCCACTGGTACGCTACATAGATGAATACCACAATGGAATCACCAAGAATTTAAGGACTCAACTAATAATAATTATTTATGTGGTACAGTAGTAGAGATGATTATATGTAACTATTGAATCATCTTACTTTGTTAAGAGGCAGACCCAAGAAGAACCCCCAATCATCATCAGACCCATGGAGGATCATATTACATTATCAGAACTACACAAGATCATAGTACATCATCAGTATATCATCAAACAAACAAAAGATCTCTAGGTGTTTACCCACACACAATCACTCGGTGCTGACTCACATAGGTTCTCTAGTTGCTGACCCACACAGTATCACTCGGTGCTGACCCACATAGGATTGTTGGGTGCTGACACACACACACAATTGCTCAATGATAACCCAAATAGGATATCTAGGTGCTCACCCACATAGGATCCCTCGGTGCTGACCCAAGAATGTTTGCACTGTGCTGGCCCAAACAATATTGCTCGGTGCTGACCCACATTGGATCAGTAGGTGCTGACACACACATGATCGCTCAGTGCTGACCCACATAGGATCGCTCGGTGCTGACCAACATAGGATCCCTCGTTGCTGACCCACATAGGATCCCTAGGCGCTAACCGACACAGGATCACTGGGTGTTGACCCACACATGATCGCTAGGTGCTAACCCACACAAGATCTCTCGGTGCTGACCCACATAGAATCACTTTTCATTATTCATGTCACAGCTAGCTACTGGGTTCCCGCACATAGCTTGCTCATCTCTGGTAGAGTCTGCACCTCAAGCCACTAGAAAATAATCCAACTTTCATGAAGTCCCAAGAAAAATAATCCCAATGGACTGCCATGTCAAAGGGGTTTCAATGCAAAGATGGTGCGTCAATCGGATGCCCGGTCTGTTAGTTATAAGTGTTTTAGAACCGAGGACATGGTTGGATTCAAGTACGATCCATCCCAGCAAAACTCCAACTTTCTCTGAATGTCACATGGAGTATATCAGATGGGATACCTTGTCTAAAGGATTATAGTTCCACATATTGTTCGTAATTTTGACAACGTATGAGGGAGATAAGTCGAATACAAGATCCCACAATAATATTAATAATATTATTCAGTGTTTCATGAACCCGATCCACGAGGTGGAATTTTATATTCAAAAATAGACATAAATCAACCGTATTAATGAAAAGATCACGTCACTACAGATGGTAAGCCAATCGGACATCACACGCTGGAGTTATGGAAGGTTGATGATTTAATAATAATAATATATTTTTATTATTTTTTTGTTTTGGGTATCCGATCAAAAATCCATAAAAGACATCCAATATTAGACTCATATTTTTCTTCTTGATGTTAGTGCGACATTGCCGCTAATGGATCATGAAACTGAGGTCTCACAGATAAGTTAAGGAGAAATATAGTTTTACAACCATAAATAATAATATCATTATTATATTATTATTATTATTATTATTTACAATTCATTTATATCAATTCTCACATTACACGCACATACCCACACCTATCCAATTTGGTGGGAACCCCAGTATTCAACGGATTTCATATTTAATTGCTTTAAATTTTTATCTTATCTTTTTTCAACACTTTCTCACATAAATTCACCTCTTTCACGATTTTATTCCAGCATCAAGCCTTGATACACACGCTGAGTAATGTAAACACTCAACTCTCTATAGTAGATCACACTTTTGCTGTAATGAACATAGCCACGCTCGCTCCACCCTATATGTGCTCCGGAAAACACGCACCCCGATGTCAGCCTGGCTACCACACCACTCGTGAGCCGCGACCTAAAGACTCGCCGGAATCGCACCTTCACATTGCCCCTTCCGTGACCCACTGCATCTTCGTTCGAAACCCGAAAAATAAAATGATCTCTTATTCGAGATCCATGGGTTGAGGGCTCTGTGTCCATATATCAGGGTCAAATGAATATTGTGTTTCCGGTTAAAATAAATATTTGTCCTCCTCGTTCTACGAGCCTTTGAATCTTCATTCCAGTACAAAAAATTAAACGATCTCATATTTGTGATCATTATGTTGAGTGCTTCAAATCCATATATCGTGCTCAGAAAAACACTGTGTTTCCAGCTCCAATATATATTATCCATTGAATATGGCTTGATGAACGCACGAAGAATGAAATAAATAGATCACAATATATGTGTGGATCGATGTTCGTGTTTTTTTAGCCATCATCAGTAAGAATAAAGAATATGGGGAATCAATAAATATATATATATATATTATATTTCAAAATAAACCACCTACCCAAATCATCCATTAGAGGTAGAATGAGGAGGAATTTGATGTGTCATAACTTCTTAAATGATGGTTCCCCATTCGTCGTTCAGAGTTTATTCTTCATTGGAGTATCTCCTTCATTAATGAAAGATCTTCCTTTGAGAGTTCTCCGCCAAATTTATTTTCCAACGACGTTCCCTCAATCTCCCATGAGAGGTGAGGAGCACCACTCCTTTAAGCTTACATAATAAATATATCAATTAATGTTGGATTCATTAATTGGGTTAATTTCAAGAGTTATCTCACACTAAAATAGTAGTCCATATTCAGGTGGTCCCCTCTAGTAGAATTCATATGGGATGTTTCAAATAAATAAAATAAAATATGGTTTTATTGTTTTATTTTTTTTAAATCTCCCACGAAAATACGAAAAACATGCATCTACCCTCGATCTACTATGGTCTAGGTGATGGTATTATTAAGGGAATATTTGCACTGCGGGTTCAACAGTATCCTAATATTTCGATTCCGTGAACCTGCTCCAATTTTACAAAATGCCACTCGTGAATTTTCTATACATACAAAAAATAATGTTTAGAAAATTATTAATAGTCAACATAGACCCATGATGGTTGAGGTTATGCTCTTCTCAAGGGAAACATGCCCCAATGATCCCAATGGTACTCCCGAATTTCCAATCTGAGCTGCAGTTTAAATGTTAGTGATTTTACAATAAACTAAATGTCACATAATTATTTTATTTACAATGAATAACTAATTTTAACTGGTGTCACATGCCATCCATAGATAGTATCTACAAAAATAATTCTTGCCCTCACTAGATTAGCGGTGGTCTCAGATTTTCAATCTGAGCTTCCGTTTGTGAGTTATAAGAATTTGAAAAATAAAATAATTTATTTATTTATATTATTGTTGGTTATTCCATTTTTGGGTTTTCTCACAAGAGGCTTGCACTGACTAAACATATGACGTTCTTTGGGTAAACCCACCATCCTGAATACAACAGTGCCCTTTTATTTATGGTCTGAGTTACAGATTAATTTTTATGTGACATTTTCAGGAAAACTTCTTACGCACACTATTTAATGTTTAACAAAACTTTGACAGACCATTACTAGAACTCCGGGCCTCAGAATCATGCGCTGTCATATTTTGTAGTGTCGAAATAATTTTATATAATTAAAAAATTTATAGAATTTATAGGATATTATAGATGATCTATCATTTGAGAATAATATTTTAATTTTATTTAATCACTGTGAAATGGAATTTTAGTACAATACATTCACCCTTATTCATGTGTAGTAGAATCATAGACATGTCCAAGAGGATGCAAAATATTAAGATTAAAAAACTTCTTCTTAATGGATGATGTTGTTTTCAACTGAGGATAAATGTTTTCTGGGAGAGAATTTTGAGGATGAACTTAAATATAGTGGGGAGGTGTTAAAATGAAAACATTTTTTAGGTTTTAATTACTTGATATTTCCAAAAAATGGATACATTTTAGTTTACTATAATATTTTTAGGGTTCGGGTTTTCCAAGTAAAATATTTTTTAGTGAATGGGTCATTATGATACTAAATATCTATAGACTGAATAAATTTATGTTGTGATACTACTATTGATGGTGTAAAAGAGTTTAGAATATAGTAACACATACAAACATTATTTATTCATAATAAGAACCAAAAGTCCATTCAAAAAACCTCTTATGTTTTTTTTGGTTGTATAATTATATAGTTAATTAATGTAAAAAATTATGGGGGAGTCTTATTCTCTTTTAGGTGATTTAGCACCCTAACTCTATGTTCTTATTCAATTCCATGAATTTTTCAGTAAAAATTATCAATGTTTTATATACCATACCTTATTATAGAAACATAGAGTAATTTTATCCCAATATATATTATTTAATAGTTTTATCCAATATTAATTGGCATCATATAAATTTTATATAATATACACTATATCAATAATATTCTACTACATTTACAATTTCATTCATTTTTTCATGAATCGATGGTTGATGTTGGATTTGTTTATGTTTATAATAATAATGAGGGTGGTTTATACAAAACCACTTACCATTATCATAGGTTCATTATGTGTTTGATTTATTATCATATATATATACAATAAACAATAAACATTAACAAAAATTTAGTAAACCAGTGTTATGTGTTTCAATATTTCAACATAATATATGGATACATTTATGCAATAGCCTAAAATGATTATATTTATTAATTATTTGGAATTCCATGAAGAATAACACCATGGATTTATAGTGTTGAGGATTGTGGGAAGGGTTTCCAAGACAAACATCCCTTAGCATTCCTATTGATTATGTGTATGGAATTGCATGATGGAATCCCTATTGGTTTTATAAATATAATAAATAATTTTTCTAATCCCTGATGAAACTACTAGTGGATTCATAATGATTGTTGTTTTTATTTCCATGTGGTAATCACCCTTGGAATAGTGATGAAATACACATAGAAATCATAAATCATAAAGGAAACATTTGTCATACATAACATATGTATGTTAAAGCTATCACTACTTTTTTGGGTGTTACATTTTGAATATAAATAAATGAATATTACATAAATCATTTATAATAAAATTTAAAATTTACCTCCTTCACATTACCCAATTCATTGGAGAGCTATCTTATGATCAACCACACTAGGTTTATCATTTAACCACCTGTATACGTAACAATGTCCAAGAACCATGACACATAAAACAAGCTTAAAAGAAATATAACATTTCCACATTGCAATAAGAATATATAATTTTATGATATTAAAATAATAAATGACTTCTCAAAACCAATTTCAATACAAAAATAATTAAAAAGGGCAGATGGTATTTATTTTCCTTAAAAACACTACGGCTTGTTATGGAATCCAAATATAAAATAACACTCACAGAGACGAAAAATGTCTTTATCATGACATACATTAAAAAGTAACATTATTTTTAGTCATTTAGTAAAATGACTCATAGAAAAATATTTCCTTTTAATGAAATGAAAATTAAAATGTTTTTATACACAATATAAATTAATGTTGTGTTTTAAAAAAATATTCCTCAATTATAATAGATTGAAAAGAAGTCCATTTCCTCATATCTGACTTGACTCGATCAGTCTTTAATCTTATGAATAAAAAACTAAAGTTAATTTATAAATCCATAAGAACCATTTCAAGATTACTATTCTTTTTATTTCTATTATTACCTTTCTATTACAGTTATTTTATTAATTTAGTTCATTTCATACATTTTGTCGATGTTCGGATCAAGAGTTAAAAATGAACATGTTATAATTATAAGTTGTCCATGTGGTCGAAATTACATTATCTCTAGAATAATATTCCTGATTTACATATCATATATATCATATATATTCATTATATATATGTAATTATAATTGTATATAACATTTGGGGATAATAAATGAAATTTATCATTCATGGAGATGTTAATCCGTACGTACACATGGGCAATACTTTCATTTCTATTTCATATTTAATAGAATAAAAAATAATGATATTTGGTATATTATAAATAAAGTATAATATCATATATAAATTCATTAACTACATTATTTTTCTGTCCCACATATGGGACGGATGGGTCATATCACTTTGAGGGGTTGTAGTCAGCACTTCCTGAAATGAAATTATCATATTTACCCACTATGAAAACCATAATTTTATTCTATAAATGAAAAAAACAGATTCATGGAATGAATATAAATATAATATATATCACATATAAATATAGTACTTCTTTAACAACCACCATAAAAGGTGGTAGTTGAATATTGAATGATAATTGTTTCATGAGGCAGTAGTTCGTCGTCCACAAGAACAATTTGTTTTGTAACCATTAGTTGGAGTTGTGTGTATTTGTAGTTAGAATACATATAATAACAAAAAAATAGTATATTTAGGATACTGGTGTTATTGTAAAATAATGTAATAAAAAGATTTTAGGGGGTTGGAGAAGTAAAAAAACAAAATAATTTAAGAGATGATGTAACCTTTATATCGAGTTTCTTAATTTTGTGGGAACTAGAAGGATGAAATTAATTTCCATCTTCCTATGGGATGGAATGATAGAGGAAGAGAGGGATTCAAGGATATTAATAGGTAAGATTATTGATGATCCATGGATCTTGAGAAGTGTGGGGAATGTGTTAGAATTTAGGGCTTTTTATACGAGGGATGAGGGGATCTTTAGGAATGTTAAAAAATATTATTTTATTATATAATGTTTTTTGTTTCAAAAGGTCTATTACATATTATGGTTGATGATAAGAAGAATAATTTATGAAATAAAATCATCCAAATAGAATTTTACAGGTTTTGGATATTGTTTTAATCAGTTTAATTTTATTTATTTAAATCGTTCATTAATGACGTAAACATTGCATCATTATTGTGTCACAAATAATTTTATTTATTTAAATTCTAAAAATTATAAAACAAATATAATGATGTATTAAATCTTTTTATATTTTATATGAAAATTTATAGAATAAAAGTTATCTTATATAACCCCATTTAATAATTTATTTACTAAAATATATATTCTTATGTCATTTTTGTCTTTACTTTAAATTAATTAATATAAACTATCATTATAACTTCCATGTGGCTCAATGGGACCCCAAAATCGACCCAAGGATTACAATAGATATAAATGTGTCAACCAAAAGAATTTTGACACATGTTTGTGTAATTTAATATTATTATTATTTTATTTTATTATCCCTATTTATCATATTTACCTTTTAAAAAATGTAATTAAAATATTTTCTGAAGTAAATATTAATAATGTGTAAAAATAAAATTTTCCTATTTACACAATTTTAACATTATTATTCTAAAAATTGAATCCACTTTTCCAAATTCAAAACACATACATGACATAAATTTATTTAAAATTAATTCCTGATGTCAAAACAAAGAGCTTGTTTTTAAGAAATAATAACAATCAAAAGATTGACACTTATTTATGTCCAATTTCATATTGAAATTACATACAATGACCAAAATTATATTAAATATTAACAAAGTAATATAATTACACTTTAAAAAATATGAAAAATAAAACACAGCCTTATAGAGAAATTAAATTAAATGGAAGTTTGGAATTAAAATACAATATTTTTCACTGTTCATTAAAAAAATAAATTTTATCAGAAAAATACTATGTTTTTATCCAAAGTAAATTTTAATTACCTTATTCAAAAGAAGAATTTAATTTTGTCAAATATATCATATAATAGTGACAAAAACAAGATTTAAAGAAGGTTCTCCATTAAAAGGTTGTATTATAGTATATATTCTTAAAATCATATTCATTCTTATTTTAAACCTCTAATAATTATTAGTTAAATGTAAAAACATTAAAAAACAAAATTATTTATAATATAGTTCATTCTATTTATTCCCTCCAATACAACAGCAGGGATTTTACTACCATTTAAAATAATATTATATTATTATTTTTCAGTATGACACTACAACATAATATTTCCAAGAAACCCATTATTGATTATCGGGTATGCCATCAGTCATAGAATCACCATTAAAGTAAAATTATTATTTAATTCACAAATATTAATAAATAAGAAAATTTTATATTCCTTATTTACCTCTGATGTTACCTTGAGTGTAGGAATGGGGTCCGTTACCACATATCACGTAAGTAATTGAAGCTCCATGGGTTGTACAGTAGGGGCATCGGATGTGGAACTCTGGGGTGAGATCATCCTTATCAATATTGTAGTGCAGTGTAGGGTACTTTGGAAAGGTACTAGTGTAATGTGGTAGGTCATCTCCATGCAAGCTAGATTACACCTGGAGGTTGTGAGGTGGGGTTGTCTACTGTTCGATGTATGATTCTTATAGCTTCCACATTCGCTAGTGATTTTTTTGATATAGGCATGATGCATACTTTTATTTATTCTTAGCTTATAGTTGTGTTGAAATTAACCATTGATAGGATATTGTTTTATATGGGATTTGCTTGTCCATGAGATGTCAGGATTTGACATAATCTTTGGGATGGATTGGTTGGGGTTATATCAAGACCATAATAATTTTTATGACCATCAAGTAACATTCATGTCCATCTATGGAAGATATTGTGTTTTTTTGGTGAGTGGGAATCTTGAATGGGCCGTACATGGAAACTCCTCCAACAGTTTGGAGTACTCCCAAACTATGTAAACTGTCTTATGTTGAATGATAGTGGGAATGAGAATCCAATATTCCCAATTGTTGTGGACCTGTTTCATGATGGGTATCCTGAGGACATATTGAGGATACCACTTGAGGGAGAAGTTGAGTTTCAATCAAATCGTTGTCGAGGACAGAGCCAGTTTCAATTCTTCCATATGAAATGAAACTAAATAAGCTCCTAGTACTCAACGTTCATCTCACCCAGTTGGAAAATAAGGTTTTTATCCATATATTAAATCTCATTAGGGGTTATCCATTGTTTATTTTCAGTGAAAGTCTATATATCGCTACATATCTGTGTCGATTATCAGAAATTGAATTAGATGATAGTTATGAACTAATACCCACTACAAAGAATTTTTTACTTATTTTATCATTATTGAGGTGGCATAGTGTTTTATATGATGGAATTTTTATTAGGATATCATTTGTTGAAGGGGAGAACTACTTAAATACCCCTAAAAGATTTTCGATGAAGGATCATGTAGTATGAATTTTTTGTGATTCCATTTGGATTGACCAATGCACCAGTTGTGTTCATAGCATTGATTAACCATATATTCCATAGATACCTGGATCAGTTTGTAGTATCCTTCATTGATGAAATCATTGTGTACTTCAGAAATCATTGTGATTATGCATAAAAACATTACATCATCTTGATTACGCTATGAAAGAGTGAGAATTACACCAATATATAGAAATGATTGATTTGGATTGATGAGGTGCACTTTATGGGATAATAATTTCTCAGTCAGGTGTTTCGGTGGATCTAGAAAAGGTATGGGATGTTGTATCTTAGTAGAATCCCTAAAACGTCACTAATATTTGGTGCCTCCAAGGTTTGGATAATTAATATAGAAATTTAATTATAGATTTTTTTTGTTTCAAAATATTTCTCATATGATTAAACATGAAGGTGGTTTGGAATGATTGTTCAGAGTATTTTGATAATTGTTTTCATTAAATCAAAAAGAAAATGACTACCACATCAATTTTTATTTTACCCTATCAAGGTAACAAGTTAACCATGATCTTCTATGCATCCAATGATGGATAAGTGGATGTGTTGATTCATGATGATGGAGTTGTAAATTATGGGTCAAGGTACTTGAGACCACATGAAATAAATTACACGGCTCATGAAATTGAGTTAGCCGATGTGGTTCATGCTTTGAAATGATGGGGGCATGACTTGTTAGGAGAACCCTTCACATTGTTTTATGACATTAAAATTATTATATACATATTATCTTTGCAATATTTTAATCTTATAATGTGAAGGTGGTTCGTGTACCTTAAATCGTTTGAATTTGAGTTGTTGTAGACATTGAGGAAGCAGAATGGTGTCGCAGATTCTCTAAACATGAAGACTCAAAATCTGGTGGAATAGGAATCCAGTTTAATATGGATGTTGATGGATTTGTTGGTTGATATGCGTTTTGATGTACATTATGTAAAAAGGAAGATTTCTATTTTCATCTATAGTAGTTGAATCCACACTTTTGACCCATGTTAAAGAGATTAATATGGTGGATCTAGATTTTATGGTTATGGCGAAATGTCATCATGGTATGGAGTCACCATCTAGTTGGTCTTTTTCTGCTGATGCTGTTTCTTATGTTCATTTTCGTGTTGTGGAACTGGTATATGTACTTTATGATTTTATTAGTGATTTTCATTTATCAATATTGTAGGTTCATCCTATCATTACTAAGATATTACGTGATCTTCTAGGAATTTTTGCGGGCTAGGAATGAAGAATGATGTTGAGAGTTATATTGCATGATTCCTTACATTATGACAGGTGAAGGAGAAACATAAGAATCTAGGTTAATTTTTTTCTTAATTTCCTATTATGTAGTGGGTGTGTAATGAAATACAGATGGAGTTTGTATTGGGAATTTAGAGGATGCCTCAGAAGAAGGATGCAATTTGGGTAGTGGTAGATAAGCTGACCAAACTGGATCAGTTCATTCCAATCAAAAAATCTAATAGAGTCGTACAATTGGGAGAACTTTTTGATTGAAAAATAGTACAATTTTAGGGTGTTATAAGAACCATGGTTTAGGATCATTACCTACATTTCACCTCATTCTTCTAGAAGGGACTATTGATGTTTCTTGGAACCCTTGTGTTTTTTAAGCACATATTTTCACCAATAGAATGATGGAAAATTTAAATGAAAAATTCAGGGTTTAGAAGAAATGTTGGGATATTTTTTTATATATTTATATGGTTCATGGGAATGGAACTTTTCAATCATTTAATTTTCTAACATCAATATTATTCAAGCAAAAGTTCATATAACTCAATTTGAGGCACTATATGGGAGAACATGTAGATCCACACTGTATTAGTTAGAGGATGTGGCTTCTGAGCTATTAGTAATGAGTGTTTTTCATGTGATATCAGAGAAGTTTAGATTGATTTAAATGAATATAAAAATGGCGCAGAGAATATATAACTCATATTCTGATTTGCATCATAGGCCTCACGATTTTATGGTGGAGGCTAGTTAGTTTTTTCGGGTGTTTCCAAGGTTGGATCACCGCCTTATCTGGAAACATGGAATTTTAGTCCCATGGTATGTGTGGCCATTTTAGATTATGGAGAGGATCAAACTTGGGTAATATATATTATCTCTTACATAGAGGTGTAATGAGATGAATGATGTATTCCAGGTCTCACAACATTGAATGGATCACCAAGATCCATCTCTTGTGATAATGGTTGATGATGTTGATCTTGAGGATGATGTGTCCTTTGAGGATCACCCGATTTGTATTGTCAATCAATGAGATAATTCCTTGTGGGGAATGGTTTTTACTATGGTTCATGTTTTATTTAGGAAAAAAAGTTTGGGAGTAATATTGGTTGTGGGAATTCGATATGCAGGCGCAGTGGTACAATATTTTTTCATTAGGAACACATTTATGTTCATGAAGAGAAAATCGAGGACAAGAACTCATTCGGGGGAAAGGATGTATGATCCCAATTCTCATGTAAATTATGATTATATTTAGGTTTTAGTTTATGTTTCTTATTTTTTTAAATAAGTTTTTCTTCACGTTTATGTGAAGACATGTGGGTGTTCTGTGGGTTTTGGACCGAAAAGAGTTTGAAAATGGGGTTTTGGGAATGTAGAACAGTTTTCCCAAGGTTAGTGCAATCTGGGAAGACATAACAGATAACCAAGAGAGGGGTATATTTTTGGAATGTTTCATGAACAATTTTTTTTAACAATTATGAAAACAGTGCGGGTAAACCATATGGGTGAGTATTTCATAGAAAAGTACTAAAATTTCATTACACAATTTCATATACCAACTCTTGATTTTCTTCATTTCTTATCCTTCTAACACTAGTGATTCCCAAAAATATTCAATAGATTAAATGACTCAATCTCCATACTCTTAGTTCCATTTGGAGTGCCATTGTTTAGGGATTGAAGATCTAGGTAAGGCTAATCCAACTCTTTCTTCTCTGTTTTGGTTTAGGATTTTCATCACACCCTTCTCTCCATATGATGCCTTATAAGAATTATTTTCTAATGATATTTAGGAAAACTCTTCAATGGGTGGTTGAATCAGGATCTATGTCCTTGATTATGTGTGTGTTCACTAACAGATTCTAGTTAAATGGTCTACAAGTTACATCCCATGGATTAATTGTATATTTGTGCATGTAGGTTCTTGTTCGTGATATTCCCATGATGTGTACTTCATTTACATTGAATGGGTTGACAATATAAATGTCCAATAATCTAATTTACCCCTTCGTTTTCACCATGGTATTCATAGAGGATGATTGGATGAAATTAGTGGCCATCAATGGGGTGTGTTGGCCCTGTTTTTTTGGGTAATGGTATTGTAAAGTGTGAAATTGATCCATGATGACATAGAGCCCTAGAGAATGTGTTAACTGGTTATGTAATGATCTCATAGGTTATTTTAGGTAGTTATAAATAATATGGTTAAGGGATAAGTTATTTTTTGGGTGGCATGTAAACGAGGTTAATTTCAACATGATAATGTAATAGGATTACATTTGATCATACTTAGATAGGTATGTATTAGGAAAAATGGATTGGGTTAATTGGTATGTAATATTAATGATAAAAATTTTAATTGGTTATAGAATGATATAAATTACCTTTATTTTATTATTGGATAAATTGTTTTTGCTGGTTATGCTATGTGGTTAGTTTTGGTGAATTATAAATAAGAATGTGAAAATCGCATTGAAGTGTGGGGTATAGTCTTTTTGTTCTACACCCATGAGTTGAGATGAACTGAGGTCCCAACTCAACCTCAAATTAACAGGTTAGGGAAGTTGAAATAGTTCAATTCCCTTACTAGTTGCATTCCTCATAGACTGAGGCTTCAAGGTGATGATTATGAGGTTTTTATAATGTGATACTAAGTGAGATATGACTTGAATTTGATTACATATGATTGAGAGTACTAAACATGCATAATCCATTGAACACGTGAAATATGTATATTAATCTATGGGATTCCTATGTAGGGGAACTAGATTCAATGGAATCATATTTTAAAGGAACAATTTCTAAAAAAGCTAATTGAATTGTTTACCTTTACGTGCCATTATTCAATACATGAATGCAATTTCAAATTTTACTGGATATTTTGTAGTCACCTTTGGTGGTGGCTTATTGACATATACTCACACCCTTATTATGCCTTCTTTGGGTACCCGAATGTATTTTATGGTTGCAGGTCCAGAAAAGGGAATGGGGCCCATGCTTTGGATGTGTGTCACGATTGATATGTGCAAGGATGAGGTCCTAGACATGGTGCCATTCCAATTTTTGGAATTCAAATATTTTTATTTCATTTGGGTTTTTTTCATAGAATTCTAGCATGGAATTACATGTTTTCTGATGGATACAATTTGAAACTAGTTTAGGAGTGGTTTATTAATGCATGTTAGTGATTTATTCATATTATTTCTGCTATTTAAATTTTTTTCTCTTATTTCTTACAATAGAAAAGAGGGCATAGTCTACCCAGATATCCTATTATAACATCATTCCTTTTCAAAACCCTCTAGAATTCATGGAGGCATGGTTTAGGTCTTGTAGTGACTTGGCACGGGGCACTGGTGTAGAGGTTTCCAAGGTCGGGGATGTTAAAATGTTTCTTAAGACATAAATATTATAAAAGGAAATATTATGTGGAATTTGAGTTGATAAATCTACTTGAAGTATATGGATTGAACTAGCTTCTTGAATATTGGTTAGTGGTACCTCTATTCATTGATTTTATTATAATTAATTTAAAATTCAATGAGTGTGAAGTTGGTTATGTTATATTAAGGAAAAGTCCATGACCTCTATGAGGAAGAAATGTGAAAAAATCTATTATAAATTTTTTCATAGTACATCAATAGCATATATAAATAATAGAAAATAATGATAACGTTATTACTAATAGTTTATGTTCTTTGTGAATGACTAAAAAATTGTAGGTCATTGAAATAAATATCAACATAAATAAAATACTACAATGTATTAAATAATATACCATCATTTGAATTTTCTACCACCAAAATAATGGAACCATATTTAGAACATGTGGTATAATGAAAACAGTGATACTATCATATGTTACATGATACTGTCATGTAACATATTATATGACTATAATTATTATTCCACAATTCAACAACTTCATATATCGTCAGAATAATTATTTATAGTATCACATATGTATTTATACCATTATACTTTTTTGTGTTTACTTGGTATATCCTCATGATTGTTGTATATTCTATTTTTAAGAAGGGTTAACTACCAAAATTCATTTACACTCTCATTAATATCTTTTTTACATTGTGTATTATGATTCCATTACTACATGACATTAAATTAATAATAAATATTCGAATTATCATTTATGGAATTTAATATAATTCATCATTTAATAAAATATGTATTTATGAACTAATATTATTATATTGATATCATCTAAAAAAGAGTCAATGTTGTAGTATCATATAATTTCTAATTAGTATGAGGATTTAAATTTTGGAAATTCATCAAATGAAAATTAGAGTTTTTTATAGTATAAATTACTGTAACCCTTAATGGAAGCATTTTGTTTGATAGTTGTTAGATTATTTTGATGAGTGATTTTGATAAATTTATTTTTAGTTGATAGACTAATATTTCATGCATCATAAAAAATTATTATAGTCATTTTTTATGGGTTTTAATCAAATGACACATTAATAATGTGAAATATGAAATGTGGATTTATAATCATTGATAATTAATAAATTTCTATGTGATTGAATTTTTGTATTTATTTAATTTTTCAATTAATAGTGTGTTTCAGTTTGTATGATTTTTATGTTTAATTACCAATAAATTTAATAGCTATGGTTAACCCTCAAAAGAAACCATCACCACCCACGTATCCTTCCCATTTGGGATAGATATCCAAGACGGTTGTGGAAGAGTCAGGACATGGAAGTTGTGTGGGTGAATCTAGCATGTCCATAGTTATCCAATGGGTTGTCATTGCTATGGGGGATCACATTGGTCTTGATGCTACTAAAAAACAATGTGATGTGTTTCACACATGTGGTGTGTAGTGAATAAGGGATCCCATGACCATTGTGAGCTTTTATGAGATGGATGGGAGTAGTTTCATTATAAACACTCTCAATCTTAGGATTTCATTTCTATTCGGTATGAGTTTTCAATATGTACTATTAATACATAACCAAAAAAACATACTTTCCCCCACTCCCACACCAGGGCTCCTCTCGAACATCAAACATTTCTCAACTACAATATAATATACCCCTAAATAACACTATATATCTATAAGTTTCCCATGAATTGACATACCATCGATTTCATAAAGTCCAAACATGAGCCATACACTAATAGTGAGGCCCATGATCACCCTGAACCACCTATTTCACCTTGACTAACCACCATAATACCATCTATATGTTCATATATGCACATAGAATGCCCGATTGAGGATAAACTTTTGAGACATCCATGTACTCCAAGAAACCCTTCCACATGGAATGATCCCCACATCTCATATAAAACCCATGACAGGAATGATGGTGAATAATGAATTTTCTTGTCTATGGTAAAATGTTCCATCTTTCTAATGATTCATATATTTACAATCTCAACCAATTTTCTTCTTTTATTGAATTCAATATTATCAAAAATTAAAATATTTTGAGAATCCTCAATCAGAGAGGATGATAAGTCCAATTATCCCTTTGGAAATAACGGATCACAGTAACTATATCTATGAGGACATCAGACACAGTGGTTCAGGTGGATTCATGGCCGATTTGACTCCATATTTCAATGTGTGGTTAATTATTATTTTATTTATCTTTTAAAATCATTATTTTTTATTCTCATTTAATTTTAATTTAGTATTTAAAAAACCAATTTTTTAGATTTTTTATTATGTGTATCACACCATGAAAAAATATGACTTATTTCTTCTTCATATTATTCTTTTCTATTATTTTTAATTACTTATAATTGTTTTATTTTTATTATTTAATGTGCGGTATTTTTTTATTCTATTTTCTTTTCTTCTTAAGTCTCTCATTTTCCTTTTAATTTCTATATCTTCTATTACTTTTATTATATATTTTTATCTTCTTATTCCCACATTGACCACTCAAACATTAAATTCGGGGATAACCCAAGGCTTTCATTGGGAAGTAATATGGTGATTCCATTTCCTTATTTCACAAAAATGCATATGTATAATTTTGAAATTTTTTGAGATAGAGGGAAGTTCATGGGTTTGATATTCACCAAAATATGACACAGAACTCAAAATCATTCATATTCTTTGATTTAATCTTCCCCCATTACATGAAACATAATCTCTTTATGTGATAAAGTTTATCCATTTACTGGATGAAATAGGATACAAAGGAGTTGGGTCATTGATGGATTTACAAAACTAATTAAAGTATTCCATAATCAATGATTAAATGAGGATTGGTAATTATTAATTATAAGCAATTAATGATTTTACACCACTTAATAAAATAATTGTATTTCATGTTTGAGATATCATGAGTGATGTATATAAAAATTAAACACCATAAAGGATAATTATTAAACCACTCTTAAAAAACCAAAATGTATAGGTTCTTTATTTTATAGACACATAAATCCATTCCATGTATGTATATATATTAGAATTTCATTTATCTTCACAAATTCTATTGGATTAATTGATTAAATAAGAACTACTTAAACCAATTAGATTATGTGAATTAGAAATGTTTGTGTAGAAATGATAAAGCTACATGTAAAGAAAACCCTGTATTGATTTTGTGTTATAATAAGAAAATAATTTTTATTCTTTTACACACTAAAAAGACTAGTTTTAAAGCATTAATGGGGTTTGAACTAGAAGAATAAAAAATCACCATCACAAGACTAATAGTTTTTTTTATCATTTTTAGATAGGTCGAGGATGTGAAGATTATTTTATATAGTGAAACGTCTCTAAATTCATTAAATTATCATGATCATAAGGAATCAAATCAAAACTGACAGAAGATTTTAGTGTTCTTGTTAAACAAGATATATATATATATATCTTCTATTATAAATTATTACCCTAATTTCATAATAATTTTTTTATTTCATGGATAAATAATGTATTCCATCATTGATATTCTTTTAGGTTGTTATTAATACACTTTACCACCTCTTGGTGAGAAAAAGCGTGATATTTTTTATATCAAATTCATAGTAAGTTTAGATTCCAATAAAAGTAATATCCAATCAATGAAAATAGTAAATATTGAAAAGTTAACAATTGATAACACAATATACGATATTTATAAACTTTGATTAAAGCATATAAATAATATTTCATGGTATTTTAATAAAAATACAATCCATTTAAATAACTAGTCGTTGAAAATTCAATATGGAAAGGTATAAAAGTAAAAAAAAATACATTTAGTCAATAATATTACAATGAAAATAATACATAGATATGAAGATTAAATATTTCATTGATAAAAAAGAATTGAAAAAAAGTGATAAAAATTCATAAATATGGGATGTAATTCATGTGGCATATAGAAACCTATACTTTTACAACCTTTCATAAGATAGATTTAAATGTTAACTACAATTTTGTTTATTTGAGAAACTATTTTGTATATGAGAACTTATCAATCCATCGAGGTGATATATAATGATTGATCCCAACAAGACATATCATGTCCAAATCTGTCGTCATATATGTTAAATAATATTACTTATATTGTATCCTTATTTAATAAATGATACAAATTTATGAATAAATCCATAGAAAATCAATTATTTGTAAATGTAAACATTATAATTAAAAATTATATATGGTTTAAGGAAAAAATATATCCATTATGAATAATATAGATAATTATAGGAAATTCAATTTCTAATTATAATGGTAAATTGAATATTACAAGTGTACTTAATGTGGAATAAAATAAAATAATGTTAACACAATCCTTGACCTAATCAATAATAAACCATCTAGTGGAAGAATTAGGATTGTATCAATAAATAATATCTCATTTTATGTAAATTAATTTGAGTTTCATGACCCATCCCACAGGGTCCGTGTTGTGACTACCCCAAGAACTCCTCTTATATTCCATGCGCTGGTGTCAAGAACCATGTTGAATATCCAAAAAATCAGAGGTATTTTCCTAAGTACCTATACACACACAAAACTAAAAGCCATATATGTTGGATGGTGAAAACTCTATGAAAAAAAATAAATATGTAAAAGTTTAAAACTAAAGGTAAATGGGTCTATAATACAGGCCCATCTCAAACAGAAAAGTGAAAGTGAAAGTCTTTCGAACACCTCTACATTAATCCCTTCCTAAAGTGTAGGTATAAAAAAATTTGTCTGATGATTCCGAATCACATTTTTCTAGCTGGTCATTCTTAGAATAAATTGGAATAGGTCCACAATGGACTCTGTAAAAGAATCAATCATCTTCAAAATACATGAAATTTGTGATCGAAGCCTGTGCAAGAGTGAGTAAAACAACAATCAGTTGGGAACCCAAACCAAGAAGGAATACAACAATGAAACACAAAAATTAGACTACTAATGCGGAACACAATGTTTAACCTCTAATAAGAATATTTTAGATATTAACCAATGTAACCTCACATAGGTATAAATCTAATGTATTAAAATCTAGAAAAACTGTTGTATACATTGAAAACCACATACTAATGAGGCACTCATCAACAATGAGTCTCATAGGACCACTCATTAACCTATACCAACCCATAATTTATGCATGTTGGGTCACCTGGACATGCCCATCACATAGGCATGATTATTCACATAGACCAGCTTGTATGTTAGGTGTACTAGGTCACGTAGACCCACAGGTCACAGTCACCTCATCCTAGCCAGCCGCTGGATTCCCACTCATAGCACGCTTGATTCTGGAAGAATCTAATCCTCGTAGAACTGGTCAAATCTCTACATCTATGATAACCCACATAGGTTATATAAAAATTATTGGATAATCAGGAGGGTTCCACATAAAAAAATGGAACATCCATCAGATTTGTGGTTTGGTTGTTGTGTGTGTTTTTGTAAAACTTTCTTGGTTAGGCTCGGGCCCAGTCTGACCAGGTTGGGCAAACCGGACCCACCTATCTGACCTGACCTACCTTTCATGACCATCAAACTAGATCAGTATGGTGTGTTCTACACAGGACTCATCAATCATTGTGTCCCACCCATGGTCATTGTCGCGGGTCACCTCCAGGGTCCAACTCGACAGCAACCTCCATCCCTTTGATGCATCCCACCTGACGCATCAATCGTGGATTATCACAAACCGCCTACCAATATCCCCTAATCCCCACCTAAAATACAGACCAAAATATTCTTCTGCCACCATGTTCCATTGATATCAATCGACCGCATAGGTAGTTTCATCTGTGGGCCACCGAACTCCCTCTGGCAGTCCAATTTCAAATCCAGAAGAATTTTTACGATCCATGGGTCTTCACCTCCACTTTTGTATTCTCCAATCCATCTCACCATAGATCTGAGGGTCCACCAATATTTTGACCACACATGAATAATCTAATTAATCCAAGGGGGTCATTCATTAAAAAACAGTTATAGAGGGATGTATCACAAATAACACCCAAAGTAATGAACATCTGCCCAATTCATTGGGCCTTCATTCATCACGTTAGAAAAAGGTAGACATTTGAACAATTTGTAAGATATAATCCCTTTTCATTAATCTCCAAATGAAATTTTCACATCCCTCATGAATGATAGAACTACGAGTCAACTCATTAGTGATTTGATCATTGTTCATCATTTATAAAAGAAGAAAGAGGGAATGATAACCCCATAAAAATAAAAACCCCAAATCATGAGGACTATATTGGTTGTTTGGTGAAAACAATTTTAACCACCATCATTTGTTGATCCCCAATAATCGGTCATTTATTCGTGATTTGTAATCCAGAATGTGTTGGTGTTCCTCAACACTTTTTGTTCACTAATGAGAGCTCAACCAATTCCTCTTCGTTTTCATAGCATTTAAGATATTTCTCAGGGATTTTCTATTTGATCTTTTATCTCATCAAGATTCTAAATGAATAAATTAGTTTTAGCATCTCTACTTTTTTATATTATATCATCAACACATAGTTTCATTTATGAAGAGAAACAACTACTATGTTGTGGAATTGTATCATCGATGAATTATTGTGAATTGTTATAAGAAATAAAATAATCTTTTTCTGATTAATATTTTATTAAATTTTAAATTTTCTTTAAATTAACATTTACCCTTGACTTGTACCAGTCGAGCTTAGTCCCTAACCAAAGAAATAACACCATCAGAGAACAATTGTACTCTCATATTAACAATCTAAGTTACCATTTATTAGTTATATATTTAAAATTAAGATAATTTTTATTTAATCATTTTATTTATGATCATGTCCAAAATACCATTTTCCAATGTAGACCCACGCTAGCCAATGTTAAGGTCCACCAATGTAAAACACACCATTACAAACTCATGTATTGTCTATTATTTTTAATCCAATTCACTATTCATTAGTTATAAATATTTAAAAATAAAATAATTTTATTTAATAATTTTATTTACAGTTTTGGTATTCCCAGGTTTTCTCACTGGTGGCCAGTGCTAATAACAGTTATGTCAAGCCTAGGGTAAACATGAAATCCTAAATGCAAGAGTGCCCTCAGATTTCTAATATAGGAACTCATTTTAGATTTGTAACACTTTTTTTAGAAAAAATGATCAAGCACACTAATTAAAAACATATAAATTATCAATATACCATCTCGGGAAAATCGAGCATCAAAATCGCATTCAATCTAAGCGTCTAGCCTTGTAATGTTTGAATTAAAATTCTACAAATAAAACTTGGAACACTCGAGTCATTTTATTATCCCCATCATATTGAATTAAATCAATAAAAGACAACCCAAGTGATTACCAAATATATGAGGGCACCAACATGAACCTGAACCACTCACTCCCAAGTGATCTCCTGGATATACTTCTGATTCAACAAAATTCACACTAGAGTAATCGATCTCCTACAACGTGTTCTCTCCCGTAGATCCACGATCTCCACCATGATATTCAAAAATTCTCTCCATTTCATCAAGATCCATCTAAACCATTCCAATAATCTGTGATTAATCATTTAAATATCTCCTCTGCTGGGATACATGGAATCATAATTCTCCAACTCTAATTATGAAGGTAGAGCTATGTGGTAGAACACAACACCCACTATATTTAGTATCAGAAAACATCTAATGAACTATAGAGATAACTTGCCGCCCTGACCAATTCATTGTATCCCACATCAGGAAGATTCCCAAAGGAACAGATGGTCTCCTTCCTCGTAAATTAATTGTCCTTATCACTTATAAACATATGACTTATAATGGATCTATATAGTTTTAATCTCCTCTTAAATGACATGCACCTTCTCTGTAGTAGATTGCACAAACTCCAAACCCTTGAGTATTGATTTTCAAGGGTTATTCTACCAAAGTGGTTACTTTTAGGGTCTCTTGTATAAGGCCTCAAACAGATCCATACCAATGGTGGAGTGATATCAATTATTGTAAAGAAACTATAAATGAGGTAGGTGATCATCCCATCAACATCCAAATTGATGGATAAAATAACATAGAATGTCTACTAAGACCATAATGGTATGTTATTCCTTGCCATCTGTCTACAGGTGGAATGATGTGAAAAATTGCAACTAAGTCCCCAATGACTCCTCCATGACCTTCATTAACCAGAAAATATTGTATGCATCTAGATCCAAGACTATTTTTGAATGGAATATCTAGAGTTGAACATTCTCTAGCACGTAGAGGCATCCTATGCTCTCTACAAGACACGTTTCCAGAAAAACTAAGATGTGACCAACATGGTGAGTTGGTCAACGATCACCCAGATGGTTCCATGTCCCTTGAATGAATGTGATAAACCTATAACTAATCTTTAGATATCATTTCTCACTCCAGTCATTTCACCCCCCAGAATATATGATCAACTCCCTTATAAGATCATGGGATTTACATTTTGTGTTGACAAACCACAGAAATGATTAAACAAGATCCCACCATTTATATCAACAAGTAACCCTAGATTCATCCTATTCAATCATCCTCGATATCTGTCTTGACACACATGTGAATTTGCTGAAGCATCTTGTCTCTCCGGGAATACACTTATACTACTATGCATCCTTTGAAAGGAACAACATGCTCCCAACCAGTCGAATATTCATCAAGGGTATCCCTGTGGATATCAGAGCACTTAAAGAATCAGAGTCTGTATTATCATGATATTGTTCAATGAATAACATTAAGAGTGGAGGCTTAACAACCACCAATTGGATGTGAGTTGCATCTTTTCAATCAATAAAGGATAATTGTAATGGGTCCAACTACAATTTTTCCTCATTCAGCAACAACGAACAAGATCCCCTACTAAGATAATCCACTACCATGCTTCCCATACGAATATTATAAACTATTTCGAAGTCATGGTCCTTGCTGAAATCCATACATTGTCGATTTATCATGTTCAATTCCTTCTACGAGATAATATAATTATTAAACATATTGTTAGAGTTGACGATCTGTCGTTTTCCCATAAGGTAGTGATGCCACAACATCAATATGAATACTATCTCTACCAACTCAATGTCAACTGTCACATAGTTTTGTACATGTTGTCTCAACTGCCGAGAACCGTGTCGCTCCCTTTGAAAAATAGAAAAGAATATAGATCATTGATAAATGGTACATATTTTTCACATTAACCTTGTTGAGGAATCGAGGTTCGACTCATAATCTCAATATCATGTCTTCCTTGTATTAAAACAATACTAGGGGTTTCCACGGTGAAACAATGGGTCACACAAAGCCATTCCATTGTAATTCCTCCAGTTGTAACATCAATTCATGAAGCATTGAAGGTAAATTCGGATATTCTAATGTTTTTATATATGTCATCCCAAGGTACATGTCAATGCATAAGTCTACTTGTCTATGAAAATGATGTCCTGGAAAATCTTATAGAAATTTTTCCTTTTACCCATCCACCACTATAGAAAATAAAGGACTCGTCTCATCTACTAAAATAAGGGTCATGTTATCCAACATAAGGGTGATTGTTTTAACCCTCTAATGAATGAGTATATCATATTCATCATGAGATTCATATTTCAATGACCAAGGACTTCCCAATTCCATTGTTGAGGACTTACCACACCCTTTTCGTAAAATACCCAATAACTGCATTGACTATCGATTACCAATCCACAACTATAATGACATTATATGAACTTGGTGCTTTTACATGGAGGTTAAAATCAAATCTCTCACCTCAAATGTTATATCACAATGTCAGCCAATTTGTGATTATTGAGCCTACTCTAATAATTATCTCTAAACATGATGGTCATGTCAACAGTTTAACTGAATACTCTTGGTGTTAAAAAAGATTCGATATAGGGAAGAATGATTTTCAGTTATTTCCATTAATACAAAAACTATTAATAGACACATATGGTACCTCAAATCATTCATGGATCCCTTGGGTCATATATTTTAACCTCATGTTGATACCAATTCCCCTTCCCTCTAGCACCCAAATCCTAGTGCAGACCACGTGGGGCTAGTGGATGTACCTTGTCGAAAGGTATACCACCTCATTCTGCTCTCCTATCTCCCATAACACTATTTTCATCCAATAGATTCTCCTATTCATATCATTGTATCTTCCCATGTGTTCCATGATCTATTTTTCTATTAGAACGATTGGATGGAGAATGTCTAGAGAGACGTCCCCTAACATATTTTGAAAATAATTACCTCTTTCTAGGACAACTGGACATGGAATATGAGACCAGAGTTGTAAATATCATTTCATAGGACCACCTCTTGGATTGTTTCAAACCTACAAGTCCTTGAAACTAACATCTTCTTCCTACTCCTAATGTCACTACACTTTTCTGTCCACTACTGACATATAATGGTTGTATATACTCATCCAAATGACACTAAACCAAAATGGATTTCTCTATCACCCCAACATTATTTGGAATTCATAGAGGAATCATTTTTTTATTCCCATAAACACACCATTCTAAATGTTCTGATCCTTGAAGCAGTGGAACTATCATATTCCATGAGTACTAGGAAAGGTCTTTATGACTCGATGAATATCCAGCAACCGAAATGTCATAATATCAAAGTTATAGAAGCAATTTTCCATGCATATAACTTATATTTTTGGCTTATTCCCCTTTATATGTGAATGATTCTCAAGATCTATCCATGGGGGACTCACCTCATCATTAGATCGGGTAATCTAAACCCCACAATATCCTTTTTAATCCACATAGAAGGCTCCCTTACAAGACTTCTATTTGATTTAATTGTGTCATAACTGGATGGAAAACTCAACCACCTCCTCTAGACCATGTTTATCCACTATTGAGTTGTGTTAGACTCATAAAATGATTGGAATCTGTAGATGAAACTCGTGTTGTGAGATCTGCCCATGTATCTTATCCTCTTGTTCTACGGGTACCATATGCTACTCCATAAGTGAGGGTATTGCTAGTACACAACCCATAGGTGATGAATCTAGTACTATGTCTTATACCGTTCACTTCATACCATGGATCATCACTGTTATCAGTTTGTGTAATCCATTCTCAATGTATATGTGAAATTATCTTAATACAAAAGATGACATACCGTGATCAATAGAGTAAACCTGGTGAGATGAAAAAATAATGACATGGAAATCTCAACCCATTCCTATATAATCCATGTACCACAATTTTTACATGCAACTATTGTTT
This sequence comes from Viscum album, assembly GCA_963277665.1. Lineage (NCBI taxonomy): Eukaryota > Viridiplantae > Streptophyta > Magnoliopsida > Santalales > Viscaceae > Viscum > Viscum album. The sequence goes on from OY728158.1 coordinate 220,857,154, forward strand.
TTAGGTAATGATTTGAAAATCGTAATTCAAGGTCATGGTGTTGGGATACGACAACCATCACACTAATACCATATTTTCTATCCTGAAAGAAAAACATGAAACACATAACACTATTTCCAAAATATAAAATCATAGAACCTGGTTTCTTATGGTAGAAGTGACCTTCTCTGATACAACTCTGTAATGACCCATCCCTAGAGGCCCATGTTGTGACTATCCCAAGGTCACCACCCAAAGGCCAGGGGGTGGTGACTTGTGCCGAGTTGGCATATTCCAAAAAAAATTAGAGGTGTTTTTCAATGAACCTACACACACACACACAAATCCCAGAAACAAATAGATGATGATGAAAAACTATGTAAACAAACACAAGGTATGATAGTATAAAACTGATGGTAAACATGGATTGAATACATTCCCAATAGAAAAAAAGTACAAGTCCTTGGAACTCCATAGAAAACCCTACATGAAGTTTTTGTACAGAAATAATTGTTTCAAGCCAATAGAGAACATCTCATATGTCAACTGACGATAAGAACCACATGGCCCTGGTCCACCATGGAATCCATAAAAGCATTAATCATCTGCAGAAGAAACACCATGTTCATGTTAACCCCATCCAAGGGTGATTAAAATAATACTCAGTACAGATTCCAAACGACAAAGGTATACCACAAATAAATACACAAAGAAGACAACCAAAAAAGTATATGAAGTGTAATTTTTGAGATATACAGTCAAGAGAGACACTACAGTCAGCTAACAAATGTTTAAATCTAATACATTAAATGAAAGACTATCATTTTTACACACTGAACTCCCTATAATGTTGTGGAAGTCATCACTGATGAGTCACATAGGCTTGGTGGGTAACTGATACCCACTCATCATTTAGGAATGAGAGGTTACCTATAACTTCTCGTCACATAAGCATACGGTTCACCTAGAACCACTCATCGAATAGGCCTACAGGATCACATATAACCACACATCACTATCTTGTCGTCACAACTAGCCACAATATTTCTGCTCGTATTGCGCTGGATTCCAATAGAAGAAACTCATCAAACCATCAGTCATATATCAAAATCCATGAAAACTCACTTAGAGTAAAAACATTTCCCCATCTCATCATGTGGGTCCCAAAACAACAAACATCTCATCAATATGTCGTATGGTTTGGATGATATCTGTGTTTTTGTAAAAATTTGTAGGTTGGGTTCGGGCCCAATCCATCCTGGACGATCTAACCTAACCCGACTGGCCTGGGTCCTTCCAACCCAACCCACAGGTCATCGCCTACCCATTAGCTTGACATAGACCATTGGGCTTAGCCCGCTGCACCAGATCGCTATCCCATCCTGACCAACTGGATCAAGTAGGTGTGTCCCCCCAGGAATTTTCCATTATTGTGGGATGCCTTAGTGACCCAGTTGGTCCATGGCATCGAGTCACGTGATCCACCCCACCTAATGCATCTGACATGGTATAGGTCATGTTTTTCCTCCACAAATTCATGTAACGTCCCGACCCTAGTTACCCAGAGTCGGTACATTATTACATAACATTGGCATGATCACAAAGGATCATGTCTCAAAAGACCGATTAGTTTAGTAGTCTTAGAAACAATAGATATATTCATAAGTCTTACATTACATCATAAGGTAATAAAACTACAAGAACATCTTGTCTATATATCCCCTCATTCTATCCCTATAGTTCATTCATAAATTACTTCTTCACAATCCAGGGAAAAATAAAATATTTAAAGGGTTGAACTCAGATGCTCAGTAAGGATAAAAATATAGCAGAAGCTTTCATAGATAAGGATAAACACTTAAGGAAATGTATAACTAAAACAAAAGCCTTTTAAACATTAAATTCAGAATAATGTGGCAGATATAAAATGAAATAATGCCATTTACTTATTCACATGGATATACTACTAGTTGAATAATCTCATGCAATATCAATAACCACATTCATGATGATGGAATGCATAATGCCAAACTATCATAACCATGTAGCCAAGTCCTCGTACCACAAATATATAAAAGATTTTTTCAAGGCCTCGTGGCAAGAGAATAGTTTGTCTCATGAGACCTAATAATGCAACGAGGATCTATAGAGGGCCCCACCCATCACTTACTATGTCCAATGCATTCCTCATATGAAAATTTTGAAACATAACAAAAACATTTTTATTAAAGATATCATACAGAATGTCAATACATTTAACCACAAACCATGAATGGTATAATAATAGGACATCCACAGTTAAACATAACTCATTCGATTCAATATAGAAGATTGTATTGTGTCAAATTAACCTCAATTGAGAATAATGAAAGATATTGACATAGATTAAAATAATCATCAAACTATTGAGAGAAATATCCCCCTTTTCCATGAAAACATTTAAAATTCACACTATTTGTCAAGAAGCCATTTAAAATAGATTTTTTTTGAATTAAGATATCCCATTCAACTTCGAAACATTTAAAAGGAATTTAATTTTAAATCATTAATGTCTATATATATAAATCCTTAAAAACATATTTGAAACATGGACATTAATGAGAATGATTTAGAATAATAAATCATTAAATAATTTAAAAAGATATTTTAGTTAGAGTTCCTAACAAAAATAATGACACTAGAATAAAAATAATTGAGGTAATAAAAACATTATAATATCATGATAATAAAGGGATCCATGATATACTAGGACAATGTACATTATATACACCCTATGAAAGTGATTTGGTGTATAACAACAAATATGTCTCAATGTTATGTAAATTGAGATGAATTCACTTATAAATACCATATCCTTAGGTTAAGGATTAATCAATGACATAATTATGTGTGAAAAATCTAAATACACTCAATATGATTGGATATTTTGTGTAAATAAATTAGATGACATTCACACATATTCTTGTAAAAACAACCCCAATGAATTTGATATTTAACTCAACATATGGAGATTGAGTTAAAACTACTAATATCAAGTTCATACCGATGACTTGAGAATTTACCAATGGAGTGATTATGTGTATCAAAATTATATCCATAGAAAGGGAAGTGGAAATTTTGACATAATCAAATGAATAGTGATTCCACATATAATCTTAGAGTAAAATAATCAATGAATTATGCCTAAAGTCGAATGAGTGCAAATTGAAATTTCAAATTCCCTTATCAATTATGTAACTAATCAAACCTACACCCATGAAATAATGATCATACGATGATGACGTAAATACCCAAAAATTATAGTATATTAGACAATGAATAAAATCATGGGCAGTACACATACACCACATGCAATAAATAAGTGGTGAACAATGGAATTCTCACGAAATTAAGAGTGATATAAGAAACCCCCTTACTTTGTACTTTTTCCTTGGTCGATGGTAGGTTAAACACCTGTATATTGGTGAAATAATTTTTATTGAATTATTCATGAATAATTTACATTAATATGATATCATATATGATCTTTTAACATTTATTTGTTAATAATATCTCTGTATTATCATCGTTTCGGGTGTTAACAAATTCATTTTCCTTTATATTATTTGTTATGAAAGCCATATTTGTTATGGATGGGATGTATATTATTCATATAAAGATTGATATAATGTCTCTAAAAATTATTTTTATTCATCAAATGAAATTTAGTCTTGAATGGATTTGATGGGGAATGAATCTCATCGCGTTTGTGGAGATGGTAATCTGTATGTACGCACGAGTGACAATATCAATATTTTGATATTAAATTAATATATAATCGGATGGTATATCATATATATATACAGAATCATTATGATGTTATATTTATTATTTACATGAATTAAACATAATTATTATACTAATTGAAATAATAAAATATTGAATAATAATTACACCACAACGTGGAGACGGTAGGTCGTACGTACGCATGTATGGTGACATGACATTAAAAAGATGGATAGAATACTGAATATGGTTGTACCATATTTATAAAAACATCAAATTATATAGAAGATATTGGAGTTATTATTTTAGAATGGAAATAAAAATGAAAGAAGAAGTGGAAGAAGAATGGAACTTGAAAGTGTGTGGTGAAATCATTACCTCTTCATCGGGTTCTTCCTTTTTATTTGATCAAAAGGGATCCATAGAATGTCTTTCTGATCAAAATAAGGCCTCTATGTTGAAGTAAGTTATGTTGACAGAGTATTTTGGTAGGGAGTGGCCGAGCCAAAAGGCTTTGAATGTGTGAATTAGTGAGAAGGGGGAGTGCCTTTTTATAAGAGGGGGGAGGCATCTTTGGAAAAGCTAGAAATATTAGTTTACAATATATTTATATTTGGTTTATAATGGCTCCAAAGTGGATTATTTAATGTTTAAGGTGGGGATAGGTCGAAAACCACTCAACCAATATAATTTAGACAGGTTTGTGTCATTATAATAACATTATATTTTAGTTTTAACTCTTAGTTAATTAGTTTAACACTTACCATTTCACTTTGTATTTTTATTTTATATAGTTATTAAACATAAATTATTCATCCAAGAGACCCCCTAGTGGTCCATTAATGATACAAAAATCCTGATATAAGTCTACTCGAAGATCCTTATATTTTTAGTAATTGAATATAAATTAATAATATAATATTTGTTTTAAAAACTATTTTATGTCAATTCTGACACTATTGGGTATTTTGTTTTTGATAAATTCATAACAACATTATTACATCGAAAAGAACTTATATAATCAATCCTAATATATCATATTAACCTCAAAAATTAGTTTAATTCATAAAAAGACTCAAATTAAATTTATTTTGATATTTATAATATCAATTATTTTAAAATTGCATTAATTAGGTAATTTGTGCATCACCATTGTGTCATAAATATATTAAATTATTTAATGTCTAAAATTTATAAATAAAATACATTTTTTTAGAAAATCTTTTTATCTTTCTAATGAATATTTATAATTGAGTTTATCTTATTTATAACCCTATATTAGAAATGTTTTTGTAAATAAACATTGATTTTAGACCTTTTAACTCTTCTTTGAATTAAATAATAATAAATGTCCTAATCTAATATAAGTGGACCTAAATGATAATATATTATTACTAAGGTTGTTTTAGTTCAATATAAACTTGTCCAATAGAATTTTAACATGTGTTAGGGTAATATTAATATCATTTTTACCCTTAATTATCCTATTTACTTTTAACCGTGGTAAATAAAGGTAAAAAGTTACAATTCACCAAAAATTACTTTCATCTCATGGAACCACATTTTACACATTTATATTAACTGTGTCTCTCGGATTTTTGAAATTCCACTCACAGAAGTGGTAATATTATGTTTTATATGAATTTCCAAATTCTCCTAAGAGGTGGATAAAAGATGGTGAAAAGTTCAATAAAATTTTTATATATCTAAAATTATTCTAAACTAACTCCAATGAATTACATTGAACTTATATAGGTATTATGTATCTATTTTGACCTTAATTAAATTTAAATAAAATAAATAATTATTTAAATAAAAATTTGGTTTTAAACTATAACTCAGTGTTTTTCACTATTCATCAAAAATTGAAAGTTTTCAGAAAAATAAAAAAAATAGGCTTAAGGTATATTTGATATTATGAATTCAAATACGATGTTATTTTTCCAAATTCAAAACATATAAGATGCATTAATTAATTTAAAAACTAATTCTCTTTGTCAAAACAAATAGCGTGTTTTTAAGAAATAAAAACTATCAAAATATTGACACTTGTTTATGTCTGGTTTTAATGTGAAATTACGTCCAATGACCAAAATTGTATTAAATGGTAAAACTATATTCTAAATATACTTTAAAACCACTCAAATTCATAATTTATCACTATTAATTATTTCTATTAAAAATTTGTTTTTAATTAAAATTTTGTAATTTTTACTATTCTTCAAAATATGAAAGTTATCCGAAAAGTACCAAAATTTCACCCTAAGCTAATTTAGATATTACGAATCCAAAAATGAAGTCCATTTTTAAAGATAAAATTTATAAAATTTCAAAAACTAGGTATTACTATTAATAACGGCTAGTTTGATTGGTTGTGGTGTGTTAAAATCTCGATATTGCATACAATGCAAGCCATTGCATTATTCAAAGGGAAACGTACCGTGGAAGCATGGGGTGTTAAATTCTCCCCTACATATATAAATTAAGTCCTTGCATTTTTTTAAAATTTTTCTTGAGAATATAATGGAAATTCCCACATCAAAAAAAGAGTCAATAAATCTCTCACCTTAATAGAAAGAAAGAGAGGTATAAAGGTCACCCAAGAAAACCCATACTAGGATTCCATGTTGGAAATCACGGATATGGACGATAAAATATGTGTCATGTTCTGATGGAGAGAGATAGAAAACATGATTAGGAAAAAGTTAACAACAAGAAAACCATAAACTTGTGTTGGGACAAACAATAATTAGTCTCCTAGTAGGAAAAGTTAACTGACAACATTTTTTTCTTTTAAGTTACATTACATAAAGACAAGGAATTCATTTATGATCTTGACTAAGAACATAATGTGATATACTTACTTTTTACGTAGAGTTTCATTATTTAATAAATTTCTACCACTAACTCATTTTTTTTAACAATGATTATTCAAGAAGACTTGGTCACACTGGAAGAGCTAGAATAAACATCAATATAATAACATGATCCACGTAGGATAAACTTTATATTTACCTTATATTTAGAGATTAATCAAAACCAAAACTGTTAGTATAAGATCTGATTATCCCTCAATTGGATATTCCATTAGAGAAAAAAATTCTAATATTAATTTTTAATATTAAGCAAAAAATACCCCAATGTTAAATAAATACCATTCAATAATCAATTGTACTTAATATCATTAAATATAATCCAAACTAATATTGAAACCCAAAACATATAAGAATTTAGTATTCCACGTTAAATTGTATCTCCAAATTATATCAACTACTCTTAAAGTAATATACATAAAAGTAATTAACCGAATAACAAATTCTTTTTTATAGGTTAATCATTTCCATAAATAACCTAAATCACTATAAATCCACAATAATAACATAGATAAAAATCCAAAATTACTCCTCAAATGATATCCCATAGTATTCTATTTTCCATGGGCATATAGTGTTCCCAACAAAGCAAACATGTTCCAAAATAACATTTATCCCTTAATCACCATATCATTTTCCAATAATAAGGGTATTCATTTGATAGGACAAAAATCAGAAATCAAGTTAATATTGATAAATAAAATCATTTAACTAAAATAATAGTCACACAAACCAGTGACTTCATGTAGAACAATGGTAGGGGATAAATCCCAATGGCACTTTGGTTGTGGGTTTGATTCCCACAGCTTTGTCCGACGCGATGGGTTGTCACACAGTTGGTGTTTTCTCATTTTTCAAAAACTATATTTTATAAAATTACCATAATTAGAAAAATTCCTCAATATATCCATATAATAATTTAACCACAAATGTTATCTCATACCTTGAATTTTCATCGCAAATTATAATAACATGTAATTCCCTCAAACCCAATGATAATATAAAACCAAATGTTTATTTATAACTATATCCACTAGAGAAAAGATAATTCTTCATCAAATATAATTCTCACATGGAAAACTGTAAGGTTACAAATACAAGAGAAAATTATTCCAAAGTAAACCCATCATAAAAGAGCACTAATACTTTTTGAACATTTCTCCAACCATTTATTTCCACATGGATTCTTCTTTGACCATGAAAGTATCCAATAGAATAGGGAATTCTCTCAGGTAATGGCTAGGTCCCCTACATTTACGGAAAATGAATGTATATGGATTCTTGGGGAAATTTTTATCTTCTTCCATAGTAATCTTCATTTTTATTCGGCAATTCTTCACTTTATGTCCTTCCTTCCCGTACGTAATGGATTTATTTGTCCCATTGAGACACATTCATGGGTGTCTCCTTCCACATTTCCTGCATGATAGAAATTGAGGATTCCTTTCTCTATGGTCTCCACTTCTGGATCTCTTATCATTCATTACTGTTATCTTCATTGTTGAGACCGGGAATTGGTTAATATATATATTGTTGACCATATTTTTGGAATATTTATTTGGCATGAATATGATATCATTTATGCATATCAACATTCCATTTTGTTTCTCATTTCCACCACCGTTCCCACCATGTACATCATTCTCAAAGTCTATATGACTTCCTTGGAATCCATCCATTAATTAAAACCAGAAAGCATTGTATGAGTAACAGTATTCATAAAATCATTTATAGATTAACATGTCACCATATTCTCAATTTGAAACACATTAGGATTAACCAAGGTCATTTACTCTCATATTATATATAATACTTCAAATCTGTTTGTAAACAAAATGTAAATTATCCTAAGCATATCCCCCGGTATTGCCGTTACCAAGAGTGCAGCAAGGCTCGTTGTCGTGCACCAGTTCCCATTTGAGTCTAGAATAAAGCAGTGTTTTTGGGTTTTACCTCTAGATATATCTATGCCAGATCCGCCTCTACCTACTCGTATCCAGACGGGGATGTATTTCTTGGAAAACTCACAAAATATCTACAATACCAAAATTCTATGAAGTTCTTCTATACTAATCATCAATGTCTATCTTAGTGATATGTGCTCTAATTAGAGTTTATATAAATCTAGCTCCCAAGGTTTTTACCAAACTTCTTCTAATACCAACTGTAACACCCTGGCCCCAGTTACCCAGAGTCGGTGCATTATTATATAACATTGGCATGATCACAAAGGATCAAGTCTCGAAAGACTGATTATTTTAGTAGTCTTGGAAACACTAGATATATTCATAAGTCTTACATTACATCATAAGGTAAAAAACTACATCAACATCTTGTCTTCATATCCCCTCATACTATCCCTACAGGTCATTCATTAATTACTTCTTCACAATCCTGGGAAATATAAAACATTGAAAGGGGTGAGCTCAGATGCTCAGAAAGGATAAAAATATAGCAGAAGCTATCAAAGATAACCATAATCACTTAAGGCAATGTGTAACTAAAACAAAATCCTTTTAAACTTGAACTTCATCATAATATGGAAGATATAATATGAAATAATGTCATTTAATTATTCCCGTGGATATTCTACTAGTCTAATAATCACAGGAAATATCAATATCCACATTCATGATGATGTAATGCATAATTCCAGACTATCATAACCACGTAGCCAAGGACTCGTGCCAAGACCACAAATAAGATTTTATCAAGGCCCCGTGCCAAGACACTAGTTTGTCTCTTGAGACCTACCGATGCATCGAGAAGATATAGAGGGCTCCACCCGTCACTTACTAAGTATAATGGATTCCATATATGAAATTTTTGAAACATAACAAAATCATTCGTATTAAAACTAGCATACATAATGTCAATACTTTTAACTGCAAACCATAAATGGTATAAAAATATCACATCCAAAGTAATACATAACTCATTCGATACAATATGGAAGATTATATTGTCTCAGATTAACCTCAGTTGAGAATAATGAAGGATATTGACATAGATTAACATAATCATCAATCTATTGAGAGAAATATCCCCCTTTTCTTGAAAACATTTAAAATTTTCATTATATGTCAAGAAGCCATTTAAAATAGATTTTTTTGAATCAAGTTATCCCATACCACTTTGAAACTTTTAAAATGAAATTAAATATTAAAACATTAAAGTCCATATATATAAATTAATGAATTTTTTTTAAAACATGGATATTAATGAAAACGATTTAGAATAATAAAATTTTAAAACATTTAAAATGATATGTTAGTTAGAGTTCCTAACACAAATAAATATACTTGAATATAAAAAAATTAAGTTAATAAAAACATTATAATATCATGAGAATAAATGAATCCATGATATACTATGTCATAGTACATTATATACACCCTATGAATGTGATTTGGTGTATAACAACAAAGAAGTCTCAATGGAATGGAAATTGAGATGAATTGTCTTATAAAGACCATATCCTTAGGTTACGTATTAATCAACGATATAATTATGTTTATAAAATATAAATACACTCAATATGATTGGATATTTAGTTTAAATAAATCATATTTCATTCACACATATTCCTGTAAAAACTAAACCAATGAATTGGATATTTAACTCAACAAATGGAGATTGAGTTAAAATTACTCTTATCAAGTTCATACCGATGACTTGAGAATTTATCAATGGAGTGATTATCTGTATCAAAATTATATCCACAAAAGGGGAGTGGAAATTATGATATAATAAAATGAAAAGTGATTCCACACATAATAAATGCGTAAAATAATCAATGAAGTATGCCTAAAGTGGAATGAGTGCAAATTGAAATTTCAAATTCCCTTATTAATTAGGTAACTTACAAAACATACACCCATTAATGAAGGATAATAAAATGTTGGTGTAAATACCCATAAAATAAAGTATATTACACAATGAATTCTATCATGGGAAGTACACATACACCAAATGCAACAAATAAGTGGTGAACAATGTATTTCTCATGAAATTAAGAGTGAGATAAGAAACCCCATACTTTGTACTATTTCCTTGGTTGACGGTGGGTTAAACTCCTTTATAATGGTGAAATATATTTTATTTAATTATACAAGAATCATTTACATTAAAAAGATATCATATATGATATTTTAACATTGAATTGCTAATAATATCTTATTATTATCGTCCTTTCGGGTGTTAATGGATTCGTATTCCTTTATATTATTTGTTATGCAAGAGGTATTAGTTATGGATGGAATGTATCTTATTAATATACATAATAATATCATGTATCTAAAAATTATTTTTATTTATCAAATGAAATTTAGTCTTGAATAGATATGATGGGGAATTAATGTCATCGTGTTCGTGGAGACCGTAATCCGTACGTACGCCCGATCGACAAAATAACTATTTTGATATTAAAATAATATATAATTGGATGTTATATCTTATATAAAGAATCATTATCATGTTATATTTATTATATACATGAATTAAACATCATTATTATACCCATCCATATAATAATATATTGAATAACAATTACACCACAACGTGGAGACGGTAGGCCGTACGTACGCATATATGGTGACATGTCATTCAAAGGATAGATATAATACAGAATATTGTTGTACGATATTTATAATAACATCACAGTATATTTAAGATAATTTAGTAATTATTTTAGAATTTATATAACAAAGAAAGAAGAAGTGGAAGAAGAAAGGAACTTGAAAGAGGGTTGTGAAATCATTACCTCTTCTTCGGGTTCTTCATTTTTATTTGATCAAAATGGATCCTTAGGTTGGATTTATGATCAAATAATGGACTCTATAATGAGTTGAGGGAAGTTGAGAGAGTATTTGGGTGGGTTTTGGCCGAGCCAAAAGCCTTTGAATGTGTGAATTAGTGAGAAGGGGGAGTTCTATTTTATAAGAGGGGTGAGGGCACCTTTGGAAAACCTAGAAATATTATTTTATAATAAATTTATATTCGGTTTCTAATGGATCCAAAGTGGATTATTTAAATGTTAAGGTGGGGATAGGTCGAAAAACACTCAACCAATAAAATTTATTCATGTTTGGGTCATTATATTAGCCATATATTTTAGTTTTAACTCGTAGTTCATTAGTTTGACACTTACCACGTCACTTTTTATTTTTATATTATATAGTTAATAAACTTACTAAATACCTCCAAACGACATCGAAGTGGTCCATTAATAATACACGTATCATGATATAAGTATCTTGGATGATCCTTAGATTTTGAGGAATTTAATATAAATTAATAATATATTATTTGTTTTAAAAACACTTTTATGTAATTTTTGACACTTTTGAGTATTTTGTTTTTGATAAATTCATAATATCATTATTAATTCGAAAAAAGGGTATATCATCAATAATAATATGTCATAGTAAGCAATAAAATTAGTGGAATTCATAAAAAGTCTCAAATTAAATTTATTTTGATAGTTATAATATCAATTATTTTAATATTTCGTTAATTAGGTAATTACGCCATCAATATTGAGTCATAAAGAAATTAAAATATTTAATGTCTAAAAATTATTAATAAAATACCATTATATATAAAATCTTTTTATATTTCTAATGAATATTTACAATTGAATTTATCTTCTGTATATCCCAATATTAAATATGTTTTTGTAAATAAACAATGATTTTAACTCTTTTCACTCTTCTTTGAATTAAATATTAATAAATGTCCTAATATAATCCAAGTTGACCTAAATGATAATATTTTAATCCTAAGGTAGTTTTTGGATGATATACACTTGTAAAATATAATTAGTATACATGTTTGGGTAATATTAGTATCAGTTTTTCCCTTAATTACCCTATTTACTTTTAACCATGGTAAATAAAGGTAAAAAGTTACTATTCACCAAAATTTATCTTCATCTCACTGAACCATATTTTACACCTTGATATTATCCGTTTCTCTCAGATTTTTGAAATTCCACTCACAGAAGTGGTAAAATTATGTTTTATATGAATTTCCAAATTCTCCTTGGAGGTGGGTAAAAGATAGTGAAAAGTTCAATAAAATTTCTATATATCTAAAATTATTCTAAACTAACTCCAATGAATTACAATAAACTTATATAGGTATTATGTATCTATTTTTACCTTAATTAAATTTAAATGATATAAATAATTATTTAAATTAAAATTTTGTTTTAAACTATATCTCAGTGTTTTCACTATTCATCAAAAAATGAAAGTTTTCAGAAAAATACCAAAAATTAATCCTAAGCTATATTTGATATTATGAATTCAGAAATGATGTATATTTTACGAAATAATAAACATATAAGTTCCATTAATTTATTTAAAAAATAATTCCCGTTTTCAAAACAAATAGCGTGTTTTTAAGAAATAATCACTATCAAAAGATTAAAACTTGTTTATGTTTGGTTTAAATGTGAAATCAAGTCCAATGACCAAAATTGTGTTAAATGGTAATTTTTTTTTCTAAATATACTTTAAAACCATTCAATATCATAATTTATCACTATTAATTTTTTCTATTAAAAAAGTTCTTTTTAATTAAAATTTAGTAATTTCCGCTATTCATCAAAATATGAAAGTTATCCGAAAAGTACCAGAATTTCACCCTAAGTTAATTTTGATATTACGAATCCAAAAATGATGTAAATTTTGGAAGATAAAATTTATTAAATTTCATAAATTAGGTATTACTATTCCTAATGGCTAGTTTGATTTGTTGTGGTGTGTTAGAATCTCAAAGTTACGTACAATGAATGCCATTGCATTATTCAAAGGGAAACATACCATGGAAGCTTGGGGTGTTAAAATGCATGCCACCTTCCACATGCATTCTCTAACGCATGTCACCGCCATCAGTCGTCTTCCCCGATGGTTTCATTCAGATGCCATCAGACATTCTCACCTGGGTTTTTTTCAATATAGGAATAATTGTCACAATCCATGGGTCTTCACCACCAATTTTTTGTTCTCCAAGTCATATAGTCAACGATTCCGATCTCCAATCACGTTCGGAACCTCCCGAAAAATGTTTGATGCTACCACATGGGTCCATCAACGAAGAGCACAGGGAGAGAGAGATGGATAAAAAATGACCAACAAAATGTAAAACCGTGGCCTTGTTCAATTGTACTTTATTAAAGGTTTAATAAAATTGTGGCGTATAAACCATCACTAAGATACAATACCCTATCTTTAATTTCCGGATGAAATTTTTCCATCCCTCCAGAATGACCATTTCAAGAGTCACCTTGTTAGTGAGTTGATCTGAGTTAGCCGATTACAAAAGTGGAATAGTGTAAGGGTAACAACAAAAAAATCAAAACCCCTAACCTAGAGGATCAGATCCATCATTGGTGGAAAATGGAGTTCACCTCCATCAATCATAGATCCATGATACATATTCTTTGATCCACAATTTTTGATATGCAATCTGCCGGCGTTCTTCACCTCTTGTCATTAACCACTAAGAGGATTCATCAATGAGATATCTTTTCTCGAGATTCCAAGGAATTTCTCAAGGATTTTCAATTTTATCATTTATCCCTATCAATATATTACATTAAGAAACTCATTTTAGAATTTCTATTTCACTGTGTTGTAGGGTGGATAGATTTTCTCATTTCTGAAATGGAAACAACACCTTTTTCATGGAATCTTTGTGTATCTGGATCACTAATAAACGATAAAAGAAACAAAATAATCTTTTACTAATGTTTATTTTATTATCTTTATATACATACATAAATTATCTTTTACACTCAACATGTTCCATTTGAGGTTATGACCTTCCTAAGAAAAGAACACCATAATGAGATCAATAGTTCTCACAGATTTCTAATTAGAGTTACCGTTAATTACTAATTCGATTAGAAAATAAAATATTCATTTTTTGATTAATTTATTTACTATCACGCCCCAAAATCTACATTCCACAGTGATCCACACCGGTTAATGTGAGGATTTACCTAAGAAAAAACACTTTTACGAACTCAAAAGTGGTCTCAAATTTCTAATTAGAGTCACCATTCAAGAGTTATAATGATTTTGAAAAAAAATTATTTTATTTACTTATTTTATTTATGGTTATTCCATTTTCATGATTTATCACTGGAGGCCCATACCTTCTAAAATTATGTCTCTTCGTAGGTAAAACTGAAATATTAAAAGAAATTGTGCCTTTGAATTTAGGATTTGGGATCCCCTATAATAGATATTACTTTGTTTTCAAGAAAATACATCTTGTGTGCTATTTAAATACTGAACATGTTTTTGAAGGACCATTCTGGGAACAACTTCCCTCGGAATCACATTCAATTTTAGTGATTAATCTAAGAATATTTCTAGAAATTCTTTAAAAAATTGGGGAAATATAATTCATTATTTTGTGTAAATTTCTTACAAATAATTACATCTCTTGATTCTTCTACTGGGAATATACCTATATATATTTTCATCTTCAGAGTTTGTGTTTAGAACAATCAAAACATTCATTACACTCAATGAAATGATGTTCATGATTATCTCAATGGTGAAATATTACATTGTTTTGGATGATTATAAATATTTAATAAAAAAATAAGAAAAGAACATAATTTCATGAAAATGTTAATAAATAATTTATCCAATGGGGTATTCCCATTTGAATAATTTCAGAGTTCATGATTAGACATTTAAAAAATCATTGTATTATTAAAATTTTAGTTTGATAAAAAAATAAATATAAAGAAACCAATGAATGTAAAAAAAATTCTAAGGAACCAAAAAAATATCCATCTAATCATAAATAAAAATTATTGATCATATATATTTTATTTGTTATATAATTAATCAATATTTTTTATTAAATTATTAAATTAATTAGTTATTATTGAATAAAAACCTATATGTTTTGTAAAATTCAATAAAATTGAAAGAACATAATATTATTTGAAATAATAATTATACATTTTAGAAGTGGATTAATCTGTAAATAAAAGAACTACACACCCAATATATATTTTTTTGAACAATATCATGAATGATATTAGGTAAATGGAGCAGAATAGTGTAATTAATTGAATATTTTGTTGTCTTAAATATATATGAATGAAAACTCAGATATTATTTGAATAAAAAAATGAATGAAATTTATCTAAATAGACATTGGTTTCTAGAATAATATTATTCTAAAAGGAAATGATTTTTTAAATAAATAAATTACGTTTCAAAAATTATATTAATAGTTATAATGTGTTTATTGTGAATAAACCTTTTATCATGTTTCAGGGATTAACAGTATATGGATCCTTTTCTATGTGAAAGTAAATTTAATATTTATAATATGTATATAAGTTCTTTACCCATGAATGGTGTTTTGATAATTATATATAGATTGAATTATAATATAGTCTCATAATTGATGATTATTTCATTGTGGATTTTAGACTAAATAATGTAAAATATTTTATAATGACATCCCTTTGAGTATGGTATAATAAAAATAACCATTTCCTGATGTAGATGAACTTTTCCCATGGAAAATATTTATTGGAAACTTATATATAAATATAGAAATAACAATAACTTTAATATTTATCCTACATATTGTGTCACGAACCCTTCCCCACAAAGTGTACCCCTCCTGTGCCGGCAATGTTAGAAGGACAATAATGACCCACGAGTCCCGCCTCCAGTAGGCCCCGGGTTGGCGACTAGCACTGATGGTATAATAAACACACAAATGGGAGGCATTAACCTCTAATAGAACACATGCATAAGAGAGAGATAAGATAGACACCAATCAACTCCATCTCAAAACATAAATATAAAAGAAAACCAATTACATATATTAAATTTGAAGAAAAATTACTACAACTGAAAGTGAAAACTAAAATCACCCAAAAGAAAGTAAAATGACAGCGACCACATGCCCGAAAAGCTCCTCCAAGGGTACCCCGCTACTACTTCCCCACAGGTTCTCCGCTTTTCCCCAATGACATACGTCCTATGCATCTTTCTCCGAAGGCTTTCCCGAAAACACCTGTGCTATGCTCCTAATCTGCACATCGTGCACTACAAAGGCTTTCCTGTAGACACCTGGGTGAAGCACCACACCATCCTCACAACCAAAATTAACCAAGTATGTTCCGGGAGCCACCACAGCCCACATAATGTGCATCAAACATCGGGTATTATACATCAAGGCATTATAGCCCATACAGCGAGTAGGGATCCTCAAGCCATCACAGCCTATACACGTTACACCTATAGTAGTCCATAGGATACTATATCCATAATATATGTGTGTGAAATAAACACAAGACATTACAGCCCTCTACAAACATATATGTGGAAACTAACTGTTGTGACTGTTGGCACATGTATCTACCAAGAGAAGAGAGTGAGGCCAAAGGGGGTAGTCAGCCATTCGACCTCCCATCATAATATAGGGGAAAACACCCCCTAGGGCTCAGAATCCCCGGGGTGTCATTTACCCTTACCAACAGGGTGGGGTAGCGTATAAAAAGCCAAAAAGTAGAGAATATATATTTAACTGACATCCAAACTATGGGCATTACCTAGTCTTAGATAAAACTGGAGCTAACGTCTCTCAGACTCCAGGCTGTTACATTTATGACTTGGTATCCTGTAATCACACAATCATTTGAAGAGCTGTATTATATTACTCCATTCTAATTTTATCTATTCCACTGTATGTTATTAATTAATTAACCATGTACAATTACACATTAAACTGAAATGGAATCACATTCAAAATCAACTTCCCCTTTTAAGATTCACATCACCTTTAAATTCCACCATCTCCATCGTCGTGGACTATCACCATTTAATCAAAAATTCATTATAGAATTACTTTCCAATATTTTCAGGAATTCTAGAAAAGTATCCTATGATACTAAACATAATGGAGGATCAACACAGTGAGTAGATATAATACCCGTCGAGTCATTTTCGCCTATAGAAAGAGCACAAACCCATTCTCCCTCGAGAGGCTAAACACGGAAAGCACATGGAATACCCCGCATGTCTTCACCTACTTTGAAAGAAGGGTAAGAAAGACCAGATTCCTTAAGGAGGGGGTAAAATTAAAGCAGATAAACATTCAATGAATCAACAAGCATCCAAAAACCACATCCATCCCATTCCATCACCCCTGGTGTCCTCCTTGACACCCACATGCATAAACTAATGTGTCTCGCCACTCTAGGTGTCATCCGCTGCCACAACCACAAGGCGTCCATGCCTCCACATATCACAACAGCCATCCAGGCTCACATCACAGCATAAGCAGCAGAAAAACCACAATCACAACAATGTGCTCTTGACCCATTAACAAACAAGAGGTTAACTCAAAACACTTTTATAAATTCTCAGATAATCTGTTCTTTAATCCATATTTAATTACTAGATTTGTTATTCGTAGGATACAACTACGAGATACCTAATCAGTAAGCTATCATAACTAATTAACCATGCATACTTCCCTAATTTGATTAACCAAAAATTAGAACAACTACAACAACAACAATAACCAGATTATTTTACATGCCTCTTTATCTTTAACCAGTTAATTAACAATTAATTCTGGCTTTATGTTCATTATCAATTTATATCATGAACGAAGAATAAATCAAATAAATCATATATATCACTCTATCTAGCAAAACATGATGAAAACTGTCATCACGGTATAAAGCAACAACATGCGATCAACAAATTATTTTAATCTGGTTCATGTATTTAATTAGGTCAATTTCATTGTGATCCATAGGAATAAATCATGATAATTCTATGATTTCACATATATAATTAGAGAATCCATGAATCCCCTACCTCGAAGAGTTCTCGACGTCGTTTATCTACACAACGAGTCACAATCCTCCTCTCACGACAACTGCATCCACCAGAGGATGCCACGGTAGGACAGTACCAACCAACCAGAAGAAAAACCCATTATTATATTGGAAATTACATGGTATTATATGGAAGGGAGAAACAAGATAAGATGATCCACAAAATAATGATGATAAAACATACCTTATAGGGAAGATTGACTGACACAGCTCGGTTGCATCCAAAATAGAGCAGAACCAATCCTAGGAGTAAAGATTTATTGTGAAACTCCTACATGAATGATTGAAAGGTTCTAGAATATCTTAGCTGAGAACAAAAGGATACAATAAGGGAGAATGATATCTCATTCCTTTTTAAAGATTTAATGGGGCATAGTTTATGATTTGGTAATTTCTCCATTAAAAACGGATCGCATTAACCCATGTGGTTTGACCAAGTAAATACATCCCAGCCTTATGAATAATTAATATAGTCTTTATTGCATTTGAATCGGCCTTATGAGGCCTTTAAAAAAGGCTATAAATGTATTTTACGACAAAGGAAACCTCAAATGGGTCAAAAGTGTAGGAATCTTGAAACACTGTTCACATACTCAAAATTTGGCAAAGGAAAGAAAATGTCACCGTTAGAACTCACGGTTCTGGACACACTGTTAAAGTCCACCATTAGAAGCTCACCGTTAGAAGGTTACCAATCTGGAAACACTGTTCAATCCAACCGTTAGAAGGTCACTGTTAGAAGGTTATCGTTCTGGAAACACTGTTCAAGCCAACCTTTAGAAGGTCACCGTTAGAAGGTTACCATTCTGGAAACACTGTTCAAGCCTACCTATAGAAGGTCACCATTAGAAGGTTACCATTCTGGAAACACTGTTCAATCCTACCAATAAAAGGTCACCGTTAGATGGTTAACGTTCGGGAAACATTGTTCAAGCCTACCGATAGAAGGTCACCATTATAACGTTACTGTTCTGGAAACACTGTTCAAAACTACCGATAGAAGTCCACCAATAGAACCTCACCAATAGAAGAACTGTTCACTGAACCTCACCGATAGAAACACTGTTCACCTACCGATACTGTTCATAAAACTGGAATCACTATTCAAAGAATTGAAAATTTGGAAAAGTGTTGGGGATAAGTCACCTTGACCTCCCGGAACACCTCCAACACCTCATTTTCACAAAGTAATGGACTAGAGAGGTCCGGACAATTAAATTAGATACCACTCAAAAAATTCTCATCCTCGAGAATTAAAACCCAACCTAGAAGAGAAGAGGGGTCTGGTCAACAACCCCATAAGATACCTCTCAGGGGAAAACCACCATGAGTTGTTCGAAAGTTGGAAAAAACTACAACATCTGAGAGTATGGGAACAAACATTCCATATCCAAACAATTCAATAATATCATCACATCAAAGGTACATAAATAAAACATGAACGGTCTAACCACAAAGGAAACAACATTACATGAAAGGAGTTAAACATTAAACAACTCTGGGTACTGAGCACATATATGTGACTCACGCTCCCAGGTACACTCCTCCATGCCACCATGTCGCCACAAGACACAAACTAAAGGGATAGAATGCCCATGGAACACCTTCTCCTTGTGGTCTTGGATCTCTACAGGTTGCTCCTCGAAGGTTGCATCATCATTGATATCTATCTCTCCCCAATCAATTACATGAGATTCATCATGAAGATAACGATGGAGCTGTGATACATGGAAAACATCATGTATCCGAATCATCTGAGGTGGATGTGCTACTAGATATGCCACAGCTCCAACATGAGCTAACACCTCGAAAGGCCAATCTAACCGGGGAGAAAGATTACTTCCACGACCAAACCTTTTCTGCCCTTGACGGAGAGTCACCTTCAGAAACACAGGATCCCAAACATTAAACACTAAGGGTCTTCTTCTTTTATCAGCATATGATTTTTGATGATCTTGCGTTGTCTTCATCCTCTCACGAATCACCTGAACCATCTCTGTTGTATTCTGCATTAGTTCTGCTCTGAGAATTGCTAACTCTTCGACCCCAGTCTAGCACAACGGAGAACGGCATGGATGGACATACAAGGCTTCAAACGGCTCTATATTGATGGTCGTGTGAAAAAAATTATTGTAAGAGAACTCTACCAAGGTTAAGTGATGATACATGAAACTCAAATTCAAGAACACAAGAGCACAACATGTCTTCAAGAGCCTGGATGGTTCTCTCTATCTGACCATCAGTTTGACGATGAAAAGCAGTTTTAAGGCATAGTTGAGAGCCAAAAGCATCCTGGAGACCTCTCCCCACCTTGGAGGTAAACAAAGGATCTCGACCAGAAATGATCACCCTAGGTACTTCATGAAGTCTCACCACCTCCACTAGATACTGCCTCAACAAAAAATCCACTGAGCTCGACTCTTTGATCGCTAAGAAGTGGAATGATTTTGTTAAATGATCCACTACCACCCATATAGCATCATGTCCTCCCAAAGATCAAGGTAAACTGGTAACAATGTCCATTGAGATTTCCTCCCACTTGCACTAAGGAATATTGAATTGCGGGAGAAAACCACTAGGAACACGGTGTTTGGCCTTCACTTTCTGGAAGACTAAACATCGAGACACACACTCTGCAGCTGCATGCTTCAGCCCATGCCACCAAAACTGACTCCTCAAGGATCGGAACATCTTTGTCACACCAGGATGTACTGCCAAGGGCGAACTATGGAACTCTTGGAGAACCGTCTCGCACATCACCAAGGGGAAAAAGCTTACCATGATACAACACTCAGTTTTTTTCATCCTACGACCAACCATTAGGGGCCTCACCCCAAAAAAATATGTCTCTCCAGACATCCACCTCTAGATCACCCAACGGAGACTCTTCCACCTTCTGCATCAGGGATGACTGCACTGTCATCTGGAAAAGACAACCTCTACCCCCAACTTCTCCCATATCAAGATGCAAAGCTGATAGTTCCACCATTACACTCCAGGAATCACCAGATTCACACACAAAATCATCATGTGACTTTTGTCTTAGTGCATCAGCTACAAAATTCCCTATTCCAAGTTTATACGATATTTCAATGTCGTATTCTTGCAAGAACTCCATACACTGACGCTGCATCAAGTTCAAGTCATGTTGGGAGAAAACATACCTCAAACTCTTATGATCGGTGAAAACCACAATGTACTCACCAACGAGGTAATGTCTCCACAGCTTTATAGAAAACACCACAAATAACAACTCAATATCATGGGTGGCATAGTTTCGTTCGTGGGGACACAAATTCCATGACTCATAAGAAACAACTGAACTCTACTGTATGAGAACACAGCCTAGCCCCAGATGTGAAGCATCACAGAAAACATCAAACTGGACTCCCTCCAATGGAAGACAAAGGAATGAAGCACTTACCAACTTCTCTTTTAGATACGTGAAAGCTTCTTGACACTGATCAATCCATATGAATGATTGATCCTTCCTGGTCAAATCTGCTGTAATGCCCCGACCCCAGTTACCCAGAGTCGGTGCATTATTACATAACATTGGCATGATCGCAAGAAAGATCAAATCTCGAAAGACCGATTGGTTTAGTAGCCTTGAAAAAACTAGATATATTCATAAGTTTTACATTACATCATAAAATGAAAACTACTACAACAACATAATGTTTCCACAGTCCACACTGTAATCCCCTCATAATATCCCTGCAGGTCATTCATAACTTACATCTTCACATCCTGGGAAAAATAAAACATAGAAAAGGGGTGAGCTCAAATGCCCAGTAAGGATAACAATATAGCGGAACATTAAAAAATAAGCATAAACATTTAAGGCAATGAATTACTAAAACAAAAGCCTTTTAAACTTGAACTTCAACATAGTATGGCAAAAGTAAAATGAAAAATGCCATTTACTTGTTCACATGGATATTCTACTAATCGAATAATCACTTGCAATATCAATAACCACTTTCATATTGTTGTAATGCATAATGCCAGACTATCATAACCACATAGCCAAGGCCTCGTGGCAAGACTACAAATAATATTTTGCCAAGGCCTTGTGCCAAGACACTAGTTTGTCTCATGAGACCTACCGATGCATCGAGGAGCTATAACGGGCTCCACCCGTCACATATTAGGTCCAATGCATTCCCATATGAAAAGGTTCAAACATAACATAAGCATTAGTATTAAAACTAGCATACGAAATGTCAATAATTTCACCATAAACTATGAATGGTATAGAAATAGAACATCCACAGTCAAACATATCACAAAACCTTCAATACAATATAGAAGTTTTGTATCATAATAAATCAACTTCAAATAAGCGTAAAATCCGTCAAAGGATGTTGACATAGATGAGATCAAAACACTTTTTAGAGAAATTTCTCTTTCTATTTTTGAAATACTTTAAGATCCATATAAAATAAAACATTTTCTTGAAAATGTTCTTATAAGCTTGTAAGGGAAGCATTGGCGATTTTATAACGGCAGAAAATAACCGCACCCACCGTATAAGTTAAAAAAACATTCTTATCTTAATTCTGTCAAAAAGGTTAAAAAGCACCTTGTTTGGAAAACGACGGAAAGTTCCCTTATAAACCTCTTATAAAAAGTCAAACAAGGGTATAAATTACTTTAACCCATATTCTTTTAAATATTAAAAAAATGTTTTGAAATACATTTTGAAGAAACATGGACGTGGATGATAACGAGGTCCCAGTATATAATTATGTATAAACAACCTCGGATAATGAAGAGATTGCAAAATAAATCCTTACATTGTACTTTTCCTTGGTTGGGGTAGGTTAACCTCCTGTATAATGGTGAAATAATTGTTTTTAAATTATACAAGAATCATATATATTAATATGATATCATATATGATCTTTTAACATTGATTAGTTAATAATATCTTAGAATTATCGTCGTTTCAGGTGATAATCGATTCGTTCTTCTTAAATGTTTGGTTATGTAAGACATGTTTGTAATGGATAGATTATATCTTATTCATAATCAGAATGATATTAACATTATTTTTAACCCTAAAATGAGAATAATACTTTAATGGATACGATGAAGAATGAATCTCATCGCGTTCGTGGAGACGGTAGTCCGTACGTACGCACGAACGCTACTTCCATTTAATTTTTATTTTAAAAGAATCGAATCCAAATGATACATAGGTATATTACTATTACAGTATAATATAATATTTTATACATGTTACTTAAGTTCATTAACACCTTCCTTTATACATTCCATCTGTGGTATGAACGAGTCATATCATTTTAAGGGGGCGGTAGTCCGCACTTCCTCAAATGAAATTATCGTATGTATATACAACATGAAACGAATAATTGTATGAAATAAAATGGAATTACAGAAGAATATATATAAAATATATATCATTAACATCATATTTAATTACAGTGCCATCATAATGGCCACCATGAGAGGCGGTAAGATGTATTTGAACAATCATCGTTTCGTGAGGCGTTGGTTTTCCATCCACAGAAACATTATGTTCATCATCCATTAGATAGAGTTGTGTGTATGTGTAGTTTGAATCCTTCTTATAACAACATACTAGTATATTGTGGATACTGGTGTTGTTAAAAAAGAAATGAAATAAAAAGAGTTTGGTGTTGGAGAAGCAAAATAAATGAAAATAAATTAAGAGAAATCGTAACCTTTAATTTAGGTAACTCACTTTGGTTGGAAACAAAGGACTTCTTGAAATGCTTTCTGCCTAAGGGGAAGCTTCAAGGAGGAGGAGAGGGATGTGGGGAGCTTATTTTGGCAGGGTTTGGACGAGCCAAGTGGCTTGAGAGGTGTGAGGAATGAGTAGAAGTGGTCTCCTTTTATAAGGGAGAGGAGGGGCTCTTTAGGAAAGAGTGAAAGTATTACGTTATAATATAATTATATTCGGTTTATAATGGTCCAAAAATCATTGAGTTCGAAGATAGGATGACTCATATTCTAAATAACATCAACCAATAATAATTGGACAGGTTTTAGATAATATTTTAATCATTATAATCTTATTTATTTAAATGATTTATTAATGAGGTAAACATTGAATCATTATTGTGTCATTAATAATTTAAATTATTTGATGTCTAAAAATTATAAATAAAATATAATTATGTAGGAAATCTTTTTAGATTTCTAATGAATATTTATAATCGAAAATCCAACATGTATAACCCTAGGTAAAAATTGTTCTTCTAAAAGATGTAAGCTTATGCCATTTTTATTTTTATTTTAACTTTATTAATATAATGTGTCCCAACCAGATACAAGTGGCTCCAAGGGGTCCCCAAATCGACCCAAGGATGCCCATGGTCGGGTATGTTGCCACCAATAAGGTTAGGACACGTTTTAGGGTAATTTTGTATTATTATAATATTATTTTTTTAACCCTTATTTACCGGATTTACCCTTTAACCATGGTAAATAAAATATTTACCGCAGTAATTATTCAAAATGTGTAAAAATAAAAGTTACCTATTTACATAATTTGTACATCCTGATTCCAAATATGTAATCCATTTTTCAAAATTCAAAACACAGAAGTGGAAGAAATTAATTTAAAATTAATTCCCGTTGTTAAAATAAAAAAGAGTGTTTTTAAGAAATAATAACTATCAAAAGATTGACACTTGTTTATGTCAGATTTAATTGTGAAATTATGTTCAATGACAAACATTAAATTAAATGGTAAAAATATATTCTAAATATACTTTAAAACCACTCAAATTCATAATTTATCAATATTAATTATTTTGATTAAAAAAGTTGATTTTAATTAAAATTTAGTAATTTTCACTATTCATCAAAATATAAAAGTTATCCGAAAAGTGCCAAAATTTCACCCTAGGATAATTTCATATTCCGAATCCAAAAATGAAGTCCATTTTGAAATATAAAATATATATGATTTCAAAAAGTAGGTATTACTATTCACAACGGCTAGTTTAATTAGTTGTGGTGTGTGTTAGAACTCGAGGTTGCGTACAACACACGCTATCGCATTATTCGAAGAGAAACGTATCGTGGAAGCTTGGGGTGTTACATTATACCCTCCTTCAAATAATTGCATCCTCGCAATTTCTAGGGTATTACTGCATAAAAAGACTCGGGTGGTTCTTCATCATAAGTTCCTCGGGTTCCCACGTTGCCTCTTCCATCTTATGATTTCTCCACAAAACTTTTACCAGACGAGTCGTCCGGTTTCTCAGCACTTGTTCTCTCGTATCAAGAATCTTGACGGGCTCTTCGCAATAAGACAGATCGGGTTCCAGTTCTAATTCTTCATAGGTGAGTACATGCGTTGGGTCAGGCATGTATTTCCTCAACAGAGATACGTGGAACACATCGTGAACTTTGGAGAGACTTGGCGGCATTGCCAATCAGTAAGCTACAGCCCCAATTCGTTCTAGAATTTCGAAGGGTCCGATGTACCTGGGACTCAATTTACCTTTCTTACCAAAACGTATGACTCCCTTCCATGGAGATACCTTCAGGAAAACATGATCACCGACTTGAAATTCCAAATCCTTCCTTCGATTATCGGCATAGCTCTTCTGCCTACTTTGAGCTGCTTTGATGTGATTTTGGATTACATTCACCTTTTCCACCTTTTCCTCCACCAGTTTTGGGCCTACAAGTTTTCTTTCACCAACGTCATCCCAACAGGTTGGTGTACGACATCTCTTTCCGTATAACGCTTCATATGGTGCCATCTGAATACTCGAATGGAAGCTATTGTTATAGGAAAATTCTACCAGTGGTAAAAATTGATCCCACATACCCTGAAAGTCAAGTGAGCAAGATCTCAACATGTCTTCTAGGGTTTGAATAGTCCGTTCTGATTGTCCATCTGTCTGAGGGTGGTAATCAGTGCTCAAATGAAGTTCAGTATCCAGGGATTTTTGAAGACTTTTCCAAAATCTTGAAGTAAAACGGGGATCACGATCAGAAACAATCGATAGGGGTACTCCATGAAGTCTCACAACTTCATTAATGTATAGTCTTGCTAGACGTTCCAGGGGTAGATCTTCTCTTATAGAAAGAAAATGTGCTGACATGGTAAGACAATCAACAATAACCCATATTGCATCGTTCCTTCAAGGAGTCTTTGGTAGCCCCATGACAAATTCCATCGTAATATTGTCCCATTTCCACTCCGGTATGGGAAGAGGTTGCATGACTCCTCCAGGCTGTTGCCTTCCAGCTTTCACCTGTTGACAAACCATACATCTTGACACAAAATCAGCAATCTCTCTCTTTATGTTGTCCCACCAAAAATGTTCCTTCAAATCTCTATACATTTTGTTTCTCCCAGGGTGTATAGAGAAATTGGAACTATGAGCATCATCCAGCAATTCCCTTTTTAGATCAGGTAAATCAGGAACACAACGTCTCTTCCCGAATTTCAAAATCCCATCTTCATACACAAAGTCTCTCAATCTCCCATCATTCACAGCTTTAATCTTCTTCTGAAATTCTTCATCATCGGTCTGATAACTCTTAATCCTTTCTAGTAAAGATGGTTTGGCAACCATTTGAAAAAGCACTGATGTTTCACCTTCCCTGGTTATTCCCATGCCCATCTTCACTAGATCCATGAAAATTGGATCCCTTTCAATTCTCATCATGTTCAAAACTCCATGGTCTTTTCTGCTCAAAGCATCTGCCACCTTGTTTTCTTTCCCCGGGTGGTAGTGTATCGTGCAATCATAATCCTTGAGTAATTCAATCCATCTCCTTTGCCTCATGTTGAGTTCTTTTTGTGAGAAAATATACTTCAAACTCTTGTGATCAGTATAAATCTCGCATTTTTCACCATAGAGGTAGTGTCTCCATATCTTCAAAGAAATGATCACAGCTGCTAACTAAATATCATGAGTAGGATAGTTTTGTTCATGAATTTTCAACTGTTGTGATGCATAAGCAATAACTCTATCATTCTGCATAAGGACACAACCAAGTCCTTTCTTTGATGCATCACTATAAATAACGAACCCATCATTCCCCGATGGTAGAGTCAATATAGGAGCATTGACTAATCTTCTCTTCAGTTCTTCGAAACATTCTTCACACTCTTTTGTCCAAACAAATTTAACCCCTTTACGTGTGAGCTTCGTTAATGGGTTAGCCAATCGGGCAAAATTATGGACGAAACGTCGATAATAACCTGCCAAACCAATAAAACTACGTACCTCAGTTATACTCATAGGTGCTGGCCATTCTTGGATTGCCTTGGTCTTAGAAGGATCAACAGAGATTCCATCTTTAGAGACAATATGGCCAAGAAAAGAAATCTCCTGAAGCCAGAATTCACACTTGCTAAACTTCCCATATAATTCATGCCTCCTCAGAGTCTTCAAGATAATGCGCAAGTGATTTTCATGATCTTCATAGGTTTTGGAGTATACCAAGATATCATCAATAAATACCACCACAAATTCATCGAGATACTCCTTGAAAAATCTATTCATCAGATCCATGAATACAGAGGGTGCATTAGTCAGTCCAAACGACATTACGGTAAACTCGTAATGCCCGTACCTAGTTCGAAATGCTGTCTTCGGAATGTCTTCCTTCTTCACACACAACTGATGGTATCCAGATCGAATGTCAATCTTTGAAAAGTATTGAGCTCCATGCAGTTGGTCAAATAAATCATCAATACGAGGTAGGGGATACTTGTTCTTTATCGTTATAGCATTGATCTCCCTGTAGTTGATACATAACCTCAAAGATCCATCTTTCTTTTTAACAAAAAGAACAGGGGCTCCCCATGGAGAAACACTAGGGCGAATAATTCCCTTATTACTCAATTCCTCTAGTTGTTTCTTTAGTTCGACTAATTCTACAGTGGCTATTCTATAAGGGGTCTTTGATATAGGCCTTGATCCAGGAATCAAATCAATGGAAAACTCAAATTCTCGTTCTGGAGGATGTCCAGGTAAATCTTCCGGAAATACATCTACAAATTCTTTCATAACAGGTACATCCTCTATTTAAACATTCCTTTCCTCACCGACAGTTATTTCATTCTCTTCCTCCCCAATAATTGAATTAAGTTGAGCTACTGGGGGTGGATCTGAATAAGAATTAGGTGGTGACGATTCTGCTCTAAAAATAAGGTGTTCCTTATCATTATCATCAAGAATCGTAACCTCTTTATTCTTACAATAAATCTTCGCATCATAGTCCGAAATACAGTCCATACTGAGGATTATATCAAACTCAATCATAGGTATGACGATGAGATCCACAGATAAAAACATTTATGTGCTCTAATGGGGACTGATTCACAAAACATTGTTGCAATGATACTTCCCTTAGGAGTTTTAAATGACAACTCCCTTATTAAATCAAATTGGAAATATCTAATTTTCATATCAAACTGGGAAGATATGAAACAATGTGATGATCCAGAATCAAATAATGCATTTGCTAAACTTGAGGAAACCATTAAATTACCTGCCACCACGTCTTTTGGAGCTTCTACCTCAACAGTAGTGATAGCATAAGCCTGGCCTTGATCCCATGGCCTTTTCTGAGGTAAGTTCTCCTGACGCTTAGGACATGCATTTGCATAATGCCCTATCTCCCTGCAATTATAGCACTGAACGTTGGTAGCTTTCTTCTTCCCCTTGCAATCATGAGCTTGGTGGCCTTTTTCACCACACTTGTAACAGACTCCCATTCCCTTCATGAAAGTACCAGGATGTTTCTTCCCACATTTACCACAAGATGGATATTCAACCTTTCCCTTATTCCCCTTATTTCCATTCCCAGATTGATCAGCAGGTCTCTTCTTCTCTTGCTTTGCTTTAAATTCATATGACTTAGAGAATTACTTTTTGGTCTTGATAGCACATGAGACAATGTCTTCGTACGATGAAAAGGATTGTGAGACTAATGCTCGACAGAGAAATGGTTTTAACCCATCAAAGAAACGATCAATCTTACTTCTCGGGTTGCGTATATAATCACCAGCGTACCTTGCTAACCTTGTAAAGTTAGCATCATACTTTGTGACATTCTCATCCTGCTTCTGTCTCAGACTCAGAAATTGCCTTTCCATATCTGCTCAATGGTCACGAGGAAAGTATTTTTCTAAAAACAGATCTTTGAACTCCTTCCATTCCATATTTTATACTTCATCATCTTCCTTCGTATTTTGAATCAATGACCACCATTGATCAGCATCTCCAGTGAGGCGGTAAACAACCATTATAACTTTTTCCCTTTCACTGCTCCCCAAAGCCTGAAATATTTTCTCTAGGGAAAATATCCATTGCTCAGCTACTAAGGGATTTTTACTTCCATTGAACATTGGTGGTTGTTTCCTCATGAATCGATCTAACATTGATCCTCCACGCTGCGGATCAGGGTGCTTCATACGGGTAAGGTTATTATTCATAACCTGAGTAAGTTGTCCCAGTATGGTGATTAGCTAATCGGCACCAGTTGCATCACCAGCCCCACTATATTTATCTTGAGCAGGAGGTCAATCCCTACATGGAGTGTGTGCATTGATACGGTTTCCATTTCTTCCACTAGGCGCCATTTCTAAACAATGGCATAAACTAGATCAGTTTATGAATCAAAATACATAATCCCATACTTATAAATCACTTAACATAAATTGATCTATTTATAGATATAATCCATAATCATAAAAATGTTTTCTTTGAGGAAGTATATACTC
The DNA here is from genome assembly GCA_963277665.1 of Viscum album. Classification (NCBI taxonomy): domain Eukaryota; kingdom Viridiplantae; phylum Streptophyta; class Magnoliopsida; order Santalales; family Viscaceae; genus Viscum; species Viscum album. The sequence continues at coordinate 220,887,416 of OY728158.1, forward strand.
ATAAACCCTTCATAATGATTTGTAAAGAAAATGAGAGTTATCCTAAGCATATCCCCCGGGAGTGTCGTAACCAAGAGTGCAACAAGGCCTGTTGTCGTGCACCAGTTCCCATTCGAGTCTAGCTCAAAGCGGTGTTTTCGGGTTTTACCCCTAGGTACATTTGTGCTAGAGCCGCCTCTACCTGCTCGTATCTAGACAGGGATGTATTGCTCGGAAAACTCACAAAATCTCTACAATACCAAAATTCTAGGAAGTTATTCTATACTAATCATCAAAGTTCATCTTAGGTATACGTGCTCTAATCAGAGTTTATCTAAATCTAGCTTCCAGGGTTTGTACTAAACTTCCTCTGATACCAACTGTAACGCCCCGACCCCAGTTACCCAGAGTCGGTGCATTATTACATAACATTGGCATGATCACAAGAAAGATCAAATCTCGAAAGACCGATTGGTTTAGTAGCCTTTGAAACACTAGATATATTCATAAGTTTTACATTACATCATGAAATGAAAACTACTACAACAACATAATGTTTCCACAGTCCACACTATAATCCCCTCATAATATCCCTGCAGGTCATTCATAACTTATATCTTCACATCCTGGGAAAAATAAAACATAGAAAAGGGGTGAGCTCAAATGCCCAGAAAGGATAACAATATAGAGGAACATTCAAAAATAAGCATAAACATTTAAGGCAATGAATTACTAAAACAAAAGCCTTTTAAACTTGAACTTCAACATAGTATGGCAAAAGTAAAATGAAATAATGCCATTTACTTGTTCACATGGATATTCTACTTATCGAATAATCACATGCAATATCAATAACCACTTTCATAATGTTGGAATGCATAATGCCACACTATCATAACCACATAGCCAAGGCCTCGTGCCAAGACTACAAATAATATTTTGCCAAGGCCTTGTGCCAAGACACTATTTTGTCTCATGAGACCTACCGATGCATCGAGGAGCTATAGCGGGCTCCACCCGTCACATATTAAGTCCAATGCATTCCCATATGAAAAGGTTTAAACATAATATAAACATTTGTATTAAAACTAGCATACGAAATGTCAATAATTTCACCATAAACTATGAATGGTATAGAAATAGCACATCTACAGTCAAACATATCACAAAACCTTCAATACAATATAGAAGTTTTGTATCATAATAAATCAACTTCAAATAAGCGTAAAATCCGTCAAAGGATGTTGACATAGATGAAATCAAAACACTTTTTAGAGAAATATCTCGTTCTATTTTTGAAATCATTTAAGAGCCATATAAAATAAAACATTTTCTTGAAAATGTTCTTATATGATTGTTAGAGAAGCTTTTACGATTTTATAATGGTAGAAAATAACCGCACCCGCCGTATAAGTTAAAAAAACATTCTTATCTTAATTCTGTCAAAAAGGTTAAAAAGCACCTTGTTTGGAAAATGACGGAAAGATTCCCTTATAAACCTCTTATAAAAAGTCAAACAAGTTTATAAATGACTTTAACCCATATTCTTTTACATATTAAAAAAATGTTTTGAAATACATTTTGAAGAAACATGGACGTGGATGATAACGAGGTCCCAGTAGATAATTATGTATAAACAACCTCGGATAATGAAGAGATTGCAAAATAAATCCTTACCTTGTACTTTTCCTTGGTTGGGGTAGGTTAACCTCCTATATAATGGTGAAATAATTGTTATTAAATTATACAAGAATCATATATATTAATATGATATCATATATGATCTTTTAACATTGATTTGTTAATAATATCTTAGAATTATCGTCGTTTCGGGTGATAATCGATTCGTTCTTCTTAAATATTTGGTTACGTAAGACATGTTTGAAATGGATAGATTATATCTTATTCATAATCAGAATGATATTAACATTATTTTTAATCCTAAAATGAGAATACGACTTGAATGGATACGATGGAGAATGAATCTCATCGCGTTCGTGGAGACGGTAGTCCGTACGTACGCACGAACGCTACTTCCATTTAATTTTTATTTTAAAAGAATCGAATCCAAATGATACATAAGTATATTACTATTGAAGTATAATATAATATTTTATATATGTTACTTAAGTTCATTAACACCATCCTTTATATGTTCCATTTGTGGTATGAACGAGTCATATCATTTTAAGGGGGCGGTAGTCCGCACTTCCTCAAATAAAATTATCGTATGTATATACAACATGAAATGAATAATGGTATGAAATAAAATGGAATTACAGAAGATTATATATAAAATATATATCATTGATATCATATTTAATTACAGTGCCATCATAATGGCCACCATGATAGGCGGTAAGATGTATTTGAACAATCATCGTTTCGTGAGGCGTTAGTTTGCCATCCACAGAAACATTATGTTCATCATCCATTAGATGGAGTTGTGTGTATGTGTAGTTTGAATACTTCTTATAACAACATCCTAGTATATTTTGGATACTAGTGTTGTTACAAAAGAAAGGAAATAAAAAGAGTTTGGGGTTGGAGAAGAAAAATAAATGAAAATAATTTAAGAGAAATCGTTACCTTTAATTTAGGTAACTCACTTTGGTTGGAACCAAAGGACTTCTTGAAATGCTTTCTGCCTAAGGGGAAGCTTCAAGGAGGATGAGAGGGATGTGGGGAGATTATTTGGGCAGGTTTTGGATGAGCCAAGTGGCTTGAGAGGTGTGAGGAATGAGTAGAAGTGGTCTCCTTTTATAAGGGAGAGGAGGGGCTCTTTAGGAAAGAGTGAAAGTATTACTTTATAATATAATTATATTCGGTTTATAATGGTCCAAAAATAATTGAGGTCAAAGATAAGATGACTCATATTCTAAATAACATCAACCAATAAGAATTGGACAGGTTTTAGATAATATTTTAGTCATTATAATCTTATTTATTTAAATGATTTATTAATGAGGTAAACATTGCATCATTATTGTGTCATTAATAATTTAAATTATATGATGTCTAAAAATTATAAATAAAATATCATTATGTATTAAATATTTTTATATTTCTAATGAATATTTATAATCGAAAATCCAACATGTATAACCGTATGTAAAAATTGTTTTTCTAAAAGATTTAAGCTTATGCCATTTTTATTTTTATTTTAACTTTATTAATATAATGTGTCCCTACCACAGACAAGTGGCTCCAAGGGGTCCCCAAATCGACCCAAGGATGCCCATGGCCGGGTATGTGTCCACCAATAAGGTTAGGACACGTTTTAGGGTAATTTTGTATTATTATAATATTATTTTTTAACCCTTATTTACCGGATTTACCCTTTAACCATGGTAAATAAAATATATACCGTAGTAATTATTCAAAATGTGTAAAAATAAAAGTTACCTATTTACATAATTTGGACATCCTGATTCCAAATATGTAATCCATTATTCCAAATTCAAAACACAGAAGTGGCAGAAATTAATTTAAAATTAATTCCCATTGTTAAAATAAAAAAGCGTGTTTTTAAGAGATAATAACTATCAAAAGATTGACACTTGTTTATGTCTGATTTAATTGTGAAATTATGTCCAATGACAAACATTAAAATAAATGGTAAAAATATATTCTAAATATACTTTAAAACCACTCAAATTCATAATTTATCAATATTAATTATTTTGATTAAAAAAGTTGATTTTAATTAAAATTTAGTAATTTTCACTATTCATCAAAATATAAAAGTTATCCGAAAAGTACCAAAATTTCACCCTAGGCTAATTTCAATATTCTGAATCCAAAAATGAAGTCCATTTTGAAATATAAAATATATATGATTTCAAGAATTAGGTATTACTATTCACAACGGCTAGTTTAATTAGTTGTGGTGTGTGTTAGAACTCGAGGTTGCGTACAACACACACTATCGCATTATTCGAAGGGAAACGTACCATAGAAGCTTGGGGTGTTACAGCTGCCAGAGGAGTTGCAACTCGGTAGAAATTGGCTACAAACCTCCTATAATAGCCTGCGAGACCAAGCAAACTTTGCACCTCTGACACGGTCTTGGGGGCTTCCCAAGACACCACTGCTTCTATCTTCGACGGATCCACAGCTACTCCCTGTTGAGACAGAACATGCCCCAAGAAAGGAACTTCTCAAGCCCAAAACTCACACTTCGATAACTTCCCAAACAACTAATTTTGGCGAAGAACTCCTATAACAGCTCGTTGATGCTATGCATGCTCCTCTTCAGATGTGGAGTATACAAGGATTTCGTCGATGAAAACCACAAAAAACTTGTCCAGGAATTCATGGAACACAGCATTCATCAACCCCATGAAAACAGCTAGAGCATTCATCATGCCGAATGGCATTACAAAAAACTCATAATTCCCAAGATGACAATGGAAAGCAGTCTTCGAGATATCCTCATCCTTTACACGCATATGATGATATCCTGACCGCAAGTCGATCATTGAGAACCAAATTGCACCCTTTAGTTGATCGAATAATTCATCAATTTGTGGGAGAGGATAGAGGTTCTTTATTGTCACTTTGTTTAATCGATGATAATCAACACACAACCGCAAACTACTGTCAGCCTTTTTTAGAAACAAAACTGGCGCACCCCACGGTGACACAGTTGGTTAAACAAAACCGCACTGCAACAGACCATCAATCGGAATACGTAGCTCTCATAACATAGAAGGGGCTATCCTATACAGAGACATTGTGATAAGAGACGCTCCTTACTGTAGCTCAATCCCATACTCGATCTCTCGTGGAGGGGGTAACCTCACAACCTCTTCTGGAAAGACGTCAGTGTACTCCTCTACGACCCTTGGAAATTCCAACTACTGAACTTCTGATGAACTTAGAATCATCTCAGCCATAATTGATGATAAGGATGGAACTCGTCTATGACCCATCAGAGGATCTCGCTCACCAAAAAATGCCACTTTCTCTCCATCTGTATCAATGTAAATGACCTTCTTCCTATAGCAATCGACAATGTCTTACACAGAATACAACCAAATCCATTCCTATTATCACATCATATGGTTGTATTAGTAAACATAGGAAATCTGCCCAAGAGCGGTGTTGCCCCAACACTAGCTCACAGTATCTATATACTTCAAACAAGTCTACATGGCCTCCAACTGGCGTAGTCAATGCCATAATCACTGGAAGCCTCTTTACCACAAGTCCCAATGTATGGACAGGGGTAGGTCATATGAAGGAGTGTGTTGCTCCGGAATCAAACAAGGAATACAACAAGGTAGAAAACAAGAAAAGGGTACCTCAAACGACATTTGGATCGCTTGGGGCTAGCAATTCTAGAGCATGAAGCTGACCATGACCTCCTCCACAGCCTCTCTGACCGAGATGAAAACCACCACCATGGACACGCTCTGCTCTATGAGGATAGGGATCGTCATGGGGTTTTCCTCTACCTGCTCCATCTATCCCCGGGTGATCTAAAGATGGTGCAACCTAATGCTTCTGGCTCGACTAGAACTTCCTCAACGGAGGAACCTGGAGCAGATAGCCTGGTGCATGATGACTGCTCTGAAAAGTCGGGCACTCCCACGGCTAATGACCACGATCACCACAAGAAAAAAAATCGATTGATCTCTTGTCATAGTCCTGAGAGTTGCTGCCTCCAGAGAAATGAGATTAGAAGGGCTAGGACCTACCACTAGGTGAACGGAAACTCTTATTCCCTGAAAACCGTGAACCTCGGACCACAGCTCTGCTTTGTGAGGAATCATGGAAATTCCTCTCTCTTGATGATCTGATCCTGGCCAAAGTCCTCTCAACAACCTCCACCCTTGCCAGTACCTCATGATATGTCCTCAGCATAAATGGGGTGACCTGGCGCTGGATCTCTGGATGTAAATCCTCCTCGAACTGCCTCGCCCTAGTCTCCTCATCGAGTAACAGGTCTGAAGAATATCGTAGAATGTTCCTGAAATGGATTCCAAACTCTCGAACACTGGAGCTCCCCTGTCGAAGGGTAAGAAGCTCGTGGCGACTGGATTCCTTCGCAGTCGAAGAAGGAAACTCAACTCTAAACTTGTCTCGAAACTCCTCCCATGAGATCGTAGACTCCTCAGGATCCCCGAGGAATAAGAACCACCACTGCCTTGCTGCTCCACGCAGCATTGTCACAACCAAGGACAAACAATATTCCTTCCAAGCACGAATTGAACTAAATCCTATCTCTACCTCCTCCAACTAGTCATCTGTGACTGCATCTAAAACGGAGCCCTCGTACTTCTGTAGACTCTGTCACTGAAACTCTCGGAGTGTCTTCCTCCAAGTTTCATCGTCGTCAACCCTTACCCGGTGATGATCTGCTGGAATATCCTGCTAGACATCATCTGCGTATACCTGATGAGGACTTCGACCTAGATCCATACCTATAAAATAACATATTTTTGAGATCCTAATCCTGGAATATGGAAAACTCAACATTAATAAATTAATGTTTTTCATTTATTATTTTTAGGTTAACCTATCCCAAGGTCTACCCATTGAAACACGGACATAAAGAATAATAATTCATGATCCTTTCCTAGGTCTCTACCCTAAAAACAGTACAACATTGTTTAGTAGCCATCGTAAACTTAATGGTTTGTGCAACAGATCATAGGGGGCCCTAAACGCCTATGTCTCTGCCGGTCTCCAGTGTTTACCCCACTTTCTAAACATCAATGACATTATTTCCCTACCATCCCATGCAACCTCACCTGTGCCTAACTCCAAACTCCATCCTATCCCTCAACCAGACCGTTGATACCACTCTCTCATGACCCCCTCCCCACAAAGTGTACCCCTCTTATGCCAGCAATGTGAGAAGGAAGATAATGACCCTCGAGTCCCGCCTCTAGTAGGCCCCGGGTTGGCGACTAGCATCGAGGGTATAATAAACACACAAATGGGGGGCATTACCCTCTAAGAGAACACATGCAGAAGTGAGAGATAAGATAGACACCAATCAAATAAAACTATGAACATAAATATAAAATAAACCCAAGTACATATATGAAATGTCATGAAAATGTACGACAACTGAAAGAGAAGACTAAAAGAACCCAAAAGAAAGTAAAACAGCAGCGACCACATGCCCGAACATCTCCTCAAACCACAAGCTAGTAGTAACCAGCTTGATCTCCAACCTGCTCCAAGTGACATGAAAAATAGTTTATATATACATAGGGTGAGTATAACAGTATACTCAGTAGGATCCTCCCCAAGCCTCTCATGCAAAAGTAAAGAATGTATGCTAAATCCCAGTGATCAACAAGTGAAAATAACTCTTCACCTAAATAGGTATACTAAGTTCCCAAGCTAACCATGGCTACTCTCAAAATGTAACACACAAAAGAATATAAAATTTAGTAAAGATTATAAAGGGTACACCACTACTACTTCCCCATTGGTTTTCCGCTTTTCCCCAATAACATACGTCCTGTGCGTCTCTCTCCAAAGGCATTCCCGCAAACAACTGGGCTAAGCTCCACAATCTGCACCTTGTGCACCACAAAGGCTTGCCCGCTGACACCTGGGCAAAGCACCACACCATCCTCACAACCAAAAGTAACCCTGTAAGTTTCGGGATCCACCATAGTTTTCATAACGTGCATCATTAATCGAGTATTATACCTCAAGCCATTATAGCCCAAACACCGAGTAGGGATCCTCAATACATCACAGCCTATACACGTTACACCTATAGTAGTCCATAGGATACTATATCCAGAATATATGTGTGTGAAATTACCACAAGACATTATATCCCTCTACACACATATATGGGGAAACAAACTGTTGTGCCTGTTGACACATGTATCTACTAAGAGAAGAGAGCGAGGCCAAAGGGGGTAGTCAGCCTTTTGACCTCCCATCAGAATGTTGGGGAAAACACCCCCCTAGGGCTCAGAATCCCTAGGGTGTCAGTTTCTCTTATCGACAGGGTGGACTAGCATTTATAAACACAAAAAGTACAGAATATATGTATAACTTACATCCACACTATGGGCATTACCTAGTCTTAGATACAAATGCAGCTAACGTCTCACAAACTCCAGGATGCTACTTTTAAGACTAGGTATCCTATAAGCACACAATCATTTGAAGAGAATTATTAGATTACTCCATTCTCATTTTATCTGTTCCACTGTACGTAATTAATTAACTAACCATGAACAATTCCACATTATACTGAAATGGAATCACATTCAAAATCAACTACTCCTTTTAAGATTCACATCACCTTTAAATTTTGGCATCTTCATCCCCATGGATTATCACCATTTAATCAAACATTCATTATAGAATTACTTTCCCATATTCCCAGGCATTCTAGAAAATCATCATATGCTACTAAACACAAAGTAGGCTCAACACGATGAGTAGATATACTGCTCGTCGATTCTTTGCCGCCTATAGAAATAGCACATACCCATTCTCCCTCGAGAGGATAAACATGGAAAGCATGTGGCATACCTCGTGCATATTCACCTCCTTCGGAAGAAGGATAAGCAAGACCAGCTACCTTGAGCAGCGGGGAAAATCAAAGAAGATAAACATTCATAGAATCCACAAGCATCAAACAACCACATCCATCCCTTTCTATCGTCCCTGGTGTCCTCCCCGACACCCACATGCATAAACTAATGCATCCCGCCACTCTAGGCATCATCCGCTACCACAACCAAAAGGCCTCCATGCCTCCACATATCACAACTGCCATACAGGCTCACATCACAGCACAAGCAGCAGGAAAACCAAAATCACAACCATGGGATCTTGACCCCTTAATAAACAAGAGGGTAACTCAGAACCCATTTAGAAATTCTCACACAATTTTTTCTTTAGTCCATTTTGAATTAGAAGATTTGTTATTCATAGGTTTCATTTACGGGATACCTAATCAGTATGCTATCACAATTAAATAACCATGCCTACATCCCTAATTTAATTAACCTCAAATTAGAACAACTACAACAACGGAAATAACCAGTTTCATTTACATTCCTCTTTATCTTTAGCCAATTAATTAACAATTAATTCTGGCTTTACGTTCATTATCAATTTACATCATGAATGAACAACAAATCAAATAAATCATAGATATCACTCTATCTCGCAAAACATGAGGCAAATAGTTATCATGATATAAAGAAAAAATATGCAATCAACCAATTCATTTAATCCGGTTCAAGTATTTAATTAGGTCAATTTCATTGTGATCCAAAGGACAAAATCATGCTAATTCTACGATTGCACATATACAATTAGAGAAGCCATGAATCCCCTACATCAAAGAGTTCATGATGTCCTTTATCCACACAACGGGTCACAATCCTCCTCTCACGACTACTGCATCGACTAGAGGATGCCACGGTAAGATCGTACCAACCAATCCCAAGAAAAACCCATTAAAATCATGGAAATTACATGGTATAATATGGAAGGGAGAAACAAGAGAAGATGATACCCAAAAGAATGATGATAAAACATACCTTTTTGGGATGATTGACTGACAATGCTCGGTTGTATCCAAAATAGAGCATAACCAATACTAGGAGTAAAGATTGATTATGAAACTCCTATGGGAATGATTGAAAGGTTCTAGCACCTCTTACCTAAGAAAAAATGGAAAGAACAAGGGAGAATCATATCTCATCCCTTTTTGAAGATTTATTGGGGCGACGATTTAAGATCTAGTTAATTCTCCATTAAAAATGGATCCCATTAACCCACACGATTTGAACAAGTAAATACATACCGGACTTAGGAATAATTAATATAGGATTTATGGAATTTGAATCGGCCTTAAGAGTCCTTAAAACAAGACATTAAATGTATTTTATGTCAAAGGAAACGTCAAATGGGGCAAAACTGTAGGAAGCTGGAAACACTGTTCACATACTCAAAATTTGATAAAGGAATGAAAAGGTCACGGTTACACCTCACCGTTCTAGAAACACTGTTGAAGTCCACCATTAGTAGGTCACAGTTAGAAGGTTACTGTTCTGGAAACACTGTTCAATTATACCGTTAGAAGGTCACCGTTAGAAGGTTACCGAGGTTACCATTCTGGAAACACTGTTCAAGACTACCGTTAGAAGTTCACCGTTAGAAGGTTACCATTCTAGAAACACTATTCAAGCCAGCCGATAGAAGGTCGCCATTAAAAGGTTACCATTCTGTAAGCATTGTTCAAGCCTATGAACAATCACTAAGATATAATACCCTATCTTTAATTTCCACATGAAAGTTTTCCATCCCTCCAGAATGACCATTTCAAGAGTCACCTTTTTAGTGAGTTGATCTGAGTTAGGCGATTACAAAAGTGGAATAATAGAAGGGTAACCACACAAAAATCAAAACCCATAACCTAGAGGATAAGATCATTCATTGGTGGAAAATGGAGTTTCACCTCCATCAATCATTGATCCATGATACATAGTCTTTGATCCAAAATTTTTATATGCAATCCTTTAGCGTTCTTCACCTCTTGTCATTAACCACTAAGAGGCTTCATCAATGACATATCTTTTCTAGAGATTCCGAGGAATTTCTCTAGGATTTTAAATTTTGTCATGTATCCCTATCTTCACTTTACATTAAGAAACTCATTTTAGAATCTCTATTTCACTGTGTTATATGGTGGACAGATTGTTTCATTTCTGAAATGGAAACAACACCTTTTTCTTCGAATCGTTGTGTATCTGGATCGCTGATAAACATTAAAAGAAACAAAATAATTTTTTTGATGTTTATTTTATTATATTTATATACATACATAACGTATCTTTACCCTAAACATGTTCCATTTCAGGTTATGACCTACCTAAGGAAAGAACACAATAATGATATCAATATTTCTCACAGATTTCTAAATAGAGTTACCGTTAATGAGTAATTAGATTTGAAAAAAAATCATTTTTTATGATTTTATTTACTATCACGCCCCAAAATCTACATTCTATAGTGAACCACGTTGGTTAATGTAAGGCTTTACCTATGAAAAAATACTTCTACGAACACAAAAGTGGTCTCATATTTCCAATTAGAGTCACCATTCAAGACTTATAATGATTTTGAAAAAAATTATTTTATTGAATTATTTTATTTATAGTTATTCCATTTTCATGATTTCTCACTGGAGGCCCATACCTACAAAAATTGGGTCTCGCCTTTGGTAAAACTGCAATATTAAGAGAAAATGTGCCTTAGAATTTAGGATTTGGGACCCCCTGTAATATATATTACATTTATTTCTGGAAAATACATCATTTGTTCTATTTTAATATTGAATATGTTTTTGACAGACCATTGTGGGAATATCTGGCTTCAGAATCACATTCAATTTTAGTGCTTAGTCTAAGAATTTTTCTATAAATTCTTAACAAAACTGGGAAAATATAATTCATTATTGTGTGTATATTTCTTACAAATAATTACATATCTTTATTATTCTACTGGGAATGTACCTGTATCTATTTTCATCTCCAGAGTTTGTATTTAGAAACAATCAAATCATACATTTCACACAACGAAATGTTGTTCATTATTATCTCAATGGTGAAATATTACATTGTTTTGGATGTTTATAAATATTTAATAAAAAACAAAAAATGAACTAAGCTTCATGAAAATGATAATAAATAATTTATCCAATGGGGAATTTCCAATTGAGTAATTCCAGATTTCAAGATTAGACAATTAAAAAATTATTGTAGTATTAACATTTTAGTTTGATAAAAAATAAATATAATGAAACCAATGAATTTAAAAATAAGTCTAACAAACCAAAAATTGTTTCCATATAATCATACATAAAAATTATTGATCATATAAATTTTATTTTCTATATAATTAATCAATATATTTTATTAAATTATTAAATTAATTAGTTATAATTGAATAAAAACATCTATGTTTTGTAAAATTCAATAAAATTTAAAGAACATAATCTTATTTGAAATTAAAATTATACATTTTAGAAGTGGATAAATATGTGAATTAAATAACTAAATACCCAGTATATATTGTTTTGAACAATATCATGAATGATATTATGTAAATATAACAAAATAGTGTAATTAATAGAATATTTGTTTGTCTTAAATATATATGAATGCGAACTCAAATATTATTTGAATACAAAAATGAATGAAATTTATCTAAATAGACTTCGGTTTCTAGAATAATTTTATTCTAAAAGGACATGATTTTTTTAATAAATAAATTAAGGTTCAAAAATTATATTAATAGGTATAATGTGTTTATTGTGAATAAACCATTTATCAGGTTTCAGGGATTAACACTATATGAATCCTTTTCTATGTGAATGTAAATTTAATATTTATTATATCTATAAAAGTTCATTTCTCATGAATGGTGTTTTGATAATTATATATATATTGAATCATAATATAGACACATAATTGATGATTATGTCATTGTGAGTTTTAAACTAAATAATGTAAAATATTTTATAATGACATCCCTTTGAGTATAGTATAATAAAAATTACCATTTCCTGATGTAGATGAACTTTTCCCAAGGAAAAATTTTAATGGAAACTTATATTTTAATATAGAAATAACAATAACTTTAATATTTATCCTTCATATTGTGTCACGACCCCCTCCCAACAAAGTGTACCCCTCCTAGGCCGACAATGTGAGAAGGAAGATAATGACCCCCCGAGTCCCGCCTCATGTAGGCCCCATTTTGGCGACTAGCAACGAGGGTATAATAAACACACAAATGGGAGGCATTACCCTCTAAGAGAACACATGTAGAAGATAGAGATAAGATAGACACAAATAAACTCCAACTCAGAACTGAAATATAAAAGGAACCCATGTACAAATATGAAATGTCATGCAAAATTACTACAACTAAAAGAGAAAACTAAAGGCACACTAATTAATGTAAAACGACAGTGACCACAAGCCCGAACAGCTCCTCCAACCATAAGCCGGTAGTAACCAGCTTGATCTCCAACCTGCTCCAAGTGACCAGAAAATAGATTATATATGCATTGGGTGAGTATAATAGTATACTCAGTAGGATCCTCCCCAAGCCTCTCGTGCAAAAGTAAAGAAAGCATGCTAAAACCCGGTGAACAACAAGTGAAAATAACTCATCACCTAAACAGGTATACTATGTTCCCAAACTCACCATGGCTACTCTTACCAAGTAACGCATACAAGAATATAGCATATAGTAAATATTATCAAGGGTACCCCGCTACTACTTCCCCATTGGTTTGATGCTTTTCCCTAACAACATACGTCATGTGCATCTCTCTCCAAAGTCTTACCTGCAAACACCTGGGCTAAGCTCCACAATCTGCACCTCGTGCACCACAAAGGCTTGTCCTCAGACACCTGGGCGAAGCACCACAACATCCTCGCAACCAAAAGTAACCATGTATGTTCCAGGAGCCAGCACAACCCGCATAATGTGCATCATACATCAGGTATTATATCTCAATACATTATAGCCCATACATCGAGTAGGGATCCTCAAGCCATCATATCCTATACACGTTAGACCTATAGTAGTCCATAGGATACTATATCCTAAATATATTTGTGTGAAATAACAACAGGACATTATAACTCTCTACACACATATACGGGGAAACTAACTATTTTTCCTGTTTTCACATGTATCTACCAAGAGAAGAGAGCAGGGCCAAAGGGGGTAGTCTGTCATTCGACCTCCCATCAGAATGTTGGGGAAAACACCCCCTGGGAATCAGGATCCCCAGGGTGTCAGTTTCCCTTACTGACAGGGTGGAGTAGCATATAGAAACACAAAAAGTACAGAATATATATATAACTCACATCCACACTATGTGCATTACCTAGTCTTAGAGATACAACTGCAGCTAACGTCTCTCAGAATCCAGGTTGATACTTTTAAGACTAGGTATCATATAAGAACACAATAATTTGAAGAGCATTATTAGATTACACCATTCTCATTTTATCTATTCCACTATACATAATTAATTAATTAACCATGAAAAATTCAATATTAAACTGAAATGGAATCACATTCAAAATCAACGGCTCCTTTTAAGATTCACATCACCATTAAATTCCAGTATCTCCATCCCTGTGTATTGTCACCATTTAATCAAGCATTCATTATAGAATTACATTCCCATATTCCCAGGTATTCTAGAAAAGAATCTTATGCTACTAAACACAAAGGAGGCTCAACACGATGAGTAGATATACTACCCGTCGAGTCTTTTCCACCTATAGAAAGATTAGATACCCATTCTCCCTTGAGAGGTTAAACACGGAAAGCATGTGGCATACCACATGCGTCTTTGCCTCCTTTAGAAGAAGGGTAAGCAAGACCAGCTGCCTTGAGCAGTGGGAAAAGCAAATCATATAAATATTCAAAGAATCCACAAGCATCCAACAACCATATCCATCTCATTCCATCAACCCTGGTGTCCTCTATGACACCCACATGCATAAACATATGCATCTCGCCACTCTAGTCATCATCCACTGCCACAACCACAAGGCCTCTATGCCTCCACAGATCACAACAGCCATCCAATCTCACATCACAGCACAAGCAGCAGGAAAACAAAAATCACAACCATAGGCTCTTGACCCTTTAACAAACAAGTGGGTAACTCAAAACCCTTTTAGAAATTCTCACACAATATATTCTTTAATTCATATTGAATTATCAGATTTGTTATTCATAGGTTCCAATTACGGGATACCTATTCAGTAATCTATCACAATTAAATAACTATGCTTACTTCCCTAATTTAATTAACCTCAAAGTAGAACTACAACAACAACAGAAATAACTAGATTCATTTACATGACTCTTTATCATTATCCAATTAATTAACAGTTAATTTAGGCTTTATGTTCATTATCAATTACCATCATGAACGAACAAAAAATCAAAGAAATCATGGATATCACTCTATCTAGAAAAACATTAGGCAAACTTTTATCACAGTATAAAGCAACAATATGCGATCAACCAATTCTTTTAATCTGGTTCAAGTATTTAATTAGTTCAATTTTATTGTGATCAAAAGGACCAAATCATGCTAATTCTATGATTTCACATATAAAATTATAGAATACATGAATCCCCTACCTCGAAGAGTTCTTGACGTCCTTTATCCACACAACGGGTCAAAATCCTCCTCTCACGACAACTACATCCACCAGAGGATGCCACAATATGACAGTACCAACCAACCCCAAGAAAAACCCATTAGAATCTTTGAAATTACATAGTATAAAATGGAAGGGATAAACAAGAGAAGATGATACCCAAAGGAATGACGATAAAACTTACCTTATTGGGAAGATTGACCGACAAAGTTCGGTTGCATCCACAACAGAGCAGAACCAATACTAGGAGTAAAGCTTGATTGTGCAACTCCTACAAGAATTATTGAAAGGTTCTAGCATCTCTTAGCTGAGAACAAAAGGAAATAACAAGGGAGAATGATATCTCATCCCTTGATGTAAAAAAACACTTAAAATACAAAGAAATTAACAACCAAAATAGTGAATATAATGGAAGATTTTTAACAAACATGTAATAAGGTATTATAATATTATATCATATTATAATAATAATCATTTTTAGGAATAAATTATTTTAATTTTTTAATCCACTATACAGTTTGTTAAATAGAAAACAACAAAATGATGTATAATTAATGGGATTTTCATCACACATTTTAAATCTATGAGAAAATTGTCAAATCCTCCCCATATATATTTTTTTCATATATATAGTTCCCATTATGATATATTATATCATGAATTATTTAATGTTCATTAAATTTTATGTATTATTTAGAATTATTTTATTTAAATGAATTTAATTAAATGTATCAAAGGGGTAAACTATTTCCTAACCAAATACTTTTTAGTGGGTTATTTTACTTCTTCATTTTTGTTAAAATTACATGATTTTGTTTGTAACCACTTTTTACTATATATTTTTGAACATCCACTAAATTTATGATGATTTATTGTTTATATATCTAATCAATTTATTTATAAAAATTTCACGTCAATATAATGATTATTTCTAGTTTCTTATTTAAAATTCAATTTTAAACAAGGTTGTTTACACATGGATTTATATTGAAGGAAATTATTTCATTATATACCAATATAACCTAAAATGACAATATCTTCTAGTTATTTATAATTATTTTCATGTAATATTACCATTATACACTATTTGTTAATGAAAATGTTTTCTTTAATGTTTTTAGGAAAACCTAACTTCATTCGCCTATTTTTTCGGACAACCAGTTTCTTCTAGAAAAACAATTTTTATAACCAAAATAAAAAAATTTCTTTTTTCCTTTTGAAATTTTATTATTGTTGAACATTTTATCCATTTATAATTTAATAAAAAAATCAATTGAATATTCTCATCACTTCTAGATCATTAAAATTTATATTCTTTTTACATTAAAAAAGTAATTATATTTATAAAAAACATGGAATATATGGATTTTTCTTCCACCACATCACAAAATATTCCATTGTATGTTTAAATTTTTATTATTCTATTGAATTTTTTTTATTTCCATTTAAAAAAAATGACTTTTAAAAAAATTTACAAAATTAAAATGATATTTTCATTAGGAATGAGTTTAAAAGATACTTTTATACTATTTCCTTTCAATAATCACAAAAAACATTATTTTACTTCACTTGGGATATATTTTATTTTTAGCATTAACATTATTCATTTTTATTATTTATGATTTCATTGACTATGTATTGTATTAAAATTCACTACCATCATTTTTTGTTATTCCACTTATAATATTATATTTCCTATGATCATTATACATTTAATTTCAAATAATTATACATATAATTTATAATGGTTATTTTTATAAAATAATCTATATTAGTTTTCTTATGTTGTGTTTAATTTTAATTTTATTTTATATTTGAGGAAATATTGATAAATTGAAATATTTTACCAAATTCAGATATTTGAAAAGGAAATATATTCATTGGATAAATCAATTATTCAAAAAATGGCAAATGATTTGGAGATGTACAAAATGAGTGCTACCCAGTTTTAGATATCACCTAAATGAAATATAAGTCTCAATGGATGAGTTAGGTGGATATCATTACAAGTGTTTTCACATGATATGTTGAACAGTCATGTGAATTGTCTTGAAAGTAATGATAGCATGTACCTATAAAAAATGAAATCAAATAATTGATCATTTACCAAATTCATATATATTTATTATATATATATTTTATATGGAATTGACAAATCTATGTATGAATTTCATTATTAGTTTATCGATTAAATGTCATGTGTTTGATTAATTTTCATTTCTATAGTGATTATTTGTGATCTAGTTACATGAATGAAATGTGTCTTTATTAATTATATTTTGATATTTATTTTCCATTCCATCTTTTGAATATAGATCATATACGATTAGTCATATACCTGTCTATATTGATTGTTCTAATTGAATAATTATAGGTTCCTCTATACATAACCCATACTATTAAAAAATGGTAACCCATTTTTTGATTTAAATCCCCAGGATTCCCTGATGTGTACTATGATATATATGAAAGGTTAATCTTTATTTGAAAATTTTACCCTGTGAAGAAATAAAAAATATTTTTTAATTATAGTATTAATTTAAAATATAATACACATGTAGGAATATCCTGAACAAGACCAATAATATCTTTTGTCAATTATTATATGATTCCATTTAATCATTATAATGTAATGATAGTAGACACCAGATTTGGGAATCATATGATATGTTGCTAAAAATATAAATACTAAAATATTAAAATATATATTGAGTAAAACATATAGGGAATAGTTTTTAAATAGTTCACAAAAATCAGTTTGTAAATTTGATTGTTATTCATCATTAATGCTTGAATAATGAATTAATTCATCAAAAGGGTCCTTTATCTCATAATAAAATTGTTCAATAATTTATTCTATTGAAATAAATGTTATTTCACATTGTTATACCATAATATATAACAACAAACAAAAACATATAAAATTGAAATAATTTTAGAGTAATATCGACCCTTATTTTATCATTTCCAAAGACCTCATTATTGAAAAAATGTACCTTTTTTCAAGATTGTCTTTATAAAAAAAGGTAATAATCCCATTTAAATTTATATAATATTATCACCATTTAAATATCCTGTTATGGTCAACTAATTACCGATAATAAAATCTAAGATTTCATAAAAAATTATAATATTAAAACTTAAAAAAATTTGGTGCCCCAATTATTTCAAAATATGTATATAAACCTATATATTAACATATAATATTGGATTATAAATAAATATATAAATTAAAATGATATTATTATAAAAATTTACAAATTATATTTATATAATAAGAATAAAATTATAAAATATTAAGTATAGAAGAACATTATTTAGAAAAATTATTCCAGTAAACTCATAACATATAAACATAAAAACAAATTGATTTGCAAAAATATTATAATATGGGAGAATAAAAATTCTTTTTTAGGCACAAATTATGTAATAGTTATATCCCATCAATAATCTATTAATTATAATTCCTGAGGTACAGATGAGTGGTTTTGTTTGATTATAGATAATTTTAAAAATATAAAATATCAATTTTCCAATTTATATTCCTTTCCCAGAATCATCTATATTTATCTTATTGTTTAGATTTCTATTGATACATTTTTATTTATTATCTGGTATTGTGTCTCCATATAAACAATTATGGGTGAATATCATGTTTATTTAGAAGTTCCCAATATTTATCATCATTATAATTAGATATTAGAAAATTATGTATATCCTTATATTATATATAAATAACATGATATGATACGAAAAATAAAATTTTGACACATTTTCATGCCTATGTGGATTTCAATTAGGATCATGGTTTATACATATAATATGATAAATCTCACTATACGTATATTTTAATGATTTATTTATATGATAGTAATGATGTAAATGACCCATTGTGTCTATAGGTGATATAAAAATAATTAATGTGTAGATTAATAGGATGTGGTCATGATCTATTTAGTCATTCAATGAGTAGTTAATCAAAGTGAGAATATAATTTATAATAACCTCTGATGTATTCCACCATGGATAGATATCGAGTTTATGATATATCTCATTCATGGAATTGAGACTATACACATTATAATATATAAGATATCATATCATGATCATAGAGTAATAATGTTATAGTAAACTATTTAACCATGTTAAAATAATTAATCTTGATCATTCTTTCAAAATAAATGATCTTATTTGACAACTCAGGGGATAATAATTGTCCTCAAAGATGGATGATATAGTGGTAATAACATCCATCCTCACCCTGATAATGTATTTATGTTTTTAATATTATATTTTTTTTTTAAAAAATTGACTAATTTTCATTTGTACTTGTTTTCTTATTTATTTCATCCAATTTTGGATGAACTAGTAGTCATTAATTGGCATGGGGGTGGAATTATTATAAGCTATGTGGCCTTCCATTTTATTGAATAGTATTTATTTAGAATTATTAATATATGAGGTTTGGACTAATTGGTTTTCTTAGTGATGAACATGGTCATAAAAAATTATTTAATTTTTTTGTTCTACATGTTCAAATTTTCAATTTTAGATAATTGCACAAGTTTTACCAATTTGATCTAAATTTTTATTTTATGGTTCAATTTTTTGAAAATATGGAATATTTATTTATTCTAAAATTGAAATTTAATATCAATAGTTTTATAAAAATTGAATTAATTTTTTAAATTTTCTTTTCAAATAATATTATTTTTTTATAAAATGATTACTTTTTCATTTTTTTTAAATTACACATTACCCTATGTTTTACTAGATAATTAATAACATTTTATGAAAATTAATTGATTTCTAATGATATAGATATTAAACATTTTTCATATAAAATATATAGATTTATATTAAATATGTACAAAATTGAAATATAGAATTATTGTTGTATTGGATATAAGTTTTTTAAATTATATATTACTAAAATAGATTTAACAATATAAAACTATTTATTGTATTTTTTTAAAGTATTACTTGAAATGTAATTCATGAATTTATATAGTATTGTAATTTTTTTATCATATTTATTTAAAAGTGAAAATTTTCATCTATTATTTATTATCAAATGAAAAAACCCCTTCAGATTAAGAATTATTTTCTAAATGAAAATTTTAAATTCCCCATTATTCATTGTAATTGTAAATTTTTTCTTATAGATATAAAGATATATTTTTTATATTAAGTAAAATGAAAGTGATTTGCATGTAACCTTAATTTGAATTCTTCCCTTTGGTTAATTTGTATTTTTTAGATCTATAAAAATACATCCACTGTTTGAATTTATTTCATGATCAATAATCCTAGGATTGATATGGATCCTAAGTGGATTTTGTTTATCCTTTCTAAAAATCCAATTGAATAAAACTTCTATATGGATTACATTGTCCTAGGTGTGATATAATATTCTTAACTAGGGAATTATTAGCATTTTCAATGAATCATGAATAGACACACCCTCACAGTTTCTAGAAAAGGTATGTTCCATTCTCCAGAATCATCATGAAACCTGGTTTCACGGCTTGTTTGGTTCATTTTAATTTTAGTGTTTTAATGGTTGTATTTATAATCGATTACAATTATCACTTATGTATGAAATTAGTACAATAACTCATTATTTTAGTGAGTCTATTTGTGGAAGCCAAAATAGTTGTACATGAAAAGTTCAAGACCCTATGAATCATTATTACATAAGAAGTATTATAATTTTTCATGTTATAGTATTATGGAATGGGATTATTGTATAATATTGGTCCTTTTATACACTGATGGATTATTATGAAAAAAATGGGATGGAATTGGAACTCATTGGGTTATATTATAATAATTATTATAATTTTCATTTCTTATCCTAGTATTTGTTCATCCCTTAAGGGATCGATTGAAAAACATATGGTAGATGGGTCTTTTAAGTAAATGTTTTATTTTATTAATTTTATCATAGCATTCTTAATATGATTAGGGACATTCCTTTGTTATAGGATTTGTATTTTGTATTTTAATATTATATTATTAGTCTTACTCGATTGTATAATCTTCCCATTGTCCCCATAGACCCTTAATGATTTTTGTATTTCTATAATGTATGACGAGGTTGATCTTTGGTGACATAGAGTGAATAGGAATGAAATAGTTTTATTATGTACAAAACATGGAAATTTTAAAGTGGAATCTTAATTACTTTATTTTTGATTCGTCATATTAATTTTATATATGATTATATGATATCTCAGTGCTTGGTAGTGACCTTGTTCGTTAGAACGATAGAGCAATGAATGCCGGATGAACCTAAATTTGACAGATGAGACATATTATAATTTATAATTCTTTTTTATAATTTAATTTTATTTCCATATATATTAAGGCTCATGGGGTTAGATGTTATATTTTGTTGGGAGTTACATTATTATATCAATATATAAGGATTTTGTGAGTATTTTTAAGAATCATTCATGACACATAGTAATTTCTGTAAATATATGGGATTCAAGTGATTATTATGTTTGTTTCCTAGGTTTTATACTATTAATTAGTTTTTTTATTTGGATTACATATTCCAATGGTGATTAATTATGTATCAGAAAAGGGGACTTTGTATTTTCTTCTTGAATTAGATTCTTATATGATTTTTTTTCAAATATGGATATGGTTTCAACATACATTCCTAATTACCTATATTTCTTCTTGATACAAGATTGATATATATTATTTTATAAAATAATTTTATTAATAAATAGTTTAAAATAAGAATCAGATATGGTATTCCCATTTATATTTTTTGAATGAAATTTAATTTATTCAACCCATAATTAATTATTCACATTCCTAATCATCAAAATTTTTGATGTATAATTCATATAAAAAAATAAGGAATAATTTTTAATTTATGGGTTTGACAATTTATAATGTGAAAAATAAAATGATAAATGATTTTAAAACTTTTGAAATAAAAGATTTATATTGTATTTGTTAATTTATGGAAAAACATGTTAATATGCTTGAAATTGGATTTTTATGGCCCTATATTAATGAAATATTCATCTTTAAGTGAATGTGGACCATATAATAATGGTATTAGAAAAAATTTAAATATATAATTTCCTTACGAATGAATTTTTATGGTATCTAAGAGTTCCACACTTATGTGGATCCTTGAGTGTGATGAGATAAAACCAAGAATGATTGAAAGTATTGTTTTTATATTAATGGCCCTAGTATGGATTTCTTAGAGTAGAGAGAACCCCCAATTTGTGAGACCATTTTTTATGTGTAGTGAAATGCTTATTAGATCTTACCCTGGTTATGACCATTCTAGTTTTGATAAGTTGTTTATTGTAGAAGATGCACATACTCATATGGTTTATGTTCTTAATGGTAATGATATAATTATTAAGAATCTATATTAAATTTAAGGACACTGGTTTGGTTCATTGGAATGATAGTGTCTATGTTGCTATTAAATGTGAATTAATGTTTTACCCATGTCTTTGGAATTGTGAAGATAATGGGATGAGTGGCCTTGGTTGGAGAGAAAAGTAACACATAAATTTCGCTCTATGTTATTTGATTGGGTCCTTGTGACTACCATGAAAAACCTATAATATGTTATTTCCCATTGATGTGAAGGAAATTAGATATATAATAACATGGTATGATGATTTTGTTATGATTTTGTTATATGTTTTCAATGGTATAGTTTTTATGTTGTTGAAGATCTAGATCAATAGACTAAGTTCATTATTTCATGGAAGTTTTTGGTGGAAAAAACATTTATATTCCATGATATATAAATTATTAAATAACTAGTGCATTGTGGTAAAATCATTCATAATATATCAGGGTTTATGAAATTTAACTAAGGATGAATGTTATTTATTTTAATAATTGTGACATATGAATGGTTTCATTTGTGTTAATTTATGGGTTATTTAATTCCACTAATTATATAAGAATAAATAAATTCAATGAGAATTTTAAATTTCATATTAGGGAATTGGATCTAAGGATTAGTTGTGTATGACTCAATTGAGGATGAATTGGGTTCCATAAATTTCTCACAATATAATAATTGGCCCTTGAGTTTTGATTATATTAGGCATTATGATAAAAAAAATAGTTTTTGTATAATGGAAACCATCATGTATGTTTGTTGACTGTAATTTTTATATTGGTATAATGGAATTTGTTAATTCCAACAAAAAATCAATAATGCTTTAGAAATGATCATGTGCGGCGTTGGATGTTGATTCGTGGTTGTAAATTGTCCAAATTTATTATTATATTAATTCATGGGACCACATAGGTTATTTTGTAATGCACATCTTTTGGTGGGGTCAACAAGAATTTGTGGATGTTTATATGTTACACCGAAATGTATTGGTTTTTTTGTAAGGTTGAATTGGTATGAATTTCTATTTGCAGAAGGATCGAAACTACATGAATTGGTAAATACGAATTTGATCTTTGATACACGTGTCAATAATTTAATAAGTGTTCACAATTAGGATGGATCGACACAAATTCTTAAAAAGGGAAACTATACATGTTTTACTCTGGGAGTGGTATGATTCATATTATAATATTTGGGACCCATAAAAATATTGATGAGGCCACTAATCTAACAATGAATAGGTTTGAATGGGTGTTAATGATGAGGTTTATGTATGATTAGAATAGGTGGACTCTTGTACTTTATATAGGTATATCACGTTTCAGGGTTATTTCAATGTTTTATAATTGTATTAATTAAATAGAATAACTTTGTCCTTGACATCTGAATATTGTTCTATTGAATCATCAACTCGTATATTATCAAGGTTGGGAGTATTAAGAATGTAATGGGAATTTCAAACCATTGTATGGAATAGATATTGATGCATTAGATAACTATAATTATTTTTTAATTTCACACATTTTATGTATTATTGTAGTTTTAATGAAATTTGGTTTCTTTATATAATTTTATCGGTTATGTTCTATCAATTAGAGGATGGATCTCAATTGGTTTCTTAGGACTTGGGATGAATTTTGGTGAACAAATAATGATGTTGGTTGGCCCCACATTGGTTCTTACCATATAGATATGGTTAATAGTATGATTGTTTTTTGAAATAGTAATCAAGTAACATTTGTGATTGGGATATACCTTGTAGAGTATTGATAATATATGGATGACTCAAATGACCATTCAATCATAATCAAGTAATGTAATGGAATGCCCATAGTGAATTCTATTATTATAGGGATTATTCTCTCAAAGGATGAATGAATGTTCTTATTGTATATAGTTGTATATGATGTGTTTTCATCTTTATGATGTGTCATATAACATACTAAATTGATGTTTTAGGAGTATTAATTGGAATTTATAGAATGGGAGATTCGATCAGGTTCGTCATGGATGGATGAAGAATATTTTATTGGATGAATTTTTTTAATGAATAAAATAAAAAACATTATAAATGGGTTTTCAAGAATTTAATATGGAATACATTCAAATGGGACATTGAATAGTTTTTTAAAAAATAATCATCTCAGAGTATGAAATTATTTACGAATAATACACTATGTATTGAAATATTCATTCTGGATAAAATAACTAATGTTAAGAGAACCACAATATTAATGATTAATTAATGAAATGATGAATCTTTTCTGAGGGTATATGGGGTCCACTATTAACAGTTAAATTTTTTTAATTGAAATAGAAGTGTAGAATGAGTGTTTTATATAGGAAAATATTATTTTTCTAAGAAGTGTGATTAAATTTTTATAGGCACATTGGAAGGGAAAATGAAATTTTATAATGAAATGAAAAGTAATTTAAGTGATGTGAATTCATCGAATGGACTATATGATTTATCAATATTGGGATGTATTGTAAATAGTATATCTAATGCCCATTTTCCATTTGGATTTAATTTTTTTTGAGGATGTATGAGTTTTCATTATGATAGATGATCTAATATATAACTACATATTGGATTAAGATATTTATATATGATACACCATAAGATTATAATTATTCACTAGGAAGGGTGTTTGAATGTCTGAACGAGTAGAAATGAGTCGTAAAAAATGATTGATATAGGAGGTGAAACTATATTAAGTTATATTATTCCCACAAACTAGTCAATTGAGAGACTATTTTCCATGTTGCGATATTGGGTGTAGTGGGGGTTTGGCTTAGTGGTAAGCACCTCGTAATCCTACATGAAAAATGGGGGCTCAAAACCCATTGGGCGCAGGTACTATAGTAGTGGTGGAAATGTAGCAGTGGTGGCACTATAGATCGGCAGGTACTATAGCGGCGACAGGGCACTATAGTGACGGAAGTATTGTGTGGTACTATATCAGGCAGGTTACTATTCACATAATGGGAATTGGGCTATAAATTTGGGCCTATGGGATATGTAATAGTATACAAGCCCACTAGGCATTCATTATATGTAATAGGTCTCCCTCTACCTAGTTAAAAGAGGTCTTTTCTTTGCTTTAATAATAAAATTAGGCTTTAGACCAAACCATTAAAAAAAATTGTATATTGGGTTCATTATCTAAATGTTGGGAGCCAAATTACTTGTTAATCAGTTGTGGGTTTGTTGTAGTTTAAATGTGGGTGAAACGAATTATGTCAAAAAAATTCACACTAAACCCTGAACCATATTTATTCAACTTTTTTCCCAATATTTTCTATTTATTCCATACTCTCCCTCAATTTATACATATTGGATCTCCAATTTTAATTGGTATTTTGGAGCTTAATACATTGTGATTAATAATTATATATAATAAAATGGATCCACACCATTAAAATATTTGAATAATTTATTGTAATGTTATTTTTCCTCGTTGTATCAAATATTCCATAAATTATCGGGTGTTTTTATAAATTATTGTTTTATTTATCTTTCGCAGAAAATTATTTATAATACTCAAAGTGAGGAAATATCCATTTACAAGGTATTATATCCTTTAATTGAATTTATATTATATAATTACTCTTCAATTTATCACTAGTTTTGATATGTTATTTTTTTCAACGAATGAAATTGTTATTAAATAACATTAAAAAATTGGGGTTTTCCATTGTTATATTATCACATTTTACAGAAATTATTTTTTTAAAACTCGTTACTTATAAATAGATTTCCATTTTTCAATTCTCCCATATTATGAATAATTTTTTGGGTTTACAGATTATGGAATTGAATTTCATAGTCATAGGTTTTATTCTAGGATTTTGAAAATGTAATATTAATTTCCAATTGATTAATTTTTTTGTTTAAATTATTTGGAAATGGAACCATATAATCTGAAATTATAGATTGTTATTTGGTATAATTGAATAATATCATTTGTTATTGAAATGAAATTTTTAGATAACATATACCTTATAATGATTCATGAAAATTTCAAGTGAAACTATAAATAACCCATATACTGTGGACTTTTTTTATGTATCCCCATCACGTTGTCTAGAAACATTGTCAAAAAAATTGTTCCCATCCCTGGAACACCTTTTGAAACCCAATATATATATCACTTAGTTTTTTAAAACCATATGGACTAAAATAATGAGTTCGGTCAGACAATGGCTCCAGCATATAACCCCCAAATAAGGAATCTTCGTGTTCTATATATGTCCTTGACACTCCCAATTCCTTTCATAGAGAATATATCATATTTAAAAGGATAAAACATGAAATCCATCTATAATTAAACTCTTTCATATGGCGAATAATAAATAATAACATATAAAACATACCAAGAATGAATTTTTTTCATTAAATAAAATATATACTAATGATAAGGAATCCTAATATTATAAAATTCATAATGTGGTGAGAAAACAACATATCTCTATATATATTGAAATAAAACATACAAATTATAATTTAAAATAATTGCATACAATATATAAAACAATTCCAAATTTAAATAACATTACATGAAAAAAATATTCCATTCATAAAGATCTCATGAAAGTGAAATTTGATTTATAAAATCATTTTAAAAATGTGAACATTTATGAGAAAACGAGTTTCAAATAAATTATTACAAGATGATTTTTTTAAATAACTTTCCACTATAGAAAAATATAAATCTTAAGCCCCATGATAAAAAACATTTAATATCATGACAATAGAGAAATTAAGGATATTATATTTCAATGGTTTTATACATGCATGTCATAAATAATAGATTAAATCAAAATATTATTTAAGGAAATAATAATGAGATTTGTTCTCTTTCCCTGAGTTTAACTCATCATGTACATCCATTATATTAAGTACCAAAAAAAATATTATAATAATTTACAAGAATTAGATCCATTTTAATTTTTAGAAACCTTGGTTTTGGATATTATCATGTTTTAGATAACTAGTTAATTATTTGTGTTCACATCATAAATACTTATGATTTTCTGGGAATGTTCCAATAATGAATTAGGTTGGTTGAATATGGTATAAGATTTAATTATTTAAACTTACTAGTAATAATAATCATAATTTTTTTATCATTTTTTTATATAAATTATTTTTATCCAATTCTTGAATGATTGTTATTGAAAATGATCTTTGTGTGATCATTTAGTTAGAATGTCATAGGTATGCATGAGAAACAATTACATTTTACAATGATCATTATGGAAAGAATAAAAAATAAATTTATATGATAATCATAATATCAAAAATATAATAATAATTATTTATTTATATTTATATATATATTTGATAGGTTAGGGTGATGATGAAATAATCCCATCACATTTTAGATGTTGCAGTCCACATATATGCATAGATGAGAAATTGTTTTTCATAATATGAAATAAAATTATATATTAATGATAAGTATGTCATTAATAAAATAATTATTTCATTAATATCACATTAATTTATTAACATTATTCAAATTAACTTCAATTTGATGTTGTCATGAATAAATAATATCATCGCTTCAGGATGCAGTAGTTCACCATATACATGAGTGACATTATAGGATCCCCTCAAAATGGAAAACATAATTGTATATTTTATATAATAACTATATATGTATAATTATTTTTAAATATAATATATATAATTTAAATATGTGATTATAAGAGTATGTGACTGCTGATTATGAAAAACAAATGTAATCGATTAGCGAGGATTTAGTCAAACCAACAAAAAAATGAATCCATATCCCATTTGTTAAAAGAGAATATGGACAATGATATTTACATTATCATAATAAAATCAAATTATATGAAATATAAAAATATATTATATTATAATAATATATGATGTCCTTATAGGGATGAAAAAATAAGTAAAATTGTAAAACACCATGTTTTTTAAAATATGTTGAAATGTATAAAGCATTACTTTATGTTGATATTTATAACTATTCATAGACACAATTTTTAGACATCAATGTTTGGAATTTCGAAAAAAAATTATCTATAATAGTTATCAGAATCTTATAAAGATTCTGATGGAACAAAATTGTTTTTTATTGAATAGTAACATACATATATGAATAGTAATGTGAATCGTAATATAACACTAATTAATAGTAAAATGTATTATTATTTTATTTTATTAAGTAAATATGATAATGAAATCTTTATTTGTTTTTAAAGGATATTAAAAATGTGTTATAGTATTAACATTCTTAATTTTTTGAAAAAAGTATGATTTTATATTAAATTTTAATTTAAAATATTTTGAAGTTAATTTAAATAAATAGATTTCATTTTTGAGTTCTACACATCAAAAAATGGTTATGGTGAATTAATGGTATTTTTCTGAGATTCATGAATTCTTTATGAAATGTGAAATACGATAAAATATACTATATTAAATTTATGTGTTAAAAACACTATTTATTACATAATAACTAGTGTAAGAACAAATAGTTCTAAATCACATTAAAAAACTATTTTTATCTCAATAATGATAATTATTCATAGTCTGGGATTAAAATATAAAAATAAAGAGTAAAATAATGTCAAATCTCTTCTCTCCTTCACTATAAATACCACCATTATTCCCTTCTTCCTCTCACACCTATCAATCCTTGAGCTTTTTCTATGTTCAACAAAATTCCATCAAAAAGGATATTCCACATGGCATAGAGCTTTTGATCTTATGGAATGCCAAAACCAAATTCTTTAAGGATGATCTCAAGGAGAAGAGATCAAGAGGTAATAATCCTATAACTTTTTCAAGTGTTTTCATTCCAATTACTTTCATTTCATATACTCAATTCCCTCCATTTATCTGGGTGATATAAAAATATCCATAATCATTTCTATTATGTATGTTACCATGTTCTTGTAAAATATTAATCATTATCTTTCCTATCCACTCACTCTTGTTCTGAAAATAAAAACACCATCCATGATGTGCCGATTTACCAAAACAGAGGATGAGTTTTTTTAAATATCCATTTCATCCTTAAAAGATGATCGTAAATCAATATTAATTATTGAAATATAATTTAAATTTTATGATTTTACCTATTTTATATTCTGGAATTAACTTGTATTCATTATATTAAATTATATAATGAAACAATTTCGTCATTATCTAGGGAAAACAAAAAATGATCTAAAAAAATATCATTTATTTTTCATCAAAAGTTCTATCATCATATATGGTAAATAAATTACTTATGTTATCAATATATATTATTAAAATATATGAATACCAGTTCATTCCACTGATGAAATTTTATATCCATACGACTAGAAAATAAAATACAAACCAGCCATGGAAATCATGTAACGAACACCCAGAAACCAATAGAAGGAACACAATACTAATATTTAAAGGGTGAAATTATGTTATTAACTGATCATATATGTTTTTAAAAACATTAATATCATTCTTTAAAATATTAATAACTCTTTCATAACCATTATACTATAGTTTTAAATGAGTTTCATGTAAGACAAGCTCGAGTTAAGTGAATTCATAACCCAATTTCCATTAACTGGGTTAACATTTTACTTCATTTTTTTGTTGTATTAAATTAGATTATGTTTTTAATTTTTGTTTATATTCTGATATATTATGTTTATTTATAGTTTATAAACATATTCCATTAGTTATATTGATTTTCATATCCTTTATATGTTATTTATAATGAACTTTTCTTTTAAAAACCCCTTTTAAGAATCATTTTTAGAAATTAAATATAATTTTTTTTAAACCTGTATTAACGTTATATGATTGTATAATGGTTTTGGTGAATTTATTATGATTAAATGTGTGACCTATATCTCCCTCCAATGCATTTGGTATGTGTATTTTTGAGGTTGGTTGTATGGTTACTCGAAGTGTAACTGCGAGGCTTACACCATTTGAAATGTAGCGGTGTGGATTCAAAATTATAAGATAACTAAGAGGGTTTAAAGATTATAAAAGTAATTCCCCATGATAAAATTATTGTTCCATTTATGTTCTTTATTATTTTTGGAATCATGTGGTAGTATCATGTTTCTCAATTTAATTATATATGGGTGAGAATTTAGACTTTTTGAAAATACTTTTTTACATTACTAGTATTCATGGACACATGTCTTCTTTCCTTAATTTCATATACATTACTGAGATTTTTTTTCTCATACCATGTTTTTAAAATATTTTTATAGTTTATAAGTATGTGTAATAAAAATGAGGAATCTATGTTATATTTTATGATTATTTGTCAAATAAATCATGTTTTATTTTAAAGTTAGTTATATTGGAAGAAATGAATATTTTTTTATGTGATAATCTATGTATAGACATTGAATGTTATGAATGTATTGTATACCAATTATATATGTAAATATTCTTGATTATATCCTCAATGGGAAAGAATTTTATTTTTGACTATTTTCATGATTGTTAAATGTAATAATTTTGCGTCCTTATAGTTGGAATTAATGGATGGTTTAGTTAAATGTTATGGATAGGATGATCTTAATTTAATACCAAAAATAATTTTTTTACATTATGGTTATTTTGAAATGATATAGACTTTAATGATAAACATTTTTCTTCAACAAGGATATGATTGTTCAGAATGGTTTTCTATAGAATGAATAGGGAATCTAAAGAGGAGAGGCACTGACAGAATGATATTTTTCTGAATCTATAGCTCATAATGGTTGGGATTGGAATTGAGAGTTTTTTGACAATAGTGTTTTATATAACACATGAAATAAATTGTGGTGTCATCCAAGAAAGAGAACAACCAGAGGTTCCAAAACAGAAAATGCCGATATTGGAGAATTTTATGAGAAAACACCCTCATGATTTCAATGCTTACTCTGACCAAGTTCTTAATGAATGATGGATTAAATACCTTTAAAGTAAATTTGATGTTATGGGATGGTATGATATTAAAAACCTATGTCGTTCCATTTATCATTTTGAGGTTTAAGCTAATCAGTGGTTGTCAATAGTCAAAAATATTTGGGATATAAAAAAGATTTATTCATATATTGTTCTGAATTTAAAATTATTTTACTAGTAAAATACTTCCTATGGTGGTGCAACATAAAATGGGGAAGAAAGTATTTAAATATAATAAAAAGGATGAATATTAAGTGGATTTATATGAATTGAACATCTCCCCATTGATGAGGTATGCTCCAAATCATATTCTGTATCTTAATATTAAACTAAACATCTTTCACTCAGGATTGAACCCAATGTAACATAGGGAATCGTCCTTCGGTGAATTCAAATGTTATTAGAAAATATTCTGATGTGCTCAAGGGATAGAGATGTTGTTTTTGGATTATCATGATCACCTTGAAAATAAATATAATAAAAGGTTTATATTGTATGTGATGGGTAAGAATCAACAAATAATATCTAATGGTATGAAATTCTGGTTTCCAATTTGTGAAAATTGTGGCAAAAATCACCCTGGGGAATGCCTTACCAAAATTGTGAAGTGTTTATGATGTGGTATATTTGGATATATGTCCTGATATTGTAATGAAATTGTCATAATACTAATCCTGATTAGATAAATGTTATGTAATTTAAATGTTGAATGCTGGGTCAATATGCAAATTTCTACCTAAGAGATAACCAAATGATGCAAAGAAGCTAGAATATAATCATAATGGCATTGTGAGATCCATTGTGACCTCAACATTTTATGACATGCCATCAAATAAAGTTGTATTAGGTACCTTTTTTATCAAAATTTTCTAATGTTTTTCTTGATATGAGGTTTAAACATTCATTTATTTCTGAGGATTTTTTTGGAAAATTAGAATTTCACGAACCAAACCATGTTGACCCTGAATCGGTCACCTGAGCTGATCTCTGACATGCCCCGAGAGACATTAGTGATCATCATGGGGTTGCGACAATTTCTAGGGTATCAATAGAGAGAATGTGTGAATGAATTCTCCTAATGAAAATAAATAAATAAATTGAAAAGTAAAACATTTCAAATTGAATAAGTGACATGAAAAAGGAATAAAAAACAAAAAACACAGTAACCTAGCCATGAATGAACACCCCATTACTCCGAGAGTTGGTCAAAAATCCATGACCACCTATCATCCACAACAAAAATGCTCGGGTAGAACCTGAAATAGAAACTAAAAACAATAAATCACTACAAGCATGAGTATTAAAACATAGGATGCATGTCCAACAGACCATTATCAAACAACTACCATTAAATAAATAATTTATTTATTCTATGATTGAAATACATTATATAATATAAGGGTTTTCACACACACTTTTCATTTCTAAAACAAGTAACATACCATTTTCCTTTTCACGATAAAAAAAGTTTAATGTTTGAAGGATAAAGATGAATTACAATTTAAAATCATTTTTTCAAACAATTTAGAATGAAATTTTTTTTTCTGTTAATCAATCGGAAACAAATACGTGCACACACATAACATAATAAGGGAAATAGGAAAGTGGCGCATGGGGCCAACAACCAAACTAAGAACCTCAATAATCTGCCACATACAAATAAGCGCAAAAGAAAATGTGGGTCGAACCTAGGATCTCATGAACAATCTTGAATATACAATACATGTGTCTCTTCACAATGGATTTCCCTACTCAAAGATTAAATAACTCACAAACACTCATTGTTTCCCTACCTAGCCTAACCAAGGGGTCGAATCCTCAAGTAAATCAAAGTATATACTAAGGGCCACTAGACAGTGCGTAATCTATACTAGTGCAACAGTCGTTCTACTAATATTCACATTCTATGGTAGGATTACATGTCACATGTGTCATAAAATGTGGTGAGTCCACAACATCTATCATGTAATAAGTCAAGATGCACATACATCACACACAACGACTCACACAATTGATGTACACAAAAATATAACTCTTAATTCACCCCAAAGATTGTTTTCAAAATAATATATTTTTTCAATGTTCCAAACATGCCTTATGGAACTTTTAATGGAAAACTATTCTTATAGAGATATAAAACCATTTGTTCAAGCATCAAAAGAAAACATTTTCCATCAAACCAAAAAAATACATGAAAATCCTTTATTTATTTTCAAGTGAATAATGGGTGCTCGCTAATTATTTTGTGTTAATTAATCACAGATATAATTCATATGTCTTGCAAAAATTAAACAGCTTCATTTAAATTAAATCTATTTTTCAAAAATAAGTATCTGATTTTTTTATGATTTATCAAAAATCATTGAGATATCAAGCAATTAATAAATTCTAAATTTCATGGTGAGTGTAGTGTGGGATAAATCTCAACTCAAATCATGAATCTTGATGATGCGACATCCCTCACATTGTCGCAGAAGCATCCACATTCCAACAATTGCAGTATTGTGGAATTTCCTTGACAATGCGCTGCAACAAACCCCATAACAACTAAAAACACATAACCGCTAACATAAAACAATCCAAATGTCCAAACGGTCCAAAAACCACCTTGACATGTTCCAAAACACAATTCGCAGTACCGCACTATTTTATAAACCAGAGTAAAATTTATTAAACAATTCCAAAGAGAAACCCATGACATTACACACCCAAAACCCATTAAAACCCAATTTTAATTCCTATTCATTACAATAATTATTTATAAATAACTCTCAGACCATTCACATAGTTTATAAAATAACATACACAATTTATGAAATACATTCAAGGGGCCTACTAAAAGCGGTATAAATAAAATCTAACATGTTTCATTTTCAAAAACCAACATTCATGCCACACACACAAAAAATATATTTAAAATTATTCTCCACATCACTTATATATTTTGATAATCTCCTTGAACCCTTTCTATGACCCAATTAAAAGACCCATCATGGGTTAATAAATGATACACAACACATCTCACAAAAAACACTTTTCAAAAAGTGAACACATTACACGACATTCAAAAACACATCTCACACCTCATATTCAACTGATAGCAGGGAATGAAGAAGAGAACCATGCATAATAAAATCATTAAACAATTTCATGGGGAACTATTTAATCTTCATGAAACTAGAAAATTTAATGAAAACAATGTATTTATAAATTTAATTTAAAACACAATGAAATCAACCCACAATAATCGATGGACATCTAGAAAATGGTGCGGAATATTGTTCACACCACAACCATACACATGGGAAGCTAAACCCATCCTATACAACAATATTTGATCACACAATTTAAGGAAAATGACCCTAAAAATTAATCTCTATTTTATAGGGTATAGAAAAACCAAAAATCATCCAATGGTGAACCCTAAAAGGAATATCAGAAGAAGATGACTATGAGACGGGTAGTTGGAGGAAGATGCTCTAGAGAGGGTGAATGAGATTTTTGGTAGCCAGATTTTGTGGACCAGCTGGAGAAATGGAGACATTCCATGGGTAAGGGAAACACTCCGGATAGCTACAACAGGCGTGTTGTCATGGGTTGGCCAGTGCTAGCAAGGTGGAGGAGGAGATGCGGTCACCGGAGTGGGGGGTTGTGCGCTAGAGAGGGAGAGGGCCGCAAGGGGGTAAGGGTGTATGCCGCATAGACCAAGGGATGGGAAAAGCAAAGAGGGGCATGTCAGAGTGAGGAACACAAAAGGTTCAAGCTAAATTGCAGGGGGGTGTTGCGTACAGAACATGTAGGGGAAAAGGGGTGAAACAGGAGAGAAGGAAGGTTGGTGGGGCTGCACGAAAAATTAGGGTTATATCGTATATTATTATTATTATTATTAATTTTCAATTATAAAACATGAAATAAATAAATAATAATAACAATGAAATTCGTAAAAAATTACTAGTAATAATTTTTTTACCTACAATAATAACAGTAATATTACATTTCCAAAAACAAGAATAACAACAATAATAAAAAAATTTAAAATAAATTTTTTAATAATATTGTTATTGTTAGTAAATAATGATCATTAATAATTATACCATTTAAAAAAAATATTAATAATTATGTCCATAACAATTTTAATAAAATATAATTATTATCTATAAATGTAAAACATTTTCATATCATAGATTATATTTCAATTAATCCTCTTCTTATATATTAAGGGTGTCAGATAACTGCATCGTTACCCCGTACGACATAATTTTTTTTAAATGAATAAAATGACTATTATTTCATTCATAATAATAATAATAATAATACTCTTAATAATAAAAATCCTTAGTATTTCATTTTAATATTAATAATATTCATAAAAAATAGTAATACTAATAATATAAAAAATATAATCAATGATAATAATAACAATAGAAACATTAATAAAAATAATAATGGTAGAACATTTAGTAATAAAAATAGTTACAACATTCAATAAAAATGATGATTCTAAATATAAAATAACTGTAATAATTATAGTATTACAAAAAATTAAAAATTATAAATAATAGTATTTATTGACATTAATCGTAACTGTAATAATTATAAATATAGTTAGTCATATTAATTATACAATGAATAAAATAATAATTAAAATTCTTGGTCCTAATTATGTTTTTTTCATTTTCTTCAATCCATTATATTTATTTGAATACCACAACTGTGTGGCTCACGCGCGGGTCCTTAGGTTGACCACATAGTCTCTAGAAATTACACTAACAATGTGCTATGTGGTGTCAACTGAAAATACCATCCATTTTATAGAAATTTTAAAAAATTAACAAGGATTCCCCCTGAACAATGAGTCGAGTTAGAACTAAGGCGAATGTCAAACCTATGTCTGAAAATTCTCCATACCATAAATATTTACACCCTAGGAGAGCCAAAAAAATGATCTAGACACATAGAGAAAACATATTAACTATCGCACACCTCAAAACTTTTCTGCACCTCTAGTTGATCTATCCAAAAAGACACTGAATTTCCATGTCACAGAACACATCCTTAAAACACAATCTCCTTATCCACTGCCAAATATAACACAAAACAATCATTATAATAACGGATCAAACTAAAATAAACCAACTCTAACTCATTTTCCCATAATAATAGTCCAATGAAACTAATGGGTGTACTCCAATCACAATTTTAACATAAGAGGAAGAACATGGGATTAGATGGCTCTGCATGAGACTGAATTAAACCAAAGGATATATAAAAAACACTAATACTAATACAGGGAGGTCTAAAATGACTCCCCGCCAAATATAATATGTTACCAACAAAATATTTTAGGGGTAACATTGTGAGACAAACTATAGGTCTCCCCACCATAAGATCTGACGAGATTTACCAAACATGAAAATTTCTAACACAAATAAAAAACCCCTACAATTAGGGTGGGAGATGGTTTGATCAGTTAGATAATCATAAATACCAACATATCTATATCATGTTTGTCACACACTTAAAATAACACAAACCATACCATACTAAGGTAAATGATTAATCCAAATCCCTTTTTTAGTACTGTTATTCACCTGACTATTCAATTGCTTCACTCTGGGGCCTATGGATAGAGCTTCAATGATTGAAGAATCACCTTTTCGGTAGTCCTTATTTAGATGTTCTAAAAAAACACATTAACATGAAATTCCCCAAGAACAATTCTAATAATACAGCGGATTCAAACAGGTTTAACAAAAATATTCTTACAACTAAAGGAAATGAATCACCACCAAATGATACATGAGATGAGCACTACATCCATGAAAAACTACAAAGATAAATCCTCAAACTAATTAATTAACATCACCCTACTCTTACTAATAAGATGATGCATCCTTCAAAAATCCAGGTATGGGTTCAATGTGATTCTTGGAAACACCATGACATAATAGCTGCAGGTGACCTAGACGTCCCAAGGTGTGGTAGGGTCTTAGAGAACGTGGTCACATCAGCCTCCTGTGTCCCAACATACCAAACTAGTGACAGATCAAGGCTTTGCACTGTGATGAAGATGAATGAAGGTCAAAAGACCTCATGATTCCTCTATTAGAACCACCAGCATAAGGATTCTTCCCATTCTTCCAATCGAAATCCTCTGCACGACTTCCCATGTCTGGGGTAGTATTCATAACCTCATGTCCTCCTGCTAACTCAGCTTTATCAAGAAATCATTTCCCAAAAACAACAAATAAGGAGTTTAGGTTGAGCTCTTCCACTTTAGACTATAGTTTAGTTCAGAGTCCTTGCTCAAATTATTGAGCCTTACCATGCTTATTTGCAACAAACCAATAGTCATTCAGAACTTGGTCTAAGAAGTATCAATTGAATTCTAGTACCAATTCAATGCAATTATAACACAATAAAACTCCATACGCTTACTCATATTCATCAACACATTGGAATATTGTTCGATAAATGAAGACTTGAAGATTACCCATTCGATATCTTCTCTAGGCTTGTTTCGAGACACAAAATACAACTATTTCTATAATGGGCCTTCAATCATAAAGGTAGAAAAATTAACATTTGATGACTCAAGAAACCTAATGAAACTGATGTTCCTATCAATATTTCGCAACCACTCATACACCTCATGGGGATCTTCATTTCTATAAAATATTGGAGGGTTCCATTTCCAAAACATGATAATGTAGAATATGAGCATATCAACTGGAAGATTTTCCAGGGGCACACCAACTAAAGCTACACCTTGGGAAATCATCAAACTGTCATATGGGTGAACACTAAGGAACAATGAAATAAATAACTTAATCAAAACATGACCATTTTTATTTTAGATACAAAAATATCTCTTTTCACCTTGATTTTTAGAATTACGTGTAATCAAAAAGATTCACTAAGGTAAATTGGTGTCTATGGGTTACTCAAACATATGGATGGTCACCATACGCCAATCACACCCCTTCCACTAAGAAAAGACAAGGGAAATATCCCCATCACCGCATGGCTTTCCAGGCCCTATGACCTTATGAGGCTACATTCTTAGCTCCAAAATTATTTCACCATATAAAACATTCAATAACAATCAAAGGACATCAACAAACCCAAACATCCAATGGTAACCAATGGTTCAAAACGAGAAAGGGTTCATGATTTCCTTCATAATCCTTCACCTAATGCCCCAAAAATTCAACTCCTTTTACCCTAATAATACCAAATAATGATGGGTGCTCTGAAAAACTATGTCTGTTTAGGATCCAACCTCCTCTAGTACCATTTTTTAACTAACCTACCGAAGTCAACCCTTAACTAGTCACATGTGCTAATCCAAAGTAAAGCCTGAGAGGCATTTCCAATCCTCCTAGGCTGGAAAAAAGCATTGGTGAATCAAAAGAGAGCAATTAGTAATGATTTCTCCAAATAAAAATAAATAAATTAGCGGAAAAGTAGAATAGGGAAAAGTGAATAAATGACATATAAATGTAACAATAACAAAAAAACACACTGTAGTAACCAAGAAAAAAAAACTCAATGTGACCAGCATAGTCTCTCACAAAACCATGACCTACTCTCACCTATGGTGAACAATATTGGGTTGAAACTGTAATATAATCTAAAAACAATAATGCACTCTAAGCATGAGTATTAAAACTCCATAGGCATTCCGAAAAAACTATTCCAACAAACTTGCCTTTACAAAAGTATTCCAATAGACTTACCTTTACAAAACTATTTTATTAAATTCGTGTTTGGAATACATTATATAAAATATGGTTTTCCACACACACATTTAGTATATATAACAAGTAAAATTCCATTTCCTTTTTTAATTTAAAAGAAAGATTATGTTTTAAATGAAGAAGATGACTTACTTTTTAAAAACATTTTTTAGAATAATTTAAAACCCTTATTTTAGTGGTTAAACTAGTGGAAATCCACACACACACAGACAACACACAATAAGGGCCATGGAAATGTGGCGCTTGGGGCCACCAAACAAACTAAGCACCTCAATTGTCGGCCACAGACATGTAATCACTAGAGAAAACATGGGTTGAACCTATGAGATTGTGAGGAAATCCAGAATGTACTATATATGTTACTCATCTTGAAGGCATGACCAAATCAATGACATCATAACTTCCAAAAACTTGATGAATCCCTAACTGTCCTAACCAATGGGACCAATTCCCTAGCAGATAATTTTTTTTACTAAAGGCCACAATCTTGTTCATAATAAAATAATGTGCACCAATAGTTCTTAAAACATCCACATACTATGCCATGTTCCCATGAAAACATGTGTAATAAAAAGGGGTTGAGTGAGGAATGTAAATCATGTAACAAATCATAATATACAAGAATCACACACAAAAACTCACACAACCATCGTACACAACAGGATCACACTTGATTCAACCGAATGTTTTTTCAAAATAAATTATATTGTTAATGTGTTGAATGTGCCTTATGCAACTGTTAAATAAACACCATTACACTAGAGAAAGGAAAAAAATTATTCATGAATCTAAAGAGAACATTTACCATCAATCCTAAGTAACATATGAAAATTCGTGAATTATATTCATAAAAAAATTGTTTTTCATTTAATATTGTTCATCAATTCATCATGAATATAATTCAAGTTTCATGCATAAAATAAAATTCCTCATTTACATCAAATATTTATTCAATAAATAATTTTCTTTATTTTATTTCTCATTTATTGAAAAAAATGAAATATCATGTAAATAATAAATTTTAAATTTAATGTTGAGTATAGTGGGGGATCTACCTCGACTCACTTCTCGAATCAAAATGGCGTGAAATGCCTCACATTACCACACAAGTATCTATGTTTTGACGATTATCCTATCACGGAATTACCTCACAATGCTTTACGAAAAACCATAGGATAACTAAATACACATCACCACTGACCGAAAACAATTCAATGACTTAATGGTGAAAAAAGCAGCAAAACATGTTTTCAATACCCAATTCGCACCAACTATAATATTTAATAAACTACTTCAATATTTATATAACAATTAAACTGAAAAAACTGAGACTTTACACACCTAATAACTAATTAAAACCCATTTTAAATCTGGTGGATGACTAAATATAATTAGAAACAACTTTTACAACATTTACACATTTTATAAAATCACATAAAAAATTTATAAAATATAATCACAGGGCACAATAAAAGGGTTATATAAGAAATCCAACCCATTTATTTTTAGAAAACCATTATTCAAGACACACACACCACAAATATATTTCAAATTATTTCCCACATCACTTATATATTTTTTCAAACACCATTAACCCTTTATAAGGCACAATTAAAATACCCATCATGGGATAAGAAATGATACACAATCCATCTCCAAAAAAACATTTTTCAATGCCTCCACACCTTACGCACCATTCAAAAGCACATCTCACACTTCATATAAAACCCATTTCACAGAAATAGGAAGAAAAAAATCATACTAAAATTATTAAACCATGTCACGGGCAACTATATAATCCTCAAAAAATGAGAAAAATACATGAAAAAAATGTAGTTCAAAATTTAAAGCTTAACACAATGAAATCCAACATCAATAATCGATGGAATTCCTAAAACTAGTGAGAAATATCGTTCACACCCCAATAACACACTCGAGAAACAAAAAATATCTTATGAATCCAATGTTGAACAAAACATTTTGTGAAAATGACCAAAAAAATATATCTCTAATGTCTAGGGTATTTAATACAAACAAGACACCACTTGTGAACCCTAAAATGAAGAAGCCTCATAGGAAGGGGTTGTCATCGAGATGTGTGGATGGGGGAAGATACAACAGTGAGGGTTAAAGAGGTTGTATTTTTCCATAGGTTACATACCACTCAAAAAAGAGGAGACCATCTTTTGGTTATGGCAGCATGCCAGGTAGTAGGAGGTGGGGGAGGAGGGTATCACCAGTCGGCCAGAGCTATCTAGGAGGAGTAGGATCGGTAGTCACTAGAGCAGGGGGATATAGAATGGAGAGGGAGGTGGTCGTAGGTGTGTATGGGTATTTCGCCACATAGACAAAGGGTGGGAGAAAGGAAGTTGGTGGCCCCGGAGTGAGGCACACACCCAGGTATATCCACACAGGGGGATGTTGTGCGCAAAATAGGTAGGAAAAAATGAGAGTGTTGGGAGTGAAGGGGGTGGGTCGGGGTGCACCAAAAATTAGGGTTAAACCATATATAATAATTAAAATAATAATAATAATTATTATTACTATTTTAATTAGAAAACATAAATAAAAATTAATAATTATAGCATTCAAATTCATAATAAATTACTAGTAATATTTTTTTACGCACAATAATAATATTAATATTATTCTTCCAAAAAATTACAATAATAATAAAAACATTGATAATAAATGTTTCAAAATTCTTTGTAACATTAGTAAATAACGGTCATAAATAATTACACCATATATAAAATCAATAATGACAACTGTAAGAATAAAAATTTTAATAAAATATTATTATTGTTTATAAATGTCAAAATTTTTCTTAAAATTGTTTATTTTTTAATTAATTATTTTTATTTATTTAGGGTGACAAAAATCTCCATGGTTAACACCCAGGACTTATATAAATATTAATAATGAAGAAAATGACAATTATTTCATTCATAATAATAATTACACTATTAATGATAACAATGATTATCATTTCATTTTAATATTAATAATATCCATAAAAATAGTAATACCAAAATTATAAATAATTTTTATAATGATAACAATAATAAAATCATCGTTAATAAAAATAATAATGACAAAAATTTTATAAATAAAAACAACAACCACATTTAATAATAATGCTAATTTTAATTATAAAATTATAGTAATAATTTTAATAAAATTACAATTATA
This sequence comes from Viscum album, assembly GCA_963277665.1. NCBI lineage: Eukaryota > Viridiplantae > Streptophyta > Magnoliopsida > Santalales > Viscaceae > Viscum > Viscum album. The sequence goes on from OY728158.1 coordinate 220,929,884, forward strand.
AATTTTTAATATTAATATTTCATAACGTTAATAGAAATAATAATAATTATAATAATTGTATCTCAAATTAGTAATACTGTGAATATAATAATCATTTATAGAATTTGTCCTAATTTTGTTTTTCCCATTTTCATCAAACCATTATATTTACTTGAATACCACAATTGTGTGTCCCGCATGTAGGTCCAAAAGATGACAACATGGTCACCAGACTTTACATTTACCATGCACTCAGTGTAGTCAAGCCCAATACACCATCTTTTAAATAAAAATTCAAATATTTTGACAACGACTCCCCCTATACATCAACCAGAACTGGAACCAAGGAAAACGTCAAACCTAGGTTAGACATGGAAATATAACCTAAACATATGAGACTAGAAAATATTTTTAAAATAGTAGGGGAAAATATTATATAAAAAAGGAATTATAATACTCAAAATATTCTGTTCTGTGGAAGGACATTACCAGAAAAACCAGTTCTCTTTTCCTTAGTAGAGATTTATGTAATTCTGGGAATGTATTAACTTTCTATCTATATATTAAATATTGACTATAGAGATAAAAAATTTGTTTTTCAGAAATAGGATTAGTTTTTATAAAAAAATGAACACATAAAATTGTCAACATATCAGGAAAATGGGAAAATTTCGAATGATTGAAATGAATGTTTTCTTGTTCATATTGCTAAAAACAAGGGATCGTGTATGATTAATGATGTCCCAGTGGTAAATGAATACTTTGATATTTTTCCTGATGAGCTACCCAGTTTCATACCTAATTGTGAGGATAAATTCAAAATTGACTTAGTTCTTGATGCTAATCCAATTACAAAACCTTCATATCAAATGAATCAAATGGAACATCTAGAATAGAAAATTCAATTACATGATTTTCTAGATAAAGGCATCATTTTTACAAGCACTTCACAATGGGGTGATTTATTTTATATATTAAAAATAAATATGTTTTAATGAGACTTTTCAATTATTATAAATCCTTGAATAACATCAATTTTTAATGCACATATCCTTTTCCTCATATCAATGACTTGTTTGACCAGTTACAAGGTGCTGAGTACTTTTACATAATTGACATGTGATTCAAATACCATCAGCAGAATTTAATGGTGTGTGACATCCCGAAAATATATTTTTTTACTAGATAAAAACATTATGAATATATTTTTATACCATTTTGGTTAAATAATTCACAAACTGTATTTATTGATTGTATGAATAAATTATTTCCTGAGTTTTGGGATATGGTTCTCCCTGTGTTTATTTATAACATTATGGTATTTTATATGAGTAAAGAAGAGCATGAAAAACATCAAAGGGTTGTTTTTAAACCCATTAAGTAAAATAAAATATAATAAATTTCATATATTTTTAATTATAATTATAATAAATTTCATTTCTTGGGAATATTAAAAATAATAATGGAAAATAATTGATCCTTCTAAAAATGTAGATGATGAATGGAAATTTCCTTAAACTGTAACATTGATTTGTAGGTTTATATTATTAGAATGTTATTACTAAAAAAATTTAAAATCATTTCCCTATTTTCTAGACTGCTATAAAAATTAACACGAAATGGGGTTACATTTGTTTGGATAGAATAACATTTTTTTGATTTTATGAACTGAATAAGAGATTAGTGACTCCTCTAGTTTTTGAAATTCCATCCCGAAATGGATAGTTTGTCATCAATAGTGATTATTTATTGGTGGTACTTAGTTTTTTTATGTTGAATAATCCGATAATTTCTTATAAATTATGACTATTAAAACCTCATGAGTTAAATTATCCCACACTAGATTTGGAAGGTGAGAATATGGCTTTTCTTTGAAAATTTTGAGGCATCATTTATAATGTTCCAAATGTAAATTTTACATTGACCACAAAATTGTGAAGTATATATTCCCTCTGTAGGAATTAATCATGGTGCAGAAAAGATGGATTGAATTGAAAAATAATTATAATCTCATGATCAATTACTATCCCTGAAAATCAATTAATGCGGTGGATGCATTGTTTTGAAAACATCATGCATCATTAATCATGTCACATTTGTAATATGATCCCTTGATTAATTATTCGATGAATTTTTTCATAGAGGTTGTTGATGTAGGAAGTTGTTATGTTTTTTTGGTTTTAGTGAATTCTTCATTATCAGAATGAAATAATAAAGTGTCAAAGAAGACTGTGATAGGAAATATATAATTGGTTAAAAAGGGAAAGTTCTTATAATTTAACCATGATAAATAATGTGTGTTATGGTTTGGTAAAATATTGTGTGTGCCTTGTGATTATTGTTTGAAAAATATTTGTTTTGTGAATCTCATAGTTCTCCATTCTCAGTTTATCCTTGTAGTAGGATGATATACAAACACCATTGAGAGTTTTAATGGTGGGATGGAATGAAAAGGGAAATTTTTTATTTTACTATGAATAGTTTGACAAGTTAACCGGTTAAATAAGAGTGTAAGTTACCAAAATGGATGCTTCAACCTTTTCCAGTACTAGAGATGAAATAGTAGAATGTATCCATGGGATTTATGATTAGACTACCTATTTATTCTTGGGGAAACAATGCAATTTGGGTTGTTGTTGATCAGTTGACAAAATATGCACATTTTCTTTTTATTAGAGATACAATGTATATGTATATTCTATATCTATTGTGACTCAAAGATATTTAAAGGATACATGGAATTTTTCAATACATTGTATTTGATCAAGATACCAGGTTCAATTGAAACATTATTATGAGACATTAGAAGTTTTTGGGGCCAAAATTTAATTTCAGAACATATTTCCATCCTCAATTTGTTGGGAAGTCATAATGAATGATTTTCACTATGGATTATTCTATTTTACCATGTACAATTGACATCAGTGGATGTTGGGATCACCATACTTATTTAGTATATTTTTCTTATAAAAATAATTTACCTTCCATTATATAGATGTAACCTTTTCAGAAATTTTATGGGAAGAATTGTAGATTTCCAGATTTTTTGGAATGAATTTAGGGAACGGAAGTTGATGGGTCCATAATTTTAGAGGAACTGCCTGAGAAATTTATAATGATCGAATAATAGATGAGGAAAGCTTATAGTAGAAATAAAATTTATACAGGAAGAGAAGGAAAGACATTTCTATTGAGGTAGGTTGTCATGATTTTTTTTTAATATCTCCATGGAAATTTGTAATGTGTTTTGGTAAGAAAGAAATGTTAAGTCCACGATTCATTGGAAATTATGAAATTATATATAATGGTTGACCAATTTTTTTCTGAGTATATTTTCCTCTGAGTATATCTTAGTTACATAATGCTTTTTATGTTTTGATGTTGACAAATTGTGTGCCAGATTCACCTCTTGTTTTGAGCAAAGTGGCAGTTAAGTTGGAAAAAACAATTCTCATAAAGAGAAACTAGTTCGAATTCTTGATCAAAGGGAATACGTATTGCGGAATAATGTAATCCACCATGTAATGATGTTTTTATAAAAACCACATTATTGAAGAAGAAACATGGTATTGTTAATACTCTATGATTAAATGGTACCCTCACATGAATAATATGTATACAGAATATAGAGGATTATATTTACCAAAGTTGGGTATAATTTAAAATCATATATTTTAAAAAATAAATTTAAATGCCTAAAAAATAATTTTATGGATATATTTATAACTATCTATTAAACATATTTTTTCTACATGTATGTTTGGAATATCAAAAAATGGTCATCTTAAATTGTGACCAATAAGTTATTTGGTGTCTAATAGAACTAATATGTTTTTAGAGTGAATGGTAAATTAGCATTATGAATAATAATATGAATGATAATATGATCATAATAAATAGTAAATTTTATTATTATCTTATTTTCTTAGGATTTAATATAATGACATCTTGATTAATTTTTCAAACAGAAATAAAATAAGTTATAGATTAAAAATTCATAATTTATGAATAAAGTACCTTTTAATTTAAAATTTAAATTTATAATATTTAGAAAATTATTTTCTAAAAATGGAGATCATTTTTTAATTCAACGTGTTGATAAATGTTATGGTGAGTTTTTGTAATTTTTCTAAAATTCCAGAATTTTTTATTAATAGTGAAATATTGTAAAATACTGTATATTCCACTTATTAATTAAAAACTCTATTTATGACATTATAACTGAGGTATTCCCATATGGTTTGAACTAACATGTAATTTTTAATATTATGACCACAAGAATGAATAAAAGTTATAGTCTTGGAAAAAAACTATTTATATAATAAGTAGAATAATTGAATGTCCCTCCTCCCCTACACTATAAATTCCACCATCATTTCCCTATTCGTCTCACACCTCAAAAGACATGATAATTTTCTATGTTCTTCCAATTTCCCTAAAAAATTCTCTTCCCAACATCGTAGTGCTTCTGGTCCCACCAAATTTCCTAATATATAGGACTTATGTTGGATCTCAATAAGATGAGATCAAGAGGTATGAATCCTCTTCCTTTTTCATGTGTTTTCTTTCAAATACCATTTTATTATTATACAATATTTTCATTCAAATATCCATGATGTATGAGATATAAAAAATCATATATATTCTATAAGTTACCATGTTCATCTAAATTATCCATCATCTCCCTTTCTCACAACCCCCACTTGTTTTGAAAGTAAAAAATATATTCCATGATGTTTTGATTTACAAAAATTGTTGAAAAAGTGTTTTCAATATCCATTACATCATTAAAAATAGATCATAATACCATTTTAATAGATGAAAAATAATTTAATTTATTTTTTTAACCTAATTTATTTTTATGAATAATATTCTATGAATGACATTAAATTATATAACGAAATAAGTTCATCATTATAGAGGAACCACCAAAAATGATCTATACAAATATCATTAATGTTTCATCTAATGATCCATCATCATATTTGATACCAGGATGATTTATGGTATCATAATATATTTTGGAAACATATGAATACCATTTCATTTTATTTCAGGAATTTCATTTCCATACTACATGAAAATCAAATACAACCAAACAATTTATATCGTGTATAGAACACACCCAAAACAATGGAAGGAACAAAATACTAATAATTAATAAATAAAATTATTTTATGAAAAAATCATATAAGGTGTTATAAAAATGAATATTTTTCATTACTATATTATGAATAATTAATTAACCATTATACGTGAGGTTTATATGAGTTTGAAGTAACACAAACAGGATGTATGGGAATTCATAACCAGGTTTACATTCTTTGTGTTAACATTATACTTCATTATTTATGTGGTATTAAATTTCTGTACGTGATAAATTTTTTTATATTATTATTTTTTATGTTTATTTAAAATTTATACACAAATTTCTTTTGTTCTATTGATTCCAATATCCATTATATGTTATATATAAGAGACTTCACTTTCAAAATCCTCTTTTAATATTCAATTTTACAAAATTCCAAATCAATTCTTTTTATGAAATTATAAATGTTGTATGATTTTGTTTTTGTTATTGGTAAATTTTTATTATGACGGGTGGGACCTATATATCCCTCCAATTCATTGGGTATGTTTATGTTGGAGTTCGGATATATTGATTCTCCAATTATAACTACAATGGTTACCCATGTTATAAGGGAGTCCTGAGGGTTTCAAATTATAATGTTTAATAGAGGGTTACAATATTATGTATGTATTACATAATGATATCATTATAGTTAAATTTATTTTCATTATGTTTTGTGGGAATATTTTAGAGATATCATGATTTACAATGTATGTATATATGGGCAAAAAGTATATCCTTTTGGAAATGATATCATGTGTTCCAAGTATTCTCGTTCTAATGTCTTATTTCCTACATTTTATATCCCTTACTGATTTTTTATCCCATGTTATTAATTTATTTTCAATGGTTATAAGGTTGTGTATGAAAATGAATGAATCCATGATAAATGTTATGATGACTGGTCTATAAAATCATTTTTTACTTGAAATGTTTTATATATTGAAAAAAATGAATACTGTTATTATGGTATCCACTCTGTATAAATATGAAATTTTATGAATATATTTTTTCCTATTTATATAAATCTATAAACATGATAATATCCTCAGTGTGAAAGGAAGTGAGCTATTGACTACGTTGAAGATTAATTAATTAAATAATGTTGGTTCTTTATAAAAATAATCAATCATTGTTATACATGATAACTCTTATTTCATAAATATTAATTGCTGAGTCATCCACATAGTCAAGTCAAAATTTTGTTCAATCATGTATCTAATAGACATAGGTGGTCCCTCCATGTCGCTGATTCACATAGACAATCTGTCCATGTGGAAATTTTTAAAGATAATACAACCAAAAATTTTATTCATGTAGCCAATCAAACCTCATTATTAAATAAAATTTCTAATGCAACATTTTTCCTAATTCACATAGCTTATTCCTATTTGTAGTTGATTCACCTTTCTAATTTGGAACCATATCCAATTTATATAGCGGATCTAACCATATAGTAGATTCCACTATATTATCCATCCACATAGAAGAATCAATTACTCTAGATAATAAATATATTTATATTTCAATCAAATGTATGACTATCCTACCTAACAGATTGAAAAAGAGATTGTTCGAACTAAAAAAATGAGTAAAAAATATACCTAAATAATATATCATATAGAAAAAATATTGAATTTTTAATAACACCCCATCACCACCAAAAATGGAAATGAGACTAACTGGGAATGAATAATTTACTATATCAGATACCTCTAAAATGATTTTCATTGTTGATAATCATAACCAAACTAGAGAAATAAAAGATTACAATAAATTACCCAAAAAGATTCATATCAAGGATATCATTACACTGATAGGACATCCACAAGATAGTATTTGTGACCCAAACACCAATAGAAGTCTATACAAAAATCATCAAAACAGAACCAAACATCCACAGAACAACTAAAAAATATTCCAACCTCCCAAAATCATCAAATAAAAAATTTATACAACTATCTAACCTCACATCCACAGAATGATGAATAAATTAACTTCATTCTTCATATCTAGATACTATCATATTTTTACAGTACTGACTTTCCCAAAAGGGTTTAGGTGAATCATTGAGTAATGACACTCTATTAAAAATAAGGTCCTCTATATTTCAAATTTCATTAAATTATCTCACATTATCCATTAATATTACAAAAAAATCATAATGATACCATATTTATAACATGAATTCATCAATGGAGAAAACAATAATTGAAAACTCCACAGAAATTGATGTTCTAGTAAAAAATATAAATGTCTTCCTCAGATGTACTCCCATTTAGCAAAAACAAACCTCCTAAAACATGATCCAATGGAATGGTTCATCCTTAAAAAAATGTTGATGATCATATATCACTACTATGCACTCAAAAAACTCAACATCATCCCCAATATCAAAATCTCCATAGGCAAATTCATGGGGGTAATCCTGAAGATATAAAAAAATCCATTTAATGTGTATTATCACAACCCCATACTGTGAGAGATAAAAATGACATGAGATAGATAATGACCCCTTAATTATTCATCCTTTAAGATTCATGTTGGATACTAGAAACCAAGGAGTACAAATATTACTATTAGGTAAGAATTACCCTTTATAAGAATATAACATTTAAAATGTGATGATTTAACCATAATAAACTCCATGAAATATCTGTTTTAAAACAAAAAATCATCCCATAGTGATTTTGTAAATAAAACTAAAAAAAATTAATTGTAACAAATGTTAATATACAACAGAAACTACACAAATCAACTAGAAAATTTATGATGTTACATGATAGTAACCCCCAAAAAAGTCTATGTAATCCTCATAGAATCATGCAACCAATTTTTATATATGCATTGTGTGAATTCAGGTATACTCCTTAGGTAAAACGATGAATATCAGGCACAAGTGGAAAGAGTATATTATTGAAACCATGAAAAAATAAAAAAACCCAAATGGAACCTAAAATTTATATTAAATATAACATCAATCTAACCCAAGTTAACTAACCAAATAACACATCCCAATAATATAATATAATATAAATAACAAGGACTATACAGAACTAGACACATATTTCTCACTAATTACTTTCTCTCACACCTCAATGAATGACGTCCTAGAGCTCCCACCACTTCAGAATAAATAACATCACATCCTCATCACACTCATATAGGCCATAATTCACCACACATATCACTCAAACACACCAAGGCCATCAAAACACGTCACATCACACATACACACTCCTGATTTATGACTACACAACTGATCTTGAAGAAGCCTAGGACAACAAACCCAAACTCATTGTTAAGACACATCGGATTCCATATTACAACTCACCCAAACAGATATGAGTGATTATTTCATATAAGAGCAACTAAGGAATATCAGGTGTCCATTAATCGATCATACCACTGATATGTATGAAAATAAATTATTATAATTAATATGTGTGTGTTGAAAAATAGTGCTTGACATGGGTAAGTTTTGAATATAAATCATGAGAATACACTCTGTGTATATATATTTTGTCAGAAATCCCATAGTCTTACAAATAATTTTACAAAAATTACACCATCCTACTCATAACTTCCCCTACATTGATTCCACCTCTAAATGAATGACACCATACAATCATTGAAAAAGAAATAATTTATATTTTAATCTCATTCTATAATTAATCAATTATCTAGATTATTTATTTCTTATGAGTTCCATTAAACATCTTGTTTGATTTGTGAAATAATATGGTGATGATTTCATACCTTAGACATTCCATCTAATTCATTTCCAATTAGTAATTTTTGTTCATGATTAATATTAATTTTTCTATCCATACAAACAAGTAATCTAATAACGAACAAAACACAATAAGTATTATAATGAAACAATATCCCAATATCCATATCAATATATGTCTTCCATTATAGACATGTAACAAATCCAAAAATCTATCACATCCTTGATGAATAATCACACAACCACCACAGCCCCGCTGCAAAAACATATCCCAAACAATTCCCCAATACATGTCATATCACATTACAAGACACAACATACAATCAAATTCAAAAAGGTATCAAGGATTCCATTTAAATCATTTAATTATGATTTTATAATAGAATCCATATGATCATAGGGCATCCATTTTATTTATAGAATGTATGTGGATGACCGATTACATAATAACTAATTTCAGTAGGTACATAACATGTTTGTGTTCCTAAATCCTTTAACAATTTCACAAACAAGGACCCCAAATGGCCACAATTTTTATTTGTTCGTTATCCCATAAAATATAAAAAATCCATCAATTTGAAAAAAAATAACATCAAACATAATATTCACCTACCCTTTATTATTTATTATATACCAATTTAATAAGCTTTATTAATTCTGAATCATCATTGTAAAAGTGGATAATAATTTATATACCCATCCAGCATGATTCACAAAAAAGAAAGGAAAATGATGTCCAAAATAGAATAAATACGATATTACAGAGCCTTATTTCACAAAAATAAAGGTTTTATATACATTAGGAATCTTTCTAATGAAAGCACTAGCTAATTGAAACAACCAGGTTACCCGACCCAATGAAAGAAGGATTTTGGAAAACTAGTATCTATATAAAACCAGAGTGAAATATTGAAGGAATGATATTTTCTGTAGAATTATTAGATCATTATCATTCAGAAATAGATATATTTTTGAATTCTCATTAATGATAATATTATAAAGACATTGTGTTTTAATAATTTTAATTTATTTTGGACTTTCAATAAATTTATGATTTGATTGATACCTTCTAAAATTCCCTTAAAAATAAATAAGTAATTCATTATGGGCATTTATCAACAAAACAAATAGAAAAGTGAATAATTAGAAATAAAGTAATATTAATAAAAAAGTTATATACTATTGAATTCAGTCATTAGTTAGATGAGTCACCACTAAACGAATCAAAAACAATTGACTCACCATGAGATGAGCCCCAATAAAAAATATCAGCACTAGAAGAGTCACAACAAGATGAGTCACCACCAGATCATTCACCACCCTAAGAGTCACTTCCAGATGAGTCTCTTCATTGAGGATTCAAAACTAGATGAGTAGACAAAATAATATTCCAATCTAGACAAGTCACTACTAAATAATTCCACACCATGGTAGGCACCTCCATGCTGAGTCACTGCAAGATGAGTCACCACAATATGATTCACCACCATGATGAGCCACCTCCTGAATTTTCACAACCAGATGAGTCCCCTCCATGATGAGATGCCTCTTGTGAAGTCAATATTGATGAGTCATGAACACATTGGTCACCTCCATGATGAGTCAACACTAAAAATATAGATATTTTTTAAATAGTTTAAATGAATTTCCATTAGAATCAATCAAAATTTCCATCAAGATTCTAGACTACCACCAAAATCCATAATCATCATATATTTATTGAATAGTATTGGCCCAAATGGTCTGAAATGTTACATAAAATAACTCTCATTATTCTCATTTCCTAAAACATTTAAATCCAACATGGAACAAAATAGAGTATGACTCTAAACAACCATCACTAAAGATACCATTAAATGACATCATTATACCTACAACCCACTAACAAATAAACCCACTATCCAATACTCTGACAATATCTAAAAAAATGTACATCCCTAAACATTGTAATCATGGAATTCCATCCTACATATCAAGATAATGTCAACTATGAATGCCCCTTACTAGAAAATACGAGTTAAATCCCATCCTTGTAAAATGTTTCTTGATTAGGAATCATGTAGTCCAGTTTTTTCAAGATGAAACATTATCATGCAACATACAATGTTATACAAATCATGAAAAAACAACATATTTTATAACACATCATTGTTTTAACAACACCTCAGAATGAAAATAGAGAAGGTGAAATATCAAAACATATTTGGGTATGAGGATTGAATCTGTATCTCATGCTCTCAAGTACGATCCTATAATCACCATGTACCCATATAAAATATAACAGTGGACAGTACCATCCTCTCATTAGAATCTGTCTATGTTCTTAGATCTCCACATTATACTCAACTAATGACATGTCATCCATAAAATATCCAACACTCCCCAATCAAGGGTAGGGGATTCATCGTTAGGATATCAGTTGACTTGAATGAATTGGAAGTTATCATGGATCCTTAATATACAAAATGGTAAGAAAACCCAATATTCCACCTCAGCAACTCACACCAACACCTCAAAAGGTCCAAAAAACTAGGGTGAGTGCTTACTCTTATTCCTAATTCTCAGGGACTCACATTGCTGGTAAAACATCAAGAGAACCTGGTCCCCGTCATTGAATACATTGGTACCACCCTATGATAATCAAAAGTGTTCATATAGTATTTTAATGCATTCATAATCTCTCAAAAATATTTAAACACCTCAAATTTTGCCTTTCACTATTTTAGGTCCATGAACTGCTACCTCCACAACATCATTCTAGCACAACAGAGACATAGAAAATTGTCTATACAAAGCCTCCAATGAGGAAAACTAATTAAATAGTGATATATATTATTATATACAAGTTATACTGAAGGAATTTTATGTTCCCTTAATACTCTAAAGCTAATGACACCTTTCCAAAACATATCCTCTAGCTTTAGGTTTGTTTGTTCAATCATCCCATTTGTCTTAGTGTGGAAAGAAATGTTGATATTTTGTTGTGTTAAAAATTCATGTTGTAGACACCTTCATATTTAGGAGTTAAAACTTGAATCTCGATCCTATAAAATGGATACAAATCTCCATCAAACAATTCCATCTCATCTATTTACCAATCTTCCAAATCATCTACTACAACTAGCTCCTTCATCGATAAAAAGTGGGTTGATTTGGTCAATCGATCCATGATCAACCAGAAAACATCAAAACCTCCCAAAAATATGGCTTGACCTGTAAAGAAATCCATAGATATGTAATCATAATTCAACTTATGCAATTCCTAGGGATTCAAAAACGACAAAGAACATAATTATATACCTTTACCTACAAGAAATCCAAACACCCTTCCACAAAACACCACATCTTCATACATTATCATTGTCCACCAAAATGCAGACATCACACCATGGTATATCTTAAAATTATAGAGTGTATTAGATATTGTGAGCTATGAATCTCAAAAAAATCTATTAGGCATTACTACCAGCAAAAATACACCTTCATGAAATAAAATTAGGTTCATACTTTCCTTTGACTAACCATCTAGAGGATCACCAACTAAAACATTATCACACATAACCTCAACATTTGAGTCTCCCCACTAAGACACATTATCAAACTACAATAGTTAATAATGAAATTCCATCTCAAATAAATATCCCCTACCACCATAATCATTTTAATTGAATTGAAGGAATTCCAACTCATCTATCGCTCTCCAAGTATACTCATACTACTAAAAAAATACATTAGTGACATTCTACTAGAATCTTAATCCCTAAAAATATACATTTGGTAACTGATTTCTCTCTGTAATTGATGTATCCACAAAGAATATTGTTCTTCCCTTATAAATGCAGTGAATGACGATGAAACATGAATGAAATAAGGCATATTTCATTGCTAATTTCCAAGAAAAGAAAGACATTTGTTAACCATTATCATATTATTTATTTTTTACTAAGAAATAACTACTTCGACCATCATTGGTTCAACTAAAATCATTAATAATACAAGTCATGTCCCTGAAAAATGACCTATCGTGACCAAAAATACACATGGACAACTTTCTATAGAGATTGTGAAAACAATGAAACTCAAAAATATTTCTGAGATATTTGAAATTATACTCCTCTGACCATTACTGGATCAGTATTTTATCGATGAAGATAATGTAATCCAACTCTATGGACACACAAAACATTGTGTCCATTATGCCCCGGAAAAGTACCGGCACATTCGTAACACCAAAAGGCATGACCATGAATTCGATGGGCCCATACTTTCATCGAAAGGTTGTCTTTATGATATCACCCACATTCACTCCCTAATGGTGATAAAGTGACTGTAGGTTGATCATTGAAATCCATATTTCACCTCTTAGATATTCCAAAATAACATCTTTCATTGGATGTGGGTAATCTTTGGTCATTTTCACCTGATATGACCTCTAGTAGTCAATACAGAACCTCAAACTACCATCTTCATTCTAGTAAAACAACAATGGAGCTCCCCAAGGTTACATAATAGGTTGAATAATTCCTTTCTACGTAAAATCATCAGTCTAAATCCTCAACCCTAATAACAAAGATAGTACCTCCTGATATAGATCCATCACAATCGATAGATTTCCAAGCTACATGTCTATCACAAAGTAAACATCACATCGAGGGGGTAGTGTAACAAACTCAATGAGGAAATCATATAGGGATATCCATGAAAACCCAATGACCATTATATAACTTATCTCAAAATAGATCCACAACATCACATCCATCAACAAAATAAGGATATATACATAAGAACTATACACCAAATAAACAATTCCAAACTCCAAAAACCTCATGGTGTTTATGCCCAGATGAAAACATGAATCTCATATGTGATAATTCAATAACATAATTCATAATATACATCTTTTATATGAAATTAATGAATATTTTGGACTTCATATATGAAAATATATCCCTATTATATTGATAGATCCTTATCATCAGTTGACAACCCCTGACACATATAAAATATGCTTGTTTGGCCTCCGATTAGTATAGTCAGCATCAGGGGTATTATTAGCATCAATAAATCATGTCCCATAGAATTAAAAATAGTAAGAGACAAAAATATATGTGGATATACAGAATACAACATTGAAAAAACATCCATAAATGTTAAATTGACTATAACAACATTGCTCTATTCCATATATGGGGATGCGGCCTCCATAGCATGAATCTATCCATTCCCATCTCCACTCCCTCTTTGGTATTGATTTACAGCATGACCACTATTGGATTGAGCTCCCTGAGATTTAGTAATATCTCGAGGTGGGACTAATGTAGCCTCATCTTCACTAGTTTGACCATAATCCAAATTCCATTACTATTGTAATGGTATCCCTGGTATCATCTACTTAAGATGATGTTATACCTATCCACCATAGCCATACTAAGATTGATAATCCTCTGGGAATGGGTCCTAAATATGTATGAAAATTCCATAAATGAAAAATATTAACCCCAATCCCCTAGATATGAATGAAAACTATATTGTGAAAATGGAAGCTTTTGTGGTCGACTCCTATCTAGTCAAAACATCGAAGGATTGAGATCATGAAGATTACCAAAAAAATCATTCCCCTTGTGGAGCCCTATTGGATAAACTCTCAATAAAAACGAACACATTAGTGCTTCCATTTGATCGTCTCTTCCTTATTCTAAACAAACATGTGTGTTGGAATAATAAAATGTGTAACTTCGTTCTATATTGAAGCATGGAGTGCCTCCTCATGATTCTTTTCACATAATTCCTCCTTCAAAAAATGATATAGGGAGAATTGAAAAAATTATATCTACATAATCCCATTTCCCAACATAGACATAATCCATTACTAAAGGGAGAGTAGCTCATGTATATTCTCATCTATTATAGTCGATGAAAGGAACACATTACAATAAATATTTAGGAAGACAACACATGAAACAATTTTTTCCTTCTCAATAAGGTCTAATTTCCCCTAATTAAACATAGCACCTCATAGATTACAAACTAATAATGAGAACATGTAATCCATTAGAGATAGGTTTAGTCCGAATTTGATCTCTATATCATCATGAAAATATTCTGATTACATATGTATAACTCATCCCTCTTACATTTCAAGAAACAACATTTTAAAAGGTCACAACTTCCTCTTTAATTGATCAACATCTTTATCCAGATCAACACTCTATCGATCAACCATGTTAGCCTGG
Source organism: Viscum album (assembly GCA_963277665.1). Classification (NCBI taxonomy): domain Eukaryota; kingdom Viridiplantae; phylum Streptophyta; class Magnoliopsida; order Santalales; family Viscaceae; genus Viscum; species Viscum album. The sequence goes on from OY728158.1 coordinate 220,944,960, forward strand.
TAATCCTACACAACATGAAACACACATGGATGTCATCAATGAGACATAGTTTAAAGTGGTACAAATATTTCTTAATCCCATAAGTATGTATATTTATTATGATTCATTTTATATAATTGTACTCCATTTAATTAATTTTTTATTCTTTAACATTTCCCAAAAAAAATTTAAAACAAGAACTCTGGTCATCATTATACATGTACCTCTCATTATACTCTACCCTACAAGCAGACCAATAATTTATGGTTATTCAATCATCTCATAGTCTATGCATTGGGACATGGGGACGTAAAATTCCATTTCCTTTTTGGTCTCCCTATCCAATCCCATGCACTAATGTCAACTAATATTTTTTCCATACTGACCCATACAATCTCCACTCTTACTAACCCTAAACTCCATAACATCTCTCAATCCACAACACTAATACTACTATGTAATGAACCCATACCTCCAATGATACAAAAACGAATGGGGAGAGATAATAAACCCCCCCTATGTTCTTCATCCAATTTTCCCCCGGTTATAAAGTTGCAATAAGGGTGTAAAAATCTCACAATATGAGTGGAATTACTATGTGTACGTAAAAAATATCTGGATATATGATTAATCATACATAATTAACACCATGAAAAATATATTTGGAAACCATAAAACAACCCAAAATATATGGGTAAACTAAACTAAAATATATAGAAAATATCCAATGTCAATATCCAAAAACAAAACTAGAGTAGCAACACAACAATTTTCATGAGGTCATAACTAGTAACATTGAGCACGATCCACATAATCATCCTGAAAATATGAAAATAGTTTTTATTTTTAAAAGGGATTCATTTCAGTATAATTACTAGTAAAACAGAAGTATTTATTGACCATGTATAACGAACAAACAAATGAACCCACGAGAAAACAACCAAACCCAACAACACCTAAATAGGTTGAATAACCATAACCCCAACACACCAAGGTTCTCCTATCAAATAGCACATCCATGTAATAGAATATTATATAAGTCACACTAATGATAGGGTCCCCACACCATATTCCAAATAATTATAGGCTCCAACACTCCAATGTAAAACATAATTTCACTCCCACCTCTTCCATATATATTGCAATAAAAAAAGATCGCACACACCATGCGAAAAAATCACATGATCTCTCTCCCACACACATCAGGGACATTTAAACCCATAACATGATACCCTCACACACATGGACCATCATAATACATATCATCCTAGAGACACATGGGACAATACACAAAAAAACATCATGAAGACACATGGGTCCATACTCCATAGCTTGCATGAGGACACATTGGACATTATTTCATGGAATAATGTGTTGACAATAGTTGGTTGCCACCCATCTATCCTACCATTAGGATTTTGTGAATTAAATACCTTGAATGACTACGATGGTGTTAGTGAAATGTTATTGACGTGATCATGGTGAATATATAAGTCAAATTAATATAAATTTTATATAAATATATATATAAACACAATCCCAACCTATGGGTTTACCCAAACCCTAACCTACTCATAACATCCCCCTCGTTGATCCCACATCCAAATTCATAACATCAAACAAGAAAAGAAAAATGCATAATTTATATATGAATATCAAAATTTCATTAATACATTATCTAGATTCCCCAACTATGAGTTGTTCCATTATAAATGTTTTATAATTACATAAATCCCATTATCAATTAATCAATTAAACATTCCATTAAAATAGTTGAAATGTAATATTTCTATTACAATGTTCTTATTAATTTCTAAATTCATACCAACTAGGAAACTAAAATATAACAATACACAATAAAAGTAATAATTAAAAAAATAAAAACAATAATGTCTAAATACATCTTCCACCAAATCCCCATTGTACAACCATACAATAATTACGACCTTATTGCACAACTACAAAATAATCACATCCCCGGTTCAAAACTATATGTCATCCATTATCCCCCACATAGGTCATATCGCTCAACACAACACAAAATACTTCATATTTACCAAGGGATCAATTATTAAATTTGACATTGAAAATTAAGGATGATATCAAATAAATGGCATGATTTTAGTGAATTAATTTTATTGACTAAATGTTTGTGTTTAATAAATTACATAATAACTGATGTCAAAATACACACAACTACAATGTATTCACCAATACATAAACTAGTAAAAAATAAAGGACCCCTAATGGAAATGATTTTTTGTGGGTAGTTAGCCAAGACAATTTATAACATCAATCAATTCTAATAAAACAGTATGATCAAAATTCATTGTCCCTTAACCCGTTTTATTTATTTTAATCCATTCATATTATAATTCTTAATTCAGAATCAACATTATAGGAATTGTTAAATAATTATATACACATCCCATATGACATATAGTTATGAATGATGAAGGAAGTCATACGTGAAATAATCATGATCAGAACAACCTTATTTCACCAAAAATAGAGGATCACATACAACAAGAAATCCTCTTTGGAAAACAAAAAAATAATTTCATTAACCACATTACATGACACCGTGAAGGAAGGATATGGGACATCTTTTGTCAAGATAAACCATAATTGAAATAAATCAAGAATGATATTTTATTAAAAGATATTTGATCTTGAAGGTTCAAACATAGATTTACTTTTGAATTTCCATTAAAGATGATATCATTAAGAACATGTTTTTAAATATTTATCAGGATTATTGAATTTCATGAATGATAACATTGTAAATGTCCTAAAAAATAATTAAGATTTTCATTCAACACATTTCTCTTAAAAAAGTCATAAATTTTGAAAAACATAATAAACATGATAATTCAATAATAAAATAGAGAAATATTCAATGGAGTCACCATCTCGACGAGTCACTACTAAAATAGTCATCGCATGATATGTAACATCTAGAAGTGTCTCCACCAGATGAGTCACCACCAGACATGTCACCAAAAGATGAGTCACCCTAGGATGAATAACTGCCAGAAGAGTCACCATCAGAATTGAAAATGCAAGGGTATCCACTTTTATGGAGATTCACCTCTAGAGAAGACACTATTAGACAAGTCACCATTGGATGATTCCATTACAGGAGGAGCCACCATAATATGATTCAATGCCAAATGACTCACCGCTAGATGAGTCACATAAAAGAAATGTCAATGATAGTTGACTCACTGACAGATGAATTGTCGCCAGGTTGAATCACCACCATTCAAGTCACCTCGATATGATTCACAGCATGAAAAGTCTTCTCCAGGAGGAGTAACAATTCGAAAACATGGAATATATAAAATATTTCAAATGTCTCACCATTGGAATGATTCACATGTCCAAAAAATGCTCTAGACTAACCCGTGATATACCAAACATATTATTTTTTCAATGTAGTGGTCCTAATGGTCTAGGATATTACATTAATGGTGATATTTTTTTTATCCAACCATGGTGGAAATAACAACATATATTCTGCCTTTCCAACTCACCTAACCACCTTAAGAGGGCAAAAATATCCTATGATAATGATGAATCTACCTAAAAATAATTTTTTCCCACATCAAGGACATACTTCAAATAATATGTGGTCTATAACCTCAATGTCCAACAAAATATTCATGTGGGTGTTAGAAGGCTTATTGTCATGTTCTTCTTTTATCCTCTCACCAAAAAATATGAATATTTAATTTTTCACACTTCACCACATCATATAGAAGAGTTAATACCTCCCCAATGTACATCATGATAAAAATATAATTATAATTCCACTAATATCAATCCTATAATATAGTAGGGATAATTGATGAGTGAAATATTATATTAAAAGAGAAATCAATTAGAGGAAATTAAAAATTACATCTGCAATCGATGTATAATATGAAATCAAATAATATATCCTATTGTATTTGGAAAGTCTACACTATCTGTACATATGACTAAGGGTGGATGTTATTGGTTTGGTGAAACATAGTGCTGATAGCTTATTGCAATCCCCACCTATCTCAAGAAAAATAATTTTTGTCCATATCAGAGAAAATAGACCTTATAACTCCATGAAATCACACATACTCATCAACATAAATCCATATTAAAACATCTAAAATGATTTAATCATTTATATATTAGATCATGGATGGGTTTTTCAAAAATCCAATGATTTCCAATATAACATACTAAAATTTCTACACGTAGGGAATTCTATTCATGAGATCCAGTAATATTTTCTCCTATTACAACTAAAAAATTCCTAAATAATCAACAAACTTCTATTAGTGTATTAATTATCCTTTAACTATTAGGAATATGGACACCTTGCCATAAAATCATCCACTAACAACTTCACTATTATCCACTAAAAGATAATCATCATGCTAGGGTAATTCATGAAGCCTTTAAAATGTATAGAAAAATGTGAGATAAGAGACTCATGAAGGACTACATCACACATTTCTAGTAGAATAAACAGAATTATCAATTATAACATCTTTTTCCAACTATCCAAAGTCCATCCCACCTTAGCATCACTATATTAAACATAATCATGCCACAATGATACCTATGATAATTCACAATAATACTTATCCACTTGAATCATTATAGAGGACTTTACTATCACCATAAACAAGAATACTCCAATATAACCAACACTCTCATCCAATTGCATGGCTTATAGTTCCCCCATCATTCTCTATGAATATATAGTTATTTGAAAACGTATTATAGTATCATCCCGATTGATCACATAATACATCATTCCCATTTCTGATGGAGTAGATTTCATTAAAATCATTATCTTAGTATATAATCATCCAAATCAATTTCCACAGATTCATATCAATATGAGAAATTTTTTTCCTCATACTCTTCTACTCTGTGAAGAATACTATTTGATGACGAATTTAGATGTGACTCCAAAGATCCTACAAAAAGAATACTATTAATAACACCATAAAATTTATTTTAATTTTTTTCTCATGGTAATATAATTGATAGACCCATAATACATCACTTACAAATGTTTCATTGACACTCATCCAAAGACAACACGACAAGATTAAGAAACACCTCAAAAACCAAACCCATCACATAAAAATGAAGCACTAAATAATTAACCATAATACCCTAAATTTAACTAAATACATACTATATTTGATCACACTACAAAATACAATTTATTCTTAATCAGAAATATTAAAAAACTGTAATAAATGAGAGGAATTTGGTGAAATCCATGTATATTTGCTCATAGGCCAAGGAAACTTCGAACTTATACCACATTTGTGGGGTGAACATACAATACAACTACATTTAAAATCGCTTGGTCTACTACCACAATTAATTTCTTTCCTATATCCCTAATTATATACCCCTCTGATGTTGAAAACATAATCAAGGAAAAATATACATATTTCATGGGGATTCAAATGGCACAAAATACACATTCGAGAAGCTCAATAAGAACCTCCTCTAAAAATAGTTAGATAAAGATATAATTCATTAAAAATGAATAAATGATACAAGAATGTATGGAACATGGTGTTAATATTCCCTGTGAACAAAGAAAATGAAATATATAAGTATAAATGAATTTACTATAAACTCAAAGAGAATATACAAGCAACTAAATGACATATTATGAATATCTACAAATTTTACAACAATCTATGGAAATAAATAACCCAATTAAAATTTAAAAGACACACTAGATCATATAAATTAGTAAAATATATATGTGTTACCAGAAATAGGATATAATCTCTTGATATTAACATGATTAAACAACCAAAAATATATTCAAAAAAATATACTATCATAATATTTTTTAAATAACAACACTGGATCACCCCATGATAACACTGGAGCAACAAATGATAACAAACCAAGTCAGATAAATCCCTTCCAGTGTAGATATACATTCTATATACTTCTATTCCACAACACAAAAATTTCTATCCAATAATGATTCACCAATATAAGAATATCACTATGCTATAATTCAATCTTTAACTCAAAACCAGGTAGTGGGGGTAATGTTATAAACTATATATATGTAATGAAACAAACTAGGGGGTTCATGTTATAACAACCCAAAGAATACCTCTAGTTTAAAAGGGTATGGAGACAATCCATGAGTAATATTATCCCACAAATGGGTGTCATTTCCCAAATTACCAGTACACATGCACACTTCTCGAAGACCAAAATTGTGAAATTTAAAGAAATTAGTAATCAATTCATGAATAAACAATGATACAATCCGATGATTATGATTGGAATGTAATGTTAAATAATGTAAAACTAAGACAAAATAAAAGCCCAAAATAAAGAAAGAGTTTGTAGCCTAAATTCCAAAGCTTGTCCACAGAAAACCCTACTTGAATGATAGGTACCAGAATATTTGTCTGAATATATAGAAGCACACCTCAATTATATGGTTTCCCTCTAAGAACCACATAATCCTGTTCCACCTAGGACTCCATCTCAGAGTTAATTTTTTTCACCAGACATGACCCATGGGTGGAAATCCTGTGCAGGTGTGAGTAAAATTATCATCAGCAGGACACCTTGAAACACAATGTAAATGACCATAGTGGAAACATAAATAAAAATATAAATTCATCTCAACATAGTTATATGTCAATGACACATAAAAAAATAACTCTAACTATTCTTATAATGTATTTCAATTCTCAATTTCACATACATTTCCAGCTACACTGTTCTACTACGATTATGCTTGTTCAAAGATATCTCACTCCTCAATTTATCTGATTGTAAAAACATAGAATTGGTCAATATAAATTATCAAATTGAAAAAAATGTCTAGATAATTCATGATTTTCCAATTATACATTTTTTTTCTCTATGACATGATGTTTTGATAACACACAGTGTATCAGTAACACATTGTGATTTAGATATACATTAAGTACCGGTCACTCATGGAGTGTCGATAATTCATGATACCTCGATGTCACATAGTCACGAAGTCACAAAAAAACATAAAATACTAATAATTATACCATGAGCACTCCTATGGTCTTGTCACATAGAACATAAATAATTTGATTTGGATAAACATATGGGAGTGTACTTTACTCCAAGGGGTCACTGGGGGAATCATTGCACAACAGGAAACAAAATAGATGGTAGGGTATTAGTTTATGTGTAAATATTGGTCATATAATATCCAAAAATACTATATATGGTATCAAATATATTTTTTTGGGCCAATGGGACTCTCTATGAGAAACATTCTCCAACCAATTCAATGAAAAATCGAAGCCAAGTTGAAACTACGCACTTCAAAAATATTGGCCATCCCTTATGATTTGGAGGGGATCCTGCATCGAAACTTCAGTTGGAATGACCAAGGGTATGATCACAACCTATATTGTTTTCCTATATTATGGGAACATAATACTCATTTGAACCCTCCTTTTAATAGAAAAATATAACCCTCCCAACCACTTCTATACAAACAATTAACCCTGCAAGTCATATTAAAAGGACTATCTCATTGCAAGGTTCCATGATCCACTGATGCCTCATCAAAATGATACTATTTCAATATGTTATGGATTTTTTATTAAAATTTTCCGACCCGGGTCTGGTTTGGGTCTAATCCAACATGTCAGACTTGACATGACCTATCAGATGACCCAACCAAGTCTGTCCAACCTGACCTGGTCTTTTTTGGTTCAGTCTAGTCCATTGGGATTGGGCCGCTAGATCATCCTGGAAGCCTTGGCCTAGCTATGATGTGAGATGGTTTAGTCTATCAGATGTGGCCCAAATTAGATGTGTCCCCTTCTAGTCATTCCATTCCCCCTAGTATTTGTGGCCTCCACATCCACACCACTTCTGCGTACAACATGCCTCCTCCATGATAGCTGTCACCTTGTCCCCCACTAGTACAACCCCTCTGTCGTAGTCTCCCTCCAATGTGGTCCATCAAGGACCATGCTCACCACTGAAAAACTCCAATACTGGGCACTACAAACTCCACCAGCAGCTACCCCACTGAAAGCCTGTTTCAGTCTTGTGCACCCCAGGGACTAGCATGACCTTCCACAACCTACTCTCTCCCCCAACTACCTTCCCAGGGACATGTTGTACATCAAGGCCTTCTGATGCCGTAAACCACTACCTTTCCCAAAACATGACATTCTTCAACTACAAATTCTGTATTATATTGAGGTGTAACAAATTTGTTATCAGATCATTGATTAAAGATTAAAGGGAGAATAACTTGTAAATAATTCATGTATTGAGGAGTGATAGAAGGCTGAAAAAAATATCAAAGAATAGATCATGTCTTTGTTTCTATTGGAAATCAACCATTCATGTTATAAGTAATAACAACGAACATGAATAGACAGTCAAAATGATCTATCTCCCTTTTTAATCCATTCAACAATTTATCCATCCCACCACAAAGATCAATCCAGAGGCCTATAATTTTTTTCATCGGTCTGTATTCCACGTATAATTTTTCAATTGGGAAAATAAATAATATCATGAATTCCCTAACATAATTTGGATCATTCATGAATGAAGAATGGTTGTCCCTCCATTGTTTTGGTTGAATTCCATCAAATCTGGGTGTTTTTAATCAATATTAATCCACAATGATTCATTGCTCATCGATAAAGAGCTCAATATCCTTACCATAGAGAAATTATAGGGTTATGTGGAATACACTCAATTAATTAAAAACCATGTATTAGAAGATAATTTCTATTTTCATCATGAAAAAAATATAAATTTAAATTTTTTTACTGATATTTACATACCAAAAATGTCATTCATAGCTGGCCCACATCCTCTAATGTTAGCCACACCAATAGAAAACACCCCCTTACAAACTCAGTGGTGGACTCAAATTTCCATTAATGGTTACCATTTAGGAGTTGTGATTAATTTAATGGATATGATAATGATATTTTATTATTTTATTTATGGTTACACCATTTCCATGATTTTCCATAGTAGATCCATGTTGACTAATGTTATGTCATTTCTAGGTTAGAGCCCCTGATTTGAGATCAACAGTGCCCTCAGATTTTTAATATGGTTACCCACTATTTTTTTATTTCAATATTTAATAAATGGAATGCACATGTGATTTTAAATCATAACATTTTTCAATAAATTGTTTTGTGCACACCGGGCTCCAGAATCATGTGTTGCCTTGGAGAATTATCATATAATTTTCAAACTAATGTCTAAAAATTAATTTATGAATATTTATGTCATTATATTCTCCCCTCCTTAGGGATTTATATCCCAAAAATAAAAAAAACAAATGGTTACATAAAAATATGATCTTACAGAACATAAATCTGAGCCTTTATCTCTACCATGATATCCCCAATAGATTCTAGTTCCACAATTGTCCATGAAATGCAGGACTAAACCAGCCACAAAGAATACCCTATGTTGATACATTACCACCATATGGTTATTATTAAACTATTCCCCTATTAATGACATGTGATGACTCATTAAAATATCTCCTCAGCTAAGAAAAATTGTGGGAATCATGTTCCAAGTCCAACTACGAGGGTAGATCCATGTTGTACGACCCTTTTTTCAACTCTAAGTAGTGTTAGGAATGCGTTGATGAACATTGAAGATAGAATTTTTTCCTAGAAAACTATTTGAATACCTTATCGAGGGGAGACATGACAGAACACACATTATCCCTTCTTTTAATCTAGAGGCATCTATCACCTACCATCATAAGATTTATGATTTCATTGTGAAGTCCTTACCAACTCTTGGATGACATGAACCTTCATTGTAGACGCATGCACAAACTCTTGTCCCACGAGTGTTAACTATCCTTTGCCAGTACTTGAAGCGGGTGACCTAAATGGTTGATCATACAAATCCTAGAACGAAGACATAATATTTGTGGAGGGATTGTTTTTTTTGTATGACCTCTGCACCAAATATATGAGATGCTCACAACTATGGTTAAAACATAACATTCATGCCTGAATCATATCCTCCCAAAACGCAATGGGCCTCTCCATCTGGCCTTCCATCTAGTGATGAAACACCATGCTCATGTGAAATTCTATCCCAAACACCTCGTGTTGTCTCTCCTACAACCATTATATGAAGAACGGATCACGAAATTATGTAATACTCGATGGAACTCACTTAATCCAAACACTATCATGAACATATTGGTGTATCATGTTCTCTATTAAACTCTTCACTTGGATATGTGGGAAGTGGATCTACATGGTCAGTCTTTCAATAATCACCCAGATGGAATCGTTCACCCAAGATGTACATAGTTGTGACGTCCTAGACCCGGCTGCCCCTCAACCTGAGCCATGAGCCCGGTTGGCCACATGACCTCTGGCTTGTCTCACCATAGGATAGGAGATGACGGCAAGCGGAAGGGGTGTAATGGTAAGTCAGTGGGGAGACTGTACCCCCATGTCATATTTCACTGTGGTATATCATCAAGTGATTAATTAACAGAAGCACAACTAATAGATAAATAGGAGAAAAAGGGAAACATACAAATGAAACAACATAAGTAAGGATTACCCTAATAAATATACAAAACCCACATAGGAAGTTTCTGATACAAAATGGATGCATGGAATGTCGATACAATGGAAATAGAGGGCATACAGGCAATTCAGTAAAACAAAAAGAGAAAAAAAGTTGTCCATGAGAATCCCTAGCCTAGCTCGGTCCTCTGATCTAGATCTCTAGATAGAACGTACATTGATCAACAACTTGAAGATGGACCATTTCCCCAACTAGCACCTTCTGAATAAAAGTCTACACGGGTGCCAAGGAAGCGACGCAGGTAGGGTGTGAGACAAGTCTTAGTAGGCCACCACCAACGGGGTCTACGTGTAATCCAAAGAGGTGTTAATAAAAAATAGTGTGTAGTAAAATGCAAGTAAGTAAAGAAATGTAATAAACAAACCTCCTGCCCTGGTTCTAAAAGGACACCTGGTGGGTCTACCTGTTTCAACTCATGGGTGGTATTCTAAAAAATCAGCAGGGGTATATGTACATAGGTATAGGTTATCACGTTCACGAGGTAAGAATGCCTCTCATTCATGCTTCTCACATTTGTAATAATCTTCACCGTCATAAGGTATGAATGCCTCTCATCCACAAGAAGTGTAAATGGAATGGGGAAGAATTACTCCCACCAATAAAGGATATATAGGCATGGGGTAAGAATGCCTCCCGCCCTAACATGGAAATTCATATGGCATAGGTTATGAATGCTTCTCGCCCACACAAGGAGATCCATCTGGCAGGGGGTATGAATGCCTCCCGCCCACACATGGGTTATCAAAATCATGATAACATAGAAAGGCATAACCATTCACATCACAATATATATAAGGCAATCCATATTATATAATATTACTTTAATCGTATCATAATGAAACATATATTTCAATTCATTTAAGGGATTCCGGCTATCTCATTCTAGCAAACCTATAACAAAGTCATATCATTTGCCAAACATGGAAAATGCCTTTCGAGACATATCGTTAAGGTCCAAAGGTAAAAAAGGTCAAAATCACAAGGCATATCACCCATGGTTGACCTCTCCAGGTCCACACCTAATCTAAACACCCTAACAATGTTAGATTCAACAATCTCATACCACATGAGACATTTAGATATGAAGCAGTCATTTCAAATAAGGGGTTTGGTGAAAAACAAACCATGACACGACAATAATAAATAAAAAAGGAAAAAATACAAAATGTAAACCACGTGACCACCTACCTTAGATCTGTCGACATTGGTTTGCTTGATATCGACATCAGATTCATGGTAGGTTGGAAGAGAGCAGAGTTCTAGTCCAATGATCTGAAAAAAGGGCATATGATCCTGCATCAAAATTGTGAAATGAACACTATGATTCAACGAGGAAAAAGGGGTGTGTGAGGTAAGCCTTACTGAGGGTGATTCAACGCCTTCGATGGATCGAAGAATGATCACTGGATGAAGAATAAAAAAGAGAATTAGTGAGAGAGAGGTTTTGGACCTCAAAAGAGGGATCCCATCTATTATGTCCGTGAGAAGGAGGAAGAAGAAATGGATTTGGCATAAATAGAATTTATGGGGAAAATGGTAATTTTTTACCCAGATCAGGGTTGCAAGGTTTAGGTGCATGGTTTACCAAACCGTGCACAAACAGTGTGCACCTCCCAACCTCATAAACAAAATCATCATGGTTTAGGGGAACAGTTTACCCAAACCGTGTGCAACCCGTGCACACCTCCCTGCCTCCAGACCAAAGGCCGCACAGTTTGTCTGAAACCATGCGTAGTCCATGCGCTGGCCGATTGCCATTGTCTGCAAGCACATTTCTCAAACACATGGGCTCTAAACTAACCCCAGACACAACCTGGACCTTCCTTATGATGTTACACACATTAAAAAAGCTTAACATAAAGGTTTTAAAGACAAATTAACAATCTGTACCTTTTCAAATGAGTTGGGTCGTTACAACCTCCAGTCCTTAATGAAACTTGTCCCTGATATGGCCTTGTGAGGGTACTGAGGTGTCATTAATGAAAATATCTAACCATTGAGAAGGCATATCACCCTCTCACTCCCAGGTCTCATCCTGTACCCGACTGTGCTTCCATATCACCCATATAAGAAGAACATACCTGCCACAGAGTGTCTTCATGCTTCAGTCAACAATTTGCATCAGATACTCCTCGAAGGAAGCTTCCTTATCCAGTTCAATCTAATCAGGCTGATAAACATGATTCAAAACTAAAAAGTACCGACGTAGTTGAGATACATGGAAAAAAATCGTCCATGGCCAGATATCTCTACGGAAGTGCAAGCTGGTAAGCTACTGGTCTGATCCGCTTCATCACCTCATAGGGTCCTATGAAACTTTGTGAAATCATACCCTGCTTCTGTAAATGTCTCTGCCCCAACCTGGGTGAGACCTTCAAGAAAACATGGTTCCCAACCTCAAACTCAAAAGTTCACCAGTGCTTGTTAGCATAGGACTGTTATCTAGACGAAGCTATCTGCATACACTTCCTAATAAGCTATATCTACTCTGTAGTCCCCTGCACAAGATGTGGTCTTAGAACAGCTACCTCCCCTACTTCAAGACAACAAAAAGGCATGCGAAAAGGCGTACCATATATGGTTCATATGGAGCCATCGCAATGGTATCCTGGATGATATTGTTATAACATAACTAGACAAGTGGAATGTGTTTCTCCCATGAACCTCTTGAATCGAGAACACATGAACACAACATATCCTCTAGTACCTATATGGTCTGCTCAATATTTCCTTCAGTCTGTGGGAGATAGGTCATACTCAAAAGTACCTATGTACCCATTGCCTTATGTAAACCCTACCAGAACAGAGATATAAAATGAGGATCTCTGTCTGAGACAATAGAACGAGGTGCTCAATGAAGGCTCACTATTTACATGACATACAGTCTTCCCATGTCATGAACCCTAAAGGTCTCCTGCATAGGAAATAAATTCCAGGCTGTCGTCATATGGTCAATGATAACCCATACTGCGTCACTGCCATAAGGTGACCTAGGGTAAACTGGTTACAAAGACCATAGAAACATCATCCCATTTCCACTTTGGAATGGACAACAGATTCAAATGCCCTGTCAGATGCTGATGTTCTACCTTTACCTTTTGATAGGTGGAAAAAATAGGTGATAAAACTGGCTATCTCCCGCTTCACGTTAGGCCACCAGTATTGTTGTTGCATATCAAGATACATTTTGGTGATGTATGGGTGAACTACCCATGATGAGGCATTTAAATCCTTCATCAGCTCCTCTCTAATGTCTATTAGGACCCATACACACACAAGGGACAATAAATCATCACCTTCATCCATGGTCCAATCTATAGAGGAATCATTAGTGACAGTTTCTCATAGAACATGGCCCTCTGGATCTGATAATTGTCTTGCCCCAACCCATTCCAAAAGAGTAGATGTCACCGCTAAGGCTGAGAGAACAGTTTGACCCTGACCCTCCTGAACCACATCGTGCATCACCAAAAATAGGCCATCAGCTTGCACCCATCATTAGATTCCCGATCAACTTGTGACTGAGTTTTCTGACTCAGCACTTTGGCTACTGAATTTCCTTTCCCAGGAGTGTAGGCCAGTTTGAAAGCAAAGGATTCCAGGTACTCAACCCACCTATGTTTCCTGAGATTTGGATCCCACTGAGTGATGATATATTATATGATTTTTTGGTTAGTGAAAACAAAAAAATGCTCTAACAAAAAATAGAGTCTCCAACAGCATAAGGCATATAAACTGTTGTGAGCTCGAGGTCGTGTGTCAGATAATTCCTTTCATGAGACATTAACAGACGAGAACCAAATGCAATGACATGCTCATCCTGCATCAAGATATCTCTAAGAACGATACCTTACGTGTCACAGTTGATCGTATAAGCTCTTCCTAGCTCTATAAAGATCAGTATTAGTGCTGAAGTTAGTCTGTCCTTCAGTTCCTGATGAGCAACTTCACAAGGTTCAGACAAATCGAATATCACCTCCATTTTAGTAAAAGGTATAAGCGGTGCTTCTAGGCATGAAAAATCATGAAAGAACTGCATATAGTATCCAGCAATCCTCGAGAAACTCCTGATATCAAAGATGTTCTTGTTCTTCTCCCTAGATATTATAGCACTCACCTTCTCAGGGTCAACTGAAACTCTAGACTCAGAAATAATGTGTCCCATTAAGTGAACCTTATTCATTCAATAGTGGCATTTAATGAGATTATCATAGAGTTGACTCACTCGTTGTGTATTTGGAATGATCTCAATATGGGTTGCATGGTTGTGACTCGAGCGTGGATAGACTAAGATATCATCCAAAAATACAACCACAAAAGAATCGAGGTAACTGTGAAAAATCTGATTCATAAGAACCATAAACACTACAGGTGCGTTTGAAAGACCAAACAGAATGAATAGGTACTCATAGAGACCATAACTACTCATGAAAGATGTGCGAGGTATGTCTGATGTCATAACATGCACCTGGTGACAGCCCAACCTCAAATATATCTTTGAAAAAACCTTCAGTCCTCAGATCTGATTGATGAGTTCATCAATTCTAGTCAAAGGATACCAATTCTTAATAGGCAAGTTATTTAGCTTATGATAATCCTTGCAAAGGCGAAGGGTACCGTATGCTTTCTTCACAAAGAGAATCAGTGATCCCCAAGGAGATGTACTAGGACGTATAAAGACTTTTTCTTCCAGGTCCCCCAGCTGACTCTTGAGCTCCAGAAGTTCCTTAGGTTCCATCCTATATGGAGGAACGGTCAATGTTTCTTCACCTAGTATAAGATCAATATTCAATTCCACCTCTCGCAATGGAGGTAGACTAGAGAAGTCATCAGGAAAGACATCACTCAAATGCTCCACCACAGGAGGATAAGCAGAGGGTTGGAGCCCTTTGTCATCAAGATAAAGATTGGAAACTTGTACCATGACTCCACCTAGACTCTATTATTTTGGTCCTGGTCGTGTCACACTAAGATCATATTCTCCCTTATACATATGGGTGTCACCCTCTGGTGATGTAAAATCCACACTCCAATGATAGCAGTCAATACAGGCTCTATAGGAAACTAACCAGTCCATCCAGATTATTAAATAAAAACCTATCATATCCAAAAAATATAGGTTTCACATAAAACGTTAACTACCCACCTCGAGGAGACAATTCTGAAAACGATGAATGCCCTCAGAACGGGTACATAATGGGGTATCTAACATGATCATACCATGATATGACTCAACATTGAGGCCCAAGCTTCCAGTAATTGCCTCTGATATAAAAAAGTGAGAAGCGCATGTATCAAACAAAGAAGATACTAATATAGAGGCAACTAGAATCGTACCTCGTACATTAGATGGTCTAGTGTACTGCTCCTATGGCGTAGTCATGACTGCATACAACTGGATGACACCACGTCCCTGTGTCGCAGCCTATCTACCCTGAGCAGACCTGCCCTGCTAGGGCTGAGAGTCATACATCTGATTACCTCTGCCTCAACTGCTACCACTGCCTGATCCACCGACTGTATTCTAGCTTCCGGAATGACGTGATATTTCCGATCCAGTACCTGATCATGGAGTAGGTACAGATCCCTACTCACTGGGCCCCAGGGGAAAATACCTACAGAAACGATGGAGATGGACCAACCTACCAAAACTTCTGCACTCCACAGGATTTCATGTACACTGCCTCCTCATATGTCCTGGAAGCCCACATTGGTGACAGATATGAGTACCACCTTAGAAAAGGGTCTGACCACCATGGACACCACGAGAGTTCTCAAAAGGCTGCTTCTTCCCAGAAGCAGATCCACTGGAACCCTTAGGTGTTGAACCACCCTGGTTCACACTGTCTGCTTCTCTCAAATTACTTTATTTGATCAAATCCTGATTGACAATATCAGAAATAGTTGTCAACCTGAACATGTTAACCAGCGACCAGATGTCATAACACATCCCATACTCAAAACACCTTGTGGTCTTGCGATCATCAACAACTAGTGTAGTAGAAAAACACTGCAACTTAGTGAAACAATATGAATATTCCATGACTATCATGGCCCCTTATTGCATATTCATAAACTCCATAGCTCTGTCAGCCTTCATGTCTGGGGAAAGAAATAATCATAGAAGACAGCCTGGAAATCAGTCCAGATAATATCTCATTGCAGTCCCGACTGGGTGATGACATCCCACCACCTCATACCAGAACCACATAGCATAGAAGCTACGAGCTTGACCCTACACTCTGGATGCATCTCAAGAAGCTCGAAGATTTTCAGAATAGCTTCTAACCAGGACTCCACTACAAGTGGTCTTCCATCTCCCGTAAATGTAGGTGGATGTTGTGACTGAAACTCTTTGGTTAACTCTGCCATACTCAGGACATGGCACACTACACCTTGCATACTCTGCATCATAATCACCAAGTCCTCACAGAACAAGGCATCTACACCCATCACATAAATAGAAAGAGGAGCCACATGTGCCTCAATAGGAAGATCAACTGGTGGATCAGGACCACCACATCAGGAACCTGATCATTACCGCCCTCAGCGCTTGTGACTCGATGACGTCTCAGAGTCATAGTGCTAAAACACCAAAGAAATGTCCCAAAATAAGAAACGAATAAATTAAAGGTTGAACTCTAGAATCTAGGAAACTTACTAAGACTTCTTACCCATAAGATCACCTATCACACCCATAGGAATTCTTAGTAAAACCTAAAACTGTTCAAAATTAAATTAATACATTGATATGGAATTTCCCAGCCCATAAGGTACCATAAACCTCATGAACTAAAATATTACACACACATGAATTTCATTTCTCATTTACTTATGCTAATCAAGTAATTGAATTTTCATTAAGGGAAATGATTGGTTTACTTGGAAATTCATTTCACGATCCATAAGGGCCCATACACCTTATGAACCAAAGAGTGACACCCACTAAAACTAAATCATTCTTCAATCCACAACCTACAGGAAGGGTTTCCACATTTGAACACATATTAAAAAGGCATGAAAAAAAAACAACAAGAGATGCCCACTGAAAATTTAAACATGGCATGGAAAAATGCATGGCCTAATTATATTGTGCCTATCGTGATGCATGTTCTAAAGCATAACCCTCATTTCATCAGGTTGAACCCTGAAATACAAATTCGGACATTGAAAATCTCATTAACCACAAAAAACATGTGAAACACCCAATAGTGAAACGATATCAACAGTAAATAGAAGAATCAATAACAACAAAAAATTGGAAACTTGGCCCATACCCTGTACATGGGTTCGCGATGCCCAAGAACGACTCATGGCTATGTCCCTAAGCATTCCCAGTCTCCAAGTCTATCATTTGAAAATAGTATAGAAAGAGATAAAGAAAACCTCTAATACCACTTTGTAACGTCCCGGTCCCGGCTTCCCTCAACCCGTGCCCCGAGCCCAGTTGGCCACATGACCCCTGGCTCGTCTCCCCATAGGCCAGGGGCTGCCGACTAGAAGCGGGGGTGTTATGGTAAGTCAGTTCTGAGACTGTACCCCCATGTTATAGTACACAACGATACAATAGCAACTAATTAAATAGCGGAAGCACACCAAATGGATAAACATCAGAAAAAGGGAAACATACAAACCAAAAAACAGAAGTAAGGTAAAGCCCAATTTATATAAAAAAGCCACATAGGAAGTGTTTGATACAAAATTGATGCATGGAATGCCGATACAATGGAAATAGATGGCATACATGCTATAAAATAATACAAAAAAAGGACAAAAGTAGTTTATGAGAATCCCTAGCCAAGCTCAGTCCTCTTCTCTAGAACTCTAGCTAGAATGTACATGTATCAAAAACCTGAAGATGGAACCTTGACCCTACTAGTACATGCAGTTGTAAAGTCTACACGTGTGCCAAGGAGGCCGCCCGGGTATGGTGTGAGACATGTCTTAGTAGTACACCACCAACAGGGTCTATCTCTAATCCAAATAGGTGTTTGAAAAATAAACAGTGTGTAGTAAACTGCAATTAATTAAAAAAAGTAATAAACAACCCTCCCGCTCAGGTTCTAGAAGGACACCGGGTGGGTATACCTGCTTCAGCTCATGGATGGTATTCAAAACAATCACCATGGGTATAAGTACTTAGATATAAGTTATCACTGTAATGAGGTAAGCATGCCTCTCATCCATGCTTCTCAAATATGTAATAACCTTCACTTGCATGAGGTATGGATTCCTCTCATCCACAAGAACTGTAACTAGAATGAGGAAGAATTCCTCCCACCCATAAAGGATATATAGGCACGGGGTAACAATTCCTCCCACCCTCACACGATAATTCTTCTGGCATGGGGTAAGAATTCTTCCCACCCATACACATAGATTCATCATGTACGATGTAAGAATGCCACCCTCCCACACATGGGTTATCACAAGAATGTCAACACAGTAAGGCCTAACCATTCACATCAATATATATATAAGGAAATCCATCTTATATCATATTACTTTAATCATATCACAAGGCAACATACAATTAAATTCAATTAAGGGGTTCAGGCTATCTCATCCTAGCCAACCACTAACCAATTCATCTCATTTTCCTAACATGAAAAATTCCTTTCGAGACATATCATTAAGGTCCAATGTTGAGAAAGGGACAAATATCAAGGAATATCACATATGGTTGACCACTCCCACTCCACACTTCATGTAAACACCGTAACAAGGTTATATTCATCAATATCATACCAAACAAGTCATTTAGATATGAAGAAGTCATTTCAAATAAGGGGTTTGTTGAAAAATAAACCACGACATGACGATAATAACCCAAAAACTGTGAAAACCCAAAATGGAAACCATGTGACCACCTAAATTAGTGCTGCTGGCGTCGGCTCGCTTGATATCAAACTCAGATTCACTGTAGGATGGAAGAGATCTAAGTTCCAGTCCAATGAACTAAAAATAGGGCATATGAGCCAACATCCAAATAGAGAAAGGAATTCCATGATTTACCAAGGAAAGAGGGGCGTGTGAGGTAAACCATACCAAGGGTGAATGAAATCCTTCAACGGATAGATGAATAGTTTTCAGATGAAGAATTCCTAAGAGAAAGAGTGAGAGAGAGGATTCGGAGCTCAAAAGAGGGCTCCTCTATGTTCTTTCCACGGGAAGGAAGAAGAATAAATGGATTTGGCTTAAATTGAATTTAAGGGAAAAATAGTAATATTTTACACAGTTCATGGTTTGCACGGTTTATCAAACCGTGAACAAACCCTTTGCACATCCCTACCTCCTAAACAAAATCTGCACGGTTTGGGCACACGGTTTACCCAAACCGTGCACAACCTGTGTGCACCTCCCTACCTCTAGATCAAATTCCACATTGTTTGTATGAATCCATGAGAAGGTCGTGTGCAGGCCATGCACCATAGACTGCAAGCCCATTTCTCCAAATCTAGGGCTCTGAACCAACCCCAAACAATCCCTGGACCTTCCTTAGGATGTTACATACATTAAAAAAGCTTAAATAAAATGTTTGAAGGCAAACTAATGATTCATATCTTTCCTAAAGAGTTGGGTCATAACAATGGTAAAATAATCAAGATTTCCATTGTTATTATATTTCATTTCCATTCTATCACATCAAGTTGTTGTGTTTAACACACTGGAACCTATGGGACAACTATCACTTTCCAACAAGTAATGGATCAAGGCACAAACTCTACAACTTCCTCCTTCATACATGTCCACCAAATGGATATCATAGGTCCTAAAACATCTTCCATACACACAGATGTACTGCCAAATGGGATTTCTAGAACACCCTCAGAACATCATCATGCAATGCCATTGGTACAACTATTCACCCAATGAAAATAATGTGGTGCTCTGCAGTTATCAAATATCCATCAAGGGGATGACCTATGTACAAATGAGCACCTAGGGTCTCATAGTATATATATCAAATATATGTCTCCCTCATTCAATATATTGATAGAGGGGTAAAAATCATTGGTTGCAGGTAATTTTCTAAATCTCCATTAACATAGGGTATCTATAACATGACCAACTACTCGGATGACTTACATAGAAACTACATTTTGAATCACCTACTAAGATCCTCAATAACTATGTTCCACTTCCCATTAGTATAATGATTTCAAAGTCATAGTCCTGGAGGATCTCTAGCGACCACCTCCATCTAAGGATCAGAGACATCTGAGAGATGATATACTTGAGACAATTGTGGTTAGAGTAGATGATATATCATTCACCAAAAAGGAGGTTTCATCACATATACAATTTAACCACTACCACTTCTAGCACAATATCAGGTGACATGTATTTCTTCTAGAAACATGTGTTTTTGGCCCTATCAATCTTTGGAAAATTCCTATGAATAATTACAGAGCTTGATGTGATGACAACATGCCATTCCGAGCCCCGGTGTGCTCCAAATTAATTTCATAAAAATGTTAAGTATTTTTAATACTATTAATAAGGTAGGTTTCTGTCCTCTTCTAAATGGTAGATTAGAATGGGAATCTGAGGGTACAGTTGCATGCAGAGCATGCCGTTTACCCTAGGTGGGGTGTAAACATTGTGAACGCGAGGCTGTTGTAGAAAAAGGCGATCAGTGGAATTTTCGTAAATAAATGAAAATGTTTATTTACATGCTTCGGTTCGAATAAATACTAGATAGAATCTCAGATCACAATTCATAGTGTGTCATTGTGTTCAGAATGCTGTGTTTACCCTGGGGGTGCCCTAATCTTTTTCTGCGTCGGGTGCAAGGTCGGAGGCGAGTCGGGAGCTGGACAATTGGATGGGGAGGATTTAATTTAAAAAAAATAAATCTATCTCCCATCACCTCACCCTTATGAATATGACGGAGCATAATCTCCCCTTCCCCTCTTTGGTGTTGAACGAATCGTTGGACGAATCGTCGAAATGAGGTGCCTTTGGACTCAGATCTTCACGAATGACGCTCCTAGATCATGCAGCAGCAGTAGCAGCGGAGCATCCAAAGCGTCGAAAATCCACCAAAAGGTTTGCAGTTTGAGTTTAAAAATCCCAGATCTTTTTTATTCATTGTTTTTCTTCAAATTGAAATATGGGTTGTGTAGTATGGGTTCCAACATTTCCGAAACATGTTTCAGATTTGAATTTGGAGCATAGTGGTGCTCCCAGAAGTTTTCCCGTAAAAAAACCTAGTTTCTAGTGGAAGTAGTGGTGGATTATGGTAGAAGTCGTTCTAGATTCTTGCCGGTAGCAACAGATTCTAGCAGGTGGTGGTGGTTTGGTCAGGCGGCGTTGTGGTTTCCGGCGAGATAGGCGTTGGTCCGGCCTGAATATTCTGGGGGTTATTTAAACCCCCATAACTCACAAACCGTAAATCTGATTTGTGATCTGTTTGAGTAAACACATTCCTAGAATTGAGACAAAACTATTGGACACACATTTTGAATTTTATAAGTCATGGTTTTGATCTGGGGCTATGAAACGTTGACAATAATAATAATATTTTATTATTTTCAACTTCGATCTGCCATAACTCATGCACAGAGTGTCCAAATGACGTTCCATCAAGGGTGTTGAGATCCTTATTGTATGGAATAAATTTCAAGATATATTTTGGGTGTTGGGATATAGAACATTAAGTGGGCCCCATGAGGCTAGGTTCTGGAATTTGTAGAGAAACATGACTTTTCTTCCAAGTGTCTGTTTTGGACGATCGAGTAGTCGATCTTGTGGGTTTTTCAGAGGGGATCGAAATGGTGTGATCCTCCTGATGAGTTTTAGGATCATGGTGAGGGACCCACATGGATAGAATACAGTGAATATTACCTTGTTCAATGGATGTTCGTTTCGAGAGAGTAAATATTATACCCTGCATGTTTTTCCGCACAAACCATGATGGTGGCCACAATATCTACATAGGATGTCCACAGTGTGGCGATTTTGTGGTTCGCTCAGGTTTGTGACTTTTGGACTAGCAGTGGTTGAGGTTACTTCCTTGGTTCACTTCTATGAGGGTTCATGTGGCATCACAACCATGGAATGGGTTTGTGATCCCCTCGATAGGATCTCTAATCTGTTTGAGTTGCGGAATCCCTTTGGTGGGCCTATGGTGGGATCCTCTAGCTTCGCTACCCTAGATCGGGATCTTTGTATCGCACTAAACACTTATCCATGGGAAATGATACCCTATCTAGCAGGTTACCCCTCATAGGGTTTGTGGCATCATCGGGAATATGAACTACTACACATTGGGCTATTCTCAGTAGGGTTGTGGCATCATTGGGTATATGATCCCCTACTCACCCTGTTTTTTATAGTAGGGTTGTGACATCATTCGTTATACAATCACCTACTCATTGCGTGGTTTTGGTATGTTTGGTTAATTATCAGTTCGATCCCCTACTACAAGAGTTATACTAAATGGGGTTTTGGTATCTTCATGACCGCTGGGATGGGCGACGATCCTCTATCTGAGAGATGTGATTCTGTGGGGTGCCAGATCGGGTTGTGGTATCCCCATCGGATCTTGGGAGTGATCCCCTATATATGAGATCTTCAAATACCAGATTGGTTTTTGATATACCACAATGGGTCCTAGGTGTGATCCCCTATGTGTGAGATCATCGAATACCAGTGTGGGTTCTAGCATCCCCTAGCAGAACCTAAACGTGATCCCCTATCTGAGGAGTTTGGTGTTTTTTCTATTCCTATGAGACATTATTATTGATGATATATGATGAGCATGATCTATCAGGTGAGCATCTGGGATGTTTATGGGGGACCCAATGGACGGTATCTCTCAGAAAATTGTTATCTGGATGACAATGATCATTGAGAGTGCCCTCCTGGTTGTGAACGGTTGGTGGGGATGAGGTCGGTACCTCATGTGGCTTGGTGTGTGAGGTGAGTATATTTGGATGTTCAAGGCCTATGTTTGTGCATACATCTGGATTGAGCTGACTAGTTGTGTTTAGCCGATGATGGTCATGAGATGTAGTTTCTCTCTCATCTATGTTCCCTCTGGCTGGGATGAGTGGACTGCTGCCTTTTAGTTGATGTCTTCTGTTTTGGGTTTTTTGGGTGCCTACTGAGTATTGTTATACTAACCCATGCATGGGCTTTTCCCACACATGTTTGTGTCTTGTGTAGTGCACATGCCTTTCAACGGAGTCCCAAGATGACCCGGAGCAGGTGGAGCTAAGTGAGTGGGATTGACCATGGAGTCTTACCGGGGATGTGCTGAGGAGCGTTCCAGTGGTGCTTTTGGTAGTGTACCCCATCTTATGAGCTGGTTGGACGCCTCTGTAGTTTTCATTTGGTGGGCCCTGTTTTTCACTTTTTTTATTGCTGTTGCACACTTGGTTGGGATAGTTGAATGAATTAATTTTCTATTTAGTTTTATATATCTATGCATTGTTGCAACGTGGTGTGTGTGGGTGTGTGTGTAAATGTACCTTAGGCTAATTCCTCTCATGTGTGTGACAACCTACTCGATTCTAATCACCATCCCCTAGCCTAATAGAGATGGGCTTGGGTAGTCACGGATCAATCCCCATTGGGTCGGGTCGTCATAGAGTGTTATTATAGAATGATCCAACATTCGGATCTCTGAGCATATTTGGTTTAGTTGTGATTTTGTTTTTGGTTTCATAGCGAAAATGTCAAGATGTTTTGAGTTCATCATTCAGGCCAGAGACTCCAGTTTTGATGTAGCATCTGGCGTATCCATTCACTAGGACCCTGATATCCTTCATTTTGACTCGGGATGTTTGGATAGTAGTCGCAGGGAAATAATGGTACAAGCATCATATAGGACTGGGTTTTGGGATTTTCCTTGTCCTTCTAGAGTAAGCACTGTAGAAATAATCTATGACCATTGTGCATCTTGATTGTATTTTAGGATGCCTCCACGATGACTTCTATCAGGGGTTCCACAGTGTGGTTGTGCTGATAATCTGCCCCGAGAAGAGCCCTTGGGACATGGTGCAGGTTCTGAGGCTGGACCACCCGGTGGTCCGCCCAAGGGGCCACCACCTGCCGCGCAACTGGTATTTCCACATTGGTAGGATGAGGTTCCGTGTAGGATAAATTTGCTATTCACGTTCCAGAGGTAGAGAACTCTAAGGTTCTGAGGTGATTCAGACCCCCAGGCAGCTTATGACTTGCTTGAGGTAGTCAACCAAGTTTTTCGCATGGTGATGACTCCTCCTTATCATATGGTGGACCTAGCTAAGATATTTCTACATGGTTAGGTCGGGCGATGGTGGATCCTAGTGATGTAGTCCCCCAATGAGGAGATGCTCACATGGTCAGAGATTGATCATCTCTTCAAGGAAGAGTTCTATCCGGTTACGCTGAGGTCAATGCAGATTTAGAAGCTCCTGTAGCTTCGGTAGGAGGGCATGACTATTTCAGAGTACTCAATGAGGTTTACAGAACTATCATGAAACTCCCAGAATATGGCTCGAGACACGTTCTTTAGGGATCATACCTTTGAGCTGGGCCTACGCAGAGACATCCAGGCAGGTGTGGTTTCCTTGTGTCTTCCCACCTATACTGGAGTGCTGAAGTGAGCCTTGGTGGTGGAGAGCATTCTGGAGGAGTAGATTTAGCCCGTCACAATTGGTCACTTGGTAGCTGAGATGTTGGAAGCTGGTAGCCATTGGTAGACATAGGGGTCTAGGTGTGGCCAAAATTTCAAGAAGTGACCCTAGGATTGATGATATGAGTCTCAAGGCACGTAGGCCAGTTTTGGCCAGCCGTAGGAGAGGCGGTGTTACACTTGTTACGGTTTGGGACAACGTTCTTGAGATTTTCCGACTTGTCATGCTTCTGAGAGGGATCTGGTCGATAGGCCGCCTTGGCCATGACAATGTCTTGAGTTTGGAGGTATGTAGGGTGGCAGGCGTGACGAAGGAGTCAGAGCAGCAGTGGGAGGTGGTATGAAGTATCAAATACCGCAACCACCAAACTAAGTGGTCCACTCCATGATCAGTGAGTTGGAGGGAGAGGGAGAGGACAACTGCATTACCTAGAGGCTATTGACCTAGAGGCCCCGTAGATAGATAGAGGTGCACCTTCTGTCTTTTATAATTTTTTCAATAGTTTGATAGACATTTTTTAGTGGTACTGTTTCTTTTCCACTGGTTGCTCGAGTATTGTTCAGGGGGTTGGTAAGACCCTATGTGGGTTTTTTATGTGCATTAAATGAATTATGAAAGGGAATCCTTCCCCCACCGAGAAACGTTTTTCTGACACGATTACAACCGTGCGGTCGAGTCAGTGCCTCCCAAAACGGATAGTGTTTGGTGTGGTGGATGAGTCACTCTGACTTGTGTGTCCGGTCATGGTTGTGTGTTGGAAAACATGCTAGTGTAGGAGACCCAGTCGGGAGTTTAGTTTCTTACCCCATACTTATGGATTTTCAGGGACAAAATTTACTAAAGTGGGGGGATGTAGCGACTCATATTTTTGGCTCTATCAGACATTGGGGAATTCATACAAATAATAATATATATATGCGTGATGATGGCGTGAGATTCTGAGTGCCAGTGTGCCCAGAATTAATTTTATACAAATATTATGTATTTTTATACTATGCATGTGGCGTGTTTGTGCTAACTCCAAAATGTTAGCTCAAAATGGGAATCTGAGGGCATAATTGTGTCCGAAGCAATTCGTTTACACTCGGTAGTGTGTAACCTTTGCCAGCACGGTCCTACTGTAGAAAAAGGTGATTAGTGGCGTTTTCATAAATAAATGAACAAGTATATTAAAGTGTGCCAGTTCAAATAACTCATGAAAATAGTCTCATATTGAAATTATGAGTGTTTCATTGTGTTTAGAATGATGTGTTTACCCTATGGGTGCCCTAAACTTTGCCTGCACCAGGTGTGTGGTCAGAGGCGAGTCAGGAGCCAGATAGTTCGATGGGGAAGATTTAATTTTTAAAAAATATTAAATCCCTATCTCCCTTCACCTATACCTTATGCATACAATAGAGAAGAATCCCCCTCTGCCTCTTTGGAAATGAACGATTCAAAGGCCAAATCGTAGAAACGAGGTGCCATCGGACTCGGATCTTTACGGTGGACGCTCCCAAATAGTGCAGCTGCAATAGTTGAGCATGCAAAGCATAATTGATCCACCCAAAGGTATGGAGTTTCATTTTTAATATCTCTGGTACTATTTATGGGTTTTTTTCTTCAAATTGTCATAAGGGTTGTGTATTTTGGGTCCTGAACTTTCTGAAACATGTTTCAGATCGGAATTTGGAGCACCAGGGTGCTCACGGTGGCTCCCAGAATTTTTCTATTAGAAAACCCATTTTCTGGCAGATGAAATGGCAGGATATAGTAGGTAGCGAAATATTCCGACAGGTGGTGGGGGTCCGGCCAGGTGGCATGTTGGTTTCCAGTGAGACAGGCGGTGCTCCGTCCAGAATTTTTTAGGGGTTCTTTAAACCCCTGTAACTCACAAACTGTAAATCCAATTTGTGAGTCGCTTGTGGAGACACATTCCTTGCATTAAGACGGACCCTTTGAACCCACTTTTAAAATTTTATGAGATGGTGTTTTGGTCCGAGGCCGTGAAACGTTCAAAATAATAATAATATATTATTATTTTCTACTTCGATCTGCCATAACTCCTCAATGGAGTTTCCAAATGATGTGTTGTCAGTGACATTGAAAACATGATGGTATGACAGACATTTCATGATAGTTTCCAGGTTTTGGGAATGAGAACAAGGTGTGGGCCCTATGAAGCTAGATTCTAGCATCTTTGAATAAAAATCAAAGCCATTGAAAAGAAAACTGAAGATCAAGGTTATCTTCAAAAACATGCAGAAGAGGATCACAAGGAACTCATGATGCTCAAAACCACAGTGAAAAGATGATTTAAAAGGATAACAAAGGATAATTTCATTTCAAATATAATCTTTTGAGGTATTCCCTTGTAGTAAAACATATTTAGAACCTAATGAAATTTTTATTGCCCATCGTGTGTATTGGTTGTTTAGTACAAATCTTTCAGGTAGAATATTTTCATTCCATTCCCTATATTTCTTTTTGACAAACACAATGGGGGAGAAAGGAATGTAAAAAATAATACTAAGTAAAGAATAAATTTCCCTATGTAAAGGGGTGTTCATCTAATGGGGAGTGTTTTTCATGAAAATTTCTGTAACCAAAAAACTAAAAAATCTCATTCAGGAAACTCAGAATACGATCATTACAGACTTCAACGCCTAAGAGTGAGTTAGTCATATTCACTATGATTCATAAGTAAATGGAGATAAATTTTATTTAAAATTCAATAAAATTTATATGTCCTTATATTCTTGTATGGATGTTTGTGGTCTAATAAAAGGGGTAGACTGTTCAGTTAATAAGGTTTCCTTATGGAATTTTCATTCCTCCATGTTTGGGGGAGATTGTTGAGTCCATATGGTTTCCTTTTGACATTTCCATTCCATTATGTTATGAAATTCACAAAAACCCAATCATAATGAAAATTTCATTTTCCCTAATATTTACCTTAATAAGTAAAATTTCCCTTTCCCCACGGAAAATTTATCCTTACCATGTTTTCATTGTTCATGTTGAAACCTAACTCATTTTATTTCTAAGTGTAATATTCGAATTCACATCTAAAACCTAGTAATCTTATAAATAAGAATATATAGAGTATTCCATTTTTAGGATCCAAATTTAGGTCAAAAAAATTCTATGTTCAGATTATGAACATTGTAAAGTTCAAACTCTGAATTTCCTGAATTAAGACTCTGAACATTCTTTGGTCAGACTCAAAATTCCATGAATTCTTACTCTAAACATTCTATGTTTAGACTCAAAATTCTATGAATTCAGACTCCAAATTTTTTTTGAATTCGGATTCGAAATTAATTAGAATTCCACCTCTGAATTTTTTAGAATTCATACTCAGATGTCTATATAATTCTGATTTCGAATTCTTGAGAAACAGAATTCAAATATCGTTGTAAGATAGACAACAAAGGTTATCATGCCTAAACTCGACATTTTATTTTTCCTCAGACTCTTAAAAATGAATTTTGCTGAGAAAACATATTTTTACTTTCCCTGGTAATAAGTATAAAATGATTTAATGCATTATATTATTTACTAACTGTTGTTTGAGTGACACTTATACAAGTCCCTCCATGATTCATGGAAATATATGTCCATTGGATGAGGGAGTCGACCATTGAAGATGAGCCTATAAATAGGATCTCATTTGAAAGAGATCAAAATTTCTTTGAGAAATTTTGGACATTTGGACAACTAATTAACTTTTCTACCTATGTATAGATTACATACTAGAAAAAGAGGGTCATTCAACTCTCAGTGCTTTGTGAAGATGTCATGAACAACTTGTTCTGCTGTGAAAAACTTTTCAGACTTAATTCGTGCAGACTCTAATCGTGTTGATCATGGGCTTCTAGGTTTAGAAGACAGTGGTTTATATTGCCTTCTAAATCAAGGGCTTTCAAGGAATGAATGATAGACTATGATATTTATAACAAGTAATTACCCTGGTGTGGGTAAGACTTACATTCTTGAAAGTATAAATACTGATAACATTATCCAAGGTTCTTGGAGACCCTAGTATTTGGGATAAAATATTTACGACTTGTTATTTGTAGTGTTTCAAGTATTTTTTCTGTTGTATATTCATAAATAAATAAAGTACAAGTAACTTATAATTTCCCATACTTGTACTATGATTATATAATATTCTATACACAATAATTTGGAATCATTGTTTTGAAAACTTTTGATATGTTCTATTTCTAGAATCCGGTATGTATGTAGATTTAATTTCATTTTTAGAACCACATTTCCAGAATCTCATTTTCAGATCTACATTCCCAGAATCAAGCATGTTTGTATAACTTACAGTTCATGTGAATTTACCTTGAATAACTTTGTCAAACATAAAAGGTTTTAACAAACATAAAAGGTTATGAAGGAATTTTTTTAGTATACAATTGAAACACTCTAATATTTTTATAATCTACAACATTATTTCAATACAAAAATCAGTATCAGTGATCCTACAATAGAGACTGATCTGTGGGCCAATCTGTTTGTTGATTGGTCTATGTTCACTATGGAATTTAGGAATGGGGAAAAAATTACATCACAAATTCCCTACCTTGATTTATTCCAATCATTGATGAATAATAGACCTTACGTCATGGTCATCAGTGAAGATATATTGAATCTGAGTTTTGTCATACATCATCGATCCACGATATTTTGTCTCTCATCAGGAGATAGATTTGTATACAATATTTACTAAAATTCCATGATTATGGTGAAAACACTAAATTCAATGAAAAAAACATACTAAAATATAATTTGTTATTAAATTAGAAATTAAATATTTTTATCATGATTACATCCAAAAACTATCAATCACAGCTGGCCTAGGCGAGCTGATGTGAGGCCTCTCCTAAGGAAAAAATCCCCATACAAACTCAATGGTGGTCCCTAATTTCTAGTCAGAGTTATAGTTAATGAGTTATTAGTTTTATAAAAAATAAATCAACATTATTTATTTAATTTTACAATGGTTACACCCTTTTAGAGGTTTTCCATTGAAAACCAATTCCGAATAAAGTGATGTTTCACATTAGGTAAAGCCACTACAACGAGAAAAATGGTTCCCTCATATTTTGGATAAATTTACCTACACCAATGTTAATTTTCTTTTTTATAAAAGTCATGAGAACGTGAAATTAATACAAAAAAAAATTTAGTTAGTTGTTCTGGGCATACTAGGCCTCAGAACCACACACTGTCTATGTTCTTGGTCTCTATATTTTCCCAAATAATTTATCAAATACTATATGGTAAATCAGATCCATTATGAAAAAAATCCAAAAAGTCCACATTGAAACTACTAACTTCCGCCATTCTAGTATACACTATTATGATAGACTAATATTCCATTAATTATATAAAGGGTTATACATGTTTACAACCCTCATAATAACCTGTCATTCAATGAAAAATCCCAAAATGGAAATACAAATTATAGAATATGAAAATATTCTAATGAAATTTGATAAATATAGAAATAAAATCCCACATGTTGATTCCAAGGATAATATCATACTGATTTTTCTAGAAAAATAAAATTTCATCACATTACTAAAATATCCCTCCCATTATTGTATACCCCCAACACATACCATAAAATTTGTTCTGGCCTTTCGATGGATTAGTGAGCAATAGGGTCACAACAATCATCTCATCATCTAGTCTAATAGCCTAATTGGAGTAGGTGAAACAATGGAGTCTGAACTCCATATTAAAACATGGAACAATAATTGATTAATGAAAAAATTACCATTTCTTGAATGATCTTATAGCCCCCTATCACCACTAGTTCCATCACATGTAAATAACCTTTCCCACATCAAATACCTCTCTCATGATGGCAACCTATACGTGCACACTTTGTTCGATGTTTCTCTACATGGTGACCATCCTGAGGACTACATATACACACTCCATCATATATTAGAGTATAATAAACATACAGAAACTAATTGTAAAATATTCTAACCGTAAACTATTGTTGAGGATATTTCTAAACATTTTTGCCTCTATAAATTGGTAATGAATAAACCAAAGACAATAGTTTGGGAAATTTAAATGTATACCATATATAAATTTCACTATATATGATACCCAATTAAATGAATAAGTAATCTCACCCAACAAGTAATAATGCAATCTACCGGGGTGGACTACCCACTGGTAAAAATATCGATGGCCCTAGAACCTATGATCTACCACTGTAAACTCTTCTCCTTGAGTAACCCTCCTAATTCACATATCATAGAAAATATCCGAACATGTGTATCTTCATGATCACATTATCTTTCTCATAAACCTCTTGGTATTTTAGAAACAAAAAATGAATATATATATATATATATATATTAAATTGAATGAAAATGATCATTTTAAAGA
Source organism: Viscum album (assembly GCA_963277665.1). Lineage (NCBI taxonomy): Eukaryota > Viridiplantae > Streptophyta > Magnoliopsida > Santalales > Viscaceae > Viscum > Viscum album. The sequence continues at coordinate 220,976,612 of OY728158.1, forward strand.
CATATCACATGAGAATCATCGAATTGGAAAGGTTATGGGAAAATGAATCTTGTCATTAATCTATTTTCATATCCCCACATTGAACTACTCCCTTGATAAAGAGAAAGAACCCCCATAAACATCACTACAGTCATGTTATCTAAATGAAAATATACATTAATATTAATAAAAATGTTGACAAAAAAACATGTCTCTTTATGGTCACCCAAATAGAACATTCACCACTCAAAAGCATCATCCAACATCTGATTGACTACAATAGAGACTAGGTGCCCCATTTTGGAATAAATCAAACCAAAATATTTTCCAGGATCCTCTATCAATCTCACTATCTCTACATATGGAACACTTCATTCATTCTTACAGAAGGAAAACTGGTGATAAGAGTTAAGTATCCACTTCCACTCTTCATCATCCTCATAATGATATAACCCTATAGATATCAAATACATCCACATAGTAAACCACTACATCCTAAAAAATACTCATATGATTACCATGGTACATTGTTGAAATAAGAAACTATGATTTCTTGTGGTTTGTATTATGGAATTTTTAGTATGATTTATTTAATTTTTTTATATTACATCATCATTCCCAAAACTATGACCAACCAATTAACTTATGAAAATGAGTAATCAAGATTTTATGTAGCTCTTGTGGTTTCAAACTAGAAAAAATATTCCACAATAATTCTGTATTAAATAAACATATATTACTGGAATTAGATCATGGAGGACCTATAAATCATTTGCATTAGTCATTATCCTAAGACTATGTCAATCTCTATGGTAAAATGTAAATTTTTCCATACCAGTGCCTAAAATCCTCACTATTATATACAAAAAACTCCCTCCAATAACTCAACGTTGAACTCTGATACCACTCTTTTATGACAGCCTCCCAATATAGAATGCACAATGAAGGGAGATAGATAATGAACCCCATGTCCCACCTCCATTAGTCCCCTATTTGGAAATAATAACGTAAAATAATGAAATATAATGAAATTTTAGTTATTTAAATATATATTAATATAAAATCATGATATAGAAGGAATCTACCACATGTAACTCTATTAAATAATTTACAATGAAGCAAAAATCATCCCTTAATTAATGTATAAGTAAAACCTATATGGTTAAAATTCATCAAATTAAATGTCCAAAAGAAAAGCTAATGAAATCTTAAAAAACATTCACATTTTCTAATATTGAAATATCAAACATGTTCTTGTAAATCCTACTTTTCAACTAAAAATAGATGTATATAAGTATGGTGAGTATAGAGATATATTTAGTTGGATAAATATTGTCTCCCTTGAAAATGTGAAAGAGAAAATTTAATGGGACCTTATGAAAATAATAGATCTGAATGCACTGAAACATTTATAATAAAAAATTCCTACCTAACCATATAATTCTCACTAAATAATGATATCCATGGATAATAACCAAATGTGATACATATTAAAAAAATTGTTACATCCATATATTTAAAATACATTTTATTATTTCAGACCCACAACATTGTACAACCTCACACTATCATATTTTTCAAAGAACAAATACCACAACCCCAAAGAATGGTCACATCACATCAATCCGATAGATCCAGTTTTTGATACATCATGACAACTATAAAATTTATATTTGTAGGATATCATGAATAGTATGTAAATTTACCTTGTCCCCTTCTATATAATATGCTTGAACTCCTCTATAATCCACACCAAAGCATTGTTATATAACATCCTTCATGAAGACACTGATTTCTCCTCCCCAAATCACAGACATATAGAATCCTACCCAAAAATATCATAGATTGCCTAATTCACTAATAAATATCCTTACATTATTTTTTATGAATAACTACTCTCCATGAAGAGACAGTGTGAATGAGGAGGTGTCCAACCATCCATCATTACAATCAAAATGTCGGTAAAATACACAACGTATATGGATATGGGTGATGGAACATGCTGGTTGATTTTGGTGGGGTGAATATAAATATAACATTTAATATATATGTATATATAATATTTTCCCACAATTCCATCCTATGCATACATAACAATGAACTAGCAAGATAACAACACGAGGAACCATCCTCACAAGACTTCCATATTAACTTCCACCAGTAAATATATATCGTCACTCTTGAAAACCCAATCCAAAACCTCATTATAATTTTCAATAAAAATTATATTATCCCTACAATTTTTTATACTCACAATCAATTTTGACATTTTTCCACATATACCATTTTATTTCAACATTCATTAGAAATTTTAATCCCATTAGCCAAACTGGTCAACAACAATTTCAATTTAATAATAATATTATTTTCCATTACTAAATGGAAACTAAAATAAATATAAAAATAAAACAAAATATGTTCATCCTCATTAAACCATCACCATGACTCCACATAAAAACACCCAAACAACGAATTCACTATACACTCATGAAGAACATGAAAACAATCCATCACCTGGTCATCCCAAAGAAACATCCAAAAAGCAAACACCCCACTAAACCTTATTCAATAACACATCACACATACATTAAATGATTATATTTAATAAATATCATTCCATCAAATTATACTTCTTAATGTTTGTGCATTGCATCATAATACATAATTCAAATGATAAATATTAAAATATATATATATTTGATTAACAATATCTATTTAAATTGATTCAAAAAAATCATTCTAAATCAATGTTCCATAACTCATTTCCAATTAGAACAATAAAACTCTTCCAATGATAATTATTTTTAATAAGAAATAATGCCTGAATAATCATTTAAATATTACAATAAACAATATAAAATATTATAGATCATCAATTTTTGGGAAAATACTAATTAATATCATTCCATTGTTAGTTTCTCTCTCTATGATAATCATAAAAATATTTCAATTAAAAAAATATTAATAAATATTATAAACCAATATTCATGTTATAATATGTTATATATAAAAACAATTCCCTAATAAGAATAAATCATATAAAATTATGTAAAAATTTTTGTCATTCCCCATGAATTATGAATAATAAATTTAATATATTTATTTTGTGGATACATACCAACTTCACAAAAAAATATAATAGATTGTATATTCTTTTTATTATACACAATGTGAGAAATGATAAATCCCCATACATGGATAAAATAATAATAACATGATTTTTTTGAATAAAAAACGAGGTAGATCACATGATGGAATCACTGGTGACTAATTCTAGAACCAATAAAAATAATGTAACAGAGTCCAAGGTAATGATTCATATCTTATAGTCCTGATTAAAATCATTTTAAAATTTTCATGTAATGATCATAATTTTAAAAAATTTACGATAGGGAGAAATAATTATTTCATAGTAGATATCGTTTTATTTTATAATTATTGATGTTATCATTAAAATTCATGGGGAAGGAATCTTTTATAGTATTATTTATCATAAAAATTATAGGAAACAATTATCTTCAATGAAATGAAATCTAAATACCACTTATGCACACCAATTGAACAACCATATGTACATTTGTTTTGAAAAAAACAATGTGGGTGGCCTCATGTTGTAAAATGACTGACAAATCCTAAATCTCAAGGAAACCATTTTCATGTAGGAAAATAATCTACATGGATGATTCATCCATGTCATCGATTAATGAATTTGATCACTGAAAAATCTGATACACATATTTGATACATCCATGTATCAAATAAACATAATTTATCTATATAAATAGTAATTAAATGTATCCAATACAACTAGATAGAGAATTGATGTAGTTTATCCATCTATATACCAGATTCATGTAGTTGACTTGGGATTGCTTCTGATTCATGTATTCAATCTAGTCACATAGATGATCCAACCTCATTGGTTATTCATGTAGTTGATCAAACATGAATCTAATTTATCTTCATTAATCCATCCACATATCTAATTCAACTGGTCATTAGAACAAACAACTGACTATTCCAGTCAATTGTACAACAATCCAACATACAATATGAAAAAAAAAATTGATGATAAAGAATAATGAAATTTTAAAACATGTCTCCATTATATAATAACATATAAGAACCATAGAAAAAGACTCATAAAACCATCCAACATCCAAAATGGTAAATATAAGTGGATATGAAGGCAAAAGAAGTACTTATAATACTTAAATAATTACATCCCCTATTGTAGTCACAAAATCAATCATTATGGGAGATGAAATTCATTAGGATATTCAAATCAATTATAATAAAAATATAATCCCGGATGAGGTAATTATTACACAAACATAGTGAAATTTCAACTGACACCAAATCAAGATAATTAATGTCATAGTTATTCACATTGGTTTTTTACTACTAAGAAGAATAATAAAAAAACATTTCCATTTAAAAACATTTGAAAATTCATTTTTAACATTTTAATATAATGACTCAAACTTAAAACTTCCTACATGGAAAAATATTACTATTGAGGAGACTAAAATCTCATTTTGATAATTCAAATTTTCATGAAATTAATCAGATATAATGAATGGATTAACCTTTTAGGGTAGGGTTATCAGAGGATTCACAACCACAGAAAAAACATATAAAAATATCCATCAATCATTTAAAATACCATGTAATCTCTCACCTATATAAATTTATTAGATGATTTCCATGGAATCACATACTCTATAATTGAATGGGAAAAACTAATCTATTTCGAGACAATAAATTCTCTTTAAAAAATCATCACTAAAAAAATATTTATACTCTGATAACATTATCCACAATTTCAAATAACACAGGACTCCAAATATTGAGAACATGATCTCTAGATTATCATACCCATGTGTAGAGTACACTCGAATGTAAATGTTTAAAACTATCATGAACACATCCAGTAACTGTGTAAAAACTATGTTCATCAATCCCACGAACAATATTGCCTCTAAATGAGCATCATAGAACACAAAATATTCCCCAAAATAAATCATTAATATAATTCACTCAATACATAAAATCCATTAGGTGGATGGTTTATTAACGATTTTTAAGAAAACATAGGATTCCTCTAAATGGTATATGATGATATGATACTATCTCAAAATTAGTATATAATAAATACATGAATGATTTTCCTACTATTGGCATAATGAATTATTGAGGAACCATGATCAGATCTACCACATATCCTAAAGAATAGATAATAGAATTTTATATGAAGGACTATGTAGTACCAGAATTAAAAAAGACATCACCCATTTAGATAGAAATAAATCTTCAACTAAATCACATATTGCTTTCCTAGTGGTGGAATCATCATATCATGAAGGTGACCACAATCTGTTCTTGGTCAAATCTAAACCTATTTCTGACCACCTCAATTATAACACACTACTAAATGAGTAAATAGAGTTTCTCATGGATATTCTCTTATATCCTTATATCCTATTTACTAATATGATTTTTTAACACACTATTAGTTACACTAAAGTTGAAATAATGTCAATGGAAGAACCAGGAGCAGAACTCCTGGAACACATTTATGGAACTGACAGGGAAAACAATATTTTCATTGAAAAAAATAAAATTGTGAATAAAAAATATGGTTATCAACACATGTAACATGAATAAGTGAAATAAGAAATTGAGAAATGTGTTAATAAGGGTGGATACAAACCCTTATGTGGTCAAATTATTTTATACACATGAATCTAGGAACCATGAACCATAAATCAAATTTTATGTGTAATCCATTAGAATACCCTCTCATTATGACCAATTTCAATACAACATCCCCTTGAAAACATATTATAATTATAACAACTCCAGTCATGTCAAAAATATAAACAAGGTGACATAGTTCCATATAATTGATGAAAATAATATAAGAAATTCCACTCATTTTCATGATCATCTAAAAAAAATAATGATGACTATCAGAGTAGTGTGATAAAACACATCACAAAAGCTCACACCCTTGACCTCCTTCGATGATGTGTATGAAAACCTTGGTGATAGATTCTTTCATAGTCAAATAAAAAAATTCTACTGAAACCTAGTCTAAGAATATATCCAATGAGACTTATACTTTCTTGTAATCCATGAAGAATAAGATGCACTATTTCCTCCCTAGGTCATGAATCATCTTAATTTATAGAAAATCCAAATTATACTTATGTTAATAGATCATACTAAATTCTATCTCCACAACCTCATTATGGTGTCATGTGAATGAATCTATATAAGATACCTCATATTACTATATAATCAAGAACTAAATGTGTTGATGATTTATCATCCATGTTTCACAATCTATGATATCAAATCTATGATTATTTTCTCATATGTCCATTTTAACATCATTGGTATGAAACCAATGATGATGTCATCATATATCCCTTCCTAAAATTATAAAAATGGTTAGATTCCGAAATATGGAATATGGAATAATTAATATTAATTAATTCAATCATTGATTATATTAATCAATATTTAAATATATATCTTGGTCGATGAATTTCTATCATAGGTGAAATGGATAATGATTCATGATACATTAAAAAGTATATTCCTCTTAACTAGAATCACCACGTCAGATAGTATTAGAAAACATTATTGCCTATGTATCAAATTAATTGGTCCTAAAATACTTTTTTATCAACTAGAATCCCATGTGTGATTCTATTACTAAAAATTGATTACAAAATTTTCCAACTAACATATGCATTCTCACATTTTCATAACTCATGACTCTATAATATCCCTTAACATGTATATCTTATACCACATTATCAAGACCTATAACCCCTAAATAGTCCCCCTCATATAAATATAATGAGATAAGTGATAGGGAAACTTCTTGTTTCTCCACTATAGTAAGTCAAATGACGGAAACTATTATAAAGAGTATAATAAATATTTTTTTTTATCCACTACCTTTTAATTGAAAATTAAAAAGTGATATATAACACCGTACTCAAATTAAAACTATCTCCAAGATATATAAAAAATGTCATGTGAGTTTCTAAAAAATTGTAAACTAAAAAAAATGAATGGAAATATAAAATAATACAAATGGTAATGAAAAAAAACCATATAGCCCAAAAATAATTTTAAATAACAAAATTGAGTTACATATATACAAATATCCCTCATTCACATACTGACCTGAATATATATAAATATAGGTTAAGCATAACAATAAGATTAGTTGGATCCACCATAAAACAGGTCATGAAGAAGAGAAATATCCCATACAAAATGATAGTGATCAACATGTGAATCAAACATGTCAGCTAAACATGTAGTGTATGTACCCAAAAACTGGATAGATATCACTCTCTATGTATCATATATAAGAGATCATTTTTAATAGTTAAAAAAATCAATAGTACCCTTATACCATTTCATCAATAGTTTTACACTCTATTAAATCATCCTATGTCCTGCTTTGTGTCTCAAAAAAATTACCCCAACCCTAAAAACCTAGGAAATGTATCACCAGATTCCCCTCTTGTGTCATATTATCATGTAATTTAATAAATATATATACATATATGTTAAATATGTAGGTTCTAAAATAAAACACATCATGTATGACATTTATCATGCATCAATTATTTTAAATAAATGCATTTAATCCCATACACTGTGTAAGTTACCACCTTACATCATAGCTTCTATATTCCATACCTATAATATTACATTAAATACAACAATGAATGATATATGTGTATGAAATAAGTAGAACCCATAAAAATACTCTACACACATTCATGGAATAACTGAACGTCATTCTCAAAAACACATAATACTACCATAATAGATGATCAGGTATTTTGGCTGTAGACAATCATCCATCATCCCAATGGGATATTTGAATAAATACCCTACCAGATTCTACAATGTGTCAGTAACAGTAAATTATATGGGTGGATTTGCATATGAAATCAATTAATGTAATCAATATAATAGATTTCATATCCACATAATGATAAATAACATTTTCTAAAGCTCTACTCCAGTTATTATCTCTCATATATAATGTTTCCACTACTAGGGAATCGTTAATCTATAAGAATACATGAATTTAAAGTGATATATTAAATTATTTAAATCCTATTTTATCATTTAATTTCATAAATTTATTTATTATAAAAATTTTTTAAAATAAAATTATTGTAGATAAATTTATTATATATCCAATCCATGTCCATAACCTCCTAAAATAATTCAATAGAGTGCACAATTTCCAAAGATCATTTCTTTTTCATTATAGGATAATGTAACCCAATTGGTAAAATAATTATAATTATTTATTAAATGTTACAAAAATGTTGTTATTCCTAGAAATCATCAAATGATACCATCAAAATATCATACCACACATGCCCATCTTTCACAGGTGGTGGGTAATGGAATATTGATATACAAGACACCATGCCATAGATAATGAAACATATTCATTTTAAAGATATAAAACACCATTATCACATCAATAGGAATAGCCATATTTAGCTTGCTTCATCAGATAATGTTCCATCTCTAACACAATCATGTATATCACGAATTTTCTCACTGTAAGAGTCATCAACTACTGCAACCAAATCTAGGACTACCTACCCACATCTCATAAAAAAACATATTCTCACCTATCAGATGATAATATATTAGAGAGTGAAAAAAATTAGGGAAAATATTAATAAAACATATATCACGGATAAAATATAGTTAAATATGGTACCAAAAATAGGCTTCTATCCATGAAATTTAAACAAGATCTCATTGACCCCAACTCATTGAGTTTGGAAATTAATAATTAAAAAGGAACTATCAACACCTATGATTTCATCAATACAAAAAAAATATACAACATTTATTTAACTGATACATTATTCACATGTTCCATCTATCAGAAATGTAAAGTCCCAGAAATCCCGTGGATTTTTTTTTAATAAATGGGAATTTTACGAGTCAGTTAAAATTTATGGTGCTTGATTACGAGGCCCAGTGTGCTCAAAATCAATTTTTGATGTTTTGATTAGGTATGTTTAGGAAATGTATGAGCGGGTTATTATAACTTTTGAATAGGTGCTCGAAACTGAAATCTTAGGGCACCGTTGAACTTGCAACATCGATATTTCCATAAAGTGGATTTCACCTTGATGATAGTTGGTCGAGAGTAGAATATTGATTTTGGGTTTTTGTGGAAAGTAATAAAATAAATTCAGTTTTCACTTTTTATTATTAGAGATCCCTTATGGGTGTTTGGTAGTTAAAACCTCCTCATGGGAGATGGAGGTGGGACCACCACACCATGACCTCCCATGATAGGTAATGGTGGTGGGTCCCACCTGAATATAACATCCCATGTGAGGAATAAATTTGTGGGGACCACCCAAGGATGAAACCCCTTGAACTACCAATTATGTGGGGAGAAACCACATGACCTCCCCACTTAATTATGCCACCACCCTAATGTAGCCTCTTGATATCCCCTAATTAATTTTGTTCATAGCCTCATGAATTAATTATGTAGAGCCCATTAATTTAATTCAAGATATTTTAATAGCATACCAACAATTTAATAAGATATCAATCTATTATAATTTATTTGTGTTGTCATTTCTCTTTTTTGGTGATATGATTTTGAAAGGAGATCTTGGGAGAATTAGAGTTCTCTAATTAAGAACCTCGTATTTCAACAAAGAACGAATAATGAAGAACGCCGACTTTCATCAACTTCTTCCATGAAGCTTCAACTGTCATGAGACATCTTCTATGACCATCTTCCATGACTCTGTCAACAAATATTGAATAAAGAATCAATGGTAGGGGTTTTATTTTATCTATTTATGATATTTACCGTGTTCTTCCTTTCTATAAAATCTATGAACGAGGGTTATTGTGCTTCATAGTTGCGAGCCGCTTGATATCGCCCGAACCATAGAGGGTACCAACCAAACCAACATGGCCCAACCCCTCTGATGATCTTGATTATGTTAATAATTTTCATGAAGACGAAGCAACATGGTGATGAAGGTGATTGAAGACAAATGACGCGCTACATGCGGCCTCTGTGAACTGCGCTGCCCCCGCGTCGTCCCGGTGCTCCTGGCCGAACACCTCTTGTCAGCACCAGATCGAGCCACGCTGAACTAGACAAAACAAACACCTTTCGCGCACCCTTCCCACAGGTTGCACGACGTCCTTCCACCCTGACCGCGCCCCACAAGGCCTTCCTGTAGCATGCACGGTGCCCTGCCACCCTTCATGCGCCCTGCGAGGCCTGCCCTCGGCCTGCCTGCGCACCGTACGACCATTCTGATTCCTCCCTGCACCCAATGTGGTGCCCCTCCATCCATGCCCGGTGCCCTACCGGCCTCCTCGACGCCCTACCCATGTCACAGTTCGGCCTACCCAGTCACCTTGCCTGCTTTCCCCGGCAACTGCCCGGCCTGCCCGGGGCGCACCCAGGCTCCAGAACAAATCGTTCATCCCCCACCCCTCGAGGCGTCTCGTGACATCCCTCATGACGTACCTGGATAAATCAGCTCGGCCTTCTGGGATGAGTTTCATGAGATGCGCCCCACACAGTGCTGGTCATACCGGCCCCAGCCTTTGGGCTGAGCCGCCTACGTGCCGATCACCGGGTCGTACCTCCCCCATAGTCTACTGGTCCAGACCCAGTGGACCGAGCCGAACCTAGTAGGCTGACCCACCCAAAGGGACATGTCTGACCAATTAGGTCAGACCGTGTTGACCCAGACCGGGTCAGGCCAGACTGGATTGGGTCGAGTCGGTCTGATCTGGTCAGACCGGACCTGAGCCCACAACCGACCCCTTTACTTTATTTGGCCACATCTTTTGCCCCAGACGTCCATTTGATGAAGAGTCAGTGGAATTGGGTTTCATTGAAGGCAATGGTATCTTTGAGTATAACCCACTGTATATCGAGGTTTAGTTGATTAACATTCAGGTTGGATTGTAAACGAATCCAACAGGGTCACCGTGACTAAAGTATAATAACTCACAAACTAGGTGTCCTATTAACCCGTTGTCTATTGCGTCGAGACCTCTATGATGTGGTGGACCATTGATATAGTTCTACATGGGACTTCGTGACCATTGGATTATTGAAAACTAGCATGTGTAGTTGATATTTCAAAGATTAGAAAGCAATTGTGAAGGAACCTAGTAGTTGGATGAGAGTTGATGACTGCTGACCGATTTGACTCGGAGTGATTCCACTAGCCAAGTTGGGAGCACCTTGGTGATGTGGAAGACCCATGGTGGGGAGCACCTCTGTATGAGCGTGGTATACCCATAGCAATTGACAAGTGTAGTACCTCAGCATGCTACGAGGGGGAGAGCCTCTGTGTGACGTGACAGACCCACGGTGAAGAGCCCCTCTGTGTGATGCGGCAGACCCACGGTACTGGACAAGAGAAGTACCTCAACTGTCCATGTTAGTTGGAAGGGACTTTGTGTGACGCGGTAGGCCTACTGTACTCTATAAAGGAGGTGTTTTTCAGTAGCTGAGGGTTCATATTGATACAATTCCTTTAATAAAATCCTTATTGAGCTGAGTCAGTATCTTGTGTGTTTACCTCATGATTGAGATGGATTAATTTGTAACATAGGTATATGTATATGCATAATCCTATGTCGGGTTATATAATTATTTCATACTTTTTGGTTTATCCTTGTTAGATTTTTTTAGACCTTGATGATCTCAGGGTCCCTACTGAGTAGCGTTATACTCACCCCTGCACGGGCCTTGCCTGCACCTCATTGTGTTGGATGTAGATGACAAACAACACTGATTGAGGATCATAGTAGAAAGACTGGACGTTACCTAGAGGTGTACCATATGATGAGTCGGTACACGGAGGAGATGGACATACATGAAGTACTATAGAGGCTATCTGTACCTACCATTCGGGTAGAATCCATGGTGGATTATCCATGACTTGCTCTTCACCTTTCAGATGCATTGTCCCATTTAGTTGTACATGCATTTTCCTGTTGGGCTTGTATTCTTGTCACTCTACTTTCAGCACTATTTTATATAGTTTTTCATTTTTGTTTTACATCCAACTCTTACTCTACTGTGTCTATATACACTTTATAAAGGAAAAGCCTTCCCAGTTTTGGGAATTTACACCTTTGGTGCTAGTCGCCACCCCTGGACTATGGAAGGCGAGCATGTGGTAGTCACGGAACGGGCCCCGGGGGAAGGGTCATGACAAATTTTAATCAAAGGAGTCAGTTCTACTACAAAACATATGACTTTGATATTTCTTGAAGAAGTAGTTATAAGGGTACCGAGTGTGGTTTTCAATTCCGGGAGTGCAGTGTTGGTATGGCGGCTGACATATCCATGCTGTAGGACCCTAACAACTGATTTCAGACTCAGTGAATGAAATCACTGACTATGTGTGTGTTTTAAAAATTTTTCTTTATTCTAGCTCAATCAGGTTAGGTCACTAGGTATAATATCTTGACTTTGTTGAATAACCTTATTTCAGGATGCCTCCCCATAGACGACAAGATAGATTGCCGAGATACATATGCACTGATAGCCCACTGAGCAATGAGGCCTCCGTTCAGGGCCATTTTCCAATGGAGGCACCGGCCGTACTAATCCCCATTTTGCCACGGATGCCACAAACCACAATATCAGACAACGCATGCCTCTTGAGCATGTTTCACGAGTTCCAGCGCTAGAGGCCACCAAGATTTAGGGGAGAGATAGACCCACATGCAGATGAGGATTGGCTAGAGGTTGTAGTGATAGTATTCAGATAGGTAGGGACACCATCTGACTTCATGGTGATCATTGACGCCTACCTTCTATAAGAAGCAGTGGGTAGATTGTGGATCCTGATGATCCTGGTGCATGATGAGATGACTCTACAATGGATAGACATTGAGAGCCAATTTGGGGCAGAGTTTGTCCCTGCCATATTTTTTGTGGTGTGGTTATAGGAGATACTCCATCTACAATAGGGTAGCATGATAGTATCTTAGTACTCAGTGAGGTTCACCGACCTCTCACCCTACTAAACAAATATGGTGTGGGATCCATTCTATAGGTCCTGGACCTTCGAACAGGGTATCACTCAAGAGATCATGGCTTCGATGAACTCACATAGCATCCCGACATAGGTGGGGGTTCTAGAGAGAGCCCTCCTGGTGGAGAGTTTACTTATTTAGCAGTCTCCAATAGCGAGACCCACCACTATTCGACATGTAGTGGAATCTTCTGTAGCTGGTAGAAAACAGATGATGCAGAGGTCCAAGAAGAACAGATCCATGGGAGGATGACCACATGATTGAGGATCAGTTGTGCAGGACACCCGAGTCTCTGTCTTACATTCAGAGAGTTGACAGGGTTATACATACAGTAGATAGGGTCACATGGGTCATGACTAATCGACCATCCATTCAGATGATCGTCAGATGGTTGAGTGACCTCCCTAGTAATGTAAGTGGTTCGATCAAGGCTGTCCACAGCGAGAAAGCGGACGTGGTAGAGGATCTGGCCGTGTAGGTGGCAGCGGAGGATGTTTTGATGTGTTACCACCCCCACCACCAGGAGGTCCACATAGACCACAAGGAGTAGGTGTACAATGGAGAGCTCAGCTCCAGGTAGTTGAGGCCTATGATCATGACACTCGGGAGATGATTCGGGGTATGATCTGTGTCTACTACAGCATAGCTGCAGTTCTTATAGACATATGTTCCAATCACTCTTTCATTTCCACTTCCCTCGTTCAGAGCTCGAAGATTCTGATGGAGTGCTGGCTCGATCCTTATGGCTAGAGACTCCTATGAGAGTAAACTCGATGATTACACACTGGAGCCTATAGTTTGACCTTACTATAGGAGGCAATAGATTTGGCTGGGATCTCCTCATAGTGGCATCGAGGCCTTACAATGTCATCTTGGGTATAGATAGGTTATCTACACTTCATTCTCAGATCGACTGTATTAGGTGTAAAGTGCTGTGTGTCTGCACATATGGGACCATGTTTACCTTCACCTATGAGAATGGAGCATTTGCAGCATGTGATGGAATTACTCGAAGGAGGGTGCAGCCGATCACTCATCAGTTGGTCAGCCTTACACTCGGAGTAGTTGATGTGGAGAGTCCATGTAGATACCGGAAGCTTATCGTACATGAACATTTCATTACTTTTGCGGAATACTTAGTACATAACAAAAAACAATCACAAGGATCGTAATAGTTTAGTTTGTTTGGAAACTCGGAACGTAATCTTATAATCGTGCTGAAAGATCTCCAATATCTCCCATAAAGATCTTCCTTTTTTTTACCTAAAACCATTATTTATATCCTAGGGAAAAGAAAACATAAAAGGGTGAGCTCAAATGCTCAGTATGGGTAAACAAAAGAAAAATCAATCACGTAATATTCATAAGAACATAACTTTTGGAAATCTTATCCTGCAAAAGAGAGAGCATAATTTCATAACATGGGATAAATCATAGTAGTGAAATGAAATCCCAATAATCATAACTTAAAACATGAAACTTTGTGGCATAAACACATAATCATAGAGAATCATTTCTTGTTAGTCAAGACTCATTGTCAGGACTATCTTAGTGGACAAAGTCCCTTTCTGAACCGAGTCACCCTCGTTTCAGCCCTGTTTCACTGAACCGGTATAACCTACCATTCCATCCATGTCTATCTCATGAGATATAAAATCTTTACCCAATGCATTTGAGGGAGATATAGGTCCCAAACATCTCATAATGATACAATTCTTATGTGTGCCACAAAATCATAAATCATACATCATTGCATAAGCCATGTAACAAAAATGAGAATCTCAAACATCATGACATCATAAAACAATTCATATAGGATAAAGAAAGTCATAAAAATATTTCCATCACAACATAATCAAATCCATGTAATAATAGGGACAGAAATAGAACCCTTTATTATCTTAGATGGAAAATAATGTTGATAAAACACTTGAACTCCATTGTCGCGGAAAATATCCTTTCTTGTTCAAAAACATTTTTCCTTTCTTAACATGTCGTAAAAAAATTTGATTAAAAATAAACATGAAATCTTTTAAAGGAAGCTTCTTGGAAATAATGTTTTAAAAATCCATTCATGCCGTATAAATTAAAAAAAACATTCTTCTCTTACTTTTGTCGGAAAAGTCAAAAAGTACCTCGTACGAAAAACGACAAAAGATTCCTTTCATATCTTTTACTAAAAACTCAAAAAAGGTTAAAATAGGATTTAAACATTTTTAGGTGAATGGAAATAATATTACATATCGAGAAAACATGTATTTGGATGATAAAATACACCCCAGTAAATGCCAAAGTATAAACAATCTCGGATAAAAATGAGATTGTGATATTTTCCCTTACCTTAGGTCCGACTTGCTTTGTACGTGTCCGAACCTCCTGTATAATGATTTAAATCATGTTATTGACTTATTACAGAATCATATTCATTGTTATTATATCATATATGGTCCACTTATGACATTATATTACCCGTTCTTTTGTAAATTCATGTTAAAGTAGCGTTTTAGGTAAAATCGTCTCATTTGTCGTTCGTGTTTTTAACTTGTAATTATTAATATGATTACATGGATCATGATTACTTATATCAAGAATGTAAAACATGATTTATATATAATATATATTCAGAATATATATATATATATTATATTGATAAATGGAATGAGATACACAGTTCATGGAGACGGTAGTCCATACGTACGCATGAACGCTGTTTTCGTTTCCTTATTGAATTCAATGGAATTAAGTAGATGACATACATATAAATATAAATAAATACAGTATCATTATTATGTCATACATTTCATTAGTACTTATTATATATACTTTATAATCATTCATGAATGGTTAATCACTGAAAATGAATCTCATCGCGTCGTGGAGACGGTAGTCCGTACGTACGCACGAGCGATGAAATCGTTCCCATAGTCGTGGAATTGTGTTGAAGTGTTTGTATTCTATTTAAGTATCAATATCACTTTATAATAATCATATATAGTTACTCATTAAACCATTATACCCATCCAGTTAATGTGGTGGCGGAAAATAGATTACACCACGGCGTGGAGACGGTATTCCGTACGTATGCACGCGCGGTGATTTCCTTTTTCCGTAGGATGGATAGAAGGTTAGTTATAATTGTTTCATATTTATAATAACATATCAGTATGTAAGTAATACTGATTTTATTACTTTATCATGAATCAACTAAAGAAGAAGAAGTTGAAGAAGAAAGAAATTGAAAAGATCGGTAATGGATATTACCTCTTCCTTGAAACGCCTCTTTGAATCCTCCACTTAGGGAACTATGATTGGTCTTTTCAGAAGACCAGGACCTCTAGGATTATTCTAGGGAAGTGGAGAATGTATTTTTCAGGGTTTGGCCGAGCTTGAGTGCCCAATTGGTGTGAGGAGGAGGGGGAGGAGGTGCCCTTTTATAAGGGAGGAGAGGGGCACCTTATAAATATCTCAAAATATTATTTTATATTAAAGTCAAAATCGGTTTATAATGGTTCCAAAGGGTCTTATTTCGAAGATAATGTGGGGATGGGTCGAAATCATACCAACCAATAGGATTTAGACAAGTTTAGGTTATTATTTTAACCTTATCAATTAGATTTAACTCTAAGTTAAATAATTTAACTTTTACCGTGTCTTTTTGTTTTCTTACACTATATGGTTAATAAACTTACTATAACATGCCAAACGAACCCAAAATTGTTTATTATTAATATATATATCCTTATCTAAGTTATTTGGCCTAACCTTAGATTTTTAGGAATAAAATAACAATTAATAATATAATATTTCATTTAAAAACTATTTTGTGTCAATTTTGACACTATTTGATATATGATTTTTGTGAAAGTCATAACAGAATTATATGTTCGACACAAGTTGATTAAATCAACACTAATATATCATAGTAACCTAGAAAATTAGTGGGATTCAAAAAAAGTCTCAAATTAAATTTATTTTGGTATTTATAATATCAATTATGTCAATATTTCATTAATAAGATAATTACAGCATCATCTTTGTGTCACAAATAAATTAAATTATATGATCTCTAAAAATTACAAATAAAATACCCTTATGTAGGAAATCTTTTTATCTTTCTAATGAATATTTACAATTGAATTTATCTTATGTATAACCCTATATTAAAAATGTTTTAGTAAATAAACTTTGATTTTCACTCTTTCAACTCTTATTTGAATTAAATAATAATAAATGACCTAATCTGATCCAAGTGGGCCTAAATGATAATATTTTACACTTAAGGATGTTTTTGGTCGAGATTCACTTGTCCAATAGGATTAGGACATGTGTTAGGGTAATATTAATATCATTTTTACCCTTAATTACCCTATTTACTTTTAACTGTGGTAAAAAAAAGTAAAAAGTTAATATTCACCAAAAATTATTTTCATCTCATTGAACCACATTTTACTTACTGACATCAACCGTGTCTCTCGGATTTTTGAAATTCCATTTACAGAAGTGGTAAAATTAAGATTTATGAAAAAAATAATTTTTTTAACTTCCACTTAGTAGTTTCACTATTCATCAAAAATTGATGTTTTTCAGAAAAATGCAAAAATTTCACCCTAAGCTATAATTGATATTCCGAATTCAAAAATGATTTCTATTTTACAAAATTCCCAACATATAAGTTGCATTAATTAATTTTATAATTAATTTCCGCTATCACAACAAATAGCGTGTTTTTAAGAGATAATAACTATCAAAAGATTAACACTTGTTTATATCTGGTGTAAATGTGAAATTACATCCAATGACCAACACTGTATTGAATTGTAAAAATATATTCTAAATATACTTTGAAACCACTAAAATTAATAATTTATCACTATTAATTATTTCGATTAAAAAAGTTGTTTTTAATTAAAATTCAGTAATTTTCACTATTCATCAGAAAAAAAAAGTTATCCGAAAAGTACCAAAATTACACACAAAGATAATTTGGATATTATGAATCCAAAAATGAATTCCATTCTGAAAAATAAAATATACAAAATTTCAAAAAGTGGTTATTACTATTCATAGCGGCTAGTTTTAATAATATTTTAATAGCGTATTGTTGTTTATTGAAACTCGTTTTTGCGTACTACACACGCTATCAAGGAAGGTCACGATTGCGTATAATGCAAGGAAAATCAAGGATGCGTGTTGTGCAAGCTCCTTTTGGTGTAGCGTACAACACAAGACATTAGTGAAATTAAAAAGAATATTTTTCATAATATCTCGGGGTGTTACATTCTACCCCCCTTAAAATGAATTTTGCCCTCGAAATTCGTAGGGGTTATAAATGGTTTACTATTCGAAAGTTTCTTTAATATAAACCCACATCGTAAAAAGGAATACCAAAACCAATCTTTATAAACTAAAGTATGAAACTTAACGGTTACCCAAATAAACTAATCACCGGGTTTCCACATAGGTGAAAATATGGATATGGACGAAAAATCTAACCATCATGTTCTGATGGAGAGTGGTATAGAACATGGCTATGGAAAAGCCAACAATCACAAATCCATAAATTTGTGACGATCTAAGGTACCGTCTGATTCATCAGATATAAGATCACTAGGACAGCATTTTTGGTTTTCAAGACCATTTCTATAAAGTTAAAAATTTGAATTAGAATAAATACATACTTTATTTTGGTACAATCTCACTGTTGTTCGTGCCTTGAACAATTTCCACTTCATCTCTTAAATAAATGAAGTTGAATTTGTTATTCATGAATTGTTAGCAGATCATGTGATAGAATGACGGGTCATTCCATCTGTCTCAAACAAAAGGTTAGAAAAAATTATATACATAAGTCGATCTATAGTGAGATTAATCATATATGGTTCCTAAAATGGACTTATACATCATATATCATACAGCTTAATATAATAAAACTAGTTTCTACTAAACAGGGACTTCATGTAGGCCAGTGGTAGGCGATAAAGGCCAGTCGCACTTCGGTTGTGGGTTCGATTTCCACAGCCTTGTCCGACGTGATGGGATGTCGCTCGTCCTGCAGGTTGTCCTTTTTCTAAAACTATATTACTATAACATCCCATCAATAATATCGAAAAAAAATTCTATCCTTAAACAATACAAACTTATGTCCAACATAATCCATTCCAATCTTTAGGCTTATCCATAATACTACAGTACACTCTCATAACATAGTGAAAACGATTACCAGAGATTTAATACCATCGTCGATCCCCATATATCATAAGATATGTTTTGTTGGTCCCATTCCAAACATTCAAAGTCATTAATCATGTATTCTCTTGAATACCTTAGTGAAAACATGAATGCAGTTAAAAGTTAACACCTTCCACATACCAAAATCCTCAAAATTCTATATACTCAAACCATGATATCACTTAGTCCTTACATCAATCATGAGATCATGAATACTGTTAAACATTTCATTTTCTCGTTTTCCCTTCATTATGCGCATAATATCTCAATCACTTTGAATACCACATTAGACCAATACATAAATATTCCAATACTCCATGATTCAACATTATTTTGGAATCCCATTACATAAACACTTAATCATTCCACCACATCGTTGTCATATTCAACATCGCCAATAGTGATCACATGTGACTTCCCTTTGTCCTTTTCCTTCAGTGGTTGCTCATATTGATCATCACTAACCCTTGGATTAGGGCATTTATTAGCATAATGCCCCATTTCCTTGCACTTGAAGCATTGAAGTGTTGGTGGTGCCTTCTCTGCAGTGTTTGCTTTATTCACATAATTAGAATCCCTTTTTCCATTACTTCGACACTCATCTGCTCGATGACCTTCTTTTCCACACTTAAAACATTTTCTAGTCCCTTTAAGACAATCTCCACCATGCTTCTTTCCACACATTGTGCATAAGGAAACATTCATCTTCCTTTCACCATTATTCTGAGATTTCTCCTTGAACTCCATCTTTTGTTTCCTTTCAAAACCATGAGATGGATATGTAACAACAACTTCCAATTCTAACTTGATAGCACAACACACAATTTATTCATATTTACTGAAGTCTCTTATAGCTAATGCCCTTCAAAGACTTGGTTTTAAGCCACTGAAAAATCGATCAACTTTACTTTCAGGTTGGATGATAATGCCAGATGCATACCTTGCAAGTCTTGTAAAATTTTCTTCATATATACCAACAGATTCATCATACTTTTTCTTTACTTAAAGAAAATCCTTCTCCATCTTTGTTCGAAGAATATGAGGGAAGTAATTATTGAAAAATAAGTTCTTGAACTCGTCCCATTCCATGGACTCAAATTTCATCTCTTGGCCTCGTATTCATGATAAGATTCCACCATTGATCAGCTTCAACTTAAAAACGATATACTACTAAGATGACTTTATCATGTTCAGAACATTGAAGAACTGAAAATATCTTTTCAGTAGAACTGATCCATTGTTCAACAACAAGTGGATCAGAAGACCCACTAAAAGAAGGTGGACGTTGCCTCATGAAGGACTCAATAGAATATTGTTCCCTTCCCTGCTCATTTGGAAGTCCAGAATGATTCATAGCTTGTGTAAGTATAGCAATAAGATTTTTTCACTCCATCTCCCATAACATTTGTTTGTTCAGGAGGAGAATCATTGCATTGTCCATTGCATTGATCGACACGGTTCCTTCGGGGTCCAGCCATCGTCTAAAACCCAAAAAGAATAGTGTGAGAGGAAAAAATAATGCTAGGGAAAACAACATAATAAAGGGGGAGTACCTTCAATATCTAACATCTTAGGTTTCATTCTATGATCGTTAGCGTAATTATAGTACTATAATCTATACGTTTACTTAACCTTAGGGACATCCCTAGACATAACTTAGAAATATCTCTAGGGATCTCACTAACTTTTTCGCATCCTAGTTTCCAATGGTTGACTAAACCTTTTCTCTAATACCAACTATAGAGACCCGAAGATTATCGTACATGAACATTTCATTACTTTTACGGAATACTTAGTACATAACAAAAAACACACGCACAAGGATCGTAATAGTTTAGTGTCTTTGGAAACTCGAAACGTAATCTTCTAATCGTGGTGAAAGATCTCCAATATCTCCCATAAAGATCTTCCTTTTTTTACCTAAATCCTTTCTTTATATCCTGGGGAAATGAAAACATAAAAGGGTGAGCTCAAATGCTTAGTAAGGGTAAACAAAAGAAAAATCAATCACATCATATTCATAAGAACATAACTTTTGGAAATCATATCCTGCAAAAGAGAGAGCATAATTTCATAACATGGGATGAATCATTGTAGTGAAATGAATTCCCAATAAACATAACTTAAAATATGAAACTTTGTGGCATACACACATAATCATAGAGAATCATTTCTTGTTAGTCACGACTCATTGTCAAGACTATCTTAGTGGACAAAGTCCCTTTCTGAACCGAGTCACCCTTGTTTCAGTCTTGTTTCACTGAACCGATATAACCTACCATTCCATCCATGTCTATCTGATGAGATATAAAATATTTACCCAATGCATTGGAGGGAGATATAGGTCCCAACCATCTCATAATGATACCATTCTTATGTGTGCCACAAAATCATAAATCATACATCATTACATAAGCCATGTAACAAAAATGAGAATCTCAAACATCATGGCATCAATAAACAATTCATATAGGATAAAGGAATTCATAAAAATATTTCCATCACAACATAATCAAATCCATGTAATAATAGGGATAGAAACAGAACCCTTTGTTATCTTAGATGGAAAATAATTTTGATAAAACACTTGAACTCCATTCTTGCGGAAAATATCCTTTCTTCTTCAAAATTTTTTTTCCTTTCTTAACATGTCGTAAAAAAAGAGGTTGATTAAAAATAAACTTGAAAACTTGTAAAGGAAGATTCTTGGAAATAATGTTTTAAAAATCCATTCATGCCGTATAAGTTAAAAAAACATTCTTCTCATACTTTTGTCAGAAAAGTCAAAAAGTACCTCGTACGAAAAACGACAAAAGATTCCATTCATATCTTTTACTAAAAACTCACCAAAAGGTAAAATAGGATTTAAACAATTTTAGGTGAATGTAAATAATATTACATATTGAGGAAACATGTATTTGGATGATAAAATACACCCCAGTAAATGCCAAAGTATAAACAAACTTGGATAAAAATGAGATTGTGATATTTTCCCTTACCTTAGGTCCGACTTGCTTTGTACGTGTCCGAACCTCCTGTATAATGATTTAAATCATGTTATTAACTTATTCCAGAATCATATTCATTGTTATTATATCATATATGGTCCAATTATGACTGTATATTACCCGTTCTTTTGTAAATTCATGTTAAAGTAGCGTTTTGGGTAAAATCGTCTCATTTGTCGTTCGTGTTTTTAACTTGTAATTATTAATATGATTACTTGGATCATGATTACTTATATCCAGAATTTAAAACATGTTTTATATATAATATATATTCAGAATATACATATATATAATATATTGATAAATGGATTGAGATACACCGTTCATGGAGACGGTAGTCCGTGCGTACGCATGAATGCTATTTTCGTTTCCTTATTGAATTGAATGGAATTAAGTAGATGATATACATATAAATATAAATAAATCCAGTATCATTATTATGTCATATATTTCATTAGTACTTATTATATATACTTTATAATCATTCATGAATGGTTAATCATTGAGAATGAATCTCATCGCGTCGTGGAGACGGTAGTCCGTACGTACGCACGAGCGATGATATCATTTCCATGGACGTGAAATTGTGTTGAAGTGTTTGTATACTATTTCAGTATCAATATCACATTATAATAATCATATATAGTTACTCATTAAACCATTATACCCATCCAATTAATGTGGTGGTGGAAAATAGATTACACCACGGCGTGGAGACGGTATTCCATACGTACGCACGCGCGGTGATTTCCTTTTTCCGTAGGATGGATATAAGTTTAATTAGAGTTGTTTCATATTTATAATAACATATCAGTATGTAAGTAATACTGATTTTATTACTTTATCATGAAACAACTAATGAAGAAGAAGTTGAAGAAGAAAGAAATTGAAAAGATCGGTAATGGATATTACCTCTTCTTTGAAATGCCTCTTTGAATCCTCCAATTAGGGAACTAAGATTGGTCTTTGAAGAAGACCAAGACCTCTAGGATTATTCTAGGGAAGTGGAGAAGGGATTCTGGCAGGGGTTGGCCGAGCTTGAGTGCTCAAATTGGTTTGAGGAGGAGGGTGAGGAGGTGCCCTTTTATAAGGGAGGAGAGAGGCACCTTAGGAATATCTCAAAATATTATTTTATATTAAAGTCAAAATCAGTTTATAATGGTTCCAAAGGGTCTTATTTCGAAGATAAACTGGAGTTGGGTCGAAATCCTATCAACCAATAGGATTTAGACAAGTTTATGTTATCATTTTAACCTTATCAATTAGATTTAACTCTAAGTTAAATAATTTAACTTTTACCATGTCTTTTTGTTTTTGTTACACTATATGGTTAATACACATACTATAACATTCCAAACGAACCCAAAATTGTTTATTATTAATATATATATATCCTTATCTAAGTCATTTGGCCGATCCATAGATTTGTAGGAATAAAATAACAATTAATAATATAATATTTCATTTAAAAACTATTTTGTGTCAATTTTGACACTATTTGATATATGATTTTTGTGAAAGTCATAACAGAATTATATGTTCGAACCAAGTTGATTAAATAAACACTAATATATCATAGTAACCTAGAAAAGTAGTGGGATTCATAAAACGTCTCAAATTAAATTTATTTTGGTATTTATAACATCAATTATGTCTATATTTCATTAATAAGATAATTACAACATCATCTTTGTGTCATAAATAAATTAAATTATTTGATCTCTAAAAATTACAAATAAAATAAAATTATGTAGTAAATATTTTTATCTTTCTAATGAATATTTACAATTGAATTTATATTATGTATCACCCTATATTAAAAATGTTTTAGTAAATAAACTTTGATTTTAACTCTTTTAACTCTTCATTGAATTAAATAATAATAAATGTCCTAATCTAATCCAAGTGGGCCTAAATGATAATTTTTTACACTTAAGGTTGTTTTTGGTCTAGATACACTTGTCCAATAGGATTAGGACATGTGTTAGGGTAATGTTAATATCATTTTTAACCTTAATTACCCTATTTACTTTTAACCGTGGTAAAAAAAAGTAAAAAATTACTATTCACCAAAAATTATTTTCATCTCATTGATCCACATTTTACTTACGGACATCAACCGTGTCTCTCGGATTTTTGAAATTCCATTCACAGAAGTGGTAAAATTAAGATTTATGAAAAAAATAATTTTTTTATCTTCCACTTAGTAGTTTCACTATTCATCAAAAATTGAAGTTTTTTTAGAAAAATGACAAAATTTCACCCTAAGCTATAATTTATATTCTGAAATCAAAAATGATTTCTATTTTACAAAATTCCCAACATATAAGTTGCATTAATTAATTTTATAATTAATTTCTGCTGTCACAACAAATAGCGTGTGTTTAAGAGATAATAACTATCAGAAGATTAACACTTGTTTATGTCTGGTGTAAATGTGAAATTACATCCAATGACCAACATTGTATTGAATTGTAAAAATATATTCTAAATATAATTTGAAACCACTCAAATTAATAATTTATCACTATTAATTATTTCTATTAAAAAAGTTGTTTTTAATTAAAATTTAGTAATTTTCACTATTCATCAGAAAATAAAAGTTATCCGAAAAGTACCAAAATTTCACCCTAAGCTAATTTCGATATTATGAATCCAAAAATGAATTCCATTCTGAAAAATAAAATATAAAAAATTTCAAAATGTGGTTATTACTATTAATAACGGCTAGTTTTAATAATATTTTAATAGCGTATTGATGTTTAGTGAAACTCGTTATTGCGTACTACACACGCTATCGAGGAAGGTCGCGATTGCGTGTAATGAAAGGCAAATCAAGGATGCGTGTTGTGCAAGCTCATTTTGGTGTAGCGTACAACACAAGACATTAGTGAAATTAAAAAGAATATTTTTCATAAAAAAATCTCGGGGTGTTACAGTCCAAGCTATCTGGTAGTGGTGGACCAGTATGCGAATGTTTTCCCTAATTATGTTCCAGGACTACCTACTCACAAAGAGGTGAACTTATACATTGAACTGTACATGGGATGACTCCAATATATACACCATCATATTGGTTGGCTGCCGCCGGGCTTCACGAGTTGCGGATACAAATAGAGGACTTACAGGGGAACAGATTCATCTAGCCCAGTGTTTTTCCCTGGGAAGCCCTAATTCTATTCGCCAAGAAGTCATATGGGAGTTTGAGGATTTGTGTCAACTACCATCTCCTCAACCATGTGACCGGAAAAAATGAGTACCCACTACCGAGGATTGATGAACTATTTGATCAGCTGAAGGGAGCATAATGCTTCTTGAAGATACACCTCTGGTCAGGCTATAACCAGCTCAAATTTCAAGATGAGGATGTGCAAGAGACGACATTGAGTTGTAATTACAGCAATTATGAGTTCTTGGTTATGCCTTTTAGCATAACCAACGCTCCATCAGTGTTCATGGGACTCATGAACAGAATCATCCAGCCATACCTCGATCGCTTTGTCATATTCTTCATCGACAACATTCTGATATACTCGACTACTGGGGAGGATCATGCCTACCATTTGTGGGTAGTACATGACACACTCCTAGAGAACCAGATTTATGGTATGCTCTCGAAGTGCCAGTTTAGGTTCTGAGAGGTTCACATATTAGAACATGTCATCTTGGAGGCTAGAGTAGCAGTGGATCTAGTGAATATTGAGGTGGTACTTGATTGGGAGCCACCCAGGAGTGTAACAGATTTACGGAGTTTTTTGGGTTTGGCTCGTTACTTCCAGAGGTTCGTACCAGAATTCTCCACAGTTGCAACACCACAATTAGTTGTGAAAAATAAGGGGAACCCCTTCGTGTGTTTGGACAGATGCCAGTAGAGATTTCTGGAGTTGATGTAGAGGCTGAATAGTCTCCCCCATCTTGGGGATTCCAGAGGAAGGTGTAGGGTTTGCAATTTACTACGATGAATCGGGGACCAGACACGGGAGTGTTCTGATGCTGGAGTGAGTAGTGATCACTTATGGTTCTCGACAGCTAATAAATCATGAGGAAAACTATGCTACCCATGACCTAGAGTTGGAAGTACTGGTTTTCGACTTGAATATGTGGTGACCCTATCATTTTTGGGAACGTTTTACCGTATACATTGATCACAAAAGTATCATGTATATCTTTTCTCAGAAGGACCTGAACCTGAGACATCGACATTGGCATGAGTTCCAATAGGAACATGACTTCGAGTTAGTTTATACTACTGTGATGAGGAATATTGTTATGGATGCACTTAGCAGGAGATCTGGTATACATCTACTAGAAGAGGTTACTGAGCAATTGGCTGCTTTACAGATTTCTTATGTGGACTGAGATGGTGCAGCTTTCCTTCAGCCTCATACAGACACTCCTACACTTCTTTATCGAGTTATGGAGGCACAACATGGGGATGCTGACTATGAGACACAACGTGCTCAGATATCCATTGGGTAGGCACCTGATGGATTTTCTGAAGGTGGGGAGTACATCATCTTCTTCATAGGATGTAATGTGGTACATGTGTAACTTCATAAGGATGTTTTTAGGGAGTTCCAAACATCCCCTTTAGTGGTACATCTAGGAGTGGAGAAGATTTAAAAAAAACTTAAGCGATAGCACAGGTGGCCGGATATGAAGAAGGCGGTAGCAGAGTATGTCTCTCAGTGCCTCACTAATCAGCAAGTGATGGTGGAGCACCAGGTACTAGCAGTCCTAGTCCAGCCTTTAGAGGTCCCAGAGTGGAATTGGGATGGGATATCCATCGACTTCATGATAGATCATCCACATACATCTAAGTGTCACGACTCGATTTGGGTAATTTTTGATCGACTCACCATGTCGGCCCACATCCTAACGATCAGAGAGTAGGGTTCAATAGAGAGCTTGGGATGCATCTACGTGGAGGAGATTGTTTGGCTATAAGGAGTACATTTTTCTATTGTCTCTAATCGTGATGCACGATTTAATTCCTTGCTATGGATTTGGTTACAAGATGCTATCAGGATATAGCTTCATCTGAGCACCGCCTACCATCCTCAGACAGATGTTCAGACCGAGTGGACCATTAAAACCCTCAAGGACATGAAACATACTTGTGTAATTGACTTCAGTCGCAGCTGGGAGGGTAACATAACTTTGGTAGAGTTTGTTTACAACAACAGCTATTACTCCACCATTGGGATGACACCTTTTGAGGCCTTGTATGGTCAACCTTTAATATCTCCATTGTGTTGGACAAAACCAGGGGAGTCAGCACTAGTGGGACCAGAGATGATAAGAGCTGCCACAGAGATAGTGAAGACCATCCAGGAGCATATCAAGTCTACATATAGTAGGAATAAGTCGTATGCTGATAGGTGATCGAGACCTCTAAAGTTCAAGGATGGCGAAGACATCTTTATATGGGTCCCACCTTAATTGGGTTTACATAGATTTGGTCGAGGCAGAAAGTTAACTCTTTGGTTCATCGAACCATTCCAGGTCCTCAGTAGTGTTGTCGAGGTGGCTTAACACATATCTCTTCCACCTTAGTTTCTACGGGTGCATGACGTCTTCCACATATTTAGATAAGGAGATAGGTGCAAGACCATTCCCACATCATAGACCATGGAGAGATAGACGTCGACGATGTGGTGACTTTCATAGAGGATCTAGTGGAGATTGAGGATCAATAGGAGCAGGTCCAACTTGGATGGTTCACAAATCTGGTGCATGTTCTTTGGCAGCACGTGAACCTCCAAGAGAGTGTATGGGAGTAGGAGGCTCAAATACGTGATCAGTACCCCCACTTTTTCCCATCGTTCGAGTTGTAACTTACGGGGATGTAAATCCCTGAGGTGGAGACAATGCAAATACCACAAAATACCATGAAAGTTTTATTATACATGGGAATTTTAAGAGTCCGTGAAAATTTACGGGGCTTGATTCTGAGGCCCAGTGTTCCTGGAATGAATTTATGAAGATTTCTTTGGGTACGTTCAGTAAATGTACGAGTTAGTTTTTATATCTTTTGAATAGTTGATAAGAACTGAAATATGAGGGCACTGTTGAACTCACAGTGCCGTTATTCTCTTAAAGATACTTTCACCTTGATGACAGTAGGTCGAGAGTAGAAGATATAATTTGGTTTTTTGTGGAAATTAATTTGATAATGTGATTTTTTTTCTTTATTTTATTAGAGATTCCATGTAGGTGTTTTGTGGTTAAAACCTCCTCATGGGAGTTGGAGGTGGGACCACCACAGATTAACCTCCAATGAGAGGTTATGGTGGTGGGGCCCACCCAAACATAACCTCCCAATAAGGATTAATATAGTGGGGACTAGCCAAGGATGAAACCCCTTGACTCCACATTAAGTGGGGAGATAATTCTTGAGCTCCCCACTAAACAGTTCCACCAACCAAATGGAGCCTCTTGATCTCCCCTAATTTATTTTTTGCCTACACTCAGGAATTAATTAGGTGGAGAAAATTTATTTAATTCAACCAATTGAAATAAGTATCCAACGAATTAATAAGATATCAATATCATATTATTTTGTTTTGTTGGTATTTCTCTCTTTTGGTGGGAAGAATTTGAGAGGTGAGCTTGGGAGAATTAGTGTTCTCCAATGAAGAACCCCATCCCCCAATGAATTACGAAGAATGAAGAACGTTAACATTCATCAAAATCTTCCTTGAAGCATCAACGATCTTTAGACTTCTTCAATGACTGACTTCCATGACTTCATCAATAAACGTTGAATGACAAATCAAAGATGGGGGGTTTAAATTTAGCTATGTATGATCATTCCCATGTTCTTCCTTCCTATCAAAATGAAGAATGATGGCTGTTGTGCTTCATACATGCTAGCCGCTTGATACCAACTTAACCGCGGAGGGTGTAGGCTAAACCAACATGGCCCTACCACTCTGTCGATCTTGTTAATGGTAATAGTTGGCATGGAGACGAAGCAACGAGGCGAAGATGGTGGAGGACGACAAAGTCTGTGCTACCCGTGACCTCTATGATCTCTGATGCCCCCGCGGCATACCGGTGCTCCTAACAGAACACCACTGGTCTGCAGCGGCCTGAGAAATGCCTAAGCGGCCAGCCGGTCGCCTACCACCCGCCCTGTCTGTGGCTATCCCAACACCGTCCCGCCATGCCCGCGCCCCATGCGTCCTGACCGCGGCCTTCCCATTGCCCTTCTTCCTAGCCCGTGGCCCGCGCAGCCAGCCCAACACCCCATCGGCCTACCCGTTCCCTGAGAAACCTTCATACGGTCTACCCGTTCCCTGCCTGGCATGCCGCTCGACCTGCCTGTAGCCTACCCATGCCCCACTCGCCCTACACGGCGCCCTTCCAGCCTACCCGGCACCCTGCCCCGACCTGCCTCGATACCACGCCGACCTTCCCTGGCCACCTCATGGCCTGCCTGGCCACCCCGACGATCAACCCGAGCCGCACCCCGCTCCAGGCCATACTAGCCGAGTGAAACGGGCCTCCCGAGCTAGTCTACAGCGTCCCTTGTGGCATCGCTGAAAAAACCTTCTCGACCATCTGGGATGAGTTGCCTTAGTCGCTCCCCTCACGACACTGGCTGAACCGGCCCTGGCCTCCGAGTCGAGACACCTACGCGCTGTCATATAGTCCACGTCAAACCTAGCTGGTCCAACTAAGGTGACGGAGACTTGGTCAGCTTAGACTAGAGTGGGCCGAGTCGGTCAGACTGGGTCCGACCAGACCTGGGCCCCCACCCGACCCCTTTACATTCATTGGCCATATCTTTTGCACCATACGTTCATCTAATGAACAGTCAGAAGTGCTAGCATTCTTGAAGTACGATGGTCCCTTTGAGTGTTCCCCACCATAGATTGGGGTTTAGTTGAGTTACCGTCTGGTTGGATCATTCACGATTCCAACCGGGTCCCAGGACTAAAAGGATAACAACTCATATATTGGACGCATGATTGACGCGCCGTCTATTGGGTTGAGACCTCATTAATATGGAGGACCATTAATATACATCTACGTGGGACTTCATGATATTTGGTGTATCGAACAGTAGATTGTGGAGAGGATCTTTCAGAGATAAGCAGAAATTTGTGCAGGAACTTAGTAGCTTTTTGGGACTTGACTACTGCTGATCGATTCAACTCGGAGTGAGTCCATTATCCCAGTGGGGAGAACCATGGTGATGCAGTAGTCTCGGGGTGGGTAGAGACTCTACATGAGTGTGATAGACCCACGATACTCAACACATGGAGTACCACAACATGCTAAGAGTGGGAGCACCTCTGTGTGACGCGACAGACCTAGGGTGGGGAGCGCCTCTGTTTGACTTTACATACCCACGATAATTTACAGGAGGATTACCTCAACATTACATGTTAGTGGGTAGCACCTCTGTGTGAGGCGGTAGGCTCACTGTACTAGATATAGGAGGTGTTCTCTAGCAGCCGAGGGTTCAGATTGATATTATCACTAGAATAAAATCCTGGTTGAGTTGAGTCAGTACATTTTTTGTTTACATAGTGATTGAGATGTATTAATTGGTAGCATAAGTATATGTATGGGATTATTCCTAAATGAGGTTTTCTGTTTATTTCAAACTATGTGGTTTATCCTTGTTGGATTTTGTGATACCTCGAGGGCCTCAGTGTCCTTACTGAGTATCGTTATACACACCCATGCACGGGCTATGCCCTCAACTCGTTGTATTAGTTGTAGAAGACTAAAAAATCTGACTATGGATCATAGTAGCCGGACTGGATGGTACTCGGTGGTAATCGTGATGATGAGTTGGTACATAGAGGTAACATACAGACGTGTAGTGTTGTGGAGGCTATCTGTACCAACCCTTCAGGTAGGATCCATGGTGGACAATCCATGATCTGCTCTCCACCTTTTAGTCATTTTATCCCTTTTAATTAAAATTGTATTTTCTTTTTAGGCTTGTATTCTGGCCCCTCTATATTCATAACTATTTGTGTAAAATTTTCCGTATTTTTTAACATCCATCTCATACTCTTTTGTGTGCGTTTACACTTTATAAAGGCAAAGCCTTCCTTGTTTTGGGGATTTACGACTTTGGTGCTAGTCGCCAGCCCCTGGTCAATGGTAAGCGGGCTTGGGTTAGTCACATCATGGGCCCTGTGGGATGGTTCATGAAAATAAAACCCATTAATTAATCTTTATGAATCTACTATAAAATTTAAAAATTCTATTTACCATAAAAAAGATTCCACAAAATGAGAGAAACCCTATTCAAAATTTACATTCTTTTTTTATTATCCATTCATAGTATCTAATAAGTGTTAAGGCATGTTCTTATGAACCATGTGATGATTATGTCCATTCCAAGGCTCCCATATAGAATCACATTCCTCTTATATCCCTTTGTCTGTGATCCATGCTTCATTCAATTCTCTCATTTGTATGTTCTTAAGGATAAAAATCCATCCATTTTCATTGATACCAACTATTAGAAACAAGAATTTTCAAACATATATATCATTTTTTCTAGATGAATTATAAATAAATTTCAAAAACTCATTCCCAAAAGAGAAAATAATTTATTTTACAATGATACTAAAATCAAAATATTTTTATTTCATAAATTATCTTTAAAACATTCCATAAATATTTTCTTAAAAAGTTATCCTATTAGGAATATTATACCTAAACCATTATTTATAACCTGGGGAATAAGAAATAGTAAATAGTGTGGTCAGATTCAAAATAAAGGTAATCATTATAGATATAAATCTTTCATTCCTAAATGAATAAAATAATTATAAAGGCATTTAATTGAATTATAGTTTTTGATTTTCATACAAAACCTATCATTGATTATATACATGATTCATGGAATATAACATTATCATTTAAAAAAACAAGAACCATAATAGTTATAATGTAAACATAACCCACAATATTTTGAAATATATCTTTGAAACCATTATATATATATAAAATCATTTCATATGTCACAGTTAACTACTTAGACCATCATCATAATTGATGAAGACCTATTATATATTACCCTTTTTTAGAAAGATATAACTTTTTCCCATTATTAATCATGTCTCACATATTTCCCCAAGTATATCAAGACCATCAACTTGTTTCCCATTATTATAAAATTTTATTTATATAGATAATAAATTATTTTCAAGGATATATAGGCCCCCAATATAATAATAAATAGCATAATTATTTGATCCCTCATATTCTAAATCAGGCATTATATAATAACAGCCAAATAAAGGAAAGCATGTTTCATAAATATTTCCTCAATTCACAAAATCTTAAAAATAAAATATGAATGAGTATAATCAACAGGTAATCAAAATATAAAATAACCATCTAAAGAAACAGTAAGGATGTTATCATAAAATCATATAACCAGTGAATAATAATAAACATCAAGTCATTTCATATATGATTTGTAATTATTTCAATACATCATAATGAATATTTCACACTTACAATATGATTTCCACGTCAAAAATATAAAATTTATGAAATTTTTTATTAATTGTATTCATTGAAATAATATTTTGAAACAAAAAAATCCTTAAAACAATATGTGGTCCTAGAAATGGTAAATTCCATTTATTACCGCAAAATTAACCCAAATATTTCTTTTAAATTTTAAATAAAATCATAAATATTAATTTTTTAAATAATACAGGAATATTAACTTTGAATAATCTTATAAATATTTGTACAATAGAAAAAATGTGTTTATAAATCATATATGATCCCTTAGACATTAATGAATATATATATATATGGTATGTAGAAAAATAATTTATTACTTAGTAGATAATTAAATTATGTTTCCATTAAAACATAATTGTCTATCATGAGTACATAAACTGAAAAAATTGGTGGAAAAATATATTATAGTGAAATAGCTAGAGAATAATAAAATTTATTAGTATAATGATAATAATATAATAATATTTTATCATTAAAAGAATAAATATAAATGCTCTAGATAAATGATGAGACTGTGTTGTAAAAAAATTACATGTCTAATGAGAGTTATATAATCCTTATAAAAGAAAATTGGTTCAAATCCTAACTTTTGATCCAAATAAAGAAAATTGAGTAAAAATATCTATCATATGATGTATTAACATCTTCTCTACAAATTTTAATCCCATATATACTAAATTTATGTTTATTATATCTATATTAAATTGACATATGATTTTGTGGAATAATATTCATAACATAGTATGTAATGTTTATTATTAATTTATCAGTAGGTCCTTGTTAAAATTGGATTTTTAGTGATAACTACTTCATTTATCATGTATATTATTTTTTATTTATGATCATTTTAATTTTATCATGGTTTTGTCATAACTAGATGGAAAAAATGTGATATAAAAATCATATATATTCATTATATATTTATTTTGAGTATTCCATACAAGGATGAGAAATAAAATGAAATACACTATTCATAGAGATAGTGGGATATATATATACATTAATACCATTTCTATTTTCCTGATATATGATATGAAAAAATATAAATAATAAATTATGGTTACATAATAATTTTTATTCAATATATTTGACATAAATACATTAAATTTACCAAAATTACGTTCCATGAAACGATTTAAAAAAAATATTGCATCGATCTATGATGTCGTAGTCCATCGCACACACGAATGACATAGTCATTTCCCCAATGTAATGAAATTTATGGAGGTATATGTGATATAATAATATAAAATTTATATTTTTGTTACAAATCATATGTATATGTATATAATATATCAATTCAGATTCCAATTTTTCATAGGTGTTGATCAGAAATGGATCACATCAGTTCTAGTGGTGGTAGTCCTCCATAAACCTGAGAGACTGTATCACATCCCATATTATGTAAGAGGATATTCAATTTTTCCCATACGATATATTAATATTATTCATATATATGTAATATACTATGTCAATTATATTATCATTTTTTAATAAAATATAATCTAGGTGGATGTAAAAGAGAAAATTAAATATGAAGATAAACAATGTTACCACATTTTAAAAACATCAATGGTTTCATAAAAATTTACTCCATGATTGGATTTTTGATAAAAAATGGCCTCAAGGATGTGTTTATGGAAAAGAGGAAGTTAATTGGGAAGGTATATGGGGGAAAAATAATATTTTTTATTATGAAGGGAGTAGAAGAGGGGTTGGATATTATGTGTGGGGGAGATGGAACTCTTAGTATTTTTAAAGAGAATGATGTGTGAATTTTTTTTTTATAATGACATATATATCCCAAATTGGCCATTATGTGTCATTATAAGTTATAAGTTCAACGTTTCAACATAAATTTTCTTTCGAAAATGTTTCAATGTAAGAACCTATCCATTTTTTGAGATTACTTGGTCTTTTATTGTATTATTTTTTAACAAACATTGTTTTGGTTGTACCTTGTGTTGAATTAGGATTAAGATTCAGAAATTTGGAATGAAAAATGAAAATTCTTTGTTTCAACATTGTTTTCTCAAACCGTTCTCCCTAGACCAACAAAACAAGTGAACGCAAATGGAGGGGATTCCCATGACTGGCACATGGTTTGTTAAATTGTGAACCATAATAGTCAAAAACATATACCCCCTTGAAGAGGTGCATTTTTAAAGAACAATGTGAGGGCATACCATTCACATTTAACAAAAAATTCATCATGAGATAATTAAATAATCTAATTATTATTAAAAAATATATCATACATTAGTTTTATACCAATGATACCACGAGGTTAACCCTTAAATATTTTCTAACAATTCAAAAGATATTCTTATTAATGTTAAGGACCACCAATATCCTTTCATGTATATTTTAATCCCATTTGAAAAATCATCAACTCTTCGGGTTCGTGGTTTCTCCCCTACTGGTTTCATATTTTTCTGACATTTTTTGTGGGGTCGTTATCAGCATCTTTTTTGAAGGTAGATCTAGATTTTTCATATCTATATCAAATTTTTTATCTAAATCAATATTTAACAGATCTTGTTACATTTCACCATGGATTTAGTTTCTATATCTATATCATGATCTTCATCAAGTTCTTTACTGATCCACGTCAAATAGGGGTTCTCCATTAGGTGAAATTTGATCAAAAAAATTAGGTTACTTATCAATTATTCATATCACATTTTAAATATTAAAATTATGTGTATGTAATTGTATAATTTCATATTTTTTTAGAAATTTAATTTCTAAAATGAATTAATTAATTTTATTAAATTAATTAATATCGGGATTGTGGAATTGGGGATATTTAGTTATTTAAATAATTAGTATAATTTTGAAATTGTTTTGTTTTACGAATAATTAATTGTATAGTTAATAATTGGAATATTGAGATATCCAAATGATTATTTTACTGTCTAATTAATTATGTTATATTTATATGACAAATAGAATACTTAATTTTTTATTTAATTACTTATATATTGAGATTTCCCATTGCATAAAAAATTGATAAATTAATTATGTGATATTGAGACTATGGATTGAGAAATTAATTGTTGATTTAATTATGTAATATTAATTTTTTGAAATGAATAATTAATTAATTAGTTATGCATTGGATATTAAGAATTCCAATTGTATAATTAATTGTTTATCTAATTATGGTATAATGGGATTGTGAATTCATTAATTGATTATTGAATTAAATAATTGTAATCATTGTGATTGGAAATTGATTGGAACGATGTAATTAAATGGTGAAATAAATAAATTTTTTTTTTGAAATGTGAAATGATGGATAATATTTATTAACTATGAATATGTTTCTAAATTTTATGGTTTCTTGGATGGTATAAACCTAGGTGGGACATGGTTTCTTGCAACCAAATATTCTTGTTATAAAATTATAGATATATGTGTATGGTACATGGTCATCTATTTCGATTAACATAGTGATAAATGGATTTATAAAATAGCGTGAAATTGTTTACCTTGTGTAAATATGGAAGTGATAAAACGTATGATAAATGTGTATGGGACATTGTCTTCGACTTCCAATGACCATAGTGGTAAATTGGTTGATAAATTCTTGTGGGACTTGGTTTGTAAAACATTAAATGACCTTAGGTTACAATGAATTGTGGCTTATACCATATATTATGGCATTGGAGTATATTTCCAATTATCTATATTATACCTTTAATTTAATTGAATAATGAATGAAATTTTTTATTTCGATATTTAATTTGAATATGTGTTATGGTTCAAAATAAAACATTGGATGAAGTTGGTATTGAGTTTCATGTGTCATCAAGAACCCAGTGGTTTATGTGGGTAGGTATATTATAAATGTTAAATGTGATATATATATTTTTGTTCTTTTTATATTATTATTTATACAAAATCATAAACAATTATTAAATAAGTATTTTATCGACATTTTTTGTGGAAGCATTTTAATTTGTATTAACACACTACTCGGGTATCCTAATCAATACCAAAATATAATCATTTTTCAAAGATAGGATAATGGAAAATGACATATGCTAGATTGATGGTTTGGGTAGAATCATGGATGATGAACCAGAAGTGATTTGGGACCAACATGTGAGTTTTTTGTATCTTTACCTCTGAGTTATCATTTTGACACATGGTATGCACCTTGGAATGACATGTCTATTGATCAGTTAGGAAATCACTTTTCATGATGTTGTTATCATATTATAGTTGTAATGTTCTAGTTGTGTTATTTTATTTAGTTATTTTTATTAATTTTCAATTATTTTTCTGTTATATTACACTTATATAAAGGGTATATAGTCTCATCATTTTCAATATCCATGTTTTTTTGGGGATATTAGGATATTATTGTAGGTTCATCTGGGAAAATTCCAATTTGGATTAACTACCTATAGGCTTCACTATTTAATTTGTAAATATTTATTGGTTGGATGATTCTGAGAATGAATTATACATTTCATTGAAGTGTTTCACATTAGCACCGATCATGACACTACCCGAGCCATGTGAAAAGATTACATTCTATTGTAACACATATGGGATCAGACATGGAGTAGTGTTGATAACATTATATTGACTTATGTCATATGGTTATTGGAAATTGGGGTTTAATAATTTCAATTACCCCATGAATGTCATTTTGTAACCTACAATGGGTTATTAATTGAAGTGTTGGGGGAGTATCTATCAGGGAAAAGGATAATTGTCTATAGGGATCATAAGTGCATGAAATAAATTTTTTGAAATTATCATTGAATATCTGTATGTTGATGTGGGTTTTGTAAATTAAATCACATGATTTTTAAACAGCATAAATTAATGTAATAGAAAACTATGTTGATCATTATTTGAGAGATAAAAAATCTACAAAGGCAATTCAGAAATGTAGTTCTGAGTGGTAGTTGATGACTTTACTTGTTGAGATTCATGTTGTGGTTCAGGAGAGTCAAGAAAAGGTTCCTCTCGTATCATTTTTTTAGAGACTACAATTTTTTGGTGGATCAATGATAGGAAGAATGAGTATGTATAATGTTTGACCCTAAGGGGAAAACATGAAGGAGTATAGTCACCTTTAGATTGGTTCATAGTTGAGAATGAGATCATATATGTAATGAATCGTGTTGTTGTTCCTTTTAGTGTTTAGGAGTATATGATGCATAAATTTTATTCCTTGAGGCGTGAGGTGCATCTAAATATTACTAAACTCTTTTGTGACCAAAAAATATTTTTTTGGAGGACATTCATATGTGAGAGATAATAAGGTTCATTACATGATGTAACACATGTTAGTTGGTGTAGTCGAATCATCAATAACCGGAAGGTTTACTACAAAAATTTATTATTATGTAATGAAGTCAAGTGATGTTACTCAGGGAGAGCATAAGAAACCTAGAGGATTATTCCCTATTTGGGAGACTACCACAATAGATATGTTTTTGGATTTTTATGTATGAGATATTATCCATCTACACTGGGTTCAATATACATTATTTTTAAATGGTGATTTGTTTTTGACATCATGCGCCTAGTAGGGTTTATAGATTCTAGTACATACATATGTTTTAGTGAGTATGGATTTCAACCAAAAAAAGATGGTAATTCGTTGTTTTTTGTTATTTTATTGAGAATATGCCCCCAAAAAGTGTCATATACTTTGGTGGATCTAAGCATAAGAACCATGATTTGGTTGTTTTATCCAATTAAAATAGTTATCAAGATACAATACGGATTAAAATATATGAGGCTCTTATTTGATGGGCATGTAGATCACATATATGATGGATGGTGGCAAGAATGCTGAACTATTGGGAATGGGTCTCAAGAAGGAGACCATGGGGAAGGATCTGTGGTCTCGAAAGAGAATGACAATGGATCAGTGTAGACATAAGTCTTATGCTGATAGACGACATTGACCAAGAGAGTATACAAAGAAATATTGTGTATTCATTTGGATGTCCACTAGTTTGGGTCACCCCATGATAAAAATATAGGGTATGATGACACCATTGATCATTAGAACCTTTTAGATTATTTAGAGAATTGGCTTGGTTGCTTACTGATAAGCTCCTCTATAGTGATACAGTGTTAGGCACGATGTTTTCCATTTGGAATAACTTCTATGGTATCACACTGGACCGTATCATGTGATTTATTTGGCTTATTTTTTCCTCTAGATAGATTCTTATTTTGTAAAGCATCTGATTCATATGTTGGAACACATTGACAACACATTGTGTAGAAAGATGGTACAAATAATATAATTATTATGGAATCAATGGCATACAGAAGAGGATACATAAGAGAGGAAAAAATATATGAGGGTTTAGTTGCCAAATAATTTTTTCTTATAATCATATGGATTCATGGGAATATTGCTCGAGGAAGAAAGTTATTTTGTGTGGATATTGTAGGATCCTGACCATTTCTACATATGACATGTGCCTGTTTCTTGTATTCATTTTGTTTTCTTTGTTTGACCAGACATTGTTTGGGTTTAGCCATGTTGTTCAATTATATAAAAATTGGGAATTTTGGACGAATGATGGAATAGTAAAAGAAGGATGATGGGTTTCCCAAACTGTGAACCGTAATAAGATAAACTACGCACACTATAGAAGAGGATCATAGTTAAGGTGTGCAGTTCTTGGAAACCCTACCCGCCGTGAATCAAACATTGTGGACCAGAATTAAATCCCCTTTTTATATGACATAATATTGTATCCATTGTTGTATATCCCAGATCCCTAGATCATCCCATTATACTTTTCCCTCCATCCTAGGGAATCCTAGAGTGATTCAAAGCCCCCTAGACCTCTGTTCATTTTGAATAGATGCTCAGTAGGAATATCTGAACATATTTGGGTGTGTGGATTCTAACAAACTAGTTTCCCATTATTCTCCCATTATTTTGCAGGGTTCATATCATATGTCGTTCTGAATCTAGATCTAGATTTATTGAGTCTTTATCATGCATGGGTGGACCAATATCTAGATTTAAGAGATCATTTTTCGTTCAATCATAGATTTTGGTTTCAGATCCAGACCATCTTTTTCATCGATTTCTTAATTTACCTTCTTCAAAATAGATTTATCCATTTGGTTTTTGTTCATATACAAATTAATGTACGTGGAATATTATTAAAATAGAATATTCATGATTTTAATTGTGTGTTTTTAATAGTGGAATATGTAGTGTTTTATATGTAAATGAAATTCCACATTGAATTATAAAATCTATTTAAATTAATGAATTAAAGGATCGGGGAGTGGGTGATAATGAATCTTTTAATTAATTATCAAAAAAATAAAATTTTTGGAATTAAGGAATAAGGATTCAATTACTTAATTATTTGGATATTGAGATTGAAAATTGAATAAATAGTTGATGAATTAATAATGGTATATTCATTTGATGAATTTAATAAATAATTTATGTGTTAATTTATTGGATATTTAGATTTATATTTTAATAATTAGTAATATAATTGATAATGGGATATTAATATTTTTAATTTTATAGTTAATTATTGATATAATTATTGGATACTGATATTTACAATTCAATAACTAAATGATTAATTAAAAATGGGATATTGATATTTCCAATACAACAATTACTTATTGAATTAATTAAAAAATATCAGTACTATTAATTTAATAAATTAATATTTAATAAATTAATGTTAATCATTGTGATTCAAAATTGTATTGAAATATATTAATTAATTATGGAATTAATTAATTTGTGATTGACTCTGAAATAATAATGTGAGTTTAATTATGATTAACCGCGATAGGCATGGTAAATTTATTTTTTTTGAATGGAGTAACCATGGGTGGGAAATTTTCCATTTTTTCCAAATCCTAGATTAATCAAGTGTTTGATAAACATGTTAGGTTCTTATTTTTGAAAATTTTGAAGCTTGTAGTGATAAAATGATTGATAAATGTGTCTCTGAAATGGTCTAGATCTTCCAAACCCTGTATTGGTAAAATATTTGGCAAATTTGTGAGGTAAATGGTCAACTTATTCACAAGCCTATAGTTTTTTATTATTTAAATAAAATGTTTAGTACATGGACTTCTACAATGAAATCCCATGATTTCTATGGAATGAAGACCTAGACCTATACATTTTTCATTAATAAGTGGTTCAAATTAACCATATTATAAATTGAAGTGAAATGGATAATGTACCCATTTATTTATCAATATTTATATATTGAAGATGCGATAGAGTCCAAAATCCAACACTAACCATAGAATGCACCGGGTTTCAGGTGACCTCAGAATCCTAATTTTTTATGTAATTAATTAAATAATAACTGATAAATGTTATAAATATAATTTTTTTCATTTTAAATTATAATTTATATATCTCCATAAACTAATATTGACTAGATTTGTTTTAGACACCATTGGTGGTAGACTAGTGAGTTGAATTCACACCATACTTCCACTTCTAGATTGGTACCCAAACTGCGTTCATGTTTTCAAGATAGGATAAGGACACATTCCCTATGTTAGATGGATTATTATGTAAGAAGAATATATTATGGATCTATAAAGGCATACAGACCTTCTTGGGAGTTATTAGTGAAATTATTTTTTAGTATCTATTTTGATAGTTTGTTCGTTCATTTAAATTACTTGTCTATTTTTCTATATTGACATTATACTTCTTATTTTTTGTAATTATGTGATACTATAATTTTTTATCATTTCATTATATTTTTTTATAATTTGATTTTGGGTATAACTCTAATAAAAATAGGGTATAGTCTCCCCTTAAACAACATTTGAAACTCCCTTATTCGTATTGGTCTCCAGAGTATAGGGAGGCACACCTAAGGTTATATTTCACATTGGCTCAGTGAACTAATGAGTGGAAACCAAGTTAGGACATTACCTTCATGGACATTTTAAACAATATAATTTTTTTAACGTTAATTAATTCCATTTTATCATAAACCATGATAATTAATTTTTACATCTACTACTATCCATAATGCTCAACAAATAGTTGAACTTATCATATAAAATATATTATAAATAATCCAACATATGGGATATGATTTTATAAATTACAATAATTTCAAATACATAATTTAATTTATATCATAACTTATTGGTGTGATTATAATGTTGATTTCCCCTGAGACAATTGTAATACAGATCATATATTTGAAATGCCAAATGAAGAATGAAATTGATTAAAATTGACTAAATTGGATTAATAAGTATTTAATTGATATAATTATACTTTAAAAACAACATTTCATATATTTTAATGTATCTTAATGTTATATATAAATATATGATAATTAATCATAGAAACTATTTTTATTGTACATTAAAAATTGTATATTATTATAAAATAATGAAAAATTAAATAATAGCAAATATCTACATTTATATTTAAAAATTTATTTTTTTACAAATAATTCATATATATATGATAATATATATATTAATTTTTCAACAAAAAATTGAAATAAAATTATCTTATCAAAAATGTATTATTGAATCATATAATGAATATTATAAAAAATATTAAATAATTTTTATCAATATGCATAATTAATATAAAATGATTATAAAAATATATTTAATGATATAATATTAATATTTATTTATAATTCTTTTATCACATGGTTGTAAAATAAATTTCAAATTATACTATTAATAATATATCATAGTTTTTTAAAAATCATTGTCTCATGTAATGAATGAAAAACATAGGGTTCTATATTACGAATCCTATTATGTAATAATAACATATTACAAAAATAATTTCATAAATACTCATGGTTAAACACATGTTCAATAATACATATAGAAAAATTGGTTCCCATTACATATTCAAGGTTTTATCACAATATGTTTTTCATAATTTTAAAATAAAATATAAACATGTTATTAAAATTTTCATCAATAATATTAACAGTGCTTTAAAAAATACATTATTTATTGGATATTACATTTCCTAAAAAATGTTATATTTTAAGAATATATATTTTAATAATGTGATGTTATATATATACACAAATTTATTTTATATTAAACCATGATGGTGTATTTTATTATGTAAATTCATAATTTGGATTTGTAATTTGGAGTTTGTGTAATCGTTTTTATGAGGTAAACAATATTTATTATAAACATAGAGTTTTAGATAAACATTTGACTTAATTATTACACCTGATATAGGATTGTAATTTACATTATTAGCTAAAAAATATGTTGTATGCCAATTATAAAATAACGTATAGGACTATGTGATTTTGAGTTGTATTTCTTAATATCAGTGAGTCATGTACAATATTTTTATAGTTTATAGATTAAAATTTATTTCATATAATGTGATTGAATACAATTTTTTATCATGAATGAAGGGTTTGCAATGATATTTTTTTATATAAGAGATATATATAGTGTGTAAATTAATTATATTGTACCAAAAATAAATAATAATGCCTTCAAATTTAAATGTTTAGTAATAGATATTACATATGGTTTTTGAATATTAAAACATTAATCGTTATTTTAATGGATTTTGAAATTAAAATTGTAATGTTAAAACACATAATTAGGAGAGAGATAATTAATTTTATGAATAATTCCTCATGTTTGGTTTTGTTTAGTTGTTTTTTAGCGTAATACAATCATGAAAAACGTATTTGAATGAGATATGTGTACTATGTGTGACTCTAGAGAACTGTAACACCTGATCTTTTTATATAGTATATGAAATTTTAATTTCCAAGAATCTAAATTGTAATTAATGATATTATTTTTCATGAAATGATTATTATAATTTTATTTTATGGTTATTTATTTCTCAATAACAATGTCATAATAAACTTATAAATAAAATTTCCCATAGAAATAATTTTCTATGAAAAATTAGAAATGAATTATCAAAAGTATCAACCTTATTTATATCAATATGTTTTATAATATATAAATTTAACCATTTCATTTTTATGAATTTTTTTAATATAATTCCAAGAACATCTGGACGACAATAGAGACAATTTTCTA
Organism: Viscum album; assembly: GCA_963277665.1. Classification (NCBI taxonomy): domain Eukaryota; kingdom Viridiplantae; phylum Streptophyta; class Magnoliopsida; order Santalales; family Viscaceae; genus Viscum; species Viscum album. The sequence continues at coordinate 221,020,519 of OY728158.1, forward strand.
AATTATATTTTTAAGAGAATAATGTTTATTCATTTAAATAATTTAACATAACATATAATAATGAATGATTTAAAGTAGATATATATTATAATTATATCATAAAAAATTTAGATTAATATTTAGATTATTATTTTTTATAAAATTATGTAATATTATATTAACCATGATATATTCATTATCGTGATACCCAATTTTCCATCCGATTTTATAGGTTTATTTTTTATATATATTTTTCCACATTTTTGATTTGACAATGTTAAAATGGTTTACATATTTGAATAATAATTTCATAAAATTGGTACTATGTTCAATTACATATTTTTACAATATGAGTTCTAGTAATAGAAACCAAACACTATGGTGAAGGATCAAATAGGTTTATTATGGGGTTAATATGAAATTTTATTGGTTAAAATGGAAAAAAAACATGATTAGATCATATTTTATGATTCCATTTTAACTATATATAAAAAAAAACTATAATATAACCTCAATTTGGGAAAACATATTAATGAATGTGGCATAATAATATTTTAAATCATTGAAATAAATAATTTTCTTCCACTCTCCAATCATTTAAATTGAACATATTCCACTCACTTCATAGCACATCATGATTTTTATATGATTTAAAAATCCTAAAAATATATCTCAAAAACATAATTAACTACATTTTAGAAGTAATTTTCATTGAAATAGACTACCATTAAATCCTGTAAGAGGATATCTTATGGTTACCATTCATAGAATAACACAATAACCTAAACAAAAACATTCAATTTTACATTTTTATTATAATCATTAAATTATGTCATAACCATTCAAGTATAATAATATTATAATTAAATTATAAATATATTATATTATATTTATATAGTAATATTTATCCACATTCTGGTCCATCAAATTTCTTAAAAAGCCATCTATTTTGTGCACATCAGAATATCGCATCTAGAATCAATGTAATTGGTTTTCCATCACCAACGTATAAGGATACTAATAATGATGAAAATAAACAATATATATGATATTTAGGAAATTATAATTATTATTTATCCATATAATATCATATACATAATTACCATTTCACACATTATAACTTATACTGTAGTGCATTCATGTGTGTGGACTTCCACCTCCCGGAAGAGATGCGAATCATTTTTTATGTATTATTTTCAAATATTAATACCAGATTATATATAATTAATTTTTTTATGATTATATAAATTTAATTAATAATTTAATCTATAACATTGATCACCTCATAAGTAACATAACTTCCTAATCAAAATATACATGAAAAATGAAGTACATAACATCTGAAACATTGGTAAGAATAAAAAATTGTTAACAAATGTCTGAAAAGATGTAACAAATGGATCATACAAAAAACATATATATATATATAATATATGTATTATAAATATAAAATTATTATTGATTTGGATTAATACTATTCACCTTTGTGGAAGTTTGAGGAATGTGATTTCGTTTAAATTTCATGCTCATTGAGTCATATTTTTTTATAAATAATTGAAAATTGAGTGGAGCTTACATACATCCATCTTGATCGAAAAAACATGAATATATATTTTATGATGTTAATTAATGTTCTATGTCCTTTTTACTATTTCAAGTGGTTATAATATAATAATTACCATATTGGTAATAAACTTTTTATAATATCAATATTCGGGATTGAATATATATTTATTTAAAAATATTAAAATGTTACAATTAAAAACACTATATTTTCATATCCTCAAGATATTAGATTAGATTATATGATTTATTGTGACATTTATAATCATTTTCACATGAATTAATATTTGATTTTATAGTTTATATTATTTATTTTTTTAATGGGTATATTTATATTCCATATCCTTATAAAGAAATGATTTTAAAAAAAATGACATTTTTAGTTTCATAAATGATTTATTAAGGGAGGTGTAAGTATTCCATTAATTTTTATATGGTTCAGAAAGTGAAAATCTAATTAATTAAAATCATATCATCATAGATATTGTTTCAAAATTCTATATGGATGAATTTTTTTAACATATATTGTGTTATAGAATTTTCACATAAATATAAAAGTTTAATCTTATATGTATTTTTTACATGATTACAATGGTTTTTTTGAGAAAATTTATTAATTAAATGTTTTTCATCTATTTTATTCTAATCTCCATAATTCATTTTTTTAATTACAAATCCAATATTTCTGATGAGTAATCCGCCAATAATTATAAAAATAGTATATAAAAGAGAGTCAAAATGGAATCCCAAAGAAATAGAGATAATAGACTCAATAAATCATGGTTGTATAATGTAATGAATAATATGGTTTTCAAATAAAACTATGTTGACACCCAATATGGAGAAAGTCCCAATACCTGAGAAATAATAAATATGAACTCCTTGAACATCCTTATAAGTAATATAATCAGAGGCCACATTCCCCTCACCCAATGTATGAATAAAATCCAGTTCATTTTTCACTATCACAATGCACACCGTATTGGTTTATTCAATAGACCAAGGGGTAGTTCGAAGGATAAATAGTTAATTATAATAATTAAGATAATTAGTTTCAACAGATACAAGGTGGATATTATTATGGATACATTGGAATAGATTCTTGACAAATGATTTATCCTATGCATAAATAGATTATCTCTACAAATGAAAGAATTGAAATATTGGACCACATATCATATTTTGTCCTATACCACCATAACACCTTATAGGACTTGTTATTTAGGAACTCTTACTTTAATATTGAGTCTTGGATGATGAGGGTACCTATAGATGCATATACCAAGAAAATTGATTTGATCATTGTCGGGAGGTGAGGTTCTAACAATAAGATTCATAATAGAGGGTGATTCCTCAGAAGCATTACATAGCAGAATTAATTTATTCAAAAAATACATAGTTTTGTATTTAAAAATTGATATTTCACCTAGGATTCCTTTCGATCAAGCTTCGTTATATTCTTTTCAGATACACAACCAACATGTCGAGAATATTAGTGTACGAACCATTTTATTTGGTCCCACGCTCCCCGTCCCCTATAAAAACATATTGATGATGGTCATACTCGAGGACTCATGGAAAATTTGCTTGAATGAATAATGAAATATTTTTATTTTTATCTGTTATTAAATAAACCTGTACATTGATGTTTCATAATTTTTATTAATTAAATTTACCGCTCATTTTATTTAGAATATATGAAACAGTTTTTTTAGAGGGGATATTTTCTGGATAGCTACCCAATTAATTGATACATCTAATTAGAAATATTATTTATCTAACCTTATTTAGAATTTTTTATACGTATTAATATTTGAAAATATATTAACAGAAAAATTTAATCAATATATTTGATGTTTTTTCATTTTATTCCTCAAAAATTGAGTTGTTATAATACATTAGATTATAAGATTCACATTGTCCATGTATTTCTTTTATTCTCATGTTATTGACTAAATTGAATCAATATTAAATTATTTTCATTTCAAAATTTATTATTACTTATGTCTAGATGATAGATAAAATTTAAATAAAACATTATTAATAACTTGAAATTACCCATTATTATGTTTATTTTAAAATGGATATCAATAATGAATCTATAAATGATTTTCAAAGGGGAAAAATACTTGTTTATATTAATTTTATATATTTTACATTCAATATAAAATATGATTAATGGATATATCTATTTATTCAAGACTAATAACGTTTTATATCCTTTGTTTTTATTAGTTTGTTTCTTATGAGAAGGTAATAAAATATGGAAAACATTGGGTTCATCGAGACTTTGTTTTAATGGTTGGTATAAGGTTATATTTTGAAGTAAACTTGGAAAAAATATTTCGTGAAAAATATATTAGAGATAATAATCCTATGAATGAAACTAAGGATAAATATATGTATATTAAAATATTTATATTTTATGGACTTCTTGTTATTTTAAGTTTTTGATAGATAATGAATCAATATGTTGATACATAAATTTTAGATGGTTCTTTCACAGATTCATCAAGGGATAATAAACCTGAGTTTTTTTAATATATGACATCAATAATTCTAATTCATCATGAATGGGTTTTTTAAATTTGAAATTTTTTAAAATATATGGATAATTAATTTGTTGATTCACATTCTCCATACAAATCGTTATGATTTTTTTTTTGATTTTTTTTGAATTGATAAAATTACCAGAGAAACAGTTGTAATAATGTTGTGTTTACAAATAATGAATGAACTAAAATGATGATAATTTAACTCATCTTTTTTAAAAATTATGTACTTGGTGTCTCATAGTCAATGTATACCTTTAAAATACATACAAGGTATCATATGGCTTAGATATGCCATCTTGAACGAGAAATTTAAAATTTATTTAAAGGGAATAAAATTTGAAATTAAAGGGAATTTTTTACTTACCTGTCACTCAAGGCCCATTTGTTTACCACCCTAATCCTAATTTTAATAGGCTCAGGGCTGAATTGTATCACCATGTAAGAATATAACACAAATGGGAGGGATTTTCCTATGTATTTTTACACATACACATCTAGAAGATAAATGAAGGATCTAAAAACACTATGTAAACGTTCATGCATACCACTAAGATTCCCACACATAGTAATTGTATAAAACTAGAAAATAAATGGGCCAGAATACAAGCACAACCAAATAGAAATTAACATAATCCTCTAATTATTATGCCTAAACCCCTCATAGAAGGGTCAGTATAAAAACAGAATTCTGACTATTCTAAAGAACACATCGTATGACAGGCCTCTCCTTTGGTACCACCTTGCCCTACTCCACCAATAAGTCCTTCAAATAAATGATCATCCTTACAATGCATGACACATGTTTTCATATCTCTCATAGGGGTGAGTAAAAAATATCTTAGTAGAGATCCCCACACTACAATGGAAATAAAAATATGAAATACACCTTGTACCCCTCAAAAGAAACACAAAAAGTATACCATAATGGAAACAGATGAAGTACAACCAATTCCGTCAACTCACATTGGTATATGTCTATGGAATGAAGGTTTGGACATCTAGTTAAAGTCCAAAAGTATATCAATCTCTAATACACTAGATGTGTCGATGATGAACAGATCATCAGTGGAAGGAGGAGATTTGGTGGTACACAGATTATCAATGGTGTATAACGAATCGATGGTGAATAGAGAATTGAGGGATTACAAAGCATCAATGGAGCACAATGTGTCAATGGGCCAAGCATCCCCAAAGTCATGACGTCCCCGAGTTCACATAAAAACCAATATCACTTAGTCAACAAGATCACATAATCACATCCTACTATAGGATTCATCTCATGTGTTCTTGTTCTGAGAGAACCACCTACTCAAAAAATTAATTCATAAACTAACGTACACAAAAACTGAAATAGAGTATATCATTAAGAAAAAAGCGTTACAAGGGTCCCAACATCACAAATGGTTCATCCCTCCACTAATTTAGATGTGGATTGTGTCCCTACTCCACTGTGACCTCCTACCACCGCCCTATGGCAGCTAGTCGAGGATTCCACCACAAAGATCCCAACATGTTCCGGCTACATAACCTCTTCCATCAAACCTCCTGCATGGTCTATCTGCAGTCGATTCTACAATTGCCTCCATGACAACCAACTTCTTCTGCCACACTGACAGACGACCACTACTCTGGTGCACTATTTTTTTCAAAATAGAGCCATTTCATTGATCCTTGGGGGGAGTCCTTCACTTCCCTAGGCCATGGTTCTCCTATTTAGTAGACAGATGATCCAATTTCATTATATTCCTCCCAATAAATTTCACTGTGACCTATGGGTTCAACATTGCAGAACACCCCAAATAGGGATCGACAGATCACATAAAACACCTATTTAATGTATAATGGCCTAGTTCAAAATGTTCTCTATCCATTATTTTCAGAAAAATAATTTAAGAAATAGTAGAAGAATAATCAACTATTTCTATCCCCTTTAATTACATGTTAATTATCAGTCCCACAAGAATGATCAAACCAGAGATCAACTTGTTCATGGGTTCATCTAGGTTTTTCCTTTGATTATATGATTTGGAATATAGATCACAATGATCTAGAAAACATACCTTGTGGATGGACAATTCATTCATAAATATTAGGTAATGGTGCCTTTATTGATCCCTAATCCACTAGCGTTTCTCATTGTGTGCCAGATATGCTTCTATCTACTAGACTCAGACGGATTTCCATGGTTACAAAGATTACCCTGGATTCCAAAAAAATTGCCTTAATTGAGAAGAAACAATTGAATAATTAAATCATTTTTTAATATCTAATGGGTTGTTACATATAATATCAAACATTCACAGTAAACCCACACATGTGGATGTTAGGCCACTCTTAATGTAATGTATACACTCTGAACGCAAATGTGTCCTCAGAGTTCTGATTTAGGAACCTGTTTCAAATGTATTCCATTTTTTAGAGGATGTTTCTTGCACTATTAATTATATAAATAACACTTTTTACCTAATAATTCTAGGTACATCGAGCCTCAATATTTCATGTGGTCTCAAAAAATGGCCTCAGAACTTTACCAATTAATTTATAAAAAATAAATTTTTAAAAATTCAAGTCATTTAATTCTCCTTACCATAATTATTTTCAAACCCAAATTCAAATAAAATTCTCCAATATACTAGTTTATTGAGTAAGAATCTGAGCCTGCAACTCCCATGTTCTCTCTTGGAGACTCACATGCAACAACTAAATGCCTAATAGTGGAATCGACCACCCATGAAGGATCTTCCTCTATTGATCATCTATATCCACTTAGTACTCCACAAATGTGACCCCATCGCCAATGTCCCAATCTCCACAGTTGATGACATGTGACAGATCATGCTTGAACCACCTCTAATGTGACACATGGAAAGCATCATTAACTCATTTAATCTAAGGGGGTAGAGACCTGGGTTATGCCACCTCTCTAAATCTACTATGAATTTGAAAAGGGACTATGTATCTTGTAGATTTTTTAAAGGTAGGGGCTGAAGCCTCAATTTTTTTTTTTTGATGAAAACGCCTCTTTAAACTGGGTAAAGGGAGACCCATTACATAGCCCGATGGCCCAAAGCCAAGTGGTCTGAATACAAGGCTTGAAAGCCCAAATATCTACAGTACCTTTGGATGCTAGACATGATGGTACAGATGGTATCCCTCCTCAATATCTAGATGCCTCTGTCTTAATTAATAGTATACCTTTTTTTAGCTCAGTGTTGTCCTCATATTCTCTTGGATGATATGTGCCTTCTATGTTGTTACCTATACTGACACTGGACCCATGAGTGATGACTATACTGGTAATGAATAGAATAGTGGAGATATGAATGGTTTAACTCACAATTACATTAACAATTTCATTCCATTGGTGAAGTGGTAGATGTTTTTATACACAAAATCTACTAGAGGTAAGTGAACCTCACATTTTCATCCAAGGAATAGGATGAAAAAACCATACCTATCCTCTAAAATTGGGAAGTACCACTACATATGGCCATCTATATGTGGATGAAATGTTGTTCTCATGTGTAATAAAATCCCAAATGCTTCCTAAAATAACATACACAATCACTATGTTAAATTATAATCACAATATGATATGATAGTTGATATATCTCTATGCAGCCATACTATCTACCGCATGTGGAGGCATCCTGATCTCTCTACTGAACTATAATCATGGATCAGAAGAAATTTGGATGACATGATAAGTTATTGAATGATCACATGAATGGTATAATGTCCTAGGATGTTCATGGTGAACCTGTCATGATGTCCATCGATATCCCAAATAACTTCCAATATGGAACGTCAAGTTGTTGGGTCAAGCGCATTGGAAACTACTGCTTTTCCATCCCTTCTTAACCAAGTAAGGCATATATAAATTAACTTTTCCACCACCTTTAAAATAATTGGACACTAGAACATGTGTTATAGGTCAAGAAACATCATTTTTACTCTTGGATTTACCACCAATGTGAAATTTGGGAACTCTATCAACATCTCCTATAGAAACACCACTGATTTTAGTGTTCTTCCTCAAGAAAAGAATTACATTTTCCCAACCCATTGAATATCTACATGGGGAATTACGTAGGGACTTCAATGATTGTAATGTTTCATACTCAATATCACTTAGTTGTACCTTCTTATATCTATGTAATAGTTTAGGTGTAACAACCATTGACTATAGATAAGATTCTTTTTCTGCATCCATAAAGGATATCTTCAATGAGTCTGACTAATCTAATACCTTTTTCAGTATCAATGAAATGAATGTTAAACATAGATCATCTACCACCATGTTTCCCATTCTAGGATAATGAACATATGAAACTCATTGTCTAGGAGGAACACGAGACAATACCTCTATCTAATGTCCATACCATTTATAATACTTGAGGCTCTTGTGGTCAGTGTATATATTAATTTGGTCTCTATTTAGGTAGTATAAACAAATAAAAAATGTGATTAATACCACTACCATTTCTTGGTCAAGGGTTTCATAGTTATTCTATGGTTTCCACTATTGGAATTAACCATTGGAAATTACCAATTTCCCCTACAAAATTACACAACCAATCCCAGTGTTCGATGAATCACATAACAACATGTACTCAACACCCTCCTATTTAAATCATGGGATGGAAGCGAACAATATATGTCTTATATACATAGAACTCTCTTATAACTATTTCGGCCACATAATTGTCTACCCCTATCATGTTAGAGAATAAAATTTTCCATCTAGTTGAGAAATGACATATACCATCCTTCTATAGTTCCCAAAAAATCATAGGTAACACCACACCTTTGTAACAGTATTGCTTTTATCCCAAGAAATCACAACCTCAATATGCACAATATCTATTACCTCTCTACCCTCATAAATGATGTTTCCCAGAATGTGGTCCTCCTAAATCTAGAAATGACATTTTTAGAGCTTCCAATAAAGCTAGTTCTCTTTTATTGTATCCAATAAAACCCTCAAGATTAATCTGTGATCATTCTTGGACGTCGATTAAATAAGTATGTCATCAATAAAGACCATGAAAAACTTGTATGTGGCTAGAAGATCCCGTTAATGATACCCATGAACATTTTTTTGGGGTTCATCACACAAAAATACATCCCTATGTACTCGTAGTGGCCATATTGGGATCAAATTGATGTCTTCAGTACATCCCCATTCTAAACATGAGGCTGGTGATAGAAAGATCTGAGGATTATCATTGAAAACCATCTAGATCCCCTCTACTGGTCAAAGAGGTCATCATTACTCACTAGTGGATACTTATTCATAATAGTCACATGGATCAGGTGCCATATTTCCCCACGTAACCCCAATCCCTCATCTTCTTTCTTGGAAAACAAAATTGTAGCTACTATGTAGAAACAATGGGTCTCATAACCCCCTTCATACGCATGACCTAAATTTGTACCCTCAAATAATGAAGATCTGTGATAGAATTTTGATATGAAGGTGTAGATATCGGGAACGTCACATGGTATATATCAATTTTTATTTCCACCTCCCTTTGGAGAGGTGATATAGTGATATCCTCAGGAATTACATCCTTATGCACTGCCACCATTATTGGAAACTGAGGACTTATATCATCTATTACATCAATGGTTAGGCGAGAAAACTTATTTTTAATCTATTTCAACATCATATGTGTGCGTTCATCCTATAAATAGTATTTTTATTCTTTCAAAAAAATTGAAAACATGGTACCATCTTTATAGAGACACCACACTATGTTCATAAAATAGTAAATTTGAAAAAAGAACTAGGGATAACACGTACATAAAGAGAATGATGTTTTAGGACATCAACATTTCCTCCAAGAGATACCAATAGAAAATATTCACCCATATAGTATGGTAACACTATTAGTAGAAGTATTGAATCATTGAGTCTCTCATGTATGTGTCAATATGTGTAGGGATGGAATCAGTGGTTCCAATGGTATATCTATTACTGGAATTAGGGTCTTAGAGAGAAAATAATGACTATAACCAGTGTCTATTATAACTACTAATATTAATGAAAATAAATAGATCATACCTCTAATTATATATGGAGCATTGGGGTTGTATAGATCTGTCACAAAATTCTTGCATCATTCCTATCCACCACCACCATTAGCCAATTTTGGACCACCTACGGGTGGTCATGGTTATACCTAAAACCTCTACATACCTAATACTACCTATAATGCTCCTCCACTACATTTTCTCCCAGTGGACCAACCTATCTCAACCTTCGCCTCTTCCTCGGAGGTCCCCAGACTGTATCATGATTGGTTATACAACAAGTCAAACAATATCTATCCAAATTTCTTTAACCGCCTCAGGAGTAACACAACATATCCTTCAACTTAATATCACATCCCTTAGATCCTTGCCATATTTATCTTGTATCATTAATTCATCTCCTAGCATTCATGACCCTCTCCGGTCCTTGTTTCCATTTCTTTCTACCCACTGCAAAGAAATCTGCTACCTGGGGCCTTCTGGTAGCTCCCATTGTCGGACACTACTCTGTCAGAAAGGTATCCACTAGAAAGGTTCCCTCTAGTAACCCAACATATGTAGGAAAGATAAAATATATAATGGAATATATTCTCTCCTTGTGTAATCCCTTATCGAAGGTCCATGCCTTGATAAACATTCCCCACACCGTATATGTTGAGTAGCAGGAGTGATATTTTAATCTTTCTGAGTACTCCACTACTGTCTGACTATTATTCTGTCGATGCAGTAGCTCCTGTATTCACACGGAGCATAACGTCACTGGAAATAACACATCGTTGAAGAGATGTTCAATGTATGTCTATGTGAGGTCCATATCATCATGAATATGGATCACTATGCTCCACCATAACCATGGATAACCATATTGAAAACTCACGGTATAAGGCCCCAGCCTTAAACCATACTTAATCTTGAGTTATTACAAGATTACACATTGAGGATCTTTTTGGGTTTGGAGTTTTAGAGAATTAGATCATAAAACTTGCATTACATTCCACATATAAACAAAGTGGTTACATAAATATAGTATTCTCCATTCCCATCAATGGAAACATATTTAAAATAAAACATGGATTCTTTCTTGACACATCCTTGACACTATCATCATATCATGTACCATTCCCTTGATCTGTGAAAAACATTTCAAAAAAACTTGGGATGAGCATAAAAAGCTCAGTAAGGTATATAAAAATATGGAAAGGAAACATGGATACATATATACATAAAATTGAAATCATACTTTACCCATAAAACATAATCACTTTAACATACCTCATCAAATCATGTATAAATCATAGAAATCATAAGACCTAAAGATAACTTGAGGCATTCATAACATTTTTACGTAGGGAGTAACATTCTTGGTTACGTTTGGAATACCCAACACAGTATATTCCCTAAATCTATTCGGAGAAACCTTAACGTTACACTCCTTCGTGTTACCCAATGCATTGGAGAGCTATATCGGGCTCACCCGCCCTTAGTTTATCATGGAACCACCCGTCTTCATAATAATTCCCAAGAACCTCAACATAATCGTATCACATAAAAAATGCATAAAAGAAACATAAAATTTCCACCTTTCAATCAGAAGATATCAATACAACACATTGATATAAAAACATTATGAAAACCATTTTCAATACCAAAATAAAAGAAAAGTAAAACATGGTATTTATTTTTCTTTTAAAAAGAAGGTATGGCTTGTAGAGGAAGCCGAAACTCAAAAAACGGACACGACGGCGGAGTAGTCGTTGTCGCCGCATACGTACGACAAAAACATTCCCTTTTTCGGTTAGTAAACGCTTCGTATAAAAAGATTCCTTTTGAATAAATGTAAAAGTCAAAGGGGTTTATACACTGTATAAAAGAAGGTTATGTATAAAACAAAACATGCCTCAATGAAAGGAGATTGAGACGAAGTCCCATACCTCGGGTCCGACTTGACTCGGTCATTTTTTAATCTCCTGAATAATAAACATGAGTTAATTCATACTTTTTTGAGAACCTTTTTCATGTTCATTATTCCTTTTATATCACTTATTTCCATGTCATGAACTCTATGTAATTATTTAAGTTAATAACGGTCGTTTTAACGATCATTGGTACTTGAGTCAAAAATAATACCTTTATAATTACAAGTTGTTCATGTATCCATTATATCCAGATTTATAATCATGATTTATATATCATATATATCATATATATCCAGTATATACGTGCATTTATAATATTACATAATCATTTAGAGGTATGAAATGAAATGCACCGTTCATGGAGACGGTAAGCCGTACATACGCATAAATGCTACTTTCATTTCTATTTCGTATTTTATAGAATAGAATCATAATGATATAAAGGTATATTATAATTACAGTATAATATCATATATAATATCATATTTCCATCCTTTTTACATCCCACATATGGTATTTAACGAATCAAATCATTTTGAGGGGGCGGTAGTCCGCACTTCCTTAAATGAAGATATCGTGTTTACCCATAATGGAATCCATAAAGGTATGCCCAAAATGAAAAATACATAATCTTAAGGAAAACATAAACATATTATATATCATATATAAATATTGTGTCCTCTTAATGGCCACCTTTGAAGGTGTTAAAAGAATGTTGAACAATCATCGTTTCGGGAGGCATAAATTCACCATCCACGGAAACTGTATGTTCTTTAACCATTAGATGTAGGTGTGTGTAAGTGTAGCTTAAATACTTATTATAACAACATCCTAGTATATTTAAGATACTGGATTTGTTACAAATGAAATAAATAAAAAGATTTTAGGGGGTTGGAGAAGCAAAATAGATCAAAAGGACTCAAGTGAAGACATTACCTGAAAATCGGGTAACACCCTTTGGTTTGAGCTCAAAGGCTTCCTTGGGAAGTCTTCTGCCCAATGTGAGGATTCACGGAGTAATAGAGGGAAGTGTAGAGACAAAATGGGCAGGGGATTGCTGAGCCAAAGTCTTTGGGAGTGTGGGTAAGGAGGTAGAGGTGGGGGCATTTTATAAGAGGAGAGGAGGGGTACTTTTGGAAAGTAAAGAAATATTACTTTATTGGAAAATGAGTTTCAGATTTAAAAGGTCCCACATTGATATATTTCACGTCTAAGGTTATAAGGGTTCGAAATCCACACATCCAATAGGTTTTGGACATGTTTGGGGCCTAGATTTTACATTTTCGATTCATTTTATTTAAATCGTTAAATAATGAGGTCATCGCTGCATCATCATGATGTCATAGATAATTTAATTTATATAAAGACAAAAATTATAAAAAAAATTACTACGATGTAGGAAATCTTTTTAAATTTCCAATAAATATTTATAGTAAAACATCTGAATTGTATAACCCCATTTAAAATATTTTTCGTAAAACATATTATGTTTGTGTCATTTTTAATTTTACATTAAATAAAAAGTTATGTATGTCATTTCCAAACCGAAGTGGCTCCATGGGGTCCCCAAGTTGACCCATGGTTTGTTTTGGTCGACAATGACACATCCAATAAGGTTAGGACAGGTGACTAGGTCATTTCATATTATTAAAGCATTATTTTTACCTTAAACTACACTAATTACCACTAATCGCGATTAAAAACTTAATAAGTTACTATTCAACAAAAAATTATTTTAATCTCATTGAACCACATTTTACTTATTAATGACAACCATTTATGTCGGATTTTTGAAATTCAAAACACAAAGGTGGAAAATTTTCATTTAAACGAAAAATCAGTTTCTTTAACTACCACTTAGTGATTTCACTATTCATCAAAAATTGAAGTTTTTCAGAAAAATACCAAAACATCACCCTAAGATATATTTGATATTATGAATTCAAAAATGAATTCTATTTTAAAAAAATTCAAAACATATAAGTCACATTAATTAATTTAATAATTAATTCTCGTTGTCAGAGCAAATAGCGTGTTTTTATGAAACAATAAGTATCAAAAGATTGACACCAGTTTAAGTCAAATTTCAAAGTGAAATTGATTCCAATGACCACCATTGGATTAAATGGTAAAAATATATTATAATTTCACTTCAAAAACAATTCAAAACATAATGTAATCATATAAATAAATTAGATTAAAAAGCAGTTTTTCTGTAAAATGCAGTATTTTTCACTATTCATAAAAAATGAACATTGTCAGAAAAATACCAAAAATTCACACAAAGTAAATTTTGATGTCCCAATCATAAATAATAAGTTTATTTTGGCAATCATAGTTTATAAAATTGTCAAAAGACAGATTAAAAAATGGTTTTCCATCAAAAGGTAGTAAAACAATCTTTTAAAAATATTAGTGTATTCCATGCTTAAGATTGGATTTATTTTCATTTTAAGCCTATAAACACTATCTTAATTCATTAATAGACATAGATAAAAATATCAATTACTCATTACTTACTTGGGATGTTACATCATTCCCCCCTTTTGAAAATTGCATCCCCACAATTTATTTACTTTTCGAATAAATGGGGGTACTTATCCCTCATTGTATTTTCAGATTCCCATGTTGCCTCGTCCATCATGTGGTTTCTCCACAAAACCTTTAACTGATTAATCACCTTATTTCATAACACTTTCTACACGTGGTCAAGAATCTAGACTGGTTGTTCCTCATAAAATAGGTTCTCCTCCAGCTGAACTACCTCTGGACTCAAAACATGAGATGGATCTGGAATGTACCTCCTCAACATCAAAACATGAAAACGTTGTGTACATGAGATAAACTCGGAGGTAAAGCCACTCGGTAAGCAACTGATCCAACATTCTCCAGAATTTTATATGGTCTAATAAACCTTGGACTCAGTTTTCCTTTCTTTCCAAATCTCATCACACTTTTCCAAGGAGAAACCTTGAGAAAAACATGATCAACTACCTCGAAAGATAGATACTTCCTCCAGTTATCCGCATAACTCTTCTGCCTGCTCGGAGCTGTTCTCATGTGCTTCTGAATCAACTGAACTTTTTCTGCCATATCTTCTTCCAATTTTGTTCCCATCAACTTCCTTTCACCACTTCATCCCAAAATAATGGAGTTCGACACCGCTTCCCATATAATTGCTGAAATGGTGCCATCTGTATACTGGAATGAAAACTGTTATTATAAGAAAACTCAACCAGAGAAAGATGTTGGTCCCAACATTCCTGATAATCCATAGAGCAAAAACGTAGCATATCCTCCAATGTATGAATTGTTCGTTCTGACTGCCCACCTGATTGAGGATGAAAAGCTGTACTAAAATTTAGTTCAGTACCCAACGACTTCTGATGGCCTTTCCAAAAGTATGAAGTGAACCTGGGATCACGGTCAGATACAATGGAGAGTGGTACTCCATGTAACCTGAATACCTCTTTAAGATACAAACGGGAAAGTTGATCTAGGGAAAAATTATCTCGTATAGTAAGGAAATGAGCATATTTAGTCAAGCGATCAACAATAACCCAGATTGCATTATTACATCGAGATGTCCTCAGTAATCCCACAACAAAGTCAATGGATATGTTTTCCCATTTCTACTCTGGCACTGGTAATGGCTGAAGCATCCCTTTAGTTAACTGCCGCTCTACATTAACCTGCTGACAAGTCAAACACTTCACAGTAAAATCAGCAATATCTCTTTTCATTTCATCTCGTCAGTAATACTCCTGCAGATCTCTGAACATCTTAGTACTGCCAGGATGAACTGAAAACGGGGAACTATGAGCCTCACATAACAACTCATTCTTCAACTGTAAATAACAAGGCACGCATAATCTCGTCCCAAACCTCAAAACACAATCATTATCAATGTTGAATTCAGGCAACTTACCTTTCTGAACCAGCTCTACCTTTTTCTACAACTCGTTGTCTTGCTTCTGTGCTTGCTTGATTCTATCTGATAGAGATGATCTCACTGATACCTGAAACAAAATAGAAGAACGTCCTGCACCAACAACTTCTATGCCAAATTTCATCAAATCCTTAACCAAAGGATCATGTTCCAAACGCAACATTGCTAATGAATCATTACTTTATAGACTCAAAGAATCAGCCACTTTATTTTCTTTTCCTGGATGGTAATGAATTGTACAATCATAATATTTGATTAATTCTAGCCATCTCCTTTGTCTCATGTTCCATTATTTCTGAGTGAATATATACTTTAATCTTTTGTGATCGGTATATATTTCACACTTTACTCCATACAAATGATGCCTCCAAATTTTTAAAGTTAAAACAACAACAGCTAATTCCAAATCATGTGTAGGGTAATTTACCACATGAGTTTTCAACTGACATAAAGCATAAGCAATTACCTGATCATTCTGCATTAGGACGCAACCAATTCCTTTCAATGAAGAATCATTGTATATAACAAACTCACCATTCCGGGAAGGTAGTGCCAAAACTAGAGCATTCACCAATCTTCTTTTCAATTCCTTAAAACAATCATCATATTCTTTTGTACAGATAAACTTAACACCCTTCTGAGTTAGCTTAGTCATTAGAATAGATAACCTTGAAAAATTTCTAACAAGCCTTCGGTAATAGCCTGCCAAACCAAGGAAGTTACAAATCTCGGTTACATTTGTGGGTCTTGGCCATTCTTCCACTACTTTTGTTTTTGCAGGATCAACAGTTATTCCATCTTTAGAAACAATATGGCCAAGGAACGAAATTTGTTGCAACCAAAACTCACACTTGCTGAATTTTCCATACAGTTTCTCTTCTTTTAAGGTTTTCAAGATAACCCTTAAATGTCTTTCATGCTCCTCTTTACTTTTATAAAGCACCAAAATATCATCAATTAAAACCACCACATACTTATCTGAGAAATCATGGAAAATTATATTCATTAAGTCCATGAATACAACAGGTGCATTAGTTAGCCCAAAAGGCATTACTACAAATTCATAATGGTCATATCTCCTACAGAACGCGGTCTTAGGAATATCTGCCTCCTTTACCTTCAGCTAATGGTACCCCGATCTCAAGTCAATCATTTAAAAAAACTGAGCTCCCTGGAGCTGATCAAACAAATCATTGATATGAGGCAAAGGATATCTGTTCTTAACAGTGATATTTTTCAAGGCCCTATAATCAATTCAAAGTCTCATAGAACCATCTTTCTTTTTAACAAATAAAACAGGATCACCCCATGGTGATGTGCTAGGTCGAATGAAACCTTTCTCTAATAAATCTTGTAATTGCTCCATCAACTCTAAAAGATCAATTTGAGCCATTCGATAAGGGGGTTTTGAAATTGGCTTAGCATCAAGAATTAAGTCAATAGTAAACTCAACTTCCCGATCTGGTATTATTCTAGAGAACTCATCAGGAAAAACATCAGGATACTCGTTTACCATTGGCACATCATTAATTTGAATAGTTCCTTTATTTTCAATGATTTGTGCAAGGTATCATTCATTTCCATCTTTTACAAGTTTCTTGGCCTCTTGATAGGTTATCAACAGTAAGGGTTCATTCTTGTACACAAACTGAAAGTCCATATGAAAAGAAACTTCTTTAGCTCTACAGTCAATCTTCGTATGGTAAATAGAGAGCCAATCCATACCCAGGATAACATCAAACTCTACTAGAGGTAGAACAATAAGGTTTCCAAGTATGTACATTCCACAGATAATGATAGGAAGATTCTTATAAATTCTTTTTAGCTTCAACATTTCCCCCATATATTTTTACCACAAGTTCAGAAGTAAATTCTTGAGATGGTATTCTCATTTTACTAGAAAAGGTTTCAGAGATAAAAGAATGTGTAGACCCATAATCAAACAACACGCTGGCATAATCTGAAAAAAAACAAAGTACCTGATTCAACTTCATTTGATGGCCCGACATCTGCTGAAGTAGTTGCAAAGGATTTCACCACCCCTTTCTGCTTGTAGTCTAACTGCTTCCCATCACTCAAGCTCTTTGTCGGACACTCATTTGCATAGTGACCCATCTCATTGCACTTATAACATTTCAGTAACTGTAAATCAAATTTGGTCTCACCATCAGCCTGATATTTTTCAGTGCAATCACGAGCCTTATGTCCCATCATACCACTTCGGTAGCACTTTCCAAAATTCAGAAGTCATTCCCCAGCATGCCTTTTGCCACATTTATCAAAAACTAGAAACTTAGATTTCTTACCATCATACTTTTTTGAAGAATTCTTACCTTTATCCTTCCACCTTGGTCTCTTCTTCTGCTGGTTGTTATAGAACACTTGGTCATTGGAAAACTCCATTTCAACCTTCTCGGCACATCAAACAAGTTTTTCATAACTTTTAAACTCATGAGAAGCTAATGCCCTTCGATATTTTATCTTTAATCCTAAGTAAAAATGATTGATTTTACTATCAAGGTCTCAGATAAAATTTGGAGCATACCCTGCCAATCGAGTGAACCTTTCTTCATAGTCCATAATAAGTCGAACAGCCTTAGGAAAATACTTCTCAAGAAACATACCATTGAATTCATCCCAGTCGAGAGAATCAATCTCATCAGCGTCCTTGATATTTTTAACCATCGACCACCACTGATTTGCTTCACCCTCCAAATGGTAAATAGCAAGACTAACCCTTTGATTGCCTGAACACCCCATGACATCGATAATCTTCTCCAGTGCTTTAATCCACCCTTCATCTAACACAGGTTCAGATGATCCTCTAAATGATGGGGGATGTTACCTCATGAAATGTTCCACCACTGACATGTTCCTATGCGGTTGATCTGGCTGATCTCGTGCATTGATACCACCACCATTTATATCCTTAGTCAACTGTGCCATCACTGCAACAAACTGTTCAGTTCCAATTCCGACCATCTCGGGATGCTGATTCGGAAGGTTATTTCCTTCTGTATGCCTTCCAAGCACTGCTTCCCTTTTTCCTCTGCGGAAAACCATTCTGAACAAACATGTCTTAGATGAAGCAACATTGAAATCTTCAAATGCTATATCATTTCAAAAAAAAATTGGATAATCATTTAATAGAATTCTAACTCCTAAAGTTATCTAAAACTACCTTTGATACCAACTATAAGGCCCCATCCTTAAACCTTACATAATCTTGAGTTATTACAAGATTACACATTGAGGATCTTTTCGGGTTTAGAGTTTTATAGAATTAGATCATAAAACTTGCATTACATTCCACAAATAAACAAAGTGGTTACATAAAGATAGTATTCTTCATTCCCATCAATGGAAACATATTTGAAATAAATCATGGATTCTTTCTTGACACTTCCTTGACACTATCATCATATCATGTACCTTTCCCTTGACCTATGAAAAACATTTCAAAAAAACATGGGATGA
This sequence comes from Viscum album, assembly GCA_963277665.1. Taxonomy (NCBI): domain Eukaryota; kingdom Viridiplantae; phylum Streptophyta; class Magnoliopsida; order Santalales; family Viscaceae; genus Viscum; species Viscum album. The sequence goes on from OY728158.1 coordinate 221,039,994, forward strand.
GCATAAAAAGCTCAGTAAGGGATATAAAACTATGGAAAGGAAACATGGGTACATATATACATAAAATTGAAATCATACTTTACCCATAAAACATAAGCACTTTAACATACCTAATCAAATCATGAATAAATAATAGAAATCAAAAGACATAAAGGTAACTTGAGGCATTCATAACATTCTTACTTAGGGAGTAACCCTCTTGGTTACGTTTGGAATACCCATCACAGTATATTCCCTAAATCTCTTCAGATAAACCTTAACGTTACACTCCTTTGCGTTACCCAATGCATTAGAGAGCTATATCGGGCTCACCCGCCCTTATTTTATCACAAAACCACCCGTCTTTATAATAATGTCCAAGAACCTCAACATAATCGTATCACATAAAACATGCATAAAGGAAACAAAACATTTCCACCTTTAAATCACAAGATATCAATACAACACATTTATATAAAAACATTATGAAAACCATTTTCAATACCAAAATAAAAGAAAATTAAAACATAGTATTTATTTTTCTTTTAAAAAGAAGGTATGGCTTGTAGAGGAAGCTGAAACTAAAATAACGGTCACAACGGCGGAGAAGTCATTGTCACCGCATACGTACGACAAAAACATTCCCATTTGTCGTTTAGTAAACGCTTCGTATAAAAATATTCCATTTTAATAAACGTAAAAGTCAAAGGAGGTTATACACCGTATAAAAGAAGGTTGTGTATAAAACAAAATATGCCTCAATGAAAGGAGATTGAGACGAAGTCCCATACCTCGGGTCCGACTTGACTCAGTCGTTCTTTAATCTCCTGAATAATAAACATGAGTTAATTTATACTTTTTTAAGAACCTTTTTCAAGTTCATTATTCCTTTTATATCACTTATTCCCATGTCATGAACACTATGTAATTATTTAAATTAATAATGGTCGTTTTAACAATCATTGGTACTTGAGTCAAAAATAAGCCCTTTATAATTACAAGTTGTTCATGCATCCATTATATCCAGAATTATAATCATGATATATATATCATATATGTCATATATATCCATTATATAAGTGCATTTATAATATTACATAATCATTTAGAGGTAAGAATTGAAATGCACCGTTCATGGAGACGGTAAGCCCTAGGTACGCATGAACGCTAATTTCATTTATATTTCGTATTTTATAGAATGGAATCATAATGATATAAAGGTATATTATAATTCCAGTATAATATCATTTATAATATCATAGTTCCATCCTTTATACTTCCCACATATGGTAATTAACGAATCAAATCACTTTGAGGGGGCGGTAGTCCGCACTTCCTTAAATAAAGATATCACATTTACCCATAATGGAAACCATAAAGGTATGCCCAAAATGAAAAATACAGAAGCTTAAGGAAAAAATAAACATATTATATATCATATATAAATATATTTTCATCTTAATGGCCACCTTTGAAGGTGTTAAAAGAATGTTTAACAATCATCATTTCGGGAGGCATAAATTCACCATCCACGGAAACTGTATGTTCTTAAACCATTAGATGTAGGTATGTGTAAGAGTAGCTTTAATTACTCTTATAAAAACATCCTAGTATATTTAAGATACTTGAGTTGTTACAAAATAAATAAATAAAAAAATAGTTTAGGGGTTTGGAGAAGCAAAATAAAACAAAAGGACTCAAGTGAAGACATTACCTTAAAATCGGGTAACTCCCTTTGGTTTGAGCTCAAAGGCTTCCTTGGGAAGTCTTTTGCCCAAGGTGAGGATTCAAGGAGTAAGAGAGGGAATTTTAGAGACAACATGGGTAGGGTTGGCCGAGCCAAAGGCTTTGGGAGTGTGGGTAAGGAGGAAGAGGTGGGGGCCTTTTATAAGAGGAGAGGAGGGGCACTTTTGGAAAGTAAAGAAATATTACTTTATTTGAAAATGTTTTTCGGATTTAAAAGGTCCTACATTGATATATTTCGAGGATAAGGTGATAAGGGTTCTAAATCCACCCATCCAATATGTTTTGTACATGTTTAGGGCATAGATTATACAATATCTTTTCATTTTATTTAAATCGTTAAATAATGAGGTCATCCTTGCATCATCATGATGTCATAGATAATTTAATTTATTTAAAGTCTAAAAATTATAAAAAAAATACTATGATGTAGGAAATATTTTTATCTTTGCAATTTATATTTATAGTAAAACATCTGACTTGTATAACCTCATTTAAAAATTTGTTTGTAAAACATATTATGTTTGTGTCATTTTTACTTTTACATTAAATACAAAGTTATTTATGTCATTTCCCAACCAATGTGGCTCCATGGGGTCCCCAAGTTGACCCATGGGTTGTATTGGTCGGCCATGACACTTACAATATGGTTAGGACATGTGTCTAAGTCATTTCATATTATTGAAGCATTATTTTTATCTTAAACTACACTAATTACCACTAATTGCGATTAAAAACATAATAAGTTACTATTCACAAAAAAATAATTTTAATCTCATTGAACCACATATTAATTCTTAATTAAAACCATGTATGTCAGATTTTTTAAATTCAAAACACAAAGGTGGAAAAATTTCATTTAAACGAAAAATCAGTTTCTTTAACTACCACTTAGTGATTTCACTATTCATCAAAATTGAAGTTTTTCAGAAAAATACCAAAACCTCACCCTAAACTATATTTGATATTATGAATTAAAAAATGAAGTCTATTTTAAGAAATTAAAAACATATAAGTCACATTAATTAATTTAATAATTAATTCCTGTTGTCAGAGCAAATAGCGTGTTTTTATGAAACAATAAGTATCAAAAGATTGACACCAGTTTAAGTCCAATTTCAAAGTGAAATTGATTCCGCTGACCACCATTGGATTCAATGGTAAAAATATATTATAATTTCACTTCAAAACCAATTCAAAACATAATCTAATCATATAAATAAATTATATTATAGAGCAGTTTTGCTGTAAAATGCAGTATTTTTCACTATTCATAAAAAATGAACATTGTCAGAAAAATACCAAAAATTCACACAATGTAAATTTTGATGTCCCAATCATAAAGAATAAGTTTATTTTGACAAACATAGATTATAAAATTGTCAAAAGATAGATTCAAAAATGGTTTTCCATCAAAAGGTAGTAAAACAATCCTTTAAAAATATTAGTGTATTCCATGCTTAAGATTGGATTTATATTCATTTTAAGCCTCTAAAACACTATCTTAATTCATTAATAGACACATATAAAAATATCTATTACTAATTACTTACTTGGGATGTTACACATGGCTAGGACTACCATCTGGTCAAGAGGCATCCCCACTAGGTGTAATACACATGTAACAGCCTCCAGCCAATCCTTAGCTTACTGGGGGTCTACATCAACCCCAAAACTAGAAGGCTGATACCTATGAAACTCATTAAACATTCTAAGTATTTTTGAATACTACGTCAGTATATCTAGTAGTAACTGCTTCTATATGGTTGGTGGTATCACTAGTACACAATTCTGGTGTACTATCTTTTGTATTGTTCTATGTACTAATTCTTAATCATTAGAAAGAGCATCCTCATGTTCACACATTAGTATATTGGATGGATGTCTGTGTAGAGGCTTCAGGGAATAGATAATGATATTCCACAGATAATAGTGCATACCATGTGAGAAGACATTGAATTACGAAAGATATGATAACACACACAATCTTATATGATTCATATAATATTATTTTCTCTACAACCAGTGGTTTAATATACTGATTTGAAAAAATAATTCAGAGTCCTCCTGAATTGATACATAAGCTGCTAAACCAACACTAGAATCCCTGGTCTGAAATCCAATCTGAAAACATGTTACATTGCTTCCCAAAAACAATATCATAGACTCTCTAAGAGACACCTGGCCCCGGTCCAGCATGGACTCCATCAAAGCATCAATTTTCTAAAAAATACATAAAACATGTGGGAATAGACCATGCATGGATGAGTAAAACAATACTCTATAGGGAACCTAAAACCAAAAATGTAATACCACTATAAAATACAATAAGTACACCACAATGGAAAAAAATAAAGTATATAATGAAGGAAAAACTTGATCTACATTCAATATTATCATCTCACACATGTATAACACTAAATAATTAAGATAAGGATTCCATATTGTAGTTTACAGATCACTTAGCCTCTATGAAACTAGAAGTGTCAATGTAGAATGAAGCGTATGTTTTTCACATATTGTAGATGGATCATTGATCATCAACGGTGCACGGTTTATCAGTGGTGCATGCAGTGTCAATGAATCACTGATCATTGATAGCTCATTGTTATTCGATGGCATGTGGAGAATCTATGGGTCAAGAATCCCAAAAGACACATATTAACCAAGATCACATAGTAACCATGATCACACAATAACTTCTAATTTTTGGATTCCGCTCATAGCGCACTTGTTCTGAGAGAACCTATTATACAAGACATTAGGACAAAAGCCAACTTCCATAAAACATTGGAGTATCTTAAATGGAAAATATCATCGTAATGGTTCCAATGCCGCATATTCTTAATCAAAAAGACACACAGTTTGAGTGAAATTGAAAATTTAGTAAAAAAAGGTTCAGATCAGATTGTACCTATCCTAGACCGACTTGGTTTGGCCAATCCTAAACTAGCTCGGACCACTGGGCTAACAGGACCTAGTCCACTAGGCCATTGGACACATCCCTTATAGCCGCTGGAGTGGCCCCACTTCCTCGGTCCTTCCTACAACATGTTGGCTGGTGTGCACGCGTCAGACACCACCCACCATTTCCCTGTCTTTGCTATCAATGTGTAAAAATACCACATTTAATAGTTCTAAAATACATTCTACTATCCACCCACAACTGTATTGTCGGTTTTTCCTCCAACGTAGCTTTAATACGCATCCCTTATCGTCTGTGTGCCTATGTGGTACGACCTCACCTCATGCGTGGTCTGGTCGCTTCCACTTCCACTATCGCCACCAAGGAGACCGTCATCCTCCTCTGTACCGACTGAAAACCCTATTTATGTGGGTCATTGTTATCATTATGATTCACTATATTATGAAATGAATCAATACTCAGGATCCTATGGTTGCAACCATCAATTCCCTAGGCCCTGATCCACCATAATTACACTCTGGAGAATCGATCACATTACGATCCCCCTAGGAAATTGTGTCATTCCCATGAGGGTTAAATGAGGAGGAACAACAAAAATGGAGATATAAGGATCACATAGAACACCCCAATAATGGATCTAGTCCTTGTTCATTTTGGCCTTGATCTTATCTTATTAGAAAAATCAATAATAAACCAATAGTAGAATGATCACCCAGATCAATTCTAGTTTATATCTTAATAATTATAAATCTTGCAAGAATGATCGAACCACAGATAATATGTTAGTGATTCTTTCTACATTTTTCATTTTATTCATAAAAGGAAAAAGGATATCATGATGTGATTGACACCCTACCTCATGTTTGGATTATGCGTTAATGAAGAATGGGGTTTTGGATTATTGTTGATTCTTGATCCACAAGTATTCATCATTTTTTTGTCGGAGATTCTTTCATCTCTATGCCTCCTAATTATTTCCATGGTTATGGAAATAACACTATATACCTAAAAAAGTTCTTAATTTAAAATTAAACAATGATGCATGAAATAAAAATATTGTTATTAAAATATTTTGTTGATGGTTACTTGAAATTTCCAACATTCATCATTGACCTGTACTAGTAAATGTTTGGAACCACATAAGGACAAGTCACTACAATGAATTCTTTTAATCCTCGGGTTTATAATATTGGATTCCATTTATAAGTTATTCCCATTTTAAAAATAATCTAGCCACATAAATACTAAAAAACATATCTTTCTACACTGTATAATTCTGGGATCATCATGCTTCATAATTTCATGCTTCCATAGCGTATGGTAATGGTATTTTTCCAATTAATATATAAAACATAAACTAGAGAATATCTGATTCATTACAACAATTTTCGTTTCCATTTTTAAAATATATTGGAATTGTAATATATTTCCTTTAAATAGATAAATAAGGAAATAGGTCATATGTGACTGCATGAAATCATGAGAATAATATTTCGGCAAAAAACCATGAAAAATGGAACACATGAACAAAATAATCAAATGAATCAATTTCAATAATGTTCATATTATTGAGTGAAACATTAAGGAAAATGATTTATGGGAATTGGAGTATTTAAACAAATATTTGTTGATGGTTCAAATTTTCGATGAGTGAAGTAGAATAAATAATACTATACTTATAAGTATATGGGAATTAGAAAAATGATTCATTATTCAAACGAGTAGACCATGTTGTAAGGGAACACACAAATGAATATTCAAAGGGGAGAAGAAAAATCAACTATAATCCGTAAATAAATAGTTGGAATTAATAAATATGTATTGGAATGTAAATTATTAATTACCTAAAATTTATCTAAATATATATTAGATTCTATAAATCCAACACGTTTATATATTATTTTATTTCTAATGAAATTTTATGTTTCCATGGAACCATATCTAATGATTTTTTTAGTCAAGATTCATATTGTGGATTATACATGAAAAATGATTTTTAAATCCTTTTCCAGTAATAAACATTAATGAAACTAATTTAATTTATTTATTAATTTACCTATGATAGAATTTGATATAATCAAGGGTATGGAGTGGTATTCAAAAATATAATGAAAATATAATTTCCATTAGACTAAAATTATGATTCATAACAATGATATACAATTTATTTTTTTAGAGGGTATACTAATGTATCATATTAGAGTAATGATACATTCCAAGAGTATATTTAGAATAAATTTATTGGGGTTGATAAGTGTTAAAAATACATAAATGGGAAATATAATATTCAAAAATGTAGAATTAATTATTTCAATGGAATAAATTTATTTATTTCTTATGGAATACAATATAAAACCACAAGTATTTATGTTTTAAACCTGACACGAATGGAAAAAAGACCTTCTTTTTATTGATTTTTGTTAATCCCCCATTAATGGTATTGAGAGAAACCCTTTCAAGGCCCATAAAGTTAAATATTACATGACACAAAGGCCTTAGAGGAAATATCTAGACTATGACTACATGAAACATCTCTTCCCAAGATTTTTTATTTTAATGTCAGCTCTCCACCTTCACATGGTTGTACGGTTGGGCTTCTCGTGCATGAGCAAGATGGTCCTGATTGAAATTCCAAACACCCTCTTTCATCCATATTCATTATCTTTTACTATGGTGAATGCTCCTACTCAAAATCCTTTTCTAATGATTCTATTATTATAGTATTTTAGGTTTATAAATTTCAATTTCTAGTTGACCAAATTCATTGATGTGGGAAAAGAACTTGATGTGGCATAAAGACCTTGAGGTGGCCCGAAATCCTAACTATCTCAAAGCCCTCAAAGTCCCAAAGGACCAAACCCATGACCCGAAATCCTATAAAGATTAATAGATCCGTCTGCTTTATTAATGAATACTGTCGCCTATAGTACCTACTATAGTGCATGAAACAGTACTACTATAGTGACACAAAATTTTTATCTCCACCAAGATATGAAATTGCGCCTCATGGATGCACTTGATGTGTCCTCACCAACTGGGATGAGGATATAGTGATGATTTATATTTCCTATTGTCTAATTTCTAGATACAATATATGTATCAATCACTCCCAATATAATGGACACTAAGGAATGAATTGAATGGATGAAACAACTATTTGAACTATGTGAAATGGAATTTATATGCCATGGTGTTTCACCTTGAGGTACCATTATTCTTATTGTAATGATAAAATATGGATTAATTAAGATGTATAATTATTATAGGGATGTCAATGTGACTATTATTAAGAATATATATCCACTTATTCAAATGTGAGAATTTGTTGAAAAAATTATAGGAGTTCAATATTTTTCAATGATTGGTATTATGTGTGGGTACCATAAAATCATTGTAATATTGGAAACCATTAAATTGCAATTATTTCATATACGGTATGAACATTAATAATTTATGCTAATTTCTTTTTTATTGAACAATAAACAAAAAATTTTATATATATTTGTTGAGTATTGTATTCGTGGAATATGTTGAAATTTTTAATAAAATTTCATATTGATATCCAAGTTACAATAAATGATATGTGGACCTTGATAATGACCTGAAAATCATTCATGGTACTCTCAATTATGTATAATAATAAGTTAAATATATATAATATTAATTATTGATTTTAAATGTTTCATTTCATGGATAAATTTTCAATAAGAATTGAAATCAAAATTTATTCTTTAAGGACAATTCAAAATAAATGAGTGGAAAATAGAAATCATATTAACAAAGGTAACTAATTTTCATTGTTTGGAAGTTTATTATATGTGATTTGTTCTCAATTTTCCAGAATGGATATTCCAATAAATAATAGGTTCAAAAATAGTTTATGATCCCTAAGAAAAATGTAGCTACATGAATGATTTAACGAATTAAATATGAGATTGGACAGCGGTAAATTATTCAATATTCTACCAGGATATGACAGGGTAATGACATACAATGCTATAATAAAGAGAAAATATTGTGTGTTCATATTTAGAATGGTAATATTGTTTTATATGAATCAAGGATTTTAATGAATTATATATAGAAATACCCTACCCATTATCATCAAATGAATATAGTAGTATTTTATTTTAGGATACTGATACATTATCTCTATGATGATTGATGTGAGATATATATTAGTCATAATAGTATAAAATATATCTTATCATAGAATTCTAAAAATATTAGTGTAATGAGATGAATCTAGTTACTCAATGATAGTGATGTCATAATAGTCTATGGATTTGTGACCGAAAACAATGTAAAAGATGAATTCATAAATACGTCTCACCAAGTGCCATAAAAATTTATGATTTATACTGATTAAGCTCCCATTTGATTAATAAATATGTATATAGTAATTATTAAAAAATTTAAGACATCAACCATTTTTCAAATTATTTCCAAATCATTTTTACTGTATGCCATTAAATTTTATCCTCGTACTGATTATATTTTTTAAATTAAATTTTCTCATTGAATGATTGGAAATTAGAAGACATAATATGTGAATATGGTGTTCTGTAATTATGAAGTGTTTATGGGTTCCATATATTCTAAAGAAGAAAATGGAATTATTAGATGATGATCATTCATTGAATTTATCTATAAAATGTAGTGTAAGAATGAGAAAATATTATTTTAAATATCATTTTTATTTGATTAAATGGTTTAATAAGTTTCTCATTATATATTTTGATTAATCATTTAAAAAAATTTAATGTTCAACAAATAATAATACATTGACATCATGGAATATCTGTTTATTTTATATAGAAATGGGATGATACCAATGTGGTCATTGATTCTATATTTCCATGTAATACAAGAATATATGATTCTATATGGGATATTGTAGATCACTGTACTAAATCCTCTCATTTTTTTCTCCAAAAGATAACACTTTCCAATAGTTGGACTCAAAAAAAATATAATAATGATGTTAAAGGACATTGTGGTGAGACTATTTAATTTATGTATTATCATGATTAATTATTTAAATCAATATTCTTGAAATGATTTAAAGATGATTATAATACTGATCTTTATTTGATCACAACCAATTATTATAAATTTTATTGATCGTCCATGAATATAAATAACAAATTTCACGAAATATTGATGATATGCTAACATGACATTCAAAGAAGGTGGCATATATATAATATATTTATATTTTTCCCAATATAATATCATTAATTAATGGATTTAAATGGAACCAGATAAAATTTATATGTTATTATCAGTGTATATGCAGCACCAAACACGTAATATCACCTCTATTGAACTAGAATTAGAATCCATTCTATCTTATAATTAAGATCACATTTATATTATTGACATTACAAAATATGTGTTCTAAAATAGGATGACACTCCTAGAAAACTTATACTAGGTAAATCAAATAATAATATAAATAATCTCGAATCCTGAAAACGTTATATTGTAGATCTAACATTATTTCATTATAATATAATATAGTAAATAAATTTGAAAAAATTATTATTTATATGGGGTTGAACGTTACAAAAAATATTCAATTTTGGTAAGTGATAATTTTAATTTTATGAAATTATTGTAAAAATATTATATTAAAAAGAGGGAAATATATTTTTTAGTATGAATAACAATATTGAACATAATTTTTTAAAAAAATAATTGGAAAATTATTTAATTTTTTTTAATAGAAATTTGATATTATAAAAAATTAACTATATGGACTGTGATAGAAAACCATTATATTAACAATAATTATTTATAAAATTAAAAAATACATAATTTATATATTATCGATTTGTTTTAAATAATGATCAGTCAATCGGTGGTTGAGAGTTATTTTCTAAAATATAGTTAATAAGACTATACTAGTTTTCCAACATAATATTATAGAAAATTATGTAATAATGAATTATTTACATGAAATGTATATATTATATATACAAATATATATATTTGAATTCATATAATTTTGATTAGTGTATCATTTGATAATGTTTTTTTAAATAGTTTATGAAAAAAATTAACTATTTTGATTTAGGTTTTAAAGGATTTATTTTGAAATAATATTTTCCCCAAAATGGATTTTAATTTGAAAATATGGTTTATATGTCATGAATTATCATTACAAAATTTTTTAATGAGATCGTATTTATTTTTCCTCAAAGTAAATATTGAAGATATTAAAATATGTTTGAAATATGAAGCATAAAAAATGTTTATCAAAGGTAGATGTAAAATGTTATCCTTTACAAGTTATACAAAATTGGATCAATCAAATTGGATGATGATATTTATAAAATAACCTATATAAAAATACTAATTTATATAATTTATTTAAAATTATATTGGGATGATATATATAAATAATTTTAAATATTAAAACATATATGTGTGTAACACTCCTATCTAAAAAAGGGATTACCTCCCATTACATATATACACCATATGTATAATATAGATGTAAAAACATAACAAAAATCACTATAAAAGGTCATTATATATTTTCTGTTGGATTGGTATGTCCCAAAAGACTATTCGTATTACTTATAAGAGGTTATCTAGAGGATCTATTTAGCTGAAGTGGAGAACATCAAAACCAAATTCAATAATTTTCCCTTCCACATTTACACCTTAATTAATATTAAAATTTTTATATATTTTAAATTAATAATTCCAATACAATAAAATATCATTATGATGATGATATAATATTAATAATTATTATTCTTAATCTGATGATAATGTAATAGTCACTCTTGTGTATAGATGTCCAAACCCTCATTGACAAATGTAATTTGTTTTCAATCATCACGTCACATGGATAATCATAATATATTTATAATTAATTAATATGGTAGTTATGATAAATATATTATTCAATAAAATTAAGATATCATATAATATCTTTCCCATCCAAATGTTAAAAAAATATAATGTCGTTCTTGCGTATTTTTCGGCTATAACCTCTATTATGTGATTTCATTAATTTTTCATTTATTATTTTTACGCCAGATAAAAAAAATTTATAATGGATATATATATATATGATGAAATCATTTTTAGTCTATAATTACAAAAATATCGTAATCAATATCACTTTTATAAACCATCATGACACTCCAAAAAATTATAAATATTAATGGATGATAATTAACTGTTCAAAATGTTTTATACATGTATAATATATGATTTCATTTATATTAATATTCTTATTGAATACAGGTTTAATAAGTATAAAGTTATTAAAATGTATGATAATTAAAGTACATCTTTATGGAATAGTAGGGAAGGGGATTTTATCTCAATTTCAACTCCATTTAGTAATATTTGATATTAAGCCCATATTTTATTATATGTTATATATGTAGTGAACCTTATATGTATAGAAAATTATTATATTATAATTCAATATAATTAATGTTTCAATTAATTTCTGTTCACTATTTGGTTTACACATAAAATTCCAATAAAAATGGTATAATGTATTTTAAAAACGCATTTCATTCGGGATTTTTAGATATTTTTAAAATAATCATATAATTTATCTACATTAAACAACATAAATAATAAAATAATATGAATATAAAATTATTTTCCATGCATTCATCTATCTTTTCCACTCTATGATATGTAAATTGGATTAAAAATTCCTTGAATTAAAAGAAAAAATTATTTATCTTTTTAATCAGGTGTATTTTTTTCCATTATCATATATTTGACAATTTACTTATAAAATTAATTTTAACAAACTCAATTTATTTAGTTTAGAAATTTTTTAATTCTATTCAAATTTTAAAATGGAATTATTGAAATATTAATAATTTTCTCTCACGGTACATTAATTGGATTTTTAAAAAAATAAAATATATTATTTTTCCTCATCATATTCAAAAAATAAAATATTTTCCAATAAGTATGTCATTTTTAAGAAATTTATATTATTTTTCAATTTTCTATTATATTTATAAATAAAACTATGTAATAAAGTTAATTTAATTTATTTATTTCATTTCCTCCAAATCATGAATATTAATTGTTGTATTATTATATTTATATTTCTAATGAATTGATTGTCATTTTTTATTTTTAAAACTAACATTCTATTGAATAATTATTATTATTTATTGTCCTTTTATCATATATTTCATTTACACATTACATGTTAATTTTATTTTGTCATTATTATTACGTAAACTAAATATCGTTTCAATATATGTTTTCTTACTATGAATAAAACATCAATGTTAGTGGAAATTTTGATAATCTTTATTGTGTAGTAAATATTGATATTTAAATTTAATATATATTGTTATTAATTAAATTTATCGTACATTATATGAATAATTCATTACAAATTAAATTAAATTTGAGGACCATTTATAGATTTCTAAATAATTCATTGAAATGTGTCATGAGATAAACTAATTTACTAGACTTGTTAAACGAACTTTGGTTAATACATAATTATATATTCAAAAATCAAGGAACAAGGACTCAATCAATACATATGGCATTACGAATTTCTGTCGTTAATAAGTTGTTAATTTGAATCCATGGTATTATAGATTCCAATATACCAACCAAATATTTGGTGTTTTATATGATCAATTTTAATGATTCATTAATCTATAATATGATGAAAAAATATATGAATTACTTTCAAGGATAATAGATATTTAAATTAACTATTATTAATATTATATTTCTAATGAAATATTGGAAAGATGTGTTTTTATTTTACTTTAAGACTATTAATCTAATTTTTTTGATATGATCAGAAAAATATTATCTCAATGATATAAAATAGTCACATGGTCTGGTTTATTGGTTTTTATTTTGTATAATAAATATTTTTATAATTTTTTTAGATGAAAAAGACATCATGAATGTGTTTTATATATTATTTATTTTGGGGGGGGGGGGTTCAATAAATGAACAATTATTTACATCATATTCACCAAATTCTTCTATAATAGAAACTACAAATAGTTACTACAGTCATTACAGAGCACATAACTTATATACAAAAGCATTTGGCTAAATTGGGTTTCCTAAAAAATTATGGTTATGAACTCTTGTGGGCCGAGAGGATGGGATGTTGGACTCATCAGACCCTCATAGGGGGATTTTTTTTTTCAATCCTTTAGCATTCTTATTGAATTATGTGGCTTTCATGAGTATCTTTATAATCAAAATGTGTTGTGTTTATCCTACCAATATGGTCATGTATTGAATAATTATGTGTATAAAAGGGGAGTCCATTAATGAGTATATATATTTATATGCGGTTATTTATTTTTTACCATTAATGTATAGATATTACTATTTTTATTCCATATATATTTGAACTATAGAGTTTACATCAATTCATGGAGGATATTTCTATCTTAGTGATAGGATTAAACCTTTATGAGGTTTTACATGTTTCAATTTTATGAGATAAATCAAAACCAATAATGTAAATTAAAATCATGTAGTTTTTCATCACGAATAAATGATATTTATTAGTTCTCTTAGGAACTAGTTATCAAGATCTTGAATTAGGTTGGAATCCAAAAAATCATATTAACAATTGGAATTCGAGTCAATGTAGTTTGATTTTCCATCATGATATACCCCAAAGGGGACTCCTTTATATTTGGTTTATCATATCATGCCACTGATTTAGGATTAAAAAATGATGTTTCTCTATAAGGAGAACATTCATGAAGTGAATTATTTGGTCATTTCAAATTCATAATATCACGTGATCCATGAAAATTTTGAGAAAATATGGAAATAAAGTAATAAATCTCATTTTATAGGGATAAGGTATTAAATTTTTGGGAATACATTATGGGGATCTTGAAATGGAGATCAGGACATAGAAAATAATCCTTAATATATTGGTTATATCAGGAAACAGATCCATCATAGTTCCTTTTGGCTCCTCGATCGGCTAATAATTTACTTTGGTGAGGGAACCCATATGAGGGTCTGGGTCCCATCGATTAGAATGGATAAAATATGGATAAAATTATATCATGGTTGATTCCCATTTGATTTAGGTCCTTATAAAGGTGTATTGTGTATCCTATATATAGAAGAAATTTTATTCATCATTGTTCTTTTTGAGGGCTAACAAAATATTTCAAAAGGATAATGTTTTTATGTTCTTAGAAGTCACCTTATTAGGTCCTAGTTACCTAATAAAGATGTCATGATTTTCATCATAACATGACTAGGTTGTTTTTATGACTTGTTTGATGATGTAGGTATAGGTCTTGGTTTCCAATTGGAAATGTATTAGAACAATCAAATGATCAGATTTACTTATCTAAATGTAATTAGATGATATAAATGGCTTGTCTGAAAGACATGTCATGATCAAAGACGACATGTATAGAGGGTGTTCCATCATCTGACTGGAAGGTATAATGGGAATATCATGATCATGGAATACATGTTTGTAGTTAATAACATGATTTTTCATTATTTTCTAGAGTAAATCACTTGTTATAGATGACTTGTCCAATGAAAATTCAATTATCTATATTGCTTTACAAGATGGAGTCATCTGATAATGATAACTTATTTGGAAGACATATATATCTCGTGGAAACATTTCTTAGGGACATGATGATACCTGTGAGACATTTATTGAGGAAATAACAATGATATTTTTGTAATTACTGGTCAAAATTGTAATACATGGGTGGTATTTGTAGAGAACATCAGAGGACAAGGTTGAAATTTCCAAGGGTCATCACAGGATCCAAATAGTATATCATGATTGTGTCTCATTATTTGGGTGACATGTCATGATGTTTTCTCAAGGTCTCTATAATTAATGAATAGTACATAAATAATAACATATCTTTATTATTATTTTACATCTATGTTTTTATTCTCTAGGACAATTTTATCACATTAGTTTTCATGAATCCTCTCACATAAGGTTTTATATAACCCTGTCCACATTAAGGACCTCTCTCGAATAATCTAGATGACACACCAGAAGACCATTGTGTCGTCTATTATGTGATCACATGGAGCACACATTCATGATTTATGATATATTCAGTCATTCCCTGGATATTACCAGCTGTAAGAACATTGAATTCATGTCACATTTAGCTCTAAAAATTCCTCTCCTACTCTGTTTTATAGCTAATACTATTCTATCCTTTTGTATTGTGTTTTGACTGAGGGATATATAATACTAATTTTCCCTGGACATATTTAAATGTTCATATCTATTAAATATAAGCTAAATTAGGTGTGCATATTTTTCAATCATGGGATGCATTTAAACTTAGAGTGGGTCCTCCATGGATCCACCAGATTACATTAACAATAAAAATGATTTGTAATCACCATATTTTTTGGAACCTATAAAAGAAGAGGGATTTTTCCTAACCATTATAAAATTTAAAATAGCACTCACAAGGTATGTCTGTGATGTATAGGATCATTCTTTAGATTAAAATGCTTGTGGAAATTCTTTCATGTGATTTGAGAAGACATGTATGGGGCCCTTCAAGACATAGATGAGGCTTGTCAGGGGCATCTTCTTGGGTTATAGATGACACGTATATGGTCCCTTGCAAGAGAGTTCATTCTATTATAGGGGGATTCATATGATCAATGGAGATTTAATAGAGAATATAACCTCTTAAATATAAATATGGTTTTATCTTCTCATCAGTTTAATCTCATATATTTTCAGTTTTTATTTTCTTCCTTATTTTATAAGGATATCAATTCTCAAGACATTGGGCGATCATTTTTCACGGAGAATATGTCTTCTTGTTTGTGATGCATCATTTGATGATTGATGTATCATTAAATAACGTGTTATAATTCAATGTTAACACCTCTAAAATCTATTCAAATGGCCATGATTACTTGGAATCAAATAAAAAAACCTTTGAATAATATGTTCTAAGACAATAATGTTTTGAGGAGGTTTCTCCAATCTAAATTTTTTAATTATCAATTGTCCTTCCAAATTAAATTATATGGATTCAAACTATTGGATTTTGACTTCCAAGCCAATAAAGACTTTGACGTTTCATCTTGATGGTCATAATATTCCTTGCATTATTTTAAAATGATAATTGTTTATGGTTTTCAAAAGGCTATGGTATAGTCCCAAGGGACACCCTATATGTTATATATTTCATATCAATGACTTTATTGTTGATATTGTTACCACCATCACATAGATCAATGTAATTCATGAATATTATCCCTTCCTTGAATAATATATTATGGAGTTAGTGCTCTAAATATCACCTACAAGATATATAAAATATTAGTTCTATGTTTGTAGGATTTTTTGTATTAGAATTAGATTATAACAATTTTTTTGATTAAGTACATTCTATTCACCTTTATAAAGAAATATGGTTATCTGTGTTAAACATCTATGATCAATCGTATCATAGGAATGCACTGATTGTGCATTTTTTCCATCAATCTGATTCATTTACTATGTCAAATTGTTTGGTAGGGAACATCCAATGGGATATTTAAAAGATGACAGATATAACTACCCTTTTATACATATATGATGTGTCCTTTCCTACCTAAAACTATTGGTATGATATAAAAACTATATTCATGGTAAGGGAAATGCTTAATATTGTGAAATGGATGTTAAATATTTAGTAGAATTTACACTCTCCCATTTCAATTAAGGATTATATCAATATAAATATTTCTTATATTGGAGTATGATGAAGTACTATATTATATCATAGGTTCCCTTCTCAGTGGGTTTATGATTTCCCATGATCGTATTGGGAAATACATGATGGTGGGGAGTATACCATCTAATGATACAAGGTGAGATGATAGATATAATAGAAACATTGTGTGGTGGGATTCATATCTATGTTTCTGAAATGGTTTCTTTTCGCATACAGGGATGCACTCTATGTATTTAGATTGAGCATACTGATGATGGAATATTGATTAGTAGAATGGATTCTATTTTATATAGTTGTACCAACTCATTATTTCATATACCGACTCTTAGGACATGATAATTAGTGGAATATTTTTTTATGCATCATTGACAATTTCCAATTTTTATTTTTATTGATTGGAGAACATTTTCATATAAACATATATCATAGAAAGACTAAGATATTTGATTCTTCATCCAAAACATGGTGGTATAAATATTTCAGTGTTTAAGAAATTCTTCAAAGATATGATGAGATCATTGGTGGGATGATATTATTAGTTAGTATCTAATTTACCCCCAATCTCGCACTGGGTGTCCGATATTCTATAATGTGAGTAGAAATACTATTTAATTGGAACAAAAAATCACCATTTGTTATGGGGTTATCATGGTTTTCATGGACTAGATTTTTATTGGACATCAATTTAACCCTTAACCAATTCATCTTCATTCATAGGGGTTTTCCCTACCCTCTAATAGTTTAAGGGTAGAATGAAAATTTTGAATTATCCACCAATGTTTTCTAATTTTCAGGCATGAATCCATCAAATTCAAGACTACCCTTACACAAATTCATTCTCCAATATTTTATTCTATGATAATTCTCCATAACTGAAATAATCCTAACCTGTTGATGTGTTGATTTTTTTTCATATTGTCAAACAATGTGGTTCACTAGACAACTTGTGTGCAACAACAATAGAGATGATTCAAGAATATTTCAAGCCTTATAGGAAGAATCATGACAACTTTAAAGACCATATAATTTTTAGTAATGAAATTTTTGGGATATTTAACATTTAAATGGGTGAAAGATGATGCATAATTTAATGGAATATTACAAGAGACATCATTTGATTCTTTTTTTAGAACACAGAATAATAACTCCAAATGAATTACCAACCATATATATTGTAAAGGAACAATAACTATAGATGATAATCTAGTATAAAATGTATAACATTATCAATGGTACTACCTAAAAATTATTTCATGACATGGTATAAATCCATCACATGTTAGTACCTGATTTGGGGGTAGGTGGTTTTTACTTCTAGCAATTAAATGAAATCATGAAACAAATAGTCCTAAATCAAGAATACTTTTCTATTAGAAATGGGCATGAAATTATATGATGAATAGGATCCCCTTCATGAACTAAAAAGATAATTCATTGAGGCACTATAATGTAGTTATAATATAATCTCATATTTTCATGCCTAGATAGATTCATTGTCTATGCTAATATAAATAAATTAAGAACTCATATCCCACTAAAAGTATGATCTACTAGAATCAACATCACCATTAATGACAATGTAGAAATGTATTATATGTTTTCATATACTGTTGAGACTCTCAGTACCTAGGAAAAAATAGGGTAGGTTTGATGGGAGACTCTTCAATGCTGAATCGATGTTTCTTATAATACTCACACCAACATTGAAATTTCATCTAATCAAATCATAATATTACCAGATGAATAATGTTTCTGATTTCATGGAATCTATTGAGAGCCTTTCAAAAGAGGATATTCATTATTTTTTGCACCATTTCAATGTATGAATATTCGTTATATTTATATATTATTGTCCAAAATTCCATCATTTAGGATGTTTGTGAAATTTTATTGATCTTGTGTTGAATAAATCATCAATCATTTTGGTTATATGTATAATATAAATAAACATGAATACTAAGATTTTCTGGTTTAAATCAATGCATATATTTATTTCCTAATATTATTTTGAATTCCTAATATTTTTTTATACCTAAATAACTTATATAATCTATTTTAATGAAACAATATCCTCTAAAATGGACATTTCAGTAATATAATTTTCCCAAATGGATAATACATTAATTTTGACTAATTCTCATGGACAAATCATGCAAAGATTAATTTTTTATAGGGATATAAGATGACCCCTAAATGTTTTATATCAGTTATTTTATATTTCTCTATATTTTTCTTATGATTCTTATGAAAACAATATTATTGTGATATAAAATATATTTTACATTTTATACCCTCTAATTGGTATTTAATGTTATATGTTTTATTAATTTTCTATTTTATTTGTACTCATTATTTACAAGGAATGAAAAGATAATGAAGCATGAGTGTTTAATTGTATTTTTTATAGGATTACTATATCTTTGTTAATACTAAGAGGTGATTGTGTGTCTTATATTATCATGAATTAATTCTGTTTTAACTCATTGATTTTCTTTTTACTTCATGGTCTTTCTTCTAATACATAGTATGCCACGTAGATTAAATTATACTAAAATAGTATTACTACTATAGGTAATATACTATTAATAAAGTAAATTTCTTTATTATTTTTACCATCATGTGTTATGTAAATCATCAATGCATTATAACATCATGAATTAATGAAATATCCATTAATTTTAACATTATGTTGAAAAATAAAATTCAATTATGCTTATCATCATGTGTTAAACTCCAAAGACATGCATTTTAAGATTATGCAGTGAGGAAATATTCCATAAAGTCTAAAATCTTATAGTAAGGAGGTAAATATTATTTGTAAGTTAACATTTTATTTATAGGAAATAAAATATTTGGATGTTTAATGTCTTTCGTCCATAACATGATTGTCGAATATAGAATGGGGTAGAAAATCCATGGATGAACCAAAGCACCAAATGATGTTGTGTTTGTGCATTTTTTTCTAGGGAAAATAATAATTTTTTTTCCTTTCATAAAATTAGGATATACCCTTATTTTTAGGTGAAATATCTTATGAAATGATAAATTGGTCAAATAGTGGTGTCACCACTACTTTATAATGGACATGAATGATTTTTAAGATTGTTTGGTGGAATAAATTAATATTATTAGAAGATGAGTCCCAAGATACACTCATGGTATGGGTTGTTTAATAATAAATTCAATAGTTTTAACTAATGAAAATTAATTGGCGACTTTATACAAAGGATGACCCATAAAACCATAAGATGTTGTGTTGTTACGATGTGTTTTATTTCCCCATGAGGATCAGAGTTACCTGAAGTCTTGAAACAGATGGAAACACTAATCATTATTGGTCATAGGCCTTCCTATCTTCATAAATTTACATTCATAATATCATAAATATCTTTGATATACACTCTTAAATAATTTTAGTTTCATTCCTAAGTTTTTCATATTATTATTCCATCTATGAGTACGAAGAAATATTTTAAATGAGGTTGGAAATCTGAGGTAATATCTATCACTATCAAAGTGAGAGAGGCCATGGAAAGAGATATTTCAATCGTGATCTTATAGATCCACTGTAGAGATATTTCAAATCATATTTTCTTTTTTACTTTAATTGAGGATAGAAGGATATTGGAAAACTTGGATTTTTTTTGTTTCATAATTAATGATAGTAAGTAGAAAATCATTATAGTCAATCGTACACAACCTATTTTTCGGTGTGACCTGCAATCCATTTTCCTTAACAAATAATATATTTTCATAGATGGTTAGTTTTATTTACACCCTTTAATATTAAACATCATCATTATATGGGGATTCATAATAATTTATGGGGTGATGTAACAATTTATTATACGAACCATTCTATTGATGGGGTATTTAAATAATTAATGAAAATTTTAAGGTTCCTTGATGAAGTGGTGAACCCTAAGATGTTCAAGAGGAAAATGATTTATAGTTTCTTGGTAGAAAAATTTGAAATCAAAAATGGATATGAAATCACAAAACAATTCTTTGATAGTAAAAATAAAAATAGTCTAGTTTACATGCTTATCATACCCATGAAAGGTAAAATTGATAGGAGATAAGTGACCCTCTCTCTTTCTATAATTTTTAAGGTTTTGACACATGATGAGGTTTATTCTCAAAACATTTCATATAAACAGTGTAAAAATTTTAGGGTACATTTATGGGTATGATGTGTCTATGTATGACCAAATCCATATCCTATTGTTAGAATTATATGGGGACAAGGTATTGAGATGGAATAATTGCAACTCTTGAATCCTAAACTGCCAAAACTACTATCTCAAAATACTATGGACTATAGAGTTGTTTAGGGATACACCCTATGAGTTCATTTGAGTGATTGATTGTATCCAGGATTTAAGGCGTGTATGATATAACTAATAATTGTTTCAAAATTTATTTTTTTGAAATATTGGTTGGTACATGTTACATGGTATTGTTCTTTATTATGTTGTTTAGGGGAAGATTTATTTAGACTATATGGACCTAGTGACTTTTAAGTGGTAGTGGGTTCATAATATACATGTGGAATTGGGAACATCGACCTTCCATGATATATGTTCTAATAAATGAATCTCACAATTGAAAGACTATTATGCTTGTTTATTCGGATGGGAAACCCCTATAGGGATTAGAGTAAAAACATTGCACTTTTTTTTGTGATTAATGGAGTTATTTCCCAAGTGAATAGAATAATAATATGTATTATGTGGATATGTGACATAGATGTTGGTTTTCACCTTTCTTGTACTATCCTCTCTATCCTGAAGTTAAATTCTTTCAACCAGAAGCTCCCTCTTTAGGCATGTGGAAGTCATAATTTTAGGTATAGTCATCATTAGATAAGGGATATTCCATGTGTATTGGAATTAAAGAACAAAAGATTGTAATGTCATCTAGTGAGGGTTTCTTGGGGGGGGGTAAATTTACATCCAATAGAAATTGATTTTAAAATGTAATCATGAGTTAAAGAGTGTATATAAGCTGAATATAACTCTTAATATTATATCCTTTCTACTGTATTATGGTTATTTCCATTATTAGGATGTGTATTTGATGTTTCATCTGAAGGTGTAAGAACTATTATGTGGTTTTCATGCTATTCTCAAAGGGTTTCATGTGATCAATTGACTTTCGTTTAAGTTATCAAGTTACTCAATATCTTCCCACACCAAGCTATAACACTTTTCTAATAACCCAAATATTTGGAAATGGTAATGGTTAATAAAATTACAAGTTAAAAGGTGTTCTAAAATATATCTTGTCTATATTCAAACATTTTTTTTTATTTTAAGAGAAAAAACTATCATATCATTCTAAAGGAATTTTAATTGGTGCTCAAAAATGAATAAAGTCCTTCATGTAATTGAAAAATTCATTATCCTATTCATTTATATTTTTTTTGTAATGTTTTAAATATGAATAATTAATCAGTCCATAATTTACTCAAATATTAATTATAACATTTTTGAGAAACTAAAAAAAATTCATAAAGTGAAAAACACTTTATATCATCATTTCATAAGAGAAAAAGATTCTATTAGGTCATATAAAATTCAATACATAAAGGTAGGAATTCTAAAATAACAATGAATGGATGAATTGTCATTTAAATGACTAACTATTTATGATTTTTAAATGATTATTTTTTGTGTAATTGAAAATATTAATCATGAATGGGATATTATAAAATAAATAATGATCAATGATTTACAACAAATTCCTAATCCACAACTATTGTAAAATGCATTTTAATATCCATTAGTTTTCATAGGTGTCTAGGATGGCTAGGAAGAAAACATATATAATAATTTTATAAACTTCATTAAATATAAAAAACTTATGAATGTAATAATATGGGAGTACATATCTAAACTACTGGAGTTCTGTTCTAATGATACATCAAATCTACACTATTTGCGATGGTTGTTGCAATAGTTTATTATTGATTCTTATAAATTGACTGATTCCCAAGGACTATAATTTGTATTCTATTATAAAATTAATATTAGAGATTATAATTACAATGGATTTAATGATGAATACCTTTTAGGTTATTGTGATAGGTATTAATGTTTAAATCGTATCATATTACCTTCAACCATTACTGGTGGACCTATCTATTTGATTCAGAAATAAAAATATGTAGTATTAATTTATAATTGGGTTGGCTATCCATATTTTTTACGATTTAAATTTAATCTAATATAGCTTAATATTTATTGATTTCTTACATATTAATATATTATTCCACCCAATTTTTCGCAAATACTATCAATATTATTCAATATGATGGTAGTCTGTCTCATGAATCAATTCTGAAAAGTATGAAAATTTGAAGGTCTTGAGTATGAAGTGGTATTCAAAAATCCTATTAGTAAAATTTATAAGATCAATTATTAGTGTGTCATGTTCTATGATGTTTCACTAATCCTACTATTTTACGTGGAGTTTGTTATACAATGGTGTTTAAAAACTGATGGATACCTCATGTTCATATTCTTGTACTTGTTTATCTTGAAAATAATTTTTGTAATCCAAATGATATAATAAAATTGATCTTCTAAAATTAAAAATAATTATACCATCCCAATAATTGATTAGTATATGAAATATTTTTTTTATATTTATCTTGGTAGTTGTTTTGTAGAATATCATCCATTATAAAACTGATTATTTTGAATGGTGAAAAAATTATTCCTAAACACTATATTTATTATGTTGATCATATTTCGAGATTTATGATGTAATAAAAAATGATAATTCATAAAATTCACCTTTTTGTTCCTTAAAAGACGTATTAGGTTGGGAGGTATTTAATGAAAATATTTCATGAAATTCCAGTTGGGAATAGAAGTGACGTTATATTTTCATGTATCATGTCTTCATATTTTTGGATATACTCTTAGGATCATATATTTAAAAATGGTATTTCAATTCATTTAATGTCAAATAATGAATATTTATATTATTTATAATAATTTTATAAATACATTTTTGGTATTGTTCATGGTTCAATTAGTTATCCTAATGGTGGAAAATCATTCATTCAGATTCAATTAACATATCTCTTTAAATTACTATATATCACAATAGATGTAATAGTTGAATATACAAACTATATTTTGTATCAAAACTATAGATATGTTATATAATAAAAAGGATGTTATATATTAAAATAAACATAATATTTTTTTACATTAGTCAACAGTACATGTTATAATTGAATTTTTTTGAAACATTGATTCATACATTTATGATTCTATTTTTAATGCATGATTTGATACAAATAGGACATATAATATATACATATGATATTGTTTTAATTTTATCAATGTATCAAAATTTATTTCCTATAAAATTAAATTGGTGATTGTGTTACACATTATGTATCCCAGAATTATAGATCAACCAATTTATTTATGAAATGTTTCTCCAGTGATAGTTAAACTCATTTGAGACCATGTCATTGAAGTAAAAATTTTAAGTGGATTCAATTCTAAAAATCATTCCTTCATTTAAATAATTAATATGAAAAAAAATGAATATATATGGACATTATTAGTAATAATTATATAGTTTACTATTATTTTTCATCATGCGATGGCTAATAAAATATTGAAGGCCAATAATATCCATGTTTTTGGTTGTATATTATAATGACTATGTTCTATTAGAGACCACAATATGATTCCATCTATTGGGTAAAATTTAAAAAATGAAGGAAAATAATACTAGTTGATATAGATTAAAATGTGACTGATTCCACGTAAAATAATATCTACAGTGAATTTATTATAACTTTTTATAGGAAACTATTTAATTATTATAATTAAATTTCATAGTGATTTATAATTTAATACATGTGGACTATCTTGGTTTTCATTAATTCTAAAAATGATTTTTTGTACACTAATATTAATTAATAGAAGTTAATAAAATTTAATGAACATAAATATGTTGAAAATTAATACACTTGAAGATTATGTACAACTAAAGATACATAATCATCTATTCAATATGTAGTAGACTTCATCTTCATAGAACCCTAATGATTTATTTGCTCTGGATCTCATCTTATTGATGATTTATAAGCATGGCATTTATTAATGAACAACTATTTTATTATTTTATATTTCCATATTATTATGTAATAATATTCCATTACATTATTCTATATTCATCAAATAGATTACTTGTTTGTTCATTGTCTATTAATAATTTTAAAATACCTTTATTAGGGAAAATATATTCATTTTACCATGAGTAGGTGTCAACTAATATCAAATACAAAAATTTTATTTTGTGGATGTAAGTTATATATTATAGAAAATTTCAACATAGTTAAAAAACAGAGAAAATTACTAGAAACTAAACACGTGTTCAGAATTATATTCACCTTAACCACCCATATTCGACCATTTGACGATAAAATTCCACCCATCAATTTTTATTTTACTTATTTTGATGGATTTATTCTAGTGAGGGTTTTATAACAGTATATAATTTTTAAATATTATTTCAAAATGAATTTTTTCAACATATTATTTATTATCAAATATTTAGTCAACATATAAAATAATCACCCTTCTACACAAATTCTTAACAAAAAACAATTATCATTCATAATTATTTTTAATCTATTAAAATCTATTGCAATTGACATTGAAATTCAGATAGTTCTAATTTTCATTATGTAACTTTTATTTTAATCTTATATGATTTAGAAATTATTATCATTGTCATTACTCATATTCAATGAATTATATGACAAATTATAATTAAAATAGGGAAAAGTTTCTAGACGATGAAATGTTTTTCATTTTTTCTTTTATCTTTAAATGTACGATATATTTCTAGGAGAAATTATTTTATTATATTTTTTAATGTTGATTTTTGTTTATGATCATTTATTAGAAGAAATTTTTAACCAATTTACCTATTAAACGGTAAAAAAATTACAATTCTACTATTTTGATATGAAATCATGTTAAGGATAAGATAATGTGTAGTAGTATTTATATATATATAATATATCTTTCCAATCATTATATTTGTTTCTCAATTTTTATGTTTATTGAACATAATAATCAATATATAGGTATTTTAGTAAAATTAATGTTTTATATATAATTAATCCACCCTAGGTGACTGGGCCATTTCATTATATTCTAAAATTGGCATTACTACAGGAAATAAAATATCGAAGGAACATTCATTTAATCAATTATGTAAAACTAGATTAAATAAATGATACCCATATTATATTGATAAATGGTAAATAATACATGATACATAAATATTTATTTAGAATAATTCCATGAATTCTTATTAAATGATTTAATTTTCATATCATAGCGAATGAAACAATATAGGAGTTTTTTCAAATTCTGTATATGGTAATTAAAAATGGATGAAAAAATATTAAATTACCAAATTATAATTTAATGGAAAATAACTAATCAAACATGACATATAAATATCTGGATAACGTATAATTAGTATGGAATGGTAGATAACTGAAACACATGTTACTAAATCAAGAATCCGAGAATAAATTGAATCCTTATATATGTCAAATACAAAATCTAATGAATATCAATAATATCTAAACTATTAATAAATGATGTGGTCAATTAAGGGACATCATTTTTTAAATTCACATAATACCATTACTATTAAGGATTATTGTTTAGACAGTTTAATATTTTCTAATTTGGTTGTCAAATCATCTCATTAGAAATTTTTTGCATCATGGGGGTTGAATTAAATGGTCCTTAGCCCAAAGTTATTGAATTATAATTTCCCCATACATTTCATTTCATGTCCAAATATCACATCAAATATCAAATACTAAATTTAATTTTATAAAAAATGGCTTTATCAAATATCTGTATTATGTAATGGATGGATAATTATCAATATTTCTATAGTATATCATTTTAAATTCAATGTGAAAACCATATTTAAATTGGTATATGTTTTAACAAATATTAATACACATTGAATGATAATATAAATATTTACTATAAATTTAATTTAAAATTAATGTGATCTTATGGAAGTTATTTTTCATGAGGTAAATAAAAGTTACTATTAACTATAATATTGCAATGATATATTTTACCACATGGTAATTTTCAACTCAAAACCTGAAAATGAGATATTTTAAAATATTTAATAAAATACAATGAATATAGAATGATTAATTATATGATATAATAAAAATTTATATAGTTACAAAATACAAAATAAGTAACTAGTTAATATAATATTTGTCTCACAAATGTAAAAAAATTGAGATGATAATCCCATTCCTTATTTTCCATTTCTGGTGAAATTTATTTAAACACATATATCAGTGATTAAAATTTCTAATAAATAAAATTAAAATTTTAATCCATTTATGATAGCTTAAATTATGTTCTTATAATAAATTATTATCTGTTTGTTGACAATCATTATTTATTTTATATATTTTATTAGATTATTTCATAATATTCCAAGTATGTTTTAACATATTAATTGTTATTCATGTTGTATAGATAATTATTTCATCATCTAATGAATTTAAAAAATAATTTACATTAATTATATATGTATTCATTATAATCCATAAAATTATGATAGGGGAAATGAAATGTATCTTTCATGAAGAGGACTGGTCATATGATTGCTTGAACTAAATTCCAATTTCATTTTAATATTTCAATAATTAAGTGACATGTCGATATGTATATTATCATTATAGTAAAATATTTATATCATATATTTCACATGTGGTTATTAAAACTATAATTAAATGTATTCATTTTAAAATGTGAATGAATCAAAATTATTTTATAAGAGGGTATTGCACATGTAAAAAAATGATGTAATTGTATTCCCAAAAAACTGAAAGCATTAATGTATGTGTTATATATATATTATAAAATAATAAATAAATAACTAAAATCATATATAAGATATATATACTATAATACCATCACAATTTTAATCTATTAAATGTGATAAATGCTAAAATTATTATCGTCAGGTTGTGAGGCTTTGGTATTTTGTACACACAAATGAAGTTTTCATATCCCTTTTTATGGATGCATGTGAAAGTATATATCAATCAGAATAAATAATAAAATTAAATTAAATTTTGTTTGATTATTTTATATTATATTAAATATATTAAATAATTTAGGGGGATGATAATGCAATAAAACAAAAGTGATCATTGAAGAATGTACCTCTTTTTTGTGTAACTCCATTTGTTTTATACCAAATAGAATCATTGGATAGACTTCAAGAATATAATATGAGTCTAATTTGATGTGTGGAATTTGGGTAAATTATTTGAGAATTTTTTGGTAGATACAAAGGCCATGATATGTGTGAATAATTGGGAGGTATAGTCTTTTTATTTATTTGAGGAGGAGTGGAATTCTTGTATATTTTTTAAAAAGGAATTCAAGAAATGTTTTACATTATAATTTGGTTCATATAATGATCCAAATCTGAGATACTAAAGGATAAAAGTCAAAAAAAATTATATGAAAATTCATTTTGATTTGTTTCTAGGTCATTTTGACTCTTATGTTTATGGCTTGTTCTGCTAATTTTCCTCTTAATCATTGTATATAATTTTAATTATATTAAAAAAATTTTAAAAAAAAATCATGTATATAATGATTATAAATTATAAATTAATCTTATTCCAAATTTGGAATCTATTTTTCCAAATTCCATTCATATAATAGAAGAAAATAATTTTTAATTATTCTTGAAGATGTGATGACCAAAAGTGTTTTGAAAAAACATATAAAACATTTTAAATGTTTTTATATACATTTTAAATATGAATTTCATTATAACGAGACAAAATGAATTAATATCCTTATAATTGATCAATTGTGACGTAAAAAATGAAAAATATAATTTATTCAAATTATCCAATTAAAATATGGAATCCATTAAAAATATAAATAATTCCTTTTAAGAAAAATACTATTTTTACACAAAAATTTGAATTTTTTATTATTTTATTGAAATAAAATATACAGGAGGAGTATAAATATTATTTTATTGAATATAATATATATATATAATATAATTCAATAATATGATTTTATTTATTTAATTATTATACAATTCCAATGGAAGAATTAAATAATTTAATTATAAAAACATTTCCATATAGTTAGATGGTTTGATATTAAATTATATTAATTTTTTAATCAATGTACTGAAAAAGATATTTAAAAATTAATTATATCTATTTATAACTATAAATTTAAAAGCCATATTTTATCGTATTATATGAAATAATATTATATTGACAATATATTTTGGTTTTGTGAAAACTGATCCTGAGGGTAAAAAAACTACCAAACCAAGTCCCAAGTACATATAATAAAATTTAACCTGATGTTTCATGCATTACAATTTATAAAATAGTATTATAAAATATAAAAAATATAACATAATGTATTTATATTTTATATTCAATTCAATTATTTGTGATACATTTCATACATTCTATCAAATAACGATAACTCAAATATAATTATTGGGGTGATACATTTTCTCCACCTTAATTAAATTCCATATTCAAATGATAAAATTGATAAGAGTAATAAAGTGATTTTTATAACAAAGTACTATTCTTAAAAACCCACATAGTAACTATGGTTAATAAACCATATATGTAATAATAAGGGAACACAAATTTAACATTTGGAATAAAACAAGACATTCGAATATGAAAACATTATTTAAAACATGGACAAGTAAAGAAAATATTACAATCTTGCTAGAATGGATACCGATAGAGAAACTTTTATTGAGAAAATGAATGAGAAAAATATTTTAAATTAGAATTGTGACATGAGGACCTTGATATCCTAAAAAATTATGATAATATGACACCCTCTTTATAATAAGGCCATTTTTTCTTTGACCAAAGGAATTATTCCACATTATAAATTTATATGTAAAAATATGTTTATATTTCATAAAAACAATATAATATATGAATTACCCCTTGAACCATTTCTACATTAATTTTTAGATGATTTTTCCTCACATAGTGAACTATGAAATTAATCTCCAGAACCACATTCAAGGATCAACAAAAATAATTTCATAAATTGTTAAACATTCCAAAACTATATCATCCAACACAATAGAATCATTTTAACAGTATTACGTAACATTGAATTTACATTATCCATTATAATTATCAATATATAATAATATGTAACATCTTAAAATATATATTTAGCTCAACCATGTGTTTTCCACAATGTTTAAATAGTTATTTATTCAATTTTCATAGTACTATTCAACCTATGATGAAAAATTCATAATAAAAAAGTAAGGAAGTACAATCCTTATATATTTTCTTAAATTATATAACTATTAATCCAATTATAAAATACGTAAATTATTAAATTCAAGAATATAAATAAAATAACATTAATCCTTCCACATTGGTTGTATCATTAACATACTCTTTATTTTGATCCCAAATCCTCATCAAAGGTATGTTCCCATTATTGTTGTTTTATTCATTTTCATAGTTCAAGTAGAAACCCAGTATTCTGTAATTAACATTTTAATTAGTATTTTTAATTATATAATATTTATTGGTTATGTTTTCAGTGTTTGGTGTACATTTGGAATGTTGATGGGAATTTTTTTAAGGACCATGGATTGAGAACAAATAGTTGAAACCATGATGCTCCTACAAAAAATCTTGCGAAAATGATATATGGGGATCAAGGAAGGTGCATGGTTATCATGTATTGATTGGATAAACCATGTAGCTATCTAGGTGTAACCACTAAATGTGGGATAGAGAGAACTTACATGGTCCAAAATTTATTTTATTAACAATGTAGGAAAATAATGTGGCATTCTTCTTCATGTATTGTTTGTTGCATTTTAATCACATAGTTTTCATAACCCTATAACTAACCATGCTTGGTTTTAAAGTGTATTATAAAAAATGGGATCCTACCCATTTTCACAATCAAAACTCTGTTATTTTTACATTTTCATCCCTAATTGATAATTGATCATACAAAAGGATATAGAGTCTTTCCCTGTTCATCTAGAAATATTAAGAATGATTTTCCTATTTCATTGAAGCCCAAATATATTGGAAAGTATTCATTTGTTGCATTTTGACTTATATCCACTCAACTTTTCTCCCTCAAATTATTAGATCTAGTCCATTGTGGACTGATATTGGGCTTTATACAATTATTGATACGATATAGATGTTTTTATATTAGTTAATGATATATAAATCAGTGATTTAGAGATTTAGACCTGTCATGGTTTAATTTTCCTAATATTCATCCTTATCATCATAATTCTCAAGGTAGGTGACCTCACTCTCAAATACCTATTTATAACAGAAATTATTAGTTTCATATTTGTAAAATTTATTGAATTTTTTGATGAATTTTGTTTTGGAAAATCATAATGTAAACCTTCTTCTATGATAGATTTTCAATTAATCGATTTCTGGAAATTGGCTATAGAGAGATATTTTTTTCATTAATTTAAAATATTTATTTTAAAATCTATATATTTTGATTTTGAATTTTTTTTAATGAAATTATTTCAATAAAAAACAATTTTCTAATAATGGGATTATATAATTTATTGGAGTTTCTCCAAAAATACAGGCTTTTCTATGAGTTTATTCATTTTTTGTGGCCCTAAATAAGGTGTGTGCACCATTTGGGAACAAAGGGATATAACCATGTATAAATGAAGTGTTTTATTTTGACACAAAGTGATTTTCCACATATTTATGACTTAGTGGGTGGTTCATAGACCTCTCAGGGGTATGTAATTTCACTCGGGCATGCATGATTATAGATATCAATATTTTGAATGGATTAGGTATGAAAAAAAATTAATCTCTGGGGCCAGGATAATTGTTTGGTTACATTCCATAAAAACTAGATTTTGGTTGGTTTATTTTTATTTGAAATTGTTAACCATTTTGATATAAAATTATTAAATTCATTTTAATGAAGTCGAATTATATAAATGTGTTAATATCTTTTATCATATATGAATGAGTATAGAATTAATTTTTGGAAAACCTATTGAGTTTCATTAATAACATATTATTGTTTAGGTTAGTTTTTTTTATGATATTGTTCATCAGGATACAGGTAATGTGAAATAATCACCTTACATTGGTGGTTCTTTGTGATACAACAAAAATGAATTAGATTTTTTGGGTTAGATAAGGTTGGGAGAATCAAAATTGGTGTAATATGAGTATTTTAGTTTTACGGTTTTATTATCCCCAATGATTTTGATGTCAATAGTCTTCTAGCATACAATTATGATCAAATTTTGGTTTTGATATTATGTATTTATAATATTATATTTATACATTTTCATCATTCATAAATTAGAGGTTAATTTGTTATGGTGTGTTTGATTATGTAGTTTAATTTTGAAAGGTCATAGAATCCCCCTAACTTTTTCAAATCCCATTACAATTATTACCAACCTTTAGCATCTTGTGAATTTCAGCCAGGACCTACTTGAAATTTTAGATCAACTTAATCTAATTAGGTGTGGCATTATGCTAGAAGTTGTGTCATCTTGTTCAGATCTTTTCATATATGTGTCATCTGTTTATTGAATCCATAGTGATCAGTTTCATAAGGACCCAACCTTAAACATTACTTATTATTGAATTAAATGAATAATTCACATAGATGATCTTTTTAGGTTTAGAGTTTTAGAGAATTAGTACATAACAATTACATCTCAAAATATTACAAAGTATACACTTCTACTATGTTTCCATAAAATAAAAACTCTTAAAAAAAACTTGTCTAGTTCTATGTTTTATATAGCATGACGTTTCCTTGTTCCCATCATTGACTCAATTCCACTTTAAGTCTTGTGAAAAACATTTCAAAAAAAAACTTGGGGTGAGAATAAAAAGCTCTGTAATGGATACACAAAGAAGGTAAACTATTAGTTTTTTAAAACAACAAGTAAACCATGAGTACATTACCAAAGTAATACTTTCACATTTATGAATTAGTAAAAAAAATCACTGAATAAAAGACCATTACTTATCCTTTTGTAACTAAAAGATTACCATAAAACCCATATAATGAACACATAACATATAAAGGTAACATGTGACATAAACATACTTAAATGGAATATTGATACAGTCGACTTCCACAGATACTTAATGGAATAGCCATACAGTCGACTTCCATACCCAATGCATTAGAGGTTATAATGTAACCACCCGTCCAGGTATTCACGAAACCACCCTTCATATGGTTTATCACGTAACCACCAATCAAATGTCCAAGTACCATTATAAAAATCATACCACATATTTAAACATTTCACTACTGGAATTTAATTTGAAATCACAATATATCATTTCAATATATCCTCAAAATTATTGATTTATCAATCTATTTTCAAAACCATTTAATATAGGGATTTTTGAATCAAAGTGTCCCATACCACATGGAATATTTTAAAGGAATAAAATTTTATCAAAACATTATAATATCATGAGAATAAAGGTATTCATGATATAATTTGTTGATGGACAATATATACACCATATAAAAGTTAATTGGCACATAACAACAATGTAGTATCAAGGGAATGTAATTTGAGACTAAATCCCTTATAATGACGGTATCTGTTGATTAAGGATAAATCAATTACATAATTATGTGTGAAAAAAAGAATACACCATATATAAGTGGATATTATTGGTAAAAAATTGAGAGTACAACCACACATATTCATAGAACGAAAATTTCAAGGCGTATATGTTTTTCCCAAAGACTCAAAGTTGGGTTAAGAAGTTCCCTTTCAAAATATTTGACAGCTTAACGGTGTCACTTCAAAATTCAAAAAATGAGTTTATGAGAGAGAAAATGGTATCTCAGAACATGGACATAAAATTTACATCAATAAGGATATAGAATAACACATCCCAACATAACAATAGGTAAATTAATAGACTCATAAAAAAGAAG
This sequence comes from Viscum album, assembly GCA_963277665.1. Taxonomy (NCBI): domain Eukaryota; kingdom Viridiplantae; phylum Streptophyta; class Magnoliopsida; order Santalales; family Viscaceae; genus Viscum; species Viscum album. The sequence continues at coordinate 221,074,445 of OY728158.1, forward strand.
CCTTTTAAAAAGAGGAGGGAGAAAGGTTCCCTTACTGACTTGGATATCATTCGAAACATATACCCCATGAAAGAAGGACAACACAACATTTATGTAAATACTCATAAACGAATGTATATTACAAAAAGAGTATAATAATGGGAATTACATATACCACTCAAAGTAAATGGTTGCAAATGTACCATAAATCTCATGGGAATAAAAGTGAGATGAAAAATCCATTAAAAACTCGGCAGCCTAACATCGCCACTTAAAACATCCAAAACTGGATTGATGAGATAAAATAGGGTCTCTCATCACATTGACATAAAATTTAAGGAAATAGTAATATAAAAGAACATCCCCCAGTATAACAAAGATGATCTTAAAAGAAGTGACATAAAGTAGAGTACTTAAAAAGAGAGAGATTGGATCTCTTATAAAATTCGGCAGCCTAACGGTGCCACTCAAAACATCAAAAATGGATTGATTAGAGAAAATAGGGTCTCTCTTCATATTAACATAAAAATTACAGTAAGATTAATTTAAAAGAACATCCCAATCATAAGAAATATGATCTTAAAAGGAATGACATAAAAGATTGTACTTAAAAAGAAAGAGACGGGTAGGATACCTTACTTCAAGTCTGACTTGTCTTGTTCGTTTAGTTATATTCCTGAATAATAAACTATGGTAAATTTATAATTGCTTAAGGAATTATTTTAAAGATTATTATTCAGTTCATATCAAATATTATAATGTTATGATAATTGGTTAATAATGTGAGTTCATATCAGATGTTTTTGTCGATGTTTGGTACATGAGTCAAAAATGAACTTGTTTGAAAATGATTGTCCATGTAGTTATAAGTAAATAATCTCCAGAATAGTATTAAATATTTAAATATCATATATATCCTTTACATATTCACTTTATACTACTCTATAACATTTGGATATAAAATGAATTGAAATGCACCGTTCATGGAGACGGTAGGTCGTACGTACGCATGAACGCTATAATCATTTCATTGTCATATTAATGGAATTAAAAATAATTGAGAGATATATATAAATATTTATATATATTATAATAACAGTATAATATATATGTTATATAGGTCACATATGTTCATTAATTTAATTCTTTATACATTACATGTATTGCATGAACGTGTCACATCACATGAGGGGGCGGTAGTCCACACTTCCTCATATGCAATTATCGTATTTTCACAACATGACAAGCTTAAAGGTATGTTTTAAATATAAAATTAATAAGAATATAGAAAAAATAAATACCATATATGTCATATATAAAATATAGTTATATCACAATGGCCACCATGAAAGGTGATAAGAGATGATTGAACAATCATCGTTTCGTGAGGCAGAAATTCGCCATCAACAGAAACAGTATGTTCTTTAACCATTAGAAGAAGGTTTGTGTAAGCGTAGTGAGAATACTTCTCATAAAAACATCATATAATATTGTATATACTGGCTTTGTTACAAAATAATGGAATAAAAAGAGTTTAGAGGGTTGGAGAAGCAAAATAAAACAAAAGAACACTAGAGAATACATTACCTTTAAATCAGGTAACTCTTTTTGATTGGAGATCAAAGGCTTCCTTGGAAATGATTCTTCCCCAAGGTGAGGCTTCAATGATGAAGAGAGGTATTTGGAGAGATGAAATGGTCAGGGGTTTTTCGAGCCAAAGTCTTGAGACTTGTGGGTAAGGAGGTAGAGGTGGGGGCCTTTTATATGAGGAGAGGAGGGGCACTCTTGGAATGTCAAAAAAGGTTACATTATTTTCAAATGAGTTTCAGATTTTAAAGGTCCAAAATTTATGTATTTCAAGGATTATGTGATAATAGTTCTAAATCCACCCATAAAATATGTTTTTGAAATGTTTAGGTCTTAGATTTTACATTATCTTTTCATTTTATTTATATCGTTAAATAATGAGGTAATCACTGCATCATGATGATGTAATAAATAATTTAATTTATTTAATGAATAAAAATTAAAAAAAATACTATGATGTAGGAAATATTTTTATCTTTCCAATGACTATTTATAGTAAAAAAATATGACTTTTATAACCCCATGTAAAAATTGTTTTAGTAAAACAATACATGTTTGTGTCATTTTTACTTTTACATTAAATAAAAGGCATTAATGTCATTATCTTACAAAAGTGGCTCCATGGGGTCCCAAAAATCGACCCATGGGTTTTCATGGTCAGACAAGACTCTTCCAATAGGGTTATGAAAAGTGTCAATATATTTTAATTTTAATACAATATCATTTTTACCTTAAATCACATTAATTACCTTTAATCACGATTAATAAAACTGGAAAGTTACTATTCACCAAAAACTATTTTAATCTCATTGAAGAACATTTTCATTCATAATGAAAACCATGTATGAAGGATTTTTGAAAATAAAATCACAGATGTGGTAATGTTTCATTTAAACAAAAAGCCAGTTTCTTTATCTACCGCTTAGTGCATTCACTATTCATAAAAAAGTTGAAGTTTTTCAGAAAAATATGAAAATTCACCCTATGCTATATTTGATACTCGGAATTAAAAAATTATGTCTATTTTTAAAAATTCAAAACATATTTGTTGCATTAATTAATTTAATAATTGATTTCTTCTGTCAAAACAAATAGCGTGTTTTTATGAAACAATAACTATTAAAAGATTAACAGTAGTTTAAGTCCAATTTCAAAGTGAAAATAATTCAAATGACAAACATAGGATTAAATTGTAAAAATATATTCTAAATAAACATTAATCTAAATTAAAAATATAATCTATCCATATAAATAAATCAGATTAAAAGAAGGTTATCAATTAAAATGCAACATTTTCTCTAAAAATTATCTTTATCGAAAAATAACAAAAATTTGCACAAAGTAAATTCTGATGTCCATATTCTAAAGATGGATTTTAATTTGTCAAATACAACATATAAAATTTTCAAAAATATATTTAAAAAGGTTTCTCCATCAAAATGAGGTTAATCGACCTTTTAAAGAATATTAGAAGATTTATGCTTAAAATTGGATTCATTTGCATTTTACACCTCCAAAATTTATTAGATAAAAGTAAAAATATTTGAAAAACATATATAATCATTTTGTAGTTAGTTCCATTAATTCCCGCCATTACAATTGATAGGCGTTAACTACCATTTAAAATAATATTATTTTATTGTTAGAGTGAAACATAAGTTTTTAAAGGAACTCATTGTCGCGTATTGGGTATGCCATCGAGCATAGAATTCCCATTAATGTAATATTAATAATTTATTCACAAATAAGGATACATATAAAAATGTCATATTCTTTATTTACCTAGGGTGTTACATGTTTTTTCAGTCTTGGTGTTAAAAATTTATTCTTATATAATGTTGTTGTTATGATGGTGGAACAAAGTAGAGTTGCAAGAACATGAAATGTAGCTCATAAATGGTGTATATATTATTTTATTAATCAAATAAAACATACCAGGGTGTTGGGTACATAATTTTTGATGGCAGAGTTCTAGGAAATATAATCCTATTTTCATGGGTATCTCCAAAGGGAAGTGTGTGAAATACATTTTTTTAATGAATTCTCACATGGAAATCATATTTAATTTTTTAGTAGTGATAAAATATTTTGCACACATTTTTTATTTTTTTAATATTTTTTGAAATTGACTTTGAAATGTGATATTTTTATTGATGAGTGATACACCTATTTTTAAAATGGGTTTATTTTAAAAAAAAATTGTCATATTTTGAAGTTTTGATATCAATGATGTGATACATGATGTCGTAGAATTTGAAATTAATAATCCTTCAGTTTCTAGATTTTGATAAATAATATTCTTAGTGTGTTTATTGAAATTATAACTCAGTAGGTGTCATGGAATCCAATAACTTAAGGCTCTTGAGAACGTGGTTTCTCTTGATCTAGAGGTGAACCTAATGTTGGCTCAAATTATTGTCAAATATATTCCTTTAGTGAATATAGTGAACTAAAGGGATGGAAAAACCATATGTGGATTACTCGATTTATTTTCAAAATTATGATAAAATAATTTTTTTGTGGGATGTTTGGACCTAGAAAAGGCAAAGGAGATCATAAATAAGATGAATTAAATATGTGATTTCCATCAAGAATCAGTGGAGATGAATTTTAATTAAGCAATGAATATCTCTAAAGAAGTTTTACACATAAATTGGGACATTAATGTAATATAAAAATTTGAGAAAAACATCATGTCGAATGATATTTAAGAATTATTATATAAAAGCTATTCCATCAAATGATCATGATCACAATAATGATTTAATTTTTCAACTTGAAAAATGTGATCCTCATAATGATTAATTATATGGATAAATTTATTAATTTAGTCTTCTTTTATTATAATCTTACTACATAAGCATTCTTGATGGAATGAGTTTTTAACCAGTGATCAGGCGGGGGATTTATTAAAATATATCTATAATATGAATAATAAATTATACAGAGATGGTCAATATAGTGATGGTGAAATATAGGCATTTTGGATCTATGGTTTTATGCGATATTTTCAATACTTACGAGAAAATATGGGAACATTATTTCTTAGATAAATCATAAGAGGGTAACATATTTCCAAGGTTTTCGGATGACACAAAATTAGACGACTATATTTGTGAGTAATCCTCCAATATCCAATATAATAAGAAGATTATTGTAATTCGATTCTCTTGAAAAGAAGCAATTAGTGTATGAAACAACATATACATAATGGCACAACTATAATTAGCTGAGAGATCATCATCACTATTTTAGAAATTCTTCGAGGGAGGGATCCTAAGACAAATCACATATATCATAGAGGACATATAATCTAATGGTAATTGGGAAATAAAATTCATCTAATTTATAGAGTCGACATTCCCATTGGTATTCTAATAATATAATGAATCCTTAGTATAGGAAATATCAATAAAGAAATGAGGAACATATTTCACCAAGTAGTATGATATATAGAGCTGGGAAAGTTATTGTGGTTGATCTATCAGGACAATTGATAGTGAGATGGATAATTCATTTGAATTGTACATTTTTTTAATCATTGATTGATATCATTTTTCCCATTCAATTTCATATCCTTATTCTTATAATTTATTAGGAATACATGTTAACATGATGCCATATATTTTTAGACATCAATATTATATTATCTAAATAGAATATCGATACTAAATGTGAAGTGTATGATCTATAATAGATGATGGAGTTCAGTTAATATGGGATTATTATATGCATGTGATGGATGTATATGATATTATACTAGTTATGGATTGAATTAAAATGTTCAACACTCATATCGACTATTATATGTCAATGGTTAGTTTCATGAATAATTATGGTGTTTGTAATCTATTGAAAGGATACATGAATGTTTTTGTAGGAGTGATGATGTTTTTGTCACAAATATTTGTAATAATATTATACTAGATAAAATATTTTATGTTAGAATCTATATTATAGATCAACCAAATCAGTATTTCAGTGGTTATTGAATAGTTTGCAGATTTGTTTCTTGAAATGTCATAGGTTTTCAAACCATAATATTATAGAATTTTACAATTTATCTCCTTCTAAGGAATAACCTAATTTCTATTCCACAATTCTCGATGAGACAAACATAATTAAGATAATTGAAATTATAGTTGTATGTGTAGGAAAGAAAAGAGTTCATTTGGCCAAGAACATCACCATGGGAAGTACAAGATTTGTTTGTAAAAAACGATGTAAAAAAACTTTTGTTATGGGTGTATTATCAATAGCCTAACCATGTTATGATAATGAATAAATATCCACTAATATGAATTTATGATCGTTTCGATCAATTTTGTAGAGCATAGGGGTTCCACAAAAATTGTCTCCTAATTAGAATATCATTAATTATAGGTTTATAAGTATGATAAAACGAAAACATTATCAAGTATATGTGACCATTATGAGTATGTGGTTATACCTATATATCTTAAAAATTCACAAATAGTCTTTATTTCAATGATGAGTAACATATTTCAATGGTATAGATATTTTTTTGGACATGCTTTTGGAAAAAATATTTGTTTATTCAATGATAATGGAAGAGCTTGAGAAAGACATGATGATAGTGTTGAGAATTATGAGGGATCATCGTCTAAATTCCAAATAATCATTGTTAATGTTTTGGATACAAGATATGTGTTTCATATTCCATTTTATATATAAAAGTATTGTTTCTAGGAATCAATTAATGATAGATTCAATTTTCACTTGGAAACCATCAATGAATGTCTTGGCGTTATTCAGTTTACTTGGTCTAGCTTGTTATTAACAATAATATTTTGTGACCATTCCTGACTATAAATTCCAATGATAGATTTGAAAAAGTTGAATATTTAATTCTACTATAATGAGGAATTTTAGATTATTTTTCTAGAGGAAAATGTCCACCTTTCATCTATACTTATCTTTATTATTCCATAAATCATGTTAAGGGAAAGTGGTTTATTTTTATTAATTGGGATAATCTTTGTAAGGAGTCCTTATGAATGGAGAACTAGAATTTTTTAATCTATTAATATAGTAATGGTTTCCAAAGAAAATAAACACAACATGTGACATGTATTTAGATGTTGTAGTGTATGATTTAAAAACATGTCGTCATTAGTGATTTGGTGTAAAATTTACATTACATATGGATCATAAGAGATTAAAATATATTTTAACACAAAGATATTTGAACCTAATAGAAAAAAATAAATGGCGTATCAAAAAATTATATAATTTTAAATATTATATATATATTGGGTAATGGGAATACAATATTGATGACCATATCCTTCACTTTCATATTCAGTACATAAACTAATATTTATTTTATCTATAAAGACATGTTAAAATTTCATTGAAACTTTTACAAACTATGACCTTTCTTGGTCTTGGATATAGAGAATAAGACATATATATTACAAAATAACAATGTTATAAAAATATTTATTAATTTTTTTCACATGTGCTGCCTCATTATATGTTACTCACAACAAATTGAAATTACACTTGGACTCAAAAAAATTATTTAAAACAAAGGGAAAAAATAATTTCATAGTTAGACATTTCCTAAAAGGCCAATAAAAAACAACTTTTTATAATACATTATAAACTATAATAATACATTGAAAATAATTATACTTTGAAGATGATTGGTAAATACTCACATAATGTTATCAAAACTAATTTTTCATAATCTTAGTAAAAATGCATTAGTCCACAAAAAACAATGATGGATGTCTGGGCCTACACACTTTCTGATGAATGGGATCACTCCATATTTCATTATCATTTTACAAATTTCAACTACATAGTTTTATAAAAACAATTTTATCATTCCTAATATATATTTTTTCAATGTATTTAATATTTATAATGAAACATGGTTCCATATTTATATAAAAGTTTATGTTTTTATATATATATACTTTTATAATATATAATCAAGTAGATTTGGAATGACCAAATATAATGAAAATTCTATTTTTATGGTATATTAGTAAATGAAAAATTGTCATCCAAGTAGTCCATTCATATATATCATAAATATAATTTCTCAAAAAAGTTACAATAAAGAATTATTTATTCAATTTTCATACTTATACATATAATAAAATAATATAACTAGTGAATGAATTATAAATTACTAATATGTCAAAGGTTAATAAGGTGATTACATTATCATTCTAATATTCACATTAAACACATGGAATCAATAGGTTTTAACATTAAAATATTGGTTTAAATTTTATTAATATAAAATTATCATTATAATTAATGTTAAAAAATAAAAAAAATGTAATTTTCAGCATTTAATAACAAAAAAATAATTTTTTAATTATAATAATATCATAGATAAATTTATTTAATAAAAAATGAATTTCCATGTGTAATTTCTTAAAAATTGTATCCTATAAAAAAACTATTGAATATGATCACATAAAATTGAAATAGAAAAACAATCAATGAAAATTTTATAAAATTAATTCCCGAAACTTCAATTGATGAACCTAAAGGATGTTATTTTATAGACTCATGAAAATGATGTGTTTGGGAGGGTGAATATGATCTCTTATGTGATCATAATTTAGATGTAATATGATATATATTTTATAATCATAATTAAATTTTGTAATGATTTATGTATCAAGGGATTCCATTATTTTTACCATTTAGTTTGAAATTTAATATAATATTATAATAATTCCTATTCACTAAAAAATATGAAAATAAAAAAATTATTCTTGAAATAATTTAAAAAACTATAAAAAATATTCATTCAATGAATTATACAAAAGCCATTGATCTTGTGTTATCAAACTAGAATTATAATATCTTGTGATAAGATTACATATATATCATATTACATTATAACATTCAAAATTACCTAAATTACGAATAGGTAAACACCGATGGAATTATTTATCTTGTTTTTTATTTCAGGTTAATAAATTATTTTCTATAATGTGTTGATGAAATTTGATATATATTTTGAAAAAGTTAATAAATGGATTTGTAAGCATCATGTCAAATGGAATATTGAATAATATAGATTGGAAAATAAAAATGGGACATATAGAAATGTTTTTGGAAGTAAAATAAAAAAATTTACAGTGAAGTATCAAAACTATACTAATCTTCTACCTTAAAATGAAATTTATTATAAATTAAAATCACCATTATTAGGAAGAGATATCCATAATAGAATCTTATTTATAGATTAATGATGAAAATTTATTTTCTATGAAAAATATAGATTCAGATAACCTAAAAGAATTAAATTCAGACACCTTCTAATGACATTGTATGTTAGAGTTAGTAGATGACACAATCATCTTCATGTATCAATCCTAATTGATTTCCCATATCCATGAGTATGATGCACTCCAACTCTGTAGTTCCATCCTCATGGTGTTCGTGCATCTGAGACCTTATATGTACTCAAAAATTTAACTGAGTCTGATTTCATATATACACTTAATCCCCATTGTTTTACCTCGATTTAGCACACCCAAACTGAATCCCTACCGCATATCCTATATGTGTTTAAACCCTCCCAAAAAATTGATTTTAGACAATCATTTATCACTTTCCCAATTTTTAAAATTAATATTTCATGTAATAAAAATTTAAAAATCATTTTATATTTTCATTTTATAAAAACATATAAAAATTCTAAATAAAATTAATTAATATATTATATTTTCATAAATTAGTCTAAACAAAAAAAATAACTATATTATAATTTATATTGTTATATAACATAACATTATCATATATTTTTTATTATATTTTCATAATTTAATATATTATTTTAAAATATATTATATTTAATAAAGAATATTAAAATTTTAATTTATTAAATATAATTTTCAATATTATCATTACTAGAAATAATATGATTATAATTATAATTATTTAGTAAAAACAAACTTATATTAATTTATGTATTTTTTAATTATTAATTTTTTATAATTTACCAAAATAATGTATTTTTTCATTATTTAAAAATTTAATAAAAATTGATGGGTAGAAATATATGTTAACCAACATTGATCATTAAATAAAACATATTAGAATAAAAAAATATTTACTATAAATTTATATATTTTTGAATATTCATATAATTAATATAATACCTTATTTATATAATTAAAAACTAATTTCAGGGAAAAATAATTTAATATAATAACATAGGTTTGAAAACTATGATGTTTTAATTTAATCCAAATTTTGTAATTGATAATTTTTTTTAAAAATTTGTTTTATTTAAAATATTATTATTAATAATATGGAATTAAGATACTAATTAATTATTATATATTTAAAACATGGTATGCAACATTCTCCTCAAATAAATGAATTACACCCACAAAACTCATTCTTTAGTATTTAGAGATTTGTTAATTCTCAACTTCATAATTATTATAGTATATAATTTATCTAAATATATACTCTCAAAATTATATTTTCCTCAAATGAAAACATCTAATCCCCAAAGATGTCTAAATTGTAAATTTGATAACAATTGTGAAGAAACAAACCTGTTCTTCTAGATTGAGAATATCAAAATGTGTTTTACCTTTTTTATGATGAAAAATGATAAATAAACATAACATTCAACATAGAGGGACCTTTTTGATAGTTGTTTTACAGAATTATACATATACATTACAAATTAATAGATCCAGAAACAAAATTTTAAAAACAAATTCATCTGAGATACCACTTTATATGAAAAAGATCAATAATTGATAATATACTAAATGTGTAAAAAATAATTAAAAATAATGGGTGATAATAATTTCATAGTATGTATGTTTCTTAAATTATAAAGATAAAAATATTTTTATGAGATCTTTATAAAATATTATAATATATTGAAAATATCAAAAATTTGTAAATGAATTAAAAACTAATCAAACGATTTATTTGGATAACATTATCCTATATATTTAAAATGAATCCATAAGTCCAATAGAATCAATATTGGTTGTATGGCCCTATCCACATTATAAAATCTGAGTTTAGTCCCTATTTCCCTATCATGTTTACAATGATCAAGTAACAAAATTTATAAATTCAAATCAAGAATTCTTTTTATATATAAATATACATTTTCACTGGGGTTTTTAATTAATATTATCCATGGTAACATTGTAACATACATTTACATTTTTAGGTATATATACATTCATTATAAATCATCTACAAGATTTGGAATGGCCAAATATAATGGCAGTTTGACATTATTTGGTTATTAAATGAATGTAAAATTTTTATTCCTATAATCATTCCCTAAAGCACATAAAAATCATTATTCTAGAAAAATTTCCTATGAAAGAATAATTTCATCAATATGAATACTTAGGGATATAATAAAACAATTAATCTATTTCGTTTATTATAAATGAATTATGTGCCAAGAAATATACATTATATCCATATCTACTATTATGCATGATATTCATTAATAAAAAAATCATATTTATCATAAGTTTCTAACATTTTAAATTATAATAAATACTTACTGCAACAAAAATTTATATTATTTATTAATAAGAATTATTTCGAAAAGTATATAAATTATAATAACATTTAAATATAATTTTAAATAATATAAAAATATGTTATTTTTTAATTTTATATCTAGAAATTAATTTTGAAATTATAATGTGATCATAGAAGAATTTATTTAATCAAAATAGTTTTCCATAAATAATTTCGTAAAAATGATTCATATAATAAAATAATAAATAATATCATTTAATTATGGAAAAAACAATGAAATATTTAAATATTTAAGAAATAGTTACCCATACCATCAATAGTTGATCATCAAGAATTCTCTTCTCTATAGTAACGAAAATGGGGAGCTTGGTGGTGAGTGAGGTCTTCAAGGGGATTCTTATATAGAAGTGATGTTGTATATGTTTTATTCCATTCAATTATTTTGGTAAATATTTGATTTTAAGGATTTCAATGTGTTTTATTCATTTGGTTTAATATGAAATATAATATTTTTCATCCTTTAATACTGTAACATTAGAAAATACAATAAAGATATATGATATCAATGAAAATAAGAAAATGATGAAAAATGTTTATTCAAAGAATGATGTAAATGTCCTTGATATTGAGTAACAAAACAATAATTTTTATTGCTAGAGATACAATGAAATATATATTATATTTCAATTTAACATTTTATAAAAAAATAATTAGAAAATGTAAAATACAACTGATTACATTTATCATATCATTAATTTAGTTACTCAATTATTCGGGTTGAAGCATTAATGAAAATGGAAATACCTAAAAATTACAATAAGTAATTGGATACATTATTTCAAATGGGATAAAAATCCATATTAAAAATTAATATATATAATGAAAAAATGATAGAGGAAGAATAAATATAAAATTTATAGTGAATAATCAAAACCAACTGAATATGATGACAAAAAGAAGAAATCTATTAAGCGTTAAAATTCTTTGTAATATTAATATTCTACCAAAATTGAATTTATTTTCTAGATATATGATGATAATTTATTTAATATGTAAAAATATATATATTTAGACCACCTAAAAACACCAAATATAAACCCTACCTGTGAATCTCTATAAATATGGCAGTAGATGTTTTATTTATCTTCGTTGGTCATTTCTACAAAATGTCCTCTATCAGTGAGTGATACACAATCCCACACTGGTGGTGAATACCCTTGGTGTTTGAAAATCAGAGACCTCATGTATCAATGAACCATATTCTACTGGTTGTTCCACAACATTAATGGACCACCATTTGTTTTGTTGATTCTTAATACCCCCAAACTGAAGAACTCCTGCTCAACCAATATGCATTTTATCCCTCCCACAAATTTTATTTCCCTTCCTCTTTTCCTTCTATCAGTTTTTCTAATTTTTCCCATTTAAAAAAATATAATTAATAATTAATTTATATTTAACATTTTATAAAACAATATCACTATTAAAAATAAACATAATTCATTTATTATATTTTGTATAGTTATTCTTATTTTGTAAAAAATTGACTATATTATAAGTCATATTATAATAAAAATATATTATAATTAGATGATTATAATATTTTCAAATCTATATTAATTTTTTTAATATTTTATATTTATGAATAAATATTATAACAAAATTTATTTAATATGATTTCCAAATATTATAATTAATAATCCTAATAAGATTTAAAATATCAATCATTATTATAAACAAATTTATATGATTATTAATTTTCTTATAAATAGATTTTTATAATTTCATAAAATAAAATATTTTTTCACGATTTAATATTTTGAAAAAAAAATTCTATATAATTTTGTGTTAACCAACATTATTCATCGAAAAACATTTTATTTTATAAATTTATTTATTATAATGTAAATTACATAAATTATATTTTTATTTTAAATTCTAAAATATTTATATTAAAATAAATTATTTCTTGAGAATAATAATATAATATTAAAACATAAGATTGAAAACTATAATTTTTTATTTTATTTGTCATTTTTAATGAATTATTTAATTACAAATTTTATATATTAACAATATAAATAAAACTAACATTTAATCAAGAATCTGATAAATAAATATTTATTCATAACATTTGAAGATACAATGGTGGTTAAAACATTATATAGAATGTTACATGCTCAGATTTAAAACAAGGCTTCAAATTCATTAGAGTTTATGTCGATGATAGCGAAAATGAAGTTATAATGTGAAGAGATGGGTGAAATTTTAGTTTTTTTTTAGTTTTAATTATTTCTGTTTAGTTAATATGGATTAATAGGATAAAAAATTCTATTAATAATTTGTTATGATATGGTAAATACTCAACGATATCAACTACAATGAAGGTGAGTTCATTTTTGTGGTAACATATTTAAATGGGCGTACCAATGTTTTTAGGTAATAACATCTTTATGCTTTCCACTATTCATGATGAGTCCATAATCCTAAAATAGAAAATATATATAAGGGATTCAAATCATTATTTTTTGGGTCATAGTGAAAAGAATGTTTATGTGGTTTTTTAGATTCTTAAGGTGTTAGTTTGTTAAGGTTAACATTAGTGAGAAACGTGTATGTTGCCATACATACTAATTACTATTTTTAAATTCAAATAGATATCCATGTATTTTGAAAGATTTTTCCCATAAATGGATTAAAAACATTATTCGTTTTGGATGATAGTTGATCGACATTAAAATTTAGCACATTTCAGCCCAATTTGTGAATATCATATAGTGGAGGACCTGTAAACAATTTATATTTGAGATGTAGTAAAGTGGAATGGCATTCCATTTTTTAAAATTTCAAACAAATATCCAAGGATTACATCTCCTTTATGTAAATCCAAACAGAATTTCCTTGGGACATATATGAAATTCATACTATTGTATCACCCTCAAGCTGATGTAAAATATGAAAGGAAGATACAAATAATGGAAGACAAGATTTTGGACTATGGAATGTATATTAGTTCATTAATATAAGAGCATGTACCATTAGTAGAGTTATAGTATAACAACCGTTATCAACCATGTATACCAATGCATTAATTTGAAGCACCGTATGGGGGTCCTTCGCCCTCCCACATTTTTTGATGGAATTACGTGAGACATCAATTAGTGGGCCAATCATCTTCCATAAAACAACATAGAATATATAATTGATTAGGAAGTGAATAGATATTTTTCAATGTCACTATAAATCATACATAGATCATCGTTAATAGCGATTATCATTAGCGGTGAATGATTAGGTTTTATTGATGATCACTCCATGGTTTGGGCATCATCATTTCATGAATCATGGAATGTTGTCTCTTATATATATTTGATGTTTTGTGAATCTTGAATGGATTGGATAGGTGTTTTTTTGTTGAATTATAACCATTTATTAGTTTAATATATAATGTGTTTCATGTATCTTAGTTATAAAATTATATGCCTGATACTGGATTTATGATTTGAAGTGGTCTTGTCAACATAAATACGGATTCTTCATTGATTCATGTGCATGTGCGGATTGTGAAGTGAAAAGATAAATTCTATCAAGGAAAAATCATAATTACAATTTTATTTTGGTGTAATCGTGGTATATTTTTTGATGTGAAATGAGAATAAGGGGATGAAATTGTCGAGAAATGGCCCAAAGTCTTTTTGAAGAACTGTGGTATACTACATTCTTAGGATGAAATGGCCAATGGTGGGTAGAATTTATCATCTCCTATAGGAAACATTTCACCATATCATTAATATTGATAAGTATGTATAGTTTCTGTGGGGGGAGGAGGTTAAAGTGAATTTTAATTTCTTTTGAGGATTTTCTGATGGTGGATAGTTCGAACATGGTCTGTTGAATCCATGAAACTCCTATATGAAACCATTCACAATAAGACCGGGGGATATATGTATGTGCACGATTAAGGATTTGAATTTGGAAAAAACAAACTGCCACTATGGTCTGATCATGAAATGTGGTATATTATGAATTTTAACAGTTGTTGCACATTTTGTCTTATGGTTTTAGCCAACCATTAGATGTTCTCCTCCAGGCAATGGCAGGAATAATGTTATAACACATTTTTCCTATACATGTGGTATTCCATGTCCAGTTTAAATGTGAGATTGTAAAAAAGTGGATCTCATTTGTTTTCACCTATAATTATTTTGTTATCCTTCAATTTTATTTCTACTCTATATTTCATCATCACAATGGTTGTTGATTCATTCTTGAGTGATCTGAAATTGATCTGAAGGATTTTCACAGTGAGTTGTAACCTAATTCTCATGTTATGTATTCATTTCTGGTAGGATTCATTATATATATTCATATTTCCTCCTCATATTATTATATATATTTTATAACAGAGAAATATTATGTTGGTGATTCCAATATAGATAAGATATGACTGTTTCAATGAATGGTAAGGATATCTATAGTGGGGTTGTGAAGATTCAACTCTATTCTATTGTAATTTTCATGTCATTCTTTATTTTAAAAAAAATTACCGATATATGTGTCCTTACTCATGCCTTATCTTTTTACAACATAAATGATTATGATTAAATTGAATAAAATTCATTAAATTTGTTTAGAGAATTTTTGTTCAAATCATGGTATTTACCATCATTATTGATGGTTTGAATATTTTTTATTTGTAGTAATTGGTTGTACAATGTGAATTGTTTTCATGATTTTAGAATTTTTTTTAAAATAAGACATTTTTTAATTATGAGAATGGATTGTGTGAATATTTATCAATAAAATAATGGTTTTCTATAGGTGGCATTGAATGGTGTATTTGAAATTATATTTGGATACATGGGTTTGTGTGAGTTCATTTTTTGAACGTGACCTTGAATAAGGGGAGTGGACCATTGGGGTTCAAAGTTATATGACCCGAGATAAGGGTCATATGTCATTGGCACACAAGGATATTGGCCATATAATGATGACATAGGTAATTTATGAGAAACTGCTTATGAATATATAAGTATCACAATAGCATGCATATGTGAATACGTGGATAATTAGACATGATTTCAAATAATAATACATAAATTATTGAATGTAATTTAAATCATTTCTTGTTAACATTAGTGGAACATTTATATAGTTTGAAAGAATTATTTTATTTTATTTTTTATATAAATGTTCTAACATTTTATTTAATACTGGAATGAGTATGGATATAATTTTGTGAAATCCAACTGAGTTTCATTACATACCCCTATTTTTCCACATTGCTGATTTTGTAGACATTTTTTGTAGGAATATTTGTATTGTTAATGAAATAAACTTATTTATTGGTGATCAATGATACATGGACATGGAATTGGAGTTATAAATTGGTGAATGTGGGGAATTGTAATGTTTATTTCATTGGAAACATTGGTTTATATCTTTTTTCCTTCCCCTATATACACTAATGTTTCTAGATTTCCAATGATGTCTTCTGACTATAGATGGTTTTGATTTTATGTTTTTATACCTTTTTGGTATACATTGTTATTATATGCCATTTGGTGGTTAATATATAGATTGATTAGTTGGTTTTTTCTATTTCAAAAGTGAAAAACATCACCCAGATTTTTGGAATCCCTTAGCATTTATTTCCATTCATTGGTATATTGGGGATGTCACCTAATGACCTATTGAAATTCCTCCTCGACTCAATCCATTAAGTAAGTGAAAGTTGTTATAATGACCTATATCATTATCAATTTTAAGACTAAATAGAATTTTTTTATTATACTACATTGTATTCTATGTCTTGATGATGGTTTTCTCAAACATATAACAAACTCATGATAAATTCATGTATTCCCCATGTTATTACTTTATTAGTTATCACATATGGGAAAAGAATTATTTTTTATATTCCCTTTATCCATTATTTTTTATTTTTTCCTCTTATCCTCTTTCATCCCATTGAATATATACAACTTGAAGAATTCATTCATTGTCTTGACGACACAAAAATCTATTTCATTATATGAATAAAATATTTGAGACACCAGTTTCATTTGGATAACTTTTAATGTCCCACATAGAAATTATCGATCATTCATTACCTATCACTAATGGAATCCATAGAATAAATTTCAAAACTATTAATGCTATATCCACACTATAAAACACATTATTCATCCTTTTTCTATAAACTAAAGACCAATAACATCATCTATGATTTTATGTTCAATAGGATGTATTTTAAAATGAATGCATCCATATATATTTTTTTATTTTTTTTTATTTCCTCTTCTTCCATAGTTTTATAGAACAATATTCATCATTTATACACATTTCAATTGGGAAAATACACTACAAGTGTGACTACTTCCTTTTCACCAAATCCAAATTCCATAAATATCTTCTCTAACAACTTTCTCCGTCTATCTGATCCCATTGGATTAATAATCCCATTAAATTATTGGGGGTCAATGTCACATAAATCATTCCAAAATGAGAAAATATCATTTTTAAAATAGTATGTCAATTCGAGAAATGATATACATAATAACCTGACTATGAAACCCTAATATATTGAAAATATTATCGATTTGAAAACCAACTTTATTAGACTTCTCATTAGGGAAACATCTAATTTTTTTATGAATAGTGATACCATTCTTCCTTCTAGGTATCATTTCAAAAAAATGAAATAGACTGGATTATATCATAAAATTATGAAAATTTAATAATTATAAATTTTGTGTGTCTTTAAACAAAATTAAAAAACGTTTAGGCGTATCTAATATCATTATTATAAAGAGTTTTTATTTTGGATAATATATAAATTAAAATCCTTCATAAATGTTTGAAATGAAATTGAAATTTATCCTTTGAATTCTCATGAGAGTTTCAAATCATGAGTGTGGTAAGGCACAAAGTCATGTACTAGGATATGCTTGAGTCTGAAATGACACATATTTTCTCTATAATTGCACCTAGGTACATATGTTTCAAAACCACAATCACTTGAAGAATACACACATGGTAGTATTCTAGGAATAAAAACATAACTTCCACATTACAAAAAATATAGGATGATCTTTCATACCTATAATCAATGTACATCTTCTGGTTATGTAGCCAAATCAATTTTTTTTCTAAATCTAGTTTTTTTATATCTAATAAACATCGATTGAAATAAACATTAAATCCCCAAACCCAGATGCCAAAATCTAATTTATTAAATTTATAAATTAACATGATTATATGAAATCAAGTACTAAAGGGCCAAAAAACATAGATGTTTAACATAACCAGATTAAGTACAAGATACCAATATTATATTGGGAAATAAAAAATAAAACATGAATCCTAATCTCATTAAATGAACTAAATCCATGAAATCTCAAGCAGTGATTTTTTTATCTATCAGTGGAAATAGAATCTAAATAACAATGATCTCAAATTATTATTATGGGTAAGTACAATGAATAAAATGATAAATTAATGAGAATAATTAAAATTGAAGTCAAATAACACTGAAATAATTACATTTAAATATCTATATAAGGTATAATCAATATGTCTTAATAGATAAATAAAACACTTGTCATTTAATAAATAAAATGAGAATTAAATATAACTATAGATAAGTGAATTAAAATATTTCATGGATAATAATAATGATTAAAATATTAATAACTACAATGATTAATTATTTAATTTCATGTTTCCCATTCACATTATACCTTTAACATCTATATTTATACTCCATTCTTTTTAAACTACTTTAGTGTGGTTAACTAATTCATCTCATGAGACTATTGATGCACCGTGAGGTTTCAATTAACTGGTACCCAAGTCATATATCTGAAATTCAATTTTTCCCAACCCATGAAGCCCATGTTAAAAAATTTCATCTTATTTTCGATGACGAATTGAAATTCATAGAAATAGTTCCTTTTTAAATATTCATACTATATAAAGGATACTAATTTATGATTATTTCCATAGTAAACAAAATAATAGTAAAAGAAAATGTTGTATATAAAAATTATATATGGTTCAGGAAATTATAATATCCTATTAAGATGAATTTTAATATTTTATATAAATGTAATATATATTCAAATTTATCATACCGAAATGATTCTTGGAAGAGAAATTTAAAAATCACAAAATAATTTTATATTTCAAAGATAAAATAACAACTTGGTAAATTTCATGTGAAACCCCATTGAATGAGATAAATAAAATTATAAGATTAATTTAAAATAATATAAAGTTTTTTATGAAATAAAATTTAAAAATGTTTAATAGATAGTCCACACAAAATAAGAAAGTGGTGAATTTTTTATTTATCTCACATAATTAAAAATTGAAAATAGAATCCATTACCTTGTGTTTAATTTAAGGTAAATATCCATTAAAATAAAGTATAAGGATTTGGAAATGATAGGAACTATTATTAGAGTAATAATAAAATTAATAATATAATATATTATCTTTATATAATATCTTATTACCTATTTTTAAATAATTATTCATTATTTATCATGTTTTTTATGTTAATTTCCTAGATTTTTTGAGTAAGTTTTGACTTCGTTTTTTGTTCATATATAATAGATAAATATTTAATCATATAAATAATGAAAAAAATGAAATAATTAAAATATATTATAAATCTAAATTTATTTATAATAATAAATATAATTTTGAGATTGGAAATGAAATGCACAATTCATAGAGATAGTAGGTCATACACACAAATGAATGGTGCTTCCATTTATTTATCATATATAAAATACTAAGTCACTTACACATCTATAAATATATAATATCATTGTATTATATTATATATACCATATATTTTACAATTTTTCATTATAACCAAAAATTAATACATTCCTTCTATAGTGCGGATGAATCACAACACATTAAGGAGGCAGTAGTCAACACATCCCCAAAAAATGTTTTCATATCCCAAAAAAACGTAATGCATTAAGGTATATGTTATATAAGAAAGAAATATGAATAAATAATTTATAAATTTCTTATATAAAATATAAAAACTATATATACCACAATATTTACAACCTTTAATTGTAGTTAAAGGATGAACGAACAACATCGATTCGCGAGGTGGTGGTCCTCCACACACATGAACGATGGTTTCATACCCAATTTGATGGATGTTTCTAAACATTTATGTTGAAATATTACCATAATAAAATTAAATTATATTGAGGATAATTATGGTATTTTATTGTAATAATATAATAATAACTTAAGGGGCGGATGAATAAATGAAAAAAAGTTAATTTTGGATAATGTTAAATCTTTTTCGGGTAACTCCATTTGTTATATACTAAAATACTATATTGGTTGGATTTTATCCCAAGGAGATAACTCTTTATTGATAGTAGGGATTTTGGATATTATTATATAATTTAATGAGTGATCTAATTGGCTTTAGAGGTGTGATAAAGTATTAGGGGTGAGTTATTTTTCTATAGTGGTGGAGGAGTGGAATTGTTGTAAAATCCATAAATGTGACTTCCACCCACAGTATTCAAATGTAATGTTGCTCCAATAATATACCAAATTAAAAAAGATTATAGGTTCATAATATGGACACAAAATTTATATTTCACATTACTATAGGTCATTATGGCTCTTATTGTTATATTTTTTATTTTTAATAAGCTAATTTTCCTCTTAATCATTATAAATAATTTTAATTAGTTTCACTAATATTTTTAGTCAAAAATAGATTTGACTTTTTTAGTAATTATAATTTTCTATGAATCCAAATAAGTAA
Organism: Viscum album; assembly: GCA_963277665.1. Classification (NCBI taxonomy): domain Eukaryota; kingdom Viridiplantae; phylum Streptophyta; class Magnoliopsida; order Santalales; family Viscaceae; genus Viscum; species Viscum album. The sequence goes on from OY728158.1 coordinate 221,095,353, forward strand.
TATATTTATCAAAATTCATATCATTTACTTTTCATGAGTAAATTTCAAATCAATAATGTGGAATAGACGATAAATAAAGGGTTAAATGTATAATATTTTAAAATATTAAAGGGTTTTTATATAAAACTTCATTAAAAACTATACTATAATGATCTAAATATGATTAATCAAGGTATAATTTATGCAATGTTACTTTAGAATAAATATAAAATATAATTAATCCTTATAAAATAAATTAAAAAGAAATTATTTTTTGATAAATTTTATATTGTTTATTATTTATTAAAAATTTAAATTGCACACAAAAATACCAAATAGTCTCCCTAGGCTATTTTTTTGTTGATTAAATGTCAAAAATAAATTTTATTTGTTCACATATAATTAATAAAAAATTTAAAATTCAGTATTAATATATATGTTCCATTAAAAAAATGCGGAATTACCTATTTCAAAAAATAAACATGCGTAAAATTGGATTTAATCATATTTAATGACAATAAAATATAATATATGCATATAATAAACCCAAATATATAATATAAATATTTAATTAATAGAATATAATTATTTATATTATTTTAATTTATTATGAAAAAAATCCTTTTGAAAAAAATTCATATTTAAAAACCCTTTTCTTATATGTTCAATTGGTTTGGACATTCATTTATATTGAGTTATTTACAAATTAATTATGTGATATGTTTATAAATTGATAATTTATATTTATAAAATTGAAATTAATGGTGAGGTTTTGTCTTATTATATTGAATAATAATGTCCTCAAAATATTTTATTGTATAGTAAAACTCATTTTTACGTGTAATGAATACTACCAAACACAGTAATACTTTTCTTTAATGAAAGATAACTAAGTATTTTATTTTTAAACTATATAGAATAGTTCTATTTAAAATCTAAATTATATCATATTGTGTCATGTGGGTTTTTTCCATTATATGCATGGTGTTTCATTTCACGCATGCTATTAAGTAAAAGTCAATCCATCAAAATTTTTGGTGTTCTTATAATGTTATTATCACGTCTAGATATAATGATATGAAAATAATATTAAACATAGAAATTAGAAAAGTGTATTCATCATAATTATGATTAAATTGGAATTAAATTAAATTTATTTATATATATTCCAAATTTTATACATCATATATTTATTATCTATGATGTCTAATTGAAAATTTTTAACATTTACCAATAATTTGGTCAACATTGATCATTGTTTAAATGATTCCTAGTCTACCTAAAAAACATATAAAATATTCTCTTTCAACTATGTATAACTAGAATAACAAATTAATTTACTATTTAAAAACAATTAATATATTATTAATAACTCTTGAATGATTCATTATTAATATGCCTTATTAAATAATATTTAATTTTTTTCCATCATCAAGAACATAATATGTTCTCATCTATTGTAGACTACATGGTGTCTAATTATTGCCAAAATTCCAAAAAATGAAATAACACATAGCGATTATTGGGAATTATGTGACTCTTTCCTAATTAATGTTGACACATATGATTTACTTATATGGTTCCAAAAATCAAAATACTTTCCAAATATCACAACTCTAAGGTTTTTAGTAATTTCCTTTATTTATTAACCATTAGTACTCCATAATTTGGTTACTATTCGACTATTTAATATGATATAAATCAACATCAAAACATAATTTTAAATCCAATTGATTTTTTAGTGAAACTGATGTTGATTGATCTCACATACTAATTTTTAGTTGTCCTCTTTGATAATAAGGTAATTCAATTAATTCCTAAAACATCTGAATATTTGAGAGATTCATTGATAGGGGTTCAAATATGTAATTTTTTAAAAAAATCAATGCATTTTTAGTATATTTAAACTAAAATTATTATCTGTATTCAAATCATGAAAATGATGTGTTTGTTTTTCCTCTAAAAGAAATTATTTTCGAATAAAAAAAGTTATCTATTAAATTATCATTTTACAACATGAAAAAAAAATTATATTACGTGAAGACAATGCATAAAATTATAATTTAATCTATGAAATTAAAAATTAAATGGGGAAGTTATATCACCTCTTTGGAAGAATGTGAGGTCAAATTTATTTCAAATAAAAATATTTTATTTAAAAAACAATTGAAAAACATTATTCATTTTCTTCACAACATTGAAGATTCAGATCAGTGGATTTTCATGATTTTATAGTAGAATTAAATATAATAAGGTGATAGTGTTTTTAATATATTAAATTTCATATACTAAAAAAATATATACAAACACAATGTAATATTCATTTATCCAAAAAAATATTATCATCAATTTTGTTGACCTTTACAACTTAATTTTTACACAAGAATTTGGTTTGTTACATCAACCATAGATAATCAATATACATAGGTATATATATGTACATTGGATTGAATATTATTTTTAATAAAATATTATAAATAAAAAATATTCATTTTTTTAGTTCATTTCAAAATTTTAAATTCTCAAAACATACAATTCGATTTTTTCTTTTCAATTTACTATTATTAACATTTTTCATTTCTTATTGACATGTTTTATTTGTCACTATATTCTTATATTTAATATTAATAAATATTTCTCTAAATTGAAAAACTAATTTCATGATATTTTTATTGAGGATATGGTACAATGTTATATTTCATTTTGTATAGTATCTACAGATAGAAACTGCCCTGATAATGAACATCAACCCTCTATGAAAGATAAAAATAAAAAGTAAGACTGAGATAAATTAATCACATTATTTGTTATACTTTATGGTAATTTTTAATTATTATTTTTTACTTCATCATTGAATTCATTATTGAATTATTAATTCTAGTATTCACAATATCATACATTCTGATTTACAATGATATTATTTTGGTAGATTTGTCACGACCCGCCCTCGGGGCCCGTGCCGTGACTACCCCAAGCCCGCCTTCCATAGGCCAGGGGCTGGCGACTAGCACCAAGGCGTAAAATCCCAGTAAAAAGGGAATGTATTGCCTTAATAAAGTAAACAAGCACCTCAGAGTAACAAGCGGAAGTAAATCAGTACACAAAACTAGAACAACTGTGCTGAAGTAAAGGGGCCGTAAATACAAGCCCAACTGTAAAGTAAAGTACAACTCGAAAGGGAAAACAACAACTGAAAGTACAAGCGGCTCCTGGGACGCTCTCCTCGATTCCTACCTGAAGGGTAGGTACAGATGGCTCAGCTCCTGGATCGTCCACCACGGATCCTACTTGAAGGGTAGGTACAGATAGCTCCACAACTCCTCGGGTCCAACTGTCCGCTCCGAGCACGTCCCGCTCAGTGGTCCTCCTCCGGGTACCGACCTACTCCGTAAGCCTCAACCGCAGTCAGCGCTGTCCGTCGTCTGCAACCAACACAACGAAGTGCGGGCATAGCCCGTGCAGGGGTGAGTATAAGATACTCAGTAGGGACCCCGAGACCCCCCGAAGGTCTCCTGAAATCCACAAAGGATAAACCACAAGAAGATACAATCACAAAGTAACATCCAGTATTGATTAGGTATATGCCCATACATATACCTATGTCACCAATTTCCGTTCGGCTCCAACACCGAGCCCAAGAACAACCCAATCCACAAGAAGAGTAATCAGTAAATCTACACAGGATAACAGTACAAGTTCACACAGTTTATAACAAGTTTATGAAATCAACGGATAACTATTACCCAGGTATATGCCCATACATATACCTAAGTTATCAAGCGACCGATCTCAATCATGAGGAAACACAAAGATCATTGACTCAGCTCAAACCAGGATTTTCATTATCGAAACCGTAACTGCTGAAGAGCTCCGTCTCTAGAGTGTACAGTGGTCCTGTCACGACTCCGAGGCCGCCGCTCACTAACCTAAGACTGCTGAGGTACTCCTCCTGTCGAGTACTGCGGGTTTGCGGCCAACTACCGGGCGCTCCATCCGCTGAGGGTCTGTCGCCAAATACCGGGCGCTCACCCAGATAGCCTACTGAGGTACTCCTCCTGTCGAGTACCGCGGGTTTGCTGCCAACTACCAGGCGCTCCGTCCGCCGTGGGTCTGCTGCCAACTACTGGGCGCTCCGTCCACTGGGCTAGTCGACTCACTCCAAGTCGAGTCGGTCAAGCAGTCGTCAGGTCTCAACCGGCTACACGGTCTCCGTACTCCGCACGCACGTCTCCACCGTCGCGGGTCTGTCGCTACAACCAAGCGCACATGCTCCGTAGAGTATCGCGGGTCCGCCGCTACAACCAAGCGCTCCACCGCCAAGGGTCTGCTGCTGCATCCAAACGCACAAGCTCCGTAGAGTATCGCGGGTCCGCCGCTACAACCAAGCGCTCCACCGCCAAGGGTCTGCTGCTGCATCCAAGCGCACCACCACTGTCAAGTACCACGGGTCCGCCGCTACACCCAAGCGCTCAACCGCCCTAGATAAACAGAAGATTCAGCTCACTCAGGTTCGGTAGCACTGTTCCACGTAGGATCACTGAGTGCTGTAGTCGTCGTCGTCGAATCCACACAGGATCTCTGTACTGTCGTCGTCGCAGTCACAGTAGCAGTAGTAGTAGTCGTCACAGTAACAGTCGCAGCCAGCACTAGGGTTCCCGCACATAGCAAGCTCGTTCGGAGGGTCCGCTCCACGAGCCGAGAGGCTGATACATCAACTGTCACAAAGACCAGAGTTGATGTATCCAAAAGTTCCGTATCGACAATAGGAACTCAACGCAACAGACGGCGCGTCGATCGGACGCCCGGTCTGAGAGTTATTGGCATTTTCGTCTCCGAGGCCCAGTTGGTTTTTATGGAAAAACCAACCCGACCGTACACCACCTGCGTCCAAACCTCGGGCGGAGTATGCCAAAAGATCCGTCTCACTTAGAGGATTCCATCAAAGTCGACGGCACGTCAATCGGACGTCCGGAACTCAAGATATGAGTGTTTCCGCTCCGAAGGCCCGGTTGGTTTCGTGAACGAACCAACCCGGCCGTACTCCACCTGCGTCCAAACCTCGGGCAGAGTATGCCAAAAGATCCGTCTCACTAAGAGGAACACAACACGACTGACGGCGCGTCAATCGGACGTTCGTAGCTCAAGATATTAGCGTTTCCGCTCCGAAGGCCCGGTTGGTTTCGTGAACGAACCAACCCGGCCGAACTCAAAATAAACCGAAACCTTGAGTGCGATATAACGAAACGACCGTCTCGATCCAAGGATCGCGTTGCCGTAGACGGTTCGTCATTCGGAGGTCCGAGGCTCAAGTTATGGGCCAAAAACCAATTCTGGTTTGAAACGGGGGGGTCCGGGTCCGGGCCGACCCGGCCCGACCCCCCCCCCCCCCCCCGGGGCGGCCGGCGGCGGCGCGGCGGCGCGGCGGCACGGGGTGCCGCGGCGGCGGGCGCCGCAAGGAGGCCGCGCGGGGGAAATTAAATCCCCCGCTGATTGAATAGGCGGCGCGGCCTTGTGCCGCACCATTTACATGAAACGGCCCCCGCACGTGGGGGCCGGCTGGACACGAACCGGGGGGCTGCTGCCCCCCCTCCTTTAAAGAACCGCCCCCTCTTAAGAGGGGGGTTTTTATGGGTTGGTCGGGGGATTAATTCCCCCGGTTTTTAAGACATCCGGCCGCCCAGCTGGCCGGCCGGTTTTCTCAAACGGACCGGAAATTTCCGGTCCCCCCCCCCTTCGGCTTCCGACGCCGGCGGCCCGGCCGCCGGTCTTCTCTTCTGCCGCGGCCCGGAACCGGCCGCGGTCTCCTCGTTCCGCCGCAGCCCGGAACTGGCCGCGGTGTTCGTCGTCCGGCGCGGTGCGACGGCACCGCGCCCCTTCGTCGTGCTTTGATATTCATTCAACGCGGCGCGACGGTGTCGCGTTCTTGAAGATTTTTCCTTGTCGTGGCGCGACGGCGTCATGTAAGATTAACGTACAATTATCCGCGTGGTGCGACGGCACCACGCCACCTTGCTTCCGCCTGCAGATAAACAACATGAACGATGGAGGGGGTTCGGCCGTGTTCATGCGGTCCGGCCCCCCTCGCGTTAACAATAAAAACGCAACTTAAATAAAAATCATGCCACACGTTATACTTGCTATTCACGATCAAGAAATGGAATAATAAAGAATAAAACAAAAACCCCTACATCGAAGGAAGTTCGCGGAGCTCGTCAACGATCCGCGAAGGACGAGCGTCGCGGAGATCGGACATCACGGAGGTCGGTCGTCACGGAAGAAGACGTCGTCGGCATCGCGGTAGACGGACGCGGGTTCGCCGCGAGAGGCACGTCGCGTAAGTGCGTTGCAGCGTCGGACGAAGGTTCGCCGCGGAAAGCACGTCGCGGAGAGGATGAGTTGCGGCGTCGTGGAGGAAAACCAACGCGTTGCAGTCCGACGTCGTGGAAGAAGGACGCCGCGTTCTTCGTTGAGGTTTGAAGAAGAAGAGAAAGCTCTCAAATCCTCTCAAGAAATAAAGGGACTAACGAAAAACAATAAATTAAGCTCACTTAATTTATTAACACAACACAAACCTTTCAAATTCAAGAGTTTGAATTTCAAAACTTTAATTAAACTCACTTATTAATGACATAAGTTATAACCAAAGTTTACATCATTAATTGTGAGTTGGGGAGGGTTAGAGAATATGAAGGGGTGGGGTTCGTGTGGGCCCCACCACCCTCTTAACCTCCCAAGGGAAGTTGGGTTGTCACCCAACTTCCACCCAAAGGATAAAAACACTTAAGGAAGATAAAAATAAAAATTGAAGTTAAATTTTATTTTAACATTCACAATTTTATTTTTACAACTCCCCACGTGTAAACGCAACTTCGGGAAAGGTCTCCTTAAGCGAAAATCGGCGCTGCGAGTTCATCGGTGCCCTCGGATTTCAATTCCGAGCACCGGAACAAAAGTTAGGAATTCCCGCTCGTTCGTTCACTAAACGTACCCGAGCCAAACTTCGGAAATTAATTCCGGGCACTCCGGGCCTCGGAATCAGGTGCCGTCTGAAACCGCGCTCTTGTAAAATTCTAAAGAAATTTAAGAAAAAATTTCCCTTGAATTTTACGGGTCTTTACATTACTCCCACCTCAGGGCTTTACGTCCCCGTAAAGCTTCAACTCACACTTAAGGGAAACAAGGTAGTACTGAGCACGCAACTGAGCTTTACGCTCCCATATGCTCACCTGAAGATCTCGTGCTACCCGAGAAGCACCCCAGAGGAAGCAACCGTTCACGTAGAACCTGCTCTTGTCGATCCTCGATCTCTAGTAGAACCTCTGTGCTTGTCGCCCTGTCATCGACGTCCAACTCCCCGGGGTCGATGACGTGTGAAGAAACATACACGTATCTCCATAGCTGAGACACGTGGTGGACATTAAGCACCCGGTGCGACTGAGGTGGTAGGGTCAAGCGGTAAACCTCTTCGCCTACCATGCTGAAGATCAAAAGGGTCCATCGAACTTCGGAGATAACATGCCGCCTCGGCCACATCTCCGAAACCTCATCGGGGTGAGACCGTATAAGAACGTGTTCGTCACCCTCGAACTCAAGAGGTTTCTTCTTTTTTGGTTAGAACTGTAACTCAAAACTCCTGCTGCCATAAGGGTAGGGTTGACCAACTCAAGATTGATCGGCCACACCCTCTTTATGCCTGAGTTTAACATGTGCTGCCCAGGGTTTCCTTTTCGCCGACCAAGGAAAACCCATTCCGACGTTTGCCTAAAACAGTCAACTGGGGTATGATTTGTGAATCAAAACCATACCCAGATCAACGTTGTAAGGCCTCTACGATGCCACCAAGAGATTCCAACCGAAACTCTCGCCTCGAGGTCAAATCACACCGTCGGCGTAAGCGTGATTATCGAGTCTCCTCCCAAAGGTATCTCCAGACGTGAGGGTCAAGTCTACGGCTTACCCGGAACCTCTCGGTCTGGGACATGATTCGTGGAAGGGTAGAATGATTGGTTCTTATGTCTATAGATATGGCAGCTCGTAGTAGACATAATTCGTACCCCGAAACATTCTTAGAGCTCCCGGGTCACACTCCTTGACCGCAATGCAGCTACTCTCCTCCCCAGCCCTCCTGCTCCCTGAGCCTGGCGGGGACTACTAAGTCGGTTGGTCGTAACATGTCGAAATGTACACCACCACATGCTGCTCTCCAAGATCCGATTCCACGTCTGCTACCCTGCAGATTCATCTATCCTTAGCACTTCCTCCTCCTGAAACATTTTACACGCTCGAGTCTCTGAGACTGGCGCTAGTTTCCTGCCTTTCACTGCTAACGTTCACAACCACAAAGGTTCTCTCTAGCATCCTAACATAGTTAGGAATGCATAGAGGAAAAGAAATGGTTCGGATGTCCTTTAGACACACTTCGCTCAGAAGTTCGAGTCTAAAGAACTGATCACAACGTAACCAACGAGTACCAAGATTGATTGGTAAGCCACGTTGAGTGCTCTGCTTCCGACATGTCGTACTGTCGAAGCTGTATTAGCTCCAGAAAACTCACAACCACCTCCTCAAGCCAGTCCTCAGCCGCCTACGAGACAGGCTCACTTCGAAACTTGAGGGATATCTGGTGCTAAAACATATGTAAGGCACTAAGCCTGTGAGTCTCCGCTACCGGTACCGCCGGTAGTGTCTGCTGACCAACAGGTAGTGACATAGCTGGCGCTCTACCCGTAGGTACTATCCCAGGTATCGGTTCGCGTACCGAAGCCTCATTACTATAAGGACCAACCTCATGGTCACTCACTGGAAACACCAGGAGCTAAGATCATCATCCGCTCCACTAGTATCCAAGCTAGGCGTAGAACTCTAGCAACCGCCTCCATCCAGTCCACTGCTGCCTGGGAAATCTATCTCGCCTCGTATCCTCAGAGGCCTCTACTGCTGGAACTCGTGCATCGCGCTCTGCTAGCGTGCACCGTCAGCTAGTGGCATCTGCTGCCTAATGGGTGGTGGTGCTGCTGGTACACCACCCGAAGGTGCCAACACTGAAAAAAAGGGCCCTGCACCGGTGTCTCGCTGCTCGGTGGGCCATCATCGAGAACACTCTCGGAACTCCAGCTAACTATCTGCATGGGGACATCCTGAACAGATGTGTCACGGTCAACGATTTATACCTGGTGAGCTGACCTGGTTTGAGCTGACTTTAAACCTTTTGGGAAACACACACGCAATCAGTGTTTTCATGCATTAAGTCGGAAATCAGAAGTCAGGGTCCTGGTGTACGGATACGTCGGCCGCCGCACCAACACTGGACTCCCTGGACTGATAACCACACTCAATACACTAAACACTATTGCTTCACATAGAAGAAAGATCAGAGTCTGCGGTAGAACCGACCGCCTCTGATACCAATTTGTCACGACCCGCCCTCGGGGCCCGTGCCGTGACTACCCCAAGCCCGCCTTCCATAGGCCAGGGGCTGGCGACTAGCACCAAGGCGTAAAATCCCAGTAAAAAGGGAAGGCATTGCCTTAATAAAGTAAACAAGCACCTCAGAGTAACAAGCGGAAGTAAAGCAGTACACAAAACTAGAACAACTGTGCTGAAGTAAAGGGGCCGGAAATACAAGCCCAACTGTAAAGTAAAGTACAACTCGAAAGGGAAAATAGCAACTGAAAGTACAAGCGGCTCCTGGGACGTTCTCCTCGATTCCTACCTGAAGGGTAGGTACAGATGGCTCAGCTCCTGGATCGTCCACCACGGATCCTACCTGAAAGGTAGGTACAGATAGCTCCACAACTCCTCGGGTCCAACTGTCCGCTCCGAGCACGTCCCGCTCAGTGGTCCTCCTCCGGGTACCGACCTACTCCGTAAGCCTCAACCGCAGTCAGCGATGTCCGTCATCTACAACCAACACAACGAAGTGCGGGCATAGCCCGTGCAGGGGTGAGTATAAGATACTCAGTAGGGACCCCGAGACCCCCCGAAGGTCTCCTGAAATCCACAAAGGATAAACCACAAGAAGATACAATCACAAAGTAACATCCAGTATTGATTAGGTATATGCCCATACATATACCTATGTCACCAATTTCTGTTCGGCTCCAACACTGAGCCCAAGAACAACCCATTCCACAAGAAGAGTAAACAGTAAATCCACACAGGATAACAGTACAAGTTAACACAGTTTATAACAAGTTTATGAAATCAACGGATAACTATTACCCAGGTATATGCCCATACATATACCTAAGTTATCAAGCGACCCATCTCAATCATGAGGAAACACAAAGATCATTGACTCAGCTCAAACCAGGATTTTCATTATCGAAACGGTAACTGCTGAAGAGCTCCGTCTATAGAGTGTACAGTGGTCCTGTCACGACTCCGAGGCCGCCGCTCACTAACCTAAGACTGCTGAGGTACTCCTCCTGTCGAGTACTGCGGGTTTGCGGCCAACTACCGGGCGCTCCGTCCGCTGAGGGTCTGTCGCCAAATACCGGGCGCTCACCCAGATAGCCTACTGAGGTACTCCTCCTGTCGAGTACCGCGGGTTTGCTGCCAACTACCAGGCGCTCCGTCCGCCGTGGGTCTGCTGCCAACTACTGGGCGCTCCGTCCACTGGGCTAGTCGACTCACTCCAAGTCGAGTCGGTCAAGCAGTCGTCAGGTCTCAGCCGGCTACACGGTCTCCGTACTCCGCACGCACGTCTCCACCGTCGCGGGTCTGTCGCTACAACCAAGCGCACATGCTCCGTAGAGTATCGCGGGTCCGCCGCTACAACCAAGCGCTCCACCGCCAAGGGTCTGCTGCTGCATCCAAGCGCACAAGCTCCGTAGAGTATCGCGGGTCCGCCGCTACAACCAAGCGCTCCACCGCCAAGGGTCTGCTGCTGCATCCAAGCGCACCACCACTGTCAAGTACCACGGGTCCGCCGCTACACCCAAGCGCTCCACCGCCCTAGATAAACAGAAGATTCAGCTCACTCAGGTTCGGTAGCACTGTTCCACGTAGGATCACTGAGTGCTGTAGTCGTCGTCGTCGAATCCACACAGGATCTCTGTACTGTCGTCGTCGCAGTCACAGTAGCAGTAGTAGTAGTCGTCACAGTAACAGTCGCAGCCAGCACTAGGGTTCCCGCACACAACAAGCTCGTTCGGAGGGTCCGCTCCACGAGCCGAGAGGCTGATACATCAACTGTCACAAAGACCAGAGTTGATGTATCCAAAAGTTCCGTATCGACAATAGGAACTCAACGCAACAGACGCGCGTCGATCGGACGCCCGGTCTGAGAGTTATTGGCATTTGCGTCTCCGAGGCCCGGTTGGTTTTTAAGGCAAAACCAACCCGACCGTACTCCACCTGCGTCCAAACCTCGGGCGGAGTATTCCAAAAGATCCGTCTCACTTAGAGGATTCCATCAAAGTCGACGGCACGTCAATCGGACGTCCGGAACTCAAGATATGAGCGTTTCCGCTCCGAAGGCCCGGTTGGTTTCGTGAACGAACCGACCCGGCCGTACTCCACCTGCATCCAAACCTCGGGCGGAGTATGCCAAAAGATCCGTCTCACTAAGAGGAACACAACGCGACTGACGGCGCGTCAATCGGACGTTCGTAGCTCAAGATATGAGCGTTTCCGCTCCGAAGGCCCGGTTGGTTTCGTGAATGAACCAACCCGGCCGAACTCAAAGTAAACCGAAACCTTGAGTGCGATATAAAGAAACGACCGTCTCGATCCAAGGATCGCGTTGCCGCAGACGGTTCGTCATTCGGAGGTCTGAGGCTCAAGTTATGGGCCAAAGACCAATTCTGGTTTGAAACGGGGGGGTCCGGGTCCGGGCCGACCCGGCCCGACCCCCCCCCCCCCCCCCCCCCGGGGCGGCGCGGCGGCGTGGGGTGCCGCGGTGGCTGTCGCCGCAAGGAGGCCGCGCGGGGGAAATTAAATCCCCCGCTGATTGAATAGGCGGCGCGGCCTTGTGCCGCGCCATTTACATGAAACGGCCCCCGCACGTGGGGGCAGGCTGGACACGAACCGGGGGGCTGCTGCCCCCCCCCCCCTCCTTTAAAGAACCGCCCCCTCTTAAGAGGGGGGTTTTTATGGGTTGGCCGGGGGATTAATTCCCCTGGTTTTTAAGACATCTGGCCGGCCAGCTGGCCGGCCGATTTTCTCAAACGGACCGGAAATTTCTGGTCCCCCCCCCCTTCGGCTTCCGACGCCGGCGGCCCGGCCGCCTGTCTTCTCTTCCGCCGCGGCCCGGAACCGGCCGCGGTCTCCTCGTTCCGCCGCGGCCCGGAACCGGCTGCGGTGTTCGTCGTCCGGCGCGGTGCGACGGCACCGCGCCCCTTCGTCGTGCTTTGATATTCATTCAACGCGGCGCGACGGTGTCGCGTTCTTGAAGATTTTTCCTCGTCGTGGCGCGACGGCGTCATGTAAGATTAACGTACAATTATCCGCGTGGTGCGATGGCACCACGCCACCTTGCTTCCGCCCGCAGATAAAAAACATGAACGATGGAGGGGGTTCGGCCATGTTCATGCGGTCCGGCCCCCCTCGCGTTAACAATAAAAACGCAACTTAAATAAAAATCATGCCACACGTTATACTTGCTATTCACGATCAAGAAATGGAATAATAAAGAATAAAACAACAACCCCTACTTCGAAGGAAGTTCGCGGAGCTCGTCAACGATCCGCGAAGGACGAGCGTCACGGAGATCGGACATCATGGAGGTCGGTCGTCACGGAAGAAGACGTCGTCGGCATCGCGGTAGACGGACGCGGGTTCGCCGCGAGAGGCACGTCGCGGAAAGTGCGTTGCGGCGTCGGACGAAGGATCGCCGCGGAAAGCACGTCGCGGAGAGGATGCATTGCGGCGTCGTGGAGGAAAACCAACGCGTTGCAGTCCGACGTCGTGGAAGAAGGACGCCGCGTTCTTCGTTGAGGTTTGAAGAAGAATAGAAAGCTCTCAAATCCTCTCAAGAAATAAAGGGACTAACCAAAAACAATAAATTAAGCTCACTTAATTTATTAACACAACACAAACCTTTGAAATTCAAGAGTTTGAATTTCAAAACTTTAATTAAACTCACTTATTAATGACATAAGTTATAACCTAAGTTTACATCATTAATTGTGAGTTGGGGAGGGTTAGAGAATATGAAGGGGTGGGGTTCGTGTGGGCCCCACCACCCTCTTAACCTCCCAAGGGAAGTTGGGTTGTCACCCAACTTCCACCCAAAGGATAAAAACACTTAAGGAAGATAAAAATAAAAATTGAAGTTAAATTTTATTTTAACATTCACAATTTTATTTTTACAACTCCCCACGTGTAAACGCAACTTCGGGAAAGGTCTCCTTAAGCGAAAATCGGCGCTGCGAGTTCATCGGTGCCCTCAGATTTCAATTCCGAGCACCGGAACAAAAGTTAGGAATTCCCGCTCGTTCGTTCACTAAACGTACCCGAGCCAAACTTCGGAAATTAATTCCGGGCACTCCGGGCCTCGGAATTAGGTGCCGTCTGAAACCGCGCACTTGTAAAATTCTAAAGAAATTTAAGAAAAAATTTCCCTTGAATTTTACGGGTCTTTACAAGATTTTTCTATATTTCTTTTGTTTTAGAATTTGTATTTTATATCCACTACATATAATATTATGAATTATATCGTAATATTTTCATTTTCTATAAAATATTTTGACTAACTACTATTAAATAATAATATTTAATGTTGGTTTTTGTATTATAATATGACCAACATTGATAATGTTTTCCATCAAGTTTGAAAATGGGTACTATCTCTATAGAACATGGACGTTTAAAATATGGGCCACACAATTCATCTATCTCTTTCCATCCACACTAATTGAGATCCATCTCATATAATGCAATATCAATAGACCCTCTCAAAATACCCACAATATCATACCACATCCCCTCATAAAAACCATCCTAGATATCGACTTAAATGAATCCAAATACAAAACCTATCAATTAGAACCCAATATTTGGGAGGATGTAGATGAATGTAACCATGCCATAATTAACCATTTCATCTTCTTACATTCTACTACCTACTATACATGTGCTCAGAAATGAAAAAATCTATTATTCTTTTTATTAGCCATAAAATTATATCATGATTCACCATTTTAAATTCTAGATTAATATAATTTATTGATGTCCTTATTAGAGGAGTCATTTCCATAGAAATTCTAGTATAGAATACAATAATCATGCTTGACCTATCACATACTCTTATTCTTCAAATGTTAAATATAATTAATTAAATTACTTTTGTCATATTTTTTATATTCCACCTTTAAAAAAATTTATTATATCAAATTAAAGATTGTTTTACTACATTGGTAAGCATCATGCTTCTAAATAATAATTATTAACTACAGTTACAACATGAATATATATTATGTATACTCAAATGAGTACTTTTTATATTCTAATGGAATAATTTTTATTTCCATTTGTGTATATGAAATGTTTGAACATTTTAATGTATCAATTATTTAAGGAATGGTAATTACTTATATTTATTGTTATATTTTATAATCGTTGAACTATATTAAAATAAGTGTTAGAGATGATTTCATCCTAACATGTGGAAGGAATTTTTTTATAAAACCAATATTCAAAAATTCATGTTTTAAAATTTTAGAATGCTATAATATGATAATAGTGAGTGATTTTAAAGTAAAATACATATATTTTAGTTGGGATTAATAATTATTAATTTTTCAAGGGGTTCTAACATATTTTATACCCTGATAAGATTATATCACATAAAAATAAATGATATCACACACATTCAAAATAAAAATAGTATGATTAGTGTTTGTTTGTATACATGATTAAATTTTTATCGAATTTCTATATTTGGTTAGTTCACAAAAATTGGCCAACCTTGTTCATTATACTTATCGATTCTTGAAAAACGTAACATGCTTTTCTATTCTACATCACATTTTAGCACCTGGTAATGAAAAAATGATTATATCATAAGAATGTTGTTCACATCACCCATTATTCAAACAGATCTATCATTTATATCCACATATACATATAGACTCCATGATTTTCTTCCAATTTTTTAAATATACTTCCATTAAAAATATACATCATTGCAATAGAAGTACCTTTAAATTATTATTTGATGTGGTAGATATAAAATGTTTTCCATGATCTGAATATTTATGGGGTTTTTTACATTTTTACACTAAACTGGATTCATCATTTCTAGTTTAGCAGAATATATCTACATGTCTAGAAATACCAAAATTTTATTCACTAAATGAATTCTAGAATATAAAAATATTTATACTGTATACATTACATGAAATGTTTATAAACTCATTATTCATCTTCTTGTCTACAAACATGGTTCAATTACACCTATATTCAAAGTCCAACATTTAATTTCTATTGATAAGATTACTATCTACAAGAAAAAGTGAGTGGAATTAGGTCCACCATCCCCAAGTGTTATAAATAGTATCTAATGTGTGGTACAAAAATGCTTGCTATTAACAACTACTGTAAGTATTATTTTGATAAAATATTTCATCCATGCTTCTAGAATATGATTGTTAATCACAATGAGTTATAGTATAAAATGTTTTCAATATGTGGTATAATAAATTCTGAAATATATAATTATTTTATGTGATCTTCATTTAGTAATTTAAAATTTTACTGTTACAGTCACATTTTTCATAAATATTTATATCATATTTTTACCTATATATAATTTCAAACATATCATTTTACAATAATATCATAACACAAATAAAAATTCAAATATGTAGTCTTCCATGAGTTTTTAATTGTTTGTAATAAAGAAAAAAAATCAATATCAGTCAAAAATTAAAATTGAGTTAATAAATTATATTAAAATATTTATATTTTTGATACTGGTATATTATATAAAATATTTTTTTTTGTTTTTAATTATCTATTTTATGTTAATATTAAATATTCGGAATCTATGAAATAAATATGAATTAATATTTATTAATTTTTTAAAACATTTATTTATATAAAAACAATTTATAGGATTGTGTATATAATGATTACATATAATGTGACATAGTTATGGGTTTATATTATTTAAATTCAAGTGAATCTTTCGAAAAAAATACTGTAAAAATAAAAATTACCATATTTAGGCTTCCACTAATGGCTGACTATTTTACCATATTTAATGTCCCATATTTTTCCATGTATTATTTTAATATTATATGGGAATTAATTCGAGACCAGACACTGAGGTGGCGTGCGGTTCTAAGGCCCGATGAGCCCGAGCCAAATGTTTCAATTTAATTTAATAATTAATTAAACGTGCTGATGCAGTTTCATTGAAAAAGTGGAATAACTCATAAACGGGTGCTTGGATCAAAAATCAGAGGGCATCATTGCATTCAGAACCACATTTTTACCTTAGGTGAGGCCTAATATCTGCTGGTGCAGGTCTGTAGTAAAATCTGTTTTTTGGATGCAACCGTAATAAAATATTTAATTAAAATATTATATTTAAATCTTTGTTTCAGTAAAATCCATTATCTTTTTAAATGGAGATTTCTTAGGAGATCAGGGTTAGATTTTTCAGAACCCTGATACCCTTTGCGGCTCTGGAGGCTCTGTAGGAAACCTCCCAACATGGTGATGACGACGCATCGACTAGATCATTGTCGACGAACACCGCAAAATCCAGGTAGGATGTTTGTCTTGATTATTATCTTTCCCCATTTTTGAATTCTACGATGAATGTGGATTAATCCACGAACATATTAGCTCGTCGGTCAATCATTCCGGTGGGACAGGTTCTTGCAGGGATGTGAGGCATTGATTGTTGAGATTATTTTGGTTTTCAATCTAACGGTGGCAAACCCGGATCATCACGAACAACGATCGATGTTCGCCCATATTTTTTATTCTTGTTTTCCCCCTCGCATTCATAGCTATTTTCTACATGTTCTTGGGGGAAATCGATCATTGCATAATTGTTAGTTGACGCAATAATCCGAAATCAAAGATCCAACATCAAGGAGACCTAGTGGAGGTGTGACGATGACAGCGGTGGATGAATCGATGCGGTTCGGATGTTCCCGTTCTTCAAGCATTTTGTGAGGATGGATAGAGATTCATTTTTAGGACTGATCAGAAGCCTGAAACTGACACAATCAGTTTTGTAGGGGCGGGACGACCCCAAATCAGGAGTTTCGTGATGATCAGACGGTTAGATGAAGATCCGGAGCAACAGCCGAGGTGTGTGGAGGAAGACGATGCTTCTGTAAATTTTCTTACTACACGGCTTGTTGTATGGGCTACATGGCATGTTTTCGTCGGAGGGATTACATAACGTGTACTCTAGGAGTACACAGACACAGGCAGGGTACACGGCCAAGGACATGATGTGCATACCCCTCCTCAGCCAGACCAGCGAGATACAGGGGATAACCCTTGTACTGGTACATAGGCAGGTGACACGGACACGGGCAGAGACCGTGTACGAGCACATGGCCAATGTACACGGAGCAAGACTAGGTGCTCGGGCACGTCGTTTGATTCTTTTACCCGCCATGTAGTTGATTCCTGTCTGACAAGATGAAAGACTCGGGCCGGTTACACAGGCAGTACCCAGGGTTAAGGAACACAGCCAGTACCTTTTCTACATGCCGTGTAGTTTGGTTTTACCCAGCTTGAACGAATGACATGGGCCATTTACACGGGTAGTACCTGGGGTCAAGTAACACAGCATGTAACCAAACCACACACCGTGTAACCTTTTCTTGTTGACTTGAGCCACTTCTCTTCTGTGACATGGACTAGTTCTCTTAGGGTTCGTACCCCTGGTCGTTTCCATGAAGGTTCCGGTATCATTTCCTTTACACTGGATAATGATATCTTCAGTAGAACTCCCTGATTAATGTTGTTGTAATCCCCTATGTGAGGCATATATCCATATCCTATATTCTTTCCTAGAACCCTTGATAGAGTTCTTGGTATCGATGTGACCAACTATACCTGGGCGCCGATCCTCTGCTTAGTGGATTAGCTCAGACTGATTTTTCAGAATCCCCCCATGACTTGGTTGTGATCCTCATCTGAGAATCATGTTCTCAAGGTAATTGTGGAGTGTGTTCTCTCGGAACGTGTACATTGTACCTATCTCTCCATACCTAGGAGTGTGTTCTCTAGGTTGCATGATTAGTGGAATCATCGAGATGGATCCTAGTGGTGGTATTTGTGACAGTTGATTGTGCATGAGTATATAAAGATATTCTTGTGGTATGTTCTTTAGACATATACTGTGTGGAGTTGACAATATCTTTCCATTGTGGTATTTTCCTTGTTGTATTACCTTTGTGGTTTTGTGGTGTCATACTGGGTTTTGTTATACTCACCCCTGTATGGGCTTTTCCCACATGTGTAGTGTCTTGTGCAGACGAGCAAGTCATTGACCGGATTCTTGGTGGACCAGGACCGGATGGTACTCAGTGAGATCAGACAGGCCAAGGTGTGTTCCTACGACTACAGACTATAGTCCCAGCACATTTCTTACATGTTGGACTTTGTTACAGACTTTATTTTTGGTGGGCTTGTACTTTTGGCCCAGGGTTTTACTCTTTTTGTACATTAATTTACTGTCATACTCTGTTGGTTGGGTTTTAGTGTAAGCATGCATCCTTTCCATTTTTAGTAGTTTTTACTTTTCAGCATTGTGGGATTGGAGATGTGTGTACCTATGTACAGGTTTATAGGAAATTCATCCCACGTTAGTAGCATGCATACTCGGTGCTAGTCACCAGCCCCAGGCCTATTGGAGGTGGGCTTGGGGAGTTGCGGCTTGGGCCCCACTAGGACGGGTCGTGATAGAGTGGTATCAAATGTGTTCAGTTATACCTTAGGACCGAGAGTATGTGAGTTGGTTTGGGCTATAGTGTTACATCTTTCTAGTTCAGATTTCAGGCCAGGGACCCCGGTGTTGGTGCGGGCAGCCGACGTATCAATACACCAGGACTCTGATAACTTTCTTTTCGACTCAGAAGATGAGAACACTAGTTGTCTGGAAAATAATGGTACATGGATCTTATAAGAATGGTTTGTGGTTTCCATTTCCTTTTTGATTCAGCTCTCCAGATATACTAACTCACTGAGATACATCTTGTTTCCTTACAGGATGCCTCTACGATGTGCACCCACTAGGATCCAGCAGCTCCATCACGAGGATGAACCCCTCAGTGATGAAGCCTCGATATAGGGACCAGATCCCCCAGTTTTACCACCATGATGTGTGCCAGTTATCCCGCAACCTGTAGAGTAGTGTTTAGTTCCTGCTATACCAGTGGAGGAGGAGCGAATTCTATGTTCACTCCATGAGTTTCAGAGACACAGACCCCTCAGGTTTTGATGAGATCCTGGCCCTCAGGCAGCATAGAACTGTCTTGAGGCGGTGAGTAGAGTCTTCCGTTTGGTCAAGACACCAGTAGACTAGATGGTGATCCTGACAGCAAGGATTCTGCAGGGCACGGTAGGATGATGGTGGAGTTTGGTAATAGAGACTCATGACGAGGTGACTCATGCATGGTCAGAGATTGAGCATCTAATTAGAGAGGAGTTTTCACTGGTTACCCTTAGAGCAGTATGCATACAAGAGATTCTTCAGCTCCAGTGGGGAACCATGCTGGTGGCTGACTATTCATCGAGGTTTACCGACCACTCGCGGTACTCGATGGATATGGTCAGAGATCAGTACTTCAGAGCTAGGACATTATATCGGGTCTTGTGTAGAGATAGATGAGCTTGCATCGTCCCTATGATAATTCCTACTTATTATGGGGTGCTCGAGCAGGCTTTGATGGTCGAGAGATTCATGGAAGAGCTGAGACAGCTGACAGATGTCAGTAGTGGGTGAGCTGGAGCAGAGACCTCGGCAGCAAAGAGCCGACGTCAAGGACCTAGGCATGGCAGATGTTTTCAGAGGAGATCCCAAGGTAGGGGATCTACCGTATAGGGTTCGCAGGGTGCATCTAGTCAGATTTGAGAGAGGCGATGCTACTCATGTGATGGCTGGGGACATCTCGCTCGAGATTGTCCGACCCACCGTAATACTGGCACAAGAGGAGTGGATAGACCACTGAGGCAGAAGAAACATGTGGAGCAGGAAGATCCGCGGGGTGACGGATGTGGTAGGGGAGCTGGGAGAGAAGCATGAGGTGGTCGACATTTTGATCTTTTACCACCACCACCCCCCAAGAGCTCCACCCCGGGCTAAGGGAGTTGGTGGACAGAGGCAGGGACAACTGCAGGCAGTAGAGGCATATGACCCAGGTACTCCTTGAATGATTAGAGGTCTTACAATGTCATTATTGGTGTGGATAATCTATCCACAGTTCTTGCCCAGATCGACTGTTTTAGGAGAAGGGTGTGGTGTGTCCGTAGTGATTGAAAAATGTTCTCTTTTTTCGGTGAGATAGAGACCTAGGAAGCGCATAATGGACTCGTTTATGATAGGGCACACCCGATTTCACATCAGTTGGCTAGCCTAGCCCTTGGCGCAGTAGATGCTATGAGTTTCCAGTTTCCCGTAGTAGTTTCTGAGTACGAGGACGTCATTCCAGAGAATGTCCCCAGGCTACCCCCCCCCCCATCGAGAGATAGATTTCTGCATTGATTTACATCCCAGGACGACACTGATATCAGCATCAGCATATCGGATGGCTCTTGAAGAGCTTCATGAGCTGAGGGTGGAGCTGGACGACTTGCAGAAGAAGGGCTTTGTGAGACCCGGAATTTCAACCTGGGCGACCCCAGTACTGTTTTCCAGGAAGGCAGATGGGAGCTTGGGGCTATGTGTGGATTACCGGTGCTTGAATCAGGTTACCGTAAAGAACCGGTATCCCCTACTGAGTATTTATGACCTCTTCAACTAGTTGAAAGGGTCATGATGGTTCTCGAAGGTTGATCTATGATCAGGTAATCACTAGTTGCGAGTACGGGAGGTGGATATATAGATGATGGCTTTATGATGCCTCTGCGGTCACTATGAGTACTTGGTGATGCCCTTCGGCCTCACGAACACCCTAGTGGTGTTCACGAGGCTCATGAACCGGATCTTTCAGCCCTATGTAGACCGGTTTTTAGTGGTCTTCATCGACGATATCCTTGTGTACTCTGCGTCCGAGTAGGAGCACGCGAGACACCTAAGGATGGTTCTGGACACACTCTGAGAGCACCTGTTGTATGGGAAACTCTTGAAGTGTCAGTTCTGGTTACAATAGGTCCACTTTCTAGGACACGTTATCACTGTAGATGGTGTAGTAGTGGACCCAGCCAAGGTGGAGGCAGTTCTACCATGGGATCAAGCCCAGATCATGACGGAGGTGCGGAGTTTCCTTGGGTTGGTAGGCTACTATCAGATATTCACCCTTGATATCTCCAGGATTAAAGAACCAATGATAGCTTTGACATGAAAGGGACAACCTTTTGTGTGGACCGAGTGATGCCAGCATGCTTTCCATCAGTTGAGACAGAGTTTGACGAGCACCTCAATCTTGAGGTTACTGGAGGAGGGTGTCGAGTATGTAGTGTTCTTCAACGCATCAGGAACCGAGCTTGGTTGGGTCCTAATGCAGAGGAAAGCAGTGATTTCCTATGGCTCACATCAGTTGAGGGAACATGAGCAGAACATCGCGACCCATGATCTTGAGTTGGCATCAGTAGTCGTCTCATTGATGATGTGATGGAACTACCTGATGGGTGAGCGATTTACACTCTACTCTGATTAAAAGAGTCTCAGATATATCTTCTCTCAGAAGGATCTAAATTTTAGACAGAGGAGATGGCTTGAGTTCCTCCAGGATTACAACTTTGAGTTCATTTATACTCCTGGTATGGGGAACGTAGTGGTGAATGCAGTTAGCAGGAATTCTAGTTCGCCGTTGCTGGATGAGTCATCAAGGCAGTTGGCCTCCTTACAGTTATCCTTCATGGATAGAGATAAGGGATCTTACCTTTAGTCGATGGTTATTTCTCCTGCACTCTTACAACGAGTTAGGAAAGCACAACGTCTGTATGCTAGATGTGAGACTCTACTTTCTCAGATATCCATAGGTGATGCTGCTAATGGATATTCAGAAGGTGGGGAGCACGTTGTTCTTTTCATAGGGCGCACTATAGTATCAGTGATGTTGAGTGAGGAGGTTCTGAGGGAGTTCCATTCATCTCCTTTAGAAGTGCATCCAGGCATGGAAAATATTTATCAGGACCTCCGATGTCAGTTCGGGTGGCCAGGAATGAAGAAGTGTGTGGCAGAGTTTGTTTCTTAGTGCCTTACTTGTCAACAAGTAAAGGCTGAGCACCACGTGCCAGCGGGTTTGACTCAGCCCCTTGTTTTTCCAGAGTGTAAGTGGGATGAGATATCCATGGACTTCGTGAAAGGTCTACCACGAACGTCCAGGGGAAACGATTCCATCTGGGTGATCATTGATCGACTCACCACGTCGGCCCACTTCCTATCCGTACAGGTGCCGAGTTCAGTGGATATCATGGGACACCGCTACGTGCTGGAGATATTCTGACATCAGGAAGTTCCATCCATGATCGTCTCAGATCGCGATGCTCGTTTCACATCCCAGTTGTGGAAGGTATTTCCGGAAGCTTTTGGGACTCAGTTACCCTTGAACACAGTGTTCCATCCCCAAAATGATGGTCAGACAGAGCGACCATTCAGGTCCTGGAATATATTCTTCAGTATTGCATTATTGACTTCGCTCTTAGCTGAGAGGATCACCAACCACTGGTGGATTTCTCTAATAACAACAGTTATCATTACACTATTGGTATGGCACCATTCGAGGCTCTCTATGGGCGACCCTGTAGGTCACCACATTGCTGGATTGACCAAGGAAAGTCAGGACTCATGGGCCCAGAGAAGGTGATAGCTACTACAGAGAAGGTGCAGGTCATCTAGGAGTGGGTGAAGACTGCAAAGAGTTTGCAAAAGTCTTACAATGACATATGGTGGTGGCCCTTGGAGTTTGAGGATGGAGACCATGTGTTCCTTCGGGTCTCACCTCGATGGGGATTGCAAAGACTTAGCCAAGGTGAAAAGCTATCTCTGAGGTTCATTGGCCTTTTTCAGATTTTGGGTAGAGTTGTGATGTGGCATATCTCTTAGCTCTACCTCCTAAGATGGACCAAGTACACAACGTCTTCCATGTCTCATAACTACGGAGGTATGTGCATGATCCATCGCACGTTATCGACTGGGGAGAGTAGGACAACGATGATGGAGCGACCATTGCTGAGTACCCAATGGAGATCGTGGATTGACAGGAGAAGATCCTTCGTGGGTGAGCTATTCCCTTGGTGTGTGTCCGGTGGCAGCACGAGATTCACCAGGAAAGCATGTGGGATTGGGAGGCTTAGATTCGAATGCAGTACCAATATCTTTTTTAGTAGACATTGTTTTGTCTTTTCAGGGATGTAAAATCCCTAAGGTGGGTGTGATGTAATGTCCCGGATTTTTCCATGTATTATTTTAATATTTTATGGGAATTAATTCGAGACTAGGCTCTGAGGCAGCGTGCAGTTCCGAGGCCTGATGAGACCCGAACAAATGATTGAATTTAATTTAACAATTAAATAAACACGTGTGTGCGATTTATATGAAAAAGTAGAATAACTCCTAAATGGATGCTCGGATCAAAAATATGAGGGCACCATTGCATTTAGAAAAACGATATTACCTTAAGCGAGGCCTAACAACGGCCGGTGCAGGTCGGTAGTAAAATCTGGTTTTTGGATGCAACCTTAATAAATTATTTAATTAAAATATTTCATTTAAATCATTGTTACATCAAAATACCTGGTATTTTTAAATGGAGATTTCATAGGGGATCAGGGTTACAATTTTTAGAACCATGAAACCCTTGGTGGATCTGGAGGCTCTAGAGGAAACCTCCCAATGCGGAGACGACGACGCAGCGACCAGATCATCGCCGACGAACGATGCAAAATCCAGGTAGGATGTTTGTTTTGATTTTTTTATACCATGTTTTTGATTTCCACGACGAACGCAGACTAATCTATGAAAAAAAATTTCCTCGGGTTTATCATTCTTGAGGGACGGGTTGATGCAGGGATTTGAGGCTTTGATTCTTGTGATTGCTTTGGTTTTCAATATAACGGTGGAAAACCCAGATCGTCGCGAACAACGATCGAGGTTCTCCCCTCTTGTTGTTTCTTTTTCCCCCTCACGTTCTTCTTTGCATTCTACAAACTATTGGAGGAAATCGGTTGTTGGGAATTCATTTGTTGACGCAATGATCTGAAATCAAAGATACAATATCAAGGAGACCTAGAAGAGGTTCGACGGTGACAGTGGAAGATGAATCAATGCGGTTCGGAAGTTCTTGTTCTTCGTGTGTTTCGTGCGGATGGATTGGGATGCATTTTCAAGACCCATCGGAAGCCCAAAACTGAAGGAATCTGTTTTGTAAGGGCGGGACAACCCCAAATCTAGAGTTTAGAGATGATCGGACGGTTGGATGAAGATCTGGAGCAACAGTCGAGGCGTGCGGAGGAAGACAATGCTTCTGTAAATTTCCCGACTACATGGCGTGTTGTATAGGATACATGGCGTGTGTTCATCGGCAGGATTACATAATGTGTACTGCGGGAGTACACAGACATGGGTAGGGTACATGACCAAGGACAAGTTGTGCATACCCCTCCCCAGCCAGGCCCAACTAGATACACGGGATAACCTATGTACTGGTACACGGGCAGGCGACACGGACACAGGCAAAGGCCGTGTATGGGCACATGGCCAGCATACACGGAGCTAGCCCAAGTGCTCAGACACAGAGTGTGATTCTTCTACACATCGTGTAGTTTCTTTCGGTCTAACAAGCTGAATGACATGGTCCAGTTACATAGGCATTACCTGGGGTCATGGAACACGGCGTGTACCTTTTCTACACGCTATGTAGTTTGGTTTTACACAACTTGAAAGAATGACACAGGCCGTTTACACGGGCAGTACCCAGGGTCAAGGAACACGGCATGTAACCAAACCACATGCCCTATACCCTTTTCATGTTGACTTGGACACTTGTTTTCTCTGACTGGGACTAGTTCTCTTAGGGTTCGTACCCTTGGTCGTTTCCCTGTAGGTTTCGGTATCATTTCCTTTACACAGGAGCATGATCCCTTTAGCAGAACTCTCTGAATAGAGTAATTGGAATTCCCTCTGTGAGACTTAGAGACGGATCCTCTATTCATTCATGAAACCCTAGGTAGTGTTTTTGGTATTGACGTGACCAACATTACCTGGGCATCAATCCTCTGCTTAGCGGATTAGTTCAGACTGAGTTGTCGGAATCTCCCATTGACTTGGTTGTGATCCTCATCTGAGCATCATGTTCTCAAGGAACTTGTGGAGTGTGTTCTCCCAGAATGAGCACTCTGTACCTCTCTCTTCAAACCTAGAATTGTGTTCTCCTGGTTTCATGGTTAGTGGAATCTTAGAGCTGGATCCTAGTGGTGGTATTCATGATAGTGGATTGTTCATGAGTATATCTGGATATTCTTGTGGTATGTTCTTTATACATATACTGTGTGGAGCTTACTGTATCTTTCCTTTTTGGTATTTTCCTTGTATTTCTATTGTGGTTTCGGGGTTTCCTACTGGGTATTGGTATACTCACCCCTTCACGGGCTTTGACTGCATGTGTCGTGTCTTGTGCAGACGAGTGAGGCTTTGACATGATTCTAGGAGGACCGGGACCGGACGGTACTCAGTGATATCAGACAGGCCGAGGTGTGTTCCTACGGCTACAGACTACAGTCCCAGCACCTTTCATACAGGTTGTACTTTTTTACAGACATTCTTTTTGGTGGGCTTGTACTTTTGTCCCAGGGTTTTACACTTGTTGTACATTACTTTCCTGTCGTACTCTATTGGTTGGGTTTTACTGTATGCATGAATCCTTTCCATTTATAGTAGTTTTTACTTTTCAGCTTTGTGGGATTTGAGATGTTTTTTCAAGTGTATAGGTTTATAGGCAATGCCTCCCATATTAGTAACATGCCTACTCGGTGATAGTCACTAGCCCCTGGCCTATTGGTGGCAGGATTGGGGAGTTGCGGCTCGGGCACCACTAGGACGGGTCGTGAGACCATTTTTGAACGATGTATGAATTTATATATTCTCATATTAATTATTAATTCAATTTTATATTTCTAATCATCACTTTTTATTTTATTCTATAAACTAATGTTTTTTTTAATATTATTTTTATTGAAGTGTTTTTTAATATTTTTTATAAAAAATATTCTGATTTATTTTAAATTTAATTATTAGTTACTTTTATTTCTATATAATGAGATTAATAATTTATTAAATTTTTAATTTATTTCAAATTTTTTCTATTATAAATATAATTTTTGGGTGATAACTATTATGAGTCTACTATAATATATTATTTATCGTAGATCACATCATTTATTGTATAATTAATTAGATTGTTGTATCATTTCATGATCCTATGGTATAAAATAAAACAATAATTATTAAGTTTTTATTAATATTAAGTAAACATTTTAATGATTTTTTCCTTCACATAATTTATTTTTCCATCAATAATGAAAAATATAACATTAGGCATTGTTATTAATACTATATTTTTTAATGTACTATATTAATTAGGTCCCATCAATTTTGAAACTTTTATTACAATATTATTTAAAATTAATTCATTATTTTAGTATACATAATATTCATATGGATTATTATGATTTTAAAATGTTATTCTTTTATTGATAACATGTATTGATTTACTGCACTGTGATAATGCATGGGTGATGTACTAGTTATTTTTCAATGAATTTATTTTGTAAAATATAATGAATTTTTATACAAATTGAAAATATTGATTAATGATTTTGATGAATGATATTGAAAAATTAATTGAATATTATATTAGATAAGAGTGTATTATTTAACAAATTGTTATGAAATATGAAAATTTAATTTTAGACACAAAAAGGGTTAATTTCCAAATAATGAATTTATTATTGAATAGATTAATTATGTAAATGATATAAATTATTATTTACTGATAATTGATTTTAAATTGTGTTTATAAATTATATTAATCATAGAAAATTTACATTCAACTAATTTTTATTATTAAGAATGTATTGGTTATGATTATATTTAATTCTTTTATAAATTTTCATTACAAATTATTTTTCTCATATTTTTTTATGATATTATAAATTATTTATTTTAAATTTATAAATGTTTTATATTTTAAAAATGACATAATTTTATAAATCACTATGTTAGAAATATGTTATAATGTATTTTAAGGGTTTTTTTATCTAATATGATTTTCTTTATAATATTGATGGACTATATTTTTTAAGAAATCATACATTTACAATAATGTATAATAAATGCCGCATTAATATATTAATTTTTAATAAAAAAATTAATTTATTATTATTAAAAATAGTTTTTTTATACCTTTTGGATCAATATAGTTATTATTATAGGGGAAAATAAATTGGAAAAAAATAAACATTTTTAAAAATATTTTTTGACGTAATTTATATCATTATATTAAATTTAATTTCGTATAGTATTTGAAATTAAAGCATATAAAATTGAATAAATAATTATAATTTCCAAAATTATATTATCTATCTTTTCTAGATTAATTTTTACAAAAATGAATAATATAAATAGTAAAATAGACAACCCATTGTAAAACGAAAAATCATGATTACCACGTGAAATCTATATGGCATGGCCATGTTGTTTCATCCTCATACATACTATAATATATTAGTCACACCCTATATAATGTATTATTTAGATTGAATTATTATAAAAAAATTGTAATTAAAAATTAATAACAAATATTTAACTCATCTTATAAGTCCAATTTCTTTCTCCCACCCCAATTACAGATGGATGCCTCTAATTAGTATTCATTAAAAAAAATATGGAATATAAATTTAAACATTATATGACCTAGTTAAATAAATATGAATTAAATTTTCTAAATTAATAATATTTTTTATAATATATTTTTTATGGAAATACGATATAACACCATACAGAAGAACTCATATATTTCAAAGTAGAAACATCTTCTAAATAAAACATTTATCATAAAATGAATATTTTTTAACATAATGTGAATTTATTCCATTAAAAAATATCGAAACATTAAACATAAATCCTTATATTAATTTATTAATACATAATCCCTAGGAAAAAGAATTTATTCACTATGATGATAAAAAAATGTGAATAAGTGATGTAAAAAGGCTGAATGAAACTATTAGTCCAAGAATTAAAACATTTTAATGGTGTTATAAATTTTACACATAAAACATAAACACTTTTTCTTACAATATGATATCATAATATTATAGTAAAACTGTAGAAAAAAACATTATTCATAAAAAGTATCATGGGAAATAATTTTTAGATCACACTTAAATACATGGTACATATCCTGGTTACAATGGTCGTAGCTATGTTGGTAACATTTGAATAACCATCATAGTATATTCACACAACATATTTGGAGAGACCTAATTGGTTTATTCTGTCCCATTACCCAATGAATTAGATATTTATAAAGAAAATAACATCCCTCATTATATCATGGAAACACTCATCATCATAAGAATCCCAAGAACAGAACATGATCTAATAAAATAAAGATTTCATAAAAGTAAAATTCTATAGTAAAATAAAGTATTCATTTCGAAATAAATGTTTATTTATGAAGATGTCACACTCTTACAAATGAATTAAAATTTATTTCAAAATAAAAATATAAAAATTTAATGGAACAATATAATCAATAATGTGCATGTATTAAATAAAATTCTCTTATTCCATATTTGTAAAAAAACATAAATGAAATTTCTTTAACATGAAAATATGATTTTTAAATAGATTTCCATTCAAAATATTTTTTCATGAAAGTGAGAATTAAAGCAATGAATAGTCAATTTATATTAACTATAAATTAAATTAATAAAATGTAATTTAATGAAAATTCATTTCAAATATAATTATAGAACTGCATAGTTAATGAATTAGATGGAATACCCAATGAATTCAAATTTGATTAAAAATTAAATAACCTTTTTTATAAATGTATCATAAAAATGTACATATCTTTATAGAAAATAAAATAAAATATATTTATTGCTGAACACAAAACCAATTTTTAATTTATATGATTTATTATAATTGTATTTCATTGTTTCATGGTTTCTTGGGGGACTTATATAGGTAATTTTTTTTGTTCTAAGAGTGTTTGTTTCATATATTTATCTCAGGATCCCTTAAATATAATTATCAGATTTCTATTCAAATGAAATAAAAAATCCTAATGTGGAAATAAAATTCATTATAATAATTATATAATTTATAATTAACTAATATATCCTTTTTTGATATGTGGATGATTTATATGATAAAATATTAATAATAAATGTTTGGTTTATTTATGGAGATTTTCCAACAATTCAAAACAAGATTCTGTATTTAATTTTTTGTCTATAAATTAGATTGAAAACATTTATAATTTTATAATATACATATTAATTTCAGATATACCCATAATAATAGGTTTATTAATAGAATAGAATATTTTAATAAAGAAGAAAAACATGTTGTCCCTGAAGGTGATCAATCAAAACATCATGAATTACGTTTTCATTTTTATATTATCTAAAAAATAGATGTTCATTGATGATATATATTATATTAAAAAAATAACATTCTATTATATAATTAATAATTGAGTAATATTTCCACTTTTTATAGGGTTTGTGAGAAAATATTAGATAGAAAAAGGGAATTCAAAAGAAGGAAAAAAGAGGATTTTACCAATTGAATATCACATCCTTGAGAACCTATTATTGGTACATTTATATGGTATTATTATGAGACAAAAATCTATTATTCATGCGGATGATTATTTGGATGGGAATTGGGAAAAATTTAGAGAATAAAAAATAATTACATGAAGATAAGAGAACTGGTTTTCAGGGGTGGTATTTATATGGAGATGTGTAACATCCATTGTAAATAACGGATATGATATTTTCAAATTACATAATATTTGTGAATTGAGTATTAATATTACATTACTAGGGATTCATTGTTCCATCTCATACCATACAAGCAACAACAATTTTCTCTAAAATTTAATGATGCACACAAGGCTGATCCATACTCAAAAATAATAATATAATATTCTTTGAAATTGTAGTTAACGCATAGCCATTTTATTAGTGGGAATGAAAAAATATAACTAAAATAATATTACACATGTTTATTAAATGTTTTTAACTTAATCCAATAAATTTTATAGGATTAATAGGTGAATGAATCCAATTTTACGCATACATACTATAATATTCTTCCAAAAGATAACGTACCACCTTTTGATGGAGAAACCAAGATAAATTTCATGTTTTTTAACTTTTATATGTTATATTTGACAAAATAATCAGCGTCTTTAGAAGAGGGGGATTAAAATTAAATTTGGGAAAAATTTGGATATTTTTTTTGATAAAGTTCATTTTTTAATGATTACTGAAAAATAAAATATTTTTATACAAAACTTCCTTTTCATATAATTTATTTATATGGATCGATTATATTTTCTATTGGATTTAAAGTGTATTTATATTATATGTTTTTAATTTAATCTAATTTTGTTCATTGATGTAATTTCACTTTTAGATTTTATATAAACAAGTGTTAATATTTTGATAGTTATTATTTGTTTAAAACATGTTCAATGTTTTGACAACATGAATTGTTTTTAAATTAATTTTTCACAATTAAGTGTTTCGAAATTGTAAAAATTTATTCATATTTGGAATCAATAGTTCCAAATTGTGTAAATTGGTATCTTTTATTTTTAACCATTATGAATATTTACTTCAATAAATATTTAATTAACCATGGTTAATTTTTAAATCAGGAAAAAAGGGTAAAAATATTATTTTAATAATATTAAATCATTGTACCATGTTTTATTTTTATATTGGCTGATTGCCGTCATACCATGGTCATCCTTGGGTTGATTTTGGGACTTCATGGAGCCACATGGGAGTGATAGTGACACTTTATATTAATTAATTTAATTTAATACAAAACATGACATAAACATATATCTTTCAGAAAACCAATAATTTCATGCAGATTTATATGGTATATTTTCTACTATAAATATTAATTTTAAATAAAAAATTATATCCTAACTCATTATATATTATATATAATTTTTAAACAATAAATAAATACTATTATTTATGACACAATGATGATGCAATGATAACCTTATAAATGAATTATTTAAATAAATAAGATGAAAAAATATAAAATACAATCCAAAACCTGTCCAATATTTATTGTATGATTTTATTTCTAACAAGAGTAATATTATATTTTAAATAAATGAGTTATGGATCTATTGAATCTGAATATCTGTTTATAATAAAATATCATTTTCAAACATTCCTAAAGAGCCCCTCCTCTCCCTTATAAAAGCCATCACCTCTAACCCATTACTCACACATATCCAGCCCATTGGATCACCCAAAGTATACACAATTAATATACCTACATCCATACCTTCCTCATAAAAGCCTTAAAATAGGAAAAATGTACTTTAAGGAAGCCTTTTGGTTCAAACCAATGGGAGTTACCCGATTTAAATGTAACATCTCCTCACATGTTCTTTTCTTTTATTTTACTTCTTCACTTGCTATACACTTTTCATTTCATTTTTTACCAAACAAACACCAATATAATCAATATATCAGGTTTCTTTTATGATATGTATTTGAACTCCAATTACACACACCTCCATCTAATGGGTATAGGACATAAGGTTTCTGTGGACGGTGAACTACTACCTCATGAAACGATGATAATACAATCTTATCCTTCCACCTCTAAATATCACAATTATGATGGAAATATAATTATATTTGATATTTATGTTATTTATTTTCTCTTTATGTGTTATTAATTATCTTTTAAAACATATCTTTATGTTATTCATCTTGTATATATATGATCATTTCATTTGAGGAAGTGCGGACTACTGCCCGCTCAATGTGATACGACTCATTCATACCATACATGGAATGAATAAATATCACTATTAATGAACATATGTAATGTATATTAAATATTATATTAAATTGGAATAATAATATATGTTTTTATAATTTGGTTTTTATTTCCATTAAAATGTAAAAAATGAAATGAATGTAGCGTTCATGCGTACGTATGACCTACAGTCTCCATTGACGGTGCATTTCATTTTCATATACCCAAATGATATGGAATATTCTAAATACACTTATTATGGATAGATATGATATATAAATTATGAATGTAATTATATAGATAATAGAATATGAACTAGTTGAAAAATTTATAATTATAACAAATTCATTTTTAAACCAAATTCTGAATATCGACAAAATGAACGATGTGAACACAAATAATTAATGGATTGTTATAGCAACGTAATAAGTTATATAAAAGGAATAATAAACTTTATAAATGTTCTAAATAATTTAAAAGCGAACTTATGTTTATTATTCTAGAAATTAATGAAAGAACATGTCAAGTCAGACATGAGGTATGGGACTTCGTCTCAACTCCTATCATTGAATCATGTTTTGATAATATATAACTTCATCTTTTATAAGGAATATAAAAACCCGATTATACATTTAATTTCATTAAAATGGAATAATATTTTCTAATATGTGTTTTACTAAATGACAAAAGGAATTTTTTTAACATTTTTTGCGACAATGACCTCTCAGCTGCCGTAATCATTAGTTGGATTCCACTACAAGCCTTAATGTTTTTTAAAATTAAAAAGAAAAAACTTATTTTATTTTTTGTTTTTTGGTTATGAATTTTCTTTTTAAATTATTTTATTATTTCTAGATCATTAAATTATTTCTTATAATTTCAAATGAAATTTTATTACTGAAGTGTTTATATTTTCAGTATTTTTAGTGTTAGGATTATATAATGGTACTTGAACATTTTATGGGTGGTTACATGATAAACCAAATGGTCTATGATGTCATGATAAAATTGGAGGGGTGGTGACATTATAACCACTAATTCATTGGGTATGGATGTTGGTTGTATGACTATTCCATTTAGTGATATTTGTGTAAGTCTACTATATGGTTATTCCATTTATATATGTTTATGTCCAAATTTACCTTTATATTTTGTGTGTTATTTATATGGGTTTTATAGTAATATTTTGTTTAACAAAGGGTATGAAATGATATTTTATTTAGATAAGAGTATTTAGTACTTCATAAAGGTGAAATATATTTCTTATGATAATTTATTCATGGTTTACTGGTAGTTTTGAAAAAAAAAACAGTTTTTCTTCTTGTTGTATCCCTTACAATGCTTTTTTTCTCATCCCATTTTTTTTTAAATGTTCTTCAGAGGACGTAAAGATTAATAGGGTCAAGGATGGGATCGAGGAAAATTCATGATGACTAATATATGGAACTAGTCATGGAACATTTTTTTCAAGAGTTTTCATTTTACGAAAAAATGGAAATTGAGTATAACTATATACTTTGTAATTTCTGAGATGTAATGTATTAGTTATAGCCTAATTCTATAATATTTTATACCTGAAAATATCCTAAATTTTAATTATTAATTTAATTAAATATTATGTAATGTTTGCAGATGGGTCCATATAGTGGGTATCATATGTCGTATTAAATAACATTAGATGTTATAATATTGTTAAATTAATATCCATAAATTTATTTTTGGTAAGATTGAAAAGATATAGAATTTATAGAATAACATGTTGCATAACATTAGATATTTTTGTGTTCAATATGGTTTTATACTGAGGAAAAATTGTAGCTGTGTTGGAAAGGCATACATAAGAGAATAACCTTATAAATTAGCATCAAAAAATGGTCGGAATTAGAATTGAATAGTTTGTTGCAGTGATGGATCAGTTGACTCAGGTGAAAAATGGTGGTTTTTTTTGATATATGATATCATGGTATATTATAAATATTGAGAGGAGAATGAAATTAATTTAAGTGATATCTTGAAAACATTAATATAATAGGAATTTTATGGGATATTAATCAATTTTGAGTTTTGGTTACAACAAATTTCATTTCATGGTAACATTGTGTCAAAAAATGGCATAAATGTTGATCCTGCTTAAATAAAAGTTGTTAAAGAATACTAAACATCCACAAATATAACCGAGATCTGTATTTTTCTATGTTTATTAAGATATCAACAAAGGTTTGTTGAATATTTTTCTGAGTTATGTAGCCCAATGACTAAGTTATCTCGAAAATTTTTTAAGTGCATTTGGAGAAAAATAATGTGATGTTTGTTTTCAGAAATTGAATATAAGATTTGTGAATTCTCTATTTTTGGAATTAGATTTCAGAAATGGTGAATTTTTTATCTTCTATGATGCTTTGTTGAAATGACTTGGTTGTGTCCTTAGGCATAATGATAAGGTAAATGTTTATGCTTCAAGTTAGTTAAAACCACAAGTGTTAAATTAACCTATACATGATATGAATTAGCAGATGATGTTTTTGCTTCAAAAATTTTGTGGAATATTTTGTATGGAGTAAAATGTTTTATATATACAAACCATAAAAGTTTGATGTATATATTTACATAGAAGATATTAAATTTGAGAAGTGGATATGGTTTGAATTAATCACAGATTTTGATTGCATGGTCCATAATCATATGGGAAAAGAAAATAAAGTGGCTACAACTTTGAGTCGAAAGAGTAATGCGGCCATAACCATGAAATGTTTGGAAAGAGATCCTTTGGATTTTGATATGACGAAATTTGGATTGGAAGTGGGGGGTTATTGAAATTACTCTATTTTTTTAGGTTTTTTTACAATTTTCCCTTGAAGATAGAATTATGAAATTCACAGAAAGATGGCAGCGAGTTACAGAAAAAGTAATAATATGTTCAGAAGGGTATGTAACCTTAGTTTATATTTGATGGAGAATTTGATTTGAGGTTTGGAATAGATTATGTGTTCCTTTTGATTCAAAATTGAAGAATGAGTTGTGATGTGATGATAATTTGTCACTATTTTCAGTTAATCTTAGAAATATTATGATGTTCAAAGATCTTCCAGATTATTAGTGGTGGGACTGAATGAAAATAGATATTGACCACTTTACTGTGAAGTGTTTGACTTGACAACAGGTTTATGTAGAATGACAGTAACTGAAAGGGATGCTTTAACCATTATTGGTTCTAGAGTACAAATAAGAAAATATATCCATTGACATTTTGTGGAATTACCAATGACATATCTAGGTAACAATGCATTATGGTTTATTATTGATTGATAGACTAAAACTGATCATTTTATTCATATTCGAGATACGTTGTCTCTAGATCGACATTCTCGTTTGTATGTTATTTATATTTTCAGGTTACATTGAGTTCCCCTATCCATTGTATCTGATCATGATGGCAGGTTTACTTCTAACTTTCATAAATGCCTTTAGACATTCTTGGTGCTGAATAAAAGTTTTGTATAGTTTTTCATCCAAAAAAAGATGTGCAGTCAGAATTAACAGTTCATACATTTGATGATATTCTACGTTCTTCATCAATGGATTACTAGGGAATTTGGGATCGACATATTCAATTGGTTTATTTTTCATTAAATAACAGTTTTAATTCCATTATATAGATGGCTCTGTTTGAAGCATTATATGGAAAGAGGTTTCCAAAACTAGCTCTATGGGATGAAGTATGTGAAAGTAATCTAATGGGACCAGAATTGGAAAAAGATATGGCAGAGATAGTTCATTTTATTTAGAAAAACATGAGAACAGATCAAAGCATGCATAAATTTTAAACGGATAACTGGAGGAAGGATTTTTCTATTGAGGTATTTGATCATGTATTTTTCAATGTATATCCATTGAAATGTGTGATGCATTTTTGAAATAATGAAATGTTGAGTAAGAGAGTCATTTGACCCTTTGTAATCCTAGATAATGTTTGATCATTTGCCTATAGAGTGGAAGTACCTCCAAGTTTATCCTAGGTACATATTATTTTTCTTTATTCAAATTTGAGAATTTATATGCTAGATCTATCTAGTGTTTTGAGTCTAGATGTAGTTTCATTGGGAGAAAATATTCTTAATCAGGATCAACTATTCCAGATTCTTGAAAGAAGAGAGAAAGTGTTTTATAATAAGGTAATTAATCTAGGAATGGTTTTGTGTGGAAACCATATGGTTAAAGTGGCAACATGGGATTCTAAAAATGATATGAGTGATAAATACACCCATTTATTATATAAGGGAATAAAATTTTAAGAATGAAATTTCCAAAACCAGGAAAGGTTGTAACATCCCAGGTAAATAAAGGATATTATATTTTCATATTTATTAATATTTGTGAATTAAGTATTAATTTTACTTTAAAGGGGAATCTATGTTTAGTGGCATACCCAAAACGTAATAACATGTTTCTTTGAATTATTATGTCAAACAAAAGGATCAGTAATACAAAAAGATAATAATATAATATTATTTTAAGTAGAGACACTGTTAGTCATACTAGTCACGCTATTATCCATACTAGTCACACCGTGCATTTGATTGAGTTTAGGATGTCTCTTACATGTCAAAATGTTTTTATGGTTTTTTTCCTCATATATCAAAATAATATGAATGTGCCTTAATGTTTTAAAAATGGAAAATGTTATTACTTAAATTAATGTCAATTTTAAATAAAATAGAGACATGATGAGTAATACCAACAACACCATAAATTATATTGAGGTGTGGATGATCCTTACATTTTAAAAATCACTAATATATCATTGTCCTAATATATAAATTCAATATAATTATTTTTAATAGTTTTTAATATGTCACTTGTATGTATTACATAAATTAATATAAATTTCAAATAAAAAGATGCACTTTTTGTGATACTGGTCACACCATGTGTCAAATTCTTGTGAGGTTAAATCCTTGACATCACAAATGAATAATGGAATGTTTTCATAATGTATCAAAACTATCCTAATGTTTTTTATGTTTTCAGTATGTCTTTTTTTTACATAAATTAAGATCTGTATTAAATAAAAAGTAACACTTTATGTAATACCATTGACACCATTTATCATATTGAGGTGTGACTGATCCATAAACATCACAAATAACTAATAATTCTTTTCCCTAAAATAAAAAAACTATCTGAATATGTTTCTCAGTTTTTAGTATGTCACATGTTGTTTTTACCTAAATTAATGTCTATTTTAAATAAAAAGATACACTTTTAGTCATAATGGTCACACCATGTGTTAGATTTTCATGCAGTTGACTTGTACTCATCGCAAATGATTCTTATATTATTTTCATAAGGTATAAAAACAATAGGAATTTATTTTCTCTGTTTTTAGAATGCCACATGATATTATATAATTTTCAATTGGTTTTAAATATAATGTGTCACTTTCAGTTATACCGGACACAATGTGCATCATATTGAGGTGTGGTTGATCCCTAAACATAAAAAACTATTAAACATTATACTAAAATATTAAAAAAAATATGAATTTGATTAATTGGTTTTCTGTTTGTAACTTGTGGGTTTTACTTATGATAATGTTCGTTATAAATAAAAATATACACTTTTAGTCAGACTAATCACACCATGCATCGGATTTAGTTGAAGTTAGCTCCAACACATCAAAAACGACTCATGGATAATTGTACAAAAGTATCAAAACAATATGAAGGTGTTTTATATGTTTTCTGTATTTCACTTGTCCTTTTACCTCAATTTTATGTCAAATTAATAAAAAAATACACACTTAAAGTCATAGAAGACACACTATGACTTATATTGAGGTATGATTTATTCGTTCAAGTCAAAAGTGACTCATGTATCAATTTTCTAAAATATAAAAACAATATGAATGTGTTTTATATGTTTTTATTATATCACATGTTCTTTTGAATAATAGAAATGTGCACTTTAACTAAAAATACACTTTGAGTGATATCTAATACATTATATTATTGATCAATTTTGAGTAGATCAGTTATTCTGATACCATCTATATTGAGATATATATTTTATACATATATATAACATATTAGATGATTAATATTCCTTACATAACATAATTATCAATGAATGAATATTTTAGGTACAGTGATTTTGGAAACATTAAAATATTAAGAACAAGTTTATAATAATATCTTATTTTGTTATTCATTACTAGAAACATTTATAGATATATCATTTTTAAAACCATTATTAATAAAATATTGATCTGAATCCAAATAAAGAGTGATCATATATTTTAAAAAAAAATGTATAAAAGGGAGATATCAATCATCATATAAGTATATAATGAGCATAGATATGTCAGAAGGTGGTATTAGCATTATAAATTTATACCCTGCAAGTCATTGATAAAAATTGTTTATCAGGGATAAAAGAAGGGATGTTCTGAATACATGAATCATAAATGATCAATAAATAATATAAACTAAAACCATTCACATTGAGTCACATCTTTATTCTATTTATGTAAATTTTTTCATCATGTATTATACCCATTAGTTTCTAAACACATTTTTATTGGCTTATGAAAATGATTATTTTTTATTGAAATGGTAGTACTATAAAAATATAAATACAAAATGGATAAATAATTAAATATTATAAATTAAAAATTATTTATCTCCAATAATACCTATTCTTGGATGCTAGTTTGTTTTTGGAATATGATCTTTCTCATAAATTTAAAAACATAATAACTACAAACATTTCCATTTGTTTATTTCGAACATTGGAAAAACAAAAAGGAGAATAAGTAATTTTTTACATTTGTTTGGATATATATATATAATTTTATATAAAATCATACCCTTACATTCATAATACATGTCTTCATACTCGTGCATCACCCCTGGCCTCATTCAATGTTTTACCACAATATTGATACATCACCCTTTCTAAAAGAAATACCCATTAAAGATAAAATCTATTATATAATATGACGATTAGTTCTAAAGTATTTATTTTTTGGTATTAAAAATTGAAAAAAACCATCATGTGTGGAAAAGGTTTTTTATATACATCCTTTGAACCAATTAAATGAATTTTGTAGTATTCAAATTTTCTACATTGAGCATATATTGTTGCCTAAAAATATACAATGGAAAAAGTAATGAATGAAATATAAATAAATTTTATTTGATTAAATTGTGTAGTAATAACCATGTATCTATGATATTAAATAGAGTACGTCACCCTATATTTTTCATTTAAAATATTTTGTCATACTTTTCACTATTTCAACCTTCTTTTTTTCATTATTTTTTGTTCTATTATAGAGGATATGTGAGTACTAATGTGTAAAAATTTTATTTCATTGTAAAATACCTTCAATTTTTCTTAATATATACACGTTGAAAATATAATAAATGTATTTAGCTAGAATTAACATAGTATATTAGATTTTGGAAAATCAAATCATGAAATCAAATTCAATGTATACATTTACAGCTCAGGATCATAACCAATCTTAGTTGAGTATTTCAGTTGAATTGTCATGAAGAATTATTTAATGATCATTCTATCCATACAAATTTTATTCAAAATAAACTACGTCATTTCCACCACATTTTAACATTGTATCAACATTAACATTGAATGTTTGTAAATGTATATATAGAACTGGTGGGGTAATGGAGCACTAATAAGATCTTTTTGATCGCTTGGATTATCCTTTAAATGGTTCTAGATGGCCTTTCTTTTCATCCACTTTTCATTGTATGTCTATAATAAAATTCATTGAATCATAACTGTATTCATTAATTGTTAAAATATTATCATGACATGTAAATTTGAAATGAATACTTCATTGTTGATATGATTTGTTATATGATTTGACAAACATGTGATGAATGTCCCAACAACTTTTTTTATAATAGAAATATCATCTCATGAATTGGTACATGTATATTGGTGAAAAAATTATGTTCTATGAATCTTAATACTTGAACATTCCTTGTTGGGTGTGTTCTAGTGTGTAGAATGTTTTTTTAATATTGATCAACATAGACCACACCACATGAATATTGTTGGGTGTCGCTATATATAAATCACAGTCATTATCACCCTATAGAATATCAGAAATGGAAAGGTATTTGTATCTATCTAATTCAAATTTCATCAAATAATTTATTAGAACATTGATAACCTATGCTATGATATCTTTTTGAGGGGAATATCTAGCCTCATAGATGGCGGGGGTGGGGTTGGATCTCTACAGGATGTCTGATCTTGATTTTCTACTTCTATTTTCTTTTCCACAATTAATGTTTACATTATTCCACTATGTTATTGGAATATTACATTAATGGTATATATTCTTTCCCTCATTTTTTTATTTCACTTTGATCGACCTCTTATTATTTTTTCAAAATATGTTCTATGTGTCGCCCAAAACCTGCACCTCTAACAAGATAATGCTATTAAGGCTTCTTGAAGGTTGATTATGTTATGTGTTCATTTGGTATAGGTGTTTCCGATTCCTATTGGAATTTTGGATAAACAAAATAGGAAAATAAGTGATTATTGTTCAGTAATAGAGATTTTTTTATATTTTATATTCTGTAATACTTAGACATGTTTCCCATATTATTTGTGTGTTTTCATCACTCAGTATATCATCTTTATTTCCATATGCCTCCTTCCATAACATATAGAATCGGATTTAAGTTGCATTAGATTTTGAGTCATAAATATGAATATGAACATGGGAACATGATTATGGCATTGTTTAATGTTAGTTATAATTATTACCATAGATTTAAAATGAAAATCAATTTTTAATTTGATGCACACAACATCCTTGCGTAATGGTAGGGGTATGCTGGTTTTGTTCCACATTCCTTATTTCCATCACGCAGCTATTGTTTCATAAATAAAAAATAATCAGTCAATGTTATAAATATGTGTATAGTCATACAATGTATTACTAGACATAGTGTACCTAAAAGACACAACAACATGATATCAAATAAACAAATCCCACACATCTTGGATTATCATGTGTGCATATATAATCGGTGGGTGTGGGTTTATTTTCCCATAAGATTCATTATGATAATGTCTTGTTAGAATTTTGTGAAACACTCTATAAATACTTCCAAAAATAATTAGTTTATAATTAATATGGGATTCCTGCACTCTAAAATGTATGATGAAGATTAGATCAATGTTTTATTATTTTAATTTCTAGTAAAATAATGAAATTATGTCATAATGTTACCATAATTTCATCCCACATCAATTCCATTAAACCATACACTAAATGGTCCCATGAATCTGTGTTAATAGGTACTTATTTTCATGTATCAATTTCAAAATAATTTCTACACATAGCCTTTTAAGGTTTAACATGATTTCCCCTCTCATTTTTCCCCACATCAAATTATTTTCTTTAAACATTCACCATAATTATTTATTATAACACCATTAAACTATGATGCTTCTATTATTTCTATGATGGAGATCCATCATCACCTTCTACTTCCCCGTAATATACATCATCAATATGCTCCTCAAAAATGGTATCATCATTATGTGTAGATTGTCATTGTACCATTGCACTAGGAACAACAACTTGTTGATAAAAGTGTTCATCGTCTGGAGTGAAATCTCCAGCAGGTGTAAAAGGTCTCTCCTCTACACTACGGGTTTCAAAAGGTTGAGGGACCTCCTGTTACTAATGATATAGAGCACTATAATGTGAATAAGATCGCTCATCTACACTACAAGTAGTATTATGTTTTGAGACCTATTGTTTCCCATGAGTGTGTTCAGAAGCATGTGCAAAAGGTTGCTCCTCTACTACGAGAGATGTATTATGTAGATAGGACTATTGTTCCTTGTGATTGTGAGCACTGACTTGTGTGAAATTTCTTTTTCGGATAAATTGTATTAAAATTTAATTTATAGTTAATTTAATATGTATAAAATAAATAATAACATGATATAACATGATTTATATTAAAAAAATGTTACCTGGTTTTTGAACCTCTTTTTCTTTTTTAAGGAGGATGGGGTTTGACAGCCCTATCAGTGATCCAAATCCCTTATTTTTGTTCCCGTTTTACCTAAAAATATATGTATATATTGTAAACACTATGAAATGATTGCATATTCTCTTTGAAAGGATCATACTTAGAATAAGTTTCATCTAAACTTGTAGAAGTTTTATTTGATGACAGAATAATTGACCACTTTAGGATTGAAGGATTTTGATGATAAAATACTTCTACATCCTCTTATGGCATTACAAAAACTTTATATATTTTTCATTACATACTAAAATCAACATTCATCAATCCATTTTATCTATTTTAACAGCCCTCCTACTATCAACCGACTTGCATTGAAAATCAGAACTAGGAATGTTTTATAATCCAAATACTATATTTTTTTGATGATGCCAAAGTATGATATTTTCACCTAAATTAGATTTCATTCCTTAGTACCAGAAACATGGATCACTTCATCCATGAGTATAACTCCACAATTTTTCAGGGTACTATCATCAACATGCTAATTTTTATAGAA
Source organism: Viscum album (assembly GCA_963277665.1). Classification (NCBI taxonomy): domain Eukaryota; kingdom Viridiplantae; phylum Streptophyta; class Magnoliopsida; order Santalales; family Viscaceae; genus Viscum; species Viscum album. The sequence continues at coordinate 221,138,092 of OY728158.1, forward strand.
CATATATTCATTAATTAAATAACAAATGAATGATATTACATACACATTGGGTCCTCTAGCAAACCATCAAAGTCGTTCTAAAGTGGAATCTAGATTTTCATCTATCTCTATTAAAATATGTCCTGAAAAATCCTATAAAATATTTATTATGTGTTTTTGATATCCATATTTCATCTCTTGATGGATTAAATTTCCTAAGAATATGTTTGTGCATTAAAAAATATAGTAAAACCTCTAAACTCTTATGATACAAATAAAGGTGGGACTAATCCCAATCTATAATATTGAATGCAACAACATCTCTACAAAAAAAATCCTTCACCTGAAATCTTCCTAGTGTGATGATATTTTGGAAGACCAATTCATTACACACTAGATAGGTATTCATTAAGAAATTCTATAGTTTATTTAATAATATTTCACTCTACAATACATACCTTTGTACTAATTCTTTTTTTGACATATGATTTTTGAATAATCATATATTGTTCAATGAGGTACATCCTTCTATAGTGTATAGGACCATATTTTCAAATCGCTTTCACAAAATAAATCATCAAAAGGACCATCATATAATAGAATGCTGGTGGGAAGAACATTTTCAATTCAAATAATTTGATGACAATTTATCAATCCGTACTCCGAAATAGTTTGGAGCCGATATCAATGCTACATATAATAATGAAGACGAAATAGATCTTGGATAACGTATAACAAATATTATTAAAAAATGTTTAATGTAATGCTATATGAATTATATCGTTAATCATAACATTGAAACCATGTGATTTTAGACCCTTTAACTTTAAATTAGTCATTGAAATGATGTTCTTGATACTTTATAAATACCCCTATAGAAAATTTATGAATTTCAAGATAATGACAAACTATTATTTCTCCAACCTGGAAAGAGTGTATGCATTTGGAGAATGAAATGTTGTTTTTTACCATTCACTGGGGATGAATCTTCTCATATCCCTATGCCAACCACATCTGACTAGCCTTTATTCCATTTTTTTTTCAATTTCATTTAAAAAGGTCCCGATTAAACTATCACATATATTTTTTTCAACATGAAAAATTTAACGAATGTATATGCTATACAAAAAAAATTCTAGTATGGTAATTAAAAAAATAAAAAACAATTTTTCTATCTTGTTTCCATAAGGTTTTTCGAAAACAGTTTATCAAACGAAGGGTCCACATATTTTACATTCTATAATATTTGATAACCAATTTTTGGAGAGGGTTTTGTATGTTTATATGAAAATCCGCAAAATAATTTCATCCCTTATCAGTACTTATATCTTCATGGTATAAATCATTGATGTCAAATAAACACATATTTTTATGGATGTTTCAACCAAATTTACTATATATCATGATAACAGATTGGACACCCTTAAGTCCATTTAATTCAATAGCCTAAAAAATTTCTATAAACAAGAAATTCATTTATCTTCACATACATCATGGCTCTCAATGAGAATTTTTTTATCTCAATAAGATTCATATAATGTAACACCTTAATCCCACATTAATTTCAAATCATTGATCAATGGATCCAAATAAATATTAATATCATTACACAGTTGTCTGAGTTTGGATATACGAAGATATAATAGGATGTATGTTCATTTTCTCCATAATGAGAGGGGAAAGATTCAATTTATCACCATTACTATCTATTTACTGTGAGTGCTTCTTTAAAATCCGAAAGGATTCACATCAAATATAGATAACGAAAGACAAATGTTTCTTTGTCCTTATCCAAATTCATGACACTCATGATCAATTCTCTTCAATTGTGTAGAATCTATAGTGTGAAAGTGTTTCCTATATTTATTTCTTTTGTCTATGTGCCACATTAATTTCCCTGTTGCCTCCTCACATCCATATTGGTGCCTAAAAAATTGAGTTGTTGATAAATACCACATAACCATCATCGAACTAGATTCATATTTCTTGTATAGAAAATTACCAATGTTTGGAAATCCTCTATTTGGTTTGTGGTCCTTTTGTTACCATATATATTCATTCATGCATGCATGAATTCTTTTATATAGTATACCAATCAATCGTAACATTCATTTTGCATCATATGTTCAGATCTGGAGGTCATTATATATTGGTAGAATATCATACAATAGAGCCAGTAATTACATAAAATTTTCATCAATACACCAATTTCCTATATTCAAATAATACTGCATTTATATGGATGAAAATACTGTATATTTAGTGCCACAACAATACAATACCAACATAACACAACTCTTTAACTGCTCAAGAAATTTTTGGAAATCATAATGTTCATAATCAACCTTCCATCTCATTTCCCCAATATGTTTTCACCATGATTAACAAATCTTATCACATCCTTCATACAATCTTCTTTATTGTCCACACATCTAATCATATAAAATGATCCCAAAAATGCAGTTCTTTCCCATTCACTAACGACATTCAATTTTCCTCCATCTTTATTCAAACATTTTGAATATAGATGTATTCCAGGATTGACAATGTTTGTTTCCAAATACCGTTGAATAAATTTGTTGAATAATAATGGCATAAAAATGGATAATGGATTAGAAAGAGGTCATAATAAGGATCTATTTTTAACATTCTGAACTCATTCATTCTGTGTTCATAATATTTTGTCAACCAATTGGCATCCATCTATTTTTTATTCATATCCATCCAATTTTATTCAGTGATAAAAATATGTAACAAAATAAATATACCAAATTTTAATAAAACTAAATAACCTAATATAAACAAATTATAGAATTTAGGGTTCATTTTAAAAATACTAATAAAATAATATTTTAAATCCCAGTAAAAATAATTTGTTTACAAAATTTACTCTTTAAACTAACACGACCATTTTAAAATAAACGAATCATTTTCAAACACTCTTTCTCAATGCCCCAATTTATTTTTTATTGAATTAATGACAAATTCATTCCCCCATATTTTTAATACATTAAAATTATGTAAAACACTATATATTATAAAAATACTGATTTAAAAAATCACACGCCACCAGTCAAATTTAAACCATTATTAAATACTCTTTCAAAACATTAAAATCTTTTTCAAAAGGACAATCATGTGAGTTCAATTACAGTTGTCTGGAAAAAGAAGTCCATGTGAAGGGTTTAAATAATTTTAAATTAATATAAAACTAAAAAATGTATGTTGAACACATATAATATTTTATGAATCATTTGAAAGCACATGAATCATTGTGAATGATCCACACATGCATTTATATAAAGACCTAATTCTAAATAAGGGAACAATATAGATGATACAAGAATAATAATAACCCTTAAATTTTAAAATATTAATATATAAAACGTTTTATCATGTATCTCGTGAATAAATAGTATGAATCTTATAATTGAATCAAATAATAATACTGATTTATGAATAAGTGATAGATAAAGACATATGGTTAACTTGGCCTGGATTGTTTTGAACACAATGTCAAAACACTTCAAAGTGTGAACCCATCATCCACATGATGCATCAATCATGTTCTACCTAATCTTGATCCTTCTAATACCAAACAATAGGAAAACATTTACCCCTCTTGAGGTTATATATCATGTACAAGGTAATTTTCTATTGGTTCTTGTACCTTCTTCACTATCAATGTATCATTTAACATTAAAATTTAAATATATTTCATACTCTATTAATGTATTCCAATAACATCTCTTAGAAAGAACCACTATTTCCAAATCTATGAAAGGATTTGGGTGTTTTGTCTTTTGTGTTTTTAAATTTCAGGACCCCTATGCAACTACATGAAAATCTTGTACATGAACCACTCAAATCGTGACTCCTAATACATCATAATATAATCCATACACCTTACCCAACTCATTTATAGTAAATATTGATTTTTTTACATTTATATCTCAAGAGGATCATAGAATGATCTCTCGTGATCATCATGGAAAAGACACCATACCACATTATTTTTTAATGAATTAATAGGAATTCTAATATGGAGGAATCAAAGTTGACCCTTTTTTAACAGATTACAATATAAATATTTGATGATATCTTCTGGATTATCTCCTTTTTGTATAACTATTCAATAAATGAGCATGTATTCACATTTAAAATAATTTTTATGCTGGAAGACTACATCATAGAGACTAAAGTATAATATAACTCCACAATAGAAGATAAAAATCCAATCTAGAAAACAGAATGTGTTCTCTTACTATATTATAGAACTCATGTACTCATTCAAGAAATAATATTTGGTGGAAATTGTATTACATTATTCTATTATTCATCCATAAGGGAATTATAATTTTTGGATGAAATGGAATTCTCTTATATGTATCAAAAAATATCACTCCACACCCTTGAATCAATTTATTCCCTTTCTAATGTTTCATCATCCAACCAATTATTTTGTAGCATGCATTGTATCAATGTACTCAATGATCATGAATGATATTAAAACAAATAGTTAGAAACATAATATATATTTAAATATTTTTACAATATTGGGGATTAGAAAACATATAGTAAAATTTAGGGTGTACATGAATCCAAAAAATTACTTATCAATGTTACATTTTACATAATTTTTTATCCTAGAATAATGATTAAAATATGTAAAATAATTATGATACTAGATAAAACACATTCTACCATTCAACTGGTCTTTCAAAAGGAAATTCAGGTTTAAATTCCCAAATCATACTAGTTTTTATACCTACCTATAGAATCTCATCTACCTATAAGGGAATGGGGTTAAATACACATGAAAAAAACTTCACAATATATTTCACAGCAAAAATAATATTTAATCCGATTAATTTATTTTAGCAGTAGATAGACGCACCATCCTGATCAAATGGATAACATCTAAAATGTTCAGCATTCTAGATCCAAGCTATACAACTCTATCAATGGAAGTCCAAAAAATATGTGCATAGCTATTTTAGGGTCCATTTCACCCATAAAAATATACATATTGACCTTACTGGAAAACATTTCATGAATATTAAAATAAGATGTGTTGTACATCGCCTACCGAGATGGTCAGTGCTGATTCCAAGGATAAACATCAGCCTATGCCCCACTATTAATGATAAATACATTCATTCTAGATTGAAAATAGGTCATATAAATGTAATATTACTCATTTATTTCACAAATATGCAAAAATATATAATTTTAATAAAAAACATTCATCCATTTCATTTACACAATTTATTTCTAAATAATGATAATTAATTTGAATAAAATACATTTAATGAAAAAATAGTGTTGTATTACATATTATAATATAATGTACAATTAAAAACAGTTTTCTTACCCGCACATAGTTACCCATAAGAAGATGATTATTTGTTAAAGGTGTTCTCAAAATGTTCCACATGGCACATCTAAAGACCAGAATTTACTATTAAACATTCCTAATTGTTTTATAGACACTGTGCAAGCTATTTCCCACCCCACACACAATTATAAGAACATTCATGGACATTACATGGTTACTAAAAGTAGTTCATGCTTACCGCGCAATAGCTAAAAAGCCTCTAAAAATTTATAACTCGACCAACCAAATACCAAAACTCATATTTGAGGTTAAAAATAATTAAAATAATTAATATAATAAATATTTCAAATTCAAGGTGGGGGTATTTACATATTTTATCACTTGATGTTGTTCTATAAACATTTATATTATTATTCACTTGTGTTAATGATACATTAGTGGTTTCCTACGTTGTTTATACTCACATCATTAATGAGGATCATGATTCACATAAGGTCTATATGATTGGGGATCCTCCCATGGGAACTAAGCCATTGTATATATGAGAACCTGAAGAGAATGGTAGACAAGAGGATATAATTTATAAAATGGTTTGTTTTTTATTGAATCTATTTTTTATACATCATGGTTTCCTTTGATATTTACAATACAATTGGTTGGTATTCCTGTATGCTATATTGATAAAATGTGGTTTTATATCATTTTATCCATGTTATTGAAAAATTATTAATATTTATTTCATCCATAGGAATATGGGTTGATTATATATAATTAATTTAAGGACCTCTAAAAACATGTATTGATCTTGGAATGCACCACTATATTGACGAATCATATATATGTGGAGGTAGACACTGGTTCTAGTAACACTACTCCTCAAACCTGGTTGTTCACGTTAGGGAAATAAAAAATGTTCTCCGTGAAATCATTTATCTATTTAAATGATTTGAGTTATTGATTATAAAAAGATTGGATATTTGGTACTTGAATAGTGTGTTTCTGCTTCTAGATGTCTTTACTACATTTAATGGAACAAACCATTACTACAAAATGTATAATTGTGATTATTAATTATGGGATTACAATTTCATATTGGTTATGATGAGTTTTTAACTATATATTATCGGATTTGGGTGTGTTAAAACATCATGAGTAGGCATTTCAGATAACATTTCATTCACCTATTTATTATTCATTAACATAGTTTTAAATAACTTTAAGAAAATTATATTCTATCATTTGTGGATAGAAAATATTTTTGTTGAAATAAGAATTATTACTGTGTGATGCTGACTTGTATTCTTTTATAAATTTATATAATCATTATTTATGTACTAGATACATGAAATAAGTACTTCAGTAACATAAGATATTATTTTTTATAACGATTGGAATCATCTTAGGAAGTGTCTCTATGATGTTGTTATTAATTAAAATCACAATAAAAAAAGATGTTCAAATTTTTAGTGTAGCTATTTATGAATTTCCATTGGTTCAATGTATAATTTAAAATAATTCCACCACTAATATATCTTATTGGAAAACCAATGTAAGATGATTAAGATATTCTCACAGTGATACATTTTCCAACAACACCTCTTGATATGAACAATGACATAACATAGAATGAATCAAAATTTTGTTCAATAATCTCAAGACTAGTGCATAATTTGGAAAGATTTTTTTGGATAGTTCATGTTAAGTGAGAAGAGAACACATTGGTAGGATAACTATAGTTGAAATTGAATATGATTTCAATTTACAATAACCAGGGTTATTTAGGAAATTGTTTCCCCTAATGATAATTGTACTGATCTTGAGAAATTAATGTGGTTTTATTGTTGAGAATACTGTAGAGTAGTTTGTCGAATTGGATATAAATACACATATTCATTCAGTACCCACTAACATATGGTTGTGCAGGATGAATAACATTGGTAAAGATGATGTTTTATCATGGGAGTTTAGAAAGGAAAAATATTTCATTGTGTTTTTTAATATAATGAATTTGGGAAAATAAAATGAATTCATTGAAAAAATAGAGAGAATGGTGGGAATGACACAAAATTTTAATCATTTTGTTGAGTTGATAAGTTTTTATCCACTTGTAGATAGTAATAATTTATGGAAATCATATTTTCTCAAATTGGTGTATTTTCAATGATTACAATGAATGTGTGTATTATCGACATGACCACATGCCTAGATATACATCTAATGAACATATTAAATGAGAATTGTTTATATGATGATAATATATAATTAACTATTCAAAAATTTTTTGGACCTACTTTTGGATAATTGAGTTTTTTTATTGGTTCCCCATGTAATAATAAAAATAGTGAGGTTGAGAAGATGTTCTGAGTTGGTGATAAGAATCTAGAAATATATATGTTTATTCTAATTAATCAATAATATGACTTATACCATGGTTTATTAACTATTTAAATATTTTTTTCTACCCCAAAAATTTCATTGATTCATAAATGAGGTGTCCTGGGTAGGTTATTTCGCAAAAAAAAAACAATATTTTGATTTATCAATTTTTTATTTGGTTCTCATATTATGGTCTATAATAAGTATAATTCAGTGGAGATTCTTGGGGGACCTTAGTAGTTATATCATCTCATTATATGAGTGTTGGGATTCAAATTAGGTATTGATTCTCAATAGTAATTACAACTTCTATATGATTTTATAAATCAGGAGAAAAATGAATTATAGATTAGAGGATATAGATTTGATGTTGGTAGAGTTTACATAGGGTATAAAAATCTAGATAATGGTGTCGAGGTTCCTCTAAGTGTTTTAGGAACTAGATTTACTACATCTTTTTTCATTAATTCATAATTTCTTTTTAGATCTCCTTATTAATTTATATATTGTCAATTACATTCATAGATATTCTCTACTAAATATAATTTCACTTAATTGATTTTTATGTGTACTACTCTCGAAAATAGAATAATAATTAATAAAATATACATTTAATTTATTATAGTGGTTTCATGAAATGGAAATTTCTAGGACTTTCTGTCTTTAGATATGACAAAAAATATTATACTCTTTATTTAGACTATTGAAACCATTATGATGATTGTTTCAATTTTTATCAATGATTTGTAGAGTTTACATCTCTATAAGGATATAAACACTTCCTAAAATATGAATAGGATCAAGGAGTAAGAATTTTGATATCACATTATAGTTAAATTAGAACCATTACTTATCTAGTTTAGGGAATAGTTCAAATATAATATTACACATAAACTCCATCTACATTCCCTCATTTTATTATTTTATTCAGGTATATTATTTTATATGATTTAATATTATAACCTCAAAAAATAGAAATTTGTTTCAAGATTGAACTTATACCAGATGGACTATATTGATACCACTTTTAAAAATGGATCCAACTGAGATGGTATAGTTGGTAGCACATATTGAATAATATGATTAAACATATCTTATTCATTCAATATCATAATTTTTTGGTGACTCTATTTTATTTTCAAATTAGTAATGTATTTTCCAAAGGATATGTGTAAATTACATAATATTGAATTTGGCCAAAATGATGAACTAGTATCCATTTCTATTGATCAATATTTTTTTGACAAGATGAGCGGATTGTATAGGTTAAAAAAATAGTTCTATGATAATTATATCACCAATATCATCTCTAATATGTGGATATTATAATGATGGTATTTTTGTGATAATATTAGTAATACTATTGTCTTGTAATGTCATAGGGTTGAGGGATAAAATTGTGGTGTTTCTAATCCTTGTAAAATAAATTCTTCAACCATTAATGGTTTAAATAAAAAAAATTAGTTTTCCAAACATATTTTTACATTTATTTACTTAATGATAACATGATAGTAATTTTGATATACTATTTACTAAACTTTAACCACATCGACATTATGAACATACATTTCTACTTTCACTTATGAATCTAATTGGTATGATTTCATGGGAATGATATTTGTGGGTGTGGTTTTTTTCCTCAATGTGTTATGGTGATGGTTGTTTTTCAGGGCTCATTCCAAGGAATATATTTTGAGGTCATATATTTCTAGAGTATGTCACTTACAAAAAATTTTCATTTGCGACTTATCCCAATTGGTTACACTTATTATCACATATTCAGATAAGGGGTAAATATATGAGTAAATTGACCAATATAAAAAGAAATTGTTATAACTAATCAAATGGATAAAAACATCATTGATTATAATTATGAAATAATATTTTATTGGTTATGTAGTATGTTGTGGTGTCTAAATAGTTGGTTTATGTGTTATTTTTAGATAAAATGATATGATAGATTGCTATATATCCCTTTAGATACAAAATCATTATAATGATAACCCAAACCATATACTAGAGTTTTATTATATTTTTCATAAAATGAAATTAGGTAATTATTATCAAATTGGTGAGTGAATGGTTTTCTATTCATACCACGAATGAATATGATGTATTTTATCATATTGACAAATTGTTTTATAAGAGGCATTTTGTCTTGTGTCATGATACATTTGATTAATAATGTAATATTACACATGAAATTTTAATATTTTTTATAGATTTTATTATTTTGAATAGATTTGAGTTATGATATCATATATTACAATAAGAGTGTAGGTTTACGAGTTCAATCATTAATATTAATTGTTGGACGTATAAAGAGCAAGAAAATGAATCTTGTGAAACCATAGATATCACATCATCCCTTAATGATCTGGTTAATCCTTAGTGATGTATTGATAATGAATTTATGGTTATATGATATTAGTTTTCCTAAAAGTATATTTTTCAAAGATGATATTTATATGATAATTATGCTCTTTTTTATAGAATTAGTTCCCATATCATTGAGAGATGAATTCATAATGGATTCATATTCTTTAAAACGATTGGTGAAACTAGAATCTATAAGTAATTACAGTGATATATGATGAATTTTATGGTTTCTTTGAATTAAATGTTATTGAACAGGGTTCAAATCTCATTCACTAACGCATATAGAATAAATATGCAACACAAAAAAGACGTTGGATTTCCTCATCTTATTATTATACCTTTTAGAGTGTTGTGTGGAACTAGTGGGCATTGGTAGAGATACTACAAAGATCCTATCTAGTTAGTATGTAGTTTGGGTTGTCATTGGTTGTATTACAAAAGATTAATATTTAAATATTTTTGGGAAAAATAAATTCATGAAATATTTTGGTAGGATGTGAATTCAAGTGATATTTATGATAGAAATAGTTCTTATGACTATCATCTTTGGTAATGAATCTCACTTTAAAAAGTGATTTTATAATGTCCTTCGAAAAGGGATGATGTAATTTTATTTTTTGTAAAATACATTACCAACCAAACGATATCTATTCCAAGAGGGTGAACCATTTTTTTAGAATACTCTATGGTTTTGTGGGATATAATTTTTTGCAACATGGGATAATAATATTCTATTGGTAGAGTATGAATATAAAAATATTTTAATTATTACATTGAGATGTATCAATTAATGGATCATTATGGTCATCCATATCATTCTCCATTATATCGGTATTTTGAAAAAAAATTAGTATCCTAGATGGCTATATTGTAAAAAACAATTAAAATGGTTTATTCCCTTTGGATATAGATGACTACCTCTAATTGAAGGCATGACTCGTATAAATATCAGTAATGGGGTCCACTAGAGTTCAACATGGGTGACTGAGATTTCATTCATGTATAACATATATGTGGAATTTAATGAGGCATAGGTTATGAAAATTACCACTAATGATTATGGGACCATTCAATACATAGAAATATATCCTGACTATAGCTTTGCTATCTGATATTCCTCTCAAAATTCAATTTATTAATTATGTATTTCCTGTTTCAATATAGATATTATGTGATTAAATAATCATATGTGGTAGAATTGAATGATATGGAATTAGGTACTGATTCTTTGTTTAAGTAATCTATTGTGTATATCATTGATCTGAGTAAAATAGTAATGGACTAGAAGAAAACACCTAATAGATTAGTTTTTTATACACATGACTATACTAAAAAGGCAATGTGTTTGTGGGAATACGATGTTAAATCAAAATGGCATAATAATATTTAATTTTTTCACTAGAGACACTTGTAATGTATTTTTTCATTATATGGGGATAATAAAATGGTCTTGGTCATTACAATTGTTTGATTACTTGTTATTAACATTTCATTATGGGTTTAAGAGTTATTAATTATTTTTGTGTTGTCCATGGAAGTATTTTGATATACTATGGATATCATGGGTGTAGATTAAAGAGATTATAGTTTGAAAATGATTATTATAAACAATTTGGATTCTTTATGTAAATTTTTTAATGGATACCATTGGGACAATTGGGTTATCACTATTGTTTCATCTTTTTCAATGTTCTTTCGACCTATCAATTGATATAACTAATTTTTAGATATTGTATCCTTCACATTTGTTTCATGAATTGGATATCCATGTATTGAAAACATATAAAAATAATTTATTAATCTAGAAATTATTATTTTAACACAATGCCTCCCTAAAATAGATATGCACGCTCCTACACTAGTTTCACTGAAAAAAAGGACTCATATTGTTATTCATATTGAAATACATCCCTATTTAGACCAATTAAATTCTATATTAGGACATCAAACCTAGGTATATTAATGTTTGTGATATTTTTTAATAAATTCATATTGTTCATGTTATATAGAATATCTTAACCAAATTGAGGACAATATATCCATGATGACATTCTATATGTTGGAATTACTACATTATCTAACAGGAATCCATCTTCATTTTCATTAAAATTGTACGTTTAAATCATTTTTTGTCCTGTTCTTCTTCAGATACATCTTGATATATTAATAAAATTATATCCCACTAGCTATGTCTAAACTAATTTCCATCCTTTATATGTTATTCCACTATGATAATCCATCATGGACCCTTATGAGATGATATGGTACATGTTATAGAGATTTTTTTCATTAAAATTATTTAGGTAGTGAACCATGATGGTTTTATTCAATAAAATTAAAATATGATTTCAAATTACATGATATGATAATTTACTAAAAAATTATAATATTAAATATTTTTTTAAATTTTGTGTCTGTAATATAATTCCTATATTTATATGAAATTGTTTTATGTGTGTGGGGACCATAATTATTCTATTTATATGGTATTAATTTTTAAATGTTTAAATGTCATGAATATTCTTTATAGAAATTATATATTTATATATATGTATCTGTGTCTATATGTCTGTGTGTGTGTTTTTGTTTGTGTGTTTCTTGATGTGTTTTTGTATGCCATATATTTCATCTTCTAGGATTAACATTAATTGGTATACCACTATCTCTTTTTTAATCACTTATAAGGAAATGTGCATGTCCTCTCACATATGTTTCTAATTTTGGGGTCTTGAATGATAGTTTCAAATGAATGATAATCATTTTTTTGACATGAAAACGATAGTGATGTTTTTAGTCGTTGTGGAATAACATGAGATAATGTGTGGGGTATAATGCTTTGATGGGATAACATGATGAATGATGGACTGTTATCCTTGTATGTAACACACACATATATATATATAATGGGAATTAATAAAATATATCTTAAGTTATCCTCCAGTATATAGTTGAGGAATATAGGTCCTTTGTTTGTGATTGTATGGATTGTGCACAAATATATTATATATAATCATTTCATATTGAATTTTAATTTTAATAATTACTTTCACTTTTTTATAAATAATTCAATTATTTTATATATTAATTGGTGTTTCACTATTGGGATCAATCTCACTCCCTATTTTCATATCTCGTTTAATGTATATACTTTATAGTTTGAGATCCATTTAGGGGATTAGGGACTATGACAATAGGATAGTCCAGTGGATTCAGGAAAAATTATATAGTGCTATTAGACATTGGTTTTTTCATTATGGTGTAAATTTTTATTAGCCATATGTTTTTAATCTATTTTATGACATAAAATTGGTTGGATGTCATGATTTACATATTGAATCAATATTATATTAGGTCATTTTATTCCATTGAATTGATTTTATATTTTTATGTATCAATATCACATGTATAATAATTTTCAGGTTATTTGTATTGGTGGAATGGTATCCCATTGTTCTAATTGGGACTCTTTCATGTATTCGGAAGCCCCATTAAAATGTGGTGGTGTATATGATGTATGTTCACACAATATCCCAAGCCCAAATGATTTAGTTTAAGGATTAATAATATCCTTTCTTAAAATAATGATTCTTTAATATACCCTTAATTATATTTAGTAACATGGGAAGATACCTAATGGTTTGAATATGATTATAGGGGTTTTTAAAAAAGATATGTTTACATTTTTATTATATTAATTTAAGATAATAACAATTGAAAATAATGATTTCCTTATAAATTTAATCATATATGTTTCTAATGTAAACTAGTTGTGTATAAATTTTTTTATATAAACAATTATGACATTAAAACTGAATAATACAAATTTCCTATCTTCTTTTAGAATTATGCAACATTTTATCATCCTTGTAAATAATTAATAAATAACATGATTTCTATATGAACAAATTAGTATTTTATAATAATTATAAATCAATGGTTTTATATTTCACTTCTTACACACCTATATGTAAAATAAATATATTTAATTGAACAACACATAACCGTTGTTGTATCATATTTTTCAATGTGGAGAAATTATTTTGGTTATGTAGGATTAATGATAATGGTTTATTTCTAAGACATGATAAATAAAAAATAACTGTCATGATTTATTTACCAGATGATATCAAATATTTCATTATTATATCAACATTCATGTTGATACCAAATCAAATATTGGATAGTAAATAAAATTTGGACATAATAAATTATTATATGAACTGAAATATTCTCCATTCCATTCATAATTGATATCAATAATTTTCATAAAAATCTATTACATTGTTTAATATTGTCATTTTATATGTAAGAAAAATACATGTCTGAGGACCCTTGGTGTATTGTGTCATCAGAGAATAGAAAATAAATATTAATATTCAATCAATGATCCTTAACATCTCCTAAATGATCACACATCATATTAATATTCATATGAATACGCTAAAAAAACATTTATATATTTTGGATAATAGAAAAATATGAAAGGATGATCTCTGATTATTAGTAAGGGTATACATGATAGTTAAAAATAGATGATTATATGAAATGAGAAGAAAAAAATTATATTTTGAAATCAGGAATATAATATGAAATTTTTAAAAAATCGTTTATTATTCATAAAAATAGGTCAATGCATGAAAACATGACCTTCAAAAATAAACGAATCAAAAGGTTGAGATATCATTACTAATCAATTATAATCAACATTTTCAAATCATGACTTTAAAATGCTTTCATCAAAATGATTCCACATATCATACATATAAAAATGATAATAAATCCATTTTATCTAAAATGACCATAAAATATTAGGGGATTGTAAATTAAAAACATATACCCATATCATATGGTATATGGAATCCTTAGATGAATCTCATTTTTGAAATTATTCCCTATTAGTTTCCCATAATGGATCCTCTAAACAGTTTTTTTCATATAGTCATCAAGGACATAAACATGTTTATTTTTATTGTCTAATTAGATATTAAAATTTACTCTATTAATTAGAGGGATGGAAACTATTAGGACAACCCATTACATAATGAATACATTATTAATATTATTCCTAGAATAATAAAACATTAATCATTTCATAAAATATTATCTCTTGCAAAAAAATACATTATCATAAAAAATTTATATATTAATCATAGAAATAGAAAAATAAAATAAATAAAATCCATAAACATATCATCATCAATGTAAAAAAACATACAGAGAAAGAATTAGGATGGTATGGTTGGACAATATCCATAGTAAAACAAAATTATCCTAAAACTATGTTACAAAATAAGAATGATTTGATTATTATATTATTGTATTATTTTTTTAGGAACATACACATTTTATTTTGAATCCAATAAAAAAACATCCAAAATATAAAGGTAAAATGTTTCTTTGATAAATACCATTGAATGTTCTAATATTTGATTCTATTAATTTAGGGGTTATTAAAATGGTAAATTTGTATCATGATTAGTATGCTAATAAAATTATCCTTCCAAATATACTATAGAAATTAAAAATACCTTCATTCATTAAATAACAAGAAGGATCCTTTAATAAATGTTAAATTAAAACATCCATACTAATAAATTTATATAATCACTATAAAATAATATTAATAATTTTGAATGAAAATTGGGTTATACATGGACACGGATAAAATGGAATTATTAATGATGATAGAAATAGTTATGTGATTCCTTAAAAATATTCAATTACTCTATTGAGATCATTTTTAGATTGAAAATAATTAATAACATTAATTACCAATATATAACTATTATAAAAGTTAATGAAATTTATTTATTTGATATGAATTATATAATTAATCAATGTAAATTATCTCAAAAACTATACAAATTAAAATTGAATAGAATCATAAACCACATTCCTGTAGTCTTGAATTTCAACATAAAAGTTTTAAACTCATATATTATAAATATAGATTTATTAGGAATTAATTCTAAATGAATCATCATACTTATTATACAACATTTTATATAACTATAACATGTTATCATCCATTTTTGAAAAACATGTTATTAAAAGCACTATTTCATGATATTACAACTATGTTTCACGTCCATGTTTCAGTTCCTCGGTCCAAATACTCAAATATTCATAACAATTATGTCATCTCAACAATGATATTCATGATATAAATAATATAATTTTTACGTATATATATTTTTGAAAATTTGTAAATTTTTTAGATTGTAAATGAAATTGAATCACTCCCACGGTTTATAGGTTGTACGTACTCATGAATGTAATTTTTAATTATTTAAAAATGTAACACAGTAATTGTAAATTAAATTTAAAATTTAAATATCAATTATTATATAATATATATAATTTACATTCAATAAATTAATTCATATCACATTTCACAAAAACTTTGTGTGAAAAATAAATAACATCACTTTATTGTTGTGGTTGTCCAATCAAACACATGGGAAAATTTATCATATTTCAATATATTGGATGAATTTGGATTATTGTATGTAATATTTCGAGATTCATGTGTATGATTTTTATATATTTTATAACTTATTTTAAGTATCAACTGATGAGGAAATTTTCAATTAGAAGGCCTTGTTTTCTAGAAATAAATGTTTGAAATATAATAAATATATTAAGTATCACACATGTGATGTATTATTGAAAAATTTTAACAAACTATAATCATGTGTCTATATCAGAAATATCAGAAACTGTTTAGATTAAAATGATGGTTCTACACTATGTGCCACATAACCATGGTCTATGAAGGTCATTTTTGGAAAATTCATTTTGGGTGTGGATATGAATAAAATAATATAAATATTTTATTTTATTTCATGTTTGATGATGTAGAAATTAAAATTAATTAAATAGATTGTCATCTCAGAATCCTAGGTTAACAAGAATCACCCTTGAGATTTTTTAGAAATGTTGGGATGACCATTTAGATAATTATCTAAAGATATTGAAGAAAAATAATGGTCCAATGAACAGAGCACCACATAATGAATATATCTCACAAATGAAAATGGAACAACCCCATTCATCGACATTGATCAATCCAAATCAAGGAAGGTAGAGAATTTATATTTGAATCTTCCTCTTTCTTATTTTCTATAATGAATTTGGATCAATCACCCATCATATTGATCTGTAGATTGTGTTTATTGTGGGAGGATATGCTTTTCATGGTTTAGTGGGAGAATATAATTGTAATTTTATTATTTAGATTATCATTAATAAGTAAAAAATATCAATACTGTTAAGAAAATCAATCTTGGATCATTTCTTTAATATTTTATTGTTATTTTCTCATATTTTAATTGTTCATTACATTTGTTCCTCATTTGGAGCACATCTTGAATAATCTTGATCAATTGAATTTCAAAAACCCTTTTATTAGGACAAATATCCAATATCGTAGATACGGGATTAGCACCAAATGAAAAAGGTTTAATGGTGGGGTAGGATATATTTAGAATAAAATGGACACCTGATTTTGGGTTTATTCATGTTCTTCAATCAAAAATATTGAAAAAATATTGGATCCATTTTCTAGTATTATATGACAACCGAATGAACTATTTGATAAGGGGGAGGCTTAAAAGATTTGGGATCTTTAATGTTTTGGTGAAACGATCATTGTATCAATGGACTATGGAACCCAAACAAATGTTGGGGAATATACGGGAGTATAAAATCCTTGAACAATATGACATCTATTCTGAATCTACACACCATGTCAGACACCCTATGTGGCTGCTAGGGTTTCTGGAGGATGTTAAACATCACACGGTATGTGACCCCTAGTAACATGGCTTTGGTCTCACACAAGTTTCTTAGAGATTATTTTGTATTGTACATGGACATGGGGTGGACTACACATGTTGGATAATTTTTACTATTCCCACATATAAACACTACATAATCCATGTACACAGTCTATGTAATTTTCTAGTTTATAAGAAAATGTACACAGTTTGGATCCATGTTCTCAATCATATGTAAACTTCACATAAATGTTACATTTCATGTATACTAAAAAACATAGATTTATTACATATATATTTTACATGAGTATGACTCAGGGACAAGTGACATGGTGTGTGACACCATCAACACATTTTATATTCTTTTATACATGTCTTAGATTACATTTACTCCATTACATGGAAAATATTTCTTTTGGTACATTCCCCTTATCATTTCCCTAATGTTCGGTATTTAGTCATCTCTAATACCAAGGAATATGATCCCTCTATCAGGACATCTTTGATAGAGTCATCAGAATCCCTCGGAGAGGCATTGATTGAGATCATGTATTCATTATTATTCTCTAGTTGGATAACTTGGTACTATCATGAAAAACACTACAAGGTATTTAATCCACTCCTTAGTAGGTTAATCCAAAATTAGATCGTAGTATCACCCCATGGATGTGGTTGTGTTCCACATAAGTGTATCATACTATCATTAGACTATCTGTGTGTTATTTCACATAATGGGAACCCATGAGATGTACCTATAAGAAAGAAATCCCCATATCTATCATACTCATGAGTGTTCTCTCTCTAATGTGTTCTTTGTGGACTATTCAATCATGAATGATAAGTTGGTATATTATGATTATGACAAACCTTTAGAATACATATTTTTTAGTATATTTGGATATTATTGTTATATGATTTTTAGGTATATACATGTGTATATCTGATAGTATTTCAATTTATTTTTGATTTTTGGATTTGCGGTGTCCAAAAGAATATTTATATACTCACCCAAAAAGAATTTTTTCAAATATGTGATATTTTCAATGTAGAAGATAAAAATTTTCAACGGACTGTTGTTTTTAAACTCAATGTGGTGGGCTTTCATATTTCTTATTTACTATCACTTACATCATGTAGTACACTAGTTAATTGATTTAGATATATGAATTAATTTTTTTATGTTATTTTTACAATTTATCGTTGTATATGCTTGGATATGTGTGACTGTGTGTGTGTGTCAGTCTAGGTACATTAGGTAATGTCTCCCATGTTTGTGATATACCTTCTGGATGATAGTCCCCAACCCCTATTTTATAGGAGGCATGCTTCGGGAGTCATGAAACATACCCCACTAGGAAGGGTCATGAAATGGTAATAACATAATAATAATTAAAATTAATTACATTTTACTTATTGGGTAATTATATAAAATTTTATAAAAACAATATATATGTGGAACATTAAGAAATTAAATTTAACTCATTTAGAATGAGTTATAAATTGTTTTTTTTAATGTATTTTGTTTAAAAGATTAATTTTGAAATGCTAGTGTAATTTAAATACAATAAGGGATATGATATGAGGTAGAATTATAGTAAGATAGTAGTTTCGGCATTGGATAATATAGAATGTTGAATGGGTGTGTGGAATTGTTTAGGATAGATGAACTATTATAAGAAATGAGAGTTATGGTGTTAGAATTATATAGAGTATTAATTTAATATGACTTTTTCTTAGTAAAATGGATCCAAATTGATATATTTCAAATTTTGGATAATAATAATTTGAAATAATATTATCCAATAAAATATGAGATTTTTTTCACCATTTTCTCTTATTTTTATCCCGAATTAATCTTTTAGAAAATTAATATAAAATTAATTCATTATAATCATTTTGTGAGAATAATCTAATAGTGAGCGGAAAATTCTCTCATATATAGAATATGTTTTCTGATTTAAAAATTATAAAAAAAATTATGGATATAGTAATTTAATAATTATACCACATTTAAAAATAAATTAATTATTAAAAAATATCAAGAGTGATAATTTTTTATCTTTTAATTGAATATGAAATTGAAAATAACATGATAGAAAATGATTTCAAATTTAATCATGTTTATATTTATTCATATTTTGTTATCAAAATAAATTCCTAGGAAACTACATGTCCTAAAATAAAATTTAATTTTAGTGATATTTTTTAATAATTTACTTGATTTTTCACCATCTTGGTGAGGAAATTTTACCATTTCATTATATTTTTAAATAATTATTTCAAAACAAAAAATAAAAAATAAATTTCAATTATAATAATTCAAATTATTATTTCAAATAATTATTTCGTATAAAACTATATCATATTATATCACCAACAATATATATAAATTATATTAAGAATAATAATGTGAAATAATTACTTTATCATTTTCATAGATATTATAAAGGACATAATCTACGTTAAATTTTATATTAATGTAATATTTCTAATAATTAGATTATTATATTTTGTATATACTCATTATATGAATAAATTAATGTGTTTTAATGAATTCAATGGTTTATCAAATTAGTTTTAACCCAAGTTAGCCTATTTTCCTTTAATCACCGATAAAAACATTCAACGATATAAATTTAATTTTCATTAACCTAAAAGTACCATATATATGAAATATGGGAATACCTATTCAAAATACGTAATACAATTTTCATAATTCAATATCAATAAATTTATAAATTAGTTTATGATAAATTTAAAAAACACAACAAACACTAATTTTTTTATGAAAATGAAATGTATGAATAAGAAATTATTTTATACCAAATTAATGAATTAAATTGATTAGAGATATAATTGTATGATTTATAAAAATATAAGATAAATAATGTTACAATGAATCCATTTTTGAAAAAAATGATGTATATGACTGCTCGAAACAAGGACTGCATTTTAAATAAAAAATAGTATTATATATTTATTTATTATAAATTTTTTATTTTAATAAAAATATAAAAACCATCCCTATGATAAAATTAATATACAAATATAATTCATGATATCATATTTCATCCAATTTTATTTTTAAATTATCCAAAAAATTATTTTCATATTCTCATTTTAGATGTAATAAATAATTATTTGGATTAAAATTTAATTTTTAAATGAAAAATTGCTTCCTTAAATAATAATAAATTATTTATTAAAATTTTATCAATAAATTATTATATAATATATATTGTATATATATTTATTTCATAAATATTTTAATTAAATTCAAACCCACCAATTTAAATAATTTTATATACTTGAGAATTAATAATAACATTTCAATACTATAACATGGTTGGTTTAAAATAAATGTTTCAAGTAAGGAAACCGATCAAAATTATAAAAATTATATATTGAGTTCTATAAAATAAAATTTTAGGGTTCTACAATCTTCATCCTATAAAATGAACTTCCTTACAACTTTGGACACATTGATAAAAATAATTGATGATATTTTGTTTCATCACATTCTCAACATCCCATATATCTTACTCTACTGATTGGTTTCTGAAAAAAAAATATAGAACATGTTAGTTTAATTTTATCATATAACATTCTCTATATGATCTAAAATCACTATAGGTTGTTTTAAAAAGATAGATATTTCCATGTTTTTATGAAATCTATGTTCAGTACATGTGATGTATCGGGATTATTCTTTTTCTCGAGAGATACATTGAACAATAAATGAACTTAAGAGATATTTGGAGGAAGTTGAAAATGTTATACTACAATCACAAAGTGATATTGTTATTTGAAGTGGTCGTTATTCATTTGAATCAATTTTCCAAAATTTTCTAACCTCACTTCCTCCTTCTAAAGAGATATTCACAGTACTATATTACGAAAACATAGAACTATTCATCTCCCCTATGATTTTTATCATATTTTTAATTAAATCAGTGTTAATATAATGTAATTCTAAAATTATCTTACCATAAAAAAAATATTAATATATGTAGGGTCTCAATAGAGTGAAATCTTAAATATTTTCCAAGATTGTATATTTTTTATAGTTCCTATCTTTGTGTGAATTCATAAGGATCCATAAAAATAATCATGTGAATGTTATTATAGAAATTAAATTACACCAAAAGAAGGTGTTTGATTTTTCTAGATTAAAAACCCATAAATTAGTATCTCAATATAACATCTACAGATTGACTGGTAATTATATACTGAAAATATAACCATGGATGTGTTTATGTACTGAAAAAAACTATGTAATCATATCATGAAAATTTATTCATTGTAACATCAATTCAAAAATAAAATCATTATATCATATAAAATAATGGCGTATTCCATACTATCATTGCTATCTAATAATTTATATCATAAAAATCTAATGAAGTGTGAATTCATCTATAATTTATATGGAGTGTGAGGAATAAATAATATTCTTAAATATAACCAAAATAGAATTGTATAGTATACATGTTTTGTGAAGTATAAATATTAAATCCCTGTCAATGTTTTTCAATTTACATACATTTATTTTTAATGAGAATAACATCCGTTTTTAAAACTCTATATATCACTATTAACATTCCAACATACCAGATATAGAGATACATGCTTAACAATATACTTTTTCAAATTGTCACACCTTATCATTATTATCATTTATCTATTTATTCTATTAAATTCAGTCAATTGGGTACATTATTGTTCATCCTATAATATATAAATAAGAATAAGTCACTCATAATAGATATTTTTTCTTACCATCCATGGAAATTTATATGGGATCTATATATAGGTTTTGAATCAGGGCCTATAATCATTTGTAATATTACAAGGGTAATAACATGGATTTCATGAATAAAATTTCCACAAAACATCAATATGATGTGTACAATAACATTTTATGCAATCATCAGACCATTATGAGAATTCAATACGAACTCAAAATGTTATCATGATATTTTAATTTGATACCCATGGAAAATTTATAATATTTAAATTATTTGGAACATCCTGAATGAAATATGATTAGATCGATTTTATAGGGGATGAAAGACACATTATTCACCATGTCAATCTAATAACATGCATTGGAAGTCAAAATTGCATGATATTTTAAATTTCTTATTTAATTATATTATTTTGAGTATTTTAATACATAGAATGGATCATATTAACTATTTAGTGGGAATAATGATTACAATCCTTACAATTAATGATTTGGTTCATGGGTGGTTAATTTTTTTGTTATTATATCTCCTTTCCTTACATTAATGAGAATATTCAAATTCTTTTGAAATTCATGATATTTATTAACCACATTTACTAAAAGAAATAACAATAGAGGTCCATTTATTCCATGAAATATCTATTTATATCAATAATTAATGCATATTGTTGGCTGGAATTTCATTCCTTATAGAGATATATTCTAGTTTTCATAAGTCTCGATTGGTCATTTCATTTGAAAACCATGTGAATGGTAAGAATTAAAAATTTAAATTTCAAACATGATCACATATCTATTGATTTATTCCTAACAACAAAGATCTAATATTGATAACTCATTCAAGATGATTTATTTTAATCCACAAAATTGTAAATTAATATTTTATTCTGAAAAATTATAAAACCATAATAATACAGAACATGTCTCATAAGAAATTCAGAAAAAATAACAGATGGAATTATTAACATTTTTTATAATCTAAAGAAATTAAATTTAAATTTTATAATAGTAATAAAATCAATATATGTATTCAAAACATTCTACTTAATCTCATTAATTTCTTGAATTTTATTTCTTCCTTCATCATTATATTTCTAATATGGGTCCACTAGTGTTATTATTCACCTACCAAATGATAACCCACATAGATACCTATTTCATTATATGATAATATGGGATATAAAATTATTTTACCAATGATGTTGACCAATCAGCCATCCAAAAATTTATTTAAAACCACACTAATTGAAGTTGAATGATTCCTCATTAAGGTTTTATAGTGAATTTTAACCTTTTTTATAGTTTTGATGTTCTTCATAATTTTGGTTATAAAAAAGATGCCTGAAAAGAGAAACAATATTCATTACTATATATTCAATTTCATTTAGTTTTTCTTTTGTATAATCAATGAATCTCTATAACAATCATTTTTCGCATGATTTATTCCAGTTCCATCCAATGAATAAAATAAAAATTATAATTATAAGAATTATTCTATAATAATCAGATTGTGTGATCATATAATAATGAAATATTATTAATATGATGTTTAAAATGAGATTTATTCATCACAATTTATAGGATCCAATCTTTATCCTTGGATTTGAAGAGTCATTACCAAAACATTAGGATGTTTCAGTACTAATTGACTATTACCTAGGGGTTTCACAAATGTTTTTTAATAATCATCTTATAATATTGGCTACATATATACTCTGATACTAAATGTAGATCCATATATTAAATATAAAAATATTACGTGTTTTTAGATATATATTCAACACATTAAAAAAAACACTCACATGGAATATAATGTAATATCAATTTTGGTGGCTAGAAATGAAGGGTATTTAACATAAACCTTTTTTATAAACAAACAAAATAATCTATAGGACATGGGGAAATGAAAAAATAATAATTGGTAATATGAGATTGTTAGTACTGGTAATCCTTGGAGATAACAATCTATGATCATTTCAAAAACATTCTATGCATTATTTTATAAAAATTTTAACAAAACATATATTGTTCATAACTAATCAATCGTGGATCATAAATACGATTAATGGAATAAGCAATTATCATATTAAATGACATGAATCATATAATTGAGATACCGTCACAAATAAAACTTGAACCACATATTATTATACAATTTATAAACAATTATAATACTGTGAAACCATCAAATGTAATTAAATCAATTAATATGTCATGTTTAACCCCAAATACCATCTACCTATTCTGTATTAGATATAAACAAATATTTTACATATCATAATAGATCATGCATCATCAATTATTTCCCTTAGTGGATCAGGCATACCGTCCTCTTTCAAATTATGGATAATTCATATAGACCTATTTATCTATGTTGATTGAGAAGATCAAAATGTTTCCCACTATTATCTCATGAAATAAAAACATTACCCAATACATTAGTGTTTAATATAATTTTATATCAACATATATATTAATTAATATTATAAAATCATTTCCATAGGGTCAAAAAACATTTATCATATCATAATATCATAACACTCCAAAAAAGTGGTATTAAAAAATTTCATAATTCATTAATAGATTAACCAATCCAAAAAATTTGTTTCATAAAATTATAATAATCCTGATAAAAAAGCATGAAAAAAATAATCATGGATAGAATAATTACATCCAATACCATCTAAATCATATTTATCATTACAAGATGTTATCATATACTTAAGATTCTAATAAAATATTACTATTAAATTTATTGAGGAAAAACACATTTCATTTTGAAATATATTATATAAATATACAATTATATTAAGAAAAAAAGCATGTAAAAATTTAAAGGAATCAATAATTATTTGAGTGGCCATGATGAATGGAAACTCAACTTATACTGAGTAAATTAAAACAAATATCCCCCGTAATATTTTTTCAAAATTCAAATGTATATAGTTAATAAAATGAGAGGAAATTTTCATTGATTCTAATTTATTAAAATTAAGATATGTTTATAAATAAATTTAAATAATCAGAGAATAACTCTGATAATTGTTTGTATCACTTTAGTGAAAAAATGCACATGGATAAAAAATTAATGTTTACCAAATAGATAAATAATTATAATTTCTCATAAATATATATATATATATACATTTTATTTCATTATGATATTGAATATGTAAAAAAATTTATAAAATAAAATAATTGTGTAGTAGAAAACTAAATGAATTTTTTATAGAACAATTATATAATATATATTGGAGTTCAATCATAAAAATCCAATATTAAATTATTATTTAAACATATATACATTACAAAAATTATTGTCTTAAACCAAAAAAAAATTATATATAATTAATATATTTTCATTATAAAATTAAATACATACATATGAACATATTTATAATTTAATATTATAATTAATTATTTAATTGTATCACCCATTTATTAATAATTGGATATTTTATTACAATTCCAGTTTAAAAAAAATAGTTTTTCATTAATATTTTGGGATGAAAATACAAGTACATATTAAATTATAATTGTTATATAATCATCATAATATTAATCCTGAAATAAATATCATATATTTTCAATATTTAAAATTTTAAAATCATCTATTCGTGTTAGACATTGGAGATTAATTACAAAATTCATTAAGATGGTAGGTTGTATAGATAAATGAATTATATATTAAAATTTTAATGGATCAAAAATAGGAATGGTACATAATAATATAATATTATAGAATTCAAATAATATTATATATATCATATATTTAAATAAATTAATCCTTATAATCACTTTTGTAATATATAATCAAAACATAGATCACAACACTTCATGGATGTAGTATTTGAAAAATTCTGATGAGCAGCAATATAATTTTATGATGTGTGAGAAGAAAAATAATTATCATTCTCCTTTCATTTAAAAATTAGTTTAGTATATATATTAAATTGAACTAATTATTTTACAATTTTTACCATAGAATTATTGGAATTATAAGTATATTTGAAACTAAAATCTCTTTGATATGATTTATATCAGTTACTTTATATTCATTAATTGTATTAACCCTTTTGAACTGAATGGATGAATTTTTTATAATAATTCATGATATGCTATTTTAATCTTTAAAGGCATTATTTCATTGATTTCATAAGGTAAAATGATTAATGGGTGTAAGAAATAGAGGTGCATTGGTTTCCTATTATAGGTGGAGAAAGTCGGCACAATGAATTACATATAATATTAATTTAAAATACATTAATCATATGAAAATTTAATTCCACATAAATATAAATATAATATAATATAATTTCATATTTAAATAAAATAAAATAATTTTTTTGACATGTTGTGGGATTTTTTACACCTTTATATCATTTCGAACCACCATTAACCCTATTTGTCCAATACTCTAAAATCAACACATCAAGGGTTATAATGATATAATAAAATGAAAATTGTATCATAAATTGGCCATTTTTTTAAACCATATTACATTAACTAATACAATTACCTTTTTAATATCTAGTTATTTTTTTTAAAAAATATTTTAAAAATATTATTACAATTTAGGTAATGTCAAATTGAAAAAATACACTAAATGAATTTAAATGTAAAATATTAAAATATCTATAAGATTATATATTACTATCTAAGAAATTATTGATAATAATATCACTCAAAAAATATATCATTTATGATTTTTTATATCATATTCATTATTTTTATATTTTATCAGAAGAACTATATAATCAATGACTATGAATTTATACAAATTATCTAAGAAATAATAACATAAAAAATATCAACATGATAAGTAAAATTAATTCACCTTTAATATATTCTTTTATAACTTAAGAAATTTTTTTCCTTTCCCTATCAGAATATATTATACATATTAATAATAAGAAAGATACATTTTCAGACTTTGTGTTATAAAAAATAAAAAATGTAAAAATTATTGATAAAAGGAAATAAGTGTATATATTCAATTTTCTGATGAGTCTATCTAAAATTTAATACTAAAATGATATCATTGAAATCGTATTAATAAATTTTCATCCTAATCACATTACTTTTACTCAAATGATTGAATTATATCCTTACAATGTAAAAACAATTTCCCTAGATAATATAATAATTTAACAAATAATATATATATATATACACCAAATTATTTCTCATAATTAACAATATGAAATATTTATAATGATTCAATTTTTATATGTTAATTTTATTAATTTAATAATAAATGGAATCATAATTAAGAAAACATATTTATAAATGAAATTTCATTTGATACAATTTATTCCAAACATATCCAAACACAAGTTCGTTTAAAATGAAGAAATATTATTATTATTATTATAAGATAAGTAATGTTACATTTAATCCATTATATAACTATAAGGAAATTTATAATTGATTAAATCAAAAAAATTATTTTCAATGAAAATCTGTATTTCGTATAATTAAATAGAAAATATAACAATAATTAGACAATTAAAAAATATTTTTCCTTAGTTATTTTTTATAAAATTATATAAAAAATTAATTTTTTTATCAATCATTTATAATTGTTAATTATTCCAGAATTTTTTTCATAATATTATGTTGGAAGAAAAAATAAAACCATTATTGAAGACTACTTCCGCTGGAAATAAGGCTTTTCATAGAAATTGAATAGTTTGCCTTAGACAAATCAGTACATCACCATTATTAAATCGATATCCATAACATTGTAATTCATTCTAGGTTCAACAATTTTTTTCCCTCATAAAATGTTTTCAAGTTAGGAATCACTATTTTTGAACGGCATATAATGGATTAGTTTATGGAATCGGAATCACCCAATAGTTCTATATCTATAGTGCCCTACATTCAAAAGGCAGGTGTTCATTGGGTATTTTGAGTAATGAATAATAATAGCATTCATTGGTTGAGAGGATTGGTGGTCGGTCTCATCACAGCTATTTTGGAGGAATTATTGCATACTCCTAGACACTCTAATAGATTTAAGAAATGTTCAAGACTACTTAATTAATTCGCAATTATGTGGTGGGTCATCTCATGATGGGAAATCAATTATATCCATTTATGGAATTTAGAATCATATTTATGCATCTGAGTTTCATCATAAATTAATATATATATATATGTATTTGACATTCTCTATGATTGATATATTCGCATATACTACAAAAAGATTCTTTGGTCTCTATAATTTTGATTATAGTTTTCTGGCCACATAGTGGGTACTCTGGTGTTTTTGGTAATCTGGGTAGAATAATGTTACTCTAGAATTTATCAGCATTCAGGGAGATAGAAGTTGTTATGACATTGGGATCAAACCCATAGATTGGATAACTATGTATCCTCGTCAATGGTTTCAAAACAATGTAATTATGTTCCGGTTAATGGGTCATATTATACAATTTATGGTCATGTGTTGAGGATTTTATTGGACATTTAATTGTCATGTGTCAATTAAATATTGTTCTGCAGTGCCTAGTAAAAACATTGTGTGGATCTTATGCTGAAAGAACCCAATGAACTTGGATTTGATATGAGTTTCCATTTTAAATTAGAACCTACTGGTGTATAGTTGAAATAGAAAATTTTTGATTTAGGTTGTTAGTTTTGAACATCAAGGAGGCTTCTGATATATCCCATTTAGATAGGAATCAATGCCAATATTGTCAAGTATGTCACATAGGGGGTGTGACCATTCTATAGGATTAAGTTAGGGATTACGTATGTAGAGTATGACATGTAAAAGGAATCATTTGTGATGTTTTAACTAAATCTTACATGGGGGGATTAAATAGGTATTTAAACCTGAAGAAGAAACCTAGATTATGGGAATTATGATAAGGTCTTATTCTTATTAAGGATTTCAGTTGATGGGGGAATGATTTATGATTTCATTAATAAGATGATATATAACTATTTCCTTGAGAAGGCTTCCTACATATCCCAGTTATTGTGGTAATCAATGCTATCGTTGTTTATTCTAATAGGTAGATTTTGTGAATTGTGTTACCATTAAAAACCGTTAATATAATGTGACTCATGGTAGGTGTGAGAAATAATCATATGAGAAGGATTAAACAAACCATATACTTTCTTAACATCAATTATGTAAGAGGAAGAGGATGATGGTGGAAGGGGATGAGATGATCATGGAAGAGACCATCGCATTGGTGAGGAGGCAACGACTATGATACATCCTACAATTCAGTTAACATTGGACTGGGGTCCAATGTATGGACGGAATAGAGGTGAATGATGTACAGTGGATAATGATTGAAACATCTTAAGTGAAAAGTAAAGGGTCTTAGACCATGTGGGATTCCCAAAAATTGGACTCAAGGATGAAGGTGGATCATACTCCATGTGTAAAAGAAAAGTGAGTGTGATCCTTACCATCATAGATGGGAACTAGAGGCTACCGGACATAGAGACGACAAGGGATTTATAGATTCCTATAATCAAAATCCAAGCCCGAGAACTGCAGAACACTTTCCCTAGGTTAATAGTCTGTGTTGCCACAGTTATCGACATCTATAGATGTAATGAAAATACATTACCTCTGGTAGGACAATAGTGGGTAACCATTATACATATAAATAAAAATAAAATGGTAAATGTATTGATGTGCCTTTAAATACAGATTTTTAATGGAGGAGATATTTTTAGAGGATTCCACAAGGTCCCATTCAGGATAGGGAGCCAATAAAGGTGAATCATTATTATTAGTGGATTTTGAGGAGGATTTAGGAAAGGATCATATAGGATGACGAGTAATTTAAACCAAAAATGGTGATGAAATTGGTGCACCTCAAAATGGGTTTCTACATAAGTGAGATTGGTAAAATTGGTTTCACATTTGGAGAAGAACAACACGGATGATTAGACCATGAAGATACATAGACCAAGACTTTAAATAACTTCCCAGGTATTCATAGATGTGAGTAGTGAATGTTCCTATGTGAGGAAGAGGTTTCATTATTGCATTATTATTTTATATGGTTGGGTGATTATGTCAAAAAATTATTGTTTATTTTTAACTATGAGTGGACTTCAATATCAAAAGCCACCATTAATTCCATCTCTTTAGGTTTTATGAATTTGCCTTATAGGTTTTAGATAACATGACAGACAAACTAGGGAAATCAAAGAAGCAACCAACCTTCAAGAAATTCATCCATAAAAATGAAGACCCCAAGAATCTATTGATCAGAATATATGGGTCCATGTTTTAAGGGAACATTGCATTAATGTGGGTGGCATGCTTGTGGGTGGTGAAAAATTGTTTTCAGGGTTAGATTTAAATGCTAGTTGATGCGTTCTAGTTACCAAAAGATGATGATTACAGTTATCTATCAATGCTAGCTGATGTGTGATATATGTCTCCTCATGATGATGTGCACTTGTTGTCCATGAAAGTTGATGTGCGCTAGTTTGTCAAAGATGTTGATTCTCTCTAGAAGTCTATACTAGCTGATAGAATCTATCTATGGGGACATATTCTTAATTTTTGGTTGATAAAATTAGATTCCCAAGGGTCCTATTTATAGGAAAATATATAACCGTATTTGTATGTTACATGGCATGCATGTGGGTGGAATGCATGCAGACTGTTCTAGTTGTTCATGCTAGTTGATGGAAATCCATTTACAATGTTTTTTCAACATATAAGAGCCATAACATATGATCTGTGAGTCATTATTTCCTATGTGACTAGTAAAAATTAATCTCTCTATGAGATCTAAAATTATTGTCATATTTAATACACCAATATTTATAATAATAAAATCTAGTATCACATTCTGATTCATTAACACATTTTTATCACTGATCATGGAAGTCTATAGAATTCTCTTTCATGGGGTATCATTCTACTTATCCATATTTTTGGAGAATTATTTAAGATGATAGAAATATATAATGAATCTTCTTAATTCACGGTGAAACATTTCTACTCAAAAATTTCATTTTTTACATAATGGTTATATCATGAATTCAATAAAAAAGTGCATGAAAATGTTAGATGTATTGTCAAAATAATCCTCCATTTAAAATTGTATTCACCCCTAATAAAAATAATTTTGTTTAACATATATATAGGGAACATTGATTCATTCTAACATCATTTGGTTGGCATTACAGGTAAGTATTTTTGTAAGGATTATATTATTTAATTTCATATTCCATAAGGCTTAGCGATCATATCTTGATTGTTATTAGGGTTCTATGGAAAACCCTACAAACATTGTGTCTTTAAATGTCACAAAACTAATTTTTCCATAAGATCAATATGAATGAGACATAGTGGGTGATACTTGTATATTTCATACACTAGGACATTTTTTGTCTTTATCCTAACAAGATTTGTGTCTTTGAAATTAGTTTATTGATTTTTTTTTCAAAACCACACAGAGTGTAGGTCAATCTATATTAGAATCAACTTTTTTCATGAAATTCCATTCTGTTGTTTCAATCCATAATGAATTGTGTATCCTATTATAAGTAGTTTACCTTCAGGTATGTCAAACTAATAAGGAGAGTGTTTTATGTCAATAAACATTGAACATGAATTTTGAGAATAAAAACCCAGTTTGGCGAGATGGACTGGAAGGTTCAAAAATTCATTTGATCCATTAAAGGAAAATCTGGACAAAAAAATTTTATTTAAAATTCTAAAACATGGAATTCCAGAGTATATAAGTTCTCTCATAAGAACAAATTCACCATTAGTATACAAAACCCTTATATGGGCTATTTTTTGAAAGGACAACTGGGGTATTTACTATATAGTCAATTAGTGGTATCCTTTCCTTGAATGGCTCACTATGTTTTTATATTTACTAAATTCCAATCGAGGAATGAACAGTATAGTTATATAAAGGTGATTTATGGAATTTTAATATTATTTTATTGACGAACAAATAAATTTTACGATTTTGGATATCTCAAGACCACTGTGGGTGGAATTGCAACAGAATGATTTTGGAGAATAATGAAACATCCATACTAACATAGATAATATATGGGAATCCAATCCAATATAAATTTTATGTGTGATAGAGGGAACATTTTTTAGAAAGTGGATTTCAAAAATATATCTATTCAGTTTAAAGTCATGAAGTACAGACATTGTGGTCTATGCGGTTTCTAGGTACGTATCAAGGACATTAGGGGTTCTGTCTAGTTTTACATAAAACTGGAAGGACATTATTTCATGTAGCTTAATGCGATAAAACAAAGTCATTATCATATATATTTTAATGTCATGAGACATGGAAATTATGTTGTGTTGTTTAAATTCATGCAGGAAATACATGATTTTGTGCAGTTTAAAGTCATACATTAAGAAAATTATGTTGTGCAGTTTAAATGCCTACTGTAGGGACATTATGATTTTATTTTTAATGTCATCAAGTATGGAAATTATGATTTGATGTTTAAAACCATATTGCAAGGACAATATATTGTGTTATTTAAGGTAATACAATCAGAACATTATGTCGTATAGTCAAAATCCACACATAATGGAAATTATGGGTATTTATTTATGGTCTCTATCTATGACCCATGGTCTGATGATTCACGAATCCACTATAATGTTTCTAGAAATATAACTCTATATTATGGTATAGAAGGATATATTTTTAATTCTATATTTGGTTATTTCCATATCTGAAGGGTGATATATGAAAAAAGGGATTCTAATGTTATAGGATGTATCTTACAAGAATGAATTTACCAATGACTAAAATACCCATTGAGAGGGATCTTTTTTATAATTCCAACTGATGAACGTGTTGCCTATTCAATGCTGGTATTCATAGACTGACAAGCATGTTATGTCAGCGACCTATGCAAGGCCAAATAGGGAATTTATTTCATAATTAGCTAATATAGTGCTCCATAATTATTACATTATATCATTAAAAGCCAATGAATGTTTATGGGGACATGTATTTTTCAAATAATTGAGTTTGTTCTATGGATAAATTACCTAAACACGGATGGGGTATTGGATGAAATATTTATAAATAATTGGTGGGATATGCTCTCTAAGAAGGTCTCATCCATGATTCTGATGTATAGTGTTTTTAGTTTTAGGTCATACAAGTAGGACTGGAATATTATGATAATAATGGATGGTATATGGTCAAATGACCCACTAATATTCAAATATGATTTGGAAAAGTGACATGGGAATTATTAAAACATAGTCATGGAAAATTTTAGTTCCGGAGAAATGTTATAGGAAAAATATGAAAAAGATGACCACATTAAATTATGGGTTATTATATACCATAGTCAAATCATAGTGGGATAGAAGATTACTCTCCCTAGAATGATATTAAAATTGTTTGAAAAACCCAATATGGGGGATGTTTTATGAAAGGTCGAATATGGAATGCACTACATAGTTATACAGTTGAATCCTTAGGCTAACATATCGGTTTTAAGGGTGACTTTTATGTCTCCAATTGGGTTCACATACTATATAGTTTGGTAACGGATTTATTAGGTATATAAAATTCATCCAATATAAGAATAAAAATATTAGAATGATATTATATTAATCAATATTATGGGTATTATATGTGAATGTAAATATTTCCAATTTCTAGAAGAAGCATTTCGTTTGATATTAACCAAGAGTTTTGTGTCCTTTACATATAACGTGACTCATATGTTGAATGAGAAAATTTCATGGTCTTCATGGGGGATCACTAAGAAAAGGACCCAAATAAAATTCTTTTCTATAGATATTTTTAGTATAAATGAGAGCTGATTATTTTTTATGTTTTGATGATGTAGGGCCCATGATTGAATACCAAGAAGCCATTACATGTCTCATAGTGGTATGAATCAAGCCACACATAGTTTTAAATACTGGTCCACCACCCTGTGTGAATTCATAAGTTGAGGATAATCGGGGAATCATCAAATAAATATTAATACATAACAAGAGAACTCATATAAAATCTCTTAACATAGATTACAATCAAATATGGGAGTGCATGTAGGAGTTGGGGTGAAGATTGAAAATCATGATGTCACTATATATCTTGTATGAGTGAGAATCAAGAACTGTGTAGTTATTAGAGAAGCATGCAAATTTTCATCATGTTGTGAGGATAAGATTGATTCTGACATGAAATGTAATATTGTGGAAGGATGAGGGTTTATCTTCCATGTGTCATTACATTTCATACTGGAGAAAGAATCATGAGATATACAGTTCTACAAATTGGTATCTCTATCTAGGAATGCTCAGTAGATTGGGGTTGGGTCATCATTTTAATGGATGCTGGACCACGATGTAAGATTCAGTGATCTCTATGGATCCCATGAGGGTAGGAATCAAGCTACAAGTAGTTCTTGTAAATCTTCCCTTGTGGGTCTGATCCAGGAATAGAGAGTTGGGGATTTTAAATAGATGATGGACCTGATATTGGATATTCAGACATCAATAAATATCTCAATATAATGAGAATAAATCCACATGTATTTATTGATATGATCATGCAGTTTATTTTTATGGGATGAAGATATATATTGTTCCTTGTATGTTATTACAACACGGACCTTTGAGATCCCAAATAAAGATAGAGACAACTTGTTTATGAAACAAGATTCTTGACCAAATTCATAGGCCCTTGTGGGTTATGCTCAGTGTGAGAAACAAAGAATAGTGAAATATTCTTCTAAACTACATAGTTACCAAAAATGAATGATAGGGGAATGATGATTATATGGTGACTAAACCTAGGAGTAGGACTTTGGATTCACAACATGTAATGTTGGGGCATGAATCAAGCCACATGTTGTTATATATTAATGATAGCCTCACAAATTAGGATTTGATGTGGGGTAAAGTGATTTTGATAATTCATATACTAATGGTTGGACATAAAGTATGATTTTGAGTCTTTAAAATGTATCTCATTATAATGAGATTCATTTCATAAGTCTGGGAATGTTTCCCTAGGATTATCTGATTCATCCACAATGAAAATGATGTGGGTTTTCATTTCTAAAATGATGGATGGACCGAAGAATAGAAATTCAGGCGACACCATGTCTCTCAAAATAATTTCAGTCATTCCTAATGTTGTTTTTGTATGTTCCACGCAATTTAACATCATTCAATATGGATATAGATGAACATACATGAAAAGAAGGAAATGTTATAGGTGGACCATGGGTTAAAACCTATGTGACACTACATATATTGTTGGGGAAATAATTGAGACGCACATTGTTCTTGAAGTTGTTTTCCCACACAAGATGAATTTTGATGGGAGAAATGAAGGAGGTTTAATACATTCCAGAATATTGGTCGGAGAAAAGATTCAAGAATGAATAAAAATCAATACATATTTTCTATAAGAGTTACTATTATAGAATTAGAAAATATCCATGGAAAGGGGAAATTTTTTCCAGTTTTGTCACAACTAGAGTCATTATTGATAATATGGGCATCATTATTTATTTCATTGAAATGATTATAAATAGACATTTAGTTCCCATATAACCATCCTAATTAATGTCATGCGTTTATGGATAATGGTGACAGTATGTGAAAAATGTTTTTTAATGGACTAGGGAATAAGACCAATGTGTCACTGTGTATCACATAGGTATGAAAATCAAGCCACAAATTCTTTTAAAATAGATGTTCCCCATATAGGTATGATATAAAAATTGGGAGAAAATTACTCATGATTTACTGAGGAGTGGAACTGATGTGAGAGATACAAACTCAAGGATGATACACTGCATTTAAGGTACCACACAGATTTTCAACTTAAGGTATTTTGTTGGATTAATTAATTTCATGAATAGGGGACATTAACAATACAGTTTAACATCTTTTAGTGAGGACAAATGATTTTTTCAATTTTCTCTCATGCAACTAGGACCTCATGTCATGCAGTTTATTTTTGTATGAAAATGATGATGATTCTCTGAAGTTTAATATCATATAACAAGAACCAATATGGAACAATGTAGTTTAACATATGTTTCGTAGGTACGTCAAACCTGTGTTCTAGTTTTAAGAGAAACTGTTTCCAGGTGGCTTCCATTGGATTTTATTAATGGAACTAGAAACATCCAACAGTTCATTATCCAAAGGGGACATGATTTCCAAATTCATGTGTTCATTATGTTTGAACTATACAATACATAGTTACATACATTGGTCGAGAGGATGGGAATTCGGACTTATCAAACCCTTTTGGGGGGAATTATTGTCTTCTGAGGGACTCTCATTGTAAATTTAAGATATTTTCATGAATCAATATTTTTTCACCATGAATTGAATTTGTTTCTCTTGTAATTTCCAATCTCATATTAACATGTTTAAAATAAAAAATCATTAGATTGAATTTGTGGTTCCTCATTAATGGAGATATCCATATGTATTAAAGGTTCTCCATCAATGGTATCCTATAATATACTTTTTCAAGATTCTTTTAATAATCATTGTGAGTATAATGATTTTTAAGCAACTCAGTGGGGACGTCTAGAATATATTGTCATCTAGGGAGACAAAGGATTGTTTTGATATTGGGATCGTACCCATGCAATGGGTTACCTACGTATCCTTTTGAAAGGAACCATACCCCTCGTAGTTCGGTGAAACATAATGGGACACATCATACCATTTAAGGTCATGTGATAAGGACATAACAATACCATTTAATTTCATGTGGTATCAACATCTATGAAAACGGTGCTTAGTAAATGACTGTGGTGAAACTTATGAAGATATAGCCCAATCAACAGTGAAAGGATATTAGTATCCATGATATATTTGAACCTATGGGGAATATGGCCAAAGGATTATAAGGAGGATTTTGAAATTTTTTGTCTGAACCTCCAAGAGACTTCCTTCTTATCCCATGTGGATTGGAATCAAATCCCATATAGTTTGATAAGTCTCATAGGTGACTATAGTCATTTGAGAGAAATGGGATTATGTGTAATTTCTGAAAATCATTCCTTGATGAATTAGAGATTTAATTTGGAGCTTATTATTATGGAGGATACCACGATTAAGGGAATTAGGATCAGATTCATGATGAGTATATCAAGACAGATTGGGCCCAAAAAGGGATTCCTACATATCCTAGTTTGAACAGGAATTAGAGTTCTTGTAGTTCCTTCAATTGAGATTTTTCGTAAATATTTTAATCATAAAAAATCTCTAAGCCCATGTTATTCATTATCTATGTGAGATATTAGAGGACGTGAATGATTAAACAATGAAACTTCACAATTTTCCCCCTCCACTTGTAGAAGAGGGCACAAAGACCATCAAAACGAGGCTGAGTTGACCTGAGAAGAGTGTGAAGTGATGAGCCCTCCCTCTGTTCACATTACAATGGACATGGGTATAATTAAAGGTGGAAGGGATGAAGGTTAGGTGATTACACTAGGATGGGTGCCTATGGTGACAAAGCTCAACGGAAGAGGGAAAGGGTAAAGAGAGTCAATGGGACCATATTTCCTCAGATCTTTGGCACCGAAGAAGAGAGGTGGGGTAGTGATGCTACCTCTTGCTAGAGAAGATATTGGCTTATACCAGGATGGTTGCCCTAAAATTGATCTTATTATGGGAGGTATACATCTCATTTGTTAAAAAAATAAAATTAGGTGTGAATCATACCATCCCTACCATATTCTTGAGGTTCTGGGTGATCTCTTCGAGAAGGGAGGGGCCAAGAACCATCCCTCCCCCAAATTGGGATGTTCCCAACACTGTTCCGGGGAGAAATCTACATATGAATGTGGATATACAAACCCATCGACACTAAATGAACCCAAACCCCATAGTGACTCAAATTTAGAATTCCTATGACTATGGATATACAAACAAAAATAGAAGACACGTTGATGTGTCCTTCCAAAAGATAGGATATTTCAAGAGGTTTTGGTGGAGGTCTCCATATAATCACTTTTAGACCAGGGAGCCAATGAATAAAAAACCATGACTTGAGTTGCATTAAAGAATGCTTGATGGATTATATATTGAAGAGAGTTTGTGAATCAAAGAGGCATGCCCATGTAGAGAAGGGAACACTAGTATGTGCATGAATGCAGGCTTGGGAAAACTAATTTTCACTTATGTGACGATCAAACTGTATGGTAATACTTAGGTGAGACATTTCTAAAGACTTCATGACTATTATTGGTGATCCAATAATTAGGGCGCTCATTTTTCTATGAAAACAATAGGAAGTTCACACGTATTTCTTATTTTGGGAGCATGGGTGCTTTTGGCATGCAAGTGTTATGTTTTTCAAACACTAAAATAACTTATGTCCAATGATCATCCCTTCAATCCACCGATCATGGTGTTGAAGAAATACCATGAATATTTTTGTTGTCTGGGGTGAAGTACATGGGCATCCAGAGCAACAATTAGGATTCAGGGAAATTCATCAATCCCAATGAAGACACCAATGATCTATTTATATTAAAAAATATGACCTTGGTCGAAAGGAGTTTGGGCACGTAGGTATGCTTGGTGACATTTTGGGTTGCACAAGTAGGTTGTGCGCCGACTCCCTTTTGTCTGACTATGGCAACCCAAAATTTATGCCTTTGAAAATATTGATTTTCATCTTATATTTAACCATATTCTT
This sequence comes from Viscum album, assembly GCA_963277665.1. NCBI lineage: Eukaryota > Viridiplantae > Streptophyta > Magnoliopsida > Santalales > Viscaceae > Viscum > Viscum album. Next base: position 221,177,371 of record OY728158.1, read on the forward strand.
TCTCTGATATTTACCGTAGAAATTTTATAGATACTTTGATTGAAATGTGTTTCAACAAAATCCCCCCCCCCACAGAATTGGATTCACAATTAAAAGTGGATTCTATACCGAGGTAATGAATTGATCGTGATATAATAGAGTAATGAGGAGCACAAGTGTGATGATCATTGAGAAACTGGTCTCACTTGTTTGGAGAGCATTGAAATTGAGGCCCACATGGTGACATTCATTACCTATATATAGGTTATTCACTACTGTGAAAATTATTCTAACTTCTTGAATTCTAGCTCTTGACTCACAAACTCTTTCTCGCTCAGAACATTCTGTTTAGTAGCTCTTTTGTTTTATTATTTTTAGCTACAAGATATAAGTGGGGTTCCAAACATGCGCATTGACGAGTACTTGTGTGCCATGTTTATACATGCACACCATGTCATTACTTGTGATCCTTAATTCACTTTATTTTTTTTTTGTAAAAACAAAAAAAATTGATTGAACATAAATGATGATATCTACACATTTTGATGGTTCAATGGATCCCAAAATAATAGGAACTACTGATGTGTTCCCTAGAAAGAGGATTGATGTGATGATGAATGTTGTGTATCTTGACTACTATGATGTTTCTGATACCAGCCTACCAGACATATCAAAATATATGAAGAAGTACCATGTTAACATTTACAGAAGCACCTATGTGCCTTTGTATAGTTATGGCCATCGTCATGATGTCAATATTCCAGATCCAAATAAATATGTGCCACATTATTGTTTTCAGGAATATACCAACATTTCATCAGATAATGTTTTTTTGGGAGTATTTTCTAATGATGGGATATCAGAGAAGGTTTATATCATGCATCATAGCCTGTGTACTCCATATTTTAAGGGACACACACCCGACCTTCATCAAAATTGTTTTTCATACATATTTTGGGATTCCCAGATTGATCAGTCCAATGGATGGAAGAAGAGTAGGGATTTTAGCCAAGAAAGAGGTGTCAAATCCATATGGATGTGGGAAAACAAGGTTCATAACACTTGTTCATATATTACTGATGACTTGAAAATGTGTCGAGATTTTTGAGTTATTTTGGGATGAGCAAAATTATGTGTATAAGAATGATGATTTCATCCCAAAATTTTTAATATGATGTTCTCCAGAGACGAACTATTTCCATTTAACACGTGGAAAGGACGGTATCAAATTTTTAGATGTTTACAATATTTCTATAATTCCAATCCTTGAAGACATGTATGATGAGTTTATTCCTCCAAAGGTGATATGGAATGACTCAGAGAAGACACCAGATTTGGTTTTTGAGTTGATTAATATATTTAAAAAATTGAGGAACATGACAACCATGACGTATAACACCCTGAGGCATATTCATTCATTGGAATGTATATAAATATTCTTAATAAAGAAGATGTAAAAGTGTCCCACATGCACTAGTATGACTAGCTGTCGAGGGAAGAGAAGAGAGGTACTCCTGAAACCTTCTAGAAAACATTTGAGAAAGGAGAGTTTAGAAAAATGGTGATATGAGGTCAACCCAAAAATTCCTGACAAGTCACATCTAGATGGTTTCTTATCCATGTGGCTCAGTGTCTATTTGTTTCCAGTTCAATACTCCAAAAGTGGTGTGAGGTGAGGAACCATTTTTATTGTAGCCTAGCTGGCAGATAAAGGGATATTAAAATTTGGCACTCCTATTTTGACCGATATTCATAAAAGTTTTCTGAGAAGTTTTCAAAATTATATCTCCCTTTAGAATAGTGGGACCATTCTATGTTTTTTTTGGGATGGGGCACTACTCATTTTCGAACATATGGTGTACAATGTGGGGTACATTTTTTTAGAATTCCTTTCCATCCATCTATTCAGGATTTTTCTGGTATTTCACCACAGTCTTTAAACTCTTATGAAATCAATCCCGGACTGAAAGTGCATAAAATGATCAATTTCATTACTTATGGGAATCCGACTATAGGCTGACTTTACAATTATGGGATTACTAGTTTAGAGTTGAGGAAATATATGACGGCTTCCAGAGATGGCGTTTCATCCACTAGAATCGATGAAGAATTCATATAAGAGGGCTATGGTCTTTATAGATTTGTGTGTCATTTGCAATGTCTGAAACAGAATATTCTATCCCATACTTTTCAAGTCATAATTAAGAAAAATCGAATGGGTTCCCGACATCTGTGGTTGTTGAAATCTTCGGAGAAGTCAATGGATGTTTTTAATTTACCTATCACTAATGCAATAAGCATATTGAATATCTGTTATTCCAAAAATAGGGTCTCATCATACCTTAAAGGGGTATTAAATCATTCTTTCCCTCGAGTGGGGGTGAAGAGATGTAGCAGACTACATCCCCTTCATTTGGAAGGTAACTCTTCATCATCAGTGGATGACTTGCATGAATTAGTCATTGGAGTTGATGATGCACCAAATTCACCAAATTAACATAATTCCAGATAGAACCTTCCTTCCCAAATTAAAATAGCCACTCCAATAATCCCTACCAAAACTATATGGAGGATATTTTGTCACCATCATTTAGAAGATTGACGGTTTCCATTTTCACATCCCATATCCGCAACTATGGGGATATGAAGAAACTCAAATAAAAGGTTGCAGTATCGTCTTCACAACCATCTAACATAACGTTGGAATATATACAACCATAGGATGTTAAAGCATGGAAGAGTCGGTACCATGATGCCGAAACCAGGTGGATGGAACTGTGTGAAGGACTATATATTCGATGAATAAAGAATTTATGGGATTCTTCTAACATTAATTTTTAGAAAAATCCCAATGAGGCGAGGACCTACATTAAAGAGATAAAAATGATCATATATTCCATTGATGAATAAATTTTCACCACAAAGCAGGTGAAGGAAATGATAGATAATGGTACCGCTGATGAGATTAGTCCTTCATTAGAAGAAAAATGGTGTGAATTTTTAGATCCTAAGGATGTAATTTTCCTTTCTATCAAATTCTCATATGAATTTAAATTATAATTTTAGTCAAAACATTGATACATAGAGGGAACATCATCTTTTGTAACAAATTGTTAATGGAAATACAACTAAAGTTCGTTCACTACAATATTATCTTGGAGGCACTGCTCATGGAGCTACCAAATCACCCCATGAATTGAGAGAGATATCACTGTGCCAACAGGACATCGACGACGAAATGTAGAAGGTATTGGAATATTCAATACATTTATTTGGATATGATGATGCAATCCCACCTATGAATGCAAATAATTTAAAGCACCGAGTAATCAGATTAATGGTAAAGCGCTTTCTTAGTAGAGTCATGTCTCCTTGATTATCATGAAATTTTTCTTTATCATTAATAAGTTTATACAGTTCATTAAATTACATGTAATTCTTATGTTTCTTATATAATATAATCTATTTATAATCTTAAAGGAACTGAGGGGGTGCTTTAGAATAGGCACACATTTTTAACAATTGTGATGGTTCTTGAGGAATCATTTTTGCCTGAGTAACCAGCATATGTTCCCAGTATGTCACCCTTTCATTCCATCAGATAAGATATTGATTCTATTAAATCATCAAAAAAATCATATGTCATCAATCATAACAATAACTAACTTCCATACTATGATGTTTTAGGTTCATCACATGCACCATAACACATGTAAACAACTTACATTGACCCAAAAACTATTGATGAGGAAGATAATTGTGGTTAATGGTGGTTGGAGGATGGTTGTGAATAAAAAACAACATGTCCTCCCATTGGTGAGTCTAACTTGGGATCTGAGATATCATTGGATGAAATGATGAACATTGGCACATATTTTTAAGAAGTATTAGAAAAAATTAATATAACAAATTTATTATAATATTTGGGAGTTTATTGAATAGAATCATCGTGAAGTTAGTTTTCATTATTCATCCTTTTAATCAGCTTATGATTAAAATTATAACCATGTTTGTTTGAAATATAAAGATTTATCTAAAGATGCTGATGCCACAATGATAATTGAATGATGCATTGATCGTAATTTCAATCCCATAATTGCGGAGACATTAGCTCATGTGAATATTGAGAAATAATATCTTCTTAGGATTCATTATGATGATCCTGATCAAATCATAGATACCACCCCTCATCTATAGATGTGAAACAAAATTTTTGAAGCTGAGAATATTTGAGAGGATTCTTATGAAGATGCTGACATACTATTAGGTATGAGATTTTGATATTACTATTTTGTTTACATTTTTTATCTCTTGAATATGTCCATAACCATAATTTTTTATTTACCATATTGGGATATCAAATTCAATGTCTTGTTCTGGAGGTGAAATATTTACATCATCCCAAACACTTTTGGAATGTGAGCTAGCCATTGATCTAGAAGGAGAAGATCAGGTCAGATCCTAAAGAACATTAATCCTAGAATAGATTCCTTTTTATTACATTGATTCTGTATTGGACCCATAACTGCAGAAGGATCTACATCTTGCACAACACAAAGCATGAAAGAATATAAGGAATATAATATCTGAGATTCCCATTGAGGAACTACATTCATGAATTCAATGACTCTCATATATGTTTATCACAATATGATTTGGCAGTTTTGAATACTGTGAAATTCATACTATAGTGAAAGAGATCATTTAAAGAAGGGAGGAAGAGAAAAAGCATAGTCAAGACTGAAAAATGCCAAACTATCAATAAAAAATTGAAGGGTTTCATGTAGCTTTGTCCAAGGATGATGATAATCATTCTGAAAAGTTGAAGGGACTGATGTCGACAATTAATGATAAAACGGTTCATCAGCTGCACCATCAATAGGAGTTAGATATCATTACAGGGGGCTTTACCAGCTTCCCAGCTCATTAAGAGAAGTTCAGAAATATGGTACAAAATCCATTGAAGATGCTAGATAAGCCATTCATAATGCTGAAGAGAGTGGAGGTGGATAGATAAACGAACTTCAAAAGGCTTCTAATAGGGATGAAAAGGCTCTCAATCAAATGGGGTCTTATGTTGAAAGCATTTTATAATTTCTGGTTTGTGAAAAGAGAGAGACTCCAATTTTGGATTTTCCTCTATGAAAATTTTCATAAATTAAATGCATCATTATTCAATCATTCATGCATTCACAATAAATAACTGCCTTTTTTAGCTAGGACATCGGTACTAGTAAGCATATTTTTTTTATATGGTTATATGGAGAACCCAGAAACATTAAAACATTATACTTTTTATTTCTCAATATTACCAAATCAATAAAAAATGTATGTTTAGTGAGAAAGGACTCTACTTTTGTTCTGAGTTCCCTTTGTGGGTTCTAAATATAATGAGTATGACGACTTTTGTGGATGACAGTTTAGATTCAAGAATGTTGGACTATAGAGATCTTGTGATTAGGGTCAAATAAATGGACCATAAATTTGAAATTAAATCTCAAAAAAAAAACTCAGTGATTATGAATTACTTTAATATTCATTAAATATTTCAATGTGGAATCTTGAGCAATTATTTTTATGGTCCCTAAATTTAAAATGTGTATCAATATAAGGTGATTCTTTTAAAATAATGAAGTTACCATTATTGGAAAAAGCCATTAAGGGGGTATATTGTACAAGTCCAGTATAGCCAAATAATTGCATCATTTGATTGAAAGGCATGTCATGTAGGCAAATATTTCAATGCCACCTTAGGGTACATACATCATAGACAAGAAAAAGTGATCTTAAGAATTTAACATTTTACTTCTGATAGACATGGGAAAATAATATTTGGGTGACTCAGGACCACAATGATTGGGTTTGACAACGAAACTGAATTTGAGAATAAAGGGAGAATTTATGCCGACATATATAGTGAATAGGGAATCTACTGTGCAATTTTATGTCATGCATCATGGTTGTTGTACTATAGAGATTAATGTCATGCAGTGAACAAATGTACTATGAAATTTTAATTCATGTAGTGAGAAAATGGTTTGGCACTAATTTAATGTCATTATCTTCAAGAAAAGGTATGAAACTCTTCAAATTTATAGATATATTTTCAGAAACATACTTCCATATTAAGGTATCTAAGGTAAATTGTAAACTATTATTTGGGAATTTCTATATCTGAATAATTACTTGGAATGAATAGTTAATGGTATTAGAGGACTTCTCTTACAAGAATGAAGTTAACATTTTTTTGAAAAACCCATTATGGGGGGTTTATTATATTGGGCCAACAAGAGAATATGATTAATATAAAAAGATTAGAATCTTCTGACTGATAGGACCATTGTGTAGGAAATATATTTGTGTCCACCTTGGGGCTCGTGCTGTATAGTTATACAAATGATCTCTTAAGATATTTTAAACTCTATTGCTAAAATATGAAAAAAAATTTAGGGAAATTCAGATTTAATAAACCATAAATTATGTTATATGGATAAAGGTAGAATAATATGGAAAAGGTATTTCCAAACATGATTTCCAATGAATTGAAGGAATGAGACTTTTAAGATTATCTGACATAAACGTAAGAGTGGTGGTGACTGTAGTTTTAGGTCTTACAACTTGGAACCGAAATGGAAATAGTATATGATATGTGTCCATGTGATTCCAATGTTATTTCAATTTTCATTGAACACATAAAGTGGGGAATCTATAAGACATAGTCTTGATAACATTCTGATAGAGAGAATGATAATGGGGAAATTTTACCTAAATCTCTATTTTAAAAAATATATTCTTGTATATTATCATCAATATGTGAAAGGGACTAAGAAACTATATACAAGAATGAAATTACTATCATTTCACAAACCCATTATGGCGGCTGTAATATGCAGGGCCAATAAGGTCATATACTAAAAAGAAAAATTATGGAATCTTTTGACTAAATGACATGTTATGATGGAAACATATGTAAGACCACCTAAGGGCATGTACTGCATAGTAAAAACTAAAGATATCATTGGTATTATAAAATAATTCACCTGAAACCACACAAAATATTATGAGGATCTGTAAAAAATTCATGATTATAATTTTGAAAAAAGAAGGGGGTTATTATTGATTCATTCGAGGAATATTTGAATCTTTATTGACCATAAATTCAAAATGCCTTACATATAACGGGATTGTAAGTAAAATGAGAACATTATTTGTTTCCAATTGAATTAACATTATGATGTACCATTTAATTCCATCTATCATGGCCATTATACTATGTTGTTTTAAGTCATGATGTGAGGACATTATTTACCCATAAGAATTTGAGACACCTCATTTATATAAATATTCCTTTTACCAAATTATTAATTTCACGTGAGATGTGCTCAGTCTGTGAAACAAGGAGAAGAAAAAGATTATTCTATAACAAAAATGTGACACAAGTGAAGAATATTGGTTTTATATTTACATGCATTAAATGTCATTCAACTTAGAGGAATATGAACCAATGTGGAATGAATGACTTATTGTAGTGGGACTAAGGGATTAAACCCATGTTCCACTACGTGTCTTGTTGTGTGCAAGGATCTGGCCATACATAGATCATTAAAAATTCTCATAGAAGGATTCATTCTTATATAAGGAATAAAGTGGTTTTTTACATGGATAAGCACAAAATTGAAGATCTAAGCATCTCTACATATCTTATATAGAAGAGAATCTAGACGTACATAATTCTTTAAACAATTGTTTCTCAGACCAATTTGGTTTGACATGGGAGACGAGGGCTTTAATACATTTTAGTAGAATGATTAAATTTATGAAACAAGATTGTATTAAAATCAAATCATGAATCTTAAAAAAGCACTATGTATATATGATGTTCATATATAGGAGAATAAAATGGGAAATAGATATTTTGTGTTTTCAGTTGGGGGATTATTGGAGATCCAGGCATCAATATATATCTATTATATATGAGAATCATGTTGTACATAGTTACATAGACATGGTCCCTATGTTGGTCTGACTCATACATATACAGGGGTGGGATTCATGTGACTCTAAGGTGTAGAAATTATATCAATGATTCTTGCTTAAGGAATCTCTTAACATCAGTTATTAAATATGTTATATGTACAATTTAATATAGTGTAAAGAGTGAAAATGGTATCATGGAGTTTAACATCATGTGACAAGGACAACGAGGCTAAAAAATATAATTCCAAGCAGCATGGATTCTTATGGTTGTTAAATTTTTTATTGACTTGAAACTTGGACAATGTAGAATCATGTTTTATATCATATAGTGAAAACAACATGGGATGTGAAATTTTCAGTCTTGCAGTGAGTGAAAATGAATGAAATTGTAAGAAGAAATTATTCAAGAATAACACATTGGTTTGAGTTGTAATAATCTCTCTATCCATTGATATTATGGAATAATATCTATTTGAGAAAACCTTATGTATAGAATATGTTACTTCCCACACTGGATCAAGATTTGGAGGTTTTATTCTTGGTATCATTGGAGTCCTGATGACCAATACCAATTCTCCTTGATGAAATAAACATAGGTAAACATTTTTTTATGAATATATATTTTATTCTATTTTATTAGACATCCATGTTATTTAATGTATTCAATATTTTTTCATCAATCCATTCCAACTCATAAAACCATTTCTGAGACCTCTCATCTGTAGACAACTGATCATAGATTGTAACTCCGAGTAATATAAGTTTCATTTCAATTTTTAAGACATCATTAATTCTGTATACTAATGAATAAAGAGTTTCTTATGTGGAAGTTGGTTAGTAGTATGATAATGTCATAAATAATTAAAAATTTTATTAGGCCATAATTTCTTATCTTTATCAACCACTTCAATAGTATATTTGATAAGGTCTTATTGAAGTACTATGTCTATACATTGGTTGATGCATGATAGCGAGATGAATTGTTGAATTAGATAATATGTTCTCAATATAACATTTCCCCCTCATAAGAAAAAATTTTCTTCCAATTTCCATCAAAATAGTATGAGGGACACCATACCTGGTAATGATATTAATTTTTTCAAAACTAGAATTTTTTTTTGATCCATCTTCTTTGAGATGTATTACCTCATCCCATTTATAGATGAAGTCAGTTGAAGTAAAAATATACATGAACATCAAAGTTGTTGTTGTAGGATATGGTTATACTACATCCACTACCCATGTGGAATATGGCTGGGAATATTTAGCTATATGAAATATCTCTGAGTGTTGTTGAATGAAGTTATCATGAACATGGAAGGGATGAAATTTTCTTAGTGAAATATGTACAATACTACGTCATTGAAGTCTAGAGGTATCCCATCATTCCGATCTGATCAGCGAGTATGTGCCCAAAATAATGGACCCCACAAACACTTAAATAGACTTATTTCTTGATAGCTACTATCACTTCTCCATCAATACATATAAGGTGATACCAGTTAATAATCATTTCTGAAGGATTTGATGGTGGTTTGGAAAATTGTAGTGAAAATTTAGCTTCTTGTCATGGGATCTATTATTTCTCATCCCTATATGGTGGAAGTTCTACATTTTGAATATATTACATGATCAGTGTTCTCTATCCCATTGTATGACGATATGTCTTGGAATTTGGGAAAATTTCAGTAATTTCCCCCTTTTGAGTTGAACAAATGGTGAGGCCACACGATGATGGTCTATGATAATGATAGTCTGTTCCCAATTTGGATCAACTATGGGATGTAACAGCATTAACCAGTGCATCAGCAGAGTAGTTTTGTGATCGAGGGACAAAAAACAATGTATCATCTAAGGGGAATTTGTCCATAAATACTTTAAAGTAATCACACGATGGGATAAAATAATTTGTTCTGATATAAAATTCCCCATTTGTTTTTTTGATTATAATTTTTAACCACCTTTCCCATTTATGTTAGCAACTACCACTTAAAGGGCCAATAACAAGCCTACAATGAGTGCTTTATATTTTGTATCATTGTTAGTACCACCTTCTGGAAATAAGAAGGAGTAAGGAAACTCTATCATTTCTGGGGAAATAAGGATAATTCCAAACCCAATGTTTTTATGTTTAGGAAATATCCATTCCCTTCTCTGTTGTACATCTGGATGCACCATCAAAGTCCATCTCCCATGTTTGGTAATTATATTGAATAGATAATACCTCTTCATTAAGAAATTTAGTATGTATCTTCCACAAATGGATGTTCATTAAGGAATTTACCCATAGCTTTTCATTTTATATCCTTTTGTGGCAAAAACTAGATATAAAACTATTACAGAATAATCTCCCACCGTTCCAGACATCATGTAACCATATGACGACTAAGGATAAATTTTAGAGTGTTATTATTAGACACCAATTGGACATTATAATGTTGCAGGTATTTACTCAATTCATAAACAACATATATTAAGGTTGAGAAGAACATTTCAGTATTAGAATATTGATTTTATACATCGAAAATAGTTCGATATAGATAGTAAAGGTTGTTTTCATTTCTACCATCACTCTTTTGGGAATGTAAGACACCTAGTGATCTCTATAAATCTGTCACCTAGAGAATAACTTGTACTTCTTTAACAGGTGTAATTTATACTAGTAAATTCATGAGATTTTTCATTAGGGTATCAAATTTGATTTGGAAGTCTTCAGTCCATTGAGAGGTGACTCTGTTTTTCATTAATTTGGTGAAGGGAAAACACATGGATTCCAAATTTGCAATAAGGCGCCGATTGTAGGACATGTATCCCTGGAGTCCTCTTAATTCATCATAAATTTAAAGAGTTTACATAACAAGGATTGATTATTTTTTCTTTGAATAAAAATTGATTCAAAGATGGCATAAAATGAAGCCATGAATCTTAATTAAGGTTACCTTAAAAGCACATTTAAATTGGTTCATCCTCAAATTTTGTTGCTGATGTTTATTGAATTTGATATCCATATCATCCATGTGATTGGAATGTTGTCTATATTTGACAACCAAATCATGCACATAACATTAAACAAATTTTCTTATAAAGGGTTTGATGGTATGGTTCATGGAACATAGATACATTTTTCCTACATTCTTTATTCCAAAGGGCATTAAATTATAGAAAAGCAGACCCTGGGGGGCTCTAAAGGATGTATATTATTCATCATCTTGGACCCTGAAAATTTGATTATACCTATAGTATCCATTCATTAAGGAATGATCCTCATTGCATGATGTTTCATAAATTTCAAAAATTGTAATCGGAACTAGAAAATCATCTTTAGGTCAACACCGGTTAAGATCACTAAAATCAACAATAACTATAATTTTCACATTTTTTATTATTAACTGGGACAATATTAGCTAGAAATTTGGGATATTGATCCTCCCTGGAAAATTTATCCTTTACAACCTTTTCAACATTAGCTTAAATTTTAGATGCATGTGTTTGGTGTGTTATTCTTGCTGCCAGCTTAAATCCTTGATGTTCTTATTGACTAAGCAAATAAGGAGTGTCTACATTATGATTAAGTCCTAGTATTACTATAAAATTATAAGAAAATATACCTTGGTGTTCCTTTATAAATGATGTATACACCTCTTTCCCTTCAGAGTTCATGGCCGCAGTAATTAGAGTGGGGCGTGGATCTTCATCTATGCCAATATTTATTTCTCTGAGCTTATCCAAAGTGTTAGAGATAGCATCTTCCAATACTGGAAGAGCATCCATGATATATTCATCTTCCCCTTCATTATGTGTTACCTCTTCTGTTTCTACATGCATGGTAGATGGTGTGGAAAAAAATAAAGAGTTAGGGGAGGAGTCAATATTTTATCATCCTGAAGAATAAGCCATTATATCTGACCCTGTTAAGGATGAAGGGTATTTCTGGGATAATATTGAAGAGATGATGGATTACGAATAAAAATCATTGTATTCCAAAATCATTTCTACAGCTTCTTCTATTCTAATGGACAGAGTAGAGGATTTCTATAGTTTAGTGGATGAAAAGAATAAATCTCCATTTAAACTCCCATCACTATTTGGTGAATCTACAATTTCTCCCATGTTTTCAGTCTCAGTTTCCACAATTGACATTATTGAAGTCATTGGATGAGAGCTTAGATTTTGTTTTAACCATTTAATTTTACTGAGGGGTAACACATAATATTTACTTAAATGTATTAATTGATTTTCTAGAATCTTTTCCAAACCATTTGTCATATTAAAATTTGTTATCTCCATAGTCATGGATCTCGTTCCATTTGTGTGATAAAACACTGCCTTAATATATTGCAATTTACACCTTGTGAACGGATCCTTGGCACCATACAATGTAACTATATGACCATTTAAATATTACTTAAGACATTGGTGGTATGGCGATTGTATTTCCACATGTTGATGTAACTAAGGCCTTAAAAGTAGAATGTTGAATGTTGTGTCCTGAAAAAAAACTACAAAATCTGAATTAGGCACAAGATCTCCAAATTGAGATCTGAGTGTAATGTCACCCAAAGGATCATTCTCATTCAATTCATACACTTGAAACATTAATGTGTAATCAAATAAATTTGATTCAGTCAAGCTCAACTGACGAAGTGTAGGAACATGAATGAGGTTGACTCTAAAGCCATTATCAATGAACGCTTGTCAGATTTCCATGACATTGAACATTCTAGATTTATACAATAGTCTGATATATCAATGTAGAAAATCATCTTCATATTTATCTATAATAGATATGACTGTATGACATTCTATAAGATCATTCTTTATATGGTAAACCTCGGTAGCATCAACTTCGTATTCAAACTCATGACGACTTGAAAAAACCTCAATAAGTGATTCTGGAAAAAATTTATACAAATTCAATGCATCCAAAATTTATAACATGATTGGTACATGGTCCAATTACTTAATGACATCATACTTATGGTCCAAATGTCTATGTCTCCCAGCATGGAGATATGGCTTTGCAGATGCCTTGGAAGTTGATACTTCTGATGTAGATGTACCATGTATCAGAGAAAAAGCTGGAAATACTCATGGAATTGTTAGATTAGACTGACATGGTCTATCTAATGATTGGGAAGAATATAGTGTGTGATCTAATTAGTACTCCAAAATAATCTTGTTCGAACTAAATCTATCTTTCATGGATAAACATCATTGTTCTGGTTGAACCCACTAATGAGATCGTCCACACGTTTCTTCCATATATATGGTTCGAGAAGGAGTAGTTTGAAAATAGTGGTTTCTATATTTTCAATGTGTAATAATGTATCCAAAACATTGTCATCTTCCTATGGTTCCCTATTTAGGTATAAGGAATTCAGGTGCATTATAATCCAAATCACCATTGGAAAATGATTTCGTTAAGTGAATAATGCTGACAGAACCAAAGATCAGTTCTTTTATTGATGAATACTATACCTCATCGTTTATTTTTTGTTTTTCTAATTGGTAGGGTGGTACCCATTCTTTTGAAAAAAATGTCGTGAAATCTACAAGGTTCAATAACAACTACGGCTTTGACTGGAGCCTATCTTCTTCTATCTTCATTTTATTTCATCTAATCATGTTACTTCTTTAGGGATTGACCATTTGATGAATGTGGTTTTGCTGAAGTTGGGGTGGATGAAATTTAAATTTGTTTATTCAACCGTGTTTATAAAATAGAATGAGTTTGGTTGATCATTTTCATGATCATCCAATCATCATATATCTTCACAATTTTCCTTTTGACTTCCTGACATTCTCCTTCTTCCTCTGAATTAGTACAAGTAACACATACTACATGGGATGCCAAAATTTTCAGTTTCACCTGTCCTTAGTCTACTATTTTTTGACAGCGGTCCTTGAAATAAAAACTCTTTAATGTGATGCCCCTACATCTGATGAAAAGGAAAATAATTTTGAATATCTTCATCTTCATATTGGTTTAGTTACATCGGCCTTCACAACTAAAACAAAATTTTCTCCAAAACTGAGATAAATGAACAAAGATCATGTTAGATCCATAAGGAATAAACATTTCTTTTTAATTCCTCAAACTGTTTTCTCCATTGATCCCTTTGATCATCATGACGATGCAGAATTTTATTTTGACACTATAGGTAGAGCCCTAAGATACAATTATGGTTTTAAAGTGGAAGCAGGTACAACATCATTCATGTGTGTAATGGTAGCAGTACCTTCATTACCCATTATCCTTAATAGAGCTTATGTAATTAAATAAGTTTTAGTCTTAGTCTATATAATAGAATCTTCAATTAGTTTATAAATTAAAGTATGGTATAGAAACCCACATGTGTAGTTTACAGGGAATTGTGTTGTCCGTAACTCACAACATATATTTTCCACACATATTAGAAGAAACATTTCTTGAGTGGGATTTTTACTTAAATAATATTTAAATCCCTTACATAGTGCAATGAAATCGGAAACACTATCATTATAGCTTTGTTAAAAATTGTTAAGATCAAACAAAATTCTTTAGTAATGTTGAGATGAACTGTAGAAGGAATTTCTGATGAAGATCACCCCAATGAGTAATTGATCTGGATTACAATACTTTATAAAAAATATATGGTCCTTGTAATGATTTCACAAAACACATAAGTTTTACTGCTTCTTATTTGTGATGATTCCCCATCATAGGGACACAAAAAGAAATGAAGTGTTTCATGTGTTGTTACATATCTTCTGAACCATTAATGATTGGGAATATTGTATTCATAAAAATCGGTGGAGTAGAATTAGGTCCACTCATTCCACGTATGCTTTATTTTATGTTTGAACTATTCTGCACTATTCTCTCATAGCATCCCATCGAGTCTTTAATGCCACAATTTTGTACATAAGAATTTGGGGAATATACAGATGACCTAGAACCTATGTAGGTAAAACAACTAGAGCTTGATATGGTGAAATGACTGGCGAAACTACTGGTGGTGGTGATGGTATTTTCTTTGGATAACCTATGAGAAAATTCTTATCTAGATGTGTTTGACCAAGCCTTGGTTGTGTACCCAATGGAGGGAATTAATTATCCTCATCTATAGTTATTACAAATCCTATTTTCTAAGTATATCCTACAATATGTGCATGTTGAAGAACTTTATGGGATGTACATCTAGCAGAAATGATTCTTTTATGTAACTCTGTATTGATTCATTTCATCTCTTTCATTTCATATTCTTGCTGTGATATTCTCACTTCATGTGAATGAGATTTACATTCACTAGTGGAAAAGTGAGATGAAATCTAAATATTAACATTCCCCTTGTTATATGTCTTTCTAATGGGTGGGAGTTGGTTATTTGAAGGCATAACTAGATACATGGTATTCTTTTAATTTTAGGTATGCACACCTTCTTCATTTGTCGTAGTGTGTACTTTATTATGAACAAGAGATTCATCTTCTGATTCCCTAGAGCTGGACTCTATTTTTTTTAGATCTTCAACAATTTCGATAATGACGTTTTGAGATGCATAATGCCTAAATGGAATTATGTATGTATCATTTAGAGATCGCCTCACTATTTTTAGTCCATGTGTATTTATTCCCTTTAATGATGAATTTACGAGATATTTTTAGTCTACAGTAACCCAAAGGGTTTCCTCAAATAATTCATCTATGTGCTTTCATTTTAGTTTCTTCAAAAATTGGAGAAAACTAACTTCCAATGACGTGGGAATTGTAGATGTGAAAAATCCCCAGCCCTGCAGGATGGGGTAGTTCTTTTTCTTCTTCTTCAAATTACTAAACTTTGTTTAATGGATTTTATTGTTCGATTAAATGAGCCACTAGCTTAACAAGCTGGGTGATCCATGAACATCAATGTTTGTAATTTGGGCAACTTCCTTTTTGATTTTTCGATTTTTGGGTCGGACTTTAGCTAGGTGCATTATCTGACAATTACTCGAATCATATATTTCATAAGATCGTTTTTCTATTTTGGACATTTACATTCATTGATGGACAACATCTTCTAAGTGGGAAGCCTGCTCAAGATTATCAGAAGCATGATATAAAAGTAACTCAACAACTTCTATTCTTTAGTCTTGACTCTAAGGAAAAATTGTTGAGGCCTGTTCTATATCATACATTCTTTTACATACAATTTTTTTTATTTTATCCAACCATGGGAAATTAAATTTCATGAGACCACTTTTGTTGGACATTTCTGATTTTACAATGCAGTGAAATGATATTCTCTTTTAGCACCCCATCCTCTGATAAGAACACCATATGTGGTATCAGATGTTAATTAGTACAGCCTCTTTAGGACATTGAGGCATGAACAATGAAGGTTTATTTGTTGTTTTTAGGCCATTGATATTGGAAAAATTATAGAAAAGCCATGTCAATTTTGCGTTGCAACACTTTTAGTACCCTTATAGGATTTTGATATTCATTTTATAGTAGTACTCTTGTTTTTAAATGACCTGTGACTTTTATAATTTAATCTAGATATCAAGAATACAATCTTCTACCACTAATTCCAAAATGTTATGTTGAGAATCTACAAATGGTCATAACATGACCAGTATTTTATCCTTTATTCAATTGTTTTCTCATGAATAAAATATCTTCATCATCATTCACTAGAGATTCCTATACTTGGTCTGACCAAATTGGAATCTCTTTATTAGAGTACAATTGACCTACGAGGTTTTTGGGGAATGCACATTCCCTTAAAATGTCTTCCGATGGAGAATGTGTTTTACATTTAAATGAAACGGCATCAGACATGACTGTCCTTGTGTCTGAAAGTGCCTCGATCTAGGAGGGATTTCTTATCGCTACATTATCAATTATATAATTATCTTGAAAATTTGAAATACAACTATTGAGTGGACATTAGAAACAAATTCCATCATGGGAAGGACCACCATGGTGGATTAAATCAAGGGATGGATCCCCTTTCTCCTTGGCCTTCTAGAAACATGGAGGGTTGTCGTGCCTCTTATCCAGAGATAGTAACCTTGTATTGAATGAATTTTTATGAATCAATACTTCATGATTATGTTTATAATGTGGAACTTTAGAAATAATGCTACCACTCGGATAATATGGTAAAGAGAAGATATGATGTTGTGACGCAACAGATAATTGTTTGAGGGATTCAATTACTCAATAATTAAGAGGAGCTAGATTAATGATTGAATCTTCATTTACAAAATGTGTTTCAAAATATTTCATCATGTATATTCTCTTACACATAGATGGGGACACATGCAATGAAAATTAGTTATCATGAGTAGTTGTATGTGCATACCTTGTATAAGTTATCAAAACAAACCTATTTCCTCTAATTGGAAAGGTGGTATGTTCCCAAACAAATTTTCCAAATGATATTGTGGAGTATTCTCCATAACCTTCCAAAATGGGAATATATGTGTGTATTTTCTCTGGGATGAAATACTGATGTTTAATCCCATGTGTGTGGATAAATTTATGTCTATGTTCCACTAGTATTTCAGAAGTAGTTATTATAATATCCTAGCATGATTCCAGAATATGGGAAGGAATTTGTGTCTTCTGTTTCACCATTGATAGTATGTGTTTGGTTAATTTATTGGTTGGAATAGGAATATAAATACATTCTGTATCTGGATTAAGAGTTTTTTCTTGATTCTGTCCTTCTTTTTCATGTTAACGGGGAATTGATAGTACTCATGCATGGTGTCAAATAGTTGGGTCTACCCCAGAGTTGTTGCCGGAGCTTTTTGGGTGACTACTATCAGTGCTGCCAAATGAGACTATTCGAAGACTTGATGATTTCAATTAGGTATATGTTCCTACTAGATATTTTCTATAAATTATTGTTGACAAACATCCTTCAATATTGTCAGGAAGTACTTCCGGTATAATGGGGGATTGTATGTTGGTGTATGTTCTGGTTTACCAGTCGCCACAACTTTGGATTGGTGGGCTTCCTTTCCTCTTTAAATTCCCTCACACAAGCCCGCTGATTGGCTAATAACTTGTAAGGAGATGTATGTTCCTTTTCACTTACTCCACTAGGATTATCTGGTGTGACTGGTGGGTTACTTCCAGACGATTATTCTGAACAATAAAACTAGGATGAATGGGTGTATGTGCCTGCTCATTGATTGCCATAAAGTTTGGTTTTGGGATTATTCAGAAGGGGTAGAGGAAAGAACCTTCTCCCTATTGATCGGGTGTTGTCCCTAGTGGTTCTTCTTGTGTGATCAGGTATAAGAGACTTGGGACGAATTTCTAGAGGCAATACCCCTATCATGTTTTGGTTTTACTACCGCCTGATGTTGCTGGCGGTGATTGTTGGGGGGTGTCCTTGGGAAGGAGTGGTGAATTTTTTCATTGTTTTCCTAAGATTCCTCTTGATCTACCTCTATATATTATCATAGGGACTGACTGCTTCATTCATGGGATACAGACACGAAATGGTTAAATACATTTGTTGGAACCATCTACTTCTTGATCATCAGTCATTGTTGGATGGACGATCAAGGATTTTCATTGACCTAGAGGGTTTTTCGGGTATACTCCAAAGATGAAATTGTATTGTACTAACGATATTCATTTATGAGCACATTGCAGACCCATCTTTGAAGAGTCTGGGAGGGTGATAATTTTCTTCCTATGGATATTGATTCAGCTTTAGTAACAATTGTGTAGTTCATAGATGTTGACATGAATAAATCCATTTTGGAGTTAAGAGAGTTCGAAAAAAAAACTAATTAACAACAATAAACCCCTTTAAAGTAACTGCCTTTTGACAGTTACATGTGTGATTTATTCTTTTATTTGGACTTCCTTTATCAATTGATAGTGGCATGTAATGCGGGTAACATTATTAACTAGGTTAAGGATTCAAATCAGGCTCAGAATTTTATATTCATAGGACCTTGAAATATGTGTTATAGTTTTACAAATCACTATTACCAGGCAGTTTCCAATGTATGTTATTCATGAAACTAGAATCTTTTAGTATTATGTTATCTAATGGGGACCTACTTTCCCAAGGAAAGATATTTTTTATGTTATAAATTTTGGTTACATTGGAAATAACATTGTTTGAGATTATGGGAGGTCAGACTAATAAAATAGTTTTTTTGCAGAATTATTTTCTACTATGGGACTCTATTTTAATATTTAAGATATTTTCATGAATCCTTATTAATTAACCAAGTATAGAATATGTTTTCCATGGAATATTCAATAAAATATTAACATGTGTAAAATTTAGAATCATTAGTATGAGTTTAAGGTTCTTCATTTATGTAGGTATCTATATGTATTTGAGGTTTTATATCAATGGAATCCTCTAATATAATATTTAAATATTAATTTAATCCTCAAAATGACGATACTATTTATTAGGACACTTAGTTGGTAACTCTAGAAGTTATTTCCATCTAGGGAGATGAAGGTTTGTTTTGATATTAGGATCGTACCCCTGGAATGGGTTACCTACGTATTCTTGTGGAAGGAATCAGAACCCTCATAGATTGGTTCCACCTAATGGGACACACCATTCCTTTTATGATCATGTGATAAAAAACTATCTATACAGTTTAATGTCATTTGGTAAGGGAATCTAGGAAAAAGATTCATATTCAATGTTTGGTTTGGGACTTATGTAGAAATAGCCCAATAAACATGGAAAGGATATGGGTTTCCATGTTATATTAGACCTTATTGGGAATATGAACCAAAGAGAACATGGTGGATTTTGAAATGGTGGGTTTGAACCTCAAGGTGGCTTACTATGTATCCCATGTGGATGGGAATCATATTCCATATAGTGCGAATAGTCTCATATGAGAGTATAGTCGTTTTAAAGAAATGATTTGGGATTGCATCCAGAAAATGATGCATTGATGACTTGGGAGGTTTTAATATGCGACTAATTCTTAACAAGGTTCCCCAAATTAATGGAATTCAGGTTAGAAACATGAAGATGATATCTAGGGAGCTTGTGACCGAAAATGGATTTTTACGTATCCTAGTATGAATAGGAATCAGAGTTCTCATAGTTCTAACTTTTCAGTGTTTCTATAAATTTTGTATTCATCACGAATATCAAAGAACATGTGAGTCATGAATTGTGTGTAAAATGATATGATGTGAAATATTCAATAATGATACATCACACATTTCCTCCTCCGCTAGTGGAAGAGGGCATGTCAACCATGTAAACGAGAACAAGTTGACCCGAGAATAGGGTGAGGAGACGCACCCTCCCTCTATTTTCTTTACATTGGACAAGGGTCCAATGAAAGGAGGAAGGGATGAAGGTCAGTGTCTTACACCAGGATGGATGCCCATTGTGACAATTTTCAACAAGGGAGGGAAAGGATAACAAGAGTCCATGTTCCCATCTCTCCTCTGGTCCTTGGCACTGAAGTATAGAGGAGGTTAAATTATTCTACCTCATGAAATAAAATATAAGGGTATATGATAAGATGGTTTCCCTAAAATTGATCATGTTAGGGGAAGTAGTCTTCAAATTTATTAAAAAGGAAGAAATATATGTGTGAAAAATAACATTTTTACAAGATATATGAAGTTCTAGGTCATTCCTTTGAGAAGGGTGAGGCTATAAACCAACCCTCCTCCAAACTGGGAACATCCCAACACTGTTCTAGGGATATGTTCCGTGTGAATGTTGATATACAAACACACAAAAACTCCTTGAACCCTATCCCAATTGTGAGCCAAATGTGGGAAACCCTTGACTGTGGATATAAACACCCAATAGGTGACACGCTGATGTGTATTTCCTAATGTTTTGATAAGTCAGAATTTTTTGTTGGAGGTCTCAAAAGAATCTCTTTCAGAAAAGGGTGCCAATGAAGTGGAAGCATTTACCTTAGTTTCTTTGAGGAAGGCTTGATGTCCTGTAGACTGAATAGAGTAAGTGAATCAAATATGGGAACCCAAGAAGAGAAGGGCTTACAATTATGGGTGCGCATGTATTCATGGGCCCCAAATAGAGAAGGGCACACAATTATGGTTGTGCATGTAAGCATGGGTGACCTTATGTTCACATTAGTGATGAAAAACTAGTATGGTAATACTTGAGAGAGACCATGATAAATCCTTCATGATTATTCACTAGAAATACTAGAAGTAGGGTGCTCAAGTTCCATTGAATGGCATAGGTAGTGAGAAAGTAATTCTAATCTACGGATGTCGGTGCTTTAGGAATGCAACTATTATGGTTTTCAAAAACTAAATGGACGTTTCTCAAATGATCCTCCCTTAAATCTTCCACTCAAGGTGTTGAAGAACTACCTTGAATGTTTTGGAAGACTGGGGTGAAGTACAAGAGAAACCAGAGCAGCAATTAGGCTGCATGGAATTTCTTCCATCAAAATGAATACCCCAAGGTTTTATTTATAAGATAAAAAAAGGTCCTCAGCCGAAAGGATTTTGGGCGCGCAAGTAGGATGTGAGATAGATTGAGACATGCAAGTAGGATGTGCACCGACACCCTTTTGTCTACCTATGGTTATCAAAAATTTATGTCATTGAAAATCTTTATTTTCTTATTTTATTTTGTCCTTTTCATTCTAAGGTATTTCCCTTTTTCATTTCTAGACCATTTGATGGAACAACGTTTCAACAACATCCATCCGATAATATAATGTTTTTAACGCAATTTATCATTATAAAATTAGAAAGAAACATGTATGATTAAAAAATTAATTCTTTAGTAACGATGCATTGGTTTGAGTTATACTGAGTTCTCTATTCGTTAAGGATAATGATTAATATTCAATATGGTGAACCTTATGTTTAGAGTAATGTCCTTCCCACGTTAAATCATGATTTTATGGATTCTTTCATATTATCATTGGAGTCCTAAGGACCAAAAATAACTCTCCTAAGAAGAATAAATAATGGTGGAACATCTTGTTCAAATCTCTATCCATTCATTTCTTAAATACTTCTAGGTGATTCAAGGAATTTAATCTATTTTCTTTCAATTTCTTCAACTAATCTAGAAATTTCTAGGACTGCTCCTCGTTTG
Organism: Viscum album; assembly: GCA_963277665.1. Taxonomy (NCBI): domain Eukaryota; kingdom Viridiplantae; phylum Streptophyta; class Magnoliopsida; order Santalales; family Viscaceae; genus Viscum; species Viscum album. The sequence goes on from OY728158.1 coordinate 221,199,402, forward strand.
ATTGATGATCACAAAAGGGAACTCGAAGTGATGGAATATGAACATCAATGTGAAAGACCACTTCTGTTTCGTACAATAGTGAGTACGGGGTTGACCATGAGCCAGAATGAGTAGTATTCATGTAGGCCCATAAGGCATGAAAGAGAATATCAGGCCAAGAATTCTTATTATTATCCACTATCTTTTTTATTATGTTGGACATCGTCTTGTTGAATGCCTCTATTTTTTCATTGGTTTATGCAAGATAGCATGATAATTAGATGAATTTGAAATTGTTTTCCAAATATAGTTTATCTACCTAATAAGTTTAGAAATTCATGTCTTTATCATTCTATATGTTATAGAGGATACGAAATATTGTGATGATATTGGTTTTGAAAAAGCTAAAATGCTATTGGCCCGGACTTCGTTAAGAGTTATTTTTTCTGGCAATTTTGATAAAAAAAATTTAGTAGTTAGGATATACTTGGACTATAAAGTCATAAACGGAGGATATGGCCACTCTACATCTATTTTCCATGTAGAAGATATCTATGAGTATTTGTATATATATAGAATCTAAGATGTTTGATGGATGATGTTGTCAATCATTTGAAAGTGATGACATTTTTGGGTGAATTTTGTGCAATCACTCATTATCAAAGGCCATAAGTATACATGCCTCCAAATTTGATCATAATGTCTGAACCTAGACTAGTTTGCACCACAATCCCCTGCATGTACTTAGTTCATGTATGCTACTATATTTTTTCCATCAATTCATCTTAGGAGAATTATGTCAAAACCACATACATAGATGATCTTTTATATATTTGGGCCATCATAAAGAGTGTAATTAAAAGATCATCATTGAATATTCTAAATTCTAATTCTATTTGATGGATGCAGTGCATATTATATTTATTCCTTGATGGGAATCATCAATCACATGGTATGACCCCATAGCTTTGTTTTGTGACCAATTTCATTGATTTCATATGTTGTTATTTGAAAAAAATTTAAAATAACATGATTATGTGAAATGAAATTTATTTTTTCATCTGAGTTTGGATCTGACAGGGTTTTGGGTGAATATTTTAATGCCATGGACTGAGTGTTCTGTAATCATGGGACATAATACAATGTTGGATAAGAGGGGAATTATTCCATTAAACCTCAAACATAATAACTTTTGGGAATTATCTATTCCATTATTATTGAATAGTCCCCATTTATCTACATGATTACAAATTCTGAATCACCCTTCACATCTAGATTGATCACTGGTAGTTGGAGTTCCAATTCATTGCTAACAATGAGAGCCTGATATTCTAGATCATTGTTGGTGCCACTTTTTGATAATAGGAAATAATATATAAACAGCCCTTTTTCAAGGGAGATAAGTACAATTTTAAACCCAATGATAATTTTCTTATGGTTTTCCATTATATATCCTTTTTCACTCTTAGAAGCATCATTTAAATACATTTCTCATATTCAAGTTATATCGTGAATAAAAAATATTTCATTATTAGAAACATCTGTATTATATGATTTTTGTTCTATTTATAGATTCTCAGAATGTATGGAATCCGTGACCTGACATTTCAATATGTTTTAAAGCATGGATTGTATATCAATCTAATATAGAATAACTACCCACCATTCTAGACATCTTGTAATAATAGGGAAACTGATGGTAAATTTGAGCTAGTTATTCCATGAGTCCATTTAGACCTCATGATGTTGTAGATAGTTCCCCAACATCTGAATTGAAATGATTAATTCTAAGAAGATTTTATCACTATTTTAATATTGTGTCTGTATATAATGCACGGTTCGATTGAGATAATATAGGTTGATTTCATTCCCAACATAATTTTTTTTTAAAAATGAATCAAGTGATATCACCAAGGTTATAAAATAATGAATTAGTGGTTTTACTTCATCTTGTGATGCTAATACTGGTGGGATCATGAGGTATTTATTGATGGTATCAAAGGACTCTCTATTCACACAAAAGTATTTCTATTTTATTAAAACAAATAGGGGGTGAAGAGCCAACAAAGGGGGAATTAGGGGGGTGCTAATATAGTGAATACATAGAGAATCAACCTATAAAAATTTGTATCCGTCTGAAGAAAATGACAACATAATAAAAAAACTAATAAGAATTTTTTTTGAGATTCATTAAAAGAAAAGAATGTAGCCACCATATTATAGTCAGACCAGGTGTGATGGATGGACGTGTGACTATCCAAAATATTCTTTCACCTTCTGATCGAATATTCAATACTCCAAGGAATATAGCTTTTTTGGGATCGATTCTTCAAAATTATATTCATGTGAACCCCAATCACTTGAATTTGAATATTTTACTGGTGAAAATGAGAAAACTTGTGAGAATTTCATGGGATTATTCTTGTTAGGATTCCCTAATAACAAAGTATGAAGGTAAAGCTACCACAACAGACCTGAGGGGATCTTTTACAACTCCTCCTCCACACATCGATCCCTTGTTTCATGACCCGTATGTGTTAAACTTATTCCATTATAATGGAGGATTCCACATGACCAAATTCCCCGGAGAAGAACTTACACTATTATGAGAATGACATGAGGGCTTATGGGATTGGAGGTAAGGACCATTAGCCAAGACCTTGCAAAGCCTATCGAATCTTAGTACATGTAATCGTGTTTTATAATTTATGATCATACTAGACTCAATCAGAAAATGATGTCTCACTGAGTTTTAGGATGACTAAAGGACCCATCATCTGGTAATAAGAATAAGCACACCTGTCTTCTTTACATAACCTAGTTTATCTGATCCCTGGAACCAACTCTAAATAAATTCCATAGTTAAATAAAATCCCACATAAATCCTAGTGAACTGGAAAAATTTACCCAAACCTCCTCCACTCACTCACAATAAAAAATAATTGAGACTTGGACTCTTAGTGCATCTTTATACAATAAGAAAATTAGAATCAAGAATAATCCCCCACAGTTATATATTCTACTAAGTTGGAAAATCCTTTTTTAAACAATCCATAAAATAAAGAAGTATTTAAAATGAATGTACTTACACTATAAAACATCTCCTCAAGGTTCATGATGTGAAGGCACAGAATAAATGTTCATAAATTACTTAATATTAAAAATTCATGTTTTCGATCCTATGAAAACACAACAACACTCTTCAGTAGTAAGCATAATGCTTTAAGAAATGTTCCACTAAATCACATACATGGTGGAGTTGATGAGGGAATGATGTAAACTAGAATATCTGAGGATGATTAAGGGTGAAGGATAGTGAGGGAATTCTAGAGGCAAATAAGATCAATTATAAAGGCAATATCTCACTTCTCCACTACTAATTATCCAACAAAATGATATTGAAGGATAGGGAGAAAAGGATGTATCAACATCCTGACACGGGAGGGAATAAATCATATGGGACATCCATCTATAACATATGAATTTTTTCTATATTCACTGTAATAATATTTACCCTCAAAAATCTTCAATTAAAACATGATATTATTGTCAATCATGCTACTTGAAGAGCTAACAACATTAACACCTCCATCCATAATAGTTTTAGCATGATTTTCCCCGAATTCCCAAGGGAACTTACCTTCCAGATATCCCTCCGATAAGAAGGAGTTAAATGTTTTATCAATGTTTGAAATCATATTCATTGGTGATTTTGATGTAAAGGGATTTTCCTTGGATTGTAATGGGGAATGAAATTGATCAAAGTGATTATCCAACGGAAATAAATGAATTTATATTTCTAATTGAGAATACGTCACATAATTTTATCAACAACCACCTAGATGATATTTATATATAGAGCATATGAAGACAATTTGGAGCCCAAATGGATCATTGTAATGGATCTTTTCTGCATACCATGACAAGATTCTAGTACACATAACCTCGACTTTGAATATCAATTGGAACAAAGAATATGATTTTCTCACGGTTAATAACTCAATATCTCCAAGAATAACAAACCTCCATCACTTAATTAACATCCTCAATTGATCTTCTACTACAATTAACAAAAATATTTGTGTCATATTCAATCATGATATTAGAAAAAATTCCATTTCTATGCTTGTTATGAAATGGTATAACCTTTCCAATATTAATGGAATGAGTAAAGTACATTTTTATGGAATTAAAAGAAATGATATAAATGGAGGGGGGAAAGGGAATCCCAAACTAATTCCTCTAATAGCTATGATGAAACTAAAAATTTTTCACGACAAAGGGGTTGAATCCATAGGATAATATAAACAATAAAAATTGACATCAATGACCCACATAGAAAACCCCATGATTTGAATAACCTGGATGAGGAGGCTCCAATAATATCAATCGAATGCTTTGTCCATATCATGTTTAATGACATCATTGCTACCAAAGACCATATAATTAATGTGATTATCAATTATTTGAATACATAAATTTCCCCTAGGATATATATACCTTCCACAAATCCATGATTCACCATAACCATCCAACATGGTAGAATGAGGGAAAATGTATTATTGACCACAACTACCAAAATATTATAAGGAACATTTCACATGATTTTTGGACATTATTGGTTAAGAGATATAGTTTATTTAACATTGGGACTAGGACAATTTTAGTATCACACGGTGCATGAGGGAGATTTCCAAAATAAAAAATGTCTTACATTGCACTGATCACACCCCATTGGAAATATCCATGAGTATTTGTAAAAAAAGAGAAATCATCTAGCCTAAGAGAAAATTCTTTGTTCATAGGAAAAACCAAAAAATTAATCACTCTCATACATATAATATATTTCAATCTATCATTAACATCATCATACATTGTAACACCCCAAGCATCCATGGTACGCTTCTCTCTTAATAAAGCGTGTGTTGTACGCAACTTCGTGTTCTAACACACACCAAACCCAAACAAATAGCCGTAATAAATAGTAATAATGACTTTTTTAAATTATATAAATTTTATATTTAAAAATGGAAATCACTTTTGTATTTGGAATATCGAAATTATCCTACGTTGCAGTTTTCGTAATTTTCTGAGAACTTCCAATTTTTTTATGAATTGTGAAAAATACATAAAAACAAATTTTTTAATCAAAATAATATATAGTGATAAATTATACTATTTATTGGTTTTAAAGTATAATTATAATATATTTTTACCATTTTATCTAATGGTGGTCATTAGAATTAATTTCACATTGAAATTGGACATAAACAATTGTCAATCTTTTGATATATATTGTTTCTTGAGAACACGCTATTTGTTGTGACAACGTGAATTTATTATAAAATTAATTAATGAAACTTATATGTTTGGAATTTTGTAAAATAGGAATAATTTTTTAATTTGGAATATCAATTATAGATTAGGGTGAATTTTTGGCATTGTTCTGAAAAACGTCAATTTTTGATGAATATTGAAACCACAAAGTGATAGTTAAAAACTGTTTTTTTGTTTGAATGAAACATTACAACTTCTATGATTAGATTTTAAAAAATCCAACATACATGGTGGTCATTGGGATTTTAAATTTCGTTCAATGGTATTAAAATAATTTTTTTTGGTGAATAGTAACTTTTATGTTTTATTAATCGCGATTAAAGGTAATTAAAGAAATTTAGGGTAAAAATGATAATATAAAAATATGAAAATACCATTAAACTTGTCCTACCAATATTGAAACAGTCATGGAAGACCTAGAAAATCCATGGGTCTACCTGGGTACCCAATGGAGCCACATGGGTTAGAAGATGACATTAATAACATTTTATTTAAAGTAAAAATAAAATTGTCACAACCATGTGTTCTTTTACTAAAACAATTATTACATGGGGTTATGTAAGTTAAATTTTTGACTAAAATAATCATTGGAAATCTAGAAATATTTAATATATCATGATATTTTTTTATAATTTTTAGACATTATATAAATTAAATGTTTTATGACACCATTATGATGCATCGATTACCTCATTAATTAAAGATTTAAATAAAATGAAAAGATAATGTAAAATATAAGACGCAAACTTGTCAAAAACCTATTGGATGAGTAGATTTAGAACCATTATCTCCTTTTCCTCTAAATATATCATTGTGGGACCTTTAAAATCCGAAAATCATTTCATAATAATGTAATATTTCATGACTTTCCAAGAGTGCCCCTCCTCTCCTCTTATAAAAGGCCCCCAACCTTTACCACCTTATTGACACCATCACAGCCATTTGGATAGTCCAAACTCTTCCCAAATACTCTCTCAACCTCCCTCTCTTACTCCTGGGTCCTCACTTTGGGAATAGGTCTTCCAAGGAAGCCTTTTTCTCAAATGAAAATGAGTTACCCAATTTTAAGGTAATGTCTTCTCTTATGTTATTTTGTTTTATTTTGCTTCTCCAACCCCTTAAAATCTTATTATTACTTTCTTTTGTAACAATAACAGTATATAAAATATACTGGGATGATGTTATGAGAATTATTTTATTTACAATTACACACACCTTCGTCTAATGGTTAAAGAACATACGGTTTCTGTGGGTGGCGAATTACTGCCTCACGAAACGATGAGTGTTCAATCTTCTTATAACACCTCTTATGGTGGACATTATGATGACACTGTTTTTATATATGATATATATTATGTTTTTTATTTCCTTATGATTCTGTATTTTTCATTTATGGCATACCATTATGATATTTATTATGGGTAAACGTGCTAATTTCATTTTAGGAAGTGCGGACTACCGCCCCCTCAAAGTGATTTGAAACGTTAATGCCATATTTGGGATGTATAAATGATGGATTAAATGGTATTATACATTATATTATAATGTAATTATAATAATCCTTTATATCATTATGATTTCATTCCATTAAAGATAAAATATTAATGACAGTAGCGTTCATGCGTACGTACGACTTACCATCTCCATGAACGGTGCATTTCATTTATTACCTCTAAATTTTATGTAATATTATAAATGCATGTATATCCTATATATATATGATATATATGATATCTGAATCATGAATATGATTCTGGATATAATTGATATTTTACCACATGAACAACATATAATTATAAGAAGTTTATTTTTGACTCAAGTACCAAAGATCGACAAAATGATCATTAATAACATAAATAATTGCATAATGTTCATAACATGGTAATAAGTGATATAAAAAGAATAATGAAATTAAAAAGGGTTCTTAAGAAAGTAGAAATTAACTCTAGTTTATTATTCAAGAGATTAAAAAATGGATGAGTCAAGTCGGACACGAGGTAAGGGAACTTCTTAACCCAATTTCTATTCTTTGGGTTAATCTTCTACATTCAAATTATTTCATGATATTATAATTTCCTATCTTGTATTTTTACATTATTTATGTGTTCTTATAGTTGATACACATAATATATCTATTTTATTTTAAAAAATGTCCTTTGTAAGGTACATCGTCTCAATATCCTTTCAATGAGGCATATTTTATTTTATACACAACTTTATTTTATACAGTGTATAAAACTCTTTGAATTTTACATTTATTCAAATGGAATCTCTTTTATACGAAGCATTTTACTAAATGACAAAAAGGAATGTTTTTCTTGACGTACGTATGTGGTGACAACGACTTCTCCGCCACTGTGAGCATTATTTGAGTTTCGGCTTCCTCTACAAGCCATAATTTTTTAAAAATGAAAAATCAAACCCAAGTTTTTATTTTCTATTATTTTGGTACTGAAAATGGTTTTGATAATGTTGTTATTATATCAATTTTTTATTCATATCTTGTGATTGAAATGTGGAAAAGTTATGTTTCCTTTATGCATGTTTTATGTGATACGATTATATTATGGTTTATGAAATGTTTATACATGTTCATATGAGGAATGCATTGGACTTAATATGTGATGGGTGGAGCCCGCTATAGCTCCTCGATGCATCGGTAGGTCTCATTAGAAAAACTAGTGTCTTAGCACAAGGCCTTGAAAAAATCATATTTGTAGTCTTGGCATGAGGCCTTGGCTACTGGTTATGATAGTCATGCATTATGCATTCCATCATTATGAAAGTGGTTATTAATATTGTATGTGAATATTCGACCAGTAGAATATCCATGTGAATGAGTAAATGGAATTATCTCATTTTGATTTTTCCATATTATTTTGAAGTTAAATTTTAAGAGCCTTTTGTTTTAGTTATACATTGCATTAAATGTTTATGTTTATTTATGAAATAATCTTCTCTATTGTTATCCTTACTGAGCATCTGAGCTAACCCCTTCCAATGTTTTAATTTTTCCAGGATGTGAAGAAGTATATTATGAATGACCTGCAGCGATAATATGAGGGGATATGAAGACAAGATGTTGTTGTAGTTTTGTTTTACATTATGATGTAATGCAAGAATTATGAATGTATCTAGTGTTTCAAAGGCTACTAAACTAATCGGTCATTCGAGAATTGATATTTTGTGATCATGCCAATGTTACGCAATAATGCACCGACTCTGGGTAGCTGGGGTCGGGGCGTTATAGTTGGTATCAAAGGCAGTTTAGTACTAACCTTGGAAGCTAGATTTTGATAAAATCTGATTAGATCACGTAGCCATAAAGATGGACATTGAGGATTAGTATAGAATAAATTCCTAGAATTTTGGTATTATAGAGATTTTGTGAGTTTTCTGAGAAATACATCCCTATCTGGATACGAGCAGGTAGAGGCGGCTCTGGCACAAATGTACCTAGGGGTAAAACCCGAAAACACCGCTTTGAGCTAGATTCGAACGGGAACTGGTGCATGAAAACAGGCCTTGCTGCACTCTTGGTTACGACACTCCCGAGAGATATGCTTAGGATAATTATCATTCTATTTACAAACCATTATGAAGGGTTTCTGAGTATATACTTCCTCAAAGAAAACATTTTTATGATTGTAGTTCAATTTATGTTACATGTTTTACAAGTATGGAATTACGTATGTTGATTCATAAACTTATATAGTTTATGCCATTGTTTAGAAATGGCTCCTATTGGGAGGAATGGAAACCGTATCAATGTACACACTCCATATTGGGATTTTCCTCCTGCTCAAGTTAATTATAATGGAGTGGGAGATACAATTGGTGCTGATCAACTTATCACCATACTAGGATAACTCACTCAAGTTATGAATAATAACCTTACTCATATGGAGCACCCTGATCCGCAATATGGAGGATCAATTTTAGACAGCTTCATGAGGCAACAACCACCAACATTTAATGGGGGTACAAATTCATTATTAGCTGATCAATGGATAAACTCCTTAGAGAAAATATTCCACGCATTCGGGAGTAACAAAAGGGAGAATGTCATCAAGGCAGTTTACCGCCTCACTGGAGATGCCAATCAGTGGTGGTCGCTGATTCAAAACACAATGGAAGATGAATAAGTATCGAGTATGGAATTGAGGGAGTTCAAAGATCTTTTCTTAGAAAAATGCTTTCCTCGTGACCATCGAGCAGATACAGAAAGGCAATTTTTTAGTGTGAGGTAAAAGGAGGATGAGAATGTCGCAAAGTATGAGTCCAACATTACACCTTTAGCGAGGCATGCTGCAGATTATATACGTAACCCAAGAAATAATATCGATCGTTTCTTTGATGGGTTAAAACCATTTCTCCGTCGAGCATTAGTCTCACAAACATTCTCGTCGTACGAAGATATTGTCTCGTGTGCTATCAAGATGGAAATGGAATTCTCTAAGTCTTATTACTTTTAAGAAAATAAAGAAAAAAAGAGATCTTCTGATCATTATAGAAATAGAAATAAGGGGAAGAAGGGAAAAATTGAATATCAGTCCTGCAGTAAATGTAGGAAGAAACACCCTGGTACTTTCTTGAAGGGAATGGGAGTCTGTTACAAGTGTCGTGAAAAAGGCCACCAAGCTCATGATTGCAAGGGAAAGAAAGTTGTTGTCAATGTGGAATACTATAATTGTAGAGTGATGGGACATTATGAAAATGAATTTCTTAAGCGTCAGGGGAATATACCTCAAAAGAGGCAAAGGGATCAAGGCCAAGCTTATGCTATCACTACTGCTGAGGTTGAAGCTCCGAAAAACGTGGTGGCATGTAATTTAATGGTTTCCTCAAGTTTAGAAAATGAATTATTTGATTCTGGATCATCTCATTGTTTTATATCATCCCATTTTTTCTAAATAAAATGGATATTTCCAATTTGATTAAACAAGAGAATTTTCAGTCAAAACACCAAAAGGAAGTATCATTGCAAGAATGTTTTGTGAATCAGTCCCATTTAGAGCACATAAGTTTTATTTATCTACTGATCTCATTGACATACATATGATTGAGTTTGATATAATCCTCAGTATGGATTGGCTTTCAGACCATGATGCAATTATTTATTGTAAGAAGAGGGATGTTACAATTTTTGATGATGATGATAAGGAACACCATATCTTTAGGGCAGAATCGTCACCACCTAATTCTTATTTAGATCCACCCACAATAGATTAACTAAATTCAATTATTGGGGATGAAGAGAATGAAATTACTGAGGGTGAGGAAAGGATTGTTAAAATAGAGGATGTACCTATTGTGAAAGAATATATAGATGTGTTTACGAATGATTTACCTGTACATCCTCCAGAATGAGAAGCTGAGTTTTCCATTGATCTAATTCATGTAGCAAGGCCTATATCGGGGACCCCTTATAGAATGGCCATCGTGGAATTAGTTGAACTAAAGAATCAACTAGAGGAATTTTGTAATAAGGTATTTATTCACCCTAGTGTTTCTCCATGGGGATCCTCTATCATTTTTGTTAAGAAGAAAGATTGATCTATGAGGTTGTGCGTTGAATACAGGGAGATCAACGCTATAACAAAAAATAAAAAGTATCCCCTACCTCGAATTGATGATTTATTTGACCAACTGCATGGATCTCAATACTTTTCAAAGATTTCCCTTCGATCTGGATACCATCAATTGTGTGTGAAGTGGGAAGACATTCCAAACACATCATTTCGAATAAGGTACGGGCATTACGAGTTTACAGTAATGCCTTTTGGATTGAATAATTCACCCTCATTATTCATGTATCTAATGAATATATTTTCAAGGATTATCTTGATGATTTTGTGGTGGTATTATTTATGATATCTTGGTATACTCCAAAAGCTACGATGATCATGAAAATCACTTGCACATTATCTTGAAGACTATTAGAAGGCATGATTTATATGGGAAGTTTAGAAAGTGTGAATTCTGGATTCATGAGTTTTATTATCATGGCCATATTGTCTCTAAGGATGTAAATTCCATTGATCCTTCAAAGACCAAGGCAATCCAAGAATGGCTAGCACCAAAGAGTATAAATGAGGTACGTAGCATTATTGTTTTGGCAGGCTATTATCGATGTTTTGTCTAGAATTTTTCTTGATTGGAAAACCCATTAATGAAGCTCACATGTAAAGGGGTTAAATTTTTCTAGACAAAATAGTGTGAAGAATGTTTTGAAGAACTGAAGAGAAGATTAGTCAATGCTCCTATATTGACTCTACCATCAGGGAATGATGGGTTCGTTATTTAGAGTGATGCATCAATGAAAGGAATTGGTTGTGTCCTTATGCAGAATGATAGGGTTATTGCCTATGCATCACGACAGCTAAAAATTCATGAGCGGAACTATCCTACTCATGATCTCGAGTTAGCTGCTGTAATATTTTCCTTGAAAATATAGAGACATTATCTCTATGGTGAAAAATGTGAGATATATATCGATCACAATAGTTTGAAATATATTTTCTCCTAAAAAGAACTCAACATGAGGCAAAGGCGATGGCTTGAACAACTCATGGATTATGATTGAACCATGCACTACCACACAGGGAATGAAAATAAGGTTGCAGATTCATTGAGTAGAAAATATTATGGAGTTTTGAACATGATGAGAGTGGAAAGGGATCGTATTTTCATGGAGTTAGTAAAGATAGATATTGGAATCACCATGGAGGGTGAAACATAAAAACATTTTTAAATGGTCGCCAACCCATCTTTACTAGAAAGGATAAAGTGTTCTCAGGACAATGATGAAGAGTTGAAAAAGAAGATTAAAGCTGTGAATGATGGGCGATTGAGTGACATTGTGTATGAAGATGGAATTTTGAAATTTGGGAGGAGATGTTGTGTTCCCGATATACCTGATTTAAAGAGGGAATTGATGGATGATTCTCATAGTTCCAATTTCTCTATACAAACTGGGAGCACCATAGTGTATATAGATTTAAAGAGACGTTTTTGGTGGGACAACATGAAGAGGGATATTTCTGATTTTGTGTCAAGATATATGGTTTTTCAACAAGTGAAAGCAAGAAGGCAACTGCCTGGTGGAGTATTGCAACGTCTTCCCATACCTGAGTGGAAATGGAATAATATTATGATGGGTATTGTCATGGGACTACCAAAGACTCCTATAAGGAATGACACAATATGGGTCATTGTTGATCATTCCATTACGTCAGAACATTTTCATGCTATTAGAGAAGATCTACCACTTGTACATCTCGCAAGACTATATATTAATGAAGTTGTGAGACTTCATGAAGTACCCCTGTCGATTGTCTCAGATTCTGATCCCCGTTTTATATCAAGATTCATGAAAATTATTCAGAAGGCCTTGGATACTGAACATCGTTTGAGAACTACTTACCACCCTAAAACAGATGGAAAATCAAAATAAACTATTCAAACCTTAGAAGACACGTTGAGATCATGCTCACTTAAATTTCAGGGTATGTGGGATCAATATTTAACTCTGGTAGAATTTTCCTATAACAATAGCTTCCATTCAAGTATTCAGATGGCACCATATGAAGCGTTATACGGAAAGTGATGTTGCACACCAACCTGTTGGGAAGATGTTGGTGAAGGAAAACTTTTAGGCCTAGTACTGGTGGAGGAAACGATGGAAAATGTTATGTTAATCCAAAACCACATCAAAGTAGCTCAAAGTAGATAGAAGAGCTATGCTGAAAACCGAAGGAAGGATTTGGAATTTCAGGTAGGAGATCATGTTTTCTTGAAGGTATCTCCATGGAAGGGAGTTATGCGTTTCGGTAATAAGGGTAAATTGAGTCTCATGTATATCGGACCCTTTGAAATTATAGGATGAATTGGGGTTGTAGCTTACCACTTGGAAATGCCGCCAAATCTCTCTAATGTTCACTATGTATTCCACGTAACAATGTTGAGAAAATACATGTCTGACCCAACGCATGTACTCACCTATTAAGAATTAGAACTGGAACCCGATCTGTCTTATTGCGAAGAGCTCATCAGGATTCTTGATACAAGAGAACAAGTGCTTAGAAACCGAACAACTCGTCTGCTAAAATTTCTATGGAGAAACCATAAGATGGAGGAGGCAACATGGGAACCCGAGGAACTTATGATGAAGAATCACCCGAGTCTTTTTATACAGTTATATTATATAAAATTTTGAGGATGAAATTATTTTAAGGAGGTGTGAATGTAACACCCCAAGCTTCCACTTATGCTTCTCTTTGAATAAAGTGTGTTGTATGCAACTTCGAGTTCTAACACACACCAAACCCAATTAAAGTAGCCATTTTGAATAGTAATACCTACTTTTTGAAATTATACAAATTTTATATTTCAAAATGTACTTCATTTTTGTATTTGGAATATTGAAATTATCCTAAGTTGAATTTTTTGTAATTTTCTGAGAACTTCCAATTTTTTATGAATAGTGAAAAATAATTAAAAACAAATTTTTTAATCAAAATTATTTATAGTGTTAAATTATTATATTTAGTGGTTTTGAAGTATAATTATAATATATTTTTACCATTTTATATAATGGTGATCATTAGAATTAATTTCACTTTGAAATTGGACAAAAACAATTATCAATCTTTTGATACATATTGTTTCTTAAAAACACGCTATTTGTTGTGACAGCAGGAATTGATTATAAAATTAATTAATTCAACTTATATGTTTGTAATTTTGTAAAATATATATCAATTTTTAATTTGGAATATCAATTATATCTTAGGGTGAATTTTTGGCATTGTTCCGAAAAACTTCAATTTTTTATGAATAGTGAAACCACGAAGTGATTGTTAAAAACTGATTTTTTGTATAAATGAAAAATTACCACTTCTGTGAATTTATTTTCAAAAATCCAACATGCATTGTTTTCATTAGGAAGAAAAATTTTGTTCAATGGGATAAAAATATTATTTTGGTGAATAGTAACATTTAAGTTTTATTAATCGCGATTAAAGGTAATTAGTGAAATTTAGTGTAAAAATGATATTATAAAAAATGAAAATACCATTACACTTTTACTACCCTTATTGGAAGAGTCATGGCCTACCAAAAAAATCCATTGGTCAACTTGGGTACCCCATGGAGCCACATGGGTAAGAAAGTGACATTAATAACTTTTTATTTAAAGTAAAAATAAAATTATCACAAACATGTTTTGTTTTACTAAAACAATTATTACATGGAGTTATGTAAGTTAACTTCTGAACTATAAATATCAATTGGATATCTAAAAAATTTTCCTAGATCATTTTTTTTTTAGACATTAAATAAATTTAAATTTTTATGACACCATGATGATGCAGCGATTACCTCATAAATTAACAATTTAAATAAATTGAAAAGATAATGTAAAATATAAGACATAAACATGTGAAAAACCTATTGGATGAGTATATTTCGAACCCTTATCACCTTAACCTAGAAATATATCATTGTTGGACCTTTAAAATCCGAAAATCATTTCATAATAATGAAACATTTCATGACATTCCAAGAGTGCCCCTCCTCTCCTATTATAAGAGGCCCCCACCAGTACCACCTTATTCACACCATTAAATCCGTTTGGCTCAACCAAACTCTGCCAAAATACTCTTTAAAAATCCCTCTCTTACTCCTAGAAGGCTCACTTTGGGTATAAGTCTTTCCAAGGATGCCTTTGGCTCAAATCAAAAAGAGTTACCTGATTTTAAGGTAATGTCTTCTCTTATATTCTCCTGTTTTATTTTGCTTCTACAACCACTTAAAATATTTTTATTACTTTAATTTGTAACAAATCACTTATATAATATATACTAGTATGATGTTATGAAAATTATTTGATTTACACTTACACAAACCTTCACCTAATGGTTAAAGATCATATTGTTTCTGTGGGTGGTGAATTACTTTCTCACGAAACGATGATTGTTCAATCTTTTTCAAACACCTCTCATAGAGGCCATTATGATGAAAATATTTTTATATATGATATATATTATGTTTTTTCTCTTATTATTCTGTATTTTGCCTTTATGGCATAACTTTATGATTTACATTATGGGTAAACGTTATAATTTCATTTTAGGAAGTGCCGACTACCACCCCCTCAAAGTGATTTGAATCGTTAATGCCATATGTGGGATGTATAAAAGATGGAGTAACTGGTATTATACATTATATTATACTATAATTTTAATACACCTTTATATCATTATGATTTCATTCAATTAAATATTAAATATAAATGAAAGTAGCGTTCATCCATAAGTATGGCTTACCATCTCCATGAACGGTGCATTTCATATATTACCTATAAATGTAATGTAACATTATAAATGCATGTATATACTGGATATATATGATATATATGATATCTACATCATGAATATGAATTTGGATTTAATGTATATTTTACCACATGATGAACTTGTAATTATAAAAAATTTATTTTTGACTCAGGTACCAAAGATCGACAAAACAACCATTATTAACTTAAATATTTACATAATGTTCATAACATGGTAATAAGTGATATAAAAGGAATAATGAAATTGAGAGGGGTTCTTATGAAAGAAGAAATAAACACTAGTTTATTTTTCAGGAGGTTAATGAACAGTCGAGTCAAGTCGGACACGAGGTAAGGGTACTTCTTAACCCAATTTCTATTAATTGGGTTAATCTTATACATTAAAATTATGTCATGATATTATTATGTCCTATCTTGTATTTGTACATTATTAATGTTTACTTATAGTGGATACACATAATATATTGATTTTATTTTAAAAAATGATCTTTCTAAGGGACTTCCTCTCAATATCCTTTCATTGAGACATATTTTAATTTATACACAACATTCTTTTATACAGTGTATAAACCCCATTGAATTTTACATTTATTCAAAAGGAATGTTTTTATACAAATCATTTTACTAAATATCAAAAAGGAATGTTTTCATTTCCGTACGTATGCGGTGACAATGACTTCTCTGCCGCCGTGACCATTATTTGAGTTTCAGCTTCCTCTACAAGCCATTATTTTTTAAAATGAGAAATAAATACCATGTTTTAATTTTCTTTTATTTTGGTATTGAAAATGGTTTTGATAATATTTTTATTATATCAATCTGTTGTATTGATATCTTACGGTTGAAATGAGGAAATGTTATGTTTCCTTTATGCATGTTTTATGTGATACGATTATGTTATGGTTTATGATATGTTTAAAACTGTTCATATGAGGAATGCATTGGACTTAATAAGTGATAGGTGGAGCCTTCTATAGCTCCTCGATGCATCGGTAGGTCTCATGAGACAAACTATTGTCATGGTATGAGGCCTTGAAAAAATCTTATTTGTAGTCTTGGCACAAGGCCTTGGCTACTGATTATGATAGTCTGTCATTATGTATTCCATCATTATGAAAGTGGTTATTGATATTTCATGTTAATATTCGACTAGTAGAATATCCATGTTAATAAGTAAATGGCATTACCTCATTTTTCTTTTTCCATATTATGTTGAAGTTAAAGTTTAAGAGGATTTTGTTTTAGTTATACATTTCCCAAAATGTTTATGTTTATTTATGAATGGTTACACTATATTGTCATCCTTACTGAGCATCTGAGCACATCCCTTCCAATGTTTTATTTTTTCCAGAATGTGAAGACGTATATTATGAATGACCTGCATGGATAGTATGAGGGGATATGAAGACAATATGTTGTTATAGTTTTGTTTTATTTTATGATGTAATGTAAGACTTATGAATGTATATTGTGTTTCCAAGGCTACTAAACTAATCAATCTTTTGAGACTTGATCTTTTGTGATCATGACAATGTTATGTAATAATGCACCGACACTGGGTAGCTGGGGTCGGGGCATTACATACATGATGTTGAAGATTAGATAAAAAATAATATAATAACAACTACTGTAGCCACATACCATGTTTGGGTTAGTTGACACCACAAGGTACCTAAATAACGCATTCACCAAAGTACCTAAAACCTTCATGTCCTTATTATAGGATCTATCCTCCCAAATTAGATTGGTCACTTTTAATCAATGTGTTTCTTTAAAAAATGTGTTAAAATAGATGGTGTTTTTATAACCATCACTAAGCCACTTAACCCATGAATTATTATGAGTAATGAGCTCTTATTTGAATGTAAAAAATTATAAAAATTCCTTCTTGGATCTCACTGTACCAAAAAAAAACATCCTAATCATTTTCTAGGTTCAGCTACAGAATTTGGATCTCCCTGTTAAACTCTTATTTTAATTAATTTCCTAAAGGTAAACCAATATCGCAAGATCATAGACTGTAATTATGATTCTGAAGGTTGTTATTAATAGGTATCCAAAGGTTAACTACAATTGATGGATTGCAGGAAGTCTTAAAGATGTATGAAAAATCATTGTTCTCTACCTAAGTAGATGAAAAATGAATGTATTATTTTCCTACATTATTTGATAGTAAAACAATGTGAAGACGGGTGTGATCTAAGATACTTCAAACCAATTAGGATACGCTGATGATAGGAAAGGATGAAAGTGCCACACTATTCACCAAATATATATTAAGATGACTCCATGAACATTAATCAACATGATAATTATTACACAAGGTAAATGGATATCTAAAAAATGAGAATCCATAAGAAATATTCTTGTCATAAACTCCAAGAATTAATTAATATTAATTGTTTGAAAGGGACCACAAAAATTTTTCAACTCAGTCTAGAAATGACAGTAATCTCTCTGTTAACCATCCATGTATAATCACCATGGTTGAGAACAATAAAGGAACACCAATTTAGATGAATAGTTATAGAAATAATTTTTTTATAAACAATAACAAGAAAGGAAAAACTAGATCCCATAAAAACATTTATGTTGATCAATTGATCAAAAAATTATAACAATATTACTAAAAACCCAATTCCCCATAATAAAAAGATTTTAGAATAAAAATAAAAATGATATATAAATCCAGACACTCTCAGACGATGATAAAACTCCTTAAATATAGAGCGATCTTGTTTGGGTTCTATCACTACAACCAATGAAATATAATTATTAAAAAAATTCCTTGGATATGAAGTATTATCTCACCAAACAACCCAAGCCATTATCATTCTAAATGAGGATACAAATCGTTGATTAATGCGTCACCTAGAACTAGAGAAAGACCTAGGTCCTAGAAAATTGCTTGATGATTTGGAATTGGATTTGGACATTGATTTTGATCTTGTATAAACTCCCTATGATGAGGAGGGAGGAGAACATTTTGGAGAATGAATTCTACATAGTGGCCTCTTCTTGAGTGGAAGTATATATAACTATGGAAGGGAGAGACAATAGACCCAAGCCCATTACCAGAGAATTATAGGAAACATATAGTAGAGAAATATTCTTATAAGGCTCTATAAAACCACAAGGATCCTAAGGATCCAATTCTATAATAGAACGAATATTCATGGAGGGTTATGCCTAAAAAATGGAAAAATGTTGAAAAAATATATCCTTGTCAGCAAGGAATGAGGTAAAATTACATAGGAACCACATGAGCACCAAGATGACTAAGGGGAACCATTTCTAAGTCCTATGAAGCCACCATCATCGGGAAGAGACTCACAAAAGAATAAGATGATTTCTGAATTGGAAAAGAGGGGGATGAATGTACAACCACCGACTTGTATCATGGCCCAAACACATGATAATAAAAAGAACCACTAGACACCCCATAAGAAGGCTTAATGCTAATATGACAGTCTTACTGGTCTCGGTCCTTCCTCAAAACTCTAGATTTGTGGCGTTAAGGAGGTGTATGACCGTGTAGATGACTACATTATAATAATCTCAATTGGGATAGAAACACCAAATTCTAAGACCAAACCAGCACTCCTTTAACATGTAGTAGGATCTTGGTTGAGAGAGGTAGCGTGAGATCCATCTCATCACAAATCTTAGCTATTGCAGCATCTTATATCCATATATACCTTTCATTCATGTAAAGGATATATACAATGGAATTACCAATGCCACAATGAATTCCATGATTAATGACGTACATAGGTAAACCATGTAAATAAATAAAAACCTTTTTTGGTAGGTATATTTAGTCAAAATGAACACTCTTAACTAATGAAAAAGGGAGATAATCCAGTGACCTACTGACCGACGTTGTAATTTTATTCTCAAACCAAGTTATCCATGGTGTCCGACACAATGTATACTAATTTATGATTAAGAACTAAAAACCTAGAAGGGGAAATCAAACTCTACACACAGATGGATAATTGGTATTCCAAAATATGTGGGGTGTGTCAATCCATCATTTCTATACTAGAGTCCATTGTAATTGATGAGGAGTATCACTAAAATATGTAGATCAAATATAAAGAACATGAAAACCATCATCCAAAGGAGATGAAGGTCTAAGAGATACATCCTACCAATCATAAATGTTTATTGGGGAGTAGAGGTTATGATATAAGGAATTAGTGAATGATGGGCCTAATGGAGGACTGCATTGGGATTTTACCAGAGAAATCAATGGGGGAAGGGAACCCCCTAGAGATTCCACATTGGTTGGGAGGACCATCAAAGAAGATAATGGTGTGAAGGGTGTGTTATTAGAAGATTCAAAATCAATTTATACTACTCCATCAATTAATGGGTAGGTACCAAATTACTATTTCAAGTAATTAGTCCATTGAAACATTAAACCCTTCTTCCTCAATTTAGTAAAGGGAAAACAGTTACATTCTATATTGGGAATAAAACACTAGATGTAGGACAACAATCCTTGATTTCCTTTCAACTACATCATTTTTTAAGGAGAATACATTCCAAATAGATATTTTTTTATCAGAATCAACATTGATGTAGTGATAAAATACAATGAAACAGACAATGTTTCCTATGGTTATCCTGAAATCACATTTCAAGGGGTCTATCAATGAATAATTTTTTGGAATCATTATGAAAATTATATCTATGTAAACTAGGTTATCAGATAGTTGTTTTTATTTGAATTCTATATCAGAAAAATAGAACTCAACAAATTTTACCATTAAGGGATTAATGATATTATTCATATCACATTGGTATGTACCACAATAATTAATTAAGGAAAAGGAAACTATCCGATAGAAAAATAAACATTATGTTTTTCATTAGGCTATAGATTATTTATCATAAGGGGAAATCCATAAATGTTTATACCTCAAGTACCAATACCCAATGGAGACAACATAGTTCCTAGATGTTTCATCAGTCTAGATTTTTATGATGGGAACCATGAATTCATCTTGAGGACAATTCTAGTTGAGATCTAGGAAATCCATGAAAACTCTTATATTCCATTTCATCTTTGTTACACAGACAATATATTCATGAAATTTTTTATATTTCACATCTCTATTGATGATGTAGTGTCTATGTTTTTTTCATCATCCTAAATATTAAAGCCATGATTCAAGTTTTTTCTACTTACGTCATTGTGTAATCGATTATATTCTAGAAAACAAAAATGGTGGGTATCCACCTTAGTGTCATTCATCCCATCAGATAGGAAAATGGTCATAATGTGTCTTTGTATGAAAACATGCTCATTTTGGTTCATGAAATATATGACTTCATCTAATTATACTGGATGACTCTCTATATGGTTAACCACTATTTTATCCACCTCATATTTGAACTCCTAAGGGCTTGACAAATAATGAATTAGTTCTTCCCAGAGATCCTTTGACAGGATCTGGGAATCCATGACTGATGACTTGGCCAATACCTCATCTAGATGCTTCAAGACATCATATTTTTGATCAATTGGTATATGTTTCAATACATGGAGATTTTCTCATGTATTTTCTTGGGGAGATTATGATCCTGATGCGGATGAACCATCCTTTGGAGTAAAACAATGAACTACTTATGCTCTATGTGGATTAGGATGCCTATGTCTTCCCAATTGCTGAGGAGGATATGGAATATACTCTAATCAGTATTCAAATATGAACATGTTAGTGTAGGCCATGTCATGTTTGGGAGAGTTCCCTGGTTCATACTGAGCCCCCAAGATGTCTCTCCCAAAATATACTTCCGCATAAATAGTTCAAGAAACTGTGTGGAGGGAGTGGTGATTTCTAGAATGACCATGTATTACCTTATAATCGTGACATTGAATAAATTATATTTCAGATTCCAAATGAAACATAGTGAAATCAGTTTCTTAATTAGAATTATCATGAACATAGTGATCTGTTAAGTGAATAACATTAACATAGATGAAGATCCACACCCCATCTAATGATGATTCTACCTAATTTTTTGATTTTTGATGTGAAATTAGGCTGGGTGGTGCCCACTCAATTGAGACACCATGAATAAAATATGTTGAGTTCAAGGAAATTTTTTTATGTAACCCAAGATAATATTCTTCTTCTTAATTTTTATCATGAAGATCATGTCGTTTAATTGTGGATTGGCCTTCAGTGGAATGGGCTTTTGATGATGATGGATTCGCTGTAGCTAGAGTGATCGTAGATACAATTTTCTGTTTCATTGATGTATATATAATTGAATGAGTTAGGATTTTAGTTTTCTTGACCATCCATACAACTAATTTTTGATCATTCTTGTTGTTGAAATCATGACACTCACATTACTCTTATTGTTCGCTCATTGTAACACATGCTACCTTGTTTGGTAATTATTTTATATTCACATTCATTGATTCAAATGTCATTTATAATATGTACAGAATAAAATTAGCTTGGATGGGGTTCTGCATCATTTTATAGAAGGGGAAAAATTATTAAGTCTTCGTCTACTAATTAGTTAGGCTTCTTTGGAGTTATTTTCAGATCTACATTGTTTCAAAGCTTAGATAAAGTAACCATGGATATTTTCATTTTAATAATAATAGACCTTGATTTTCAGCCCATAATTCTGCCCTTTACTATTATATAATTCATCATCCTGATGAATATGATATTATTGATGATTCACGGTAGGTGGAGCCATATGGAATGATGAGGTATTTGAAGAAGGATTGGATACATGGTCTGGCTTTAGTGTTGTTATAGCGGCCACATGTAATTTTTTCTTATACATGGAGCTAGTGGAATTACTCTAGACATGTTTTTAGTATCTAAAATGGAATTCACCACCTATTGAAAAAATTTAGAAGGTCCTAAAACCCTCATAAGTATTTCAAGGGGATTAATGATGTGTGAAAATAATCATAGTGATTTCATACAAAAATGGCGAGAAACTCATCCTAAAGATATGTATATTCAATGAGTATGTTAATACATTCTACTAAGAAATGAAATATGAAACCTTTTCAGTCTCCCATTTCTTGTAGTTCATGATATCTAAGACTGATGTATTTTATAGAATTCATATAAACTACAATATGAACTTTTGATGGAGATATTCTCATCAAGGGATTGTTTGAGACTATAGAATTTTGTAATGTACAATGGAAAACCCTTATATTGATAGCATAAACCATCTGGGATTCACTGCATCCTGTTGCTAAGGGGTCCTCATCATGGGATCAATATAACAGAAAATATTCCTCATGTTCCCTTCTTGATCTCCTAAGACATTGAAAATCAGAAATGTGGGATTATGAAAGTTAGGTAGGGGAGGAGTCGGATCTACCCACTATTGAATAGAATTATTTTCTGAAATTATTATATCATTTCATCCTTCCATAGCTTCCAATAGAGTTCTTAGTGAGTTAAGGTTGTTCATAATCTTTTGAGGGATGATTGGATAAGACATGACCTGATGAGGTGTAGTGGATGAAGCCTGAAAGGGTGAAATGGATGGAAGGAAAACTGGTGGGGGTACTATAAAAAATTTTCATGGATAAAAAATGATGATAGGTACATATGGATGTTCCTAAAACATCTTTAGTTTATCTTGAAAAGTTATGGAACCCATTATCTTTATCAGTAGTTATAACAAACTCTCATGGATGAGGTGCTCCTACTGGATGTGAAAGATATGGATGTTCATGTGGAGAATATCTATTAGGAATGTTGATTCAGAGTAACTAAAATTTTATTCATCTAAAATCCTTCATCTCTTCTAATTTTTGTGAAAATAATTCACCATGTGAAATAGATTAACTTTATCCTAGGGTATGTTGAGATATGACTACCTCAAGTTTTCATGTTCCTCAAAATAATAGGGCATTCTCTTCACTACATTTTTAGTTGGATAATTCTATTGATAATGTGGATCACTATAATAGTGATAACATTCACAGTGAATTTCATCATGGTGATAACCATCATGGGGGATTACATTAGGGGGTGGATTCTTTTTCTCTTTGGTCTTCTGGACACAATGAGGGTGTTTGTGGTAGTCATTTGGAGGTACGTTTTCCTAAATGAATGGATTTTCATTATGAAATCCATCATGAAGAATTGTATGATGATGACCTTCACAATTATTGTTACCACTCCCACAATTTTATAATGGGAAGGTAGGATCTTGAGATGAAATCAATAAATGATTGAGGGCTACTATTACTCAATCACTTATCAGAGCTAGATCTAAGATCAACTCTATATTTTCAAATTGTGTTTGAAAAGAATTATTCTTAGATGCCTACTTAGTAGTTGTTGGTTCCACATGCTGGGTGAAGTGGATTTCATGGGTAGGGGTATGTGACTGACTTTGAGTGGATATTAGGATAAAATTATTAAATCTTTTTGTAATGTGGTTATGATTCTCATTCAGTTGTTCGTATTATATGAGGGACTGGGACCCTTTGACCCTCCTGGATGGGATCATAGGAAGGTATTTATTTGAAAATGTCTTGTTGATGAGCCACACCTATTTTTGGGATATAGTTATTTTTTCATCCCACAGTAATTTCTATTATCACCGTGATGATATACTGGAAATATTCCAGGATATGGGAATGAATTTGAGTTTTCCCCTTCAACATTTCCAATATATGTTTTCTGACTTATGCATCCAGAATGGAAATATACATCCATTCTGTTTTTGGACTTTGTTTAGGAACCTAATCATGTCCTCCATTATCTACAAATGTATAATCGAAGAACTCGTGTGTAGGAAAAGAGAGTTGAGTATGCCCTTTTCATGATATCTTCACTTTCCGACTGACTTCCATGGATTCATAAAAATGAGGTTGTTTGTTGGATTCATAAATATTGGACGGTTTTTGTGAATGATCATTGTTTTCCACTAGGCAAGGTATATGGAAATTGTTCAATTTTTTCCATACATTTCTATTAGCAGGCTTTTTGGGGGTAGGTAAGTGCATGTTCCACCTTGCAGGTGGATTCCATATTTGATTGGTATGTTTCAATGAATGCTGAGAAACAGGACTACTATCTGTATTGATGGTTGGAGGTAGGATTATGTTCCTACTTACTACCCCTCACTATGTTATTTCGCCGGTATTGGTCT
This sequence comes from Viscum album, assembly GCA_963277665.1. Lineage (NCBI taxonomy): Eukaryota > Viridiplantae > Streptophyta > Magnoliopsida > Santalales > Viscaceae > Viscum > Viscum album. The sequence continues at coordinate 221,224,237 of OY728158.1, forward strand.
ACTTCAACTGTATGATTCTATTGGATGACTGACTGAATGTGGATTAGTGTTTGTGCATGCTCAATATTTTCCACCAAACTAGGTTGGTGGGATTCTTTGGAGGGGGAAATAATTTGAACCTTCTCCCTATTGGGCAATTTTCATCCTTAATGGTGTATATTTCATTTCAAGGAATGAAGAACCTAGGATGGATATTCATTGGTGAAACCATCATCATGTTAATGGTTCTCTACCATGTGGTGTTGGAGGTGACGATTACTAGTAGGACCCCTTGAGAAGAAACCTTATGTCTCTCATGATATGTCTATAGGTGGTATCTTGTTCAACTTCCCTATATCATGGGAGGGTTTTTTTGCTGCGTTCCAAGGATAAAATCTAAAAATTGTTAAAGAAGTTGGTCAATATAGTATTCTTTTGGACCACTAGTCATCGTTTCCAGACGATTGACAGTTTTTTTTGATTTGGAGGTCATGTTGGGTATCCTCCACTGTTGGGATGCTATTTTATTGATGGCACTCTCAAAACAATTCATTAGAGACCCATCATTGAAGACACTGAGTTGGTGATGTTTTCCTTCGTGTGTAGGAGGTTATGACCTGAGCCGTAGCTAAGGTTCGTATGTGTGTAAACATGAAGGATGTTATTACATAAGAAGATAATATAGAAAAAGGGTTCCCTTATTTATGACAAACATATGAAAAATAATTTTATTAAGTTAAAATCATTTTGGATGAAAACGTGTGTGACTGATTTCCCTATCCAACCCCCCATTTCCTTTAAGAATGAAAGGGCCTTATCCTATAGTAGAGACTATCATATTTGTTTAGTGTTCATTTCATGTTCAAAAAAACATTCACTCAAAAATAGTGTTTCACTAAAAAACTGATTGGTCGGATGGATACTAATTAGTACATCATCTTTATTAAAGGGAATTCCATAATTAATTCATTCACATTGGGTTCCCCATCTTTTATTTTCCCCAAAATGTGTGTTCTGGGTAGTAATCACTATATTTGAATGGTTTCAAATGGATTTTTTATTGTTCCAGAAACAACCAATATATCTATATCCAAAGTTTCCAACTTTCCAATGGTAGGAACTCATTAGTTATTTTCGACTTATGACTTTTAAGATCACACATTAATCGAGAGGATGTGATTTCATACTCATTGCACCATAATGGGAGGAATTGTTTCCTATTGTAGGACAATCTTATAGGATTTATATATAGTTTTTAATCCTTCATTAATTTAATATTGTGAGATATGTCATCCAATGATTAGAAATCAATTATTATCATGTATGTAATTTAGAATCATATCTACGTATCCAAGGTTCTTCATAAATGGTGTATATATATATATACTTGATGTTATCCATCCATGGTATTATCTGATATACTACGCAAAGATTCATTGGCTGCTATTATAAGTATGTTGGTTTCCTAGACACGTATTGGGTCTCTATATTTTTTATGATCATCTAGTAAGATGAATGTCAATATGGAATTTATCACCATCTAGGGAGACAAATTTCTTTAATGTTTGGATCAAATCTATAGCTTGGCTAACTATGTATCCTTGTGAAGGGAATCATAGCCCATGCAGTTTAGTGTCACTAAATGGGACACATCATTCCATGTAAGGTAATGAGATTAGGAAATAAATGTAATTTTTAATGTCCTATGGAAATTGAATTTAGGAGAAAGGTGACTTGTCATGTATTTTGTTTTACTTATGCCAAAACAACCCATCAAATTTTTATGTGATATAAGTTTCCATGTAAAATTTGACCATGTTGGGGTATGGTCAAGAAAGAATTTTGTTGGTTTAGTTTGTTTGGTTTCAAACCATAGAAAGTCATCATACGTATCCGGTTTAGTTTGGAATCATATCCCATGTAGGTCGGTAAGACTCACAGGGGGTATACCACCTTTCTAGGATTACATTGGTGATTACTCTTGATGATGATGCCTTATAAAAGGTATCATGAGTGATGTTTTATGTCATGGTTATTTGTGGGAATAACATGGGATTTAATCTTAAGGGTGATAGCCAAATTAAAGGACATGATACATGGGATTATTAATCTGATGGATTTATATTGAGGGGTACTGATTTTCCATTACATGGATGATATGATATAGATCTCAAAAATTAAGATGGATTCCTAAAGATCCTAGTTATGGTTTGAATCTAATTTCTTGTAGTTTATTTCATCATTTGGATTGTGTGCATGTTTTTATCATTACATACCTCTATGCCCATGTGAGTAATTCTCAGTGTGAGAAACATGATGATGTCAAATATTCAAAAACCATACAATTTTCATAAATTTCTTATGTAAGAGAAAGATTTCAATAATATAAGTGTCTTAGGTGACCCTAAATGAGGTCACAAAAATGATGGAAGATGTTGAAGCTACAAAGCATCCCACACTTTAGTTAACATTTGATGTGGATCCAATGTAAGGAAAGAATGAATGTGAGGGATGTAGAGATGAGTGAAACCAAAAACTACTACATTAAATGACTAGTGTATTTTTCTAAAAGGGATGTATGAATGTTGGATTCATATTGAAAGGTGGATCTTATTCCATTTGGAAGGGAAATGTAAATGTGATCCATACTGTCCCAGATGGGAACAAGAGGCTCTATGTCTCAGTGTTGACAAGGGGTGGATAAGGTCATATACCTGAAATCCATGATTAGGAACTCTGAAACACTATCATTGGGGTATGGTTCCTAATGACTATAGATATCCAAATTTATAGATTCCTCAACGATCCTTAACCACTGGTTGGAAATGTTTAGGAATCCTCAAACTGTAGAAATCCAAATTAAAATTAGAAATATGTTAATGTGCCTTTCCATATGGTTTTGTAAATTAGGAGGGATTAGTAGAGGTTTCAACATGGTCCTACACGAGAATGAGATTTAATAAAGGATAAGTCATTTCATGAGTGTCTTTTATAGAGGCTCTACAAAAGGCTCACACATGATAATTTTTAAGGTGAAACCAGTAGGTTCATGCATTTGGTGCACCATGTAGGGGTTCTCTATACATGTGTGGTTGGGAGAAATGGTTTCACGTTATAAGATAAATCACATGGATGATTAAACATGGGAAAGACAAGTCTGATTCCATCAAGTATCTTCAAAGGTATTCCCATACATGAGTAGTGAATGCTCTTGATTGAGGAAAATTAGTTGTACTAGCATTCTTATTTCAGGGGGTCGAGTGATTATGTTGTGAAGTGTTTTTTATTTTTAACATTGAATGTACTTAAGTCAAACTATATCATATTAATTACCTGTCATTAGGAGTTATGAAACTACCAAAAAAAATTTAGAGGAATTAATCGAATCATTAGGTAGATCATAATAGTAATCGGTCATTGTGGAAATTTTATATAAAGTTGATGACAAAAATTATATATTTATTTCAAAATATGAGATCCTGGGAGAATGTGTTTTTTCACGGATATGGATAGCATGCATATTCTGACTACCCAAGATAATGCACGCTAGATGTCCACTCTAGATGATGCACACTAACCTTTAGCACTGCCTGATGCACAATAGCTCTACGTGCATGCAGATGCATGCTATCAATCTATGCTAGCTGCTATGGGATAGCTGTCTGCATATGATGTTGTGGGCTACCGTTATGTGCTAGCGGATCATAGCTAGTTGTTCGTGAAAAATAATGTGTTATAGATATGGAGACATCATCCAAATTTTTGTTAGTTCAAATTTGTTTCCCATAGGTAATTTTTTTGGAAAACATAGATACATGGGAGAAGTTTACATGGTGCGAAAGCTGACCGTGCTAGCTGTATGGTTTAGTTAATGAAAATCAATTTACAAAATTTTTATAACTTTTGGGATCCATGATGTTTGATCCCTAAGTCCACTTGGGATCCAATACCAGTAAACGAGAACATATAGAAAATATATACACCTAGTGTCAGGTTTAATACAATAAATAATCATAGAGGAAAATTGTAAATCTCAATTTTATTCATCGACATCATTTTATCATTGATCATGGAAATCGACATCCTACTGCATGAGGTGGAATCATTCCACTAATCCATAATTTTGGAGAATTGATTCGGAATATATAAATCCATAATTCATATTCCTTATTCATGGTGAACCCTTTTTACTCAAAGATGGATTATGTTGTCTATGTATGTATCATATCATGAATTTTTTGGTAAAATACATTAAAATGCATTATGAAATGTCAACAAAGAGTAAATATTATTGATTAATTATATAACTTTCGTAAAAAGAGATTTTATTTATTCAAAATTTACTCACACATAGACACACACACACACACACATATATATATATATATATATATTGAATAGGAATATAATAAAAATTTTTCATAATGTTGGTAATCAAATCCATACCCATTTAATAACCATCAAGGAGATAACCGAACAATTAAATAATAAAATTTCAACTGAATAATGTAATTTTTTGTAAAATATATGTTTATTTAATAAAAAAATTCAATGAATAAAAGATATTTATAGTGAATATTATCATAAAATATTCTAGAAATGTAGTCATTGTTTACCTTGGATAGTTATTTTTCACAATTCAAAGTTGACTATATTTTTTCTATATGTTGTTTTATGTAATATATACATTTCTATGATGTAAAATGTTTATTTATATTTATTATGTGATCATTTGTTACAAATTACCTTGTTTTATTTAACATTATTTGTTATTGTAATTTTATTTCATATTGGAATATTGAATTAAATATTTTTTCTATTTACTCGAATAAATATATTGTTATTTTATAATATTTATATTTTTTATAGATGTAGGAATATGTAACATGTTGATTTATTATAATTTAAATATATAGGATATGTAATTATCATTAATAGGTTATGTGGGTTTATGGTTTGGGATGGGTTTGAAATACATGGACTGTTCCTACCTATCCACCCATTTTCTAATAATTATTGATTAAATTTTATTTTCAAGGATAAAACAACACCTTAGGGTATGTAACTCGAATTCCATATTCTTTAGAAAAATATAATTAAATATTTAGTTGAATTTGTATAATTTATTGAATCTTTTTAGGGAATGTCTTTTATATCAATAAAGAGATATGTTTTAATTTTCAAATTAGATAAGTTGTGATCGGATAAGTTTAATAATATCATTTTTTTAGACTATTGATTTTGGGATTTAAACTATTAATACATAATGTATTAATGTATTGGTAATTCATTTTTTTCATTTTGAATTGTTTTTTCCCATATATAATGAAAATATTTAATAATTTATTTATATTATAGAGAAATATAACTTCACTCATAATTATTAATTTATTAAATGATTAATGAAACATTCATTATTTACTTTTATATATTATATTCCAAATCCATGCAAGGTTATTATAGTTGTCATGAAACATGATGATCAATATCATTGGTATGCATAATTAATCGTTGAATTTTTTATTTTATATAATTTTGATTAAAATATAGCTTTTATTTTATAGTAAATGATCCATATTGTGTCAAAATAAGTTGTTGGTGACAATAAATATCACCTAGTTTTATTTATTGCAGAATTATTTCTTATATTTTTTGTAGAATCATGATTCATTTTTATACTATATAGAATCCAATTCAATTATTTTTCTTGTTAAATTTTTATTAATTTAACAAATTTGATGGGGTAAACCTGTAATATATTAGGGTATACAAGTTCCATGACTCTGGTTTGAATTATTTTATTTTTTTAGGTTCAAATGAGAACATGAAAAATCTTAATTTGAGTAGATTAATGGTGATTTGGTAAATTATAAATATTTAGTGCTATCATAGTTGATCTAATTCCATGCCCAATAATAATTTTAACAATGGTATTAATTACAAGTAATTAGATTATATGGATTGTTGGTTATCAAAGGTAAAAAATGAAAATTCTCTCTAAAACAAATTTTTTTTAAATATCTTGTTTATATTGAGTTTTATATGAGGCAATGTAAGAATAAATAATCTTTATGGTTTATCTGTGTAGGTACTCCAACAATACATGTGTTTTCATTAGTAATGCTACTATAATATTACAGGGATCCACATCTAGTATTAATTCTTGCATCATTTATAATAGTGAACCATGTAGTTATGTTCAGGTATACTATGTTAGTAAAGATATATTTTTAATCATTTAGTTATTTATATTCTGTCATATATAGAAATAATTTTTATTAAATGTCATATGGATTCCAATTAATTTAATTCAAATCAATTAAAAGAATGACCAGGTGATAAAATTTCTATACACATTCAAATATTTTAACTAGAAATTTCATCGTCATTTGTTATAATATATATTACTCAATATGACTAAAGAATTTAGTTACCATGAAAGATATTATGTTCATTAAACATTCATACACACTTCTATTATATGCTATTTTTTTATTTTTTATCACATTCTTATGATTTTATTGACATATTTCTATTTTTTTATAATTTATTTACTATATCCAATAGCAATTTTCAATTTATTCTAATATCATAACAATTTTTTTCAATTCATAGTTTACAACATTTCATTTATCATTACCATTTAATCATTTCTATATTTGTATGGATGGCCATATTATATTCTATACTGTTATTGATGCCTATTAATTCAATGGTAATGAGTCACAAAGGTAAAAAAGTGTTCATAAAACATATATTTAATTATTATACCATAATATTGATTATAATTTAAGTAGTCACATTTTTTGAAATATCATGGAAGATTATATTAATTTTTTAAATATCAATGATGTAAATTTCATAGAATTTCATATGTTAAATTATCATATATTTGTAATGATATTTTTCATATCCTCATTATTATGGTTACACATTGGATTAATTTTTATATATATTTTATGATATAAACCCATTAACCCTAATTTATATTATTATTTGATTCTTTTTAGTGTTAAAACAATATGATATTGATCATATTTTTTAATATATTCAGTCATTAAAAAAAGTAACAAACATTTATATGTCGTTATATTTATGACTATAGTATTTTTTAGTATGTTTTTTATTAAAAAATATGATATAAAAAATATAATCCAAATCAACATCACCAATGAAGATATTATATAATATTTACCAGTATGTATAGAATAATTTTTCTTTATTGAAAATAAATTAATCTTATAATTTTAATGAAAACCAAATATTTTAAACAACCATTAAACTAATAAATAAAATAATTTCATATTATACATATATTTACTAAATGTTTCTAATTACATATATATATATCCATAAATTACATTAATTATTATTAATTCAAAATAGAATTATATTTATTATAACACATATTAAATCCATGACAGGACCGTATAGGTATAGTGTGTTTTGAAACCGGGAAACATAATCAACCAGTTCATGGAACACATAAAATGTCTCCATCTTTTTTCTTCATAACTACATTCCTTACTTAATACCCCTCTTTATGAGCAAGTGAAATAAAATATATGAAATGGTGATCTCAAATGCCCAGTTAGGGTAAACAAGGGAAATATCAATCAAATTATAATCATAATACACATGATAATAAAATTATATAGTATTATCTTATAAATAAAATATCATGATACCAGGTCATGATATAAATGTTCATAACAATTATTGGACATAATCCCAAATGAAATAACATATAAAATGTTGTTTTGTGACCAAAAAATATTAATTGAAAATCATTTTATATTATTCAAGGCTCATTGTTAAGAACATTATAGTGAAAAAAGTCTATTACTAAACTATGATTACAGGTCATTCTGGCCTTGTATTACTAAACCAAATTTATATATAATTCTATATATTTATATGTAATGACATATAAATCATTACCCAATGCATTTAAGGGAGATATATGTCCATCCCATCATATAATGAAAAAATTATAACACGTTACCAAAAAACATAAAATATTCATCACATCATAACCCATGAAATAAAATGTGTTTCTTAAACATCATTTGATCATAACATAATCCATATATAATATCATTTAAACATTAATACAATAAAATCCTTATAGTAATGTGGATAGAAATATAACCCCATATAAAGACTGTTATCTTATATGGTAAATAATATATATAAAAAAACAAATTAATTATTAATGATAATTAATTTATTCCTAAAAAAATTCATTTCTCAAAACTAAACTAAATTTTAAAATACCAGATTTTATTTGGAAATAATATTGAAATATTATAAATGAGGATTCATGTAATGTCACGCCCGTTTTTTTAGTCATCATGACTAGGTTTGGACTTGGTTCACTATAAATCCCGATCCATTTCTTGGTTTTTGGGTGAGATTAATTTTAATTTTTAACTAACATATAAGTCTAGTCATCATACTTTGGGTACCCAATTTCTTGTTTGGGAGTCTTTAGAGAAAGGGAGGTTACATCTTGATTTGGTCCAAACCATGAAAAGTTTCAGGATTTAAAATCAAATTGGATAATTTATTAACTCTGTTTTTAAAATTTTTCACCCATTAAACAACACACTTTTCCTATATTGACCTATTAAAACCATAATATTCTCTTTTACCCCTCAGGAACTAATCATCATGGAAAAGTTTGGTTGTTTATTTAGGTATTGGTCCATCACGTGGGCCCATTTTCAGTTTTGAAAAAATAATTTGTTTCACTAATATATTATTCATTTTTTAATAACTTTATGTGCTTATAAGTCACAATATTGCATAATAACCCATGTAACAGCCATATTATATATTTTTCTACTTCAGAGCTCATCTATGTTGCGAATTATTGATGAAATTCTTAATGATTGTTAAATAATTAAGATTAGAAAAATATAATTTGAATCATCCATAAATTATTCATTTCATACTATATTCCCATATATTTGTTTCCTATTGTGTTTTCTAACCTAAGTATTCCCTACACAGTGTTTGAAGACATTCCCTTTCTTATATTATGGCATATTTAAGAGAATACAAAGAGTTTTTGAGTTTCCAAGGTGAGATTCCCTCTCATTTCCCCCTCCTTCTTCCTCATCTTTTCATAATTTCTTTGATTTCAACTACCCTATAGTCATTATAGACATATTTTTTATGTTATCACAGGATTTTTTGTGGGGTTTTTTTTGTTTGGGGATGGTAGACATAGGTTTAGGGATTATACACCCTATGATGGGGATATTTGGTGTGAATTTCCATTACGACAAGGATTTGAGGTAGGATATCTCTTGATCTTGCCTTTATCATTTATGTTTCTACATTTTCTTATTGTTTTCACCATAGATATATTTTTAATATTGTTTTCAGACATTTTATAATTTTTCTTGTTGTTTAAAATGGTTGTTTAAGCCTTGTTTTGTGAAAGGTAATGTGGTGTTCTCATAAAAGTACACAACAATTGTTTGTTTAAAAGTTCCACTATATTTAAAAACTATTATATGAGGTTTAGAAAATAGTTTATAGTATTTTGAACATGTTCTATTATCATGAATAAAATAGGGAATGCAATTTGTGTTTTATTCCTTGTAAAGTTCTTAAAAAATAAATTGTTTTGTTTACAAGTACATGTTATGTGATCGGTAAATTACCTGGTTGGCTTTTATGTGCTAAGTGTGTTTTAAAAATTATGTGTATGAATTTTTACATTAATTTTAATACTGAAAATGGTATTTTTGGTCCTTTTATTCCTTCCCAATTTTTATTTGTTTTTTCAAACAAATGTGTTTTGGTTTACAACAAGTTACTGCCTAAGTTGTCAAAATATGGATTGTTTCACATCCTTAAGATAATGGTTGTGTTTTGAATATGAAAACTATGGGTTTTAGGGGATTTGTGAATTTGTTTTTCTACTATAAATGGGGTTTATACACCTCTTTAATATAATTTAAATCCATACCTTGGTCATATTTTTGTTTTTAGAAAAAAATTTAAAGCCCCATTTGGCCTTTCCTGGAAATATTGAATGAGTTTTTTACATGTATATACCATGATACGTTATTTGGGATTGTATTATAGTCCCTGAAATGCTTTTATAAAAAATATTTAGTGCCGTAAATAAGGTTGTGTATGGTTTGGTTGTGTGTTTATAATTAAATTATGGGTTTTGAATGGTTTTTTGTGCAAACCCTTAACAAACTCCTAGAAATTTTTTTACGAAATATTTTAGTCAATTATTGATCCATGATAGAAATGTGATACATATTTTTGGAAAATTTTTGTTCTTATGGTTTAGGAATTGAAAATTTATGTCAAAATTGTTTTTGATAATATTTGATACTTGATTGATCCAAAAAGGGAATCTCGGTTATCCGGGGGTGCAGACATGTACTTGTACGATAGATATCCCACGGGGTTTGGCCCCTATATCACGTAGCATGTTTGACGATGAAAAAACTAACTAAACTATCATGATTATTTTGGTGGGGTACCACTAGCTTATAGTCTTGTTCTATACTAGTGGATCATGGGAATGAGAACTAATATTTATTATGGTTACTTTCACCAAGATACATGGTACCTCGGGCTAACAACTAGCTCGTGCCTAGGGGTGTTCTTGTGACTTGTTCTTGTTGGATATTTTATTCTCACCATAAGTATATGGAGTGTTTAGTTATAATATTCAGTAGTGTGTTTGATTTATTTAAAAGTTTACATTTATTAATTCATCCCAATTGAAAACTAATTTCATTTTGAAATTGCACCTCATTGAAAATTGTTACAAGATTTCTTGTTTATAAAAAATGCATGTTTTCTCCTTTTAAATTTTTTTATAGCATGGGACATAATTTTGAAATATAAATTTATATATATTATTTATATCATTAAATTAATGTTTTTTTATTTTAAAGTATGTGAATTTGGAATAGAATATCAGGCTAACCTACTGAGTTTTAATACTCACCTTCTAGTATTCTCCTTTTTTTATCACTTTTACTTGTTTCATCTTGAGTTCGATCGCCATGGAAGACATGTTATCATTTTGTTGGAGAGTGACTAGATGGTTCATAGGGTGTCAGTTGGTTATTTGGTTTGGTGGGTTGAGTTGATGGTCAGTTCAATTTTTTTGTAAATATATTTTGGGTTTTCCATTTCTTTTCACTATTGGTTTCACTATATATATTTGGGTGAATCATTCCCTTGTGTCCAATATTTATTCCATAGTTCTTGTCACCATCTATAGGGGATCAATAACTCCTCTCAAGGAATGTACTGGGCTAGACTAGGTTACCAGTTCAGGGATGACATGGGCTTGATTGTTACAACATGCTATCAGTGGAGGTCTGCTCTTAGAAGAACATAATTTTTATAACTTCCTTATTATTTTGGGGATTTCAAGGATGAATTAGTAGGATTTTGGGACTTGATGGGTATGTAAGGGATGAGAATCATGAACTCTTGCTTGTTCTAATCCTCATGTTTCCATGGGATGTCCGGTTTTATTAATATCCATTATTCTTGTGAATTGTTTGGTGTTAGGATATGACAAGGGGAGTCTGACTAATGGCCTATGTGTGCTTGTAGGGCCGGGTAAGCCATGTGGATATGGGGAATGGTCTAAATTTGTCACTTTGTGTTGTTTTTGTGTTTTACATATGTCCTCCAACCCAAAAGTCATGTCACCGACATAAAATAATTCACTTTTGTGGGTTTCTTGGAAACTTATTAAATTCTAAATTTTTGTTTTGAAAATATTTATGTGAGAATTATAGAAATGGATTTTAAAGGAAGGACATGATTTCTAAATTTCTAAATGTTTTTTTCAAAATTTAAATATAAGAATGGTTTTTTATGATTATGGTTTTCTAAATTAATTTTGGGGTGGAAGTGTATATGATTTAACAAGATTGGATTTTCCATAATTCTAAATTTTGGATTGTTGAAATAAAATGTTTTAAAAGTGTGAATCATTTTATCGTGACTCTGAATAATTTTTTAAATGGGGTTCTTTGGGATGTTTAAATGTTTTTGAAACTAATGAATGGGTTTGGGGAATTGGTTTTGAGCGGTTTTTGTTTTCATAGAAATGATATTGGTATCAATGCCCCCCAGATTATGAAAAGATATAGTGATGAATTTTATAAAATGGGAAGGGGTTGTTTGGAGTATCCTGGTTGTTTTAAAATTTGTAAAAAATGAAAGGGGGTAGGATTTTAAGAAAATGGTTCTGGATGAAGTGTGGTTTGTTTTTTGAAATATGAAATAAAAATTGACTTGATGGTTTCTGTTACTTTGGAAGGTAAATGATTTTGGGAATGATGTTTGTTGATGCAAAAATTTAAGAAGAAGAGGAATAAGAGGGAAGCCCCTGAGGCTTCACAGCGAATACATTTTGAACACCTCCATGGCCCCGAGCCCACAACGGTGGAAGTTGGCGGGATGCTCTGTGAATGGATCTGACATTCTTGATCTGTCGCGGAGAAAGCAGGCAGAATTCTCTACTAATGGATTTGAGGTTCACGAGCATTCCATGGAGCAAGGAGGTGGGATACTCCATGAATGGATTTTACGTTCATGAACCTGCCATGGAGCAACCTCGGTCATTTCTCCAAGAGAGCTCTGCTTCGCGGGGCCTCGTACCTATAAATATGGGCTCCCCTTGAGCCCAATGGACGGATCATCCGACCTTTCACCTTCTGTGCTCTCAAATCAAGAATCACTTCTTTCTCTACGAAACATGAGCATCTCAATGTAACATTGCATTGCAAAGGGACTCCCCATTTCTTTAATTCATCCCCTCTTCTGAGAGGGATGCCTTTGGTGAATCCCATGGGCCTTCATGAGGGAATAGAATCTCCATGGGATCACGTGTCATCGCAAAGCATTTATCCTTCACAAAACACCCTCCATGAACATGCGACCCACAGGCTAAGGTAGGGTTAGTGTGCTTCGTGAAGAACATTGCTTTACAACACCTTGCATCGTGAGGCATTTCATTGTTAATGCCTTTCCACTTCGCAAAATATCCTCCTATATGTACATGTTCTATATGCCTAGGCTAGGGCACATTGCTTCTTGAGGCATCCCCTTCATGAAGTCCCTTCGCTGCATGGAGCACTATAGATCTTCATGGATTCTACCTAAAAACTCTTTTCCCAGAAAATTTTATTCCCATTAAAACCTCTATGTTTACATGATCCAACTTCAATGTCCCTTGGGTGGTGATTCACATTGTGTTTCTTCGCCTCTTGCTTTTTCATATAGGATCACTAATGGCTATTGATTCGTCATATAGCCACCCTAACGTGGCCCCCAATGGGATAACCTCTCAAAATTCCCATTCATAGCATTACTGATGCCTTCCTTCCCATAAGGGTGGGCGGGTATCAGTTATGTATGTCCTAGGGGTGCGGAGTGAACCCACCTCATCTGAGATATAGGATGTTAATCAGCCAAGCACCATCGTCCTTAGCACATGATGTTAAACTGTTACCACACCCCATGTATCAGATGTGGGGTTCTCCCACCTTGGTCATTCTACATGTCCATTGGCCATCATGAAAGTGAGATAATTCCTCATGTGGAATGATATGCTATTTATCCGAGCAACATTTGTTCATGTGTAAATATCAACCACCATGGTTTAAGACCATAACTTTTCTTGTAATAGGTATAATCCCTACGCCTCCTCTCTTCTTGGTTTCCAAATTCATCTCATGCTGGTCTTTGTCATCACCCATGCCTCTATCCTATATTATGTCCCAATTTCCATCACCTCGGGCTTCTAAACAAGCATATGCCCATGATCCCACTTTTGGATGCCAACCACGCGTAATCCCCCATTATACTTCCCACGGATACACCTTCTATGAAATGTTATCCATGTTTTTGATGCCTCTTGTTTATCACACCGAGCATGACTAACATGGGTTTAGAGTAAGAATTGACCATGACATCCTCTATGAGTAGCTTAGAGTGTAAACTCCAATCACCATCCTAAAAATGATTTCTTTGATACTTCCCAAGGCATGGTAAGTAGGAATCCTCCTTGAGGATCATGCCCAATAACTAATGGATCTGACCACCCATCACATTGGACATCCTTCATCCCGAGTTATGTTAAACTTCATGCCCCCTTTTTTATCTTGCAATATGTTAAACTGCATCCACCAAACCCAAAATGAACTATGTGGTCTTTGATCCTTTCCCAGGCAAGGTACGTAGGAATCCTCTTTAAGGTTTATGCCCACCACCGTTGGTCTAGAACATCTTCATGTCAGTTCACCAACCTCACCACCTGAACTATGAGGCTTTTGATCCTTTCCAAAGCATGGTGCAAAAGAATCCTCTCGGAGATTCATTCCCACCACCCATTGGTCACTCTGACCACTTTACGACAGTTCTCCAACCCACCTGAACTATGAGGACATTGATCCTTTCCATGGAAAGGTACGTAGTAAGCCTCCCTAAGGTTCAATACCAACACCAATTGGTTCTTCCCCTATTCATGTCAGTTCCCACTCCAACCCGAACAACGTAGAATTTGATCATTGTCTCCTTGGTAGTGTACGTAGGAAGTATCTCTAAGGTTCAACCCCATACAGTGGTATGTCATTGTGACCCCATACATTAGCAAGCTTTTGTGATCCCATCTAGTGGTAAGCCATTGTAAACAACATATAGAAGGAATCCATTGTAAGGTGAACTACGGGGACTTTGATTCCCTATCACAAGGATACATAGGTGGTCATTTAGAAACACAATAAAAACATAACCTACTTCCTTCATTCGACACCATAACATTGTCCACCCACTTCACTTAACCATCCATTATCTATCATGGTTTATAACCGGGCCACCACATCCCAGTGGTATCACGTCACCCCATTCTCCATTCACTTTAACAACAATTGGGTAGCTAACCATGCATTACCCCAACATTATTGTCCCCTCCAAGGGTATTACTCACCTAAACCACTCTAGTCATTGTTCTGATTTGTCCAATATAACTTCATGAGATGTTAAACCTACGGAATACCCTGTGATAAACATATGAAGGTGAGGAAAACCTCAAATACATTCCTATGAAATTAAATTCCCTTCATCCGACGTGGGATGCATTACGACTTCATTCCCTTGAGAAGCCCTATTATAAGGGAAGAATCCTGGACGTGATAGTGTTCCCCTGTCCAAACACTCCAGTGATGTCTAATGTGACTAATACCCCAACAGAAGGTTGTTGTCTTGACCAGACCCATCTGAATGTCCGGAAAGAAGAAGTGTAATAAACTGGTGTCGATGAATATATGGAACTGGGAAGTGTTTCATGAAAAACTCCATAAATCTTAAAGGGAGACCTAGACTAGGTGACGAGTTTTGAGCAGGAATCCATGGAAGGAAGAGCTGACTTCTTATGACCCTATTTCGATCAAGGAGAAAATGTCCAGGAACATGGAACGGATGTCGCTTGCCTTTGGAAAGTGGGAATTCAAGGAAACAAGAAGCGTCTCCACCCTCGAACGGACAGACACATGTGCCCCAACGAAAGTGTCAGAAACATAAATGGTTAACCCGAAATGAATTTATTCTTTACAATATGTAGATTTGTAGTGTTTGAGAAATTAGTGGATTAGCATGTCATCTGATCCAACTATCTGGCGCTGGGTGCTGCGAGGTAAAAAA
Source organism: Viscum album (assembly GCA_963277665.1). NCBI lineage: Eukaryota > Viridiplantae > Streptophyta > Magnoliopsida > Santalales > Viscaceae > Viscum > Viscum album. Next base: position 221,239,921 of record OY728158.1, read on the forward strand.
CATGCTTGGTGTCAAACTCACCTGATGTTGGGGTAGTATGACATTGGGCATCCTGACCTGTGATACTATGAGCATGGATCCCTCTTAGCTTTCATGGAAGACGGAATGGTGTTGGGGAACTGTTCGTCGATTCCCTTTTTCTTTCAACACTGATGTCTTAATCTCATGCTTTCAGATATAAAGAATCCACCCATGGTAATCGATCGCCACCTATCCACCGATGCCGGGGCAGGGGCAGTACCAGCATTGGAGTCTTGCGTGGTTCTACCTCATCCGTGACGGTCTCACCTGCCATGACCATTGGGCTCTTCTTCCCCATCTCTTCATCTAAGATCATCCAATTAAGGGTGATCAATGACCATGTATGCTAGTATGCAGAGAAGGGTATAATCTTGAACAACTATATGGACTAATTGGATTTATAGGCTTTTGTGACTCTTCATCAACTCATCCCCCAAATGGATCCGTAGGGAGCCACTAATCCACACACCAACATATAACCATTTTGGGAGTCTCTCCCTTCCCTACACTAACGAGGTAGGGGATATCTAGGTCAGCCTCACCTAGACCCCATTCCAGGGGCTCCATGATGGGGCTCCCCCCGTTCTGAGTCAGTGTCGCCACCCAGTCTTGCTGGCTAAGGAACTGGTAAGCCATGTACATGAACCATCAGCTCTGGTGCATCTAACCTGATTCCAACATCGGGAGAAATCCAAAGAGGAAATCCACATAATGGATTCAACGTCTGCGGCTACAGTGGCCTGAGCCACCGCTGACGCATATCACCAACTCCCTGTGTATGCTGAGCAGGGACATTCATAAGCCCGATCTAGTTAGGGGCCTCCAATGTCCCACGGGCTGGTTGGGTCGTCTCTTCGTCACCAGCACATGTAGTGGCCTCCGCGGACTAACCCAGAGTGATTCCACCAAGAACACCCATACCACAACCATATAGAATTTGGGCCTTCCCCACTTTCATGCTCGGTATAGAGGTCATCCACATTCCTCCCTCAATCCAAATGAGGGTCCTTCCTGTAGAGGATACACCCAGTATGGAAGCCTCTCCACTTCTCACAACACCAGATATAGAGTCATTCCTCTCTCCAGGGACTGTGGGTATTGGGATGTTGCACATCTGGTCACTCTCCAACATGAGGACACTCCATGTTTCTTCATAGCAGCTAGCGAAGGTCATCTATGCCCCATCAATCAGAGGAATGAGGTCCGACTTCACATCACAAGTGCTCAGCACAGTGGTCCTACCTCTGTTCTGGTTGCCCAGTATGAGGAAACTTTTCATACTAATGTCACGAAGAGAAATATGCAGGGTGTTCCCTCCATTATTCTTCATATTCCAACAGAGTTATTACCCGCTCCAGCACTACTCGTATAGGTCCTCCCCATGTTCCAATCAATATGTGTTTCAGTGTTCCTCGAACGCCATCTTATCCAAGCGGAAACCCTCTCCTCCCCAGATCCAGTATGGCTAAAGATCCTCCACAAGCTAGATATCTACCCTACTATGAAGAATCATCCTAGGGAAGGAGGGCGGGTCATCAACACCATAAAAGGATCACTAAGACGATTAAAATTGTTATTAATCCAGTCTTCTTCTTAGATTCCGATGCCGAATACTACCTAGATATGGAACCCTCACTCAGGTCGTCATTATCAAGGGTCGGGGCCGAAATGAGGCACACTAGCCTCGTACTACTAGAACGTGAGGTCTACTGAATCCCTACCTCCCTTTTTATATACATCTAGGATGACAAGAACCTAGTTTTTCCTCAGGGAGCAACCACACAATCACCACTGTCATCACTAAAAGCACCCTCTACCACAAATTGAGACCTTTGAGAGCTGTTTTGAGGAGAAATGGTGGAATGGAAAAGTATAGTTTACCATAGACTATTGATGTTGTGCCAAAAACCCTGGTCCCCAGTATGTCTTCCCAAGATTTAGTGTCTAGGTCACTACACTCTTCATAGGAGAACTCAAGATTCAGCGTCTTGTCTGCCCATTCGCCATCTTCTCCCACATCAAGCATGCCGACCCAGTGGTCTGCCTTAGTACTGATTCCAGTTCCTCAACCACCCCCAGTTGAAAAATGGGGAAATGAAGGGCCAAACCTTGAATCCAAACCAAGGTGCTTATATAATATCCTTGTAGTAAACCACTTCCCTGAGATGTTCTGGCCGGTTGTGGTGCATAATTTTAGTGCGTCATAATCCCTTACCCAAGAGGAGGTTTAGTGTTTTCATCAATCCCTCTAGGAGACACACATCCAACTTCATAACCTGCGAGTGGATTATCTGAAGAGCCAAGCACATTTTGATGACATCGTCGAGCAATGTCATTTGTTAGACCTGGATGCACTCCCTATTGAACAGTTCCATGAGTCACTAGGAAACCGTAAGGCCCTCCAATAGAAATTAATTCTGAGTTTTGAGGTACTCCTAAATATTATAAAGTAGGATTCCTCACATGTGAAAATATGTGGTTGGGGGCAGTTTATCTCCATCTTATTCAGTCCGTTCTGATGGTAGCCTAACTCGCTATGCGACATTGAGGACATGCACCCAGGAATGGTCGAAGTCAACATGGCTGACATATTGAATGAGAAGAAAGAGTTGTAGATTCTTGATGGTGACTTACCCCCTGAGTGAATTCCACCATTACTGGATCATTTAGGAATAGTTACTCAATAGTAGATGTGTCTACTAGGTCTCCATGCTCCGACGGAGGCATTAGTTCTCGGCCAGATTTTTGGTAAGGGTAAAGGGTACCACGGAGCATCCAAACACTCTAACTTGTTTTCCTCAGTGTAGAATACAGATGAGGACCCTGAGAAGACCATGTTGAATCAACAACATCCCGAACATTAAAATTTGGTCAACAACCTCTTGGTCAAATGTGTTGTGGAACAACGTATAGATTATGGAGATTTGTGAGCAGTACAGCAGGGGCAGACACAACTTCTCCCCAGCGAGCTGCCTCTAGGTGACCCTTACTATCTGTCCCCCATAGACAGGGATGAAGAAGGAACATATGGTAAAAGGGCGTGGTATGTCTCACAAAACCATCTGGAATAGCACAAAAATACAAGGTACCCAACTTGTGTTCCCCAAGATACCGTAAGAGTCATGCCACTAGCCTCTTCAATAGCAATTGGGCCTGCTTACCATCTGAAAGAACCCACCAATGCACTCGGGGTTAGGTATTCCCATTATGAAAGGGTCCCCCACCCAGATGATCCAATGGAGACAATCATTGCCCGCCTTGAGGCATTGGAAACACGACAGGTGGCACTACAACCTAATAAAAAGCCATATCCAGAATGGGTGGATGATAATCTTCCACCTCTGGGTTTTAGGAATATCACTTTATCCCCCTTTAATGGGATAGGGGACCTACTGTAGCACCTGGCCCACATTACGTCATTGTGTGGCCCCTTTATTGGAACTCTGGTGTAGTAGGAGGCCGCCAATCTCCGACGTTTTGTGCAGACATTGAGGGGCCTGCATTTGTATCGTATAGCCAGCTACCCATCAGATCAGTAACCAACTAGGAGGGCCTCTGTAGACAGTCCCTCGACAAGTTCAGTTCCACTATGTAGAAGACGAGTATCAAAGAACTCTTCAAGTGTAACAAGAGGCATGATGAGCATGTTGCCGACTTTTTCACCCAGTGGAAGGGACTCATGTATTCCCATGACATGCCACAGACATAGGAGAAATTATTTACAATTTGAGTAGGGAATGTCAATATGGAACTGGTTCCCTCTCTAATCACCCAGAACTTTCCCGGGGGATTTTCAGACATCTCTGATATGGCCCAATGCTTGGAAGAAGCTATGCAACAGGTTAGCCAAGCACGTTTGTTGCTTCCGTTATTTCCCGCGAAGAGGGCCGTCAGAACTGAGCCCACCACAGTGGCCCAAATAGATGCCACTAGATAGCTGGAATTATTACCAGTGGATAAGCCTCCGCAACCTCACAGAGGACCACCACCACAGGCACAACCTCCAGCCTAGTAGTGCCTGCCTCAAAATCGTCTAGTGCCCCTGCCTAATGCACCGCTAATGCCTAGGCTGGAAAATCAGGCCCCGCATCCTCGAAAGAATCCTCTAGACCCTCGTCAGAGACAATCTCAAAGGCCCCCCTTTTTGGACAGAAGAAAATGGACACAATCATTCATCGAGAATCAGGTTCCATGTTATTTCTGATGTGCAAAAGAATATGGGATTGTACATTTTCTTAAGTGCAGAATGCGAGAAGAGGTGAACCTCACTGGACACCCCAACAATTACCCCTATCATCAGATCATAGAGAAAATCATTAAACATTTCTATGTGTTCAAGGACTAGCGCCAATACTAGGACGATAAAAATATAATCAGGTTGGGCTCGATCCAGGCACAGGTGGCATGTGTCTTCATAAGGGTAGATAGAAACAATGCAATCTATGGTGAGTGCCAGTAGTTTTCAAACCATGGGTCCACGAAGTATGATGACTAGATGGATCACAAAATGGTTTCCCATGCCCAAGGTATCATCCATGCATGCTTGAATCAGTCTAAGCCTTCATAATCCACGTATACTACTTCTAAATAGTTGTCTTAGCCATCCCCTTCCCAGAAGAGAAAGCATATGCAGCACAAGGGAAAGCAACATGGCCTACCAATGACATAGTTATCCCATACTCTAGGTGACTTAATGCCCCGTAGATGGCAATTACTCCCAGAATCCACCCATAAGTGGAAGAATTTTCGAGTGACAATCATGTAAATGCTTTGGTTAACATTGTAGAGCTGGTAAACCACTACATGACTCTTGGTGACAGGGAGCACCAGAAGGATCCCCCCAACATCCCAAGTCGATGCCAACATCGGCAAAGATGGAACCATATGGTTCATTGAGGCACATCATTTTATACTTCCAGCCAGGGTGTGCATGCCAATGAGACCAGAAAGTAGGCCCAATGTAGTTCTCTGCATGCGCAGCCACCTCATCTGGTGTCATCATGCCTACCTCCACCGCTGTTTGTGCTACTGGACCAAGAAGAGCCACCAAGGTGTCACCTTGATCAGCCATGATCCTCCCTAAACTGGTCCAAGTCAGCTAGCCCCAATATGTCCTCTACTCTGCATGCTTCTAATAGTGATCAATGGGACATTCCCAATAACAATCAGCTATCGGTCTAACCGACAAGGGACACCATGCCTCCTATCATAGAGCAACCATATTCAAGAATAAGTTCCTTCCTTGAATAGATGTAATATGTTTTAAGCATCTTTCCTACATTCTTGAAAGTGTTTCTTTCCACGATTCCCTCTCCCAATCATCATACATGAATGAATCCCTCGATGAGGCTTTAAGAAACCCCCTCTAGATTGAGATGAAAGTAGAAGCCACAAAACCCTTTCAGGTTGAAGCGGTCGAGAATGATGAATGCTATACAATCATCTCATTCTGTAGAGAATATGAAGGCTCTCCCATAGAGGGGCACATTATACCACTGTACATTCACATCTAGTTCAATGTCATGGAGGTTCACCTCTATGTTGTTGACACAGTCTCTAAAATTAATCTAATCCTGACTAAGACATTGTGGAAGTTGGGATTTTCATGAATCTGATCTGAGTCCCTCTGACCTAAGAACCCAAGGTTATGACTGGATGAAACAAACACCAATCAGATATATCCACTTGAAGAACTAGTTTGGTGGCCTAGTTTCCAGCACCAAATTTATGGCAGCCTCTTAGGACACCACCTACAATGAATTGATGGGCAGACCATGGATCCACCTGCATGTGGTGGTTCCCTTATCGTTTCACCAGTGTCACATGTAATCCCTTAATGGTTGAGTGGGCATGCTCCAAGGTGACATGACACCTTTTTCTTCAGGTGAAGCCCTCTACCTAGATGGAAACTATTACCAGATCAAGGAAAATCATAATCCAGGAAGTGAGGTTGAACCTGTTGAGGTTGCAATAGACCTCTTGGCAGTTCTAGATGATGCCTACATTTTACCAATCCATCAATTAGAGGCCACCACCCCCCGATATGGAGAAATTTTTTGCTGTCTATGGTAGAAGGGGAAGCATATTCTCAAGTCCAAGTGACTTCAGGATAACACTTCGTATTCTTATACGAATCATCCCATGGTGATCCTTTAGCCCCCTACTCCCATAAGGTAACGATATTTCTACCCACTGGAAATACTAATACATCTTACTTGTCAGTTTTTTTGGGATGGAATCAAATAGAACAAGCCAACAAACTACTATTGGATTGATATCATCAAGTGTGGCCTCTTGGACTAAAGACAATATGGGATTGGATCGACAACCATCGAAGATATGGTTTCAGCAATGCATGAATCTCTGGATGTGTTGTCCACTACCGCTCATGATAGTATGACCCTCTCATATGGGGTTGTTGACCCTGAGGAAGCTCCTCCCATTAGTTATCTCTCCTCTGAATGTGAAGAAGAGGATTTTTAGGATGCTCCACCCTCCTTTTAGGAGGGCATCTTTGCAATGGTCTATGAACTGGTATAGGTGATCCTTGGTAGCAAGGCAGAGCTGAGACCCACATTGGTTAGCACAGCCATGCCTCCCGTGGAGCAAAAAAAGTTTGTTGACATCCAAAAACAACATCGTAATGTTTTCACCTGAAGTTATAGTGAGATGTCTGGACTAGATCCTCAGGAAGTCGTCCCCCACCTCGGCCTCCCTACAAATCGTCGTTGGTTTATGGAGCCTCCTAGAAAAATGAACTCCTCTTATGGTTCCATGGTGGAGGTGGAAGTTGTTAAGATCATAAAATCCAATTTTTTTATGGAATTACAAAACCCCAAATGGTTATCCCACATTTTTCCAGTCAAGAAAATGAATCGGAAAACCAGTGTCTACATACACAGTTTGGATCTCAACTGTCAGTGCCCAAAGGATGAAATACCCATTCCTATGATAGATTTGTTGATTGATGCAACTGCTGGGTTCCAAGCCCCCTCCTTAATGGATGGTTACTCCGGATATAGATAGATTTTAATGTCCCCAAGGAGGATGAGTACACATCTTTCATGGCACCATATGGTGCATTATGTTACCATGTTATGCCCTTCGGACTAAAGAATTCTGGTGCCACCTATTAGCGGGACATGAATCTCATATTTAAGCCAATCCTCCGAACATTGGTGGAATTAATCATAGACGATCTGGTTGTCAAATCTCATTGATTCTAGGACCATTTCAATGATCTTGAGAAAGTGTTTTGCTTCCTCCACTCTTCACACTTAAAGATGAACCCATTGAAATGTGCCTTTGGGGTCCCCTATGGAATGTTTCTTGCCATTATTTTTAGATATAGTGGCATCAAGATCGATCAAAAGAAGATAAATGCCATTATCTAGATACCTCCCCAAAGCAATATTCAAGAGGTTTAATGTTTTCAAGGCCAATTAGCCTACATAAGCTGATTCATTGAAAATCTGTGCAGCATGTGTATGCCCTTTTCTCATCTCATGAAGAAAGGAACATCTTACAAATGGGATGAAGAGTGCCGCACCTTGTTAATGGAAATCAAGAAGTATCTACTCTAGCCACTGGTCTTAATTCCAACTGTCTCCGAAAAACCACCGGTTCATTATGTGATTGCCCTAGAATGATCCCTTGGTTCCCTTCTCGCTCAGAGGAACAACTAGGGGATGCAGACCATCCTTTACTACCTGAGCCGCATGCTCCACAATACATAGACCACATACTCTCACATAAAAAGAAATTTGTTGAGTTCATATTCATAGTACAGAAATTAAGACATTACATACAACACCACGAGGTACAGATGGTGTCCCAATTAGATGCACTAATGTACATCGTGAACCACCCCTTGTTAACAGGACATCTAGCACAGTGGGAAGTGATTCACTAACAGTTCAATATCAGGTTTGTCCGGTAAAAAACTATTAAGGGGAAAGTATTGGTAGACATCTTTGTTACCCATCTGGCTTCTGTTGACTAGTCCTTGGATCTCGATTTCCCGGATGAGGCAATACTCTTGGTAGACCAATGCATTTTGTTATGGATGATGAACATAGATGGTTATTATCGAAGACCCACTAGAAGTAGGCTCAATGATCCTATACTGAACAGAGTAGGCCTGCGTGTCATCTTTATTTCCCTAGCATAAGGCAACCTCCCATACTCTTTGCTGTTGTCAGAAGGCTACACCAATAATGAAGCTGAGTACCAGGATATCATCATAATCCTCGAGCTTGCACTCAAGATTGAAGTGCCCCATTGACATGTGAAGAGATATTATGACTATTCATCATGTAGATCAACGGTGACTACGTCATTTGAAATCATGATCTTGTACCATTTTTGGAGAGCACTTTCCAGCTAATGTCCCAGATCCCATCTCGTCCAAAAGTCAATCATTTTCCTCAATCTCAGAACGGTCGAGCTGACGCCCTGGCCGGCCTGGCTACATCACTTGCAGAACCTGAGTAGGATGATCTCATTACCCAAATGGTAGATCAGAGAGTCATTGAACCCATCATCCTCTATGACGATGACGGCCTGTAGGTGATCCATCATACCATTAAAGCCTTTACATCCGGCCCCCCATATATAGTTGTTGAAGTGACTCCCAACTGGAGATACACCATTGTCGAGTATCTAGAAAGTGGTCACCTCGTAGCTGATCGGGCCAAGCGCATGTGAATCTGAAGTTGTGTGTTACAGTTCACGCTACAGGGTGGCCCAGCCCATGATCAGATCCTCCACAAGAATGTATTTGATGGGGTTATCCTCTATTTCATTCAAGGAGTTGATATTTTCCAGGTCATACATGAGGGTTACGCTAGTTCCTATGGGGCTCATCGTAACGGGCCAAAGCTATCTCACCTGATCCATAGATTGGGGTTCTTCTATCGCTCCCTGATCTAGGACTGCATCGAGTTCACCAAAATATTACATTCATGTCAAAATCATTCTAACTTTATGTACATTCCATGATATCTTCTCCACTCTACCATGTACTCTTGGCCATTTGTAGTGTGGGAACTCGATTTCGTGGGACCATATCCACCTACGACAGCTCTCCAATAAAGGTTCATCCTGAAGACTACATATTTCTTCTCCATGTGGAAAGAGGCAGTTCAACTCAAGAAGGTTAAGGCCCAATCCATCATTGACTTCATGATCTCCAATATCGTCAAACAATTTGGATCCCCTCACGTTGTCCTCACCGATATCAAAACAATATTTCAAGAATCTAAGATGATGAAATTGTATGGTAAGTACAACATCCGTTCTAAACATACATACCGCTATAATGCGAAAGCCAACGGACAGATCGAGGATTTCATCAAAAACCTCTCTAACATTCTGTAGAATATGGTTGGTCAGAATAAGAAGTGTTTTCTCGACAAGACCTCCAATGCCTTCTAGGCTAATCCGACTATGAATCGTAATTCCCCCTAGGTGACCCCATATTCCCTTGTATTTGGAATAGAAGTAATCTTTCCCATTAAGATTTAGTTTCCTTCATTATGCACAGTGGTCTTTGACTAGTAAGCACCAGATAAGGTTACTGAAATCCACCTGACTGAGCTAGAACCACTCGATGAAAATAGGCTTTGTGCCCTGCACAACCTAGAAAGATAGAAGAACAAGATTGATAGAGCTCTAAACAAGAAAGTTCTTCCCCTCTCCTTCATTCAAGATGACTTGGTATTGGCCCTCCGGAAACAAATATACCTAGAAATAAACCACCCATGTTGGAGCCCTAATGGGAAGGACCTTACATAATTCACAGGGATTACCCCAATGGTGTATACTCACTGGTGACCATGGATGGTGAGTGTATAACACCTCCCAAAAATCCCAAATTTCTCAATCAATATATTGCATGAACCTTCTGGTCTTATATGACCTTAAACTGCAGGGTCCAGCATGACCTTAAACTGCTTCGTCCCGTACGATGTTAAAATGTTCATCGTCCCACATGACGTTAAACTGTTTATTTCCTTTCAAGATGTTAAACTACATGGCTCTTCTAGAACTATGTAAGGATTTATTACCATCCTAATAGGATACATAGGAATGGTCAGACACTCGGTCGTGAGTCCAACCCCCCAGACTTTTCTATTCGACAATATTCCCTCGGTATAGTTCTCTCAGAGGAACCATGCATGGTATATTGTAGGATTCTATAGCCCCACTCATGTCCGGATTATGGTGGTTTCACCTTGTTCCCCCAATTCATCTATCCTCCCACGTCTTCATTGAATGTTGTTAATCTAGATGGCCTTCTACAACTATGTATGGCTTCATTCCCATCCGTATGGGATTCATAAAAACTCACAGAAAATTTTTCTATCAGTCCAGCCCCAACTACAGAATCTCCCCTCGGGTCATGACATATGGTGGGGTGCAGGATTTTTCCCCAATTCACATCTAGTTCATCATATCCCTGCCATGCATTCCACTATCTATAGTCTTCTACCTCTTTCATTGTCCTACTTGATGTTGAAATGCACATGCATAGTTATGAATCACTCACGCTCCTTGTTTGGGACTCCATCATTTTCATGTCCAAAAGGGCCCCCGAATGGAATGGATGATCGGACCAAGGGCCCTCCTACCATTACAGACCAACTTCAAGGATTTAACAAAAAAATTGACATGATACCCACATTGCGAAAATAGTTAGCAGGCAACCCAAGTATGTTTTTCCCATTCAAGGTCACATGATATTGACACTATGTTTTGAACATGGTCAACAACTATATGTTTTTGTTATCACCACTCACATAAATCCCAAACATTGAGTGTAGTGTCTCGTTCCTCCCCTCTATATCTTCAAGATACGGTCTTCCACAGGTGATGATTATTGTATGAACATTACGTGTTGGGGAGAGCCTAATCCTACTCATTTTTTCCCACACCAATGATATCTAATGTTGGATTAGGAGCTATTATGGGACAATTCCCGCATGAGAGGCCATACCACTACAGTTGTCCGGGGCACCCAGCCTACGATCCCTCGACCCTTTTGGCCCCCTTTCCCGAGTTCTCATTGAGGATTGTGTGGTGAGGGGTGGACTCAAGTCCTTTTTTACATTGGGCTATTTTTTCACACCACACGTATGCCCATTGAGCATTTGTACCCTCACATATCGTTCGTCCTGCAATTAAAGGGCCAACCATGCTTCATGATTCCCATCAGTTGGGCTTCCATCACCATCCATATCCCAAAGGTTTTCCAAATGGCTTGGATGCTCAGCCTAAGGTCTCTCCTACTATTAAAGGCTAATGTCATCGAGGATTTAAAGTGAAAAGTTAATACAAGTGCCATGTTACGAATATGGTCAATGATTGAAACTTAACTATTTACCCCCCTTCTAGTCACTCAATTGCGGACACTGTGTTGTGAACCTGGTCAACAGTTATCCTCTATCATCATTGCTAATTTGCAGTCTCCCATGAGAATGATGATCCAAAATCTCTATCCCACTCATATAAAATTAATCTAGTAATATACGATCTATGATCAATGGCTCTAATCTATGACCCCCTTGTTCCTCACTACAAGATTTTAAACTACAGGTTGGGCATGAAATTCTATCCATGGCCCAGCATGAGGCCCCTCGGCCATTTCGGGCCCCTGGACCATGTTCTCAGTTAGGATGGTATGGTGTAGGGAAGGATTATGTCCACATTCACATTGGGTTATTCTCCATTCCATACACATCCCTTATTTGGATACCTTTCCCCTTTTATCATCCTTATCACAAGATGTTAAATTGCACGACACCCCTAGAACAATGTGTGGCTTGATTCCCATCCTTATGGGATACGTAGAAGCTACAGATCTTTAAACATTGCATCCAGTCCATCTCATTGAAACATCCATACCATGTTTGACCCCTTGGCCCGATAACATCCATAAGAGGGGTATAAAGTGTGGCGTGGAGTCATGTCATTATTCACATGGGGTTTATATCAACCATGCCGCATACATATCTTTTTAACCCGAGCGATCTTCACTCTATTTCCCTGCTTTCATTTTTTTTGAGTCTGCTAACCTTAAGCAGGGTCCCATTGCCCCCTTCAATGATTCACTAACTGTCCCATGAGTACTCTGGTCTAGAACCAGGAGTGTCAGATTTTACGTGGACATTCATTCGCCAACATATTAGGCTTCATGTTCCCCTTTATTGGGGTTTCCATTACCATTCACACCTGAAGGGACCCCCAAATGGCGTAGCTGCTAGGCCTAAGGGATATCCTACCATTATTGGTCAATGTCCTCAAGTATTTCAAACAAAAAATATATACAAGTCCCTAGTTGTGAACATGATCAGCAGTTGACGCTCATTTGTTGTCCCCATTTCAGGCCACATGATAAGGATGTTGTTTTTTGAACACATTCAACAGTTATCATCCATCGTCACACCATACCCTTCAATCCTTTAATGTTGGTTTCATGATTCACAGTATTTTCCACCCCATAATTTCCCAATGGAATTTTGACACTCCTGGAACTATCCTTCCATGCACATTTTGAAGTTAAGTAAAAAAAGCATGGTAAAGGCAACATTTAGGACTCCACACTGACTACCCTTTGGCGTGCATTACAGGTATTGAAAAAACCTCTTCCTCAATAGTTTTCCACACCATGATTGACTAACATGGGAAAAAGAATTCGGATGAGGTCTGCACCTACATGGATGAATTATGCCTCTAATATGTCTGAGCTCGAAGAACATAAACTAAGATATCATTTATAACTACATCCGGTCTGATTCCCATCCTCATGGATTACATAGGAACACTCAGACATCACATCTTTTGGGTCCATCTCATGTTCCACCAATTTACTTCTTCTATTCTATCATCTGGGCTCTGTCTCATATAGGACCACATGGTGTGGCACATGTGGGCTTATGCCCTCATTCACATCAAGTTTTCAATAGTCTCACCACATGCACCTATTTTTAGGAGTTAATTACCCTATTTCCTACCCCACATGACATCATACTTAATTTTTTCCGACACGATGTTAAAATAATCCTTCAAGAACTATCTGTGGCTATATTTACATCCTCATGAGATATGTAGAAACCCCCAGACATCTCGTCTTCCAGTCAATCTCAATAGGGGGCTATCCTCTCAAGTCCCATATCCTTTATCCATTTCAAGCCCCTTGTCCTGAGGTTACCTCTTTGAAATCATGCATGATATTATGTGGATCTCACCATTATTGACATCGGGTATGCTTCACCACACTGGGAGCATTCCATTCAAAACATAATCTCTCCCGTATATGACTGAGTCATATGACATAAACTATGTTTCATATTCCCACATAACCATAAACTATTGTGTTTATACCGTATGCCATTAAAATGAATTGTTGGTCCCCTCAGAAGACCCTAAACTCTAACATTATCATCCTGGTCGCACGATGAAAAACGACACTGCACTATGATATCCTCAATCAAGGGGGCCTCATGTCTCATATTGGTCATAAACCATACCATTTTTCAATCCCTTCATGCGGCTTGATTTCTGTGTCGTACCGTGATTTTATATCCTAGGTACATCCTTTCAAAAAAATAAACATTCATCCCAAAGGACAAACAAGATCTATCATGTAGCGCTTCTTCCGGTGTAAGGGCCAGACCTGAACGACTTTATTATCTCTGGAACTAGTATCTAACCATTTCATACCAGAACTTCATATAGCCTTATTCTCGTCCACATGGGATACATAGGATCACCCGTTCACATTGCTTCAGGTCCAGACAAAGCTCTGTTTTCTTTGGGTTTATTGCTTCAACACCATGTACACCTCTTTCGAGATATCCCATTTTCACAGTTCGTCCTACTGTGTGACATTAAACATTATAGGCTCATATGTCCTTGATGCATGATATTAAACTACAGTTCTACCCTAAATAATTTCTAGAATCCCCATGAAATTCATGTGATGCGTCAGCTTCGTCACTAGAAGGGATTCCCCCAACCGACATTGGTCACTGACCACGCTGTGTTCATGAACTACGTGTGGATTGATTCTCATTCTCATTAGATATGTAGAGACACCCAAATGTTATGCCTCATTTCCAACACTAGGAATCAAAAATCGCGTTACCCCTCTTGTTTCGGTCGCTTGGTCAGAACTCTTTTGAGGAACCATGAAAATAAATCTATACCCAGAACAAGTTCGGGATACCCCACAAAAACATTGGGACGCGATTTCTTCCTCACCAGTGTTGTCCTCTCTGGAAGTAGGAATGATACATGTTCAGAACGGTTCACCCAAATGATGTGTTTCCACCCTGGTGGGTTAATATCAAGAGTATTGGGTTCCATTCCATCAAATCACCACTCCACCATCCACGCTTTTCATGCCACTAATTCAGACCCTCTTCCTCTTTCACGTCCAAAAAGGACCCCATAATAGTATGGATTATCGGCCTATGGCTCACCTGCAGTCCTAGTCTAATGTTCTGGAAGGCTAATGGATGACATTCTGAGACATGCCCTGTGTTTTGAACATGCTCAGTAGTCATCCCTTATATTTTATTCCAATTTCAATCGAATGCTATAAGGATCCTGTGTTTTGAGCATGGTCAACAGTTATTCTTAATTATCACACCACCCCCACGGTGTTATAAATCTGGGGTGTCGTGATTCACACTTTTCACTACCTTATATTTGAATTTATTTCCATCACCCTCACATTACCCCGCTTGTGCAATGGGGGAAATTTAAAAATTGGCAATTCAATTGTTCTGAAGTCTTCCTCCTCCAGTCAAGCCTCTATAGTTTTCTCTTGGGAATTCAGATCATCTACTCAAAACCCATGATACGGAAAGCCTAGATTTCAATCCCACTATTTAAAGGAGTAATAATCTGGTCATCCCTAGTTTTTCACATAAGGCCCAACCCATGTGATCTTAGGTAAGGATTGTTGGACACTCCACGAATGTCACAGGAATGCAATAATCCAACCAAAATAACAAAACTCATGCATAAAATTGGCATAAAATCTCTAAGATTGAAATTACGTTTAGAGGATACATGCATTACAACACCCTAGGATCAACCCCTCATATGGATGGTTTGATTTCATCAAAAGAGAATTTTACCTCTTCCTCCCTCTAGCTTTTGGCATCCAAGATTTGCTGCCTCCTTTTCAGCTCCCACTCCTCCTCGGATGCAATGGGGCACAGCTCGTCAGCCACAATCTGGGACTGCTCCACATAGGTTCGGATAACCGTCATTTCATCGGAGGCTCGCTTCATGCCCTCTTCGGCCTCTACCAGCTGGGCCTTCAATCGTAATATTTGGTCAGATTGTGCATTGAGCGAGGTTGAGTGCTCGTCCTCCCGACTCTGTAGCCGTTGGACCTCATTTCCATCCTCATGGGGCCTCTTTATGTTCACTTCATTCCAATTCATCCAGCACAAACCAAGGTTGTGGTCATACTCCCGAATCATCTCTGTCATAATATCTCGGACGAGCATGTAAGGACGCTGGGCATCAACTCAACCAGCACACAGTTCTCGCAGTCGTGAGCGAAGTCATTCCATCTCAACAAGCCATAGTACTTTGGGGTTGTCATCGATGAACATCTTGATCAAAATCCATGATCAGTGACAAAATGTCTTTCTATCCTCTTCTTTAGTGGTCTTCTCATCCGAATTAGAGAGATTGGAAGGATTATGTGAGGGGAAAGCCCCTAGGAACTCATCAGTAGGGTCCATATCTATTGTTTGATCAGTCATGGTGGGGCATGGGCTATGTCATCAATCCTCATCATTAGACCCCACTACAATAATCTCAGTCTTATCCCCACTGACATCCCACCAGTGACCGGGAGCACCACAGCTCGGTTGGTCTAGATATCCACCTCCACAATCACCGGAATTTCAATGGAAAAGGAAATATAAGGAGAACCAAATGACCGCGCTAAGGAAACCCACACAATCTGAAGAACTATTCATACCAATGGGGGGAATGAATGTTAGTTAACATGGTCATGGAGTGAAAATCATGAATTTTGAAACAGAATTACAAAGATAAAATTCCAAGTCTTGTTCTTGGGTTGATGACGTCTGGACTTAAAGGTGTGGCCCTCTGTAAATTATTGGAAGGCCTAAAAACACTAGAGCTACCTCAGGTGTCCCAGCCCCGCCAATGATACTATTCTATATAGTGGTGGGCGAGGATCCTGATGGCCCGAAATCTACATCCATTGAGGGAAATGAATGAGTTCTATGTACAAGGTCCTCCAGTAAAGTTCTAATGTTAGTAAGGAGTCCATAATGACCTTGAAGAATACCCTAAGGAAGGGGTTTTGGAATTTTACCTATAAGGCCTCTATGATGTCTTCAAGATCCGATTCTTGAAAGAAAAATATGCCTTCCTCCAACGGGATTCCTCTACTAGCCTCAGCTCCCAATGAGGACTCATTTGATTCTTCCGACAGAGGGACGAACTCTCTCAGTTTTGTAGCCATCTACTACAGAGGGACCGTATGATTTAGAAGCACAATGACACATTATATCATTAGGACTGGTGCACCCCAGGAATGTACAATGTCATTAATCTCTTTCAGGTATTGCTCCACCCCTACCCTAGACACTGAAAAACCAGCCCTGATAGGGCCTATCCACAAAAAATCCATCCTGAGACGGTTCAATTGTTTCCACATCTTAGACGGTCAAAGGAATTGCTGGTTGACTTACCAGATGTCCCAGGCCTCTAGGAAGACAACATTCTCTGACATTTCTATATGGAGAAAACACATCACTGGAGCCAAGGTGGTATCCTTCGGAATCCTCTCGGTGGACTCCCCTCTAGAATACCTTGTTCTTCTGGGACTACTGCGTTCATTACCACAGTTGGATTCGCTGCCAATACCTCCCCCTCAATTGGTGTGGGCCTCACCGCCATCGCAACCCCGACACTACAAGATGCCCTTGTTGCCTTCCGTCCCCCACCCTGAGGTTTTGGAAGTCTCACCATAACTGATCCAAATAGTGGGCTGCTTCAGAAACTTCTCTGGGTAGGCCGCATCCTAGATTTTAGCATACTCCTTTACCATCCTGAAAACCGCAGTGGGCAGAGTTAGCTCGTTATGAATCTTCCCATCTTCCTGTGTGAACATGAGCCACATATATCTCATAACACATAGGTGTTCCTAGTGGAACACCCGTAGATAGACCTATTGGGTAAGTCGCTGAAGACACTAAAATTGCCTGCAAAATCAGTGCTGGTTGTACATCTCGAAGAGGGGATCACGGTCCACCCTTTCCACCAGCACTCCACCTCGATAGGATAGGAGATAAGACTAGTGCTCCTCCATTCCATGTCCATCATCGGTAAAAGAACATGTTTGAAATTTAAATGGGTGAAAGTTTAGTTCCTCCACCTTCCACACCCGGTTCAGTACCAACGATGTGGTTAGCTTGGCCAGGATGCTTCTTCCAGCATTCTGGATTGACTAGTGGAAGTTAGACCCCAGAGGTGAGATGGGGTTCGAGTATTCACAAACCCCCCTAACATTCTCCACTATCCATTCATACAGTAAGTGGAATGGACCATATATCCTCTACATACTCTTCCCATCACTAATGGCCCCAAAAACATTTATAGTTTAGCAAGCATCAAGATCCAGAGGTTGAATCACCCTCCTTTCTCTAGCATGGATGCCCTAATTAATGTTATTTGTTTCAATCCCATGTCTGTATCCCTCGCCTACAGGATCTAACCACATATGAGATCCGTGATGAATTCTGCCAGCCAATATATCGGTGGATCCTCAGTGCGAAATATAAATCCCACAGTTTTCCACTAGATGTCCTCCAAGAGCCACCAGTACGAGTGCTCCTTTCCCTTTTGATCCCCATCATGAAAGTCCCAGGCCTCAGCAAAAAATCTTTCTCTTTTGGAAAATTCAAAAACTACATGAACCACAACCTAATATTGACATCCCTCACTACATCCTTGTCCTCCCTTGGCACTAGCCTCAACAATTCCATCACCAGTGGCATCATATGATGTGGATCCTCACTCTTTCCTATAATGTGGAGGAATTCATCGTACACCACCCCCAGTATCTGGAACCCTGAGATCTAGTGCACATCCCACAAGTTGATTCCAGCCTTCCCATGGTGCAAGTTGATGTTATTAGTCTTCAATGACTACCTTCTCCACATTTCCGACATCAGCTGCTTTAGTTGAAAAATGTTGAATTGGGAGGCCCATGATGCCTCATACAGACCCACTATTCTCAAATCCCCCCTAAACCCCTCACATGAAGCACCTACCGAGTATGCCCAGGCCCATCCATCTATGATGTTGCCACCCTGCAGCTGGTCGCACTATTCAGTCCATCCATTACACTGGTTACTCAAGGCTAGCTTCAAAATTATCTAGTACATAAGAGGAATGTCTATGGTTGTAGTCCCTTCCAATCCACATTGTTCTAGTGGTTATAGATGTAGTCAACATTCACAGGCGTACAGTATTCTCGAGCATGGCCATCAACCACCTTACACGTTGCATGTCCACCTCATGATACATCATCGCAAATCATCTTCACGGATGGATGAGGGATTTTGAAAATTGACCCTTAGACTTTGACACTTGATTTCTACTTAGCTCCATGTATGAGGAGGGAATTTGAAGACGCCAAAAGTTTGGAAGAAGAGGAACATGAGGGAAGGCCCCAGGGATGCCCCGCGAAGAAATTCCGTGAAACTCCATGGCCCCAAGAACACCACAGAGGAAGGAGGTAGGATGCACCAGGAATGGATATGACGATCTCGGAACCGCCATAAAGTAAGGAGGTAGGATGCTCCCTTAACGGATGTGATGTTCTCCAGCTCGTCACGAAGCAAGGTGGAGGGATTCTCCAAGAAAGGATTTGACATTCGCTAGCCCGTTGTGGAGAGACCTCAATTTTCAAACTGAGCTAGCTCTACTTCGTGGTGGCTCTTGCCTATAAATACAGGCTCCCCTCGAGCCCAATGGACATATCATCTGACTTTTCACCTTCTGATCACTAAAATTGTGATGCACTAATTGCTATGAGAACCATGTGCTTTTCAAGGTACTTTTGCATTGTGAAGGGCCTCTCCCTTTGTTTTAATTCAACCCCTCTTCTGAGAGGGATGACTTTCACGAAGCCCAAGGTAATTCACGATGGAAGGGGATCCCCACATGTACTCAGGTCATCCTGAAGAATTTATTCGTTGCGAAACACCCACCATGCACACGCAACCCACATGCTAAGGCAGTGTCATTGTTCTTTATCAAGCACATTGATTCACATCACCTTTCTTTGTGAGATACCCTTGCTTTACAAGTCATTATTCTCAAATGCCTTTCCACATTGTCAATCTCCTATTATATGAACATGTTCCCTATGCCTTAGGCTTGGCCACATTTCATCAGAAATAATCCACCTTCACTACATTGGGCACCGAAGATCTACAATGATTCTACCTATGAAATCATTTTCTGTTCAAATCATATTTCCCATGCAACCCTCCCTGTTTACCTGAAGTATATTCAATGTCCCTTGGGTGGTGCTTCACATTGTGTTGCGTCGCCTCATTCTTCTTTGCATAGGAATGCTAACATAAATTTTTTCTTCACATATCCTTGCTAACGTGTGCCCCCAATAGGATCACCTCTTGACAACCCCCATTCACAGCATTGTCGATGCCTTCCTTCTCTCAAGGGTGGCATGGTATCTGTTATATAAATCCTAGGGGTGCGGAGTGAACACACCTCGTCTGATATGTAGAAAATTAAACTATCAAGAGCCATCGTCCTCACCACATGACGATAAACTGTGACCATACCACGTGCGTTAGACGCAAGGTTCCTCCACCTTGGACATTCTACATGTCCACTGACCTCCATGTGAAAGAGATCGTACCTTATATGGAATTCGACTTGCTTTATCAGAATGGCATCTACCTTTTGGGAAAGGGAAACCACCTTGGTGTAAGAACATTTTTTCCTTGTAGGAGGTAGCGTCCCTTCTCCTCCTCTCTTTTGGGTTCCAAATACCTCTCCTACTTGGCATTGTCACCACCTGGGCCTCCATCCTTTTGTATGATCCAATATCCATCACCTCTGGATGATTACCAGGCATAATCTCCTATTTACTCTTTGGGCTGCTAACCATGTGTAGGCCTCCATTAAAAATCCCATAGATGCCACTTCCATGACGTGATCGCCAGGTCTTTGATGCCACATGTTTCTCACACCGAGCATGACTCTCATAGTCTTAGATTAAGCATCGACCATGACATCCTCTTGGCAAATCTTAGAGTGTAATCCCCAAACACCATCTTAAACAATGTGGTATTTGATTCTTGGCAAGGAATGGTATGTAAGAATCCCCCCATATGTATAAGCCTAACAACCACTAGTTCTGATCCCCCCTTCACGTCAGACAACCTTTATCCTGCATGACATTAAACTGCATGCCACCATTTTCGTCCTGCAAGATGTTAAACTAAATCCACCAAACACAACCCGAACTATGTGGTCATTTATCCTTTCCATGAAAAAGTACGTATGAAGCCTCCCTGAGATTCAATCCCACCTCCCATTGGTCCCCATCATATTCATGTCGGTTCACCAACCTCACCACCTGAACTACAAGGTCTTTGATCCATTCCAAGGCAATGTATGTAAGATTCCTGCATGATGTTCAATCCCACCATCCATTGGTCGCTTTGACCCCCTTCACGTCGGATTGCTAACCCATCCTAACTATGAGGTCTTTAATCCATACCTAGGAAAGGTATATAAGAAGATGCCCTGAGGTTCAAGACCACCACCCATTGGTTCTACCCCACTTCACGTTGCTTCCCACTCTGTCATGAACTATTTATACTTCGATCCTTGTCTCATAGACATTGTACATAAGAAGCCTCTCTGAGGTTATACCACATCCAGCAGGATGTCGTTGTGACCCCATCAAGTGGTAAGCCATTATAACACCATCAAGCGGTATTACATTGCCTACCCCATCCAGTGGTAAGAAATTTTCATTTGAACAATGGGAACATTGATTCCCTACCACCAGGATACGTAAGAGGTCTCTTCGAGACTCTATCACAACACAACTGTCATCCTCGAGTCGACTCCATCTTATTCTCCACCCACTTCACTTAACCATCCATCATCCATCTTGGTTCTTACCTGGGACACCACATCCCAGTGGGATCCTGCCACCCCATTAACCATTCACATTAACAAAAATTGTGTGTCTATCCACGTGTTATCCCCAACATCGGTGTTCCCACTAGGTTTCACTCAACTTATCCACTCTAGTCAGTGTTCCAATCAGTCTAATCTATCTCAGCTAGACACTAACCTTTTACAATACCCTGTGATAGACATAGTAAGAAGAGGAAAACATCAGATACATTCATATGGAATAAAATTCCCTGCATCCGACATGGGATGCCTCGAGCTTCAACACCCTCAAGAAGCCCTATAATAAAGGTGAAGTGACACAGATGCCCCAATGTTCCTGTGTCCAAACACGCCAATGATTTCCAATATGACTAATCCCACGACGGAAGGCTTCTACCCAGACAAGACCCCAAGGAACGTCACGGTAGAAGAAATATAATTAATTGGTGTCATTAAAGATATGTAACTAGGAAGAGTTTTTTGAAAAATGTCATAAATCATTACAGGAGACCCAGACCAGGTGACAAGTTCCAAGGCGTAATCCAGGGAAGGAATAACCAACATACCATCATACCATTTGGATCATGGAAAAAATTTCCCTAAACAAGGAAAAAATTCCACCCACGTATGGAAAGAAAGAATGCGGGACAACAGACACCATCACCACCCTCGAAAAGACGGATGTGCGCACCATGGAAAAATTGTTAGAAACAACGTTATTTTATTTTATCCTTTGGTGCCTTAATGGGTGCTCACATGCATGGTTGTATTGATATCATAAACGTTGGCTTATATGGAATGGTGTTTCGGTTCCAAGAATGGCATGTAAATGTGCATGTTAGTGAGACTTTATGAAACATCATCAGATAACATGGAAATCCACAAAGTTATTTTGTATTTCAAAATGATCTTTGAGATGAAAAATTGTGGCATTTTTTTATAAATCGTTGTTTATGTGGATTGGTTTTTTCATGTCTTAGAAGATTTGATATTTAGTATGATCCCTTGTGATTTAGATTTCATAATATTGTTTTTTCTTTAGATGGTATCATGTTGGTGGCTCAGTTTGGGAGTAATGTTTAATGATTTCTAAAGTTTTTTGGATGTTGTGATGTGCTCTCAAAGAGTTATCTATTTTCATGGTTTCTAATCAGTATACCAAAGGATTATTTATAATGATTCACAAGATAGATCCACCTATTCAAATTATTCATCTTCTTATTTGTTGAAATAGGGTGCTTTCTAGGATTGATTTATAATGCCTTACTATTATGGGGATTCTCATGGTTATAGATGTTTTGTTTAGTGATGATTGGTCTGTTTCACCGTGTTACTTTTTCATTTCACTCCTTAGTTAATGTATGTGAGAATGGTGGTGTGTATCCCTCTATATCTATTGGGTATTGGAGTTTTGTTTGATCTAGTACATTTCATTAGATTATTTTATTCATATCTCATGAATGGACTACAGTAGATTATTCAATCATCAGGGCTCCTTCCATAGGCCTTGGAGTGAAGCATTCCACGCTATTAGGATATTTTTTGAGATTTGGGGATCTTGATTAGGCTCTCGCATCCACTGTTTTGGTAGGGTGGTTTCTATGTATATATTGTGGTTCCTAATCACTATGAATTTCCTATAGTCACTACATGAATGGTTTACTTACCCCTCACACAATGTCTATCGTTTTGCATCCGTGGATGTTGGTATCTGATCAATGTACCTCTGTGGACCGCTTGTGAAAATTGGGTGCAGTCTTGGAGTTACCTATTTGTAGGTGGATAATGTTGGGTTGATACATTTTTCTTTTCTCATTTTTGTGGACTATTGATTGGGGCCCATTCCCATCCCTCCTTGAGTGGTGGGAGTCTAGATCTATGCTGAAAGTGTAGACCCAGTTCTTTTCCCCTCCAATCATAAGTGGGTGGTTTAGACATTCATGTTATAACCCTATTAACATGGGTTTTTAGGTTTTTGTGGGAGTGTTATGATTGGAATTTGTGGGTGATGCCCAATTCAAGATCATTTTGAACACTGTTTTTATTCATTTTTAGTTTGCCTCTAATGGTGGAGAGACCCACTACAGGTCTCAAAGATCATTCGATTATGGATTTCATGGATGTTTATTTTGATATAATGGTTGGGAACCCATTCCGCCCCCCCCCCCCAAGTCACTGTCTAACATGAGTGATCATTTATTTTAGTGATCCTTGGGTTCATTTGGAGAAGGCCCAATAATCTGGTTCTTGGCATGGACGTTGTGGTTGTGGCTTGACATTTCCATTAGTTTTCACAAAGTGGTTGTGAGTTTTTTTTTGGAAACAGGATTATGATACTTTTATGGTTAACGATATTTCCATTTCTATAAAATATGTATCACGTTGATATAGATTTATTAGGTTTTTTTCAAGCAGTTGTAAATTGATATGGATTTTCTGGGACATAGATCATTAAGGGTGGGGATAAATTCCACACCCATGTTTTCTTCTTATATAGGTCTTGGTTTGGATATGTATCATTGGAAATACTAAACTTTTACTTGTTTTTTGGGTGAGATTAATTTTGAGTTTTGAACTGCCATAAATTCTAATCATCTCACTTTGGGTGGCCCATTCCATGTTTGGGAGTTTTTGGAGAAAGGGTGGATACATCAATATTTGAGCCAAACCTAGACTCATTTCATGATTTAAAAACAAATTTATTTATTTTATAATATCATTATTAAAAATTTCCACCCCATTAAAATTCCCACCTTTCCACCATTGACATATTAACACAATAATATCCTTTTTTAAATCTTATTTACTCATAAGCATGGTGAATTTTGGTTTTTTATTTAGGTATTGGGAACCCCCATGGGCCCATTTACAGTTTTAAAAAAATACTTTGTTTCATTAATATACAATTCATTGTTTAATAATATTCAGTTTTTCCACCTCCCACTATGGACTAAGATCCTTAGGTGCACCCCACTTCTCTATTGTCCCACATTGGAGCTCATATTAGTCGCGTATTAGGAATGAAATTTCCAATGTCTCTCAAATCATCATGATCTGGAAAAAGTAATTTGTCTCATCCATATATCATTCATTTCATACTCTTTTCCACCCAATTTGTTTCCTCGGGTTCATCCACACCTAAAGAGACCCCCCACTTAGTTTAATTCCATTCCCATACTTTTTTGGCGGCAAATGTAATGGAATTCAATGATTTTTTCAGTTTTGAATGTGAGTTTCATAAATACCCCTAATTCCTATGGAAATTATTTTTCCTATATACATGGGAATTTAATGAATCCGTAGTTTCTGACAGCACCGGGTTCTGAGGCCCATTGTTACCGGATTCAATTTCTAACGTTCTGTTGAGGTATGTTCAGTGAATGTATGTGCGGGATTTTATATCTGTTGAACAAATGATCGGAATTGAAATCCGGGGTCACCGAGGAACTCACAGTGCTGATAATCACTTAACGAGACCTTCACCATAGTTGTGTTTTATCGGGAGTGGAAGATAATTTTTGATGGATTTCTAAATTTAATAAAAAATATGTGTAGAATATTATTATAAAATGTGTGCTAATTAATTTCTCTAAAGGGATGTTGGAGGTGGATCCCACCACCACATAACCTCCCATGGGATGATATTATGTGGTAGGGCCCACATGAGCACCCAACCCCTCACCTTCCCTTGAACCCCTTAAACTACCCTTGAATTTATTAAAGCCACCTCTCTTAATTTATTTTGGGTGAACTATCCACCTTCCTCCTCTCATTAAGTGGTCCAACCATATAATTAATGAATTGAAATTATTAAATTTAATTAATTCTAGCTTTTCAATTTTGAAAATGATTGTAAACAATAAAATAATAGTATAGCCTATTATTTTAGTTAGGGTGTGGGACATTGAGAGGAATTGGGAGGAACTCTTGGGGAAATAGTATTCTCTAGATGAAGAATGGAATTCTTCAACGAAGAATGCTCCACGTCTCAAAGAACGTGAAGAAACACCTTCTACCTTCTTCAACCAGAGCAAGGAAGGGAAGCACCACTTCCCACAAAGTACACCGACGGTGTTGACTCGGCTCGACTACACCGAGCTCTACGCATTCTGACGTAGACGGAATGACATCCATCTTCCGCGATGTCCTTTTTCCGTGACTCGTCAACGGTCAATGACAATCTAAGTAGGGTTTTGAATTTGTGTTTGAATTCCTTTATTTTAATTTATTCTTTTCCCATGGATAAAAAACCACGGATCAACCATCAAACATGTCGATCCCCAGAACAGATGTTGATTGCAGAATTGGTTAAAGATTAAGTTGGTGTTTTTTTCTGGTTCTATTATATGATTGACTACTTTTAATGCCTCTAGCGCGGAGGGCACAGGCTATCGAACAAGTCTGGAACCTCCACCAATTCATTCTTGATTAGTGGTTTAATGTGAGACAATATAATATATTCAAAACCCTGATTTAAAGCAGACACAGTGAAGAACAGGACCCGAGGAATCCGTAGGATCAGACAAGAGGCAAAAATGGTCCACCGGAATGACTGTGGTGGCCCGTAGAGGAGCGTGGCGGCACCGACGACCAGAGGAAGCGGCCGGCACTGGCTGGCCACCAGGGGGTGGCGGCACCCCTCGCGCGCCGCCGACGGAAGGCCACCACGACCCTGGCTATGGTCATGTATCGTAATCCACTTCCGTTTGCATGGCGCGTAATGCGCTTGCCCATCTGGTCGAGCCGCAGCCGACCGTGCAGTCCGGGCTGCCTGCCGCATGGGCCGTGCTACCCGCCTCACTTGTTAGGACACCCTCGCATGGTCCAGGCCATCGCCATCGGTCCATGCATTTCCCACAAGTCCGGGCCACTCCCTACCTAGACGGACATGGATCTGGGTCGGGTCGACCCGGTTCAGGCTGAGCTAGGGCAGGTTAGGATGGGTTGGACCGGACCGAGACCCCCCTCTTCGAACAACTTTTGGTTTTTCTCCCATAACATGAGTTAAGGACAACTAATCGATGCACCGTCAGTTGAATGTATTATTTGGATCGAGGTGGTCATTTCGGTATATCATGCTCAAGGTTTTGGCGATATTTTTGTTTATCCAGGTTGGTTCGAACACGAAACCAACAGGGCCCTCGGATTAGAAATGCTTATAACTTATGGAACGAACATCTGATTGACATGTCATCTACTAGGTTGGATCCCTTTTTATTAGATGTTCCTTTTGGAAAAATAAACATAGGATTCAGATGAGTTTGGAGTAGGGTTGGGTTGTATTGTATCTGAAATCCAACAGGCCCCTTGGAACAGATATGCCAATAACTATCATACCGGGCGTCTGATTGATGCACCGTCTATTGCGTTGGGTTCCTTATGATAGGACGGAACTATGGGATACATCAAATCAGTGGGTTAAATAGTTGTTAATTCTCTACCAAGATCCTATATGGGTTCCATAGCGATGACTATTTTACCGGAATCCTACGTGGGTTCAATAGTGACGACATCTGTTCCAGAATCCATCATGGGTTCGACAGTGTTGATATTGTTCCATGATCCTTTGTGGGTTCGACTTAGGAGATGATTAAAAGGCTGCATCTAGTCATCTATACCCCTCTTCGTGAGTTGTATACCTGTGTCAGCTGATTTATGTCTTTTAACAATTATCAACATAGTGATTGACTTTACTTCCTTTGTGGAATGGTCTATGTTTGGGCTCGAGAGTTGGATCTATACTATGATTTCTAACTTAGGTATATGTATGGGCATATACCTAAGTAGGTTAGGTTGATACTTCATGATTTTATCTTTCTACTGTGGTTTATCCTTTGTGTATTTTGTGAGACCTTGAGGGTCACAGGGTCCCCACTTAGTATCATTATACTCACCCATGCACGGGCTTTGCCCGAACCTCGTTGTGTTGGATGCAGACGAAGAAAATCTCTGACTGAGGTGGAGTGCAAGAAGACTGGACGTGAGTTGGACCTCACGACGAGTTGGTACTGAAGGAGACAGACGTACATGGAGCAAGGAGGAGGCTATCTATACCTACCATTCATGTAGGATCTGTGGTGGATGATCTAGGATCTTCTAGGCACCTTCTAGCTGTTTTTATTTTTAGATGTACTTGTTTGTGCTTTCCTTGTACTTTACTGATGGCCTTGTATTTCTGGCGCTTGTACTTTCCTACACTTCTTATTTATTCAGTTATTAATTAGATTTTTCTTCCGCTTGTTCTCTGGTTTTGTTTGTTTGTAGTTATAAAGGAAATGCCTTTCCAGTTTATAGATTTACGCCTTTTGTGCAAGTCGCCAGCCCCTAGCGTATTGGAGGTGGTCTTGGGGTAGTTATGAAATGGCCCTCAGGGGACAGGTCATGAAAAATTGGTATCAGAGGGGTCAGTTCTACCACAAAACTTAGGAGGTTGATCTTTCTTACTTTGAGGAAATAGGTTTAAGTATATTAAGTGTGTTTTTTAGACCAGGGATTCTATTGTTGGTGCGGCGGCCGACGTACCCATACAATAGGAGCCTGAATTCTGATTTCCAACTCAGTGCATGAAAACAATGATTGTGAGTGTGTATTCAAGAGTATTCTCAGTGAAAACATTGAGTCAGCTCACTATGTATAACTTATTGACTGTGGCGGAACTGTTCATTATCAGGATGCTGCTGCATAGACAGGAAGCTAGGGTTTCTCAGAGAGTACACGATTATGGTCACTGAGCGACAAGGCTCCGGTTTAGGGCCCTCTTTTTATGTTGGCACCATCGGGTGGTGTATCAATAGCACCACCACCTATAGGGAAGTCGATTCCCAAACCACATTAGCAGAAGGTGCTTGCTGATTGAGCACATTGCACGAGTTCCAGTGGCAGAAGCCTCCATGGTTTCGAGGCGATACACATTTCCATGCAGTAGAGCATTAGATGGAGGATATTACTGGAGTTTTACACCTAGATGAGACACTAGTAGATATGATGTTGATATTATCCACTATTCATTTTCAGTGAGTGTCCATGAGGTTGGTCTTCATAGTGATGATGTTTTGGTAATAATATGTTTTCCAAGATGGTACATTCAGGTAGTGTGCCAACTATATCACTGCCCGATGGTCAACAGAGAAAACATGTAGCCTTAGAACCTTACATGTGTTTCATCACCAGATATCCATCAAGTTCCAAGTAGAGCCCAACCCACATTAGGCTGAAAAATAGCTTAAGTTGGTGGTTGAGAGTTTTATAGAGCTTATAAAGCTTCGGAAGGATGACGTGTCGGTAGTTGAGTATTCATCGAGGCATACCGATCAATTCTGGTACTCAATGAATATTATACAATCAATGCTTTAGATCCTGGACCTCATAGAGCGGTTTATTTAATGATATTAGAGCCATAACTTTTTCCTATATGCATTCCAACTTATTTTAGGGTTATAGAGAGAACCTTTGTGGTTGAATGTTCATTAGTTGAGCGGATACAACCAGTGAGTGTTAGCAGTTGGAAAGCATGAAACGGGTGTCAGTCTCAGAGACATGGGTGTGTGAGATGTTTCAGGATGAGGAAATGTTAAGGACAAATAAATCTGTAGGGAAGCAGATGTGGAAGGAGAGTCAGGAGATCATCATGAGGTGGATAACATTTCGACATGTTACAACCACCCTCCTTTGTAGTCCCCACTAGGATCATGGAGATGGAGGGTAACAGAAGACAGTAGCTGCATGTAGTCAAGGAGTGTGACCCAAGTTATCTTGGAATGATTTGAGGTATGGTTTGTGTCTACTACTAGATTCTGTATCAATAGACACAAGTTCCAATAATTCATTCCTTCTACGAATCATTTCCTAGAACTAGAGTGCCTGCTTAATCCATTGACTTGACCCTCACATCATGAGATACCTTTGGGAGTAGACTCAATAATTACACATATGCTGATAGTGTGATCTGACCCTTGAGGAAAGATATTTGGTTGGAACCTCTTGGTGGCTGCGCCGAGGCCTTACGACGTTAGTTTGGGTATGGACTGTGAAACCACAGTTCATACATAGTTTGATTGTATTAGGAAAAAAGTTGTGGTTTATCTAAAACATTGGGATGTGTATTTCCATGGTCGACGAAAAGGAAAACCCAGGAATAATATGATGGAATCATGCATAAGAGGTTGTAGTCGATCACTCATGAGTCGGCCAGACATACCATTGTGCCCGAATTCTCAAGAGTTGCAACACCACTATCAACTTTGATGAAAAAGGGGAAACACTTCATATGTTTAGAGATATGACAGCAAAGCTTTCATGAGATGAGGTAGAGGTTGACTAGTGCACACATCTTGAGGCTAAAAAAGGAGATATTTGGGTATGTTGTTTGCTACGACACATCAGCAACTGGACTCGGGTGTGTCCTTGTGGAGGAGAAAGAATTGATCGCGTATGGTTCTCGACAGTTTAGACTGGACAAGAAGAACTAAGATACCCATGACCTAGAGTTTGAAGTAGTGGTATTCTCCTTGATAATGTGGAATCACTATCTTATGGGAGAATATTTACCATATACCCATATCACAAGAGTCTCAGTTATATCATCTCTCATGAGGACTGGAACCTAAGACAATGAAGATGGCTCGAGTTCCTCTAGGACTATGACTTCGAGATAGTCTATACTCTTGGGAAGGGTTAATTGGTAGCAGATTCTCTCAGCAGGAGATCAGGCATTCAGCTGTTAGGAGGTGCGACAGAGCAACTGTCCGCACTGCAGATATCCTTTGTTGATAGAGATGGAGTACCCTTTCTTTACCCTCTTACAGTCACTCCCCCACTTCATCAGTATGTCAAGAAGGAACAATGTGGGAACACTGACTGTGAGACATGACGTGCTCAGATATCCATAGAACGGGCACCTGATGGATTTTTTGAAGGTGGGGAGCACGTCATCATTTTCAGATTACGTACAATGGTACCAGTGTCACTTCAGGAGGAAGTGTTGAGAGTGTTCCACACATCTCCTTTAGCGATACATCCAAAAGGCGGTGACCTCTGGAGTTTGAGGATGGCGACCACGTCATTCTAAGGGTCTCAACTCAACGAGGTCTGTGGAGATTTTGCTGAGGTGGAAAACAATCTTCATGATTAATCAGACATTTTCAGTTCCTCAATAGGGCATGCAAGGGGGCTTACTGATTGGCTCTTCCACCTCAGTTTCACTGGGTACATGATGTCTTCCATGTATCTCAGCTAAGAAGATACATTCTTGATCCATCCCACATCATCAACAACAAGTAGATAAAAATCTATGATGACACAACTTTCACAGAGGATCTATTAGAGATTTAGAATTGACAGGAGCAGGTCCTACGTGGATGGTCGATTTCTCTGATGTATGTTTGCAGGCAGCACGGGAACCTCCAACATAACACATGGGAGTGGGATGCTAAGATGCATTCTTAGAACCCCCATTTGTTCCCTTAGTGTGAGTTGTTGCTTATGGGGATGTATGTCCTTGAGGTGGAAATAATTTAAAGACTCGGAAATCTTATGGATATTTTTTTCATAAATACATGGGAATTTTACGATTCCACAGTTTCTGACGGCACCTGATTCTGAGGGTGAGTGTGCCCAGAATCAATTTCTAATGTTTTGTTCGGGAACCTTCAGTGAACGTACGTGCGAGATTTTATATCTTTTGAACCGATGCTCGAAATTGAAATCTGAGGGCACCGATGAACTCGTAGCACCGGTAACCGCTTAAGTATACATTCACCACAGTTGTGTTTTATCGGGAGTGGAAGATAATTTTTGGGGGATTTCTATATTTAATAAAAAATATTTGTAGAATATTGTTTCTCACTATGTGGTGGCTAATTTCTCCAAAGGGAAGTTGGAGTTGGGGCCCACCCCCCACATAACCTCCAAAGGAAGGATAATCTGTGGTGGGTCCTACCTGAGCACCTAACCCCTTATCCTCCCTTGAACCCCTTTAACTCCCCTTGAATTTTTGAAAGCCACCTCTCTTAAATTTTTTTAATGAAATCTCCACATTCCTCCTCTCATTAAGTGTGCCAACCATCTAATTAATGAATTGAACTTATTCAGTTTAATTATGTCAAGATTTAGAATTTTGAAAAATTTTGTAAACAATAAAAAATTAAGAGAGCCAACTATTTTAGTTTGGGTGTGGAAATTTAAGAGGAATTGGAAGGAACTCTTGGAGAAATATTATTCTCTCGATGACGAACTTCATTCCTCAATGAATAATGCTCCACGTCTCAGAGAACGTGAGTAAAAACTTCTAGCTTCTTCAACCAGAGAAAGGAAGGGAAGCACCTCCACCCACGAAGTACACTGACTGTGTCGACTTGACTCAACTACACCAGGCTCTACTCC
Organism: Viscum album; assembly: GCA_963277665.1. Lineage (NCBI taxonomy): Eukaryota > Viridiplantae > Streptophyta > Magnoliopsida > Santalales > Viscaceae > Viscum > Viscum album. The sequence goes on from OY728158.1 coordinate 221,271,547, forward strand.
TTCTGACGTAGATGGAATGACATCCGTCATCTGTGACGTTCTATTTCTGCAACTTTTCAATGGTCAATGACAATCGTGGTAGGGTTTTTAATTTATGTTTGAATTCTTTTCTTTTATGTCCTTCTTTTCCCTTATATAAAAACAACAACCACAGATTGACTCCCAAACATGTCGATCCGTAGAATGGAGGTTTATTGTAGAATGGGTTAGAGATTAAGTTGGGGTTTGTTTCTGGTTCTAATATATGCCGGATTACTATTTGAGACTCTAACATGGAAGGCAAGAGGAAAAGTAAATTTCTGGACCCTCTTCCAATTGGTTCTTGATGCACGGTTTGATAGGCGACGGGTGAACGGAATGGAAACTCTGATTTGAGTCCGTCGCAGTGAAGAAGAGGACCCAAGGAGGCCTTAGGTGCAGAAGAGAGGAAAAATGGACCATCAGAATGACTCTGGGGGCCCGCAGAGGAGCGCAGTGGTGCCAGTGACCAGAGGCGGCGTCCGACACAAGCTGGCCTCCTAGGGGAAGCGGCGCCCCTCGAGTGCTGTCGGTGGAAGGCCGCGGTGGCACCAGTCGTGGCGGTGGAGCGGAACCCACATCTGAAGGTTTCGGGAAGGAAGGACAGTGCCAGCTGGTGATGCCATTACAGTACAATGAGCCCCCCCCCCCCCCCCCGCCCTGCTCCGCTCGCGAAGCGCATAACACACTTGACCATCTGGCCGACCCACAGCCGGCTGTGCGTGCCGGGACACGTGTCGCACTGGACGGGCCGCCCTCATGCGGGCCAAGCCACCCTCGCGAGGGACGGGCCACAACCGTCAGGACGATATGCTCTTTCTGGGCTAGGCCTCACCCTACCAAGTAGGACCAGGATCCGGGTTTGGTCGATCTAATTAGGTCCAACCCATGGCAGGTTTGGCCTGGTCGGACCGGACCTAGACCCCCCTCTTTGAACAACTTTTGGTTTCTCTCCTATAACATTGGATTCGTATCAATGATCGATTCACCGTCAGTTGCGTAGGATTACTTGGATCGATATGGTCATTTCAGTATACTACTCTCAAGGTTTTGTCGAATTTTTGGTATGACCGAGTTGGTTCGATCCTGAAACCAACTGGGCCGTCGGAGTGGAAACGTTTATAAAGTAAGGACCGGATGTCTAATTGACCTGTCGTAAACTATGTTGGATTAATTTTGATGAGACCGTCCTTTTGGAATACTCTACACATGATTCAGATGAGGTTGGATTATGGCCAGGTTGGATTGTATCTGAAATCCTACTGGCCCCTTGGAACATAAATGCCAATAACTCACAAACCGGGTGTCCAATTGATGCACTGTCTGTCGTGTTAGGTTCCTTATGATGAGAAGAAACTACGGGATACATCAAATCATTACATAGTTATAGTTCATCTTTTGACACTTGGATCGAGGAGAGGACCCTCCCAGAATCGAGCATGTTGTGTGCGGGAACCCTAGGGCTGGCTGCGACTGAGATGGCAGAATCCTCCATGGGTTAGACAGCGAAGACTTATGTAACGGTATCCTATGTGGGTTCGATAGCATTGACTTTTATACTTGGATATTATGTGTATTCAATATTGAAAACTACTTTACAGGAATCCTATGTGGGTTCGACTATGATGACTTCTATACCAGGATTCTCTATGGGTTCGACAGCAGTGACTCTTGTACCAGGATCCTACTTGGGTTCGACAACGATAAATACTATACCATATTCTTATGTGGGATCGATAGTGACAACTTCTGTACTAGGATCCTCCATGGGTTTGACAGTAGTGACTTCTTTCCCAGGATCCTATGTTGGTTCGACCAAAATTACTACTGTACGAGAAAACTATGTGGGTTCGACAGTAATGACTTCTGTGCAAGGATACTACATGGGTTGGACATCACAGATATAGTTCTAGGATCCTACATGGGTTCAACTGAGGAGATGATTCAGAGGATACATCTAATCATTTGTACCCCTCTTCACGAGTTTTATAACTGTGTGAGATGTGTCATGACTTTTAACCATTATCAACATGTTGATCGACTTTACATCATTTGTTTTATGGTTTGTTCATGGGATCGAGAGTTGGAAAAGGACTTTGATTGAAAACATAGGTATATGTTTGGGAATTTATCTAAGTAGGTTTGGTTGATACTTCGTGATTGTATCTTTCTACTATGATTTATCATTTGTGGATTTTGTGAGACCATGAGGGTCTCAGGGTCACTAATGAGTATCGTTATACTTACCCCTGCATGGGTTATGCCCACAAATTGTTGTGTTGGATGCAGAAAATAGACAACAATGACTGAGGCGGAGTGTACAAGGACTGGACGGTATCCGGAGGTGGGCCTCACGACGAGTCAGTACCAGAGGAGATGGACAGACGTGGTGCACTGAGGAGGCATTCTGAACCTACCCTTCAGGTAGGATATATGGTGGATGATCCAAGAGCTACTGGGCACCATCCAACTGTTTTTTAGTTGTACCTGTTTGTCCTTTCCTTGTACATTACCGCTGGGCTTTAATTTTTGGCCCTTGTGATTTCCAGCACTTCTTCTGTAATCAGTTAATACATAGAGTTTTCTATCGCTTGTTCTCTGGTTGTTTTTGTTTATAATTATAAAGGCATTGCCTTCCCAGTTTAGGGATTTATGCCTTTGGTGCTAGTTTCCAGCCCCTGGCCTATTTAAGGTGGCTTTGGGGTAGTTACGACATGTGCCCCAAGGGACGGGTCGTGACATGATTCCTCTTCATTTCTCATCCCTCTTCTTCCTCTATTCATTATTTATATTCATTATATTCACATATAGTCATACTTGACCTATGGATCTTTTATTCCTGGATTTTTTTGGGGTTTTTATCATTTGGATCTAGTCGTAAAAGGTTTAGGGTTTATAAACACTCGAATGGTGATATCAGGTGTGTGTTTCCATTAAGAAAAGGATTTAAGGTATGATTTCCCATGAACATGACTTTATAATTTATGTTTCATAATTTTAATAATTTTCACACCTAATTTATATTTTTATTATTGTTTTTTAGAATTTGGATTATTTTCATGGTTTTCAAAAAGGCTTTTTATGCCTTGTTTTGTGAAAGGTAGTGTTGTGTTGTCATAAAAATGTACACCATGTGTTTTCTTAAAATTTTCCCTATCTTTCGCAACTATATTTTTATGATTAAAAGAAGTATTATGGTATTTTGAACATGTTAATGTAGATTTATTAAATTATGGCATGCAATTTGTGTTTTATTTTTTTTCATGTGCTTAAAAATAATTTTTTGTTTAAATGTTCATGTCTTCTGTTCGGTAAATTTCCAAGTTGGATTTTATGTGTGAAATATGAATTTAAAATTTTCTTTTTGTATTGTTAATTAATTGGAAGAATAAAAAAAATTATTTTTTCATCCATATATTCCTTTCAAATTTGGATTTGGTTTTACAAAAAAGGGCATTGGTTTACCACATGTTTTGGCCCGATTAGCTGAAAAATGTCATGTTTACAATCCCTATAAAAATGGTTGAGTTTTGAATATGTAACTATAGTTTTTTAATGGATTTATGAGTTTTATTTTATAACATTAATTTTTTGTATACACCTCTTTAATAAAATTGAAATTTATACCTTTTTCAAAATTCTATTTTGAGAAATATTTTAAATGCTTGTTTGGCCTTTAATAAAAATGAAGAATCGGTTTCTTACAAGAATATAACATGTTTCTTTAATTGGGATTGTTTTATAGTCCATGAAATTATTTTATAAAATAATGAAAGGGAGTACAAATAAGGTTGGCTATTGTTTTTTGTGTGTGTTTATACATTCAATAGTTTTTTGGAATGATTATTATGTGAAATGCCTCAATACACTTCTTAATATTGTTTTACAAAATGATTTAGTGGTTTGTTGATATGGGGAAGAAATGTGAAGCATGTTTGTAGGATGTATTTGTGTTTATGGTTTGGGAATGTAATTTTGATTTGAAAACTGTATTTAATAATATGTGAAACTTTATTGAGCACTAAAGGTAATCTCAATTATCTCGATTGGAAGACTTGTACTAGTATGTCAGTGATCTCGTGGGGTTTGGCCCCTGTTTCACAAAGAATGTTTGACGATGACAACACTGACTAAAATATGATGATATTGTTTTCGGGAGACCACTAGTTTATAGATACTCTCTCTACTAGTGTCTCAATTCCACAAGAAGAGATATATATTATGATTACTTTCACCAAGATATGAGGTACCTGGGGATCCCAACTAACTAGTGCGTAGGGGTGTTCTTATGTCTTGTGATCATTAGATATTTTTTACTCACCATCAGCATAAAATATGTTTTTATGGTAAATTCCTCATTTTGGGTGATTTATTTAAATTTTTACATTTTATAAATCATCAATCATTAAAAAAAGATCCATTTTTAAGTTTCAAGACTTTGAAATTTGTTTCTTTAATTGTTGTTTATTAAACATGCATGTTTTTGTCTGGAATTTTTTTATATAATTGTACATAATTTGGAATTTAAACCATTATATATTGTATTTTCCTTTTGAAATTTATGTTTCTTTTATTATAAAGGATGTTCATTTGGAATATAATTTTAGGCTAACTTAATGAGTTTTAATACTAACACTTATTCTTTTATTCTATTTTTATCCCTTATGCATGTTTTAGCTTGAAGTCGATTGCCTTGGGTGACATGTGATCATTGTGTTGGATAGTGACAAGAGTGATCACCTGAAGTTAGTCGGTCATCAAGTTTGGTCATTTTAGTTATCGCTTTAGTTGTACTTTTAGTTTCATGTACAAATAATTTTTTGTTCATTTTTTATGTAAATGTATTTCGGGATGTCCATTTCATTCCATTGTATGTTTTACTATTTATATTTGTGAAAAATCAGTCCATTATGTAGTCTATTGATGCTCTTGGTTCTTGTCACCATCCTGGGAAAATCAAGAACGCCTCTCGGAACTTGTCGCAGGCCACCCTAGGTGACCGGTTCATGGTCCACTCGGGCTGGTTTGTCACATGTAAATAAGGTGTTATAAAGTCCCAAAAATACAATCATGTTGAATATGTTAAAAAAAATCTCCTCCATGTTTTTATGAAAAAATTAAATAATTAAATCATACTCAAAATGATAAATGATTCCATTGATAGTGTTTAATAAAAATTTAACAACATATAAAATTGACATAAAAATTGTTGATGAATAGAAAAAATGTTACATATTTTTGAAACATGGACTTTGATGATAAATATAACCTAGTAAATACGTATGTATAAAAAATCTCAGCTAAAAATGAGATTGAGAAATCATCCTTTAGATAGGTCTGATATCCTTCTTATATATCCTATGCTCCAGTATATCGACTTAAATAATGTTATTGACTTATTCAAGAATTGAAATGACCCTGACATTTATTAATGAAAATTCATCTTGGTCAAATTAAATGTATTATTATGGAATATGGTTATATAACATATAATCCTAATTGGTTTTATGTTTTTTGGATTTTAATATACCATTATGAATTGTTACCATTTATAATATAGTCGTTGAACAATGACTATATCATTAGTATAAATATAAGGGTTTAACAAATAAAATTTCTTCAGACAAAGGATGTGATGTCCCCATCCTGTAAAATTTTTCCATACTAAACCAAATTTTTAGAGGTCTAAAAGGAGGTAATTTCACTAGGCATCACTCTTGACCTGGACCAAGCTGAGCTTCAACATGATAATATTTAACAGAACTGCCTACTGGAGAAGTTGATGTTAATAGAGATTACCATCCGAGTGATGTTATATGAGCATCCCTAAGAGTGTTTCACCATAGAACACATTACCATTAGGTATTATGTAGGTGTTATAAGGGGTTAGGTAACGATACTCGAGCACTATGATTATGTGCATTGTTTGTGTATATAATTATGAATATACATTCATTTTATTATTGTTACAATGTAAATAGTTCTTAAAGGTCATATAGAATTTTTAGTTAATATTAAATTATGAAAACAATATTTATGAATTAATAGATTATTTAATTAAAAATTTATTTATTATATTATTATTATTATATAAATTTATTTTATATATAAATGATCATATAATTTTTTATGAATAGAATTGTAATTTTTAAGGATTGAAAGTTGTTTTTGAAAAAACGTATTAATTTGTGATAAATGTCAATTTTAAATTTAAAACTAAAAATATCAATATTTATAAAATTATTTAGATGAAATGAATATTATTTTTGTAATCCTTATTTCAAAATTATCCAATCGTTAATTTTTTATAATTTTCTGAGCGGGTCGAATTTTTGAGTAAATATTAAATATTGTTTTAATATAGAATGTATTTTATGACATCATAATGAAATAATAGTGATTTAATAAAGAAATACAAATTGTATTTTAGGCCAAAATCTTTTTTATATTTAAAATAATTTGATTATAGGTTTGTTTTATTTATTTTACAAATCCATAGCAGACCCTCCATGACTAATAAAATATTTTTTCATTCTAAAATGATTTACCTCAAAGTGTGACTCACCTCCACATAAGAAAGCCTGATATTTTAATATGTTAATAAATTTTACATATAAAATAACGTTTTATAGTCCACATGGAAAAATAACCCTGGGAAAAAAACATGGGCTGGATTTTGTTTTTGATTACTTTAATGTGTTGTTTCCAAATCCTAAATAATAATGATTTCTCTCCACTAACATATATAAACCCACAATATCTCCCATTCCTCTTCAATAAAACAATTTTAATCTCATCCAACACCTTCCCTAATTTCTCTTTAATCCTACCAAGGAACCCCTATCATCCCTGAAGCCCCTCTCAAGAATCTCCCTATCCTTTGAAATCACACTATCCTCAAATTCTTTCCTTCCTTATTTATGTCCATGTTTTCATATAATGTTATTACCTATTATTATTAATTATAAATCCTAGAGTATGATTGCACAAATCTCTTATACTTCCCTTATTTTTTTAAAAGGATATATACCCCTTTATCTCCTATTAATGCCTCCCATGTACAACTCTTACTATGCCGAAATTTTGTAAAGTATTTATCTTTCCTCATTGACATTCATGAAATTAATTTTTATTATGAATTTAAATTCCATTACATATGTTGGAATATGTATCTTTATTAACACCTTAAATTTGACTTCATGCAAATACGATGAGATACCTCTTTCTCTCTAATCAACAGTTTTTCTGAATTCTTATTTAATGTTGTTATGCATCCAAAATTGAAACGCGAATTTCAAAGACAATGTCATTCTTTAGTAAATACGCTAAACATTTCTCTAACATGGTTTTTCCCATTTAATCAAATTTTCTTATTGATTATATTGTTTAATTTATTAGTTCTACATTATAATATTGTGGAATAAATGGTGGTGGTCAATGAATATATGTTTTATGATCAATGTGGAACACATATACATGAAATAAAATGATTAAGAAGGGTGTGTATTGAAAGAGATACAATTCATTGGGTAAAGATAAGTATCATGATATGTCAAGTTCAATGAGGTTTTAATCATGATAATTCAATTATAATGGGGTCTTTCTAATTCTCCTTGTTCAATGATCCTTGGATCAAGATAATATCATGATAAATATTTTTTCCACATTTCCATGTTATAATAATCATGTTATTTCATGACTTTATGTTCATGTTTCTATTATTATCCATTGATATTGCTATTGAATATCATGTACTATACATTTCATATTATTCATTGTTTACTTTTCTTATTGGTCTTTATAGCTCACACTTTTCTTATTCATGTCCTCCAGTTATCCCATGCAATGCTATGTATGAAAGAAATTTTTTGGTCATGTAAAATAAGTTTTCAGTAATGATGTGTATATCACGTTTTATGTATTTATGAAATGGTCCTAAGACCCCAATATACTGAGCCTCTATATTTTATATGTCTTATGAAGTAAATATATTATGGAATAAATTTTTTAAATGTTTGAAATAATTATTAGGGTTGTTATAGTTTGTATCAAAGTATATGTTCAGTTATTTTTGTGATTAGGATTAGAAAACCTATGTGAATGACTTAGGAATATGAGTATGTTTAATGAAATCATATCTAATTTTTTTTTAGTATTGACTAATTCGTTTATCTTGAAAATACATCACTATTTTGAGATGATAATTTAAATGCGGCTCCGGCACATATGTATCTAGGGGTAAAACATGAAAACACCACTTTGAGGTAGTCTCGAATGGGAACTGGTGCACGAAAATGTCCCATGATGCACTTCTGATTACGAAACTCTTTGAGGTATGATTTGGTAAAATTATAATCTTATTATAAACCATTATTAATTAAATTAAAGAAATTACCCTATGATTATATGTTGTGAAGTATATTAGGGGAAACATTGATAAGATAAAGAAATAAATTTAATTTATAAGTTATCAATTCTTTTAAATTGGATTAACCTTTATGTGTTACCCCTAACTTTACTTTGATTCCATATAATGGTTGTTAATACGATGAATTGGGATAACATATGATGCCAAGATCAATCAAACGATAGTTCTAGTAATATTCTAAATCTGGTAGAAGGAGAAATCATAATAATTTTCGCAATAGTATCATAGTTAACTCAAGTTGTAAATAGAAACATGGGTCAAGTGGAGCGTTCAACCCCCCCCCCCCCCCCAAGAAGGAAAAATCTACAACCGAGAGATTCATAAGACAATGTCCTCTAAATTTTAATATATCTGTGTATGTATCAATTGTCAGAAAATGGATCAAATCCATTGAGGTGATATTCTACATCCGTAAATTCTCGGAACATGTGAAGGATCTTTAGGATGAATGTCGTATGGAGGGTGAAACTGATAACTGGATGAAATTGATTACAAATATGAACCCTGTTGTGGATATCAAGGCATTGGAAAGGTAGTATTTTTGAAAAATGTTTTTCAATAAATATTATTCTTGCACCCTCCGAATTAAAATGTAAAGGGTATTCTTCACCCAAAAGAAATGAAATTAAAGAAACCATTACAATGTATGAGGAAATCATCCCAAGGAATTCTTGATAGACATATGGATCTACCATTACCCCTGAATGCAAGGTTTATCTCTTATTTGGTGGGATAAAATAAGTCCGATATAAGGACCTAGTGAACCGTATATTCAATAGAATTGAGGACATAATTAAATATTCCCTCAAAGTCAAAATGATGATCGGGAAATCTCATGTGTAACATGGGTATATGATGCATAACGTGGACATTAATTCTGGTGGTCTTATTGATAAATCCAATAGTGCTATGATATTCTATCACCCCACTTTCTAATGATGTGGAATGTATCGCACAATAAAATTGGAAGCGGGGAGGAAATGATTTAGGTGTGGAAGAGAAGGAAACCTGGCCATTAACCACTGACAAGAACAACCTACTGTTGTGACATAAGAGACGAACACTTCACTCGGTGGTAAATGCATTGTTCATTACTTCTACTACAAAGAACCTGGGTACATTGCAAAAAAAATCATTATGCCAAGAATTTTTGGAGGCAACCAAAAACATCTATGGCAGGAAGGGTGGGATTTCTCTATAACTGCTACTGATGTGAACCCTAAAAATGAATTGGTGAAAGGTATGCTAATTATTCATTCAGGAATAGTGAACATAATTTTTTATTCTCGCGCTATGCATTCATTTATATCCCAAATGTGTATTATAACAATGTCATTATCACCAAAAATATTGGTAGTAGATATTATAGTGAGAACAAGAAAATGGGGAAATCATTGAAACCCATGAATATAACTCCTCCTCAGTTACAATTTGTGGTTTGAACTTCCTAACGAAACTTGTAATACTCTATTTTGTTGTTTTCATGCAATTCATGGCATGCATTGGCATTCCCTATATATTTCCAACATAAATTTCCATGATAGGGAAATCACTCTCCATATGAAGAATAGACCCCAATTTTTTTATAACTGCAAAGAGGTGGAGGAATCTTTTATATAACCATCATCTCAAGCATTTATATTAAGTGTATAAGAGCACATGTTTTTTTGTAGGATGAATGAAAATACAGATGATACCATCCTTTATGACATATCTATTGTGAGCGAATTCACTAATGTGTTTCCCTCGGAATTTCTAGGTCTTCCTCCTAAAAGAGATGATGATTTCTCAATTTATCTTATGCCTGATGACAATATCCACGACTCCATATTGAATGGATATTATATAGCATTAGGATCTAAATAGATAACTAAAAAATCTATATCAATGGTTTATGTTCCCAAGTACTTCAATAGGGGGTTCCCCAGTCCACTTAATTATGAAGAAGGATGGATCAATGCGTCTTTGCGTTGATTATCGTAAGCTCAACAAATCACAATAAATAACATGTAATTTCTTTCCATAAATTGATGTCCTTTTCAATTAGCTATTTCAAGAAAAAAACATCCACAAGGGGGATCTGCGGTTGGGATTTTACCGAGTAGGTTTGAATAATGATGGTAACTCCAAGACTTTTTTTCATTCAAGGTACGAGCACTATGAATTCATAGTAATGAATTTCAGACTCACAAATTCTACATAAATCATCATGAACGTGATGAATTGAGTGTTTAGTGATTACTTAGTAAAATTATTAGCATGTATAGATGATATTATAATATAACTGAAAACCAAGGAATCACATGAGGAGCATCTATGCACAGTAATAGAGACCTTGCGAATGATGAAACTCTATGAAAAGTATAACCTCTGTGAGTTATAGTTTAATCACGTCTCATTTTGTGGACATATCATTAAATGAAATGGGATATATGTGGATCCCTCCATGAATGTTTCCCTTGAGGGATGGTCGAGGCCAACATAAGTGATAGAAATATGTAGCCTCCTAGGGTTAGTAGGATTGTATTGCTGATTTGTGAGAAATATCTCATGATTTTTAACCCAATTAACAAGCTAACTCATAAGAGTGTAATGTTTCCTTGGAGTGATGAATGCGGTATAGAATTAAGGAGTTAAAAAGGAGGATTATCACTATTCTAGTGATCGCACTACCCATAAGAGGAGAACTTTTTGTTGTACTTAGTGATTCATCGAAGAGAGGCATGAGTTGTGTCTTGATGAAAATTGACAAAGTAATTTTTTATGATTCAAGGAAATTGAATTTTCATGAGAAAAAATAGCCAAAACATAATCTAGAGTTGTATTTTGTAATCATCGCCTTAAAAATTTGGTAACATTACCACTTTGGGGAGAGGTGTGAAATATTTATTGATCAAAAAAACTCAAGCATATATTCACAAAGAAAGAGTTGAATATGCTCCAAGGAAGATGGTTAGAGATGATCAAAGCCTGTTATTGATCAATCCATTACCACCAAGGTAAGGTGCACAATGTGGAAAATGACCTATGTAGAAATGACTCAACAATTATTTCATTGATTAGAATTGTAAAGGATCAAATATTCATAAATTTGATGAAGATGGACAAGTGAGTCATAATGAAGTGAAAAACATAAATTCATTCACATATTATTGTGCAACCATCCATTTTGGAAATGGAAACAGATTCTCAGAGGGGTAAAGTGGAGATTATGATTAAAGTGGAAACAATTAGAAATGTAAAATCCTCAGAGTTAAATGATAATGAATAAATAATTGTGATATTAGGGAAATTACAATGTGTTACATCATGTCCATATTAGATGAATGATCTTTTGGATGATGTATATATTTAGAATTTCTTCATTAACCTAAGAAAAAAATATATATCAATTTATACAAGAGCATTATTGGTTGGAAAAATAAAGATGGAGATCACTGAGTATATTTCAAAGTGACTAGTATGTCATCAATTGAAGGATGAGAGCTAGAAATTTATGGTGGATGATGCAACCATTACCCATACCAACATGGAAATGGGAGGATATTACTATGGACATTGTCACCGGATATCTGAATACATCCAAAGAAAACAATTATACCTCGGTTATTTTGGATCATCTTATGATGATAGCAAACATCATTGCAATTCAAGAGTATTTCTCATTGGATCAACTGGAACAAATATATATTAGTGAAGTGGTATGTATGTATGGATTACCAAAATCTATTAAATCTAGTTGAGATCCCAGATTTACTTCTATGTTTTGGAAGAGTCTTCAATATTGTATGAATACTAAGAAAACTTCAGTATGACTTATCATCATCAAACTGATGTCCAATCGGAGCAGACTATCCACACACTTGATTACATATTGAGAGCAAGCTCAATGGACTTCAATGAAATATGGTATCTACATATTTCACTTGTTGAGTCCACTTACTATAACATTTCCCACTCTCGAAAACAAATGGAGCCTTATATAGACCTGTACAAGAAGAGGTGTGGAATAGTGGCATGTTTGGATGAAAATGGTGATCGAAAAATATTAGGTCCATAAATTGTTTAATAATTGGCGGAGTAGGATAAGAACATTCAACACCACATTAATTCTTCTATAATTCATCAATTGAGCTCTACTGATAATCTTTAACGAGACCATGTGTTTGATGTTGGATACATTATATTCATATACTTATCACTATGGAAAAGTGTTATGTGATTTGGGATGAAGGTAAATATTAGTTCAACGTACATAAACCCTTTTGAGATCCTTGATCACATTTGAGAAGTGGCCTATCAAAAAGAACTACAACTGAACCCTTCTCAAGTACATGATATTTTCCATGTATCATTCTTGAGTAAGTAGATACATGACCCATCATATGTACTAAATCTAGTGCTGGCACCATTTTTTAATCACCTCTCCTATGAGGGGACGTCGGTGAATATCTTAGATTGTATGAAATTGTTCTACCAAATAAGGCACTTGCCCTCATTAAGGTGTTATGGTGAAACCACATGATTGAACACACAACATGGGAATATAAAGAAGGGATGAAGTAGAGTTAACTGTATCTATTTTAGTGTGGGAAAATAAAATTTTAAGGGAAATATTTTATAATGGTGGAAGATTGAAAGTACCAGATCATTATTAATTAAATATTCTATAGATCTAATTTAATTTATTGTTCTTTAAAATTGTTATATAACATATGAACATTCATGGTTTAATTTATTTTCATTTTAAATTACATTTATGAATTGTTACCATTTCTAATATATTCATTGAATAGTGACCACATGATTAGTATAATTATATGGATTTAGAAAATATAATTTACTCAGAAAATGGAAGTGATTCCCTCATCCTGTAGATTTGCTCCATACGAAGCCAACTTGTGAGAGTTTGGAACAGAGGAAGTGTTACTGGGCATCGCTCTTAACCTAAACCAAGCTGAGATTCAACCAATTATGATTGAAAGTAACCCCCTATAAGAGTACTAAATGTTTATAGATATTTTCACTCGTGTGATGTTATCTAAGCCTCCCCAAGAGTTTTTCACCATTGCACACCATACACATAGGTATTATGTATGTGATATAATTGGTTTTGTAAAATTACCCTAGAACAATTATTATTTTCATTAATTTTTTATATAATAATGAATATAAATTCATATTATATCTATTACATTCTGAATAGTTTTTAAAGCACAAAGAGTATTTTTATTTAATATTTAATTTAGAAATATATTTCGATTAATTAATGGATTTTTTTAATTAAAATTTTTTCAATAAAAAATAATTTGTTAAAAAAATTAAATTATAAATAATCATATAATTTGTATTAATTCAATTAAAATATTTATTAATTTTTAAAATTTTTATTTTTCAAAAACCACGAATTTTAAAAAAAATGTTAGTTTTTTTTAAAGTATAAACAAAAAAATTTATAACATTAATTTGATAAAATGAATATTATTTTTGGAATCAAGATGTCAAATATATATAATGATTAATTTTTTATTATTTTCTGAGACAGTCTAATTTTTGGGTAAAAATATTGTACCATTTAAATATATAATGTGTTTTATGACATCATAGTGGCCCAATAGTGATGCAACAAAATACTATAAATATGTTTTTCAGACCATATAATTTTTATCTTTAAAATAATGTGATTTTATGTTTATTTTATTTATTTTAAAAATCCATAGTGGACCCACGAATAAATATAAAACATTTTAACATTTTGAAATAATTTCTAGAGTGCTTGACTCACCTCCACATAAGCAAGCACAATATTTTAATAAAGTTGGCATTTGGACATATAAAACAATAATTTCAAATCCACATATGAATAAATGAGGTGGGAAATAATGAGATGGTTTGTGGTTTTGATTAGTATAATGTGTGGTGTCCAGAACCAAAAGAATAATGAATTCTCTCTCAATTCCTATATAAACCCATTTTTCTCCCATTAAATTTCACTCAAACAATTTATAGTTTGATGAAAAAATAAAATAATCTCACTAGGATCCTTCCAAGGCTCCCCAAACTCCCATAAAACCCTTTTCAATGCTCTCTCAATCCGTTGGGATCACACTTCCATGTAAGCGATCCAAACATTCCTTAATTCTTTATATATGTCCAAGTTTCCTTATATTGTTATTCCATTTTATTTTCACTTAAAAATGTTGAGGTTTGAATTCAAAAATCCCCTATACTTACCTCCTTTTGTTTTAATGATAATAGACCCCATTTTCTATCATTAATTACTCCTATGTACACTTATTACCATGTTAAAATCTCATAAGGTATTTCTCTCTCAACTTTTAAATTAAAGAAATTATTTTATATTATGAATATAAATTACATTACATATGTTGGTACATGTATATATATGACCCCATTACTATAAATGTCATGTATGTATGACTAGATACCCCTTCCTCTCCCATCAACTATTTTTATTAATTCTTATGTCACGTTGTTATGCTGCCGAAATTACACCAAGATTTTCAAAGCCAAAGTCATTATGAAGTGAATACCATGGCCATTTATCAATTATGCTTATTCAATATTATGAACACTAAATTATTTTTTACATTGTATCATGTTTTAATTAATCATTACTATATCAAGGAACAAATTAATATCTTTAATAAATCCATGTTGTATGATCTATTTGGCACACTTATGCATGAAATGAAGTGATTGTGAAGGTTTTTCCATGATATCTGTCCATTGAATTGCAAAAAATATTAGTACCATGATACGTCAATTGAGATGAGGGATTACTCATTATAATTCATGTGAAATGGGGGTTTACTGAAGATAAATTTTCTATAATAACTGGCTCATTCTAATATCATGTTAATTTTTTTTCATTTCCATGTTATGATATTCGTGCTATATAATTCTTTTATGTTCTTGTTTCTCTATTGCTCCATTGACATGCATATTTCCTAAAATTTACTTTATTCTTCATGTTAAAACATTATTACTCCTTTACTGGGCTGTATATCTAACACCTTACTCATGCATGTCCTCATGGTATCCCATTCAATTCTATGTATGATGGAATGTGTGCGATCATGTAAAATATGTTCTGAGGAAAGATGTGTATTTCATGTTTTAATTTGTTATGTAATGATACTAAACCACAAAGACACAAGGCATCTCAATCTTATACATTGAATCAAGTGAATATTTTATGTAATAAATTATGATTAAAAATTATTTAATGATTATGTTTTTTATAAGAATCAAACTAATTTTTATGATATCATATATGATCATATTGACCACTATTTTTAGTAATATTTCATTGTTAATTGTTATTAGGATATTAACTACTTCATGTTCTTATGAATATTTTTTGGAAAATTTCATGTTCCACATCTAAGTTTATAATTATATCACTTAAATTTTAATACATATCTTATTTATTCATTTCATTTAGGTATAAAATCAATGTTTAATGATGATCATGTAGAATGAATCACATCTCATTATAGAGATGCTAGGTTGTACATATGCACGTGTGTCATTGTCATTTACAAAATTGATATGGTATTGAAATGGATGGTGTATAATATTTCAGAATCATTATAATTTTAACATAATCATATATAATTATTATTTCCATCATTATAGACATTCATTAAAGGTGGTGGTGAAAAACATGTTAAACCACGACGTGAAGACTGTAAGTCATATGTATACATGCGTGGTGGTTTTTTTTTTGTAGGATATATAGAATGTGGAATATTTTTGTTTCATAATTATAATATAATATTTGAATATGACTGATACTGAATATATTTATTTATAATGAAGAAACTAATTAAGATTAATTAGAAGACGATTGATGTTTGAAAAAATTTATAGAAGTTATTACCACTTCCTCGACATGAATCCTCTAAATCTATAATTATAAAACAAGAGTTGGTCTTTGAAGGTGACACAAACCTGTAGAATATAAATATGGAAGTTGAAAAGGTAAAAGGGTAAGGAATGATTGAGCTTGATGGCTCAAAGGGATGTGGACATGTGAGGGTGGTGGTGCCCTTTTATAATTGAGGTGAGGGGGAATTTTGGAAATCCAATATATAATAATTAATAATAAAATAAAACCCTACCAAAAACCACAAAAATGTTCTAATTTTGTAAAGAACCGTAAAAATCAAGGGAAATTTTTTCTTAATTTTCTTTAGAATTTTACAAGAGCGCGGTTTCAGACGGAACCTGATTCCAAGGCCCGGAGTGCCCGAAATTAGTTTCTGAAGTTTGGCTCGGGTACGTTCAGTGAACGAACGAGCGGGTTTTTCTAACTTTTGATACGGTGTTCGGAATTGAAATCCGAGGGCACCGATGAACTCGCAGAGCCGATTTTCTCTTAAAGAGACCTTTTCGGGAGTTGCGTTTGTTTCGGGTTAAAAGTTAGTTTTTGGGAGATTTATAAAAAAGTTGAATAAAAAGTGTGAATTCTTTTTATTTTTCTATTTGTAGGTTAACTCCTCTCAAAGGGAGTTAGGGGTGGGACCCACACCCACTTAACCTCCCTTGAGAGGATTAAGTGTGGTGGGGCCCACACGAAACCTAAACCTCTCATCTTCCCTCAAACTCCCTTAACCCCTCTTTAATTAACATGACAACTTGTTAATAAATGTGGAGTTATCTTTTTTTTTTGAATTTCAAACCTTTGAAATTATTTTTGTGAATAAAATAAGACTTTGTCTTATTTTGTTGGGTTAGATCTCTTAGCCATCTTGGAGTGGTTGAGAGCTTTTCTTTCTTCTTCAACCTTGACGAAGAACACGAAGAACGCCGTTCTTCAACGAAGAACTTCTTCGCCGAAGAACACGGTCTTTCCGCGACGCCATATCCGCGACGTGACGTTCTTCTTCCGCATCATCTTTTCCGCGACGAACGCCATCGACAACGACTCTTCCTCCGACGTCAAAGGAATCAACACCGATATTCCATGACTCCGTCAACGTGCGACTATCGAGGTAGGGGTTCTTGAGTTCGTTGTTTCCTTTTTTATTTGACTTTCCTCAAGAGTTGACGTAGAACGCTCAAGTTCCGACGAAGAACGCCGCTCCGCTCTTCTTCATCTTTGGTGTCAACGAGAGAGAACACCGCACCTTCCTCGGACAACCTTCGTCGGCGTACAAGGATTCGCCAACGACGTGCCTCTTCGGACGCGCCTCTTCGTCGTCGAATTTGACGAACGACGACCGCGACGCCCGACCTCCGCAACGTCGTCTTCCGTGGAACGTAGACAAATCATCGAACCTTATACCAAGGTAGGGGTTGTTGAATATTGTTAATTTATTCCATTTCTTGCTCGTGGATCTCATGTCTACGTGAGTCTTTTGAATATTTTATATAAGTGTTTTTGTTAATGCGAGGGGGGCCGGACCGCATGAACACGGCCGAACCCCCCCTCCATCGTTCTTGTTTATTCTTGCGGGTGGAAGCAAGTGGCGTGGTGCCGTCGCACCACGCGGTTGATCGTGCAATTGTTTCACGCGGCGCCGTCGCGCCACGCCGAGGAAGAAACTTCAAGAACGCGACGCCGTCGCGCCGCGTTGAAAGGAATCAAGGCACGGCGAAGGGGCGCGGTGCCGTCACACCGCGCCGGACGACGAACACCGCGGCCGGTTCCGGGCCGCGGCGGGACGAGGAGACCGCGGCCGGTTCCGGGCCGCGGCGGAAGAGAAGACCGGCGGCCGGGCCGCCGGCGTCGGAAGCCGAAGAGGGGACCGGAAATTTCCGGTCCCGTTGGAGAAAACCGGCCGGCCAGCTGGCCGGCCGGAAGTCATTAAAACCGGGGGAATTAATCCCCCGGCCGTCATATTAAAACCCCCCTTTTTAAGAGGGGGGAGGCGGTTCCATGGAAGGGGGGGGGGGGGGGGGCAGCAGCCCCCCGGTTCGCTTAATAAAACCGGCCCCCACGTGGGGGCCGTTTGTTGCAAAGGCGCGGCCTTTGTGCCGCGCCGCTCCAAATCAGCGGGGGCTTGCCCCCCGCGTGCCGACCACGTACGGCGCCTGCCGCGGCCCGCCGCGCCGCCGCGCCGCCGCGCCGCCGCCGACCGCCGCACCGCCGCCGCCGCCGGCCGCCCAGGGGGGGGGGGGGGGTCGGGCCGGGTCGGCCCGGACCCGGACCCCCCGTTTCGAACCAGAATTGGTTTTTGGCCCATAACTTGAGCCTCGAACCTCCGATCGACGAACCGTTAGCAGAAACGCGATCCTTGGATCGAGACGGTCGTTTCGGTATATCGCACTCAAGGTTTCGGATTACTTTGAGTTCGGCCGGGTTGGTTCGTTCACGAAACCAACCGGGCTTTCGAAGCGGAAACGCTCATATCTTGAGCTACGGACGTCCGATTGACGTGCCGTCAGCTGTGTTGTGTTCCTCTTAGTGAGACGGATCTTTTGGCATACTCCGCCCGAAGTTTGGACGCAGGTGGAGTACGGTCGGGTTGGTTTTGCCTTAAAAACCAACCGGGCCCCGGAGACGAAAATGTCAATAACTCTCAGACCGGGCGTCCGATCGACGTACCGTCTGTTGCGTTGAGTTCCTGTTTACGATACGGAACTTTTGGTATCCTTCGCCCGAGTTTTGAATACAGTTAGTAGTGGCCGGGTTGGATCGTACCCGAAATCCAACCGGGCCCCTGGAACGGGAAAGCTGATATCTTTCAGACAGGACGTCCGTTTGACGAACCGTCAGCGGCGTTGGTGTTTACGTTTAGTAACGGTCCCTATGAGTTTACCCTATGGGAGTTGGGGGTACAGTTGTGATACGGCCGGGATTGGTTCGCACTCGAAACCAACCGGGCCCCTGGGACGAAAAGGCTAATAACTCACAGACCGGGCGTCCGATCGACGCGCCGTCTGTTGCGTTGAGACCCCTGTGACGAGACGGTCTTTTGAGATACTTCTTTGCGGGACCTTGTGATACTTGGAGTATCGACCAGTAGCTCGTGGAGCGGACCCTCCCGGAGACGAGCGTGCAGAGTACGGAGACCGTGTAGCCGGCTGAGACCTGACGACTGCTTGACCGACTCGACTTGGAGTGAGTCGACTAGCCCAGTGGACGGAGCGCCCGATATTTGGCGGCAGACCCATGGCGGACGGAGCGCCTGGTAGTTGGCAGCAAACCCGCGGTACTCGACAGGAGGAGTACCTCAGTAGGCTATCTGGGTAGCGCCCGGTATTTGGCAGCAGACCCTCAGCGGACGGAGCGCCCGATAGTTGGCAGCAGACCTGCAGTACTCGACAGGAGGAGTACTTCAGCAGTCATAGGTTAGTGAGCGGCGGCCTCGGAGTCGTGACAGGACCACTGTACACTCTAGAGACGGAGCTCTTCAGCAGTTACGGTTTCGATAATGAAAATCCTGGTTTGAGCTGAGACTTTTGACCTTTGTGTTTCCTCATGATTGAGATGGGTTACTTGATAACTTAGGTATATGTATGGGCATATACCTGGGTAGTGGTTATCCGTTGATCTCATGATCCTTGTGTTTCCTCATGACTGAGATGGGATACTTGATAACTTAGGTATATGTATGGGCATATACCTAAGTAGAGTTTAACTGTTGATATCTTCTTGTGGTTATCCTTGTAAGTTTTAGTGAGACCTTGAGGGTCTCGGGGTCCCTACTGAGTATCGTTATACTCACCCCTGCACGGGCTATGCCCGCACCTCGTTGTGTTGGTTACAGACGACGGCCAGTACTGGCAGAGGCCGAGTGTTCGAGGACTGGACGATACCTGGAGGAGGACTATACGACGAGGCGGTACCCAGAGGCAGACCACTGGGCGGGACATACTCGGAGCAGACGGCGGGACCCGAGGAGCAGAGGAGCTATCTGTACCCACCCTTCAGGTGGGATTTCCAGTGGACAGCTCAGCGTAACAGCTTTACTTTTCAGTTGCTGTTTTCCTTTCGAGTTGTACTTTATAGTTGGGCTTGTATTTCCGGCCCCTTTTTACTTTCCGCACTTTTAGTTGTACTCTATTTTTGCTTAGTGTTACTTTCCGCTTGCTTACTCTGTGGTGTTTGATTACTTTACAAAGGCAATGCCTTCCCTTTTTACCGGGATTTACGCCATGGTGCTAGTCGCCAGCCCCTGGCCTATGGAAGGCGGGCTTGGGGTAGTCACGGCACGGACCCCGAGGGCGGGTCGTGACAAATTGGTATCAGAGGAGTTCGGTTCTACCGCAGAACTTATAACTCTGATGTTTCTTTCTGTGAAGCAATAGTGTTGGGAATACCGAGTGTGGTTTTTAGTTCAGGGAGTCCAGTGTTGGTGCGGGCGGCCGACGTATCCATACACCAGGACCCTGACAACTGATTTCCGACTTTGTGCACGAAAACAATGATTGCGTGTGTGTTTTCAAAGGTTTTTCCCCATAAAACAGCTCAAACCAGGTCAGCTCACCAGGTATAATCGTTTGATCGTGTTACGTTGTTTCTTTCAGGATGTCTTTTCTCAGACGACCAGCTAGAGCCCAGAGGGATGAGCGTGCTGACAGTCTGTCGAGCGACGAGGCTTCGGTACAGGGCCCTCTTGCAGTTGAGGCACCAGCGGAGGCACCAGCGGTACTACCATACGTTGGGCCACCGATGCCACCAGCCCCAGCAGTAGGCGATGCACGACGCTTGAGCGCACTGCACGAGTTCCAGCGCCAGAGGCCACCCAGGTTCCGGGGAGAGACGGACCCGCAGGCGGCTGAGGTTTGGCTAGAGGCTGTGGTGAGAGTCTTCAGGCTAGTGGGGACGCCGGCAGACTTCATGGTGATCTTTGCTACCAGCCTCCTTCAGGCAGCAGCAGGTAGGTGGTGGAGCCACTTGTTTCAGTTTTGCGATGAGATGAAATTCGCATGGGAAGACTTCGAGACCTTCTTCAGGGTGGAGTTTGTGCCAGTATCTCTACACCCCGAGCGTGTACAGGAGATTCTGCCTTTGCCGCATGTTTTTCGATCAGAAGCCGAGTCATCTGTGGGCAGTAGACAGATGATGCAGAGGTCCAGGAGGACCAGACCAGCAGTTGGGCGATCTCGGGTTTTAGGACCGGTGGTGCAGGGCACCCGGAGTGGGAACAGAGCTAGCCGTGCAAGGAGCAGGTTGTGTTACTCATGCCGCGGAAATGGTCACCTGGCACGTGACTGTCCGACTCCTCGATCCGCAGGCTTGGGGGGAGCCACCGAGGTTGAGGCAGTGACAAATGCTTGAGCAACAGTAAAGCAGGTGGACAGGAGCGGAACTAGTGGATACGTCTCTTGTACTTCTAGTTCCATGTTGATGTTGTTTTTGTGTAGCATCTTTGTATTATGAGCTGCAATAATAAAAGACGCATACTTTGTGATGTTTTCATTCCTGTCCTCTTTTGTGATGTTACTAATAGGTTCCAGTTGACTGTTGACTTGACCCTCACTTGTGAGACATCTACTGGAGGAGACCAGTTACCACACACTGATGCCGACAGTGTGACTCAACCCTTGGAGGCGAGAGTAACGGTTGGATCTCTTAGTAGTAGCGTCGAGGCCTTACGACGTCATCCTTGCTATGGATTTGTATCATCCATGTTAGGATTGACTGTTTTAGGCAAAGAATGTGGTTCATCCAGGGGATGAGACCAGGTTTCTCTTATCGGCAAAGAAGAAATCTTGCAGCTCTTGTGGGACCAGAAATGGTCCGGGCCACGTCGGAGGAGGTCCATGTCATCCACGAGCGGATGAGGACAACACAGAGCCGGCAGAAGTCATACGCTGACAGGAGGCGGAGGCCACTAGAGTTCGAGGATGGTGACCACGTCTTCTTGCGGGTCTCACCTCGACGTGGTATTCAGAGATTTGGCCGAGGCGACAAGTTATCTCCGCGCTTCATCGGACCCTTCCAGGTCCTCAGCAGGGTTGGTGATGTGGCTTATCGCCTGGCTCTACCACCTCAGTTACACCGGGTGCACGACTTCTTCCACGTGTCTCAACTGAGGAGATACGTGCACGACCCGACGCACATCGTTGACGATGGGGCGACTTTTACGGAGGTCCCGGTGGAGATAGAGGATCGACAGGAGCGGGTCCTACATGGGCGATCGATTCCTCTTGTGCGCAACAGATGGCGGCACGGGAATCTCTAGGAGAGAACATGGGAGTGGGAGGCTCAGATGCGTGCTCAGTACCCTCTTTTGTTTCCCAAGTTTTTGATGTATCTTTACGGGGACGTAAAGCCCTGAGGTGGGAGTAATGTAAAGACCCGTAAAATTCAAGGGAAATTTTTTCTTAATTTTCTTTAGAATTTTACAAGAGCGCGGTTTCAGACGGCACCTGATTCCGAGGCCCGGAGTGCCCGGAATTAATTTCTGAAGTTTGGCTCGGGTACGTTCAGTGAACGAACGAGCGGGTTTTTCTAACTTTTGATAAGGTGTTCGGAATTGAAATCCGAGGGCACCGATGAACTCGCAGCGCCGATTTTCTCTTAAAGATACCTTTTCGGGAGTTGCGTTTGTTTCGGGTTAAAAGTTAGTTTTTGGGAGATTTATAAAAAAGTTGAATAAAAAGTGTGAATTTTTTTTTATTTTTCTATTTGTAGGTTAACTCCTCTCAAAGGGAGTTAGGGGTGGGACCCACACCCACTTAACCTCCCTTGAGAGGATTAAGTGTGGTGGGGCCCACACGAAACCTAAACCTCTCATCTTCCCTCAAACTCCCTTAACCCCTCTTTAATTAACATGACAACTTGTTAATAAATGTGGAGTTATCTTTTTTTTTGAATTTCAAACCTTTGAAATTCTTTTTGTGAATAAAATAAGACTTTGTATTATTTTGTTGGGTTAGATCTCTTAGCCATCTTGGAGTGGTTGAGAGCTTTTCTTTCTTCTTCAACCTTGACGAAGAACACGAAGAACGCCGTTCTTCAACGAAGAACTTCTTCGCCGAAGAACACGGTCTTTCCGCGACGCCATATCCGCGACGTGACGTTCTTCTTCCGCATCATCTTTTCCGCGACGAACTCCATCGACAACGACTCTTCCTCCGACGTCAAAGGAATCGACACCGATATTCCACGACTCCGTCAACGTGCGACTATCGAGGTAGGGGTTCTTGAGTTCGTTGTTTCCTTTTTATTTGACTTTCCTCAAGACTTGACGTAGAATGCTCAAGTTCCGACGAAGAACGCCGCTCCGCTCTTCTTCGTCTTCGGTGTCAACGAGAGAGAACACCGAACCTTCCTCGGACAACCTTCGTCGGCGTACAAGGATTCGCCAATGACGTGCCTCTTCGGACGCGCCTCTTCGTCGTCGAATTTGACGAACGACGACCGCGACGCCCGACCTCCGCGACGTCGTCTTCCGTGGAACGTAGACAAATCTTCGAACCTTATACCAAGGTAGGGGTTGTTGAATATTGTTAATTTATTCCATTTCTTGCTCGTGGATCGCATGTCTACAGGAGGCTTTTGAATATTTTATATAAGTGTTTTTGTTAACGCGAGGGGGGCCGGACCGCATGAACACGGCCGAACCCCCCCCCCCCCTCCATCGTTCTTGTTTATTCTTGCGGGTGGAAGCAAGTGGAGTGGTGCCGTCGCACCACGCGGTTGATCGTGCAATTGTTTCACGCGGCGCCGTCGCGCCACGCCGAGGAAGAAACTTCAAGAACGCGACGCCGTCGCGCCGCGTTGAAAGGAATCAAGGCACGGCGAAGGGGCGCGGTGCCGTCGCACCGCGCCGGACGACGAACACCGCGGCCGGTTCCGGGCCGCGGCGGGACGAGGAGACCGCGACCGGTTCCGGGCCGCGGCGGAAGAGAAGACCGGCGGCCGGGCCGCCGGCGTCGGAAGCCGAAGAGGGGACCGGAAATTTCCGGTCCCGTTGGAGAAAACCGGCCGGCCAGCTGGCCGGCCGGAAGTCATTAAAACCGGGGGAATTAATCCCCCGGCCGTCATATTAAAACCCCCCTCTTTAAGAGGGGGGAGGCGGTTCCATGGAAGGGGGGGGGGCAGCAGCCCCCCGGTTCGCTTAATAAAATCGGCCCCCACGTGGGGGCCGTTTGTTGCAAAGGCGCGGCCTTTGTGCCGCGCCGCTCCAAATCAGCGGGGGCTTGCCCCCCGCGTGCCGACCACGTGCGGCGCCTGCCGCGGCCCGCCGCGCCGCCGCGCCGCCGCCGGCCGCCGCACCGCCGCCGCCCGCGGCCGCCGGCGGCCGCCGCCGGCCACCGCGCCGCCCAGGGGGGGGTCGGGCCGGGTCGGCCCGGACCCGGACCCCCCGTTTCGAACCAGAATTGGTTTTTGGCCCATAACTTGATCCTCGGACCTCCGATCGACGAACCGTCAGCGGCAACTCGATCCTTGGATCGAGACGGTCGTTTCAGTATATCACACTCAAGATTTCGGATTACTTTGAGTTCGGCCGGGTTGGTTCGTTCACGAAACCAACCGGGCTTTCGAAGCGGAAACGCTCATATCTTGAGCTACGGACGTCCGATTGACGTGCCGTCAGCTGTGTTGTGTTCCTCTTAGTGAGACGGATCTTTTGGCATACTCCGCCCGAGGTTTGGATGCAGGTGGAGTACGGTCGGGTTGGTTTTGCCTTAAAAACCAACCGGGCCCCGGAGACGAAAATGTCAATAACTCTCAGACCGGGCGTCCGATCGACGCACCGTCTGTTGCGTTGAGTTCCTGTTTACGATACGGAACTTTTGGTATCCTTCGCCCGAGTTTTGAATACAGTTAGTAGTGGCCGGGTTGGATCGTACCCGAAATCCAACCGGGCCCCTGGAACGGGAAAGCTGATATCTTTCAGACAGGACGTCCGTTTGACGAACCGTCAGCGGCGTTGGTGTTTACGTTTAGTAACGATCCCTATGAGTTTACCCTATGGGAGTTCGGGGTACAGTTGTGATACGGCCGGGATTGGTTCGCACTCGAAACCAACCGGGCCCCTGGGACGAAAAGGCTAATAACTCACAGACCGGGCGTCCGATCGACGCGCCGTCTGTTGCGTTGAGACCCCTGTGACGAGATGGTCTTTTGAGATACTTCTTTGCGGGACCTTGTGATACTTGGAGTATCGACCAGTAGCTCGTGGAGCGGACCCTCCCGGAGACGAGCGTGCATAGTACAGAGACCGTGTAGCCGGCTGAGACCTGACGACTGCTTGACCGACTCGACTTGGAGTGAGTCGACTAGCCCAGTGGACGGAGCGCCCGGTATTTGGCGGCAGACCCACGGCGGACGGAGCGCCTGGTAGTTGGCAGCAAACCCGCGGTACTCGACAGGAGGAGTACCTCAGTAGGCTATCTGGGTAGCGCCCGGTATTTGGCAGCAGACCCTCAACGGACGGAGCGCCCGATAGTTGGCAGCAGACCCGCAGTACTCGACAGGAGGAGTACTTCAGCAGTCTTAGGTTAGTGAGCGGCGGCCTCAGAGTCGTGACAGGACCACTGTACACTCTAGAGACGGAGCTCTTCAGCAGTTACGGTTTCGATAATGAAAATCCTGGTTTGAGCTGAGACTTTTGACCTTTGTGTTTCCTCATGATTGAGATGGGTTACTTGATAACTTAGGTATATGTATGGGAATATACCTGGGTAGTGGTTATCCGTTGATCTCATGATCCTTGTGTTTCCTCATGACTGAGATGGGATACTTGATAACTTAGGTATATGTATGGGCATATACCTAAGTAGAGTTTAACTGTTGAGATCTTCTTGTGGTTATCCTTGTAAGTTTTAGTGAGACCTTGAGGGTCTCGGGGTCCCTACTGAGTATCGTTATACTCACCCCTGCACGGGCTATGCCCGCACCTCGTTGTGTTGGTTGCAGACGACGGCCAGTACTGGCAGAGGCCGAGTGTTCGAGGACTGGACGGTACCTGGAGGAGGACTATACGACGAGGCGCTACCCAGAGGCAGACCACTGGGCGGGACATACTCGGAGCAGACGGCGGGACCCGAGGAGCAGAGGAGCTATCTGTACCCACCCTTCAGGTGGGATTTCCAGTGGACAGCTCGGCGTAACAGCTTTACTTTTCAGTTGCTGTTTTTCCTTTCGAGTTGTACTTTACAGTTGGGCTTGTATTTCCGGCCCCTTTTTACTTTCCGCACTTTTAGTTGTACTCTGTTTTTGCTTAGTGTTACTTTCCGCTTGCTTACTCTGTGGTTTTTGATTACGTTACAAAGGCAATGCCTACCCTTTTTACCGGGATTTACGCCTTGGTGCTAGTCGCCAGCCCCTGGCCTATGGAAGGCGGGCTTGGGGTAGTCACGGCACGGACCCCGAGGGCGGGTCGTGACAAATTTTGAATATGATATTATATAGGGTTTTAACATCATCCACAAATATATATTTGAACATTATTTCTTTCTATTTAATCCTTATCATTTTAATAAACAATTCATTATTCTATTTAATTTAAATCACGGGTAACAACTAATTCTCTATTAAAAGGTTGAAATATTTTCTTTATTTGATGTAAAATAGAACTTAAATAATTATATTCGATCATTTTATACCACATAATAATAATTATATATATATATACTTAAATAAAATAATGTTTTTTAAATAATTTCAAAATCATTATTTTGATAAACAATTACGAGTTTCAATTTTCACACTATTCAATTCATTGATTTTTAGAAATATTAATATAACTAGGTTACATAGAACATAAATAATTTTTATATTACAAGGAGATGAAAGTAATATATAAAATTAATTATACATGTTAATTATCAGTGAATATATTTTCTTGGATATTATTAACAACATTTATTTGATATTCCAATTAATTGAATAATTATTACATCCTTTTTCTGTAACTGTTTAATATGCTTATTTTTTGACAAAATTTAAAATAATATCACATGATGATTATAAATATAAAATATTTCATATTAATTCAACTTATAGAAAAATTATATTCTAGATAATATAATATTATAAGTTTATAATTATTACATTATGAAGGTGACCGTTATAACATGACTTTAAATAAAATAATATATGTGTCATAATGCATTCAACAAGGCCCCAAATGGTCCATTATGCGACCCTTGGATTATTATTTATGCAATATACAAAACCTATAAGATTTTTCCAGGTTTTTGGTTCTTTTAATCTGTATTATTATCATAATAAAAACTATATTATGGTTTCTCATCAATTAAATAACTTGTACATCATTAATGCATAATATATTAACGTAATTTTTTATGTCATAAAAATTATGAATAAATTACGATGGTATTTCAACAAAATTTATCATTAAAATTATTATTTATATTTGAAATTATTTTAAGTGTAACCATATATTAAAAATGATTTTGTAATTAAAATTTGAGTGAGACATATATAAGTTTTCATTAAATAAAATAAATTAAATTTCATTATCTCGTTTAAGTGGATTAAAATGGATTCCATTTATACTAATAGATGTTTTAGGTCGAATCAAACACATTCATTGATATTATGTCATGTTATTGGGTAATTTTACATTTATTTTATTACCCATACTTACCATGTTATCCCTTTTACTGTATTAGCAAAAAATAAATGATTTTTCTATTCATAATGTCAAAAAATAAAATAAATATATTTAATATAATTAGTACACACTAATTCAAATAATGGAATCCATTTTTAAAAATTTCAAGAGAAAAAGTTGTAATAGTTAATTTAAAATTATTCCAATTGTCTGAATAAGAGAACATTTTCTGATGTTAAAACATTGCAAAATATTGATATTTTTTACAAATGAATTCAATGTAAAATTAATTTCAAAGATATACATTATATTTAATGATTCTAATATATTCTATATATACTTTAAAATCATTTAATATTAAAATATAACCATATTAAATATTTTGGTGAAAAATTTTGTATTCACAAAGAATTTAGTGTATTTTTTACTATTCTTTAAAACTTGAACGTTATAATAAATCAATAAGAAATACATCCAATCTATATTTTTATATCCCAAATTAGAAGAAAATATTTATTTTTTCATAAAAAGTATTAATGTGTAAAAATATTATCTTAAAAGTTGTTCTCCATACAAAGGCATAAAATTACCCTTTAAAAATTTAGTTTTTTATACATAAAATGTGGTTTATTCATACCCTATCACTAAAACAACCATTTTGAGAATATAAAAATGATTTTATTATGTATATAACATATGTATCAAATTAATTTCATTAATACTGTTAATTCTCTAAAAAAATATATAATTGATTTATATTTTTAATATACAATTAGTAGCCCAAAAATTCATAATGCATCATTCTAAGTTAGTTATAATTATTCCCTTTCAACAATCAACTATGATATAATCAAAATTTTACACTATCATCATCTTCCTGGTCATTTAAACTCGCAATTTCATACAATTCTAGTTATTGAAGACTGAATATTATTTAATGGAAATACATTATAAAAATATCAGTGGTTTACAACATCTCTAATCTAATTTATTAGTGTTCTTTTATAAGATATTTTGTAAGAATAAATATTTTGAAAATAATTTTCTATAAATAATTTTTATGTTATAACCTATTATTAAATTAGAAAATTTATTCTAATAAATAACTATAATACGTTCAATATATAAATTATATGATAATGATGAAAATGTATCTTATATTTATTATTATTGGGAGAAAAATGTGATACTAGGTGGATATAATATTTTCACATTGAGAATCAATTATTGCTAAAAAAAATTGTGGTATAGTGTATAATCATGTTAAAGAATATAAATGGAATTAATTAATTGATTAATTATATGAAAATGTTTATTATCTATTGGTAATGAAATATTTGAATGATAGGAGATGAGTGTCTAAGATGAATTTAATGTTTTTGTATGAACATTCTAGTTAAATAATTATGAAATTTCTATACATACATTAATGTTTAATTATTTTCAATATGGTTTTATTTAATGGGTGAGAATATAGAATAACTTTAGGAGAAATTTATTGTTATTTTTTGTCAAGTATTTTTCATTTAGGATATCTTTTATTATATTTCATGGGTATGATTTTTTAGATATAATAATAATAATACAAAAGGTAATCACATTTTATTAAGAAAATTTAGCATGAAATGTTGTGTATATATGATTTGTTACATCATCCATCTAATGTTTTTATATTTTTTTCTCTTTGATAATGGATGATAGTGGTCACTATTTTATTTTTTTAATACAATAGTGTTATTTTTAGGTTTTTTATATTTGATAAAAGGCTGAAGTTTGTTTGAAAGATGGTAATGATGTGGTAGTTTTAGTCTAGAAATCTCAAAACATCATCTCGTGTTCCACAAAATAAATTATATATACAATTTAGAGACTTATGAATAAATTTTCGACTACATAAATCATTTGTTTCATCTATAATAATTTATACTTTTCACTTCAAACAAATTTTGAACATATAATTTTTTTAATAATTTTTTTAATGATCTTTTTTAGTTTTCATTATACATCCCTTTAATTCCACACAACATCTCTTACAACATTCATTTATACTGGGTTCATTCAATCATTTGGATAATCACATTCCTCTCTTAATTTTCATAATTTCTCTAATCAGAGCAGACTTGGACGTAATGTATTCTACAATGTCATGTCCCACTATGAATAAATGAACTTTATATTCTCCTTTTTTATATATTTTAATACCATTATATTCTATAAATTTCTTGCATAATTATGTATTAAACCTATTTAAAGGATAATTCCATAAAAATACCCATATATAATATTTTTTGGATTATAGGTTACTAGGTATGTGTTTTTATAGATTTTTTTCTAGATTGTGAAAATTAAAATTTATTAAGTGAAAAAATATGGGTATTCATATATTTTAAAATTGATTTATGGAAACATATTTTATAATAACAAAGATTTATATTGATTTTAAAAAATTATAATATTATGGTTTTTGATATTTATATTTATATGTATATATATTTTTTCATGATATTATTTTATTTTTTATACTTTTTTTAGTTTTAATCAAGAGTAATTTTTTGAGGTTACATATATCATTTTATTTAATTATTATTCAGGGATATATTATATATTTTATGAGAAATGAATGTGTCAATTTTCATAATATAATGTTAATTTAAGTTAATTAATATGTAATTTCATATTATTTACAATGGTATTTGGCATATAATTATTCAATAAACAAATGAAAAAATATATCAATTTTTTTCAATTTTATGCAATAATATTTATGATATTTTATTGGGAATATTAATTTATAAATTTTATAAAAATTATTGATGTGATACTTTAATTTATTATATAATATAATAATATTAAATTATAACGCATTAGAATAATATAAATTGAAGTATTTCATGATGTTTTTATAAATAAAAAATACATTAGAATGTGTGAGGAATTTATACCCTCTATAAAATATATCTATATAATAATCATTAAAAAAATATTACACTCATTTGATCATATTTTAAATTCTTTAATTCATTTTTTTAATTGTATATATATATATTATTACATTTGAATTGTTAGTAATGTACCATGTTTCAATATAAAAATATTATAGATGTGTGTAATGTTTTTATTAAAATAACAAAATTATTAAATAGATAACAAAAAAATCATTTAGTTTTAAATAATATTATGTATAATAATTTAATATATATGATGTGATATAAAATAATTAAATTAAAAAAAACAGATCCTAATAATTGTATGTTCTTTTATAAAGAAAATAATGTTATAATTTTTGACTTCCTAAATAACATTTTTATATTTAACAATCATATCTATATTTTATGAATATATTTATAAGATTTGATTAAATAATACTACTTGATGTATCCTTCTATAATATAATAATTTTTTATTATTTAACTAGTAACATGTGGTTTTAGTTACACCTGAAATACCTATTTACATCAAATTTATCATAATATAATAGAAATTATGGTTTAAAAAATGAATATGACCTCAAACAAAATTGTATAATTTTTTTAACCATTAGAATACATAATTACTATACCACCCATTATTAAATGTTATAAAATACTGTGAATTTAATATGAACAATTGAAACATAATTTTTTGTTAATAATTTTATTATCCCATATCGTAATATTACAATACTTTTAAAAGAATGAAATTTATTTAAATGTATGAAAATAATCAACATTTTATGATAGTTATTCTATGGGGACATAATTTAATAGAAAAATAGTGTTGGTGGAAATGAATTAATTTGAACCAATGACATACAATAATGGGTGTCCATGTCATTCCACAACTCTAAATAAATATTATTTCATAATAAATTTAACATACTATGTTATCAAAATTTGAAACCTTGTGATTAAAATAAAATTTGTTTTTATTATTGTAATTAGTGGATAAAATAGTTGATACTAAATAATCTGTTTCATTTTCATTGTCAATTTTGTTCAAATTTTAGAAAAAAATTTCAATTTGTTATTTTGAATATTGTGAATTGTTAAATAATTTAAATTATTGATTCATTGTGTTGTTGAATAACATTTTATATTTTATATATATTATATACATATTTTTAATGGTCATATTTCATGACAAATATGACATTTAAATAAAGGATTAGTGCAGATTTATTTTCTACCCGTATACAAATTTTTTAATTAATATATATTTAGTATTATATGAAATTCACTAGTACATAGTTTATTGTGTGAATGTTTCGTATCTAAAATTTATAGTTGAACATGAATATATATATGGATTTTATATTGTGTGATGGGGTGGAATCACCATGTTAGTAATACAATTTCCATAACTAATGGGATGGGTCTTAATATTTCTATTTTAGTAAGGCTAATTTCATTCTGTAAAGAAGATTAACTAAAACATGGACATCATCAAAACCATTGAAATATATGCATATATTAATATTTGTACCAATATTGGGCCATTATTGGGGATAATATTTCCTTCTAGAAGGTATGGAATCCAAATTTCATTTTGGAGAAAATGTAATGAGAATTAAGAATGAATGGATATTATTGATACTCTCGATATTTGTTAATTCCTTGTAATCATTTAACAAATATATTATGTTCTAATTATGTATTAGTAAATTGTGTTTATTTATCACATTACGAAAAAATTCAATAAATACATTTTTATTGAAATGTATATATAGATATAATGTAAGAAAAGTAGTTTATTCAATTTAGATTTGAACTATAGTTGTGGCCATCTATGAATGATTTCATCAAAAAATATATATTAACATATATATATATATATATATTTTTCTTATTCATCCATCATGTACATGTTAAAATATAGGTTTCCTAAAGTTATTAAATGCATTGATGATATAGGGTATGATTTAACAAGGAGTTTGTTTAAGAGAAGGTTATTGGGAATTTTTGGTGGAGTATTACCTTATTAATTTGTGTATAACTTCTATTTCATTATGATTAATTCATATTTAATTTTTTTCAACTATATGAAATTAAATATTGAAGTCTATTTTTCTCTACATTATTTATAAAACTCTAGATGCCCACCAAAGAAGCATCATAAAAATCACAAAGGATGAAATACCCGAATGTGATAACTACTTGGTCATGTAACTGCATGAAAGATGTGGATGGTCAAGGACTCACGGATCACATGATCCCTTAAATGGTATGAGATCATGTGAAGATTTAATGATCACTTGATGTCTTTTATCATGGTGAATCACCCACAACTGGTCTAGAAGAGCCCCTTTAAATAGACACCTACTATTTCAAAGGGCTGTTAAATAACCAAATGAGATCCCTTAAGGCCGCATCATTTTTCATGGATAAGAGTATGAAAAATCACAACAAATACAATTCATATAAAAATTAATGACATTATAAACCAATAAAACCCCAGTGGTCATGTATCTCATGCACCATAACATTAACGAGAAGAGTAAAATCTCATGGATATATCTTACCAATCTCGTATTACCTCCCAAACATTGTTGGATCAAATAAATGAGGTGAAAGGGTGGATGTGAGGGGGTTTCATGGTCACTGAAGGATTTGAGACACCCCCCCAAAGTATATTTTAGACATAGAGAAACCTCATAGTATCCCCCTAGATTGTCAGCCTCACTGCACGAAAGTCTTGTGTGTAAGGGTTGGTGTCCTCAGAACCAACTGTTTTGTACTTTGATTACATGAATGTCCACTTATTATATATTGTTCATTACTCTGCATGAATATAATATAATAATGTCCTTGAATATTTGTTTCATTAATAAGGTCATAGCAGATCCCCGCAATGATGAGAACCTTGAAATGCTATAAAAATATTCTTAAATAATGTTCTGCGGTTGGATGACATACTATGATATGACACATAGTATACTGACAGTCCTGTGCGAGTACTCGTACGAAGATGAAACTCTCTCTCATGGAGTTCGCACATGGTAATCTCCACGATGGGAGATTATGAGAACAGACCCGCCAGTAGTAATTCCACATGTCTTGGTGTCAACGGATATTGCTATCTGTGAGCGTGTGTAATGGTACTTAGACTGGATGATTATCATTAACACATGTCATGACTCGTGCACTAATATTTACTGATGAAAATGTCACGCAGACAGTTGTTGTGAAGTAGGGTATGTTGGGTGTGTCACGAGTGACATGTTTATAATGGATAAGTCAAGGAAGGATTTTCCCTTCCATTTATGGAAGTTGATATCTTGGCCCATTGATTGAAGTAGAAATGTCGCATTAAATTTGATGGCCATGGTGTAAATGATGAGTTTATTTCAGGTAGTCAAAGAACGACGGATCAAGCATATAGGTTTATGACACATCCATGAAACCTGCTTGTTGATATATTGAGACAAAGGGATTATATTACACAATAATCGTTCGTATGAGGTGATACGTCAGTGCGACATCAACTTCTTTCTCTTAGGTTCCTTGACCCATTTCTAGACAGTAATATTGGACTTCAGGCAAGCCTACCTAATGCCAATGAGAGATAGGCCTAGAGGGTCACACACTAAGTGTATCCAAGTATCTCAGGTTGAATAATTATTATTCTCGTACGTGGTTTAATAATTATTCAAGGAAGCATTAGTTTTTTTAAATGTTGGAGGAAAAATAAAATAAAACAAGTACATGTCATGTATTATTAAATGTACATGCTGTGTAGTTTTATTTTGGAATGTAAATTAATAAATGAAAACAAGATATACACGCCATGTACATTTAATGTACACGCCGTGTATTTTTCAATGAAAAACAAGTACACACCGTGTATTTATTATTACATGCCGTGTAGTTTTTCCAGTCCAGATTTTGAGGATATAATATCATTTTATTAAATGATATTTATTATAATCAGCGTGAGCGCATGTCAAGGAATTAATTATTCGACATGGGGATTTTCAATAAGAGTTAATGAAATAAATGAAACGCGTAACACATTTATTTATTGTCATAACTATACAACCTCAACTCGATTATAAATATCCTCACAACCCCAACTCTATTCCAACACAAGAGAATCGTTGTGCACAACATCTCTGGAGAATTATTTCTAGTATTAAAGAACCTCTTCCTCCAAAAATGCTGTCAGGACTGAGAGAGATCCTCAAACATCGGTTCAAGATGATCTAAGGTGGACAATGAAAAAAAGTCTTCTCTATGCTAGCACCCGGAGAATCCATTGGCGACGTCCAGAGATATGAGGTACACGTGTGGATCACCACTAGAGGGAGTCTACACTTGGATTCTGCGACGCAATGATTGATCACATTGAAAACGTGATCAAGAACATCAGTGAAGAAAGAACACCCAAACGGTATTTCTTTATAATTAATTAAATTAATTATAATTAACCTGCAATGATCATTGTTCGTGGTTCCGAGACAAACCATCTTCTTTGTCTTTTTCTATTATTCGATCCGTGGAGAATCGATTTTATCATCATATTGATCCCGGATTGATCATTGCTAATGAAAAAAGCCAAGTGGGCACATCTACCCACGCGCTTCTGCTGCGCCCGGAACCTTCAAATGGTGTCAGAGGGAGGTTACAACATTGATTATATTTATTTAATTTTCATTGATAATTTACGCATTCACTTTTGATTCAATTCGAAATAAATCATTCTATAAATCTGAATTAACGAGATCAATGCTTCCTCCTTTGTTTCTCGATTCATATCACAGAAATGACCTTTTAATTTTAATTTTTAATTAAAATAATAACAAGGAACTCATCTGAAGTAGCCACTCATTCTGTTTGTACAACACGGGATTACACAATGTGTAATTAAAACTACACGTCATGTACTTAGGTTCAACGAACCAGCACTGGTCCGCCAAACCACGCCGTGTGAATTGATTATTCCTATGTTTTAATCACGCTGTGTTGACCATAATCGAATGATGCGTGGAAACCAGAATACACGACATGTATGTTGGGGCAACACGCCGTGTCGTCTGTTCCGACCCAGGTGGAACTGTGTACAAAGATAAGCCGCGTACCGCATACACGGGATCTCCAGGCCGGTTACCACGTAACAATAAAGTACATGTCGTGTACTCTAAAATTTCCAAAGTATATAAAACACACCAAAGCCCCGGCGTTTAGTTTGGATAAAAGGAAAAATGAAAAATACACGCCATGTAATTATAAACTACTCACCGTGTACCTTCCGGAAATGGAATTTCACCAGGATTCCTACAATGTACAAAGACCCGTATAAGGAATATGGACGAGAATAATCTCAAAGAAATTCAGAAAGGAATTATGATAAAGAATTGATTAATTATAAGATCAGAATTAATTGAATTCGAGCCCGTCCTATCTTAAAAAAAGATCAATTAAAATAATTTGAATACTAATTATCCGTAAATGTCGTTGCATACTATGGATGATCATGAGCTAGACCAAATAACCTTTGTATGTGTATGGTTTCATTTAAATTTATTTAATTTAAATTTGTTTGCATGCGAGTCTTCTTCCAATAAAATGTTGGGCCTGTGTGCCCATGGTTTCTTTCATGTAAATCCATTTAATGGAGGATCTCCCAAGCAAGAGGAGATGGTTCAAATCCAAAAGCCAAGATGAAACTGACACAAGAAGATACAAAGGTGGACAGGTGGGAGCTGCAAAACACGAACCATCAGGTTCATGGTGTTTTCCCTAGGTTAGGGTTAGCTTATCAAAACTGCTAGATAAGCTAACCAAATAGAATCTCATGATCATGCCATATTATTTTATTTCTGTCTTATTGCATGGTTTATTTATTATGTATGTGTTGTCGTGATAACATAATTAATAAAATGAACAAGCATGCAATGATGGAATAAAATAAAAACTAGACTATGCGTAAAAATTATTGGAACATGGTTAATCACCTAAGCAAGCATCACTTAATATTAACAAGCATGTGATAATTCAAAAATACGCATAAAGAATAAAATACCACAAATACCATATTAAGTCAGACCAAACCATTCGTTACTTGATTAAGGGAAAGACTCAATAAAAATATGTGTCTGACCAATCCTTATTGGGACACTTGCTTTTATAAAGAAAGCCCTTATGAAAGGTTTCGGGTTGACTTAAACATATTACATTAAGAGAAGTAGCCCTTGCTAGACTTGATGTAATATTGGAGGCAATAGTTGAGGAAATCCAAGTAATGATTTCATGATTGGGGAGTCCACTCAACAGATCAAGGAACTGTAAGCTCATAGTTGGCAAAGACCTGCCTACCTAAATACTTTCAAATATCTTGACCAACCATTTTTGGGGTTATGAGAAGGGAAACATGGATCCTTGCCACTATAATGTCAAATAAACTGGGCATTCTGAGTTCAATGGTGAGGGCCATTGGGACTTGATAAAATAGTGGGAGAATTAATAAAATTTATTATTTCTCATAAAAATTTAATCAAGAAAGTACTAATAAATCTTCTATTTTAAATTATAGAATCAAGATGACAAACTAGTCAACCACTTTTTCTCTGTGATCAATTCTGGATAAAGACAACATCCTCATCGGCAGTAACTTTCCGGAATGGTTTAGGCTCCTTTGGGTATTCCTACGCCATGAACGAATGTTTTACATGCTGGAGTCCTCACTTCCTGATTCCCCTACCCCAGGGGCGAGTGATGAAGATTTACTTGTCTATGATCAACATTTGAACGATGCACTCGATGTTCAATGTTTGATGCTATCACC
Source organism: Viscum album (assembly GCA_963277665.1). Taxonomy (NCBI): domain Eukaryota; kingdom Viridiplantae; phylum Streptophyta; class Magnoliopsida; order Santalales; family Viscaceae; genus Viscum; species Viscum album. The sequence continues at coordinate 221,309,263 of OY728158.1, forward strand.
AATGTCTAGTGATCTCATGAAGTCTCATGAATACATGGATTCCTATAGCATGATTGAGCATCTCCATGGTCTATACCAGGAGAGAGAAAGAAATGTAATGTTTGAGATCTCCAAGGCTCTATTTCAGAGCAAGCTTGGAGAGGGTGCCCCAGCCGGGCCTCTTGTAGTCAAGCACATTGGATACATTTAGGGCTTGGAGGTTCTATGGTTTAAACTCCCTGAATAAGTAGGTACCGATCTCATTCATGCATCACTCCCCCAGTGCTTCTCAAACATTGTTGTGAACTTCAACATGAACAACATTGAGAAGTCTCTGTCTGATCTTCTTATCCTTATTTTCCAAGTGGACAACGACATGAAGCGTGAAAAGACTCCTATCCTCATGGTGAATAAAAGGAATGGGAAGGAGAAGAGCTTTGAGACCAAAGATTATTCATGGCCTTCCAAGAAAAGGAAGGTAAAAGGGGGGGCAAAGGAATAGGATGTTGTTTGTTTCGCATGTGGCACGAAGGGCCACTGGAAGAATACATGCACCCAGCCAAGGAAGTAAGGGTAAGCGTCAGGTGCATTTGTCATCGAATGCAATCTATCTGTTTCTACTAAATCGGTATTAGATACTTCTTGTCGTGCTCACATCTGTATCCAAAAACAGGAACCATGTAAATTCAAGAAGATTGGTCGAGGGGTGGTAGATCTGCGAGTAGCCAACGAAGCCAGACTCGCTAATGTAGCTATCGGAGACTACCACCTCACATTGCCTTCTAGGATGGTCTTGTTTTTGAAAGGTTGTTATTATGTGCCTTATGTTACTAAAAAAATTATTTCAGTATCCAGATTAGATACTAATGGATTCATATTCATGTTTGGAAATGAATGTTTCTACTTCTTTAAAATAGCATTTGTATTGGTAAGGCACATTTATATAACGACCTTTATGTGTTAGGCTACACAAACAAGGTAATGGAAATCGATAACAAAGTTAATTCACATGACTCATACCACACACAACTTTGGCATCACAGGCTAGGTCATGTCAATGAGAAACGTTTGACAAAATTACATCAAGATGGGTATTTATATTCTTTTGAACTAAAACCACTTGGTGTATCTCATGCCTGTCTACAAGGAAAAAGGACCAAAGCCCCATTTAGTGGGAAAGGTGAAAGAGATAAAGGGATTCTAAAATTAGTTCACACAGATGTGTGTGGAACATTTCCAGTAGAAGCATGGGGTGGGTTCTCGTACTTCATAACTTTTACTGATGAATTTAGAAGATACGGATATATCTATTTAATGAGGTATAAGTTAGATTCTTTTGAACGGTTCAAAGAATACAAGAATGAAGTTGAGAACCAGCTTGGTATGAATATAAATAAAATCCACTCAGATATAGGAGGAGAATATCTTAATCAAGACTTCATTTATTTCTTACGAGATTTTGGGATTCTATCTCAACTCACTCCTCCTTACACACTATAGTGGTATGGTTTAAATGAAAGGAGGAACTGCACCCTGTTGGACATGGTCAGATCAATGATGAGTCATTCGAGTCTTCCAATATCCTTTTGGGGATATTCATTACAAATAGCAATGAACATACTAAACCTAGTACCAACTAAATAGATAAATGGTATTCCATACGAGTTATAGAGTGGACGAAAAGCCATGTTATCGAATTTAAATGTGTGGGGTAGAGATGCATTTGTTAAGGCCTATTTCGGTAACACACTCATGTCCTGAGGCACAAAGTGTATCTTTATAAGATATCCCAAGGACACAAGGGGATATTACCTATACAACCCCTCAGAAAAAAATGTTATAGTGGAAAGACACTCCATATTCCTTTAGAGGGAGGACATCTCCAAAACAGATAGTGGGAGTGAGATAGACTTAGATGAAGTCGAGGCACTAGATACACATGAGTTGGTACAAGAACAGATTCTACAAAGACCTGTGGAAGAATAATCTATTCTTGAGACACAAGAACTGCGTAGGAGAACGAGAGAGGTGAGAGATCCAGAAATATATGGTTTTCTTGTCACCGAGGATGGTCACTCATTATTGGTTGACAATGATGATCCTCTTACCTACAAGGAAGCAGCTGAAGGAACAAACGTTGCCAAGTGGTAAGAAGCCATGATTTCTAAAATGGATTCCATGTACCAAAACGAAGTCTGGATTTAGGTAGATCCTCCAGTTGATATAAAGCCTATTGGTAATAAATGGTTATTCAAGAAGAAACTGGACCTGGAGGGGCAAGTCAGCACCTACAAGGCATGACTTGTTGCAAATGGTTTTAGACAGCGTGAAGGAATTGACTTTGATAGAACCTTTTCACCGGTTGCAATGCTGAAGTCCATTGGATTCCTATTGGCCATTGCTACTAACCATAACTATGAAATTTGGAAAATGGATGTCAAAACAGCTTTCCTTAACGGGAACCTCTAGGAAGATGTCTACATGACACAACCTGAAGGGTTTGTGACTCCAAAGGATGCCAACAAGGTATGGAAGTTGTAGAAATCCATTTACCAATTAATTAAAGCATCAAGGTCATGGAACATTTGTTTTGATGAAGCTGTTATGGAATTTGGCTTTGATAAGAATGAATGTGAGCCTTGTGTCTACAAAAGGTTTAGTGGATGTGCAATCGTTTTCCTCATAGTATATGTTGATGACATAATGCTAATTGGAAATGAAGTACTTGTCTTACAGTCAGTTAAGGAAAGGTTTCATAAATGCTTCTCCATGAAAGACTTGGGCGAGGTGGCATATATTCTTGGGATCCAGATCCATTGTGATAGATCCAAGAGAATGCTGGGCCTGAGTCAAAGTACATACATTGACAAGATACTGAAGAGATTTAGTATGGAACAGTCTTAGAGGGGATTGTTGCCAGTTTCACATGGCATTCATCTTTCCAAGAAAATGTGTCCTCAGACACATGAGGAAAGAAATAGGATGTCAAGGATTTCTTATGAATTCACGATTGGATCAGTCATATATGATATGCTATGTACGAGGCTAGATGTTTCTTACCCATTAAGTGCAGTAGGCAGATATCAAGCTGATCTAGGAGACCACCATTGGATGGCAGTCAAGACTATACATAAGTATCTTAGGCGTACTAAGGATATGTTCCTGGTTTATGGAGGAAATGAGGAACTAGTCATCAGAGGACATGTAGATTCCAGTTTTTAGACTTATCAAGATGACATGAAGTCGCATACTAGACACATCGTCAGTTTGAATGGAGGTGCAGTGAGCTTGAAGAGCTCAGAACAAAGTGTGGTGGAAGATTCTACAGCAGAGTCTGAGTATATCGTAGCTTCTGAGAAAGCTAAATAAGCAGTATGGATGTGAAGCTTCATCCAAGATATGGATGTTGTACTGAGTAGTAAAGATCCCATCACACTCTATTTTTATAATACTGCAGTGGTGGCACTTGCAAAAGATCCAAGGTCACATCAGCAGACAAAGCACATATTTTGGAAGTATCATCTCTTGAGGGATTTTTCTCAGAGAGGTGAAGTTCCAGTGAGCAGTATTTCCACGGAAGACAACGTGGCGGACCCATTGAATAAAGCCTTGACTCATCAGAAACATGATCATCATGTGTGGTCTAGCGGACTAAAATTCGTAGGCAGTTGTCTCTAGTCCAAGTGGGAGTTTGTAAGGGTTGGTGTCCTCATAACCAACTATTTTTTACGTTGGTTACATTAATGTTCACTTATTATATAATGTTCATTGTTCTTCATGACTATAATAAAATAATGTCCTGGAATATTTATTGCATTAATAAGGTCATAGAAGATCCCCGCTATGATGAGAAACTTGAAATTCTACAACAATATTCTATAATAAAGTACTATAGTTGGATGAAATACTATGATAGGACACATAGTATATAGACTGTCATGTGTGAGTACTCGTAAGAAGATGAGACTCTCTCTCATGGAGTTCTCACTTGGTAATCCTTATGATGGGAGATTATTAGAATAGACCCGCCAGTAGTAATTCTTCATGTCTTGGTTTCATCAGATATTGCTATCTGCGAGCGTGTGTAATGGTCCTTAGACTGGATGATTATCATTAACTCATGTAAGGACTCGTGCACTTAGATTTATTGATGAAAACTGTCACGCAGACAGTTGGAGGTAAGTAGGGTACGTTGTGTGCATCACGAGTGACATGTTGTTAATGGATAAGTGAAGGAAGGATTTGTCCCTTCCATTTATGGAAGTTGATATCTCGGACCATTGATTGAAATAGAACTGTCACATTAAATTCCATGGCCATGGTGTAAACGAAAAGATTATTTCAGGTAGTCAAAGAACGACGAATCAAGCATATAGGTTTATGACACTTCCATGAAACCTTTTTGATGAGATATTGAGACAAATGGATTAAATTACACACTAAGCGTTCGTATGAGGTGATACATCAATGTGGCGTCAAATTTTTTCTCTTGGGTTCCTTGAACCGTTGCTAGAGAGTAATCTTGGACTTTAGGCAAACCTTCCTAATGCCAATGAGAAAAAGGCCTAGAGGGTCACACACTAAGATTATACAAGTATCTCAATTTGAATAAAGATAATTACCATATGTGGTTTAATCATTATTCAAGGAAGCCTACGTTTTTTTAAATGATAGAGGAAAAATAAAATAAAACAAGTACATCCCATGTATTATTAAATGTACATGCCATGTAGTTTTATTTTGGAAGGGAAATGAATATATGAAAACAAGATATACACGCCATGTACATTTAATGTACTCACCGTGTAGTTTTTAATGAAAAACAAGTACACGCCATGTATTAATTATTACATGACTTGTAGTTTTTCCAGTCGGTATTTTGAGGATATAATATCGTTTTATTAAATGATATTTATTATAATCAGTATGAGTGCATGTCAAGGAATTAATTATTCGACATTGGGGGTTTTAAATAAGAGTTAATGAAATAAATGAAACAAGTAACACGTTTATTTATTGTCATAACTCTACAATCTCAAACTCGATTATAAATATCCTCACCACCCCAAATCTTTTCCTACACAAGAGAATAATTGTGCAGAACATCTCTAGAGAATTATTTAAAGGATGAAAGAACCCCTTCCTCCAAAAACGCTCTCAAGACTGAGAGAGATCCACTTCCATCGGATCATGATGATCTAAGGAAGACAACACAAGAAAATTCTTCACCATGCTAGCACCCAGAGAATCCTTTGGCGACGTCCAGAGATATGAGGTACACATGTGGATCCCCGCTAGAGGGATTCTACACTTGGATTCTACGACGCAACGACGGATCACATTGAAAACGTGATCGAGAAAATAAATGAAGAAATAACACCCAAAAGGTATTTAATTATAATTAATTAAATTAATTATAATCAACATGTAATGATCCTTGTTCTTGGTTCCGAGACAAACCATCTTCTTTGACATTTTCTGTGATTCGATCCGTCGAGACTGGTGTTTATCGTCGTATTGATACCAGATTGATCATTGCTAATGACAAAAAGCCAAGTGGGAACATCCTCCCACGCGCTTCCAGTACACCCAGAACCTTCACTGTGGAGTATAAACATAGCTCTACTATGCTGTTATGATAGGAGTATAGACCTGTCTACTATATGACTGCACACACTCCATATTAAACAAAATGTACATGCAAGACATCACCAAAAAATTAATAAAATTTCATAGATATTACTCAACTCAATTCAAATTTCACCTAAACATGGTGTAATAAAAACAATAAGACAAACAGAGAGAAGGAGAGAGGGGTTCGTGGTCATTAAAAGGCATGCAACACACCCCTGAAAAACCATGAGGCATAGAGAGAACTCGACAACACATCTGCCGCATTTTGTGAGAGCCCTCAGAATTTTCATCATTAATATTTAATGAACCCTAGACAAGTCTCTATCTCTTGATGATAAATATTAAACATTATCAATGAAATTCTTATGCACCACCATCTGATTCAAATTGTCCATGCTTCACATCTCAAAAAAAATTCAGTAAATACCTACTGTAACACACATGAAATCGTTCAAGACTCCCAATATTTATTTCATAAAAAAAAGGGATCAAAATAAGAATATGGAGAGTTAATATCATTAATATGATGGCATGTGAAAAAACCATATCACTGACAATAGTATCTCATGAATCCTTAAGAGAAGTCACCCAAGGAATCAAGTGTGTCTTCCAACTGACACATAGATCTCACAAGGAACCTTAGACATGTTATCATAAAAACAAAAATGTATATGGACATGTTTTTATGATCAAATAAATATAAAATAATGGTAGAGACTCTGAATAACTGAAAATATAGTGACACACCCGATGAAGTCCATAGTAGATGCTGATGAAACAACATGGCACTAGAACCCCCTCGCATCCTTCAGAATGGACTTGTTCAAGATAGGAAATTTAATAGATGATTTCCTAGGGCAGTGAGTCCTATGAATTTCTGTCCCCAGCATAATGAAATGGAAGGATTCATGATAGTTTAATGACCATATATTCCTCTATACTTCAAAAAACTTTATGGAGTAGCAGATCGTGCGACTAGATAGTATACTGTCAGGTAATACACTAGAAGACAACCAGAGTAGTAATGTTTTAGACATAATCCACTTAACATGATCACTCATAGATCACATGAAGGTTCTTATGTAGGTTATATGTGGTATGTACCATAAGAATAATAGATCACATCATACAAAAGATAAGGTTACACCAAACAAAATCATGGAGCCCACAATATAATGGATAAAACTAATATCAAAGGAATGAGGTTTAAGAATAATCCATGATCTTTGTCCCTCATATAATTCATGTTTGTCTTCTGAAGACATGTGATGTTGTTATACGCATCCCCCATATAACGTATAACACTTACAACACATTATCTAGGACCTTTGATGCCCTCTAGGCTTGTTAGGGGACTCCATATTATACCCCCATGGATTCCATTATAATCATGAGAACCCACCAGCTCCACCACCCAGGACACCTGCATCTTTTGAACACATCACCTAACTCATATAATAGTGTTCCCTCATGTCAATCGAGTCTCATGGAAGCACCTATAAATGACACCAAAGATGTCACAATTTAATATGGGAATGAAAGATGAGACTCACGTTGTCCTCCAGACTCATATTCCTTGTCTCAGGATATCTCCAAGAGGATTTGTCAAATAAACAAGAGACCCAGTAGATTAGGTACACCGATTCTCACAATACCATATATGTGTGTCAATCCATGTCATGTGATGACCACCAAGACATGGAAACTGGTTCATTTGATTCCCTCTATGAAATAATTCCATGTTAATAGGAAATCCCATGATATGATAACACTTTATTTACATGGTGTGTAAGCCCCGATCCATGTGGAATACTATAGTTTGATGACCCAACACAGGTTAACTATGAGGAGTCTGACTACCTCCATAATTGGGATATGTATGATGCATTCCCAGGGACTGGTCTCCATACTAAACACCGTTAGGGACTATCCAGATATACAGGTCTCATATCCATATGTCATGAGCTTGATCATTGATGTCAGCATAGATAATAAATTAAATTATGGATTTTAAGTGATTCATCTGGTTTTATGAGGATAATAACTATTATATTATTAAATATAATAATGTATTATAAATCATTAATCTTATATGAGTAAAAAAATCTCATAGAGAATATGTATTTTAAAAAAATTAAATATTAAAATTGCTAATTGATTGAGCTTATTGAGATTACATTTATACTAAAGAAAATATTATTTTTAATATATAGATATTGAATGGTAGGATGATATTAATTTTGGTTCCTCCCAAGGGAAAATTATTTACATGTTCATTTAAATATTTTTAATGATTTGATTCATTCAATATACCATCAAAATTGAAAAAAAATTCATTGAATCAAATTATAATTCTCCAGAAATATTTGATAATTCTTTGTGTAATGAGATTGTTTCTTTTGTATCATCAATAGTAATATGGATTAATTTCATCATTTTTATGAGGAATTAAATTTATCATAATTTGTGTGTCAGTTAAAAGAATATGTAAAATCCATAAATAGATAATATAGAATACATGAAATGGTTTATTTGATTTCTTAATCATATATTTACCCAATTATTTTTAAATATTGAAATATTATTTAGTTTCTATGAAATCAATATTAGGGTGGATATATATTCAGGATATAGTTTAATGGTAATTTGGATAATGTAATGTTAGATGACAAATTATTGTTGTCCAACCCATTGGGCATTTATGAAGCCTTTGGTTCTAAATTATGGTTTATATATGGGTTGATGATTTTTTATACTAAATGAGGAAGGTTGGTGGAGTACATGATGTGTAGAGAAGTTTTAATCCATGTACATGATGTTCATTTCTTGTCAAGGAAGGTTGAAGTGGTCATTCAGGGACTGTAAATAATAAATATTTTAAAATAGTATAAATGTCTTGTTCAGTGAAATTAAAAACCCAACATTGACATGTCATTTAATGACCACACAACATGTAAATTCACATTACCTAACATTAATAATTGTTTCATCAAAAAATGTTTTCTCTATGACCTACTAAAATCTCACGATGTTAGTTGATCCACTAGTTCTTCTATTGTTGTTATGATATTCCTTTGATCGGGATCAATCCTTAGATTCTGATCATCAATTTTTGGTTATATTAGTTGATCTATGTTACATTATGCATCTCATCATTTGGATCTTCAAGTACATTAATCCAATCACTTCATGCGATGAGATTGATGATCGTCTCCGATGACTCTAATGGGTGTTTCATTATATTTTTGGTGAGGTCTTTCCATAGAAATCTAGGAAGGATATAGCCTTCTACGTGCAAGGTGATTGGGATCTACAATATTGTTTTGATATCATGCAATTATCAATGATTCCTTTCATGTAGTAAATTCATTACATATGATTTGATTAATGTAAAATCACAAATTTAGAATAGTTTAACCCCTTTTATGGAAATGTATTCAACCGAATTATTATTTTAAATAGATTAACTAGAATTTGGATGATGATCAAAAAATTATGTTCTTTATACATTTATAAAATGTTGACTATTGATTTTCAAAATAGTTTGATATCTACGCTAAAAATTGATTTCATTTCATTTGGCATGATTTAGAATTTCAAAATTGGTATAGAAAATAAATAAAAATGTTATTGATAATTACTTTTATTATAAATTATTAATGATGATGAATTATTATATTCTAGGGGTGGATGTAATTTTATGATTACCATGTTTATGTAATTCACATGTTCAATTTCCGATATGATTTTCTATGGAGTAAATTTAATTGATAAATAATGTGATGAATGTTCATTCTTAATGTTGATAAAAAATAAAAATTTCAAATAATTGAGATTGGATGTTATTCGGGATTCTTGAAACCAAAATAAACTCAATGTTGATGATTTTCATTAGATATTGTCTTCTTTATTGATTCTTTTGTATTCCTGTAGTTGGAATGTGTAAATAATGAATCTTTTAATTCATGATTTAAAAATAAGAAGTTGTGTGATAAATGTAATTATTGGCGAATCAGTTGCCTATTTTCTTTTGAAGAATGAGTTCATTATTCTGTTGGATTTGAGATCTCCTTTTTTAGGATGCTTAAATTCCTTATTTTAAAGGCCCAGTTTCCATGTCGGTATACAATTTTTATGATATTATTTGGATAAGAAACTTGTGAAATATTGGGTGTGGAGGATCAGGTGTAATATGATACTGATACGAATGACCCCAATATGAATGATGTGATATGTAGTAGGAATCCCATTTTGATGCAGTAACCGTTAACACGTATGATTGAGAGATTCCACGGTATATATGTGTGGGGATTGTGTGTGAAACCAAAGATGATTTAATTACTTTAACCCGGTCTTACCTATTGATCAGATGTTTAAATATGAAATGAAGATTTATGAACATGTTTAATAGCTAATGGTCTACTGACATGTTTTATCTTATCTTTTTTAACCACTAAATTGGGATGATAGATATTTATTGTTTCATATTTCTTATTGATGGTATCATATGATGGTAATATTATATTCAGATATTGTTTTGTGATGTTAACAATGATTGAATAATTATTTACATATGGGGTTGATTGATGTTTGACTGAAAATCCTATAAGATATTAATTGTGATAATCAAATCCCTCATATTATATTATTACACTTGGGAATGGATTTTAATTTGTTGATTAATGCATTTTAATTTGCAAAAAAATGATAAATGATAATTAATTTATAACAAATTAATTATCTAAATGTAATGATAAAACTAAATGATGTTGTTAATATAAGTCCTTTTAATCCATATGTGTTTATAGGTTATTTAGTATTAATATTTCAAGATGGGAGTCTTAGTGATGTAATATATTATTCACTCATTGGCATAGTTATCCCCAAAGTATTTTTGTGAGTTATATTAAAAACTATATATGATGTGATTTAATATGATGTCCCACCCATGATTTTTAGGGAATATGACACCCATTGATCTATATAAGAGTTTTCTTCTCATTATCATAGAGGGGGGTGGAAGGATGACTACCATATTGGGACCTACTCAATTTTATTGATAGTTACTAATGATTGAATGCATGATTTTTAATTTTCCAATATATGTGTGTAGTCTTATGTGATGTATTTTAGTTATTTCACACACATGTATTACCATATATAGATTCAAATGGTCTATTATAAGTCTGATGTGTATAGAGTGTGGTGGATTCAGGCAATTACTCAGGGTAAAGGATATGATGGATTGGTGTTTATACCTGATGCCTAATACTTGACATAAGGGATGTAATCGATCCAAAAACATGGATACATTATAAAGTAGTTTTATTTCGGATGATGAGATGATTTGATGCATGTGTTCAGTTTATTTGTATCCTTTCCCCAGTGTTTTCAGGATGGATTACTCATAGAGAGAGGGGATTATTATGTGAAAAATTGGGGAAGAACATCAAACCAATGGGGAAGTGGTGTTGGGACCACTTTTTGTATATGGTTTTATTTGTTGTCAATAGTTGTCAATGAAGATAAAAATGAAGGAGATTAAGAAGTACTTTAATGAAATGGAGGAATAGAAATTTAGATGATAGTTGTACTGATCATAATCCATCTAATGATGATTAACGAAGAATGGGGTTTTGATGAAGACCATGAAATTACTGATGATTGCATGAGAACCATGAAAGATATTTTGTAATGAATTGAATTATATGTTTAGCATGATGAATAGAATGGCGGTTGAAGAAGAAGTCAATGTGCGAGGGATTGGAATTCTAAGATGGACATGCAGTTCACATTGTATCAAAACATGATGATGCTAAAGCTGTTCTATCAGAGGATATATATCATGACAGCGTAATTTGTGTTGAACGATGAATATTAGCTGAAAGATACAAATCACCAAAAAGAAGTGTTTTTGAGGTGATCGAGCTTGTTGAAAAAGAAAACAAACGACATAATTTTTTTTGAAAAAGGATATTTCATGGTGGCATGTCGACTTCAAGGGCTGTGATTAACGTTCCATGTTGGATTCAAGAATGTCAACAAAGGAATGGATGATATGGAGGTGGTACAAAAAGAGAAGATACAAGGTGGCACTGTTTTCCAGTGTTTGAAAAATTTTTGGGCCTAAAAATTGAAAAATGAAGAAAAGTAGTTTTTGGTAAAGGGACTTGCATTCTGTGTACTTGAAGGTGAGGAAACAAGTGCACCTATTTTTTTTCAAGAACATAACATCAAAATATTGCAAAGGAAAGAGGGTCACGCAAGTATAGGTCTGGTCGCACAAGTGACTTGCACGCCATGAATGGAATTGCGCGCCAGTGCGTAGAAGGATTGGAAACATGTGCACCATTTTTCCTTCATGATCAGGTCATAAAAATTTGGAAAAGAAATAAGGGACGCCCAGGTTTGGAAGTACGTCACGCAAGTGACTTGGAAGGGTAGAGACTTGCACGCCGAAAAATTCATGCTAAGGGGAGACATGCGCGCCGTCATGTAGGGTTTCCAAATGCCTATAAATAAAGGTCAATCCATCCTCATTATACCCGAGCTCAACACTTAGATAAAATAATATATCTCATCGCAAAGGTGTGGTGGTTGCAAAAGTAGTGTGTAGTCGTACATGTATAGGTTGCGCGCCATTTTTTTATGTTCTGCGACAGTTCGTACTTGCACGCTGAAATCGGTTTGGGCGTAAAAGGAAAGGGGACGTGCAAGTTTGGAGTTGGGGAAGGAAGCATCATGTAAGAGCTTTGGTGACACTTGCACGCTAGTTTAGACTTCTGCACCGAAGACAGGCACGCTGTATTGGGACTTGCGCACCGGCCTTGGAGAAGAGCACAAGGTGTTGTTAAAGCCCTCCAGACTTTTTTGAACTGCACGAAAAATGGAAGATTTCCTAAATCTTTCGGTGAAAAGTGAGATTATTGTAGAATTATAAATGATACATGCATGATATCATGCATACATGGATAACTGATTCTAAAAATTCCAAGTAAACTGAGCTTCATTAATTTTTGAATCACATATTTTGTTGTGATTTTGGCAAAAGAAGACATGAGGATCTAGTGAGATCTGTTATTGCAATAAATAAGATTGATTGTACTGAAAAGAGAATCAACATAGAACCCTTATGTAAGCAAAGCTTCATGATGAACATGTGACAAAGAAATTCACTTCTATCTGAAAAGGAGACATTCACGTCTATAAACTGAGTGGGACTACACCAACATGAGTGAGCCAGGGGGAGTCAATGAGAGTGACCTGAGGGACGCAATGAGCTATCCCTGAACCTTTATAAAGGTAGTGAGCCAGAAACAGAGTTTCTATGCCCGAACCATTGTAATCCACATCTAGTGAAGATTAATGGAATTTGGTATGACCGAAAACTTGTTGGCGTATGCTCCTTGGACATAGCTTTTAATGGTGAACCATGTAAAAATTTTTGTGTCGTCATTTTACATGTGAATGATTCATTAACTATCATATCCATCATACAAGTTTAACTAGCTCCTACCAATGTGGGAACACAATCCTTGCTTTAAAAAGAAAAAGTTGACACCCTGATTCATCCCTCCCCTCCCAGGGTGTCCCGAGGTCCAACAAGTGGTATCAGATCCAAGTTCACGTATGTTGGATACTCCATAGTAATTTTATTCAGAAGAGGATTTGAGTTTCTTTCCTAATGTCAACAATGAAGTTCATAGTTGATGAAGGTTCATTCATTTCTGAGTAGAAGCCTACATCCAGCAAGACCATGAAAAACAGGAAAAATAAAGAGAAGAAGCAGTTGAAGAAGTCCCTCATATCCAAAGAAGATGCAGTGCATGTTTCTCTACACCCTTACAATAATGATGAAATATCAATATTGGAAACTATTGAATAGGTGGCTCGTGGTTCTACCATAGGAACGGAAGACACTTCGATTGCAAGTGATGATGAGAAATTAATAAGCTATTTTCATGATATTCCTGATTGAGGTGTTGCTGATATTTTTAGAATAATTCAATGCATATAGGTTGATATCAACCAATTTTAAAGTGAAGCTAATAATTTAGAAAAGGGCTTTGATGGAAAAATTCTCAAATGATTAAAGCTCACCAAACAGATTAAAGACATTGAAGAAAAAGAGGTAGTCACTTGGAAGAAAATATCCATGCGCTTGAAGTTGAACTGAAGATGTGCACTAAAGTCAAGAGTTTTTTTGGATGAAACATATAAGAGATTCAAGTAACTTGACTCTTTGTTACAAAACAAAGTTAATATGCATGAATATGAGGTTGAAATATTGGAGACGACTTGTGAAGGGAAGATGATCATGATTGAAGATCAAAAGATCATCCTCAATATTGAAAGTCAAAAATTGGAACCCCAATTGACAAATCTTTGTAAGGAAGATATTGAGACATCACAAAAGAATGAAACATGTGAAGCTTGTAAAAAATGTTCATTGGAGGATTCTCAAGATGAAATACATCCAATATGTGACAAAATGATTATGAAAACTCTTGATTATCCATCTCAAGAATCAGTTGCTGCTAGTACTCAATGCTCAATGGAGGGCTCTACTATTAGAAGTCCTCCAACATCTGATAAGAAGATCATGACTTCACTCCTTGACATATCACAAGAAACTATGAAATTAAAGGTACCGTCCATACAAACCTATACTATTGTTTCTAAATACATTCCTTCTAAAAGTGCAGGTTGGAAGAAAAAATCTAAACAATTATTGGCGAGGAATGAGGAAGACAATAAACCTACCATTATGGCTAGGTTGGATGGGACGAAAAAGGAGGATGTTGATTCCTCAAATAGAGAACAAAAAATTAAGAAGAAGGCCCGACAACCTCCTCCTATGACAGCGCCACAGACCTACTACTCTATACGTGGCTGGTTTGGACGGTTGCCTCTGCACCACCATCGCGGCATGACAGCGCCACAGACCTACTACTCTATATGTTGTGCAACATCGCCACACAACCTCCTCCTATGACATCAAACAACATAAACCAATGGAGGGTCGTTGGGCCTTGTTTGTTCGGCATGCTCCCTCCATGTTATATGATATCAAATGGCCATCGTTGAACAATGTATCCGTCAAAGAGTGTGGGAATAATTTAAATAAATTAAATTCCCCTACCTTGATTTCAATGTTTGTTTTTACAGTGTTGTGGAATGAGAATTTGAGGAGGTCGTTGTATGTTGCACCCGTCTCCCACCGCTGATTTTGGGCTTGAGCTTCTTCCTTGTTCTTTATTAGAGAGGACACCGTTCGTCATTGGAGAAAGGAGTTCTTTGTTGAGAGGGTACTATTCCTCCAAGACTTCTCTTCCTATCCTTAGTTCTCCCAACCTTGATTATGCCAGCCAAATTAAAAGAATGCAATCTCTTCATTTAATGTTCGAAATATAAATTCAAAAGAGTTCAAAAAGATTAACAATGTGTGACATTAATTAATCTTAGGTGTTGGCACTTTAGTGAGAGATGATTAAAGGCTTTGAAATTAAATAGGGGAGAGGAGGCTTCAATAAATAAATGTAATGTCAAATAGTTTCAATGGGTGGTTTTAAAGGGGAGTTGAGGGGTTTTGTTATTAGAGGGTCCCACCACACAATATCCTCCCATGGGAGGTTTTGTTGGAGTGGGACCCACCTCAAACTCCCCTTTGGAAAAATTGACCACCACTTAAAAATTATGTCCCGCATGATTTTTAATTTAATAAAAATCCCCAAAAATTAACTTCTCCTTCCGATAAAACGCAACTATGGTAAAGGTCCCCATAAGCGAATACCGAGGCTGCGAGTTCATCGGGGTCCTCATATTTCTATTCCGAGCACCAGTTCCATAAATATAAAATCCCACTCATACTTCTACTTAATGTACCTGAAAAAATCATCATAAAATTATTCCGAGTACCCTAGGCATCAGAATCAGGTGCCATCCAAAACCGCAGACTCATAAAATTCCAATGTATATAAGAAAAAAAATTTCACTGGATTTCTAGGTCATTACATCCTCCCCACATCAAGGATTTATGTCCCCATAAGCTGAAACACACACTATGGTAACAATAGAGGGTACTGAGCATGAATCTGAGCCTCTCACTCCCATGTGCTTTCTTGGAGGTTCCCATGCTGCCAGCGAATGCGCACCAGAGAAATCGACCGTACATGTTGAACCCACTCCTGTCGATCCTCGATCTCCACATGGACCTCCCTGAATGTCACACCATCCTTGATGTCCTTATCCCTATGGTTAATGATGTGTGTCAAGCTGTGCACGTATCTCCTCAGGTGAGATATGTAGAAGGCGTCGTGCACCCGATGCAACTGAGTGGGAGGGCAAGTGGTAAGCCACCTCGCCTACACTGCTGAGGACCTGGAAAGGTCTGATGAAATGCAAAGATAACATACCACATCGGCTAAATATCTTTATACCTCATCGAGGTGAGACCCATATGAAGTCATGGTCACTGTCCTCAAACTCTAGGGGCCTCTATCTATTATCAGCATAGGACTTTTGTCTACTCTGTGCAGTCTTCATCCACTCCTGGATGATCTGCACCTTCTCCGTTGTAGCCTGCACCATCTATTTTCCTACAAGTTCTTACTCTCCTGGGTCATTCCATCATAGTTTTGACATGCATGGTAGGCCTTATGGTGCCTCGTAAAGTTCCATCCTAATGGTGGAGTTGTAGGTTTTTTTGTACGCAAACTCCACCAAGGGTAAGTGATCCTCCCAACTGTGACCAAAGTCAAGGACACTTGCACGGAGCATGTCCTCAATAGTCTGAATGGTCCTCTCATTCTGACCATCCGTCTGAGGATGGAAGATAGTCCTCAAGTGAAGTTGTACCCTAAAATCCTCCTACAAGCCCTTCCATTGCCGGGAAGTGAAACGAGCACCCCGATCGGAGACGATCGTTGTTGCTACACCATGAATCCATATGATATCTTATATGTAGAGGTGTCACATGCTCTCTATTGAGCCCTGCTCTCTAATTAGTAGGAAGTGGGCCGACTTGGTGAGTCAGTCGACCATAAACCAAATAGGGTCGTGTCCTATGGATGTACTTGGAAGACCCATCATGAAATCCATGGCTGCCCCTCCCAGTTACACTCTAGGACCTCTAAGGGTTGTATCAAGACTACTGGTACCTGGTGCTCCACCTTCACCTGCTAACATTTGAGGCATCGCGAGACAAACTCTGCTACCAAATTCTTTATACCCATCCACCATTGTTGTCATCTGAGGTCCTGATACATCATCATCACTCTTGGATGCACCGCTATATGGGAAGTGTGTAACTCTCTCAACACCTCCTCATGTAGTAAAATTGGTATAATGGTAAGTACTCTAAAGAAAATGATATGCTCCCCAACTTCAAAAAACCAATATGGTGCCTTCCCTAAGGATATCTGAGCATCACGCATCTCACAGTCAACATCTCTACGCTGGGGCTCTTTGACTCGCTGAAGAGGTGGAGGGGTTATTGTGAGAGACTGAAAAAGGGATTCTCTATCTCTATCCACAATGGGTATCTGCAATGCAGTCAGCTGCTCTGTCACCTCTCCTAGTAGTTGAATGCCTGATCTCCTACGGAGAAAATATTCTGTAACGTTCCCCTTCCTAGTAGTATAAAATATCTCATACTCATAGTCATAGAGGAACTCGATCCATCGTCGCTATCTCAAGACTAGGTCCTTCTGTGAGAAGATGTAACTGAGACTCTGGTGGTCATAGTAGACTGTAAATCATAGACCCATATGATAGTGTCACCACATATTCAAGGGGAATTCCACTACTGAAAACTCCAGGTCATGGGTATCGTCGTTCTACTCATGCTATCTCAATTACCATGAACCATACGCGATCATTTATTGATCCTACATCAGGAGCCACCCAAGTCTAGTCCCTGATGCGTCACAGTAAACTACGCACCCTATGCCCTCCTTCGGTAGCATCAAGATGGGCGTACTGGTCAACATCTACCTCGGCTCATGAATGTTCCTGTGGAATCTATCTGACCACATGAAGGGTTTCCCCTTCTTCATTAATGTTGAAAGAGGTGCTGAAACATTCGAGAAGTCTGGAACAAATCTCCAATAGTACCTAGCTAGACCCAGGAAACTACATACCTCTTTCACACTCCTAAGTGGATCCCATGAATGTACTGCCTCAATCTTCACTATAACCACTACAACTCCAGCCACTAAGATGACGTGTCCCAAAATGTGAACCTCTCGAATACAGAACTAGCACTTATAGAGCTTACCATAAAACTGGTGCTCTTGGAGTGTATCCAGTACTACCCGCAAATGGTAGGCGTGATCCTCCTCAGTATTCAAGTAAATCAGTATTTTGTCGATGAAGACTACGAAAAAAATATCAAGGTAGGGCTGGAAGATCCTGTTCATGAGACTCATGAACACTTCTGGTGCATTGGATACGCTGAAGGGCATAACCATTAACTCATAGTGGCCATACTGACACCTAAAGGTCATCTTCTTCACATCCTCATCTCAAACTCTAAGCTGGTGGTAGCCGGATTCGAGGACTAACTTTGGGAACCATCGTGCTCACTTGAGTTGATCCAAGAGGTCATCTATTCTCGAGAGTGGGTAGTTGTTCTTCATGGTCACCTAATTCAGGCGACGGTAGTGGACACATAGTTGCAACCTCCCATCCGCCTTCTGGGAAAACAAAATTGGAGATCCCCATGGTGAATGGCTGGGTCAGATAAATCCCTTCCCCTGCAAATCCTCCAGCTATTCCCGAAGCTCATGAAACTTGGTGGGAGCCATCCGATCTGCTAGAGAATATATCTATGTTTCCATGGGTATAGGTCAATGTAGAATTATACCTCTAGGAGAGGAGGTTGTCCTGGAATGTCATCAGGGAAAACATCCATATACTGATCCACCACAACAAGTAAAATCAAACTCTTCACATCAACCACTCTGAGGATGCGACTATCCAAATTATGTGTGATTGGATGCCCCTCCTCTTCATATGTCCATCATGCGCTGCAAAGGCTCCCTTATCACTAGTGAAGGTGAACCTTGTCCCATCCGTGTGGATACACTGCACATTGCGCCTCATACAATCAATCTGAGCATGAACTGTGGATAACCAGTCCATACCCAAGATGAAATATTAATGCCTAGACACCGCTACAAGAAGATCCTAGCTGAACCTCTCGTCTCCTAGTGTAATCTCACACTACCGAACCCAATTCGTAATTTTTGTGTCTTTTCCCGTAGGATTCTATAGCTGTCGAGATCGAGCCAACAACTCCGTCAGAATCTCTGAGCTTCGAATGAGGGTGGTGACAATAAAATTATGACTCACACTTGTGTCTATAAGCACTGAAGTAAGGGTGTAGTAGATTGAGATAATACCTTGAATCATCTCAGGTGTGCCTTGGTCGTAGGCCTCGACATCCTAGAGTTGAACCCACCTCTGTCTGCCAGCTCCCTGTGGTCTGGGTGGACCTCCTGGTGCTGGTGGTTGTAGGTTCTCGAAATGTCGTCCACCACCCGCTGCTCGACTAGCTCCTCTACCACGTCCACCTGCTCCCCACGGACCACCTCGATCGAACCTCAGCCTCTGGATGAGAGGTCCCTCTACAGTCTGCTTCTCATCTACATGGCGGGTCAGGAAGTCTCGAGCCTTGTGACCCTACCCACCACTTTCATAACAATTCATGCTCCTCATATAGCTGGCTCTATCTCATGTTCCCCGAATAACCAAACCTGTATCAAGGGGTCGCCAACCTAATGGAATGGATCGCTTGGACCACTGTGTCAACTGTCTACCGCCGGCTACAGAAGACTCTGCTATGTGACGCTCTGTGATGGGTCTCGCTACTGGTGACTACTCAGCGATAAAATTCTCCACCTGAAGGGCTCGCTCCAGCACCCCTGCATACGTCAAGATACTAAGGGGAATCATCGAAGCCCTGATCTCTTGCCCATTTCCCTTATCGATGGTTCGGGACCAGAGGAACGGGTCCCGTAAAATATCTGTGGAGTAGCGTGAGATGTCAGTGAACCATTCTGAGTACTGAGCTACTGTCATGCTGCCCTATTGCAAATGTAATAACTCCTGAATCCGCACCACACAAAGGGTGGCTAGTACAAACTCTGAGTGAAAGAGACTCTAAAATTCTCTCCATAGTAATGATGCCTCATCATGCACATGGAGCATCAGGATCCACCATCTACAAGCTGAACATACAGGAGACTCGTGGAAACGATCACCATAAGGTCGACTGGTATCCCTACCAATCTGAAAACTCTCTCCATAGACTCCATCCAATCCTCAGCTACCTATGGGACCATCTCTCCCCACATCCTTAGCGGCCTCTAGCATTGGAACTCGTGAAATGCTCTCAGATGGCGTGCAATCTATTCTTCTAGAGCTGGTGGTATCGGTGGCCTAGCGGGTAGTGGTACCGCTGGTAGCTTCGCTGTGATGGTTCCCTACACTGAGGCCTCGTCACTCACTGAGATACCATATCATACGAAACTCAGAACCCTAGTTGGCTACATTCATGGTGCCATCCTGAAAAGACACAGGTGCACCATGGTTAAAACTGTTTACATGGTGAATTGACACAATTTTGTCTTCATGACGTATGGAGTTGGTATTAATCCTGGTTAGTGACTTGAGAGCTTCACTAATTCAACTAGTGGATAGATCAACTACATGGGTCCCTACAAAGATGATGTTGAAGCACACTATTTTTTGGGGTTGAACCTCATGGACATATCCTATATACCCTACCATGGAGAAAATGATCGAATCTCATGTAGTTTGTAAGCATACAATTTAAAATCATGTGGGATGAGGGTGAACATACATGATGTAGTCAGGATAGATGGGTGATGGGCATGAACCTCAAGGAGGCTTCTTACATACCACACATGGAATGGGAAAATATCAAATTCCCCATAGTTCAATGGTGATGGATGGGGATTACACACTATGGTGTCCCATGTGGATTTCATGGTTGATGCTTAATATAAAGCCATGTGAGTTGTGCTCAATGTGAGAAACACGAGGAACAAAAACCTGATGATCACATCATGGAAGGTACATCTATGATGATTATAGTGGGTCTTATGCATGGTTAGTAGCATAAGGAGATGGATTTTGGGACATACTCAAATATGTAGGTGTGATGGAGATATATCCCAAAGGTAGTGGGATGGGTTTTTAGAGTACCTTGTTCCCATCTCACCTTTGGTCTTTTCACATGGAAGAAGGGTGGGGGAGAAAAGGTGAATCCTTCTACAAGAAAGGCTATGAGCATACATTCTGACAAATTCCCACCCCAGAGGCTATATTTCATTCCCTATAAATAGGATTTCATTCCATGTGAGTATGATCTCAATGTTGGGGAGATGATTCGACGTATAAAAAGTCCATGATATGTAACCCCATGTATAATACATGGGGCATGTCGATTGTTTAATATCATTTTAAAATGATGTTGATGCTTGGTAGTTTAACATAATACAACTCAGATGATGAATATTAACTCCCCATCCATATGAGTAACATATAGGCTTCTCATTAACTCTGTGTGGAGGGAAGGTACAAGAAAATTCATTTAGATACGGTTTTGTGGAGTAATCCATTGCAGGGATAACATTATTGTGGCTATGAGAAGAAGAAATAAACATTAGTGTTTCAGTATAGAGAAGCATGAGAGAATGAAATGAAACATTAATAAAAATCCATGAAATATTGAAATCACATCACAGAAACCTAGATTACGGTATATGAGAAGTAGGGTTTGTGAAGAAAATGGGTTCACATGAAGAGACCATGTTCATCTCTGGAGCTCCACAATGTGGAGGGACTCCGCGAAGGGGTGTGATTCATTAAGTGGAGTGGTCTATCTTAGGCATGATGTATACATGCGTATGAAAAGTGATTCATGGAGTTATAGTTCTTTTGCAATATAGTACTTCACGAAGAATGAGGGCCTTGAAATGTGCGACATTGCAATGAAATTTATGTTCTGATGAATAGTAATCCTGTATTATCATGGGGGTCACATGTGTATCGATGTTACTTCACGAAGCATGAGTTCATTTAAAATACAAGAGCTCCCATAGGGATATCCTTCATTTGTGAAGGCTCGTGGGTTTTGAGAAGGAAATCCCTATTGGAAGTGGGGTTGAATATGAGAAATGGAAAAGGTATATTGCAATGCTCAAAAACCTTAAAGAGTTTATTTTCTCAATGTTTCAAAAGTATATGGTTCTTTAGAATTAGAGAGATGAGATGGAGAAAGGTCACGGTATAAGTCATTTGGGTTTTGGGAAGCCTGATATTTATTGTCAAGGGGTGGTACGAAGTTCAATGGTCGGGTCACAAAAGAATTGGACCTCAAAATCATATGAAGATCCATTAAGTTTTTCAAACACATGGATATCACCATCATTCACTATATGTCACATCCAATGGTCTCTCTCCAATGCATCTTAGGCGTAGAGGGCTCCGTCAGTTGATCCTAGGATGTGTAAGGCTCCTCTCAAGTGCATTTTAGTCACAGAGTTCTCCATCAGTTGCTTCTCATCAGTTGTAGAACTCTCACTCATGTGTGTAATAGTTGTGGAGTACAATGTATTCTCATATCCAGTGATTGGAGAGTTGTATTTTCTATCTCCCCACACCGATCATAGAGGCGGAGGGTAATTATGACGATTCTATATGAGGATGTATTTCATTGAAATTTTGTGGGGGTTTTTTGCCTAGGGGAATAATTTTGGAACCAACAAATTCCCCCTTTTCATAATTGGAGTAGAAGAGAAACTAGGGTTGTATTGTCAAGTTACTTCTCCAAAATCATAGTATATCGCGAAGTTGAAACGTGAAGTAGGGAAGTAATGCATGGGTAGAGTGAAACAGAAATCACATTATGTGCCACTACGAATGGATATTGTATCCTACAATAGTAGGGTATGAACACCAGTTTTTTATCATTTTTAATTGAATTTCCACATGTTTTCTCTCGATTCATGAAGCTCTGCAAACTCCGTGATCCTGAATTGCGAATCCCAAATCCGCAGAACAATTTTGTGCAATGATACATATGAAGACACTACACCTTGATCATGAGATGCTTCGTGAAACACATTGGGTCTTGTAATACAAGACCACACTCATTATGAGTAGAGATCTGTGAGGGGGATTCTATACTGTACATTGTGACAAATAATTGTGATCGTACATCGCAAATTAGAAAAAAATTTATCCAATTTCTTAATAAGAAGAAATGGACAAACAATAAGTTTTCCAAGCATTCCTTTCTGAAGCATCCCTAGGAGATAAAATGGATGATAACTTAGGGATTGATGAATATTTTTGCAGCCACTCAGATCATAAATCCTAGAAGGAGTATCTGAAGAAGTTAAATAAGAACTATCCCCTATGTATGATAATATTCTTGAATGGCTTTGGTCTGAGGTATGAGGTCTTCTTCCCATGATTTGTTGTGGATGAACTAGACTACTAGTTTAGGGTCAGACGATTACTATGTTAGTAGTTCAAGGATGTTGATGCCCATATGTGGCTGGATCATACATTCGTAACTACCACTTTCTTATTCATCCACACACCAAATGTTGCTGGGAAGGAGTTTCAGGCTGATGTGACCCCTCTGCAATACCACTCTATCAAGATTGTAGATATTCAAAAAACATTTAATTGATGAACTGATGTGTTGGACCAACACAATGTTGGAAACTACACAGATGACTAGGACATGGCCTACTGGGAATGTGCAACAGGTGGGGAGTTCGGGGCGGATCTATGGCGAGTGGGCATATATGTGGTGGCATGGGGTTCTCAATTACATATCGACGAGCCGAATAGTGTGATGTCGAAGCTATTTAGTAGGTGGTCACCTAGGCCCAACACCTTCCATCTTCATCATATGGATGTCAAAATCTGTCTATGGGACATCCACATGATCTACATGATTCCGATTATAGGGGTTATGTATGATGAATTATCACAAATAGAAAATTTATGGTGAGTAACATAGTAGATTCCAAGGTTGGAAAAGGTGTTGATGGACCTGGTTCCTAGGGAGGACTAGAAATCCATAAGGGATGTGCATTTCATGATGTTTTTTAGGAGGATTCTGAATTTATTGACTGATAGAGGGTTTCTAGTGAGGCCTCTCACATTCCCAAAGGTGGACCAGTGCATCAAATAAAAATCATACTGGTCACTCATTGAGGACACCTAGTTGAAGACTCAAGGGATTAGCTCAAACCTAGGCATCAACTAGTTGTTAGGTTAGCTGCATTCATCTTGGTGTTCATCTGTGACTGTATGTATCTATTGTGAGGTACCAACATGGTCATATGGAAGAGATTGTCTATCATTGAATCCCTGAAAGTGAGTGGGAAATTGCAAAACAGAATGATCCATGTAATGGAAATCAAATACAAGAAATTCTCAAACATCAGTGAGGGGAGGAAGCCACTATAGGTGTGTGGGATGTTTCATTTATTTTTTGGATGGGTTGCGGTGGATGTTCGGGTTTATGAGTACCCAAAACTGTTTTCTACTCTATGTTTAAACTTCTATCCTACCATCCTAAATGTAGTGGGATGATTTATTGCCATGATGAGCTAAAAGAGCGTGTTAAACATAAAGTAGAATGTGGATGATTTTTTTTCCAGCCATTTCTTCTAAACAAAGGTGAGTTCATAGATGGCGGGCACAATACTGAATAGCATTAGTCATATCTTCTTGCATTTAGTGTGGAGTTTTGGTGGCATGGTTAGACCATGATCCCATATTCCATCTTGACAACCCATATATAGTTTGAATGAAATTTTGGTTCATGAAAAGGATGGCCTCAAAGGATTATTTGTGGGTGTGTCATGAGGATAACCCAAGAGTAGTGCCGATGATGTAGCTTATATTCATCCAGGAGGATTGGATGAAGAAAAATGAGAATCTTCTGGCTGATTCCACATTCGAACTGGTCATAGAATAATCTATGTACTCAGATTTTCCCTAACCATTGGAGATAATGAAGTGGATTTCCATCATGGACAATGATGTAGTGTCTTATCAACCTATAGTATAGGGTCAGAATACTATGGGAGTACGTGTTGGTGGTTGCATAGTGGTTGAGGTGAGGGGGGAACTATTCGAGGATGCACCAAGGGGTTAGCAGTAGCACCAACTGGACCGATGGTCCCAAATGAAGAAATTTAAGAAGGGAGGAGGGTCCGTAGATGGTTTCCTAGGATTCCCATTCATGATCCGAGGAAGCATAATGGACACATAAACATTCATTTTTATGTTTCCTTTATAATGGAATTGGACAACTAGATGGTCAACCTATAATATTTCAGTGTTATCTAGATCTAAGATCAAATCATCCTCTATAGAATGGAAATTTTATGTATTGGTCCTGACAAGACCGACTTTCTATTCACTTGGGATGAAGAGAAACTACATGTAACCATGCTAGTCGAAAACATTCATTCTCAAGGCACTATGCATTCAAGATGACCCGGGTGGAAGTAATGATGGGATAGAGATTCTTGCCTCAAACATTAGCTTCTGAGCTAAGGGAGTGCTTCCCATTAAATGAGAATTCTAGTAGATCATGGGGAGATGATATTGATGTGGAATTTCCTTTGGAAGATAGTGATTCTAAGACTTCATATTTTGGGATATTTCAACAGAGTTGTTGTTGTAACCTTCAAATGTTTATTTGGAAAAATTGGTATATTCGTGTAACCATAGATTATTAATTAACATCTATTATCTATATGCGATAATTAATGATGATATTCTCACCTACATTCCTATGGAGGCAGGTTTATCATCTATACCCTGGACGATGGTGGTTGACACAACACATACTTCTTTCGGGTCATCATCCATAATTTTCACTGAGCTAGACGGGTCAAAGGTTTTGATGACTCGAGTGTTCCCATTACCATTATTGTGGTAGGGACCAAAGGGCAATTACTCAAACTATGTATGAATTCCCAATAACTTTTTTGGTGAGTAAAACAGCACATTGAATCCAATATGTGAGGCACCACAACATGGGGTAATCTCTCTTCAAAGAGACCTAACATAGACTCTTCCAATGATATTTAAACCATATTATCTGTGACTGTACGTGATGTATTATCCACAACATCACCTAAAATGTTAGACAAACATTGGATAGAACTAAAATAAATGGAAATATAGTTCCTCCAACCTTGTTTCTCAACATTAGGGGAAGCCTCCAAAATAATTCAATTGAGATCTGTACATCTCTACCCACATCATTGCTGAAGTGTCAAATGGTGATGGGTCCACTCAGGGAACTAATCCACTGGGATCACAACTAATTCGACAATGTAGCATTGTTGGCTGATGTCATCAATGTGCTCTTAGATTTTCAGTTTTTCCACCCACCCATGAAGGAGATGGATGAGTGTAACCACTATATTTTGGCTAAAACACAATACACCATCCTAGGTTAGAGATTCCAAAATACTAATCCATATTGATGCAATGGTCCAGAACATCTCTATGAACTATTCCTCTAAAAGGATGTCACACATGATCCTCATCTCAGACTCGTGATCTAGCTCTTGGTTACCCTAGTCATTGTCTTGGGGGGGGGGTTGAGGAAATGGTTACAACACATAATAAGACCATAGTGATGTTAAAGTGGAAAGTGGAGAGTATGAAAAACAATCTGAAAATCAACCACATCTTAGGCTCTCTTCCGATGATTTCAAAAAATGAATGACAACACCTCGGTACAAAGGGATGTTAACCACTTCATCCTGCATTGGGGATGTAGTTTTTGGAGGTGGGTCACATTGTTTCATTCCTCTGTTGGACCCTATAACAACTCTATGTAATCACTGGTTAAGGTATATAATGATCCTATAAATTATAGGAAGGATTTCATAACTAGGTCTGGGAAGGTGGAAAAATCTCCCTCATATTGGATGTATATTTGTAGGGATATAAGAATTTTGTGGGCCTCACTTTCTGAAAGGATGAGTCTTCTAATCATTGTTCCTGCCTCGGCCCTAGATATAGAAGATCAGGGTGAGGGTTCCCACACACGATATAAAACAACCTTAGAATCATAATGGTAGATGAGTTTAATTGAGGATTAGAACATCCTATGATTCTTCCATTGGAATCATTAACCCTCCCATAAACCCCATGATGGTGTTTCAAGTCATGGATTTTTTATGATTGGAGGTCCTCCATGAAGATTGGTGCTAG
Organism: Viscum album; assembly: GCA_963277665.1. Lineage (NCBI taxonomy): Eukaryota > Viridiplantae > Streptophyta > Magnoliopsida > Santalales > Viscaceae > Viscum > Viscum album. Next base: position 221,336,167 of record OY728158.1, read on the forward strand.
ATTAGGGAGGACCTCCACCCACACTGGTTGGGATATGAGGATGGTCTTCATATTAGTTTTTTCTTATGTAGGGAGGACCTCCACTCTGATGAGGTAGGGTTTGAGGGGAACCAAGAAAAATGTTAAAGGGAACAGAAGTATGACCCTCGTGTTTGATATTACTAGAGTAGAGAGGGACTCTATTGGAGATAGTGAACACATGGGGAGGAACTCCATGGTGGGAATCCATAGTGGAGGGAGGACCTACGCATCATCTTTCCTCGTGGAAGTGGTACAAATAGATCCATTGTAATGGTTATGTTAGTCATGATAAGGATCTTTGTGTTCATCGTTGATGAAGCTGGGAGGACCTTTCCAATGGTGATTGCTGGGATGGGGAAAACCTCCAATAGAATCGATGACTACATGGGGAGAGCCTCCATGTATTTTAGTGAATAGGTATTAAAGATCATCACATTGATAACCTGGTAGGTAGGAGAATCTCTCATTATTAAGACCACGAGCACTGGGAGGTCCTCCGATCTAAGTGCTGATGATGTTAGGAGGGACTCTGCAAGAGTCATTGATGGTGGATTGTTTAGGTCCTCCAATATAAATGAAGGTGTGGGGTGGAAATCCACTTTTCTTGATACTAATATAGGGTGGACCTCTGTACTATAATCTATCATCATGGGATGAACTACGACGACTGCTGCTTACCCTGGTAAACACGAGGTGACCCTACCAATGATGAGAGTGGGTTGATGGCTCATGCTAGTGGTGGCTCAGGTCATCAATTTCGATGATAGTGGTGCCTGAGTGTGGGAATAATCTCGAGTTAGCTCTTTAAATTAATTTTGGGTCAACTGAACTGGACCTAGCTATGAAGGCCAAAGGAAAAAATTCTCTTTGGTTTGTAATACTCGCTGTCATTGTAGAGACTGTTATTTGGGATCCATCTTTGGAGGCTCCCTAGATGATGTCCTTGTCGTGTTGACATATCCTTCCATTAATTAATTAGTATAAATAAGTGATTCATATGTTCTCTATGGTGATAAAATCTCAAATCAATTTTATATAAGAGTGGGGAGGAGTGAATTCTTACATGTCCCTTGGGGATTTTTGTGTTGATGGGGCACTGAGGCCTCCATTTCTTGGTGGTCCGTGTCCCTTTTTGAAATATAATATTTAGAAGGGGAATTGTGTGTATAATTCATTGATTAGAAAAACTCAAACTCAGTTATTTCATGATTCGAGTGTATAGTGGAAGATAATTACTTATATAGCCTAAATTCATGTGGTACTAAAAGAGAGAAAAGATAGGATGAATTTTGTTTCTGTAGAACTGGAGTATATACTCTTTATATTGATCAGGGATGTGCAGTATGGAGATCTAGAGCGTTTATCCATACAATAAATACATGAAGTTTGGGAGACAACTTGAGACATTATAATATATGATAATGAGATAGTCCATATGGTAAATTGGGTATTTGTGTGTATGAGTATGTGAGGGGAAATCATGTGAAAATTTCATGCCTCAAAACGGGCAGTACTTTCTGGGGTTAAAAAAATGTATCGTGACCTATGATGACTGTTTTGATGGCTAGGCATGAAAAAGGTGATAATATGGTTAGTAAAAAGATGTTTCACCTACCAGTAGGTTAGGAAAGTGCATCAATGTCCTGGAGGTCTATTCTAGTTGTATACTATTCTGGAATGGAAGTGGGATGATGTGACTATGTATATCATGTAGTACATCCAATGACTCATAGGAAGAATGATGATTTTTTGGTTGTGGTGGATTGACTAACAAAGGTATCACATTTCATACATATTTGGGAAACCATTACTGTATAATAGTTGGGAGAAAAATATATATGGGTTGTTTTTCATTTTAATGTGCTTCCACATATTATATATTAATATTGTGATTCATACATTACTTCACACATATGGAAGGGATTATAGAAGGTGATGGGTACACTAGTTATGTTATGTACAACCCTCCAACCACAGACAGATGGGTAGTTGGAGCGTAAAATATAGGTGTTAGATTACATATTTTGAACATTTATGCTAGACATTGGATGTTCTTATTAGAATCACATGGATTTAGAGAATTTCACCTATAACAACAGTTATACAAAAGCTATAAAAATGGCACTCTATGATTCAGTTTAGGGAAACCCTTGTAGATCACCTCTATATTGGTTGGATATGGGCGAGTCAAAGTTGTTGGGACTGAGTCTCATTCAATAATCATCAGAGCAGGTCTAGTTGATTAAGAAACATATGGATAACATATCAGTGTAAGAAAAAAAAACATATTCTGATAGATGGAGACAACCCCTAGAGTTTACATAGGTTGATCATGCATTCCTACAAATGTCTCCATTATTTTTTTACCACATTATACGGAGGCAGGGAAAGTATGAACTGTGGTTTTTAGGACAGTTTGAGGTGTGAGAGAGAATTGGGTAGGTGTCATACAGATTATCCCATCAACAAAAAATTCATCACAATGTTTGATGTCTTGCTTTTGTCACATCTATGGTGGAATCATCCTGACCCTTATCATGTGAATGATATAGAGTCGATTGACCTCGATATAGATTCATCCTTTTAGAAGCATCCAATACTTGTGTTGGGTCATAATGAGAATGTGTTACAGGGAAATATTGTTTCATTAGTTCCTATGTTATGTGAACATGGAAGTGCTCACGAGGAATCATGGGAATGGAATGAATACATGAGGTATCAGTGGCCCAATATTTTTCGATTAAATCCTAGTGATGTTTGAGAGTACAGATCGAATACGAGTTGTTTTAATGTGGGGATGTTGTATGATACCATCCATTTCAAGAGCAATCTCTGGTGTTTTTTCATGCTCATTTTGTTGTTATAGTGTACCAATGGGTTGGTGTTTGACCAGGGGTGTGATTGGGTGATTTTTTTATAGAACATGGGTTGAACGGATGGTATGCCTAGTTTTCCCAAAGTTTTGAAAAACCGTGCAGACAGTGGCGGTGGACATAGTTGGTGGACAATTTTCCTTACCATGCGCCATCGAGCCCTATGGGCAATGGATGACCACACAGTTGGTGAATGATCTGGTCTAAATATGGTTCCAACCTAGTTAAACCATGCACAAATGGATGTATAATCAGAAAATTTGTTTTTAAACCACCTAAACCCAAATATACTCTCTAATTCATCCTAGTTTTATTGCTTGACAGTTTTGGGTGTATGGGCCATGTAAGGGCCCATAGCGGTTGCATGTCACTATATCAGTCACAGGTTACTATAGTGGTGGTGGGGGCACTATAGCGGTGGTGAGTACAATTTTTTATTGTAGCATGTGGGTACCGTAGCATTATTATTCACAGAATGCACCTTAACCAAAAAATTGGCCCTAAGGGCCATGTAATGGGATATATACTTATTAGTCCTTCAGGGGATGTAATGGGTCTCCATCTACCCAGTTAAAGAGTTATTTTATTTTCATTATTAATAAATGAGTCTTCGGCCCCAGCCATTACAAAAATTTGGGGTGATCTGAATGCCTTCCAGAGGGGTTCCAAGGAAATACCAATGACATTCATTGAGATCATAATCCTAAATTGAAGATATGTCCTTGTTACATTCTGTAAATTTCATCTCGTTGCTTCTCTCATTCATTATAATTATCTTTTCAAGACCATTTGAAGGAAGATATCCCACATTTTTTGGATCTAAATCTTTGTGATTATTCATATATCTAGAATTGTTGATCTATATCTATATTTTTGTTATCATGATTCTTTATTGTCTTAAATTTGGGTTTAGGGATTTAGATCTGATGATTGATCAACCAAGTTGAGCCACATGGATTTTCGGAATATTTGTTGGGATTACATCCATCAATAAACTGTGGTTGGTGGTCTAAATCAGACTCTTGTAGTCCTGATTTAGATATTCTTATGTGAGATTCTAATTTTCTATATTTTCATGCTGGTTTGTTTCTTTAATTAGAGTAATTATTAATGTGGAATTGACTTATTAATTTCATAGTGATTAATTTATAATTGAATGACGGAACAAATGAAGGGGGGTTTCCCAAATATATATTTTGGAGATATGTTATAGTTATGATATTGTAAATAAGATATTGTATTTATTTTGTTAATATAATTAATTGAGTGGAATAAAATATTAAATGATGTTTTTCTCTGTAATAAAATTCACTGTGAGAATTAAATATGTGTCACAATGTTGAAAATTATAATTAATTGTTAGCATTAATTATGATCAATAAGGTCGAACAGAGATAATTAATTATGATAATTAGTTATTTTCCATGATGATGATCAATGATAAATAATTTTGATATTTAATTATGACATGTTAAGATAAAATAGGGATAATTAATTGTGGAAAATTATTTTTGGAAAGAGAATTTTGTTGATTGATAGATTAATTAATTTATTAATTAATTTGTTATGTTATTAGTTAATTTTTGAGTTAAAAAATGGAAGATTAAATGTTTAATAGATCATTGGATAAGTCAAGTAAGGATGTGAATGATTATTTTGAATTAATGAGTGATTAAATTGATTAGTTTTTTGTGGTTCTATAAATTCTGTTTTTTACCAATTAGATGTTGGGATTTTGACCTTGAATTCCTCCTCGACAATTATCCATGCTTGAGAATATGGGGTGCTATGTATTACAACCCACACCAAATGACAAATGGATTGGTAGGCATGATGAAATACACCTAACTATATTGTATAGATATGTAGGTTTAACTACACCAAATGAATGAAAATAATCCATGAAGTTTCAACTGAGATTTATGGTGCTAGGCATGACGACCTACACCATTGATTAATGATAATAAATAATGATTAAAATGGTAAACATGAATTAAATTTTTCCTAATGTGTTGATTAAATATTTAATGACAATGTGATAACTATTAAATTTTTTAATTATCTTTATTGATTCCTAAAATGGAATGCACTATCATTTTATAGGACTCTTTTTATACAACATTGGTGGTGTCCTACTGAGTTGTACTCACACCCTATTCAGGCCTCATGATTGGAACCTGAGTTGACGTTTTAGTTATAGGACATGGAAAAGGAAATGATCTACGAGATGTGGCTATTTCGTATTTGAGCAAGGGAGAGGGAACCAGATGTGGTTCGGGAACCACATGGTAGTCATTGTGTGTCTACATTTATTTGCACTATAGTCACATGGATTATTCATTGTAGTTTCGTATTTTACCATTAATTTAGTATCGTTTTTTCCTATTTTGAATATCACATGACATTTTATGTTTTGATTATTTATATGCTTCTGCACATGGTTTTTTTGATTTTTTCCTCATGTTAGTGTTTTGATTATGATAAATAGGGTATAGTCTCTCAATGATAAACATATCAAACCCTCAATACTATTCATCACCCACTTTTGTACGGGGAAGAACACTTGACCACCTGTGGCCCATCGGCTCGTGAAACTGTTTAGTTTAATGGTGGTCGGTACATCCCAATATTTATGTTTAATTGGATTGATTAATGATCCTAAATCTAGTGGATGATTATAAAAAATTTAAAATGGCATGTTAAATTAATTGTTAAATTAATTTTGGAAATCTTCTGATAGAGTGTTCTGTAGGATTATTGATGTTAGAGCCATTGAAAAATGAATCATTTAATTGAATATAGAATAAGAATCTATTGTTAGATAAAGATAATGAATTTGTAGGGCCTGTGATTGCTGCATGATTGTACAGTCCATGATCCTTATGATTTGGATCCATGAGATCTTGTATTATGTGATGTTTTAATACCTCTATTTGGTTCTGGGTTCTCATTTATGTGTTTGTTTTTAATTTTATTAATGTGCGTTACATATGTGTCTTTTCATATTTGGTACAAGAATGTTCAGATGTTATGTTATCTTGGGATGGATGAGCCTGTTTGAGTGTTGTGGGATTCTATTAGGGAGTCCTGGGTTTTATGGTATATGTTGATACTTATCGTGGAGAGATTCAACGATTTATGGATGTGGTTTCGGGGAGGACACCAGATATGATCTAACTGGTTGAATATGAGTTTACTCAATGATATAAATGTTTTTTTCCTATTGAATCTATTGTGGATTTATATATATCACATCCCCCACAACATGACGTAGAAGGTTTCAGTTACTCTTCTTCTTGAGGTGGTGAAGAGGGGTGATGTATGCCTTGTGAATTCATGATTACTTTATTATGGTTGAATGAGTCTATGTTCATGTTATGGATTGAAAAGACTCAAAAATTAGATCATCTACTCAACGTGTTGATACCATTGTATTATGTAGCATAGAATGTATTCATGAATACATGGAAATATGGAATGTGAATATTTTTAATGAAATGAATAAACATATAACCCATGGGGTTGGATATTACTGTGATGCAATGTGGAGGATGTAATTCAACGAAGTCATCCACTCGGTTTTCTAATACATGGAGTTTATTGACCTTTATTGTGATACTAATCAAATGGAATTTAGAAATGATAAAGGTAAATTAATGATTATTGAATTAATTATCATATATTGAAATTGATTAAATGGATAACATAATTTAATGTAACCATTTAAATGGTTATGTGATTATAGCATATCTAGTCATAGTAGTTCCAACCGGAAGTGCGGGAGATGTTAGATATAATTGGGACTATGACCTGGTTATGCCCATAGTGGGTTGGTGAGATTTATTATTTCTTTTAATTATCTATTTCTATATTGTACATGAGATTTTTAGTTTTGGAAATTTTCACACTAGGGATTCTAATACCTAGGGGGGGTTTCCCTCACACCCTTTGGGAGAATAGATGGCAGACTACCCCCTTTGTTCCCACATTCATCGCATGGTAGTTACATGTGCTGGTATGCTAAATGGTTATTTTTTCCATTTTTGTATTAATTGGCTTGTAATGTATTTTTGTTATTTTACAGACATATATTGTTAATATATTTAATTATGGGATACTATACGTAAAATGTGTATGGGCAATGATTACATGAGTATCCTTACTCCGTGCATGTGATGTAAAGGATTGATGTATAATGCCTGATGTATGATAATAATTATGCGGGATATGGTGGATCACAAAAATTCATCTATAATTTGGTTACATGGACATGGTAGGGTGATACACAAGGTGCATGTTGACACACAAAGTGTGTGCTGTGGTGATTCACACTGGTGTTTGCGGGGTATACTTTTTGGAGAGAGATACTTATGACGTGTGACGTTGGGGAAAAGAAAAAAACTAGAGGTTAAGTAAAAGTTGGTTACCCTTAATATTCATTATTATATTATATTCCCTTGTATGTGATATATAGTTAGAGTATCAATAGTGAGGCTTGGAACATAGTATACCTATTCAGGTTATGAGTTAGTTTCACTTGTACATAACTGTGCTTTAGAAATAATTCATTACCTTTTATTTCAGAGCCTCTTAGTAGGATATTTATGAGTATACTATTATACTAAGCCAACAGATATATAAATATTATTCAGGTCATTTGTTCTTGTTTGGATATCAAGCTAGTTAATACAAACTTGTGGGTTAGAGGAGAATATTGGGATTCATGGTCACTATCATCATTACTTTGTTATGGTTATTTCATTTGGCATTTTAGTTTTAGTAGTTTTTATAAGAAAATATAGTTATGTATATATATTTATTTTATACTATAGTCTGAGTATGAGTTGTTTGTTGTGCATATTATCAATCTCTTATGAATATTTTCTCTTAGAGTGTAATTCGTCTATCATGTGTGGTTAAAATACCTGTAGTTCCAGTCACCATCTTGGGGCCCAATAGAGGTGTGACTTAGGATTCATGATCCCTCTTCTCCCATTCCAACCTAGGATGAGTTCAATATTAGGGGAGGGGTACATGACAATAGTCATCAAATCGTTCAACTAGACAACATGGTGTAGAATTATTTTCCAACATAATCAATATCAAGAATACTTATAGAGCTCATAGAAGATGAACATGTCTTACTCTTTTCATATAATAAAATCAAATGTAAAAAAAATTATTATTATTTTATTTCATTTCTAAAATATTATTTGTTAATTTTAAATCCAATAAAATAGCTTATTTGTATTATAATAAAGATTTAACAGTACTTTTTAATAATCATAGACAAATCCATTCATAAATTCTAGATTATTGAATCGGAAAAAACATCCTCAACATACATTTATACTAAAAATATATATGAAGATGAATTTTTTATAAATAATGTATGATCATCAATTATGAACCAAAAAAAATTGATAAAGGAAAATTTATTAATGTCCCAAACCATTATCGTGGATCATTGGATTCCATATAGAGCATCAATATACATAAAAAATGAATTTTGAAAGTGAGGTTCCTCAATAGTAGGGGTTGTTTAGCCTAAAATTACTTTAACATAAACATAATTAAAAAAGAAAATTTATCATTTACTTGATCTAATATAACATTAATATATTAATAATTTTATAGATTTAAATGTTATTTTAACTAATCTATATATAGGGGAATGTTTCTATCCAAACATTATTTATTCATATTTATTATAACCTTTTGCAAATACACTTTCATTATATCAAGTGATTACACCATGAACATCATGCTTGAATATAAATAACAATTTGGGTTTGACAATAGGATAATCATAGTGTCAATAAACTAATTCCTATACTTTTACATTTTTATTTAATTTAACTATTCTTCTATATCTAAAAAAACTAATTGGATAAATTCCATTCTATGTTTTAATGTTCTGTCAGGGGTAAAAAGGATGAAAATTTAATCGGTATCACTGTATATATTATAGTCATAACTCCTTCATCCAATATTTCTATAAATAATTCTATATTATAATATATAATATTACTATCTATAAATATATTACTCTATCTACTTTAATTGCATGAAATGATGCGTGATTTAGTTTAAGATAATCTTGTCCAAAATCATCATCCTTATTACTATAAAATAGTGTTTTGGATCTCATGTACATAATATAATATCATAGCACCTTAGTTTGGTCTATTATGGGATCACAATGATAAAATTCATAGAAAAAAACATGAGATGATACTTCAAAAATAATAATTTTTTGATGAATACACTATATGATTTGGAAGATGTACTATAACCAATGAATATTCCTTCCTCATAATTTGGATAATTTTTTTCAAAGATTTTCATTGATTATCATGATGTATTATAGGAATCCAAATAATATAATTTATCTTATCTTTGGTTTTATTTTATTACACTAATCATATGATGTTTATTTTTTGTTATACATAAATTAAACCCTATTAATGATGTAACATAATGTTTTCAGTTATTCTTCCCAAAATGTGTGGGATTGTTATATTCACAAAACATAGTTCTAGAAATTTATTGGAATGTATTATTCTTCTGTTCAATAAAACCATTCTATTTAGCTATGTAGGGGCTAGATAAATTTTCACATGTCCTTTGAGCTTATTAATATTAAATAAATTCATTTTTATAACATTCTCATCAAATATACAATGTCATAGTCACAAATTTGACATCATAATCATCTTTCTCAGGGGTATATAAATTATATATATATATATAATTCTTCAATTTTATGCCATAAAATGATAAACAGTGTAAATATTTAAGAATTATTAAAAATACTTACAAAATGGATTTTCTAGATAGAATTACAGGATTACTAGGTTTAAAACATCAATATGGATATGATCTAGAGGTTTGGATTCAACAACATGATTTTAAATTTTAAATTTTTTACTTGTGATTCCTTACCAATTAATATAAATCACATAAATTTTTATATAATTTAGTGACATGAATATTTGAAATTAAATGTATTTCAAAAAACATTCTCAATGAGTGAATATTAAAGTGTTAATACATTCAATTCCGAACCCATAATTATTCAAATACTTCATTAATTTTTCTTTTAATTTTATCTATGTACGGAATTAAAATATAATGTAGTCACCTGATATGTTCTATGTTTTTTAAATATTAGATAGTTATATTTTAAAACTAAAAATCCTTTAATTTGAAAACAAACTAAATATTGATCATAAAAATTTGTTAAGTATATATTAGGTTGGTCATCATGCATTTAACATAATGAGATTTATTGTTGAGAATTGATATAGGATTTATAAATCATCCAATAAGAACAATTTTTCCTTTTTCATTATCACAAGATGTGACATAGCCTCTATCTATCATGGAGAGTGAATGTAAGTTAGAGATATCCACTAGTATGTTTTGGAATACTACTATCTATAAATTATTTTTCATTATTGTCCATGAGTGTTTTTTCCTATAATTAAAAATAAAACAGCATATTTTTTTGAAACCTAATTTTCTTGGGAAAAAATATTTCTTTTTAAATAAATAGGGATCTAAATCACTTTTGTTTTCAAGACACCATAGAAAAAAATTTCAAATTTTTTTTTCTAATAAACCAATTTTTTCCAAAAAATCAATGATTTCATAGAATAAAGATCATAACATAATTCCATGTTTCTCCAAAATAAAATTTGATTTATTTATAATGGATTTTTCAGAACAAGATAAAATTGTTCTTATAATGATTATACTATTATAATTGGATTAATATTCCACAATTTAATTTTTATCTTGGTTATGAAATATTATTCTTTGTTATAATTATTTCCATTAGTAAAAACAAAAATAGAAACCTTAATGTATTGGACGTCATTAAATACATTCCTTATTATCTTAACTTGATAAATATAAAAGAAGATTATATCTAAATATTTAATTTTTAAATATTTCTATTTCTATTTAGGGCCCCTATTAATTAACCATTTTTAGGATGAGGTTTAGAGATATTTTTCTTCATTTTGTAAGATCTCATAAATATTTTTTTTTAAAATTATACAATTAATATTTAATTATTCTTATGAGAAATTTTAATTTAATGACTCATTACCATGAGTAATTGAGTTTTTATAAAGTTTCTCATATGAATGTTCCATAAAACATATATTGTCCCTTTCATTATGAACATATTCTATTGATTTAGCAGAAGTACATCAATGAGAATATTGATAATCACAATATGTGTCTACGATAGATTTCTTATATTTCATCTTATAAACTCATTATTGATGTTTTTCCTCTCGATTTATTGATCATAATTATGAAATAAAAAATCAATGGTGATATATCATTTTTTTTATACATAGAACATATTAATTTTTATGATTTATAACAATGAATTATGTTTTTTCCAGTATTTTGAAACCCCTTATCATGTTAATTATTTCCGAACAATCAATAAAACATATTCAATCCATAATTTAAACCTGAATAACACTATAAAACTAATTATTCTATTGTTCTATTGATATATGTTTCTCTTTTATTTATATTATCCCTATAATTATAAACATTCAATGAAATATTTTACTTCTTATACTTTTTATATTCTATAGATTTATATTCCATTTATTCATTATGAAATATACATGTTCCAAAGAGGACATCTTATTTTGAAGTTAGTTAGATATATTGATACTCATATTATTGTAGGGATAATACTCCACATGGGTTGTAATACATGTTGAACATTCAATTCTTTCTTAATATCATTGTTAGGTGTTCCTATATCATCCACATTATTCACAATCACAGTGAGTAATAAATTAAATGGAGTAATTTTTGATCCATTAGAGTTTTTTATAATTAAAAAATGGAGATTGGTGGTATCATAACTATGTTCCTTCACATTGTCACTAAATTCATTAGTAATTTCTATATTAGTCTATATTTTATGTTTTATTTTAAATTACGAAACACCGTTGAAGTCAATTGGTCGAAATCGATATATTAATTAATTGATATACTTATAATTAATATTATATTAGGATTCTATTGTAGGATCCCACATTTTACATTTTTTATTACATTATAGGTATTTTCCCCTTTGTGATAATATTTTAGAAAAAAATAAATTAAATAGATGGTCATGCATGCCTTTCATTAACCATAATAATATCCATTAATGTAAATATATATAAAAATTAATAGTCCATTTCATTTATGAGCCAAAGAATACATTTGATATAATATGATCGAAATTCATCCTCATAAATCTGTAAACTCATGACCCAATAACATTGAATAAAATATTTTTTCTAAATAATAAATAACATAAAATAGAATAGGGGTGAATTGAGATCCAAAAATAATCACTCAGGTAAATCCAACTCCTCAATATATTAATGTTCATGTGATTTACTTAAAGAAATTAGGTATATGAAATTTAAAGTCCTAATGGATTGATATTGAACACAATATAATTATAGTTGTTTGGGTAATAAAAATATCCTAGTTTACTCCAGAGACAAACTACTCAATTATTTTGCTGATATTAAATGTAAGAACTCATTCCTAGGGGATCGCAGTTGTGTTCAACAAAATATTTCTTATCAAAAGGGTATAACTATGTTCTCCCAGGATCCTCGTTTACATGTCTAGTCAATAAAAATAATTCTATCTCTTATAATGAGTGTAAAAAAATAATAATATGAAAATTCATATGAATAAAAATTGTAGTACACAATTGCATGAGTTAACTGAATTTACTTGAAGATACATTATGATAATATTGTGTTATTCAATTTATTTCACTAAATGATAATCATTGAAACTAATAAATGTTTAAGCACACTATTAATGTGTTTTTATAAGTAGTATTAAATATATATATGATCATAGTCAGTATTATAACATTATACCTAGGACTATGTCGGCCATTGTGTGTCACTCTATCAGGTATAACCATGCATTGGATAACCATTCCTTTAATATATTCTAATTTATTTTTAAAATAATAATTTGAAACATTAATTATGGTAGAATTGATAATCCATGATAAGAACTTTTATTAATGGCCTGTATCTATTATTACAAAATATAGAAAAAACATCTGCAAAATCCTTCTCATTATTCATCCCCTTTATTGGATCATTCAAATCAGTGAAATATTTCATTTATATCAAATACAATTTTCCTAAAAATTAAAATTAATTCTACAATATTTCTTTTAAAATAATGAAATGTAAAATCCACAATATAATCATATAATTTTGTATTCCACATAGATCTTCATATTTTTTAAAACTAATATGAATATTCACCTAAGATAAATCTCTGAAGTACATCATATTAGAAATCATATCAATTAATTAATCTTTAAATAAGATTAAATGAATTAAATAAAACATAGGAATATTTTTCAAAATCAGATAAATATGTTTCTAATGTTTGATACATAACATTAAGAATTGTTTTTGATTCTCATATGATATCATTTTATGTATAACCCTCTCATAAGATAACAAATTTTCATTTCTGAACACCGACTGAACTATCTGATTTAGAAAAATAAAGTGGTTGGTTTTTTTCTCTTCATACAATATTATCTAAAGCAATTTAAAAAAAACCCTACATAGAGGTTTATGATTTTCTACTAAGTGGGTATTTTTTGATTATCGTAAGATAAAATGATTATCTATATATTTAATACTATTGAAATTTTTATTATAAACACATAAATTCATAGTAATGAAAATTTCATTGATAAAATTAATATCTGAAATAGGTATGAAAAACACATTAGAATAAAAAATGGACTTTTTTCATCCTGATATCAAATAAAAAATTGAATATTTTAGAATAGCATAATTCATTCCAATAGTATATATAAATATGTATCCATTCTGAAATATAGATATATTGTTGTTAAGAAATAATATTCATGAATTTAATTGATTAATCGGTGTGTGAGGATTATATTGGACAAGTAGTGGTAGGTTTGTTTGAGAATATTATATCCCCATGAAGAATATATTTGTCTCATTATACAAATATGTTGAGAAACTAAAATTGGAATTTAATTATAGATTTGAAATATATTCTTAGTGTTCATGATTATAGAAGTTTCTTGATTCTTGAAATCAAGATGACTAATAAAATATCATATTCTTATTTAAAAATTTATATATTATTATATTCAATGATAGTTTTTAATTCATTTTTTCACTAGATTCATTTCATTATCATTTCATTTCATAGGTGTCATGTGTTTTTAGTTATATATCTGGACATATTAATTATTCATTGTCTAACATTGATAGTAAAATTATTTATTTAATGGATTTTATGATCACTTATTTCCCTTCCAATATTGATTATGTCCTATTTTTTGTAGATATAACTGACTCTATTTATTCCATATTGACCAATTTGTTAATAAAGTATTTATTTTCTGTAGTATCTGAAGAAGAAAACATTCAAAGAGTTCTTGGATGTCTAATTTTTTAAATTAATAAGTTTAACAATCTACAACATATTCAAAATATGTATCATGTATGTTTCTAGATCTCCAAAAAAATTAATAGATATTCCCTTTAAGATTTTAACCCTTGTAATAATAACTGTGTAATTTTGTAGACACATTATATGGGATACTAGAGTCAGGTTTGTAAAATTTTAAATTAGTTGAAATTTAAAAAACCATCAGAAATAGAATAATTAATGTATATTTTATGTAAAATAAATATATAAATTTTTAGATCCCTGACATCCAATCCATTTAAATTGGAAAAAAAATTACGTTGAAGGATTTAGTGTGTCGTCCATAATATTTTTGGGATATGTGATTCATTCCAAAAGTGATTCATTTCAATTATTTTGAAATATCTAATTTTCAAATGGTGACTCATCCTAGCAGTGACCAATATGGCAATGAATTTTGTATTGATTCATTTTTTGGTGGTAACTCATTTAAAGGGGATTCATTTGGGATTTGACTTTTATGGTGGTTACTTGTCTGGTGGTGACTCCTCTGGGTGATGAATCATCAGAAAATGTCTCATGTGTCAGTGAATCTTATGGCGGTTACTCATTTGGTAGTGACACCTCCTTGTAATGATTATTCTAGAAGTGACTCATATGGGAATGACTCATCATAACAGTGAATTATTTAACGATGAATCATTTTATGGTGACTAATCATGGAAGTGACACATCTAGTAATGACTCATCTGGAAGTGACTCCTATAGTGTTGACTCATCCTAGTGGTGACTAATATCAATATAGTTTTCAATTTTCTCAATAATATTAATATTTTTATTATTTTGACATTCGATCAATATTTTTGAAAAAAAATGTGTTTAATAACATAATCAAGGATTTTTAAGGCAGTTTCAAAATGGATCGGTAATATCATTAATTTTCATAAAATGAGAAAGCATTATAAATAATTATGATATTTGTCTTGATGTGATCCATTTTAATGTCAATTCAAAACCCTATATAATCATGATTATTTGGTATAAAATCATTCTAAATAAAATATCATTCCTTCCCTCTTTAGGGTTGTATTTCTCTTGAGACTAAATGTATCAAGTCATTCTTAATTGGAGTTGAGTAACCTAATTTTGACATTTAGATCCTGTTTTCCCCGGAGGGTTTCCTACAGATTGCACATCTTTATTTTTAGTACAACAAGGTTGTGTCTATCATATTTAATCCATGTATTATTTCCTTCATATTAATTAATTGTGTATCATGATGGATGGGTATATCAATTTTAATCGATGTAGATATAGTTGTTTCTAAAGTATAAAATATATTATAATTTTAATAAAACAAATACAGAGGGGTATGGGAATGTGATGTTTTATCTTACAAATTTATTTATATTTATTGATGTTATGAATTGAATGGGTTACTTTAAATACTAAAAATAATGGTCATTTTTTGTCCTTTCTTGTTCATTTGTCTTCTGAAATATAGTATTCATGGTACTTTGGTTCTAAAAAACACATAAAATGCAATTTCATAACCCGCTACATTAATTTAATATAATGATACCCCAAGATCAAACATTATATACAATGAAACTATTAATTAATAACATGAATTTGAATAATAGATACCATGATAAAACTATAATTATTATTTATTATGGTGTCTGATATGACATGTGTGGGTGACAACTGATGAGATATGGTTGTGGACCGTGGTTATGATGGTCTTGATGTAGTTTTGTAATGGGACTATAGTAGAATATTGATTCGGACTTGAATATAGGGATTATCATTCACTATAAATCTTATTTTTTATTATGTAATGATTGCCTCCCAATTTGTATAGTGAGATAAATGAATATTCAAAATGAACAAGAATTATTACATGAAAATGACGAAAATAAATAATTTAACCCATACATTAATGACGTGATTCATGTATAAATCAATCTACATGGATAATGAAATCTATAGAAAATGTAGATTCCATAAAATGTAATAATTATAGTTTGATATTGAAATATAAATTATGGATTTTAATTTCATTTATGGTGTTATTAATTAAGAGTTTAAAATAATGTTGGGAATTCATTTGTGGGTGTGTATTTTTTGAAAAACCATAAGTTTGGCTTGCTTGATTTTGATCTATATAGTTGTTTACACTATATATTATTTTTTTCTATATACACACCCCACCCATATCATGTACCAAGGGTTGACATCATCTTATTAATGTGGGAGGGTTTCATTCTGAACATCCAAAAGGGTTGATGGATGGATGGCCCCCTACTCATCCCCACTCCCTCCTCTAGCAGATAATGGAACAAGTGTCATTGGGTGATTTGTAATTTTTGGTCCTTGGTGTCTTCTAGGTGAGATGTTTTGTGATGTCACATGTGTATTTAGGATGAAGAGTTCTTTAATGACCCATCTGTGTTTGGCCAGTATGTGTTGTGTTTTGATGACACATTTGTGTGCCGGTGGGATGAGATATGTTTTTTGGCCAAGTTGTGTGTTGGAGGGTTGTAATAAGATATATATGTAAGAGGTGGGAGTTCCTGTGTGTTTGGTCTTGTGGTGTAAGAGGGATTGACTAGTAGAAAACATTAAAAGGGTACCCGATTATCGATGAGATTTATATTTTATTATATGACATCAATGCGTTATTTGGTTAGTGAGCCTTAGTGAGGCTGGGGTAGTGGTAAGTCTACCTGTTACGAGATGTTTGGTTTTTTTTGTTTTCTCAATGGTGAATTAGTATACTCATTCCACATTTTTATGACAGTCGTTGGGTTTCCTATTATTTATTCATGTTTGCTTACCCTATGTTTATAAATATCATTTTTCATGTTTCATAAAGGATTATGTAATCCTTTCTAGGCATTAATAGCTCAGACATTTGGATAGTTTCTATTTTTCTACTCTAGGTAAATTATGACTATTTACATTGGAGAAATATATTTTTATTGGTTTTATTTATACATGAATTGTCGGATGAATTTTGGTATTCTCATATATATTTCATGGTGTTTATTTTGGATGATTCATTCTATTTCCTAACATAGTTGAGTGATTTTAAGACCATTTGTGTGATTCGACATCTCATGGTCTAATTGAGGTGGGAATAATTGATTATTATCTCTCTCTCTATCCCTTTATATTTTTATATTTGGAAGCACAAGGTAGTTAAAAAGTGGATAATAGGTGATGGTTGATCGGTATGATTGAGATAGGATTAAGTCATTATGATGTTTGCATGGGTTGGAATCGAAATAATGTGAGATGTCATTGGTGTGTAACATCGTTTACGAAGACCGAATATGATATGTGTTTTTAGTGCCCCCCATGATATAGTGCATAGACAATGAGAATATTTAATGATCATGTGAGATGGAATTTAATATAGGATAGAGACCTAGGAGAAGTGCATGAATCCTGATGAATTGGGTTCTCATGTAATTGATTTGTTTTGGGAAATTTTAAATGCATACAATTAATTAATTTCTTTAAAGATAATTATATTTTTTCTCATAATGAGAATTCATAATACCATGATTAATAATTCCTTATTTATCATATAGTTATGTATCCTTTTCAATGTATATTTTTGGAGCATGTAATGGATGTTTAGAAGGATTACCCGATTGAGCGAAGGAGGGTCGATCTGGCAGAAGATGAGGATCAGTGGTAGTGGATCTTGTTATTTTCATGGAAGGGTTTGTTACAGTATAATTGTAGTGTTTATAATATGGAAGGAAAGAGTTCTCTATATTATCCAGATTACTCCTGTTTTTTATCCAAGAAATGACAGAGTACATGGTCCGTTTTGGAAATTAGTCAAATGGAATGAGTTCTGTGTCAGGGTTGGCCATTATTCCATGGTGAGATGAGGTAGGAAAATGATTCATGTGTCATCATCTTGATGGTGTTTTGTGAAAAGGTCATAGAATCAACAATTAAGACTAAGACAAGGCATGAACTACTCTCCCTTCCACAGGGGTGTATGCCTTTGTAGGTTGTTTGGATTAAAATCACAGACCTTTTGCTCTTCCATAATATTTTTTCCTTGGTGAGGAGTCCTTAGAAAATTGTCTATTGGAGGCACATCTCCCATTGATCTAGTATGTAGTTACACTTTTTATATCTATAATATACCTATATGATTTGAATAAGGATGGGGTGATCCACAATATACACTATTGAGGTGGTGTTTAGTTATAGGGAAACTGACGTGGTTCTATAGGGACTGGTTTTATTGGTGGAAGTCCTTGAGTTATTGGGACTTCTAATTTTTAATCATTTTGTAGCCGACCATGGTGTATTCTTTTTAAAAATTTTGTTTTATATGTCATTTTATTGGTCATGGTATTGATGGGTTTATTTTTTTTCTTACGACCATCTTCAGGACTAGTGCCATGTGGATTCCCAAGCTATTTCTAGCTAAGGTGTATATGTTTAGCATTAACCATATTATTAGTAACTAGAAATGCTACTCCAACTACCAAGGTAGTAAGATTATTGTCAATCTAAGTAATATGAGGGATGTATAGGATGCTCTTATGATATTCCATTACCCATGGGTCCTCAAAACGAGTAGGTTTATGAAGGTGGTTTTTAGGGTAGATTTAGGGGATTTGGGAATGGTCATTAGAATGCAGAAAAGGAAGCCAGAACATATGAACCATAGATAACTATATGTACAAATAGATTATTGGGTAACCTTGTTTGTAAAATTTTTTATTTAATATATTATAACTGTTTTTTTCAACCTATCTATTTTGTTTTGCTAATATTACCTTTGTGATACCTTTTAATCCCCTTGTATTGGCCACAACAATAGGAGGAAATACCAACTTTATTGGTTTTTTTCTAGGATGTTCAGTTCTGATTGGGAAACATCTATCATTTTTAGGACATTAATTTTCTTTAGATACGGAAATATGATGTCATAATTGGAATTTCTATGTTGCATAATATGCATGTTTTTATTGAATTCGTTCAAAGAAGAATCATGTTCTCTGAGGTGGAAGACCACTGGGATTCTTTTTTTTTGAAAGATAATTTTTCTAGTTGGAAAATTACATATGGATCTGTATATTTAATTATTGTATGAGATTTCTATAGTGCGAGTGGGTTATATGTTTGAGAAGGATCGTAGGATTCTTAGAGAAATCCAATATTGTTTCCCTAAAAGGGGTTTTTCACAATCTCACGATGTGATGTTGAGTTTTGGATATAGTTACATCCCTTCACTACTCCAATACTAATGCATCTAAAATTAATGTCACCTCTAGAGTTATAATAGTTGAGGATTCAAATTGATGATATGATAATGAAAGTTTTCGTCTCGGCTAATTTGTCATCATAAGGTGATCTAGTGTTGTTTACAAAGAAGGAAGATGATTTATTGATGCTATCTAGATACTACCAAAGGTTGAATTATGTGATGGTTAAAAACTATTACCCAATTCCAATGATAAAAGATCATATAAACTATTTATGTAAGTCATTTATGTTTTCAATAATTGACTTGCTTCTTGGATATAAACAGTTAAGTGTGATGATTGGGGACATCCTGATGTCTGCTTTCAGATGCAGGAAAGGAAACATAAAATATATAATTATGTATTTGGGTTTTAAAAACACACCATTTGTGTTCATTAGGATCAGGAAATCCATGTTTTTTGAGATCCTGGGATTTTTTATAAATATATTAATTGATGATATCATAATATAATCAAACTCATATGTGGAGCATGTTATTAATCTCAACGATATCTGGTAGGCTCTGAGACACCACCAACTCTATGTAATGTTGACTAAGTGTATGTACTAGACATAAGAGTTCATTTTACTCAGACATTTGTGTCTTAGAAGGATACGATATTTTAGCCAACAAATTTTTATGTTGTTTATTCTTGGTAAGAACCCGTGAATGTGGTAAAGGATCATAGTTTTCATTGTATATAAGGAAAGTATTGATGATTTGTTCCCAATTTCTCTTGAGATGGATCCCTATTGATAACATTACCAAAAAAGACGAAGAATTATGATATAAATATTAAATCTATATAGTATTATTTTAGATAAAGGGGAAATTTTCTTATGCTATAGTGCACCCATTTCTTGAGGAAGGGGAAATGCTTTAGGTGTTATTTGACACCAATTATATCAGTTTGGGATGTGCCTCGAATGGGAATAGGGATTTGAAAATCAATATGGTTCTAGTATTTTATGTCCTCACAAATTTAACTATGCTACTCATGATCTATATACAACAATAGTTGGGTTTGTGATGTAGTTGTGATGATATTTCAACATTTGGGACACTTTGTGTTCATATTAGTTCAAAAGAGTTTGTGGTATAACATTTAATAGTGTGACCTGAATCTATGATAGTGATGGATGATGGATTTCTATCACGATAATGATTTTGAGGAATCCAACACATATATTAGTGTAAATGTTGTGGTTGATGATTGGTGTAAAAAATTTTGGAATGATTTTGTTTTAGAGTATGCATATTCATTGAGAGCGATGTAGGAATTATAAGCCCCAAACATAGGTGCTATGGTTGATAGTGGAAGAGGATTATTATTTTCATATTATGGATTAGCTATCCTATATATAGTTGTTTGAATTTTCTATAGTGATTATAAATAGAGTTAGAGGTGTTTCATAGTAATGTTTTCCATGAAAATTCTCCGAAGGGGTGGTTAGAGGAATGTTAGAACTAGTTTATGTTTGAAAGAATGGTGATTGATCTGATTGTTATGCATATGTGAATTTTTTTATGATTTTCAAATCATTACTTCTGTGGGACACACAAAAATTTCTAAGATGGACTAATGATTGAGGATATAGTTTGTGTGTCCCTAGTTGATGCGAGTAGTGGTGGAGTTTTTAGCATGATCCTAGTTTTCTAGTGGGTAAAGGTTGAGAATTTCTTCCTTCTATTTGGTTACATCTACAAGATATCCCATTGTGAAAATGGAAATATATATTGAATGATTTCTTCAATGGGTTACCCAGTGCTCTGGGAGGTATTGATGTTATCTGGGTGATCACAGATCTATTGAATAAATCATCCCACTTATTGTCGAACAATGAGTCTATGAAAGTGGAATATTGGTCTAAGAGTCATGTGAATGAGCTAGTACTAAGCACAATAGACAAAGATTAGACGGTCTGGGTGAAGTTAAAATATGGAAAATACTGGAATAATTCTAATGAAGATCTCTAAAGGATTCCCCTTGTGTTCATGGATTGATACCACATGTTTTTAAGGATTCCAATTCAATTTGGAGGAATAGATATAATAAGGGTAGTAACTCCCACCCTGATTTGATAGAGATTTCGAGGTGTTGGGGTGAGTTGTTAAGGTTGAATATTTGTTTGAAGATCTACCATGATTATGAATGTTTTATGATGTCTGTTTCTGATGCTTTCATCGGGGCACACACTTCCATCATGCAGAGGACGCATTGCTGTTACCCTGCATTCCCACATTCCAAAGGTGGGTGGCATATGCTCTGTATTCAGGGATGTCTTCTCCATGATTGAAACGAGATGATGGAAAGTCAGTTATTCCTTCCATGGATTCCTCCTCAGAGCTCATCACCTAGTCTAGGTCTCCCACATAAATTTAAAATGTAATTCATGAAGCTCTTCCCGGTGTCAGATCTTCATGGACACCAGTTAATTACGCCGCATCTTCCAGGACCTTCCATGGCATCCAGTCAGGGAAGAAACCTTTGGTTAAGAGAGTAGTAATGTTTAGGCATAAATGGGGTGTCTTGATGCTAGGGATTGGCATGTCTGCCTTCTATCCCTTATAATAGGGCTTCTCAAGGGCACAAAAGCACGAGATATCCCACATCAAATGTGGGGAATTGTATGCCATTGGCAGGTATCTAAAGTTTTCCTCAGCATCCCATGTTTTTCATAGGGTATTCCACATATTTAATGTCCAGCAGAGATGGATCGTACTGATCTGAACACTAGATAGAGCGGACCAGACTGAAGAACCCCTAGAGGGTACACCTATGTTGGGGCTAGTAAGTGGGTGGCTTCCCGAATGCTCCGATGTGGAATGGGCAATGAAGTTGCATGATCCCACCGGGATGTGGCGGCCTGGTTAAGAATCAGGATGGATGGTGACATTGGGTATGGGTCTTGAAGAGCCTTCCAACATATCCCCATGGAATGGAATCAATGTCTGCGTAGTTCTATGATACGACATGACACCTAAAGAGGCGACCCGTGAGAATGAACATATGGATAAGACCCAGAGGAATTGGATCCTCTGGTTTAGGTCATGTGCTTCCCGAGACATGAGGTCTTGAGGGAAAGATCAGGATGAGACATGAGTGATGGGATTGAGCCTCATGGAGGCTTTTATGTATCCCCATGGTAGGGAATCAAAGTCTTCATAGTTCAGGTGGTGAATACATTTTTGTGTCATGATCGATGGGTATGGGGGCATACACTTTGAGGCGGCCCGTGGTGTTGGTGAACTGACATGAATGGAGTAATAACAACTGGGTGGTGGGCATGAATCTCATGGAGGCTTCCTACGTACCATGCCTTAGCATAGATCAAAGTCCCCATAGTTTGGGATGGAATGCAGTTTAATAACATGCGGGAAGGGGGAATTCTGGGCTTACACTCGGAGGTGGCCTAATTTTGGAGTCGGTGAACTGACATGAAGAGGGACCTGTAGTCCAGGTGGATTAGGGCATACACTCTGAGGCAGCCCATGGTGGAAATGGGGCTTGGCACACTGACACAGAAATGGTTGGGGCCAATGGTTTGGCTAGATTGAACCTCATAGAGGCTTCCTACATACCATCCCATAGCAGGGATCAATTTCCCTGTAGTTCATGATGCATGGGGCTTATGCTCTGAGACGACCCAAGGTGGTGGGGCTGGAACCTCGTGGAGGCTACCTATGTACCATGCCATAGCATGGATCAGTGTCCCAGTAGTTCAGGATGGTTGGGGATCATGCTCTGAGATAACCCAAGGTGGTGGGTCTTGAACCACATGGAGGCTCCCTATGTACCATGCCTTAGCACTGATCAGTGTCACCATAGTTTTGAATGGTTGGGGATTACGCTCTCAAACAGCCCAAGGTGGTGGGGCATGAACTTTTTAGAGGCTTCCTATGTACCATGCCTTAGCAGGGATCAATGTCCCCATAGTTTGGGATAGTTGGGACTTACGCTCTGAGACGTCCCAAGGTGGTTGGGCTTGAACCTCATGGGGGCTTCCTACATTCCATGCCATAGCATGGAGCAAAGACCCCATAGTTTGGGATGGTTGGGGTGTATGCTCTGAGACGACCTAAGGTGGTGGGTCTTGAACCTCATGGAGTATTTTTACGTACAATGCCTTAGCATGGATAAAAGTCCACATAGTTCGTGATGGTTGTGGCTTATGCTCCGAGACGACCCAAGGTGGTGGGGCTTGGACATCTTGGAGGATTCCAACATACGCTGCTATAGCACGGATCAAAGACCCCACAGTTCGGGATGGATAGTTTAACGTTATGCTGGATGGGGGTGTTTGGGGCTTACGCTCTGTGGCGGCCCATAGTTGTGTCATCGTTAGTGCTCACTCTAATCTCATGGGAGTCATGCTGAGTGTGAGAAACAATAGGGAGTATAGAACTGGTGATCCGGTCGTGAAGGGTGTGTCCTTGGGAAGAAAAGTGGGGATTATGCGATGAGCGGACCATGGTGCCGATACTTACTCCAGGATGGAGGCCCAAGCGTGACAAAGAACAATGGGAGACAGATTTGACAATCAGGATGAGAGGAGGGGCCCTGTTCCCTATCACTACATCCACTGGCCTTGGCGCCGAGGATGTGAGGAGGAGAAGGGGTGATGCCTCATGGAAGGAAGGCTAGGGGATTACACCAAGGTGGATGCCTTCCCCACAGTCAAACGCCACTCCAACAAAGAGGATATCATCCCGTGTGAGGGGTGATCCCTTACCAATGGAGATAAGTTGTCATGGAAAATGTCTGAGGTGGGGGACCCTGCATGCGAGGCACAGGGCCAAGTCATAGTTTAGCATCATGTGTTGAGGACGTGGTGCTTGAAATTTTGGCGTCCTACAGCTCGGGTGTGGTGGGTTAGCTCCACACCCCTAGGACTTACATAACCGGTACACTCTACTCCTTGTGAAAGGGAAGGCATCCTCAAGGGCATGGCGAGGGGGTGTCACGGGGTGAACAATCAAGTGGTCCACATTAGCATGGCTATGCGAAGAAACAATAGAAGTTAGCATGACTATGTGAAAAACCATGATATGGAACAACGCAAAGGGAAGGATTGTCCAAGGGACATTGAGGTTACTTCGTACAAGCCTAGAAGGTCGTACAAGAAAACCATGCATGATGCAGATACCCTAGTTGTACGAGAAAACTGTGAATGGCACCTAGAAGGAGGGCATTGGGAGTTCACGCAAGAGTGCGCCCGGGGAGCACCGAGGTGAAGGGAGACATGATATGGTGCACTACCATTGGGCATGCAAGAAATAAGGTGGTCTGGAACAAAAAAGCCTCGGGCATTCGCGAAACCAGTGCTGCTTGCACGGAATAGGGGGTTGAGGCTTTGTGCGTGACTCAAAGGGATTTTCATGAAAAGGAATGTATTGCACACAAAGGAAGGGATGGAGCACAAAGGAAGGAGTATTGCACACAAATGGAGGACCTTGAAGGGGCTGGAGTTTAGTCTAAGCCATGGGGATCTTGTGCGAAGGCGGATCCTGGGGTGACATGTCATGAAAAAGAACCTTACCTTAAAGCCATATTGCACCCGCGTGGAATGTCAATTATGTGCATGAGAGGTGGTTCAAATGTTTAAGCCACGAAAAGGAAGGATGTCTCATTCTAATCATAGGAATCCATCGGCATGGAATTCAGGGTTGTGTGAAATAATTCCACGACGTAGGTGGCAGCGCAAAATATCAACCACGCGGTGCACGGGTGTGAAATTATTTCATTCCTATTCTAGGGATTCTTCATGAATCCCGGTACATTCTACCTGGGAAAACGTTTTTTGCGCAATTCATATGTTTTTTCACGCAACACCTCTGGGCCCCCTGGACAATGTCTCTGAGTCAGAACATGAAATCAATTTTTCATTTCGTATCTTTCTCGTACACTTATTAAATTTTTGGCATCTAAAAATTCCCGACTCTCAGAATTGGATCAGTGAGGGGTCACAACAATCAAATTCTGAGGGAAATGCCGAAATGCATGTCCTCGTGTTCCCTATGCGTGCAAAATTTTCGAGTGGCACGCAAAACCCATATGCATGTGGAATCTGCATTTTGTGCTTGCGTAGAACCCCGACTGTGCCTATAAAAGCCACAACTGGTCTCATGCTCCATACAGAATTTCTCACAACATAAGCAGTGAGCACTCATGCACGAAATTGCTTCTTCTCCTATGTGAAAAACCACCTTGGCCGCATGTAATTCTGCTGAGATTTAGCAGCCTTTTATTTGTAAACCAGATATTTTTCACGCAATGACATGAAATTTTGTGCTAGCCACTGAAGTTATGCGCCATACTCCCAGATACCACACCAACCTTCCAGCCTTCGCTCTATCTCCTAAAAAACATGGAAGAAGATGGCCACAAACTGAGCTGATGAGGGGGAGGCCACATCCCGCAGAGTTGAGATGGCTACGAACCCGGAGGTTTATGGCAGAAAAATGGTTTTATCTAAGAACCAAACCATATTAAACTTCTTATCCCCCACCTATAAAGAGTACGCATTGTCTAAAAAAGTGCTACTGTGGAATTTCGGCATTCTGGAGAAGGTTCCCCTCATTGGTTTCGAGGATGATACACCGCGGTCATTGGTGACCCATGAAGACGACCTTCCTCGATACAACATCACCAAAAAATGTCATCCTTCTAGAAAAACCAGGCATATGGATGTCTATGTCCTGAATCCCAGGACCAGGACCATTGATGGGAGTGATCCTGTTATGGGGAGCTCACCGGCCCTCTACGCGAGTACATTTCGTCAGAGCATCACTAACGAGACCAAGGGTTGGCTGCAGGACTAGGATATGTGGTCTGGAGGAAACATCACCAATGAGTGGGCCTGGGCGTACTGAGTTCACCACACTTGCGTCCAATTTGGGGCCGTGTTGTGGCACATTGTTCTATTATAGGAGATGTGGACATCGTAATTGCACTTCTACCGGCAACCTGAGCTTGGACCAGAGCTATTCACATGGTGGTCCCTTGACAACAGCACATTCCATCATTACTATGGAGAATTCAGCATTAGCATCTGGGACATCCATATCATTAGAGGCATCCCTTTGAAGGGCCATCAATATGACGAGTTCCACCCACTGATGAAAATCTGGGGTGAAAGGTCACGAACCCCCATACTGACGTTGCACCTGCTGAAGATAGCAAAGGAGAAGATGAAGGTCAAAGACATCCTGAAGGACATAACCTACAAGGAATGGTTCAACCTGTTCCTAGATAAGGATTTGGATGTCAAGATTACATGGACGGGAAAACATTTTCCAACTGTGGTTCTGAGGAGCAAGAGCAGATCCAACTGGAGGATCCTGGAGGTAGGGAAATAAAAATCATGGGGTTACAACATCAATGAGGCTCGGGAACTGAATTTCCACTATTCTTGATTCCTCACCGCATTCCAATGTGGGTGGATCTTTCCGGTATGGGATGCAAGTATTAGTGTCCATCCAACGACTCTGGTAATGGCGCGCATCATTGATTCCTACAAGAGGTTCAACCTGGTGGTCCCCATTTTGGCTCAGCTGTAAGCCATCGTAGGATGATTCTAAAGAGGGGGTCGCCTAAGAGAGTATGTGGCCCCTTTTAGATCTTCCACGGATGGGTTTCGGCTCACTGTGGTGGCTATACCTTCCCAAATGCCATCCGACCCTAGGGAAACAACCTACGGCCCTATCTATTAAACATTTTCGGGGTCATGTCAATGATGCTCAATGAGGAGGGGGTATGGATCAGGATTGGAAACCATACCAACTTCACCTTCATCCCATTCCCCCCACAACTGGTCAACTGGTAGATGATGGGCAAGGATCACTAGAGGAGAAGGAGTACTTCCAAAGTATCAGAGGTGGGGTGCTCGTGGCCCAGATTGATGGGAGGATACTCTGTGAGCCTTATGTGTCATCCATGTTTGATAGGCATTTCGGATGCCTCCAATGAATTCCAATGAGTGTGAATAATGATGTTTAAAGGGGAAAAATCCACGTGTTCTTCATCGGCTATGTGTGATGTTCAGAAACTCAATCTCTAGTGACACCATCACTTTTCCTTATACTAGAGTCAAAGCTGACCACTCAACTGAGTATGCTAAACATTTAA
This sequence comes from Viscum album, assembly GCA_963277665.1. Classification (NCBI taxonomy): domain Eukaryota; kingdom Viridiplantae; phylum Streptophyta; class Magnoliopsida; order Santalales; family Viscaceae; genus Viscum; species Viscum album. The sequence continues at coordinate 221,363,960 of OY728158.1, forward strand.
CCATAGCATACCCTGAGGGGCTTCTTCAGAATCGACTCTGGGAGATCAAGGTTGTCAGTGTGGAACCTCAGTGGTGAGAGTGCAGACAGGGTGCTGCTTGAGTATGGGGTCCCGAAGCGCCTTAGGAAACGGGGCCAGCAAAGGCTGGGACCTTAGCAGTGGGGGCGTCACATGGTGCGACCGCACCATCATTTCCTAGAGGAGGAGGGCCCCATAGAGTATCCATGGATCTTCTTGGGAAGAAAATAAGATATTTTCTTAAACCTTCTAAGGATTACGTCTTTATTACATTGTGGTCGGCTTGGATTACCTTGCTGGAGTTAGTGAGTACTGAATCCCTATGGCAGAAGATAGTGGGAGATGGGATCCAGCTGTAGGAATTTAGGCTTGTCCCGGTAGCCTACAGTGTGGGCTTCCATCGATGACATGCATACTGGATGACCATGGACACATATGCATATCAACGAGGTCATCATGTGGATCCACCTCTCATGGTAAAGGTGCTACTTGGCCAGGAGCGTGAACCGGAGAGGATGCCACTAGGGGAAGATGCCATTGACGAGGAGTTAGAGGGTGGAGAAACAGGAGAGGAAGTAGAAGGTGAAGGGGAAGGTGAAGGATATGGATAAGGGGAGCCTGAAGGTGAAGGGTCGCAAGGGGAGTCCCACCAAGGGAGTATCTAGAAGAGTGACCAGATCATCGACTACGATTTGGATGTGACTGAGCTGCTCGAGGTAGGCTTCGACCCTTATCACTATTCTCCTATATTCTCTTTCCTTTTAAATCCTTAAACAAACATTATCATCTTAATCATGAGAACATTAGTGTTAACCAAGCATCTGCAGCTGGAGGATGGGAGGAAGAGTCAATAGTGAAAAGCGGGGCACCAATGCTCATTATTGAGATGACAAGGGCTGAGGGATCCCCCAACACGATAGCTCCTATAGTGGCCAGAGCACTTGAGGTTGATTTCTTGGGGTCCTGTAAGATCCTTAATTCGATACCGGTACTCACTGTCAGAGGAATGAACTGATCAGGGTGCTCCTTTTATGTACAATGATAATGGGGCTAGAGGCTTGTTGGGTTGCTGAGCCCAATCTATCTATTAGCGTGCCAATGGCCAACCTACATCCCCATCCTAAGCATGCCTCACAAACTACTTTGGCAACGACAATTGGTGAAGATGGAGCGACAGACATCGGTGGTGCTATCTTTGGGGAAGGGCTGGAAATCGACGAGGGTAACACCAGGATCGAAGGGGGAGAGGAAGGTCAACCAGATGCTAAGGAACCCATTCCCCTGGGAGGAATATCTAAGGAAGACCCTTGTGCTGCCTTGTTGGTTGTATTCCCTGTCTATAGGCCTGCTGATCTCAAAGAAATCGACGATTCAAATTTGGAAGCAGCTGAGAAGAGTCGGATGACGTGATGCAACGGATGAAAGTGCATCCATCATTTTCTCAATCAGCACCTGGGGGAATGACTAAAGCAGATGGTGTCCCTCCACACCTGGCTATGCTTCTTGTGTGCTGGAGGGGTGGATGCTCAAAATTTTCACCTGACTGTCCATGATTACAAGGATGAGTAGATGCGTTAGAGCAGTAGGTACGCTAACGTCATCCAGGGTCAGGTGGATTTGGGGTGTACCCAGGCACTTCTGAGGTCGGAGCAAAGGTTCGATGCCTCATGGAACAAGCGATGGATAAGGAGATATTAATTGCAAACTGTATTTATCTTGTGGATTAGTTGAGGGTCAAGCTAGCGGATTCTCAAGATCAACTCATAGAATCAGGTATTCGGATAACCGAGCTCCATGCTGAATAGGTGCGGGCATAGCATAGTGCCAATGAACTACGCTCTGTGGTTGTTGATGTTGAAAGGGTTCTCAGGGGATAGGAGGCAGTTATAGAGGCCACCAACCAAAAGGTGGTGGTGTTGGAGAGATATATCCTAGAAGCTGACACTTAGAGGCCCTGTTTTGGCAAAACCCTTAAACTTGTTCCGCCTTAATTATTTCTATTCTTTTGAACTATATGTATAGACAAATTTACTTTCCCCTTTTCTTAACATAATTGTCCCTTTGGTTTACCATGCTCAACCATATTCCCGAAATAATTAGAAATCAATCCCTAAGCACACGTGGGATGTGAGAAACAACGGAGGCTCGCACTATCACTTCATTTGATTGTGGGAGCATCAACCAAGCTTCGGGCACTTAGAATTTGAACATGGATTTACATGGAGATAAGTGAGGACCATCCAAAGGAAGAGGACCTCAGACCAATCGATTTGTCATATTCTCAACGTGCTAAAGCGCACAAGCTGGGTAATGCCTAGGGCATTGGAATCAGTCCAAACATAGGGAAATGAAGATTGTGAATCATGATACCCAAATTTGGAACACTATGGGAGGGTTGTGTCAATGAAGGAAGACTATTGACCGTGTTCGAAACCCAACATCCTTATTACATTATCCTGAAATGGGGACAACAAAAGATGGACAACCACTGACCATGTTCCCTACATGGGGACTAACTCAAATATTGTCGATCAGTCTTCCAGAGTGTTAACCTAGGAAAGTAGGTTGAACATTGGTCAACCATCCATACCTTTAGGGGGTAACTTCAAATGAGAAAGAGGATGGAGATCTAAATAATTGGGCATGAAAAGCATGGAAAGTGAAGTTGTGGTTTTTTCAAATAGAATCTAACAATCCCATGATTATTCCACCATGGAGGAAGCATGTTAGGTGGGACCATTAATCTGGCCACAGATCATTCCTACTTTTGGACAGGACCTCTCTAGTGAGGGAATCGTCACTTCCCAATGTCATTATGGGGTATCCCAAACATATTCGGGGAAAATGATGTAGTTACACAATTTACCAAGAAGTCAGGCCATATGGTTGTCTATGAGGGGGGATAGACTTGTGATTACCAGGGCTGGACCCAAGATGAAATGTCTTGGCATTCCTATGTATCCCATAAGTATGGGAATCAAGCCACACATAGTTATGGAATGGGTCTTAGTTTATGTGTCATGGAACTCAGACCAAGGATGTGTATGGAGAACATGATACCCATATTAAGGTGGTTACGAAACATGAAATGAATGAATACATAATCCCTTCTTACCATGTGTTCCCTAGGGAAGTGCTCATGTCAAGGGACCGAATATGAAAGTCAGGCTGGGACCACGGGGAATTGCCCGATCACTCTTACATATCTCATGAGGATGAGCATCAATCCATACATAGTTCATGGAGGGTGGTACGACACAGTAAGGTACCATTGCAAAGGATGAAAGGGGCGTGCATGTCTAGACCTCGCACCAAATGAAGCGACATTTCATGTATCTTTTTTGTCCTTTAAGGTGGATGGTTTTTATTTTTTTGAGAGACCGGCCTTGGGTAGAATTTCCTAGAATTGCCAAAATAATCAAGCAGTATACGGGCGTTGAAAAATGGTATGGTAAATGACAGATACCCAATGTGATTTCATCTATGATTAGTTCATCACAATGCAGGGCCGGTTTTCACAGTGCGGTCGGGACAATAACATCACAGTTTATGGTCATGTGGTAGGACCAAACAATAGAGTTTAATGTCATATGTCTTGGACCTAGGGGAATGATCATGAATAGATAAAACCAATCCATAGTGAATTTGGGCGAGGTCCACATCATCACCGTGCACAATTTTGGGTGAATACCCATGGGCCAGTAGGCCATTGAGAGTCAGAGGATAAGTGGTAGAAGAGACTAGCTCCCAGATGTGCTGGACCTGAAAGAACGATGTTCAGAGATCCCATGTATCCCATGTGGATGATGATTCAGCTGAACAAATCCCTTAATGATGATCCCAACATATTGTCTTAGCGCTTGGATCGTAGGAGCCTCGAGAGACGCTGTATGGGAGCTTTTTCCCCCTTACGTGCGAAGGTGCACTGAGGAATAGTGCCAAGAGCACCAAGATTCTACCTAGACATGATGGGGTGGAACATAATTTGAATCATACGACAAACATTCAATGCCTAAAGGAGATGATGTGACGATGAAGGAATACTACTGACCATGTTCACAACATAGCATCCCGTCGCGTTGGACTAAAAAGGGGAAAAATGAGCATCGACCACTGACCATGTTGCAATGTGGGATTTTTATCAATTTTCTATCTGAAACCCTCGGGGGAGTTGGCCTGTAATGGTAGGAGAGCCCTTAGGCATGGTATCCATTCCATTTTACTGGGGGGTCCCTTCGGGAGTGAGAGATAATGGGGGGACAAATGAAGGAGAACATGAAGCTTGACAAGAGAAAGGATCTTGCCTAAGCTGAATCTGACACTCATGGTGCAATACCAGAGTACTCTGAACACATTGGCGGGCCACTTTAATGGGTCTAGGGAATCAATTCGTGGGTGGTGAAGACCTGGTGGATTCCTAGGAGAAGGGGGGAATGGACCCAAAAACCCAATACCAAATCTATATACCCCCCTCGTGGAGAGGGACATGCCAAGGGGCCTAGGTGACCGAGAGGTCTAGGAGATCTCTTAAGAGATGGTCTGAACCTGATATCGATATGTTCAGGCGGTCCTACATATCTCATATGAATGGGAATCAAGCCACACATAGTTCTAGAATGTCGGATCCAGGGGTAAGATACCCTATCATAGGGGGGTGTATGGCATAGCGAACCACCCAACATGAATGCTGACATAATCACAGAACACATCATACACTTCAAGAAGAACTGGGGCTAGAGTCCAAAATGTCCAAGGGGCCTGAGCATGGGCCTCGGTCATGAAGGACTGACTAGCTTTCAATTTTATGTCATGCGGGACTAGCATGCAGTTTAAGGTCATGTGGGACCATAGGGGTCTGAATGTAGGACCAAAAACAATTTAATCTCTTGAAGGACCAAATCATGAGGCAATGTATTGCTTGAAGAACTTGGAATTGGTGGGAGGAGTTATACGCTCTCTATCCATGGTTACGAGGGAGTATGCTCCATTACGATAATACATATTAACAATGAAATGCCCTTACCATTTCGCTCCAACATGGGTGGTTTCATGGCAGGGATCATTGGCGCTCTGGGGGCTAATTCCAAGTCACATTGCAGGAAAGAGTAGAGGTGAACCTTCTTGTTAAAAGCTCGATCCATCCTACTCTGATGTCCTTTTAGGTTGTGCAGGGCACGAATCCTATTCTCGTCCAGTGATACCAATTCTTCTAGATGGATTTAAGCCCCTCTATTTGGCACTTTCTGGTCATAGAACGCTGTGTGCAATGAGGGAAACTGAATCTCTATGTTTAGGACAGTAGAAGTTCCGTTCACCAGGGAATATGGTGTCACCTGGCTGGAAATATGGGTTGTTTTATGATAAGCCCAGAGGGCGTTGGAGATCATATCTATCCAACTCTTCTTGTTATGACCAACCATTTTCTACAGAATGTTAGTGATGGTTTTATTGAACACCTCAATCTAGCCATTTTCATGCGCTTGATAGCAGGACGTATAGTTGGAGCGGATGTTGTATGTGGAATAAAATTTCTTCAGCTCGGATGCTCTAATGTTGGGGTCGTTATCTATGAGGATAGCATGAGGTACCCCAAATCGATATATGTTATTGGAACTCACGAAGTCGGTGGTCGAATGAGCCTTGACATCCTGGAGCGGAATTTCCTCTACCCACTTGGAAAAGAAATCCGTAGCGGTCAGAATGAACTGGCATTGGTGAGTCGTTGTCGGTGGGTATGGTCCCATGACATCTAACCACCAGACTACAAAGGTCCAAGTGTACATGGTAGTATGGTTGGCTTTGGTGGTTGATGCACAAAGTTAGGATGAACATGGCACACATGGAACCTCTTGGCGAACTTGATGCAATTATGGATCATGGAGGGGAATAAATACCTTAATCTCTGAATTTGGTGGGACAACTTTGGCCTGACCTGATGGGAACCACAAGAACCATCATGAACCTCTTTCATGGCCTGTGGAATCTCGACTCCTTGAAGGTAGGAGAAGAGAACACCATAAAATCTGTGTTTATAGAGGATCTTCTCAATACTATGACAGCTCTAAAGGGTAAACTATAGCGCGCGATGGCGGATTCAATCACACTCGGCCCGGTCTGATAGGAGATTATCGTGTTGGAGGTATTTGAACAAGGGTGTCCTCCAACCAGTAATTACATCAATCAACGCATCTAAAGAACCTGGTGTTCCTAACGTAGAGGCCCTGGTGGTAAGATGGTTTACCTGCGGGTCGTCATCATCTTCTGGGGGGATGGGTGAAATGAATCTCCAGTGCACCACGTGGATAATCATATCATCCTTCCCAGGATCTGCAAGCGATGCGGCCTGGCTGGCCAAAGCATCTGCTTGACCATTTTGTGAGCAAGGGACATGGCTAACCTCTGGCCGAGAAGGGAACTGGGCCATTAGTCGTAGAGTATGTTTTTACAACGGTATGAGCTCTCGCTTCCTGAAAATATAGTCTCCGTTGACATGCATGATGATCAGCTCAGAATCCCCATTCACATGCATATGAGTCATTTCAATCTCAAGTTACATCTCGATACTAGTAATGAGGGTTTGATACTCTGCCTCATTGTTGGTGCAGCCTTCGGATAACCAGAATGAGTATGGTAGAACGGCTTGTGTCGGGGTGATTTAGACGATACCCATGCCCACTCTGTTGATCCTAGGATCGTTGAGCCTCCTGCCAGTGGGGCTATGGGAGGCACCGTCAAAGTGAATTTTCCATCATGGGATGGCATGGTCTACCGATTGGATTGACTAATTAGGAAAATCCAAGTCCAGGGACTGGTTCACATAGGTTTGATGTGCAGCTAGAAATTTTGCCAATGCCTGCCCCTTGATAGCCTTCTAGAGCACGAACCTGATGTCGAAATGTTAGAGGATCAACACCCAAATCGCTAGTTGGTCAGTCAACATGGGGAAATTCAGAATGTACTTCAGCGGGTCTACTCGATATACCAACTGTTCCTTGTGGTTCTATAAGTAATTCCACAAATTCTACACAGTAAATACAAGCACAAGGCAAGATTTCTCAATGCCGGTGTATCTAGTTTCCATATCGTAGAGAATGCGGCTGAGGTAGTAGAGGCTTTTCTTCGTCCCCTCAATGTTATTTTCGGTGAGAAGGGCATTGAGATACCATTCAAGTGTGCTGATATAGAGAATCATGGCTTCTCGGAGCCGTCTGGCATCACGACTGGAGGCTGGAGAAAATATTGCTTGATCTCCTCAAAGGCGGTTTGGAAATCCTCATTACACACATACTCCCATCCCTTCTTCATGATACGATAAAAGGGCTTAAACTTTCCATCCATATTCACAATGAATCGGCTTATGTAGTCTAAGTGGTCTTGGAGACCTCTGATCTCCCGAATATTTCTTGGGGGAGGCATCTGACTGATGGAATTTTTTTTCCCTGGATCAATCTCAATGCCTCGGCATGGGACAAAAAATTTAACAAAGTTCCCAAAGGTGACCCCAAAGTCGCACTTCAACGGATCCATCTTCACGTGGCAGGAATCGAGGATACCAAACAATTTTTCCATGTCCATTAGATGGTACGAGTGATGGAGAGATTTGACCACCAGGTTGTCTACCTAGAATTCCACCAACAATACCAAGATTGGATTGAATGTGCGATGTATGGCACACTGATATGTGGAACCTGCATTCTATAGGCCAAAGGGCATAACCTGGTACAATAAAGTACATTGGGGCACCCTGAAAGTGGTAGATTCCTCAACCGATGGGTCCATCCACATCTGATTATATGTAGAGTAACCATACATGAAGGAGAGGGCGTGGAATCTGGCTGTAGTGTCGATCAAAAATTCATTCATTGTAAGGGTAATACCATCCTTCAGACAGTGACAATTGAGATCATTAATGCCGATACAGACTCTGATTTGTCTATTCTTCATTCTGACTAGAACAATTTTGGATTGCCACATGAGGTGCTGGGCCTCCTTGATGAAGTTGTATGTGATGATCTTGTCAACTTCAGCCCCGACCATGGCACCAGGAGACGAATGCATCATTCTGGGAGGCTGCTTGAACCCATGATGGTTTTCCAGAAGATCGAGGTGGTGGGTGGCTACCTGAGGATCTTTTCCTAGTATCTCATCATATCTCCTGGAGAAAACATCACGATCCTGTTTGATAAAGCCTACATACTACTGCATAACATTTAGATATATAGTGTCACAGATCAATTTGGGTCTCGGATCGGCCTCACTCTCGAGGTTCACCTATAAAAACTCCTAGATCTTGGCACATACACCTTCCTCAATGGAATGGGGAGTATCCTATGTATATTCTTCTCTACTAATGGAGGGATCCTCTACAAGGGAAGCTACTTCTGAGGAACCAAACCCTGATGGGAGGATTCTTCTCGCTTGTGTGACCGTGTTCAATGCATTGGGGCACTCTGGCACTGCTGAGACCATGACTATGAAGGTGGTTGACCCGATCCCATCTGGACTTTCGCCAAAGGGGCCACGCTTGATAATATCAATGAAGTAGAGGAACATCGGTCGGAGCCAACATATCCAAGCCTGAAAAAACATACAAATTTGTAGGACTTTCATTTCCATGAGCTGGACATCTCTATACCTGATAGGAGTGGGAGGCTTCGGGATCAAAAGAGCCTTGTTCATATAAGAATATGATTTCATCATCCGACGCCCTGTGGATTTGGGAGCATGACTCCCCCTTGTCTTGGAAATGAAAAAACATTGCCCCATATCGGATATTGTGGTCTCCAATCGATGGATTGGGAAGACATAGGCGTCATTCAAGCATGTCCAAGGGTCAGTCTTAGCGACAACGGGCTCATCCTCGCTTGCCTGGACTTGATTATCCTTGATCATATAATAATCATCATCCATGTAGTAGGAATAAAAAGAGGAAAAAGGATATGCATCACCATAGAGTATGCCTACACAACCATTAAGAGATTAATTGAGGCATTGGTGATATGAAGAGGGGACGACCATGTGCAAATAGTGCCTAGGTCGGCCCATCAATGCAATGTACGCAGTGTTCTGGGAGACAACCCTAAATTCAGTATTGGCATCTAGGCCACCGAAATAGGTCATTACATGGATCAGGTCGACCGGGGTCTGTTCTATCCTTCCATATCCCTGGATCTTTAAATTGGAGGGAGTCAGGTCATCCTCGGATACCCATAGCTTTCGTAGTTTCCGTGCCAGAATAAGGTTGATCTCAAACAAGTGTCAATGAGATAGTGGCGAACCTCCACGCCATTGAATTGGCTGGTTATATTCAGCGGGTAGATATGCCCATGTATGGGGGAGCCTCCATCCTTTTCCGTGAATGGGATGATGTCCTGACATTCAACATCCTCAACTGCTTCAGCATGGGAGGCTTTTGCAGCTGCTACCTCCGTTAAAAATTGGAGGGGGCTTCTTAAAACCTCAGTGAGTGCTTCTTGAATATATGGCGATAGGATAAGGGCTTCATGGATAGAGATACATGATGGGATACTAGATAGGTGGTTCATAACATCATACTTCCATGAAAGGCGTGAACTTCAGGTTATAGGACGTCGCTAGGCGATGGAAGGAATGGTGGACCCTAACAGCTGGACCTTCAACTGACTCATACTTGGGACATCCCACTGCTCACTAGTCGAAGCTTGGAGGGTAGCAGCCATATGAGGACTGGGTGACTGACATCGGCCTGTATCAAGGTGAAGTAGGTCGCGATACGGCCGAAGTGGCTCTGCCTGGTCTAGTAGCACAAACGATGGTTGAGGCAGACCATTAAACACTAGATGATGAGGCTACACATGTTGAGTTATGTGCTGGACTTGCTACCTGCTCTCAGTAGCATTCATGGACTAGATGGATGTGCCAACTAACGTGCCCCAGTGACCCATATGGCCTCGTTTCCGCCAATGTTGGTATTGGCAGGGGACATTGGGGAGATTCGCATGGCACTCCTCCATGTCGGGAGTCATATAGGGGTTTACCAACTCGATGGTTTTATCCAGAGCATACCCTTGACTGTCACATGACGAATCATCCACCACTGGGTGGATTCATTGTTGGATGCCCATCTTCGGGGGCATTAAGTTTCTAAGAGTGTGGGATGATGAAAACATTGGTGGGGAAATTTGCTTCTTCTTTCACCACCGATGCTTGCTCTTCTGGGAAGAGGCCGACTAAGATGATGATGCAGAAGTGGTGGCCGCTGCTTATGAAGGCTCTAACTGATTCAGGCATGCACAGATAATTCCATGGGAACGAGCGACCATCATGCGAGCCATCCAGTCTTTATACTTATAGGACCCGCTGTCAAGAACCTGCTGCCACTCACCTCTGTCGTCACTACTGCTATCTGATCACACAACGACACCCACCACCTGTGCTGGGGCTACACACAACCAGAATATGTTGTTGTTAATATAGTCTTGGATTCAGTCCTTGAACACATAACATTGCTTGATTGTATGTCCCATGATCTGGTGGTAAGGGAAGTAGTTTGGGTGATCAGTGAGATGTGCCTCTTCTGTCTTTTGGCATAGTGGCAGTTGCACAATTCTCTACTCTATGGTGTTGCGGATGTAGACGGGGACCTGAGCCTCATCTAACAAGTATGTAGGATTCCATCTATATGGAAAGGGGGCTCTAGGAGCCTGGCACTGATGGGGGGGGGGGGATGGAGGAGCCTGTCGAGGGGGAATACCATGATTATCACGACTAGGCAGTAGTGACGCATTATGTGGAGGTGTGTGTCGATTCTAGGTCGAGCGTTTTGGTCTAGAAACTGTGCGCACGGTGGAGGGCATCTGCGATGTTGCAGAGATGGCTCCACTGGTAGAAATTCTAGCTATATGGGGGCCTCTATCTGGGCCACAACGGCAGGCTCATCTCTGGAAGCTCTCCTTGCTAGAATTGTAAGGGGCAGCAAGCATGCCTAGCTAGCCTATTACAGGGCTTCTTCGAGGCAATGATCCTTATACGAGAACTCTTAGAACCCTCCATGATAATTCTGAGTGATCAGGGTGTAATCTAGTTCCGTCTTGAAATTCCCCAAGCACATTGTCAGTAATTTCTCATGATTCATGGTTATGTCAAGGGTTTTTGTAAGCCCCTTCCACCGGTTGATGAAGTCCACAACTAACTAATCGGGCCATTACTTGAACCTGAAGAGGTATACAATGTTAGTCTTCTAGGAGGTAGAGCTGAACTAGTAATGGAACATCCTGCGAAGGTCCTCCTAGCTTGTCATAGTTCAAACATGAAGCTGGCTGTACCAAACGAATGCCTTCCCCTCCAGCGTCTGAACAAAGAAACAGATCTTGGTGGAATCCTGTTGCATTGGGGTCCCTAGAATAGGCCCACACCTCGAGTTGAAGTGGGCCAGGTGCTTCAGTGGGTCCCCGTCACGTTTAAGGGGGATAAAGTGGGATTTCCAATCCTCGGGGTGCCATCATGTCATCCAAAAATGTCGGGTATGGCTTGCCATTAGATGAGAAATCCACTTGTCTTGTTCCCAAAGCATCCATCTGGACATTGGGCACCGCCATCAGATAATCCAGATGGGGGTCCCTGTCATGATGAGGATTCCTAACCATGAGCACATTGTCGGGATCTTCAAATGTGGTAGCCGAGTTCAGCAGCTCGTGGAGCATCTTGTGGAGTGACCCTTGGGGAGAATGGAGGATCCCAGACGAGGTTCCTTGGGTGGTTGTTTCATTTTAGAGGGTTCGATGTGAAAAACCCCATCCTCTAGCTGTGAGCACCGACTTCGGCCCTGTTAGTGTATATGGCATGATCAGGGTTTCCTGGGGGAATCTTCCTGAGTTGTAGTTGTTCCTGCCCCTATTTCCCCGACCTATGATCACCATAGTTGGGTCACCTCTCTGCAATGAATTCATCCAGGAGTTCATCAACCAACTTCTTCTACTTAGCAAGCTTCTGGCATAGAGTGGCCTTCTCGAGGTCCTCTACCATCTTCTGCACTGAGGCCGATGCCTCAGAGTTCTTGACAGCTTCAACATGCCCTTTGAATTTATTGACCTTATGCCTTAGTACCAATTCATTAGTGGGTGTAGGGAGACCTAGGAGGTTCCTCTGTTGGTGAGTAATCCTTCTTGATGGATCCGGTGGCAGCACACCCTCAGGGGGGCACCCTCATCGAGAAGACCCAACACATTCGACTCTCCTGCAAGATCGGTCATGTTGACTACCACTCTTCCTGGGGGAATTTCCTCACTACTTCCAAGTGTGTCAGGATACTAATGAATCACACTAAATAGGAGGTAAGTATACTACACCCAACCACAGACATTCACGTGGGGGTTATCCTCCTCAAAAACTCTGCGGATTACTTGAAAACTCTGAATGAACTGTTATTGGAGGGCCATGTGGTGGCCAGGTGACTTAGGGTGTCAGACTGCAGGGAGTGCGGCCAGGTCAACTAGCCAGCATTGTTCGCCGATGTCATCAAGGTACTCTTGGATTTTGGGATATGTCACTTGAATATGGAGAAGACAGAGGTGAGTCACCCAGAGGGTCTAGCGGAATCATTCAAACTCTTCTGGGGAGAGAGATTCTGGTGTACCAAAATTCGACCCTCCAACCACCCAAAACTTCTTAGGGAAGTGGCATGCCGCGAGGATGGTAAAGAATCTCCCCATATCAGATTCATGGTCTGGCCTTTGATATCCCCAATCATTAAATGAGGGTGTCTGGGGAACTGGAAACGATGATGAGGTAGGATGCTGGGCCGCCGGGCTGGCCGGAGAAGAATACGTAGAGTAAGCGGATTGGCTGCCGAATCATGGGTTGTCCCCTGAGGATTGTAGTGACCTGGTCTCCAAGTCACGATAGGATGGAACAGTGACCAGAGTTCCTGAAACAATAGTAGTGTCTTCCGGGGGTGGTTTATGCCATGTCTTTTCCATCATTGACCCCCAAAATAGCGCCAAGGTAGAGGGTGATTCTAGAGTCGATGATGGTGACGGTGTGGTCATCCACTTGAAATATGCCATGGTATCGTTCTTCTAGATATACCATCGAAGGGAAATATGGATCTTGTGGATGTCACATTTTAGGAGCACGAGGCTGATGCGCCTCATTCCTGCCCCAGCCGTTGACTCGGAGGACTTTGGGGAGGGCTCCTTCATTGAATCATACTCCACCTCAGAGTCCAAGAAGAGGAATGGCCTGATTCCTGCCCAACCATCCCCAGGATTCCACTTGTAGCGGCGGCGACCTGATCTCCTTCCTATGGATGGTTTGTTCAGGGTAGGGCTGATTTTCGTCATGTGGTCATCCAGCTGTACTGCTGCTGGGGCGGAGAAAGCATCCACCCGAAGATTCCGAGGTGCGTGGAGAACCTGGAAAAATGTATAAAGGGAAACTAGGAGGACCTCTGTGGTGGGCATTGGTGATGTGGGGTTTGATTCCACCTATCTGATTGCTAGGGTGATGAGGACCTTTGCCAATTGGCATGGGGACATGGGGAGGATCTTCATGTCTGCAAGTGACCAGACATTCGATGTATCCATTCTTGCAGTCCATGGCTAGGAGAGTGACCCCATACATAGTGTAGTGAGCACAGGAGATACCCCCATATAGAGTATTACTATCATGGGGGAGACCCTCGAATGGGATGAAGTTTGCATGGGGGCAGACCTCCAAGTTGAGGTTTGAAGCGGGGAGGGACTTCACATTCCATAGTGGTGGTGTGGAGTGAACCTCCACGCTAGGTGGCACAACAACAGATTGGTCCACGGTGGCCACCACCTTTTCCGGTGACCGGGATAGTCAACCAAACCTGCCTGTGGGGTGGTTGGCGGCTCGATTCGGGTTGGGCGTATTACTACCCATGCTCAACGTATGCATAGATTTGGGAATATGAACAAGTGGTGTCTTGGTCTACATTAGTCGCTGACATTAACACCCCATAGTGAGTGTATTATTCTGCTCGTTCTCGATGCTGGCATCAGGTCAGGTGGACTGGAGCTAGTGGTGCAGAAGTAGGGTGTACCTGCTCCTTGGCTTGGAGAACTGGGAGACAGCAGTGAAGCAGCCTTGTGGAGGCCCTCGCCGGGAGTCCTCAAAGTTGGACTCCGATCGGGCCATCCTTGATACCTCCTACTTCATCGGTGTTGGGGAGGTAGATGTTGAGGTGCCCCAGGGATAAGCTACCGAAGCGATTAAATATTGGGGTGGGGAGAAGCGGCTCCCTGCATGGCCCTCGAGGGTAGCGTGGAAGGTGAGGTGCAACTGCATCAAGATCTATGGGGGGGCCATATCCCTGGTGGGGATGACCGCCTCCTCCTCGTACCTGTGTACAAGGTCATTGATTACCACTCGCTGGATGATATATGATGGGGAGAGGGGGCATGCGTGCCAAGCGGTTGTGGCGGTTTCAGCCTTCATGGAATATGTAGAACTGCATGGAGTAGCCCCACCAATATTGCCCCTGCCCCTGCCCCGGTGGGCAGGTGATCATGCTCCGGATGCAACGACTTGATTCCTGAAGTAGAGAGGAACTCATTAATACTTCAAGGAAAAGGAATTGATACCCAATGCCCCAACATCGTTCCATATTCCATGGTTGACAAGAGGGATCCATGCGGACAACACCGCGTAACAGAATTCTCAACATCTTAACTATCCCAACTTCTGGAGAGTTTCACGTCTGGCATGTCTGGTGGGAATTGGTAGCAGATGATGAGTTCAGATGACAATCATATCCATTGATGTCTTGAATTCAAGTAGCTTCCAAGCTGAGGATAGGAGATTCACATCGGGTTCACCATTTTCTATTTCCGATGCTTTTTCAGGGCGCGCGCATCCTTCACACATTGGACACACTACTGTTACCCCGCATTCCCGCTTTCCAAAGGCAGGCAACATCCATTCCTTCTTTAGGGATTTCTGATCCATGATAGAAAAAGGATGATTCAATGCCAGTTCATCTTTATGTTGATTCATCCTCAGAGGTCATCACCTAGTTCGGATCTCCCTCATAGATTTAAAACATAATTCATGAAGCTCTTACTAGCACCATATCTTCATGGACACAAGTTAATTATGCCACATATGTCAGGACCATCAAAGGAGTCCGGTCAGGGAAGCATCCTTTTTTTAGGAGAGCAGTCATGTTGGGGAATCATTGGCATGTCTTGACGGTGGGGATTGGAATGTCTGTATTCTATCCCTTATTAGAGGGCTTCCCGAGGGCACAGAAGCCCGAGGCATCCAACATTGAACGCGGGGAATTTTATTCCATTGGCACGTATAAGGGGTTTTCCTCAGCTTCCCAAGTTTAACAAAAGGTATTTCGCAAGTTTAACATCCAGCGGAGACAGATCGGACAGATCAGAACAGTAGCTAGAGTGGATCAGATTGAAGAACCCCCTGTAGGGGACACCGATGTTGGGGCCAAAATGTGGGAGGCTTCCCGAATGCTCTGACAAGGAATGGGGAATGAAGTGGCATGATCCCACTGCGATGTGGTGGCCTGGGTAAGAATCAGGATGGATAGTGGTTTTGGAATTGGGTCTCGAAGAGTCTTCCTACATATCCATGTGGTAGGGAATCAAAGTCGGCATAGTTCAAAGATACAGCTGGACACCGGAGGAGGTGACCATTGAGAATGAACGCATGGATGGGACCCAAAAGAAGTGGAACCTCCGGGTTAGGACATGAGCTTCCCGAGAAACGTGGGCTTGATTGAGAGATCATGATGAGACACAAGTGATGGGATTGATCCTCATAGAGGATTACTACATATCCCCATGGTGGGTAATCAAAGTCTTCGTAAATCATGTGGTCAATACAGTTTAGCATCATGCAGGATGGGTATTGGGGCTTACACTCTGAGGCAGCCCATGGTGTTGGTGAACCAACGTGAATCATGTTAGAATGACTAGGTGGTGGGCTTGAACCTTGTGGAGGCTTCTTACATACCATGCCTTAACACATATCAAGGTCCTCATAGTTTGGGATGCAATGGAGTTTAATGAAATGCGTGACAGGGGCTTATGCACTGAGGTGGCCGAATGATGGAGTCAATGAACTAACGGGAAGTGGGACCTGGGGTCCAGGTGGATTGGGGATTACACTATGAGGTGGCCCAAGGTGGAAATAGGGCTTGGTAAAACAACACAGAGATGGTCGGGACCAATGGTTTGGTAGGCTTGATCCTTGTGGAGGCTTCCTACTTACCATGACTTAGCATGGATCAATTTCCCCATAGATTGGGATGGTTGGGGATTACACTCTGAGACAGCCAAAGGTGGTGGTGCTTGAACCTCTTGGGGTATTCCTACGTACCATGCCTTAGTACAGATCAAGGTCCTGGTAGTTCAGGATGGTTGGGGCATACGATCTGAGATGGAGCAAGGTGGTGGGGCATAAACCTTGTGGCGGATTCCTACGTACCATTCCATAGCACGGATCAAAGTCCCTGTAGTTCTGGATGGTTGGGGCTTACATTCTAAGACGGCCCAAGGTGGGTGGGCTTGAACCTCGTGGAGGCTTCCTATGTACCATGCCTTATCATAGATCAATTTCCCCATATTTTGGGATGGTTGGGGCTTACACTCTGAGACGGCCCAAGGTTGTGCGCCTTGATCCTCATGGAAGCATCCAACATACCATGCCTTATCAAGGATCAAATTCTTCATAGTTTGGGATGGTTGGGGATTATACCCTGAGACAGCCCAAGGTGGTGGGGAATATACCTTGTGGAGGCTTCCTACATATAATGTCTTGGCATAGAACAATGTCCCTGTAGTTTCGGATGGTTGGGGATTATTCTCTAAGACAACCCAAGGTGGTGGTGCTTGGAAATCGTGGAGGATTCCTACGTACCCTGCCTTAGCAGGGATCAAAGTACCTATAGTTCGGGATAGAATGTTTGACATCATGCGGGACAGGGGAGTTTGGGGCTTACGCTCTAAGGTGGTCGAATGTTGCATCATGGTCGGTGCCCACTTTAAGCTCAAGGGATTCATGCTCAATGTGAGAAACTTGTGGTAGTAGACACCTGACGAACACATCAAGAAGGGTGCATCCGTGGAAAGCGAAGAGGGGATCACACGTTAAATTGCCCATGATGATAGGACATACTTCAATATGGAGGCCTGAGGGCAACAAAGCGTAGTGGGAGAGGGATTTGGAACATGAGAACATAGGAGGTGCCCCATTACCTATCAGGCCCTCGGCTGGCCTTGGAACCAATGAAGTGAGGAGGAGCAGGGGTCCTTCCTCCTGGAATGAAGGCTAGGGGATTAAACCAAGGTGTCTTTCCTTCCCCATGGACAAAAGGAACTTCAACATGGAGTATATAATCACCTGTGAGGAGTGATCCCATCCTTGTGGAGATGAGTGGGTGTGGAGAATGTCCGAGGTTGGGTGAACCTACGTGCGAGGCCTAGGGCTAGGTCACAGTTTAACATCATGTGTTGAGGATGAGGAGCTTGGTAGTTTAACGTCATGCAGCTCTAACAAGGTGGGTTAGCTCCGTACCCCTAGGACATACATAATCAGTACCCTATACTCCTTGTGGAAGGGAAGGCATCTGTAAGGCGGTGGAGAGGGGGTGTTATGGGGTGAACCATCGAGGGGTCCACGATAGCGTGGCTATGCAAAGAAGAGATAACCATCAGCGTGCCTATGAGAAGAAGCATGAGGCTTAACAACACAAGGGGAATGATTTTACATGGGACATTGATGTTACTATATCCCAGCCTAGAAGGTCATATGGGAAAACCATGCATGATGCAGATACCTGGGGTGTACGAGACACCTGTGAATGGCACCTAGAAGGAGGGCATCATGAGTTCACCCAAGAGGGCGCTTGGGGAGCACCAAAGTGAAGGGCATAGGGAGATTCCGTGCAACCCTTGGGATTGTGTGAAATGAGATGGTCTATCACAATAATGCCCTAGGATGGTGCGAAACCAGTAATTCTTGCATGAAATAGGGGGCTGAGGCATTGTGCATGACTCGAAGGGATTATCGTGATAAGGAAAGGATTGCTCGCCAAAGAATGGATTGAACGTGAAGGATTAGGGATTGAACTCAAATGTAGGACCCCGAATGGGATAGAGTTTAGTCTAAGCGACGAGGATCTCACGCGAAGTTGGATCCCAGGGCAACTTGGACCAAAAGAAACCTTACCTGAAATCCATATTGTGTGCACGCAGAATGCCAATTACGCGCACCAGTGGCGATTTGAATTATTCGGCCTAAAAAAGTAAGGTGGTATTTCCCTATTTATAGGCATACGGTGGCACATAATTCAGGGCTACATGAAATAATTACATGATGTTGGTGGCAGTGCGAAATATCAACCGCGTGGGGCGCTGGTGCCAAATTATTTCACGCTCTGCTAGGGATCCGTCGCAAATCCCAGTACTTTCCTCCCGTGACAACTTTTTTTACGAAATTCATTATTTCTGCGCAACACCTTCAGGACCTCCAGATTGGGTCTCCAGGTCCGAATATGACATCGCTTTTTCATTTCATAACTTTCTCCAGAACATAAGCACTTTTTGGCGTCTGCAATGTCTTCCACATCTATTAGCTCTTTCAATATATTCAAGATGAATCCAATGTCATTGAATATGGAGATATTGATATATAGAATTACATAACCTTTTTTGGATCATCCAATTGAGATCAAATACCTCTAAGAGAATGTTTTTAGAGGATTATCTATTTCTATTATTCCTATAACATGGAGGAATGGTGTTTTAGTGGAGAGTAAATGTGATCATGAGATAGAGATGAAATCCTAGTACCAAATTTGGTTTGAGTTTTCCATTGAATTAATTTTCATCATGTTGTATTGTTTAGACCTTTTTGTTATAGGAGTTGTGTTGTAGTTTCCTTTGATATTATGTGTTTTTTGTTATGTGTGTTTATGTTCTAACATGAGAAAATGGAACACCTTAATCTGAATGAAGACACATTCTACTATGATGTGATTAAACATGTGTGTGGGATTTAGTCCCTCCCAAGACAGATAGTAACTAGAAATGAGGGATGTAATATACTAATTCCTATTTCCATGTTAGTATGGTCGTTTATTTGTTAGGATATTTTAGTTTAGTGTCTTGGATATGTTGTGGGTTTTCTGGTGTAATAATATCCGTGAAATGTATCATGAGGGGTTATTGTTCGGTAACATCCTCTATTTTTAAGTGGTTTATTGTTAATTCTTCAGTGTGATAATAGTTTAATAGTTATATGTTGTCATGCCTTTGGTAATCAGGCCCATTAATATTAAAAAATGATTTTAATGTGTTCTGGTTCAGTTTGGATTGTCTGTAGGAGATGTAATTGATTCCAATTTTTAGTCTTTTATATAGTTTTCAAAATTTCATGTTTTCCAACATTGACTCATAATAGATATTACTAACCTGTCTTCGACTCATCTAGAAATTACTCATATTGGACATCACTCATTTGGCAGTGACTCATCTTATAATTACTCATCCAAGTGGTGACTCATCTGGCATTGACTTGTATGGCAGTAACTCATCTCATAGTGACTCTTCTGGTAGCGACTCTTTCTAATGGTGAATCATTTAGAGGTGACTCATCTTTTGGGGATTCATTCTATCAAGGACTAGTTTGGGAGTTATATGTTTGATGGTGACTCTACTCTGGGTGAATCAACTAGTAGTGTCTCATCATGGCATTTTCTATTTTTAATTTTTTTTTTCCATTTTTTCTATAATATCCCATTTTTTCAAATTTTGACATATTAACCCAATATTTGAAAAACATTTGAGTATAACAACATAATTAATTAATTTTAAATCCATTTAAATTGGATCAATATAATAATTAATTTTTTAAAATACTTGAGGCATTTAAAAGGATTATAACTCATGGCCTTGATGAGATTCAATTTAATCTCAATTTGAAACTTTATATAATCCTGAAAAATTAGGATCTAAATAGTATAAAAAATTATCATTATTTCTCTTTTTCAGTCTATATTTTCTGTTGATATTATAATTTTCAAATACTTCATCCTTGGAGTTGACCACACTCTTGGTGGTAGTTAGATCTTGTTTTCCCCGTATATATTTCATATTTGAAATGCACCTCTATATTTTGTGAGACATGGTTTGTTACATCATTGTTATTCTAGGCCACATAACCATCATATTGTTAGATTTTTTTAATGGGGGATGTGTATATAAATGATTATACTTTGGGAGATAGTTGATTTTAAATTATGAAATATAATATACCTTCTTAGGGTACATGTTAGTTTCTCTGTTGTTCACTGTGATTTAGCATTCTTTCATTAATTTAAAAAACGTTTAAATTGATTTATTGGAAATGAGATTTAATAAAAAATCAAACTACATTTTTAATAGTATGAGAAGGAAATAGATAATATGATAAATGATTAATGATAGTTTGTGACTGAAATATAAATTTTTTGATTTGATTTACTTGTATGATGATATTCATTTAGAGGTGGTAGAAAATTTGGGAAGACTTGAGTAGTTTGGTGTCATTTTTAAATCTAAAGTATGAACACATGTTCTTTTTTATTATGTATTTGTATACATTATATATTATCATGATTTATATATGAGCCCCACCCATATAGAGAACCAAGATTCAATGTGCATGTTGTCACATGGGTGAGTGTATTTCCCAATATCATGATGGGATGATGGATATATGGCCCCCTATTCTTCTCAGATACATCTTCATGGAAATAATGGTTCAGGAGTCTTATAGTGAGTTATGACGTGTGGTACCATGTGCCTTTAAGATAATATGTTTAGAATTTTCCATTGTTTCATTAGGATTATATGTGTTTTCATATATATTATGTGTGTGGGAAGGATGTGTTGTGTTGTGATTACCTCAGTTTTTGTTGGTAGGGTGTTCTATAAGGCGTGGCATAGGTGTGTGCTGGTGGAAATGTGAAGTGATATGTTAGGAAGAGGTGGAAATAAGAGGAAATTTTTCCCTAGTGTGTGATAGTTGCATAATTGTAAAAAATTGGAGTGTGGTACTCTTTTATCTATGATATCAATATTATGCTATTTTTATTAGATGTATTATATAGTGATCTAGCTTTGGTGAGGTTGAGGTTATGATTAGTCTACAAGTTAGGTGTTACTTTGTATTTTTTTTCACATGGGTACATTATTATGGTCCTTCATCATGTGAATAAGATACTTTTATTCCATATAGGTTATACCAATGTGATCACCCTACATAAATAATATCCATTATCGAGTTTCTAGGAAGATTGTGTGGACTGTGTTTGAAATTACAATCTTAGACATTTGGAATGTTTCTATGTTTCAGCTCAATTAATTTTTGGTATTTTATTTGGAGGTTTATAATTTTTATTTGTATTTTATACAAATTAATTATGGGATGGTTTTCTGTATCATTATATATATATATATATGTCATGGATTTTATTGTTTTTTGATTAATTAAATATCCTGATCTTATTTCCTTAATAAGAGTAATACTACCAATATTCTGATATTTGTATAATATTTTTGTCGGTCACCAACTGGGGGACTTTGTGATGGTGGACCCAAGGGTCATTTTATGTATCCCCTCATTGCATCATCTTTTGCGATAGTGGGACCTCACAATGATATACTACACATATAATTATAAAATAACAAACAAAATTTTTTGTGAGGAAGATTTTATGCGATTCTTTGGATGAAGTAACTACTTTTTTGGATAATACATGTGAGAATTTGTTTGGACTAGATGAACGCTTGGGTTAAAACTATTAAATATAAATTATAGGGTTGACATGATAATTACCTGGTGTAGAACTATTTCTATTACTACCCAACTACTTCTCCATTCATTATCGATAGTCATAGTATGATTTTCATTTAAATTAAAAATTATATTTATGTTTGTACATGTAAAGATATCCCCATGGAAATAAACATTACTATTATAAGAATAAAAAGTAATAAATTTATTATTTCAATTAATTTTTATTACCCAATTTATAATTTTAAATTATTATTGAAATTTAATTTTAAATGTGATAATATTGTACAGACCATTATTTAAAATGGAACATTGATGAATAAAGATTACCACAATCATGTACAATCCAAATAATTCCATTGTGATAAAAGAAATTATTATGGTATTTTATATAAGAAAATCCTATATATTTTCAAGGTAATGAATTATGTTAGAAAAGATAATAATACCAAAGTGGAGGAAAAATTGTTCCATTTCAGGGCACATCATTGTTTTATCACATCATGCAATTGAATCCATAATAACTTAATCGTTCTACTAGTCCTACTGAATTTTTCGATTTGGTTTTTTTCAATTAAATATTTTTTCTAATTTTTTGATGTGATAAAATGGAAAATGATATCCTATAGTGTATTTTCTCAATGGAGATGATGATCAATAATATTAATTTGTCTGGAATACTGCTGAATCATAGAAAAAAAACAAATTGAATACAAATATATTATAGATATATTTTATGGTAATTATTTCCCTTAAGATAATTGAATTTAAATGACATGAATTTTTATTAAAATAAATGAGATGGAAACAAAAATTGTTTTCTTGTATATGGTTATATTTATAATATTTTATAGTTATTGTATAAATTACATATAAAATGAACACTAAATGACTGAAAATTTATTTCCTTGATCAATTCTAATTCATTTAAAGGGATTGGCCCCTGAAAACGATTTTCATATGATAAAATATATATTTTTTCAATTATAATAGTGATGTAATTGTATATATCAAATATGTTAAATAAAAATAATGAATATAAGATTTTATTTAAGAACTAAAAAATGGCATTGAGTGAATATTGAATATCATAAGGTTGAAACTATTATCATTTAAAAAAATTTGAAATAATAATCATCATACATGATTAAAGGGAATGATAGATTAAATTAATTGTAGAGATAAGGTCAATAAGTCAATGAATGAAAAAGTTTTAATGAATTAACTACTCTAAATATATTCAACTACAATGAAATGAGGAATTAATTAATCCCTTGTATCAATAATAAAATGAATCTACCACAGAAGTGGCCAATATGAGGATGTCAATCTTATCAAATTAATACAATTGATGTGGATTACCCTAGTGATGACAATAATTATAGACTATCAATTATCCAATGTATTATATTATTTTTTATCTTAATAGACTATTATATCTTCCATATTTGATATAAAATGATGATATTACCAAAACACCAAATGAATGTATTTATTATTCAATACCTTTATTGGATGTTTCATTATAATAGTGATGTATCAGTAAGTCCCCATTTTGAAACATAAATGTTTTCTATTTGGGGAATTGATTATTATACCAATGGATGACTTAGATATAATCATTGGAATAGATTAACATTAAAAATGTATTTCAAGGATGTATTTCATGTAGAAGAAAATTCCAATTCATTATGAATATATGGGTTTCATATAATTATATATAAGACTACATCATCAATGTCATTTATAGGTCCACCAACATCTGTATTTCTAAATGAGAATGTTTGGGAGTAAGAGTAAAAAATATGATCATGGGGTTGGTAATTCACAAATATATAGTTTATCATTTATATTAGAATCCACTAATAGTTTTTAAAGATAACTTATAAATCCTCTAGAGTATGAAGTTGAGTATCCATTGACTTAATAGTTAATCCAAGAATATTATCAAGTATGGTCTATAGAAAGACCACAATTGATATAGAATCATTGACCAAAAACTTGAGGAATTATGTGAGATGGGATATATTCTCTAGAGTGTTTCACCCTTAGGAGATCATGTTTATAAAATAAGACCAAAAATATATCATGAGGATGTGTATAGACTATAGGGTAATCAATGATATTAGGTTAACGAAAATGTATCATCTTCAACACATTTATTTCATTTTTGAACAAATTCATATCTATAAATATTTTTCAATCATTATACTTCCTTATAGGTTTTATCAATTACGATTAAACCCATTAAACCTTCTGATAATAACATTACAAATTATAAATGGTCAATATGGTTATATAGTAATGAGAATATGATTAACTAATTAAAAATATATTTTTATAAATCTAATGATTTTTTTCAATGAATGTAATTATTATTTCTCATGGAATCCAATGATGATGTCATAATGTATTAATAAAATTGTGGTTCATGATTATAACATCAGAATAATTCTTGAGTACAATATAAATACAAATTTATATGGAAAATGTATGGACTATGATTTATAGAATCTAGTAGACCTTCCGCATTCGATATTTCTTCTATGGATGTAATCTTAGTTGATCATATGAATGGATTGGAAGTTAGAAAATGGAAAACAATTATTGAAAAATTTGAGGGATATTTATTCATTTATTTTTTTTTGTTTTGATTGGTTATACATTTATTATTGTTTTGGACTGGATAACATATTATCCAAGATTACAACAAATGGAGGGTGGTTTATATGAAAATTGAATTTATGATATGTATTGATGTGTTGCAGAGGATATTTTTTAGTGCACTAAATTTAGTAATACTTTTAGAAAATATTTTGTTTTTTATATATTGTGGTGAATTAGTGAATATATTAGTTTGATTTAATATAAAAAATGAAAAGTTTATTTAATATGTATCCTGGTATTTATGGATTCATGAATTGAACAATAAAAACAATGATCTTGATTTAGTAACTATAATGTTTTCGTAGAATATCATGAGAAATTATCACGACATTTAAAGATTAGATATATACATTTACCATATGAGAATAAAAAATAATCTCATAGAATGAGATCAAAATAAAAAAATTATTATGGAATGAGCTACTCAAGGATTATTATATCTTAATAAACTACCACATAGGGAATGATTATACGGTAAAAATGCATTGTGTAGAGAAGATAATGTAGTTTTGAAACCTATGAGGGTTTTTTATAATCATATGTTTATAGATAATGTAAATATTGATGTAGAATTATTATGTAAGGGGAGACATTACTAAATTTTCAAATGGTTTTGAAAAAATTTAATTTTAAACTGAATAAAATTTATATATCAGAAGACAAAAAATTAAATGATATAAAATAATGCAGTGACTGACGAGAAATTTATTTACATCATTTGTGAATATTATTCTTCCATATTAAGAATATATAAATATTTGGTCCGATTATACCCAATATAAAAAGTTATGTTTTGAACGAAATTCATACCTAAAAATTCCAAAAATATATTTATATCACTATGTAATATAGTGATTGTATTGAAATGTTTTGTAGGATAACATGATATGGGGAATAAATTAATTTTTTAAAGATGTTTGGTATCTCAAATAGTGATTGATGAAATACAACATCCACAAAGATTATTGAATATAATTACTCATTATATATGAAAATGGTATGACATGACTCTTAATTAGTTATTTTTCCTACTAATGACCAACAGAAATAATTATGAAATATGTGTTATTATTTTTTACATAACCAAATATGAACATTTCTTCACTCTAAGAGAATATTTAACTCTTGAGTGGGTCATAAGTTTCTATATTATGTTTTTATAATAATTATTCATATAGATATTGTAATTGTTGTTTAACATGTTCCTTGTTTAACTTCAATATTCTTGAAACATTTATAAGGCACATGATATTTATTATAATTTGTGAACTGCCTACCATACACAAAATTATGGACTATTTGAAATGAATATTTAATTATTAAATAACATAATAGAGTTCTTACCACTTTATATTAATTAAATTTGGGATAATTATTTAACAAGTGGTAAATTTTACATATGTTTAGTTTCAATATGGTTATTAAAATGGTTTCATATAAATAATATTAAGCAAAGATATTTTTTGTAATTAATAATTTCTTGGGATGAAGCTAGTTAAATGAAACATATAGGACTATAACATGTTAATGAGATAAAATAACAGTGAATAATATTTAGTATCATATCAATGTTTCTCAATGTTAAAAAAAGAGTCATGCCAACATTAAAAAAAGGATTTTGAATTTCACATTGCAGATCATGTTTTTCTAAAACAATCCCAATGGAATGGTGTCATAAGGTTTTGTAAGAAATAAAATATAATTCACATGTAAATTAGAAACTGAATATTATTGAAATTATTCTTTCTTTGTATTACTGATTTCTAATTCCTTCATGAATGTATAATAATAATTAATTTTTCTATATATCACTATTATTAAAGTACATTCTTAACCCATCACATGTGATCATCTATGAAGATACATAATTTGAAACATAAATTTCATTCAATGAATAACCCTTATATATTCATGATACCATATTGGAAATAATGAGTAATTTTAAAACACAATTATAATGTTATATTATGAAAATCATAAATTTGAGGAAGCATCATTTAAAAAAGGGGTTGTTATGAATAAGAACAGCCATAATTTGCATTGATTGTAATCAACTTGAAAATAAAAAATTTGTAATTTCATAAAGGTTTATAATTTAACACCATTAATATTTATGATATATTTATTTTATAATAATAATTATTTCCTCGATAACATGAAATTTACAGAAATGTTATTCTAAATGAATCTTAATATCTGTAAATATATGAAAACAGAATCGTTATTTTTACTACCAATTTTTTTTGGATAGTATTAAAAGGAGAAACTAAATTATGATGAATTTATGATTTACAGTTGCTAAATTTTCATATATTGATAAAAAATTATAATATCATTTTATTGAAAAGAATGTATTATCTTAAAATGCTTTCATTGGGCATTCCACACTGTTTTTTAAATTTTTATTATATTATAATTTTTGAAAAGTAATAATAAATTTTTTATTTTTATATCATTATATTAATATTATAGGAGGATTACATTATGGGATTTTTCTGAAATGATTTATTTTTTTGATGAATTGTGTAAACTAATAATATTTATTAAAATCAATTTTTAAATAATATACATGTTGGATTTTTTAACAATTGTTTTGAAACTAATATTAGTAAAATGTTATTATATTTAATAAATATTAGTACGTAGATGTAAAAATTAATTATCGTAGTTAAGGTGAAAATGTTTTTACTCGGGCTAAACTATAAAGAAATTGGTTAAAATGACCTTAAACGTGTCTAATTATTATTTTAGGGATATCAAATAAAGGTATATCATGGATGGATATATTATATATTTTTTGATCATCTTTTAAAATAAAAAATTATTATTTAATTCATTCTTTTAAAATATCCCATGTATTTCCTCTCCCTCACTTATAAAATTCATCCCCTTATAATCCACTATTCATAGTTTCAATGCTATTTTCATTAAGAAAATAATTAGAGAAATACCTTCACACTATCCCGAAAAGGAAAATAGAGTCATTTTTTATCATAGTTCTAACATATGAATGAATCTTTTTGAATACAAAATTATATTTTACAATGACTTCATAAATTATTAAATTAGTGTTTTATATTTTGTTTTTTATTCCACCTCATTAATATATAATTCATTAATTATGAATTATTGACAATGGTATCAACTATGTAACATGTTATTTTAATGTTTATGGAATTACATATATCTATCTCTATTATAATAAAATTATAAATGAAACTTTCGATCATGTGTAATTTACAGTACCACCTCCCACTATGATGTAATTCATTTTCTATAACCACTTATTATGATGGTAAATAATAATTTATTTAATATATATATATATATATATTATTTATTTATTCAAAATAATTATACATAAATTATTATAAAATCAAATATATTCTCTTTCATTTCATTTCTTGTGCTATAAGATATCATCAATCATCTATACGGTTGAATACAACCTCACGATGAAAAGTGATTTTTGTTTTCAATAATTATTTTGATTGATTGAAATAAATAATAAATTTAGTTATTATATCTTATATAAATTTTATTATAATTAGTCTATAAAATTAATATACCATAACATTCCTCACCATTAAACACTTTAATGAAATAATAACATCACTCTTCTGTTTATAAGATCTTTCATCTCGATGAAGTAGTTTTATTCAACTCTCATGTCTAAAATTGATGAATTTTACTTATATTTTATTTAATAAAAAATATTATTTAGATAAAATTATTATTAATCATCTGGCAATGTATTAATATTTTATATTCAAGATATGTATCTTTCATAAAAACCAATATTTAGAATAGAATGAAATAACCCATCAAAATAAAGAAAATATGTAAGTATTGTTTACAAAAAAGGTAAATTTTATATAAGAGGTTAATATATAATAATATGAACATGAATAATTTACTATTATAAATTTATAAAATATTTAAAACAAATATATAGGGGTAAATTCAGTTTCAAATAAACAATACCAAGGGAAAATAGATTTTTTCTCAATATAATTTTCATTGAGAGTTATTTGGTAACAAGTACCTCACAATGTTTATGTTGTGTATGTAACTATGAACTGATGTATTTAATATTAATTCCAAATTATTGATGAATAATAGTTTTTCAATTCATTTTTTTCATGCAGAGTCATTTTCAATGTTACAGAAGTTGTAAGAATCTATTTTACAATAACACATACCTAAAGAACCACTCTTACTATTATTTATAAAAAATAATCATTTATCACTCATACTTTCAAATAATTCATAAAAACATATTATTTTGAGGATATGATTATTTATTATGTCCTATATACTTTTTATATATGGGGTATTAAGAAGAAATCATTTAATTAATTGTATGAATATAGATAAATATGTATAATTTAATCAAATAAAATATTTTGTAATGGGGATTGTTTTGAATGAATTACATATATAACTCAATATATGAATAAATATCTTAAAATATATTCATTTTTGGGTTCTATACTTATATAGACCACTAATTTATCAATATAAAAAATTAGAAAAATAATTTAGACATTTGAAATTAATATTTACCCAAAGTTTAAACTATCTTCTTAAAGGCCTTGACAATAGAGGTATCATGATGTATGAGATAATTGAGTCCAATAAGTGAACATATCAAATATAGAGTTTTTTGACATTATTATTATCCATGAAAATTATATATTGATATTATATTTGGATTTATTTCATTTGAAATATTTTAATTTAATTCTATGAAATTATAATTACTTACCACGGTAAATTTATTATTCAACATCTATACATGAAACATAAGTTAATAAAAAATTGTAAAATTATTTATGTTATGTAACTTGATAAATTGATTATTCAAAATTGAGTTATGTTTTCATATGATATAATTATCCCATGTTATACTTTTTTTCTCATCCATATATATTCTGTATCCCCATCATATGAAGTTAATACTTTTAAGGAGTTCGACAATGTTTACTGTTTTCAATTATAAGGTTTTATTTTCTATTTACAATGCCATATGTTTATAATTTTTGAATATAGATCTCTAAAACTACTAATTTGATGCTTCCTAAAGGATTTCGACACAATTATCTTTCTCAACGTAATATAGATTAAAATAGAAACTAGTTAACAATGTTTGGGTTGTAATATATGATAGGCAATGCCTCTATCATTTCCAATATAAACATGTAAAATATATAAGAAACACATTCCATGTCAAAAGAAATAATAGGTGTTGAGTCTGGATTACAAATATTTTATAATAATTTCAATAAGGGTATATTCCCCCCATGCGACTCTCAAATCCCTCATAGAGGCATAAATCCTGTTTTCCATTGTTTTTAATATACATTTGATATTTCCATAAATTTGTGGTTTATAAGATAGAATCATTATTAATTAGTTTCCATGGGAATTTTGTAGTTCCTCCCATCAATGAGATATAAACCTAAGGCCATGGAAAAATATAATTTAATTTTGTATTCCTTAGATATTTTCAAATTCTAATATCAATATATTTTCCATTTCATACACTATATTTGATTCATAACATGATATTTTATTATCCAAAATTATGAACAAATCTACAATAAAACATATTGAATGGAATTTTATATCCATTTTTTAAAATTATCTGAATATATATATATTTATTCCAATTTCCATTATTTAATATGTAAATAGTTCATAATACTGTTTACCCATTGGGTCTCTTACAAAGCCACCTGATAGGTCGGGATCCTCAAGACAAATGCCCCCTCAATCCTTAATAAGTTATCCCAAAGCCAACAAAAAATAAATAAATTATACATATTCTAAATAGCAGGATGATTATCCCAATTTGGTTTGTTTTATATACTAATATTTTGTCTCGATTGATAGAAATAACCAAATGATCTATTAATTTATGAATGTTCTCCCATATAGGAATTTTTCCCCCATGACCTCGTCACCATTCAGTTTTGAACTCATTGTTAGAAATTTTGGAACAGATGTATGAAATATATTAATAAACATTAATAAACCACTACTAATTGTTACAATAATGAAAACAAAAAAATATAGACTGAAAATTTTTTAATCCTGTTCAGATCCTATGAAATTTCATTATAACTCATTATGAACCATTTTTAGACACCTAATGAGTTAATTATGGACATATGGGAGTATAGTGCTTCTTCTGTGCATGGAGATTTATTGTTTTGATAATTTTCCATATTACATGGTTAGAGTAAACCATGCATGTATTGAATACAATTATATATAATCGTACATATAGTTTTAATATTTGGGAAGTACCATTCTGCATGGTGGATGCAAAAAATCCCTAACCATGTTGACGAACCGTGTTGTATTCCCCTAATTCATGAAGCACTAGCACATTTTTTTGATGATTTTAATATTTTACCCTTAATTACCTAACTAACATAAATCTTATTCCCTAATATTATTTCTTGCAAGGTGAACCAACATTCCCACCATTTTGGAGCACTCCGAAGGCATAATCATGTGTTCAAATGATCATCTTCATCATGCATCTTATCGATCCTCTATAATGTTATATTTAAAAGGATTTGTACTCATATATTATTAATCCATTCAATTATTATATAACACTTGAAGGATTAATCGATGTATGATTCCTTATAAATTTTTTCAAATATACTCTGATCGATGACCAAATTGAGGCAGATACTAGAGGGGAATATTTTTAACAGTGTGTTGTCAGGGGTTAATAAGTCATCCCTCAAGATTGGAGATTTTGGAGTGGATGTGTGTGGTTGTATGATCTGATCTAGTGACATTTATTGAATTTATATGATTTTATTATAGTCATTCAAACTATATGGTTATGCTCTCTACATAAATGTGATTTTTTAGTAGAGGTTGTGTCCACAACTACCAATAACCCATGTAGG
Organism: Viscum album; assembly: GCA_963277665.1. NCBI lineage: Eukaryota > Viridiplantae > Streptophyta > Magnoliopsida > Santalales > Viscaceae > Viscum > Viscum album. Next base: position 221,395,378 of record OY728158.1, read on the forward strand.
GAGATATGTCATAATTGGGGTTTTAGTGTTTTGACACTATTGATGATTCATTCAGTTGTGATCAAGCTTAACCACACAATGTATAATCCCACTTCTACTAAATATCATTTAAATAATGAAATTTTGAATCGAGTGTACCATGTCACATCCCCCATGACATTCCAATCGTAAGTGCTTAAATGTATGAAATTCATTCAAATGATATTATGGGAAGAATACTTATGTATACAACATGTACTATTTTAAATTTAAAATAAAATTTTCATGCATGTCTCTCGAACACACTTCCATGTTTATCGAAGGAAGGGGAGTAAACCATATGAATTTAACATGACTTACAATGTTTTAATTAAAAAATTTCATGGTACATGGCATTGTTAAACTAATTAAATTCAAGGATTAAAAAAAGTAAATTTTTAATGGACTAGTTATCATATGAAAAAATTAATTATAATTTTTTACATTTACATTGTATATTTATGCACATGAACCATGAAATATTTATAGAATGCATTAACTTGTGTTAACTCATGGATTATAATGAAATTCCTTAAGTGCACGAGGTCATCATCCAAATTCAATAATGTCATTCCATTGAGTGAGACATATGCTGGAACCTAATCCTGTTCTACCACTGTATGCTTAGTAAAATACCATAGGACGCCTTAATTATTTTTATTTAATTCCTTTGATAGATTCCGTAATTCTAGAAAAACATGAGGATCATTGGTTACATCCTTGGGAATTACCACTTCATATCTCATTTTTTACCATTGAACAATTTTTTGGGAATAATTAGAAGTATTATTTTGGGAAAGCATTGGATGGTGATCTTGGTATTACAGACACAAAACAAATAAAGATTTAGTAAATATGAATTTAGATTCCCCTATGTTCTAGGTTTCCTTGGTTAATACCATAGAACCACTTAATATTAATTATCTATTATGGTATCCCTATTACATCTGGGACCGTTCAATAATTATACAATTAAGATGTTATGTCAGTGAAGTCTATGCCTCATATGACTTTTTATACAAACTGATTAATAATTAATTGATGACCTCGGTGAAAATTTAGACAGCAGTCGAGGACTGAAACATGTTATTTGGTATTTAATTAAATTGTACAACATTAAATTATATATTAATTCCAAAAAAATTTATATTTCGATTACACTGGCTATTTGTTATTGAAACAATTGGATGTGGCCCAATTGCATTTTTCAGACACCCTCTTGAGGGACTATTTTCTACTCTGCGCGTAATACATGTATATAGGTGTAGATAGAGGGATGTGTACTTAATCAGACAATTGAATGACTGTTGATATAGGATAGAGTATGTATAAGATGACCATGATGTAGCTTTGGATTCTTTTAATAGTTTATGTATTTCTATTTTTCTAGAGTGGGTATTTCATGTACCTATGAAAATATGTATACCTATTTTCCAGAATTCTAGTTACATGAAATATATTATTAGAATCATTTTTTATTCAAGTTATTTATGTTATTATTTAATATTCTCCTTCCATATTTCATTTAATTTAATTATATAGTTTCTTATATTTATCTTCAATTTTTTATTATGTGTCGTTTGATTTATTTAATTATATTAATGAGGGAATAATATACCCACATGCATGCCATAGGCCCACACTTCTAGTCGAGAGCCTCTAGCATTTAGGGAGATACTCTTGAGGTAGTGTGGACCACCATCCTCATGACACCTCAAATGTGGTATCCCGGTATAAGACATCATAAAGTGTAATTATAGGCTTTTGATTATTTCCTTAATATATAGAAAAAATAGTTATGATATTTGGAAAGCCTGTAACTTGGTCATATGTTATGCATGGGGGACATGAACCCATGATTGGGGTAAATCCCTTTTTCCCTAAATAATAATAGTTGTTTTGGTTTTTACAATTAGAGTTGATATCATTTCCCCATTAGGTGACGACCATGTTTTTCTGTGTTGATAATTTTACTTCTGATTGATATTCAATTTTATCATGGGCCTGATGATACAAGGAAAATTAGCATTGTTACATGAATCATATATGAACCTATAATATTTATTTCCCTAATACTTCCAAGACATATTAGTGAATTTCAGTTATATCATTTCTATATATGGCATTGATTGGTGATTGATCCACTCTTTGATATGTTCTTGGTCTAATTTGGGGTATTGGTTGTGTAATTTCATATTTATATTCATGAGTTGTTATGGACCCTCATGGGTTGGATTGAGTATGGTTCCAAATCATACCATTAAATAAAAATAAAAGTTGGTTTTAGTGATAGTGATAAGAAGTAGGGCCCATGATTCACTGGGATGGAAACTAATTTTAAAACAACATTGATATAATTAAATAAAAAATGAAAACAGAAAAGTGGAATGGCTTTATGTCCTTATCCCAACATATGAAATTTATTAAAGGAAAAGGAGTGAACCTTGTAAATAAATCTAAATTGAAATGAATCATTTAATAGTAAATGATGTGGCTAGGTAATATTGGACATTCATTAAATAGAACATCAAAAAGATAATATATGAGAATTAGCTTATTCATAACTCTATAAGTGGGTATTTGAGGTAGTATACCATGGGATGTGTGTTTTATTAAATTCATATTCTGATAGAGTTTCTGTCTTTTACTTAAATATTGTAATAATGATTGTTCGTAGAAAAATTGCTGACAACAGCCACCAAGAAATCCTCATGTCATGAAACATGAGGGTGGTGATGATGATGCTCAAGCTATAGTGTTACCTAAGCCTCTAGTCATGTTACCATGAGTGACACTTTTGGATATATATAATGTATTTAATCAAAATAGAAAATTATAACTCATTGAATATATTAAAAGTTTGCTGCAATCCATTCTTGGTGATCCACGAACTCCAACAATGATGCCTGATCTAACTCATAAGTTCCAACTACAGAATCCTACCACATTTTCTAGGGTTGGAGGTCCATAGGATATAGTGTCTTTTCAAGGGCCCACTTAATCTACCATTGTGAATCTAGAGATTCCTAAATAAAAGAGGGTAAATCATCCTACATTTATTATGTGTAATTCAGCTGAGCACTAGTGGGATGTGATTACCCAATTCATTATTTATTAGGGTATGATGTGGTATTATTTATAGAATAATTTATATGATCATTTCATTCCTTAAAGAATGATAGCTAGAAAAGATAGAGAGATCATCCATCTAGATATGGTTTTTACGAATGTTAGGTATGATTCAACATGTTTCATATAGTTATAGTTCTCATCACTAATTCTATATACTGACGTGATTATGCATGATATACTCTTCACAGATGGGATCCAATATTCTTTTTGTTCTCAACAGATTCTGTCTCTCAAACATAAATTCTATGATATCATAAAACAATCTTTAATCATTGAGAACAACATAAGGGATAGTGAAAATACCAGGGATATAGGACATATTCTATTTCTGGTTTTAGTGCTTCTAGTAGAATAAATTGATCCCCTAAGGCCTCCTGTCAGGTCCAGTGGAAGCCATGGTACCCATGTAGGTAGGAATTTAATGTGTCAATATTGATAACATAATGGGCATCAGATGCCTCAATTTGATTAGAAAACAATAGAGTTCTAAGCTCACGACCCTATGTAAAATTAGTAGAATTTATGTATGACCATTCAATCAACATCAAGTGAAAGAGGTATCATACTGGATGAATATTTAGGGGAAGGTTATTTTACTGTAGATTCGGTTAGGGATTTAGAGTTCCACAAATAGTAATAGATTAGGAAGAGGTTTTTTCTATATCTTCCAGACACATAATCTTTATTAATGCTAGGAAAGCTATTTTAGTCATGGTAGTAAAACATTTACACAAGGCTATGGATTAGGAGAGAAGCATGATTTACTGTTGATACCAAAGGATTAGGCTATAAGACCATTTATAGTAAGATATACTAATCTAATAGCCACCAAAATAGTATCTTCTCTATATGATACATGTTCTTCACACTCTTTTATCTCCTTATCTATTATGTAATTACTTTAGAAGAATATTTATATTTTCTATGGTGTTTTGACCCAAGATACACCATTAAGGAAAGTTGGGACAATCCCCTTGAGATAGGAAATTATCATTTATTATGGGACAAAATTGTTCCAGATATTACTGGCGTCGATTACATATTGAGATAGACTGGATAGTTCTATATAACACTTATATAGACTGTTTTTAATGAAGGGTATTATTTACATCCCCATAGAGAAGTAGTTATCTTAATAATGGGGAGTGATATTTCAAAGAATATATAGACAGAAAATATAATCATGGTCAAGGTGGGGTGACTACAATGATTGTGAATCACTTCATAATGTATCATGGTTTGGACTAGTCTAAATTCTCTCCAAAATTAGATCACATCATAGATGTATTTATGAATGATTTGTCTACATTATCAACTAATAATTAGGTAGATATGATGATCGAGCTTGTTCTGTTAGAATCTACATTATCCCTTCTTATATATTGGATGGAACCTACTAATCCCCTGGAGCTCATGTGCGAGGTAGAGTACCTAGTGAAAAAAATGTTCTGTATGGCCCAACACTTCCTCTTAGGGTCCTCTTGCGAAATTATTCAAGAAGGCAGATGGTAAAATTCATCCGTGTGTGGATTGTTGATGGTTGAACCATATTATGGTCATGAAATGATGTAGACTACATTCAATAGATGGTCTCTTGGACCATATATAAGTAGATTGGGTCTTTAATAATATCTACATGAGATCAAGATGTCTTTAGGTTCATGTCAGGCATTCATACTTACCTCATTCAACATTCCATGGTAGTAATGATCTATTTGAGTATGAAGTTTGTCATTTTGCCTTATGAATGCACCCAATGTCTTCATGGCTCTGATGAATAGTGTGTTCCATCTATATTTGGATTCATTTTTGTAGTCTTAGTGGGAAAAATATGGGTTTATTATCACACTCATTGAGTCCATGTAAATAACCATGAGATATTTTTGAGTACACTGAGAGAGAATCAAATTTATTCTATGATTTATAAATGACATGTATGGATTTAAAATTTTCACTTATTGGGTACTATAATCTCTGAATTGTGTGTCTCTGTAGACACAATGAATGATAGTGTGGTGGATTCTTATGATAATCCCAATTGTTTTTTAAAAATATAGAGTTAATTTTGGATGGATTGATAGTACATGAATTTCATACATGATTTTAACACCTTTTATCACCTATTATATGACTTATAAATTAGTGTTTTATGTTATAAAAGATAGATCCGTGTGTGGAATACATCCAAGATTGGATTGGGAGGCCTATCTCAACACCTATTTTGATTCTTCTAGATCTGGTCAGAGGTTAGATCATCTTTTGTGATGCATCAGTTATTATCCAAGGTGAAGTGTAGATATATATAAAAATTTACTTGTTTTCATATCTCTGTTGTTGAATAATTTGATAGAAATTACCCAATGGATGGCCATGTGATAAGATTAGTTTTCCATACCCAATGTTTTTAGAGACACTATCATTTGGATGAGTGGTTTGTGGTGTACAATGACAATAAGAGCATCAAATATATTTTTTCTCAGTTTGATGTGAATCTAAAATAAAGATGATTGGTCCAATATATTTAGGTCCCTGATTTTGAGCATTCCTATATTGTAAAGAATTGAAATATTGTTACTGATGTGCTGAGTTGCAAATGTGAGGAACATGTTGTTTAGGATGTTTATGTTGAATGGATGTAATGGCCCTATTTTCGGAACAAGATCTTCAGATTCATGATAGACAGAAGTAGTGTTATCTCTCATCCTTAACATTTATATTTTCCATATTTCAGAAGATAATGAGAAAAAAATATCAGATCCTAATGGCAGGGTTATATGTTAGAATATATCCGGATCAGACCTACCCATGAATTGGAACGTGGATAGAGGAGACAAACTATGTATTCTTGGGAATATGTGGAATCCTAAATATATGAGGGTGGAGTTCATGAAATAGACCCACAGTTACATGTGGGTGTTTTATCTAGGAATCTCTAATATTTATTGAGATATGAAACATTATTACTGGTGCCCTAGGATGAAAAATATGACAAAAGGAATTGTCACTATGTGTTCCACAATCCTGTAGGTGAAGGAAGATCACCAAAGAAATAATGATTATTACAACAACTACTAGCCATGAAATTGAAATAGGATGATATATTTTTGAATTTTGTATTCAGTTGACCTATTTTTCCAAGGTTGAGAATCATTTTATCGATATTTTTTGACAGAAAAATTAGTTTATCCAACATCATTCCTATTTGGGATAATTAATTAGTTGATGAGATGGAAAGATTGTATATCTGTGAGATCATATGACTACATATGATCCCATGTACTATCATTTTAGAGGAATTAATTTTTAACATGATTATTATGGTTGTTCTTACAGGATGATATGGGTACCTAAGTTCTTCTTTGAAAACATTCTCACCCACATACCAATGCACAATCATAAAAAATTATAAATGTTCTAGAGGACATGATCGGAGCTTGTTTCCATGATTTCAGAGGTTTATGGAAGAAATATTTTCCCCTCACAAGGATTTCTTATAATTAAAATCATTATGTGAAAATTCAAATGGATACATTTGATTCCGTGTATTTAAATCCATGAAATTTACCCTTGTGCATGCAAGAGGTAGGTTAGGGTTATCTACTAGGACATCGTCTCATATAAGAGACTTATGAAAATGGTCAAATGATGGGGAAGGATATGAATACTTCATAATCAAGGCCAAAATCATACATTGATAGTAGTTGAAAACCCATGGTGTTCAAGGTTAGGGATCATGATTTACTACTAGCATAATTTAGTCTGGGTATTATATAGTTATTAATGCATGGGAAGTTGTCATGAAATTATATAGGCCTATTTGTAGTTTTAGAAAATGTTGGGTTGGTAACCTATCAATTTTTTCTACATCAATAGCCTCGTTGTATAAATGTCATCTTCGATGTGTCACAACTTCATCATTATCATTAAAACCTTACCATACTTATCATACATAGGAAGGTGATCTTTATCCTAATTCTTCTTTTGAGGAGTATCCAATATGCATCGTCGATAAGAGTATGTAGGCTGTTTAATGGCAGTTTATCCCTCTTTTATGGATTTAATGGAATCATGTTAGTGTGTAAGATTTGAATTGGGGAAATGATGTCAATGCTCATTATTAGTGGATATTTTTATTCTCTAATTATGTTTTACTAGACTTTGAATGTGAAGTTAGGGATGCGATCATTTAATGGGGGAATACAGTGGGAACTAGGTTTTTGACTCAAGAATATATCCTTCAAATGACATTCTATGTCATTCTTAGAGACCTTTTTCAAATACTTATTGAGTTCTAGAAGGTCCTAGAGGATTCTAGTGATTTTTTGAATCATAGAGCCCTTCTTTTGGGGAGAATTTGGAAATTCTCATGTTATTAATAAATTATGAAAGTAGGGAGAGTCATTAGAAATAACCACACTGATAGTCTACCTTTTTAGTAGTTTCATTCCACATGATGGGTGTAGGATTTACCTAACTGTGTCAACAAACTATGTAGTATGCCCCTTCTCCCATGAACCATCAATTTTTGGGTTTATTATAATTTTTTACCCATAATGATCTAATTATCATAACAATTTTCACCTAATCATAATTCTAGCAATATGAACACCTGATTCTTCCATTTTGGAGCTCCTTGAAATCCTAATATTGGGATTTAATGATCTTATTCATCTGGGAATTTATTGATCTTCAGTTTATCACATTGGATGACCATGGATATTTATTCGAGTCTCCTTTATCTATTACTTATTTCTCATGATCTTGACCTCGTTATTGAGGTTTCTATCCATATAATTTCATTTCCAGCCTACTATATTCCATGACAAATTAGAGGATAATTTATGAGGAGTATAGTCATGTGAGTATGAGTTGGGTGGTAAATAAATCATAATCCTTTTTCGTTGATTATGTAGTTGATATGTGGGGACTGATATTCTCATTGGGTACCATTTATAAATATTCTATAACATTCTTATATTAAGTAGAAGCATATTGTTAGGCCCTTTAAATAAATGTTTTTAACTATTTGTGTTTGAGCCCACAACTCCCCACACCCCTTGTAGGGTGATATGATATAATTGGGATTTTTTTTACACATTTGATCAATTGTTTGGTTGTGCTCAAGGAAGAACACCATAAAGGTATGCCTTCTAATATTAAATTAAAATTTAATCATGAAATTCAAAATGTCTTGTACCTTTTATCTTCTACAAGACACACCTATTTTGTGTTATTAAATTTATGTAATTCATTCAATTTTTTTATAATATTTATTCTTAGGTATACGATTTGTATATATTAAATGTAAACTGATATTTGGTTACACATCCATAGCACACCACACCTTGTTTATAGAAGGAAATTTATTGAAAAAAATAAATTAAAAATTACATTCTTGGTTTTAATTAAAAGGTTTTATTTTACTTGTCCTAGTAAAATTAATGAAAGGCTAGGATTATACTAATTGAAGTTATTAATTGTATTGTTATATTATCACAAAATTAATTGTAATTATTTGAATATGTCGTTTTTCTTTATGGACATGGAGCTTTACATATGAATAGGAAGGTTTAAATTAGGATAACTGTCAGATTCCCAAGGGTATTAATTTGTTTCTTAATGATGTCATTCCAATTTAAAGATGTCTGTTTCCTTGGGTGAGATCTACCTGAGAACCTGATCCATTTCTACCTATTTATGCACAATATGACCCATAGAATCCATTCACTATTATTATAAGATTCCTTAGATACATACCTTGGATAAAATGTGACATGAGTTTCCATGGTTAAATCCTTGTGACTAACCAATTATTATAAACCATTTTACAAAGGATGTATTCCTTGGTACATGTTAGAAATAATATTGTTGGAATTACACGGACAATTCACATTGGAATACATTCTTACCCCATTGCTAGACCTAGTTAATGCTGATTTAATATCCAACGAGGTCTTGTTTTCCTTAGATAAATCAATGGAACTAATTAATATTAATTATCAAGTATTGTTTCCTTGTTACATATTGGAACCTTAAAAAATTATACAATGACGAGGGGTTGTCAGGGATGGGTATACCACATGATACTTATTTATGTAAACTAGAACATAATTTGCAGATGAACTGGATATAATTTTATACACTACCCTAGGGAACATCTGGTACATGTGTATTTATTTACATTGTATTTCATTACATTTTATGTTCATGCATGCCCAATGTTACATATCTATTACATTGGCTAGATTTTATAGACACGATAGGTGGTGGAACACTAAGATTTATCTCACACCCTATACTTGAAATGTTTGGTACCCAAGGATAACAACATGAATGATAGTGTTGATAAGGGGATGTTTAAATCATTAGACAATATATTATGTACTGTGCTAGGACGAAACTTATAGTAAATTTCCGATATGTATCTTAGGATAACATGAATATTTTATGTATTTCAATATTTTTTCATTGTGTGTTTCATGTATGTATGGTAATATGTATCCATGTTTTTCATATTTCTAGTGACATGGCATATATCATCATCATTTACTGAATTTAATTCTAATTATTTCAGTTTTTGTTGGGATGTCTTCTTCCACAATGCGTTCTATATTCCTATATTACATCTGTTACTTACACATTTTTTTATATTATTTTTAAACTGATGAATTATACTCTGGTAATGAGTGAATATTCTAACTAAAAACACACCCTAATCCCTACCTACTAGATGACTACCATTGGCATTTTTGGATATATGATTGAGGTTCTGTGTCTCACATGGATCATGGAACTTCCTATATGGCATTCAAGACTAGGACATCAAAATTATCTTGTCCTTTAAAAATCAAGACACATATCCTCTTTGGGAATCCTTAATTTCCATTCATGTAAACAAATATTCAATAACTAATTATATTAAATATTATTCAATAGATTATCTATGAATTTTTTATTGGATGACACATATATATATTTTGAGATAAAAAATACAAATAATCTATCCATGATAATTTCCTTACATTCAAATCCATTTTTTAGGAAAAATGCTTCAATCTATTATAATCCATAAGTTCAATTAATATTTAATTATAATAATATATTTTCCCGGAATTCATTGATATAATATAAAATCGAATTCCAAATCACTTTTTGTGTGATTCATCTCATGAACCCTCATTTATCATGAGATATAATGTCTAACAGGGAAACCCTTTATGAGAAAATTTCTTATCCCAGAACAAAATTCATAATAATATACATGTGATCCTTTTCAATAATTGTGACTAAAATGCATATGTACCATCTAAATGAAAACCAAAGGGTATTGAAAACTTTTTACTCATTATCACTATTTAAATGTAAAAACATACCATATCATTGTTTTCAATTGAAAGTTTATTATCTAATAATCACAAACAATGTGTTGGTAATTTCTGACATAGATAAGGATACAATGTATCTCATATTTATTCATTAGTGCATTTCAAGAGTCAAAAACCTATATCATATCAGGATAAATCAAAACTCTTTCATTTAGATAATACATTTCCTGGGAAATAAAACAATTCTATATAAAATTTATATATTTAAATATTATCATAACAGTAATGTTCTAGCAAGATACACAGCAATATAGTCAGTTGTTCATGATCTTCCTTAATCATAGAAAACACAAAAATAGAATATATTTACACATTGAAAACATATTCATGATCCTTTGAATTGATATGATATATCAACTAAATAAACAGTACTTGTGAATTATTATGACCAAAATGAAAAACCACATATATATAGTGAATAAAATATTAGATGAAACATCATTTGTAATTTCCCATTTCCGAACTCGATGTTTTAAATACCCTAATAGTAAATAATTTTAGAGAAACATATGTATTCCTTCATTTGATTGCATAGATTTCTTATACGTGTATGGTTATATAGAATCATTTTAATTTTTTTTGAGTATATGATAATTAATTTAATATTATGATTTCTGCCTTCTTTATTTTTATAAAGAACAATTGTTTCCAATAGGGACATTCTTTTTATAACGAACTATATTCTTTTTGATTTTTTCATTATGACATTGAACTCCCACATTTCCATTTTTTACACTATATAACAAGGATGTAAAATATGAATATTATCAAATTCGATATAAATAATATATTAAACGTCTCTTTTTATTGGAATCCTAGGGAAATTCCATCCATAGAAATTCAATTATTATTCAAATATGCAGGAATGTCATAATGATTTATTTGACTAATATATGATTGTGCAATAATGTTATTATGAAATGTTACATTAAAATAATATGACACTAATTTTGTTATCATCATGTGTTGACATCCAAATATACATTAATAATCTAGTATACAACAATTATAGATATATTACTATACTTTAGGAATAATAGTAGTTTTAAAACCAAACGGATTTCAACCAATCCATTATAATAATTAATGTTTTTACATATATCCATCATAAGAATAGTGTAATGAAATTCTAATTTATCATAATTTATTGCTATATAAAACATTACAAATATAAATTCTAGACATATTCATTACTGGAACGGTTTATTAAGTATTAATACAAGAGCCATCATCTTAATTTATATACCATAATGATAAAGAGTAAGAGAATAAATTGAATATAGTGTTCAACTAGAATCAAACAAATAATGAATGGGGTTAAAATTAAAAAACAATAGTTCCCCATGCCATTGAAGGAAATATTGATCCTCAAAAAACAAATTATTAATAGAATACCATTTACTAATCACTAATTCATGATTCGTTCTTCCATGATGAAATCTTATAACAAAATGAGTTGGGGTGGTCCTATAATTACATTGGTTCACTGTTATTTTATATGGTGACCATTATTAATGTATTTTCATAGCTGATGAATAATATTTATACTATTCCTAATATGAATTTCCAACAGTTTTAAATGGATCAATACATAAAAAATTCCATAGATGTACCATAATTGTATAGTTTTGAAATTATTTAGGTGGTGCTGTCAAATATCACATCATATGATTGATGTATCTTCATTGAAAAAATGTAATGGATTGATATTGGATATTGGATTAATCATTATAGATAATTTTTATAATTATAATACACACATCTTACATAGATGTTTTTGTTTATCATCCCCATGTTTCAATTATTAGATATCCCACTAATTATTATGGAGACGAATGTACTTCCTCCTATAGATTTTAACATGATATAACAATCATCCACAATATAATTTTTTTCAATATAGTTATAGTATTCAATATATAGTACATATATTGTAGAAATAATCTCATGTTTTATAATATATTCAATGATTTCTTCCTCCAAATAAGAAACAATAGCTACCTTAAGCATATAAATAACTCCATTTATTTTTTATATATACAAACTCTATACCTAATAGTTTTTCAAACCTAGGGTTGATGAAATTTACCATTATTACCATCTTGAATGCATGGAAGATGAATTATTTTTATCATTTCCTAATTATTATACCATGTAATGAATTTTATGATTACATATTTTTTTGATAAATTTTAAAATTTCCATTATTAATCGTACAACATAAACACCTCTAACAAGACAAATAACTCAACTGTGGTATTATGGAAATCAATATTGTGATCCATTTTATTGATCCCAATTTAATCTATTTTAGGTTCCAAACACCCTTGAAATATTTGTGTGATTTATTTTTAAAATATATCATGTGATACAATTATTTATGTTGGAAATTTTAATATGCATTATCAATAGATTTGAAATGATGTACAATTATTTGGATAAGATGTTGGTCCAACTAGGGATCATGTGTAAAAACTATTTCTAAATATCCAATTAATTACATCTATGATGTTTAATAAATTAAATTTATCTATAGAAATTTACTTACACAATTTATTAAAAAAAATAAATCGATTGAAATTTTACAAATCAATATAAACAAAAATAATTACCATTAAAATTTAAAACATCAAAACATCAAAATATTTATAACATTTTTCAAAAATTGAAAAACATTACATGAACCATATAGTAATTGTATAAATCCTAACTAATAATAAGAGATATTATATTATCATCAACTAAAATAATGATTGTGAGATAGATACTATCATCGAAGTGTAATTATCCACTATTATTCCATAGAGAACATGGTAACATGATGATTAGTATAATGGGGTCATATATATATATTTATGTAATACATCTCTATAGCTGGCATTCCTACCAGTTTGATATCACACTTAAAGGATAAATGGAATGATAAATTTAATAAAATGTTTCACATAACACCCATCACATGTTGAATTTTAATGATGAAGAGGTGATAACCTCGTTAGGCGACATATCCATTACAAAAATATCTAAAATAATTCTTATAGATTAATGAATTTTAGGGGGATAATTTTCTGAAAATAACCATAAATTACATAGTAAAAATTTATACAATTTAACTAATATAGAATTAATGTGTTATAAAAATTAACCAGAAAGGAATCCAAATATAAAAATTATCATTATGCCAACAGACAGAAGAGGTAACTAATGAATGTGAGAATTATTTATCCTAACAATATTTATGTAAAGTGGAATGATCTCATTTTTTATCCAAATAGAACCATGATAATAATCCATATTCCATTCCAAATTATCAATATGTATCAATTGAAATGTGAGATAGAATACTTTTACCTATGTTATAATATATATAACATCTATAAATTCTACATTTTTCCATTGCAAGAGTGATTATATCACCCAGTAAAAAATTCCTATAATCCTCCCATGAAATTCCCCTTGGGCATGAGCTTGATATTAAATTTTATAAAAAATAAACATTAATAATTTATTAGAATTATTAAATACCATGTAAGTGTTGTTTAATAGTTAATAACATGTATAAAAATTTATAAATAAAATTAATCTAAGTAATTTTATCAAAATATTTAATATTTTTTGAATATTATACATAGATTTACTTATAGATAGTCCTACATGTAATAAGTATATTTCACAATCATGATTTCATTCTTTTACCCATAGAATATATGACAAATTTGAAATTACCATTTTACATAACACATTTAACATCATTCCCATACATTAGTTCAACAATGCGTGATAATATAAAAAATTAACGCACACAAACATATATTCAAATACCATTATCCATAACAAATATCTATTCTAAATTGCTTATCCAATCAATTTTGTTCCATAAAAACACCCAAATTTTTTTATTAATAATTAAAAAAATATTATCAATGGGGTTTTCCATAATCCATCAATAAATACATGATCTTTAGTCCATCATAAAAAATGTTTTTTATTTGAAGAATAAAAATATTATCTCATTTTATAAAATATTATATATTTATATTATTTTAAAACAATACCTCATAAGACATGCATATATGGGATAAAATCAACTTGCATATCAATGAATGAGGAGAATGAAGAATGGCACTATGAAATTCAAGATCATGGATGAAAATACCTTAAATTCAATAGATCCAACAACATCTCTACATGATTCACATCATATAAAATAGATATATATATATAATAAATAAAATAAATGGATTTAAGAGAGATACAAACGTTTTATATGGAGATTCAATGGAATAATTATTGATTACTATTGATTTTTGATCTCCAACTTTCATTTATTAATCAATCTTTTAATATAGATCTATGTAAATTTTCAAGAGATAGTTTGAGAGGAGAGGATATGATACATTTAATGATTATGCTGAAATTAGTGTTTTTGTTGAAATAATACAAAATAAATAATTATTTTCTTAGAATTAAATACAAAATATGTGTTTAGGTTTCATGTTTTGTAAAATCATTCACTACATGATACCTTAAAATCAGTAAAACATCACGGTAGCCACAATGTTTATGAAACACTATATTGTATTCTATGAACCAACTGTACAATGCTACTATAACATTGACAAACCATAAAAAATATGGGTTACAGTGTTAAAAAAACTGATATAACCATGTTATACAAAATATTTCCATTCTCATACTTTCTCTAAGAATTTAAATGATTTTGAAAAATAGTTCTTTAATTGATCCACCAAATAGTGACTACAATGATTACCTTTCACAATTTCATGGTGAATATTAAATTTTTATAATATATTTTCGACCATAAAAATAATAAAAACTAGTAAAAAGTATATATAACTACTTGACAATAATCAATTTATTATATTAGTCCAAAAAAGATTCAATTATATAATTTATCTAATACTGATGATGTTAGAGAGGTAGAATTCGATATAATCATTGGTTAACATTTCAATTTCACAATTAATGATTGTTGAATAAGGTGGGCTAAAATTTGAATCTTTTAAATGATTATTATTTTATATAATTAGTGTTTTTTTATTAAATTTTAAATTTATAATCTTCCATGAGATTTAGTGGTGAATAACGGAAGTCATTTCTTCATAATGAATGTATTCCTCATAAAACATCATTTATAGTTCCATTTATTCCTAATAAGATTGAAAAAAAGGATGTTTAAAGATTTCTTTAATGTAAAATTATATTCTGTGTAAAAAAATAATTATAGTAGTATATTTTAATTATAAAAATATAATTTAACAAGCCATATAAATTTGAACTTAATCTAGGGAAAATGTGTATCCATGTTGATTTCATTGCCTTTTCCATGGATGAATCTTATGAAATTAAGGTGATACGAAAATTGTTATTGACCAGAATCTCATATAAAAAAACAAAATTATAGGTGAGGGTAATGAAAAAAAAGTTAATACATAACTAAATTTTGATAGTAGTCGTTATGTTTTAGTGAGATACCCCTTTTATAGGATGATATAATGGAATATTTATAAATATATTAACATTATATTGAGTGTGAAAATGTTTCACAAGAAAATTAGTCTATAAACGAGAGAGTAATGGAGAGTGGGATTATATTTGGCCAATAATCCATCATCTATTATATTTAAAAAATGATTTAATCATGTTCTTATGTTTAGTACACATTGGATTTTCACTTTTACAGTTTTTTATTTTACTATGGTAAATTATTTAAATTTATGTGATTTACATCTATATACAAAAAAAACTACATTATTAAACATGTTTTTACTACATATTCCAAATATTGATATTTTTTTATTATTTTTTTACAAATTTTAATAATTTTAATTTAGAGAATAACACATGTAATTTGTAAAAACTATTTTTTAGTAGATGTTTATTTCGAGGATATTTTTTATGTGTAGGATAATATAATCTATATTATTCATTTAAAATAAAAAATAGTATCAATTTATAAATAATATACATTTTTTTGATTTCAATAATATCAAATAAAAAAAATTAACTTTTTTATATGAAATGAAAAAAGATCTTATAGGTAATTATTAATTATGCCAGAAAAATATTAATAATATATACCCAAAAATAAAAAAAAAAATCAAAATGTATGTCCTTACATTTAAATATATATATTTTACCCATTAAAATGTTTTATACATTATTATGTCATTCCAGTAATGTTATAAATTTTACATTTTTTGTAAAAAACATATTATACAAAATTCACATAAAAATAAATTATTTATGAAAAAATCCCAAAAATTAACATAATGAAATATTGGATTGATGAAAATAAAAATTTATTTTTAATTTCATAATTACGATTTTACCTATATATATTAATATAATATAGTATAATGAATATAATTTTGATTGAAAATAAATCCATAAAAAAGCTAAATTGTTCATAATCATATTTTCTATAAATTACTAATAAATTTGGGGCTAATATTTTCTTACTATACAAAAAAATATTTATTTCCCATATAATGTGTTGATTATAAAAATTATTAATTTATTTTTATTCATTTAGTAAGAATACACTCTATCAGTTATATAATATTTTTTGGTTTTTTATGTGATCCATATGGTGATATTTAATGAACATAATTATATATAATTAAAAATATTTACATTTAATTCACCTGGGGTTAAATTAATTAAAATCAATTCCCTCATAAAAATAATTTTAATTAAAAAATAAAAAATTCTAAGGCCCGATATGATTCTCAAGATATATCATCTATTAAAACACCCACCTCACAATCCTTTTCAAGAGTATGACTGTATTTACACTAAAATTGCCTTCCATAGTACTTTATAGAGTTGTAAATTTTAAATGGTTCATTTTGATTATCTAATTTCCAAAAATAATATTATAAAAAATTGTTATTCAAATTTCCAATCAAATAAGAGGATAATATTATTTTCATATGAAAACAAAATCCAATTTCGTGTTCTCTAATGACACCATCATCTTCAAAAATGAGATATTAAATATCAATTTTATAAAATATTGTTATTAATATAAATATTCTAGATAAATACAATTTCACAATAATTTGTGTTGAAAAATAATTTTTAACTAATTAATAAGACTAATAAATATATAATAATGTATTTCTATGAGAATGTGACTGGTATAAGAATATCATATTAGTGTCATGTAAGTATTTATTTATTATTACTGTTCTTCAAGCATCATACTGATTATTGAGCTGATAATATTCCATATTTTTTAGGGTGATTACATATTGTAATATATGACAAATAGCTACATCCACTCGCTAGTATCATTTTTGTGATTTATATTATTGTATAAAAAACATCATTTTATATACCTAATATCTACGATGTTATCATATTAAAAGAATTAAACATATGTCGTATATTTTGGGGGTATAACAATATTATCTTACCCTAATCCATAAAATATTAAATATTATGTTTAATAACACACACACCCACACAGATATATATATAACTAAAAATATTTTCTAGCAATTCTTATCAACCACTAAATTATCAACTAATATTTTTTTCACAACTAATGTTAATGATGACATGATTCAAAATAATATATGGTCTTAAATTCCCACAAATGATGATAATATTATCATAAATGAATTATCTACATAAAATAATTAAAATTAAACAAACCTACAAATAGTTAACAGTTAATAATTAAAACATTATAAATCATCATTGACATATATTTAATTGAACGAACATTAAGGTTTAATGTTTTCGATGGTCACTAAAAACATATATGGGTCAAAGACAATGTAATTCCGATTAAATAAATTTTATTATTAATATATAAAAAACTAAATAATTAATAATTATGCATTAAAATTAAATAAAAAAGTCATATAAATTAGATAATATTTTAGAAAATCATTTATAATAAATTCTACCATAAACTTGATAAATGGAATCATAACAATATTTGAAATAAAAATTTAATTACAGGAAAATATTATAAATAAAGATAAAAAATTGTATGTTATAAAAACATTATTCTATAAAACATGATTCGAATAGATATATATAATCAATCACTTAATATATTGAAATAGAATTTATAATACATTCATCGATAGTAATGGAAATTCAAAGGTCAAACGTTTTACAAAAACTAGATTCATATGGATTTATTACATATTGTGGCCCAACAAATTACATCACCTAAACAATGAAATCATTAAATTTGAAATCATGATTATATTTTCATGTATCTATTTTAGGGGAATTTTGTTTCAGGGAATCAATTCACCAACAATAACCAAAAAAGTTTTTTTTAGGAGACATGCTAATTCATAAAGAATGTATTATGGTACCCATGAATCACTAATTATGTAATATAAATTTATTATATAAATGAATTAATATAATATTAAATACATATCACACATTCATAAGGATTCAATACATTAAATTTATTGGCATAATGAAAATTCAAATTTTCTAAATTTCAAAAAACGACGAATAAAATTGACCCTTATGTATGAGTCATTCAAAAATAAAACCTTATGTAGAATGATAAATATAGATAGTATAATTGAAATTCATTGAAAATAATCACAATATTGGAATTAAGTGTCACAAAACATCATGACCACCTCACATATGTATGAAGATAATTACTAGAAATAATGGACTGAGAGGCATCATAGGGATATTATTCACTCGTTAATAGACAATAAATACTTAAATATAAAAGCTGAAACAGAAAAAACAATAATAATACCAAGGTAAACTAATAATCCACAAATAAGATCAATATAATTACAGTTTTTAGTAATGGTTCAATAATATTTCATATTTATTAATAATACAAACCATATGATGGAACACCACATACAAAATATCAATATAATTAATATAAAAAATCAATTACATAACATACAACACATCATTTATAACATTTATTTAAACTAAAAACTATCAATACATTATAATATTCATATGAACTACCCAACTCAGTTCCAATTTATTAAAATTTATCCTTGTTTGTGACATAACTAGTTTTACTAATATTCATATGTAGGGGTTAGTTTAATTTCTGGAACCCCAAAATGGGCTAAAGAATATCTACAAAACAAAAAAAATTCATTTGATTACAATAATTGATGAACTCATAAATAAAAAATTAATCATACATATACCAAAATATTTTAGGTCCATTGTGACAGGATCTACCCACTTAGATATCATCATTGATGGATTATTCCACATTGTCCCTAAAAACCCTTCCAACTAGTCCCCTATCCACATTCTACATGAAATGATTGTGACACCAACCCTTATACATAAGAATAATGTCTTTAAAATTTATAGTTCTTATGAAATTCATACACATTTAGTTATCAAAAACTCACTTCTACAGTAAATGACAACACATTAAAAGATAACCAAATAAAGTGAATATTGGAAAACACATGAAATCATCCACATAAACCCTCTAAATTATTGATTATCCCCACATCTCAAACTCATTAATCATTTAATGATGTGAAGGGACTAAAAATGTAACAGAGTAGCTACAAAAATGACTTTCATAATTATGTATTGTAAATGTATAGTTATATAGAGAATCTACAACAACGTTTGAATTTAATTAATAATAGGAGTAATCTCCCAGTTCTGGAAGCCACCCAGAAGCTCCCCATACCCAGTTGGTCACATGGCTTCAAGCACATTTCCCCAAATGCCAGAGGATTCCAACTAGTAGTGAGGGACTTGGGATTGACACTAGGGATACAATTCCCTCATTGGAAGAGTACATAGTGGAAGAAACAACTCATACAACAGCGGAAGTAGTAAAAATCAAAAAACAATAACGGCGGAAGACTAAAAATTAAACAGCTGGAGTAGAAATATATCAAAATGATGCTTGATACATATATGTCTAGAAAATTATCCAATCAAGTCACAATGATTAATACAGAACTAAACCAAAGGACAATAGAAAAAAATATATGAGCAACTCATGAGCATCGCAAGCCTCGACTTGGTGCCATGCTCTCCAACTCCAGTGCAATCATGATTTCGAAGTAGAAGGGATATTTCCCTTATCTATACCTGTAACGATATAATCTGTTTGGTTCAAAAATCATGGACCAAAATGGTTGCGAGACAAAGTACCAGTATGCAACTACCCTATGATCTATGCCTTACAGTTAGTGAATATATGTAAGGTAAAAGTGCAGAAATTAGTAAACATGGAAATACTAAACAGAAAACAATCCACAGTTCTTATCATATAAATACAAATAATTAAATAGTCAGTCTTGAATGTATAACAAATAGATAACCTCTGGGTATTTCTCACAGCCTATCCCCTATGTTTCAACCTACAAGTACTATAAATCCTCTGGGAGGCTGGTTCCGGAAGCCACCCAGAGGCGCCACATACCCGGTTGGTCACATGGCATCAAGCGCATTTCCCTGAATGTTAGAGGATACCAACTAGTAGAGAGGGCCTTGGCTGTGACACTGGGGAAACTATGCCCTCATTTCCAGAGTACACAGCAGAAGTAAAAACTCATACAACTGCAGAAGTTGTAAATATCCAACAACAATAACTGCAGAAGTCTGATAAATAAAAAACCGGAGCAGAAATATATGTAAATGATGCATGATACATATATTTCTATAAAAATATCCAAAAAATTCACAATATAGAATACAGTACTAAACCAATGTAAAAATGAAAAAATATATGAACAACTCCTCAATATCGCAAGCCTCTACCTTTCCCCATGCTCTCCATCTCCAGTGAAATCAATAACCTGAAGTAGAATGGTGCATGGCCTTATCTATACCTACAAAAATATAATCAGTTTGGGCTAAAAAAACATGTCCTAAACAGGGTGTGAGACAATTTCCTAATAGGTAACCACCCAAATATATGTGCCTAATAGTCAGTGAATATATGGTAGGTAAATATGCCGAAAGAAGTAAACATGGAAATGCTAAATAGAAAACAATCCACAGTTCCTAGAACATAAATACAAACAGGTAAACAATCACTCAATCAAGTAGAACAAATAGGTTACCACTGTGTAGTTCTCACATCCTATCCCCTTTGGTTGAACCTACAAGTACTTGAAACCCTCTGGGAAGAACGCATAGTCTCACCCCTCCGGTTTAGCTAAATTATAGACTCTCTAGGGAATCACTCACCTTCAACTACCCCTATAGTCTCGTAACATACTAAAGGCTCTCTAGGGAAGCACTAAACACCTAATTTCTCCTGTGGCCGACGTTGAAAAACTAAAAACACTCTGAGGAAGTACTCACCGTCAATTCCCCCTGTGGTCTCGCATCAAAAATTAAAGACACTCTGGAGAATCCCTTACATATATTCTCCCAATTGTCTACTAAACTAGGTTCTCACAACCCTATGTAATATTATAAAGCATCACATTGTGTAATGACCAATGTATCCTCAAGAACTACATGTCTAGCATCTACAACTTCTCATCCTATATGAAAAGCAGTCACACCATCCTATAACTAGTAATGGAACTAGTAATAGCCTACCATGAAAAACTAGACCAAACGGTCATAAAAATGAATAACATGAATGGGAAAAGCATCCAAAGAATAGTAAATTACCCTATTCACAAATAGAAATCTCTACACAAGCATATAATCAATGAAGGTATACAACAAGGGAAAAACAGGTAACACACAATACCCCGTTCACGACTATTGGTGGAATTTGCACAAATACTCAAATTAATCCTACTAAAAGGCACAATCCACCTACCTTAAAATTACTATATCGATACACTCGAACCACAAAGCATGAATATACATGAAACATCCTAGATCTATGAAAATGTCCTAAACGCCCGACCCACGATAACATGAGAAAGTGGAGGAATTAGAAAACAACACTCTTGGAGAAGGAAGATATTACCGTTGCATTTCCAATGAAATAGACGGTGGTCAATTTGGATAACAGACTCAGGATTTGGGGCTCATTGAAGCTTTTTAGCTATACGGGACACCTTCAGTTGAATAAGCTGGAGAATAAGATCATTCTAGGGTTAAGACGTGACCCTGATGCATTTAGTGAAAAAATAAAGAACACGGTGTGTAATTTTGAAGTAAATGGAATGTACTAGGTTTTTCTGTGATCTAATTTAGGCGGAATCTATGTCACCTATTCATGGAAGTGTGTGTGGCCATGACACGGCCAGTACACAGCCTCGAGTGGAAATGAAGTACAATGTGTGTATTCAGGAAGTACATCACGTGTACTTCAAAAATTTCTAGAAAACCCACTTTTCTGGAAAACTCTAGAAAAGGAAAAATGTACCTGAAAAGAAGGTCTAGGTCCTTACCAACTTCCCCCCTTAATGAAAATATTCCCTGGATTTCCCTAGCACAATGTAGAAGAAGAAACTCCAAAAACCCCTATTACGGTGATCGTACATCGGCCTCCCACTCCCATGTCTCATCCTATACTCACCCATGCTGCCATAGCACACATACCAGATGAGAAGACTGGCTACAAAGAACCTTTTTACTATGATCGAAAATCGAAGTAGGATTCTCCTCAAATTATGAATCCACTTCAAGCTCAACCTCATCGGGTTGAAAGACATGAGATGGTTCTGAAAAGTAACGTCGGAGCTAAGAAACGTGGGCGACGTCATGCATAGTCTAGTTCCTATGATGTAACTACTGCTGATAGGTAACCACACCAACTCTCTCAAACACCTCAAACGGCCTGATGTACCATGGTGAAATCTTACCCCATCTCTGAATCCTCTTGTGTCAAAACCTTGGGGTGACAAGTATGAAAACCTGATCCGTGACCTTGAACTACATATGTCGCCTCCACTGATCAACAAAAGACATTTGACGCGATTGTGTAGTATCCAACCTCCTCTGAATCATCTATATCTGCTCTAAGGTCTCCTAAATAAGACGAGGTCCCAACAATTCTTCCTCTCCTAACTCTAGAAAACAAAATGGTGATCGGAATGGCCTACCATAAAAATACTCATAAGGTACCATCTAAATATTTTCTTAAAAACTATTATTATTGGTAAACTCCAAAAGAGGTATATTCTTCTCCCAAGAACCTCAGAAGACCAGAATGAAAGCTCGGAGCATATCCTCAAGAACCTGAATCATATGCTCGAACTGACCATTAGTCTGGGGAAGGAATGATGTACTCAAAAGTACATGTGTACCCAAAGCCTTCTGAAGCCCCTGCAAGACCCGAGAAGTAAAACATGAATATCTATTTGAAACAACATAGTGTGGAACTCCATGTAGATGTAAAATCTCTTAGATGTACCATAATCCCTGCTCATCAACACTAATGGTCTCCTTGATCAACAAGAAGTGATTTACCTTTGAAATTATGTCGATGTAAACCCAAACAATGTCATTCCATCAAGGTGATCTCGGCAAACTGGTCTCGAATTCCATCACGATGTTATTCCACTACCATTTGGGAATGGGTTACTGCTGTAGAAAACCTGCTGGTCATGGATGTTCTGCTTTCACCAGCAGAAAAGTGGGACACCGCATTACAAAACTAGAAACATCTCTCCTCATACCTGGACACCAATACTATCGATGTAGATCACGATACATCTTGGTGACGCCAGGATGAACTGCCCAAATTGAGGAATGAAATTTCCGAATTAGCTCCTCATGTATGTCTGCTAGCACCCATATGCATCCTTGGAAATAAAATATCTCATCCACATCTTAATACATCCAGGAATAGGGTCCTCTCCTGAAACAGTTTCACATAGGACTAGGCATTCAGAAACTGATAGCTACCTCATTTGTACTCGTTCATGAAGTTTAGAGGTAACAACTACAGAAGATAGGAATGTCTGCCCCTATTTTTCATGCACCTATAAATGCATCGCAGAGAACAATTCCATAATCTACGACTCACTGCTGGCCTCCCTAACTTCATGTATTTGAGTCCTCCTGCTCCACGCATCAGCCAAGACATTTCCCCTTCTCGACATATAGGCATGCTCAAGGTCAAAATACCGAAGATACTCAACCAACCTATGCTATCTAATATTGAAATCACATTGGGTGAAGATGTACTTGAGGGTCATATGGTCGGGGTAAACCACAAAGTGCTCTCCTAGACGTTAATGTCTAAAACATCATAAGGCATGAAAAATTGCCACTAGATCAAGATCGTGCGTCGGGTAGTTCCACTGATGTGGCCTCAACTGCCGATACATGTACGTAATGACTCCATCTTGCTGTATAAGCACAAATCCCTACCCGATACCTGCAGCATCACAGTAAACAGTGTAGCTCTTGCCTAGCCCAAGAAAGACAAGTATCATTATGGAAGCCAACCTCCCTTCCTTATCCTGAAAAGCTGACTCACAAGAATATAACCATAATAACATTGCCCCTTTTATGGTCAGAACTGTCAACGGTGCTGCTATGTGTGAAAAGTCTTGTATGAGGTGTTTCTAGTATTCTGCCAGCGCCAGAATACTTCTCACCTAAACGACATTCTTCGACTACTCCTAGGATATTACTGCTCTCACTTTCTCTAGGTATACTAATACTACTGTCTTGAAGATTACATGACCCAAAAAGTGAATCTGATCCATTCAAAAGTGGAATTTCAAGAGCATAGAAAATAGTTGATGCTATCTCAGTGAGCTCAAAACTATCTCATGATGGTTAGCATGGTTGTTTCATCATTACCATGAAAACTGCACATGCGATCGTGAGGCCAAATGACATAACCACATACTCATATAGACCATACCTACTCTTGAATGTTGTAAGAGGTATATCTGATGGTCTAGCACACAAATAATGATAATTGTACCTCAAATAGATCTTTGAGAATACCTTGGATCATTAATGATGATCCAAGATGTCGTCAATCCTAGGAAAGTGATATCGGTTTTTTACCGTCAACTGGTTGAACTTCTGATAATTTACACAAATCCTAAGTGTGTCGTTTGCCTTCTTTGCATACAGGACAGGAAAACCCCAAGGAGAAGTACTGGGTCGGATGAAACCCTTTGCATGTAAATCCTCAAACTACTTCATGAGCTCATGTAGTTCAGATATCACCATCTTATAAAGAGGAATGGACACCAGGGCTGCTTCGGGCACGAGCTCAATCGTGATGTCTACCTCACGCTATGGAGGCAATCATTAAAATTCTCTTGGAAAGACATCTCTAAAATGATCCACCACTAAAGGAAAGTCTAACTATGAAGTCCCATAGTCATCTATATATAGACCAACAATCTGGTCTATAACTCCTCCTAGCCCAAGATACTCGGGTCCTGATCGACTCTCCTGGACATCCCACATGCCCCGACGAAGAAATGATCCACCCTTTGGTGATTTAAAACTCACCCAGCAGTAGTAATTGTCGATGAATTCCTAGAAGGGAACTAGCTAGTCCATTCCGAAAATTACATCATTGCCTATCATCTCTAGGACATAGAGGTCCCATAGAATTTGGCACCCTTAAACCTAAAGGGGACACTCTCTACATTGACTTACACTAACTGCTCTATTTCCCAACAGTGTGTATAGATTCAAAGTATTGGTTGAGGAAAAGATGATGAACCCAAGGCTCTTCATAATAGGAACATATATAAAGCTATGGGAAGCCCCTCTATCGAAATGATCAGAAGATAAAACCGAGGCTACTAGGATCGCACCTCAAACTGAAGAGGGTCCAGGATCTTGCTCTAGCTATGTCTGATCCACACAAAAGAATGACCTGTACCACGACCATGTGGCCCTGCCTAACTAATCTGAGCTGATCCACCCTTTTGTCACTAACAGACAGGCGACTGACCACCTCGGCCACGGCCTCCTCCTCGGCCTAAACGTCCGGAAGAACTCCAGTTCCCAGACTGCTAAGAAACTGGTAGCGCTGCTTCTAAACGAGGAGTTATGGATGAGCACCTGTCACCAGTTGTGGGTGACAAAACCTGAAATAATCACTGAAGGTGACCCACATTACCGCAAGATCGGCACTTTACTAGGTCTCTCTGGCACATTGTCCACATATTCCAATCTCCTCCACACTATTATCTTACCACCTGGCTACGTAAACATGTGTCTCGCTGCCTCATATCACCGCGCGTAGACTCCCTAAGACGCTTCGTGCTGTCAACTGGTTGAGCACTAACTCTAGAAATGGAACCACCCAGGTTCTCAACTTCAGAATCTCTTAGATTGCTCTCTAGAATCAGTTCCTGGTTGATGGTAAATGTGATAGAAGTCAACCTGAAGATATTAAACTCTGAGAGGATCTCATATCTGAGACAATCCTCAAACATCCTTACCAAGAATAACCCACTTTCACTCTGGAGGGGTGTGAAACTCTGAATATTAGTGAAAAAATTGGAATAATCCATAATAGGAAGAGTACCCTACTCCAGGATCATGTAATTCCGGGATCGGTCGGCCTTTAGAGTCTATAGATAAAAGTAGTCGTAAAGGAGGTGCTGAAACTCCTCCCACGCCATATCCTACTGATGACCTGCCTATGATATCACGTCCCAACACCTCTTGGAGGAGTCTCAAAGCATGAAGGTTTCGAGTTTGACCCAATTTTCTGGAAGCATCTTCAGATGCTCTAATATTATCATCATGGTTTCTAGCCATGACTCTAAAGCCTATGGTCCTCCTTCCCTTGAGTAGGTGGGTGGACACTATTGCCGGAAAACTCTCTTCAAGTCTTCCATAGTCGAGGCAGGATGCGGTTCTCCCTGGAAGGTCTGAATCATCCTCAGAAACCTTCCCTAAACTGTGTATTGGTGCATGGAATGGGTATCACTATTGGTGCCAAGGCTGGCACAACATGAGGCTCGGCGGGAAGTCCCTGATCAGCAATTTCCGACATCTGATCATCGCCTGGAAACTGGTGTGCAACTGAAGGAAGTCGCAGTTCCATGACTCTACAAGGTCAATCACACACTTTAGATAACATTATCAGGGACGAAACCTAGGAACGTATGAAGAGAACAGGGGAATGATAGAATTCATAATTTACAAAATGAATACATGGCGTGTATAAAGACTACACGACTTGTTCCCTTAAATTACTTACTTGGCCATGTACATTTTCCAAAAATGGTCGTCCAACACCACAAACACAAGGCCTGTTGTCCTAACACACGCTGTGTACCTAAATCCTCTTCCCCAGCCTGAGTCCTTCCACACGGTTAAGCTGCACGACTCTCCTAAGAAAAAACTACACGGCGTGTTCAGGGATGAAACAACGTGTAGTAGACATGCCATACTTGGCACGTGTTGTCAGCGACACATCATGGCACACAGATAACACTACAAGGCATGTTCTAGATGAACATGGCATATTTGAGAAAGGGTAACACTGACTCGTTCTGTTCATGACATGGCTGAGTACCAAGATCAGACGACACGGTATATAAAATTCAGACATATAATGTATGTGAAAAGGGAACACGACCAGTGTTGTTCGTGACACGACCGAGGTACCTATTGCATACTACACAGCGTGCTAAAACAGTACATGACGTGTTCATACAATATTTTTCACAACCTCGTGTCCCTGCTCGCAGAGTTATTGACATGAATATAGTCTACATGGTCTGTAACCATAATGTACACACCATGTATTCTGTGTTTTTATAGACAGTATCCTCAAAAACTACTCTGGAGCCCAGAAAACATAGAAAAACAGTGTTAAGGTGCCAAATTGTAATCTGTGTGGGCCCATACTCTCCAAAAATAAAATTTTGGCATCTTATAAAATTTACTAACAACGTAAACAGGTCAATAATCCACCAAATTCTGGTCCATGAGGGCTAATAACATCTCAAGAACCAATGTTTGTAATCCATCTAAACAAAGTAATATACACCCAAATTCCCTATCAAACAATAGAGATTAAATCAGAGGACCTACCATAATAGAATTCATAATCTACACAACATCTATGACATCAACATTCAATCGCTAATGAATCCTAGACGGCATGGAAAGAATGAATGGAATGTGATTTTCTAACAAGTTCTTATATGATTCATGAGATGGCATACCAATATCTCATCGGGTTGTGACAAAAATAGAACCACAATAACAACAAAATTAAGAAAATAATGCATGTGAATTAGCCAACCGTGAAATCAAATCATCTAAAAAATTTATAAACAAAATAAAATTATAATAAATGAGGTAGTATGGATTTTCCCAATATACAGGTTAGCTACTCTGGGGCACAGCTCATCACAAATTACCTATTCCGTCCTATCTCTGGATATATGCTCAAAATAGTAAGACAATAGAATATAAACACCTCTGATACCACTTTGTAATGTCACAGTTCTGGAAGCTTACTAGAGGTGCCCTGTACACTATTGGTCACATGACCTCAAGTGCATTTCCCCGAACGCTAGAGGATGCCCACTTTCCGCGAGGGCCTTCGGTGTGACAGTTGGAAAACTATGCCCTCATTGGCAGAGTACACAGTGGAACTAACAACTCATACAAAATAGGATGTAGTAAATATCCAACAACAATAACAGCAAAAGACTGATAAATAAACAACTGGAGTAGAAATATATTTATATGATGCATGATACATATATGTCTACAAAAAAAGAGAAACAAGTCACATTGCTGAATAAAACACAAAACCAAAGTACAAATGAAAAAACAAATGAGAAACACCTCAGCATCACAACCCTCGACTTGGTCTCATGCTCTCCAGCTCCAGTTCACTCAAGAACCTAAAGTAGAAGGGTTATTTCACTTATCTATACCTAAAAAATAAAATATGTTTGGGCCCAAAAGAATGGCCCAAACATGCTGTGAGATAATGTCCCAGTATGCGACCACCCAAAGATCTGTTCCTAACAGTTAGTGAATATATAGTTTGTAAAAGTGGAGAAAGCAGTAAATAGGGAAATACTAAACAACAAACAATCCACAGTTCTACGAACATAAATACAAACAAGTAAACTGTCACTAAAGCAACCAGAACAAATAGGTATGCTCTAGGTAGTTCTTATAGCCTAACCCCTATGGTTCAACCTACAAGTACTAGCATCCCTCTGGGAGGCACACACAGTCTCACCCCTCTGGTTCTACTAATGAATATACTCTTTGGGGAAGCACTCACCGACAATGCCCACTGTCGTCTTGTAACGTAATAAAGGTGCTCTGGGGAAGCACTCAACGTCTGATTTTCCATGTGGCCCTCGTCGAGGAACTGCAGACACTCTAAGTATGCACTAAACGCCAATTCCCCATGTGGTCTCACATTGTAAAGTAATGAAACTCTGGATAAGCCCTTACGTCCATTCTCCATATGGTCTACTACACTAGGTTCTCACAACCCTGTGTAAAATCCTCATGTATCGCATCATGTAATAGCCAATGATTCCTCAAGAACTACTTGGCTAGTATCTAGAGCATCTCATCATGGAAGAACAACAGTCACACCATCCTACAACTATGCATGGAACTGGCAATAGCCTAACCTGAAAAACTAGGGCAAACAGTCCTAAATAAGAAAAACATGAATGGGAAAATCATCCAAAGCACATTAAATTTCCGTATTCACAAACATTAATCTCTACTCAATAATATATGAAATGCAGGAAAAAAGGGAAAAACATGTAACATGCAATACACCATTCATGGATATTGGTGGAATTTGAACAAATACTCAAAGAATTCCTACAGAAAGCCACAATCAACATAACTCGACATTAAGAGATCAATATACTCAAACCAGGAGGCTTGAATCTCCATGAAACATTGTAGATCTATGAAAACATCCAAAATGCTCATCCCATGATAACATGAGAAAGAGGAGGAATTGGAAAACAATGCTCTCGGAGAAGGACGAGCATACTGCTGCGGTTCCAACACAATTGACGACAGACGATTTGGAGAAGAGACAAAGGATAGGGTGCTCGGAGGAGGTTTGCGGTCGTACGGGAAGCGCTCGGTTGATGAAGTGGGATAAGGATACCGTTCTGGGGTTAAGATGCAACCCCGGTGCATTTAGTGAAAAAAAGTACACGACGTGAACTTTTGGAGTACATGGCATGTACCGGGGTTTTTTAAACTCACCATTATGCAGCCTCCATTCTCCCCACCATGGTCTTGTGTGTGGCCATGACATGGCCAGCACACGACCTCAAGTAGAAATGAAGTACACTGCATGTACCCAGGATGTACATGGTGTGTACTTTGAAAATTTCCAAAAACCCCACTTTTCTCAAAAACTCCGGAAAAAGGAAAAATATACCTGAAAAGATTGTCCAGGTTCTAATAATAGGTCTAGTTCGGATAGAAGCATACACAAAAAATAATGAAAATAAACCTAATGCAAAAGGATAATTCGAAAAGGAATCCCTACATCAAGGATGTCAATGAAAATTTCAATGATTTCCCCATGTCAATATATAAATAATTCCATAAAAATATATCAATTATACCTATTAAGGATCACACAATCACAATTAGATGATCATGTAAATTTATATATGGGTCCAAGTGATATGTGTATTTTAAAATATATTGAATAATCTTTAGATTTATACCCAATTAATTATTAAGGACTAAATACTATGTGGTTTTGAGGGGTGCTAAGAATAAGTAAGAACACATAAAAATAATCGGGATTGATTAATTTTTTATATTGATAAATTAAAATGGGTCCTAAATAATAATTCACTATGACACAATGGATATGGAAATAAAACTATATTTAAAAGTAAAAATTATTCTATAATCCTCTACTTGGTTAATTGTGGGATCATATAATCTCGGGAAGAGGATAATAATTCATTTAAGGAAATGATGTCAGACCCTCCATTCTGTCAATAGAAAAAATACAATATCTATCATTACAAACCCATCAAATCAAATAGTGGAGGAACAGACTCATCCTAACATCCCAGAGATAACATTGAAACACTTATCTAATATTGAAATTTAATCAATACTCAGAAAAAAAACCCTCAAAATATCCTCTAATGAAATCCAAAAAAATTCAATAATATATTAATTTATAGTTGTCACATCTCCCGCCTCTAATTAATTTTCATCATTCGGATGATACATCAAAGAGATGGCTAAAAAGTAACCATTTAGCCTAAATTCCAGTCTTCTGCTCCCACATCCCCACAAGGATTTATCCAAATGTAAATCAATTTATTTGATCAAACGAGATGATTCATGATCATAATTGTTTTTTAGAGACAAGGAACACATTACAACTATAGTAATATCATTTATAAGTGTTAATTAGTTATCCAATTCTCATAAATGATTTCTGATCTAAATTATACTTTCAAATCATGGTGAAATCTTACCATACTTCATATAACAATATGACATAACCATAATGAATCCAGTAAGAATAACTAGTCAATATGAATGAACTATATATTGATCCTTATATTTTTATTATTCAATCACTCTCTACAGTGATCAAAAAAAGATATATTACGAATCAACTGTATTTATTATAAGGATCCATGCACCATATTTATAACAATAACTGATGACTCTCCCAACATAATAAATAAAAATTGGTTAATTATAAGGAAGACAACGATGATATTTAAAAGGAGCATTGTGATTCAAATAGTGGGTATTTTAATTACATGTTATCTACACCAGGGATATTTTACTATCCCATTCTCTAATAATTCTTATGATGCATGCCCAATTTATATCCTCCATGATTTGGATATTACTATCTAAATACCCATCAAATTGAGGATGATAATTTTTAGTAATAATAATTATATATCTAAATAATTTTTTTTATATATTTTTAATAGATATATAAAATATTAATAAGATTATACACTCCATTAAACTTCACATTTCATCATTCATATATCCATACAATCTCAATCAATGAATAAATATCATTAATTAATATGAAAAAAGATACAGTAGTAAAAATATTAACTACAATCCAATCATTATCTCATCCTCTTGTTCTCCTTGTCAAAAATATAAACATTCATGTTTTCCCTTAATAATTCATTATCAAATTCACCAAACATTGTTGGTATATACATATAAGTCACTAATGCAAAACCTAGATCCTAGAT
Organism: Viscum album; assembly: GCA_963277665.1. NCBI lineage: Eukaryota > Viridiplantae > Streptophyta > Magnoliopsida > Santalales > Viscaceae > Viscum > Viscum album. The sequence goes on from OY728158.1 coordinate 221,428,052, forward strand.
ATGTCAAAAAATTGGAGGAAAAGACATAAACATCCATCTACATTCTAGGACACTAGATCCATCATGTAAAATCATGATACACCATTTTTACCCTAAGTGAAATGCCCCTTATGATGAATGGTCGTACCTCATCTTCTCATATCACATTGAATAATGAACCAGTACTATATGACGGATATAAATAAATTAAAAATAAATTATGTTATGTCTTGAATTATAATAGTTTTCTACCATCCCTTCACATATCATGAAAGAATATAGGCCATAATATTGATGAGATATTTTTCTCCAGATAAATAATTCACATGATAGAAATAATTTTCATAATAATCTTCTAACATTTTCTAATTCAATCCCTCAACCATGTCTACCACAAATCCTATCAATTTTTACTTTTTAGAATTATTTTCAAATTGTGTCAAGGTGTTTTCCAATTATTATAAAAATGGAATAAATTCCCCTCTATATGAGAACAATAATTATTAATGTCTAAAAGTCACCTATACTATAGCCAATTACATAGATGAAGTTTCATGTATCACAACAGAATTATATAACACAATCAATTTTTCTATGTACATAATAAAAATATCATACCAGGTTGGAAATTACACTGATATATCAATTAATGCAACACAATAAATCACTCATTGTCATTTATTCAATGAATCCCTTTATAAGGTCATCAATGGAGAAAATTGTAGATAACTACCTTTTCATACAACATCATAAAAGCACTACTAAAAAACAAAAACTATTATAAAAATATTAATATTTTAGGAATTCCCATCATCCATAGATATTCCTCCTGGGATAAAAATATATGCTGATATATGATGAACACTATATCCCATCACTAGTAATATGTAGTTTGGAAACTTTTATTAACAAAATAAAAGTAATGCATATTACAGGAATTACACTCTATAATGATATTGATTCCCGATATAGTATACTATTTCACAATGCCTCACCAATAAAATATATATTTTTAATTCAAATTACAACCCACCGGTCATGAAAAATATCAATCAAATAAAAATAAAATATCCATGGATATGTATGTAATGTTAATTCATACAAAATCCACTCAAAAAAACTCCCACCGAAGATAATAATGTCTATCTGGTTCACTATTAACCTCATAGAAAATAAAAACATGTATATATATAGAGGGTGACCATACAAGTATACAATGTATAATCATAACCATGGACATAATTTCCCATCTGAAAATGGAATATTAATACACTAATAGACAAAATATAGATCCAATAATAATTGAATGAGGTTCACATACAAATCACATCCCCAACATGGAACACTCACCAAATAATCATTACAATAGACATATAGAAATAATCAACAATAAAAAGGGTTCCTCGTTTTCGCTTACCTTCTAATATTCCTATGTCACATCCCATTTTTGAACATCCATTATTCCTTTTAATCAATACATATCACATCATATAACCCATTTTTTTATGTGGGCCATTATGTGTCCACTCAAAAATTACCCTTATAGGTTCTACAATTAAACACTTGAATCTGGCATCATCACATCTTATCCATCTCCTGAAGTCTCTATAAAAGTCACATTGTCCATCACACCAAATCTCACATAAAGTCACATGGGAAATAATACCATATATCATCACATAACATGCATATTAGGTAATAATAAATGTTAGGTATTTAAACCATTCCCCATCATTCAACCATGCCTTACCCTGATGAAATTTAACATCATATAATCCCCTCATCAAATCACAGCATTCCCAAAAATAAATTGGCCATAAACTCAAAACTATCATGACGATGATAGGAATATCAAAGATTTAAAAGGAATAGTATGGTATACTTGGTACCCAACCCATAGTATCACCAATAACATCAGTGTCAGATAAAAAACCTAAAACCAAAAAACTATATGAATTGTTATGTTTTTCCCACTAATTTGGTGCACATATAAGTATAACAGAATTAATAAAATGTATTAATAAAAGAAAATCCCAACATATGGGTTCTAGAAGACATCACTATTTCACACTGCCATGTCACCACACCACCACACCACCACACATCAATCATTAAAACTATTTCTTCTCCTATTTGATACACACCAAAAGATCACTACATGTGTCATAAACCACTACATTCATTACCCATTGCACTATATTCATATTAATGAATATTAAAAAAATATTATTTTTAATATATTTAATTAAGAATTACAGATCTGTATTTTTATTTATTTCATTTAATCCACATTACACAACTATGTCAAAAATACACTTATTCATTTATTAATTCTATTAAGTATTGTAATTTATCCTATTATGTTCCATGAAAGAAATGAAAACCTCGATACATATATACTACAAAGGAAAATATCAATAGTCCCTACAAATCCATGTCAACAATGAAATATAATTGCATCCCCTACATGACTCAACCACTACACATAATATTTAGCACACCAACAATGACACACAACAAAACAATCTCTCACCACAACCATCAAACACAAAAACATCAGAACATCCCACATCTACTATAAATAATGAAATGACCACATAAGACATCCCATCTCACTAACATCCCATTTTTTAACCACTATAATTATAAAAAATCCCCAAAAAATTGTTAAAAATAATCAAAAACATAAAAAACATCAAAACATACCAGATTCATCAATTTACTCACTGAATTTCATAACATTTGTCATTATTCATAATTGGTGTAATAACATAAAAGTATTTCTTATGGAAAACTATTAATTTCCTTATATATGGTATTTATCCATTTATTCATGGGTTGGTTATTCAAAACCATGCTAAGGGTCATTATAAAATATTTACTAATGTTAGAATTTGATCTTAAATATAATGTATTATCTAAGGAAACAACATGAAATAAAACCATCCTAATCATTTACCAAGGTAGTAAAATCATGTAATTTCTTCCCATAACATTATATTATATATTTTATATTTATTATATTAATAATGATAACCCTTACTATCTAATTATAATAAGTAATAATTTTTCAATTCCAATACATTGAAGATATATAATTAAATAGTTAGGATCCCCAACATTGAATAATATTTCTCATGATTATGAACTCTATATAGAAAAAAGAACACACTAAAAACCATAAAAGCACTTTGAAACAATGTATTTGATTGGAGAATAATAAGGGATTATTAAATGCTTACCCAAATTCACAATAAAATGAATCAAAAGTCAATTAATTAAATCCAAGAAAAATTAAAAAAGATAAACAATGGGGAAATGATAAAAACTAACCTTGTATAAAAAAACCACAATTATGAAATATTAATGCAAGAGGAATTGGGGATGGGACATTTTTCTTCTGTACAATTATTCTCCCACAAACTCAATGAAAGTCTAGTAAAAAAAGAGTAATATAAGCTAAAAAGAGCATTATGAAAGATGTAAGGCACAAAAGAGATAACTAAATTTCCATATTCATATTATAAAATACAAAAGGCTAACAAAATACTAGATTTAAAAAATAATTTATGATATAAATTTTACAAAATATTTGTTTCCTCTAAAAGCATGGCTCATTATCCAGAATATCCATAAACCTTAAATTCAATTTTTGGGATAAAGAATCATTATAATGACAACCCAAACAACAAAATACTCCATAAAAATCCAAATTTTAATTATATTATAGTATTATTCTTGATGGAAATTCTATCATAAAATCATGAACTAGCATCTATTGTTCTCCAATAGCTCTAACACCAATTGTCTCACCATGAGGATCCTCCAAAACACCTCCAACTCTAAATAATGGAAATTTAATGGACCCAGAAGTCATAAAAATTGAAGATTATTACTCTCATATAATTATTATAGTGGAGAATAAAAACCAAAAATAATAATTTAATTAAGTTGTTCAAACTATAATTCTATGACATACCTCTCAAGAATTTCATTAATCCTAAAAAATTTATACAATCCAAATAATTAAAGCCAAAATTCACACAAAGATAATACATAATTACATCACTATACAATACAATAATAGAAAATATCCACAAACACCTACACAACCACCTATAGAACAATATCCACATATTCAAAACAAAAACAAAAAAATCACCATAGACACAGACAACACTTCCCAATTAACATGAAAATAAGAATACCATTATCCATTCAATTATATTTTCCATAAATGTTGGAATTGAAAAAACTAAAAATATTTAATTATTCACTATTATAGACCATTTTAGATAAGAATTAGATTTTCCACACTTTATTTGATGCATTATTTTTCAAGCATTACAAAATCATGGAAACTACACATCATCCCCTCTTCTTATCACACATCTCAGGGTTCATGAAATTATTAAACTCAGATAAAATATCTCCCTAATCTCCTCCAACACATCCAAGTCCATCTCGTAACACCAAAAGGTAAAAAAAATATCCTTATGAGATTCTCAAGGAGAAGTACTCATGAGGATTATCTCACATTCCTTTTCATTGAAATATTTTTTCAAGATCCATTCCTTATTTTCTCTCGCTTCATGTCCCCACATATAAATTATAATATAATTATATTAACTTACATGGACAAGAATATATTTTATTCTAATGGAATATTTAATTAGTGTGTCTCTCTTCCACCTGCATTGACATAAAAAATAAAAAAACCATTTAAGATGTGTAAATATATCAAAATATATGTTGAGAAGTTTTAGTTTTTGTTACTATCATAAAGACTGTTCATGATACCTTTTTAATAGTTTACCCAGAAAATGATGTATGTATTTTACATTATTCAATGTTATGTAATCATTATACACATAATACATAATAATATTAACAAACAAGTACTTTATGCACAAAACCACCGGGTTAAAAAAACTGTTAATCAATAATATTTACCTATTGATTCATCACCAAGGTATATAAACCAATATAATTAAAATATTAATTATAATTTCAAAAATAATATATATTTAAAATTATGTAGGTTTAACCACAATTCAAATGATCTTCCATTCATGAATACATTTAAAATTATCCTGAAAACCATCGAAGAAATGCTTTCCAAACAATAAAATTGAACTCGTATACCCTTCAAAATGGGCGTGAATAATTTTAATATGGTTATAATAAATAAATTAAACGTTTTTGATGTTTTTAGTTATTAATTAATGATGATAAATTTTTTTATTCAGGTTGTTAAGCTCAATCATGAACATCTACGTGCTTAACAGAAGGGATCACCTCTCTCACATTTATTCTCAAATTTCCCCCATGCTGTGTCATTTTATTTTTAATTCATAATTAAGGGTTATGTTTTTAAGCCTTCCTAAAACTTCCCTATGGAATATAAATAATGGGATACACTTTTACCTCTCTTTATGTCCTCATAAGAACACATATATCTATGCTGAAATCTTTGTAAGGGGTTTCTCATCCAACATTAAATTTGGTGGGACTTCTACAATCCACAACTTATTTCTTGTATGTGGAATATGTGTAATTCCATTTTATGGATAATATCATGAATATATTTATACTCATTGATTTATGTGATTAATTTGGTGATTATTGTTTTTTGGTTATTCGATTCAATTGATTAAAATGTTATAAGGGACTTTGTCTCATAATATATTTCATTGTGACCTACTTGGTATTGTGAACCTAATTTTTCTTATATGGTGTATATAATACCCATTTGAGATTATTTTTCATTTGAATTTATAATTCTAGTAAATATCCATTTTCTCGTAGCCTGGATATGATAATATTATTAAGTTGTATACCCTTTTACATGAAATGATTATTTGATATACTGTTTTAACTATGGAAATATTTATGAATCTGTATCCTCTACTCTACATAGAAATTTCAAAGGCATATTGTACTTGTATTAAATCCATTTATAAAGAATTCGTTATAATTTCTCGGGTGGGAGGGGCCAAATATAGACACTCGAATCATTGACAGGTTTCATGAGACATATCAGTTGGTGACAAACACTTAATCGTTGTTTCAAAATATTTGATAGGTTTCTACCCATATACATAAACATCTTCGATGGTATATCTATATCATGTTCCAGATATATGTTATCCAATTAATAATCATTCTCTTTAAAGGCATGTGTTTTTTCACTATGAAAAAATCTATGAAGGTAGGTTCTTTCTTGGTTTATTAAAGGAATGTGTTTTTTTCATTTATTTATCATGACATATTTGTTTAGGATTTAGTTATTGTTGATTCATGCTTCTACTAATTGTAACCCCCACTAAAAATTTGAGCTCACCCCTTTCATTTTATTACCTTCAATAATTTATGAAGAGGAGGCTATGTATTGAGTTTCAATGGATGCGGTTTACTAGATTTTGTTATATATTGTACTATTTTACCTTTACCAATGTAATTTTAGTTACATATATGTATCTAGTTTTATAAGGAATACCCAAATGGTTGTTCCTTCAGGGTTTCATTTCTTTTAAAAATTAAAAATTAATATGTAATTCATCATCTATGGTCTAGATGGGTTGGGGTGTTATAGTAGGAATCAGAGGATGATTAGTATCAGGCATGGAATCCAGATTAGAAAATCATAATTAGTGTACAAATAACAAAGGTTGTATTTGAGTTAAAACAAAATGAATGTATTATAATTTTGGTAAGAAATATGTTATATGGATCTTTCTAGAAACTATATCACTTTTGGGATACAAACATGTTGTGGTGGATTTTGAACAGATGTACCTAGGGGTGAAAACTCCAACATGGAGTATTTACCTAGACCCTAAGTATCTTAGTACATGAAAATGGTCCTTCATTCACTCTTGGTTTGACTCTCTCGGGGGATATTCTTTGGATAATTCACATTTTCATAATAAGCCATTATGAAGGATTGAAATAGATATTTTTTCTCAGAGATAACGGGTTTATGAAATTAGTTATGCATTGAATTTAAATTTAAGATAATTAATTTTATAATTTAGAATATAAATAATGATTCATAACCTAATCTAGAGAATTCCATTATTTATATATGGATTCTAATGGGAAAAGGAGAATCAATAGTCATGTAAAATGTTGGTATTTTCCCCCTAAGCAAGTCAACATAGTTAGTGTTGGAGTGGATTATATCATGAACATATTGGGATAACATTCTTCGGTTTTAATGAATATCCATACTACACTCGTGTTGGATCATTTCATGTGGTAGAAACCACCATATTTTAGTGGGACTGCTAATTTAATGGTAGGAGATCAGTGGATCAAGTTCAATGAGATGATATTCATCAAATTTAGATGTAATGAAAATGAGAATGTTGTGCTTGAAGTATATTGTCTCAAACGTGTCACTGATCAATGGTGGTCCATGATCCAAAATACCATGGAGGAAGATGAAATTTAAGTTATGTAATTGATGAATTTTATGTAAATACTCTTTGAACAATATTTCCCTCATGAGAAAAGATCTGAAATGAAGAGTAATTTCAATATCATAACGAAAATGGAAGAAGACAATGTTGCAGAGTATAAGGCAACCTTCACAAGACTAGAAAGATATTCCATTGATTACATATGTGACTAGGAAGACAAGATTTATCTTTTCATTGATGGTCTTAAGCCACATATTCGAAGGCAACTGGATTCTCGAACATTTTCATCATATGATGAAATTGAATTGAGTGCCTTCAAAATAGAGAGGCTATTTGGTATATCAAATTTTTAAAAGGGAACCCATGATAAGAAATGGTACTCTGATAACCATGGAAAAGGTGAAGTTCCAAATATAAGTAATGGAAGAAAGATATTTTTATTATATGATAAATATGGAAGGAATCATCCTATGAAATTATAGAAAGGCATGGGAGTCTTCTATATGTGTAGATAAAAGGTTCAATAATCTAATTAATTCAAGAGGAAAAAATAAGTCAATAATGTTTAATGCTACCATTGAAGAGAGTTGAAAATATATTAAAATGAGTTTACTATGTTCCAAGGAAACATGCCTTAGAAAGTTTCATGAGAGAAAGGGAAACATTATGAGATTAAAATAAGAGAGGTTGAAGTTCCTAATGATGTGATTGAAGGTACATTAATTGTTTCCTAAAGTATAGACAATTCTTTATTTGATTATGGATCATCTCATGTTTTTATATCCACCCATTTTTACATGAAAATAATATATGTCCAATTTGATTTAAGAATGTTGTTTTTAGTAATAACATTTAGGGGATGTATCATTGCATCAAAGGCATGTTGATATATCCTACCCATGACACATAAATGTGTTTTTTTATAACCTTATCATCATGAAAATGGATGATATTAATATAATTATCAGTGTGAATTGGATATCAAATTATGATGTGATGTTCTATTCTAATAATAAGGATGTTACAATCTTTTATAATGGTGTCAAATCTTATATTTTTATAGAAGAAATCTCACTAATCTGATTCATATCTAGATCCTCCCTCAATAGCACTATTGATAACAATTAAAAGAGAGGATGATAACCCAATATCAATAGGACATAAATGAAATCATCAAATTGAATATCAACATATAGGGAAATAATACACTGACATTTTTCCAATGGATTTTCCTGGACATCCTCTAGAGTGGGATGTTTAGTTCTCTATTGATTTAATTCCCATTGCAATACCTATATCAAAGACTACCTATATTATGGACAAAGTTCAATTAGTGGATATAAATAAACAACTTGTGGATTTTATTAAAAAGGAGACATTCGACCATGTGTTTCTCAATAGGGAGCCCATGTCCTCTTTTTCAAGAAGAAATATCGATCCATGAGGATATGAAAAGATTATAGGGAAATCAATGTGATTACAATAATGAATAAGTATTATATGTCACGAAGTGATTCTTTATTTTGATGAAATTCATTGAGCTTGATATTTTTCAATGATTGGACTTCAATTTGAATAACATAATATATGTCTGAGAAAGGAAGATATTCTAAAGACATTATTTCGAACTAGGTTAGAGAATTACAAATTTACAGTGATGCCTTTTGTACTCGCTAATTAGCCTTTATTTTCATGATTTTAATGAATTGTTTTTTATTAAATATCTTGATAGAATTATCCTGGTATTTATCGATGATATCGTTGTATACTCCAAAATAGATAAAGTCCATGAGAATCACTTGCATATTATTATGAAAACTTTTAGATGAAATTAATTGTATGGGATTTATAGAAATTTTGAATTCCATATTTAATCAGTTTCCATTCCTGGAAATAATGACTCTAGGGATAGAATCATCATTCATATTGTGAAGACAAAGGAAATCCAAAAATGGCCCACACTAAAAAATATACGTGTAGTGAAAAGTTTTATTTGATTAGAATGTTATTATTGACCCTTCATTATGAATTTCACCCGACTAGCATACCTAGAATCCAAGATAACATGCAAAGTAGTTTAGTTTGTATGGATGAATGAATGAACATAATGCTTTGATGAATTTAAAATAAAATTAGTAAATGATCTAATTTTTACTCATACATCTATAACTGAGGGATTTTTTAATGACAATAATTCAATAAAGAATGGACTTGGTGGTCTCCATATGTATAATAATAATTTTATTGGTAATACATGAAGGTTGTTGATGTATGAAAGGAAAAATTTCCCAACTCATTAAAATGAGTTTGCAGCTGAAAAAGTTTCTCTGAAAATATAGTGGCATTATCCCAATGGTGAATGATGTGGGATATATACGGATCACAAGAGTTTGAAATAAATTTTTATATAGAATGAACTAAACATGAAGAAAAGTAGAAGTCTTGATTTACACAATGATTTTGATTGGTCAATATTCAAACTCCAAGGAAAGAAAAAAAATGTGGCAGATGCATTATTATGGAATGATCATGGACTTGTAACCCAAAGGAGGATTGAGAGATATTCTACATTCATTGATATATTGAAGGTGGATGTGGGAATTGTAAATGAAGGAGAAACATATGTCCTCTTTCAAATGATTTATAAACCATATTTACTATTAATGATACAAAGATCTCTATCTGATGATGAGAATCTATACAAAAAAAATAATTCTAATAAGGATGATATATTGGAAGACTTCGTGTATGAGGAAGGAGTTTTGAAATATAGGAAGAAGTTATGTTTTCCATAACTACATGATCTAAATGGGGAACTATTTGATGAATCTCAGATATCAAATTTTATTATACACCCTGGAAGAAAAAAAAATAGAAATGTTACGAAAAATGTTTAGTGGGATAATATGATGTGAGAAATTACTGACTATGCATCAAGGTGTCTAGTTTGTCAATAAGTGATGGTAGAAAAACCACATCGTAGAGGTGTGTTTAAACCACTAAAAATTACAATGTTGAAGTGAGATGAAATTAAAATGGTTTTTTTTAAATATTACTAAGGATTCATACAATAAATAATAAAATATGGGTAATTGTTGATCGTCTCACAAAATATGAAAATTTACTTGCAATAAGAGAGGATTTACCAATTGAGCACCATGAAAGACATTATATTAATGATGTTTTAAGACATCATGGTGAACTTCTATCGATTTTTCCTGATCAAGATTCCCAGATTACATAAAAATTCTAGAAATGTCTCCAAATGTATTTGGATAACTTGCATCATATGAGTATATCTTATCACCACCAAATAGATTGATAATGTAAATAGACTATTCAAACACCAGAATATATTTTCATATCATGGTCTCTTGACATTCAAGGTATATGAGATCTATACAATCTTTTTGTGTCATTTTCATAATATAATATCTTCCACTATATCATTAAAATTGAACCATATGATGCATTATATTAGAAGAGGGGTCAAACTCGAAATTGATGTTATGATGTAGGTTAGAAGAAACTTTTAAGCATGGATCATATAGTGGTTACAAAAACAAATGTTATGAAAATTTAGGCATATATTAAACCATCCCAAAGTAAGAAAAAAAGTTATTTTGAGAACTAGTTAAAGGATATGGAATTTCAAGTAGGAGATATTGTCAATATAAATGTATATCAGTGGAAAGGTGTCTTATGGTTGGGTTAGAAAGGGAAACTGAGCCCCATGTGCATCAGGCCATTTGAACTTTTGGAAAGGATAAGAGCTATATAACACTATTTAATATTCCACCATGTCTCTAAAAAGATTTTAATGTGTACAACATGTCATTATTAAAGAAATAAATTACAGACCCAACCCATGTACTCAACTATGATGAAATAGAACTAGAACCTGATATGACACAATGTGAAGAGCCTATAGAGTTTCTCGAAACAATGGTGCATGTATTGAGAAATCAGAAAAATCGTCTAAAAAAATATCATTAGAGAAACCATAAAATGGATGAAGTGACATGGGAAACTGAGGATGTTATAAAGAAGAACCACCCATATCTTTTAAAAGTGATTTATTCGTGAAACAACTTTGGGGTGAAATATCTGAAGGTGAGAATTATATAACACACTAAATATTTTATGGTATGTTTCTATTAGAAAAATTCTATTCATTAGATTGCATATTATTCATAGTGAACATATTTTCCTTGAATCAACACTTTTTTGTTTAGGATATTGTCATAAATTATCTAGTAAACATAAAATTTTCCCGTTTGTGGATTGAATTTTGAAAAATGGCCAAACACGGTTCCGATCTGAGTGATATTTGGAGTCTGAAAGAATCAACATATTTTTCAGTGAATCGTATCTTACCATTATGAATAGTAACATACCCTTGTAAATAGTAACATAACATATTGAATAGTCATATGACTGTTAACAATTGTAACCATACCCATGAAAGTTTAAATAATTTATAGGCACCTTATAAATAATGATGAGTATTTTTAGGGTATGTTATTTTGGATTAAATAATTTATAGGCACGTTATAAATAATGATGAGTATTTTTAGGGTATGTTATTTTCTATTAAATAATGATATTAATTAAATATTAAATTTATCATATTCATAGTTTTTTTTCTAAAATGTAGTTCATTGTTTGATTCTACATGTTGGAAAATGGTAAGGGTAAATATTGGGATTTTTCTGAATGTAATAAAATTATTGTGAATAGTAAAATACATACATTTATTGTATAAATAAATTACTAATTAAATTTTGTATTCCAAACATCATGAGTGATGTGATCCCCCAAATATCAAACTCAAAATCACTAATTACTATTCAAGGTCATGGAATCATCACTATTTCTTGTCTAGTAGAGAAATAATAAACAAATGTGTATTATATAAAGAAAACCCTCCTCCCCTACACTATATTAATATCCCATAACCCCTCTTCCTCCAACACCTCTATGTATACATGACTAGCATAAATTTTGAAAAAATATATCCCAATGATCATCCCCCACATCAAAGGTCATATGACCTCAACCAATGGCCAATAATAAAGGCCTTTGGGGTATTCCAAAGGTGGTGTACTCAATAAGTTAACCTATCGTTCTTTTTCTTTCAATTTGTTTACAATATCCACTCTATATTTTCTCTCTAATCACATAAACACATCCTAATTATATGGTAATTATTTTACCTTATACGGAATTGAATTTTACAATTCTAGTGGAATATTTCAAAATAATATCTCTTTCCCCCCACCTCTTACACTAAAAATAAAAATGTCATCCATGATGTGTTAATTTATCACATTAAAGAATGACATGTTTTCATTTTCAATTAAAATCATCAAGACTGGTCATGATAACTTTTTAATAGTTGAACCATATCATCATATATAAATTTTAACTTGTTCAATGTTCTTGATTCATTACACAGTCAAAATAAAAAATAATAATGCAAAAAATTTCATTATGCACAAAACCACCAATTTAAACCTATCGTTTATCAAATACATATAACTAATGTGTAATCATCATTTTATATAATCAAAAATCATTATAATATCATTTATAATGTCACTAATAATATATATTTACAATTATGGATGTTTAAACACAATTATTATTAACTTCCATTCATAAATACAGGTAAACTGATCATGAAAACCAAAGAAGTAAATGCTTCTAAAACAATAAAATTGAGTCTCTATAACCCATAAAAGGGATTGAATAAACCAAATTAGGTTGTAAATAATAAATTAAATATTGATGAGGATATTTAATTATTAATTAACTAAGCCAAATTGGATTATTTGAGTCATTATTATCAATCAATAACACATTGGACCATAAGTTAAGGGATCCTCTATCTAACTTTTATTCGAAAATTCCCCATATATTTTGACCATTAATTTTTAAATAATAATTATGGGGTATGTTTTATCACTATCCGCATACTATCCTTATGATATATAGATTAATTAATACCCTTTTAACTCACTTTAATCCCTCACAAGAACACATGTTACAATGCGGAAATGTTTGTATGGTGGTTTCATCTAAAATTCAATTTCATGGGACATCCATTGTTCACCATTTATTTCATATATGTGTTATATATTAACATAAATTTGATGTATAATATCATTATATTCTATATATTCAAGGTATTATGTTATTAATTTGGTTAGTAATGATTTCTAATCATACAATTCAATTGATTAGAATGTGGTAGTAAAATATTTCTCAATTTCCATTTCATTGACACATACATTGTAAAATAGACATAATCATTCTAATGTGGTATATCTACTACCCATTTAAATAATTTTTCATTTGAAATTATAATTCTAGTAAACAATCATTTTTTTATTTCTAGGTTATAATTATTTTTCTATGTCATATACCCTTCAACAAATAGTGTTTATTTGTGATGTTGTTTTAACAATGGAAGTATTGATTAAACAATATGATCTAATCTATACAGATATAGAGAATGAATATTTGAATTGTATTAATTCCATTTATAAATAATTATTTGTATTTTTAGTGATGTGAGGTTCCTACTATATCCTCTCAATGCATCTATTGTACTCATGAGACAAATTAGATGGCGATAAATGCTTCGTGGTTTATACTATCCATGTGGTATTCACAATTACAAAATCTCTCAATGTTGGTTCATTCCTATTTTATTAATTGAATGTGTTTTCCCTTTATTCTTCCCACCATATCTATTTATGATTCAATTATTGTTGATTCAGGATTCCATTATGTATAAATCTTACTGATCATTTGATCTCACTCATTTCATTTATTTAGAATCAAAAAGTTATGAAGAGGATATTATTTATTTTGTTGTTGTTGATCTAGTTTATTTTTTTTATGAATTGTATTTTTTTAGCATTCCAAATACAATTTGAGTTACATCTATGTATCTAGTTTATTCAAGACTATTTTACTGATCATTCCTTCCAAATTTCATTCCCCTTAATCATTCCAATTTATGAAGTAATGCTCCATATCTTATCTAGAGGGGTGAGGGTGTTACAAGACCATAAGAAATTCACATACCCCCTATGTGTATTTAACTGATAGAATTATTATAAACATATAGCTGGAACTAAAATAAAAAAATATCTATTTTTAACCATAATTTTTCATTTTTCATAGGTTATGAGATGTATACATTCCCAAATAGAATATATATATTATAATCATTGTGTTGTAAAACATTTATTAGCCATTATGCATTAGAATACTTATTTATTTAATCTATATAAAATTTTATTTTTATATATGTGATTGATATATTCCATATAGAATATATTTTATGTTTATTAAAGAAATAAATTGAAGAATGTTATCAATTTTTTTAACATCTCTAATGATATTACAATCAACGGTGATCATTGATGAAAATAACTAATGATAAATAAAATAATGGAATTGAATAATTTTAGGTACTCTTCATAAAAATTTATTCTCATGTGGGTAAATAGTATATTCTAGTATATAGTTCCATGGTAAATATAAAAGCATAATGAAAATTTTAAAATATTTGAACAACCTATACATGGTTTTAAAGGAATCCTTCCAACAATAAATTTATTCATAATATATTGAATTTAAATTTAATTTTCTTGATAAACATATTTATTTAAAAGGAAATAGTATGAAAATCCTTCTCATCATATGATGACATAATATTATTTAATGTACGGATAGATGGGGTATTATAGATTTATTAAGTATTTAATGTTTATAAAGATTACAATATGATGGAATTTAAAATGAAAAATAATGTGAAAATATTAATATTGTATTTCCATGATGTGATAGTTATTCAAATAAGAAAGAGTGTACATTCATAAAGGGAATTATAGTGTTATAAATGTTTGGAGGAAAACACAACTATAAACATTATTATATATCATAAAATGAGTTTCTAACATTTCATTTCATCCTCTATAAAGATAAGAAGAACTCTGAAAAATCATTTACCATGTGTTAAGAGAAAGTTCCATAAATTAAATAATGGGGTCATGGTTAATATTATTTTATTACAATGGAAAATATTGAATTATTAAGTTTGTTATGTATTTGAATACTTGAATTATGTTGGAAAATTATTTTATAAATTATATTTTCGTTATAATAATTATAAATAATAAATTTAATATATTAATTTTTGTAGTATTGATATAACATCATATGTAGATTTATACAGATGAATGTTAAAAATAATATATTGGAAAGTTGATCTTTTTGGAAAACACAAGATTACCGGAGGATAATCCTTAATAAATCTCCATTTTGGAAATAATTATGATGAAGTTATATTTTTTGGGATAATATTTTTGTTATTTATAATCCTTAGTGATTAGATATTTTTTTATATTTTCTAGAGTATATTTAATTTTTTGAATTTTTGATAAAATTACATATTTTTAGTTTTATTTATATAATTAGGATTCAAATAATTTTTATTAAAATTCATGTTTTCATTATTATTTATGGAAATAAATTTATTCGTATAAATTTATTTTTTATTAATATCTATTTTTTTTAATCTAATGTTATGTTTATTTATGTTATATAGTGGAATTCCTTTAAATGTTTTGAAATTTCAATTTGAAAATATATATTTGATAATATTATAATGGATTACAATTGATGAAATTGAATATGGTAAAAATAGAAGCTGTTTTCTTGGTTTTATAAGATAATGAATTTCTGGATAAATTATTCTATCAATTTATATCATTTGAATATGAATACATATTGGAGGAATGACATATCATATTTTATATATTCTATTATTTGTTAATTATAGTGCTTCTGGAATAAAAAGTTAATTTACATAATAATTTCATGGATCCAGAATTGATTTTGGTATTTATTGAAATACAATTCATTGAAAATTTACTAAAAAAATAAAAAAACAGTATTTATAATTTATTATATTCTAACTCTATATGGTAATGGTATTCCTAAAAATTAATAAAAGGTTCTTAATAAATTCCTAGTACATTCATTTCATGTTGAATAAAACTACCATTTAACTAATAATATATTTATGGGTTTGTGGGAATTGAAATTTTGCGATAGTTAATTTTAATTTTATAAAAAATCTACATCACTCTACATATTTTTTACGATTTTCTTCCATGTCCATATTATCACACCCCAGAAAATTTTTCCAACATGGAAACCTAGTAATTATAAATTTTGAATAGGTTTAGATATCCAATTATCTTTTTTGTTAATAATTTTTTATTAACCATATTTTAATATGTTTTCATTTAGTAATGGAGTCTTAATATTTCAAACCCTTCATTTTCAAGGTCAATGTTTAATTTTGATGATGAAATTAATTTACGGGGAGTAGAATTTAATACCTGTAGATAATAAAATATGAATATAATGTTTGATATCATATATGAAACGATAAAATAGGTATATTATAGAATTAAACACCATATTACATTAATAATAATTCATTTAATATAATTTCCTCGATAGATTATCTACCACACAATAATGATTATAAACAATGTGAAATAGAGTTTGAAATATTACTATATTTACATGACTATTTTATCCAAGATGTTATATGGGATGGTATGAATAGAACTAATTAAATTATTAACATATTATTGTTTAAAAAAGTATAAATGATATTTAATAATAATTTATTGATTTAATGTAATATATGATCCACTAAAGTTAAATAAATGTTGTCTAAAAAACCAATATTTTCCTAAAATTTTGTTTACTTAGGATTTGGAAGAAATATTTATAATTAATTTTTACCAGTATTATAAAATATATTTTAATAGATAAAAATAATATTATAATTATATAGGTATAAATTATCTTTTGAATAGTTTTTTATAATTTTATGAAAGGAATAATTGTTGATTAATAGTTTTAAAAAATATTTTCTTAAAAAAACATTTTTTTGGATATTAATAAAGGTAAATTATATTATAAATTTATATAAAATTAAAACTATTTCATTTATATTACAATTTAACTAAAATATTTATTTTATTTTATATTATATTGATTATAGTTATAAAACATGTAAAACATTTGACATAAATTAAATGTATATTATTTATTGCAATTCTTTAATATGTATAATTATAAATTAAATTATTCCTCTTATGTGAATTCAATTTTGAGAATAGGTTTCTATATTTTAATTATTAATTATTTATATTATATAATAATTCATATATAATTTACTTTCATATTTAATAATAAAAATAGTGAAAATATTTTACAGTGGTTTGAGATAAATCATGATTACCACGGGTTAATCAAAAAAATATGCTTAAAAATATTGGACAATTTAATAAGACACATTTTTAATCCATATTTTGGACATAACAAATCATTTTTTTAAAATGAATAATTATTATATGATTACGAATGACAAATGTATTGGTATGGCATTTTTCTAAAAAAACTCCACGTGTTTCCTCTCCCCGCTTATAAAGGGCCCGCCATATTTTCTCTCCTATACAAAACCCCAAGAACATTTTTATAGGATATACTTAAATAATATATTAATTATGTACCTCCCAACATTGCACAATCCTTCATGTGACAAACCATCTATTATGGGAAGGATTTTGGTGCTACCTTAATGATGGTTTCTGAAAAAGAGATATCATTCTTGAATTATCATTTTTATATTGCCGCTTCATCCAAATCCATAATTCAATAGTAAAACATTATTTTCAAATAACATATGTATATTCTATATAAATAAAATTAATTCTTTTATGTTATGTACATATATCCATTTACACTTCCTTTAAAATGAGAAAACCTTCAACTATCATTATGGATGATTATCACATCATGAACCGATTTAAATTGTTTCCAAAAAAACTTCTCAATGTTGGATATGATGATATATTTGACATATTTTTATTATTTTTATTTTCTTATTATAATTATGTGTTATAATATAATGTATAAATTTTTTTTTCTTCCATCCCATGGAAAAATATTAATGTCTCTTATTTCTATAAAAAAATACCACCTCATAAAGTACTACAATGTAATTTTCACAATATAATTTTACATGGATAATAATAAGAATAAATTAAGTGAATAAATACATTATCATTAAAACATATGTTAATTTATTTATCATATCAAACATTCCATATTACTTCCCATTTCATGGGGATACAATAACATCAGTTGTGCATATGGCATACTACCCGCTCATGAAACTATATTAATATTTTTACACTAACACATTCCATGAAAGGTAATAATGAAAAATTAAATTAATAAATGTAATATATAAGAGATCAGAATGAATCTACAAAATGTAATTTATTATTTATATTATTATCATTCTATCCATCCCAAAATATTTACTCAAAATTTATGAAAAAAAATGACATACCATATCCATGAAAAATGTTATACATTCTCATTACATATGTCTTTTACATCAATATATATATATAAAGAATATATTTTAAATTAAAATCTTGTAAAAAAATTTAAAAGAAATTCAAAAACTATCAATTTATATGTACTAAAAACATATAATCAATTATGAATAATGAAGAAATTTTCACATTAAATAGTGATATGGAAAGAAATATTAATAAATGGGGGATAAAATAATCAAATCATATATTTTATGATATTTATTAGTTATTTTTTATTGGTATTTGTAATAGATTTATAAAAATAAAATATTTATAATGAGTGAGATTTGAACAAAAATAATTAATATCAATACATTGGTATGTTTTTCTCACTTCACATTGGCATCTATTAAAAATATTCCATAATACTAATTATTCCCTTGTGAATTATATAATTACCCATATGATATGTTGTATAATTATTATACTTCCCTTTAATTTATTTATTATTTAAATAGATTTCATTTATATTATGTGGCTAATAATTGAATTTTTTTTACTGTTTTTTGGGTATATTTCAATTTTTATCATTATTCAATATTATATATGTTTAAGGTCACCTTGTGGGAATTATTTTGTTTTTCCTCCTTAAACACAATATCATTCTTTAACCACTGGTTAGTCATGATATTTTCACATAACAATTCAATTATTTTATATTTTCAATTAATTTGATATTTATTTTATATATGAAAACAATTAATGTATTTGAATTAAAATCGTTTATAAATGTATTTTATTTTGTCTATACATGATTAATTTATATTTTAATTATCACTCATTTGTTCATTAAATTATAAAAAATAAATTCCATATTTTGTTTATAATTAATAATGTATAATAATTTCAATATCATTTTTATCATAATTATGAGTAATGTCAAAAAATATTTAAGACCATTATGAGTGATAAAACAACATTACAAGGGGTTATACTAAAATTAATGATTTCAAATGACCCAAAACGTTTTTAAATATTTTTTCTATTCATATTTTGTACATACAAAATCAATGGATTCTAAATTAACTATTTTTTTGTTTGATGAATGTGAAAAATTTGGTTATCACTTTTTCATTACAAAATATTTATGTGTTTCCTCTACCCACATAAAAAAGGATTCAAAATTTCATCTCCTTTTCATAATACAATGACCATTTTTTAAAGAAATAACTAAATAAATCAATTCATTATGTCCCTCCAAATAGTCTATATTCCCTTGTTTGATCATAAATCATACCTAGAAAGGATCTAGGTGAATCCTCAAAAATGTTGTTTGAAGAAGATATATCGTTCATGGATGATAATTTTTATTTGTCTTCTTCTTACAACTCAATCAGATCACAGAGAATAATTATTATGAAATAAAATCTATATATTTCATAAAAATATATGTCATTATGTTATATGAATTTACTAAATCCATTTACTCTTCAATTGATTTTGAAATGCAACCATCGATCATAGATACGATTGATTACTACATCATCAATTGATTTAATGTTTTTACATCACTATACCTCAAGGGTATATATAATGTTGTGTTTCGAATATATATATATATGATATTTATCAAATAAATATATTAATTTGTGTTAATATTAAATTTACCTTCTTATCATCCAACCAATGTTAAAATACCCACATCTCTCAGTTTTTACATTTGATTAACTTATCACAAACTATTGTGATGTGTTTTTAAATTTAAATTTGACATGGATGAAAATATGGATTCATTAATTGAATATATATAATATATTTGAATCATAATTATACCTTTATAATTATTATATCATATAACAGTTTAACATTATTTTCTACAGGGATACAAAAATGATATTCATGCTTAAAGTGGAGTACCTCATCCTGAAGCGATGTTACTGTTATTTCAGGAACACTTTACATGGAGGCAATAATGAAAAATTTAATTAATGAATTTCATATATAAGAAATCAGAATGACTCTCAAAATGGATATATATAATTTAAATTGTTTTTATTCTAACCATCATGAAAAATGGAAACAACATTCATGAAAATTTACTATATACCGTCTCTATGGATAATGTAATCCATTTTTAATATCTAAAATTTTAAAATAACGATAAATATATAAATATAATTAGTATATATTTTATTTATTTCATGGTAAAAATATTAATGCTTATGTAACAATCATAAATGTATATGGATATAAATTACTGAACTATTGATAAAAATTGGATCAATGATAACATGAAAGAATGATTTTAAAAATGTTATGTTATCAAATGTGTGATAAAAGGATATAAATATATCATATATGTTAACAGATATATGTGATTTTTTTGTATTATATTTATAATAATTGATTTTTTTTATATCATTGGTTTGAAAACATATTAATTATTGAAATGAATTTATAGGGGATTCATGTCTCACTTTAATATTTGGGTCACATATGCCATATTCACAACTTATTCCATTGTGTGGTTTATATACATCCCCATTTGATTTGTTATAATAGTAAACTATTTCCTTACGAAGATTATATTTTTCCTTTTATGTAATTTATATTACTGGGATTATAATTCCAACATTAACATTGTGATTAGGGGTTAATACAAATTGCAATGTCTCAGTCCTCTCTGGCCAATTCTTTTGTGAAAATATGGTGTTTGAGGTGTTCTGAGAGGTGGAGGTGACATATCCCCATCACATTGAAAATTTCACATTTATGTGAAAAGTATCATTATTGGCCCTTGGTGAACAGTTCCAATGGTTGACAGTTGGGAACGATAAATCGGTAACCTTCTATGAATAGTGTTTCTATAACGGTGAGAATCCAACAGTGAGGTTTCAACAGTGAGGTTCATGAATAATGTTTCTAGAATAGTGAGGTTCCAAAAGTGAGGTTTCAATAGTGAGGTTCATGAACTATGTTTCCAGAACATATAGGTTCCAACGCTGAGGTTTCAACGGTGAGGTTCATAAATATTGTTTCTAGAACAGTGATGTTCCAACGCTAAGGATTCAACAGTGATGTTCATGAATAGTGTTACCAGATTAGTGAGTTTCCAACAGTGAGGTTTCAATGATGAGGTTCATGAACATTGTTTCTAGACTAGTGAGGTTCCAATGGTTAGGTTCCAACAGTGTGGTCCATGAACTGTATTTCCAGAACAGTGAGGTTCAAACAGTGAGGTTTCAATAGTGAGGTTCATGAACAGTTTTTCGAGAACAGTAAGGATTCAATGATTAGGTTCATGAATAGTGTTTTTAGAGGAGTGAGGTTCTAATGGTGAGGTTTCAAAGGTGAGGTTCATTAACTATGTTCCTAGAACGGTGAGGTTCCAATGTTGATGTTTCAATGGTAAGGTTCATGAATAGTGTTTCAAGAAAAGTGAGGTTCCAACAGTGAGGATTCAATGGTGAGTTTCATGAAGAGTGTTCCAAAATAGTGAGGTTCCAATTCTGAGGTTTCACTGATGAGGTTCATGAACAACGTTTCTAGAATGGTGAGGTTCCAATGATGAGGTTTCAATGGTGAGGTTCATGAATAGTGTTTATAGAATAGTGAGGTTCTAATGGTGAGGTTACAATGTTGAGATTCATAAACAAGGTTTTTAGAACATTGAGGTTATAACGACGATGTTTCAACTATGATATTCTTGAATAGTGTTTTTCCTTTGCCAAATTATATGTTCGTGAACAATGTTTCCACCTTCCTACAGTTCCGCCACTTTGACATTTCCTTTGATGTAAAATGCATTTTATGCCTCTTTTGGGGACTCTAATGCCAATTAGAAGGCCATAAATATTATATAAATTAAACCTATAGATCAGGATGTTTTTACTTAGTCAAAGTGCGTGGTTTAATGAGATCCACTTTTATTAGGAAATTAAGCATATCTTAAATTGTCGCTATATTAAATATTATAAAGGGACATGATAAATTCCTCTTTAATTCATTCTTCTAGTTCTCGGGTGTGAGACACTCGAACATCCTATTCCTTGTTATAGGAGTTTCATAATTAAAATTTCCTCCGCACACTGGTTCTTATATGTGTTAATGGAACCAAGATGTACCGATCAATCTTTGATATAAGGTATGTTTTATCATTGTCCTTTTGGGGTCCATCTTCTCCTATTTCTCCTTTACATATGATATCATGTAATCTCTATGCTTATAATAATGTTTTCTTTGATTTTGTTGGTATGGTTGTCCTATGTTATCTTCGGGTGGATGCAGTTGTCTCGAGAGGTGGATTGAGACCCATTGTGGGAATTGAGCTCGTATAAAGAACAACAGAAAGTGTTTGAGCTTGGGGATTAATTGATTCTATCTTCTTTTACATGAAACTGAATTGTTAACATGTTTTATCCCACTATATCACAATGTAATTGACATAATAAATATTTGAACCAGATAAATAAATTGATATCGGTGGTATGTTATGGCCTATTATTTTTTCTAGATAGTGTGATATCAATGCTTATTGTGTATAATATTTCGTTCTTGATAGATATGTGCAATGAATGTAAATCATGAATTAACTGACAATGGTGTGGCTAATGATAAAGAAGCATGAAAAAGAATCTACTTCTTCTTGTCGATATTTTATTTTAATCAAAATAGTGCAGTAAGAATGTTTAATTTTTTGTGAATGATTACTATTTATGTTTCCCGAATTTCGAACCTAATCATAATAGTATGTAAATATATGATGGATTAATGAAATGGTTGTTCGATAAAAGATAACCAATTGTAGGGTTCTATGTTACACTATTTTTCGTTAAAGGGCCAAGATCCCAACTGATAAATGATTGTTATCATGCTTCTTGTTCTGTGATATAAGCCTAAATGGAAGTTGTGATATATGGGTGAACAAAGGATTTTTTGGTTTTGGTAGCAGATGACACCTAGAGTGGTGAGATGCATCCATTTATGCATGTGGGTGTTAGGGAGGACACTAGGGATGATGGAACATTATGGATGTGATTGTTGGATCCTTGATATTTATTTTTGTTTTTAATGTGATTTACTTGTCCCCATTGCTCAAGGAAGCTGGTGTTGCTTACCCTTATTCTAAAAGAGGAAAAGGATCATGTGGAATGCCACATGGCTTACGTGTTTAGATTCTCAAGGGATGATGGGTCTACACTCTTGCTATAGGCAGAAAAGACTCGACATGTATAATATCTACTCACCGTATTGATCCACATTGAGTTTAGTTGCATAGAAAATTTTCTAGAATGACTGGAAATATGGGAATCTAATTCTATAATGAATAATTGAATAAACGATGTTAACCTCTGGGGTTGGAGTTGCTAGAACATATAGATGACGATTTAATTTTAAATGGAGAATGTACATTGGGTGTGATGTTAATGAATGTTAATTTGTAATTGTTACTAGTTAATTATTTTTTAAAGAATTAATCAATGTAAATAGAAACTGATAAAAACGGAATGAAATAATGTATTAATTCTCTTTACATGGTTGTCTGGTTATAGGATACATATTATTTGATGTGGAAACTTGGTGTCCGAGAGAAATTAGCTATCGTTGAGTCTATGACATGGTTATGACCACATTGCAGTTGTGAGATATAATATATTTTGTAATTTTGGTGATTCTATGTGGTACTCTACCCTGTCAATAAGGGAAACTGACACACTAGGGATTCTGAGCCCTGGGGGGGGGGGAGTTTCCCACAATTCTTGTGGGAGGATGAATGGATGACTACCCCATTTGGCCATGCTCTATTATCATGGTAGTTACTTGTTCTTGTAGGAAGAACGCTTTGTTTTTCCCATATATTTGTGTAGGGGTATTTATTGGATTGTGCTTATTTAGACACATATATATTGGATATAGTTTCATATGGACTACTATAGGTGTAACCTGTATAGTATATGATGGCGTGAAGATCCTTACTCAGTGTCTAGGTTATAATGGCTTGAGGTATAGTACCGAACGTATGGTACACATTATTCTAGATGTGTAGGCTTCTGGTAACTACCCGTTTACTTTCTTGTGTGGATGTGGTGGTTTTTTCACATAAGTTATATGTTTTGGTGCATCAGCTAGGTGTCTACAGAAAATCCTTTTTGGAGGGGGATGCTCGGGATGTGTGATATTGGGGAACTGTGGAAAACCAGTGGGGAAGTAGTAGTGGGGTACCCTTTATATTCAATACTATATGATATATTTTTGTTTGTGTTACTTGGTGAGAGTATCCATGGTGAGGTTGGGATCTTAGTATAACTGTTTTGGTGATGAGTTAGTTTCACTTTTTGGTCACTGTGCTTTAGCATGATTTCTTTACTTTTCCATGAGAGGCTTCGAGGAGGATCCTACTATGTATATTGTTATAGTCACCATATGTATATATAAACTGTTTTTCAAGTCACATGGAGCAGGTTGGAGATCATGATGGTTTATACTAGATTGCAGTTGTAGGAGTTGTTTGGGATTGTCGTTGTTGTTGTTTTTACTTTCAATTGGGTACTTATAGTATTCCCCCTCTATGTGTTGTAATTTTTCATGACATTACATATGTGAACTTCAGTTTTCCTTTATATTTCAGTTTTGAGATGGAGTTGGTTGGTGTCTATATTGTCTCTCTCTTTTTCATGTGTTCTCTTTGAGGGTAATGCCTCCCATTTGTGTGTTTATTATACCATTGGTGCTAGTTGCCAACCCAAGGCCTTCTGGAGGCAGGACACCTCAGATAATATCTCCCTTTCACATTTCTGTTCTAGGATGAGTTCACCTTGTGGGGGGCGGATCATGATAGAGTGGTATCAGATAAATTTTTGAGGGGAAGGATAGAGTTTGGAGTAATGAACAAGTGTGGTTGCATGGGTTGGTAGGGAAACAGTGTCATTCATGTTTAGTATGTGATGTAAACTCTGGAGACCAACTGATAAATAGGAATTTAGGTCCCCTATGATCTGATGTACAAAACGTTGTGTTTACAATGGCTACTAAACATGGTGACACTAGTTTTTAGGGTAGATACATAAGAAAGGATCATGCATCATTGTTCATTATGAAGATGATAAAGCATTTGACATTGGTTTTTTTTATTCTAAAATCAATAAAAATATAATTAATTAATTAGTGTTGGGTTTCCCATATTACAATTTTAGGTTCACTAATTGTTTGTTATTTTTTAGGTATGGCTTCAGTTCAACGTCCCTTTCACCATCGCATAAAAAATGTTTAGTAGGATGTTCTGGAAGATCACCGTTGGGTAGATGTTGATGATGACGACACTTGGAAGGAGACAATCCAAGATCATCTACCCCAATGTCTGCCGAATAATGAGGGCTTCGTTTCTGATGTAGTCACGAACAACTTGTTGGAGGAGTTCGGGATTGGCTTCAGTTCAATCTGTTCCTGTATGAAGCACTTGGTGTCCGTGGATGTGACGATGCTGCGGGGAGCATCGAGGCAGTGGTGGTTCTTATTCCTCAGGGGCCGTGAGGAGTCAACAATCTCATGGGAGGAGTTACGAGACTAGTTTAGAGTTGAGTTTATTTCTTCGACTGTGAAGGTGTCCAATAGCAAGGATATTTTCACCCGTCGAAAGGGGAGTTCCAGGGTGCGAGTGATTGGAATCTGTTTCAAGAACCTTTTATGATATGTTTCAGACCTATTTCCAGATGAGGAGGCCAGGGCGAGGTATTTTGAGGAGGATTTGTGTCCAGAGATGCAGCGCCAGGTCACCCCATTTATGCTAAAGACATATATTCATATGCTGGTGAGGTAACAGTTTCTATATAGGACTTTTTCCATGATCGGATCATCACAAGAGGGGATTCATAATGATTCCTCACAAAGTAAAGTTGTGGTCCGGTTTTCCCCGTTTTCAGGGCAGAAGAGTTTCTGTTCTACCAAGGGAAGGTCCCAGCCCTTCAAATCTCATTTCTCTAGAGGCAGAAACTCTCAAAACTATGAAAAGTGAGCAGGTGATTGTTTTTCTTATGTTGTTCAAGGTCATCAGTAGTGGGATTTCCCGGCCATTCAGAGTAGTCATCATGCACAAGGTTCTCTGCTCCAGGTTCTTCTGTTAAATCAGCACTAGCCGAGGGAGCACCTATAAGTTGCACTAGTTATAGATCTATAGAGGGTAAATGGTGCTAGCAGAGGACATCCCTCTGATTCTCCTCATCCTTAGATAGTAGAGTGCGGCCATAGTGGTGGTTATAATCATGGATAGAGAGGCCTTGGTGGAGGTCTTAGCCAGCTTCATGCCATAGCTTTCCAGCTCTCGGAGAGACATACATCGTTCGAGGTACCCTTTTCGTGTTATCTACCCTGGTTTATGCCTTGTTTGATTATGGAGCGACACACTCATTCATATCACCTACCATTTTTCATGATTTGAGACTTTAGTTAGATAGGCTTATTATGACTATGGTGTTGACTACGCAAGTTTGGGGTCCAGCTGACTTGTTGGAAGTATGTAGAAACTATGATCTAGTGTTGGGGCAGCAATGGTCTTAGGGATATTTCCTATGTTTACGAATACAATCATATGTATTCATAACTCATATGGATTGGATTTATTCAGTGTAGGATATTGTTAATTGCTTGAATAAGCATGTTGTAACACCCCAAGCTTCCACGGAATGATTCTTTTTCAACAATGCAATAGCTTGCAATGTACGCAAGATTGATATTCTAACACACCGTGAACATTCAATGTAGCCGTTATGAATAGTAATACCAAAATTTCGAAATTATATAAATTTTATATTTCATAATGGACTTAATTTTTGTATTCGGAATATCGAAATTATCCCATGTTGATTTTTTGGTATTTTTCCGTAAACTTCAAATTTTCGATGAATAGTGAAAAATACTTAAAAACAACATTTTTAATCAAAATAATTTATAGTGATAAGTTATATTATTGAGTGATTTTAAAGTATAATTATAATATTATTTTACCATTTTATCTATTTGTGGTCATTAGAATTAATTTTATTTTGAAATTGGATATAAACATTTGTCAATCTTTTGAATGATATTGCTTCATAAAAACACGCTATTTGTTTTGACAATAGAAATTAATTATAAAATTAAGTAATGAAACTTATATGTTTGGAATTTTTTAAAATATACATAATTTTTGAATTCAGAATATCAATTATAGCTTTGGGTGAATTTTAGGTATTTTTCTGAAAAACATCAATTTTTGATGAATAGTGAAACCGCTAAGTGGTAGTTAAAAAAACTGATATTTCATTTAAATGAAATTTTACCACTTCTGTGAATTGACTTTAAAAAATACGATAACTATAATTTTCATTAGGATGTAAAATGTGGTTCAACGGGATTAAAATAATTTTTGGTGAATAGTAACTTTTAAGTTCTATTAATCGCGATTAAAGGTAATTAGGGTAATTAAAGGTAAATATAATGTTATAATAATATGAAATTACCTTTACACTGTTTCTACCCTTATTTTTGAGTTATGGCCGACCATGAAAATCCATGGTTCAACTTGGGGACCCCATGGAGCCACTTGGGTAAGAAAATAACATTAATAACTTTTCATTTAATGTAAAAATAAAATTGTCACATACACAGGTTGTTTTACTAATCCAATTACTACATGGGGTTATATAAGTTAACATTCCGACTATAAAAATTAAATGGAATTCTAAAACGATTTTCTACATCATTGTAATTTTTTTATAATTTTAAGACATTAAATAAATTAAATATTTTATGACACCATGATGATGTCGAGATTACATCATTAATTAACGATTTAAATAAAATGAAAAGATAATGTAAATATAAGTCTTACACTTGTCAAAAACCTATTTTATGTGTATATTTCGATCCCTTATCACCTTATCCTCGACATATATAATTTTGGGACCTTTAAAATCTGAAACTCATTATATAATAATGTAACATTTCATGACTTTTCTAGAGTGACCATCCTCTCCTCGTATAAAAGGCCCCCACCTCTACCACATTAATCACACCATCAAAGCCATTTGGCTCGGCCAACCTCATCCAAAATACTCTCTCAACTTCCCTATCTTACTCCTAGATGCCTCACTTTGGGCAGAAGTCTTTCCAAGGAAGCCTTTGGCTCAAATCAAAAAAAGATACCGGATTTTAAGATAATATCTTCTCTTATGATCTTTTGTTTTATTTTTCTTCTCCAACCCATTAAACTATTTTTATTCGTTTCTTTTGTAACAAAACAAGTATCTTCAATATACTTGGATGTTTTTATGAGAAGTATTTGATTTATAATTTATCTCACCTTCATCTAATGGTTAAAAAACATACTGTTACTATGGGTGAAGAATTACTGCCTCACGAAATGATGATTGTTCAATCTTCTTTTAACACCTATCATGGTGGCCATTATGATGACACTATTTTTATATATGATATATACTAGGGTTATGTTTTACTTATGCTTATGTATTTTTCATTTATGGAATACCATTATGATTTCCGTTATGGGTAATGGCGATCATTTCATTTTAGGAAGTGCGGACTACCGCCCCCTGAAAGTGATTTGAATCGTTAATGCCATATGTGGGATGTATGAAGGATGGAGTAAATGATATTATATATTATATTATACTAGAAATATAATATACCTTTATATCATTATTATTTCATTCCAGAAAATACTAAATAAAAATAAAAGTAGCGTTCATGCGTACGTACAACTTACCGTATCCATGAAAGGTGAAAATCATTTCTTACCTCTAAATGTTATGTAATATTATAAATGCATGTATATACTGTATATATATAATATATATGTTATCTAAATACTGAATATTATTCTGGATAAAAAGGATATTTTACCACATGAACAAATTGTAATTGTAAGATGTTTATTTTTGACTCAAGTACCAAAAATCGATAAAACGACCGTTATTAACATAAATAATTACATAATGTTCATAACATGGTAATAAGAGATATAAAAGGAATAATGAACGTGAAAACGGTTCTTAAGAAATAATAAATTAACTCTAGTTTATTATTTAGGATGATAGAGAATGGTCGAGTCAAGTCGGACATGAGGTAAGGGAACATCTAAACCCAATTTCCATTCATTGGGATAATATCCTACATTCAAATTATGTCATGATATTACTATGTCCTATCTTTTATTTATACATTCTTTATGTGTACTTATAGTGAATACACATAATAGATATATTTGATTTAAAAATGATATTTGTATGGGACTTCGTCTCAATCTCCTTTCATTGAGAGATATTTTGTTTTATAGACAACATTCTTTTATACGGTGTATAAACTACTTTGACTTGGACTTTTATTCAAAAGAAATATTTTTTTTACGAAGCGTTTTTACTAAACAACAAAAATGGATGTTTTGTATTATTTATGTGGTGACAATGACTTCTTCGCCAACATAACCATTATTTGTGTTTCGGCTTCCTCTACAAGCCATAAATTTTCTTAAATGAAAATTAAATACCATGTCTTAATTTTCATTTATTTTGGTATTGAAAATGGTATTGATAATATTTTTATTATATAAATATGTTGTATTGATATCTTGTGATTGAAATGTGGAAATTTTATGTTTCCATTATGAATTTTTTATGTGATACGACTATGTTATGGTTTGTGATATGTTTAAACCTTCTCATATAAGGAATGTATTGGACTTAATAAGTGACGGGTGGAGCCCGCTACAACTTCTCGATGCATCGGTAGGTCTCATTAACCAAACTATTGTCTTGGCATGAGGCCTTGAAAAAATATTATTTGTAGTCTTGGCATGAGGCCTTTGATACGTGGTTATGATAGTCTGGCATTTTGCATTCCATCATTATGAAAGTGAATATTGATATTGCATGTGATTATTAGACTAGTAGAATATCCATGTGAATAAGTAAATGACATTATTTCATTTTAATTTTTTCCATATTATTCTAATGTTCATGATTAAAAGGCTTCTGTTTTAGTTATGCATTTCCTTAAATGTTTATGTTTATTTATGAAAGCTTCCACTGTATTGTTATCCTTACTGAGCATTTGAGATCACCCCTTTCTATGTTTTATTTTCATAGGATTTGATGAAATATATTATGACTAACCTAGCGGGATAGTCTGAAGGGGATAGAAGTGATGACTATGGAGACTATGTTATTTTGATTTTTTTTCACTTTATAATATAATGTAACATTTATAAATGAATCTAGAGTTTCCAAAGCTACTAAAAAAATTGGTCTTTCGAAACATGATCTTTTCGGATCATGCCAATGTTACGTAATAACGCAACGACTCTGGGTAACTGGGGTCGGGGTGTTACAGTTGGTATCAAAGGCAGTTTAGTGCTAACCTTGCAAGCTTGATTTAGATAAACTCTTTTTAGAGGACATAGCACTAATATAGACTTTGAAGATTAGTATAGAAGAACATCCTAGATTTTTTTATATAAATTTTTTGTGAGTTTACCGGGAAATACATCCCTATCTGGATATGAGCAGGTAGAGGCGGATCTGGCACAGATGTACCTAGGGGTAAAACCCAAAAACAAATCTTTGAGCTAGAATCGAACTGGAATTGGTGCATGAAAATGGGCCTTGCTTCACTATTGGTTATGACACTCACGAAGGATATGCTTAGGATAATTCTCATTTTCATTACAAACCATTATGAAGGGTTTATGAGTATATACTTCCTAAAAGATTTTTTTTACGATTATAGATTATATCCATAAACTATTCAATTTATGATATGTGTTTTAAAAGTATGGAATTATGTATTTACATTCATAAACTAATCTAGTTTATGACATTGTTTAGAAATGGAACCTATTGGAAGGAATGGAAACTGTATCAGTGCATGCACCACATGTAGGGATTGCCCTATTGCTCATGATAATTATAGTGGAGTTTGTGATACAACTAGTGCTAATAAACATATTACCATACTCGGACAACTCACTCAGGTTATGAATAATAACCTTACTCGTATGGAGCACCCTAATCCGCAACGTGGAGGATCAATGTAAGACCACTTAATAAGGTAACGACCACCAACATTCAATGGGAGTACAAATCCATTAGTATCTGAGAAATGGATAAGTTCCGTAGAGAAAATATTCCATGCCTTGGGGAGTAATGAAAGGGAAAACGTTATCATGGTACTGCCTCACTAGAGATGCTGATCAATTTTCTTCATTTATTCAAAAAACAAAGGAAGATGATGAAGTATCAAATATGAAATGGGGAGAGTTCAAAGATATTTCATAGAAAAATACACCACTTATGACCATCAAGAAGATATGGAAATGCAATTTCTGAGTCTAAGTCAAAAGGAGGATGAGAATGTCGCAAAGTATGAGGCTAACTTTACAAGGTTAGTGAGTCATGCATCAGATTATTTACGAAACCCAAGAGGTAATATTGATCGTTTCATTGATGGGTTAAAACCATTTCTCCATCGATCATTAGTGTCATGATATTTCTCGTCGTACTAAGATATTGTCTCTTATGCTATCAAGATTTAAAAGGAATTCTCTAAATCTTATGACAATAAAGTAAAGAAAGAGAAGAAGAGAACAGTGGAACTAGATACAGATAAACGGAAAAATGGAAAGATGGATTTTCCATTATGTGATAATTGTGGGATGAATCACCCTGGTACTTTCCTAAAAGGAATGAGAGTTTGTTATTAATGTGGATAAAAAGGTCACCAGGATCGTGATTGCAAGGGAAAGAAAGTGGCTATCAATGTTGAATGATACAATAGTAGGGAAATGGGGAATTATTCAAATGAATGTCCTATGTGTCTGAGAAACATACCTCAGAAAATACCAAGGGATCAAGGACAAGCTTATTCTGTTACTATTGATGAAGTTGAATAATTATTGTATTTATGTTTTTTGACTCAGGAACTATTTTATGGTTATAAGAATAATGTGATACATATATAAGGATTGTACTTCAAGACTTGTTTCTATTATTAATGTTTTAATAAGATGAATGTAATCATATTTTTAGTATATGAAAATAATAGAAACATTAATTTGTTTGAGGAATCTGATGTTACAATTGATTTTGGAACTTAGAGATCTTTTAGAGAAAGTCTGGATAGAGGTATTTTGGATAACTATAAAGGATGAAATGGAACCCACAAAAATAGTGCGACATGATATTATTACCTACCACTAGCCTACATGAAGTCCCTGGTTATTACAAAATATTTTTCCTAATCAAAATGGAATGTGTTAATATTTTTATCCTTGTACGATTAGGATAAATATAATATTTTTCGGTATTATTATCTTTTTTAGGGAAAGATGGATTTGTGGTAGAAATTAGTTCAGGGAGGAAAATATAATTTTCAAGTATATATATATATACCTCTCTCTTATTCTATTATTAAATTATTTCTTAGAATTTAGGAAAGGGATATTAAAAAAATGTGTTATCCTTATACCTTATGTTTTGTTGAACTGATGATATTTTAAATCACCATAGATTAAAGTCTTTGAGGTCCTCAATTTTACACTTGTTTGTGATTGATGACCTCAATCACTCCGTACAAATATTTAATTTTTTACTCCAATTATTTGTCTCTAATTTCCACCAATGTTCTCCTAATTGAGAACATAGTTTGGTGGTGACTTTTTCATTTTTCTTTCCCTCTTATTAAGGATAAATTTTATTAACCTTATATTCGATGTGGGGTTTCCACAAAGGTATTTTCTACTTTCAACCTTTTATTTTCGAAGAGCATTTTCATATTGCGAGGATGCAATTTATAGAAGGAGGGGAGAATTTAACACCCGAGGCTTCCACGGTACGATTATATTTCAATAATGCAATAGCTTGCAATGTACGCAAGTTCGAGATTCTAACACACTGCGACTAATCAAAGTAGCTGTTATGAATAGTAATACACAATTTTGGAAATTATATAAATTTTATATTTTAGAATGGACTTCATTTTTGGATTCAGAATATCGAAATTAGCTCATTTTGAATTTTTTGTATTTTTCCGAGAACTTCCAATTTTTGATAAATAGCGAAAAATACATAAAAACAACATTTTTAATAAAAATAATTTATAGTGATAATTTATACTATTGAGTGGTTTTAAAGTATAAATATAATATAATTTTACCATTTTATCCAATTATGTTCATTATAATTAATTTCACTTTGAAATTGGATATAAACAATTCTCAATCTTTTGATTGATATTGTTTCTTAAAAACACGCTATTTGTTTTGATAGCAAGAATTAATTATAAAATTAATTAATGAAAATTATATGTTTGGAAATTTGTAAAATAGAATTCATTTTTGAATTCATAATATCAATTATAGCTTAGGGTGGATTTTGGGTATTTTTATGAAAAAATTCAATTTTTGATGAATAATGAAAACACGAAGTGGTAGTCAAAAAACTGATTTTTTATTTAAATGAAATTTTACCACTTCTGTGAATTGAATTCCAAAAATCCAACATACATAATTTTCATTAGGATGTAAAATGTGGGTCAATTGGATTAAAATAATTATTAGTGAATAGTAACTGTTAAGTTCTATTAATCTTGATAAAAGGTAATTAGTGTAATTTAAGGTAAATTAAATGTTATAATAATATGAAATTACCTTTACACTTGTCCTACCCTATTTGGTTGATCCATGGACAACCATGAAAAACCAGGGGTCAACTTGGGGACCCCATGGAGCCACATGGGTAAGAAAATGACACTAATAACTTTTTATTTAAAGTAAAAATAAAATTGTCACAAACATGTGTTGTTTTACTAATAAATTTATTACATGGGGTTATATAAGTTATATTTTCCACTATAAATATTCATTAAAATGCTATAAATATTTCCTACATCATGGTAATTTTTTTATAATTTTAGACCTTAAATAAATTAAATTGTTTATGACACCATGATGATGCATCGATTATCTCATTAATTAATGATTTAAATAAAATGAATAGACAATGTAAAGTCTATGACTTACACTGGTCAAAAACATATTGTATCGGTATATTTCGAACCCTTATCACCTTATCTTAGAAATATATAATTTTGGGATCTTTACAATCTGAAACTCGTTATATAATTATGTAACATTTCATGGCATTCCAAGAGTGCCCCTCCTCTTCTATTATAAAAGGACCCAACTTCTACCACCTAATTCACACCATCAAAACCATTTGGCTCGGCCAAACTCTACCCAAATACTCTCCCAACTTCCCTATCTTACTCCTAGAATCCTCATATTGGGCAGAAGCCTTTCCAAGGATTACTTTTTCTAAAATCAAATTGAGTTATGCGATTTTAAGGTAATGTCTTGTTTTATGTTCTTTTGTTTTATTTTTCTTCTCCAACACCTTAAACTATTTTTATTCCTTATTTTGTAAAAACACAAGTATATTCAACATAACTGGATGTTGTTATGAGAATTATTTGATTTACACTTACACACACCATTGTCTAATGGTTAATGAACATACTGTTTCTGTGGGTGGCGAATTACTGCCTCATGAAACGATGATTGTTCAATCTTCTTTTAACACCTCTCATGGTGGCCATTATGATGAAACGATTTTTATATATGATATAAATTATATTTATGTTTTCATTATGCTTATTTATTTTTCATTTATGGAATACCTTTATGATTTCCATTATGGGTAAATGCGATAATTTCATTTTAGGAAGCGCAGACTACCGCCCCCTCAAATTGATTTGAATCGTGAATGCCATATATGGGATGTATAAAGGATATAGTAAATGATATTATATATGATATTATACTATAAATATAATATACTTTTATAACATTTTTATTTCATTCCATTAAATTAGAAATAGAAATGAATGTAGTGTTCATGCGTACGTACAGATTACCGTCTCCGTGAAAGGTGCATTTCATTTCTTACCTCTAAATGTTATGTAATATTATAAATGCATGTATATACTGTATATATATGATATATGTGATATCTAAATCATGAATATAATTATGGATATAATGTATATTTTACCATATGAACAACTTGTAATTATAAGAAGTTTATTTTTGACTCAAGTACCAAAGATCGATAAAACGACCATTATTAACATAAATAATTACATAATGTTCATTACATGGTTATAAGAGATATAAAAGGACCAATTAAAATGAAAAGGGATCTTATGAAATTTTAAATTAACTCTAGTTTATTATTCAGGATGTTAAAGAATGGTCGAGTCAAGTCAGACACAAGGTAAGAGAACATCTTAACCCAATTTGCGTTCATTGGGATAATCTCATAATTTCAAATTATGTCATGATATTATTATGTCCTATATTGTATTTATACATTATTTATGTGTACATATAGTGAATACACATAATAGATCGATTTTATATAAAAATGATCTTTGTAAGGGATTTCGTCTCAATCTCCTTTCATTGAGGGATATTTTGTTTTATACACAACATTATTTTATACAGTGTATAAACCCCTTTGACTTTGACTTTTATTCAAAAAGAATATTATTTATACAAAGCATTTTTAATAAGAAACAAAATGATTATTTTGTCTTATGTATGCGGTGAAAATGACTTCTCTTCCACCATGACCATTATTTGAATTTTGTCTTCCTCTACAAGACATAACTTTTTTAAATGAAAAATAAATACTATGTTTTAATTTTCATTTATTTTGGTATTGAAAATGGTTTTGATAATTTTTT
This sequence comes from Viscum album, assembly GCA_963277665.1. NCBI lineage: Eukaryota > Viridiplantae > Streptophyta > Magnoliopsida > Santalales > Viscaceae > Viscum > Viscum album. Next base: position 221,464,671 of record OY728158.1, read on the forward strand.
TATTATATCAATGTGTTGTATTGATATCTTGTGATTGAAATGTAGAAATTTTAATTTTATTTTATGCATGTTTAATGTTATACGATTATGTTATGTTTTATGATATGTTTAAAACTTTTCATATGAGGAATGCACTGGACTTAATAAGTGATTGGTGGAGCCCGCTATAACTCCTCTATGCATCGCTATGTCTCATGAGACAAACTAGTGTCTTGGCAAGAGGCCTTGAAAATATCTTATTTGTAGTCTTGGAAAAATGTCTTTTCTATGTGGTTAGGATAGTCTATCATTATGCATTCCATCATTATGAAAGTCGTTATTGATATTACACGTGATTATTCGACTAGTAGAATATCCATGTGAATAAGTAAATGGAATTGTTTCATTTAATTTTTTCCATATTATATGAACTTCAAGATTAAAAGGATTTTGTTTTAGTTATGCATTTCCATAAATGTTTTTGTTTATTTATGAAATCTTCCGCTGTATTATTATCCTTACTGAGTATCTGAGCTCACCCCTTTCTATGTTTTATTTTCACAGGATATGAAAAAATATTTTACGAATGACCTAAAGGGATAGTCTGAAGGGGATATAATTGTTGACAATGAAGACTATGTTGTTGTGATTTTTTTCACTTTATAATGTAATGTAATATTTATTAATGTATCTAGTCTTTCCATGGATTCTAAACTAATCGGTCGTTCTAGACTTGATCTTTTGTGATCATGCTAATGTTACATAATAATGAAATGACTCTGGGTAACTGTGGTTGGGGCATTACTGTTGGTTTCATAGGCAGTTTATTGCAAACCATAAAAGATAGATTTAGATAAACTCTGATTAGAGAACATAGCCCTAAGATATACTTTGAGGATTAGCATAGAAGAACTTCCTAAAATTTTGGTATTATTGTGATATATGAGTTCTCCAGGTAATACATCACTGTCTGGATACGAGAAGGTAGAGGTGGCTCTGGAGCATATGTACCTATGGTTAAAACCCAAAAACATAGCTTTGAGCTAGACTCGAATTAGAATTGGTGCACGACAATGGGCCTTACTGCACTCTTGGTTACAAAAATCCCAGTGGACATGATTAGGATAAATCTCATTTTCTTTACAAAATATTATAAAGGGTTTATGAGTATATACTTCTTCAATGAAAACATTTTTATATGATTATGGATTATATCCATAAATTGTTCAATTTATGATAATTTTTTTACAAGTATGGAATTATGTGTTTAGATTTATAAACTATTCTAGTTTATGACATTGTTTAAAAATTGAGCCTAGTGGAAAGAATGGAAACTTTATCAATGCACGCACCCCATGTAGGGATTTCCCTCCTGTTCAAGATAATTATAGTGGTGTTGGTGATACAAATGGTGTTGATCAACTTATCACCATATTGGGACAACTCACTCAGGTTATGAATAATAAACTTACTCGTATGGAGCACCCTGATCTGCAATATGTAGGATAAATGATAGCCCGCTTCATGAGGCAAAAACCACCAACATTCAATGGGAGTACACCCAGGTACCTGCATAAAAGGAATTCTCTAAATCTAATGACAATAAATTAAAGTAAGAGAAGAAGAGAATGGTGGAACAAGTGACAGATAAAGGGAAAAATGGAAAGTAGGAATTTCCATTATGTGATAATTGTGGGAAGAATCACCCAGGTACCTGCATAAAAGGAATGAGAGTTTGTTATAAATATAGAGAAAAATATCACCAAGCTCGTGATTGCAATGGGAAGAAAGAGGATATAAATGTAGATTGCTACAATTTTAGGGAAATGGGGCATTATGCAAATGAATTTCCTAACCGTCCGGGAAACATATCTCAGAAAATGACAAGGTATCATGGCCAAGCTTATGCTGTTACTATAGATGAAGTTGAATAATTATTGTATTTATGTTTTTGGACTCAAGAACAATATTATGGTTATAAGAATAATGTGGTATATAAAAGGATTGTACTGCAATACTTTTTTCATTCATTAAGGTTTTAGTATGATGAAGGTAATCATATTTTTAGTATGTGACAATAAGAGAAACTTTACTTTGTTTGGAGAATCTGATGTTACAATTGATTTTTTAATTTAGAGACCTTTAAAATAAAGTCGGGAAAGAGGTATTTTGGAAAACTATAAAGGTTGGAATGGATTAAGTTTAAATTTGCATAGTATTTTTTATGGTTAAGAAAATTGCTGGAAATTATTTTTGGAATATTATAATACTATAGTTTTAGGAAAAGGACAACCTGCAGGTCGGGGGATAACTCGTCACGTTGGACAAAGCTATAGGATTCGAACCCACAACCATAGTGCGGCTATCCATTATTCCCTACCACTAGCCTACAAGAAGTACCTGGTTATTACAAAATAGTTTTCCTAATCTAAATGGTATGTGTTAATATTTGGAACATTTTAAGATTATGATAAATATATCATTTTGAGTACTATTATCTATTTGATGGAAAGATGATTTTGTGATAGAAATTTGTTGAAGGTTAAAACTCTACCTATAATGTATATATATATATATATATATATATATCTCTATTATTCTATGAATAAATTAATTTTTAATCTTTAGGAAAGGGATATTAAAAAAATGTGTCATCCTAATACCTTATGTTTTGTTGAACTGATGATATTTTAAATCACCATAGATTGAAGGCTTTGAGGTCCTCAATTTCACACTTGTTGGTGATTGATGACCACAATCACTCCCTACAACTATTTACGTTTTCCCTCAAATTATTTTTCTCTAATTCCAAACAATGTTCTTCTAATCGAGATTATAGTTTGGTGGTGACTTTTTCATTTACCTTTCCCTCTTATTAAGGCTAAATTTTATTAACCTTATTTTCGATGTGGGTTTTCCACAAAGGTATTTTCTACATTCAACCTTTTATTTTTGAAGAACTTTTTCAAATTGCAAGGATGCAATTTATTGATGTTGGCGAGAATGTAACACCCCATGCTTCCACGGTATGATTCTCATTCAACAATGCAATAGCTTGCAATGTACGCAAGTTCGAGATTCCAACACACCACGACCAATCGAAGTAGCTGTTATGAATAATAATACCGAATATTTGAAATAATATAAATTTTATATTTCAGAATGGACTTCATTTTTGGATTCGGAATATCAAAATTAGACTTTTTTTAATTTTTGGAATATTTCCGAGAACTTCCAATATTCGAATGAATAGTGAAAAATATATAAAAACAACATTTTTAATCAAAGTAATTTATTGTGATAAGTTATACTATTGAGTGGTATTAATGTGTAATTATAATATAATTTTACCATTTTATCCAATGGTGGTCATTAGAATTAATTTTACTTTGAATTTAGATATAAACCATTTTCAATCTTTTGATTGATATTATTTCTTAAATACACGCTATTTGTTTTGACAGCATGAATTATTTATAAATTTAATTAACGAAACATATATGTTTGGTATTTTTTAAAATAGAAATAATTATTGAATTCATAATATCAAATATATCTTAGGGTTAATTTTTATTATTTTTCTAAAAAACATCAATTTTTGATGAATAGTGAAACCACTAAGTGGTAGTTAAAAAAACTGATATTTTGTTTAAATAAAATTTTACAAATTCTGTGAATTTTATTTCAAAAATCTTACATAAATCATTGTCATTATGAAGTATAATGTGGTTCAATGGGATTAAAATAATTTTTTGTGAATAGTAACTTTTATGTTCTATTAATCGCGATTAATGGTAATTAGTGTAATTTAAAGTAAATATAATGATATAATAATATAAAATTACCCATACACTTGTCCTACACTTATTGGATGAGTCATGGAAGACCAAGACAATCCATGGGTCATCATGGGGACTCCATGGAGCCACTTGGGTAAGAAAATGACATTAATAACTTTTTATTTAAAGTAAAAAAAAATGTCACAAACATGACTTGTTTTAATAAAACAATTATTAAATGGGATTATATAAGTTATTTTTTCAACTATAAATATTCATTATAAATATAAAAATATTTCCAACATCATGGTATTTTTTTTATAATTTTTAGACATTAAATAAATTAAATGTTTTATGACACCATGATGATGCAGCGATTACCTCATTAATTAATGATTTAAATAAAATGAAAAGATCTTGTAAAATATAAGACATTATCTTTTCAAAAACCTATTGGATGCGTATATTTCGAACCATTATCATCTTATCCTAGAAATATACATTTTTTGGGACCTTTAAAATCTGAAACTCATTATATAATAATGTATCATTTCATGACATTCCAAGAGTGCCCCTTATCTCCTCTTATAAAAGGCCCCCACCTCTACCACCTTATTCACACCTTCAAAGCCATTTTTCTCTGGAAAACTCTTCCCAAATACTCTCTAAACTTTCCTATAATACTCTTAGAAGCCTTGCTTTGGGCAAAAGTCTTTCCAAGGAATCCTTTGGCTCAAATCAAAAAGAGTTACCCGATTTTAAGGTAATATCTTTTATTATGTTTTTTTTGTTTTATTTTGATTCTCCAACCCCTTAAACTATATTTTTTTATTTCATTTATAACAAAACCAGTATGTTCAATATAATAGAATATTTTTATGATACATATTTTATTTACACTTATACACACCATCTTCTAATGGGTAAAGAACATAATGTTTCTCTGGGTGGAGAATTACTGCCTCACGAAACAATGATTGTTCAATATTCTTTTAACACATCTCATGGTGGACATTATGATGAAACTATATTTATATATGATATTTATTATGTTTATGTTTTCCTTATTCTTATGTATTTTTCATTTATAGCAAACCATTCTGATTTCCATTATGGGTAAACGTGATAATTTCTTTTTAGGAAGTGTAGACTACTGCCTCCTCAAAGTGATTTGACTCGTTAATTCCATATGTGGGACATATAAAAGATAGAGTAAATGATATTATATATGATATTATACTAGAATTATAATATAAATTTTTATAATTATGATTTCATTCCATTAAATATGAAATAGAAATGAAAGTAGCGTTCAAGCATACGTACGACTTATTGTCTCCATGAAAGGTGCATTTCATTTATTACATCTAAATGTTATGTAATATTATAAACTCATGTATTTAATAGATATTTATGATATATATGATATTTACATCATGAATATAATTATGTATATAATTTATATTTTACTACATGAACAACTTGTAATTATAAGAAGTTTATTTTTGACTCAAGTACCAATGACCTATAAAATGACCGTTATTAACATAAATAATTAAATAATGTTCATATCGTGGTAATAAGTGATATAAATGGAATAATGAACTTTAAAAAGGTTATTAACCAATTAGAAATTAAATTTAGCTTATTATTTAGGAGGTTAAGTAACGGCCGAGTCAAGTCGGACATGAGGTAAGGGAACTTCTAATCCCAATTTCCGTTCTTTGGAATAATCTCCAACTTTCAAATTATTTCATTATATTATTATGTTCTATCTTGTATTTATACTTTATTTATGTGTACATACTGTTAATACACATAATAGATCTATTTAATTTAAAAATTATCTTTGTAAGGGACTTCGTCTCAATATCCTTTCATTGAGGGATATTTTGTTTTATACACAACATTCTTTAATACATTGTATATACCCCTTTGACTTGGACTTTTATTCAAAAGGAATATTTTTATACAATGTATTTTTACTAAATGAAAAAAGTAATGTTTTCTCTTACGTACGTGGCGACAACGACTTCTCTGCCACCGTGACCATTATTTGAGTTTCAGCCTCCTCTATAAGCCAAAAAAATTTTTAAATGAAAAATATATACAATGTTTAAATTTTCTTTTATTTTGGTATTGAAAATGGTTTTGATAATGTTTTTATTATATCTATGTGTTGTATTGATATCATGTGATTGAAATGTGGAAATGTTATGTTTCCTTGATGCATGTTTTATGTGAAACAATTTTGTTATGGTTTATGATAAGTTTAAATCATTTCATATAAGAAATGAATTGGACTTAATAAGTGATGGGTGGAGCCAGCTATAGCTCCTTGATGCATCAGTAGGTCTCATGAGACAAATTAGTGTCTTGGCATGAGGCCTTGACAAAATATTATTTGTAGTCTTGGCACGAGGCCTTGGCTACGTGGTTATAATAGTCTGGCATTATGCATTCCATCATTAGGAAAGTGATTATTGATATTTCATGTGATTATTCGACTATTATAATATCCAGGTGAATATGTAAATTACATTGTTTAATTTTATTTTTTCCACATTATTCTGATGTTCAATTTTAAAAGGCTTTTGTTTTACATATGAATTTCATAAAATTTTTATGTTTATTTATGAAAGTTTCTGCTGTTTTTTTATCCTTACTGAGCATTTGATCTAACCCCTTTCTATGTTTTATTTTCCCATGATGTGATGAAAAATATTGTATGACTGACCTACGGGGATAGTCTGAAGGGGGTAGAAGTGTGGACTGTGGAGACTATTTTATTGTGATTTTTTCACTTTATATTGTTTGGTAACATTTATGAATGTATCTAGTGTCTCCAAGGCTAATAAACTAATTGGTCATTCGAGACATGATCTTTTGTGATAATGCCAATGTTACGTAATAATGCACCGACTCTGGGTAACTGGGGTCGGGCCGTTACACATGTCATTTTCTTCAAAGCGGTTGGAGAGTTTCAAGGGTTTGCTGGCGAGAAAGATCCTCAAATGGGTCATAGTCGCATTTTGTCCTTATCATCCATGATTACTGAGATGGTGTTTATTATTTCATAGGTTCAACAGTTGGTGTTTCATAGGGTCATAGAATAATATCTTGATGTTTTTCCATAAGAGATTGTGGAATTATCCCCCTTGACGAGAGATCAAGTTTTCTATTGAGCTACAATCTAGAGAATGTATTATCTCTATGTCTCCATATATTATGGACCATTATGAGTTACAAGAGATACATATACAACTTGATGGTATTTTACAGTGCAATTTTGTTCATCCAACAGTGCCACTGTGGGGTGCACCAGTTTTGTTTGTGATGAAGGCATACGACAATTTGCGGTTGTTGGTCGATTATAATCACTTAAACAAAGTGATGATAATGAATAGTTATCCTCTTCCATGGATGGATGATTTATTCAGTCAAATGAAGGGTGAAATTTGGTTCTCAAATATCAAATTGAATTTAGTACATCATCAGATGTGTGGGAAGGATGAAGACATCACGAAGACAGCTTTATGTTATCGTCATGGGCATTATGAGTTCGTTGTAATGTTGTACAGCATGACAAATTCTCCAACTGTGTTCATGGGATTAATGAATGTTTTGTTACATGAGTTTCTGGACATGTTCATGGTAGTTTTCTTCTATGAAATCTTGTGTATTCCATGTCCAAAGAGGATCACATGGAGCATTTACAGGTTGTTTTGGGTGTTCTTCATTAAAATTAGTTGTTTGGGAAATTTCCAAAGTGTGGGTTTTGGGTTCAAGAAGTCCATTTATTGGGGAATGATGAGTCCCAGTAGTGTGTTTTTGGGATCCATCAAATATAGAAGAAGTTGTGTCTTGAGAATCCCCCATGATAGTGTCGGACGTGTGAAGTATCCTTGGTTTCACAAGCTACTATAGGAGGTTCGTGGCCGATTTCTCACGAGTGGCAACTCCTATGAAAGATTTGACCAGGAAGGATCAAGAATTCATATAGACTGATTAGAGTTAGTAAACATTCAATTTTCTAAATGTGATGTTTGTAAGTGATTCATTTCTTTGTCACCTTGCTAAGGGAGTTCAACTTGATATTTTATGTGATGCTTCACTTCTAGGGTTAGGCTGTGTTCTGATGCAGAAAAGATCAGTTGTTTATTATGGGTCTTGAATGTAACATCCCCATGTAAGTAACTATTCCAATCAAGATCTTATGTTTTCATCCATGGTGTTTTCTCTGATGTTTTGGAGAAATTAACTCCTTAGTGATCATTTTTTGGTTTTCTCCGATCATAAGAATTTGAGATATGTTTTCTCCCAGCATGAGTTGAACATATGAAAGCGTCAGTGGATGGAGTAATTAAATGAATATGAATTTGATATATCATATAAAATGAGAAAGGGTAATGTTGTAGTTTATGTGCTTAGTCTAAAGACAAGTATTGATGTTGTCTATGAATCCGGTGATTCTAAGAGAGTAATGGAAGAACATTCAACATTACATCTTTATATGGGAGATGATGGGGGTAGAGGTTGACTTTTTCAGATGATGGTGATGTCATATATCGTGTAGAAGGTGGAAGATTCCTTGTTGGGGGATCTAGAGGTGGGGGTCTAGAGAGACAGAGTTGTTTGTGGCACAGCCACTGATGGGTGGTATGAGAATTAACAACACTGAGTGTTGTATCACTCAAGACTTTTTGTTCTTTTGAAAATGTGTGTAACGGTTCTCATAGAGATTCATAGTTCACCGTTATTTTTTCATATAGGTGTGAAAAGATGCACTGATACACGAAGAGCTAGTTTTCGTGGCCTATAATGAATCATTCAGTTTCAGAGTTTGTGTCTCAATATTTGGACTTCCAGAAGGTGATGGCTGAGCACCGTGTTCCTTGTGGTCTGCTCTAGCCATTAGAGATTACTTAGTGGAAGGAGGAGGAAATATCGATGGACCTGGATACAGTTTTTCCTTGAGATCTGGGAGGATATGATTCTATTTGGGTGGAAGTAGATTGGTTAACAAAATTGGCCCACTTTATAGAAATCAAGGAGTCAAGGTTAGTGAAAATTTTGTCATCATAGTATCTAGAGGAGGTGGTGAGACTTCACATGATACCTGTTTTACCTCCAGGGTGTGGAGAGGTCTCCATCATTCTTCCAGTTCTCATCTATACCTTAGTACATCTTTTCATACCTAAATGGATTTTTAGACAGAGCGAACCATCCAAACTCATGAATACATTTTATGCTCTTGTGTCATGGATTTTGGAGGTTCATCGATGAGGAACATACCCTTGTTAGAGTTTGCTTAAAATAATTGTTTCCACTCCACCATAATTATGGGGCCATTTGAATCCTTGTATGGACGACCTTTCTATTCTCCGTTGTGCTGGACTGGGGTTGTAAAGTCAGTAATTTTCTGATCGCAACTAGTAATGAATACAAAAGAGATGGTTTAGGTGATTCATGAGAGGATGAAGATAGTGTGAGATCATTAGAAATCATATGTTGATCAAAGGAGGATACCCTTAGAGTTTAATGTTGGGGATCATCTATTTCTGAAGGTGACTCCCCTTCGTGGGAAGCAATTTTTTGGTTGTGGGAGTATGCTTTATCCCCGCTTTTTTGGGTCTTTAGAGGTGTTAGATAGTGTTAGAGTTGTGGAATATTGAGTATCACTTCCCCCAACAGAGGAATTGGATACATGATGTTTCCCATGAATCACAGCTCCGTCATTATCTTTATGATGACACTCACGTCATCGATTGAGGAGAGATAAATGTTGATGCAGCGGCAACCTTTGAGGAGAAACCTGTGTAGATCCAAGACATAAAGGAGAAGGTGTTGCACGGGAAATCACTCCCCTTGGTTGGTGTCTTTTGGGGACATGGTGTCATGGGAGAGAGTACCTTGGAATGTGAGTCACAGAAACGTGATCAATACCCGGATTTGTTTGATGTTTAACTCTTTTCATTTATCAATGTATCCTTTGTGGTTATAAACCATTCATGTTAATGAGATGGATTAATTTTTTTTTCTTTTGTGGCTTGATAATTTTTTATAGGTATCTCATTGGGTGGTTTTTTCGAACCCATTTTATTTTCACTTAAGGTGGGTTTTGAATTCTCAGGGATGAGAATGTTTTTAGTGGTATCTGATTTAATGGCTCAGACCTCTCTGGCCGATTACTTTGTGAAAATATGGTGTTAGAGGTGTTCAGGGTGGTCAAGGTGACTTATCCCTACCACATTTCAAATTTTCCCTTTTTGTGAATAGTAGCATCAATGAACCTCATTGAATAGTTCCAACAATACACAACTGAGAACAGTGCATCAGTAACCATCTATGAATAGTGTTTCAAGAACGCTGACGTTCCAACGGTGAAGTTTAAATGGTGATGTTCATGAACAATGATTCTAGAAAGTTAAAGTTTCAATGGCGAGGTTTGAATGGTGATGATCATGAACAGTGTTTCTATAACAGTGAGGTTTCAATAGTGATGTTCATGAATATTGTTTCCAGAATAGTGAAGTTCCAACAGGGAGGTTCATAAACAGTGTTTCCAGAATAGTGAGGTTCCAACGGTGAGGTTTCAATGTTAAGGATTCCATGGTATTGTTCCTAAACAATGTTTCTTGAATGGTGAGGTTCCAACCGTGAGGTTCCAACAGTGACGTTTATGAACACTATTTCCAGATTGGTGAGGTTCGAATGGTGAGGTTTCAACAGTGAGGTTTTTGAACACCGTTTCCAGAATAGTGATGTTCCAATGATGACCTTTAGATGGTAATGTTCATGATCAATGTTTCTAGAACATTGAGGTTCCATCATTGAGGTCTCAATGGTAATTTTAATCAATAGTGTTTCCAGAACAGTGAGGTTCCAATGGTGATGTTTCAAAGATGAGGTTCAAGATTAGTTTTTCCAGAACAGTGAGATTCTAATTGTGAGGTTCATGAACAGTGTTTCCAGAAGTGTGAGGTCTCAATGGTGAGGTTCATGATCAATGTTTCTTGAACAGTAACGTACCAACAGTGAGGTATCAACAGTGAGGTTCATGGACAGAGTTCCCTAAATGGTGAGGTTTTAACGATGAGGTTTCAACATTGAGGATCATGAATAGTGTTTTCCTTTTCGATATTTCATGTTCGTGAACAGTGTTTCCAGCTTCCTATAGATTCACCCCGTTGATGTTTCCTTGGACTTAAAATGCATTTAAAACTTTGTTTTAAGGACTCTATGGTTGATTCAATGGTCATAAGTCCTATATTAATTATTTCAATGGCTTGGGTTGTTTTTACTTTCTCAAACCACATGGTTTAATGCGATCCAATTTCAATGGGAAATTATTCATATCTTAAACCATCGCTTCATTAAATCTACTAATTGGATAAGATATCTTCCTCTCAAATTCATTCCCCTTGTTCTCTGTTGTGAGGCGCTCAAACATCCTATACCTTCTCAAAGGAGTCACACAATAAAACATTCCTCCTCTGATTGGTTCTACTCTGTTTTTATAAAACTATGTTGTGTCAATAAACATTCGTTATATGGTATGTTTTATTGTCATTCTATTGTGGTTCATCCTCTTCTATTTATTCATTCCTTATTATAGAATGTAATATTCATTCTTCAGATGTTGATTTCGTGGGTTTTGATTGGTGTGGTCGTACCATGGCATCCTCGGGTGGATGTAGTTGTCGCGAGAGGAGGATTGTGACCAGTTGTGTGGGGCGTCCTCGTATAAAGAACGTCATGAACTGTTTGAGTTTGTGAATTCATTTCTTCACTCTTATTTTACATGAAACTATATTCTTAGCATGTTGTATCCCATTGGATCACAATTGAATTGAACTAATAAATATTTAAACCAGATAATCAAATTGATATTGGTCATATGTTTTTGAAAGATGTTTTAAAAGATTGTGTGATATCAATTCCTGGTGTGTTTAGAATTTTGTTCATGATGCAAATTGGTAAAGAACGTAAAACCAGAATTAATTGATAATGTGTTGGAAATAGATAAAGAAGAATGTAAATTAATCTAGTTCTTATTGTTGTAATATGATGTTAATCAATATTGTAAATCTGGCATCTGGGTGCCAACCAATGGGTGCCTCAAACCTGGTTGTTCACATGACTTCAATCACATTTCTCCAAATTCTAGAGCCTGCTGATTACTAGCGAGGGCCTAGGACTAATAGTGGGGAAACAATGCCATCATTTTCCAAAGTTTAGAGCTGCGGACAGAATACTAGGATACAAAAGAGGAATCATTAAACAATAATAAGGCTTCAATGGACATTGTAATTATGTAAATAAGTTTACAACATACATATATACTGATAGAATATGTCTCTACATCTAAGAAAGCATCCAAAACAGGATACACTAAAATTTGAAACAATAAAATCCAAACGACAAAAATAGAAAGGCAAAATAAACAGAGCAACATGAACTCAGTAGAATCGCAATCCAAAGCGTTGTCCCATGATCTCATACTTCTCCGCAACAATCAATTAAATGTATAGATAATCATTCCATTATCATCACCTATAGAAATATAATCTGTTTGGGCCCAAGACCTTATCCAAATAGGGTGTGAGAAATAAATATTAGTAGGCAACAACCAAAGGCCTGTGCCCAACTCATAGTGAATTTGTGAAACTGCAATCTGCAATAATGAAAATTCAGTAAACTAGAAAGTACTCAAAAGCAGTTACTCCTACCAGTTCCATTTCCATTTAATTATTATTTAACAATTTAATATAATTTAATTATAAGTCTCCAAGACTATGCCTCAACCAACAATTTCCTAATAGTCCCGCATCAAAACTACAACCAGCTTACTAACATGTACAAGGTAAAACATTACCAAGCCCAATTTTTATCTTGGAAAGTATAACATGTAAAATCACATCAATGAAAATTCAATGTAAACTGATTACTCAGATAAGAAAAATGTAACCCTCAGGTAATCATAAAAACAACCTCAGGCTAATTAGAACTGAAACCCTCAGGTGTTTGAACTCATGCATAACCAATATTTCCCATAGGTGTATGAGATAATTCCCCCAGGTGTGGAAGAAAGTTCACTCAGGGATAAAAAACACTTCCCTCAGGCTAAACAAACACTTTCCCTCAGGATAAAAAAATTTCCCTTAGGCTAAAAAAACACTTTACCTTAGGTTAAACAAGTAAACGGGATGAGATGAACACATGGAAAGAAATTATATATATTTTCTCTAAAGAAAACTCAAAGAATGCTACAATCACGACATACCCTCAGGTATCCTGGTCAAACAGATAAGCGAAGGAAACACACCAATGGGGTAGCCCTGTATCTATGAAATGTTCCCAGACAGTAGTTAACAATTAACATCAGATTATGTATGAAATTATAAATATCATTGTTAATCAAGGCCTCACCCATAGAACACCCCAATCATGGGTGGGTAGCACAAATGTAAAAAAAAACACTCAGCAGTTGGAATTAAACTTCACACCACCTACCTTGATCTCCTATAATCAATATATGTGAATGACACCTCCTGAATCAACTAAGAATAGCATAGACTTGGGATAAAATATTTTCCTTCTAAACGTAAATATCTTCCCTTCAAGAAAGAATTGGAAGGGAAGACCTATGAAGAAGGAAGGCTTACCCGTTCGGTCCAAACGAGATCATCGACGAAAGAATTAGATTCTCCATGAGCGTTCAGGATCACCTCAAATCCTCGGTCATCTCTCCCGGGGATCTTGGTTTGTTCAAAGATTCCTGTGTTGAAATAGGAGGCTAATGCTCATTTAATGCAAAAAAAATTAACTACAGTACATGTACTCTTAAGTACCCAGTGTGTAATTTTTATTTTTAATTGGTCCTATTATGTCCACATTCCACGACATAACAGTTCATTTATCTACATGAGTACATGACGTGTATTTCTTGAATACACGGCATGTACTGTCGCTCCTCAGGCCGCAAATCCCACCACCTTACATTTCACTTGCAGATTGAATTACATGGCATGTAAATATCAAGCACACAACGTGTAGTAAGTTTTTTACACCCTTCATCGGTGACATCCCAACACGCCCTGTGTACTTATCCCACATGGACAAAGTGCACAACATGTGGAAAAGTACCCACCATGTACCCTCAAAATTTGGGAATTTTCCCCATTTTCCTTATTTTCACAAAAACAAAAAGAAACCTTTACCTCATGAATAAGAAAAAAGATTTTACAAACTTACTCGCTTAGAGGAATTCTTCCCCAAATTTTGCTCACAAGGGAAGTGAAGATAATGCTCAGAACAACTCGTGCCACTGAGCACGTATGTCGGTCTCCTACTCCCAGGTTTCGTCATGCACTCATCCATGCTTCCATATCACACATACGAGAGGAACTGACTGGCCTTGGAGAACCTGCATGCTCCAATCAACATTACGAATAAGATTCTACTCAAAGGATGCAGCATCCTGAAGCTCAACCTCCTCATGATGAATTATGTGAGATGGTTTTGAGTGATAACGGCACAACTAAGATACATGGAAGATGTCGTGCATACCCAAGTACCTCTGTCGTAACTACAACTGATATGAAGCCGGCCAGACTCTCTATAGAATCTCAAATGGCCCCACATACATCAGTGATAGTTTACCCTATCTCCTGATCCACCTATTTCAAAACCTCGGTGGGACACACAAGAAAACCAGATTCCCAACCACGAACTCCACATAACATCTGTAGCGATCAGCATAAGATTTCTAATAAGACTATGCAATAGCCATCCATTATTGAATCAACATGACCTTCTCTGAATTCTACTGCATGAGACATTGTCCCAGTAATGCCTCCTCACTTTCCTCCAACTAGCATAAGGGTGATTGGCATGGCATACCATATAAATCCTCGTAAAGTGCCATCTCAATATTTCCCTGATAACTATTATTGTAGGAAAACTCATCCAAGGGTATGTGTCTCTCCCAAGAGCCACCAAAGTTACAGACGCAAGCATGCATCATGTACTCAAGCACCACTATTTTATGCTCTGACTGGACATCGGCCTGATGGTGGTTAGTTGTGCAAAGAAGCACCTATGTACCCATTTACCTTTGAAAAAAATGCCACAAACAAGACATAAAATGGCCATCCCTATCTGAAAGAATATAAAGCGGGAACCCATGAAGTCGTACCACCTCTCGAATATAAAACTTCATGATCTCTTCAACACCGAAGGTCTCCTTGTTCAGAGAAAAGTGAGCTACCTTCATAATTTTGTCTATGACAACCCACATGACATCACTGCCTTGAGGTGACCTCGAAAACCTGGTTGGGAATTCCATCATGACATCATACCATTTACTCTACGGAATGGATAACTATTGTAACAGTCTGACTATTCTCTGATACTCCACCTTCACTTGCTGACATGTGGAACATCTCGTAACAAAACCAGCTACTTCTCATTTTATACCAGACCACCAATACAAACGTCTCATGTCACAGTACATTTTGGTAAATGCGGGATACACTTCCCAAGATGAAGCATGAAACTCTCGCATAAACTCCTCGCTTATATCCCCTATAACTGACACTCTTCAATGTATATGTAGTACCTCATCATCGCTTATCATCCAACTAGGAGGAGGGTCCTCACTAGTCAATGACTCCCATAGTTTTATGCCTTCATAATCTGATAACTGTCTCAATCTCACTCTATCTAGGAGGGTAGAAGTCACAGATAACAATGAAATATATGCACGACCATCACTATCACAAACCTCTAAATGAATATCAGATAACAAAGCCATGAGCTGCCACTCACCGCTGGCCTCCTGCACTACCTGTAACTGAGTCCTCCTAATCAGTGCATCAACAACTGCATTACCCTTACCAGGTGTATAGGCATGCTCGACGTGGATGGAATGAAGGTATTCAACCCACCTTCGCTATGTTACATTCAGGTCACACAGAGTAAAGAGGTATTTGAGACTATTATGTTATGTAATCACTACAAAATGTTCTCCCAAGAGATAATGTATCCATCATCGTAACACATGAACAACTACAGCCAACTCAAGTTCAGGCGTCTTGTAATTACTCTCTTGTGGCCTCAACTGTTAAACCCTATATGCAACTACCAGATTTCCCAGCATCTACAATTCTTCCATCCAAATACCTGATTAATAACAGTAAACTGTATAGCTTTTCCATAGTTCATGAAGTATCAGGACTGGTTCGGATGCCATCCATCCCTTGAGCTCTTGAAAGGCTCTCTCGAATGCTTTTGACCAAACGAACATCACACCATTCTTTGTAAAACCCAAAAAAATGATGCTGCTAAGCGGGAGAAGCCCCGTTTAAAGAACCTCTAGTATCTAGCCAACCCCAAGAAACTCCGTATCTCAAATACATTCTTAGGATGATCCCAGGAAACTACTGTTATCACTTTCTATTGGTCTACCAAAACATCAGCCTCTGAGATGATATGACCAAAGAATTGAATCTGGTCAATCCAAAAGTGGCACTTTGATAGAATATTAGATAACTGTTGCTCTCTTAGTTTAATGAAAATGATCTCATGATGGGTGTAATGGTCGTGTTGAGTGTCAGAAAACACCATGATACCATCCACACAGAATACCACAAAATAATCTAGATATATATGGAACTCAACTTTCATCAGATACATGAAAACTTATAGAGCATCCGTGAGTCCGAACGGCCTGAACAAGTACTCGTAAGGAACATATATTCTCCAAAATGGTTTAAGCGGTATGTCAGATGGTCTAACAAGTAACTGATGATATACGGATGACAAGTCAATCTTAGAGAACACCCAATCTCTTTGAATTTGATCAAAAATAACATCAATCCTTGGAAATGGATACCATCTATTGAATGTAAACTAGTTCAACTTCTAATAATCCATGAAATGTATGAGGGTAACATCCGAAATTTTTGCAAACTGGACAGGAAAACCCCAAGGAGAAGTACTGGGTCAAAAGAAACCCTTTTCCAGCAACTCGTTCAACTGCCTCATGGGATCATGCAACTCTGGTGTAGCAATCCTATACGGGGGAATGAACACTTGTGCTTCTCCTGGCACTAGATCAATAGAGAAATAAACCTCTCACTTCAGAGGTAGACATGAAAATTCATCCAGGATGACATCCCTAAAATGATCAAACATTGGAGGGAACTCCTTATGACACGTTCCCTGATCATCCAGATACAAACTTGCATTCTTCGTTGTCACACCACTTCGCCCATGATGCTTGGGTACAACATAGCTTTCCATGACATCCCATTCTCCCTTGTATATAAACTCTCCACCCTCTGGTGATGTGAATCTCATCCTGTGATGATAACAGTCCACAAAGACTCGAACGGGTACCAACCAGTCCATCTTGAGAATACTGTCATAGCTCATCATATCTAGGACAAAGAGGTTCCATATATTGTGACACCCACCAACCTCTAGGGTCCACTCCCTTCACTAACGCACACCCACCGTTCTAATTACCAATGCAGTATCTTGAGACATAATATCAGAAGAAGAAGAAATATAGAGCCCATGGATCTCCACAACGGGCATAGATAAAAGGATATGTGTAGAACCAGAATAAAAAAATACTGATGAGAAAATAGAAACAATGAGAATAGTAATTCTGGGAGTGTATGATCTGGGATCCTTCTCCAGTTGGGTCTCTTACACTGCATATGCCTACCCAGTGCCACATCCCTATGACATAGTCTGGATACCCTAAAATGACTTTCCTTGCTTCCTCTATGATCCTGGTGTCTTTCTACTATGGCCACGACCCCCACCTTGGCCGAAAAATCCTGACTTGTTCCAATACTCTAACTGCAATGAAGCTGGTGGCCCTGCTCCTGCACACTGAGTTTTCATTGAACCCCTCTCACTATCCACTGGTAGAAATGCTCTGCAATAACGCTGCAGATGACCCATCTTGCCGTAAGATTGACACTCCACTAGGTCACTTGGACACTGAGGTCTCTTGTGACCCTCTTTATCACACTGGTAGCATATTATCATGCCACCTGAAGAGTTATTCTGGCGAGTAATTCCACCACAAGAGAAATCAATCTGCCTCTACCTCTTACTAGTATAAATAGTACCATAAACTGGTTCCAAACCGATCTGGACTGTGCCACTAGCTTCCTGTAGGTTCCACTCAGTAATCAGTTCCTAGTTCACAATAGCATGCATTGTAGGCAACCTGCAAACATCCACCAACTCTCAGATGTCATATCGAAGACAATCCTCAAAACATTGAGACTTCAACGACTCATCACCCTCCAAAACTGGTGCAAAGCACTGTATCTTGGTGAAGCAAGATTAATAGTATATCACTGACATGGTGCCCTACTGCATATTCATGAACTCTCGAGATCAATATTACCTCAACATCCCTTCAAATAAAGAGTCATAGAAGACTGCCTGAAAATCTTCCCACCTCGTGCCTCAATGATGCTTAGTCTGGGTGGTAACATCCCACCACCTCCTGGTGGAATCATGCATCATGTGTGTAGCGAGCTTGACCCTCCTCCCTATAGGCGTCTCTAGATGCTCGAATATAGTCTGCATAGAACCCATCCAGGTCTTCGTAGCTTGTGGTCCACCATATCCTAAAAATGAAGGTGGATTCTGCTGCTGGAATATATGAGTCAGCTCTGCCATAGATATACCTGCTGGCAGTGCTCCCTCGAAGTCCTACATAAACCGCATGAAGCCTTAACAGAACTACGCATCCGCACCTGTGTCTGGTATAATCGCTGGTTCCACATCTGGATTTGTTGGAGGATCCATCAGTAGCTCGTGACCTACCATCTATGGAGTATACTTGTGGCAGCTCTACTGGTGAATGACTCAAGGTCATCTCAGCGACATGACTCTACATGTTCAAGACACGCCATAAATCAAAACCATCAAGGACTGAAAAAAACGTGTGTAAGAAGGGAACATGAGTAAGAAAACGTTCATGTTTTAAAATACAAGATTACACTGTGTATATAGTAACTACATGGCGTGTTCTCCCACATCTTTCACATGGACTTGTACTTCTTCCAAAACTTGCTATGTAACTCCCTAAACACACGATGTGGTGTCCACAGACATTGTGATTATATGAATTTTCTTCCCCTGCCCGAGCCCTTCTACACATCTTAGCCACACGACTCTCTTATTAACAAGACTAAACAACATGTATAAGGTCTACATGGCATGTACTCGACAAGATTCACATAGCCATGTTGTCCGCGACAGGACCGAGTACACAACTCAAACTACACGACATGTTCCACATGGACACGATGTATATGGCTTAGATTCCAACTTCCCATGTTGTTTGTGACACGAATGTCTACTCTCCTGACACTACATGGCATGTTACACATTCACACAGTGTGTACAATACCCGACCTCCCCACCCACACGGTCTAGTACACATGGTCTCTCACCAGTCAAGACTACACGACATGTCCCCCTGGTACATGATTTGTATTGGAAAAGAGTTGTTGACCCGTGTTATTTGGGACATGGTCGGATACACAGCTCAAACTACACGATGTGTTCCAGAAGGACATAGTATGTACATAAAAGGATTACACCGACCCATGTTCTTAGTTACACAACATGATTCCCAGTTTACACTACACGACATGATCATCATTGACACAACATGTATAGGCAAATATTTTCTCTGTCTGTGTTGTTTGTTACACAGGTGGACACTAGGTCAACATGCACGGAAGGTACAAACACCACACCACATGTCCTCTTTATAATATTCCCATCCCATGTCTCTACCCCCACGTCTTATGACATTGTTAGAGACTACTCAATATTTACTAAGGGTACGCAGTGTGTACTAAAAATGTTTTCTTCTCTTCCCAAACAGAAGATTAAATGACGTGTAATCAAAACTAAACTGTGTGTATTTTGGGATTTCCCTAAAGTAAGCCATAGAAACTACTCTAGATCCTAGAAAAAAGCTGAAACCAACACCTAGGTGCCAAATTATAATTCGTGAGGTCTTGTACTCCCCACGAACCATTGCTTGATATCGAATACGTGTTATAACATGGTAAACAAGTCAATGATCCAACAAGTTCATATTGATAAGGGCCCATACATCTCAAGAACTAAAGTATGGATTCCATTAGAAAGACCTTACATAACAATACCCTATCAAATAGAAGGTATTTTATCAAGCCATCTATCACAATAACATGCATTTCCTAGCACAACATCTATCACAAAAACATATAATTTTCTAATTCACCTAAATGGAATGGAATAATTGCATGGAATGTCATTCTAACATCATCCTAAATGATGCATGAGATATAGTACCCTCATATCATAGGGTTGATACTAAATAGATCCTAGTTTAAACATATAAATAGCAAACCACAAGTGTGTCACCCAACGGTGAAAATAAAATCAACTGTAATAATCATAAATAGGAAATCACAATTTAATTTGAGACAATCCACCCTTTATCTGTACACGGGGTAGCTACTCTCGAGAAAAGTTCATACCGAACCCCTTAACAATCTCTCTTACTATTTTCACCAAATAATAAAATAACTTAAAGAAAAGAAAATTCCACGGATACCACTTTGTAATGTCCTGAATCTGGATGCCACCCATTGGGATCCCCAAACCCAGTTAGTCACATGAACTCAAGCACATTTCCCCACACTCCATAGGCTGCCGAATAGCAGCGAGGGCCTAGTACTGATAGTGGTAAAACTATTCCCTCATTTTTTGAAGTGTAGCGTAGCGGAACAAAACACAAATATACAAAAGAGGAAGTAGTAAACAATACCAAATCTGTAATGGACACAGTACTGAAGAAAATAAGTGTCCAACAGTTATATTTAATTATGCAATATTACCCTAAGTCTAAAAAAGCATCCAAAAAAGGATACACTGTAAATATGAAACAATATAATACACGAAAAATATACAACAAGGCAAAATAAACAACGTAATAGGAACTCAGCAGTATCACAAGCCTAACCTCGGTCCCATGCTCACATACTCCTCTGCAACAATCATGTACCTCTGTAGGGACTCTTGGCCTTATCTACACCTATATAAATATAATCATTTTGGGCCCAAGACATTACCCAATCAGGGTGTTAGAAATAAATACCAGTTAGAAACCACCAAAGTCCCATGCCCAACTGAATATGAATTTGTGCAATAGTAGTGCCCAATATTGAAAATCTAGAAAACTAGGAAGTACTCAAAAGCACCTACTCCTACCAGTTCCATTTTCATTTGATTATTATTTAATAATTAAATATAATTGAATTAAAAGTCTCCGAGACTTAGCCTCAGCTGACAATCTCCTAATAGTGTCACATCAAAACTACAACAAGCTATCTAACAAGTACAAGGTAAAACATTTCCTAGTTTGTGATTTTTCTTGGCAGGTATAACATGTAAAATCACCATAGTGAATATGAAAAGTAAACCGAGTCCTTAAACAAGAAAAACGTTACCCATAGGTAATCAGAAATTTTCTCTAAGGCTAATCAGAATCGATACCCTCAAGTGATTAGCCTCAGGAAAAAAATTATTTCCCACAAGCATACGAGATAATGCCCTCAGGCATGGAAGCAACTTCCCTCAAGAATATGAAACATTACACTCATGCTAAACAAACACTTACACATAGGCTAAACAAACACTTTCCCTCAGGCTAAACAAAACACTTCCCCTCAGGCTAAACAAGTAATTGGGCCTATACCAACACATAACAAGAAATTATATAAATTTTATCTCCAGAAAACTCAAAACATGCTATAATCATGACATACCCTCGGGTATCCTGGAAAAATTTATAAACACGGGAAATAAACCCGTGGGGTGGCCTTGGTTCTTAGTAACGATCCTAGACAGTAGTTAACAATTATCATCAGATTATCTATGCAATTATACATATCATTGTTAATCAAGTCCTCATACATATAACACCCCAAACATGGGCACATAGTATTAAGGTACACAAAAATACTTAGCAGTTGGAATTAAAAATCAGAACACCTACCTTGATCTCTTATGTACAATATACGTGATTGATGTATCCTAAATCAACCGAGAATAACGTAAATCTTGGATATAAGACTTCTCGTTCAAATGTAAATAACTTTCCTTGGGAATGAATTGGAAGGAATGATCTAAGAAGAAAGAAGGTTTTACCCGCGCGGTCCAAACAAGATCACTGACGGAAGAATCAGATTATCTGTGATAATTTGGGAGGTCGTGCAAGCCTCGACTGTCTCTCTTGGTACTCTTTATTCATTCAAATATTATTCTATTGAAAGAGGAGGTCACTGCCAGTTTTAAGTGAAAAAAAAACTACACGACATGTAATCCCAAGTACATGACATGTACTTTTTATTTTTAACTGTTCCTCTGGAGGCCACTATCCACCGCCTAACTGTTCATATGTCAACGTGAGTACAAGAAATGTATTTTTGAATAAATGATGTATACTTTTTCTCTTATAGAGGCTACTCACACCACCTTAATGTTCACCTTTTGATTGATTACATGCTGTGTAAATACAAAGTACATGGTGTGTAGTCAGTTTTTACACCCTTCATTGCTTACATGCATACACATCCTGTGTACTCATCCCACATGAGAAAAGTACATATAGTGTGGAAATATATAGAGCGTGTACCTAAAAAATTTGGGATTTTTCTCCATTTTCCTTATTTTATTTAAAACACTTCAGGAAGGAGGATGTAAAAAATCTCGTACCACAAGAATAATAACCAGGTTCTTACAAAAATAGTGCAGTAAGAATGTTTAATTTTTTTGTGATAGAATACAAATTAGGTTTCCTGAATTTGACACCTAATAATAATAATCGGTTAATATAGGATGGATTAAAGAACATGTGGTTAGAAAAAAGATAAATCCTTGTAGGGTTATGAGTTACCCTATTGTTTGTTAAATGGCCATGATAAAAGCTGCTAAAATGTTTTTTTCCTGCTACTTGTGTTGTGATGTGAGCATGGATGGATGTTGAGATATGTGGGGGCATGGAGGCCTTTTTTTGTGGCAATAGACGACACCTAGAGTGTTGAGATGCATCTGTTTATGCATGTTGGGGTCAGAGAGGACACCAAGGATGATAAAACATGATGTATTTGATTGTTGGATACTTGATGTTTCATTTTGGATGTTTTTGTATTTTATATATCCCCACTTCACAAGGTAGAAGTTCTGTCTTACCCTTATTCTGAACGATGTGAAGATGGGTTGGGTATGACACATAATTTCCCTATTTAGATTCTCATGTGAGAATGTGTCAACTCTCATGCTATAGGCGGCAAAGACTAAAATATTTTTACATCAACTCACCCACTTAAACCCCCTCGTGTTTAGTAGAATAGAATGTTTTTCTATAATACATGGGAATATGGGAATTCAATTCTGTAATGAATAATTAGATTAATGATGTTAACCCTTGGGGTTGGAGTTGTTGGATTATAATTATGAGGTTGTAATTTTAATTGGACAATGTACATTTGGTGTGATGGTAATGAACTTTAATGATGAATTGGTAATAGTTAATTAATGTATTTAGAATTAATTATAATAAAGTAACACTGATAAAAAGGGAATGAAATAGTGTTTTAAATCTCTTTAAATGGTTGTGTGGTTATAGGATACATTGTTTTAGAAGTGGTAGCATGGATTCTGAGAGACGTTAGCTACAGTTGAGTCTATGACTAGTTTTTTCCTATATTGTGGTTGTGAGATATATAACATTATGTACTTTTTTGTGTTTCTATACAATAATAAAAACTATAATTAAAGGAAACTGACACCCCATGGATTCTGATCCCCAGGGGGTAGGGGTGTATTCCCCAAAATTCTGGTGGTAGGATAAATGGCAGACTACCCCCTTTGGCCCCACCCTCTTCTCTTGGTAGATACTTGTGCTAGTAGGCACAACAGTTAGGTTTCCCCATATATGTGTGTAGAGGGTGATAATGGATTGTGGTTATTCACACAAATATATTTTGGATATAGTATCATATGTACTACTATATGTGTAACATGTACAGGCTTTGATGGCTTGTGGATCCTTACTCGGTGTATGGGCTGTAATGGCTTGAGGTATAATAACCAATGTATGATAAATGTTATGAAAGTGGTGGTGGAGCCCAGAAACTACCAGGTTTTTTGTTGGGTGGACATTGTGGTTTTGTTGCACATGGTGCATGTTGTCATTCTTCACCTAGGTGTCTGCGAGAAATCCTTTTTGGAGAGAGATGCCCAGGATGTGCAACGTTGGGGATAAGTTGGAAAACTAGTGGGGAAGTAGTAGTGGGGTACCCTTGATATTCATTACTATATGATATATTATTATATGAGTTACTTGGTGATAGTATCCTTGGGGAAGTTTCGAACATAGTATATTTGTTTAGGTGATGAGATAGTTTCACTTGTTGTTCACTGTTCTTTGGCATGCTTTCTTTACATTTTCATGAGAGGCTTTGGGGAGGATCTTACAATGCATACTGTTATACTCACACTATGTATATATAAATGATTATTTCAGGTCACTTGGAGTAGGTTAGAGATCAAGCTAGTTTCTACTAACTTGCATTTTCAGGATCTATTCATGCTTGGGGTTGCTGTTGTCTTTTAATTTTATTTTGGGTACTTGTAGTTTTCTTCTCCCAATTGTAGTACATTTTCATCACATTATGCATGTTCACCTGGGGTTTCTTTTATAGTTTAGTTCTGTTTTGGATTTGGTTGGAGTCTAACTTATCTCTCTCTTCTTTATGTGATTTCACAAAGGGTAATGTGTTCCATTTTTGAGTTTATTATACCCTCGGTGCTAGTCCCCAACCCAGGGCCTAGTGGAGGAAAGACATGGGGGTCATTATCTCTCTTCTCACATTGCTGGCCCAGGAGGGGTACACATTATAGGGAGGGGTTCATGATATACATATTCATCCTTATTTGGTATTTCTTATGTTTTGAGTCAGTCTTGGGTGAATTATCTTTGTTTTATTTCTTAACACAAATCTTATTTCATAAATATGCGTTATTCAATATATTTTCATGTAATATTTTAATTTATTATCTTTTTTCAGCCTACAATAATCAAAGAAATATTTTAAATTAATAAATTCATTTTATTGACTCTTTTGTCTAGAAAATAATATCATACAAAAATTTTCATGAAAAATTATTTTTATCTATCTAAAAAGAGGTTATTAAATTAATTATTTTATAAATTAAAATTTTAGACAATAGTGTGAATGTTATCATATTTTAATTTAATTAGTGAAGTACTATTTATTAATATTACAATAGTATTAAATAAATTTTATTTAAATTATATATAATACTATATTTACATCTTTCATGAAAAAAATAATGGTACAAATATAATTTTAAAAGAAACCATTATTATAAAAAAAAAATTATTTTCTCATTTTTATCAAGAAATTAATGTTTTTAAAGATTATTTAAATAATTAAAAAAATTATTTTCATTATTAATACTTGAAAATATATTTTCAAGGATATTATATTCATGAATAACAATAACCATTATTCGACATATGATGCACTGTGTATATATAGAAATTATACCATCTTTATTATTTTACCTAAAGGATTATGATAATGTGGACTATGTATATATATTGTTTGATAATTAATAATATTATATTTGATGATTTAGGTTTATTCATTTGGGTATTTATTAAGAATTTGTATGTTAACTACTCAATTCAAATAATTATAGGGATTTTAATTTAAATCATTGCTATTATATGCGGAATGATTTTAAATAATAATGTGATTCTTTAGGCCTATAATTAAAATTCGCTTTCATATAACAATAGTTATCATGAGTCACATTAGTTGGCTAAATGTATTAAATTTTCACCATGATATTTAATGTTTTATAAAATCTATTGCCCATATTTTTTGGATGTCCTATATTATGATTTCATTTTAGATAATTTATCAATTTCAATATTTTTTTCGACAAGATAGAATACACAATGATATTATTGAATTTATACACTAACAATGAATATAATCTCAATAGTTTATTTTGATTTACTTCACCCATTATATGATGATGTGTTATTTGATTGATATAAAGGGATATTCTAAGGGGAATATTATATTTCTATAATAAATTTATAACTTTTATATTATATATTAAATTATAATATGAAACTCAACTATGTATTAATCATATAACAATATTAAAATTTTATTTCAATTGGGTTTTGAATTTTTTAATATAGTTGTAATTTCATAATGTTTCTCACTGATCTGGGAAACTGGGGTTGGGATCCCTAAAACAGTTATCTGAATATGAATGCAATAAATCCTATATAATGGTAAATTATTCATACAATGATTTTTCTTCAAAAAAAAAACATTGTGCCTTTGACAGAATAAACATACATTGAAAATATTTTTTATAATCTCTAATTTATTTATAGAGTACCATTCCTCTAATATAAATATTTAATATACCATCCATACATTCCATAATCCACAATTTTATTACATAAAGTCCACATTTATTTCATAAATTCACCATTAAAATTCTCCTATAACTATAACTCAACATAATTCTCTTCAAGATATGTCTAAAACATCTATAACATACTAACATTGTAATGCAATGGGAATCAATATAAATGACCATTATGATAAACATAAGTTTGAGTTATTTATATAAATAATCACACCATATCTAAATTTTTTACTTCAGTTCATAGAATGATTCTTAACACTGATACAACAATTCAAAAATTACCACTGTATTGGAATGTGGTGTTTTTCTTATTGAAATTGAGAAATTACCAGAATAAACTACATGAGGTATTCATCTAGATCATGAAAACATAATACGTAGAACACATTCTAATGAAATTCCAGAAATTGTATATCATTTATGTTTTTAAATATTCATATATTTAAATTATGAAAATAACATTGATAAATAAATACACCTCTATGAATGAAAAGAAAATATTTTATACATAGAGCATATACAATTAGATAAGAGTGTGTATAAAATAATTTCAAGGATCCTAGATTGTTATTTTCTGGTCCATGAATACATTATGATGTCAACGAAAAAAGTGAATCCATGTATGGGCAAATGATCATTTTCATTATTCTTTTTAAAAAATGGATAATACATTAGACCCAAAGGTATATTAAGAGAATCATTAAACCCATATCATCACATAATCACATTCATCAATATTTACCCCTTCATTTTTTATAGATGATGTTAGTGAGATCAATTATCAATATTGTGAATATGGAAGATCATTATATCAACCAAAACATGTTATCAACCATTCAAAATACATTATGGTTCATCATTTTAATCTAAAAAAAATCATTTAGTCTATACACAACCAAAGAGTAATATATATACTCATTGTGAACAACACCAAGGAATTCAATGGATATGTTCTCAAACTGATAAATCACTTCACATCATTATATTGAAACCACACCTAAAACTAATGCCATATTTTAAGAATGATATTGTAATTTTTAATAGTTATATGTATCATACCAAAAATGAGGTTAATTTAAAACTCAATCACACTCTGAAATGATGACACTAATTAATCATAATGATATAAATCTTGATATAAGTCTACTATATGATGATATTTAGAAGTTGAAATTTATAAGTATTCAATATAT
This sequence comes from Viscum album, assembly GCA_963277665.1. Taxonomy (NCBI): domain Eukaryota; kingdom Viridiplantae; phylum Streptophyta; class Magnoliopsida; order Santalales; family Viscaceae; genus Viscum; species Viscum album. The sequence goes on from OY728158.1 coordinate 221,492,203, forward strand.
GATAAAATATAATGAACTTACTAAAAACCAAAATTATAATGGATCCAAAATTATTAATTTCAAGACCCAACTTCCTTGTTAAGTATCCCACTTGTCAGTCAACACAATGACTCTCACATATTCAAAATAAAAAATACACTAATTGGATAGTAGTGTTTGTTTATAAACTAACAACTAATCAATTCTATACAATATAACACTATGAATAAATTAATATATATAATTTAAAATTCATTGATAGACATGAATTCAGAAATTATTATGGGATTGTCTGGTAAAATATGAGAAAATTGACATTTTGTGACTATAGTGTATTAATATAGATAATTTTAAAAGAAAATGAAATAGTAAATTCAATAATATATATAAAATGATTTGATATAAATGAATTTTTATCACATATATTTAAAAATAAAATAGGGGGTATATATAAAAAATACCAAACCATGAACAATAGAACATCTTGTCCCTCCATCATTATTAACGTGTTCATTCACATATAATTATCCTACATTAATATCATGGCTACTACCATATGGTCAATTGAGTGTCATATTTCATAGATCCCTAATTATTATTCAGAAGCTACTAAGACACTTCTAGTAACATATCCGAACCATACTAAACCCATTCAAGAAACATCAAAAAAATATACTTTCGAATAAATTATATACAATAATAATGAATATTTTTTGGTCGATATAGATTATATTTTAGCTAATTCTTCTCTCATATATAATTATAGAACCTATTAGTCTCAAATATCATAGAGGGAGATGATGCGACAATTCTTAAATATTACAATTAACTGTTAATAATTCTTGTGTAGTATAATTGCATCTTACTACATTAAAATGTGGAAAATATGGAATAAATATTAATTTATCAGTCATCCTAGTTATATATCATATAAAATTTTCAACATTAACTTCTTTTATTCACATATAAATAATTATATAATTACGATGATATTTATCCTAACTCAAAAAATTCAAATACATGAATCATATTTCATCATGCATATACAAAAAACTAAAAGTTATTAGTATTATGTTACTTATTCCTAAATGTTAAAAGAAAACAATTATGAAATCATTGAATCAGTCATAACATAATGATAACAAAAATTTCCCCTTGTGATGCTAAATAAATATCTATTTATGATTTTCATTAGCATATCATAGAATAATTCTATAGAATCATGTATATGATGGTTTACCATGACATCCTCCTATGTATTCATTCAGGGTTATTGATTCCCTAATACATCTTATATAATAAATAAATAAATAATGAATCTATTATCATCACATAGTCTTATGGATCTATACGAACAATAATATCCTCATATTAATAAATATCAATTCAACATTATCTTTTCGAGCACTATATCTAAGGATGGCTATGTGATTCTTAATGTAAATGTCCTATAGATAATAAATTACTAACTTGTGATTTCATCTATGCATGGATGTGTTATATTATGAAGATTATTATTTAGATTATTTATATATATCCTAAATGGAAATTCATACTATGAGATCATGCATATCATTACACTCTTATATAATATGTGGTGGAATGGGGGATTTTGTTATTGTTGGATAATTACAAAATGGTTCAATTTTATGTTCAATAATATTTTTTTACGTGGAATTTTATTATATTTCCAAAATCCTAAAAAAAATTATTACATTGACAATTAGTTCATTTAATAATTTATAGACACTATCAAAGAACCATATAATAAGTGAATCATCAAATGAAGATACCCCAAAACCTGACATAAAATCCTTTATCAATATATATGGTTGATTAAAGACTCATATTGTTTAGCTTTTTGGGACATTAATATATAAATGACAGGGATAATACTCTTAGGATCATATTATTTAATATACGATGTAATGTAAAAAATAAAAAACACAAAACAGGAAATATTTATATAATAAGATGGAAAATATCTACAATAATTAATATGAATTTGATTGATAAATAAATAATATTAATCATGATTTATTATTGAACACATCATCTAGTAAATTATCATATCAACTTCATAAGAACCACCCAATCTTAAATAAAACAATTATAATAATGAAAAAATATATTCTGTCCAATACTTCTAGAAATTATAAGGACCCTAGCACAATTTTTAAAAACAAAAAGGATATTTATCTTATTTGAGTTCATTCAATCATATAATTTTTATTCAATATACCAAATAAATCATGAAATAAATCAAACATGCAAATGAAATCATGATCTATTTTTCTGATATGAATCAATAATTCTATGATTGAGTGTCCCATAACCTCATACACACCTCATACATGAATTTGATTGTGGACTAGAATAATGGGAATGGGGGGAATCAGAAGGAGACTATACCATTGACATATAGTAGCAAAAAATTATATATAACATAAATAACCATTATAATAGTAATATTGACCATGGAATCCAGTAATTTATAAATATTATCATATCATTATGATCATTATTACATGTAAAATTATTTTTATATTTTAATCATAAAGTCCAATTAAAAATAAATTATTCCAACATATGAAAGATCAATGTACCAACTAATGAAAATAAATTTTTAAAAAGTCACATAACATTCATGGCCTGGATTTGACCCATATGTTTCTTCATATTTCTTTCCTACTCCAACACAAATATCCACTAAAAATACCTAAATCATAACTGGATCCCCATTCCAAAAAACTAATTAAATAACTCATTACTATTATATTTTGATAATATATGACCTTGTATGAAAACTCTCATTTTATATAATATATGATCACAATAATCATGATTCAATAAAATTATAATAATTGAATCTCATGTAAAAAAAATACTATTCATAGAAGTTCATACAAATTTGTCTTCAATGGAGACCTACTATACATGCACAAACACCATAATAGAGTTTAATTGATAAGTTTTATAGATGTAATTTTTTATTTAGTCCCCTATAAATAATCCACTTTATTGGACAATCACATAAGCCTTAATTTTAAAAATATTCACATCAAACCAATTTGATGATGTAGGTATATCCTTGTTCTATTAGTTGTAACACTCAAATGAATATAGGTGAGGATAGAAAACCACATACTAATTCTATGTCATGGATCTAGGTAATGATATAACACCCCCCAAAAGTTCTATTAATGGTAGAAACAGGCATGTGCGGCTCAACTAAGCATCTCAATTACATAGACAAGGAGACTGCACATGTACATCAAAATCAATGATAATTCTGTACATAACAATTTCATAACATATTATACACACAGATAATTGTGACTCGTATAAAGTATACATCTCTATGTAATCATTTATAATTTAAGACAATAATTCAAAATAGCAGTATAAATTGGGCAGACCGGGTTATGACATTCTCCATTAATATTATTAATGGAAAATTCCTCAATTATTAAGAGATAATCGTAAAACCATAGTAAAATAGAAACTAGTTAATTCATGCATAAAATGAATCATATAATTGATAGGATATTTTCCTTTAAATATAGAAATAAATTCAATATTTTAGGGAATTAATATTCCCATGATAGTTCCATAAAGGTGGAAGGTCGTGAAATTATCATCCTTCAATGGGACTAAATAATTTTTAGATGAATATGACAAAAACATGAGTTTAGAAAATGTAAATAGGTAAAATCCAAAATGAAACCCAAATGATTACGAACTCTAATGAAAAATATATTTCAATATAGAAATATTTCAATTTGAATCTCTTTTAAATTCCATGTCATGGTGTAAGGTGAGATCTAACTACGCATGGAAAATTATAATGGTGGAATGGCCATCACAACATAGTAGGATATAATTACTCATAAGAACATCGTAAAATATCCAATAACTCTCACCATTTTTATATTATATTTGATAAAACTCTCTAAACTTACCTTAGATGTTTTCGATCAAAATCACCCCTCTATAACTGATTTTGTATCCCAACTTCTATAAAAATATTAAAAATCCATTATGGATTGCGAAGAATATTTAATAAACCTATATAATTGAGGGAATACAATACTTGTGTTAGTATAAATAAACATTGAGTATATACAAGAAACCCCATCAATCAATAGAATAAAATAAAATGTATTCATAGAGTGAATGAATTTGATGAAAAAAACATTCCCTCAAAAAATGATTCCCTAGAGAGGAAAATGAGGTTACATATTTATATGAACATAATACCCAAAAAAGAACATGTCTGTGATTAATTTTTAAGGATATCCATAAAAAAATAATACAACAGAAAGAGGGAATTTTATGAATTATTTGTTTAACTTCTCAATTATGTAAATCCTAGATGATAAATTCTATAACTAAATTAATGAAAATAAAAAACTACATCATGATATGGATAAAATGATATTAAACTAAAATGAGATAAAATATATTCGTTATATTTCAATGAAATACATATTTTAATAAAAAATGTATAATGTACATTATCATTAATTTCTGATGGAATTGAAAATGGAAAATTCAAATAACACTTATTATTTTATAATTATTCCAATAAAAACTCATTAACATAAACAATTTAAAATAAATCATTCAACAACCTGAATAATCATATTATCATGATGAACCATGTAATGAATTAATTACCAAAAAACATAAAATAATACTATGTTATTAATTAGAAATATCCCTCTAGTGGGTGAATATTTAAAAATGAAACCTCATTAGACTAAAATATTAATTTTAGATACAATCATTTGATAATGGAATTATAATGTGTAATTACATAATTATATAAAATAATAGATTGAATAAATAATATATATTCATTTGGTAGTCAAAATTATTATTTTAAAAATATTATTGACTAATATCATTAGTAAATAAATTTATAAAAAATGAATATTTCATCTTTATAAGAGATTATTCCCTCAAGAGAATGGAGGATAATCCCAACTGAACGCCACCCCCTTATTAATCATATAATTATTGAATAGATGAAACCCCATAAATCCATCCCCCAAACCATCATAGGTGTTATTGCGGGTTGAGATTCCATTTCTCTGGATTATTCTAAGACAAATGAATTCATTTATCTAATGAAACACCAACATATAAGAATTTTAGTGACTTATTTTCAAAATAGAATGGAAATATTCTCTCTTATGACATTCGTTTTGTGTTGGTTGGAACATTTAATAAATAAATACCCTCAATATCCTTCCTCTGCATGAAACTAGTAAAAATAGGATTTATAAATTTTCCAATATGTTTGATTAATTCCTAACATGTTCATTTTTGTTTTTCATATGAATATGATTCATATCGTTAATAAATGAGAGGTTCATTGTCTTTTGGTTGATTCTTCATGAAGGTTTTGAAATGGTCCATTGTCTTTTTTATTGACATAGAGCCTCCTATTATCGCAATATGTAAAGGTTTCCTTTTATTTCCATTAAATTATTTATTGAAGAATTCCCTTTTTTCTATTTTTTGTCATTTTCATCATCCCCTCAAACATAAAACTACTACCCTGAATATTTTCTTTCCTTCATTACCTATACTATATACTAAATTTGATATTACACAATATTTTCCATTTATCCTTTGGATTCAATATAGAGACAATGGATACATTGAGGAGGGTTTTTCAAAAATATTCCATCCTATTGAAAATAATGTTCTAGAATTGGACACTCTTCCTGAGAATGTGAGATTAAATCTCCTTCTTCACACCCCCTATATTTTTTCAATTATATTATTTTATGGAATGAAAAGGGTTGTAAATTACTCATAATAGTTACCCTATAAATATTAATACCAACATAAATTCATAGGATTATCCTTATATTTTTAAAACTAATCCATTTGATATAATGGTTAACAATATTTATGATAGAGAGGAAATAAAAGAACAATTTAATTATAAATAGTCTCTTTATGATGAATACTAAAATTTTTCCCATCACGAGGATGATTTTTCGAAATCCAAGTCTAAAAAAGAATAATGATATGAGATTTTTTCAGATAGATTTATCACTCCGAATTCTATGAGAACACAAAAATGTGGGGATCATAATTATATTGAGAGGAATGTTATTATGTTTTCCCTATCTACCACTCAAAAAGAAAAAAAAATATTATACCCCCTCAAGCCTTTCCTACTGAACATTTTCCTACATGATTTGATTCAACTGACTAAGAAGACATTAATAATAAGTCATAAAATTAAAATGACCATTATTTTAAGGATCCTTACCAAGATTAAGAGATATTATATATTTTTGAGGATCATTACTCCTTTTATGAAAGAGTGTGATGAATCATATTTATGTCAAAAAATAGTGATATATCTGCTGATACTTACCTTGATATTAGTAAAAATATATTATCAATGTGGTGTAAGATTATCAGAAATATAAAAACAATATAATTAAATGATATTACATGGAAATAACTCTACATTGTGATGTTGATTTTTCCTATTTTAAATGTGTATATTTTCTACACTTATCATGTTTTCATTTTAGAAATTTTGGAAACTGTCCTTTTTTTCATACACCATTTTGTCAGTCTAATTCTTGGGATTTCCATTATCCTTAAGTCCACCATGAGAATACTACTATTTCATTGTTATTTTCATATGGGTGTTTGATTTTTTATTCTATTTTATATCCTTCATATTGTAATTTGTGTTTTTTCTCGACTCTTGATGACATGTCATGAGGATTTCTTGTATGGAACAATAGTTTTCTTTCAGGATGTTTTCTAAATATTTAATTGTTTATAATTGGAGATAGTGAGGTCTTGGATTGAATATATCTAGATATGGCACATTATCTATTTGGAATAATCTGTTCTATAATCACTGGGTATTATCCCATTGGGTTTTATTTCTTATGGTTCCCTCAATGGATGATATCTATCATTTTAAAAGAATTATGGTGGATGAATGATTTCCTCAAAATTTATTATGAAACTAATGAATTTGGATTATTTATATTGGAACTTTCATCCTATAACCCCCTCAATTCCTTTTTTTTGTAAACTATTAGAAAATTTTACTTGTAATGTAACTTTTAATTTTAAAAAATTTATTTCGGGCATGAATTGGGTGACCATTTCAGGTCACCAAATTTTTAAAAAATACTACCCGTATCAAAACAACATTAACAATAACCCTTTACATAAATAATACCAATAATAAAATAGTTTTTATCTCCAGTATAAAAAATAACTATAATATACCAAAAAAAATTAAAAACTTACTCATATCAATTATAATTCATAAAAATCACCTATATATTTTCTCTACATATATATTAGTTGGGAATTGTGTATTTATTATATTTTGATTGACTAATCATGATCATATTTAACTAATTTCATAATTTCATAATTTTTTAACATTCATCCCACATTGTTCATAATTCATAAAAAAATACAAGGTACATAATATTTTTATTTATTATTATATATAATTATATTAATTTATTCAATTTCTATTTTATTTTTTGTTTCTAAAATTTCAATAAAAAATAATCATGTTTCTAGGATTTCTTTTGAACATATGTTTGTATCATTATTAAGTGGATTAAATATAATTATACAATAGAAAAAAATGATATTTATTATCATATTTTATTTAAATATTATCACTTTCAGAGATTAATCCAAGATATTATTTTATGGTATTTTTCATTGATTTTTCAAACTAACCTAGATATAAATAAATTAAAATTGATTGTTGACTCTTATCATGAATTTTTTATGTTTTTGAATAATATCCTCAATATATTGTAATTATGATATTTTTATATACATTTGAGATTTTGAATATTATATTAATATTGTATAATATATATTAATGAAATTAAAAAAAAATATACATTACACCTGGGATACAGTAGTCTTCAAAAGAGATTACTAATGATTCACTAATAGAATAATCAATGGGAATAATGATGGATTACAATATTTAACAATATGATGATAACTATATTATATATATAGTAGTTATTCTATAATTTTTAACTCAAAATAATATATTACTTGAAGTTTGAAAATTTATTTTGTCACTTTTTAAGGTGGTATTCCATAAAACACATAAATTTCATTTTTCCCTTGCATAACTAAATAGAGAAAATTTCATTTATTGTCAAGGAATTAGAATAATAATTACTAGTATACAATATAATATTTTTATTACATATTAATGATAATATTATAATTTTAAATTTATGAATAAATGGATAAAATATTAGGAATAATTAGTACATACATATAAATCATTAGGTTCCAATTGGAGGATCATTTAGAAATAATGGTCTCAAAATAATTTGAATTGAAAACATGCTCCCTGAAATGGATAATGATTTAAGTTTAAAGTTTTTTTTATGTTTTATGATTAATCCAAAATTTAATCGTTTTATCCAAATTATATTATGAGGATATTTTTTGTAGTGGTGAGAAAATCAATTTTCATAATATTTCAACATTGTAAAAAGAGAGTACATGTTTCACAAATAAATAAGAATCCAAATATAAATTAATGCACTATGTAATGATATAATGTAATAATTCCTATAAAAAAATTATTTTTACAAATGTTTTAGACATGTTTTATGTTATTTTTAATCAAAATTATTAAATTTAAAATTTTTATGTTACCTTGGTTTTGAATTTTTACGTAGGGATTTTGTTATTAATTTATAAAAATAAAATGGAACATATTATATTATTTGATTGTAAATATTCCAAATTTAAAATTTATTACATTATTTAAAATTTAAATGTATATATATATAAATTTTAAATATTTTCTTTTTAATTTGAATGTTTAATATTCCATGATAACTAATGTTATACAATGTCATATACCAAAAAAATAAGAAACATCATTTTCAAACAAAATGAGAAATATTATTATATTATTATGACCATGAGAAAATATCTATTGAATTGGAGGATTTAAATAGGATTATATAAATAATGAAATATATTAAAAATCAATAATCAAAGAAAATTTATAGATTAATTATTAGAGAATAAGAACATAATTATTAGTAATGCAATTTCATTATTCAGAAATATGTTTTCATAAAAAATAAAACTTTTAGATTTTTAAAAGATTAATTTTTAATTAACATATGTAAAATTTAATAAATATATCTAATAATAAAACCACTTATATTATATTATAAAAAAAATATCTTAAGAAGATTTGATTTATAATTTTATAAAAAAATTGATTATTCATTAATTACTGAAAAATCGTAATTCTAATTGAAAATATTATTTTAATTTTTTTCAAAAAATGTAATAGCTTATTTTTATATTATTTAAAATTACTTTATTTTTCTGGAATTAAAAAAGTCCACATATTGTTTTTTAATTAATATTTGTACGATATAATTTTTCGTTCTCAAAAATCTATGTTTCAATCGATTTTATGATGCAAAATTTAAATTTTATTAATCCACATTTTTATTTTAAATGGTGAAAAATAGATTCCATATTTGGAATTAGATTGTAAAAATGTCTGAAAATTTTTCCTTTTATTTTTATACATTATTAATAATGACGTTTTTTATATTTTTAGCACAATAAATGTTAAATCATGTAGTTAATTTTAAAAAAATTATAATGACTATACAAAGAAAAAACACATCTTTAAATTTTATGATCAAATAATTTCTCATTAAAAATCATCCATAAGAATAAAATATTAAATTCTAACCATTCCTTCAATATTTTGAAAAATAATTTTCTTATATATATTGAAAAGTAAAAAATCATATTATTTTTGATTTATTAACTTTATTTTATTTCCTAAATGTAAAAATAGTGTTTTTCTTTTCTAAGTTTATTTTTATTGATACATAATTTGTATTGTCTTGAAAATTTATTTTATATTTTTATTAAAGGAAAAATACCATAAAATCTTTTGAAACATCGACAACGTGCTTGTGGATGTAGTAAATTAAAAAAATAATTTCACATCGACTAAAATAATGTTTCTTGTGTCAGTTACTATGTACCATGAAATTTTTATGATTAAATGATATAATTGAGTTATATGGATCTAATGGATTAAAAATATATTTCCTTCCACAACATTTTAGATGAAAATATATGAATTGTTTTAAAATTAACATTTATCTTATTTTACAACAAATATTATTGAATTAATTGATTTTAATTGAAATAAATTATTTTTATTATCCAATTAAATTATAAATGGTTTATTAAATCAACCATATTTGTTTTATTGAACATTTTCTCTTTTATACTAAATATATTTCTCCCTAAACAGTAAAAAATATAATATTTCCCTAATTTTTAACATAGCTAACTATGTGTGGGGAAAAAATATAATACCAACAACTAATGTATTAAAGAAAATTATTTCATGATTGTATTTGTACCCATGATGATCATTTCATTATTATGAATTACTTTTGAAAAATTTGGGAATGATAATTATTTTATATTGATTAAATGTGTTATAAAATTTAAATAGTTGTGTCCCCTCTCTTATAAATGAGAATATATTCATCTCATTTGATCATAAAAATAATAATTTTTATAATATAATTCCCACCCATAAAACTTACATAGATTATTCAAAACATATTATATTAATTTTCTATTTCATAAATTTTTTATATGTAGGATTTTGGTGTAAACATAATGGTTATGTCTAAACAAGAGTACGAATTATTAATCGAGTATTTTAGTAATATTTTTTCAAAAAAATAATTTAAAACATATTAATAATTAAATATTATTATTTATATTATTATTTATATTCGTATATGTTATTATGTTAATTGGATTACCTATATACATATCTACTTACATGTAAAGGGGATCAAAACCAACATTCATGTGAACGTCATACTATAAAATCACAAATCAATGAAAATCATCGTCAGTAACCTCATATGATGATTGTTCTACATGATATATTTAATTTAAAAAATTTATATTCATTAAAAATATAAAATTCTTAAATAAAAAAATATAATTTAATTTCTTACAATTCCATTAACTGAAAAAATTTAATGTCATTCGTCCAAATGTGTACGCTTACACCCCCACAAAGTTATGTGAATCATTTCCCAAAATCACATAAAATGGATTCTATATATAAGTGAATTTAAATAAATAATATTTAATTCAATATATAATTATCCACATTAATTGATAATTTAATACTTATATACATTCATTAATTACCATTGACAAAAGATAACATTACTCATTCATTCATATGACCTACCATCTCACTGATAATAACATAACTAATTTTTCATATCCCTCATTAATTGTTTCTTTTAAGAGTATAATGTTGGTATAAAAATTATATCTATTTATTTAATTGTAATCATTACATGATTGAAAAATATCCCATTTTGACCTTGGAAAACACATCGATATTTTTTTAAATTATGAACTAGACATCTAAAAATACAAAATATGGATTTCACTAATTATGTAATTAAAAATTTCATAAAAATTTTTATAAAAAATTATTTAGGATATAGTATTAATCATGTCAAATTTCTATAGGAAACAAAAACAAATTAAATGAATTTACTATAAAAGAGATAAATTAAAAACATTCAATGTCTCGACATGAGTTGAGGTATTTCATCTCAATTTACATTCATTGAGTTATTTCATAGTCAAACACTTAATTTAGGTAATATGGCTTATTTCATTCCCATATTTAATTTTATTTCATTAATCCATCTTTTATAAGAAAACAATATTTTTCAATTCGATTAAATTTATTCATTAATATTTTATTTTAATGTTCCATACTGATAAATGTATTATATACTCAATTTCCATTTTTGGGTTTATAAAAATTATTCATTATAATTCTTATGAAATTATTAAATTTTAAAGTATCTAAAAATTTACTGACTATTTATTTCCACTATTCCTATTTAAACTTGTTAATAAAATATTTTCCAATAATTTATCCTCAATTAAGTGATATAAACCCCAAAAGGATTTTTTATCAATCAAATATTCATGAGAAAAAATTCATGTTGTAATTTATAATTTCATTCTTTTTTGTTCTTAATGAATCAATTATGTATTTTGAAACATTTCAAGAGATTTACATACCCATATAAAATTTATAATTTATGTGAAATTTGATTTAAATGTTTTCAAGGTGGTAATTGTTTTCTATTACAACCTTATTTCTATTTAGTACCATGTTTCTCCATATTTATATTTTATTAAATCTTGTGATTTTATATTCCATAAAAAATATTTATTTCTATCCACTATTTATGAATGTGTCTTTTAAGTTTAGTTTTGATTTCATAACATAATGATCAAATAATCATCAATGAGTTATTTTGTATATAATATCGATTTTTTATATTCATTTAGACCAGTAATCATTCTCATAACTTTAATAGATTTATAAAATATTTTATTTATTTATTCTATCCTAATAATATATAATTCCAGAAATCATCATTAAATATTATTCTACATTAATTTAATCATTTGAAATAATCCTAATATTTTTAAATAGGTCTATTTAGAGTGGCATTATACAATTTATGAAATTAATTATATTTAACATTTTGAAAATAAATGGATTTTTAGGATATATTGACCAATAATTTCCATGGATAATAAGTTATATATTTTGTGGTTATAATTATAGAAAATTATTTCCACAATATTTTGTGAATTTATATAATAATTTTTTAAATATAACATTTATTTCCCACTAGAATGTTTTTAATAATATTTTATTTGTATTTCAAATTATCTATTAAAACAATCCATGATAAATAATATTTGATACTGAATTTTTTTTTAAAATATGTCATTTATATTATTATTCTAAATTTATTAGGAAAATGTAATGAAAACAATTTTTTCTATATAGAAATACTGAAATGTAGAATAATTATTTTAAAATATCTAAAATTATTAATTATATATTTTTTCTTCATTAATTGTACATGGAAATTGTTAACGATGATAAGTGATACTGAAAATTAATAATTATGTATTGAGAAAGCTTATAAATCTTGATGAAAACGTTGCCAGATATATTTTATTTTATGAGTTGATGCTAATTACATTCGATGATGAATGGGTGATCTCAAAAAAATAAGATAGATAATTTATCGTTATAGACCGTGATAAATTTGTGAGGCTGATATATATTATACAAATGTAGAGTCCCATTATAGGTCTCGAGAGCATTGGAAAAAATTAGTTTTCTTTAAATGAATAAAATAATTATTTTCTTGAGTGATTTACATATAACTTTAACAGGGCACTAATAATTTCTGACAATAGATGTGATGATAATGTTCCAATATAGCATTAAATTTATCAATATGGTTTTTGTGTGTATTAATGGAATCCATTTATTAGGATTGACATCAGATAACTCATGATTATTATTTTGAAATAAAATTGAAATTGAAAAATCCTCATATTATGTTTCATGATTTATTATCCAGTCATTTAATGTATGAAATTTTCATATATTATGATATGGAAAATTTATTATGTCAACACACCATTATTTTAATATTTTTTTATGATAAAAATTAAATTTTGAAGTTGATGTAAAGCCATACTGAGAATTTTATATCACAAATATTATGCTTCCTTTCCCTAGGTTACACTGTATTACGATAAAAGAGTTTTATGAATCAATGATTATTCTATATAAATTTTTATAGGAGATTTTTTTTATTTTTGATCCAGTTATTTATGAGTCTATACAAATATGTTTCTAAATATTCCAAAACATTATACATAATAGGTCATTTAGTAAGTATATAGTCCAATATTATTTATTGATGTTTTATGTTATTGAAGAAAAAAATATTGTCAAATTTATCATTAAAAAATCCAGAATTGTAATGTTTATATTTCTAGAATCAGACCAATGTGTGTATGTTAAGGGCTGTGATAGTTGGTAGAAATTATGTTTTGATATAAAAATAGATATTATGGAGTTTTAAATAGAGAATATATGAATACTAATGAATAAAAAATGGTTACAAATATTTTGGCCAATAATAAATACAAGGTCCTATACATTACATTTCAGAAATCATTTAATGAACTTTTAATGTGAATAATGAAATATTTATAAAAGTTTTATAAGAATTGGTAATATATAATCCATATTATTAAAATGATGTATTAAATTATAAATAATACATTAATTTTTTGGTATAATAATATTTTTATTGGTGACCATTATGGAACATTAGTCATCTCTGAATAGGTAATAATGTTTTCTTTTAATTTTAGAACACATTATATATTGATTTTTTTACTAATAAAAGCTTTTCTGAATATGAAAATAATTTATAATTTTATTTTTTTTGGGATCATTTTAGTTAGGATTAAATATTTATTATGATATCATATTTGACGAAACTGGGATGAATTAAATATTTTATGTAATTTAATGTTGATTTTTGTTAATTCTAGATATTTAATAATATATAATCATTATAATTTTATTTAATGAATATGGAATACAGAGTTTGTGTTTAATAATTTATGAGTAATTACAATTATTAGAGATAAAATATAAATTAATATAGGAAGAATTTTTAATAAAAAAATCTAACCATGGTGTTTTAATCTTCATTAAGAATACATAGAATACTTTTATGGATAATTATTTCTAGAATAGATTTATTCTAACCCTGGTTATTATTTTGAGGACCTGGGAATAATTTTTATTTTTTTATATGATGTATTATTTCTTTTTGGAAAATTCCCAATGTGGTGATTACCATTTCTATGTCTAATGATTTGAAGAGTTGATTATTATATTCTTTTTCGATTAGGTGGTATTGGTTATTTTAATTTTTTTCATTTCATACATAAAATAATTCATCATTAATACACATCAATAGAAAAAATGTATTATATTGTTGTGGAAATATGTTAAATGATGAAATTATTCTAATAAATTAATTATATTTCTTTATGAAGTAAAATCAATTCCTAAAATATATGGATATATGACAAAACAATTAATTTATCATTTAATCATGATTACAATAAAATTATTCTATTATTTGCAACATTTTGATCATTATTGTATGGTTGTGGACATTCTCATGATCATTAAAATTATTTTCCTTAAATATATATATCACTCAACATCATAATAGTGAATTTTTTTCTTCCATGTGAAAATTTTTACTTCCCACTATTTATTTCTTCATTAAAAATAATGTTTTTATCAATATGTCCTACATAGAATAATTTTTCACTTTTCATGAGTTTGTTTTACAAATAATTTTTATGTATTTCGATTTCAAAAGTTTTATTTTGAACAATCAAGTCATTGATTAGAGAGATGAAAAACATAAAAGTTATCATTTAATTTATTCTACAGTGGGGGTATGTAACATCCTGAGATTTTAAATCTATATATATTATATATAGTTTACAAAAAACACAACCTCATGACAAATTTATCAATTATATATTTTTATTTAAATCTGATGACTAAAATATATAAATTGATATTGGGGTATTCTTAGGATCAAATTAATTTTGAAATAAAGTTTTATTCTTTAATGATTTAGAATTTATAAATTCATTATAAATAAATAATATATCTATACTTACTAATTCTATTTTATGCTTCTTTAATTAATTTTCAGCAAATATTGTTTTTAACAATATTTATGAGAGTATACTAAAAGTTATAACAACAGAATTTATAATATATATTTCATAATATTATGTTAATTTTTTATTTGATATTATCAGAATTAGTTTTTACGGAATTTTTTATAAATTTTTTAAATGAATGAATCTTCTATTATTATTTTAGAATACTAATTAAAAAAATGCCTTTTTATTAAACTATATAAAATGTAAACTTATATATGTAATCACATTAAAAATATTTTTATCATATTGATAAAATGTAATATAATTATTATTTATTAAATAAATATTTCACCTAAATATTGTATAAATGCATTGTATGGTCAAAAAATAATTTTTCTAAAAATTGTTTTCCAAAAAATTGTTGTCAGTTTCAATTGAAATTATATTATAGCAAATTATTATATTGAAAATTTAAACATTTATTAAATATTTAGAATTATAATGTACATATTTTTCTTATAATAACATTTTATTTTTGGATATTAATAAAAATTTCAATACTAATTATTGTAACCATAATAAAGGATAAATCATGTAATTAAGGATAATAATATAATCATAATGAATAAATAATGCCACTAACAATTATATTTATTTAATTGGATAATTATATATCATTACAAATTGTGAAAAAGTTAACTATATGGCATTTTTCATTTGGACATAATATTTTTCTATTTTATAATGTAATAACATAGATTTCCCTAGGAAATTAAATAGTCAAAATACAGTGTCCAGGGTGTTCTCAGAGGTAAAAAAATCTCATTTCAAGATATTTTCAAAAGTTCCAATTTCTACAACGGTGAGTCAGGGGTGTCAGTATTGTTGAGTCAGATGTGTCGTCATCAGCAACTCAGGGGTGTCATTGTCAGTAGATTGAGGTGTCGGTAGATCAGGGAATCTGAACATTTTAGGGTCGGTATGTTTCTACATTAGTTGGTCAGAGAATCAATATGTCGATGAATCTATAGGTCAAGGCATCGATATGTCATTGCATCTGTATTTTACGACAACGATAGGATGTGGAATGGGTTGGTGGTTACATCAGTAGGTCAATATGTTGGTTGTCTTTCATCAGTAGCTCAGTATCGGGGGCCTAGAGTTATTAGGTCACATTTATAGCTAACCCTTTGGTCGCTCAACATCAGTGACTCACTAATCGGTGTCTAATATCAATCATTTACAATGTTTCCCATTTTTTATTCTTTCATCCCTCTTATTTTTTATTTGACTTAATGTGATTAAAAATACTTTTTATGGAATTTTAAATGGTGTTTTTATTGATATTAAATATATATTTAATATCCTAATATTCATGGGGTTTTAATATACTCAATCCATGTGCTCTTGACCATAATCCACTATTGATGAATTTTGAATCCATTCCCCCATCATTATAGGGTTTCTCTCTTCAAATCCATGATCTTCTATTCCCGATTGGTTTTACAGTCCCTCATAGTGTTCTAGAAGACGTCCTCTCTAGATGAGTCAATATATGTGCTAAAGCTCATACTGCTCAACTTTCATTGGGTTATTTTGTACTGCTCGCACGGTACTCTGTTTTGATGATAATATTATTTTGGTCGCCTATTGTTCCATGTATGGATTTATTCTAACTATCGTTATTTATGCATCTTGTAGGGTAGTTATACCGATTCATCCTTGTTAATAACTGATAAATTTTTTTATTGAATGAAACAAATAACAAAGGAATTTGATTAAAAGATAACATGGAATGGAAATAATGGGTGGAGGGAGTGGATTGATGTTCGATCATCTATATTATTTACTTATCATCATTTATTTATGGATTTTTGTGGCTATATTCCCTATAAAAATCATGGTTGTTGTTTTCTATATTGTTCACTCATGGTTTTATATTTTCTATTTATTATGATGTCTGATATTTGGATGTATCCTAAAATATGAATAATAAATTATAATTGGTTAATTAAATGGATGAACTAAAATCGAACTTAATTTGTGATAAGCATGACTCTTTAAAGAGAAATTGAGGAAACCATGTTTCCTAAAATATTAATACCCATGGTTTTATGGTGTAGCTATGTGCAGTGTGTTTTTTGGGGTTCTATACTAGTGTAGGTTGTGAGTACATGGGTGGAATGCAGATTTGGTTCTATGAGAATGGTGTTATATGTGTGTTCATTGGGGATTTGGTTTAATGTTTTTTTCTATGAAATTTGTGTTTGGGTCAGTGCATGATGTATATTGTATTCCATGTTTGGGATACTAATTGATTAATTATTGGATAGACATATAGGCAGTGGGACTGCATTTGATGTGTGGTGTTCATCATGAGATGTTGGGTAGTGGAATATTGACATGGATATTAACATGTATGTAGTGTGAGTACATATTGGAAACTTAGGATTTTTCAGCATAACATTGATGATTCATATTTTGCAGTAGGTTAGTTGTTGTGTGTTTAGATAATCACCCACTTCTCCTTCGAAGGTGTTTACAGATATTATACATGGTATCTACCTCAACATAATTCTAGAATAAATTCATTTGTAGACCTAATTAATAAATGAAAAATTTTAAATTAAATGTGGGTATAGGTTTATGCTTTGGTAGTGTACATTTCTGTGGTTGTGCATATAGAGGTAGAAATTGATGTGGTTCAGGTGGGTTGGTTGTTATTTGCGACTCATCTGTTGGGTTGAGATTATTTTTTTGTTTATTTATAAATTTTCCATAATTTTTTTTATATATGAACCCTAATGTTTTATAGAACCATGTTTCGAAAACCCCAATTCACGGGGGAGAGTGTCTTTACCAACTACTTTAAGGGAGGATTGATGGATGGTCATTGACATTATTTCTCACACCATCCTCTGGGTTCTTAAAACTCATGTGTATCTAGGCGGGATGTAATTTCGTGAGGCTTACCACAGTTCAAGATCGTTAATGTTGGATTGTTGTGGAAGATGTGATCATGAGTTTGTGGGTCAGGTTTGTTTTCCCATGTGTCTTCGGGAAGAGGCCCATGTGTCTGCAGGTTATATATGTGGTTTGGTTGTGGACAATGTGTCTATGTGTGGGATTTCTTTGCTTCATGTGGTCCAGGTGTGTAATGGATGGTTGTGGATGTTGTACTGAGTTTTTAAGAGTGGTAGTGTCAAGACGATAGACATTATGAATGAGTAGTTAACTAGTGGGAATGTGGTGTGGGGTACACAATTTTCGATGTGCTTATACTACTCTGTTACATGGATTTTTTTATTTGGTGAGTGATCCTTGATGAGGTTTTGATGGTTAGTATTCCATGGTAGGTACATTGAGTTTGTACTATTTTGTCACTGGGGAATTAGTATGTTCTCCCAATTGTGCATGGAGGAATTAGTTTTCCAGTTAGGTATACTAGTATACTCACCCTAAATCAATAAAACTATTTTCATGATTCGTAACGGAAATTGAGGACTGTGTAGGACATTACATGGTCAAGTGATATTTTAGTTGTTAAACTACTTATTATTGTCCTTTTTTGGTACTAGATTTGGTTCTTTGGTTTTAATTTTGTTGATGTTTTTTTAAATCTTGCATGGGTTGGAGATTCGTCTATGTTAAATAAATATTTTGAGTTTTTTGGGATTTTTTTAAAATCTAATGTCTTGATCAGGTATTCATTGAAAAGGTTAATGCCTTGCATTTTTTGTGAGATTCTATACCCTTGGGGATAGTCTCCACTCTAGGGCCTATTTAATGTAGTGTTCATTGTTTACTATCTCTCCTTCATCCTGAAGAATGAAGGGATTGTACTTTGATGTCCCTTCCCCCATCATAAGGAAGTCGCGTCATGGAATAATAGTATCATGGGAAGGTAGAAATAAAGTAAGGAGATCAATGTAAGACACAATGATTAATGTATGTGACGGTAGGGAAATAGTGTTGGGAATTATTGGTGTGTTAAATAGGTTATAGAGGATCGAATCAGACAAATGATCATAAGGGCCAAATGCCCCAACAAAAGGAATTTATACTTACTGAATGGCCTTGTGAGGCTACACTGATTGCATGGTAGTGACCCTATTAATGGTACATGCAATATAATGAATTCGGTTTTTATGTGTCTGTGAAATTTTGGAATTTTTTTTAAGTAAATAATTAACCTGAATCTAAAAAGAAAATATACATTCTACATAGGATTAGGAGTTTTTTGTTTACATAATTTTAGGTATGGAATACAGAAATCACCCACGTGTGCTAAGAAAAATTGAGGCATATCTTTCTAACCCAGTTGAGCAATGAAGGGCTGATTGAGAGGAGAAATATTACCTGTTGTAGAAGACCCCTTTTTCATTCCCACAGTAGTCCTCAGAAAAGTACAATGGTGTTTTTCAGAAATAGAGATGATATGCATTATTGAGAATATTACAACTTCCTTCACCATGATCTGTGCTACGAAAGAGTACTTGGTTACTCAAATAGAAATCCCAAAGTAAGGAGAAGTGTGTCAATGGTGGAAACATTAACACAAAGGGGTGAGGGGGGAAGTGGATGAAATCTCATGGGCCAACTTTGAGAAGGAGTTTAGCTAGATTTTCATTCCACAATGATACTAGTAGATAAAAGGGTCGAGATACTAACCCTTAATTGGGGAATATCATGGTGATTGAATGGTTGATAATGTTCAAGGACCTCTTAATATTTTTTCTAGACTTATATCTAGAAGATGTGTCTCGAGACAGACGCATAGAGGAGGCACTTAGACCTTCTATTTAGTATTTCATCGCTCCCTTTACCCTACCAATATACATAGATGATCATAAAAAATGAGGATTTAGTGTAGAGGATTAACTCGTAAGGATGTGTACTATGAGAGGTGATCCAGTTGAGTTCATCTATGTGGATGGGTGTTTTACAAAACTCTTTATAAATATGGCCATCCAAGTTTTATCTAGCAGAAATTAGGTTTTAGTAGTTCTTGATCTCTTCTCCTAGTCCTCTCCCTTTTAATATGGTATTGCGAATGAGGTCATTTGACTATGAGGCAATGGATATCTTGGTAATCAGATCCCAATTAGAGTATAGTATGATAGCGGTGGGTTGGTACATCACCCACCGCAATGATAACACATTCTAATCATGTCATTCCAACAACAGGGGAAGCGAAATCCCGCTCCAACAAGGGTAAATAGTACTGGGGGAGGCTGACCAAAGGATGATCTTTATGAACCATGAGTATGGGTTGTTCAGTGAGGCTGTTGAAAAGATCTAGGTACAATAGTAGGGTTTGGAAAGTTATAGGCTGCCACAGAAGTATTTCTAGTAGGGATGATGTTTTTTTGACATAAAATTATTCCGTTAAGTACTCTTGAGTGTGATTTGTATGATTCAGGGTCTTGTCACTTTGTTTTTTTCACCCATCCAATCCCATTCCATGGGACTAGATGTAGATAGAATTTATGTGCCCATGGTTTTGAGCACACCAGTTAGTGGTTAGACTATTCTGATCAATGAATTTTGAGAATGTAGATTGATGTTGTGGTAGAATCAGTCCAGTGGGGTTATTCTTCTTCTAAATATGAAACAATGTAATTTCACACTCGTAATCGACTAGGTATTTTATATTCACACAATTATCGACTTATTCTAGGGGAGAATCATCTTTTTTGGAAAGAATGGCCATCATGCACTTTTCAATGGTCTGTGGAGAAATCAATAGGGCATTTTGTGTGTATTGCCTCTTATCAAAATGTTATTAAGGTTGTTAGTGGGATTAGAAGACCCAGTGATAGTGGAGGTTCAAGGGGCTATCAGATAGTTCGTGGATGTCCTTCCAGAGCTGGTATTTTATCTTCCCCTTGATGTGACATCGAGTTCAAAATAGATTTTCAACCCGTTACCCATCTCTTTTCGATGGATCCATATTTGAGAACACATTCTGAATTATGGGAGTTACAAATTTTGGTTGGTGTCCTGATGATGAAGGGACTTATTCAACCATTTTTCTCAACTTAGTGTTCCTATGGTATTTTTTTTAAAGGAATCCACATGGTGGTATGAGGCCATACATATTCTACCATAAACTGAATCAGTTAACAGTCAGGAATTGTTACACCCTTATGATGATCAACTATCTTTTTGAGCAATTTAAGGGGGATATTGGTTATATAATATCGATATGAAGTTTAGATATCTATATTTGATGGTGTAGGAGGGTAATATCAAGAAGATTTCTTTTAGGTTCGGGTATAGACACATCGAGTTTGGGGTCATCCCCGTCAGTGTTATGAATAAACCATCCATGATCATGGGGTTCAGGACCCCTATCTTCCGAATGTTCCTATACCAGTTTTCTGTCATGATCATCTATGACATCTTGATCTACTCAATGATATAGTAGGAGCATTCTAGGAACCATAATAAGGTCTTGGAGGACCTCCAGTACTACCATCTCTATGTGAAGTTGTCCACGTTCATGTTCAGAACACAAGTGGTGCACATCCTTGGACATGTGATATCTTAACAATGGATAGTAGTCTACCCATCAATCGTCAAGGTAGTTTTTTAGGGGAATCACCCAACATTGTGGCAGTGGATCTTAGCTTCCTAGGTCTATAAGGATATTATAGTGGTACATACACTAAATTATCTTTATTTTAGGATCCATTGAAATCATTTTATAGAAAATATTAGGCCTTCTTATGTATTGAATATTTTCATATAGCATTCATCAACCTAACGTGGAAGCTGGTAAGTTCCCTAGTGCTTTGGTAGCTAGAGGAAGGGTTATTATTCAAGGTGTTTTTTGATTCATCAAAACTATGATTGAAATGTGTGTTGATGTATCCATTAAACATTCTTTAATATAAGTGGGAATATATCTCAATGGATTTCATCTTAGGATTACCAAGGACCCTAGAAAGAGGCGATTCTCTTTGGGTAATATTGGGCCGATTGAGGATTTCATCTCACTTCATGGAAATTATGAAGATGAATAAAATGGATTCCCTAGAAGAGAGGTATGTGGATGATGTGGTGAAGTTTCATGTAGTTCCAAGATCCATTTCCTTGAATCGTGATACTCATTTTACATTGCATGTATGGAGGGGATTGCAACATTCCTTTGGAACTCAATTACAACTCATCACATCTTTCCACCAACAAATGAATGGGAAAATAGAGAGGACAATCCATACATCGGAGGATATGATACATGAATACTTTCTAGGAATTAGTGGGTATTGTGTGTGACACATCCTCTGGGTAGAGTTTTCATTCAATAATAACTATCACTCTTCCATTATTATGGATCCATTCAAAAATATATAAGAAAGGACGTTTTGTGAACCCATGTGTTGTAAAGAGGATGGAGAATCATCTGTTGTTGGTTTGGACATGGTGAAGAGTAAAAATAAGACATTTCAGCATTACCATGAGAGGATGAAGGAAATACCGGACTGGGAGAATTGGAATAATGATCACAAAAGGAATAATTTCATGTTCAAGGATAGTGGTAATGTTTTCTAAATGGCTTCCCCAAATGTCAGTAGTATTGGTTTGGCAGAGGGAACATGCATTATCCCTAGTTCATTGTAACATTCAATGTGTTAGTATGAGGTGTGAGGGTGGCATATTACCGAGAATTTCCACCGAGGTTAGAGAGGGTCTATGACGTCATCCATGTCTATAAACTTCATAAATATCTACACGATGACTCCTACATTATTGAATGGGGAGAGTTAGATTTTAAGGATGACTCAACATTCAAGTATCAACAAGTAATAATTGAGTATCATGAAGAAAAGGTGTTGTATGTAAGTTCCATTCTATAGGGTTGTGTGTTGTGGAGGCTATGAAGACTCGAGGAGAGTATTATATAGTTGAAGGAAAATATTTGTCCCTTATACGAAGAGATTTAATATGTTTTTTTTGGTATTTTAATTTGTCTGTTTTTCTTATGATGTAATACTTGACCATTTTCTTAATTAGATATGTTATTTACATGTTCTATGAATGTGTTTGAAATGCCCCGATTATGGGGATGGAAGTACCTAACAAATAATTATGATATATTAACGAGGTAGTGACTAAACCTATAAATGAAATATTGTGCCACCCAAATAGAATAATATCATAAAATAGAGAAATGAGTTTCCAAATCCATGTGTTTGGATGGATTGACTTTGGTTTTTTCATATTAGTTTGGTGTTAGTGGGGCCTTAGTGTTTCTATAGTTTTTAGGAGACCGATGACAAGGACATGTTCATGTATGTTAAGGTTTTAACATCTGATTTCGATCAACACAAGGTTGTTTGTTACTGAGAGTTATCTTATGGGATGGATGTTCATGATATTTTCATCCATCTTAGTTTTGATTTTTGTAGGATGAAGTGATTTTGAGAGTTATTTGATGTATTGACCCGGATTTTCCTTGTCTAATCCTTTTTGAAAATACAATGTATAGGGTTCTCTTGGAGGAAATGAATACCTCATCAAGAGTTATCTAAATTTCTAGATTTTCCATTAATGAGTTAACGGTGTTGGTATAAGTGAGTAACATGCGTCAGCATTGGTAAATACATGACTTCAGTGTCTATAGGCTAGGGCATTGATATGTTAGCATGTTGGTAGATTAGGTCATCAGTAGGTCAAGGAATCAATAGGTTAGGGGATCGATAGGTTAAGGTATCTGTAGGTCATTACATTAGTTGGTCATTTAGTTAGTATGTGAGAGTTGACATCTCAGCAATGGTGTCTCATTATTTGTAGGTCGCATTAGTATCTCACACATTAGTTGCAATGGGTCAGTGACTCATCCATCAGTTACTCGTTTCCAGCATTACCAGTTTTTCAATGTCTCTCCAGTTTCATCCCTCTTACATTTTATTTGATATAAACAAAAATTGAAAGCCTTGTTTGGGAATTTTAGGGGAGTTTTAAAGAATATTAATTATTTATTTAATATCCTATCATTCCAGGGTTATTTGAGATACGCAGACCATGTGATGATGACCACAATCCCAAATTAATGACTTTTGAAACTATTTAACCTATAATATAGGTTCTGTATTTTCAAAGTAGTGATCTTCCCTTCCCAGTGTGTTTTCCATTCCCTCTTGGTGCCATTTAATACCTCTTTTATTGATGAGTTATGTTCCAATTCTAAATCCTATGATTTTCTATTTTCCTGGAGTTCATTCATATTGTACGTGAAATCATATACATTGATTCTATAAAATTTTTTTTGTCACATGTTGTTCTATGTAGGTATTTTTTCTACTTCTAATTAATTTATCACCCTGTGGGGTGGGAGTATTAATGATTTCATGTGAATAATAGATGCAGGCTTTTATTAATGTAAAAAATAGTTAATAATGGAATATGATCAAAAGATAAAAGGGTAAATAAATAAAGAGGTAGGAGTTGATTTTTTTATCGACTATTTTATTTTATTATCCTTGTATTTCATAGATTTTTGTGGTATGATGAATTCTGAAAATCATGGCCATTGGTTGTATTTTCATTCACACTCAGGATGCTCTGTTTATTTTTTTGTGATGTTTAATATTTAATTGTAATAAATAATATTCTTAGTCAAATATTCATTGTTAATTAAATGGATTCCCTATAAAGAAACAAGATTTGTGATCACCTAGATTAGTTAGTGTTTAATTAATGAACCTCTTTTGGGAAAAATCCAATTACACAATGTTTGACTATTTGGTGGTGTTCATTGTTTTTTGTGTAGTTCTAACCTTGTTAAGTTTGTGAGTACAGTGGTTGGAAGTGGAGTTGGTTATTTGAGATGCATGAGGTATGTGTGTTTAGCGGTGCGGTGGTTTATTGGTAGATGTTGTGGGATTTGTGTGTTGAGATGTGCATATGTGGTGTTGGAATCTAGGACTAAGGGACTGATTGATTGTGGAATGGATGGACATGTAGGCAGTGAGACTACCTTTGTTGTGTGGTGGTTATCTTTTAATGTTGGGCAGTGGGACTAAAATGTGCTAATGAACATGTATGCAATGGAACTACATCATATTATGATAATATTTTTTGTTATAACATTAATGAATTATAGTATGATATACGTTAGTTGTTATGTGTTTACTTAATCATGTAATTCTCATTCTGAGGAAGTTGCATATGTTTTTAATGGTTGTTTCCTCAATTATTGTTGTAATATATTAAGGTGGAAACACAATAAATAATTTTAAAAATTGATGGATGAAGAGAGCGGTTGGGTTATTTTCTTTGATTGTGGTTGTTTCTAGGGTTTTACATATAGGGGTAGCAATAGAAGTGGTTCTAGTGGGATTATTGTTTGATTTAGTACTCATAAGTTGGGTTGAATGATTGTTTAATTATATGTGTAAATTATAGGTCATTGTGATTTCAATACAAATCCCACCCTAGATGAGAACCATGTTCCGAACACCCCCATTAATGGTGTGGAGTTTCAATCCCAACATTGTTTTGGGTTGATGGATGGCTGGATACTGGTTTTCATTGTCATACCATCTTCTGGGTTCAGAATGCTTTAGCATTTCTGGGAAGGCTATAATTGATTAAGGATTACAATTTTCCAAGATCATTTGGGTATGATTG
This sequence comes from Viscum album, assembly GCA_963277665.1. Lineage (NCBI taxonomy): Eukaryota > Viridiplantae > Streptophyta > Magnoliopsida > Santalales > Viscaceae > Viscum > Viscum album. Next base: position 221,518,498 of record OY728158.1, read on the forward strand.
TGGTGGATTAGGGGCTTATGTGTTAGCTAGGCAGGTCTGTTTTTATAATTGTCTTAGGGATTATGCCTAGGTTTATGGAGGTGAGATTCATGGTGCGGTTGTGGCCATAGTGTGTCCAGGTGGGATTTGAGTGTGGTTTGAGGGTAGGTGTGTATGGGAAGGTTATGGTGGTGGGAATACATTTGGAAGAGTTGTATGGTCAAGATGTTTACAATTAACCATTGTGAAAGTAATTTGGGGACCCAAACATCTATTTTCTTACACAACAACATTAATTTAACTTATATTATTTGGGGATTGTTTCTTGGTGAGGTAGGGATGGATTGTATTCTTTGGCATGAACTGTGAGGTTCAACAAAATTTTTCATAGGGGAATTTGTATGTTCCCCATCTTCTGCATGGGTGTCATTAGATTTCCGACAGGGTAAACATGAATACTCACACTACGTCTATAAAACTATTTTCAGGTTTTTAGTAAGACATTAGGACTGTGTTAGTATTTACTAGCTCGGGTGTTGGGATAGTTGATGTGATGATACTTAGTCTATTTATTTTGGTACATTCTTTGGTTCATTAGTTGTGCTTTTATAATGGTTTACATTTAAATGATGCATACATTTTAATTTTGATTCCTCTTAATAAATTTTTGGTGTTGTTTTGGATTTTATTAGAATCATATCTCTTAATAGTTTTTCATTAAAAATATTAAATCATTCTATTTTGTGTGAGATTCAATAAACAGGGTTCTAGTCTTCCTTCATGGGCCTATTGAAGGTGGGACTTGTGGTTTATTATCAATATTTCATATTTAATATGGTAGGTATTAAAATATTGTTGTACATTAATCCATCTTGATGAAGGCAGTTCGTGGAATATTATTTATACATATGGAATAGTAAATCATGCCTTTTTTAATAATCGTTCATTTATTTTAATTAATAAAAAGTGGATATTTTTTCTATTAAAATTACTTTTAAATATAAATGATTTTTTTCATAATGGTAAATTATCTTATGAATTTATGTGATGGTATAATTTCCAGATGTGATTATGTAGCACAAAGATAATTCTTGTCAGAGAAAAAAAATCATTAGAATATATATTTAAAATAAAAAAACAAAATTCTTTTAGTTATTTATTTGATCAAATATATTAATGTTAATGGTGACATATTATCTAGATATTAATTCATTGGATTTAAATTTTATTTAAATTTTTTTAAAATACATCATAAAATAATTGTTTCAACATTTACATAGTCGTTATTTTATAATAATTATTTTTATTTAATAAATTAAAAATCCAGAAAATTCATACTCTGATAATGGAAATTAATATTATTTACTTGATAATCAATTATAAATTTATGTTACTTTTTCATTTTAATTCTTACTATATTATCCCCTTCTAAAAGACATTAAATCCATTTTAACTAAGAAAGGTTCAAATGAATATAATAAAACATATAACGGTTAATACATCACAAAAAAATGTATAAATCTATTGGAATATATAATTTTGACACATAGTCCTTGTATATTAAAAATAAATAACTTTATATAAATTTTTATTGGAGAATATATTTTTACTAATTTAATATTTCATGAATTTTAAATAGTGCACATCCCCACTCGTATAAACAAATAATTATTTTTTTATCACACAAAATTAACCATTTAATAAATAAATTACCTAAAATAATCCCATCTCAAAATCCCCAATAAAAACATATAGTTTATTCATTGATCATAATACCTTCTATAGAAATATTTTATTGTAATATTAAAAGGTTTTCCAAAGAAAATATATAGTTCTTAAATTATAATTTTTAAATTATTTATTCTCATAACACCATGAATAACAGATAATATAATGAAAATAAAAATAATAATATCATTGATATTATGAGATGTTATTATGTTAATTAAATATCATATATCAATTTCCTCTTCAAAAAAATGGAAATAAAAACAATTCATTATTAATTATGATGGATTACAACAACGTGAATCAGTATAATTCTTCATTCATAAAAACCTAATCTATGTGGTTTTATTAATATATTTAATATATATATATATATGATACTCATAAAATAATTATTATTCTAAAAAATTAGTGCAATTTTTTTATTTCATTTCCATTCAATTGAAAATGATAATGTTGTTTATGAATATTTGTGTACTACCATATACATGAATTGATTCGATTAATTTTTCATCACCACATCACATAAATGGTATGTATAATATTCATTAAATACATATCATGTTATTTATGAGATAAGGGTAATTTTTAATGGTTTAAAAATTCATACCTTGTTTAATAAATGTAATTGTAAAATGGAAAAGATACCCATGGTTACAAAGGACATACTGTCTCTATAACTGTTACATTCAAAAAATTCATAATCATCTTTTTATGGATGGTTATAGCTGTTTTATTTATGTAAAATAATATCATGATGTCCAATTTGTTATTCATTGGATGATCTCAAAATAACATCACTTGAATGAAATTGACACAAAACTGTTGTTTTCGAAATGATTATATCAATGCCCCAAATATACTCAATATGATCTTAACTGATTATGTAATTAAATATAACACTGTATTAAATGATATAAATAGGTTGTGGATATTTTATTAATCCTAAATATTTAATTATGAAATAAAAATAAAAATATTTCATTATAAGAGAGTATTTAATTATCACCCAATGATAGTATGGACTCGACGTAAGTGATTTCATCCCAATATACATTTATTGAGGAATATTTTATTATGGTAATGGTAATGGTTTTCATTCTCCCAATCACATTTTCATGTGAAAATATTCACGTTATACACCATTATTTTATTTTATGGTGTTTTTAATTCCTCAATATTGACTTCATTCTCTTATATGATATATATATATATATATATATTTCAGAATCATAAATCCAATAAATTGTTATTTTATTGTTAATAACTATTTAGAAGATTTATTTTACGGAATCCCTTATTTTGATGATTGTTTATATCGAAGGGTCAATTGATGAAAATTATTATTTAATTTATTGTATAGAATTTATCTTTCAATATAACCCTGTTATGAATGTGGAATACTGTTTTATTTTCTATTTTCAAAATATTGATTAAGTTAACTTAGGGGATATTTTTATAGGTGATACTCATAATATATTATATTTTTTATCTTGGATACATCCCTATAATTATTTTATTTCTAAATATTTTAAAAAAATATTCATTTGAATGCATAAATGACTTTAAAATGATAATTAAAATATCATTGAAATTATATTAAGTGTCAATGAAATTATATTTCATATCATTTTCAAAATGGGCCAAATTTATCTAAAGTTTGAGAAGGTTTGAAAATTTTCTATATTTTTTAACAATAAAAATGTGAATGGATTTTATTGAAAACATGATAATTATTCAATGAGACTTCCATTATATTATCAAATTTTATTTTAAATAAAATGGATTTTCACTTTTATTTATTTTTATATTTTCTAAAGTGATTTTATTACAAATTTGAATAACATAAATTTAATAATGAATATTTTATAAGAATTTTAATTTTATTTACATTCAATAATTTAAAAAAGACATTATGTTACATATTGTCTATTGGAGTTTTTAATTATATCATCATTATTTTTCTCTAGATGAATTATGACAAAGACACAGAACCAATTTATTATCTAGGGGTTATTTAAGAACTGAATGAAATGTGATTATAGTTATCTTGAACTTTGAATAATTTATAATTATTTATTCGTAAAAAATACATTGACATTATTGATAATCAAGGATAATAATTTTATATATTATAAATATTTTTGGGCTCCAATTTATATTATTATGAAAAGGTGATCCTAATAGTAGTTATATAAATGTTTATTCCCAATTATAGTTCTTGATGAATTGGTTATTTTGATACAAAACACGTGAAAATTGGATCCCATTTATAACTCATGATTAATAGGTGGGAATAACATATAATTTATTTCTTTTAAACACCATTATTCGTATCCAATGTATAGGGTAATGTTATATATGATTATTGGAAACAAAAAAAGCATTTTTCGGTATTTATTATTTATTGAAATTTTCCCATTTTTCTTAAAACATTTATTTTTGAAATAATGTTCTAAGACAACACAATTGATTCTATAGGATAGATGTATTTATCTAATTAATTTATTGATAATTTTTAACATCATGTTGATGAAAATAAGTCTTTTGAAGGGACCTTGACCTTGTAATATATTTTTATATATTTAATGATTTATGATCCCTGTATACATGTGTATAAAATATCTTATTCAATTATAAAAACATTGATTATGAAAATAAACCCTTATTCCCTAAATATTACCATTGATATCATCCTATAATTAATTTTTATCTTTACTGTTATTGATAATTTTTTTATCTTTGTTATTATGATTCCATTGACCATGTTTTTATAGATTGGTGATAAGTTATTTATATCAATAAATAATTTATGTGTGTATACTTTTATGTGATGTGATGTAAATCATTATAAAATAGATATTTATGAAGCCATGTCGAAATGATATTTTTTTAATTCCCTAAAATCGATATTTGAAATGGTTAATAGATATTTATGTGATCAATTGTTTCATTTTTATTATATTATTATATAAATATGTCTCCAAATTTATTATTAATAAACACATATATTTTATGACTTTGTTAATGTCACTAGATATCAAGATGTTAGTTAGGGGTTGTTTATGTTGGAGCATTTTTTTAATAAATTTATTTTGTAGATTTAAATATATGTTTAGGATAATAATATTTAATGTATTTCATTTTAATGACATATTTAGGTTTTATAAAAACATAATGATATTTTTAATTATATTTAATAATAATTTTTTTTAAATAATATCATAAAAATAAAATAAACAAGAAACTGTAAAATTTATATTTAATAATATTACATTTTTCACTAAAATATTAATAAGTGGTTTTCTATATTAATCATAATTTTTTAAAAAGTATTGTTTTAAATATAAATAACATATTATTCAAACTAAATTGTTTAAAAAAGTCTATATATTTCTCTTAAATTCATATATTTTAAAGAATTGATAAAAATTTATTCATTTCAATATTCACCTGAAAAACAATTATTGAATAATAAAACCAAAATATCAATTAAGATATTATTTGTATTCCGACTATATTTTTGAAAAAAATTTCAAATTTAAAATATATATGATTTTAATTCTAAAAATTATAGTGATAACTAATTTCAATGGAAAATAGAAATAGAGATATTATTAAACACATTCAAAAAAATATACAAATCAAATTGGTGATAATATATTATTCAATTAAAGAAATTACATTATACCAATTATATATTTTGTGTATCAAATAATTATTTTTTAAATTATTTTTTTTGAATTGTTGAATATTTAATGTATTATATTAACCAATTGTTTATTAAATGATTAAATGAAATCATGATATTGAACACATTAATTATTAAAGGAAAATATGTAATTTAAATTCATCTAGTGTTATATTTTTTATATATATTACCTTTTTCTTGGGATATACAACCCCTCTATCTAATTGTTCATTAAAATTAAATAATCTAAAAAAGTTTTTCCAATTTAATTTTCAATCGGCATAAATTACTGGCCCACAAGTAATATATCATCGATTGAGATTGATATAAATTTCAGGATCATTTAATGAACCAGTTTAGCAAAAAATTATAAAAATTTGGATGTCCTAACCATTATATATTATATGCATGGATGATAAACAATACCTATAAAAAATATCTACCTATATTGCATGTGAAAGGGAGTTCATCATCACCATCAATTGAGTAAAATATTATATTGATAAAATGTTATATTAATCAATGTTCTAATCCTATATATATGAAAATATATGAGAATTGTAAATGAAAATATCAGAATGATTCGTCCATTGAGAGAATTGATAGTACCTTATCTGAATTTTGATGAATGATGGTACGAGATGAAGATATTTTCAATAAATATGAATGAAATTAATGATAAATACCTCATATAATGTGATAATTAAATCTATACATACTAATATATGAAATAGATTAATATATTTTATTCCTAAAGAACCTCTATGAATGTTGAAAAAATTTGAATCAACAATAGTTATGAAATTATAACCTCTAGATAAATTTGACTGATGTATCCATATAACTAGTTCAATTAATGATTTCAATTTAATTAATATATAATCTAAATGAAATGATGATGAAAATTTTATTATGTATCACCCATTTCATTAAATTTTATGAATCTATGTTATGTTGGGATAAACGTATCATATTGGGAATTCTTATAGAGGTTTCATTATGATACACATTATATAAAAATATGATCAATATGAACATTATTTTATTATACACCCATTAATATCTAAGATAAACTAAAATTCATGAGGAAATCATTAAAAAAATCATAAATATAAATAAATAAATATATCCATCATTATTTCTCCTTATCAAATTATATATTTTGAATAAAAAAATATTCCCAATAAAACATACCATATGAAATGGGAAAACATGGTTATTATGTGGTTCTTTTAATCATTTCAAGAAAATATAAAATAAATGTTTCATTGATGTATGCATGGATATATCCCTTTGAATTAATCTATGTTACTCAATCAACTGAGGTTCCTTGTGCGATAACATATAGTTATTCTCATTTATTTAAAAATTGAATTTTTACCATAATATGAATCATATACGTCATTCATGTATTATGATCGTAACACTTTCACCTCATAATTTTTTTCTACCCATGTTTTATTAATTTTTTTATGAGTTCTTAAAATGATTTAGTATTAGAATTACTATTCTAGACAATAAATTATACACTTCACTAAAAATAATATATTTTCATTTTATTGGTCAATAATGTTTTTTATAAAAAATGGAACATATTTTCATTGATAATTCAGACCAACCTATGAATATAGTTAAATAAAAATTAATGTAATCATATATATATATATATGATATAAAATGTATCTAGAATAATAATATTTCTATGACATAACAGAAACCCCTCATTATTCTAATAAGAGGTGTAAGACACCAAATGCCTATTTAGTTCAAGAATATGACCTGCTATATATATAAAAGAGACTCAAAATATAATTTAGTTCAAGACATATATAAATAATATTAGTATGTTATTATAATCCAAAAAAAAAATCAAATTCTCATTACAATATAAGAAAAATGATTTTATGAATCAATCGTAATTAATTTTTAATAATTCATATATATCATGTAAGAAATTTAATATATAATAGAATAATTAAATAAAATATACATGAAATAGAAATTATTCACACTCTAAATAAATATCCATAAATATTCCACTAAATAGAACTGAAATTTAAAAACATTATTAAATATAAGAAATACATATGAAAATTACTCTAAATAAATTACTAATGCATTAAATAACACAATACAATAATTCAAATACATAGAAATTATAAAAAACAAAAAAAAATAATACCATTTTATATTTTTTATTGAAAATAGTAAACACATTTTTTTATTTCAAAGAATATAGGTCCATCAATATGGTTCAATTCTAATTCAAAAAGTGTTTATTGTGATATAGTCCATAAATATTTATAGGATATTCTGGACAATATTATGATATTAGTATAGTCAAATTAATTTCCAAAGAGTATAGGGTCTCTCATGATGGAGTTCCATCTTGTGGGTGGTTTTCTATTTATGGACATGTAGCAGGGGGGCATGAAAATTATTCAAGTAATAATCAGTTAATAATGGAAAATGATTCCTTGCATTCCAAAAAAATATTTTGGAATATGATATTATTTAGTGAACTATTAACCACATCACATGTATCATACATATCACCACATCAAACTCATATTGAATCTCATAGTGTTCTTGACATGACTACACTTTCTCCACACACCATTCATGACACTAAACCACATTATATCCTCATGTTGATTCTCAATGAGGTTATATAAATTGAGGACTGGTGTTATATTTTCCAACTCTCACATTGAAATGATCATTATATAATTATATTAAATATCATTCCTATATCGGTCATGTTATAAAATTAAACATATTTTCGCATGTGGTATAGTTGTATCGTTTATAATATTATCATATAACTTGTGAATAAACATTAAAAAAGTATATATAATATTTTTTATTTAATAGTGATCAATAAAATGGATAAATTGATTAAAATGGAAATGATATAAATGATGGAAATTTGGAGATCATACAATGATAGTATATGAATTAGGATATACAAACAATTATGAAACTACAAATAACATAATCATACAATGAAAGAGTGAATTTTCAAAAAAATAGAAAATACATGTAACTTTCAAAAGTGGACACTGTCGAATTCTCTAATTCGGTATGTCTATATTATGATCATATGAGAGAAAAGAATTATATACTTTTCAAAAAATATTATCTAGTAATATAAGGATACACAAATGAATTGTATCAAATCTTTATCGCAATTATTATTTTTTCATATTAACTAAATATAATGAAAAATTATATTTTTTGAATGAATTTTTATAAATAATTCCAATTATTAATGAAAAATATAATCATTAATGTTATCGTAATAAAAAAATAAAAATATTGGAACTCCCTTTAATGTGGTGAGATCATAATATGTACATTATGAGATGAGAATATTGAATAAAATAGATTCTATAAAATTACTCCCTTGATATATATCTGATTGATGTTTAAATTATAATAATTTAATGGATTAATGAAATCTGGCTAATAAAATATAAGAATAATGAATTAGTAGTTTTTTTATGATGCATTCAAACTAGTGTTCCATAAAATAAAACAAGGATACATTGGTATTAATTTAGCATTTGAATCATGTATATTTATGCATTTAATTGAGAAAAAATAAAAATAAGTACCCATTAGATGTATAATAATTATGTAAAATGACTAATAATGATTCAATAGAAAACTATAATTTTTAAACGTGTCTATTACATAATTTAAATGATATAAAATAATAATTATATATTCATGGATGTAAAGGTTCAGTATCATTGAAAAATAATGAAAATAAATCACATTTAGATAATAATGAATAATTAGTATAAACCCCTTCTATTTTTTCATATAAAATTCTTCACATTAACTTTATTAAAATTAGCCACCTAGAGATATAAATCATTGAAAGGTCTATGGTAATATCCCAGTAATGTGCGGATAATGTGACTATAATCAATATTAAATTGGTGAGAATGATAAGAATCATCATATCATAACCATATTGTGATGAACCAGACTCTCTTGGTTCTTCCCTTTGCCAAAATATTGGTCCTAAAGGAGTGGCGTCTCGGACAGACAGTTTGGTGAGACCAATCGGTGAGACCGATCGGCGTCACCTGGCCTTGTCAAGTTGTTTCCAGTAGCGCTCATTTGTGAAAATAGGGTTTTTAAACCATATTCTAACTTGATTAAGCATGTTTTAACGACCTGTAACGTGCATAAGAGTTTTAATTAAATACATAATCAATTCATGAGTCGACTTAAACTAACTGGCCCTTTTTTTAATGATGATTGGAGTCGTGTGGTCAACCCACGACCCTCGCACCTTATGCGGTTTCGCGTTTTCAACCCAACTGTCCTAGGCTCTTATAAACCACCGGTTAGCTGTGGTTTATCTTTTCCTGGATCATGGCTTTTCACAAACAGCTTCTGGTGTATCGGGCATGTCGTATCGTTATCCGTATTGTTTCGCACTCGGCCTAATCATCGATCTTTGATCAAACAAGTAGGGAATTTCTCCTTTGCCCCTCTCTTTTGTGTATCATGCGGGGTGGGTGTGCTTTTGATTCTGTAGAATTGGATAAACCAGACCAAATTAAATATAATGAATGAATTCTGTAAAGGAAGAGGGGGTGTGATCGTTGCTGTTGTTATGTTATGACCATCTTGCTGAGTTGTGCTGGCTTATGCGTTCTGAAAATCGAGTCCATTGGTGGTCATTGTTTGTGCACTACTGAACCCCTGCTGATGTTTTAAATAGTTTGATGTGGTTTTAAAATGCTGCTGTGAAAAGTAATTGATTAATCACGTATATCCGGCCAAATAGATTGAGGCACCATGATCTTTCCTTCTATGATAACCCCTGGATAAAATACACAAAAGTTTAAATCATGGAGTGTGTTAATTCTATTAAATATGAAAATACCAGCATGACCCTGACTTGTGTTGATGGTGGTAGTTGGTTGTTTGCTTTTCGGGCCGATTGATGGAAATGTGGGAGGGGATGGGATCCCTTGTCTTGTACTCTTGGTGGTTGTGTGAGATTGGGGATGGGATCCCCTGTTGGTGAAAACTAGGTGGTTGTGAGTTTTAAGGCCCGGTGGTTACTTGTTTACATCACAAATTGGGGTGGGACCCTCTGTTTTTGAGAACCGAGTGTGGGCGTTATGGTTGATGTTTGATTGTTTACTTTTCTGGACTTGTGCCTATGCTTACTAGTTGCCCAGTAGTGCTTAAACATAAACTTTATTACTGATCATGAAACAAGAATGGGACAATGGGTTTTGTTGGCGAGAGTCGTGGCTTGTGACTCGGATATAGTGGTGTTGTGTTCCGTAGGCCGACTAGAAAAACCTAGATTTTGTGTGAGGGCTTTTTACCTATACTTATACTTGTAGTTTTCTGTTTCTTATTCAAACCCCACCGAAGTTGAGCACTTAGTGCCGAACACCCCCATTTCACGGGGGAGGGTGTTTTTCCCAACACTATTCTTGGTGGCTAGTTATTAGCTCCTTTTCTGCTCCCTTTCCCGGATAGCCCAAGTAACTTCGGGCAGGCTGTGATGGCTTGGGGTCCATTATTATCCCATGATCCTTCGGGCTGGGTAGTGTGGTGGTTGGCCAGGTGTGTGCAGCAGGTGGTTTCCCATGTGTCTTTGGGCGTGGCAGTGGATCTTCTATCCCTGATGTCTTCGGGCTTGGTGGTGGTTGTTCTGGCCTAGGTGTTTGCAGGCGTGGTTACGTGTGGTTGTGGCCCAGGTGTGTGCGGGCGGGATTTCGTCAGTGGGACTGCGTGTTATTGTGGCCCAGGTGTGTGCGGGTGGGATTTCGGCAGTGGGACTACGTGTGGTTGTGGCCCGGGTGTGTGCGGGCGGGTGTGGCAGTGGGACTGCGGTGAGAATGGCGGGATTGGTCCGATGCGTAGGATGTCTCAATAACCAGTGGGAAAGTGGCGTGGGGTACCCAACCATCGATGTGCTCTGATTATATATATTACTTGACTTACGTTATTTGGGGAGTGTGCCTTGGTGAGGCCTACGGGGGATAATTTACCTTGATAGGTATTTGGTTTACTCTTTTTCTCACGGGACTTTAGTATGTTCCCCCACTTGTGCATGAGAGTCTTTGGTTTTCCCTACTAAGCGTACTTGTGTGATAACCCTACATATATAAATTGCATTCAGGTTTCCAGGGGGACTTCGGGGATCACGCGGGACTATACTAGCTCTAACCCTCAGGGCAGTTGCAGTTGATGTTTTTCTTTCTTTGGTACTTGCCTTTATAGTCACCTTCTGTACTTTGTGGCTTTTACATTTAAAACATGCATGTGGGAATGGCTTACTTTTGGTTTTACTATTCTTTTACCTTGGTGTTGTTGGGTTTCATTATCATATCTCGCAATCCTATAAAACAAAAAGGGGTAATGCTTTCCATTTGTGATAAATTTCTATACCCTTGGTGCTAGTCGCCACTCTGGGACCTATTGAAAGTGGGTCTCAGGGGTCATTATATCTCCTTCAACATAAAGAAGGAATGGCCTGGTGATCTGCTGAACCTTCCCTCCATTTGGTGAAGGTGGGTCGTGACACATATAATCATCGTCTTAGTCATCATTGATGTATATAATACATTTTGGTATTTTTGTAATGCATAAAAATGAAACATCACTTTATAGTGATCAAATAAGACACACAGTTTTGAACGAAGCTAGAATCATGTTTACCCATAAAATATGCTTATATTTATAAAAAAATTCTTGTAATCAAATAAAGAAACATATTCATGAGTAATACACATTAAATCATGAAATACATCACATTATCCATTTTATTAAAATACTTTATATTTCATGGACTACCCATCACAACATTATATTTAGAAATCATTCATTCCACATAGAATGTAGAACAATCATATTCATGAACTAAACCATATAATAGAATATGTTTAATAAAAAATTCATAAGGAATAATTTAATAAACCAAAAAATAAGTTAAATAAATCATCAAGTGTAAAACATGTTAAATATAAAAATCATTATTATTGAGTGAAGAAAAAAGAAATCAATATTAGTAAATGATGTGTTTGGAATGAAAAATTATTTTTATAAAATCATCTTATTTAGAATATATATAATGGTGGTAGCATATATATAGTAGAATGAAAAGGTAATATTATTGAGAAAATATCTAAAAACCTTACTATAATATCCATAATTAAATATGAATTGAAATAATTATAACAGAATGAATGAGTATTGGATTCGATAATCCCTATATCTAAAAGCACACATAATTTCCATGCATTCCCACAATTTTTATATAATAATTATTTATATTAAATCATTGACCTATAATTGATTTATTTTTATTTCTAAAATAATTTATAAATTATATTCATTTGATTAGATTTCATAATTTCGTTAGATATTGGGATGAAATTATGATATCGTGTTTCCATAACTTTATTTTAATTTACTTCAATTTCTTTATTTTTATCAATGTAATTTATGTATTAGTATAATTAATAGCATAATAATAATTTTTTATATATAATATATAATTAAATTTTATCATAAATAAATAACAATAATCATCGCTACATATTGTGATTAGAAAATAATTGGGAACGTCTTTGTCGGACGTAATCTAAATGTTGAAGTGAACATTATCCAAATATGAATGAAATGGTGTCTAAAATATATATACATAAAAAATATAATTTCCACAATATGTAAAAATGAAAAAGATTAATTGGCCTATCTACCTAAAAAATATAATATTTTTTAATATAAATTAATAAAAATAAGAGATGAAGAGGATGATAGAGGAAGATTTTTTTTTAAAAAATTCATTATTTCTTAGTGTGGGTTCACATATAATTAACTAATAATCTTTTATGTATAGACATATATCACTCTATGAAATACTTATGTTTAATATGGAATTTTGAGAGATAATATTGTTAATTTAGTATTTTTTAATTAAATTCTCGAGTGGTTATAAATATGGTGTGAGATGTGTTATTTAAACCCATTGAGTGGGTAATTTTTAGAATAAACAATTTAATAAAATAATATATCAAACTAAAAACAATAATTTTAAAATTTTGGAAATATGCATCATGTAAATATATAGTACAATGGTTTTAGGAAATTATAGGCATATATAATTTCAAATAACATTTTTCCTTAATAAATGAATGCGAACAAAATAAAAATTATTCTTTTAGGGGATCAATTATTATTTTTATGTTCTGAAATATTATTAGTAGTGTTGGAAATTCTTTTCATTCCATATTAATGCACCATTTATGAAATTAAATATAGCTTTTTAGAAACTCATGTTATATTAATTATAATTTCCTTATTACATCATAAAATGATTAAATTTTAGATACCTTGGATACATAAAAATTTTAATTCCTTTTCTTCACTATAAAATTTATATATTTAATAAAAGCTCCAATATATTATAATCAGAATATTTTGAGAGGATTATTTTAAAAATTATATTCATTTTAACAATAAAATTTTAAAACATACATAATTTTAATTATTAATATAAATAAAATAATCTCTAAAAAATTATATATATTTTAGAATATTAAAAAATGTTTATATTTTATTTCAATTTTTTAATAATTATATATACTTTTGTAATACTATTATTTATATTTAATTAAATTAATATTGTAAAACATTATTTATGTCATATTTGATTATTTTGAGATAAATTTTTTATTCTAATGATTTTATTACTATTTTTAATGGTTACGTTACTAATCACAACATCCATGTTAGTATTCAATGGCCACATACCAAATTCAATAGAATAATTTCTATACCAATGGTCACATTAAACTAAATTAATACCTATGCATTCTTTCATTCATTATTGGAATCAATCACTCTCAAGGATTTATATTTCTATTCTGGATAATATTGATGGATTAGTTAATATTTTGTTTATCTTTTATGTTTTCTTAATGGGATAGAATATTGAAATAGATTATTTTGATCAATATTTTCCAATTGTTGTTTTCATATATTAAATTTTTGGTCCATTTTTAAAACACATCATTTAAATGTGTTTAGTATTTGACTAATGCAATGATTTTCATGAAGGAACTAATGATCTGTTAGTTTCCATATGTGTTCTATGTATATAATATTGTATAATATAATATAATACACAAATATTTATATATAAAAAATTATTTATAAGCTCTCTGTTGTTAGATTTTCTATAGAAATAAATTTACCCCAAAATTTCAGCTCATTTTCTTGGTATATAACATGTGATTATAAATTTATAACATTTTTTACCCTAAATAACATATTTATTATTCATAAATATTGTAGCACAAACTAAAATTTACATGGTTTGTTTTATTATTAAAAAAAATTCTCAATTTGGCCCAAGATCTTATTTGAATTCTCCTCATAAGAGAGTACATTATACAATTATACAAAATGTTGATTCAACTAATCTGATGGATCAATTATGTAATCATTTGTAGATATATGTTTAACACATGATTATCAATAGATATATTATTTTCATCTGAATGTTGATAGGAAAATAATCATACATGATCAAGGATTTGAAATGGTCTAAAATACCTAGCGTTATGCTTCATATTCATTCAAAACTACATTACACTCTTCTATAATGATATTAGAATGATGTAATTATATTTAAAAAATATTCACCTACATATGAGGTTTTTTACTTATATATTCTACTGAATATGATCATATATATATGTTATATGAATGATTGATCTTTCATCATCATATATTTTAGAAGACAATTACCAATAATATTTTATTTTGAAACTTCAACCAAATAAGTAAATATCTACGTCACTACCCATAATGAGATTTATACGATACCACTAGAAATCATGTATTGTAGATTTTTTTTAATTAGAAATCATACAATTGTTGATCGTGATCACATCCTCCATTGAATTCTAATGACCTGGAAATCGGTATGTCAGAAATTGTCTATCCAGTATTATTTGGTTGGACATCATTGTTTATGTAATATACCATACTAAAATCATGGTCTGTATTAAATTAATATTGGATAATTATCTATATTTTATATATAATCATTGGATCATGATCAAATAAAATTCAAAATGGAAACCATTTATCCAAACAACTTTCTTTCTAAAACTCATGGAAGGTTATTCTCATTTGAAATATTCCTAAAAAGATATCAAGTGGGAAGTCATGGTGATGCTATACAGCATAACAAATATCTCATTATTTTTGTTGGATTTCATTAAATTATCATTGATATTGAACATAGTGACAATATATTTTTCCCATGTTGGTATAAGAATTTTTTTCATCATATATTTGCTGTTAAATTTGTCTTTATTATCATTTTAGAATTACCAATTATTGTAAGAAAGACATTGCAATATATTTGATCATTTATTTCACCAATATTTATATTGAAAATCATGAATCTTCATGGAACATTTAGGATTGTTGGAGAATGTATATCTATACACATGATTCAATTCCACATATGTTATATGATTTGAAAAAGGCACACAATTCAATTTCAAAATCTAATTATTCCATCATCCTCAATGTGGTAATAATATTTTTGATCATTAACCATATTCTGAATCTCATGATCATCCATTTGTGCCTATTTGATATTCTCTTGCATAAATGTTTGTGAAATCATTTATGAATGTAGATTAATTTCCAATTATTTTTATTTCTCAATACATATATTATACATACATGATGATATTATATTTCTCTATCAACATAATAGACATTGAAGAATGTTCTTTTCTTCTAATAGAATAATTGACCATATATTATATGGTACTGAATAAACTAATCATAGTTCTTAACTAGATCTAGTCATCTTCTTTGACATATGTTTTGGTCCTTCTGGGTGATTATACACTATAGAATATTTTAACCATTATACATTACTTAATTATCACTATACAAATAGTTACATGAATTCCTCATTGAGTGGATCACATATCATAAAACTTGATGATGTGCATGGTTGTTTTTCTAATGGAATTGTTGGATCCTTATTGAATGTATGTTGATTTTTAGACTATGGAGTGATGTGAGATGAATAGTATAATGAATGGAATGGAAATATGTTTTATTACCTGATATACACATACTTTTGAAATTATATTATTAGATTAATAAGAACCTGGATAAGAAGATCAAACACATTTTATAATAAGAATGTCCATCATATTCATTGGTCATTTCTAGATATAGTGGATATGATTTCTAATTATTGATGTTTTTAGACACATATAGTGTCCATGATTTTTTTGATCAAATATTATATATTTTATTAGATATATAATATCTAGAAAATCATTTGAAAAAAATGAATATTATTTTCTATAATAAATGGTTTCATGATCATAATGTGTCTGAAAACATATGAACCATTAGTTTTCAATGCAAGTGGAGAAAATGTTTCAGAAGTCATATGATGATATACTAATATAAATTTTGATAAAATCATTGATAAACCATGATACATGTTGTATTTTGTGAATGACATATGAAATGATAACTTTGGAATTTATATGTTACAGAATTTTTCTCAACAAATATCATCTATTTTTAGATTTTATAGAAGTATATGATGGTTGATGTATATATATTGAATGTGAAAAAGTTATATTTATTGATGAAGTGGTGTTCAGCGGATCCATTGGACTAACTAATCCCTTGAATTGGATGATAGGTAAGTTTAAATATATTACATTGAAATTCCATTACTCAATATGTTTCATAAAAAATATATGTTGTAGATATTGGTTCAATGGATAAGGTGAGCCATTTATTAAATAAATTTTTTAAGTAGATATATCCAAATGTGGATTCAAATGATAATAAATCTGATATATAATTATATATATGGTTGAATATTGTTATTGAATGATATAATGATTTAATGATAATCATAACAATTTTTCTGATGCGCTTCAGTGACCTATTACTCATATGATGTAATACAATGTAGTCAACCATTTTCACATGATCAGCCGCATCAGAGTGATGTATCAAGATAAATTTTTATCAATTGGGTCAACCCTCATATTACATCTATTGACATCAATCTATCAAATTTACAATTTATATCGATACATAAGATGTATATTGACATAAATATGTCATATGATGCCAGATTTGATCGAACAATTTAATAGTTATGAGAATATTATGAACAATTTCAATTTTTGGTCAAAATAGTAAATCATAATGTTGTTTTTACTTGGATACAATTGAAGGGTTTTGATATATTTAGTTATATTATTTTGGTTATAGAAATATATATCTATTTTCATTGGTGTAATTTTATTTGTATGTCTTTTTTTAATGGTTTCAATTAGAGTGAAAAATAATATGATCTCTGAAGCCATTCCAAAATAATAAGAATTTAGTGAGTTGAGGAAGAATCTCAACATGGAATGTACACCCAAACATGGGGGATTTTTGGGAGACTTCCTGAGGTCATATAGGGACGTGGTAAATCATTCTATGGTTAGATAAATCTATGAATTCATTTGTGGGATGTTATCCCCATGTCGAAAGATCTACTTCTCTTGTCATAATACCCATATCCAATGATCATAATTATAAACCACACTATATGACCATTAAAATTTTATTCATACCATATAAGGTAATTCTAATTTCAACATATCAGATACTCTTAGTACATATTCCTTTTTGTATTTCTAATGATCAACATGGCTTGGTGAAGGGAATGATGATCCCTGGTGCCATTGCGATGACTTCAGAAGTGGTAAAAAACATCAAAAATATGTTACTTGGATCAAATATGATTTGTAATATTGAAATGTAGATGTCCTAAGATTTTATATAATAGAACATAAAAATTATGTTTTTAATCATGATCGACTTCTCCACATGGTTTACTACCCCATCATTAGTTTCATTATTATTTTTGGATAAGAATAGTCTTTTTTGTAATGATAAAAGTTATTTTTTAAGAAACACATTGAATCAGAAAGGGCCTTCCTGTCTCCCCAGCAATATTTATGTTGTCTAATGATTTTCCAAGTATGAAAATGAAGTATAAAATCTCCATCATCACATTTATTCCTTGTCTTAACAAGGATATTACCAAAATAATTTCTCTCATTATGTAGGGAAATGATTCAATAAATTTCATGAATGAATGAAATAGTTATGTAAAAGGTATGAATGAGTTTTTTAAAAGCTATTGAAAATGGAGTGGTCATGTCATCATTCTATCAACGACCAGAATGTAAATTAATTAATGATCCATAGATAGGAGACTTAATTCACTAACTAATATTAACAGAATATAATGATGATTCATCATTAATAACAACATGGGGGCTCCTATATCCCTAATCTTGAAATTTATGAATAATTTTCATAAAAATGTGGATAAGATCACAGGTCATGAGGATAATTGGAAGAAAATGTATGTACAATTCAGGGGGAGGAATGCTATGGTCAACAATGTTCTCACATCAATTTGGATCCATGATCTATCATAAATTATTATCCTAGAATTAGTAATTTCAAATGTAGAAAATATGATCGATTCAATTATTTGGGATAAAATTTCTAAGGGAAATCACTAGTATGATTCATGTAGGATATTGGAATTAACCATATAAGGTAGAGGTAATAATTTGAATAATAAGAAGGAATCCTTGAATTGAATTAACAGTAATCATTCATGAATTATTGTTAAGGGATGCACACATTAGGCCTGAGTAATGGGTGTATATGGTCAAGGGAGAGGGATACCGTGGGAAAGTCCAAATGGACTATGAATAATCCAGACTTTCTGAATATAATGGGTTTATCCCATTAGAATATTAGTAGGGGTGTTATATCCATCTATCACAAAAATTGGGCAGGCATTATACCTAGATTCATAGGATGCCCTGCAAATAAAATTACCTTCAGGAAAGTGAGTATGCACCCCATTTTCAACAATATAATCATTAAATGTTACTATTTTGACATATTTATCTCATTTAAAATAAACTATTACGTAGATAAGCGAATATTTTTGGGTATATCTCCGACTTTTTTTGGGTAAATGAGTACCAGTAATGGAAGTCCTCCTTTATCCACCATGAACCTCGGTACTATCTTATCATGTCAAAATAGCATCTATAAATATATAATTTTCTATTTTAGAGGATAGGGATATGATCTGTACCCAATAATGAAAACATTAAAACACTCAGCCTCATATTGGTTTGTTTTTGTGCATGAATTAATGAGTAGTTGTGGGAAATCCATGAAATGTTTTTTTTCTTGGTGTCTGGGAATTTAACATATAGAAATATTTTATAGATTTCATGGGTATTAATGAAAATAGTAGTTTGGTTGTTCTCTTCATCAGAATATTATTTTAGGGTGTGGGTTTTTTGGGTCCTGAAAAGAAAGAGATGATTTTTGAGGGATAGATGTTGGAGTTTATTGTAATCATTGAATAATTCCTAGTATGATGATCCGTTTTCTTGGGTGAGACTCTGTTAATTTGAAAAAAAAATATCAATTTTGTAATAATAAGGCTAGTGATGAAATGGAATAAAGATCCATACCTTAGAAATATTCAATAAATATAATTTTCCAGTCAATTGCCTCACAATCTTCCTCATAGATGTTGTATTCAAAGATAATCAAAATGCATAGGAGTAAAACTCAACATTGATGGATTGGGATCCATAGGTCCCATGAATGGAGGTCTAGTTTTACATTATTCAAAGGGTAATTTAATATTCTCTAATTTAATGGTTTTAGTTCTGGTGATTCTCATAATATTGAATCCATGGGGATGATCACTAGTCATAGTATATGTATACAACGAAATGTATGTTTGAATATAATAGTGACTGATTATAAAATTATTTGTAACTATATGGAAAACACTCATGATTATCCACGATCCATTTTTTATATAGCCATAAGGTGCAAGGATAGATTGTGAAATCAATATGACATTCTACATAATTCGTTCAAAGTAAATAAGTTGTTATAACTTCTTTCTACCTTAACAAATCATGAGGACAAAATCACATCCTATAATGATGAGAGGAATCTTACATCTCGAGGTGGTGAATCTGATTAGAGGAAATTCCCTTGGACTTATTCAAATTAGACCACCATAAATGGGTAGTTTTTGTTTCTTATTTACTATTCATTCTTGACATTATTCCATATAATTTTTTTCATACTATTAAATAATTGATAACAATGATAGAACACAAAATAATCATGGAAAATTGTATCATACTGAAGAAGTGTTTTTTTATTTAAAAAATGATGTAGTCATATGATTATTCAAGAATTAATTGATAATAATATAGAAGAGTTTATAAAATATAAAGTCATCAAAATTATGTTGAATTTAATGTAAGATATATGTTTGAATAAATTTTATGATCATGTAAAGTATAATTTGTTTCATAAAATTTTCACACATGAGGAACCTATAAAAAGATGTGAAATTGAAACTGAATTTGACAAAATTAACAAGAAGAAAAGCGATATAGAGTTTTATTGTTTCTTGCATTGAATTTTTATAGGAATGTTTCCAAATATAGTTTAATTTAGCATCATTTTTGTAATGAAATATGATATGGATATGTTTTTCAATGTCATACAGTGCAATTGGATAGACAATTCAAGGATAATAATGATGTTGATAAGAATATTTTTTATATCATTTTATCTTATTTTGGACAGAATAATATCACTAAAAAATGATTAAGTGAATAGAAAAAGAATTATTATTAATTATATAGAAGTTTTTCCTTCCTAATGTTGTCTACAAATGTGATGAATTTTTTTAGGTATTTAAAAAGTTGAAGATGTCAGCGAAAAATAGTGACATTTTTGTAACCCAGTTGTCAAGGTTAATAAAAATATTACAATTATTTATTAACATCATTAATTCAAGAATAGTCATTTGAAATGTAGTATTGAACATTGTGTGATACATGTGTAGAAATATTTCAAATCTTTTTAAATCTATATAAATTTATTACTTTCTAAATGATTGAGTCTTATAGGATTAATTTTAAATCATTCCACTATATTTCTACAAACAATAGTGGTGTACCTTGTAAATACATGAGTAAATGTGTATGTTTGAATGGCTTATTTCTCAACAGTGCTATAAATATTTAACATGAGTTGATAGTTGTTATTAAATTAATAAAACATAATAGAAAATATTATTAGTATGTAACACCCTCTCCCTCTATGTGATTAAATTAATCTTTGTTAGCTGATTTTATGTGGTATAAGTAAAGCTTACCTTATTTTACACATCCACTTATTTTTTAAGTGAATTCATAATATAATTTTTTAATTTTATTAATAGTATTGAGGATTCAAGATTCGATAGAAATAACTGTCATATCTGTAATGACATAATAATTCTATAACTTATGCCTATTGAGTATATTTTTGGAATTTTTTGCAGATTAATATTCTACCCTTGTTGAAAATATCTCTCTTATATTTGTATATATGGATAATATGGATAATTTTTTAAGGTGTAAAAAATTTAAAACATCTTCAATTTAATAATTTATATTACATATAATGAAATATGTTGTATCTACCAATTATAACTATGATAGTTGAATCTATATAACAAGGAAATATTAAGCTGAATAAGGAAAATAAAAAATATATGAACAATTAAGTATAAAGATATCAAAATGCATTAGTTTGTAATTTATGATTTATTCTTTATGAGGGTGAATGTTATTGTAGGAACAATAGGATTTCGTTTTGAGAATAATAAATATTTTACTATATTTGAAAATATCATACAAATTGTTCATGATGATTGTGATGTAAATGTGTCTTCTTTAGAGGATTAATATCCTTAAACTCAGTCATTGGATGAACATAAATGTACTCATTAAATCTTAATTTTGAAAATATAATATCTAGAAACTAAATATATAGATTTATTTTCAAATTCACTTTAATTATTTAATTCAATAGAAAACCATTTAACTAATAAAAGATGATAAACATAGTGACAATAAGAAAAAAGGTTAATAATAATTTTAAAAAATGATATTGGTTATTTTTCAAAAATGTTTAATGTGGTAAAGGAAATTAAATTACAAAGATAACACTATTTTTTAATGTGGAGCTATTGTGATTGTGTTGTGGGTGTTTCTAATTGAAAATTAATGATATAGATTTTGATGATTATGAAATAAAGTAATTACTATCTTGTAAGAAACATACTGAAAATTCTAAATCCTCTTCCATGGAAAAAGACAATGTGTATACCAAATTAAAAATAATTTTTTTTTTCTATGTTGAAGAATATGAAACAATTAAGTTGAATTGGAAAAAGTCAGAAATTTATTTGAGAAAACATATTCACTTCAAAATGTAATTGTTAAATTTTTTATGTAGTTGTTCTATAACAGATGTGATGGAGTTTATACTTCAACTAAATATAATATAGAAATAATATATCACACTGATAATGCGACATTAAATTGAAAATAATAATATGAATATTTAGTGTTCAATATTAGGTATTTAATATTCAATTGAATAAGAAAATGTGAATTTTTTAGAAGACATAGACTACTTGTTGAAATATATGAAAAAATAAAATAATAGATTGAATTCCTTGAAGTTAAGATCAAATATATGACGATGTGTTATAACATGTTCAAAAATGATTCGTATAGTTTAGTTGGGTGTTACAAGATTCTAAAACACAATTGATGATGCTTGAAAATTTTATTGAATGTGTTAACATAAAATGGATGACATAGTTTATCATCAATATTTTATGTTTTCTAATATGTTCCCTGAAATAGGAATGATGACAATGTTGTGTCTATTTTCAAACTAAAAAATATTATAATTTAAATTCTTATAAAATTTAAGTGTACAAAAAATATCTTTAAATAACTTATTATTATATAAAATTTGGAATTATTTATAAATTTTAGAAGTAGATTTGGGTTGATAACAAAATGTTTGGGGGGGAAACATTTATAGTGTGGAAGATTTTAATTTTTTTAAAATTACTTTTAAAACAATTGATTTTTTAGAAGTTATAGTTGAAATTATTCTCTATATACATAATTCATGTATTGTGGTGGATATAGATATACAACAAATATACATTTGTTAAATAAAGAAACTATAATTATCACATGTGACATTTAAATAAAAGTTCAAGGGGGAGGAAATGCTCTTAGACGATGAATTCTATGAAAGTTGTACTAGAATTTTAAAATATATTCAAACCTATGTAAACTATTTATTAATGATGTGAATCACATAATCATATTTATTAAGGGATTAATGTTTTTCTACCAATGAAAAAATGTTTAAAACTATTCTAAAAAATTATATTTGAATAAATATAAAGGGAATTAAAAAATCTCTTACTTTTGAAACATAACCAACATATAAAAAAGTAACTGAGCAAGTATTTTGGAAAGTGGGTGCTTCTAAAATATTATTAGATATTTAAATAAATTGAATAATTTAATTTAATCTAAAAAGAGAATATTTTTTTGGAAATCAGGAATCTATCATAATTAATTGTGATCACTATGCTAATATTATGGAATTGTACAGTAAATAGATGATGTTTTTTGTTGATGTAATGTAAAATAATTTCTTGAGGGTTTGAAGACTTTATGATAAGGGATATAATGTTTTTTAGGATATATGTTTTCGTGTGAAAAGTGTTATAGATTCAATTGTTTTTTAATTATTCTAATTAATAGGGAAACTAATTTCATGATGGTGACGTTCAAAATTATTATTATCAATGAATTGTAGAATAAAATAAATTGTGGGAAATATTGTTTGGATATATGTATCTATGAAATATTTAAATGCTTCCAATGTAAGATATTTTTTGTCATATTTTTAAAAATACATGAAGAAGAGATGAAATTTGTTAAATTTATTAAAAATGGACGATTAAAAACACATTACATAAGATGGATTATATTTTTTCAAATAAATCTACAGATTTGATTTATTTTATTATTCGAAACATAGGGATTAACAATATAATTTTGATGATAAGTACAAAATTTTCGTCATTGATTTTTTTTCATGAATTACTTGTATTATTTAAATGTGTCATAAAATATAATCTCTAAAAATATATAATAATATCAAGATAATATGTAAAAAGCGATTGTAGGTATTATATAAATATGTTTTAAACTGATAATGGAAGTGAGTACATGTTGGAAGTGTTCAGATGTTATCATGAAAATCACAGAATTTATTATGAGGTCATTTCACCATAACTTCCATATAAAAATTGTGTTTCTAAGTGGAAGAAATTTTTTTTGTAGAGAGGGGGAGTATAATTTTAATTGAACATATCCTATAAAACTACTTATAATGGAATTAATTGAGCACACCTTTTTATACTCAGAATCATTTTTTCTGCCCCATATGGACTGATATGACTTTTTATGAAATGTTCTTTAATAAAACCTCAAATTTAAATGGATAAATAGTTATTGTGATTCAATTCATCCAAGATGTCAATATTATAAATCGTTGTATTTTTGATCAAATAGGGGAATATATAATCATTCACTCCTATGATCTAGATAGTAGAATATATAGATGTGTTAATAAAGATACATGAATAAAAATTCATTATGTGGATTTTGAATTAATGTATAAAAAATTCATGTTTTACAAACACATAAATATTCAGATGATGATGGAGATGAATTAGTTGTTGATGATAATTCCAATAGTGGTAATCCAATGAAAGAAGAATAATCAAAATCATCCATTTATTTTATATAAGATGCTTGAAAAATATTATCCCACGTTAATGGTACATGTGTTTGTTCAAAATATTATTATTGATAAAAACATCATTTTCAAATAATACAAATTATAATAGTAGTTTGACATAATTAATTATATTAAAATGTTGAGAAAAATGATTTTATTGAGGATATTGAGAATTATTAACATATTTATTCATTCAATAAGTGTTTGAACAATATTGAAATGAATTATTCATTAGAAATTATATCCAATATAAATGATACAAATTTATTTTTACAATGTGGGAGTCCAGTTACTAGAAATTTGATGATGGTGAGGTTATATGATAAAATGGATGATTGTTTGTTAAAGGTTAATCATAAATTTGTGTAATTTATTTTGATGATACATTATCTCTAATTTAATTTATATAATCAGTTACAATCAATTACTCAAATTCCTCCAAATGAAATTATAAAACATTTTAGACACGGGATATGTCATGTTTTCAAATTGGACAAAATAATGAATACATATATATTTAACAGCATTGAACCTATTTTTTGGAAAATATTATTGTTATTTTCACATGTTAAAAAAAATATTAATTATTGAAATCCTCCATCAATATCATGATATCCCAAATGAGATACATGTGTAATGAAGATGAATCTAATAAAAGGATAAGGATATTTTAATCTATACAAAAAATAATATTTGGAGGTTTTCAAATTGTGAATGTGTATGTTGATGATATAATCAAGGTTTTTAATGATTACTGAACATGTGAAAGGGTATATAATGAAATAAAGATAATTTTGGAAATTTAAATTCCTAGTGATATGAACTATAATCATGAAATAAAAATATCATAAAATAATAAAATCTATTTTAATTTTCATGAAATTGACAGTGAGGAAAAAATCATGTAGTTTGGATCTAAGAATTAAAAAATTATTTTCACACTAATTTTGTTTAAAAACAAGTATTATAATGATGGAAAATGAATCAATGTGTTTTATAATGATTTGAGTAAGTATATTTGTGGTTTTATATAACAAACTACATCATGAATAGACACTATATATGTTGTTAATTTATGTGGAAGGTTAATGAGTGCCCTAATGTAATCACTTTTAGTTATTTGAAAACATATTAAAAAATACATCATAGGAAAAATAAATTTATACTTCAGATATGATAGATTAAGAAGAATTTATTTATAATGAATAATGAATCTAATTTGTCATTTAGTGTAGATAAAAGTATATCCAAATATATTATATATTTTTCTAGGAAAATGTTGTTATTTTTGGAAAAATAAATATTTTATTTTTTTACACCTAACAAGGTTTAAGCAGAATACATTTCTGATACTCAATAAACATGAAAACATATGTGGTTGAAGAATCAATCAGGAATATTTCCAATTAACATCATGTAACCATTATCATGTGTTTTTATAATTATTGTGATGTAAATCACAATAAAAATACTCTAATAATGTCTCTATTATAATATATTAACATAAAATACCACTTAATTAATGAGAAATTATAGATAATTGAACCCAACCATGATTATGTTACTAAAAGGAACATGTTTATGACATATTTAAATAATATTTAACAAAGGAATAATTTCTTAAAATGAGTATCAACAAGTGATTCAAACCACATTATCTCTAAACTTATAATATGTGTTATTGTACCCTCTCTTATCATGTATTTTTATAGTCTATCCAAGTAAGAGAAAAAACTATATTTCATAATTATATCTATTGGAATATGATAGACCTTATAAAGAATCATGTATTTATAAATCATTTTTAAAAGTGGTATAATTTTATCTCAACAGGTATGTGTGTGAAGTATTTTTATATTTTCTTTATTGCTCCTTTAAGAAATATGTTTTTAATGGAATGTGAATTTTTTTTGGAAGTGGAATTTTTTAATTTCTATATACTGAATCATAATTAATTTTCGAAATGGATGGTTTTATTTTCAAATATTTTTGTTTCAAATATTAGTTCACCATCAAAGGATACAATGTATTTATTATAGTTACAATGATTATTTAAGGACCTTTCATTAAAACATTATATATTCATTAATTTTATACAAGATCATACTTTATTTCACATTTTGGATCATCACGGGTTAATTGTTTTAGAATATTACTAAATAATACAGATATAACATACCAAAATCATACAAATAATAAACTACTAAAAAATATCCATTTTTTCATTATATAAATCACAAATAACATTAATCTATTCAAACAATATTCATAATATTTAAATTGGCTTCATTAATTCTCTTACAAATCCTTATAACCTATGATAAATGTTTAAAAACATGGGATTGCCACAAAAAAATCAATATTGGTCATTAATGAAAGAAAAATGTTAGTCCATTTACAAAATAAAAATTATTATAACCCCATTTCTTGAAAACTGACAAGAATGCACAAATTAATCATGAAATAACCTAGGGACACCATTACCACAACTCACATACATTCACACATAGAAATGGTATATCCTTTAAGTGTATATCAATTTTCGAATTATCCAATTCACTAAAGAACTATAATGGGGCTCAGACATCATATCTTGATCTATAATGGGATTAAAAAATCAAATATTGTGATATAATGTGTCTCAATAGATCATATATGGTGGAATAATAGGCTTAGTATAGCATATCATAAGCTATTATGGTCACAACCAATAATAAATCTATTTAAGGAATATATCATTAATAAAAATATTGATTACTTATCTAAACACATGATCAAAAACATTTTTGAATGTCATTGTACCCCTTTCTTGTAAGACTATAACATTTAAAATATAAATTCCACGCACATAATAATGAAATTATAACATTCAAATATGACCTTGATACATTATAATTGAATCCATAATTCAATAAGGAGTCATAATACTTGGAGAAATTGATCATATTATCAAAATAAAATAAATGAAAATTTTAATTTCATAAAAGAGAAGTTTAAAAATCATTTCAAAGGAATGTCCCTTACCTAACACATGAAAAAGTACAATTTTCCAAAAACATAAAGTAAATTATAACATTTATAATATAGAGGTAAATGTAAAAAAATCATTTTGAAATCATGGACATAAAATAAAAATATTTGAATAATAAATATTTTATTAATTTAAAACAATGATTTAGTGAAAGAGTTCATTTCCCCGAGTTTAACATTCTAAAAATGTAGTAGTACCTCATTTATAGTGGTTAATGGTTTGTTATATGTATATTTAAATGAAATTTTTATCTTTCTAATACATTATATGAACTTTTTATTACATATTTTTTCTTATTTTATAATAATATTTTTGTAATATTCATTCTTTCATGTGCATTCTTTATGTGAATTCCTTGGCCAGTTCCATATGTATTTTCATACCAAATTTATGAAAAACAAAATAATTTCAATGAAATGGTATTGACATGTTTCTATTACATTAAATTATACCATATATCATTTTGATTTTAGATCTATAGATGATTCAATAGATAAAACATTAAATGATATTTTATTACATCATTTTAGAAATTCATTGATCCTCGCAAGCTAGAGTCATTATTCAATAAAACATTTAACATTTTTTTATTATAGATTATAAAAGTTATAATATGATATTATATAAAATACCTTTCCATCATTAAAATGGTTTTATAATAAACCATGAAAGAAGATATGGAAATTGAAAACACATTGTCCACGATGTTGTTAAATCAACATGTCACTGATGATGATTTATATTTTTATAATTAAAAGGATTGGAGAAGAAGTATAATGATTATTTCTTCCTTAAAATTGACAACAAATAAGTATATATAATATTATTTAGTGTTGATGAATCTTTGATACGGGGATTTGAGGATATTATACGAAAATAAAAAGAATTGAAAAGAAAAGAAAATGAAATGAAAGAGGTTTTTAAATATGGAAATATATACCATTACACCCACCTT
Organism: Viscum album; assembly: GCA_963277665.1. NCBI lineage: Eukaryota > Viridiplantae > Streptophyta > Magnoliopsida > Santalales > Viscaceae > Viscum > Viscum album. The sequence goes on from OY728158.1 coordinate 221,547,727, forward strand.
AATGCCATTTTTTGTCCTTTTGGTGAGAATTGAAAATCACTTACATGGGTAAGACACTTGGGCACAATATTGGGGCTATTATTGACATTTCTAACATCATTATATGTTTGAGGAGAAGAGGATGTGAGGGTGGTATTTGTAGTGTAAGAGACGAGGGGTTTCCGATTATTTTTATATTTATTCTTTAACATGATATATATAAAAAACAGTATTGTTTATTGTGAATTAACATAAAAATTAGTGTATGGGAGTATGACCAAGGGTTATTACCTTAGCGAAAAATCGTCCATGACTCGATAATTGATGAATTTAGCTAATTTCATAAACTATCATATTTCATGATTAACAAAAAAAATAATATATTTTATAAAAAAAATAAAAATTCACCAAAAGAATTGTGTGATGTGTATAATTCAAAAATTAACCCCATTGAAAGAAAATTGATTTCTAAAAAATACATTTTTAAATTTTAATTAAAATCATAATTTATTCTAAAAATACTAGGTTTATTACAATAGCTAAAATTATAACACATTTAAATTTTAATTCAAGGCCCAAAAAATTATGTTATAATCTAAATACATTAAAAATATAAATTCATGAATCTATTTAACTAATTTATATATTATTTTAAATAATAATATTTTTTAAAAAATAAATAAATAAATATCTTTCATAAAAATAACAAATCTTATTCTATATTTATAAAAAATATTTATTTACCTATTCTAATATTTAAATATGTTATATTTACACATATAATATACATAAACTTTATTTATCATTTCATAGGTATGGTTACTATAATATTGGCCAATTTACTATTCATAATTTTCATGTTAATATTCCTAAGGACATGATAGAATTTCAGCAGAATAGATTCCTTAAAATACCACTCATTTCACTATACATTACTAATAGTTTTAAAAATTAAAATTTTAGAAGAAAAAAATTTATTTTATATGTACCTATGTTCTTAGATTCTCGTTATCTTTATAAAATTGCATCCTCTTTATTTTAATAACTTATTTAACATGTGATGATATTGTTCTGTCATAGCATTTTTAGAATCCCAAGTTGCTTCTTCAGCCATTTGTTTTCTCCACAAAACATTGACCTGGTGAATTAGCTAATTTCACCAAACTATGTAACTATAATAATTAATCTGAATATTTTTCTCTCTATAAGAAAGTATCTCATCCATTAGAGCTACTTCTGAGCTCAAAACATGAGATGGATCTGGCATGTACTTTCTCAACATCAATATATTTAAAAAATTATATAAATTAGAAAAACTATTAATAATAGATTATCAATAATAAAAAATTCCTATATAATCTAAGATTTAATAATTTCCCACTAATTGGGTACTTAACATTCAATTCAAAAAAAACACATTTCCATGGTGAGATTCTAAGAAAAACATGATCACATGCCTTAAAGGAAAATTCATTTTCATGTTATCTGTATAAATTTTCAGCCTAATCAATGCTATTCTTCATCTGTTGTTATATAATATAAAATTTCATAGTTACTTTCACTACTAATTCAGGTCCCAAGAACTTAATTTCCCACAATTCACCCAAAAATGTTGTAGTTCAAAAATTATTTCCATATAATGCCTCATAAGGATACATCTCTATACTAGAATGAAAATTATTATAAAATGAAAACAAAATTAAAGAAATATTTTTAACCCAAAATACTTGTAAATACTTTAAACATGAATAATTCATTACCTCCAATGTATGATTTTTTCACTCAGTATACCCACCTCATTTGGGATGAAAATCACCATTGTAATTTAATTCAATTCCTAATGACTTATGATGTTCTTTGCAAAATTTATAAGTGACCATGGGATAACAGTAAGATACAATAGATACATGAAAACCATTAAAACTAAATATATCATTATGGACTAGTTGAGAAAGATGATCTAAAGAAATTTTATATTGTATATAAGGTAAATTTGAATATTTAGTTTTTTGGAAAACAATATCCAAATAACATTTTAACTTTGATAAGTATTTGGTACTCCCAACATTAAATCCATTGATATATTTTCCCATTTCCACTCTGGCATTGAAATTGGTTGATGCATCCCACTTATAAACTGATTCTCTACATTACCATTTATAAATTCCATAATTTCACTATAAAATTTGTAATATATCGTTCGATTCCATCCCACTAGTAATACTCTCGAAGGTCTTAGTACTTATTTTTGTAGTGGGGATTACCTGAAAATGGAAATCTATGATATTCACGTAATAATTCATTCATCATTTTAGAGGGATAATAAACACATATTCTCTTACCTAACATCAAAAAACAATCTTTCTTATCATTAAAATCATGAAAAATAACATTTTGAACATTTTTTTCATTTTTATGCCACACAAAACATTACATATGAGAATAGATTATTATGTTTGATAGAAAAAACTGCACATAAACATGAAAAAAATAGAGGAATTTCCTTCAATAATAACTTCCAAGGAACAATTCATCAAATCATTAACCCAAGGAAAATGTTATTAATTTATCATTAATAATGTCACATTAATTTTCTTGATCATTTAATTTTCCACTATGTTTTATTTTAAGAGATGGTAATTAATTGTGCAATCATATTCTTTATTTAATATAATTTATATTAAATGAATACTAATTAGTTACTTTTGGGTAAATATATACATCTAACATTTATGGATAGTATATATTTCAAATTTTATTCCATTAAATTTATGGCATCAAATTTTAAATTCAAAAAAAATCAACTAATTAAAAATCATGTGAACGATTATTTAACTCATGTGGTTTCAACTAGAATTAAACATAAGAAACTATAAGATTTTTATTCATTATTAAAAAAATAAATTTCAATTAAGTATCACTGAAGATTAAAATTATAACTTTTTTGGAAGCCATGGTGAGAATCGGGGAATTCCTAAATAATAATTTCAATTCTTGAAAACATTATTAACATTATGTTTCATATATAAAAATAAACCTTTTAAATTTAACATAGTGATTGCAATAGTTAATATATTTTTGTTTTAGAAAACAGATTGTAAATGTTAGACTAACCAAGAAAAGTTTGAATCTCTGTTATATTTAGGGGTATTATCAATTCATCATCTTCTATTTTAGTAGGTTAAATAGTTATGAAATAATTAAAAAAAAATTACTAACTAGAGAAATTTATTATAATGAAAATTCACACATGCTAAATTTTATAAATGGTTTATTTTTATTTATATATTTCTTGTTTCCCTTATATGTCTTTCATGATCCTCTTTACATGTTAAATATACTATAATGTTATCAATGAACAAAAAAAATATCCATGAACTCAGAAAATATTATATTCAAAAGATCATTGAATAAAATAGGTGCATTAGTAACCCAAATGATATAACTAAAATTCACATTTCCCTTCTCTATTAGGAAGAATATTCCATAAAAGTTATGCATATTTTACTTTCAGAAGATGGTACCCTAACCTCATGCAAACCATTGAACAATACTATTCTCCTAGAATCTAGTAAAACAAAAAATCAATATGATGAATATGAGAAATTTTTTTAATTTTTTATATACATGTTTCTATAATAAATTCTAGGTCTCAGTGAAATATCTTTTATTTTAACAACAAATATATGGTCACCCCCTAACGATGTCTAGTTCAAAGTAATCCTTTATATAATAAACCATGAAACATAATATTTGCCACTAATTGTTCTATTTGAGTCATTGAATATGGGGTTCTAGAATGTTTTTAAGCATCATTAACTCAGTAAATAGTGAACTCAACTACACTATAGAGAAAAAAACTTGTAAAATTATCCGAAAATACATAATGATACCAATATACAGTAGCACAACATTAATCTGAATAGTTCCTTTATTTTAAATAATAGGCTAATGATAAAATTAATTTCCATATTTTAAAATTTAATTGGAATCATGATATATTATCAATGTTATATGATCCTACTTGTACAAAAACTGAAACACGTTATGAATAACATATTTATCATTAAAAAAATCTTATCAGGATAAATAGAAAACCATTCCATACTCATAATGACATCAAACTCTTCTAGATGCAATACAAAACGAATTTAAGGTAAACGCTTTTCATAGATAATGATTGGTAAATTCATATAATTTCAATTTTATTAAATTTTTTATCAAGGTGTTTTTACCATGTGTTCTCAATTAAATTATTGATGAAAATTTTCAACATTAGCATAAATTGTCCTAGAAATTATGAAATATATAGATTTTGAATCAACCAAAACAATGGAATATTTGTAAAAAATAATAAATTTACCTGATTCCACTACATTTTATGGCTTAAAATCTTGTAATATTTTTGAATACTATTTTACCACATCATTTTTCTTCAAAAAACTTGTGTTTCCTACCTGAGTGACTCGCATTGGACACAAATTTTAAAAATAACCCAGTTTTATCTAGTTAATGAATATCGCCATCGTTTTATCATGTTATTTCGGATCATTTTAATTTAAAAAACATTACATGTTCCCAAACATTCCACATTGGAAGAATTTCCCAAAATTTACAAGTCATTCTCTAAAATTCTTTTTACCATAGTTTTCACAATAATGGACATTTATTTTTTCCCTCCGTATTGATTTTTCAAATTATTGCCCAAATCAAACCAACATGAGATCTTGTTATTCTATTCATCATAGGGAACATATATTTTAGAAAACTCCATGTCATCTTTTTCATGAAAAAGATAAGTTTATCATAGCTTTTAAAATGATTTAATGGTTGATCTCATTGTAAAAATGGAATAGACCAATATTAAATTATATTAATCATATAATCAATGCCACTATTAAAATCATAAACATAGCTGGCTGGTCTCATAAAATTGGATTCATACATTTCAATAAAATTATATTATTTCTAATTTAGTTCCAATATGAATTTTTCAATTCTACGTTGAAATTTATTAATAACATTTATATGCTTAAAAATCATCTAAAAATAATCCCATTACAAAGTATTCATATCATCATTTTCATTGGTATTCTTAACAATATACCAACATTGATCAGCTTCTCCTTAAAAATGATAAATGTGTAGGGTTTTTAATTGGAGTTCTGAACAACCAAATATATCAATTAACTATTATAGAGCAATGATATAACTGGAAGATATCACTAGATTCACAGTTCTACGAAAATAGGGAGGATGTTTCCTCATAAAATGTTCAATAATATAAATTCTTCATCATGGTAGAGCATGTTCCATTATATCGTGGATACCAACAAAATTTATTTCCTTTTTAAATACTTATCAAAGATAAAAAAACTTGGAAATCATGAAACTATATATCATTTAAAATTAATCATAAAATAAGAAATCATTCATGGTATTCACATAACAACATCCTAACCCCTAAGGTTATATATATGATCTACTGATAACTACTATAATGGCCAACTCAGAAAATATTACATAATATAGAATGTTTTTCATGAACACACATTATTTCAAATTCAGGATGTTTTTAAGATTATATGTTTAGAATACTATGATAGAATAGATATATATCATCCCATATTCATTCAAATATAATTATAATAAAACAGAATCCAATTTTAACATAATATGAAACAACTAAAAAACATGATTTCATTGAAAATATTCATAACATTTAACATGACAATCGTATTTCTATTAAATTTCATAATAACCAAATATAAATATTAAAAAACATGGGATTGTCACTAAAAAGTAAGTATGAGTCATAAAGAATGCAAATAGATAGTCCAATTTTGACATGAAATCTATTAAAATATATTTTCTTAAAAACACATATTCATGCATCGATGAATCATGACGTTGACATGGGTGATCAATAACATATATATCTTACATTCACTGTATGAAATGGGATAAATTTTTAGACTACATCTGTCAAGGACCAGATCTGGTCACCAACATTAATGACACCAAACCTAGCCAATGGAAATTCCTGAAGGGCGTTCCCTATCCCCATGGGCTGGCACAAGTTCCTGGGTATCATTTATCGTGGTTTGGGAATAATTTACCAAAACATGTATACTTAAAACATCAAAAATATTTGATAAATAAATGTGAAAAATTCATACCCACAAGGATTATAAAAAAAATATATAACACAATACATAAGTTTAAATGAAGTAAAAAAGGTCCAAAGACACAATGAAATAGCAAGCATACATCCCCATGGACTACAAATGACAGTAGGTCATCACCCCCAAGTCGTCTCCGCAACTCTGTCCCAATGATGGGGACTAACACCCTGAACTGCCATCACCTTTAGCCTTTCCATTACCTGAGTCAATCATATGCAATTCTATATAAACCCAATGGGTGTAAGTAGGTTGTGGTCATAATCCCAATAGGATACCACCCAATCATTCCAAATAGAATGCAATATAATGTGAAAAAGTAAGCAATTTAAATACGCAATGAAAAGTAATGATAACATCTATGAAATTCAACTTTCAATTGATAACAATTTCCAAGAAATTTTTTTGTAATGTTCACACATTTAAATAGATATGTGAGGTACTATAATGTACTTCAAAAAACACCCCACAACAAGGGTAAATACACAAAATCCAATGATCACCAAAACCAAGAAATCCACCAGGCAACTAGATAGTCTCAGGCCCTATGTACCTCGTACCTCGGTTTAAAGTATCCAAGTGACAATCCTTTCCCATAGACGACCCATTAGTAGTGAAAATACCCACAACCTAGTGTTCCACAAATATCATCCACATATTTTAGTTAGTGTTGTCGTTATCAATTTTCTCAGTGAAATAGGGACACAACCCATCTGGTCCACTAGTCGTACTAGTAAATATCCGCCCACTTAAGAACCTGGGATTCACCTTTTTTGATCAAACAATTTTATCAGACAACACACAAACTTTTGAATATAAAATATCTCTACTAGTCCCAATAAAATAGTACAGCAGCTACAGAAATTTTATAACATATAAAACACACAATAAAATATTTTGGTTTTCAATAAAACAACTTCTCAAAATATTAAATTGTTTTGCACCAAAAGCACTTCAAAATATGCACTTTGGAAACTATGTGAACACTTGTATGTCATAAAAAAATTGCAGTTCAATACCCTTTAATGAAACAAACAATTCAGTTTTGGGGCAGCCCAATGTGAACCAAGGAGTTATATCTTATAAAAACCACCATTTTCACACAAATATTGCACTTAAAGCCCATTTTCTACCCAAACACCATTTAAACAAACCTTCATAGAAACAACCAAAAATAATAAGAATTAAAAAAATTATATTCTGTCCTAATACATTTCAATAATTTCAACTAAGTAATTATAGGATATCCCAAAATGAACCAATAAAATATTTGTATGAAAAACCCCCAACTTCACCAGAAATTGGCACTTGAAATTCATTATCATTATAAATAAAAATAAAACAAATTTTTATAGAAACATAAAAATGAAATAAATACTAAAATACCATTAACAAATCAAGATAATTCACAAAAATTTCATGCACAATGTAATCACCTATCAAATTAACAAAAACCCTTGAATCTCCGTGTGAAAATCAAACTGCACCCCCGCCACACCATGAGAGACCTAGATCAAACCTAAAACCACAATAATTTTCTAGAAAAGCCCAATGTTAAACCCTAGGTTTGAAAACCTAGTTTCTGGACATTAGGAATCTCAATGATAAGCGATGAAACCCCAAAAACAATGAATGAAACCCAATGTAATTTGGAAGAGGAATGAAAAGTACTCATTTACTTGAGGTATCTTGAAGTAATCACTCCACAACACCAGTAAATGAAATTTAAAATAGCCAAAATTTCGTGTTTGTTCGAACAAGATTTATTATGTCATTTTGGAAATAGAATGGTGTAAAAATATTAATAATTGATATTGTTATAAAAGAACGAATTTACCACTTCAGATCTGGATGATTTGAAGAAGCCTATGAAGTTCAGACCAAATCATGATTAACCAGAGCTGAAAAGTGGAGGGAGAGAGTTAAGACACGCAGCTAGTTTCAATGGTCATGGGATAGAATTAGAATCACAGAAAAATCCCAAAAATTGAAAATGGTATAACATAAACAAAATTCATTTTTAACACATGAATTGGGATTTCAGGAAGGCCCAACAACTTAGATAAAAACCCAAATAAACCTTGGATATTGATTTCTAAAGGCTCCAAATTGACTTGGTTGTGTTAATAGGTTAGGGGAGGCCACATATGGATTTGAATGGATGAAAAATGTTTAAAAATTAAAATGTTATAAAAGAAAAAAAAAATTATTTTTCAATCTGGAATCTGGCTCACAGTTTGGCCAAATTCATGAAAACTCATTTATTTCTCCATAAAACCTTGGGAAACCCCCAAAACAAAGAGATGATGTAAATTAAATGAAAAATACCATTAAAATATGTTTTTTATATTATAATTCTCCCCACCATGAAGGACTTTCCACCCATGAAAGTCAACATGAAACATGGTTGGAAAACAAAAATGGGTACTCCTTCTCAACCCATGACTTTCACTCACATGTCTCATGTATATAATTCCCATGCTTCTATAGAACCCATACTAATGGAATATACTTCCCTCAATGTATCTTCTCTTTGGAGTCCACTATTTTCACAAGCCTCTCGACAACAAACAAGTCAAGATCAATCTCCAGTTCTTCCTAACTCAACACATGTGATGGATCCAGGTTGTATTTTTTCAACTGAGAGATGTGGAAGACATTATGGATGGACGTCAACTGAGAATTTCATCCCAACTTGTATTCCACCTTTCTAATACACTCGGTGATGTAAAAGGGCTTGACATACCGTGTTATCCTCTTATCTAGCATCCCCAATCGACGATGGCCCAGATGAGGGGCCACTTTTAAAATTACTCTATCACCCACAGAAAACTCTAGGTCTTGACCCGTCCGGTCAGGATAAGATTTATGATGAATCCAAGCTATCAATAATTGATGCTTGGTCAACTTGACCTTCTCAGAAGTCTCCTGCATACAGCTCAGCGCCAACAGTGAAGTCTCTTCTACCTCAGCCCGACATAGGAGGGACCGACATGGCCAACCATAGAGCGCCTCAAAAGTGGCCATTCGAATCGAGGATTGGTATCTATTATTATAAGCAAACACATCCAATCCCAAATGTCTATCCCAATAACCTATAAGGTCCAGGACACATGCATGAAGCATATCCTCCAAAATCTTATTCGCCTGCTCTGTCTGACCATCCGTCTGAGTGTGGTAAGCCATCCTCTTCTTAATATGAGACCCCAAGGCCATCTGATGGCCTTCTAAAAATTGAGAAGTGAAGTACGTGTCTCTATCTGAGACAATAGATGATGGTACACCATGGAGTCTCAACACATTTTGAAGATAAAAATGGCCCAACTCATCCACTTCCAGGTAGGAATGAGTATTGGTTGGTGAAAACTAAAAGGCCTTTGTGCTCTGATTTCACCTACTGACATGCGTAGATTCTAGAAAAAAAAGTGTACTATGTCTCGTCTCATACCAGGCCACCAAAAATATTGATAGACATCATAATACATCTTAGTGAAACCCGGATGGACAGCCCACTATGACTGGTGGATATCCTACATCACCACCTTCCATAGAGATAATGGAACTACTGAACGGCCCTTGATGGACAAGATGCCCTCTGGATATGACGAACAATCAGAGGATGTCTCCCTACCATGAATAAACTGCTTCAGCCACTGGAAAATCACATCACTGGGTTTTTCCCGCTGAATCAACTCTAATAGAGAAGGAGTCAACTGGAAGCTCTCCAATAATTCCCCTCCACTGTGTTCCCTGGTATCCACGTTCATCTAATAAAAGATCCCCATAAATGTCCACTCATCACTAGACATACTCAATGCCTACACTGAAACTCTTCTACTCAAAGCATCGGCCACCACATTACCCTTGCCTTGGATACATACAATGTCAATGTCGAACCCCTTCATGTACAAAATCCAGCGACGCTGCCTCATGTTGATGTCATTCTGCGAGAAGATATAGGCTATTAATTTGTGATCTGAGTAGACCACAAATTTCTCCACAAAGAGGTAGTGACTCTATTTCTTCAAAGCATGCATCATTGTTTCCAACTAAAAGTCATGGGTAAGGAAGTTCTTTTCATGTGGTCGGATTTGGAGAGAGCCATAATCCACCACATGATCATCCTGCAAAAGCACGCACCCAAGACCCATACCTGAAGCATCACAATAAACCACATAACCCTTCCCGGTCATAGGGAAAATCAGCATGTGGGTGGTATTCAACTGCCTCATCTAGCCCTCGAATGATACCTAACATTCTGGAGACCATAAAAACCTCGCCCCTTTCTAGGTGAGCACAGTCATCAGTGATGCAAGCTAAGAGAAATTCCAATTGAATCACCTGTAATAACCAACCAAGCCATACATAATTCTAATATCGAACACATTCTTCAGCTGCTCCCATGACATAACCACACGAATCTTATCCGGTTCCACTGGAATCTCCTTCTCAAAGATCACATGACCCAAAAATATAACTTCACTGATCCAAAAAGTGCACTTTGACAACTTTTCACAGAGGAGGTGATCTCGTAATATACCCAAAACAATCCTCAAGTGATGTTCATATTCCACCTCAGAGCTAGAGTATAGTAAAATCTCATCCATTAACACCACTATAATGGAATCGAGATACGAATGGAACACCATATTCATAAGTTCCATAAATACCTCTGGATCATTGGTCAATACGAATGGAATGACCAAATACTCAAAGCTGACATACCTTCTTCAAAAGGAGGTCTTTGGGATATTTGACTCTTTCACCCTGAGTTGGTGATACCCTGAACGTAGGCATATCTTTGAGAACAAATTTTCCCCATTCAACTGATCAAACAAATCATCTATTCTGGGTAAAGGGTATTTTTTTTTTAATTTTTACCTTTTTCAGCTTCTGGTAGTCAATGCACAACCGGAGGGATCCATCAGCCTTTTTTGCGAACAACACAGGAGTAGCCCAAGGAGATACGCTCAGGAGAATTAATCCTTTGTATTCTATGTTTTCTAGCTATATCTTTAATTCCCTCATCTTGGTGGGGGCCATGCGATAAGAGGGAATAGATATCAGCTGTGTTCTCTGTGACAGATCAATCAAAAACTCCACATCCCTCTCTGGGGGAAAACCTAAAAAATCATCTAGGAATACCTACGGAAACTCATTCACTAAATGAGATAGTGCACCTTTAGGGGATAGACCATCATATAGATTGATTGAAGATAAATGGAAGATAACACTTCCCATTCTGGGAGTGGAGGCCCTCTATGACCTGACCAAGGTTCCCAATCTCCATGAAACACCTGACAACTCCCATTAGGTGTCATGAAAATTACATGAATTTTGTAGCAATTGATGTGTTTCTGAAAGTGTACTAGACAATCCATCCCATGTTTGACATCAAAAAGGTCTATATATAAGATTAACAGGTCCCACTCCATCTTGACCCTTGATACATAAAGCGCACTTGAGGAGCACCTAAGGCCCTGCTCTTTCTTCTTTCCCAGCGGTGTCACCAACTCCATCGTGAAAGACATCAACACAGTTAGAAAATTAAGAATCTCCACAAAATGGGCAGAAATTAATGAAATAGAGGAACCAGTATCAAAAATAGTAGTAGCTATAGAAGATGTGATCAGAACGGTACCTAGAACTGTCGACAGTCCCACCTATGATACTGCTGGAGCCTGATCTACTGCATGGAGATGTCCAGTATCTTCTTGAGGATGACCGCTAGTCTGTGGCTGTGCCCTGAACTGTCTCTACCTAGAAGTTGATCCATCCCTTCCACCATGACCTCCAAATCGATATCCACCAGTCCTCGACGGCTCAAACTATGCTGGCACTCCTCTTGAAGCCACTGACCCAGCCCCACATGGGAGTGGACGTCCAACACCGCCGAAGCGCTGTGAATTCTCCATTCATCCACATTAGTAACAAGGATTAGGAGGAAGTGGACATGCTGGTTGGATATGCCCAGACATCCCACATTGGTGGAACACGACTGATATCTCATTAGAAGCTGCCGAAGAAAACTGCCTGGAAGAGTGGCCTGAACTACCCCTCCATTCTTCACATGATCCTCTTGCATCATTTTTTTCTCTAAGGAGATGCTACTTCCCATTACTAATACTTAACCATAGAAATATCCATGCATTTCCTATCTATTTCCACCATGCACGCCTGATCAATGATCTCAGCATGGGTCCTCAGTTTAAACAAGAACTCCAGGGAGTATATATCCGGTCATAAGCTGTTCTCAAACCTCTGGGCCTTCACCTTCTCATTAGAGACAATTTCTGGAACATACCGAAAAAACTCAGTGAAACAGTTGGCATACTGCATCACAGATCGATTCCCCTGAATAAGTTCCAGGAACTATCTAAAGCTATCATAAGCCAATTCCTCAGGGCAGTACTGTTCATTAAAGACAACCTTGAAATCTCCCCAACGCATCTTCTCATTCTTCCCAGCCTGAAGCTCTGACTCCAACCACTTACGGCTGGGACCCTCCAACAGAAAAGAGGCACACTTCACCGAGAGCTCCAGGGGTGTTTCCAGGAACTCATACATAAGCTCGATCTTCTCGATCAAATCTTCATCTTTTTGGGGTTCTGAGATTCCTCGTAAGGTAGGATTCTTGTTTTTTATAAACTCTTGTGCTTTCTATTTTCTAGGACCTATCTCTTATGTTATAATAGGAATAGGTGCAGGAATTTGTCCATGTCCTAAATCTTGGATAGGCCGAACCACATCCTCCACAATCCTATAATCAATCGGTGTGAGAGAACTCTCTCTAGCTTCCTCCTGTGGGCTCGTGGGAGCATTCCAGGGAGGCATGTTGCTACAAAATTCAACAATCACAAAACAATAGGCAATACAACAATTATGAAAATTGTAAACAAATAAATCAAATATAAATAAACGAAAACCTTCCTGTAATGGGAGAAACAACTACTACACATCCTCTTGATGTCCACATGTGGTCTACATCCCACACGTCTCACCTGAAAGTGAAGTCAATCCTTAAACTACAATATCCCCAGGTGACTCAAGGTCTGCCATGAGAGGTGCGAGCCAGAAACAATACTCACCACCAAAACCTCAAGCCCCGACAGTCCCAGCTCCTATCTATCCCGACTCATCCCAAAATAACAATATAACCCAAAAACATTAACTTCCTATGATACTATTTTTTCACGAACCAGATCTCGTCGCCACTATTAACAACACCAAACTCATTCCATGTCAAGGATTTAAGGAAGTTCCTTATCCCCATGGGCTATAAAAAGTGACAGTGTGTCATTTATCTTGATTTTGGAATGATTTACCAGAACATGTATACATAGAACATAAAAAATATTTGATAAAATAAATCTAAAAAAATCATACCTGAAATGTTTATAAAAAAAATCCATAACAGAATACATATATTCAAATGAAATTCAAAAGGACAAAAGGTACAATGAATCAACATCAATACTGCCCCATGGACTCCACATGATAAGGGTTCGTCACCCCCCAAGCTGTCTCCACAACTCCGTCCCAAGGATGGGGACTAACACCTTGAACGACCACCCCCCTTAGCCTTTCCTTTACCTGAGTCAAACATAACCAAGTCTACTTACACCAAAATGGTATAAGTATGGATTGAGCCTAATACCAATAGGATACCACCCAATTATTCCAAAAAGAATGAAATATAATGTTAAAAAGTAAGCAGTGTTAATACGCAAAGAAAACCAGTGATAAAATCAAAGAAATGCAAATTTCAATTGATAATAGTTTTCAAGAAAATATTTTCGGAATGTTCACAAATATAAATATACATGTGAGATACTGTAATTTAATACAAAAAATAACCCACAATAAGGGTAAATACCACAAATCCATTGAGCACCATAACCGGGAACACCCCTAGGCAACTAGATAGTCTCGGGCCCTATATACCTCGTACCTCAGTGTAATGTATCACACTCACAATCATTTCCGATGAACGATCCACTAGTAGGGAACATAGCCATAACCAAGTGGTACCCAAATACCTTCCACATAGTTTATTTAGAGTTTTTTTATCCATTATCTCAGTGAAACAGGGACACAACCTATCCGGTCCACTAGTCGTACTAGTACATATCTGCCCAACTAAGTACCCGGGATTCCCCTTTCGTGATCAAACAATTTCGGCAAACAACACACATCCTTTTTCATAAAAAATATCACTAATAGTAACAAACAAATAGTATAGTAGCTACACACATTTTATACCATTTAAAACACCCAATAAAATATTTTTATTTTCAATAAAACAACCTCTGAAAATATCACACTGTTTTGCACCCGAGGCCCTTTAAAATATCCAATTTTCACACTATGTGAATACTTGTATGTAATAAAAACAAACATTCATTTTAATACCCTTTAATGAAACCAACAATTCAGTAATGGGGAATCCCAATGTAAACCAAGAAGTTATATCTTTTAAAAAACACCATTTTAACACAAACATGGCACTTAAAGCCCATTTTCTTCCCAAACACCATTTAAACAAACTTTTGCAGAAATAAAAAAATAAACATTCAAAACATTATTTTCATTCCTAATAAAGTTCAATAAAATCAACTAAGTAATTATAGGTTAGCCAATAATGATCCAATAATAGATTTTTATGAAAAACCCCCATTTTCACCACAAATTGGAACTTAATATTCATTTGCATTATAAATGCAACTAAAACCAATTATTATAAAAACATTCAAAATAAATAAACATTAAAATTAAATGAACACAAAAACACAATTCACAAAAATTGAGCTCACAATGGAATCACCTAACAAAGTATCAAAAACTGTTGAATCTCCGTGTGAAAATCAAATCGCACCCCCGCCGCATCAAGAGAGACATAGATCAAACATAAAATCAAAAGAATTGGTCAAGAAAGCCAAAATTTAGACCCTATGATCGAAAACCTAGTTTTTGGACATTAGGAAACTCAATGATAGGCCATAAAACCCTAAGAACAATGAATGAAACCAATGTAATTTGAAAGAGGAAAGAAAATGACTCATTTACTTGAAGTATCTTGAAGTAATCACTCCAAAACAACAGTAGCTAAAATTTAAAATTTCCAAAATTCTGTTTTTGTTCGAAAAAGATTTATTAAGTCATTTAGGAAATTGAATGGAGGAAACATATTGTGAATTGAGAGTGTTATGAGAGAATGTCTTTACCACTTCAAATCTGGATGATTTATGGAAGCCTATGAAGTTCGGCACAAAATCAAAAATAACTAGAGGTCCAAAGAGGAGGTACATAGTTTAGACGTGCGGCTGGGTTTAATGGGATTTGGTGAGACATAGAATACCCGAAAAATCCAAAAAAATTGAATATCTTATAACATAAAAAACATACATTTTTAAAACTGGAATTTGGCTTTCGGGCAGGACCTACCCCTTAGATAAAAACCCAAATAAACCTTGGTTATTGATTTATAAAGGATCCAAATTGACTTGGTGGTGTTAATAGATTATGGGATGCAAAGTAAGAATTTTAATGGATGAAAAATGTTGAAAATTGAAAAATTTATAAAAGAAACCAAAATTAATTTTTTAATCTGGAATTGGGCTCACGGTTTGGCCCAATTCATGAAAACTCATCTATTCCTCCATAAATCCTTGAGAAACCCCCCAAATAAAGAATTAATTTAAATTAAATGAAAAAACATTTAAAATATTTCATGTATGTGAAAACATCCATATCTGGAGTACAATTTCTTTTGAGATCTATTATGGGGATCAACAATCATATATTGTGCTATAATGGGTTTCACCCAACTTATTTTGAGCTAAAATTAGGATCTACTAATCATATACTGAGATGTAATAGGATCAAAACATCATACCATGAACTATTCCCTACTCATGTCATAATAAACAATGTCTATTAAGCATATCTTGAATAAAACTTTTGATAAATATTTTAAATATAAGAGAAAAAATTGATTTAAAACCCCCTCTTCGTGTAAGAAGCCACCATTATAATATAATGTTACACAAGTAATAAGGAAATAATAATAATAAATAAATAATAACATTTATACCATATATGTAAAATAATAAATTAATAAGGAATCATGAATGAGGCATAAATTTCTCATATCATATATTAAAAAAAAGTCACTTTGAATTGTTTAAAGGAAACATTTAAAAATGATATGAAAGTAAAAAAACATATACTTACCAAGAAAAAGTTCCCTTTTAAAAATATATAACATAAATTAACACCTTATTAACCATATATATAAATTTATAAATACCATTATTAAATCATGGACATAAAATAGAATGATATATAAAAATAAATCATTAAAAAATTAGAAACATGGCCATAAATAGAGTCCCTTATATCCAGTTCACCATCTTTAAAATGTGGTCAAACCTCATGTATAATGGTTCAACGGTTTTTATTAATATATCAAAAAACCAAATTAAAATTTATAATATATAATATGAACTATTTAGAACATAATTGCAACCATATATTGATAATATTTTTTAATTATTCATTATTCTTGGTTTTCTCTTTAAATATAATCCATGGACTGTTATTTATGGGTGTTATTTTCAAAAATAAGAGAAACTCCACATGTGTAATTAAATGGTATTAAAATGTATATAAAACAATAAATTATATAAAACATCAATTTTTATGAATTTATTATGATTTATTAGATAAAACATTAATGATATTTGTATACATCATTTTGTCGGTTCAATGATTGTCACAAACTAGTTTCGTTATATAATTTAATTTTTTAAATTTATGTTAATAAAATAACATAAAATAGGATATATAATAACATTTACATTATTTATGATCAAATTTTTTTTTATAATAATCCATGAATGATATAATATAAATTTAAAACACATCATCTGCGATGTTGATAAATCAACATATCCCAGATAAATTTTTTATTTTTGAAAAAATGGAGCAGAGAACAATAATGATGATGAATATGAAAATGAAAATTAAAAATTTATAGTATAAATGGGATATTTTATTCTTCATTCATCATGGATAAAATTTTATGAATATATTATAATCAATGAAAACTAATTAAAAGGAAAATAAATGAAAATTAAATTAGAATTTTTACTCTTGGATTATCTTCCTTGAGAACCTCCATATGACAATTGGATTTAGAATTTTGGTGGGACAATTACGTCATTGATTTAGAAAATATACATTGTAATAGTATTGGAATGAATTTTTAAATGTATCAAATCTTAAGCGGTGTGAGTAGAAGAGGGAGTGAGGTGTTTTTTATATCCTGGGAGAGGTGTGGTTTTATATTATTTTAATCAATATTTTATTATTTTTCGCAAAAAAGTTATAGTATTGGTTATTTTAACAAAATAAAGTAATTAATACATGTTATTTCTGTCTGAGGGTTCTTTTCTCAACATAAAATCTTCCACGACTCAATTATTCATTTATTTATCTTAATTCCATAATTATAATTTTTCACTATAATTAAATAATTCAATAATTTTATTAAAAAATTCAATAAATTTAAAATAATCATTTATAATTTTGTATAATACCAAAATGAAATTAATTTTATAAAAATGATTTTTTAACTATTAGAAATTTAAATTTTAAATAAAATCATTATTTAAATGAATAACATTTGTTTTAAAACTATAATTGATTTTTAAAAAAAATGAGAAATTTATTAATGTCTCATAAAATTATATTATAATCATAAGAAAATATAAAATTAAATCATGATTCTAATTTATAAAAAAATGTTTTACTCTAAATTATTATATTTCTTATAAAATTTTAAACAAGAATTTATGAATCAAAAATTGTACAACCACTTAATCTATCACTTTCAAAATATTATTTTGTCATTCCTATATATAAATATATCATATTATGACATATAAGTTTTCCAATTTTCATTACATTACTAAAATTTTATAATATTATAATGCTCTATTTACAACTAATAGGGTCTAATTATTATTACTAATGTAATGTTACTATTCCACCAATATAGATTTCGTAAAATACAACTTATTTTATTAAATTTTTTTTATGGATTTATATATTTCATTTGAAAAGAAATTTTTTATAAGTAAATGGTTAGTTATAGATTCAATGATTTATGAACTATGATTACCACCTAAAACTAAAATGGATATTTTTAAAACCAATTTTTCAGATTTTTTTTGTGTTCTTGAATATTGAAGGATGATTTGGTTGTATAAGAATTTTTTAGATTATTTTTATGAAATCACATTAAATTTTATTTTTGGTGACATATAATGTAATATCTGAATTAGAAAAACATATGTGTTTTTAGTAGTCAATTTCATGATCTTCAACATTTTCTTATAAAATGTTATAGATTTTTTCTGGGTGATGGTATTATTTGGATCAATATTTTCCCTAAAATGATGTATTTTTATAGTGGGATGTTGTATCAGATTCATAATTTCTATTGAATCATTCAACATAAATTATTATGACTCTTCAGTGTGAAATTATTTCTCAAAATTGTAAGTAATGTAAATATATATGATACAATTATTGTTAATGGAAGTGGGAGAAATTTTTTCTAATTAATATGAGGATACATCGATATAAATGTTATTATAAGAATGATTAAATAATGATACTTTTGGTATATTTTAAATGAAATTTTAAATGATAATTTTTTGTGTTCATATGAAGTTGAGGTTTTTTAACACATATTATTAGTTGGATGCATTCATCATGTAGATGTTGTTTATTGTGTTTGATATTTAATCTGATGAAAAATATTTTTTTATATTTTTCTACATGTCTGGTCCATCTGGATGATTGATCCATTACATGCATCATTTTTGTTTATGAACAACCATTTAAAGAGTTTATGAAATAATTTGTTTTTTCGTATATACCTATCTATCAGACATGTTATACAACAGATTATACAAAAGGGATAAGATGATGATAAATCATATAATAAAATATAGTAGTAAAAAATTAGATACCAAATTTAGTAAAAGGAAGACTAGGGTTTTTAATTTAAAAAATATATAGATGATATTTGAATTGATGAATCCGATGATATTTAGAGGAAGATTTATTAGATGATGTAAAACAAAATATTCAACCATTTTATTGGATTATGTGCCTCAAACGAAGATCACATGATACAATGCATTCAATTTTGTCATGACTCATCAGTAATTTCTTATCACTCATATATTAAGTGAGAAATATAGACTATCTATCATATATATATTAACAATGATAATCTATAACGTGTTAAATTACATCAGACACATTCATCAATCTAAATTGTTGATGAAAAAATGCAGTATATTGTTGAAATGGTGAATCATATTGACGATTCTATTGGAAAACTTTCAAATGGTTTTTTGACATTATATATTACAAAAAAATAAATAGAAAATAGTTCGTGTTGTTTTTAAATACTTGAATGGGAAGAATTTGATTTTATAAGATTTCAATATGACTGAAAACAATATCACAAAAGACAATATTATTGAATTGAATAAATTTTTGTTAATTTAAAATGGTAGAAGTTGTATTTAGATTAAAGAATATTCAATTGGAATCAAAAATCATATAGATGGGTTGATTTTTTATAAATAATGTTTAATATAAACTGAAATTTTATTTTGTGGAATTTGGTTGACTATGAAATAAGAATTGTCTTTCCACATATACCACATATGAAAATCCTATAAAAGGAGACCAGTGTACAATATATAATGAAAATCTTCACATTTTGGATAAAGGGTAAAATATATTGGTTTTTAGAGGATGAATTTGAAGTGGGAGATTTTCGGAATGATTTTTCTTCAGAAAAATTTACATATAGAAATTGTTTTCATCATTTTTTAATTAGATTGAGTCAATACAGTGAAAACTTTGTAAAAGAATTATGTGAATTAGACTAGTTTCTATATTATCATTAATTATTTATTCCTGAAAAATTACATAATGAAAGGATCATTGTGAGAACTCAGATTTAGATTTAATAATTAGTCTACAGATGTTTTTCTTACCTACTACTATGTAAGAATGTACATAATTTTTATTTGAATAAATACAAATGTATGATTTTTTTAAGAATTTACGTTATGTATTTTGAATTATCTTTTTAATTTTTAAAAACATGTCACTAATTCGTTTTTATATTAGTTGTGCTAGATATAAAATATAGACTATTTCATTAATCATCGTGTTATACATGTGTAAGGGTATTTATAACTTTTATATCCAAAGTAAAATATTATTTTTATTGTTTTTTATTGGATGAAATCCAAACTATTAAATGGACATGATACTCATATTGAGTATTGAACCTTGAAAATATTTATTTTACTGTGTATATGTGAAAATGTTTTTCCAAATTTTTTTTAATATTTATTATATGTTAATGGTTGGGACATGAGATTTATTTTATAAAATATTTTCGTGTCACTAATTCTCCTTCCCCCTCTGCTAGAATACATTTTTTAAGATTGAATTTTTATTGGACATCTACTACTGTGAGGCATTGAATATTACATTAGTATTTATCATTATTAAGCTAACCAAAACATTCTCAAAAGCATCAGTTTATATAAAAAATCATGCTCAAGTATTTGGTACTATGAGTATACCCATAGTGATTTTCATTTTCATGAGTTTCTGAAATAATTACTTATATTATTCCATATATATATACTCTAACACATTTGAATATATAATTTTTATAAGGCAATAGAGTCTAGATATTTTTTATCTCAAAAAATTGGTAATACTCTTATAGTAAATCAAAATACATATTTAAATGACATTACCGAGTCTATGAAATTATAAAAATAATTTCCATAAAGGGTCCACACAAATTCCTTATTTGTGGATAACATATACCAATAAGGTCACTCATTTCATCAAAATGTCAAACATAATAAACATATTTTATAATTATCTTTAATTAATGTAACTAAACAATTTCCTATATTCATTTCATATTTCACATTATAATTATAGAAAATGAGAAAACAATCAATAAACACATCGATAAATTTTTATATTTTGTATATAATGATTATATTCAATAAATCAGTAAATTTTTTTTGGGGAATTAGTAATTCTTAATGGAATAACTATTAACAAATAGTGACAATAGATTATACAATTTTTCTTCTTCTTCAAATCAGCCGTCTTTACCTTTGGATGATTATATCCAAAATTAAGACCCAACCTTCAAAAATATTCATATGATTTCTGTTGATAAAAAAATCATCAATCATTTCTAGTTGATACATTATCATTAATGGTTATATTTTTTACTGCTTAAAACCAATACATAGTAACATTGATATATCCTCCTTATTGAGAAATATCTATATTGTACGAACTGGTGATACAACAAATTTTATGAACTCTATTTCCAAATGCTATTACAACTACTTATTTATATATTTTAATTATACCAATGAAATATTATCTGAGGATTTATTGATAGGATTTTTTCAAATATATTTACGTTGGAAATCAATACATCATGATCGTGGGGAATGTTCAGTTAACCATTATGAAATATATGAATGTTTTCCCCAAAAATAATCACAGAAAATATGTTGAAATGTTTAAAAAATAAAAAAAATTTAAATGGTATGGTTCTTATTATGTTATCAACAACCAAAAAATTGATGAATTTGACAAATGTTATTCATTTTCTTCTTGATTTTTTAAATTTTCATGGTTTGAATCCATATATGAAAAGTGATTTTCATTTCCTGAATTTTGATGACATTTTATGTAATGAGATCCAATCATTGTAATTTATGGAGTTGAATTAAATATTATAAATTATAATGAGACTCACAAGAATAGTATTCCAACAAATGATTATATGTAAAATTTAATACACATGGGTTGTGATGGTTGAAAAACATATGGTTTTTATAATTTTCTATACATCAACATTTCCGGGATTCAATTCAATATTTCTTGAAAATGTGAAGTGTTTTCTGTAGTTCAAAAAAATAGTACAGAATAAAGAATTATTAACTATTTATTGAATATTTTTTGTACCATTAATGAATTCATTTCCATTCTACACATCAATAGTATTGATTGAATATATTTACTTATCCCCTTCAGATTAGTTGCTTGATGATGATTATTATCCTTTAGAAACTTTTGAATAGTGTAGTGTATTTCATAAAAACCATTTCCG
Source organism: Viscum album (assembly GCA_963277665.1). Classification (NCBI taxonomy): domain Eukaryota; kingdom Viridiplantae; phylum Streptophyta; class Magnoliopsida; order Santalales; family Viscaceae; genus Viscum; species Viscum album. The sequence goes on from OY728158.1 coordinate 221,570,140, forward strand.
GTATAGTTTATTTATTGAACAATTGGTGGCACATTAGTGGGTTCCTTCCATTCTGCTATCATTTTACTCAACTCCTTCATGTCAATTTGTCATTAATTATATTTTTACTCTTATATCCCACCATTAAATAATTCCCCTATTGAATATGAAAAAAAAATTCATTATCCTTTTTTCTATATTATTGAAATATGGGTGGTTGGACCCTCATTCCTCCTATGTCATTTTACCAACCATATTGAATCAACATTCTAGATAAGTTAATCCAATGTATAAGGATCCAATTTCATATCTCAATTAATACTTCAAGATAACATTATAAAACCTCTTCGTAACACTTGAATAATTGGATTGAAAAAACCTTTCGAATGTGTTTATAAAAACCTCTATATAATCCCTCTATTTTATATCATTGTGGATAAAAAAACAAGTTGGTCATACTAAAATACTTCAGAAATTTCCAACATATGTAGTGATTAATTACCAATGTTTTTTCATTATATTATCAAATTATATATCTATCATTCTTCAAATAGTCGCAGGGTAATAAATTTTAATAATTATTTTCATAATTATCTTCCAGTCCATATCATCACTTTTGACTTTCAGATTTCTATTAATTATGAACACAAACCACTGATTAGATTTTCTATCTTAATGAATATTTGTAAGACTCACAATATACTTTTGAGAATAGTGGACCACATAAATGATAATATCCATTTATTTATCTTATTTTCCATCGAAAATTGGTCCATTGATGCACTATAAGATGGTGGTAATTTCCATAAAAAATAATCAATATACTTTTTCTATATCATTGGGGATGAAATATTTTTCTGTTTAGTTTAGGTTATTGTTCATATATAGCGGTAGATGAGTAATAATTTCTATAATGATTTTGACTTCCCCACCATGGAATTATTGATTAAGATTTGAAAATCATCACATTGTTCATCAAATCGTTTGTCTCCCAGATTCCTCCTAGTTCCAAAAACATTATGAAAAATGTTTTTTTAAGAATATATAATTTAAAAAATCATTAATAATTTATTTCTTTTTAGAAATCAATTCAGATATAATATATTATGGGATCCATTCGTATATAAATTTGCTAAAAAAATAATTTTAGATGATTACATATAATTAAAATATTCTAAATGATTTCAATATTTTTTTATCATCCTAATTCCCTAATTATGTAAACCATAACTATGATATAATTTTTGTGACTGTAATATTTTTAAATGAATATGACATCATTTTAATGATATAAACAGATATTTATACATTCACAAATAAATTTTTTAATATATTTTTTAGATAAGTATCATATATCACTTATAAATAGAAAACCATAAAACTCATTAAAATATTTCTTATTTTTCCACATAAAATCTTTCAAATACTCCATAGTGCATGTAGTCACTATTGGTTATCCACAAAATTATTGGGTGATCTAAAAGAATTATATGCGAAATATGGTATATAAAACTATAATACACCATATAGAATAATCATAATAATTATTTGATAATTATTTGATCATCATCAAAATCCTGATGGTGAAATATAAAGAAGGTATGGAATATATGAGTTAATAAAAATGAAACATAATTTAATATTTGTTAAAAAATCAAACATAATTGTGAATAAATACAACATTATGTTCTATCATAACATATGTTTATAATAATAACATCATAATTGAAAAACAATTGTAACATAATTATGTATAATATAAATTATCAAATCAGAAACATCACATTAACCATTATAATTTAGGGACATATAATTTTATTCCCACCAATCAAATTATAATATTTTTATCTTCATGCATTCAACATATAATATATACTAATAATACTAATTATATAAATGAAAAAATAATCCATTAAATTGAATATGGTTCACAATGATTCTATAAATCATTAAATAATGAATTTTATTTTAGGGTACCCAAATTAATAATAGAAAAAATATTTTATATAAACATTATAATTCCTAAGTAGAGAATAAATAACACAAGAGTGGAAAGTGGACAGTCTTTGAATGAAAATTTCTTTTGGCAAACAATTTAATTTTTATTATTACTAATTGTGGAAGCATGTATATCTATGAATAGAATTGGATAAATATTGAATGAATTTTTATCAATTATTTGAATTTCTATAGTAATATTTTACATGATAGTGGGAGAACACAAAAAGAATTATTTGGGTTCATGAATCCCCTTACCTTAATTCCCACTTAATTTCCAAACATTTTCACCTCTAGAATAATAAAAAATGGTTTATTAAATAATTTATCCACCACTGAATTACTGAAATTTTGTAAAATATTTAAAAATTATATTAATTTTTTTTAATTTTTTTCATGGATGATGGTGAAAGAGGTTGTTATCATTTTTTCATTGTAAAATTATTATTTTTCATTGATTTGAGAATTTACATCAATATAACAGATAAAATAGTTAAATTAGTTACATAATAAAAATTAATATATATATAAATATATATATCATAAAAAATTTACAACAACCATACACTAGGTTGTTGATGTGAAAATAATTGGAAACATCTTTTTTAGTATTTGAGATACTAATATAGTGCACAATTTCCAAATAACAAGTAGTAGAGGTATACAATAAAATTACACCACAAATTAATTTTTTTACAGTAAGAATGATATTACAAAATTGTGATTAATTATAACTTATAATATTTATTTGTGATGAAATTAGACAAATAGAGAGAATATGAAGAAAATAAGATAAAATACTAAATAAAGCTATTTTTTCATTAGTCTGACATGTTATTTCTGGAAATAAACATTATTACTGAATGGACTTGGTTTACCCCACCACATTCATAATTAGTTTATGGATATAATAGTGAATAATTGTTAAATATCTTGTCGTTGTAATTTAAGGTATTAGTGGGTTTCTATGTGGTGGGAGATTATTTATTTATACATTAGGAGTGGGATATTTTTAGAACAAAATATTACATAAAATACAATATTAGAGGTAATAGTTTTAATATAGACCTTTTGATGATATATATCATATATTAATATTATAATATTGTTTTATAATTTTAAAACCCATTATAAATTCAATAAAATTACTTTATTTAAAATATATGAAGAAAAAATATTTTTATAGATCACTTCAAATTTAATGTTGTGGAAAATGTTTTTTTGGTTTTAAAATTTAGATTATTTTATTTTGATGTCCCATTTTTTAAATTAGATATATTTTTTCCAAACCCATTTTTCTATAAACTAATTGTTTAATATTACATCATAAATGATTTAAATATATATACACTGGTTACATGAAAACCTATATTTGTTATATTTGTAGTTGGGGTTTGATTTTGTGGTACAGACCCCTTAAATCTACATGAATAATGGGGGTTCAAAACCCATGGGGTGCAGGTACTGTAGCAGTATTGTAGCAGTGGCGGAACTATACCAATAGTAGCCACTAAAGCAGAGGTGGTCACTATAGTGGCGGCAGAGTATTGTAGCAATGGCAGGTACTGTGCATTGCTGTAGCAGTGTGGGTTCTGTAGCAGTACTATTCACAAAATGAGCTTTGGGCCAAAAAAGGGCCTACGGGCCATGTAAGGGGATAAATTCCCATTGGGCCTTTGGGATATGTAATTACTCTCCCTTTAGATAGTAAAAATGATGTCTCTAATTTGCTATAATAATAAATGAGGCTTCGGTCCAAACATTTTTATATTTGTTATATTCACATTAAAATTATAGTATTAAATTAAATGACCCAAAAATCACCAATAGAAAATTACAATGTGATTTTCTCATAAATGATATTAATATAAATAAAATATATAAATTTTATTAGTAATAAAAAAATTTAATATGAATTTATGTATTTTTACAAAATACAATAATATAATGTTAATTGAAATTATTTTTATTTATTATTTTTATTATGATATTAATATTTTTAGATTATCTTATTTGTATTTACTTACATGAATAATAAGAATTATTTATTATATTATCTTAAATATTTTTTTGACATTTCATTTCAAACAGTTACGTCACAATTACTAATGGTCTCCATACTATTCTTAATGGCTGGGGTTTTATTCCACTGGTTACATTACTATAGTATTTGTCATGTTTTTATTCAAACTCACAAAATTCCCATATAAATACCTCTATGTTCCTTCATTAATTGTTCAACATAATTTCATTAATGGATATATGTTTTGTTTATCAATTATAGAGATTATTAATAGGGTTTTAAGGCTTTTATATATGTTATTCATGAGAGTTGATATTGTATAATATTTATAATGTCAATAAATTAAAATTATAATGATTATATTATTCCTTTTCACCTTTTAGTATTTTATATTTTAATGGGGTTCATATTTGAAAAATGTTATGATATTAATTATAATAATAATGTTTTATTGGATTCTCTATGGGTTTTATATTTATAATGTTGTATTAAATATTACAATAATAATTAATTTCTACAAAAAAATCAATTTATGAACCCTAGGTTAATTCAGATTCCTTCTATATTTCTATATATGGTTATTATATCCATCACACTGTGATTTTAAGTGGAAATGTTTATCCATATAGGTTCTCAAATAAATATATTGACCTAGTTGACCTTGAGTATGTTTCGTACAATATTTTCCATAGTGATGAGAAGTGAATAGATAAAAAACATTAATGTGAACATATTTTAAACATTATATAATAAGAGGATAAAATTTTTAGACATAAATAGTTTAATGTGTATACCAATTTTGGTAATTTTTATATCAATTTTGACTCTCTTTATGTATATGAGTTTATTGGAATATCTCAATATTATTATTATATACAATTAATTGTTTATATTTTTTATATTTAATATTTATTATATATATTTTTATTAACATAATATGTATATTGAACGAATTACATAAGATTTATGATTAATGGGTTGAGTGTAATCCAATTTTAGGAGAGATGGATTATATGTTTTGTTTAAAGTTTCATCCATGAATATATTTAGTAATTGGGGTTGTGTAATTCCATCCAAGGAAATTCTAGAGCTACGGTATGGTTTTAATTTGAATAATGGATTTCTTTATATCATATGTGATGTATTTAATTCCATCTATGGGTGATTATGTATTATTGTATTGGTTTAATTTAATTATTCTAGGGGTGAATTAATTGATTATGTTTAGTTGAAAACTATAAATATATTTTATATGTTGTAAGGAATAATGTATTTCACTAACAAACATGAGATATAATAATGGTATAATGATAACCATCTAAAAGTTAATTTTATTTTTCTGGTTAATATTCCTAAATTCAATTAAATACTAATAAATATTGATTTATTATATACAAAAAATGGATTAGTAATTTGATTTATATGTGTAAAAAACGAGATGAGAATTAATTGAATGGTATTTTTTTGTATAGAAATGGACATAAAAGAGGTATATAATATTTAATGAGTTATCCCATATCATTTGATTTGAATTTCAAGATATGTATGTTTAATTATATAATTTGATTTTATTATATAACATGAATATGATTACTTTGTTATCAATTTCTTGTTGAATTATACTAATTACTATACTGTCCTGCCAAGGAATTTCCTAAATGAATCAGTCCATTGCCGCCATCATTTTTATCATGAGATTCAGTATATGATACATATTTGATATATATTATAAATAATTCCGTAGGGAATTTATTTAATTAATGGGGACATGAAGATATGTATTAATAACATGATATGTACCTTGATGCATTAAATATTACATAATATAATTCTTGAAATGAAATGAATACACATTGTCTATACATGGGAAAGGATACCCCTCTTAGTGTATCAATTTATGTCTGTTAGTATAATGTCATTTATCTGTTATCACATATATATCATTCACCACTTTTTAGGTGTCAAGAAACTATTTTATGCATAATAATATTTTCATTGTGAGTGAGTATGATAGTTTTATGTTATACATTAGAGGTATGATACTTAGGTTCTCAGGCTCATTGATATTCAAAAGGAACAATTTATTGATGATGAATATTGATTCTACTTCCATTGTTTTATATCTATGATGTCATTTAATATTCTATGTGCAAAGAATATATGATGATTTGTATAAATTATTTGATGTATATTTAATCTTTCAATGATTACATGGTTACCACGTAAATCAAATATGTATTAATAGAACCATATTCTTTATTGAATGGAAGGTAAAACAATATTGATTTTTTGCTAAGTTTTAGTCATAATGAATATTCACGAGTACATTATAATAAAACACATAAATTTGATAGTGTTAATGTAATTTTATCAGTATACATTAATATATAATATGGTATGATCTCTATAGATGCTATCAATTTGAATTTTGTCATATTAATTTATAAATAATATAATAAAGTATTTCAATATATCTGTTTTTGATTGAAAAAGTAGACTATAAAATCATAAAATTTCACCACAATCATATAATGTGATTCCATCATTTTGAAATAAAAATTTGTATTCAATGATACCATTCATTGAATAAGATCAATGATAAGTTTTAGAATATCATCTGGTTATATACTAATTCAATTCTATGAACTAAAAAATGTTTTTGACTTATTATAGTATTAAACCTCTTAAAATATTAAAATAATTAATAAATAGTTTTTTTTATAATTTCAATAATTTATATTAAATATATGTGATAGACATTTTATAATGGGATAATTAATGAATTAAAAAAGGGATACTAATATTTTACTTACCTATTTAGAAAATAATATTATAAATTTATTTAATTATATAGTAATTTTATAAAATTTATTTTATAAATAATATAATTGTTTCGATTTCAAAGATATTTATCTGCATAATACATTCTAGATGAGATTTTATAAGATGATGTTTTCAAGCATTTTAAAATCTATGTTTATAGAGTTGTGCCAAAAAGAATATTTTATACATATTATTTTTTAATATTCATTAATTTTTTAATCATGGATTTTATTTTCACATGATTAATGTTGTAACACCCCAAGATTTCATAATATGTTATTTATTTAATGTAATTCAATAACATGCACTACACACAACACCGAGTTCAAGCGCACCATGACATACCAAATAAGCTATTCAAATGTGGTTCTGGATAGTATTAACATAATTTTAAACATTATATAATCCTTATAATTTTAAAATCCATATAATGAGTTTCATAGAAATAATTTAATAACAAATACATTTTTTCAGTTAAAGAAATATTTTAAAAAAATGAAATTTTACCACATTTTAATGGTGCATCCTTTTTAAATCAAATATTTGAAACTTTTTAACTGAAAACAACTTTTTAAATCAAAATAATTTATATTGTTAAATTATACATTTTAATGGTTTGGAAGTATAAATATATTATAATTTTAACTTTTAATCCCTGGTTGGTCAATTGTTAAATAGTTTCAAAATTGACATAAATTAGTTTTTAAAACAAATATTATATTATTAATTGATATTCTTTTCCTAAAAATTTAAGGTTCGTCCAAAAGAATTATATCATGATAGGTGTATCTTTAATGGACTACATGGGGTCGATTGGATGTTTATAGGATTTTTTTAACCATATAATATAAAAATAAAAGTGACATGGTAAATGTCAAAATATTTATCTATGAGTTAAATATAAATTATATGGTTAATATAGAGACCCAAAAATTTCTAAAATCTATTGTATGAAAGGATTTAGACACATCCAACCTTATAATTTGAATAATCTAGTTTGGAGATATTCAAAACCGAAGATTAATTTATTATAAATTAATACTTTATGTTTTTTCTAAAGAGTCCATCCTCCCCATTATAACAGGACACCACTTATAACCAATTCATAATACATTAGAAGCCTTTTGGTTCAGCAAAAATCTTCCAAAATACCCTCTAAACATTCCTAAATTAATTCTAAAGCCTTCCTTTTGTTATAAATCCAACCTATGGATCCCTTTTGATCAAATCAAAAGGAAGAACACGACAAAGAGGTAATGTTTTCACCACCATCATACAAGTTACTTTCTTATTCAACTTCTTATTTCATTGTTATTTACATTATAAAATTATAACTAAAGTATCTTCGATATACTGTGATTTTATTATAAATATTTTGTAACCATATTTATTATTTTATCCACCCTTTGAATGACATGTCAGCATATATGCGTACGTACGACCAACCATCTCCACGTCGCGGTATAACTGTTATTCAATATATAATTATTCGGATGGGTATAATAATGATGAGTAATTATTGTAAATAATAAATATAACATGATAATTATTCTTTATATATGATATAACATCCAATTATATATTATTTTAATATCAAAATAATGATATTGTCGCTCGGGTGTACATACGAATTACCGTCTCCACGAACGCGATGAGATTCATTCTCCATCGTATCCATTGAAGAATAAGTTTTATTTGATGACTAAAAATAATTTTTAGAGGCCTGATATAATTATGGATATGAATAATTTACATAACATCCATAAAAAATATGGTTCAAATAAGAAAAAATATAACGAAAAAAATCCATTAACACCAAAAACGATGATAATACTATGATATTTTTAACAAATCAATTTTAAAATATCATATATGATATCATATTAATGTATATGATTTTTGTATAATTTAGTGACAATTATTTCACCATTATACAAGAGGTTAAAATACCCTAAACTAAGGAAAAGTACATGGTAAGTGATAATTTCACAATCTCTTCATTATCCGAGGTTGTTTATACTTAATTATATACTGTACCTCTTTATCATCCACATACATGTCTTTTAAAAATATATTTCAAAACATTGTTACTATTTTCCAGAATATGGGTTAAAGTCATTTATACACTTTTTTAACTTGTTATAAGATGTTTATAATGGAATCTTTACGTCATTTTCCAAACAATGACCTCTTTAACCATTTCGAAAATTTAAGGTAAGACTGTCTTTTTTTTAACTTATACGGCAGGTGTGGCTATTTTCCACCGTTGTAAAATATTCTAAGTTTCACTTACAAGCATATAAGAATATTTTGAATTTAAATGTATATTTTTTATAATTATGTTAATTTTAAATGATTTTAAAATTTATATTTTAAGAATATGTGAAAGGTACTCTTTATCAAGATCATAATTTTAAATGTTATAATGATTTATCTTTCTAAATATTTTTAAATAATGTCCATCGTTTCAAAATGATTTAAGGATTTATTTATATTGACATGAATGTTTTGAAATGATATTTCTATTCAAAAGTTTCAAAGTGTTATGGGACACTTTGACTCAAAAATCTCAATTAAATTACATCCTTAATAAATGTGTGACTTTTAAATGATTTCAAAAAAAGAGATATTTGTATAAAATAGTTTTTATTTCATCTATGTCAACATCTTTTGATGGATTTTAATCTTATTTGAAGTTGATTTATTTTGATACAAAACTTCCACATTATATTGAAGGTTTTGTGATATGTTTGACTATGGATGTGTTATTTGTATTCCATTCATGGTTTATGGAGATAGTATTTACATTTTTTATGCTAGTTTTAATACAAATGTTTATGTTCTGTTTAAACCAGTTCATATGAGGAATGCATTGGACATAGTATGTGATGGGTGGAGCCCGCTATAGCTTCTTGATGCATAGGTGGGTCTCATGAGACCAACTAGTGTCTTGGCACGAGGCCTTGACAAAATCTTATTTGTAGTCTTGGCACGAGGCCTTGGCTACGTGGTTATGATAGTATGGATTTATGCATTCCATCATTATGAAATTGGTTAGAGATATTGCATGTGATTATTCAACTAGTAGAATATCCATGTGAATAAGTAAATCGAAAAAATTTATTTTATTTTTTCCATATTATGTTGAAGTTCATGTAAATAATAAATATAACATGATAATTATTCTTTATATATGATATAACATCCAATTATATATTATTTTAATATCAAAATAATGATGTTGGCGCTCAGGTATACATACGAATTACAGTCTCCAAGAATGCGATGAGATTCATTCCCCATCGTATCCATTGAAGAATAAGTTTTATTTGATGACTAAAAATAATGTTTAGAGGCCTGATATAATTATGGATATGAATAATATACATCCCATCCATAAAAAATATGGTTCAAATAAGAAAAAATATAAAGAAATAAAATCCATTGACACCAAAAACGATGATAATACTATGATATTATTAACAAATCAATTTTAAAAGATCATATATGATATCATATTAATGTATATGATTATTGTATAATTTAGTGACAATTATTTCACCATTATACAAGATGTTAAAATACCCTAAACTAAGGAAATGTACATGGTATGTGATAATTTCACAATCGCTTCATTATCCGAGGTTGTTTATACTTAATTATATACTGGACCTCTTTATCATCCACATCCATGTCTTTTAAAAATATATTTCAAAACATAGTTACTATTTTCCAGAATATGGGTTAAAGTCATTTATACCCTTTTTTTACTTTTTATAAGATGTTTATAATGGAATATTTACGTCATTTTCCAAACAATGACCTCTTTAACCTTTTCGACAATTTAAGGTAAGAGTGTCTTTTTTTTTAACTTATACGGCATGTGTGGCTATTTTCCACCGTTGTAAAATCTTCTAAGCTTCACTTACAAGATTATAAGAATATTTTGAATTTAAATGTATAATTTATATAATTATGTTACTTTTAAATGATTTTAAAATTTATATTTTATGAATTTGTGAAAGGTACTATTTATCAAGATCATAATTTTAAATGTTTTAATGATTTATCTTTCTAAATATTTTTAAATAATGTCCATCATTTGAAAATGATTTAAGGATTTATTTATTTTGACATGAATGTTTTGAAATGATATTTCTATTCAAAAGTTTCAAAGTGTTATGGGACACTTTGACTCAAAAATCTCAATTAAATTACATCCTTAATAAATGTGTGACTTTTAAATGATTTCAAAAAAAGAGATATTTCTCTAAAATAGTTTTTATTTCATCTATGTCAACATCTTTTGATGGATTTTAATCTTATTTGAAGTTGATTTATTTTGATACAAAAGTTCCATATTATATTGAAGGTTTTGTGATATGTTTGACTATGGATGTGTTATTTGTATACCATTCATGGTTTATGGAGATAGTATTTACATTTTTTATGCTAGTTTTAATACAAATGTTTATGTTCTGTTTAAACCAGTTCATATGAGGAATGCATTGGACATAATATGTGATGGGTGGAGCCCGCTATAGCTCCTTGATGCATCGGGGGTCTCATGAGACAAACTAGTGTCTTGGCACGAGGCCTTGACAAAATCTTATTTGTAGTCTTGGCACGAGGCCTTGGATACGTGGTTATGATAGTATGGAATTATGGATTCCATCATTATGAAAGTGGTTAGAAATATTGCATGCGATTATTCAACTAGTAGAATATCCATGTGAATAAGTAATTCAAAATATTTTATTTTATTTTTTCCATATTATGTTGAAGTTCATGTTTAAAAGGATTTTTTTAGTTATACATTACTTTAAATTTATATTATTATTTATTATAGTTTCCACAATATTTTTATCCTTACTGAGTATCTGAGGTCACCCCTTTCTATGTTTTATTTTTCCCATAATTCCATGAAGTGTATTTTGATTGATATATAGGGTTAAGACAAGGGAATAATGTCTTTCATAAATTATTATTTATGTTGTTCTGTTTGTTATAAAGTGTAAAGTAACATTAATTTATGTAATATATTTTCCATGAATGCAAATCTGATCGATCCATCGGGACTTGATTCCTTGTAATCATTCCAATGTATTAAAATAATGCACTGAATCTGGGTAATTGGGGTCGCGGTGTTACATTTGGTATCAGAGGAAGTTTAAAAAAAACATGGGAACTAGATTTAGAAAAACTATGACTAGAGCACATAGCCCAAATATAAACATTTAGGATTAGTATAGAAGAACTTCCTAGAATTTTGGTATTGTAATAATTTTGTGAGTTTACCAATAAATACATCTTCGTCCGAATATGAGCATGTAGAGGTGGTTTTGGCACAGATGTACCTAGTGATAAAACCTGAAAAACCCGCTTTTAGCTAGACTCGAACTGGAACTGGTGCACGACAACAGGCAATGCTTCACTCTTGGTTACGATACTCCCATGGGACATGCTTAAGAAAATTCTCATTTTCATTACAAATATTTATGATGGGTTTATGAGTATATACTTTTTCAATGAAAATATCATTATGATAATGGATTATATCCATAAATCATTCAATTAATGTTATGTATTTTACAAGTTTGGAATTATTGTAATTCATGAACTGACTTAGTTAATGCTATTGTATAGAAATGTCTTCCTATAGATGGAATGTGAAATCTAGCATTACGTATGATCCAAATATTAAGAAGGATCATATCTTTCATGATATTAAGCCATCATTTTAAATAGAAATAGACTCCCGTGTATTCTCAACTTATGAAGAAATAGGATCTTGTGTTAGTAAGATAAGAAAATAATTCTTTGAGTTCTATGGCTATAAAGGGAAGCAAGAGAAGAAAATGATGGAAGAGAGAAATATGGATACATGGATGAGAGAAAATAAGACTTTTCCATGATGTGATAACTGTTGGAAGAAACACCATGGAACATTCCAGAAGGGAATGAGAGTTTGTTATAAGTGTAGAGAAAAACGACACCATGTATGTGACTGCAAGGGTAAGAAAATGGTTTCAAATGTACAATGCTTCATATGTAAGGAGTTGGGACACTACATAAACCAATGTCCAAATCATTACAGTATGACCTAGATGATTCTATTGGATAATAATCATGTTATGATTATACCACAGATGAGTTGGAATGATTAGAGTTTTTATGTTGTTATTAGAGAATTATTTCATTTTAGTGTTGTATCAACAATGTACTGGTTATAATAAATATATAGTATATAAGGATTGTACTGAAGTAGTGTTTCATTATGGACTTTATATTGTGTGGAACCAAGAAATGTGACTCAATAGTGGGATAAATTTTAGGAAAATATATGGATGAGATAATGATAAACCATAATATGGTTCGGATACCATGGTAGTGATTTTGGAATAATAAATGATTGATTTGGATAAATTATATTAGATATTCACGACTACATTGAATCTGATTAATGATATTTATATTCCATCATTGTTGTAGTTTACAACATTTATTGATAGAAGGAGTATATCCATATTCTATAAGAAATAAGAGATCATGAATGTAATCAATAAGGTTTTACGGTAATTCAGGATGTTGCGGTGTTTTAATAGAATAAATTATGAAGGTGTTCACTAGTTATTAAGCAGAAAAAAGGTTTTTCCTTGTGTTTACGTTCCTTATAAAATGTGTACTATGAGTTTGGATAGAAGTATTTTGGATAATTCTAGTTGGATAATATTTTTGGATTTCCATAAAAGGACAACCCAGAGGTCGGGCGACAACCCGTCGCATCCTCCAAGGCCGCGAGACTTGAACCCACAACCGAAGGGAGACAAGGGTGTATCACCTACCACTAGCCCACGTGATGTCTTAGAGTGAATAATGTAGTAATTTAAAAAAAAAATTGGTAGATAAATTATAAATTTTTTTTCGAACCCCATAAAAATAGGATAAATAGAATCTTTTTTTAGTTCTATTATCTTTTAGAGTGAAAGATGAGTTTTTGTTAGAAATTAGTTAAAGTATGGAACTCTACTTGTCAATTAGATATTTTTCTTCTTCTCTTATTCTATGAATAAATTAATTATTATACTCTAGTGAAGGTATCTTAAAAAAAATGTGTTATTCTCATACCATATGTTTTGTTAAACCGATGGGATTTTAAATCATCAGAGATTGATAAATTTAAGGCCCTAAATTTTACACTTTTTTGTGATTGATGACCTCAATCACTACCTATAAATATTTATGTCTTTACTCCAATTATATGCCTATAATTTCCCCCAATGTTCATCTAATTGAGATCATAATTTTGTAGTTACCCTTTCATTTCCCTTTTCATCTTATTAAGTCTAAATTTTATTAACCTAATTTATGATGTCGGTTTTCCAAAATGTATTTTTTATTTTCAAACATTTATTTTCAAAAAATAATATCAAACTGTGAGAAAGCAATTTATTGACCGAGGGATGAATGTAACACCCCAAGATTTCATAGTACGTTATTTCGTTAAAGTGATTCAATAACTTGCACTATACACAACACCGAGTTCTAGCGAACCATGACTTACCAAACAAGTCGTTCAAAAGCAGTTATGAATAGTATTAACATAATTTTGAACATTTTATAATCGTTATAATTTCAGAATCCATATTATGAGTTTCTTAGACATAATGTATGAACAAATACATTTTTCTTCGTATAAAAGATGTATTTTTCAAAAAATGAAAATTTATCACCTTTTAATGGAAAACCCTTTTTAAATCCAATATTTGAAATATTAATATATTTAATTTGACAAAATAAACTTCTTACTTAGAATCAAGACATAAGAATTTAGTTTTAATAAGTTTTTTTTGTTTTCATGATAACTTTCATATTTGGGTGAATACTGAAAAATACTATATTTTAACTAAAAAATACTTTTCAAATAAAATTAATTTATATTCTTAAATTATACAGTTAAATGGTTTATAAGTATAAAAAGATTATTTTTTACCATTAAATCCAATGATGTTCATTGTAACTAATTTCACTTTGAAATTGGACATAAACAGGTGTCAAACTTTTGGTTGTTATTATATCTTAAAACTACGCCTTTTGGTTTTGACAGCGGAAATTAATTTTAAATTTATAAATGAAACTTATATATTTTGAATTTGGTAAAATAGATATCATTTTTGAATTCGGAATATCAAAATCAGCTTAGGGTAAACTTTACGTATTTTTCTGAAAAATTTTAACTTTTGATGAATTGTGAAAAACACTGAGTTGTAGTTTAAAACTGAATTTATATTTAAATAATTATTAATTTTATTAAAATTTATTTTATGTAAAAATAGACACATAAAAACTATATAATTTCACTGTAATTCAATGGATTCAGTTTATAAAAATTTTAGATATATAAATATTTTATTGAACTTTTCACAGTCTTTTAACCACCTCCTAGGAAAATTTGCTAATTCACATAAAACATAATATTACAACTTTTGTGAGTAGAATTTAAAAACTCCAACAGACACAGTTTATATCAAGAAGTAAAATGTGGTTCAATAAGATAAAAATAATTTTTGGTGAATAGTAACTTTTGACTTTTATTTACAGCGATTAAAGTTAAATAGTGTAATTCAAGATAAAAAGTATATTATAATAATACAAAATTACCTTAACACTTGTCCTAAACATATTGGATGAGTCATGACCGGCCATGGGAATCCTTGGGACGATTTTGGGACCCCATAGAGCCACTTGAGAGTGATAATGACTCTTTAGATTAATTAATTTAAAGTAAAGATAAAAATGACAAAAAAAATATATTTTTGTAAATTACATTTTACATGGGGTTATAAATTTTATATTTTAGACTATAAATATTAATTGGAAAGATAAAAATATTTCCTACATCATGGTAGTCTTTTTATATTTTTTAGAAATCAAATAAATAATGTTATTTATAACATATTAATGATGCAGTAATTACCTAATAAATGAAACATTAAAATAATTGATATTATAAATAGCCAAATAAATATAATTTGAGACTTTTAATTAATTAAACAAATTTTTTTAGTTAATATGACATGTTAGTATTGCTTAAATTATTTTTTTGAATTAATAAAGTTGTTATGACTTTAAAATTTTCAATTATTAAATAGTGTCAAAATAGACATAAATGAGTCTTTGAAACAAATATTATATTATTAATTGGTATTCTATTACTAAAAATCTATGGTTCTACCAAAGGACTTATATCATGATAGGTGTATCAATAATGGACCACTTTGGGGTCTCTTGTAAGTATATTGTATGTTTATTAACCATATAATATAAAAATACAAAGTGACATGGTAATTGTCAAACTATTTAACTAAGAGATAAATATAAACAATAAAGTTAACATAGAGACCCAAAACTGTCTAAAATCTATTGGATGAAAGGATTTCAACCCATAACCACCTTTGACTTTGAATAATATACTTTTGAGCTATTCAAAACTGAATATGAATTTATTATAAAATAATACTTTATGTTTTTCTTAAAGAGCCCCTCATCCCCTTTATAAAAGGACACCACTTCTGACCAATTCCTCATACCTTCCAAGCCTTTTTTTCGGACAACATCTACCCAAATACCCTCTCAACTATCTTCACTTAATCCTAGAGGCCTTTATTTAGTTAGAAATCCAACCTATGTATCCCTTTTATTCAAATCAAAATGAAGAACCCGAAAAAGAGGTAATGTTTTCACCACCCTCATTCAAGTTCCTTTATTCTACAACTTCTTCTTTATTTGATATTTTGATTCTAAAATAATAAATCCAGTATCTTCAATATAATTTGATGTTATTATAAATATTACATTACCATATTTAGTATTCTATCCACCCTTTTAATGACTTGTCACCATACGTGCGTACGTACGGCCTACCATCTCCACGTCGTGGTGTAATTTTTATTCAAAACATTATTATTATGAAGGGTATAATAGCGATGTTTAATTCATTTAATAATAAATATAACATGATAATTATTATTAATATATGATATACAATCCAATTATATATTATTTTTATATAAAAATGATGATATTCTCACTCGTGTGTACGTACGGATTACCGTCTCTATGAACACAATCATATTCATTCCCCATCATATGCATTCAAGAATAAATTTTATTTGATGATTAAAAATAATTTTTAGAGACATGATATCATTCTATATATGAATAATATACATCCCATCCATAACAAATAAGGCTCAGATTATAATAAATATACAGAAAAACGAATCCGTCAACACCCGAAACGATGATAATATTAAGATATTATTAAAAAAACAATGTTTAAAGATAATATATGATATCATATTAATGTATATGATTCTTGTATAATTTTTTAACAATTATGTCTCTATTATATTGAAGGGTAACCTACCCTAACCCATGTAAATGTACAAGGTAATGGTTTATTTCACAATCTCTTACTTATCTGAGGTTGTTTATACGTAATTTTCTACTAGGATCATTTTATCATACACTTCCATGTTTCATAAAAATGAATTTCAAAAAATTATTACTATATTACAGAATATAGGTTAAAGTCATTTAT
Source organism: Viscum album (assembly GCA_963277665.1). NCBI lineage: Eukaryota > Viridiplantae > Streptophyta > Magnoliopsida > Santalales > Viscaceae > Viscum > Viscum album. The sequence continues at coordinate 221,587,566 of OY728158.1, forward strand.
ACCCTTTTTTGAATTTTTATAAGAATTTTATAAATGAGTCTTTACGTCATTTTCCAAAGAAGGACCCATTTAACCTTTTCGACAAATTAAGGTAAAAATGAGTTTTTTAAAATTATATGGCGGGTGCGACTATTTTCCAACGTTGTAAAATCTTAGAAGCTTACCTTCCCAAAATATAAGAATATTTTGAATTTAAATTTTTTATATTTTAATTATGTTACATTAAAATGATTTCAAAATGAATATTTTAACAATTTATGAAAGGTACTCTTTATCAAGATCAGAATTTTAAATTTTTTAATGATTTATCTTTCTAAATCTTTTAAATTAATGTATATGTTTTCAAAATGATTTTAAAAATTTATTTATATGGACATAAATTTTTTGAAATTATATATCTGTTCAAAAGTTTCATAGTTTTATGGGGCACATTAACTCAAAAGTATCTTTTAAATTAATTCCATTATAAATGTCTAACATTTAAATGATTTCAAAAAAAGTTATAGATCTATAAAATAGTATTGATTTCATCTATGTTAACAAAAATTGATGGATTTTATGCATATTTGAAGTTGATTTATTATGATAAAAATCTTTTAAATTTTATTGATGGTTTTGGGATATGTTTGATTGTGGATGTGTTATTTTTATACCATTCATGGTTTATGGAGAAAGTATTTACATTTCTTATGCTAGTTTTAATACGAATGTTTATGTTATTTTTAAACCATTCATATGAGGAATGAATTGGACTTAATATGTGACTGGGGGAGCCCGCTATAGATCTTTGATGTATCAGTAGGTTTCATTAGAAAACTAGTGTCTTGGCCCGAGGCCTTGACAAAATCTTATTTGTAGTCTTGCCACGAGGCTTTAGCTACGTGGTTTTGATAGTCTTGAATTATGAATTTCATCATTATGAAAATGGTTAGTGATATTGCATGAAATTATTCTACTAATAGAATATCCATGTGAATAAGTAAATGGCATTATTTTATTTTATTTTTGACATATTATGTTGAAGTTCAAGTTTAAAATTCTTTTGTTATAGTTATACACTAATTTAAATGTTTACTATTATTTATTAAATTTTCCGCTATATAGTTATCATTAATGAGCATTTGAGCTCACCCCATTCTATGTTTTATTTTTCCCAGTATTCCAGAAGGTGTATTTTGATTGATATGTAGGGATAAGACAAGGGAATAATGGCGATCATAAAGGATTATTTATATTTTTTTTATGTTATAAACTGTAATGTAACATTCATGTATGTAATATATTTTCCAACACTGCTAAACCGATCATTCCATTGGGACTTTATTCCTTTTAATCATTCCAATGTATTAAAAAAATGCACTAACTCTACTTAACTGGGGTTGAGGCGTTACAAATGTCTCATGGGGTGAAGGATACTGGGTTAATCTACAAATTGTACTCATGTATCATGTATTAGCATATAAATTTGAAAGAATTTGTATATGTTTGAAAACCAATGAAATGTTGATAATGATTATTATTTTATAATATTAATTGTTTGATATTATTAATTCATTTTAATTATATTTACCATATTCGGTTTCTCAAGTCAATGAAAAAAAACTTTATAAGAAAAAATTATTATATCATATATTGTTTTATATTTATTGATAATTCAAAAGAATAGATATTTAATAATAAACAATAGAATTAATTCTTTATATTACAATATTAAAGGAAAATATAATTATTATTTTAATTTTTTTTTAAATGGATTTTTGGGTGAAATGTTAAAAGTTCCAATATTTATAAAAAGTCAAATTTTAATTTTATTATTTTAATCTACCAATAAGTACTTTAAATTTTCTATTGTAAAAATATTAAAATTTTAATAACAATAAACCAATGGTTTCTACAGTAAACAATAATAAAATTTCTAATTGTAACAATATAGATAAAAAAAATATTCCTTAAAAATTATTTTTGTTGGAATTTATAAAATCTATTAATAATTAAATTATTTCTCTCATTGAAGTTAAATAAATAAAAATAGTCTTGTTATTTTGAATCATGATGTTAAAATGTTATAATCTAGTAAATAATAATTTTTAGAGTTGATTAATAGTAAGGATGGTATTTAGAATTCAACATGATAATGTGTGAAACAATAGGTAAAATTTCATTTTTTGTTATTCTAATACCCATGAATTTGAAGCATATTGGGTCCTCCCTCAGGAATTTCTACTCATTTCTGTGTTAATGTATTACATATTATCATGATTCTATTTTTATATATACCATTAAGTATGTATACCCATCTTAACATCTATTCATGGTTATATATTATAATCACCCATAATTTATTTTCAATTTACTATATTATCATCTATCTCGGTATTTCGTTCATAACATATTCTACTGTAATTTTTATTATTATTTGATATGCCACTATGATACTCTATTCATGAATTTTATGTCTCTCATATATAACATATTATGACCTTGACTACTAGTCAGAAGGCTCTGATGTATGAGGTAGTGTGCTAGAGTTTATGTAACCAACCATTCGACTACATGTGCATGGGTCAGTCAGGCCATGACAATAAAACTGAAATTTGAAATGTATATAGAATGAATTTCTATAATACATATCGTGAATCTAGTAAAAAAATCATTACATTTCATCCTGTTTATTTTATATAGTATAATATAAGAATAAATTATTATTTATCCATTATGAATATAACAATCAGAAATTTTTTAGCTTGCATTGTATGTTAAAATAATAATTATTTTTTTCTCCCATTAAATGATATTTATTTGAAAAAATTAATTTCAATTTTGAAATTATCTTGTCAAAACTACGTTGTGATGAAATGTTTATATTTTCCAAATATAGAAGATTATTATGAGTTAATGTTGAAAAAGGATGATTTTTCTAGTACTTTCACTTTTATAACTTATAAAGATGTAATAATTAAATTTAATGTTTGTTAATTGTTACAAAGAAAAATGTATTTTATAATTAATTTAATTCATAAAATAATATATTTATTATCTTATAATCATATTCCCAGAAATTTTGGAATTTTTGAACTGTTTTTGTTGAGATAAAATTTTTTTTCTAATGTTCAATAAAAATAAAAAATTACCCTAAATAATTTTAGTTTTTTGGTTTAGAAATATATATATTATATGATTTAACACATTCCATTTATATAAATTCGAATCGTATTTATACATTATTTTTCTATAAAACAATTTTCCTACATAATAACAACACTTATTAAAAATTGTTTATTCTTGAATTATATGAAATTATACTACCTGAAAATTAAAAATCATAATTAAATTAAATATTTTAATATGATTTTTATTTTTTTAATCTAGTATATTAATAATATGTGATAATTTTTTAATTTTTTTTTGTCTTATTAATTTAGTAAATACATAAAATTTGATTCACTAAAGTATGTGATAAATGTTCTTACAAGTGAGTTATTCTCTGAGATTAGGATAACATTTACACATAATATTTTTTTGAAAAAATATTTAGATAATATATCTACATTATTTTATCGTGACTTCTTTTTTCAAACACTTTGAGTAACATTCATTAAAAAATTAAATTAAATTATATAAATGGATTATATAATTCAATGATTTTACCATCCGTCACATATAAAATATAATATATTTTCCACAAATATCCACACTAATTACAAAATTAATATTATCCTCGTCCTTAATAAAAAATTAAAATTATTGTTAAATTCAATACTAGTATTTTTTTATTACCAAGGAGAATTCATTAGGTATATTAAATTCTACTGTAATAGAGAATTCTCAATAAAGGGGTTATTTTCATAAATAAATAATTCAAATAATAATAATTATTATATTTAATATAAATATGTGGTAACCATTAATATTAAATATTTTATATCATCAACATTATGATACTATTAATGAATATGGTACAACAACATCAAAAATCATTTCTGTTAAATTAGAATTGAGAATATCATGTATTCAATTTTCTCGACAGGAACATCTACAATTCTAAATGATTCATCATCAATCACAACCTATCACTAATGGACTTAAATATGTATTTAATGAATATATATATATATATATATATATAATGTAAATTTTTATAATATTATACAATAATATTTATATTTTATTAATTATTCTTATTATATTATGAAAACAGCCATCATGATTTTGTACAAACTATTATCATGATGACTAGTTTACATCATTTTTATAAATCATAATTTGATGTATAACTATACATAAGTGTAATATTTTAATATATGATATTTATACAATGATTAAATTTTATGATATTATGAAACCATGATCAATATAAAAATAATATTTCTTTGGAATCGAGACATATATGAGAAACAATTTGATTATTATAAAAAATGATACTGGTAATTAATTGTTGAAAAAGAATAAGTGATTTGAAATTATATGTAATCCATGTTGGTAGTAGTAGTGTTAATATTACTATAAAACCTTATTACTATCCTTCAAGTATGATATTAATATTTTTTTATTTTCAATGCATTTTTTTGGTGAATTGATGGATTCTTGGTAATGAAGAGCCTTTGTTGGGGAAAATATGTGAATGATATGAATTTTTTTAATTAATTGATATATTATTTAAATATTTTAATGTATTTGTAGGGATTTATTTAGGACTAGGGAAAATTATTTGTTCTTTTCTAGGTTTTCTACAGATAAATGTGTGATGCACTACATACTAGAAACAATAACATAAGTAATGTGATACAATATTTGAATATACTATAGGCATTGTGTTAGGTTCCTCATTTAGGGTGTGAAAATTTTACTTTACATGAATCCATTATAGTATTTTGAAATATCTATATGTATTATGATCAATCTAAATTCATTTTTTTTATTATTTAACATCAGAGAGATTTTACCCCGCGAATGTGATTTAGAACATGAATTTGTTATGACTAGTATTTTTATTATCATTTCATTCCTAAATACATTATTATTCAGCACATATGAAATACTATGATTATAATTGTATATTTTGGGTGTTTATAATTCATCTCATTCATTATGCGTATTTTTATTGGTGCTTTATTCTTGTAGTTGTTATGTTAGATATCCATTTAGAGTGGTCTTACACATTCCTCATTTTTATTGTGCATGGATGATATTTTAAATAAATTATTCCATCATATTAATTATATATTATAATTTATTGTTGGACATTTGTATTATCATATCATTCAATGAATTTTGAATGATGATCCATCAGTTATAAATAACATTTTTTAAATAGGATAGTTGTCTTGTGGTCTTGAGGTCAGTAGGTATATGGATGTGGTTAAGAAATTTGAATTGATGAATTTTGTTGTTGTACCAAATTGGGTTTTATTGGAATGTATTTTTCTAATGATGATAGTGTTTCAATTAAATTTTATCATTATTTTTTAAATGTTTTTTGATAATCTATAAACAGTGGAAAACATAGGTTTATCATGAAATTTACTATGGCGACTCATTTGTGTGTGTGGAACCAATAACTACTAAATATGGTATACTTAAATCCAGTGGATGTACAATATAATGGTTTGAAATAAAAAATTTGTGTTTGTATGTTTTTTATCTCTATAATAAATTACAACAGGCTAGACCCCTAATGGTGTGATTTTCAATTTATACTTAGTTTATCCATTTATGTATTATTTCATGGATATTTTCTACCATGTTTACTTTACCCATATTATTTTATACCTAATATATTCATGGATTTTAATGAAAATGTTATTAATTAATGAAAAAATGCAATGTTATCAAATTGTTGTAATTATGAAAATATTTATTAAGAACATTTTTATATAAATAATAAAATAATGAATTATTGATATTAGAACATGTATATATTATTAGGTGATATCAAACTTTGACATATGAAAACACAATACTTTTTTCATTTAGGATGTTTTAGTAATTCTTTTTTAGGACACAAAAAAGGGAAGGGTATCTTATATCATTCCATGATATCTTTCTATGTAACATCTTTTTAGTGGGGATGATAGGTGTGATAGTTGGTGACCAAAAGACTCAATTGGTATATCTGATTTATATCATTCTCATTTAGTTATCATGTCTTCAATTTCTACATATCATGGGAATATACATCATTATTCTATATTGAATGTTTATTTTTATTCCATTTATGGAACAATTTGTATTTATTTATGGTTATTCACCATGTGAGGGACCATCTTTGGATACATATATAGATTAATTGAGATGGTTCATTAGATATTATTATCATATATAATTACTAGAATGTTGTTTGTTTAACACTACATCTTTGTGGTTTGGTGCTTTTATTGAAAAGCTTTAAGATCTCTAGATTTTGTGTAGTAGGTAAATAAAAGGGTCCTAGAACAATCCCTTCTGTGTCTGAATCCTAATTTCCTTGTTTGTTCTTGGTTTTTTTCAATCCTATGACTTGGTGGTCATAGTTATTTTAATTTACCTATTTTGCGGTTATTTAAATAGATCGTTACATTTTAAAGGCCAATAAAATTTTTCTTGAAGAGATTATATTTTTCGTATATTCTTATTGTTTTAATTAATAGATATTGATACCAAAATATGGTCCAATTATTTTTGAAATCATATAAATACTTATTTATTTTTTTCTTGTTTTGTTACATAATACCTCCAGGAAGAGATCATAAAAATTTGATTGAGTACTCTTAAATAAATTTTATATAGGAAAATGATGTAATGGTCCCTTTTTTGGTTGGAACTATAATTCCCACTATCTTGGAATTATGTAATGTTGGTGTTAATAACATGTGAGGTAGTGTATTAGAGACTATATTTTACAAATAAATAAAAATTTGTGTTATATGGTTACAAATGAAAACATGAATATTTAGAATAGTTTATATGATTAAGTAGTTCTTCAACATAATGTAATCTCTTGTGGCCTCTAATGTAGTATTTTTAAAATATATTCCAAATGGACCATGAAAAAGATGGGGGGATCTATTTTTTATAATAATTTTATCATAATGATCAAGTTGATATCAATATTGAAAATATTCAACATTAAATAATTTCTTATTCAATTACGATGAGAATGTATATGGGGGGGTTTGAAAATAAAGTAGGGAGACAATACCATTCTGTAGAATCTCAAAAAAATTATTGAATTGTTTAAAAATTCATTATAGGTAGTTTCAATTGATTACAAGATTGTATGGAGTTTTAAAGTTAGATTGATGACTAATATTTTGTCGATACTAATTCTCATCTACCATATGACTATTGTAGAGGTAGTAGATACAAAATATTTTCTGATATATTTATAACTTGGAAAACATATTTGTGATGAGATTTTGATGGTATACTCATTACTAGGATGTATCTTATTGAATGAAATGTATTCACAAATGAATCTATTTTTCATTAGTAATAGTTTTGAGTTATTCATCAAGATATTAGTTAGAGGTTTTATTTTTTGGTTTGTAGAAAGGTCACACCAAGATGAATTTTATAGAGGCTAACAAAACATTTTATAATTTTATTATATCAGGTCACCTACAAAATTTTACTAACTAGATATTCCATGGTTATACGTAATATAAACATTCATTGTGGTCTCGTCGGTCTGAATCAATTTATCTAAGGGTTGTGGGTCTTATCATCTGGATATGTGAGTATTGTATGATACCATGATTGCATTTGGATAACCTGAGGCATGATTTATTGAAATGATTTTATATAAACTAGTTGAATCTGAATATGATCTATCAATTGTTGGATATTGGGTGTTCATTCCATATTTCATGGATCAATAAAGGTATGATACATGAGCTAATAATTTATTTACATCATCAATTATATATGATGAATTGTATTTGTTATCAGATATTATTCTATTATTATTTAATCTTTTTATTCATATTTGAAATATGTTCAAAAAAGGTTTGAAATACCCAGTATGTCAAGATATTATAGAGAAAAATGAGGTGGACTAGGACTTATTAGTTCTTGATAGTGAATTATTTTACTAGAGTTTCAAAATGGATTGAATGATCGGTTTTAAGGCCCATAAAACACATTATCTCTATTAATTTTGGTTCTTTTCTACCGATGGGGTTAACAATACGATTTATGATTAGTGGGAATCTATATTAGGAATGGTGGGGCCTTTTTTCAATTATATTTGGTTAATCATGTAAAATTATTAATATATATTTCATAATGTGGTTAACAATTGTTTTACCAGTATGAATCCTTTAATGGTATGTCAATAATATGTTTGTTCTGAATGATTTTACTTATTTACCTCCACCTAGAGTGGTTTATTTTACCATATATCATCATCCATATACAATTCCTATTTATATATTCTTAAATTTTATGGTGTTGGATGAGATGGTAAAACATAAGGTCACTCTGTTTGAACAAGAGGATTAGGGATTTATTCATTATAGACATTCATTATGGGATTCTCTTTTATTTTTTAATATGGAAGGATCATAGAGCCTCATAGTTTCTAATTAATTATTGATGATTAATCAAATGAACATGATGAATAGATTTTGGATTTTAAGGTTTGATGTTCTATTTGATCAGTCTCAATGGGCTAATCCGCATTGAAATATTCTCATGTTTTAAATGAAAAACCATACAAAAGTATGAATATCATTGGCCATATTAAATTTTTAGGGGATGGTATGATAATTTATAAATTTTTTTATACAATTTGGAATAACTAAACATCATGAAAATTTAATTGATGTGATTAACATGATCTTTCATCTGCTATTGGAATATTTTTCTTTTTTTTCTTAGGTGATATTTTTTTAATCCAAATCATACGGGGATCATAATGACCAATTGGAAATCAATAATAAAGTATTGCGTTTTAGGAATCTATATGTTAATCAATAGATGTATATATTTCATAATCAAATAGAAATGTTTATGGAAAATTTTACATCTAAGAGGGGCATCTCATAGAAACCTGAAAAGATATTTGTTATTATATATTGGGACATGCACAATAAAATGATTGAGATCTGAATCATATTTTGGTTGTATTTTTAGTGTTATATTTTCTATTGGGGCTTCTCCATGATTTTTAATCCAATAGAACAGTTTACACATATGGGTGTAATTATTGAGATAAGTGATATGTTTTAGAGGACTTTTGGGTATTTGAAGGTGTTATTGACATTAGCTATAGCATTGATTCTTTTAGAACAATTTTTAGGATATGATGACTTATGTAATGATTCTATCATGGGTTGGGAGTGTCTAAGTGCATATGATATAGTATTTATCCAATTAATCTCTCTAGTTATAACATCAAATCAATAACGACCATATCTTTGACCATGAGTTGTACATCAGTAATTTATGAACGGAAAATAAGGTGTCATTATATGAATGGGGAATGACTTATGGTATATTATAATTGTAAGAGACTGAGGTATATTATCACATAGAGGGTTTTGAAGATGAAATAGAGAGTTAAAGAGAATTATATTGATATAATTGATTTTTATATTTCTTGGACTCCTATAAAATGGATCATGGTCATTGATATGATGACTAGGAAATTACTGATGAATGTAATGATGGTTTAAAGGTATGAATAGCGCTTTTTGACATTTATTTATGATATGATCTATGAAATTGAAGAAGATAGTTGATGTGAATGTACAATATCATTGAAGATTGAAACATTGTCTAATAACTAGGTTAATATCGATTCATTATCTAACCCTAATTTCATGGGATTTTTTAAAACTCTATATAGTTGGGATACCTTATGTGAGTAGTATCTGTATATAATTATTGCATTAGTTTTTTTAAAAATTTGGGTTTCACATTTCCCTAATAATAACTCTAATTAAAACAGGAAACATTCCTTGTTTGTCCATACACACATGAAATAACATTATTTATTTTGGTTTCAGAAGTCGGAATTTGATGTTGAGTTTGAGATGGTAGATTAAATTTTTTTTTATGGTATCATAAATTTAACAGAAATAATTAAAAACATAAAATACTAATGAGTTATTTTCATCCCATACAAATTATAGTATAGAAATTATATATGATTTTTATGGATTTAGTCATCAGTTTATTGTGGGATCCTAGTGGAATGAATGTTATTTTAGTTGTCATTAATCAATAAAAAATCATTCCACTTATTCACTACTAATGAGTGATAATCCTGGAATAGTTTTTGGAGTTTTATTTCTAGGATATTTTAGGAAATTATTAGGTTCCCTTTATAGTTTATTCAGACAAGGACATGAGGATCACATCTAGAGTTTTTATAAGATTTCATGGGGATATTTTTTCATAATTTATACTGAGAATGATATATCATCAGTTGACATATGGATATATATATATATAAATATCCAGGTTTTTAAGGATATAATATTGGATTGTGTTCTTAATATCGGTAGTAAGATGGAAAATCACATTAGCTTTCTTGAGTTTCCCAAAAATATAATTATTGTTCCTCTATCAAAAATATATCCTATAAAGGATTCTCATGGGCGTTCATCTTAATATCCCATGTATTGTGATTATTTGGGAGAGTGGTTATTTAATGGGTAATATCTTGTTCAGAATATATCATAGTGTTTTTTTATTAATCACAAATAGATTGTTCATTGCATGAGTCATCTTAAATATTATCCACATCATTTTCATCATATTATGGAGTTTGATGTCAGTGATTATGTATTTCGTTATCCACAATTAAGAAATCATCATTTTGTTAATAAGGGTATATTGGAATCAAGGTTTTGATCAACATTGAGATTATTTAATGATAATAAAATTTGGGATATAGGTTGTACATTCAATCATTTTGAACATTAAATACATTATATGTTTTTTATTCTAATATTGTAGAGATGTTATATAGATCCATATCATTTTATTGAATGTTTTCAATTCAATCTCAAACATAAAAAATGTTATTGATAAAATAGTATAGACTCTCAATTATTGAGAGAAGATAATTCAAGGTAAACCAATTCCTATATTTTTTTACAATGGTAGTGGATACAATATAACCAAGAGACGATGCAGCAGAAATCATCGTTGAGTTAGTATTGGCCTTTAGATTTGGTAATTATTGATGAAATATGAAAATATGGGAATAAATAACATTTATGGTCAGGATATTTTATGATCATGTTTCCTTCATTGATATATGATTTTAGTCATGTTTATGTTTCCATTTCTTATTCTTGTTAATTTCTGGATTATCAGGAATGGACAAAATTCACTTGGGAAAACATATAATATTAGGGATATTATTTTTTTTCATTAGTATATTTATTATAAAATTGTGAAAATGGATTTGTAAGGATATCCATAAGACCATAGATCCTATAGTTCTACATTATATGATTTTTTTACTACAGTGAGGATCATTTTCTATTTGAAAAATTATCATCATGAATGGGTTACACAATGTGAATATATTATTTTGATGATTATATGGGTCTCATATAAGGAAGGAATGATTTATATGTTGTGAATCCATTAAAATATATAAAAAATTGATCAATAATTAATTTATTCAATGGAAAAAAATTTCATTATATTTATTATTATTGGAATTTCATTATATAAAATGAATTAATGACATGAATTCATCATGATGTGTTCTTTTATCGATGTTTAATCCCTGGCTAAATTATTGTTTTCTGTGAATACATTCCCTTGGAATCCAATAATTATATGGGAGATTTTTGGTCATCTAGATAGCTCTGTATCACTATATTTGGTGTTGTATTCCTATAGTGGTTGTGTCACATATCCATGGTAAGAGGTCAATCTATGTTATCACATTATTTTATCATGACAGCAACATTGGAGGTTATTGAAATTCATATTTGTGATTGATTAGTGTATTCTATTTATTATTTGTAATCCCATGTTATTATATGTTATTATAAGGCTGATAGGTTGTTTATTAATCTATTATGTTCTAGGTGGATTTTTTACTATCACTCTTATGTTAAGGGGATCAGTGAATGTGGTTTTATATCATGAATTTCAATATTTTCTTCCTGAAAAATATAGGGTTTTATTTAACTAAATAGATGTTAATAGATTAAAATTATCATTTAATTAAATTTCATAAGATGATCTGTAATGATATTGGACAATCATAGATTATTGGGAATCCTATGTGAATTAACGAATGGACATAGGTAACCATAGTTTCTGTATGTGTGCTTCAATATGTGGGGTAATATTTTTATCTCTACATATTTTGGTAGGATTTTATATCTGTTGGAAACAAAATTATCATGGTCTATGAATCCTTTATGTGTAGTATGTATTCTCATGGGCTAGAGACAAAATGATTTTATTTTTATATTAAAATTGTTTTATAATGTGAATATTAATTTAATGGATATTTTATGAAATATTTAGTATACTTATTTTCATTTATATATTTTTTATCCTGGACTTGGTGAATATTTTAGGAAGTACTTAACAAAATAAATTTTTACATATGGTCTGACTTGTGGACACGATTTATAAAATGAATATTTTTATCATGATAATATTTTCCAATTCATGTAATTTTATCTTATATATATTCTATTGTGATATCATACAAGGATTTTTCTCATACAATATATTTTTAATTGAGTGGTCAGATAGCTAGATTCCCAAGACTCATGGAATGGGATGAGAAAGATATACCATTTGAGGTTCTCTAATAGTATTTTTCCTTTATTGTGGGATAGTTTGGTGGTGATATTTTGTAAAATGGAGACTATTTTAAACTATAATTTCATTATATATATTATATTTGGACTTTATAATACATGGATCATTGATAAATATCACTGTATTTATTATTTTACTTAGATGTATCATCAGTTTTACAAGAGGCATGTTGTTCTTTTTTGGATGTAAAATTTTGGCAGACTACCATAGGTGTCTTATGATGATGACCTAAGCTAGTTATTTAATATTTTTATAATATATCTGTATAATTAATTAATATTTAGAATAAATTGGGAAAAATGAATTTCTTATTACATTACTCATGAGTTATTTTTTAATTAGATATTGTAATCCTTATTCAAGGTTGCTTATTTTAAAGTATTTGTTGACAAATTTATATGAAAGTTTTATTCAAACCATCATATATTTTATTATAAAATTTTTATATAAAAATATTTCTATTTAATTTTTTGTATATATTCCCCAAATATCAATATAATATATTTTTATGGAATATCCTTATTATTTTTATACTAAATTGGGAATCATTTTCATCCACGAAGATATTTTTATTTATCTATTAGAGAGATTGTTCTTTATATCCTCTAGATATTTATCAATATAATATTATTACATGATATATTATTTATAAGTGAAGTTAAATGTAATATTCATATCTGTTTCCAAAATTATGTACTTATCCCAAAACTGGTAACATAATCATTCGTTTAGAACTTTATAGAATACTTTTTTCCCATGTAATAATTAATATTATTTTCTATTAACCAATTAATACTTGGTTCTGTGTAATATTTTAATTAATTTTTTATATAGTATCCTTGATTTTTAGGTAATTTATATGTTTAAAAAAACTAAAATGGTATTTTCCTTAGGAAATGATTCACTGGTCATATAAAACAATTTTATTCTCTATCAACAATCATTGATGAATCATATTATATTATTAGGATATAAACTAATTATATAATCCATCATATTATCTAGATCTCCCTGGTGAAGATATCCAATTTATTGAATTTGGAAAATTTAATCAGTTCTAATAATATTGTTTTTATAAAATATTTATATAGATATTTTATTGAATTGGATTTCATTTAATTCCTACAATGAGAGAATTGTACATGAAATATAATGGTTAGTTCCAATTATTTTCTCTTTATTTACCAATAACTATCATAAGATAATATAATATAGTGTCCCTATCATATCCTTTAATACATTCCAAAATATTGTCAATATATTTTCATAGGAACACGCTAATATTGCATCTTATTTCGATGCATTGTGTTCCACGAATTGATATTATAAAAATATTAGAAATAAATTATATTATACATATCAAATTCCAGAATTAAAATTTGATAAATCTAAAATTGAATATGTGACCTGAAATTTGATACCACATTTGAGTCTGGAACTCGATGATTGATGTTGGTGTGACCAAAAATAGGTTATTGTGGGGAATTTAAATAATAGCTTTCATAGAAAGGTGTATAATGATAAAAAAATATTTAATTTTTTTCATTTAATTAAATTAAACAAAAAATAATTTCAACGAATAAAACATTATAGAAGTGTTTCAATGGTTATCTGAATAAACCAATGATAGTTATGATGTTCTAATACAACCTTTTATTGTAAAATCCTGATCTATCCCTGATGACTCTTTCGATCCAAGATGATCAATGTGAAATGAATTTAATTTTTTGGTTTCCCTGTTGGAAATCATATTTTTCATCTAGAAAAATCAAAAACCAAGAAGGTCACATCATTTTGGGGATTCATATATAATATATTTTACATTTGGGAGTGATTATATTCATTTTTTGGTTCATTTCGACTTTTGAACCATTTAAGGAACTTAATTAATAATTTTTTTATTCAATTTTTATATGATTCTCATTGATTTATCACCCAGATATAGTAAATTACAATTCATTTTCCAATATTTATTGTCCCAAAATTTTTAAATTTTTTATATTTATACCTTTCCCCATATTATCTTTGAATTCTTCTTTGATTGACATAAGTGGTTTTTATTCAACACTTTAAAAAGGGTTGGAGAACAATTATACCATTGAATGCAAGGAATATTCATTTATAAGGAATGTTTTTGTGAATTTAGAATGGAAAATGATTTTTTTCATGATTTCAGTGAATTTTTATTGGATTCAATATTTGAGAAAATTGTGATGTTGTATTGGGGATGATGAATATTCATGGTTCATATAAGCTTCATGTGGATGATTAAGAATTATACATACAGAAATCAGATGGATTGAAAGGATGATTAGAGGCCATTCCATTTTTTGTGGAATGGTTACATGATTTGAAAAAATCATAGTATCTTATGGAATGTGTGTTAATTGATATAACATTAAAGAAAATCCATACTAAACAAATTCATACATTAAAGAAATCAAGCCATGTTGTACATATAGGGATGTTACACTAGGGTTTCATAAAAGATAATCATAAGATGCACACTATCTGGGTAACATGTCATGTGACCCTACCCAAATGGATAAGTCATTTTAAGGAGTACACAAGATAGTCCTCAGGATAGAGAAAATGTCATGTACTGAAATATGTAGACAAGAGAATGAGTACACATACATATATAAAGGCACAAGAGGGACCCAAATTTTCACATGAATGATGTTTGATCACATTTCATGTGTGTCCCATACACCTCGTGCTTGTACTGTTACTCTTTATTTTTTAATAAATTCAATTGGTGACATGGAGTGGGAAACCGATCCATGTCATCAATCTTCTTAAAAAAACATGCCATGTGTGTCCCCATACACACTCTGTTCCATTTCATACTTTTTAATGAAAAATAATATTCTCATATATCATTCGGTTGTAATCATATTTTTTCATGGGAGTTTTCTATCCTATTAATTAATAAGAAGTCAATAGAGGACCTTGTATGGGGTTCTTAGGTAAAATAAGTGATTGTTTGAGCTGAATTGAATCTAGGTTAATCAAATTTAAACAACAGAAGTTGTAGGATCATGATAAGGGTACCCCTATGGCATATATGTGTGATTCCATGTTCTTTAGTGTTGTTCCCCCATGTAGAATTATGTTGACGGTACTCCATTTTCTAAGGGGTAACACAATGTGGAATAAGGTTTTGGTAACATTATTTACGATGTGGTACCCCCTAATCTAACAAGGTGTGGGTCCATTATCTATATAGAGAAACCAAATATTGAATGAATGTGCTTGACCTCTATCTACGATGTTGTACCCCTATATTATAGGGAACAAGTACTCCTTAAACTAAGTGGATCACCTACATGATGAATTTTAGTGTGGTTCATCTAAATAGAGATTGCGTCCCCTCATCTATTTGACATAATATCGAGGTGTCGTTCCTCCACATTGTTACATTTAAGGATTAACATGTGAGATGTTGGAAAAAATGATGGATTTCAAGAATTATTGTAATCCTTTGACTAGGGTAGAGTATAATATATATATATATCCTACTATCTCTCATTTAAAATTATTATGTCTGAGAATATACATGAATACATCCATGTCATCATATTTTTTTAACTCTACCCTTGGGTTGTGCTATCTACAGACTATTCCAGTTGACTCTCCCACTGATCCACCATCGTATTTTGGGGAATCAGACATTATCTGTATATAGTTATCCCATAATTGGAATTTCCTACACTCTTATATTGTTATAAAGAATACATAATAAACAGTGGTGTCAATAGAGGATTATATTTATATTTTTTCATTTTACCATATACAGTGGTCATTGCATTAAGACTATAATCTAGTCATTATAATTATTTTGAATTTTTTTCATATTATGGGATATCTATCTAGCTTGGAATGAATTGTTATCATTTTTTATTTATGTTTACAATGTATTAATCATTTTTTTACCTATAGTTTTCCAATTCATTGATATTATTCTAGATGTTTCGTCATTTTATTTTATTTCAATTAAATTAATCATTATGATGGTCTGGTTTTTGAATGCATGTAAATTAGAAAAATGAATCTCATTTTAGTTATTCATTTTTTTATTTTTATACATTGTCCAATAGATAATGGATTAGGGTATATATGGCATGAACCCCATTGAGTCATGTCTTGACTGAATTTTGGTAGAGGTTATTTGATCCATATGATGGTGTTTGGAGTAGTAGAGTGAGGATGATTTGATGGGATATTAGAAAAAAGTTATCATTTGAGTCTTTTATGACCCTTAACCATGTGTTGGTGAAGAGAACAAAATATATATTCCATATGATCTGGACTACACATTTGTTGACATTACATACTGATAAATTTGTTACATGGATTAATAGTACATTAATTATATAGGATAGATTCGTTGATTGGTTGACATTACATACTGAGACATTTTTTGTAGGGATAAATAATACATTAATTATATAGGATTGAGTAATTTAATATCATTTTTGAGTAAATTCCCTATTATATATATATATTTTCTAATATAATTGTGTAACATCATGATTTATATTTTCCTGATTCCTCTAAGGGAATATCATGCCCGATTACAGTTTTTAGATCATGATAATGATCTGTTTAGTAATGAGGCCATGATTTATGGTCCATCCCATTGAATCCTACCTATTGAAGGATAGTTAGAAACATACCCACATTTTTAACATTAGATCAAACCAATATGATAGGATGTGTGTGGGAATAGGATTATCACACTCCAAGAGTTATATCTCTAGATATTTTTGTGGTTCTATGGTAAGAAGGATCCTGAGGAAATAGAGGAATATAGTTATTATTCGCTATTTTGTAGAGTATCCAGACACTAAAATATCAGGTTGTTGTATTAGATACTATATTTTTCCTTGAAACAATTGGTTTTTCAAGAGTCTTATTATTTATATTAATGATGACTTGACCCTATCATGGTATCACATCCATTATCTTTTTTGTGAGGAGTACTACCGCTTCTGCTTATACTCAATTTGATTTAGAATATTCTAGAGCTTCAACATGGTTGAAGAAAAATTTCATAGTAGAATATGAGTTCATATAACATATTAATTACTCCATTGGTATTATCAGGGATGGATTCATCCAATAATGGATGTACTATTTGGTTATCTGTAGTGATATATCTCCCATTAAAGTATCTTGCTTTATTCCCACGTGTATTATGGTGTTGGAGCAGGTACTAGTGAATGTTGAATTATTATCTGATAGATTCTTGGTATCTTGATATGAGAGTTTTTTTAGAAGGATGATTTATATGTAGAAACAACTGTTCACATTTTGATAGGATCGTGACAAATGATACCAACCCAATAATTGGATTAGAAATATAGTCGAGTATTAGTGGGACCACATATTATTCCAAGTCATCCAATAGTGTTGTGGTGTTGTTCATTTGATAGGTGCGGAAACATGGCATGTGATTTCTCAACATAACATGGTGAGGAGGGTAGGTTGATAGAAAATATACAATTATGGTAGAGGAAGCACAATGATAATGGATCTCCCAATGAAAGGGTATGGTGGCCTTAGTGAGGCAAATCTTGAAGAGGAGTTTTTGGTGCCCCATGTAATGGAGATATACCTGGAGGGAATCTTTATGATATCCTATCACCATCATGAAATTTTTTTGCACATCATTAATAAGAAAATAATGGTAGTGTTTGTGGACAGTTGAGTGAAATGTAATCTTATGACCCGGATGGGGAAAATATTATTATATGTATGGTATTTTATTATTCTAATATTGATTCAGTGTTAATATAAATATTTTTGAGTAATTTCAATATCTAATTTATCCACATGATAGATATGGAGATCAATGTTGAGATTAAAGACCAATAGTTATGTATTGGGGTTATTACTGGGAATGATTCCTCAATATCATTTATTTGATGGTAGTGGGAGATATCATTAGGTACATTGAGATTATTGTGGGACATTTAGGTCATAATGATAGGACACTATGACATTATCATGAATGGGGATTTGTTTCCCAATATGTGAGCCAATATTTACTATCACATTAATGAAGTAAAATTATTTCATAATAATTGTACAATATTATACATTTTGGGTTAAAGATACCTCATGTCTGGATGAGTGGGGTTTTCAAGATGAAGGCTACATGACATCAAAATTATGTTTGTGAGTTTCATAACTAGTGAAATAGGCTCTTTAGGAACATAAATTTCTTTATTAATGGATGATTTTACTGATGTATTCCCTATAGATGTTTGTGTTCAACCATATATCTGTGATAGATTATTTCTTTCCAACATTAATCTAGGTGACATGTATATTTCATTTTATCATATTTATTGTACCCTACAAAGATTAAGTACCATCATTGGTAGTTGGAGGACCGTCATTGAATTGATTTTATCAGGATGAGTGCTTCACCGTGGGACGATTTAGTGTTATTCATCAAATGTTTTGTAAGAGATTTTGGATTTTCTTGGATTATCATCACTAGAACCAATCACTAATAGAGAACAAGTACCAATTTTTGAAGATTGATGACCCATTTGAAATGTTGAATCATGTATGTTATTCCTCAAATATCAATCTTAGGCCTGGAAACCCAATTATTTAGAGTTTTTGTGGTTGATATTCAGAAGCAACTATTTCAGTGTCACTATATTAAATATGAGTTCAAGTGATTCAATTTGGTGCGAGGAATTCCACCATTATATTTATATATTTGATAAACAATATATTCTTGTTGTACAATTATAGTTTAATTTTATTCTTCCTTAATGACATAATCATATATTGTATTTCATTGTAGGAGCATATAGTGTGTTTGATTATGTTTATAGATATATTTTGAGGGAACCAGTTTGAATGATTAGACCAAGAAAGATACTTTCCTGAATTATGAGGATCGCTTTTTAAGGAATTCCATTTATAATCATGGTTTAGCTATGGGCCCATAAAAGGTCAATTTATTATTATCTTGGTATCCACCACAAAGGGTTTTATATGATCATTTTTTTCATGTATTGGTGGGGTATAACTAAAATATTATGAAAGACATATCTAATAATTAATCTACTTCGACCATCCTATCATGGAAATGTTATCAATTTTCTTGTACTATGTTTTTTTAGAAAGACTTCAAGGAGTTATGGATGAATCAAAAAGGTGAACCAATTTTGAGGCTACAGTAGTAGGGAATAGAGTGAATAGTGTAATAAGATTCTTCTTGATTGTGATTATCTATTTGTTGATATAGTGGTGGTATGTAATTCTATACCGTAAGAAGAAGTGGAGATCCCCTAAAAAACTATAATGCCCATGTCCAACTAATTGTATTGTTATTTGTCAATCTATGTATATGGATGCATTCTCTTCCTGTAGAGGGATTCAGGTATTACCAATGACAACATAGTCTCATGTATGTCTCGACCTATTTTGACTTGAACCAATGATAGATGTTATGGTAGGAGTTAAATTATAAATATAACATTGATATTTTATATAATAATTGGATGGTAAACATTATATCTTATTCCCATTGAAGGTAATCCAATACTATTTTGGTATTTGGGGATTCCGAGTTACTATCTTTTTTTGTAATTGAGTATAGATTATGTAGAATGGTGTACATTTCATTAGTTGATCATGGTGACTCCCAACACTATTCCAGTGAGTGATATAGTTCATGTTAGTAGACATTGACTATGATGTCATTTATGAGTGGATATTCATCGGATATTCTCTTAATAGAATTTCTAAATGAAGAAATCATGGAATTCATTTATAGGGACGGATAGTGGTCATCGTAATGTTGTTGGAGGAGGGGATAAAGAGTTACACACATATCATTTAGAAATTCAACATAGTGTTGAAATGAAATTTAGATACATTGATAACTATTTTTTATTTTCTAGAATCATATGGATCGTGGGGGTGTTTTTATCATGGTGCATCACCTATCAGTAGGTGAATTATAAGATTGTTTTCAAGAAGGATTGTTTCATCCCCTATAGATACTAGAATGGAAATTAGTATCCACATAAAAGGAAATTATGATAGGGATTAATAAGAAATAAATATCTATGAAGCCATATGTGTGATATTTTTAATTAACTCAGGAAGAATACATATTTTCTTATATCAAGGAGTTGTGTTCCCAATATTTTTTAGGGTTGATGTGAGGAAATGATATTACTCAATATCCTTGGTTTTAGTGGTCTATTTTCATTTAAAATCATGTGTGAATCATGTTATGATTGTGGAATGGCCTATAAAATGCATTTGAGATTTATTTTAGAAGATCAATTTCTTTTAACCAATGATAAGTGAGATTATTGAGCATACAATGTAGGAGATGGAAGAAATTATGAGTTCTTGGGTTATATAATATGTCCAGATCATGGAGGATCACTATCATTGATAGATTTTCATATAATAATAAATACCACTCAACCATCATAATAGAACATTTACAGGCCCTAAATGAGTCACTATGTAGGCCACTATTATATTTTCCATTGATCGGTGATGCATTTATTGTGGGTCATGAGATTGTGCTGGTGACGATAGAGAAAGTTTTTCCATTAGTGATAATATGAGGAAAACCAAGAGTAGGAATAAATCATACATAGATTGACATTATAGTGAATCATATTTTGGTATGGGGACCCTGTTTGGCAGTGTTTATCTATGTGATGGAAGTTATAATGATTCAGTTAGGCAGGAATGTTATCCCATTATATCATCAAGCCAATCGAGATCTTGTAGAGGTTTGTCAAAGATTCATGCAAACTCTAACAATAAGGATAGTTGGAGAACATTGTTGAATATGTCCTTATGTCACATAAATGGAGATACATGGATGGCCCCATGCAAGTTATAAACTATATTGACCTAGATATCAAGGATTGAAACGCTATTTTGTAAAACTTAGTGGTGATTGGTGATCTACAAAAGAGGAACCTACATGGACATACCCACACATTGGATCATGTGTTGTGGGTGTATGGGAGCCTGAAAGAGATTAATAAAAAGCATGAGAGGTAGAAAGAAGTTCCATACCCAAATATTTTTTAATATTTTATATTAGAAGATGAAATTATTTATGGATGGAATGATGTAAATTATATTATATTTTTATATTAAATTGATATATTACAATACATATATTCAGTGTAAGGTATTTGGATGACATGATATTTTGAGTCATGGTGTGCCCATAATTATTTTTATAAAATAATAAGTATATTTTATGTTAACTTTATGAGGAGTCCTAAAAAATGGTTAAAAAATAAACAGAATCTAAGATAATAAGTCAGAGACAAAGGATTTTTTGGAATGATTTATTTACCATTAACTTGACCTAAAATATGTTGGAATGGGGTGTTCATATAAAATTGTTATTAGGATGTTCTGAAATGATAATTAATTTTTAATTTTATTTATTTAATATAATTAACAAAAATATATTTTCATATTTTTATATTTAGACACCATTTTAGGAAAATCAAAATGTTTATCTATATAACCGTTGGATTTTTTGAGAGGTTATCTATGAACCATAAATTTGGAAATAAATATTTGGTTAAGAAGATAGATTCGATCCAAGAATATTGATGTGCATAGATCCTTAAAAATAAATTCTTCATTGGAATGCATTTTATATATTGATGAACAAATCAAATCCTATTAGGATTATTTATCTCATAGAATATCCCCTAATTTATTAAACTATTGGGAATAGTCAGCTTGTTTCTATTGATCAGTATCAATTTTGATTTTTTTCATGCGCCCGAGTACCAACATTAAATTTTTATTGAATTTGTATCTATTTTACTATGAATTCTAATCCATATCCCCATAATTGTTATTATTTTTCCATAAACATGTGTCCAATGATTTTTTGAAATTTTCTATTTTTATTTCAACACTCCTTTTTTCTTCTTTGTATATTGGCCCAAGGGATCTCAGATAAATTTTTTGGGATGGTCCAAACTATATTGGACCCGTAGAAAAGTGTAACGATACTATATGATATATGTTATAGAGATTCAATGAATAAATTTGATAATTTATGTTTTATAACTACCCATTTCATGAATTTGGTTTCGGTTTCAGAAGAGGTATGGTACAAGATATGAATGAGGTGGGAACGGTGCATATGGGATTCAGGATAATTATTTGGATCTCGATTTATAACCACTAGATAGAATAAATCAATTATTGTATGATGTTTCATTTAATTTATTTTTCATTGAGATGATATTTTATGTTTCATCATAAGATAATTAAAACACATGTACATTTAAATCATTCTAAAAATATGCGTAATATATGGAATGTTTGGAGATTACCACATACCATGTAATACCCTACAGTTATGAATCTATTCTCTATAAGAAGTTATGGATAATATTATGTGAGATTGTGTCACATGACATGTGATTGGTTCACACAGAGTGTGACCCTTTCGGGTGGAAAATTCATGTGATTGAGAATATATAAAAAACCGTATGTGGGAGAAAACGACATGGACCAAAGTACACAAAAACTAGAAATAGTAAACAGACAATGATAGTGCTAGGGGATAGGCCTTGAGTGGACCAAAAATGACTAATATCTAACAAAAATGATATATAATGATACATGATTTTCGAGACATGTACCATAAAAGACACTACCAGGTAGTGAATGTTACAACACGTTATGTTTGTCCCCATACATTTAATATAATATATGCTTTTTATGGAACAATAATTCTATCATATCTCTTTCTATTGGACTCAGATTTTGGGTTGAGAGAAAAATATACTATCTGTTTTCAGCATACAATGTGATGGTGGACCCTTTAATGAAGTTTGAGATAAGATGAATCATTTTTTAGGAATGATTCTTATTTATGTTGTTCATCATGATGGAAGAGATTAAATAATATCATTAGAGTGGACCCCTATGGAATTTGGTTGTGTGGCCTCTATATTCTGTGTGGTTCTCCCAAAATAATTGAGGTTATGTTTATCTATTTACATTAGAGATCATCTTTGTAATTACTCTCCAAATTCCCAATCTATTAATTCATTCATTCTAGACATACTAGGGAGTGTGTTCTATATCTATTGATTTGTAACCACCCCCCTGATATAGCTCTATATAGTCATTTATCTAATGAGTTTTACCCCATATGAAATTATTTTTTGCGACCTATAACAACAATGTTGTACCCCTTATCATTTCCATTTTTCTTCATCCTTACAATGACTGGACCCCACATATGTGTTAGGGAGTGTCTCCTAATCAATGAAATCATTTTTTCCTAAAATATATGGCTCAATGGTGAGTTGTGGGATATCCATGCAGTTAATTATATTTATAGAAATAATTGATTCTGGTCATCAATGATGGTTATCAAGAAAATTTTATCAATTTTTTTCGTGGGTAGGGAATTTATAGGTATATCCCCTTTATCTCTCATTTTGGATTAATTTACTCGACAATATATATATATATATATATATATCCATACTTCTTGGATTATTATATTCTTTCTTTTGGTAGAGAAAAAAATTTTAATTCTTATCTTGCCTCTTACTTCTCCTGCTTCATCTTTTGGGGCATCATACTGGTTATTTTTTATAACTACCACTGAATTGGATTTTCCCATATCTATAATGACTTTTATTGATGATAGATAGGTCTGTATTAACTATAGAGGAAGATAAGGATATATTGTGAATTTAACAATATATAGTGGTCAGAGATATGAGATCAATAGATATACTCTCTCCAAATTATACATTCTATTTTTTAGGATGGGAGATCTATCTATTTTTCACATTTTTATTCTATTAAATTAAATTTTACAGATTATAAATCAATTTATTCATTTGAGGTCATATGTGAATGCATATTTCTCTATATGTTTCATCATTTTATATTATTCAGATGCACTTCTATTTTAAGATAGACGAGATTGTGAAAAAATTTACATTAGGAAATTCTCTCCCCTGATTGTTATATTAACCCCATAGTATTTTATTTTAGGTTTAATTTAAATGATAATATTTTCTATGTCATGTGTTGCATTCCACAATAAGCTTAAATGAACAATAAAATATTATTATTTAATTTCTGTTAAATTTGAGTGATAGAATAATATGAACTAGATTATGAAATATTTATCTTATATGCAGAATGAAATTTGTTCCATTAAGTATATTTGTTTTCTATATATGACATGAAAATTAATCGACTATTATGGATGAAAAGCTCAATTAGTCTTAAGGCCATTTTTCTTGCTTTTGATGGCACATATTTTATAAAAATAAACTTTAATAGTTTTTTCAACCATCTTTGAAGTAATTGAATTCATTTTTTAAATAACAATATAATAATTTACATTGATTGAATTTTTTATAATTTTTTATGGTTATTTTTTGATGAACATTAAAAATTAAATGATATTTATTTAAAACAGACTGTTTATATAAATAATTTATAATGTAAATAAATTTTTTAAATTTTTTTTAATCAAATATTAGATTAGTAATGCATATTTTCATTTAATTATGTGCATTGTAACAGTTTTATATAGAATTTATATATACAAAAATTTTAATCTTTTTAATTTTTCTACATTAAACCTGTTTTCTAGCTACAATCTGTGGGATTAATGTAATTTTAATAATATCCCCTTATTTATTTTCAATTTTGAAAAAATTATAATATATTATAAATCAAAACGTTCTAATTTAGTAAATAGTATCCTTTTATTTTTTATAAAAAACAAATTGTAAGCATAGTAATTAAAATTAACATGTTTAAGGATAAATTGGGTAATATAGAGTAAAAAAATCATATAAATTTTGAAAAATTACCCTATGACATATCCTAATTTTATCTAATGAGTTATTTTGGTTTGAATTCATCCAGGGGATGATTTTATGGCCCCTTGGTAATACATGGACATCGTTATTACATTTATAGTATTTTATATTAATTAAAATTTGTTGTTGTCATACTTGCGAATTTAAAAAGATAACCATTTTAATTTGTGGTTAAATAGGGGATATCTTTGAAAATAAATAATAAAATAAAAATATAAAATAGTCATATCAATCGTGGTAAATTTATTTTTAATTATTATAAAAAATATAATAACATTATATTCTAGTTCAATGCTATTATAATATTTATATATTTAATAGAATGATGAAATAATTGATATTAAGAGAATGAAATTTGATATATTTTGGATGCATTAAAGTGTCTAATGAATTGTAAAGATATATTTGGTGTAATATATATATGTGAAAGCATTATATATGAATTTACAATTTAATTTAATAAAAAATATTATGTTGTGTATCATTTTATAGTTAATCATACCAATTGCTTATATTTAATGCAACACCTAGCTTCAACAGATAGTAAAATATTATTATAAGCATGATATTAATATTTGTTTGGAATGAATAGAAATAAAAAATTATTAAATTTATATATTATGTATTATATATAAAATTTAATATTCAACTAATGTGTTTTCAAGACATGATATGAAAATAAATCCATAGTTAAGAATAAAAGCTATAGATTTCTAAAGGCTGTTTTCCTACTTTTAATGATAACATTATACTCAAAATGATTTTAAAAGAATTAAAAAATTATATTTGAAATATAAATAAATAGTAATAAATATTTTTTTAATATGTGTTATATTTCTAATATGTTATATTTTATGATGAATAATGAAAAAAATATCAAATTTTAATGAATATATATCTTTTTCACTAAATCAATCATGTTGGTAAATTATATATTAAATTAATTTATTGTTAAAAATATAAAAAAATAAAAAAATTAATTAAATTATTTTTATTGGAATATATTTTATATTAAATTTAGAAAAAAAACATATCAATCTTATCCATGTTTTCACATTCAAACCATGTTTTCTCACCCACTCAACAGGGTTCCATTTAAATTATTTTTAGTGGATTCTCTATTTTAATTTTAAGGAAATGTATTACTCATTGGTAATAATATGCACCAAATTATATAAATAGGTCTCTTTAATTTTTGTCCACTATGAATAGTATCATTATTAATTTTAATAACCATGGTTAAGGTATATAGGGAAATTGAGGGAAAAATAATATTATAATTATTTGAAATTCACTATAATATTTTTCCAAAAATATTAGGATTATTTATTGTTCAATTATATAATCCTTCACATTTTAAAATATCATTGATCATTTTTTTGAATTGAAGACATTTATATTATTTTATTTTCTTTAAATTCTAAATATTTTGTACTTTCATTTTTAAGAAGGTTAATTATATTAAATTGGGGTTTCTTATGGGATATAGTATACTATAAAATGTAATATAAATGTTAAATTATATTTTTTAATCATGGTAATTTATTATAATATTAAATTAATGAATAATTAACTTAATTTATTTTTTAATAATGATGTAGTAATTTTTTAATAAATCGAAATATCAAATAAATGATATTAAAAATATTAATATATATATATTTTGACATAATTAATATATTCCAAGAAATTTATATAAAATGACGAAATTTAATTAAAATGTTATGTTATGATTTTTGACATTTTCCATTTTAATGAATTTTTAAAAAATAATGAAATGAATGTTGAAAAAAAAATTACATAATGTCATATTCGAATAAATAAAATTTTATTACATGATATAAAAGATATAAAAATATAAAATTCAACCAAAAAATTTCTATAATGTTTCATATTTCAACCATGATCACTTATGGTTCATTTTTTGTATAGTAAATAAATTGATCCTAAAATAGTAAAAACTCATGTTATCATATTAAGTCAGAGTTTGGTTAAATAAGGGTTGAAACCAAAATTTAATTGTATGACAATGACCTAAATTCTAAAAAAGTCGTTCTTGCTATTATATTTGACCCATATCACATTTATATCATATCAGAGTAGTTTCATAGAAATATTTCATTGAAAATTAATTAAATATTATTTAAATTAAGGTATGTTACAAAATGTCTCTCACTTTGTATATAATATATTTTAGATGTAAATGTCAAGAAAAATGAATATTTGAATGGAACTAAATCACTACTAGGACCTTTTTAATATTTATTTCATTATATAAATTTATTTTTAATTTTTTAATTTATTTAATTACTTTCAATTCTACTACAATGTTGAACCCGTATTTATTAAATTTAAATTAAATAAAATAATAGACTTCCAGACTATTAATTTTAATATATTAGGGATGAGTTAATATTTCTAAAAAAATTATATAACAATATAATATATTATAGATAATTTTAAAAATTTATATTCTAATAACCATATTGTTGTTATGTATTTGAATTTGAATTGTATGAATAGTATATATTTTTTGAATAATTATATTTTTTGAAATCAATATTAAATTAAATAATTTATTAATCACATAATATTTATATAATCACAAAAGGGATTATTTATTGCTGAAAATTTCGTAGCCTATTCAATTTTTTTGATAAATGAATTCTTTTTTCTAGTCTATTATTATAATATTATAATATTTTTTTGATTTTCAAAAGTAGCCATCCACTAAATTATATAAAGGAACCTCCTCCCTCAATTTCTCACACAAATTTGAGCCATATATATAGGGAAAACACAGACCATGTCTCATATAAACTACATTATTTATATTCATTATTTTTTATAGTACAAAATACCTACTGTAGACCACATTATAATTTATTAAAAGAAGACGACTAGAGAATATGTAACCATGTTTACAAAATATTACTTGTTTTTTTATTACTACAAATACTCATAATATTTTTTCAAAATTATTATTTATTAAATAATTTATCATATATATTCTTATATGTTATTATGATTATGGGACAATAATATTCTTCAATTTATCCACCCTATAAAAATTAAATTCACCACACGTGTGTAATATTAATTACCATCTCCCCACCGTAGTGAATTTTTTCACTACTAAATTACATGGATGGGTGAATTTATTAATATAATGGTTGTATATAAAAAATATTAAAGTACATTTATTATACAAAAATTAATATTTCAAACACTTTTTACACATTCACTATTAATAGAATTATGATTTCTCTTATAGATACATACGATCATCCATTTTCATGATGTAATGCAATTTGTTATCAATTTCAACCATTATGAAAATAAAAATAAGATTATATGAAATGAAAAAATAATATATCATGGATATTCATTTCATTATAGAGATTATAAAACTATGTAATATGATAAAAAAATTAGGATATACATGACATCATATGCATAGGAAAATGAATGAATCATCACCCAAAACAAGAGTAATAAAAAAATATAATTACCATTTATACTATATGATGTCATAAAAGGATAATATATTATATCATAAACAATGATATGGGTGTTTTATAGATTAATATCATTTATTAAGCTGTTATAGATGAGTTAAATTCATGTTCAACTAAAAGAAATCAATAGGCAATGGTTTTTATTATATTATGTTTATTTATAATATATATTATTGATTCACCTCATATTTATTTTGTGTGTCGTACTCACCATTAAAATTTCATATCATTATTTTATTTATATAAATATTATTCAATTTTTCATTTCAGAAATATTGATTTTATAGGGTGAACAATTCAATTTATTGTAATGTGGTAAGTGATTTCTTAGCCCAATTTTAATTCATTGGTTAATTTTCTAATTCATTCACTATGTCCAACTATCACTGTGTAAAAATTTACATTTAATTAAATTATTTTTTATTTCCACATATTTAAAGTGCATTTAATGGTAATAAAAATAATATTTTCTTCTTATTAATTCACATTAAATGGTACAATATTTGTGTGGGACATCAACATAATTTTCATTCATTGAGTCCTGTATTGATGTTATGAACCTATATTATAATAGTAGGTTTATATAATTCCACATTAACATTATATATAAAAATATATTTATTCTCATTATATTAAATAAATTTTAAAATTTAATTTATTAATAGTACCAATAATTTTTTTGTTTCATTTGTATTTTTTCACAAACAGTTAAATAGGGTAGAGGAATGATATTGACAATATCTAAACTAAGGATATATCTTGATAATAATAAAAATTTTAAGCATTTAAACCAATCAATGTAAAAAAGAATAAATTAATGAAAATGAAATTAACTATCCATAGTATATATCTTCATATGTTAGTCATCTGATATTTAGCATTCCATCATGATTATTATTTCATGTGATCAGTTGATTAGTATGAATATCCATGATAATGAAAATATTGTTATTAAAATGGAATTATTTGATCATATTTTATTCCATCCATATAATTACCATGTTAATTATTTATTTCTATGTGCCTTAGTTATTTAACATTTTATAGTAATTTATACCTATTTGTGATTTCTTCTATTGTATAACCTTAATATGCATTTGAGATCACCAAAAAATTAGGATCTAATTTCCCCTAGATTCCAAGAAGACTATTTTGAGTGATATAAATTGTTAATCTAATGGTAATAATGGAGTTATCATACATAATACTTTGTTTATTATATGTCTAAAATGTAATTTGAATATAAAATAATTATATATTTTACAAAAAAAATCAATTTTTCCATTAGGATGTACTATTGTTATATATTATTCCATTTTAACAAAGTAAAACACTTGATATAAGCTACTTGGGATTGGTTCATTATAGTGGGTATCACAAAATTTCTATTAGATAACTTGGATACTATATTTATGATAACATAGATTATAGAATATATCCCTATTATACACATTGAGAATAATTATTTAAAACCATCCCAATGAAATCATGTATATGATATGAGAGTGGATGTGCAAATTTTTTTACTATCAATGTTATTAATTTAACACATCTTGAGATTTTAAATAATATTAAATATTTATATTACCTATTATAGTGTAAGAAATAATTTAAAAATGGAAACTGGAAGGAAAATGAGAGTTAATACTCACAACCAATTTTGATATATCCATACTAAGGATACCAAGTCAACTATTTTTTGAACTGAGCATGTTGTGGCTGAAATTTAGAAATTTAACCAGGTTAGGAACGAAACATCCCACCTATGCAACAATCTTATTGGTAGAGAATGTGTTTTAGTTTAAATAAAAAGGAGTAATAAAGTGTTGTAGATTATGAAGAAACCTTTAAAATTATAGAATATTATTCTATAATTTGCATATATAACATGGATTTCTGGACTAACTATTTGTTTTAATGGACTAAGATAAGTCTTTTAAGGGTGATGGTCTATCAAAACAATTCTTCATATAATGGAATGGTTTTATATCCTACCATTAAAATGAATAATATTAATTTATTATGGCCTAAATTGAAATCATGAAATTGAAGATGGTGGAATATCAAATCATGGATAAATAAAATATGATAATGAAGGATTTTCACATATTTGAATATAGTGTAATCAGTCACCCAATTATGTGTTTGATAGGATTGGGTTTTTAACATGTTCAATGAAAAATGTATCTAGGAAAAATAATGATATGGGAAGAATGCATATACAGATATTGAATGATTTAACTATAGTATAAATTGGGAGTATGAAAATAGATACCCCACGTGTCAAGTAAATATACATTAGAAGAAGAAATGGGGTCAAGGCCATGCATAAGTTATGACAATAGTAAATGTGGAATAATAATCCCATTTATGTTTCTGGATTCACGATTAATGTTGTAAAAATATTTTATAAATAATTTTATTGTTATAATAATCATCAGATATGTAAGGATTATACTATAGTAATTCATGTTTACGGATTAATCGAATTCATGTTTTCTTTATGGTTTTCATGATACCAAGATATACATATATTTAGTATTTGATATTAACATATACATAATGATATTTTGGGAATATATTTTTTATAATAATTAGATATTCCTACTAAATTAATCGCTTCACTATTCGAACAAACATATTTTGGATGATTATTAAGACAGACTACTTATGGAATGGATTGAGATGAAATATAGATATTACCTTTCAATAACATGTTCTAATAATTTTGGTTTAATTTAAAATTTAATGGATAATTTAATAGACTATGAATTTATTTACAAATTATTGTTCATTATGCATGGTAAATTCATCCCAAATATTTATTTCATAATGAAAAAGATGTAGTGAAAATACATAATAGCACAACCAAATGATTTGAGTATCCTAATGACATAAAAATAAATATAGCATGATTTTTTATTACTAATTTATCATGATAGAAAAATAATACCTCAATTATTAGAAAAGAATATTTTAACAAAAACATTATCCATTTAATTTTTTTTCTAAGAAACCATGACTCCTTTAACCAATCAATGATTCGTAGTTTCGTGATGGTTACCATTATAATGATTATGTACCCTTTCAGAAAACCTCAAAACCAGATAGTTATATTTATCATCCATTCCCATGTTTTTACTTACATTTAATTTTATTATATATTATATCTCTATTTTTTGGTGACATTATAATTTCCATTTCCCATTTATTAAGAATTAATTTCAACAACCCTAATTATGAAGTGAGTATCCCACAAATAAATTTCAGATATCAACCAGTGTATATTCAATTTCAAATTTCAATGAATGAAGTTATTGATGTTGGGTAGAATATAACACCACAATATATTATAATGTGTCTTTTTTATTGTTAATCATTTCGATATATTACGTCGAATGCATAACAATGTATAAAAGTAACTTACATTATAATTATATAAAATATTTTAAAATAGTGTGAATGAATTAAATTAAAAACTTTATAAAAATTATGAATGAAATTTTTGATAAATTTTATAACATGAATTATATGTGTTTTATAGATATGGTATAAAATATAACAACTTTTATACATAAATGCTAATTTTTTTACTGTTCATTTTTCCTCGACTTGATGTTGCACATATAATACAACTAATTTTGACATAGTTATAATTTCATCCAAAAAAAATTTTATATTTTTATATTAATATATAAAAATATTCATTATTTGAAATTCATGTATATTTTGAATTTATTTAATTTCTTCATAAATAGTGAAAAAATAAATCATTTTATTTGAAATTTGAAATTTCATCTACATAATAAATGCTGAAAATTTATATTTTAAATACGTTTTCATATAACAATACATAAATAAAACTACAATTTATTTAATTAAGGATATTTTCATTATTTATTTCTAAATTTGAGTAAAATATGATTTCAATCCTTCAATATTTTTTAGATACAAAACATGGTTTCATACCCCTATTAATGAGTTTAATTTTAAAATAATTTGATTAATCTTTTTATATTTAATTTTAATATAATTATACCATATTTTGAGAGAGTTGGATGAGTTTAATTCATTTAATGTTTTTTATTTTAAAGAATAATCCAATGTTGCACTTTTTACATGATGTTAAATGTTTTATAGTCATGTAAACTAGAGGATATATTCCACTATAAATAGTCATTATAATGATAAAATTATTATATTATTTAGGACAATTGATTTTGTAGTATTTTTGTAATTAATAGATAATATAAAATCTTCCATAATAATTATTCATTAATTTTTTAAGTAATAAAAATATAAATAAAGTGATATTAAAAATATTGAAATAAAAATAATTTTATATAGTAAATTTAATAAAATAATATTCCAAAAAACATTGAAATTTTAGTGATTATTTAAATTACTTTGTATAAGATGGTTTGTTTTATTGTTTTTTAGAATTCAATGTAATTAATAGTGTCAAAATTGACATTAACATTACATTGAAATACATTATAATTTAACAAATGATAAAAAATGATAAAATATACTATTTGCATAAATAATTGGGATATGGAAGTATATGATTCATAAAATTAATTAATGTTTCATTAAATATTTTATTGTAATAACACTGGTCGTCAAGAAGTTATATTTTATTTGTTCATGGTAAGGGTCAAATGAATTAAATAACGGTTAACACCATAGGATAGTATATAACCCTGACCTAAACATGTAAAAACATTATATAAGTATAACTATACTCGTATCGACATTAGATAGAATTTGATTATTTTAATGGAATCACATCATTGAAAATATCATACATATTTTATTAATAATATATTGATACAAAATGTCACTCTATTTATATTTAACAACATTTTTATTACCACATGCATAAAAAATCATGAAATGAATGATCTTAAATTTATATGTTGATAGTAGTGATATCTATATCATAATATATTTTTATTTTTATTTTTTTTAATATTATTGGTACTTTAAATTATTCTTTAATGCAAAGACAATATTTAACTAATTAACAAAAATAAATAAATAAATGAAACTAAAGGTAATAAGTTTGATACATTTGGGATTATTGTATGTTTATAACTAATTTTATATATCGATATGCCGTATTTGAGATGTCCCAATGAATTATATTTGAATTCTCACATAGTCTTGTTGTATTTGTATTCAAATTAAATGAATAGTATCCAATTTCACAATAATGATATTTTATTAAAATAATATAATAATTAATTAATTAATTAAAGATAAAAGAAATTAGAATCTACAAAAAAGAAAAAATTATGTTTTCTAAAATTAATTACCCTATTCAGTTATAGGTCATGTGAAACTCCACTACCCTAGAATATATTTAATAAATTTTTATAATTTTATGATTTCTGAAAGTACTTGTCACATCAATTATAAATTGGAAACTACTCTATCTCAAACTCACTCTAGTTTAAGCCATAAATATTGTCCAAACACTACATAGTTATATTTTCAATATCGATATTTAATTTATAGGGGGTTTTTACATTATAGAATACCTACCCAAGATAACATTAGATGATATTAAAGGAATCATGTTGAATAATATGAAATCACGATTATCTACTCATTCATGTATGTTCATTATTACACATCCTACTCATATTTTCCTCCCAAGAAAAATTAATATATCATTTATCATATATATCATGATATTTTGTTATGATTATGTTAAAACCATATTCTAACTCTTATACATCCAAAAAAATGAAACCACCACGCATGAATACATACGACATACCATCCACATGTTGTGTTGTAATTGTTTTAATCACCACGATAATTGGATAGGTTTAATGATGAAAATAATGGGTTTAATTAATAATTATTACATTATATTTATTGTGTAAAAATAAATATAACATTAAATTCTTTACACTAACACCATTATGTTAATGATATTGTTGTTTGTGTGTACGTAGGGCCTATCAATTCGAATAAATGGTGTGATTCATTTTTCATGTTCACCAATACATAATGATTGTAAACCTGTATAAAATGAATAAGTTTTATATATTTGACCTTAATATAAATCTTTAGATGATATAACTAGAACATGTACACATGAAGCAATACATACATGACAAAACATATAATAGAAAATGAAGTAGTGAACACTCAAAAAAAGTGTAATAATGGAATATTATTAAAAAATAGCTGATATGATGGTATAATAAGGTCATATAGGATGTAATAATTATGTAAATGATTCTACTACAAATTAATAACACGATTTAAGTTGTTATACATTAGGTTATATCAAGTTAAATATAATTAATGTGTTATGTAGTGGATTTCTCATCAGAATTTTAAAACTGGGAGATATTCTTTGTTCAATACTTATTTCATCTATATGGTGTTCAACCCTTTTGTATAAAATATATTTAACTTCATAATATACATAATATTAATGGTGTTATTTTATCAATATTACTTTAATGTGCCATACAATTCAGCTGATTAAAAAGCAGTAAGATATTTCATAACTCAATTACAATTTATTTGGATAAATTACTACATAATTGATTATATAATACAAATATTATGCAAGAATTTAATTTTGATTAAATTAAGTTGTATTTTTTGTTAATTTATGTGGATATATAGTGGATAGACATAATCTATTTTGTTCATTATTACTCAGTTAAATGAATTGATCTTTATTCTATCTATTATATTATGGTATTAAGAATCATGATAAATATATGTGTTGAAATATAAAACTTCTTATTTGAGGATTTTGATGAATTAAAGTTTTCAATAATTCTTTGAAGAGATCAACATTAATGTATATTTAGTATGTGAAATGAAGAGTTTCATTATTCTATTTGTGGAATCAAAATTTTACAAGTTAGTGATCGTCCTACAAATTTTTTGGCCATTGTGTTTGGGCATGGGTATATGGGATGAATCATAAAATTAACAATTTGTGGAAATGATTATGATGAAAATTTTAATTTTTTTTAATAAAAGGTGATTGAATTTTTTTCAGAAGATATTAAACAGTTAAACGAATGGATAGTGAATATTATAATTCATTAATGTTCATCATGCCTAAATATTCTCGTTTAATTTTTATCTGATGAGTAAATTATAAATGTTCTAATAGATAAAATCATAATAAAAGTATTATATCATTCTTTAAAATGGAATGAAATCAATGGTGTTTATATTATTGTGTTCACTATTAATATTTTAAAATAATCCATCATCTCTAGGATAAGAATGTCGGAAAAAAATGTAATCCATTTACAATTCACATAGTGAAATAAATGATCTTGTATCAAATCACATATTTATTGTTATGTAATGGTTGAATTTTTAATGAAATTATTCTCAGTCAGTCTCCATATGAACATGGAAGATAAATTTATATTACATGTTTAATTTATTCAATTTCATCTAATGTTATCCATTTAAAAATCTTAATTTTTTTCATGACCTACTCATTTTCCTATCCCTCCTATTAATAGGATGTTTTATTAACCATATTAATGATTTGTGTGTTCAAAAATAATATTCAAGAAGCGCCATTTGATTTTTGATGTTCAATATAAAATTTTGAGGATATAATTTATTTATATATTGGAGAGTGAAAAACCCTTTGATTTCATTGTATATCTATTATCATTTTAAATACGTTCAACAACCAATGTTTCATGAAACGATTAGTTTAAATGATTATTACAATATTATTATTAAATATTAATAAAGTTGAAGTGAATTAATTGTATTAATAAAAATATTAAATTTATATATTATATGTTCTATATAATTTTTATCATTAACTTTTTCTTATTTTAATGAATGATATAAATATAAATCCACTTATAGGTAACGAAATCTATCTTTTATATTGTAGTTTTAATGCCTTTTTATTGTGCACTTGTTTAAAAACTAATTTTGGATGTATTTAATAATTAAATTGGAGAAAAGTAAAAATAATTGGATAATGATATGTATACAAATTCACATTGGTATACTTTTTTAGTATTTTTCTAATAAATCCAATATTTTTATGGGAAAAAAATTTATCGAGTTTTATATGAAAATTGAAATTTAATATACAAATTTTAG
Source organism: Viscum album (assembly GCA_963277665.1). NCBI lineage: Eukaryota > Viridiplantae > Streptophyta > Magnoliopsida > Santalales > Viscaceae > Viscum > Viscum album. The sequence continues at coordinate 221,624,887 of OY728158.1, forward strand.
GATATTAAATAGGGTTTTATATGATTTATATATTAAATTAGTTTAATTATACATATTTATATTCAGTTAAATTAATTATATTTTTATACTGAATTTGGATATAAAATGTATTCATGCTTTGGAACGTTTTAACTATTAAAATTATTTTTTACACCCCGTCTACAGGGTTAATCTGGAAATATGTCTATCCGATATTTTTTTCGAATTTTAAATAATTTATTACATATTTAGAAAAAATTATTTAAAATATATAAATATGAACCTTTTATTTCAGGAAAATACCGATAGTAAACATAATGAATTTAATTACCACATTTAATTTAAATCGGAAAATTAAGGGTAAAAATAATATTATAAATAAAATTATTTTAACATAACACTTCTTCTAATTATATTGGACATGAAATTCTCAACATAGATAATTCTTGGGGCAATTTTATGAGCTCGTGGAGCCACATGGATGACTTAAATCCAATCCAAGTATTTTAGTTTTTGGAAAAGTCAATTATAACATACATGTATTGATAATTACTTTTTTTTAATATGGGATTACTTCAAGGATATATTAATCAATAAATATTATTTGGAAATATGAAATAGATAAATTCTACATTTTAATTTAAATTAAATTGGGTTCGGCATAACGATTCTATTTTCCACCACGTTCAGCAGTCTCCTGAGATTTGGATTGAATGATCCACTTCAATGATTGATGGCTGGAAGGACTGCAAATGACACTTTATGCCAGGTGTCACCCCCTCATGTCCCCCTCATTGGACCCCCCATCTGAAGGGAGTCTTAAACTTAACATGGATGCCTCTCTCCCCAAGGATGAACCTGTTTCTCTCGGCATCTTGGATCGAAATCATCTGGGCCAGATAATTGCAGTAAAATATGAATCACATCACGCATTCTAGTAACCTTCAGTTGGTGAGGCCTATTCCATACATATAGAGATGATGCTCACTGTGGAACGTGGATGGGCTGATATCGTCATTGATTCTGACTTCCTTAATATTATCAATTATATTAACCACAATGACGCCAAACTCCATCCCTTCAGCTCCATCATCAGTAGATTCTGCTCGCTACGCCATGGCTTCTCTGGCTGCACCTTATCTTTTACCAAAAGGGAAGTAAACATTGCGGCCCATCAGCTGGTGGCCTTCGGCCCCTTCGATTTCAACCAACTATGGCTGGAAAATTCCCCTTCTTGGCTCTACTAATGCTCGACTACTGATATTCTTCATTAAAATAATCTTACCTTATTTTCATAAAAAATAACTTAATGTCTTGTATAATGATGTTTTCATTATTTTTTATGACTGAAAATATAAAATCAATAACAATAAAAAATTTAATATAAATATATTTTAAGATATTTTATACCATCCACTAATTTTATAAATTCTCTTGACATGTTAATTATTTTATAATAGATATTATGGATGATAATTTATTTTATTGATTTTCGTAAAAGTAAATGTAAGGAATTGTGTCCAAACTAAAAGTAATGTTATATTAAAATAAATAATATATTATTTATGATTTAATATTTATAAAAATATATAACATGTTTAAATGATTAAGCTATGTTTTTATATATTATCCTCCATTAATTAATGTTTTTACACTTTTTTAGACATTTAACATAATAGAGTAAAAAATCCATGTTTTCACCATAAAATCAAAAGGGATTAAGAAAGAGGTAAATCCAAAATATAAGTGTATAAACATGAATTATACATGAGAAATAATTATAGTATGAATATTATTTGACCATTAAAACCTTAATATCGAATTAGTTCCATTTAATAGAAAATATATCATTGAAAATAACTTATATATTATTTACATCAATGATAGTTACAAAATGTCACACTCATTTTATTTAATATCTTATTTATCTCCACATTTGGAAAAAAATCACACTATGAATAAACAATAATTTATATTTTCATCTTAATGAAACAATTTTTAATAAAGAATTAAATTTTATATTTTTAGAAATAATATGATTACATTAAATATTTCTTCTATTCTAAAATGTATTTATTTAATTCAACTTAAATAAAAAAAACATTTTATTTATTTTATATCATTGATGGACTAATGTGGATAATCACATTTATTGGTCTATAGGATATAATATATATTTTTTATGTTAATAAATTAAAAGTAAAATTTTTTCATTATTTATTTAATGTCAAATTAAATGAATAATATGAATTTGTAAATAATGATATTTTATTTAATTAGGAATTTATTAAATTATTTAAAAATAATAAATAAGTTAAAAATGATATGTTATACGAAATGGTCTGTAATGTATTAAAATGTTAATTTATATGATAATTGAAGGACCTTGGATCTTAAATTTCTTTAATATATTTATTTTTTATTTTGAAGAATTCTGAAATTACCCCTCACCTAAATTATTAATAGACACATACTCTCATAATTACTTACAACAATTTGAGCCATATTGCTTGACTATACCCTACAAAAGGTTTTTTTCAACATCATTCTTTATATTAAATAGGTTATAGTACATCCAAAAATTTTACATGTAATCACATAAGATAATATTAATCGAATTCAGCCAAAGAAGATGAGTTAGAACCATTATCAACAATTAGAGAGTACCGTTATATGAAGATAAATTCAGAGAATAAATATAATATATGATGAGAACTTTATTTTTTAATGTTTTATTTTTAATTTTTAATTCCAAGTTTAAAATTATTTCATGTTTTTAAAAAATTTACCATGTCTACTAAAATATATATTCCTTTTAGAATTGATTCCTTGTAATTATATAAATGTAATAATATAAGGAACCATCTATGATCTTCTGGGGTCTAGGGTGTAATAGGTGTAATTGTAATAAACCTGAAAAAATAATCCTAGCTCTAGTGTCTAATTTTATTACAATGTAATAGATTCACATAATTCCATCCAAAAAAGATTAGATGGTCGAGTACACTTGGAAACATGTTATATATCTAAAATTCAAATTAAATTTTAAAAATAATATGCATAATGAATATTTATGTGAAAACACATTAATACCTCTAGTGGTAACAATCATTTCAAAAACAATTATATGCCGAGAAAAAATAAACAATGATAGAGTGATATAAAATTTGATGTAAGGTTTAAATACAATGGAATCTATTATAAATAAACATTAATAATATATATGTTATTGTAAATAACTGAATTAACATGAAATTTAATCAATAAACTTAAATCACAATGAATCTAAAGAATTTATCATAAGGAAAATCTCCTAGATGATAATAATTGAATTATGAATATAGTAAATGATTATTTTATGACATCATGTATATGGAATAAGAACTACAACCATCAAGTCCTCTCATAAGTAAATATAACACTACTAGTCACAATTGTAATGACCCAAAATTTTTGTGGAATATTTTTTCATAAGTACATGGGAATATTACGCGTTCGCAGAAATTTACGGCGCATGATTCTGAAACCCCGTGTGCCCAGAATCAATTTTCCATGTTTTTTTGGTACGTTCAGTAAACATACGAGCAGGTTTTTATAACAATTAAACTGGTGCATAGAACTGAAATCCAAAGGCACCGTTGTAACATAGAGCACTAGTATTCTCTTAAGAATACTTTCACTTTGATGACCGTGAGTCAAGAATAAAAGATAGATTTTGGTTTTTTGTTGGAAGTAATAAAAAAATGTGAGTATTCACTTTATTTGATTAAATCCGACATGTGGTGTTTAGTGGATAAAACCTCTTCATGGGATTTATAGGTGGGACCACAACATTTTAACCTCCCATAAATGGTTATGGTGGTGGGGACCACCTGAAAATTACCTCCCGCGAGAGGTTACTGCGTAGGGACCACACGGGGATTAATCCCCATATTGATGGAAAGGAGTAAAACCTCTCAACTCTCCCTAATTAACGATGGAGAGCCTCATGAACATCCTTTAATTCAATTGTACCAATCTATACTTATTAATTCGTGCCAGCTCTCATGAATTAATTAGCGGGATCCAATTAATTTAATTCATCTTATTAAATTTTTGTGCTAGTGAAATATTAGATAACTCAATCTAATATTATTTCACATGGCATTTGGGTGGAAGTTTAGAAAGAGGAGAGGATGGGAGGAATAGAATTCTCCCAATGAAGAACGAATAATGAGTTCTTCCAACGAAGAACGCATGAGACAATCCTTGTCATACTTCTTCTTCAGACACCTAACAAACTGGAGCGTCTTCCACAGCTAATGCAACTCTGGTTTGGAAGCATGAAGTAGACACAATGAACAAAGATTCTCTTCGTCTACATTCCATGAATCCATCAACAAATGATGAGTGAAAAACAAAGGGGCTTAATTTGTGTAATCCTACGTTCTTTTTTTATTATTTGGTTGGAAAGGAAGCATTGCGGTGCTTGTAGAAAAACTAAATTTCATCATTCTTATTTCTTGATGAGACAAATGATACCACCCTAAATGAGTAGGATGTGAGCTAAATCGACCTGGCCTTACCCCTTCGACGTTCTTATTTATGATGATCTTTGGCATGGCGATGAGGCGACAGAATGATGAAGGAAACATCCACGCTTCTTGTGGCCTCTGTGAACCATGCCTCCCTCACGACGCTCTGACCAAATCGGCTCCCCCATCTTAGATTGAACCACGCCGCCCGCCGCGCCGGCCTCCCGGTTGCCCACCTACCTGCCATTGCCACCCGGCTCCCCACCGTCGCCGACCTCCTGTTCACCCCGGCGAAAAACTTCCACCCCACACCAGGTATAACTGTGCCTCACCGGTCGGCTCGACCGGCTCCCTGTTGTGCTTCTCGATGACCCTCTTGGCCCTTGCCCAATAACCTACCTGCACGACCTCCTGCCGACCTCGCCGCACCCTGCCTCTCCCGCCTACTGTCCTGGTCCCCCCCCCCCCCCCACGACCTGACCTGCTACCTCCTGTGCGCACGGTCAAACTGCGCCTACATGGGCTATAAGGCCCCAGCCTTAATCCTTACTTAATCTTGAGTTATTACAAGATTACACATTGAGGATCTTTTCGGGTTTAGAGTTTTAGAGAATTAGATCATAAAACTTGCATTGCATTCAACATATAAACAAAGTGGTTACATAAAGATAATATTCTTTGTTCCCATCAATGGAAACATATTTAAAATAAAACATGGATTCTTTCTTGACACTTCCTTGACACTATCATCATTCATGTACCTTTCCCTTTACCTGTGAAAAACAATTCAAAAAAACATGGGATGAGCATAAAAATCTCAGTAAGGGATATAAAAATATGGAAAGGAAACATGGGTACATACATACATAAGAATGAAATCATACTTTACCCATAAAACATAAGCACTTTAACATACCACATCAAATCATGAATAAATCATAGAAATCATAATACATAAAGGTAACTTGATCATTCATAACATTCTTACGTAGGGAGTAACCCTCTTTGTTACATTTGGAATACCCATATCAGTATATTCCTTAAATCGCTTCGGATAAACCTTAACGTTTCACTCCTTCGCATTACCCAATGCATTGGAGAGCTATATCGGGCTCACCCGCCCTTAGTTTGTCACGAAACCACCCGTCTTCATAATAATGCCCAAGAACGTCAACATAATCATTTCACATAAAACATTCATAAAGGAAACATAAAATTTCTACCTTTCAATCAAAAGATATCAATACAACACATTGAAATAAAAACATTATGAAAACCATTTTCAATACCAAAATAAAAGAAAATTAAAACTTGTTATTTATTTTTCTTTTAAAAAAGAAGGTATGGCTTGTAGAGGAAGCCGAAACTCAAATAATGGTCACGACGGCAGAGAAGTCGTTGTCACCGCATACGTACGACAAAAACATTCCATTTTGTCGTTTAGTAAATGCTTCGTATAAAAAATATTCTTTTTGAATAAACGTAAAAGTCAAAGGGGTTTATACACCGTATAAAATAAGGTTGTGTATAAAACAAAATATGCCTCAATGAAAGGAGATTGAGACGAAGTCCCATACCTCGGGTCCAACTTGACTCGATCGTTCCTTAATGTCCTGAATAATAAACTGTAGTTAATTTATACTTTCTTAAGAACCTTTTTCATGATCATTATTCCTCTTATATCTCTTATTTCCATGTCATGAACACTATATAATTATATAAGTTAATAACGATCGTTTTAACGATCATTGGTACTTGAGTCAAAATAAACCCTTTATAGTTACAATTTGTTCATGTATCCATTATATCCTGGATTATAATCATGATGTATATATCATATAAATCATATATATACATTATATACGTGCATTTATAATATTACATAATCATTTATAGGTAAGAAATGAAATGCACCGTTCATGGAGACGGTAAGCCGTATGTACGCATGAACGCTACTTCCATTTCTATTTAGTTTTTTATAGAATGGAATCATAATGATATAAAGGTATATTATAATTCTAGTATAATATCACATATCATATCATAGTTCCATCCTTTATACGCCCCACATATGGTATTTAACGAATCAAATCACTTTGAGGGGGCGGTAGTCTGCACTTCCTTAAATGAAGATATCGCGTTTACCCATAATGGAAACCATAAAGGTATGCCCAAAAGGAAAAATACAGAAGATTAAGGAAAACATAAACATATTATATATCATATATAAATATAGTTTCATCTTAATTGACACCTTTGAAGGTGTTAAAAGAATGTTGAACAATCTTCGTTTCGGGAGGCATAAATTCACCATCCACGGAAATTGTATGTTCTTTAACCATTAGATGTAGGTGTGTGTATGTGCAGCTTTAATCCTTACTATAACAACATTATAATATATTAAAGATACTAGATTTGTTACAAAAGAAATAAATAAAAAGAGTTTAGGGGGTTGGAGAAGCAAAATAAAACAAAAGGACTCAAGTGAAGACATTACCTTCAAATCGGGTAACTCCCTTTGGTTTGAGCTCAAAGGCTTCCTTGGGAAGTCTTCTTCCCAAAGTGAGGCATCAAGGAGTAAGAGAGGGATGTGGAGAGACAAAATGGGCTGGGCTGGCGGATCCAAAGGATTTGGGAGTGTGGGTAAGGAGGTAGAGGTGGGGGCCTTTTATACGAGGAGTGGAGGGGCACTATTGGATAGTAAAGAAATATTACTTTATTTGAAAATGAGTTTCGGATTTAAAAGGTCCCAAATTGATATATTTCGAGGATAAGGTGTTAAGGGTTCTAAATCCACCCATCTAATAGGTTTTGGACATGTTTAGGGCATAGATTTTACATTATCTTTTCATTTTATTTAAATCGTTAAATAATGAGGTCATCGCTGCATCATCATGATGTCATATATAATTTAATTTATTTAAAGTCTAAAAACTATAAAAAAACTACTATGATATAGGAAATCTTTTTAGCATTCCAATTAATATTTATAGTAAAATATATGACTTGTATAACCCCATTTAAAATTTATTCTGTAAAACATATTATGTTTGTGTCATTTTTACTTTTACATTAAATAAAAAGTTATTTATGTCATTTCCCAACCAAAGTGGCTACATGGGGTCCCCAATTTGACCTATGGCTTTTCTTGGTCGTACATGACACATCCAATAAGGTTAGGACATGTGTCTAGGTCATTTTATATTATTAAAGCATTATTTTTACCTTAAACTACACTAATTACCACTAATCACGATTAAAAACTTAATAAGTTACTATTCACCAAAAAATTATTTTAATCTCATTAAACCACATTTTACTTCTTAATGAAAACCATGTATCTCTGATTTTTGAAAATAAAATCACAGAAGTGACAATGTTTCATTTAAACGAAAAATCAGATTCTTTAACTACCACTTAGTGATTTCACTATTCATCAAAAATTGAAGTTTTTCAGAAAAATACCAAAACTTCACCCTAAGATATATTTGAAATTCTGAATTAAAATTGAAGTCTATTTTACAAAATTAAAAACATATAAGTCACATTAATTAATTTAATAATTAATTCCCGCATTCAGAGCAAATAGCGTGTTTTTATGAAATAATAAGTATCAAAAGATTGACACTAGTTTAAGTCCAATTTAAAAGTGTAATTGATTCCAATGACAACCATTGGATAAAATGGTAAAAATATAATATAATTTCACTTCAAAACCAATTCAAAATGTAATCTAATCATATTAATAAATTAGATTAAAAATCAGTTTTGCTGTAAAATGCAGTATTTTTCACTATTCATAAAAAAATGAACATTGTCAGAAAAATACCAAAAATTCACACAAAGTAAATTTTGATGTCCCAATAATAAAGAATAAGTTTATTTTGACAAACATAGTTTATAAAATTGTCAAAAGATATATTCAAAAATGGTTTTCCATCAAAAGGTAGTAAAACAATTTTTTAAAAATATTAGTGTATTCCATGCTTAAGATTGGATTTATTTTCATTTTAAGCCTCTAAAACACTATTTTAATTAATTAATAGACATAGATAAAAATATCTATTACTCAATACTTACATGGGATGTTACATCCTTCCCCCATTTAGAAAATTTCTTCCCCGCAATTTATTTACTTATCGAATAAATGTGGGTACTTATCCCTCATTGCATTTTCAGATTCCCATGTCGCCGCTTCAATCATGTGGTTTTTCCAAAAAACCTTTACCTGGTGAATCACCTTATTCCGTAACACTTTCTCCCTGTGGTGAAGAATCTGGACCGGTTGTTCCTCATAAGATAAGTTCTCTTCCAGTTGAACTACCTCTGGACTCAAAATAAGAGATGGATCTGGTATATACTTTCTCAGTATCGAAACATGAAAAACATTGTGTACCTGAGATAAACTCATAGGTAAAGCCAACCGGTATGCAACTGATCCAACTCTCTCCAGAATTTCATATTGTCCAATAAACCCAGGACTCAGCTTTCCTTTCTTACCAAATCTCATCACACTTTTCCAAGGATAAACCTTGACAAAAACATGATCACCTACCTCGAAAGATAGATCCTTCCTCCGGTTATCCGCATAACTATTCTGCCTGCTCTGAGCTGTTCTCATGTGCTTCTGAATCAGCTGAAATTTTTCTGCCATCTCTTCTACCAATTCCGGTCCCATCAACTTCCTTTCACCCACTTCATCCCAAAAATCAAGAGTTCGACACCACTTCCCATATAATTCCTGAAATGGTGCCATATGTATACTAGAATGAAAACTGTTATTATAAAAAAACTCAACCAATGAAAGATGTTGGTCCCAAATTCCCTGATAATCCATAGAGAATGAACGTAGCATATCCTCCAATGTCTGAATTGTTCGTTCTGACTGCCCATCTGATTGAGGATTAAAAGCTGTACTAAAATTTAATTAAGTACCCAATGACTTCTTAAGGCCTTTCCAAAAGTTAGAAGTGAACCATGGATCACGATCAGATACAATGGAGAGAGGAACTCCATGTACCCTGACTACCTCTTTAAGATACAAACGGGAATGTTGATCTAGGGAAAAAGTATCTCGTATAGCAAGGAAATGAGCATACATGGTCAAGCGATCAACAATAACCCAGATTGCCTTATTACCTCGATATGTCTTTGGTAATCCCACAACAAAGTCCATGGATATATTCTCCCATTTCCACTCTGGCACTGGTAATGGCTGAAGCATCCCTTTTCTGTAACTACCACTCTGCTTTAACCTACTGACTAGTCAAACACTTCATAGTAAAATCAGCAATATCTCTTTTCATTCCATCCAACAAGTAATACTCCCGAAGATCTCTATACATCATAGTACTGCCCGGATGAACCGAAAACGGAGAACTATGAGCTTCACATAACAACTCTCTCTTCAACTTTGAATCACAAGGCACACACAATCTCTTCCCAAATCTCAAAACACAATCATTATCAATGTTGAATTCAGGAATCTTATCTTTCTGAACCAGCTCTACCTTTTTCTACAACTCACTGTCTTGCTTCTGTGATTGCTTGATTCTATCTGATAGAGATGATCTCACTGATACCTGAAACAAAACAGAAGAACTTCCTACACCAAAAACTTCTATGCCAAAGTTCATCAAATCCTTAACCAAAGGATCACATTACAAACATAACATTTCTAATGAAGCATTACTTTTTCGACTCAAAGCATGAGACACTTTGTTTTATTTTCCTGGATGGTAATGAATTGTACAATCATAATCCTTGATTAATTCTAGCCATCTCCTTTGTATCATGTTCAATTCTTTCTGAGTGAATATATACTTTAAACTTTTGTGATCGGAATATATTTCACACTTTACTCCATACAAATGATGCCTCCAAATTTTTAAAGCGAAAAAACAGCAGCTAATTCCAAATCATGTGTAGGGTAATTTACCTCATGAGTTTTCAAATGACGTGAAGCATAAGCAATTACCTGATCATTCTGCATTAGGACGCAACCAAGTCATTTCAATGAAGCATGACTGTATATAACAAACTCACCATTCCTGGAAGGTAGTGCCAAAAATGGATCATTCACCAATCTTCATTTCAATTCCTGAAAACAATCATCACATTCTTTTGTCGAGATAAACATAACACCCTTCCGAGTTAGCTTAGTCATTGGACTAGATAACCATGAAAAATTTCTAACAAACCTTCAGTAATAGCCTACCAAACCAAGGAAGCTACGAATCTCGGTTACATTTTTGGGTCTTGGATATTCTTCCACAACTTTTTTTGCAGCATCAACAATTATTCCATCTTTAGAAACAATATGACCAAGGAAAGAAATTTTTTGCAACCAAAACTCACACTTGCTGAATTTTCCATACAGTTTCTTTTATTTTAAGGTTTTCAAGATAACCCTTAAATGACTTTCATGCTCCTCTTTACTTTTAGAAAACACCAAAATATCATCAATGAAAACCACCACAAACTTAACCAAGAACTCATGGAAAATACTAATCATTAAGTCCATAAATACAGCAGGTGCATTTGTTAGCCCAAAAGGAATTAATACAAATTCATAATGGCCATATCTCGTACGGAATGTGGTCTTCAGAATATCTTCCTCCTTTACCTTCAGCTGATGGTACCCCGATCTCAGGTCAATCTTTGAAAAAAACTAAGCTCCCTGGAGCTGATCAAACAAATCATCGAAATGAGGGAAAGGATATTTGTTCTTAACAGTGATGTTATTCAAGGCTCTATAATCAATTCAAAGTCTCATAGAACCATATTTCTTTTTAACAAATAAAATAGGATCACCCCAAGGTGATGTGCTAGGTGGAATGAATCATTTCTCTAATAAATCTTGCAATTGTTCCTTCAACTCTAAAAGTTCAATTTGAGCCATTCGATAAGGTGGTTTTGAAATTGGCATAGCATCAGGAACTAAGTCAACAGTAAACTCAACTTCCCGATCTGGTATTATTCCAGGCAACTCATCAGGAAAAACACCAGGATACTCATTTACCACTGGCACATCATTAATCTGAACAGTTCCTTTATTTTCAACGATGTGTGCAAGGTAACCTTAATTTCCATATTTTACATGTTTCTTGGCCTCTTGATAAGTTATCCACAGTATGGGTTCATTCTTGTACACAAACTGAAAGTCTTTCTGAAAAGAAACTTATTTATCTCTACTGTCAATCTTAGCATGCTAAATAGAGAGCCAATCCATACCCAGGATAACATCAAACTCTACTAGAGGTAAAACAATAAGGTTTTCAAGTAGATTCTTTCCACAGATAAGGATAGGAAGATTCTTATAAATTCTTTTTGCCTCAAAATTTCTCCCAGGTGTTTTTACCACAAGTTCAGAAGTCATTTATTGAGATGATATTCCAATTTTACTAGAAAAGGTTTCAGAGATGAAAGAATGTATAGACCCCGAATCAATCAACACAATGGCATAATATGAAAAAAAACAATGTACCTGATACAACTTCATTTGAAGGCCCGACATCTGCTGAAGTAGTTTCAAAGGATTTCACCTCCCCTTTCTCCTTGTAGTCTAACTGTTTCCCATCACTCAAGCTCTTTGTCGGACACTCGTTTGCATAGTGACCCATCTCATTGCACTTATAACATTTCACTAACTGTAAATCAAATTTGGTCTTACCATCACCCTGATCTTTTCTAGTGCAATCACGAGCCTTATGTCCAATCTTACCACATCGGTATCACTTTCCAGATTTCAGAAGACATTCCCCCACATGCCTCTTTCCACATTTATCACAAACTGGAAACTTAGTTTTCTTACCATCAGACTTTTTTGAAGAATTCTTACCGTTCTTCTTCCACCTCGGTCTCTTCTTCTGCTAGTTGTTATAGAACACTTAGTCAACGAAAAACTCCATTTCCACCTTCTCAGCACATCGAACAAGCTTTTCATAACTTTTAAACTCATGAGAAGCTAATGCCCTTCGATATTTTGGCTTTAATCCTGAGAAAAAACGATTGATTTTGCTATCAAGGTCTCAGATAAAATTTGGAGTATACCTTGCCAATCGAGTGATCCATTATTCATAGGTAGCCATTGAGTCTTCCTCTTGCCTCAAATCCAAGAATTTCTTTACTATCCTAAGTCGAACAACCTTAGGAAAATACTTCTCAAGAAACATACCTTTGAATTCATCCCAGTCAAGAGCATCAATCTCATCAGCGTCCCTGATATTTGTAACCATCGACCACCACTGATCTGCTTCACCCTCCAAACAGTAAATATCAAGACTAACATATTGATTGTCTGAACACCCCATTACATCGAACATTTAATCCAGTGCTTTAATCCACCCTTCACCTAACATAGGGTCAGATGATCATATGAATGATGGGGGATGTTGCCTCATGAAATGTTCCACCTCTGACATGTTCCTCTATGGTTGATCTGGCTGATCTCGTGCATGGATACCACCACCATTTATAGCCTGAGTCAACTGTGCCATCGCTGCAACAAACTATTCAGTTCCAATTCCGAACATCTAGGGATGCTGATTCAGAAGGTTATTTCCTTCTGTATGCCTCCCTAGTACTGCTTCCATGTTTCCTCTGTGGAAAACCATTCTGAACAAACATGTCTTAGATGAAGCAACATGGTAATCTTCAAATGCTATATCATTTCAAAAAAAATATTTTTGGATAATCATTTAATAGAATTATAACTCCTAAAGTTATCTAAACTGACCTATGATAGCAACTATAAGGCCCCAACCTTAAACTGTACTTAATCTTGAGTTTTTACAAGATTACACATTGAGGATCTTTTCGGGTTTATAGTCTTAGAGAATTAGTTCATAAAACTTGCATTGCATTCCACATATAAACAAAGTGGTTACATAAAGATAATATTCTTCTTTACCATCAATGGAAACATATTTAAAATAAAACATGGATTCTTTCTTCACACTTCCTTGAAACTATCATCATATCATGTACCTTTCCCTTGACCTGTGAAAAACATTTCAAAAACTAATGGGATGAGCATAAAAAGGTCAGTAAGGGATATAAAAATATAGAAAGGAAACATGGGTACATACATACCTAAGTATGAAATCATAGTTTACCCATAAAACATAAGCACTATAACATACCTCATCAAATCATGAATAAATCATAAAAATCATAAGACATAAATGTTACTTGAGGCATTCATAACATTCTTACGTAGGGAGAAACTCTCTTGGTTACGTTTGGAATACCCATCACAATATATTCCCTAAATCTCTTCAGATAAACCTTAAAGTTTAACTCCTTCGCGTTACCCAATGCATTGGAGAGATATATCGGGCTCACCTGCCCTTAGTTTATCACGGAACCACCCGTCTTCATAATAATGCCCAAGAACCTCAACATAATCGTATCACATAAAACATGCATAAAGGAAAAATAACATTTCCACCTTTCAATCAAAAGATATCAATACAACACATTGATATAAAAACATTATGAAAACCATTTTCAATACCAAAATAAAAGAAAATTAAAACATGGTATTTATTTTTCTTTTAAAAAAGAAAGTATGTCTTGTAGAGAAAGCTGAAACTCCAATAATGGTCACAGCGGTGGAGAAGTCGTTGTCGCCGCATACGTACGACAAAAACATTCCCTTTTGTCGTTTACTGAACGCTTCATATAAAAAATATTCCTTCTGAATAAACTTAAAAGTCAAAGGGGATTATAAACCGTATAAAAGAAGGTTGTGTATAAAACAAAATATTCCTTAATGAAAGGAGATTGAGACGAAGTCACATACCTCGGGTCCGACTTGACTCGATCGTTCTTTAATGTCCTGAATAATAAAATTGAGTTAATTTATACTTTCTTATGAACATTTTTCAAGTTAAATATTCATTTTATATCACTTATTGCCACTTCATGAACACTATGTAATTATTTAAGTTAATAACGGTCGTTTTAACGATCATTGGTACTTGAGTCAAAATAAACCCTTTATAATTACAACTTGTTCATGTATCCATTATATCCAGGATTATAATCATGATGTATATATCATATATATCATATATATCCATTATATACATGCATTTATAATATTACATAATCATTTAGAGGTATGAAATGAAATTCACCGTTCATGGAGACGGTAAGCCGTACGTACGCATGAATTCTACTTTCATTTCTATTTCATATTTTATAGAATGGAATCATAATTATATAAAGGTATATTATAATTCCAGTATAGTATCATATATAATATCATAGTTCCATCCTTTATACGTCCCACATATAGTATTTAACGAATCAAATAACTTTGAGGGGGCGGTAGTCCGCACTTCCTTAAATGAAGATATAACGTTTACCCATAATGGAAACCATAAAGGTATGCCAAAATTGAAAAATATAGAAGCTTAAGGAAAACATAAACATATTATATATCATATATAAATATAGTTTCATCTTAATTTCCACCTTTGAAGGTGTTAAAAGAATGTTGAACAATCATCGTTTCGGGAGGCATAAATTCACCATCCACGGAAACTCTATGTTCTTTAACCATTAGATGTAGTTTTCTATAATTTTAGCTTGAATACATCTTATAAAAACATCCTAGTATATTGATGATCCTGTATTTGTTACAAAATAAATAAATAAAACGAGTTTATGGGGTTGGAGAAGAAAAATAACACAAAAGGACTCAAGTGAAGACATTACCTTAAAACCGGGTAACTCCATTTGGTTTGATCTCAAAGGCTTCCTTGGGAGGTCTTCTGCCCAAAGTGAGGCTTCAAGGAGTAAGAGAGGGATGTGTAGAGACAAAATGGGCAGGGTTTGGCCGATCCAAAGGCTTTGGGAGTGTGGATAAGGAGGTAGAGTTGGGGGAATTTTATAAGAGGAGAGGAGGGGCACTTTTGGAAATTAAGGAAATATTACATTATTTGAAAATGAGTTTCGGATTTAAAAGGTCACACATTGATATATTTATAGGATAAGGTGATAAGGGTTAGAAATCCACCCATTCAATAGGTTTTGGATTTGTTTAGGGAATAGATTTTACATTATCTTTTCATTTTATTTAAATCATTAAATAACGAGGTCATCGCTGAATCATCATGATGTCATAGATAATTTAATTTATTTAAAGTATAAAAATTATAAAAAACTACTAGGATGTAGGAAATATTCTTATCATTCCAATTAATATTTATAGTAAAAAATCTGACTTGTATATCCTCATTTAAATTTTTTTCGTAAAACATATTATGTTTGTGTCATTTTTACTTTTACATTAAATAAAAAGTTATTTATGTCATTTCCCAACCAAAGTGGCTCCATGGGGTCCCCAAGATGACTTATGGCTTGTCTTGGTCGGACATGACACATACAATAAGTTTAATACATGTGTATAGGTCATTTAATATTAATAAATCATTATTTTTACCGTAAACTACACTAATTACCACTAATCGCGATTAAAAATTAAAAAGTTACTATTCACCAAAATATTATTTTAATCTCATTGAAGCACATTTTACTTCTTAATGTCAACCATGTATGTCGGATTTTTGAAAATCAAATCACAGAATTGACAAAGTTTCATTTAAACAAAAAATCAGTTTCATAGACTACCACTTAGTGATTTCACTATTCATCAAAAATTGATGTTTTTCAGAAAAATACCAAAACATAACCCTAAGCTATATTTGATACTCTGAATTCAAAAATGAAGTCTATTTTACAAAATTCATAACATATAATTCACATCAATTAATTTAATAATTAATTCCCGCTGTCAGAGCAAATAGCATGTTTTTAGTAAACAATAAGTATCAAAAGATTGACACCAGTTTAAGTCCAATTTCAAAGTGAAATTGATTCCAATGACCACCATTGGATTAAATGGTAAAAATATATTATAATTTCACTTCAAAACCAATTTAAAACATAATATAATATTATAAATAAATTAGATTAAAAAGTAGTTTTGCTGTAAAATGCAGTATTTTTCACTATTCATTAAAAATGAACATTGCCAGAAAAATACCAAACATTCACACAAAGTAAATTTTGATGTCCCAATCATAAATAATAAGTTTATTTTTACAAACATAGTTTATAAAATTTTCAATATATAGATTCAAAAATGGTTTTCCATCAAAAGGTAGTAAAACAATCTTTTAAAAATATTATTGTATTCCATGCTTAAGATTTAATTTATATTCATTTTGAGCCTCTAAAACACTATCTTAATTCATTAATAGACATATATAAAAATATCTATTACTCATTACTTACTTGGGATGTTACATGGGCACCCCGTGACATTATGTTGTGCCCCTTGCAATAGTGACCAAAATAGCCCTAAGCCCAGGCGGAACAACCCTCGTGGCCAATTGGGCAGGGCCTAGTGGGCCAGGCCGAACCCAATGGCTCGACCCGTCCAACTGGCTAGGCCGAACCCGTTGTGTTAGCACTGGTCGTCCTGAACCTGGTCAGCCCAAGCTATGTCAGGTCGGGTCAGTCCGACTGGGTAGGACTAGAGCCAACCCCACTTCCCACCCTTTACGTTCTTTGGACATATCTTTGCCACTGGACATCCATTTGATGAACTTTGAGTGGCATTGGTATTTTTGAAGAACGATGGTCCCTTTGATTATATCGCACTAGAGTTAGTGATAAAGTTGAGATAATGTCATGTTGGATCGTACACGAATCCAACTGGGCCCTCGAGACTAAAAAGCTAATAACTCACAGACTGGGCATCCGATTGTCGCACTCTCTATTACATTAAGACCCTTATGGTGAGGCGGACCTTTGTGATACTTCTACGTGGGAATTACTGACAGAGAGAGTGTCGAACTACAAATCATGGAGTGGATCCACTCGGAGACGAGCGAGGATAGTGCAGAGACCTTGTAGCAGGCTGAGACCTGACGAATGCTGACCGATTCGACTCAAAGTGATTCAACAAGCCCATGGGGGAG
Source organism: Viscum album (assembly GCA_963277665.1). Classification (NCBI taxonomy): domain Eukaryota; kingdom Viridiplantae; phylum Streptophyta; class Magnoliopsida; order Santalales; family Viscaceae; genus Viscum; species Viscum album. The sequence continues at coordinate 221,642,375 of OY728158.1, forward strand.
AGCCTTGGTGTCATGGAAGACCCAGGGTGCAGAGTTCTTCTGTGTGAGCACGTCAGTCCCATGATACTTGACCGCAGGGGTACCTCAGCAGGGAATGAGGGAGAGTGCCTCTGTGTAATGCGGCAGACCTATAAAGGGGAGCGCCTCTTTGTGACGCTGCAGATGCACAAAACATGACAGGAGAGGTACCTCAGCAGCCCAAGGAGAGTGGGAAGCACCTTTGTGTGGTGCGACAGTCCCAAAATACACAATAGAGTTGGTGTACTCCAGTAGCAAAGGATTCGACCGTGTGATTGGGGATGTTACTTGATACTACCCCTAGAATAAAATCTTGGATTGAGCTGAGTCAGTAACTTTTGTGTTTACCTCAGGATTGAGATGAATTACATAGTAAAGTAGCTATATGTATGGGCATATAACTAAGTGGGGTTATCTATTGATTTAATAATTTTTGGTTTATCCTTGTTTTATTATGTGATACCATGAGGTATTAGGGGACCCTACTGAGTATAATTATACTCACCCATGCACGGTCTATGCTTTCACCTTCTTGTGTTGGATGCAGACGACATACAATGCTGACTGAGGATCAGAATAGTGGGACTAGACGGTACTCTGAGGTGGACCTTACGAACCTGTCAGTACACAGAGGAGACTGACGAACATGGAGTCCTTAGTAGGTTATCTGTACCTACCCTTAAAGTTAGAATACCCGGATGACTAACTAGTAGCTACTATACATTTTCATTGATTGTACTTGTTTTTTAATTGTACATGTACATTCTATTTGGTCTTGAATTTCAGGACCCTTTTACTTTTTAGCACGCCTTTGTATATTGTTTTTCTTAGTCTTTTACTTCCAGCCCATACTCTATTGTGTGAGTTTACACTTTATAAAAGAAAATGGTGTCCATGTTTTTGGGATTTACTCCTTTGATTTTAGTCTCCATCCATTGGATTATGGAAGGCAGGATTGGGGTAGTCACAACACATGCCAATGGGGATGGGTCGTTAAAAATTAGAATTAGAGGAGGTGATTCATCTAGAGAAAATATGACTCTAATTATTCTTTTCTGTGAAGGAATAACATTAAGGGTACTGAGTGTGGTTTTCTGTTCAAGGAGTCTAGTGTTGGTTCAGTGGTCGACGTCTCCATACACCAGGACACTGACTTTTGATTTCTGACTCAGTGCATTAATACACTGAGTGTGTTTGTGTTTTCAAAAGTTTTCCTTTGATTTATCTCAACTTGATCAACTCCCCAAGTATAATAATTGGCCACATTGCATCTGTTGTTTTCAGGATACCTCCCCATGGATGACCAGTTAGAGCCTCGAGAGTTTTACGTGATAATAGACCATCGAGCGATGATGCATCATTGCGTGGCCCTCTTCCCATGGAGGCACCAGTAGTACTATTACCCATTGGGCCACTGATGCCATCATCCCCACCAGTAGACGATGCAAGCTATTTGAGCATGTTGCATGAGTTTTAATGCCAGAGGCTGCCCAAGATCACGGTAGAGATAAACCCCCAGGCAGCTGAGAATTGAATGGAGACTATTTTGACAGTCTTTATACTGGTAGGGACACTAGCAGACCTTATGTTGATCCTTGATGTATGTCTCCTTCAGGCATAATTAGGCAGATGGTGAAGCCTAGTGCTCCAGGTTCATGATGAGATTACAATTCTCTAAACAGACATCAAGATCTTGTTTCAGCCAGAGTTTGTCCCATCCACCCTACGTGCGGTATAGATACAGAAGATACTTCACCTGGAGTAGGGAATCATGGTAGTGGTACAACACTCAGTGAGTTTTACCGACCTATAATGATACTCCACAAATATGGTACATGATCCATTCTTCAGAGCCCAAACCTTCGAGCAGGTGGACAGGCGAGAACTTTACTTAAGGCAGCTGAGGATTATGATTATGCTGCTCTGTAGATGATTCTAGGTATGATCTGTGTCTACTCCACCATATCTTTAGATCTTATAGACACAAGTTCCAATCACTCTTTCATTTCCACTTCCAACATTAATAGATCAGAGATTCCGACAGAGTTGTTGGCAAGATCCTTATGGTTGGATACTTCTATAGGAGTATAATCGACGATCAAACAATGCTGCCGATAGTGTGAGCTTACTCTAGGAGCAGAGAGTTTCGGTTGGGATCTCTTCATAGTGGCGTCGAGGCATTTCAACGTCATATTAGTTATGGACTGGTAATCTATATTCCATGCTCATATCGACTATATTAGGCACAAAGTGCAGTGTGTCCACACAGATGGGACCAGGTTCCCCTTCACCAATGAGATGGGGGCCTTTACAGCATTGGACAGACATACATGGAGGGTGCAGCTGATCACTCATTAGTTGGCATGCTTACCCTCAGTGCAGTTGATGTGGATAGGTAGAGCTATCCAATATTGGTAGACCATTACATAGGCGTTTTCCTTAAAGATTTTATATGGCAACCTCCTTGCAGAGAGGCGGGATTATATATTGACCCATACCCCGAGATGGCACCGATATCTACACCAGCATATCAGATGGGTCCCGCTGAGCTTCGTCAGCTGTGGATACACATAAATGACTTATAAGGGAAAGGATTCATTCGGCCTAGTGTTTCTCTCTGGGCAGCCCTGATTCTATTCACCAAGAAGGCGGATGGAAACATGAGTATTTGTGTCGACTACCCTTGCCTAAACCAGGTGACCATGAAGAAAATGTAATCACTCCAAAGGATTAATGGCCTATTTCATCAACTGACGGGAGCATGATGGTTCTTGAAGATAGCCATTAGATCAGGCTATCACCAACTCAATGTTCGAGATGAGGATGTGCAGAAGACAACTTTAAAATGCCAGTACGATGACTACCATATCTTATTTATTCCTTTTAGAATAACCAACACTCCAACAGTGTTCATTGGACTCATGAAAAGGATCTTCCAGCCATACCTTGATTGATATATCATAGTCTTTATTGACAACAGTCTGATCTACTCGACTAATGTGCAGAAACATGACTACCATTTGTGGGTACTACTGGACAGACTCCGAGAGAACCAACTTTATAGGAAGCTCTCAATGTCCCAATTTTGGATCCGAGAGGTTCACTTTTTGGGACATGTCATCTCAAAGGCTGGAGTTGCAGTAGATCCAGCGATGATGGATGTTGTAAATTATTGGGAGCCACCTAGGAGTGTGACGAAGGTATGAAGATTCGTGGGTTTGTGTGGATACTACCACTGGTTTGTGGTAGAATTGTCCAGAGTTGAAGCACAACTATCAGCCTTGAGGAATAATGGAAATCCCTTTGTGTTGTCAGAGAGATGTTAGTGGTGATTTCTAGAGCTGAGACAGAGGTTGACTAGTGCCCCTATCATGAGGCTACCAAAGGAAGGCATAAAGTATTTAATCTACTTCGACACATCAGGGACCGGACTCAGGTGTGTCTTGAAGAAGGAGTGAGTAGAGATCGCATATGGTTCTCGACAGCTTAGAAAACATGAGCATAACTACACTACCTATGACTTGGAGTCGTTAGCATTGGTCTTTGCATTGAATATTTGGAAAAAATAACTTAGTGGAGAGCGATGGATTGTGTACTCTGATCACAAGAGTGTAATTTATATCTTCTCTCAAAAGGACCTGATCCTGATATAGTGGTGATGGCTTGAGTTCCTCTGGGATAATGACTTAGAGATAGTCTATAATCCTGGGAAGGGGAACATTGTAGATGATGCACTCAGTAAGAGATCTTGTATACAGCTGATAGACGAGGCGACATAGAAGCAGGCTGCTCTACAGATATCCATTTTGTACTGAGATGGAGCAGCTTTCTTTTAGTCTCTTACAGTCATTAATCTGCATCATCAGCAATTCAGGGAGGCACAATGTTAACCTGATTGTGAGACACGACGTGCTTCGATGTCCATAGGGTATGCACCTAATGTATTTTCTAATGGTGGTGAGAAGGTCATCCACTTAAGAGGACGTACTATGGTGCCAATTTCACATCAAAAGGATGTGTTGAGACAGTTCCACACATCCCCTCTAGTGGTACATCCAGGAGAAGAAAAGATGTACTAGGATTTTCGACTACAGCACTGGTGGCTAGGAATGAAGAAGGCAGTAGAAGAGTTCGTCTGTCGATGGCTCACTTGTCAACAAGTGAAGGTGGAGCATCAGGTACCACCAGACATGGTTCAATCTTTAATGGTTGTAGAGTGGATGTTGTATGGGATATACATGGACATCATGATGGGTCTTCCATATACGTCTAGGGGACAATACTCTATCTAGGTTATTGTCGACCGACTCCTCAATTCGTCCAACTTCCATCTGTTCAGAGAGAAGGATTCAGTAGATAGTTTGGGTTGCCTCAACATGTAAGAGATTGTGAGGCTAAATGGAATACCTTCTTCTATTATCTCCGACCATGAAACACGGTTTACTCTCCGGCTATAAAAGGGATTGCAGGAGGCATTAGGGATGCAGCTTTGTCTTACCACCACCTTCCATCCACAAACGGATGGCCAGACTGAGCAGACCATTCATACCCTCGAGGACATGTTGTGTTCATGTTTTCTCAACATTGGTTTCAGGTGGAAGGATAATATACCTTTGGTGGAGTTTTCATAAAACAATAGCTATCAAACCACCATCAGGACGACACCTTTTGAGGCCTTGAATGGTTGACCTTGCAGATCGCCACTATGCAGGACAGACCCAGGGGAGTTAGAACTAGTTTGAAAAGAGATAGTGTGGGCTACAATAGAAAAATTGAAAATCATATAGGAGCGGATGAAGACTGAACATAGTAGGAAAAATTCTTATGATTATAGATGTCTAAGACCTCTGGAGATCGAGGATGGTGACCACACATTCATTTTGATCTCAACATGATGGGGTTTACAGATTTTTGGATGAGGCGGTAAGTTCTCTGAAATTCATCTGACCTTTCCAGGTCCTCAACAGATTAGAAGAGGTGGATTTTTTCTTATCTCCTCCACCTCTATTTCACCTGGTGCACTATGTCTTCCACATATCCCAGATGAGGAGATACGTGCATGACCCTTCTCACATTATTGACCATGGAGAGATGGATGTCGACGATGGGTGTCTTTTACAGAGGTTCCAGCAGATATTGAGGATTGACAGGAGTGGGTCCTTCATGGACAGTCGATACCTATGGTTCACAATCATTGAAATAATGAGAACCTCTAGGAGAGCACATGGAATCGGGAGGCTCATATGTGTGCTCTCAGAACCTCCATTTGTTCCCTTAGTTAGAGTTGCTGCTTAAGAGGACGTAAATATCTGTGGTGGGAAGAATGTAAAGACCTAGAATATCCATGGAATTTTCTTTCATAAATTCATGGTAATTTTATGAGTCCGTAAAAATTGATGTTGCATCATTCTGAGGCCCGGTGTGCCTAGAATCAATTTTTATGATTTGTTCGTGCACGTTTAGAAAACGTATGTGTGGGTTTTTATAACTTCTGAACTAGTGCTCCGAACTGAAATCCAAGTCCACCATTGAAACTTGCAGCACATGTATTCACTTAATAAGACATTCACTTCAATGACAGTTTGTCGAGAATAAAAGATGGATTTTGGGTTTTCGTGAGAAGTAATAAAATAAAGTGGGTTTTCAATTTCATATATAAAATCACCCATGTGGTGATTATCGGTTAAAACCTCTTCATAGGAGTTAGAGGTAGGACCACCATGCCTTAACCTCCCATGAGAAGTTATGGTGGTGGGGCCCACCTGATCATAACCCCCCGTAAGAGGTTACTATGTGGGGACCACATGGGTCTTAACCCGTTATTTTTGTAAGAGATTAAAACTTCTCAACTCTCCCTCATTAATGAGGGAGATCCTCATTACCTTCCATTAATTCGATTGTGCCAATATCTACAAATTAATTCATGCCAACTCTCGTGAATTAATTAGGGGAAGCCAATTAATTTAACTCCTCATATTGAATTTTTTTTCCATCAAAATATTAGATAAATTAATATAATATTATTTGACATGGCATTTGGGTGGATGTTGGGAATGAGAAGATCATGGGAGGATTAGAATTATCCCAAAGATGAACAAAGAATGCTTTCCTCCAATGAAGAACTCCAATGATGATCCTTATTCAAATTCTTCCCCAGACACATACCGATGTGGAGGGTCTTCCAAAGCTAACAAAACTTGGGTTTGGAAGCGTGTGACAGACTCGACGAATGACGATTATCTTCATCTAACTTTCATGACTCCATCAACGAATGACGAACGAAAAACAAGTGAAGGGGGTTAATTTTTCTTAATTATACTATCCTTTTCTCTTCTCTAGTGGGAAAGGAATCGTTGCGGTGGTTGTAAAACAAATAATGTTAATCTTTATTATTTCTTGATGAAACAAATGGTAGCACCCTAAACACAAAGGGTGTGGGACAAACCAACATGGCATGACCCCTCTGCTGTTCCTATTTATAATGAAATTCAACATGGAGATGAGGCGACAGAACGATGGAGAAAATGGCCACACTACCCCTGGCCTCCACGAACCGTGCCGCCCTGACGGTGCTCAGACTGAATCGACTGTACCACCTCAGACCGAACCGCACTACCCACCGGACTGAGGCATGCTGGCCTCCCTGCTGCCTGCCGGCTTGCCCGTGCCACCTGTCTCTCGGCCGCCGCTGACCTCCCATGCGCCCAATCTGAAACCCCACCGGCCCACGCCGACCTGAACTGCGAAGCACCGGTCCACCCAGCCGCCTCCCGGCCCTACCCCCGGGCCTGCTCGGCCACCCATCGGGCTGCGTGGCACCCTTCCCAGCTACCTACATGCCTCACTGCACCATTCTAGGCCTACATGCTAGCCTGGCCGCACCTCGCCGGCCTTCCCGGCTACGTCCCTTGCTCTTGGATGAACTGGGCTTGCCCGTGCCCCTTTTGGCACAAACCAAACCGGCCCCGTGCCTGGGTGGAACTACCCTCGCAGCCAGCTGGGCTGGTCCCAGCGGGCCGGGACAAACCCAACGGGATGGTCCTCCCAACGGGCCAGGCCAGACCCTTCGGGTCAACACAGGTCGACCCAAACCCGGTCGGCCCAGACAAAGTCGGTTTGGGACGGTCAGACTGTGTAAGACCGGTCCTGGGCCCACTACCGACCCTTTACATTCTTTGGCCATATAATTGTCACCAGATGTCCGTTTGATGAACCGTCTATGAAACTGGTATTCTTGGAGAACGAAAATCCCTTTGAGTAAACCCCACTATAGTTCAGGATAAAATTGACATACGGTCGGGTTGGATCGTACACGAATCCAACTGGGCCCCCGAGACTAAAAAACTAAAAACTCACAGACTGTGTGTCCACTTGACGCATTTTTTATTGTGATGATACCCCTATGGAGAGGAAAATCATTGAGAAACATCTACATGGGACTTCCTGATAGATTGAGTCTCGATGTGCAGATCATGGAGCAGAACTTCTTAGAGATGAGAGATCATAGTGAAGTGACCTTGTAGCTGGCTGAGACATGACGATTGTGGACCGATTCGACTCGGAGTGATTCGACTAGCGTAGTGGAGAGCGCCTTGGTGTTGCGGAAGACCCATGGTGGGGATCACCTCTGTGTAAGCACTACAGACCCTTGGAACTCAATAGGAGGAGCACCTCAGCAGGCTAAGAGGGGGATCTCCTCTATGTAACGTGGCAAGACCATATTGAGGAGCACCTTTGTGTGACGTAGCAGACCCACAGTACTTTATAGGAGAAGTACATCAGCAGTCCAAGGATAGTGGGAAGTGACTCTGTGTGATGCGGCATGCCCACAAAACTCGATAGAGAAGGAGTACTCCAGTAGCCATGTATTCGACTGTGTGATTGGGGATGTAACTTGACAGTACAACTAGAATAAAATCCTTGTTTGAGATGTGTCTGTAACATAAGTCTTTACATCATAATTTTGAAGTATTACTTGGTAACTTGTGTATATGTATGGACATATACCTATGTGAGGTTATCTGTTGATTTAATATTTTGTGGTTTATCCTTGTTTTATTTTGTGATACCTTGAGGGTCTCAGTGTTCCTATTGAGTATCGTTATACTCACCCATGCATGGGATAATCCCACACCTCATTGTGTTGGTTGCAGACGATGGACAACGCTGACTGGGGATCAAAATAGCGAGACAGGACGGTACCCAGAGGTGGACCTTATGACAAGTCATTACACGGAGGAGACTAATATACATGGATTGTTGAGGAGGATAAATGTACCTACCATTTATAATGGAATCCCTGGAGGATGACCCAATAGTTTCTTTACCTTTTCATCATTTCTAATTGTTTTTATGTTGTACATGTACTTTCCTGTTGGGCTTGTATTCTCGTCCCCTTTTGAATTTCAACACTCCTTTGTATATAGTTTTTCATAGTGTTTTACTTCCAAATCGTACTATTTTGTTTGAGTTTACACTTTCATAAAGGCAATGCCTTCCCAGTTTAAGAGATTTATTCCATTGGTGCTAGTCGTCATCCCCTGGCCTATGGAAGGCAGGCTTGGGGTTGTCAAGGCACAGGTCCCGTGGGACGGGTAATGACAACAATGCTAATTTTATTGGACAACATTTATCTCTACTATCTATACATATCAAATGAATATATAAAAATTTATTTTTATAATCCTATAAATATTAAATACTTAATTTTTCTCTTGATACATACTGTTACATCATAGGGCTATAATAGGCCTCTCCTATCCCAAAAATGTCCAATGCATTCCACATATGAAATTATTGGATCATAAACAACATAAACAATTGTATTTAAAAAATAATATAAGAAATATGAATACATTATCTATATGTTATGAATGGTGTAAAAATAAAATAGATGCATTCAAACTGATCATAACCCATCAAATAATATCATTAATTAATAACATATGTTACGAATAAAATATCATATTTCATATTTATATAAAGGAAAATACATTAATAAAGTCATTGAATAATTATTTAAAAAAATACACTATTTTCTTTGAAAAATTAATTATTTTTAAATCATTGGAAATTTATAATAGAAAAAAAATATATTCAGAAATAATTATTAAAACATTTATAGGATGTTTAAATAGTTAAGGTATCATCATTGTGGAAAAATATTTTGACATTATATAATTTCAAAAACCTTTTATTCCACAACATTTATAGGAAATGTTTTAAAGTAACATTCATAGAAAAAGATAATATATATCATATAATGATTTTTTTGAAACCTTAAAATGTTTTACAATGACATTAAAATATAATATTATTATTGTAAAAACCATTTCGGAAATAGTTTTTCAGAGCAAGGATATATGGGAGAAATATTACCCAGTAGAGGCTTAAGCAAATAAAATCTCGAATAATAAGGATATTGTTAAAAACCCATAACAAATTGTAATAATTTAAATTAAATGCACCATTAAATAAAATGAAAATTTAAATAAAATGATGATATATAGAATAATGATATAATATAATAGAGGTAGTATGAACACTGCACAATAGAAAATTTGTGGTGAATAAAGAATGTATCCCAGAGAAATAAAAATGATATACCAATCATTTATCTAACACATCATTTAGTGGAATGTAATTTAAACTTCTATAAAATGATTTAATAATTTTTTAAATTATTATGTAATTATATTCATTTTTATGATATTATAAATTATCATCTAATCACTAGTTTTTTAGTAAAATTTCTTTATTAATCTTTTTAGGATGTTAGTTTCTTTATTTTCCTTTGCATTATTTTTATTCTATGAATGGGTTCTCGTTTAGTAGATATCATTGTTTCATTTAATGAATAATTTTAATTTCATATATATATATATGTTTTATTTATTAATTATATACATATTTTATGATCATTCATGAATATTGCGCACGGAAAATGAATCATATAGCGTTATGGAGATGGTATTTCATATATTTGCAATAGAAAAAATATCATTACACTTTCAGTAAAAGGGTAATGATGTTAACGGTATAATAAATTTTATAGAATCATTACCATGCCAGATTTATTAAATGTACGAATTTTTTCCATAATTATACACATCCATGTAATTTGGTGATGTAAAATATTCTACACTATAACATGGAGATGGTATGCTCTGTGTATTCATGTGTGGTGCTTTTATTTTTCATATAACTCATAAAAGGGGGAATAAGATGGTCTCAAAATCATTATAAAATTTCAACATATTTATGATAATGTTGTTATTACATATTCAAGGAAACAATATAGGGAGATTATTTTTTAAAATAAATAACCTTGAAAGAGTGGATACATTTGATTACCTCTTATTCAAAAGTTATCTGTAAACCTATTATTAAGTGTTCTAGGTATGTCTTTTAAATAGACCTCATCTTGTAGAACGTAAATAGGGATTATGGAAACAAATTCATAGGTTTTTTGAGTAACCTATATAAATATAACATAAGTAATGGAGTTAGGAGGTTTGTTTATATTGTTGAGTTTAGTGGCACTTTCATTAAAATTCAAAATATTAATATATAATAATGATATTCTAAATACAAATACAAACAAATGAGATATAAATAAATATTGGAAAATAACATATACAATAAATTGACCACTAAATTATTAGTTACCATTTTAAGGATTTTCAATTAATTTAATAAAATTTTTATTCAATAAAATATATGTAACATAAAATTTGATATTGTTCCTTCGATATGACTTCATATACATGAAGAAAAATTAATAATTAAAATGTTATAATTTATAACATATTTAATATATCATATATCTATATGAAAATCATTAAACACATTATCACATCCCACATATATCATTTTTAATTCTTTTAATGTCCATTATTATATATTATTGAAAATTTAATAAATACTCTATTAGAATTGAAGAATAAATTAATGAAAATATCTAATTTAGAAAAAAAATTGATGATAAATTTATATTATGAAAATAATTACATTAAATTCAAAATCTACATTTAGTTTCATTTTTACAACTTGTTTATAAGAAAATATTTTTTTTGATTTGATAAATATTATCCATCTAAATCCAAATATGAAATTTATTTACAAAAAAACATAAAATATAAGAGGGAAAATTAACAGTAATTATATATCATTGATGGGGAATGGAAGTATGGTTCTAATGTGAAAATGGTCACATTCTTGAATATTTTTAACATCTAAATTAAAAAATTAAAAAATAATATGGTCGTAATTAATATAATAGAAATATTATAGGTTTAATTTCTCATTAAAATAGATTTAAAATATAAATTTACATTAATATATATTTAGATTAATATTATGATTTCAATCATTTGGAAATCAGATTTTCTGAATATGTCTACTTTGTAATCTATTTAGAGATTCTGTTAATCATCTCATTCTTTCCTGTTCCAATACTTCTACTCTTTCTCATTAAATGTTTGACATTTTTGTCTATAGATGGTTGATTCCAAACTCTATAAATTATCAACTAAATGGATGTGCAGAAATGGAAATATGTTATCCAATTAAGAACCTTTTCCTTGCTATTGTTATTGAGCTTCATCATGTGATCTAGTATGATACAAATTCTATTTATATAAACAATTTATCATTCAGCCAAATTTAATGTTTTCTGCGAATATTCATTAACATAAGTAAAGCTGCATTGATGAAAAATTGACATTGTAACAACACTATGATGATGTTTGTAATTATGTGACACCATCATATTAATGAATTTTCTACCGAAAGAGATGCACTTCTTATCTGTTCTAGCGAGAATCTTTTTATTGGAGGATAATTGTTAATGTGGATGGTTTTACCAAAGAATATCCAACTCCAGTAGGTTGTGTTAATATCTTCAAAAATCACCATGCTTAGATCCATGGATGATTTTTTTGGTATATATAGAATTTCCACTATTCTAGATGTCAAAATGATGAGTATGATACATGATATTACTATCACAGACCACTATGGTAGGAAAAATATATGGATTGAATGTGATTCGACTAACACTGTAAAAGTGATTTAAATTTTCTTGACACATAATTCTTGGCCAATTAAAACCCATTGTATGGAATTCATCTACTCGCTTCATGAAGTCAACTACATCATCTTTCAAATTTATCACGAAACAAAAATTGTTTTCAATGGCCTCTCTAATAAGAGAGAAAATCAATACATTACCTAGATGGATGATCCTCCAACATATATAATTCCGATTAATTATAGTTATCGTTATATGATTCCATATTTTAGACTCATTTAACCTATTCCTTTTATATTATTTTTTCCCTGCTCATTTGGCATATGAAGCATCTTTAAAAAATTAATGTTTGTACGATGAACCACAACTTCATTAACTAATATAAAAAAATTTACATCAAAATCACTCATGATTGGTTATAATGATTGATTTAGTGAATAAATATGAGATTCTTGTCATATGATTATTTATTAATTATCATTATATCATTTATAATATTACCTTCCAGTGATCATTGAAAAGATAATGTCATTCATGCGTACAATTTAACTATCTATTCCACAGAGCGATGCAATTTTTTTCATCAGAAAAACACATCGATGATATATATATATATATATGTATATTAAAAATATTGATAAATTTTAATGATATATTTATCACTATCAAAAGATTGTAAATACTTACCATTTATGTATAATTATTATTGAAAAATTTAAATGCTACTCATTTTTATGTACGTCACACCATCTCTGTGATTGTAGAAAAAAATTATCCAATAACCATACATATTTTTTTATTTAAAATAAAAATTTTCAAATTTTTTTTTGTATTTTAATAAAAATTACTCTTGAGATGTTAGACTAATGAACACATTGACTATATACATAATACATAAATAATTTTAGACTGTTGTATCAAATATCATCAAGACGACCAACATGAACATAAAAAATTATGTAATTTATCTAACATGATAATAAATAATTTAATTTGAATTATAAAATTTAATATTCATATCATGAAATCATATTATTATCCTATATTTTATAATTTGGATGATAAAGATTATATATGACGAGTCAGACTCATGGTAAGGGATTTCATCTTAATTTCATTCCATTAAGTCAATTATTCTTGTTATGAATATTTATGAATTTATGATATTTATATTAATTGAATTTTGAAACATCATATCATTTATTTATTTGTAATCATGTTCTTTTTAATAGAACTCATTCATGGGGATTATGATTTAAATGATAAAATTTGTATTTTACACATTTATTGTTTAATGATTTAATTTAAAAATATTATTCACCATGTTAAAATTAATCATATTACTTAATATATTTATTTATATTATTATAAAGTGATTATAAACGACATTTAATGTCTATTATTCTATCAGTGTTATCTTTATCATTCATTTCCATGTTTTCATACATGGAAACATAGTATGTGTTATTTTAGGTGACATTCCTAATATCCAATATCTATTTTCAAATAAATATATACATGAAACTTTTTATGATTTTATCTTTCAATAAAGTCACATTGAAAAGAAATAATTTTTTACCAAGATTGTGTTCCAATTTCAATGATTGAATTTATTAATTTAAAGGATAATGTAACATCAAATGTTTTTATATTGTAAAATGTAGTTTGATAGAGTATAAGATATGTCACAAAGAGCATAAAAAAATAATAAAATATTATTATTTAAATGTTTTAGTTATAACCTAGTAATGTGAAAGGTCAGAAAGGATAAGATTAATAGATTTAAGAAAATTATGGTTTACACATGTATATGTAATGAATTTATTATTGAACAACTAATTATTAATGAAAATAAAAACCAGAATGATGATAAAAGGAAATTTTATTCCCAAATGCTATTTCAATTTGTACAAGTATGTTTTATACAAATAAAATAATAACATCACACAATTTTTTGGATAATATTTATTAAATTTATAGTATAAATTAAATAAAATGATTATCATTAATCCATTGTCTTTTACTATACATGATATAAAAAAAATTAGTTTTAATACTATAAGAATTATTTTTATGAAAAGAAAATGTTTTCACCTTTTAATAGTGAATTAGTATTAAAAATATTTTTTCAAACATTATATTATATTAATAACAAAATTTAAAATAATTTTTTTTGATGGAAAAACATCATAATTTTATTTTGATTAGTTTATGGTATAACTTGGATAAGTTTGAAGTTATTATTAAAAGTGAATAAATAATGAATATTAATTGAAAATATATTTAACATTTAAATAATTTATAGTGTTAAATTATATTAAATTATTTGGTTTAGAGAATTAATAGATCTATATTAAATCATCTAATGAAATTTAGGTTATTGGTGTCAATTTAAACTTTATTTTGGCTATATAAATTTTTTTTGATTTCATTTCATTCAATTTTATTTTAAATAATTAATCTTTTCTAGAAACAATTCTACTGAAATATAACAGTTTATGGGTATATTAAATCATTTCATTTGATATTATCTTATTATATTTGGTTTCCTAATGGCTATGTATTTAATACATTAAAATTTTAATCTCTATATATTTTATAAGAATAATATATTGTTAACTCATATTAAAATCATAATAATATTATATAAGGAAAAAATAGTATATATTGTTTAATGTATCATTTATTGTAAATTAATGATCTAATAGTATCATTAAATATCAAAAAATAAAACCGTTTAAATTGAAATAGTCATTAGCATAGTTATAATAAAAATATTATAACTAAGGGTTAATAAAAATGAGAAGAATAAAAATAACAATAAAACATGTATATACATTATTAGATTATGATATCACATCCTTATTCATTGATATATTCAATTAAACAAATTTGAGGTATTTATATGTAATTGAATTTTTTATTAATAAATATTTTGTGGGACTTCAATAGTTTCTCCCCTATCTTATAAAAAAACACATGTTCCCTTTTCTTTACATCTCTAAATCCCATTAAATCATCTCAAAACATCTATAATTTTCTACCAAATTTCCCCCATTCATCATAGAGTCCCTAGTTTTGACTTAAATTCATCAATAGAATCCCATTGGTTAAAACCAAAATAATTTACCCCATTAAAATGTTATATCTATCAATAAAATCATTCATTATCATTTCCTACTACATTCAAAAAGTTATTCTTATTACATATATATATAATATCCTAAAAACATAAATATAATTAGATGATGGTATGATTGTTTTATTATCTACCATAACTCACACTTCTATCCAATTTGATTTAGAACCATCATTCTTGTCAATGATGAACTGCCACCTCATGTACTGATGATGTTCTTTATCCTATTTAAACCTTTCAATGTTTTGTATAATTATGTAATTTAAATTATTATAAGATATACATATATATGAAAATTATGTCTTATTTTTTATTATATAATTATTATAAAATACATATCATCGTGATTTTAATTTTTGTGTGAATATAATACCTTTTTTAGGATTGTGGGCTACTACCTCCACAATGTGATGTGGTTCGTTCACACATTATATGGAATGTATGGAGGTTTTACTTATTAAAATTATATGATATATCTGAAATATTTATTCTATTATAATGATAATATAGATGTACGTATATTTTTAAACATTTATTTCTTTCAATATGACACAAAAACAGAAACAACATTAATTCATACGTATGCCCAAACTTCTCCAGTAGTGGTGTATTCCATTTTAAATTTCATTATTTTATATAATATTATAAATATATATATATATATACAGAACATATAATATATTTAAATAATTTTTTACATTCTATATATCATTATATAATTATGTGAAAAAACAAATGAAAAGGTATATGAATAACAAAGTCATTATATCATGAAAAATAACTTTAGAATGAAATGGATAATAAACGGGTAATATAAATTCATAAAAAAATAATGCTTAAATAAATATATTTTTTTTCAATATGGATAATAAAATATTAATTATTTTTACATAGGTTTGAATGTGTATGACTGATTTCAGGAATAATGGTTTGAGTTTTCCCATCTCACTTTTATTTGTGTGAGATAAATAATATATTTGACATATATTATATTTATGTGGTGCATTCAACGAAATATGTCATGTTATATCAAAAATATTTTTATTTAATGATATTAAATGTCTCAATTTATGACAATAAATCATTAGGATCATGATTTAAATGATTTTCTAGTATTCAGCAGATTTGTAGTCACACATTTATTTCTGTGAATCTTTTTCAATATACACTAAATATTTATTTTAAGTGTTGTTTATTCTAACGTTTATTGTAATATGAAATATTTATCCATAAATATATTGGTATTGACATATCCAGTTGATTATTCCACATCATTGTTTTTTTGTTCAAATGATACCAAATTGGTATGGTAAATTTCTCTCAATTTTCATTATTTCTAACACATATTATGTTATGTGTCTATATTATTTAATATGTTTTATATAATACCAATTGAAATGTTTTGTCAAGAATTTAATTATTATTTTGTTATATTATATGTTCCATGTCATGTAATTCTATCTTCTGTTATCCATTTTTGTGTCTTTAAAACATTCATTTCTAAAAAAAATTAATAGTTTTAAAGAAAATTTTATGCATTTCAAGGAAAATGATTAATATAATGCTGAAAATGGGTTTCAATGATTACATTATTGTTTTCAAGGATTTTATTTTGGTAAAACGTTTTCTATAAGATTTATAGTTTTAATAAATAAATATTTTGAATGTAGAAATAATAATTTCCTCAAGAAATATTCCAAATGATTATTCAAAACTATCTTTCATCTTTTGCAACACTATTTACTATTCTTTATGATTTATTGGGACTATGATTAATGAAATTTATCTATAAAATTTATATTTTTATTTTAGCACATGATGAATTATTTATGTTAATTTTGAATATATATTTGTGATTTCATTATTATATAGGTGGGACATATATCCCTCTCCCATCAATTGGGTATTGATTTATATCCTAAAATAAAAAATGTGGAACAATTCAATAAGATAGATTCACTATTATGAGAATGGTAAACCTAATACCTAATATGGATAAGGGGGATATTTATCCACTATAAGGAACAGACTACGATTGGGGATGGTGGTGGGACCCTCTCAGAAGGAGCCTCACGCATGAAGTGCCCTCATATTTGTTTGAAATAAGATTTTACAAATAGTGAATGATATTACATGTTTTTGTGTGTATACCACAAATTATTTATATTATTAAATTTTTATTCTATCATGGAATATTCATTTTTTTAATTTTAATTCATATATTATGAACTTATATTATTTATTCAATAACTGATGTATATAATGTTTGAAATAATTTTTTTGTTCTCAAATTTTTTTACATTGTTCTCATACAATTATTTAATTCACGCACATCTCATATGTTAACTATAACTGATCATATGAGCTCACACATTTATTATATTAATATTGGATTGAATGAATGATGTAAAATAAATATTATATATAACAAATTCAAAAGGGTGATGTTGATGAACTGCTGTGAAATAATAAAACCATGGTGTAACGGGATATAATATTGATCTTTATGAACCTGATATTAATGAACCCTAAATGATATTATTATATCAAACTTTTATAAGAATATAAACCTGAATGTTACTCTTTTATGTATGTTATCTAATATTTTATTTTGACATTAGTTATTTTTTATTGAAAATATCGGGTCACATTTTTAATGTTTATATATTTAGTAGTGGATATAGATGTGTCGAAATTGGATTGTTAAATTTTATCAAATAAAAAAAAGAATAAATAATAAAAACCGTATAATATATGGTCACAAATTTCTTCCCGTATACATTTATTTTCATTTTTATGTTTTTTAGTCATAAAAAATAAATATTATATTTTAATGTTTTGATTATTTTTTAATGTAACCATTCCATAAATAATATAATAGAACCTCCTGTATCACATAACCACCAAACATTGATCCATATATCTCGAAAAAACCATACCAATTTCACTTGTAAATATTCAACATTATTTTTAATGGTTCTGTTGCTTCCAAAACTCATTCCCTAGATCACATAAGAAGAGATTAACAGAAATCTACATAAGAAAAGTTACTCATCTTTATGAACTCTTTCAAGTATATTTCATCCTCCACCTCATCTTGATGTTTTCCATGATTATGTAATAAATAAAATTTCATCTATAAACATAAATGTTATTATGAATATAGGACATCAAAATTCATCCTTCTATTAGTCATATGAAAAATGAAAGCACTGTGAGTGCTTATGTAAGGCTTACCATTTCCAAGACATAGTGCAATTTATTTTTAATCACCTATTATTATGGATGTTATTAATAATGGATATATTGGATATGTATTATAATTATTAAATTATTATGGTTCTAGAATAATTAAATATCATGAACCGACCCCCGGGTCCCATCCCGTAAGTACCCCAAGCCTACCTCCCATAGGGAAGGGGCTGGAAAATAGCACTAATGGCGTAAATCCCTAATACTGAGAACTCATTGCCTTTAAATCCTGAAAACATACACAATAGATTACAAGATTGAAGAAAAACACTACGTAAAACTATATAACAAATTGTAATTAAAGTAAAAAGTCCCAAAAATACAAACAAAATGATGAGGTACAAGGAAACAGAATGTACAACTAAAGAAAAGAAAAGTTGTTGTTGGGTCTTCCTCTGAGGTTCCTAACTGAATGGTAGGTACAGAATGCTCCCCAACACTCTATGTTCGTCTGTCTCCGCCTTGTATCATCACGTTGTATGGTCCTCCTCCAGGTACCGTCCGGACCTGGTGCTCTCAGCCATAGTCAGTGTTTTCTATCATCTGCATCCCACACAATGAGGAGCAGCAATATCCCGTGCAAGGGTGAGTATAACGACACTCTGTAGGGACCCTGATACCCTCAAGGTCTCACAAAATCTAACAAGGATTATCTAAATAGTATGAAATCAATATATAACCATTACATCAGTGTATGCCCATACATATACCTATGTTATCATGTAACCCATTTCAATCATGAGGAAAACACACAAGTCACTTACTCAACTCACACAGGTATAAAACATATGTAAAGAGATAGAGATGATCAGATATGGTCACAGAATCATCCATTCTATCGAACCCACACATGATCCCGGAACTGAAATTAGAACTATCGAACCCACCCAGGATCCAGTAACAGTATATAGATCTATCGAACCCACACAGGATCCACGAACAGCGGTCATAACTGTCAGACCCACATAGGGTCCAAGAATAGTAGTCAAATATATCAAACCCACAAAGGAACCATGAACAACTGTTTTAATGTTCGAACCCACCCAAGAACCAGGAACTATAGTTGGAGCTATCGGAACCACATAGAATCCATGAACAACTGTTTGAACTGTCAAACCCATACATGATCCTGGAAGAGTAGTCAGACCTGTCGATCCCACATAGGATCCTTGAACAAATGTTTTCAACTGTCGTACCCACACGGGATCTAGGAACAGTAGTCAATGCTGTCTAACCCACACAAGATCCTGGAATATCGGTTTAATCTGTCGAACCCACACAAGTTCCAAGAACAGTAGTCAGAGTATTCAAACCCATAAAGTATCCATGAATAGTTGTTGGAACTATCGAACCCACATAGGATCCAGGAATAATACTCAGAGTTATCAAACCCAGAAAGGATCTAGGAACAGTGGTCAGAGAGCATCCAACCATAGGGTTCCCACACAAGAAAGCATGATTCCAAGAGGGTACACTCCTTAATCCAATTTGCGATACATCAACATCCACGAAGACCCATTAATAAATATCCCAATGCTCCACCTTGTCGTACGGATCTCAACGCATCAGACGACGCATTAATCAGACGCCTGGTCTAAGAGTATATATCATTTTAGTTCTGGGGGCCCGGTTGGATTTGTGCACGATCCGAACCGACTGTAACTAAATTATACCCCACACTCTAGTGGGGTATACTCAAAGGGATTTTGAAGATCCAATATTACCAATGTCGTTGATGGTTTGTCCAATGAACATCTAGTGCCAATGATATTTCAAAAAGAATGTAAGGTTCGGTAATGGGTTGAGGTCCGGTCTGACTCGGTCATACCTATCTAACCGGACATTGTCTGGGCCGACATGGTTTGGGTCGTCCCATATTGACCCATTAGGTCTAGTCTTGCCCGTTGTGCGGGCTGGCCTATTGGGTTTGTCCAGGTGGGATGGGCCTCGCCTAGTTGGCCGCGAGTGCGGTTCGACTCGGGCTCGGGGCTGGTTCGGCCCGGTGCGCCGCGAGGGTGAGGGTTGGGAGGCAGGGGGTGTATAGGAGTTGTGGGTCATAGCGGTTCTAATGGACACACATGAGGGGGGCGGTCAGTCTAGCGGGGCGCGACCAGGCCAGTGGGCGGCCATGCAGACCGGAAGGCAGGCGGGCAGGCCGGCTTGCGGCCAAGCTAGGCACCAGGTGGGCTGGCGGCCAGGAATGCGGGATGGGTTTGGGATGGCTCAGGGTAGCGTCTCGGCTGTCCGAGCATCATGGCTGGAGGGGCCTCATCCAGGGCCGGTTCGGCTGGGGGCGGTACGGAGCGCTGTGGTGGTGGAATAGATAACAGAGGCTGTAGGTAGCTTGGCCTTTGTCCTCGTCGCCTTCGTCATCTCATTGCTTCCTCCCCATGAAAATGATCATCATAAACAAAAATGGTGATGGGTTCGGGCCTTGTTGGCTTGTCCCACACCCTCTACGTTTAGAGTAGTAACATTTGGCTCATCAATAAGTAAGAAAGCTGAACTAAAAATTCTACAGCCTGCACAACGATTCTTTTGTAATCTGCAAAAGAAAATCATGGAAAGCATTAACATGAAAATAAACCCCATACCTTGATCGATGTTCGTTGACAGAGTCATGGGGAAGTAGACGGTGTTGTCCTCATTCCTCACTTCTACCACAGACATCCAATCCCGAGGACATGTGTATGTTCGTTGACATCAATGATGAGGGAAGGTCCTTTGATGACGCCCCGAATTAGAGTATGTTCGGAAGAAGGAAGTCGAAGTCACTCCTCACCAGCATTATTCATTGGAAGAATGTTTTCTTCATGGAGGAAGCATAATCATCTATATTTTAGGCATCACATCACTTTAACAGCGCTTCTTCGGTTGGGGATGTTGTCCCATAACTTCCTCCCAAGCATCCTATATATAGGAGAGGGAGGGAGGTAGTCAATGATCATTGTAATTTATGATGGTTTATTTATTAAGATCCTTCATATATTCTAAATATGCAATTATTTAAATTGTATTAGAGAAAGATAATTAAATAATATTGGTCCAATTTAAGAGGTGTGTTGGCACAATTAAGGTGGAGGAGGTTAATAGGCTCTCCCTCAATAATTGTGGGAGTTGATGGTTTCTCCCAATTAATTGGGGGTTTCATCCCTGGTGGTCCCCACCACCTTAACCTCTCATGGGAGGTTAATTTCTTGTGTTCCCCACATCCAACATATACATGGTGGTTTTGTTCCTATGGACTCTACCTGAATTATCCACATGGAAGATCAAAATACAATTAAATGAATTTTATTTTATTTTATTATTTCCATGAAAAACCCAAATACTAACATTCTCCCTCGTCTATCAGTCATCGAGGTGAACGTCTCTATAAGTGAATACCAGCACTGTGAGTTCAACGGTGCCCTCATATTTTAATTCCGAGCACAAGTTCCAATGTTATAAAATTCCACTCGCTTGTTTACTGAATGTACCAGAAAAAAAGTTCAGAAAATTATTATCCATCACCCCCAACCCGCGTTGGTCAAGGTTAGTCTCTTACAAGGTGAAAAAAACCCCAACAAACCCTAACCATACTCTCATATTTTCAATTCGTGTTATAATTTAGATGTTATTAATTATACAATAAAATAATTTTCACTTAATTATTTTATTTGTAGAAAAAAACATACATTCTATGGTGGCCCAAACCGGGAAAATTAGTATTTACTCTAATAAAGAATAACCCCATTAGTTCAGTAGTTGTCTCAGATTTTTAATCTGAGTTACCATTTGTGAGTTATAAGAATTTGAAAAATTAAATATTTTATTTATTTATTTTATTTACAATTCTTCCATTTTTGGTTTTTCTCACAGGAGGCATGCGCCAACTAATCATAAGCCACGCCTGGGGTAAACCTGCCATCTTGAGTGCAACGGTGCCCTCAGATTTTTGATCCGAGTATCCATTTAAGATTTATTCCACATTTTCTGGAAATCTACTTATGTGCTATAACATAAGCTTAACAAAAACTCGACAGATCATTCCTAGCACTCCAGGCTATAGAATCATGAGCCATCAAATTTCATAGACTTGTATAATTTACATATATTCAGAAACAATTACATGTAGATTTAGGGTATTTACATTCTCCCCAACTCAGTGGACTACATCCTGGTAAGCCACAACTCAATATAATGGAACAAATGGGGGTACTGAGAATGCATATGACCCTCCGGCTCCCATGCGCTCTCCTAGAGGTTCCCGTGCTGCCTGAAAACATGCACCAGAGGTATCGACCATCCATGAAAGACTCAAAGTTGTTGATCCTCATTTTCAACTATAACATCCGTAAAAGTCACCCCATCGTCGACGTCCATCTCTCTATGGTCGACGATGTGAGCATGGTCA
Source organism: Viscum album (assembly GCA_963277665.1). NCBI lineage: Eukaryota > Viridiplantae > Streptophyta > Magnoliopsida > Santalales > Viscaceae > Viscum > Viscum album. The sequence goes on from OY728158.1 coordinate 221,665,211, forward strand.
TTAACGTATCTCCTTAGTTTGGATACATGAATGACAACATGAATCAGGTTAAATTGAGGTGGAAGTGTAATGCAGTATTCCACCTCGAAATCTCTACCAAGGAACTAAAAAGTTCAGTTGAACCTTAGAGATAATTTTCCTTCTCGGCCAAATCTCCGTAAACCTCATCAAGGTGAGACATGTAGAAATACGTGGTCACCATCCTCGAACTCCGGAGGTCTCCATCTATTATCGACATAGTACTTTTGTCTTCTATGTGTAGTCTTCATCCTCTCTTGTACGATTTTTACCTTCTCTGTGATAACTCGTACCATCTCTGGTCCCATGAGTGCTGAATCCCCTAGTTCAGAGCATTAAAAGGGTGATCTGCACGGTTGCCCTTACAACGCCTCAAATGGTTCCATACCAATGGAGGAGTTATAGATTTTGTTGTATGAAGACTCTACCCAAGGTATGTGATCCTCCCAACTATGATCGATGTCGAGGAAACAAGCACACAACTTGTCCTCAAGGGTCGGAATGGTCCGCTCAGTCTAGCCATCATTCTGAGGATGGAAAGCAGAGTTAAAACGAAGTTGCATCCCTAGATCCTCATACAACCCCTTCCATAGCCGGGATGTAAAATCTTTATCCTGATTGGAAATGATATTCGAGGGTACTCCATGTATCCACACAATCTTTTGCAGGTAGAAGCATCCCAAGCTCTCTACTGATCCCTGAATTCTGATTTGTAGAAGTGGACTGACATGGTGAGTCAGTTGGTGATCACCCAAATAGAGTCATGAACCCTGGATGTACATGGAATTCTTTCCATGAAGTCCATGGACATCTCGTCCCACTTCTACTCTGGGACCTCTAAATGTTGAAGCAATCTCGAGAGTACCTGATGCTCCTCCTTCACTTGCTGGAAAGTGATGAACTGAGAGAAAATCTATTCAACTGCATTCTTTATTCTAGGCCACCAGTTCTGTCATCAGTGATATAGGTACATATTCACCACTACTTGATGTACCGCTAGAGGGAATGTGTGGAATTCCTTAAAAAAATAATTTGATCTGATACCAGTACCATAGTACGTCCTCTGAAGATGATGACATTCTCTACACCTTTAGAAAATAAATTAGGTGCATGCCCTGTGGATATATGAGCACATCCTGTCTCATTGTCAGCATCCCCATGTTGTGCCTCTCTAACTCGGTGAAGAAGTGACAGAGTGACTATGAAAGATTGAATGAAGGCTTCTCCATATCAATCCACAAAGGATATCTGTAATGAATCGAACTACTCTATTTCGTCACTCAACAGATGCATGTTAGGCCTCCTTCTGAGTGTGTCTTCTACCATGATAACCTTTCGAGTAGTATATACTATCTCAAAGTTGATATCTGCTTCCATGAAGGTGAGGTTGGCCGACTCATGAGTGATTCGATTCACCCTCCCATGCCTGAGTTTATCTTATGTTTCCCGGGTTTCCTTTTTCTCCAACCACGGAGAACCCCATCCGAACACTATTGATAAACCACTACCTCTTTTTGGATAATATAGTTAATCTGAGTGTGAACTATGGATGTCAAGTCCAAACCCAAACCAACATCGTAAGTCCATGACACTAGCATCTTGTGGTTCAAATTGATACACTCACCTCAATAGTCATATCACATTATTGGCGTAAGTGTGATTATCGAGTCCCCACCCAAAGCTATCTCTAGACGTGAGGGTCAAGTCCTAGACAAGATTTGTGGAAGGAAGGAGTTATTTGTACCTATGTCTATTGATATGTCATCTAATATTAGACTTAGACAATACGTCAAATTAATCCTAGTGACATGGGGTCGCATTCCTTGACTGCATGCAACAACTCTCTTCCCCTGTCCTCCTGGTCTATAAGCTAGGCGGGGTACAGAAAAAGGGGGTGGTTGTAACATGTTGAAAAGTACACCAGTTCATGCTACTCTCCCAACTCTGCATCCATGTCAGCTTCCCTACAAATTCATTTATCCCTAACACATCTTCTTCCTGGAAAATTTTACAAACCCTTGTCTCTGAGACTGGAACCAGTTTCTTGAATTCCAACTACTAACATTCACTAGATCTATCAGCCTAGAAAAAGAACATAAATTCACAAAGGTTCACTCTATCACCCTATCATAAGTAGGAATGCATTGGGGGAATAGTGATGGCTCATATGTCCTTTAGACACACCTCACCAGTAACACCCCGACCCCAGCTACCCAGAGTCGTCACATTATTGCGTAACATTGGCATGGTCACAATAGTTTAAGTCTCGAAAGACCGATTAGTTTAGTAGCATTGGAAACACTAGATACATTCATAAGTCTTACATTACATCATAAAGTAAAACAAATCTACAAAAACATCTTATCATTATATCCCCTCATATTATCCCTATAGGTCATTCATAATATACTTCTTCGCATCCTGGAAAAATTGTATCATTGGAAGGGGTGAGCTTAGATGCTCAGTAAGGATAACAATATAGTGGATGATTTCATAAATAAACATAAACAATTCAGGCAATTTATGACTAAAACAAAAGCCTATTAAACTTGAGCTTCAACATAATATGGAAAAATAAAAATAAGATAATTCCATTTAATTATTCACATGGATATTCTACTGGTCTAATATTCACATGCAATATCAATAACCACTTTGATAATGATGGAATGCATAATGTTAGACTATCATAACCAGTGGCCTTTTTCACCACACTTGTAACAGACTCTCATTCCTTTCAAGCAAGTACATGGGTGTTTCTTCTGACATTTACTCCAGGACAGATATTCAATTTTTCCCTTCCTCCCATTATTTCCATTTCTAGATTGATTAGATGATCTCTCCATCTCTTTCTTTGCTTTATAGTCATGTGACTTATAGAATTACTTTTCGGTTTTGATAGAACACGAGACAATATCTTCATACGATGAGAAGGTTAGTGAGACTAATACTCTACGGAGAAACGGTTTTAACCCATCAATGAAACGATCAATCTTATTTCTTGGGTTACGTATATAATATGTATCATGCCTCACTAACCGTGTATAGTTAGACTCATACTTTGCAACATTCTAATCCTCTTTTTTCCTCAGACTCAAAAATTGCCTTTCCATATCTGCTCGATGGTCATGAGGAAAGTATTTTTCTATGAAAAACTCTTTGAACTCCTTCCATTCCATACTCGATACTTGTACATCTTACTTTTTGTTTTGAATCAGCGACTACCATTTATTGGAATCTCCAGTGAGGAGGTAAACTGTCATGATGACCTACTCCCTTTTGCTACTCCACAAGGCGTGGAATATTTTCTCTATGGAGTTTATCTATTGCAAAGCTACGAATGGATTTGTACCCGCATTAAATATTGGTGGTTGTTGCCTCATGAAGCGGTCTAACATTGATCCTACATGTTGTGAATTAGGGTGCTCCATATGAGTAAGGTTATTATTCATAACTTGAGTGAGTTGTCCCAGTATGGTGATAAGTTGATCATCACCAGTTTTATCTCCCGCTCCTTTATAATTATCTTGAGTAGGAGGACAATCTCTACATGGAATGTGTGCATTGATAAAATTTCCATTCCTCCCATTAGGCGCCATTTCTAAACAATGGCATTAACTATATTAGTTTATGCATCAAAATACCTAATTCCGTACTTGTAAAACACTTAACATAAATTGAACTACAATCATAGAATTGTTTTCTTTGAGGAAGTATATACTCATAAAACCTTCATAATGGTGTGTAAAGAGAATGAGAAATTTCCTAAGCATATTCCCCAGGATTTTTATAACCAAGAGTGCAGCAAGGCCCGTTGTCGTGCACTAGTTCCTTTTCGAATCTAGCTCAAAGTGGTATTTTCGAGTTTTACCCCTAGGTACATCTGTGCCAGAGCTGCCTCTACCTAATTGTATCGAGATAGGGACTTATTGCTCGGAAAGCTCACAAAATCTCTATAATACCAAAATTCTAGGAAGTTATTATATACTAATCTTCAAAGTCTTTATTATGGCTATGAGCTCTAATCAGAGTTTATCAAAATATAGCTTCCAAGGTTATTACTAAAAAGCCTCTGATGCCAACTATAACGCCCCGACCACAGCTACCCGGAGTCGGTGCATTATTGCGTAACATTATCAGGATCACAAAAGATCAACTCTAGAATGACTGATTAGTTTAGTAGCCTTGGAAACACTAGATACATTCTAATTTCTTACATTACATCATAAAGTAAAAAAACTACAACATCATCTTGTCTTCATATCCCCTTATCCTATCCCTAAATGTCATTCATAATATACTTCTTCACATCCTGTAAAAATTAAAACATTGGAAGGGGTGAGCTCAGATGGTCAATAAGGATAACAATATAGCGGAAGCATTCATAAATAAACATAAACATTTAAGGCAATTTATAACTAAAACAAAAGCCTCTTAAACTTGAACTTCAACATAATATGGAAAAAGAAAAATGAGATAATTCCATTTACATATTCACATGGATATTCTACTGGTTGAATATTCACATGCATTATTAATAACGACTTTCATAATGATGGAGTGCATAATTCCGGACTGTCTTTACTAGTAACCAAGGCCTCATGCCAAGAATAAAAATAAAATTTTTTCAAGGCCTCGTGCCCAGACACAAGTTTGTCTCATGAGACCTACCGATGGATCAAGGAGTTGTAGCGGGCTCCACCCATCACTTGTTAAGTCCAAAGCATTCCTCATATGAACAAGATTAAACATATCATAAACCATAACATAATCATATCACAAAAAACATGCATAAAGGAATCATAAAATTTCCAAATTTCAAACACAAGATATCAATACAACACGTTGATATAATAAAAACATTATCAAATACATTTTCAATACCAAAATAATAGAACAATTAAAACTTGGTATTTATTTTTCATTTTAAAAAATTATGGCTTGCAGAGGAATCCGAAACTAAAATAATTGTCACGGCGGCGGAAAAGTCATTGTCACCACATACGTAGGACACGAAAAACATTACTTTTTTTTCATTTAGTAAAACGCTTCATATAAAATGATTCCTTTTGAATAAATGTAAAAGTCAAAGGGGTTTATACTCTGTATAAAAGAAAGTTGTGTATTAAATAAACCATGCCTCAATGAAAGGAGATTGAGGTGAAGTCCGTTACAAGGATCATTTTTTAAAATAAAATAGATATATTATGTGTATCTACTATAAGTACACATAAATAATGTACAAATACAAGATAGGACATAATAATATAATGACATAATTTGAATGTAGTAGATTAACCCAAAGAATAGTGATTGGGTTAAGAAGTTCCCTTACCTTGTGTCCGACATTACTTGACCGTTCTTTAATCTCCAGAAAAATAAACAAGAGTTAATTTCTACTTGCTTAAGAACCATTTTCAATATCATTATTCCTTTTATATCACTTATTAACATGTTATGAACTTTATGTAATTATTTAAGTTAATAACGGTCGTTTTGTCGATCTTTGGTACTTGATTCAAAAATAAACTTCTTATAATTACAAGTTGTTCATGTGGTAAAATATAAATTATTTCGATAATCATATTCATGATGTAGATATTATATATATCATATATATAAAGTATATACATGCATTTATAATATCACATAACATTTATAGGTAATAAATGAAATGCACCTTTTATGGAGACGGTAAGCCGTACGTACACATGAACGCTACCTTAATTTATATTTCATATTTAATCGAATGAAATCATAATGATATAAAGGTTTATTATAATTCTAGTATAATTTTATGTATAATACCATTTACTCCATCCTTTATACATCCCATATATGGAATTAACGATTCAAATCACATTGGGTGGGGGGGCGGTAGTCCGCATTTCTTAAAATGAAATTATCCCGTTTACCCATAATGGAAATCATAATGGTATGACATAAATCAATAATAAAGAATCATAAGCAAAACTAAAACATAATATATATCATATATAAAAATATTTTCATCATAATGGCCACCATGAGTGCTGTTAGAAGAACATTGAACAATTATCGTTTCGTGAGGCTGTAATTCACCACCCACAGAAACAGTATGTTCTTTAACAATTAGATGAAGGTGTGTGTAAGTGTAAATAAAATAATTCTCATAACATCATCCCAGTATAATTTATATACTTGTGGTGTTACAAATAAAAGTAATAAAAATATTTTAAGGGGTTGGAGAAGCAAAATAAAACAAAAGAACATAAGAGAATACATTACCTTAAATCAGGTAACTCTTTTTGAAGGGAATCCTTATTCCTAATTTGAGGATTCTAGGAGTATGTAAGCTATGTTGAGAGAGTATTTGGGAAGAGGATGGCAGAGCCAAATTGCTTGATGGTGTGAAAAAGGTGGTAGAGGTGGGGGCCTTTTATAAGAGGAGTGGAGGGGCACTCATGGAATGTAATGAAATGTTACATTATTATGAAATAATTTTCATATTTTAAAGGTCCCAAAATGATATATTTAGAGAATAAGGTGATAAGGGTTCTAAATATAATCATCCAATATGTTTTTGACAAGGGTATGTGTTATATTTTACATTATCATTTCATTTTATTTAAATCGTTAATTAATAATGTAACTGCTGCATCATCATGGTGTCATAAAACATTAAATTTATTTAATGTATGAAAATTATAAAACAAATATCATGATGTAGGAAATTGTGTTATATTTACAATGAATATTTATAGTCCAAATTTTAACTTACATAACCCCATGTAATAATTTTTTAGTAAAACAACACATGTTTGTGGCAATTTTATTTTTACTTTAAATAAAAAGTAATTAATGTCATTTTCTTACACATGTGGCTTCATGGGTCCCCATTTTGACCCATAGATTTTATTGGTCGGCCATGACTTTTAAAATAAGGGTAGGACAAGTGTAAAGGTATTTTCATATTTTTATAATATCATTTTAACACTAAATTTCACTAATTACCTTTAATCGTGATTAATAAAACATAAAAGTTACTGTTCACAAAAAAATTATTTTAATCCAAATGAACCACATTTTTCTTCCTAATGACAACCATATATGTCTGATTTTTTAAAATAAAATCACAAAAGTGGTAATGTTTCATTTAAACAAAAAATCAGTTTTTAACTATCACTTTGTAGTTTCAATATTCATCAAAAAATGAAGTTTTTCAGAACAATGCCCAAAATTCACCCGATGAAATAACTGATATTCCGAATTCAAAAATGATATCTATTTTAAAAAATACCAAACATATAATTGAATTAATTAATTTTATAATTAATTCATGCTATCACAACAAATAGCGTGTTTTTAAGAAACATTATATATCAAAAGATGGACAATTGTTTATGTCCAATTTCAAAGTGAAATTAATTGTAATGACCACCATTCGTTAAAATGGTAAAAATATATTCTAATTATACTTTTAAACCATTCAATAGTATAATTTATCACTATAAATTATTTATATTTAAAAAGATGTTTTTATGTTTTTTTCACTATTCATAAAAAAATTTGATGTTCTCAGAAAATTACAAAAAATTAAACATAGGATAATTTTGATATTCTGAATAAAAAAATGAAGTCCATTTTGAAATATAAAATTTATATAATTTCAAAAAGTAAGTATTACAATTCATAACAGCTACTTTGATTGGGTTTGGTGTGTATTAATACTCGAAGATGCGTACAACAGACACTTTATTCAAAGAGAAGCGAACCATGGAAGCTTGGGGTGTTACATTCTCCCCTCCTTAAAATAATATCATCCTCGAAATTTCATATAATATCACTATATAAAAAGAATTGGGTGATTCTTCATCATAGGTTCCTCGGGTTCCCATGTCACCTCCTCTATCTTATGGTTTCTCCATTGAACTTTTACTAGACGAGTCGTTCCGTTTCTCAACACTTGTTCTCTTGTATCAGGATTCCCAATGGGCTCTTCACAATAAGACAGATCGGGTTCCAGTTCTAATTCCTCATAGGTGAGTACATGCATTGGGTCAGACATGTATTTTCTCAATAGTTATGCGTGGAATACATCGTGAACATTGGAGAGACTTGGCGTCATTGCCAACCGGTAAGCTACAGCCCCAATTCATTCTAGAATTTCGAAGGGTCCAATGTACCTGTGACTCAATTTACATTTCTTACCATAACGTATATCTCCCTTCCATGGGTATACCTTCACGAAAATATGATCTCCTACCTGAAATTCCAAATCCTTCCATCGGTTGTCAGCATAACTCTTCTGCCTACTTTGAGCTTCTTTGATGTGGTTTTGGATTACCTTCACATTTTCCATCATTTCCTCCACCAGTTCTGGGCCTATAAGTTTTCATTCACCAACGTCATCCCAACATATTGGTGTGAGATATCTTTTTCTATATAACGCTTTATATGGTGCCATTCGAATACTTGAATGGAGGCTATTTTTATAGGAAAATTCTACAAGAGGTAAATATTGATCCCACATACCCTAAAAGTCAATTCATTATGATCTAAAATTTACTTCAAAGGTTTGAATAGTTCATTCGGATTGTCCATCTGTTTTAGGGTGGTAAGCAGTGCTCAAACGAAGTTCAGTAGCGATGTCCTTCTGAAGACATTTCTAGAATCTTTATGTAAAACAGGTATGACGATCTGAGAAAGTCGACAAGGGTACTCCATGATGTGTCACAACTTCATTAATATATAGTCTTACTAGACGTTCAAGTGGTAGATCTTCTCTTATAGCAAGAAAATGTGCTGACTTCGTGAGATGATCAATAATGACCCATATTGCATCATTCCTTCTAGGAGTCTTTGGTAGTACCATGACAAATCGATCGCAATATTATCCCATTTCCACTTAGGTATGAGAAGATGTTCCAATACTCCACCAGGCAGTTGCCTTCAAGATTTCACTTGTTGACAAACCATACATCATGACACAAAATCAGCAATCTCCCTCTTCATGTTGTCCCACCAAAAATGTCCTTTTAAATCTCTATACATTTTGGTGCTCCCTATGTTGTATAGAGAAACTGGAACTATGAGAATCATCCAACTATTCCCTCTTTAAATCAGGTATATCGGGAACACAATGTCTCCTCCCAAATTTCAAAATTCCATATTCATACACAAAGTCACTCAATTGCCCAACATTCACAGCTTTAATCTTCTTTTTAAACACTTCATCATCGGCCTGATAACACTTTATCCTTTCTAGTAAAGATGGTTTGGCGACCATTTGAAAAAGTGTTGATGTTTCACCCTCCACAGTGATTCCCATATCCATATTTACTGGATCCATGAAAATAGGATCCCTTTCCACTCTCATCATGTTCAAAACTCCATGATCTTTTTTACTCAAAGCATCTGCAACCTTAATTTACTTCCCCGGGTGGTAGTGTATGGTGCAATCATAATCCATGAGTGGTTCAAGCCATTACCTTTGCCTCATGTTGAGTTCTTTTTGTGAGAGAATATATTTCAAGCTCTTGTGTTCGGTATATATCTCACATTTTTATCTATAGAGATAATGTCTCCATATCTTCAAGGAAAATATTATGGTATCTAACTCGAGATCAGGAGGAGGATAGTTCTGCTCATGATTTTTTAGCTATCGTGATGTATAGGCAATAACCCTATCATTCTGCATAAGGACACAACCAAGTCCTTCCATTGATACACCACTATAAATTATGAACCCATCATTCCCTGATGGTAGTGTCAATATATGACCATTTAATAATCTTATCTTCAGTACTTCAAAACATTCTTCACAATCTTTTGTCCAGAAATATTTAAACCCTTTATGTGTGATCTTTGTTAATGGGTTATCCAATCGGGCAAAATTCAGGGCAAAACACCGAAAATAACCTGCCAGACAAATATAATTGTGTACCTCAGTTATACTCATTGGTGCTGGCCATTCTTGGATTGCCTTGGTCTTAGAAGGATCAACAGAAATTCCATCCTTAGAGACAATATGGCCAAGAAAAGAAATCTCCTGAAGCCAGAATTCACCCTAGCTAAACATCCCATACAATTCATGCCTTCTAAGAGTTTTCAAGATAATGCGCAAGTGATTTTCAGGATCTTCGTAGCTTTTGAATTATACCAAGGTATCATCACAAAATACCACCACAAAATCATCATGATATTCCTTGAAAACTCTATTCATTAGATTCATAAATACAGATGGTGAATTAGTCAATCCAAAAGGCATTACTGTAAACTCGTAATGCTTGTAACTTGTTCGAAAAGCTGTCTTTGGAATGTCTTCCTTCTTCACACACAACTGATGGTATGCAGATCGAAGTTCAATCTTTGAAAAGTATTGAGCTCCATGCAGTTGGTCAAATAAATCAACAATGAGAGGTAGGGGTTACTTGTTCTTTATTGTTATAGCATTGATCTCCCTGTAGTCAACGCACAACCACATAGATCAATCTTTCTTCTTAACAAAAAGGACAGGGGATACCCATGTATAATCACTAGGGAGAATAAATACCTTATTAATCAATTCCTCTAGTTGTTTCTTTAGTTCAAATAATTACACAGTGGCCATTCTATAAGAGGTCTTCGATATAGGCCTTGCTCCAGGAATTAAATCAATGGAAAAATCAACTTCTTGTTTTGGAGGATTTCCAGGTAAATCTTCTGGAAACACATCTACATATTCTTTCACAATAGGTATATCCTCTATTTTAACATTCCTTTCCCTGCCCTCAGTCATTTAATTCTCTTCCTCCCAAATAATTGAATTTAGTTGAGATACTGGGGATGGATCTAAATATGAATTAGGTGGTGACGGTTCTGCTCTAAAGAAAAGGTGTTCCTTATCATCATCATCAAAAATCGTATCCTCCTTCTTCTTACAATAAATCTTTGCATCATAGTCCAAAATCCAATCCATACCGAGGATTATATCAAACTCAATCATAGGTATGACAATGAGATCAGCGGATAAAGAACATTTATGTGCACTAATGGGGACTAATTCCCAAAACTGTGTTGCAATGATAATTCCTTTAGGAGTATTGACTGAAAATTACCTTGTTAAATCAAATTGGAAATATCTAATTTTCATAGAAAACTAGGAAGATATGAAAAAATGTGATGACCTAGAATCAAATAATGCATTTGATAAACTTGAGGAAACCATTATATTAACTTCCACCACGTCATTCGGAGCTTCACCCTCCGCAGTAGTGATAATATAAGCTTGGACTTGATCCCTTGGCCTCTTCTGAGGTAAGTTCCCATGACGCTTATAACATTCATTTTCATAATGTACCATCTCTATAAAATTATTTCATTCCACATTGACAAAAACATTCATTCCCTTGCAATCATGAGCTTGGTGGCCTTTTTCACCACACTTGTAACAGAATCCCATTCCCTTCAAGCAAGTACCATGGTGTTTCTTCCCACATTTACTGTAGGAATGATATTAAATTTTTTCCTTATTCCCCTTATTTCCATTTCTAGATTGATATGAAGATCTCTTATTCTATTACATTGCTTTAAAGTCATAAGACATTGGGAATTCCTTTTGCGTCTTGATAGCACACAAGACAATATCTTTGTACAACGAGAAGGTTTGTGAGACTAATGCTCGACGGACAAATAGTTTTAACCCAAAAAAGAAACGATCGATCTTACATCATGGGTTACATATATAATCTGCAACATGCCTCGCTAACCGTGTAATGTTAGAGTCATACATTGCGACATTCTCATCCTCATTTTTCCTCATATTCAAAAATTTCCTTTCCATATCTAATCGATGGTCACAAGGAAAGTATTTTTCAAGGAAAATCTCTATGGACTCCCTCCATTCAATACTCTATACTTCTTCATCTTCCTTTGTTTTTTGAATCCGTGACCACCAATGATCGGAATCTCCAATGATGCAGTAAACTGCAATGATGACCTTCTCCCTTTTGCTACTCCCTAAGGCATGGAATATTTTCTCTAAGGAGTTTATCCATTTCTCAGATACTAATGGATTTGTACCCCCATTAAATGTTGGAGGTTTTATCCTCATGAAGCGGTCTAACATTAATCCTCCACGTTGCGGATCAGGGTGCTCCATATGAGTAAGGTTTTTATTCATAACATGAGTGAGTTGTCCTAGTATAGTGAAAAGTTGATCATCACCAGTTGTATATCCCGCTTCATTATAATTATCTTGAGAAGGAGGACAATCCCTACATGGAGTGCGTGCATTGATACAGTTTCCATTCCTCCCACTAGGCTCCATTTCAATACAATTTCATAAACTAGATTGGTTTATGAATCAAAATACGTAATTTCATACTTGTAAAACACATAACATAAATTGAACTACAGTCATAAAAATGTTTTCTTTGAGGAATTATATAATCATAAACCCTTAATAATGGTTTGTAAAGAGAATGAGAATTATCATAAGCATATCCCCCGAGAGTTTCGTAACCAAGAGTGCAGCAAGGCCCATTATCATGCACCAGTTCCTGTTCGAATCTAGCTCAAATAGGTGTTTTCAGGTTTTACCCCTAGGTACATCAGTGTTGGATCCATCTCTACCTGCTCATATCTAGATATGGATTTATTGCTCAGAAAACTCACAAAATCCATATAATAATAAAATTCTATGAAGTTATTATATACTAATTCTCAAAGTATATCTTTTGGCTATGTGCTCCAATCAGAGTTTATCCATAATGCCAGACTATCATAACTAGTAGCCAAGGCCTCTTTCCAAGACTACATATAAGATTTTGTCAAGGACTCGTTCCAAGACAGTAATTGTTTCTCATGAGACCTACCGATTCATCGAGGATCTATAGCGGGTCCACCCGTCACTTATTAAGTCCAATGCATTCCTCATATGAAGAGGTTTAAACATATCATAAAACATAACATAATTTTATCACATAAAAATTCATAAAGGAAAAATAACATTTTCACATTTCAATCACAAGATATCAATACTACACATTGATAGAATAAAAACATTATCAACACCATTTTCAATACCAAAATAAATGAAAATTAAAACATGGTATTTATTTTTCATTTAAAAAAATTATGGCTTGCAGAGGAAGCCGAAACTCAAATAAGGGTCACGGTGGCGGAGAATTCATTGTCACTACATACGTACGACAAGAAAAACTTTTCTTTTTATCATTTATTAAAATTCTTCATATAAAAATATTCCTTTTGAATAAATATAAAAGTCAAAGGGGATTATACACTGTATTAATGAAAGGTGTGTATAAAATAAAATATACCTTAATGAAAGGATATTGAGACTATGTCCCTTACAAAGATCATTTTTCTTAAAATAAAATTGATATATTATGTTTATACACTATAAGTACACATAAATATAGTACAAATACAAGATAGGACATAATAATATCATGCAAATTTTGAATGTAGAAGATTAACCCAAAGAATAGAAATGGGGTTAAGAAGTTCCTTTACTTCGTGTCCGATTTGACTCAACCGTTATTTAATCTCCTGAATAATAAACTAGTGTTAATTTCTACTTTCATAAGAACCCTATTAAATTTCATTATTCCTTTTATATCACTTATTACCATGTTATGAAAATTATTTATTTATTTATTTTAATAACGGTCGTTTTGTCGATCAATGGCACCTAAATCAAAAATAAACATCTTATAATTACATGTTGTTCAGGTGGTAAAATATACATTATATCCATAATCATATTCATGATGTAGATATCATATATATCCAGTATATACATGCATTTATAATATGACATAACATTTAGAGGTAATAATTGAAATGCACCGTTCATAGAGACGGTAAGTCGTACGTACACATGAAAGCTACATTCATTTATATTTCATATTTAATGGAATGAAATAATAATGATATAAAGGTTTATTATAATTTTAGTATAATATAATGTATAATACCATTTACTCCATCATATATACATCCCACATATGGCAATAACGATTCAAATCACTTTCCGGGGGTGGTAGTACACACTTCCTAAAATGAAATTATCACGTTTACCCATAATGGAAATCATAAAGGTATGTCATAAATGAAAAATAAATAATCATAAGAAAAAAAAACATAATATATATCATATATAAAATAGTTTCATCATAATGGCCACCATGAGAGGTGTTAGAAGAATATTGAACAATCATCGTTTCGCGAGGCAGTAATTCGCCACCCACAGAAATAGTATGTTCTTTAACCATTAGAGAAAGGTGTGTGTAAGTGTAATTCAAATAATTCTCATAAAATCATCCTACTATATTTTATATACTTGTGTTGTTACAAAAGAACATAATAAAAAGATTTTATGGTGTTGGAGAAAAAAAATAAAACAAAAGAACATAAGAGAAGATATTACCTTAAAATCAGGTAACTCTTTTTGATGTGAGACAAAGGGTTCCATGGGAAGACTAATGACCAAAGTGAGGCTTCTAAGAGTAAGATATGGATTTTGAGAGTGTATTTTGGTAGATTTTGGCCGATCCAATTATCTTTGATGATGTGAATAAGGTGGTAGAGGTGGGGGCATTTTATAAGAGGAGAGGAGGGGCACTCTTTGAATGTCATGAAATGTTACATTATTATGAAATGATTTTCAGATTCTAAAGCACCCACAATGATATATTTCTAGGATAAGGTTATAAGGGTTCAAAATATACTCATCCAATAAGTTTTTTAAAAGTTTATGTCTTATATTTTACATTATCTTTTTATTTTATTAAATCGTTAATTAAAGAGTTAATCCCTGCATCATCATGGTGTCATAAATTTTTTAATTTATTTAATGTATAAAAATTATAAAAAAATATCATGATTTAGGAAATATTTTTATATTACCAATGAATATTTTTTGTCCAAATGTTAACTTACATAACCCCATGTAATAATTGTTTCAGTAAAACAACACATGTTTGTGAAAAGTTTATTTTTACTTTAAATAAAAAGTTATTAATGTCATTTTCTTACCTAAGTAGCTCCATACGGTCCCCAAGTTGACCCATGGATTGTCTTGGTCGTCCATGAGTCTTCCCATAAGGGTAGGACAAGTGTAAAGGTATTTTAATATTTTTATAATATCATTTTTACCCTAAATTTTACTAATTCCCATTAATCGCGATTAATAAAACTTAAAAGTTACTATTCACCAAAAAATTATTTTAATCCCATTGAACCAAATTTGTCATCCTAATGACAACCATGTATGCCGGATTTTTGAAAATCAAATCACAGAAGTGGTAATGTTTCATTTAAAAAAATCGGTTTTTAATTATCACTTTGTGGTTTCCCTATTCATCAAAAATTGAAGTTTTTCAGAACAATGTCAAAAATTCACCCTAAGATATAATTGATATTATGAATTCAAAAATGATGTCTATTTTAAAAAATTCCAAAAATATATGTTTCATTAATTAATTTTATAATTAATTCCTTCTGTCATAATAAATAGTGTGTTTTTTAGAAACAATATATTTCAAAAGATTGAAAATTGTTTATATCCAATTTCAAGGTGAAATTAATTCTAATGACCACAATTCGTTAAAATGGTAAAAAAATATTCTAATTATACTTCATAACCACTCAATAGTATAATTTGTCACTATAAATTATTTTGATTATCAAAGTTGTTTTTATGTATTATTCATTATTCATAAAAAATTGGAAGTTCTTAAAAACATAAAAAAAATTCAACATAGGTTAATTTCGATATTACGAATCCAAAAATTAAGTCCATTTTGAAATATAAAATATATATAATTTTAAAAGGTTGGTATTAATATTCATAAGGGATACTTTGATTGTGTTTGGTATGTTTTAGAACACGAAGTTGTGTACAACACATGCTTTATTCAAAGAGAAGTGTATCGTTGAAACATGGGGTGTTACATCACTCGGATGTTCGATCCATGAAGCACTACTCATATCATATTCTTCATGTACCAGGAATGATTGGTATTCCTCGACTAATACTCATCTACCGACAAGTATTCATGCTGAAGCTATAAAAGTTCTAGAGAAATCTCAACCACCTCCTCGAGCCAGTCCTCAACTATGTGGGAAATTGTCTCAAATCAAATCCTCAGAGGCTTCTGCTGTTGGAACTCATGCAATGTGCTCAGTTGGCATGTAATGTCCGCTAGTGTGGTTGGTGGTATATTCTGCCCAATGGGTGGTGGTGTGGCTGGTAAACCACCTGAAGGTGCCAACATAGTAAGAGGGCGCTGCACCAAATCCTCTTTGCTTGGTGGGCCGCCATTTTTTACTCTCTCAGGAATACTATCTTTCTTTCTATATTGCAGCTTCTTAATAAGGTACAGGTGCCCCTTGGATATTATGTTATACCTGGTGAGTTGAAAAAATTAAATCACAAGAATCCCATCAAAAACACACACACAATTAGTGTTTTCGTGCACTCAGTAAGAAATTAAGAAGTCAGAGTCGTTTTGTATGGATACGTCGACCGTCGCACCAACACTATACTTTATGAATTGAGATATACACTACCTACACTTATAATTGTTGATTCACAGAAACGAAATATTTGAGTCCTATGTTCTATTGTAGAACCAACTCCTCTGATTCAAATTTGTCACGACCAGACCCCCGGGGCCCGCGCTTTGACTACACCAATCCTGCCTTCCAATGGCTTTGGGGTAGAGACTAGCACCAAAGGCATAATTACCTGAAACTAGGAATGAATTTCTGTTAAAACCAGAAAATTCACACAATAGAGTACATTCTAGAATCAAAACAGTATGTAAAACTATATAACAAAGTGTTATGAATGTAATAGGGGACCAAAAATAAAAACCCAACTATGATGTAAAAGGAAACAAAAAGTACTACTGAATAAATGAAAAGATGATGCTTGGTCTTCCTTCGAGGTTCCTACCTTAATGGTTGGTACATATTTCCTCCTCAGCACTCCAGGTCCTTCTGCCTCCTCTGTTTATCGTCACACCATATGATCCACCTCTGGGTACCGTCTGGTCCTATTTCTCTTAGCATCAGTCAGCACTGTCCATCGTTTTCATTGAACACAACAAGGGGAAGAAATATACCATGAATAGGTGAGTATAATGATACTCAGTAGGGACTCCAAGACCCTAAAGGTCTCACAAAATCCAAAAAGGATTACACACAAAGTATTAAATCAACGGATAACTGTTAATTTGGTATATGCCCATACATATACCATTTTCATCAAGTAAATCATCTAAATCAAGAGGAAAACCCAGAAGTCACTAACTAATTTCACACTAGTATACAACTTATGTAAAGAGATAGAGATGTCTAGATGTAGCCACTGAATAAACTATTCTGTCGATCCCACACATGATCCAGGAATAGAAATCAGAACTATTGAATCCACACAGGATCAAGGAATAGTATCCTGAACTGTCAAACCCACACACATTCTTGGAATAGCGGTCCGAACGGTTGAACCCCCAGAGGATCCAGGAACTGTAGTCAATGTTTTCAAAGCCATATAAGATCCTAGAAAAGCGGTATGAACTGTCGAACCCAAAAAGGATCCAGGAATAGTAGTCAGATCTGCCGAACCCACACATGATCCATGAACATCAGTTTGAATAGTCGAACCCACAGAGGATCTAGGAAGAGTAGTCATAGCTGTCGAACCCACACAGGATCCAGGAACAACTGTTTGAACTATTGAACCCACACATGATCCCAGAAAAGTAGTCAGAGCTATCGAACCCACACAAGATCCAGGAACAACTGTATGAACATTTGAACCAACACAAGATCTAGGAACAGTATTCAAAGTTGTCAAACCCATAAAAGATCCAGTAATAATGGATGAACTATTGAACCCACACAGGATCCTGGAATAGTAGTCAGAGCTGTCGAACCCACATAGGATCTAGGAACAGCTGTCAGAGAGCAGCCAACCAAAGGGTCCCCGCATAAGAAAGATTGATTCCAGGAGGTTTAAATCATCATGGAAATTGTTGATAAATCAAATTCTATGATGTCCCAATAATAAATATCCCAAAGGTCTACCCCGTCATAAGGATCTCAACGCATCAGACAGTGCGTCAATCGAACGCCCGGTTTGAGAGTTATTAGCATTTTTGTTATGGGGGCTCAGTTGGATTTGTGCACCATCCAACCCAACCGTAACCCAACTATACCCCAGACTATAGTGGGGTATACTCAAAGGGTCCATAAATATCAAATATTAATATCACCATTGATGGTTTATCAAATGGACATCGGGTGCCAATGATACGGCCAAATGTAAGTAAGGGTCGGTAGTGGGCCCGGGTCTGATCTGACCCAGTCGGACCGACCCGGTTCGGGTCGACCCATCCTGACTCGTTTGGTGTCCCATCCTGTTGGGTATGGCCTAACCTAAAGGGCCATGATGAGATGACCATGAGGGAGGTCTAACCCTAGATCGGGGCTGGTTTGGCTCATTGTACCACGAGGCTGAGACTCATGTGGTATGGGGCGCATGTGGCACGTGGGGTTCATGGGCTGTTGGGGGTTGGTCGGGCGCACAAGAGGCGGTCGGGCTAGCTGGCAGGGAAAAACCAGGCCGACGGCTGGCCAAGAAGACTCGGAGGTGTGCCGACAGGCGGCCAGATAGGGCATGACCAGCAGAGGTGCTAGGCGTGCCGACACCAGGCCGAGAAGGGCGACATGTGGGCCGGTAGGAAACATGCCAACTCAGGGCAGCGGCACAGCTCTGCGAGTGGCGCGACCGGTTGTGGCTTGGTCGGGGGCGGTGTGGAGTGCCGTAGGGGTGGTGTGGATCATAGAGGCCATGGGGAGCATGTCCATTGTCATTACTGCCTTCATCACCTTGTTGCTTCGTCACCATGCCGAAGATCATCATAAACAAGAACAACGGTGGGGTCGGGCCATTTTTCTTTGGCCCGTGCCCCCTATGTTTAAGGTGGTAACATTTGACTCATCATGAAATAATAAAGATGAACATCAAATTCTATAGAATTCACAATGATTCATTATCAATCTGCAAAATAAAATCATGGAAAGCATTAATATGAAAATAAACTATCTACCTTGATCGATGTTAGTTGACGGAATCATAGGGAAGAAGATGGTGATGTCGTCATTCATCATGTCTACCACACACTTCCAATCCCAAGAATGTGCGTATATTCATTGATGAAAATGAGGAGGGATGGATCGTTGAAGACGTCCCGTGTTGGATTAGGTTCCGAGGAAGGAAGTAGAAGTCACTCATCACCAGTGTTCTTCATTGGAAGAATGTGTTCTTTGTGGAGGAAGCGTAATCCTCCAAGTGTTTACCATCAATTCACATTACCCGTTCTTCTTCGGTTGGTGAAGCCATTCCAGAACCTCCTCCCATGGTTCTTATATATAGGAGAGTGAGATAGGTAGGTGATGATTATTGTAAATTTTGACATTTCATTTATTAGGATCCTTCCTATAATCCAACTACGTGGTTATTTAAATTTAAAAGAAGAATGATAATTAAATAATGTTGGTGTAATTTAAGTGGTTTGTTGGCACAATTAATGTTGAGGCGGACAAGAGGCTCTCCCTCATTAATTGTGGGAGTTGAGTCTTTCTCACAATTAAATGGGGGATTCATCCTAGGTGGTCCCCACCACTTTAACAACTCATGGGATGTTAATTTCTTGTGGTCCACACTTCCAACATCCAAATGGTGGTTTAGTTCTGGTGGACTCCACCTGAATTATCCACAAGGAAGCTCAATATAAAATAAAATGAAGTTTATATTATTATATTATTTCCATGAAAAACCCAAAAACTAACATTCTTACATGTCCATCAGTCATTAAGGTGAAAGTCCCTTTAAGCGAATAAAGGCACTGTGAGTTCATTGATGCCCTCTTATTTCAATTCCAAGCACCGGTTCCAAATTTATAAAATGTTACTCACATGTTTACTGAACGTACCCAAAAAAAGTTTGCAATATTATAATCATTCACCCTGACCCGCGCAAATCTAGGTTAGGATCTACGTTGGGGAAACATACCCCAACAAATCCTAATGGTACTCTCATATTTTTAATTCGAGTTACTATTTGTGAGATATAAGGATTTGAAAAATAAAATATTTTATTAAAATATTTTATTTACGATTATCCCAATTTTTTTTCCTCATAGGAGGCCTGCACCGACTAATCTTATGTCGCGCCTAGTTTAAACCTGCCATCCAAAGCTCAACAGTGCCCTACGATTTCTTATCTGAGTAACCATTTAAGATTTATTCCCCTTTTTTTCGAAAACTTCTTATGACTTTTAACATATGTTTAACAGTACTTTAGTGGATCATTCCAGGCACTCAGGGCCTCGGAATCACGCGTCATCAGGTTTCACAGACTCACAAAATTCAGATATATTTAAAAAAATTAAATGGAAATTCCGGGTCCTAACATTAATTTACATTCCATATCCTTATCCATTAACAACTAATGGAATGGAATCATTTTTTGTTTTTATGTACGTCCCCTCATCTCCACAATGTGAAAAAGTTAATTTTCCACATCATCCATTAAATAATTAATATATTTTTTTAATTATTAAATATTATCTATATAAATCTTATATCTATCATTATATTTTTTTTATATACCAAATGGAATATAAACGTGAAATTCATCCCAAAACATTATTATTTGTGTTAATGTATAATTTACTAATGGAATCATAAGGAAATGTATTTTTAGTCACACCCTTATTTATATTGGACACATCCCAAATTAACGACTTATTGATTTTTCATGTTGCATATATTGATACATTAAAATAATATCATGAATGTACTTATATTCTTGTTATTTAATGTCATATTTCATAATATGGGGAATAAAACTAAACAAATAACAGGGTTGTGATGTTTTATTTTATAATATCATTATTATTCAATATTGTTTTTGTATATGTATCCACTAGTTAGTATATTTACTTAATTTAAATTTTTTCTAAAAATTTATAATTTTTTTATCATTATTTTATGATTTTGTTGTTTCATTTTAATAATTTTATACATTTAATTATTTTTGTTCTAAAGGTATATTTTTTGGTTTTCTAAAAATTGTCCATTTATACTATTCAAAAAATAATATAGAAGGAATGTTTTTTGGAATGTATATGGTGTCATAAAATTATCCATCCATCATGAGGCCTTAATGATTTATAACATCAATTAAATACTTTATTATATGTTTTAAAAAAATTTCTCTTATAGTTGAGTTATTTATTTAAAATATGTGAATTCTAATGTAGAAAAGGGAATCTTCATCAATAATTTATTGTGATTCATTAAATTATTTAAATATATGACAGCATTCTCTATTTAATGTAATGATCAATTGTGTTTGATCACATATGAAAACATTTAACACATTTGGATGATTGGTTTATGACCAGTTCGACTATGCATGTGCTATTTTTAATAATTTATTGTTAATTTATTCATATTTAGAATGATATTTTTTTAAAAATAATGTTCATGTTTTTTATTACTCAAAATGTTAAAATGATGAATGCATTTAACTAATTAATTTAATGGATGAGGATACTATAGCCACACAATGAGTTGGTAGGTATCATTTCACAATCATTTAGCCAAGTGTAGTAAGAGTTTATCAAGTAGTTTTAAGTCATTCTTGTTTAAAATATTGAAAATATAGTTGAATATGCCCAAATGTAATTTTTTTATGTAGTAGTATTAGAAATTATAATTAATGGTCTTGATGGTATTGGTTCATGTTGCAGATACACAATTTCAATTAATTATGTATTTCATGTATTCATAATTCAATCATTATAATCCAATATTACTGTTATGAAAATATATATAGAATCATTATTTTTATGATTAATGATTATATTGCATGTAAAATTAGTTATTTTCCTTTCCCAATTGATTAGTATTTTTATTCAAGTTTAATGACAATATACATAACCCTTATCAAGAATTTGAGGTCACCCATTTTTTGTGATTTATTTTCCCCTAATTTTAGAAAGAATTTTTATGAATGATATTTTGGGTTAAATGATACAGAACTGTTATGGTATTATAGTAAACTATATTTTGTAATTTATATTTAAAATTTAATTTGAATTTCATATACGAATAATGTTTTCCAATATTACAAAACTATCTTATCCATTTAGAAGAGATTACTTGTATCTATACCAACTTAATTTGGACAAGAACCAGATCTGTGATATGAATGTTTGGGTCTTTATTGCATTTCATTTCATTTCCTTTTGCCAGCTATTGTCATATAGTTGCAGTTTTGGGGTATTTTTCACTCAATCCACTTTTCAACTTGTCATTTAATATTCATATTTTGGGCTTAATCAATAATAATTTACATATTACGTGTTTGCATAAGGCCATAAATGTAATATAATGAGTTCAATCGTAATTATATACATGATTATGAAATAATAAATATTATATTTGTTTGTTTTTTCTTATGTATTTTATTGACATATTTCATTTTTATGAAATTACTTATATAAACAATTTGATAATTGTTTATCTATGTCATATTTTTTATGAATTATTTAAACTGCTATATTCTCTATTATACACATTAAATTTTTGATCATTTTAGCTCATCATTTGTTTTGTTACCTATTTCATGAGATTTAATGGTCAGAGATGGGAATTAAATATGGGACACTAGAACAAAATAATAATGTGATAAAATTAATATTCATTTAAATTTCATTTTCTCAAATATAATTTTATAACATTCTATATATTTATGTTTTCTAGGAATTTAAATCATTAGATCATTAGAGATGTGATATGTCTTATCATATGAAAATGTTGAATGTTAAACATTGTGTCTGAGTTTCCAAGATCAGTGTGTAAGGAGAAAGATCCAAGTGTAAATCCAATTTCAAAACCACTTTATCATATTTTTCTAATAGATATGTTTTAATTTAAAGTAAAATTATAAAAATAATTTGATAATATTTCACCCACACTATTAAATAACCTTTTCTTACTATAATATTATTTTATATAGTGATGTTTTTTTGTAATGTTTTTCATTGATTATAAAATATATAATAGAATTATTATTACGAGAATATATAATTTTCCATATATCAATTAAATTTTAAATCATTTCTATAATATTTTGTTATTTTTTAAGATTGAACTCATGTATTTTTATTTCAATGATTTATTTATGTGATAAATACATTATAAGGACAATTTTTTATTATTCTTGGATATTACGAGTAACTAGTAATACATTTTCAATTCTTGAGTTCACATAAGAAATTAGTTTAATATATAAATAATATTTTTCTTTAAAATGATGATAACTTTTTTAGTTTTCATTAATTAAATTATCTAATATTTTATCATATTTTATTATAATGATAAATAGAATTTTATTTTTTAATATATGTTTATAGTATAATCATTTTATTGAATATTTAGCAGAAGTGAATTCTGGATAGAAAACATTGTGTTTTTTGTGTAATAATTTTTAAATAATATATATATATTGATCATTACCACACTGAAGTGGTAAATGAGTTGAAATTATAATTAAATCATGTTAGAGTTTTATGTGATCAATGATAATTGAAAAGGTATGGAATAAAGTTTATAAAATTGAATTTAGAATTTGTTTAATCTTTTGTGAAAACCTTTTCATCCAGTAATAGTGATTTTATTAAAAAAATTGATAAATAAATTAATGGAATTGACTTTGTATCAGTGATTGATGATTGGGTTGTTTTACATGATTTAGGTCAACTGAAGCACAATTAGTAGAATAAGCATCTGTATGATTGGGGTACTACTAATATTTTTTTAAATCATTAGTTTTTTGGAATGAACTAAATGATTTGAAATGTGGAAATTATAATAACCATTATGGTATAAAAATTATATCGAGTATTAATTATGTTATTAATATAACAACCTTTCAATTTATATAACACTTAAACATAATTTATTAGGGTAATAAAAACATGATACAATATATTGGATCAAGAGGTCTAGTGTCTTTTGGTTTTAGTAATATTAAAAAACTACATAAAACATGAAATACACTTATTTAATGAAAAATTATTTTACATGACTACAACATTATTTCGAACTTATAATTCCATGGGATATCCTAAGAAAATTCATAAGAATAAGTTGAGATATAAAGCCTAGAGAAAGAGTAAACACAACATAACATGAATAATAACGTACATGATAGTAAATAGGCATATCAATCGGGAATAAGAGAAACAATTACATAATGGAATGATAAAGTATGATTATTATATCATGAAAATGAGGAAACAACAGATAATATGATATTATTGTGATCTAATTCTTATATCACATGGGTCATTAGTAACCCCTTATTTTACCAGAATTAGCATCTGTAATTCCTCATTACACTTGACGTATCATGATACCAATTTTTACCCAATGCATTGGAGAACTATCAGGGCATAACATTCGTAATCATTTAATTTCATTCATAAGTGTTCCACAAAGAACATTTCACATAGATCCATTAATTTTCTCCATTTATTCCACAATAAAGGAATTTTTAATTCATACATGAAATGATATAATCAATACGTAAATTTTTCATAATGGTGAATACCCATGATAGAGAAATCGACATAGTATTGACAATATAATGACTTTGTTTGGTAAAATCGCAGTGCAATTTCTGCCACAGAACATAGTGACATAAGAACTCATAAAAATGGTTTATGAGAGATAAAAGGAAATATCATCATATGTTCATGAAATGGACAGTACGGGGGGGGGGGGGTCATATTAATACATGTCCATGAATTTGTAAGTAAATTTAGATACATAATATAAAATAATAACGTGAATGAAAATATCAGGCTCTAGACTTAAAACATTACATAATCATGAATTATGTTATCACATCACATTGAAGATATTTTCAGGTTTAAATATTTATAGAATTAGGTCATAAAATATACATAAGAACATGAATATTACATGTAGACCCTTCTAATCAGTAGCCATAATTCAGAAAATAAAAACTCTTAAAATAAAAGAATCGTTTCTAGTTAAATTTTTAAACAGAATAAAATTTTCAATATCCAATCGTTGAAAATACTCCATACTAATTTCTGTGAAAAACATTTCAAAAACATTGTATGAGTCGAAAAATATCAATAACGGATACACAATGAAAGAAAGCTATTATTTTTTCAAAAAAACATATACACCATGGATACATTATCAAAAGTAATACTTTTCACAATTATGATGTTGTAAATACACTTAATTGAATAAAATCTCATTTCATAACCTTTGGTAATAATAATATTTCCATAAAACCCATATAAATCACATATTACATATAAAAGTTAAATATAAAACTTAATCATATATAAATGGAAAACCGTATGGTCGACTTCCACAAATCATTCATACAAATGGAATAGTCATATGGATGACTTCCATACCAAATTAATTGGATGTTATAATATAACCACACATCCATGATTTATTAGAGAACAACCCTTAATTTGGTTTATCAAATAAACACCTTTAAAATGTCCATGTACCATTATATAATCATCATAAATTAAAGACTGAAAATATTAACAATTCATTCATAAAAAATTCATTTGAGAACAGAATAAATAATTTGATGATATTAATAATACATGAGCACTTTCAAAATAATTTTCCGTAACACAATATGTAAAATGGGTATAATATATTTATCTTCCTGTTAAAAATTTCATGGCTTGTTAAGGGATCCAACTATCAAATAATGGTTGTGGTGATTTAAAGGTCGTTGTCACCACATATGGTGAAAAGAAACATTAAATTTTTCATTTAGTAAATCACTATGTAGAAAAATATTCCCATAGATTTAAAATAAAAGTAAAATATGTTTATACAATATATAAAATGAAGTCACTTATAAATCAAAATCTTCCTCAATGAATGTAGATTGAGAAAAACTATCTTTCCTCAAGTCTGACTTTACTTGTTCGTTATATAATAACCAAAACAATAAAAATCAGTTCATATAATCTTTATTGAGAAAATTTTTCAAGTTTATTATTCATTAAATATCACATATTAAATTACTATAACAATTATTTAATTATTTCAGTTTATATCATACATTTTGTCGATTATTCGGAACATCAGTCAAAAATTAACTTTTAATAATTATAAATTGTCATTGTGGCCAAATTTCCATTATCTCCTGATTTATATTTATGATTTAGATGAAATATGTATCATATATATTCAATATATATTTATTTATAATAGTTCTTATAAATTGGATATATGAAATGAAATGCACTTTACATGGAGACAGTAAGTTCTACATTCCCATGAAGACTACATTCATTTAATTTTCATATTTAAATGAATTAAATCTAAATGATAATTGAGAATACTATAATTAAAGTATAATATCTATGTTATATAAGTACATAATTTCATTAATTACATCCTTTATATGTTCCAGTTATTTCATGAACAATTCATATAACATTGAAAGGGCTGTAGTACGCTCTACCTCAAATGAAATTATCATATTTATACAATATTTAAAAAATTAATTGATGTTATAAATGATGATTACAGAATTATAGATATAAAATAAATATTATATATGTAATATATTATTATAGTTCCATAATAATTTCCACCATTAGAGTTGGAAGGAGAATATTGAAAAATCATCATTTTGTGAGGTAGTAGTTCCCCGTCTACAGAAGAAATATATTATATACCCATTAGAAGGAGGTGTGTGTAACTATAGTTCTAATTATTATCATAATGAAAACTTAGTATATTGGGTATTTAGGTTTTGTTATGTTAAAAAATATAAATAAGGTCTTAGGGAGTGG
This sequence comes from Viscum album, assembly GCA_963277665.1. Lineage (NCBI taxonomy): Eukaryota > Viridiplantae > Streptophyta > Magnoliopsida > Santalales > Viscaceae > Viscum > Viscum album. The sequence continues at coordinate 221,692,168 of OY728158.1, forward strand.
ATTGGGAAAAAATTATGGCATGAAATTTTAGAGAATACATTACCTCAAATCTTGTTACTTCTTTTGATTTGAGAGAAAGAGCATTCATGGATTGCCTTCGGCTTAGTCAAAGATTTCTTGGAGAAATAGATGTATGTTATGAGATTATTTGGTCAGATGAGGGATGATAAATGGAGACTTGAGAGGTGTGAGTAAGGGTTAGAGTTGGTGTTCATTTATAAGAGGTAGCATATGAATTTAAGAATGTTTGAAAAAATTATTTTATTATTATTTTATTTTCAAATTATAATAACACAAATGAGATATATTCAGAAGATCATAAAATTATGGGTTGAAATAATCTCACACAATAGGTTATAATCATGTTTTCGTTTCAAAAGTCATTATATATTATAGTTGTAATCCTTAGTAAACTTATTTATCTTTTACTATCTCTTTTTCTATATTAATAATATATGGTATCTATAGTTAATATAAAATTTATATTGACCAAAAAAAATAGAGCATTAATGAAAATTTTAACATTAAATATTTCTTTTTGAAAAATAAAATATTTTTAGGACTATTTTATAATTTATTAAAATATTAGTTGATTTTAAAACTCATAAATGTCTATTTATATACTAATCAGATCATGGATTTTTAAAAAATTCAATATAACTTGATTAATTATAATAAATTTCATTAATTATAATATAAAAAGTTATAATTATCCATAAAATTTTGTGGATGACATAAAATTTTTCAATGTAAATTAATTATTTTTTTTATAATCTCATATATTTAATTCATTTATTAATAAGGTAATCACAACATTACCATTTTCTCATAAATAAATTTATTTATTTAATCTCTAAATATTATATATCAAATACCATGATGTATGACATCATTTTTTTCATAATTTCTATATATAGTATAAATAATCTCTTATATAAAAAAATATATAAAATGTTTTTGTAAAAGATATATGTTTAGGTTATATTTTCTATAACATTAAATTAAAAGTAATTAAATGTCATTTTCATACAGAGGTGGCTCCTTGGGGTCCAAAAATTGACCCATGGATTCCCATGGTCAGAAAAATCTCATACAATATGGTTAAGAAAGTTGTTAGGGTAATTTAATATTATTAATATTTTAGTTTTTTACCCATATTTAAAATATTTCCAATTTAACCATGTTAAATAAAATATTTATTGAAGTTACTATTCAAAATGTTAATAAATAAAAGGCAACTATTTAATGTATTTTCACCTCCAAATTCCAAAAAGGTAATAAAATTTTCCATAATCAAAACACATAAGTTAATTAAATTAGTTCAAAATTAGTTCTTGATGTCAAACTAAAAGCTTGTTTTCTAAAAAGTAAAAACTACCACAATATTGTCATGTGTTTAAGTTCAATTTTTATGTAAAATTATTTACAATGACCATAATTGGAGAAAATGATCAATATATAATCAAATGAAACATTAAAATCAATTAAAAGGAAAATCTATTCATATATATATGATAGATGGAATGATAGATTTGACTTAAAAAGAAGTATTTTTTAATATTCATTAAAATATGAACTTTATCAGAAAAATATAGAAAATTCATCCAAAGAATATTTTTATATTCATATCATAATATAGATGTTTTTTTATTAAATAAAATATTTAATGTATTTTAAAATATATTAAAAAATTAATCCATGAAAATGTGGTAAATCAACCATTTAAAATATATTTAAGTATTTCATTCTTAAAATCTGCTTCATTCTTATTTTGAGCACCTAATTTTTTTTTGAAAAATCTAAAAATATATATTAAAAATATATGTAATAATAATGTAGTTGGTTATGTTTATTCCTTTAAATACAACTTCTAGGAGTTAAATAAAAGTTAAAATAATAATAATATTATATTATTTTTCTTTATAACTCATAGTTTTGTGCGACGTTAGATTTCAATGAAACCCATTGTTACAGTTTCACTGCGCTATAAAACTAAATTTCCTATTTAAAATAAAATTAATATCTTACTCATACATATTAATTAATATGAAAATGTTTTATTTTATAAATACCTAGGTCGTTACCACGTCCTCCCTTTTGGAAATTGTGTCCTCATAATTTTAATATCAGGCTTCGAAATATCATTGAAAGTCCCACATACAAAAAGAGTCAATATAACGATCACTTTTAAAGAAGAAAGTACAAGTACAATGGACACATGGTATGACCCATACATGTATTACATGTAGGAAAACAAGGATATGGATAAGAAACAAAACATCATGTTGTGATAGAGAGTGATATAAAACATGATTTGAAAAAATTTAACAGTGAGAAAATCACAATCATATGATGGATTAAATGACCATTGATTTCGATGTTGGAAAAATAAATATAAAATCATTTTTTGTTTTTGGTTCCCTTTCATATTGTTGAAAAATTTATTTATGTTATTTACATTGAATAGAATGAAATGTACATATATATCTAGTAGATATTCATCCTTTAATTATCTTATATATAAAATTAAGATTTTTATAAATGTTGTGTATTCATGATGACTTGGTCACTCCTGAAGGTCTATAAGAAACTTCTAAAGAATCACATAATCCAAAAAAGTTGAAATATATATATACCCTCCAATTAAACATTAACCAAAACCAAAAGTGATAGTATAAGATGAGAAGATTTCCAAAAATGGATAATCCATTTTAAAATTAAATACTGCACATAATTTGAAAATACTGATAAGCAATACCCAAAGTTCAACAAAGACCATTCAGTAAACAATTTTCCGTTACATTCATTAAAATAATCCAAACTAATTTTGAAACCCAAAAATCATATGGATTTAATAAAATATTCTTTCATAGAAAATCATTATATTTTTCACCAAATAACATCGATAACTCTTAAATTCTCATAATAATTTGTAATAAACCATATCCCACATTATCTATTATAGGTTAATAATTTCCATAAACGACCGAAATAGACATTTTCTAAAGTAAATCATAGATTCATCAAAAATAAAATTTCAGTAATTACTACAAAAATTAAATCCCATATTATTCTATAATACATAGGTATATTTAGTTACAAAAAGAGAGAATGTATCCCAAAATAAAACATATCATTTAATCACCAACTAATATTACAATACTAAGGATATCCATTGGATAAATCATATATTCCCAAAATATAAATATAAATGTTCAATAAAATAAATTATTTAAATATAATTAGTCATACTCACTAGGGACATCAAGCAGGATAGTGGTGGGAAATGAACACTAGTTTTCCTTTTGTTGTGGGTTTGATTCTTATGGCCTTTTTGAATGCGACAACTTATCACCCCTCCCGTTGGTTTTCCTTTTTCTATATACAGATTATTCATTTGACATTCTCAAAAAAATAATATTACCTATAAAATTACATTAACCTAGTTAATCCCCAATGGTTATATAATACATATCATTTTGAAACACAAATTTTTATAATCATTAATCACAATAAAAAAGATCATATAAACCCCTATGGTTATACATTATATACAAAAAATAATAGATAATTCTTCCTTGAATAAAATTTTATCATATAAAACATCAGGGTAACACATATTAGAATATGTATTCCAATGAAATCCTTTCATTAACACATTTAAACATATAATAATCCATAAATCCAACATAAATCTTCAATTCCTATAAATCATAATCATCATAAATTATTCATGGTCCTTTTTCCATGTTATTTGATCTTAATATTATATACATTATTCCTACATATAGAATCCTGCATAATTTCGAATTATTTTAGTAATTTCAAAACACATGCTAAGAAGTAACCTTTAAATTCAATATGTCATTTTCATTTTCCTCATATTCAATTGTAATGGAATTATGAACTGGTAAAAACATATTATTACGGTCCTCAAGATCCCATTCCTAGAAATTCTCATTAAGAAATTTATTGATGTAATGACCATGCTCACCATAAAAAAAATTCAATTTATCCCCCGAAAATAACTTCTTTATCGTTCTTAGAGCCTACTGGAAGCTTCATTTTTCCATGGGAGGCTATTGATTTATGACTTAAATTCAATTATCCAAAAGATCATCTGATCCTTTTGTATCATTTTACTAGGTGTTTCATTCCACATCCATGACACATAGATTTTTTAATATACTTAACATTATGGTTATTACCTTATCTTACATTGGGATTCATTTCTCACATATATTATGCCTTAGAGAAACCTGCAACTTTTAAGTGGTGAATCATGACTCCATATAGGTAGTTAATAATAACAAAAAAATATCATTGTATCTCTCATTTAATTCGATTTTTAATTTAGAAAACCGCCACAGTTTCCTTTAAATCTATGGTTACTTAGGTTCCAACTATATCCCTCAATTTACTAAAACCAAAATAGTCATTGTGAGTATATTAGTAAAATCATTATATATTATCTTTTAAGGATGGTAAACACTATGATATTTTTACTCATGTTATCTTCAAGTCATTTGATTTTTTGAAAAATAATTATGACTCTTTTTAATATGGTATTCATTATGGTTATTTCATTTATACTTAAATAACACCCTAACATAAAACGTTATCTAAATCGACTATTGATACTAAAAATAAGGCCATAGCCTTATAATTTATATAATGTTGAATTTAGTTAATAATTGACATGGAGGATCTATTTAGATTTAGATATTTAGAGAATAAGGTCCTGACATATACATAACAACCTGAATATTACATTTAGACACTTCTACTAAGTATCACTTTCTTATAAAAAATTTTAACAGAAAACAAAAAAGTCTAGTTCTATTTTTTAAATGAAACATATTCTCCATGATCACATTAATGACCATATTCCACTTTTTGTCCTGTGAATAAAATAACAATAGAATGGGTTGAGCATAAAAATCTCTGTAATCGATAATCAATGAAAGAAAACTATTTCTATTTCAAAACAACATTTAAACCATGAATAATTTATCATAAGTAATATATTTTACATTTATGAATCAGTAAAAATTATTCAATGAATAAAATCCCATTGTGTAATCTATTTTATCTAAACTACTACCATAAAACCCAAAGAAAGGACAAGTAAAATATAAAAGTTAAGCATGGGACATAATCATAATTAATGGAATAACCATATAATGGATTTCCAAAAATCATTCTTACAAATGAAATAGTTATACGTCTAAATTCCTTACTCAATACAACAGAGGTTACAATTTAACCACCTGTACATTGTTTATAATATAACCACCTGGAATATAAATTATCACATAACCACCTAAATAATTTCCAAATACCATTATATAATCATCACACATAAAAGATTGAAAATTAAAAAAATTCAATCCTAAAAAATTCTTTTGCAAACACAAGAATAATATGAAGATATTGAAATAGTAAAACCAATTTCAACACCATTTTAAAAATAATTATATTTAATAATTATATAAGGTATTTATTTAACATTTAAAACATCATGGATTGTTATGGAAAAGAAATATATATGAATTCTCATAGTGGCAGAATGGTTGGTGTCACTACGTATGTTAAAAATAATCATTCACATTCTCATTTATTAAAACTCTACAGAAAAAAATATTCCCATTGAATGAAATTAAATGTAAATGGATTTTTTAATCCATAAATCCAACACAACTCTTCAATGACTAGAAATCATAATCATCATAAATTATTTGTGGTCCTTTTTTCATGTTATTTGATCTTAATATTATATACTTCATTCCTACATGTATAATCAAGAATAATTTCTAATGATTTTAGTAATGAAAAAACAAAAGCTATGAATTAATCATTGAATTCAACATTTCATTTTCAGTTTCCTCATATTCAATTGTAATGGCCTTATGAATTGGTAAAAATATATTTTTACGGTCCTCAAGATCCCATTCCTAGAAATTCTAATTAATAAATTTATTTGTGTAATGACCATGCACACCACAAAAAAATTAAATTTATCCCCTGAAAATTACATCTTTTTCGTTCTTAGAGCCAACTGGAAGCTTCATTTTTCAATTGGAGGCTATTGATTTATGAATTAAATTCAATTATCCAAAAGTTCATCTGATTCTTTTGAATCATTTTACTAGGTGTTTCATTCCACATCCATGACACATAAATTTTTTAATATACTTAACTTTATGGTTATTACCTTATATTACATCGGGATTCGTTTCTCGCATATATTATGCCTTAGAAAAACCTGCAACTTTCATGTGGCAAATCATGACTTCATATAGTTAGATAATAATAACAAAAAAATTTCATTATATCTCCCTTTTAATTCGATTTTTCATTTAGAAAACCACCACAGTTTTATTTAAATCTATTGTTACATAGGTTCCTACTATATCCCTCAATTTACTAAAACAAAAATAGTCTTTGTGAGTATATTTGTAAAATCATTATATATTATCTTTTAAGGAGGGTAAACACTATTATATTTTTACTCATGTTATCTTCAAGTCATTTGATTTTTTGAAAAATAATTATGACTCTTTTTAAGATGGTATTCATTATGGTTATTTCATTTATACTTAAATAACACCCAAACATAAAACGTTATCTAAATCGACTATTGATACCAAAAATAAGGCCATAGCCTCAAAATTTACATAATGTTGAATTTAGTTAATAATTCACATGGAGGATCTATTTAGGTTTAGATATTTAGAGAATAAGGTCCTCACATATACATAACAACTTGAATATTACATTTAGACACTTCTACTAATTATCACTTTTTTATAAAAAAATTCTTAACAGAAAATAAAAAAGTCTAGTTCTATTTTTTAAATGACACACATTCTCCATGATCACATTAATGACCCTATTCCATTTTTTTTCCTGTGAATAAAATAACAATATATTGGGGTGAGCATAAAAATCTTCGTAATGGATAATCAAAAAAGAAACCTATTTCTATTTTAAAACAACATTTAAACCATGAATTATTTATCATAAGAAATATATTTTATATTTATGAATCAGTAAAAATTATTCAATGAATAATATCTCATTGAGTAATCTATTTTATCTAATCTACTACAATAAAACCCCTAGAAAGGACAAATAATATATAAAAGTTAAACATGGGACATAATCATAATTAATGTAATAACCATATGATGGATTTCCAAAAATCATTCTTACAAATGCAATAGTTATACGTCCAAATTCCTTACTCAATACAACGAAGGATACAATTTGACCACATGTACATTGTTTATAATATAACCACATGTAATTTAAATTATCACTTAACCACCTAAATAATGTCCAACTTCCATTATATAATCATCACACATAAAAGATTGAAAAAAAAAATCAATCCTAATAATTTCTTTTGCAAACACAAGAAAAATTTCAAGATATTGAAATAGTAAAAACAATTTAAACACCATTTTAAAAACCATTATATGTAAAAATTATATAAGGTGTTTATTTTACATTTAAAACATCATGGATTTTTATGGAAAAGAAATATATATGAATTCTCACAGTGGCAGAATGGTTGGTGTCACTGCCTATGTTAAAAAGAATCATTTACATTGTCATTTAATAAAATTCTACAGAGAAAAATATTCCCATTTAATGAAATTAAACGTAAATGGATTTTATAATCCATAAATCCAACACAACTCTTCATTTCCTAGAAATCATAATCATCATAAATTATTTATGGTCATTTTTCCATGATATTTGATCTTAATATTATATACTTCATTCCTACATGTAGAATCATGCATAATTTCCAATGATTTTAGTAATGTCAAAACACAAGCTCTGAAGTAATCTTTAAATTCAATATGTCATTTTCAGTTTCCTTATATTCAATTGTAATGGCATTATGAATTGGTAAAAATATATTTTTACGGTCCTCAAGATCCCATTCCTAGAAATTCTCAATAAAAAATTTATTGGTGTAATGACCATGCCACCACAAAAAAATTCAATTTATCCCTTGAAAATAACTTCTTTTTCGTTCTTAGAGCCAACTGGAAGGTTTATTTTTCCATGAGAGGCTATTGATTTATGACTTAAATTCAATTATCCAAAATATCATCTGATCCTTTTGAATCATTTTACTAAGTGATTAATTACACATCCATGACACATTAATTTTTTAATATACATAAGATTATGGTTATTACTGTATCTTACATTTGGATTCGTTTCTCGCATATATTATTCCTTAGAAAAACCTGCAACATTCAAGTGGCGAATCATGAATCCATATAGTTAGTTAATAATAACAAAAAAAATTTCATTGTATCTCCCATTTAATTCGATTTTTCATTTAGAAATCCACCACAGTTTCCTCTAAATATAATGTTACATAGGTTCCTACTATATCCCTCAATTTACTAAAACCAAAATAGTCTTTGTGAGCATATTAGTAAAATCATTATATATTGTCTTTTAAGGAGGGTAAACACTATGATATTTTTACTCATGTTATCTTCAAGTCATTTGATTTTTTGAAAAATAATTATGACTCTTTTTAATATGGTATTCATTATGATTATGTCATTTATACTTAAATAACACCCTAACATAAAACATTATCTAAATCGACTATTGATACCAAAAGTAAGGCCACATCCTTTAAATTTACATAATGTTGAATTTAGTTAATAATTCACATGGAGGATCTATTTAGGTTTAGATATTTAGAGAATAAGGTCCTGACATATACATTACAACATGAATATTACATTTAGTCACTTATACTGAGTATCACTTTTTTATAAAAAAATATGAACAGAAAATTAAAAAGTCAAGTTCTATTTTTTAAACGACACATATTCTCCATGATCACATTAATGACCCTATTACAATTTTTTTCACGTGAATAAAATAAAAATAGATTGGGGTGAGCATAAAAATCTCAGTAATGGATAATGAAATAAAGAAAACTATTTCTATTTCAAAACAACATTTAAACCATGAATAATTTATCAGAAGTAATATATTTTATATTTATGAATCCGTTAAAATTAATCAATGAATAAAATCCCATTGTGTAATATATTTTATCTAAACTACTTCCATAATACCCATAGACTGAACATGTAAATTATAAATGTTAAACATGGGAAATAATCATAATTTATGGAATAACCATATGATGGATTTCCAAAAATCATTCTTACAAATGCAATAGTTATACGTCCAAATTCCTTACACAATACAACAGAGGTTACAATTTAACCACCTGTACATCTTTTATAATATAACCACCTGTAATATAAATTATCACATAACCACCTAAATAATTTCCAACTACCATTATATAATAATCACACATAAAAGATTGAAAACAAAAAAATTTCAATTCTAAAAATTTCTTTTGCAAACACAAGAATAATTTCAAGATATTGAAATAGTAAAACCAATTTCAAAACCATTTTAAAAACCATTATATGTAAAAATTATATAAGGTATTTATTTAACATTTAAAACATCATGATTTGTTATGGAAAAGAAATATATATGAATTCTCACAGTGGCAGAATGGTTGGTGTCACTGCGTATGTTAAAAAGAATCAATCTCATTGTCATTTAATAAAACTCTATAGAGAAAAATATTCCCATTGAATGAAATTAAACGTAAATGGATTTTATAATCCATAAATCCAACACAACTCTTCAATTCCTAGAAATCATAATCATCATAAGTTATTCATGGTCCTTTTTTCATGTTATTTGATCTTAATATTATATACTTCATTCCTACATGTAGAATCATTCATAATTTCCAATGATTTTAGTAATGTCAAAACACAAGCTAAGAAGTAATCTTTAAATTCATTGTGTCATTTTCAGTTTCCTCATATTCAATTGTAATGGCATTATGAATTGGTAAATATATATTTTTACAGTCTTCAAGATCCCATTCCTAGAAATTATCATTAATAAATTTATTGGTGTAATGACCATGCACACCACAAAAAAATTCAATTTATCCCCTGAAAATAACATCTTTTATGTTCTTAGAGCCAACTGGAAGCTTCATTTTTTCATGGGAGGCTATTTATTTATGACGTAAATTCAATTATCCAAAAAATCATATGATCCATTTGAATCATTTTACTAGGTGTTTCATTCCACATCCATTACACATAAATTTTTAAATATACTTAACTTTATGGTTATTACCTTATCTTACATTGGGATTCGTTTCTCGCATATATTATGCCTTAGAAAAACCTGCAACTTTCAAGTGGTGAATCATGACTCCTTATAGTTAGTTAATAATAACAAAAAAAATTCATTGTATCTCCCATTTAATTCGATTTATCATTTAGAAAACCACCACATTTTCCTTTAAATCTATTGTTACATAGGTTCCTACTATATCCCTCAATTTACTAAAACCAAAATATTCTTTGTGAGTATATTAGTAAAATAATTATATATTATCTTTTAAGGAGGGTAAACACTATGATATTTTTACTCATGTTATCTTCAAGTCATTTTATTTTTTGAAAAATAATTACGACTCTTTTTAATATGTTATTCCTTATGGTTATGTCATTTATACTTAAATGACACCCTAACATAATACGTTATCTAAATCGACTATTGATACCAAAAATAAGGCCATAGCCTTAAAATTTACATAATGTTGAATTTAGTTAATAATTCACATGGAGAATCTATTTAGGTTTAGATATTTAGAGAAATAGTCCTGACATATACATAACAACTTGAATATTATATTTAGACACTTCTACTAAGTATCACTTTTTTATAAAAAAAATCATAACATAAAATAAAAAATTCTAGTTCTATTTTTCAAACGACACATATTCTCCATGATCACATTAATGACCCTATTCATCTTTTTGTCTTGCGAATAAAATAACAATAGATTGGAGTGAGCATAAAAATCTCAGTAATGGATAATAAAAGAAAGAAAACTATTTCTATTTCAAAACAACATTTAAACCATGAATAATTTTTCATAAGTAATATATTTTATATTTATGAATTAGTAAAAATTATTCAATGAATAAAATCCCATTATGTAATCTATTTTATCAAAACTACTACCATAAAACCCATAGAAAGGAAAAGTAAAATATAAAAGTTAAACATGTGACATAATCATAACTAATGGAAAACCCATATGATGGATTTCCAAAAATCATTCATACAAATGAAATAGTTATACATCAAAATTTCTTACTCAATACAACGAAGGTTACAAATTAACCACCTGTAATATAAATTATCACATAACCACCTATATAATGGCCAACTACCATTATATAATCATCACACATAATATATTGAAAACAAAAAAAAATTCAATTCTAAAAATTTCTTTTGCATGCAGAAGAATAATTTCAAGATATTGAAATAGTAAAACCAATTTCAACACCATTTTAAAAACCATTATATGTAAGTATTATATAAGGTATTTATATAAAATTTAAAACTTCATGGATTGTTATGGAATGGAAATATATATGAATTCTCACAGTGGAAGAATGGTTGGTGTCACTGCGTATGTTAAAAAGAATCATTCACATTGTCATTTAATAAAACTCTACAAGGAAAAATATTCCCATTGAATGAAATTAAACGTAAATGGATTTTATAATCCATAAGTCCAATACAACTCATCAATTCCTAGAAATCATAATCATTATAAATTATTCATGGTCCTTTTTCTATGTTATTTGATCTTAATATTATATACTTCATTCCTACATGTAGATTCATGCATAATTTCCAATGATTTTAGTAATGTCAAAACACAAGCTAAGAATTAATCTTTAAATTCAATGTGTCATTTTCAATTTCCTCATATTCAATTGTAATGGCATTATGAATTGGTAATAATATATTTTTATAGTCCTCAAGATCCCATTCCTAGAAATTCTCAATAATAAATTTATTGGTGTAATGACCATGCACACCACAAAAAAAATCAATTTATCCCTTGAAAATGACTTCTTTTTCGTTATTAGAGCCAACTAGAAGCTTTATTTTTCCATGGGAGGCTATTGATTTATGACTTAAATTCAATTATCCAAAATATCATCTGATCATTTTGAATCATTTTACTAGGTGTTTCATTACACATCCATGACACATTAATTTTTTAATATACTTAACATTATGGTTATTACTGTATCTTACATTGGGATTCATTTCTCGCATATATTATTCCTTAGAAAAACCTGCAACTTTCAAGTGGCGAATCATGACTCAATATAGTTAGTTAATATTAAAAAAAATAAATTTCATTATATCTCCCATTTAATTCGATTTTTCATTTAGAAATCCACCACAGTTTCCATTAAATCTATTGTTACTTAGGTTCCTACTATATCCCTCAATTTACTAAAACCAAAATAGTCTTTGTGAGCATATTAGTAAAATCATTATATATTATCTTTTAAGGAGGGTAAACACTATGATATTTTTAATCATGTTATCTTCAAGTCATTTGATTTTTTGAAAATTAATTATGACTCTTTTTAATATGGTATTCATTATGATTATGTCATTTATACTTAGATAACACCCTAACATAAAACATTATCTAAATCGACTATTGATACCAAAAGTAAGTCCACAACCTTATAATTTACATAATGTTGAATTTAGTTAATAATTCACATGGAGGATCTATTTAGGTTTAGATATTTAAAGAATAAGGTCCTGAAATACACATAAAAACTTGAATATTACATTTAGACACTTCTACTATCACTTTTTTATAAAAAAAAATATGAACAGAAAATAAAAAATTCAAGTTCTATTTTTTAAAAAACACATATTCTCCATGATCACATTAATGACCCTATTCCACATTTTGTCATGTGAATAAAATTACAATAGATTGGGGTGAGCATTAAAATCTCATTAATGGATAATCATAGAATGAAAACTATTTCAATTTCAAAACAACATTTAAACCATGAATAATTTTTCATAAGTAATATATTTTATATTTATGAATCAGTAAAAATTATTCAATGAATAAAATCCCATTGTGTAATCTATTTAATCTAAACTACTACCATAAAACCCATAGAAAGGACAAGTAAAATATAAAAGTTAAACATGGGACATAATCACAATTAATGGAATAACCATATGATGGATTTCTAAAAATCATTCTTACAAATTCCATAGTTATACATCCAAATTCCTTACTCAATACAACGAAGGTTACAATTTAACCACATGTACATTGTTTATAATATAACCACCTGTAATATAAATTATCACATAACCACCTATATAATGTCCAACTACCATTATATAATCATCACACATAAAAGATTGAAAACAAAAAAATTTCAATTCTCAAAATTTCTTTTGCAAACACAAGAATAATTTCATGATATTGAAATAGTAAAACCAATTTCAACACCATTTTAAAAAACATTATATGTAAATATTATATAAGGTATTTATTTAACATTTAAAACATCATGGATTGTTATGGAAAAGAAATTTATATGAATTCTCATAGTGGAAGAATGGTTGGTGTCACTGCGTATGTTAAAAAGAATCATTCACATTGTCTTAATAAAACTCTACAAGGAAAAATATTCCCACTGAAAGAAATTAAATGTAAATGGATTTTATAATCCATAAATCCAATACAACTCTTCAATTTCTAAAAATCATAATCATTATAAATTATTCATGGTCCTTTTTCTATGATATTTGATATTAATATTATATACTTCATTCCTACATGTAGAATCATCAATAATTTAAATGATTTTAGTAATGTCAAAACACAATCTAAGAAGTAATCGTTAAATTCAATGTTTCATTTTCAGTTTCCTCATATTCAATTGAAATGGAATTATGAATTGGTAAAAATATATTTTTACGGTCTCAAGATACCATTCCTAGAAATTCTCATTGATAAATTTATAGGTGTAATGACCATGCACACCACAAAAAAATTCAATTTATCCCCTGAAAATAACATCTTTTTTGTTCTTAGAGCCAACTGGAAGCTTCATTTTTCCATGGGAGGCTATTGATTTATGAATTAAATTCAATTATCCAAAAGATCATATGATCCATTTGAATCATTTTACTAGGTGTTTCATTCCACATCCATTACACATAAATTTTTTAATATACTTAACTTTAAGGTAATTACCTTATCTTACATTGGGATTCGTTTCTCGCATATATTATTCCTTAGAAAAACCTGCAACTTTCAAATGGCGAATCATGACTCCATATAGTTAGTTAATAATAACAAAAAAAATCATTGTTTCTCCCATTTAATTCGATTTTTCATTTAGAAAACCACCACATTTTCCTTTAAATCTATTGTTACATAGGTTCCTACTATATCCCTCAATTAACTAAAACCAAAATAGTCTTTGTGAGTATATTAGTAAAATAATTATATATTATCTTTTAAGTAGGGTAAAAACTATGATATTTTTACTCATGTTATCTTCAAGTCATTTTATTTTTTGAAAAATAATTATGACTCTTTTTAATATGGTATTCATTATGGTTATGTCATTTCTACTTAAATAACACCCTAACATAAAACGTTTTCGTAAATCGACTATTGATACAAAAAATAAGGCCATAGCATGAAAATTTACATAATGTTGAATTTAGTTAATAATTCACATGGAGGATCTATTTATGTTTAGATATTTAGGGAATAAGGTCCTGACATATACAAAACAACTTGAATATTACATTTAGACACTTCTACTAATTATCACTTTTTTATAAAAAAATATTTATAGAAAATAAAAAATTCTAGTTCTATTTTTTAAACAACACATATTATCCATGATCACATTAATAACCATATTCCACTTTTTGTCCTGTGAATAAAATAACAATAGATTGGGGTGAGCATAAAAATCTCAGTAATGGATAATCAAAGAAAGAAAACTGTTTCTATTTCAAAACTACATTTAAACCATGAAAAATTTATCATAAGTAATATATTTTATATTTATGAATCAGTAAAAATTATTCAATGAATAAAATCCCATTGTGTAATATATTTTATCTAAAATACTACCATAAAACCCATATAAAGGACAAGTAAAATATAAAAGTTAAACATGGGACATAATCTTAATTAATGGAATAACCATATGATGGATTTCCAAAAATCATTCTTACAAATGCAATAGTTATACATCCAAATTACTTACTCAATACAATGGAGGATACAATTTAACCACCTGTACATTGTTTATAATATAACCACCTGTAATATAAATTATCACATAACCACCTAAATAATGTCCAACTACCATTATATAATCATCACACATAAAAGATTGAAAATAAAAAAAATTCAATCCTAAAAATTTCTTTTGTAAACACAAGAATAATTTCAAGATATTGAAATAGTAAAACCAATTTCAGCACCATTTTAAAAACCATTATATGTAAAAATTATATAAGGTATTTATTTAACATTTAAAACAACATGGATTGTTATGGAAAAGAAATATATATGAAATCTCACAGTGGCAGAATGGTTGGTGTCACTGCGTATGTTAAAAAGAATCATTCACATTGTCATTTAATAAAACTATATAGAGAAAAATATTCCCATTGAATGAAGTTAAATGTAAATGGATTTTATAATCCATAAATCCAACACAAATCTTCAATTCCTAGAAATCATAATCATCCTAAATTATTCACGATCTTTTTTCCATGTTCTTTGATCTTAATATTATATACTTCATTCCTACAAGTAGAATCAGGCATAATTTCCAATGATTTTAGTAATGTAAAAAGTCAAGATAAGAAGTAATCATTAAATTCAATATGTCATTTTCATTTTCCTAATATTCAATTGTAATGGCATTATGAATTGGTAGAAATATATTTTTACGGTCCTCAAGATCCCATACCTAGAAATTCTAATTAATAAATTTATTAGTGTAATGACCATGCACACCACAAAAAAATCAATTCATCCCCTGAAAATAACTTCTTTTTTGTTCATAGAGCCAACTAGAAGCTTCATTTTTCCATGGGAGGCTATTGATTTATGACATAAATTCAATTATCCAAATGATCATTTGATCATTTTGAATCATTTTACTAGGTGTTTCATTCCATATCCATGACACATAAATTTTTTAATATACTTAACTTTATAGTTATTACCTTATCTTACATTGGGATTCGTTTCTCGCATATATTATGCCATAGAAAAACTTGCAACTTTCAAGTGGCGAATCATGACTCCATATAGTTAGTTAATAATAACAAAATAAATTTCATTGTATCTCCCATTTATTTCGATTTTTCATTTAGAAAACCACCACAGTTTCCTTTTAATCTATTGTTAAGTAGGTTCCTACTATATCCCTCAATTTACCATAACAAAAATAGTCTTTATGAGTATATTAGTAAAATCATTATATATTATCTTTTAAAGAGGGTAAACACTGTGTTATTTTTACTCATGTTATCTTCATGTAATTTGATTTTTTGAAAAATAATTATTACTCTTTTAATATGGTATTCATTGTGGTTATGTCATTTATACTTAAATAACACCCTATCATAAAATGTTATCTAAATCGACTTTTGATACCAAAAATAAGTTCATAGCCTTAAAATTTACATAATGTTGAATTTAATTTATAATTCACATGGAGGATCTATTTAGGATTAGATATTTAGAGAATAAGGTTATGACATATACATAACAACTTGAATATTACATTTAGACACTTATAATAAGTATCACTTTTTTATAAAAAAATCTTAACAGAAAATAAACAAGTCTAGTTCTATTTTTAAAACGACACATATTCTCCACGATCACATTAATGACCCTATTACACTTTTTTCCTATGAATAAAATAACAATATATTGGGTTGAGCATAAAAATCTCAGTAATGGATATTCAAAGAAAGAAAACTATTTCTATTTCAAAACAACATTTAGACCATGAATAATTTATCATAAGTAATATATTTTATATTTATGAATTATTAAAAATTATTCAATGAATAAAATATCATTGTGTAATCTATTTTATCTAAAATATTACCATAAAACCCATAGAAAGTACAAGTAAAATATAAATGTTAAACATGGGGAATAACTATAATTAATGGAATAACCATATTATGGATTTCCAAAAATCATTCTTACAAATGAAATAGTTATACATCCAAATTTCGTACCCAATACAAGAGAGGTTACAATTTAATCACTTGTAAATTGTTTATAATATAACCAACTGTAATATGGATTATCACATAACCACCTAAATAATGTCCAACTACCATTATATAATCATCACACATAAACGATTGAAAATAAAAAAAATTCAATCCTAAAAGTTTCTTTTGAAAGCACAAGAATAATTTAAAGATATTTAAATATTAAAACCAATTTCAACAACATTTTAAAAACCATTATATCTTAAAATTATATAAGGTATTTATTTAACATTTAAAAAATCATGGATTGTTATGGGAACGAAATATATATGAATTCTCACAGTGGGAGAATGGTTGGTGTCACTGCGTATGTTAAAAAGAATCATTCACATTGTCATTTAATAGAACTCTATAGAGAAAAATATTCCCATTGAATGAAATTAAATGTAAAAGGATTTTATAATCGATATAAAATCAAGTTGTGTATAAATCCAAATATTCCTCAAATAATGGATATTTAAACAATATCCCTTACATGTGTCTGACTTGACTCATTTGTTCTTTAATTTCTTAAATATTTATTCTATGTAAATTTATATTTTATTCAAAAACTATTTCAAATTTATAAATTTTTCTATATCACTAACTACCTTTGTATATAAATTTGTTAATTATTTTAGATCATACCTGATATTTTGTCGATGTTCGTTAATTGAGTCAAAAATGAACTTCTTGTAATTATATGTTGTCCATGTTTTCAAAAGTACATTAGCTAAAAAATTATATTCATGTTTTAGATATAATATATGTCATATATATCCATTATATATGTATTTATAAGAGTCTGTAACATTTGGATATAAAAATGACATGCACCATTCATGGAGATGGTAAGCCTTACGTATGAATGAACACTACTTTCATTTACTTTTAATATTTAATGGAATGAAAACTAAATGATACGTAACTATATTATAATTATATTATAAAATATATTTTAAATAAATTAAATATTATCATTTATTTATTCTTTTTTTAATTCCACGTATAACATTAATGGTTCGTATCACATTGAGGGGGCGGTAGTCCCCACTTCCTTGAATGAAATTATCGTACTTATCCAACATGAATAACATAAAATTATGTTCTAAATGGGAATTAATGAATCATAGATATAATCTAAATATCATATATATCATATATAATTATATTTCCATCATAATGAACACCATTATAGGTGGTAGGGGAATATTGAACCATCATCATTTAATGAGGCAGTAGTTCACTTTTCGGAGAAATAATATGTTTTATTCAAATTAGACGTAGGAGTGGGTAAGTATAGTTAGAATACATAACCACAACCTATTATATTTAGGACATTGGTGTTTCTATTTATACAATGAATAAAAGATCATCTAGAATATAGAAAATAAAATAAAGGAATTGAACCATAGTGAAGACATTACCTTCAATCAGGTAACTTTTTTTTTGATTTGAGCCAATGAGCTTTCTGGAATTGCCTTATTCCTAGGGGAATTAATTAAGAAGAATAGTGGAATGTTGGGATATTAATTTTTTAGAGGATTGGTGATCTAAGGTGGATTGAGAGGTTTGATGAACGGTTAGAGGAGATTTCCACTTATAAGAGGGATGATGTGCACTTTAGTAATGTTTGAAAATATTAATTTATTATTAATTGTTTTTAGAATTACAATAACAAAAATATGTTATATTTTAATGATACGATGATGATGGGTTGAAATTTAATTATCCAATAGGGTTTAGATATGTTTTTGTATCAATATAATCTTTATCGTTTAGCTTAAACCCTTAGTAATCATATTATCATTTACCATGTGTTCATGAGTATTCATAATATATAGTTATTATAGTTACTATAAAATTCCTAGGGACCCAAACATGGATCATTAATGTCATTTTTAACATCATATATTTCCTTTGTCCAAATCATTTTTTTGATGGACTATTATATCATTTGATAAAATATTAATTGATTTAAAAACTAATTTATGTCTATTAATATACTATTCATATCATGAAATTTTAAAAAATCCATAAAAACATGATTCATTCGAAATAAAATCCTTAATTTAAATATAAAAAGCAATAATAATCCATTAAATTCGTTTATGACATAAAAATTTCAGAATAAATATATTTTTATATTTATAATGTAATTTATTTAATTCATTCACTAATAAGGTAATCACTACATCAACATTGTGTCTATCATAAATTTATATATTTATTATCTAAAAAATATAATCAAAATACCAAAATATTGGAAATATTTTTATCTATCTAATGAAAATTTAAAGATGAAAATATTACCTATATTACCATGTATAAAAATAGTTTTAATAAACAATTTATGTTTTGGTTATGTTTTAATTAACATTCATTTCAAAGGAATTAAATGTCATTTTATCATATAAGTGGATTAATGTGGTCCTAAAATCGACATAAGGATTCAAATTGATGGAAATATCACATCCAATAGGTTTACTACATGTGATAGGGTTATTTAATTTTATTATAATATTATAATCTTAACCCTTATTAATAAGATTTTCCCTTTGAACGTTGAAAATAATATATTTACTGAATTTATTTTCACCACATATAAAACCAAAAGGCACCTATTTACAAAATTTGGACCGCATGATTCCAAAATTGGAATCAATTTTTACAGATTCGAAACCAAGATTCTGTATAAATTAATTAAAAATTAATATATGTTGTCATACCAAATGTCGTGTTTTTAAGAAGTAAAACTACAAAAAGATTAGCATGTGTTTATGTCCAATTTCAGCATTAAATTACATCCAAAAACCAAAATGGGAATAAATTATAAAAAAAAATGTAATAAAACATTAAATAAATTTAAATTATATTATATTTGTTTACATGAATAAGTCAAAAAGATATTTTTGATTCAAAATGCAGTATTTTTCATTATTCATTAAAAAATAATCATTATAAGAAAAATACCAAAATATTTTCCAATTTAAATTTTGATGTTATTCATCTAAATTAGATGTTAATATTGTCATATGAAAAATATACAAGTGTAAAAAACTATATTTAAAAAGGGTTCTCCATTAAAAGGTGGTAATTCAACCTTTTAATGAATATTAGAGTATTAAATGCTTAAAACAAGATTTATTATTATTTTAATCCACTAATATGTATTGGATAAATATAAAAAAAATTAATAAACATGTTTAATCATAATTTATATTGTAATTTTAATCCCCAATAATACTATTTCTATGCGTTAAATACCATTTTAAATAATAATAAAATTAATTTTTTATTCAGTATAACTTAAATTTGTGTGCAACATATGATTTCAATAAAACATTTTGTTTCTTTTTGACTGTTATATAGATAATTTTTTCAAATCTACCATTAAATTAATATATTAATCATAAATATTAATTTATTTATAAAATTATTATTTTATAAATACCTAGGTCATTTTTGTAAATGGGTATCGAGAAACCTCTTAGAGAATTTCGACATGGTAATAGATTAATATAGGAGACATTAATGAGGGAGAAATGGGTATCTAATAATTCAAAATCAACGACTGAAGTGTAGGGGAGGTGAGAAATTATATGCCAATATTTTTAATTGAAAATAATATTGAAAAAATATAAGTAAAATTAGATATAAATAAGGAGGAACAGTGGGGATCCCATAACTGGAGGGGTGATCCTAACTTCATGGGAGAGGCTAAAGAGGGGATTTTTAGGATCTTAGGGAACCTTTGGATGATTTTATATAGAGGATATTAGATTAAGACAAGGATCTAGGGGGTTATAATGAAGATATTGATAGGTTGGTATAAATTATGATATTCTACTCTATACCAAAATTAGGATCACAATAGTGCTAAATATTCAGAATAAAAAATAGGGGGAGGGGTGAATTTATACATTACAAAAATTTAACGAGATTTTGGATAAAAATATTCATAAAACCACTAATAATTAATCACCTTCTTAGAGAAATATAATGTTCTTATCTCAAATTATTAAGAAACTTTTCATAGAACGAGATTCTAACATAAGGAAAATAGAATCTCTTACAATCAGATATACAATTTAGAATGTTTATAAAAATTGAGAACTTTCCAACATTCAAAATGCACCAGAAATTAACAATATTATTTTGAACCAAAGCGGCTGGTATCCACAACCTTGGATAAAGGTCCTTTTTTTATACTTACAATAAATTATGTATTACCCAATCCTAGGAAAGACCTCAATACTATGATCGGTATTTGTCATGCTATCACTACAAGCCCTCTATTTGTAATTAAATATGAACTTATGACTTCACAAACCGATGTCTCTGATTTTAAGGAAATCTAACCTCATTACGATGTAATTTTATAGGTAGAAATGTTTTAACAACCCATTCAAACTTTCTGCATGAATCTTGAGAGTTTATAAGAACCTCTCTATCTAGAGAAATTAACTTTTAGAGAGATGAACTAAAAAATTCAAATATGTGAACTTGTGTACTTGTTAACTTGTTAACTTGTTTGGATCTTATCATCTGAGGTCCTATTTATTGAATTCAAAATATTCTGGTCAGTTCTACTCCAACAGTCATACTTCCTTAAATCTCAGAGGGTCATAGACATGTGGAAAACATATAATAGTGTGTTTATAACAGAATAAATGGCATCATTTTAGAAAACTAATCCTGAATAAAAAGTTATTACACTTTAAGTGTAAGGAACGTGGAATCCGATAAAATTGAAATCATATGAAAGAAATTATATGGTTCAGAATCTTTAGGAAATAAATCATTGAATAATAAATTACAAAATTATAAATTTCAGAATGAATTTTCATAAAATCGGTACAAGTAATGTATAATAAAATAGATTATGAGAAATCTGTTTTAAAAATTCCACTCTGAGTATTATTATTTACGGAAAGACATAATATATTCGATATGAAATTTTTAATGACAATGTATATGGAAATTCTTAGTACCAGTTTCTTATTCTCCATTATCGGTATCAAACGAAACTGTTTAACTGTCTATAACATAAACAGTATTAAATATTCTTTATAAATGAGGAATAGAAATTTCTGGTATAGAAATTAAGACATTGAAAACATTTTCATTTAATAATTTATTATAATAATGTTTTTAGTATAGAAAATCTCATAATAAGGAATTCAGTAAAAAATATTATTTGATTTTTAGTATGATAATATATGTAAGAAAAATTTATTATAAGAATTATGAAAACTATATTTTCGGTATGATAAAAAAAAGTAAAGGGAAAATTGAAATATGATTTTCAGTAATACATCTAAAAATTATTAGGATTTTGGTATTGGGATTTCCTGTATCAGTATGTAAAATCTATCTTAGGGAACATCTGTACCTATAACCAAGAATTCAAATATTATGAATACAGGAAACCAAAATAATGTAAATCTACATACAAAGAAAATATGATACTGAATTTTATTCTAGATGTAAATTGGTATCAGAGTGGAAACAATGAATGTAAAATGGTGTCTTAAGGAATTCAGGTATGGTAAAACCATGGACCATATTTGTGGAACCTCAATAAATTTTCTGGTATGGAAAAAAATTGCTAAAAACCTTAATAAAAATATATTTATCTCAGAAGTCTAGGGAAATTTAGGTTATAAGAAAATTTATGTATGTATAAGGAAATATATTAATGTGTAAGGAAATATTTTTATAAAGAAGGTGTTTGTGATTTTCAAAATAAAAGCTTAAGGAAGAGAGAAGAATTTTAGACCTAAGAATATCTCTCTTTTTGGAAAGCACAAAAAAAATCATTTGACAAAGGATATAAATCAATGATCAGATTTAGTAATACATAGCTCTCCCATAAGTGTATGACTTAGGGTAAATTATTCTTCCATTATGTAGAAGTTATTTGAGTACGGAAATATTCCCCTCCGATATATTCATCTATTTAGAGAGACTACACCTTAGATTTTGAGTTTATCATTATAAACGAAAGATAAAGAGATTATTTGTCCTTAGTTATTACCCAAAGTAAGTTTTTTGTTAATAAATTTTCCTTAATTTTCACATAAAAAATTCGGCATGAGAAAAAAAATGTATCAAACCTCTTTCTTCTTCTTTGAAAGAAGACATTTCACCAAGGGCATAATCTTTTTCACCTATTTTTGATCTTCTTGAATATTCTTTATCTAGGAAACTTTCTCAATTACCTTCTTCTCCAAATCTAGGATCCAGAATTCTTGGGACAAATTCTTATCTTCAAGGGCATTTTTAATTCCTCTTGTGAATATGATTTCTTCACCAGACCAGCAGATAATCCTACCTGATAATTAATAAATTCATCTATGGTATTCATTTTATCATGAATATTTTTTCCTTCATTTTGCGTCATAACTAACTCACATGATGTTTTTTCAAAGATAGAGGTCCGGACATTGTTCAACTAATTTTCTAAATCATTAAAATATCCATTTTTCGATTCCATGAAGTATATGAATTGAAGAGATTTAACTGATAAGGATCTAGTCCAGATCATAACCTTCTAACATTATTATTTTTGAACTTATAATCAATGAGATGATTATTATGATCAGATTCATATTTCAGTATCATTTCCATCCGCATTGATGTTGAATCCGTCTATTGATTTGAGTTTTTCCTACATAATTTGGCACGATGAATCTATGTTAGTAAGTAGTGAAATGGTAATTACATATTTCCTTAGTGAATTTTTTACAAAATTCATAACCCAAACATGATGAGGAATTAGTGTCATATTCTTCTTTATTGACATACGAAACATTGGATTTAGGATTATCATGATTTTTTGGAGAGTCGGCATCAAAACTGGCAACCATAATGGCCTTACCTTCAGTAACATTCGGCACTGCAGAGGGTTTGGAACCCCTGATGGACATCCTCATTATCTATAGTCTTATCATTTCTGGATCCACCTTGATTCTCTTCTTTTACTTTCTTTTATTCAATTCAAGTATCAAAATTTTTGGATTTGTGGATTTCATCATCATATCATGTTACATCTATCTCTTGTTTTATATTTTCTACTTCTTCAACGTCGGTCTCAAAGTCTTCTTCTTTCTTATTCCTCAGTATAAACTCTCAGGGTTTCTAAATAATCATCAACTTCTCTAATCACATAATTTTCATCATCTTTAATGATCTCATCCTCTTTCTATACATCTACTTGTATTTCGAAAATATGTTTTGGAATCACTAAAAGTTTCTTCACCTCTTAGGTTTCAGAGTGACATCTGATACTAGTAGCTTCTCAGAGTGCTTTTAAACTTCATTTATTAAGGATTGTATATTCTTTATCTTAGTTCACTTTCTTTTCTACTTCTTCTCATTAGTATCTTTCTCAAACATATCAGTAGTTTGAATTTTCAAATCCTTTTCCACTGCTAGATTCAACCAAAAGATTGGATCTCATTTCTTCCTCGATTCAGCTAACATTCTCAAGCGAGTTACAATATCATCTGATTATACCATTTGTTTCCTAAGAACTGGTGGAGCTGAAGCCAGATCTACCGAGATAGGATCGATATAGATGACCTCATCCAACTTTTTCTCCTTCTGATAACTTTTTGAAAATTATTGTACTAACTTTTTTATTGCCTCTTTGGTCGATTCCAAAATAGAATCCTTCGATACCTACTTCTGAACATCCAACATCACTACTTCTTCAAAATTTGTAGAGTCCAGATTTTAATTAACATTCATTCTCTTTTTCTTATCTCCACATATCATTGTTATCATACAAGACTTCAAGGTAGACTTGTATTTAATTTTCATTTCGTCTATGACCATAACAACAATACTTGAGATAGTGGCAGGGTACATCATGATTTGGTATTTGATGGTACCTTCTTTCAAAATATTTATCATAAGAAAAATAAACATAACAAATTAACCTTCTTGAGGTTGATGAGAAATTCTAACAAGATAATCTCACTTAATTATAAATGATTTTTAACCCTTTTCATTCGATAAATTACCCTTGCATCGATAATGCAACTAACCTATAGTCCACTGATATGTGTGCAAATTTCAGTGTCTAAACTCTTATCAAGAAAAGACATTCTAAATCACGATTCTTCTCAAAAGAACCTTATTTTACTGGAATTTTGTATGAACCTTTGATAGCCTCTGCTTCATAGGGAATCTTCAGGATTTTGGCCTCATTCTAGTATGAAAAGTGTTAGAATTTTCATAAGAATTAATCATAATATATTCCTTGTATTCCTTCTTAAATAAATTTACAGAGTCATAAAACTATATGTCTACCTCCGGATATATAAGATCTTGAAAAATTTCCTTTTATATACAAATAAATTCCCAATGATTATATTTTATAATTAGAGAGATGAGGGAATCATACCAATTGTAAAAGTATAAACATACAAGTCTCTCCCAAAATATCATCTTGCCTTTATTCTTTTGGACTATCATCTTGACGGAACTCCCTGACATTTGGATGTGTAAGAAATCTCCAACGAAATCTGGAATGATAAACTCTGAAGAATCAGAACATTGACTTGAAGGATTTTGGAACTAGTGGGGTCCTTATGAAGTTGGGTAGAACATATTTATAAAAACTACGACTTTTTAACTTTTTTAAGGAAATCAAATGGGTGAGATTTTTTTAATTTTATTTAATGGTTTAAAATGGTTGAAAAAATATATCCATACCAAAATTTTCAGAAAATAAAATTCAAACTCTATGAATATATGACTTGAATGAAATTTTTTTTAAAAGAAAGAAATATTAACAAATTGAACTTTATGAAAAAAAATAGGGTGTAATAAAATATTACTTTCAGCAATATATAATGAATTTATTTGGATCGAAGAAAAATATTTCATGTGGTTAAAAAAACTGGACACAATAATTTCAACTCTGAGAATTTCAACTCTGGAATTATGGGTTATGAGAATTTTGATACTGTAATTTTTAATATATACCAACAACTTAAAAGAAAAAAATTACTTAATGTAGGTTTTACTTGAGAAAAAATTTTCTTCAAGAAAAATTTTCATAAAATTTCAAAAATAAATTTATTTGGAACTATTAAATTTCAGGTCTATTATGAAAAGATTTACTAGAGAAATATCAAACATATGTAATCCTAGCTTAAAACATATTAATGATTAATATTTCCAATCATTTGTACTCCCCATGAAATTATTAGTAATTTAATTTTAAGATATGGTTATATAAGAAGTACATATGAATTATTATCTTATAGATATCATTCCTATAATCTGTTTAATGTATTCAAATCGATTAGATGGTAATGGTTTGGTAAATATATCAACAAGTTGTTCTTGTGTTCTGATTTGAGAGTGTGATCCCTATGAAAGTGATGCGTAATATATATGTGCTTACCTAGGGAGTGATGTGATGGGTTTTTACATAGGGCTATGGCACTAGTGTTATCACATATGATTTGAGTTTTGGTGAAACACATGCCATAATTTATGAGTGTGTTGCAACCACAACACATGAGTACAACAACATCTAGCTGCTACATATTATACTTCAGCAGTGGATAGTGCTACAATATTTTGATTCATACAACACCATGAAACTAAGTAATCTCCTAGGAAATTCCATTTTATGGATGTACTCTTTCTATCTATTTTACAATAAGAAAAATCATCATCCAGAAATATTTTTAGTTCAAAAGAATTTCTAGAGAAATAAAATAGTCCTAAACCCATGGTTCCTTTTATGTAATTGATAATTCTTTTCACATCAATAAGATGGGATTCCTTAGGATCTCCTTGTTATCTTGCACATATGAAAATAAAAGACATTAAGCTGGGTTTTCTTTCTATTAAGTAAAGTAAACCTCATATCATTCCTCTATATGATGTTTGATCCTCAAGATTCTATGCCTCATCAATATCAAGAGTATTGGAAGTTCCGGTAGGATTACTTATACTCATAGTGTTATCATACACAATCTTTTTAAGAATATCATTGACATACATTTGTTGAGATATATATGTTCTTTATAGTTTTGGAGAAATTTTAAAACCAAGAATGAATTTTAATTCACCCATCATACTCATTTCAAACTCAGACATCATATGACCCGAAAAAGAATCTGTTAAGGATTTTTTAGATGATCAGAATATAACGATGTCAACATATATTTGTACAGTTAAAATATCATTCTTATCATTCATTATAAAAAGATTTGGATCCAGGGTTCCCTTAGAATAGATGTTTTGATGTAAAAATATTATAAGTCTATCATACCAAGTTCTAGGTGCTTGATTAAGGCCATATAAATCTTTGGTAAGTTTGTATGCATGATTCATATGTTTTAAATATTCAACACCAGAAGGATGGTCTATATATACTTCTTCTTGTACATATCCATTAATTAAAGAACACTTCAAATCCATTTTAAAATGTTAAAAAATATAAAATGATGCAAATGCTAGAAGAATGTAGATAAATTCAAATCTTTCTACCAGTGCATAGGATTCTTCGTAATATATTCCTTCTTGTTAGTTTTAAACTTTAGACACAAATTGTACATTCATTCTAACTATAATCCTATTTTAACCACATTTATTTCTGATGACCCATTTTACGCCAATAACAGATGTATTTTTAGCTGTCTCAATAATGTTCCAGACCTAATTCCTTATAAACTCATTGAGTTCATCTTTCTTTACTGTTATCAAATATTCATCACTGAAGGCTTCATTATGAGTCACTGACTCGAATTGGGAATGAAAATAAAAATGTTCAATTTTATTCCTTAAGGAACTTCATGTCGTTACAGGTTGATTGACATCACCTTTGATATTATTAGTAGGTTGATTTCTATGTAACAACTGATTTTGGTTTTGCAAAACTTGATCATAAATATAAGGTATAAAATCATCAGGGGATAATGTTTCAGGAAAATTTTCTTGAAAATTTTCCTTAGAAGAATCTTCAACTATAGGTTGTTGATCATTTTTAGAAAATATATAATGAATATTTAAATCAGGATGTATGAAAACAAAAGGATCAGTTTCATCAAATTTAACATATAGTTTTTACTCCACAGTACAGGTGTTTTTATGGAAAACTTTATAAGCCTTATAGTTAGTGGAATAGCCTATGAAAATTAAATCATCAGATTTTGGTGCAAATTTTTGTAAGTTATCCATCATATTAAATATAAAAACATTATAATAAAAAACATTAAAGTAATAAATTTCTGGTTTTCGACCAGTCTAATGGTTAGAAAGAGTTTCATTAAGAAAAGGTCTTATCAAATTTTGATATATAGTATAATAGACAATACTTACAGATTCAGCCCAAAAGTTTTTTTCTATAGAATATTCAATCAACATGGTTGTAGTTATCTTTTTAAGGATTCAATTATTTCAATCAATAACACTATTTTTTAGGAGTTCTAGGAGCTATGAAATTGTGAGTAATACCATTCTTATTAAAAAATGATTCAACATAAAAATTTAAAAACTCAGTAACATGATAACTATGAATATATATCAATGGTATGTTTTTCTTAATTTTTATTTGATTTTGAAATGTTCTAAAATATGTGAAGGCTTCGTATTATCTTGCTCAAAAATATACCCATATAACTCTAGAATAGTCAACAACATGAACATATACATAATATTTTCCAACAATAATTCTATCTTTTGTAGGACCATAAAAATCTATATGCACTAACTATTGGTCAATAAATATTAAAACATCAGCAATAGATTTAATTCTAGATTCATGTTGGGTTCCAAACAGACAAGGGTTACAATCTTCTGAGAATCAAAACATAGAACTGGTATATCCTTAACCAATCTATTCATTTAGATATCACTATTGTTATTATGGTTTTAGTGTTGTAACCTTATATTCCAAAGTCCAAATTGATCTTTATTTACACTTAAGAATAGATGATCTTGACATCATAAGTCTTCTATGTTCAAAGTGTAGTCATTCTCATGCCTATGGGTAGTAATAATATATTCATCCATGGAATTATGAACTGAAATCTTATAATTCATAAAATTCACAAGGTAACATTAATATCATAATTGAATTATGCTTATAAGGTTGTTCTTAAGACCACTAACAAATTAAACATTATAAAGTAAAACATTTCCAAGATGAATGATATTACATCTACTAATAATATTTACTTGATGATTATACCAAAGGTGACTTTTACACTTTCGGTTTTGACAATATTATAGAAATAACATCTGTTACGAGTCATATGACGAGAACATCTAATATCCATATACCACATAATGTTGTTATATTCTTTTTTTCCTACAAAAAAATTAAGATCTTTGGAATCCAAACCTTTTTGGATATGTGGTTAGACAATACGGATTTATGGAACGATATTTTTTTGAAAGACTAAGCCTTGTGAAATCCAAGAGATTTAATTTATATTAAGGAATATGTTTTGCTATAATGTATTCAACTTTGAAATTTTTTATAGAAGGGGTATTTGAATGGAATAAAATATTTATTCATGAAAATAGGTAAGATCAAGAACTTGATCAAGGGGGTTATAGTTAAGATATTGATAGGTTGGTATAATGTATGATATTTTACTCTATACCAATATTAGGATCACAATAGTTCTAAAAATGCACAACAAACAAGAGGGGGGTGAATTTATACATTAAAAAATTTTAAGGAGATTTTCTATAAACAAAATTCACAACACCTCTAAAAAGAAATCACATTTTCAGTGAAATATAAATTTCTTATGTATAATGCTGAAGAAAAATATCTTACAAAGTGATTCTAACACAAGGCATATAGAATCTATTACAATCAGATATAAAATTTATAATGATTATACAAAAAGTGATCTTCCTAACTTTTACAAAGAAGCAGAAATTTACAATCTTATTTTTACACAAAAAGGATTGTATCCAAAAACCTTGAACAAAGGTCCCATGTTTTATACTTACAAGAATGTTTGGCCTACCCAAACCCAGGAAAGCCCTCAATACTAAGATTGGTATCTGTCATGCTATCACTAAAATCCCTCGATTTCTAATGAAATCAGAACTTATGAATTCACAAACCGATGTCACTAATTTTAATGAAATTGAACCTCTTCACGAAGCAATTATATAGGAAACAATGTTTGAAAAATACATTCAAACATTTTGCACCAATCCTTCGAGTTTATAAGAACCTCTCACTCTAGATAAATTCACATTTAGAGAGATGAACTACAAAATGCAATCATGTGAACTTCTGTACTTGTTAACTTGTTAAATTGTTTGGATCTTATCATCTGAGGTCCTATTTATAGCATTCAAAATCTACAGGTTGGTTCTACTCCGACGTCAATATTTCCTTAAATCTCGTAGGGTCATAGACACATGGAAAACAAACAACGGTATGTTTATAACGGAAGAAATGGAATCGTTTTAAAAAAAACTAATCATGAATAAAAAGATCTTACACCTTATGTGTATGGCACTTTGAATATGATAAAATTGAAATGATAAGAAAGAAATTATAAGGATCAAAATCATTAGGAAATAAATCTTTGAATAATAAATTAGGAAATTATAAATTTCGGAATGGATTTTCATAAAATTTTTACAGCTAATATATAAGAAAATATTTTAAGATAACTCTATTTTATAAATTCTGATCCTGGTATCACTATTTATGGAATGATAGAATATATTCGATATCAAATTATTGAAGACAGCATATACAGAAATTCTTTGTACCAGTTTCTTATTCTCCATTATCAGTATCAAAAGAAAAGGTTTCACTACCTTGAACATAAACAATAATTTTTTTTATAAATATAGAATAGAAATTTCAGTTATAGAAATTAATACATTGAAAACATTTTCATTTAAATATTTATTAAAATAATGTTTTCGGTATAGAAAATCTCAGTATAATGAATTCGGAAAAAAATAGTATATGATTTTCAGTATGATAAAATCTGTAATAAATATTTATTATTAGAAGTATGAAAACTATATTTTCAGTATGATAAAAAAACAGTATAAGGAATATTGAGATATTATTTTGGTATGACATCAAAACATTGTAAGGATTTTGGTATTTGGATTTCTGGTATCGGAATGTCAAATCTATTTTAAGGAACATCTATACCTATAACCAATAGTTTAGAGTTTATTAACATATGAAACTGAAATACTGTAAATCTATGTACAAAGAAAATATGATACTGATTTTTATTCTTGATGGAAATCAGTATTGAAGAGGAAAAAAAGAGGAGAAAATGTATTCTTAAGGAATTCAGGTATGGTATAACCATGAACCATATTTGGGAAACTGATAAACTTTTCTGATATGGAAACAAATTTTTAAAAACCATAATAAAAATATATTTATCTCAGATGTCTAGGGAAATTTATTTTATAAGAAAATTTATATATGTATAAGGAATTATATTGATGTGTTAGGAAATATTTTTATGAAGAAGGTGTTTGTGATTTTCAAAATAAAATCTTATGGAAGGGAGAGGTATTATAGACATAAAAATATCTCCCTTTTTGGAACACACAAACAATTTAAATATTTTTGACATAGTATAGAAAAAATTCATAAAGTTATAAATACATATATATTACATAATTGTATGACTTAGGGTAAATAATTCTTCCCTTTTGTAGAAGTTATTTGAGTATGGAAATCTCCCCCTCAGATATACTCATATATTTCGATATACTTCCCCTTATATGTTGAGTTTTTCATTACTGAAGAAAGTTAAATAAATTATTTTTCCCTAGTTATTTCCCAAAGAAAGTTTTCCTTTATAAAATTTTCAATTTTTAAATGCTCCCTCTGATATAATTCTCCCACTTTGTTATTTTAAAAAATTAATAGAGAGTTACCTCTAAGGATATAATGAAATATACATATGATAAAAAATTATAAAATATTTACGAGGAATTTTTCATTATGTTTCACATCAAAATTCAATATGTGAAAAAATGTATCAAACCTCGTTCTTATTCTCTAAAAGAAGACTTTTCACCATGGGATTAAAAATTTTAACCACCTTGTGATCTTCGTGAGGATTATTTATCTAGTGATCTTTCTCAATTACCTTATTCTAAAACTCCAGGATCCATAATTCTTGGGAAAAATTATTATCTTCTAGTGTATTGTCAATTACTCTAGTGTATTGTCAATTACTCTTGTGAATCCGATTTATTCATCAGACCAACAGATGTTCCTTTCTGAATATTGAATACTTCATCTATGGTATTCATTTGATCAAGAATATTTTTTCCTTCATTTTTCCACATAGCTAACTCACTTGAAAATTTATCTGAGAAAGAAGTCTAGGCATTGTTCAGCTCATTTCCTACATAATTAAAATATTCTTTTGTCGATTCCATGAAGTCTGAGAATTGACGATATTTAACAGATAAGGATCTGGTCTGGATCATCACTTTTGACATTATTATTTTTTAGATTTTTAATCAATGAGATTATTATTATGATCAGATTCAACATTCACTACCATGTCAATCCACAAATATATTGAATCTATCTATTGATTTGAGGTTTCCTATATCATCAAGAACCATGAATCTATGTTAGTACGTTCTGGAATAGTAATTAATAATTTCATTATTGAAATTTATAAAAATTCATAACCCATAGATAATGAGGAATCAGTGTAAGATTATTCTTTATTGACATTCGGAACATTGGATTTAGGATTCTCGAGATTTTGAGGAGAGTCGGCATCAGAAGGTGAAACCATAATTGCCTTCCCTTTACTAACATTTGACACTGTAGAGGGTTTTGACCCCCCGATAGACATATTCATTTTCTATAGTCTTATCATCTCTGTATCCTCCCTGAATCTCTTCTTTTACTTTCTATTATTCACTTCTGGTATCATTATTTTTGGATTTTTGGATTTCATCATCATATCTGGTTACATCAATCTCTTCTCATACGGTTTCTACTTCTTCAACACTGGTCTCAAATTCTTCTTCTTCTTATTCCTTGGTAGAAACTCTCCGGGTTTCCACATAATCATTAACTATTCTAACCATATCATTTTATTATTCTTGAATGATCTCATCCTCTTCTTGTTCATCTATTTGCGGTTCCAAAATAGGTTTTGGTATCACTACATGTTTCTTCAACTTCTTAGGTTCTTGAGTGATATCTGATACTAGTAGCTTATTAGAGGACTTTTCAACTTCATTCAGTAAGGATTATATATTCTATGTCTCAGTTCCCTTTTTTTTCTTCCCTTTAGCATCATTTTCAAACATATAATTAGTTTGAATCTTCAAAGCCTCTGCCTCTATTAGATTCACCCCAATGATTGGATCTCCCTTCTCCCTGGATTGAGCCAACATCCTCCATCTAGTTACAATATCATCTAATTATACAATTTCATTGCTAATAACTGGTGGAACTGAATTCAGATATACTGATATAGGATCGACATGAGAGACCTCATCCCGCTCTTTATCCTTCTGAGAACTTTTGGAATGTTCTGGTACTGACTTTCTTTGTCGCATTGGATGATTCGGAAATAGCTTCCTTCGATACCGGCTTCTCAACATCCAGATTCACTACTTTTTCAAACATCATAGAGTCCAGATTGTAATTATAATTCATTATATTTATCATATCTTCACTTAGAATCATAATAATACAAGACATCAAAGTAGACTTGTAATCAATTTTCATTTTGGAAAAAACCATAAGAACTATCCCTGAGATAGTGGCAGGGTACATCAGGATTTGGGATTTGATGGTATCGACATTCATAACATTAATCATAAGAAAAATAAAAATAACAAATTATCCTTTTTGAGGTTGATGAGAATGTTTAACAAGATAATTTCACTCATCTTTAAATAATTTTTTCATCTTTTCTTTTGATAAACTACACCTACATCCATAATTCCACCAACCTCTGGTCTACTGATATGTATGAAAATTTCATAGTCTAAACTCTTATGAAGACGATACTTTCTAAAGCATGACACTTCTCAATATAACCTTCCTTAAACGGATTTTTTATGAACCCATTATAGCTCATATTTCATATGTATTTTCAGGATGTTGGCCTCTTTCTTGTATGAAATAGTGTTAAACGTTTCTTAAGCATTAAACCTAATATACTCTTTATCTTCCTTCTTAAAGAAATTTACAGAGTCATAAAACTATATGACGAGCTCCGGATATACATGATCTTGAATCTTTTCCTTTTAGATAAAAATACATTCCCAATGATTATATTTTATAATACAAGAGATGAGGGAATCATACCGATTGTAAAAGTATAAATATACAAGTCTCTCCCAAAATATCATCTTGCTTTTATTCCCCTAGACTGTCATCTAGTTGGAACACACTAACATTTGGATGTTTAAGAAATCTCTGATGAAATCAAGAATGAAAAACACTAAAGCATCATAAAATTTACTTGAAGGCTTAAGGAACTAGTGGGGTCCTTGTGAATTTGTGTAGAAATTATTTAAAAAAACTATGACATTTCAACATCCATAAGGAAATCAAACGAGTGATATTTTTCCAATATGATTTAACAGTTATGGATGGTTGAAAAAATATATCCCTATATAAATATTCAGAAACTAAAATTCAGACTCTAAGGATATATGAATCCAAATAATTTTTTTAAAAGAAAGAAATAATATCAAATATAAATATATGAAAATAAATATGGTGTTAGAAAATTTTACTTTAAGGAATATATATTGAATTTATCTGTATCAAAAAAAAAATTTCTTGGGGTTAAACAAACTAGACCCCTGAATTTCAACTCCGATAATATAAAATCTAGAAATATTGGTTTTGAAAATTTTGATTCTAAAATAATTAATATATATTCAAAATTTATAAGAAAAAAATTCCTTAATGTTGGTTTAGCATGAGGGTAAATTTTCTTAAATTAAAATTTTATTAAAATTTAAAAACCGATTTTTTTTTGAACTGATAAATTTCAGGTTTTTTTGAAAATAGTTATCAGAAAAATATCAAACATATGAAATCCGAGATTAATACATATGAAATATTAATATTTTCAAACATATGTACTCCCCCTGAATTTAGGAGTAATTTAATTTTGGGAGATGGTTAAATAAGAAGTATATGTGACTGATTATATTATGGATATCATTCCTAGTATCTTTATAATGTATTCGAATCAATTATATGGTAATGGTTTGAAAAATATATCACCAAGTTTTTCTTTTATTCTGATAAATTGAGGAATTATATCTCTTTCGAGATTGTGATCTCTAAGAAAGTGATGCCTAATATTTATGTGCATACATTGGGAGTGATGTGGCCAGTTTTTTCTTAGGGATATGGAATTAGTGTTAACACACAAGATTGGAGTTTTGGTGAAACTCATGCCATAATCTATGAGTGTGTTGCAACTACAACAAATGAGCACAACAACTTACAGCTGCTACATATTCTACTTCAGTAGTGTAAAGTGCTAAAGAATGTTGTTTCATACAACCCCAAGAAACTACATAATATCCTAGGAAATTCCAAGTTATGGATGTACTCTTTCTATCTATTTTACAACAAGAAAAATAATAATTTGGAATGCTTTTTAGTTTAAAAACATTTCAAGAGGAATAAAAAAAATTCATAATCCAAGGTTATTTTTACGTACAAGATAATTATATTCACAGCCCTAAGATGGTATTCCTTAGGATATTCTTGATATCATGCACATAAGAAAAAAGAAGAATGTTTTTTGGGTTCACTTTCTTTAAAGTAAATTAAACATCATATCATTCCTCTATATGATATTTGATCCCCAAGATTACATGCCTCATCAATATCAAGAATATTGGATATTCTGATAGGATTACTTATACTCGTAGTGTTATCATACCCAATCATTTTAAGAATATCATTTATGTACTTATGTTGAGATATATACGTACCATCTAGTTTTTGAGAAAATTTAAAACCAAGAATGAATGTTAAATCACCCATCATACTCATTTCAAACTCAGACTTCATATGATACGAAAAGGAATCTGTTAAGGATTGTAGAGATGATCATAATATAATGATGTCAACATATATTTGTACAATTAAAATAACTTTCTTATATTATGTTATAAAAACCTTTGGATCCGTGGTTCCCTTAGAATAGTTGTTTTGAAGTAAAAATTCAGTAATTCTATCATAGAAAGCTCTAGAGTATTTTTTAAGGCCATACAAATATTTGGTAGGTTTTTATACCTGATTCATATGTATTACGTCTTCAAAAAAATAAGGTTGGTCAAAATATACATCTTCTTGTACATATCCATTAATGAAAGAAATCATTACATCCATTTGATAATGTTTAAAATTATAGAATGCTACAAATACTAGAAGAATTCAGAAAAATTAAATTATTGCTACCGGTGCATAGGTTTCTTCATAATCTATTCATTCATGTTAGTTATAAACTTTAGCAACTAATTGTGCTTTATTTCTATCAATAATACTATTTTCATCACATTTATTTCTGAAGAACTATTTTACAACAATAACAGATGTATCCTTAGGTGTCTCAACAATGTTCCAGACTTGATTCCTGACAAACTCATTGAGTTAATCTTGCATTGCCTTTATCCAATCTTCATCACTAAATGCTTCATTAGGAGCCATTGACTCGAATTGGGAATGAAAAAAATGTTCTATTTCATTCATTCAGGAACTTCAAGTCCTTACAGGTTGATTGACATCTCCTATGATATTATCAGTATGATGATTTCTATGTAACAACTAATTTGGATTTTTTAAATCATGATCATCAACATAAGGTAGAAAAGTGTCAGGGGTAAATGTTTCAGGATTATTTTATTGAACATTTTCCATAGAATAATCTTCAAAAATAGGTTCTTGATCATTTTTAGAAAATAGATTTAGAATATTTAGATCAGGTTGTATGAAAACAAAAAAGATTAGTTTCATAAAATTTAACATATACAGATTCCTCCACAGTAAATGTGTTTCTATTTAAAACACTATAATCCTTAGAGTTAGTGGAATAGCCTAAGAAAATTACATCATCATAATTTGGTGCAAATTTGTGTATGTTATCCTCACTATAAAAGATAAAAAATTTACAACCAAAAACATTGATGTAAAAAACATTTGGTTTTCAACCATTCCAATTCCCAGAAAGAGATTTATTAAGAAAAAGACTTATCAAAACACGATTTATAGTATAACTGACAGTACTTATAGATTCATCCCAAAAGTGTTTTTATATAGATTTTTCACACAACATGGTTGTAGTTATCTTTTGAAGGATTCAATTTTTCCATTCAACAACACCATTTTGTTTATGAGTTCTAGGAGATGAGAAATTGTGATTAATAACTTTCTTACTACAAAAAAATTCTATATAAGAATTTTAACACTCACTACCATGATCACTAATAATATATATCAATGGTAGATTTTTCTTATCTTTTATTTGATCTATAAATATTCTAAAATAAGAACATGATTCATATTTTCATGCTAGAAAATAGACCCAAATATATCATGTTTAGTCATCAATTAGAAAAAATACATAATATTTTCCCAAAATAAGTCAGGTTTGTGTCAGACCAAATAAATCCATATGCACTAATTGTTGGTCAATAGATGTTGAAACATCATTGATAGATTTAATTCTATAATTATGTTGGATTCCACACTGACAAGGGTAACAATCTTTTGAGAATTAAAAGATAGAACTGGTAGATCCTTAACCAATCCTTTCATTGATAGATTACTATTGTTCTTAAGGTTTTACTGTCGTAAACATATATGCCAAATCCATTATTGATATTTAATTACACTTAATCATGGCTGATCTTGACTTATTATGTCATCTACATTCAAAATGTAAATGTTCTCATGCCTATGGGTTGTAAGAATATATTCATACTTGGAATTATGAACTAAACACTTATCATTCCTAAAATTCACAAGGTAACCTTAATAACAGTATTGGATTATTATTATAAGTTTATTCTTAATACCATTAACAAATTAATCATTAGAAAGTAAAACTATACCAAGAAGAATGATATTATATCTACCGATAATATTTCCCTGAGAATTATCTGAAAGGGGACTTTTCACATTTTTTTGACAATATTATAGAAATAACAATTGTAACCAGTCATATGATGGGAACATCTGAAATCCTTATAACAAATATTGTTGGTATATTCTATTTTTCTAGAAAACACAAAAGTACGATATTTGGATTCCAAACATGTTTGGATAAATGGTTAGACAATAAGAATTTATGGACCCACAATGGTTTGAAAAAATAATCCTTCTGGAATCCTAGAGAATGAATTTTGATTAAGGAACATGTTTTCCTTCAAAGTCATCCGCATTGAAATCTTGTACATAAGGGGGCTTCAGATGGAATAAAATAGTTATTTCTGAAAATAGTTTTTCTATTAGTATAACCTACTTCAGAATTATTTCTGTGAGTTCTGATTTGTAAATACATCTTGAAAAAATTTTGTTTATCAGAAGTAAGGTTGGAATGATGTTTCATATGGGAATATATTTCAGATTTTATTCTTATGAAAAAATTTCTCTCCTCAGGAATTATTTCCATAGAGTTTTATTTTTCCTCAAAAACATTTATTTCTGAAATTGATTTCTTATGATCTTTATAAAGTTTTAAATTTTAGATTTTTATTCTTTATGGTCTTTAGAATGTTTTTCTAATAAATCATCCTTAACATCAATATCTCTAGTGAGTTCTGAAATCTCATTGGTAAGAACATCATCTCTAGTACTTTCTTCGTCTATTTTATTAAAAATTATATATTTTTTTGTTTCTAAGAACTTGGAAAATCTATATACTTCTATATATGAAGGTATTTCTTCATTATCTGATGATGATGTATCTTTTTCAGAAGTAATATCTTCAGGACAATAATTCATATCCAAAGACAAATTTATTAAAACCTATTCATAGCATACCATGGTCACAAGCTAACTATTTGGGAATGAAGTAATATAAATAAATCAAATTTTATTCTATGCTGATGATTTATATTCAGAAGATTCACTTTAAAAAGAGTATCCACAACTATCACTCCAAGATTTGTTTTCATTAAGTCTTTACTTGTCCTTAAAATGGTAGAACTTCTCCTTTATTATATCTGATTTTTTTCCTTCTTATCCTTCTTTTTCAAAAGGGTGATATCAGGTCCGATATGACCTATTCTTATGCATTCGTAGCTAGAAACTTCTCTGTCATTCTTTTTTTGTAGTCTCACTTCTTAAACATAATCAGATAGTTATTCTGAGCTATTATCATGCTAATCCTCTGACCAATATAACTAACTCTTTATCATATTTTTCTGTATCACTAAATTTTGACTGAATAGAATCATTCATTGACTTTGATCTAGTAACTCATTCTGGATTTTTGGATTTCATATGGTTAGAAGTTGTTGTGAAAGAAACACTTCCATTTCCATTCTTTTTCTTGATATTATCCGCAACTCTATTCATTCATGTCTTATGCTGATGAAGAGTTCCAAAAATCTCATTTAATGAAATATTGGTAACTCTTTTGTTCACATCAATTGATGTCCACATATACTACAATTCATTAGTCCTTATGTCTATGATCGTTTCAACAATTATTTCATTATCAAAACCTTTTTCTCCCATATATTTTAACCTATTCACAATGGACATGAACCATTTCTGAACGTTTCTTTTTAATTATCTATAGGGAATCAAAAATCCATGATATTTAGCTCTCAACATAGCTCTTCTTATCTCTAAAACATTAGAAGGTCAAATAAATTTTAAATTCTAATTTCATCTAAATACTATTTGCGTTATCACAAGAGGATATTTTACTATAGATTTTCGTATTCATGGAACATAGAAATTTATTTTTGACTTTGAAATTAGCTTGATATTCAACTTTCTCCTGATTAGTAAAAGTTCTCAATTCCTTGTCATGAATTTTATAATCTTCTATCAGCATCAGGTAGTTATCAACTCTAGTATTAATAACGAAAGTCTTCACCCTATCACTACAGTACTCATTATAGTTTCCATCGTAAATAGAAGGTCTGGTAGGATTTTAATTGTCCAAAGATCCAATATACATGGATCCTGACATAGAAATAGAATATACCTTTCTTTGATAAAATGTTTAGTATTAGTGATTGATAATAATATAATGTTCTTAGTGAAAACATTAAGAAAAATTGAAAAGTCTACGAAAAATAATAACTACAATATCACTAAGAAAAATGTGAGACCAGACATTGTGAGTCCAAAATTATGATTTTGGGAAAATGAAGAAGAAGAATATTTCTCATCTAAATGTAATCATGAGATGAATTAAAATTTAGACAACACTATGAAACAAATTAATAAATTTTTTTAGAGAGTCATGTAATCTCCCTCTGATACCAATTGACAAAAGGTATGGAGTATAATATTCAACTCTATAAAAATATTAAGATTGTAATAGTGATTAATATACACATTAATCAAGAGGGGTTAATTGTATACATTAAAAAATTTCATAAGGATACTTTGGATAAAAAATTCCCAACACCTCTATTAAGAAATCACCTTCTTAGAGAAATATAAAGTTTATAATTCAACAGCTCAAGAAAATTTTCATACAATGAGATTCTACCACATGTTTTATAGAATCTATTATAATTATAGATACAAGTTAGAAAGTTTATAAAAAAATGAGACATGCCTAACATTTATAATGAATTGGAAATTAACAATCTTCTTATAACCCAATTAGGAGGGTGTCCAACAACCACGAAAAAATGTCAGTTGTTTTATAATTACATGAATGATTGTCTTACGCAAACCCAGGTAAGCCGTCAATCCTACGATTGGAATCTGTCTTGCTATCCCCACAAGCCCTAGATTTTTATATAATTTGGCACCTCGAACTAGAAAACCTGAAGTCACTAATTTTTAGGAAATCAAACCTCTGCATGAAGCAATTCTGCATGAAGCAATGTTTGAACAAGTCGTTCAAACTTTATGCACGAATCCTAAAAGTTTATAAGAGCCTCTTACTCTAGAGGAATTCAATTGTACATATTTGAACTCTAAAATACAAACATGTGAACTTCTATACTAGTTAACTTGTTATCTTGTTTGGATCGTTCATTTGAGGACCAATTTATAGCTTTGAAAATCTAATGGTCTATTCCACTACAACAGTCATATTTCCTAAAATCTCAGATGGACCTAATCATTTGGAAAACATACAATGGTTTATTTATAATAGAAAAAACAACATCGTTTTATATAACTAATCATGAATATAATGATCTTACAAATTCCATGTAATAAACATGGAATCCGATAAAATTGAAATAATATGAAAGAAATAATATGGTTCAAAATCTTATGGAAATTAATATTTGAATAATAAATTCTGGAATTATAAAGTTCAGAATGTATTTTCATAAATTCGGTATGAATAATGTATAATGAAATATTTAATGAAACCATGGTTTTAATAATTCCGGAACCGGTATCATGATTTATGTCATGACAGAATATATCTTGTATTAGATTATAGAAGATAGTGTAAAAGGAAATTATCAATACTGGTTTCTTATTCTCCAGTATCAGTATTAAAAGATACTATTTCAGTATCACAAACATAAATGATATTAAAAAGTCTTTATAAATACAGAATGGAAATTTCCATTATATAAATATAGACATTGAAAACATCATCATTTAAAGATGAATGAAAATAATGTTTTAGGTATAAAGAATCATGGTATAAAGAATTCATTAAAAAATGGTCTATGATTTTCTGTATGATGAAATCGGTTAGAAAAATTTAGTATATGAAATATGAAAACAATTTTTTTTACGATACAAAAACAGTATAATGAAAATTTTAATATGATTTCTGGTATGGTATAAAAATGGTATAAGGATTTCTGTTTTGGGATTTCTGTTTTTAGTGTGAAAAATCTTTCTTAATGAACTTTAGTACCTATAACCAAGAATTCCGTGTTTTAGAACATTAGGAATCCAAGATACTAGAAATCTATGTATAAACAAAATATGATACCGAATTTCATTCTAGAAGGAAATCAGTATTGCATTGAAAACAATGAATTGAAAACGTTGTCTTAAGGAATTATGGTATGGTATAATCATGAACCATATTTCAGAACCATAAGATCATTTCGATTATAGAAAACAAATTTCTAAAAACCTGAATAAGAATATATTTATCTTAGATGTGTAGGAATATTTTTGTTATAGGTAAATTAATGTAATTATAAGTAAATATATTGAAGTGTAAGGAAATATTTGTATGAAAAAGGTGTTTTTGATTTTCAAAATAAAATCCAAAGGAATGGAGAGGTCTTATAGACCTAACAGATATGTGGGTTCTTAGGTGGGTTTATATAAGAAAATAGAGGGGGATTCCTTAATAATTCACAAACATTAGTTTTTGAATGTATATAGTTAAATATTTAAAACAAAAAACCAACCCATAATTATTAAACATTGTATTATCCAATGTGGAGTGGCAATAATTATTTTATAAGGCCAATGGATGAACATATTCAAATATTAGGCTTTATTTTGTGGCAGTGAGTCACACTCTCAATGAAATCATTTTAAATTGTAAAAAAAATTTATAAATCATGGAGAGTCCACTAAGGAATTTTAAATTTAATCAAACAAATTT
The DNA here is from genome assembly GCA_963277665.1 of Viscum album. Classification (NCBI taxonomy): domain Eukaryota; kingdom Viridiplantae; phylum Streptophyta; class Magnoliopsida; order Santalales; family Viscaceae; genus Viscum; species Viscum album. The sequence goes on from OY728158.1 coordinate 221,735,214, forward strand.
AAAATCAAATTATATTAAATTATAAAAAAATTGTGGCTTTATATCCCTTTTATATTATTTTATTACAATACTATTGGTTCATTATGATGTCATAAATCACAATATATATTTAATCAGAATTTAATTTTTATCAAAAAATTCGATTTTCTCAGAAAATTATGAATAATTCCCCATTAGAAAATCCAGATATCCAGAATCTTAAAATAAATTTTATTTTATCAAAAAAATTTCTAAAAATGTGAATTTTTATTTCTGAAATAAAATCTCACATATATCAAAAATTCAGGGGTTTTAACAAAAACAACATTCAAACCATAATAAAAATTATAATTGTATTCATAAAAATTAGATGATCATTTATATTAAAAATTTATATAGTAATAACATATTATTAAAATATTTTTTAATTAAAATATTCAATAATTCATCCAATAAATATCTTAATTGAATTTAAATATCAACTAAAAATACTATTTTCTCAATGTAACAATAATAAAATGAATTTATATTGTATATTTTATAAACAATAAATCAAATAATCATACTTCTAGGGACTTTTTACATAAATCCCCATAACAATAGCATAATACCTAAGGGTAAGGTGTTAAATAGTGAATGACTATTGGGTTAGATCTGATAGCATCGTTCTAGTGGTAATCTCTATTAACTTCCACTTCTATCAAAGGTTATTTTGTTCAAACTTCACATGTTGATCCTCAACATGGCCATGGCCTTGAACAAAGCCCAGTGACATTGTATCTTTTCTGATCATCGAAAAATGGTCCTCATATTGGAAAATTATACTTGATAAGCCCATCACTTCCTTTTTTAAGTAAATTTTTTTTAATTCCCTATATTTATTATAATCATTTGATCATTAATCAACATCTATATTATCAAGGTTAACATTTCATAATGGTATTTTAAAATCAAAAAACATAAAACCATGATGGGGAATATTATTTATATATATATTTTATATAATAATAAATTTAATTACATTAAGAGGAATTTTCATTAATAAATGTTCAAGGCATTACAATCTATCCCCTTATAAAAATTCTCCTACATAATTTCATTTTTCCACACAAAAACATATGTGGGAATCTATGCTTCATTACATCATCAGATTCCCACTTTTCTTATTCAATGTTGTCGTTTCTCCAAAAAACCTTAACGAGGGGAATTGTTTTAATTTTTAGAACATTATCCTAAAGATATAAGATCAACATTGGCTTCAATTCACATGAGAGGTCATTATCTAATGGTACCATTTCTGTATTGAGGAAATGAGATAGGTATGTTATGTACTTCCACCATAGGGAAATATGGAATACATTATGAATTTGAGATAAGTTCGATGGGAATGATAGTCGATAGGCCACTGTTCCAATGCAACGAAGTATCTTAAATGAGAAGATGTACCATGGACTATGCTTTTCCATCTTTCCAAATCTCATAAATCATTTCCATGGTGGTATCCAGTGGAATGCCATTTCACTAACCTGAAACTCTAAGTCTCATAAAAAATTATCAGCATAGATCTTTTTTTGAATCTGAACATCATTAATGTTATATTGAATGGTCTTAACCTTCTCTACCATTTAATTGACCTATTTTGGACCTGGGAGTTTCCACTCCCCTACATAATCCCATCATAGAGGTGTTATGCATCACTTCTATAATGATGAATCATAAGGATCCATTTGGATGTATTAGTTGAAACAGTTACTGTATGCGAAAACGACCAAAGGAATATGTTTATCCCATCCTCCTTGGTTCTCCGTTGTGAATTATCACTAATTTGCTTCCTGTGATTGGATTGTTTACTCAGAATGGCCATCATTTTTATGATTATAAGTCGTACTAAAGTTCAACTCATTATTCAGGTCATGTTAAAGACTCTTCCAAAACATAACATCGAATAATGTATCACAATAAGATACAATAGAATGTTGTAATCTTGGAAGAATTACCACTTATATAATATATATGCATTTTATTTGATCTAATGAGAAATCCTCTCAAATTTAAATGAAGGGTGGAGTCCTTGTAAGACAATCCATAACAACCCAGATAGCATTGCTTCCTTTAGATGTCTTCAGATATCCGATGACAAAGTCCATAGGGATGTTCTCCCATTTCCATTTTGGTATGGGTAGGGGTTGAATCATCCCCTTGGACTTCTACCTATCTACAATACTATTTCGACATTCCTAACACATTTATGTATATTCACTAGTCTCCTTTTTCATGTTATCCCACTAATAAAGCTTTTAGAGATCTCGATACATAATTTTGTTTCAAAGGTGAATAAAGAAATTAAAACTATGTTCATCATCTAAAATCTCATTCTTCAACTTCAGACATGATGGAAAACATATTATTTTCCCAAATCTCACAATTCCTTCTTCATTAACATTGAAATATAAGGATTTCCCTTTTCCAATAGTTTCCAATATCGTCAGAATTTTTGTATCATCATTTTGAGAATCCATTATACATTCCAAAAATGATGATTAAGAAATCATTGGTGAAAGGATTGATGATTTTCACTTCATTATGATTCCCAGGTCCACCTTCATAAAATCTAAGAATATTATATCCTATTCATTTCTCATAAATGATAGAATCATAGTGTCCTTTATAATTATAGAATCTACCATCTTTTTCTCTTTCCTAGGGTGGTAATGGATTTAGTAGTAATGTCACCAAATTTTTTGATCCGTATATATTAAATAGTTCTTCCCAATGTTGTAATGTCACCGAATTTTCAAAGAGAATATTACTTTTGGCAACTCCAGATCATGGTTTGGATAGTTTTTCACATGAATTTTCAATTTCCATGAATCAAAGGAAATGAAATTTTCATTTTTCATCAACACACATCCTTGGACCTTCTTCAATGAATCAATGAATACCACAAATATTTCTACACTTTTGGGTAGTGTGAGGAAGAGTGTAGCGATAAGCCTCATTTTCAACTCCTTGAATCTATCTTCATATTCATCACTCCATGAAAATGTTAAACCCTTCAACGTTTTGTTGGTAATAAGGTTTTACAATCATGAAAAATTTCTCACAAATAAGAGATAATATCCAGATAACTCGTAGAAGCTATGGATAACTATGTCCAATTATGACCTCGTCTATCCCTCAATTAAAACTGTGTTAGAGGGATCCATATATATCCTATTTCATGGGATGATATGACTAAATAATGATACCTCTTTCAACCAAAACTCAAACTTGTTGAACATTTCATTGTGCATCTCCATTCACATGGTCTCTAGTAAAGTTCATAGATGTTTCTCATTCAACTCTTTAATTGATGAGTATATTGAAATATCGCCCATAAAAAAACCGAAATGTTTTCAAGGTAATATCTAAAGACTCTATTCACCATGTCGATAATGATTTATGGAGAATTAGTGAGTATGAGACGAATTACTATGAAATCATAGTTCCCATATTTTGTACGAAAATCAATCATGGTGATATAATTCATTTTCACCATTTAATGATATTATCCCAACAATAGATCCATGATATTTCTTCATTAAATTCAAAGGATCATTGAAATATACATCTTCTTGATGGAGAGGATTAGTGCACCACATGATGTAGCAGCTGGGGGTATAAAACCATTATCAAGATTCTCTTGTAGTTGATTCTTTAGATCCATATGCTCCAAAACCAAAAATATATATAGAGTCATGGATATTGTCGAAGCCCCAGGTATATGAATAATACATAATTCAAAATATCTTCAATGAGGAAGACCATGATATTTCCAGAAACACTTCAACGAATTTCATCACTATAGGATTTTCCTCTATGATGGTTTCATCCTTAGAATCAATCATCTAACCATGATTTTTTTTCTCATAGTGAATTAATATACATTATTGAGGTTATGTTGGTAATTAGTATTCATCCCCCTCATTGAATGTGTATTTAATGTGGGGAGGGAGGATTCACTATATAGAGAGTGATTTCCCTCTCATGACAATTTATATTGGCTTTATATATGGAATTAAAAAAATTCCATGAATTGGATCAAATTCAACCAAAGGGCATATGACGTTGTTCATCGGGAAGGTAAATCCACTAATATTGCATTGGAAGTAGTTATATTCGTGGAATGTAATGATTCCATTTTTTTCCTCTCAAACATCATTACATCAATGATTTATGGTGGTGTTGGGATTATTCTACTAAACATTTTGTATATGAAAGTATTCATTGTACCATAATAAAAAATATAATTAACTATTATTGAATGAATAACTATTGTACCTATCCCACAATTTTTTAAGAGTTATCTTTGCTGTTAGTGATGGAAAAATATCTCCCTTTATTCCTTAGAGGTTGTTGGTTGCCTCCTAAAAACCCATGTCACAGGGAACTAGTATGAAAATTTATATTATCATTATAGTTGATGTAATGAACAATGAGTTGATGGATGTATGTTCCGTTCCTCTACTCTATAATAGCCGAATGATTTTTAGGTCAGTATTTAATGTCTAGATTCCCATCTATTTCACAACTAATTGTTTTCCTCTCCCCCTTTAATTATTTCTATGGTGCTTCTTTTTGCACCTTCTACATGTGGGATTTTAAAATTTCATAGTACCATCAGATTTATCAATCAGACCTCCATAATTAATGTCTACATTCAACATATTATCCCTATGATACCCCTAATATTCACTAATATACATTTTTACATTGAGGTAAAATCATACAATTTCTTCAGAGATATCGATGTCATTGATTTCTAGGGATTTCAGTATACTAGGTTTTTTCCCACCAATGAAGTGATCAATCATGATTTCCGGGATACCAACAATGCCAAAGGAATATTTTTCAACCCTTGTGATATTTTCATGGTATTCTTTGATGAATTCTTCGTGTTATTTCATGGGGGATATAAATTCTCTTTCCATTATAAGTCGATGGGAGCACCAGAAATATTTATCGAATTTTTTTCTAGATATCCTTCCATTCCAACCACTTGATCTCCTAATCAAACATCGTATTTTTCATCAATGTATGCCATTTATCATTTTCACCCTCTATATGATAACTAGATAGATAAACATTCTCTTTTTGGGAGAATTAAAATATGGTTATTATCATTTCAATAGAGCTCATCTATTGTTTGAATGTTGAGGGATTAAATGTTTCATAAAAAATAGGAAGACTTTTCCTCATTAATCTCTTGATTGTGATTTGTTCTTTATTTGGGGGTGGGTATAGAAAGCCAACCATTTCATAAATTACTATTACATCACTTTAATAATAAACAACATAATAGTATTACACATATTGGATCCATAGTTTTAGTGTATTTGGAAAACAAGGTCCCTACATAACAATTACACTATCAAGCATAAACATTTATTTAACACCATCCCTAGATTCTTATTTGTATTTGACCTCCAATTTGTACATGTAGCCACCAGAGGATATACTTCCAATGGGTTGAGATAAAAGTCCTGTAAAATGATATAGAAGAAAAAAATTTCATGGGTTGATCATAATCATAATATAAGAAAAATATCATGAACATGAATGGGCAATTTAATAAGAGACCTAAAATGTGGCAACGCTTAAAAAAATTAAACATCATGTCTTGGTGGTTTACTACCACATAGACTTGTGAAAAAATCTAGAATCTTGTCCACAAAAAATTACACCTTAAGTCCTGAGATCCATCACTTTACCCTATGCATTAGAGAACTATATAATTCCAGAAACACCTGTGACAATGAAACATTCTGATGACACTATATAATTTTTGGCACACCCGTAATGTCATTTCATTTTAATTTACCATACATGACACAACAAATATATTTAAAAAATGAACATAACATAACCATTAAATTAAATGGGATTCATCTCTTAATAAAACATTCATAAACATTGGGTTTCCAAAAGAAATATATAATATCATACATGTTACAAAAACATTCAACAATTAATGAGAATTAAAAGGTGTGTTATTAATAGAAGATTTCTTTTGGATAATACAATTTTTAATCTAAAAACTTGTGAAAAAAAGTTATATCCTATAAATTTAATGAAAATTATGAACAAATAGTTTTTATGGTTTTATCATATCAAAAATAGGAGTGAAATAGGGAGAACCAAAAGGATTAATGTTTGGTTCGAGAATTTCCCCTTACCTTATATTTGATTTCATTATTTCATTTAATTCCATACATAACTGTATTAGATTCATTAATTAACAATTGAGTGACCTTTTTTACATGAATATGTATCATTATAGTTTCATTATGTTATTTTATGTTCCTTTTTATGAGTTATAATGTTTAAAAACATTGTTCGGGAATGTTGGTTTTTATGGTTTTTCTTGAGCAGCTCACTTGTATAAATAAATTAAAGATTATGTAGAATATATTTAAACATAAAAAACTGATAATACATGTTATTAATTATGTTCGAGGAGTTTAAATGATCTTATAATTAATTATGTTATAAACCATGTGGTTTAATCATTAGAAAAGATTTTAATGATGATCGTTTGGGTTAATTTGGGAGGTTTTTCAACCACAATTTTTTTTATTTAATCATTTATGAAAACAAACACAAGATAGTTACATAACATAAAATAGGACATATTAAATATAAAACATTATGTGTTAACAATAAAAATGGTTTAATCGCCAGATATAAAAGTTGAAATGGAGAAAAACATGTCATTCTTGAAGGTGATAGATTAACACCTTACGAACAGATAATTTTTTTATAAAATAAAATTAAGAGTAGAAAGGGGTTGGATGGTATAATATTGCATTAGTTACATAAAATTAAATTTTATGTATGATACTGTAGTTATCATACCATGTAGATGAAGATATATGGGGAGAGAATAAGTGAAGAACATCAAATTGAATAGAAATTGAAGGAAAGAGGAACACAAATTACATTTTGAATAATCTTCCTGTATCCTCTTTAAAGGACATAGGATTTTTATTTTTATGAGACAAGAATATATTGGATGTGGGGGAAGGGCTGTGGATGTAGTTTGGGAAATTTTTATATAACGTTTGTAGCTTGAGAGGTGTGATAAATGAGGGAGTGAAAGTGGGTATTTATAGTGGAGTGGGGATAAGGTTTCTCAATATAAAATTCATTAATTTATTTTCTCACCACCAGAAAAGGAATATTTAGTCATCCATGACCATGAATAGAAATTTTATCATGTGAAACTGATCATATTAGGCTTGCATCAGCAGAACATCAAGCATTAATCCATAATTAGCTTATTTAGCTTATTTCATGAATTTTTGAATTACAATATTCATAACAAATTCTAGTATTTTGAAAAATCCCAAAAAATCACCCATAACATTTTTTATGGGTAGAATTCAAAAATGATGTCCATTTTCTCAAAAATAATTTTCAAAATATTAATATTTTAATATATAATTATAATCAAAACTTATTATCAAAAACTAGTTTTAAAACATTCTTTTCTATCTTCTAAAATATGGGTATACCATATATTCAACATGAATATTATATATATATTATCATTGGTACTTTTTCTATTAATTCGGGTATATTAATATTCATTAGGGTGTGTATCTATTCATAAGGGTATGTTATTATTCAACAAAAATTATGTTTATCATATTGGACTCCAAATAAATTACTCATTGCAACCGTGTATGTATGATATTCGAAATTTCAAACACAGAAGTGATGAAAATATGTTGAGTGGAAACATATCACTTAGTGGATCATTATGTTATGTTTTCATGTGATTTTATGACATATTTATTAAAGTAGAATTTCCGTTGTATAACATTGGGTTGTTACATTCTTCCCCCATTAAGAAATTACACCCTCAAAATTTCACTTCACAAAAAATGGTAAGGGTACTTATCCTTCATTGCCTCTTATTATTCCCAATTAACATCTTCAAAATTATGGTTCCTTGGAAAATCATAAAAAATATGGGTTGTCTTGTTGCGTAGAACCTTAGGTCTCTGTTCCTGAATCTCAAATTGATGGTTCTCATACACTACTACAAACACAGCCTTTATCAGTGCTTAACATGGCCTTTATCAGCGCCAGAAAAGCACTGATAAAGCCAGCGTAGATAAAGGGGGGGGGGGGGTCCCCTTTATCAGCGCTCCGAAAAGCACTGATATAGGACCCCTTTATCAGCGCTAAAAAAAGGGCTGATAAACGGGCTCTTTTATCAGCACTCTAAAAAAAGCGCTGATAAAAGTACCCCTTTATCAGCGCTTTTTTTAGCGCTGGTAAAGGGGTACTATATCAGCCCTTCCTTTATCAGCGCTTTTGTTTTAGTGCTGATAAAGGACCCTTTTATCATCGCATTTAAAAAAGTGCTGATAAAAGTTAAAAAAACAAAATTTAAAAAAATTTAAAAAAAATTAAAAAAAAAATACGGCAATTCGGGGGGGGGGGGAATTAATAGTGCTTGAACCCCCCCCCCCCTTTACAGTGCTTTTCTTCCCCTATACAAAACCCCACGCACCCCATGCACCCCCCTCCACCCTTTAACAACACTTGCTCCAATGTTCCCCATGCGCGCGCACCCCTCCCTCCACCAGGATTTGAACTCGAGTCCTCCCCCCTGTGCGCCTAAACCCTTACCACTACTCTATTTTGATTTGCTTTCCAATTCATGATATATATATATATAGTTATATTTATTCGTATAGTAATATATATTTATATTAATATATATATATAGTTATATTAACATATAAATAGTTATATTAACATATATATAGTTATATTAACATATATATAGTTATATTAACTTATATATAGGTATATGAATATATATATAGTTATATGAATATATATATTTATATAGTTATATTAATATATATATAGTGATATTAATATATATATTTATGGTGATATTAATATATATATTTATAGTAATACTAATATATATATATATATGTAGTTATATTAATATATATATAGTTATTACATTAATATATATATAGTTAGATTAATATATATATATAGTTAGATTAATATATATATAGTTAGATTAATATATAGGTATATAAATATTCATATATTGGGATTTTAAATAAAATAGATATTAGTTATTATTTAGATAAATCTAATATATTTTATATGTAAATATGTTTATTTATTTATTTAAAAAATTTAATTTTTAGGTGCGAATATATAAAAAATACGTACATATAGTTATATATTTGATTATAAATAGCAGTTAATTATAAAAAAGGATGAAATTACAAAGACATAATATCAATATGAATGTAATACCTTGGAATAAATTCAGTCCCCGCCATGAAAAGCCAATAATACCCCCTTAAACGAGTTTGAAAATCCACAAAATGTTAAAAAATCTGGTTTCCCAGAAAAAAAAACTCAGTTTTGGAGGCATTCCAGGCCTCTTTTCCCTTAGAAAAACGCTTGACCTCGGTTTTCCCCGGTCACAGCGACATAGATCTCGTCGCAGGCTTCGATTTGATATGTGGTAGAGCTCAAACGGACTCCCAGATCAAAAGTTTTGGCCGTTTGAAGTTTGAGTTGCGTTTTCAACATATTTTGGATCTTTTTTTAATTTTTTTTAATTTTTCTAGTCCTCAAATTATTATTAAATGACTATTACGCCATAATGATTTTCAAAATATTAATTAAATATATTTTTCTAATTTTTTAAGAAGTCATTTTCACTAAATATCTTATATATTAATTATAATAAGTGTAAATGTACATTTATACTTATCTAAAATATATTTAAAAATTATATATTATATTTATATAACAATATAACTATATTTATATATTAATATATTAATATATTTTACATTTTTTTTGAAGCCGACCCTTTATCAGTGCTAAATTTAGCGCTGATAAAGGCCCCCCATTTATCAGCGCTACTAAACAAACGCTGATAAAGGGGGGCCCTTTATCAGCGCTAACAAAAGTGATGATAAAGGGTGGCCTTTTATCAGCGCTAACCAAATCGCTGATAACGGGGGGTCCCTTTATCAGCGCATTTTTGAGCGCTGATAAAGGGACCCCCCCTTATCAGCGCTTTTTCGATAGCGCTGATAAAGGGGGGCGCTACAAAAAACTGTTTTTGTGGTAGTGATAGGAGAGATCATTTTCCATCTATATAACATCTTAGTTCAGTACATGTGAGGGATCATATATGTAAATCCTCAAGAGTGATATATAAAACACATCATGAATGTGAGACTTATTCTGTGGATGTTAATGTCTATATGCTAGTGATCATATGTGATCAAGGATCTCAAAGGGTCCAATGTACCTTGGGCTTAGCATCACTTACATTACAAACCACATGACTCTTCCATGGTGATATTATATGATAGGTATTATCCCCAATGTCGAACTCCATGTCCCTTAAATGGATTTCAGTATTCCTCTTTTTTTGACATTGATCAGCTATGATGTGTTTCTGGATGTCTTTAACCTTCTCTCTCATCTATTACACATCATCGGGTCCAAGTAGCTTTCTTCCTCAAACTTCATTGCTACAGGTTAGTGTTCTATGTTTCATTCCATTCAGATATTTGTATGGAGTCATCTGAATACTTGAGTTGAAACTATTGTTTTTTGAGAACACAACCTATGGGAGATGTTGATCCCATCCACCTTTGAATTCTAGAGGGCAGTCTCTTAGCATAATTTCAGGCGTCTAAATAGTCCTTTCATATTTTCCATCAATTTGGGGTTGATATGATGTGCAGAAATTTAATTCAATACTAAAAATATGTTGAATGCTCTTCCAGAATATAGATGTGATCCATCGATCACGATCATAGACAATTGAGTGTGGAATACCATGAAATCTTAGCACTTCAACCACATATAATCTTGTTTGTTTTTCAGGCGATAGATCTTCCCAAATATCCTTAAAATGGGTAGTCTTGATGTGTAGTTCAATCACAACACATATTGCATTATTTATCTTCAAAATATTCAAGAGACTAGTGAGAAAGTCCATTGTTACATTCTCCCAGTTACACATGGGTATAAGAAATGGTTTTATCTTCCAATTGGTCTTTTTTTCACTCTTCATTAACTTGTTGACATACCAAGCACCTTGAGATATATTCCTCAATCTCCTTTTTCATATTATCCCAACAGAAGTGTTCTCGAATATCACAAAACATCATGGTACTCCCTGGATGGATAGATAATGTTGTGAAATATGCATTTTCCAATAGATCCTTCGTTATCCAAGGTGAGGAAGGCAGACAATGCCGCATTTCAAACCAAATCACACTATCATCATTCATATTGAACTCTTGGAGCTTCTGTTCCTTTATTGTATTCACCCTCTTTTGTATCTCCACATCATCTCATTGTGCTTCCTTAATATTATCATGTATGGACAGTTGCGCAATCAATTGGGCTAGGTAGGATGTATCTCATATCCTTATGATTTCAAAATCCATCCTTTTTATATCCAAGAAGGTGGGGTCTTTATCAATCTGTAACATGGATAGAGTAGTAGGTTATTTTCTTTATAGAGCATCCGCTACATTGTTCGCCTTTCTATGATAGTAGTGAATAGAGAAATCATATTCCATGATTATCTCTGACCATCTCCTTCGATGAATATTGAGCTCCTTTTGTGTGAAATAATACATTTTGTTATTATGTTCGTTGTATTTGTCACTCATCATTCCATAATGGTGGTGCTACTAGATTTTCAAGGAAAAAATGACGGCTTCCACCTCTAGATCTTGCGTTGAGTAGTTCTTCTCATGGAAAATCAACTAATATGAGTATTAGGCTGTCTCATTATCATTTTACTTGAGTTCACAACCCAATTCTTTCCTTGAAGCATCACTTATATCACAAAAAATTACCCACTTTTTGGTAGTGTGAGAATAGGAGCTGTGTTTAGCCTTCTCATTAGCTCATTAAAGCTATCCTTGCATTCTACAATCGAGACATACTTTACCCTTTTACATTTTAGCGTTGATAGAGGACCTAATAATCATGAGAAAATTCTAACAAATAAATTTTAGTAAACATCAAATCCATGTGAACTACTAATTTTTGGGACACTTGAGGGCCTGGTACATTCCTCAAACACCTTTTTTTGAAGGGTCCCCTAAAACTCCCTCACATTTGAAAACATTTAATAGGAATGTGAAATTATTCATCCAAAATTCACAGTTTATGCACTTGGAGTACAACTTCATGGTAATGAATTCCTCCGAAACAAGTATACTATGTTCTTCATGTTCATCCTTTCTCTTAGAATAGATGATAATATCATCAATAAATACTACAAAAAATTGGACTTGGTAATTTCTAAAGACTATAAAACAAATCCATGTCGATTTCTGGGACATTAGAATCTCTGAAGGGCATCACTAGAAACACATAGTGCCAATATCTTTTATGGAAGGTAGTCTTCTAAATATCAATCCTTTTCACCATTAGCTGATGATATCTAGTATAAAGATCCACCTTTGAGAAGTATTGATGTCCACTTAACTGACAGAACTAATAATCATTCCTTGTAAGAGGGTACATTTTCCTTATGGTGATCTTGTTGTGTTCCCAATAATCGATACACAACCACATTGTTCCATCATTCTTATTCACAAAGATCATTAGAACTCCACAATGTGATGCACTAGGGAATATAAACCCTTTGCCCAGATGCTCGTGCAGCTACTTCATTGACTCCTCCAGTTTGATAAGAACCATCCTACATTGACACTTTGAGAAAGGAGTAGCTCAAAGTTTGAGTTTTATTGAGAATGGTACCTCGGGATATGGTGGATGTCTGTGTAAATCGTTGGGATATACATCACAGTATACCATCAATATTGTCATTTCTACATTTTTGGCACTTTCCTTTGACCCAAACACTTCGGAAAAGAATGTTTTTTCATAGGGAATAAACACCCATAAAGGTGAATGATTTTTCAATGGGGATTCATGATCTTCCTTGAAATTGTAGGTGATCATGGGATGGTTCGGAATAAGAAAAGACATTTCCTTTTCATGGAAGATGATATGTGCTCTATATAACGAGAGACAATCCATTTCCATTATATAATTGAATTCTACCAAGGGATGTATTACCAGAATTGCTAGATGAATCCCTCGACATATTCTAATAGGATAAGATTCAAACACATGGGTTATAATAATTTCTCCACTCAGTGTTTTTAAGGATATATTTATATCATTGTTTTGGGGGTTCAATTCAATAGTTCTAGAAAACATTCCAAATATAATAGAATGAGTACAACTAGAATAAAATAATACATTTTTAATTATTGAGTGAATATGGCATATATCTTGTATGATTGTATTATATTTCTAAACTTCTGCAAAAGTGATGGAATAAGTCATCCCTATTTCCATTGAATTTGGTGGCTACTGATGCTAATCACCCATGTGAACTCGAGGTTTAGTGCACTGTCATTCTTAGTGGCCTAGCTCCCTACAGTTGTACCATTTAGACGTGGTTGGTTCTATCCTTCCATTAGCTTCAATATTCGTCATTTTATTGACTTCTCGACACTCATGGTCATGGTGTCCTATTTCCCACACATAAATAACATCCCCATCCCATTTAGGTAGTTCCCAAGGTGAAACATTCCACATTTTTTGCATGTGGTTCATTTAGTTTTTTCCCACCCTGGTCTTTTGATCCACCAACTAGAAACTCCTTATTTCATTTCATATCACCATAGATGGGGAAAAATTTTCAAAACACCAACTCTACATTGAGATAATATCTCAAAAAATATTCATAATTCCCAAAGTCGCTATTTTCAAGAGCCTTTCAAATGTGTGGATTGATTCTAGTAATGAATCTATCAATTTTTATATCATTGTGGATAAAAAAACTCAAAGTGTACCTTGTAAGCCTTGTAAAATTCACTACATAGGTTGTGACAGATTTTACATATTTTTCCATGAGCTGAATTAATTCTCTCTACAATATTGTGTGAAGAGTTCTTGGGAAATATTTATTATGAAACATTATCTTGTTGTATTCCCATTCAATATCTTCAACATCCACCATTGGCTTAGTGTTCTTAATCAAAGCCCTCTATTGATTGGCCCCTTCATCTAGACAGTAAATAGTTGTAGTCACCTTCTCAAACTCAGAACATTGGAGCATAGAAAATATATTCTCCATAGAGTTGACCCGATATTCCATAACTAGTGGATCTGAAGATCCACTAAACGCCAGTGGTCATTGCCACATAAAACATTAGATAGCCAGTTTCTCCATCTTTTTTGAAGGAGGTAATTCTCCATTATTATGGTTATTGTTCAATACCTGAGAAATTTGGTTATGTATCACCATGATGTTCTAAACTCCACCACTCAAATAATTTTTATGTCGTTCGAGAAATCATTGCATTGTTCTTATCCTGAGTTTTTTCCATGGTCTCTCCTAGTTCCCCCCATTTTATAAAATATAAATGTTTAGAATAAAACATTATTCAAATAGTCATGAATAACATATTACATGGATTAATTTATACTAAAATAATAACATATAGGATCATAATTTAAATTGTATTATATGCATATTTGTACATAGTCTCATAATAGTGGTTTTCATGAGGGTTCCCAAATCCTAATTCCAAAATTAACTAATCCTTTATTATGATACTAACTATAGAGACCCATCCTTTTATTACATTAATATTATATCATTTTTAATATAAACAACATAATATTGTCACACATAGTAGATCCAAAAGTTTAGTGTCTTGGGAAAACTAGGACCCCATATAACAATTACAACATCAAGATGAAACATTTTTTAATTCCTTCATTTAAACATTTTTATTGGAATTTGACACCTCCCTAGTACATGTAGCCACCTGAGGATATCCATCAAAAGGGGTGAGTTAAAATCTTATTAAAATAATAGAGAAGAATAATTTAGCATGGGGTTGGAATAATCATATCACAGGTTAAAAGATCATGAACATGATAGGAATCATTAAGAAGATACTCAAAATGATGAAATGAATAAAATAGTGAATCATCATGTATTTGTGGTTAACTACCACAAATAGTAATGAAAAAATATATCCTATTGTTCACAAAAAGATTTACATTAACTCATGGAATTAATCTCTTTACCAATGCATTGGAGCATTGTATAATTATGGGTGCACCAGTCACACTGAAACATTTATATTTCTCTATATAATTTCAGGCACACCCATCGCAACATAACATTATAATTTATCATGAATTACAAAATGAACATATATCAAAACTGAACATAACAAGATGATGAAATAAAATGGGTGCTATATAATAATATCATATTTATAAACATTTGTTTCCTAATAGAAAGTGGGAATAACATACATGATACAATAATCTTCAACCTTGAATGGGAAGTAAAATGTGTTTTCTTAAAAGAAGAGTTCTTTTGGAAAACATTTAGTTTTACAAAAACACTAGTGAAAAACATTTATGTCCCAAAAACGTTAATAAAATGATGAATAATTGAATTTTAAGGGGTAATCATATAAAAAAGGTGTGATAGAGGGAGAACAGGAAGGATGAATGTTGGGATTAAGAAATTCCCATTACCTTATATCCAAACGTTTACATCGATTTAATGTGCTGTATAACCACATTAGATTCATTAATTAACAATTACGGATCATTTTGTACATGAATATGGTTCATTATTATTTCATTAATTTATTTTGCGTTCCATTGATGAGTTATATGTTTTAAAAAAATTGTTTATGAAAGCATGTTTTTATGGTTTTTCTAGAGCGGTTCACTTTTATACCTAAATTGATGTTTTGGAAGAAAATAGGTAAATATATAAAACTAATATTACATGTTATAAATGATATTATAGGATTTTGAATTGTCTTAAAAGGAATTATGTTATATACCATGTGGATGAATCATTAGATTGGAATTTAATGATGATCATTGTGGTCAATTTGGTCAGTATTTCGACCACAACCAACTTTTTTATTAATCATTTAGTAATATGAAAATGAGTGAGTTGAAGAAAATTAAATAAGAAATAATACATATAAAATATTTTGTCTCAACCATAGGAATTGTTTCATGACCAGATCTGAAAGTCGAAATGGAAATTTAAAACATGTCGTTCTTGACGGTGAAAGATTAACATCGAACAAACAATGTTTTCTTTTATAAAATTTAAGAAAGGGGAGAAGGAGGTTGGATGGTATAATATCCTATTTTTATCATAACATTATATTATATGTATTATAATAGAGTTACCATACCATGTAGATTATTATAGGTTTGGAGAGAATAAGAAAAGAACAATAAATTTAATGAAAAAAAATTAAAGAGGGAGATAAATTAACTCTTTAATCCTTCTCTTGAGATCCTCCTTATGGGATAAGGATTGGTCCTTTTACGAGACTATAATCTCTTCTATGTGGGGTAAGGGCCATGAAAGATGGTTGTGCAGTGATTAGGCAAGGCATAAAGCATGATAATTTTGAGGAAATGAAGGATTGAAAGGTGCATTTATAGTGGTGTCAAGAAGGGATTTCACAATATAAAATTCATTAATTTATTATTTTCCCCCATGAAAAGAATAGTGAGACATCCATGCCCAATAATAGTAATTTAATCATGTTAAACTGAACCAATTTGTCATAGATCACTAGAATATCAAGAATGACTCTATAATTAGCTTATTTAGCTTATTTCTTAAAGTATGGTACTCCACTATTCATAAAAATTTCATGTATTTCAAAAAAAATTGAAAAAATCAACCCAAATTTTTTTGGACATGTAGAATCACAAAATAAAGTAAATTATTCAGAAATAACTTTAAAAATATAATAGTTTTGATATTTAATTAAAATAATTAATTATTATCAAAAACTAGTTTTAAACCATTTAATTACCTATTCTATAATATAGGTATATTATACATTCCACGTGAATTCTATTTTTATATTATCATAGGTATGGTTAAATTTCCTTGGGGTATATCAATATTAATATATGTATGTTACTATTCCTAAGGATAAGTTTCTATTCAACAAAAATTGTGTTTTTGTTATTGGACTCCAAAAAAGTTACTAATTACAACTGTATATGTCATATTTTCAAAATACCAAACATAAAAGTGAAAAAATTATTTTTATTAAACACTTATCACTTAGGGATTCATTATGTGGTGTTTTCATGTGATTTTATGACATTTTTATAAGAAGGTGATTTCCATTAAAAAATATAGTGTTGTAAGAAGGGGGATTAACATTTCACTTGACCCATGTTTCTATTCAAAAAATGATCTAACATATAGAGTATTGTGAAAACATTTTCCATTCCTACACCCATCATTTTAGGCATCTCATTAGAATAGTCATCACAATGATCATCCCATTGGTTGTTATATTGAGTCCTCCTATTTCAAGCCATTGGCTTGGATTAAATTTATAATAAGAGTAAAACATATAGGGTAATCCCAAGACAAAATTAGTTAACTTATAAATTATATATATTTCCAAAACATATGAATTTATAGGTTTCAATCTATGTTATCTATGATTTAATTCCACATATATATTTTTAGGGGGTCATTCTTAATTAAATTAATAATGGTTCATTGTATTCTTATGAATTTAACTTGTCATATCCAATTAGAGTTTCATAAACAAGAGTGAATAAAGGCATGATGTTTTCCACTAGTTCCTATTTATGTCCAGTTCGATGAGGTTTTTTCATGTTTAATGCCTTTTTATATCAGTTCCAAAGCCACCTCTAAATGTTCAAATCTAGAAATGGAATTATTTTCTTAATCAAACACATCCTCAATTCTCATTTAAATTTAGAGATGCTTTTTTTACTTAGTGTTACACCAAAGACTTTCACTAGGGTTATCTAATATTTATTACTCAAATAACTAAACCAATCCTCTGATACGAAATATAATAACCATGAACATTTTTGAAAAGTTAAAATTAATTTATTACATATAATATTAACATGATTCAACATTGAATATAGAGAGGTCAATTGTATTTTTTGCATAGGAACAATACATAAAAATGTAAAACATGAAATACACATCTTATTTAAAACATATTTTACATGACCACACTCATTAATTCATTCATATAATTGCATAGGATAACCCAATGACATGCATAAGAAAATGTTGAACTCTAAAGTGTAGTAAAATAAGGAATTATGAACAAAAATAAAATTATATTACATGTTAGGAAATTGGCATATCAATGGAGAATAATAGATTCATAGACATAAAGGCATGATATAAAATGATTATAATAGCATAGAAATGTAGAAAAATCATTTTATATGATATAAGAATGGGCCAAGGCTCATTAAAAATAAAGTAATAGTAATCCCTCATTTTACATGAATTAGAATAAGTAAACCCTCAAAGAACTTGAGATATCATGATACAAATCTTTACACAGTGCATTGGAGTGCAATCAGGGTGCACCATTATTAATCATTTCGTTTCATGCATAATTTTGCCACATAGATCAAACAACAGTTATTCATTAAACATCACAATTTATTATACGATAAAATAATGTGGAATTAATACATGAAACTATATAATCAATAAGTAATTGTCTATAATGGTGAATATACTTGATAGAGATGTGGTCATGGTATTCAATACATAGTTACATTGGCTTGGAAAATGGTCGTGCAATTTCAGTAGTATAATAGTGTGACATAAGAATTTTTAAAAATGGATGATGAGATATAAACTATAATATATTTTTAATAACATGTAATGGATATTAAGGGGATTATATAGATACATGTACCAACATATTTAATGGAATTGTGATGCATAATATAAAATAATTTCTTTAATATAAATGATGAGAGAGAAATATAATAACGAATTTCTACATGGTAACTGGTTTACAAGGGTGGAATTAATTAGAGAGAATGGGGTATCTCATTATTAAAACAGAAGGAGAGAAGTATAGGGGAGGTGAAAAGTCATACACCATCTTTTTAAACTGAAAATAAAAGTGAAAAACAATATAAGGAAACATGGAAATAAATAGGGAATGAAGGAAATTGAGGATCACTTACTTGGATGTGTGATCTCAAAGGATAGGGAAAGGCTCGAGAGGAGATTATTGGGAGATTTGGTCACCTTGGTAGGATTCTATAAATATTACGGCATAGAAGGGTCATGCTACAGGGGTTTAGAGTAATGACAGGTCAGAGTGTGGGAAGTTTTATATAGGAAAATATAGAGGAATTCAATAATGTTTCACCACCATTGATTTTGGAATCAATATAATTAAATATTCAAAACCAAAAACCATCCCATGGATTTTATAAAATGTTTTTTCATATGTAGATTGGAAAAAAAAATTATCTCCATTTGAAAATCTTATTAAAATATTATGCGTTTTTTTGTGGAGGTGAGTCACACTCTCAATTAAATCAATTTAAATGTATAAAATGATTTATAAGTCAATGAGGGGTGACAAAGTCCTTGAAAAATTAAACAAAAAAAACTAAAATAAAATTATTTTAAACATAAATCATATATATTCTGAATATCAATTTTATAGTATTTTATTACATCACTATTGGTCATTATGATGTAATAAAACACATTATATATTTAATCTATATTTTACATTTACCCAAAAATTCAACTATCATGGAAAATTTTGAAAAATTATCTATTGGATAATTTAGACATCCTGATTCCAAAAATGATATTCATTTTTTTAAATAATTTTCTTAATATGTGAATATTTCATTTAAAATAAAACATACATTTAACAAATATTAATTTCTGTTAACAAATATTTCTTTCAAACCATAAAAAAATTTACAATAGTATTTATAAAAATTATAATATAATTTATATTTAATAAAAAATATTCTCCTAATAATATTTTATTAAAAAGAAATTAATTAAATAAAATCCAAAATTAATAAAAGTCGATTTCTTAATTGAATATTAATATTAACTAAAAAACTAAACATTTCTCAATGTAACAATAATTTAATGAATGCATATTTTTTAGTCTATAAAAAAATAATGCACATAATCATAGTGTTAGGTTCTTGTTATATAACCCCTTACAACACCCTCATGAGACCTTAGGGCATGTTGTGCGATGGTGGAAAACATTTCATGATTCCCAGATAACATCTCTCGAGTGGTAATCTATATTAACAACCACTTCTAAAGTAGGAAATACATTTCAAACGTAACATGTTGATGCTTAGCTTGATAATGGTCAAGAGTGAATCCCATTGGCACTACCTCTTTTCAGTCTTCCAAAAATGTGATTTATATGGGGAAATTCATAAGGATGAGGCCATCACTTCCTTGGTATTTGTAAATTGTATTTGTTAAATCTCTATAATTATAATAATAATGCGATCACTATTCAATGTCTATATTATCAATTGTATCAATTAATAATGTTATTTCTAAATCCAATAACATCAAACTAGTGATTCTTAAATTTTTTATATAACCATTTTATATAATATGACATTTAATTTGATGAAGATGGGTTTTTATTAATAATTTTTTTGGATGTTTCCATTAAAATATATATATATTATATTACTTATAATGGATTATGTTTAATTGAAATAATTCCATTCAATATTGAAAAAATTTATATATTTTATCTTGATTATAAGAGATAATATGTTTTTAGTAATGCATTTTTTAGAACATGATCAATTAATAAATGATTGATGGAATGGTGCACTATAAATTCTTTTTTGATATATTCATAAATTATTTGAAAATATATACACTGACCATTATTCGATAGAATAAAGCATGATCCAAATGAATATCTTGTGTTTTGGCAACAGATAGAATTTATTAATGACAATATAATTCCAAAACATCAATATTTATAATAATTTAAATATATAGGGAAAAATTATTTAATGTGTTTTTAATGATTTTTATCTGATGTGGAATATCTTAGTAAATTTCATAGTTTATGTTTCATTAATCTTGGTAGTGGTATGATTTTATTAGTTTAATTAATACATTATAATAATTTTTGGATTTTTATTGTTATTTTATTATAAGTGAATATTTTAATTAATTAAAATCGTTATTATATTATGATATTGTCATAAAATTAATATTCTAGGTATTCCATTTTGAGATTAAATTATAATGAAGTAGATATTTTGTATAATTTTTTGTCTTATGTATATTACAATTTGTAGAATAATTCAATATTAATTCATTCATAAGGATTATTTCGTAAAACATTTTTATCAAAGAATTATATATTCATATTTTTATTAATGATTAATATAATATTAATATTATTTATATATTAGAAAAAACATTATGTGGTATTTAGGTATTTATAATTTCAGAAAAATTTATTTTTAAATAAAATAGATTCCAATAATATTGTTTCTCATAATTTTTTTAAAGTATTTAAAGATGCATAAGTATGTGTAGTAAATTTTACATTACCCATGATTTTGTAATGATTACAAATCAGGTGTTCTGAATATATAGAATCAATGAAATATAAATGGAACCATAATTATATGTTTTATTGGAAATTAATTTAAATTGTGATTCCATGAATTCCATTTTTAATGTAATCGAAATCAAAATAAAAAAAATATTATACGATCATTGGAATGTAGGACCTTTCATTCATTGATTTCAAACTCATATATATGGTTTTTTAAAATTATAGGGTATTATGGTTTTTATACCCAAAAGTATGTTATTTATTTAATTATAGGTATATATCCAAGAATACTGGATTTTTGGATCATAATTTAAATCAAATCGAAGATTTGATAATAGTATATGTTATGTTTCTATTGTAAAAATTTATTATAATGATATTGTATTATGGGTATTTATCATGAGATATTCTTGGATGGTTTCTGTTTTGCTTCATATTATCTATGCATTTTATATAATGGTTTTTTATAATGAAAATATTTTAAATTTAGTAGGAGGGAAAAATGTTGATATACTTACCAAATTTAATCATGAATTGGTTAGAGATTAATATGTGAAATTTGGGGTTGTTTGAAATCCAATAAAATATTATTAAAATTTTACTCAATCATGTGAATTGTTAGATTAACCATAGGTAACATGTGAATAGTATATAATTCTATCTCAAACCTACCTCAATTGTTTTTTAGAACCACATTAAAACTGGTTATATTGGGATTGATTATTGAAATTGAGAATTTATATGTGTTTTTTGTGTCTTATTTAATGATAATGTATCTATTATCTTTTAATACATTGAATATAAATATAATTGATTGTGTTCATTGACTCAAATAAAAAAAATATGATTGATAAAAATATTAGGTATATAATGGTATTATTTTTTTAAAATAAATATTTTCTAAAATTAATTTTATATAGAATAGAACAAAATTTCATTTATATAAAGAAACATTTAAAAGAATCAGTGGAAAATTTTGAATATGATATTATTATTTTGGAATATAATTCACACAATATTGTTCCATTACATTAATATAATATTCATTGGATTTACATGGGTTTGAAACGATGTTTTAAATGTTCAATGGAAAACAATGACATTTTAAGTTAATTAGAAATTTTTTTATGATGAAATAATCTACACACATGATTCATTAAAAATAATAAAAATCAATGTCAAGAGTTTAAGAATTAGTTTAAAATGAATTCCATAGATTTTCCATGACTTTAAAATTATAATGGAAAAGGGAAAAATAATTCGTAGCCTAAATTCAATAAATCAAAGTTAGTTTATTGTCTTGTGGGTTTTGATATGAGTAATAAGTTTGGAAATTTTAATAATGTAAGGTATTTTCAAGATCATAAAAATAAATGATTAACAATGTGTATTTCTATGTTAGATGAATTTGAGAAAACTGTGGACATCATAAAAATATAATAACAATATATATTTTATTTTCATGGCTTCCAACATGATATTATTTATGTTATCCATTCTAATGGCATGATTTTGGACAAGGTAAATTTATTAATTCAATATTTTAAAATCATTTATAGTGTAAATATGATTATTAATAACCTTGTATATAATCCTTAAATTTTAATTAATTATTTTTAATGATTTATATTGAAATATATAATGTTTAAAGAGTTATATTTATTGTGTTTTTAAGGGATTAAAATGTGATGATAAATTTTTGGCAAGATTTGTGAGAATGAAACACCCTATTATTTTAATATGTATTTTTTCATTATATAAATAATTTAATTGATATATTATTTATGCAAATACCATGGGAGTGTCATGATAAAATATGTTTATATAATAATTAATTATTTTTTCACCATTCGAGTAATTTTGGTTTATATAATGACTCAGAAATTTCATTCATAATGATAAATTATATTATAGCATAAATGTCAGGAATATACAACCCTAACCATATTACGATCTATTTCTTTAGTAAGACAATTGTAATGAATCATAAAATTAAAAATTAGTTTTATAAATCCATATTTATCCTCCATAATGATATTCTAAATCTCAATATGATTAAAAAACCTCATAGGATATCCAGGGGAACACATCAAATAAAAGGGTGATTGTAAAATCACAATAATGGAATACACATTTTGATAAAACAATACATGTTTGAAAATGGTATAAAATGATATCTTATAATAGAAGGATCTTTTAAAATCACATGTAATCAAAACATATAAAAATGGTATCAAAAAATTATTTCCAATTTTTAATTGCAGAATAATAAAAAACTAGTAAACACGAGTATATGATAACTTCATATAAAATAACCAAATGATGGATAATGTCCCATATTTTGTTTGGTTTAATCCCTAATATCATTTATATAGTCTTATGATACACAAGCATTACCAAATACACTGTTTTACAATATAGGAACCCACATAATAATATGTTCAGTTTTTTATATGCCATATAATGTAAATAAATTGTAATGAAAAACATAATAATTACATAGGGAATGAAAATTTGTTAGATACTCCTTACTAATGTCCAAATAAATTGTCATTAAAAATGATGGTATTTGAAAAAGAAATATTAATAATATATATCCTCTTGAAATATAGGTATAATAATCATGGTATACATTTTTGGTAAATGTTTTCATAATTATGAATCATAATATCACATTAATGAGATATATAATAAGGGATATAGATAAAATGGTCATAACCCAATGGAAAGGTCATATTAAAGAGATATCGTACATCATGATCAATTAATTGTGTAAATTATTTATCATCATAAATAAAAAATCTATGACATTTATTTGATTTATTAATGTCATACTTCATGGTAATTAAAACTGTTCCCTACTTTTTTCCTTTTAAATTTATTTATGTAATAATTTATGATGATGTATGATGTCTTCATGATGTTCATGTCATATACCCCTAATTCATTAAAATGGAATGATAAGGAAAAATATATTATTATTTCATCATATCAAGAAAATTAATCATTATATAATTAAACTTTTATTCAACATTAATACATTAAGTAGAACATATCACCAATTATTTATTACTATAATACAAATTATTCATTTTATTTTTAAATTACAAATTAATATACTCCCATTATTATTCAAAAAATTATCCTCATAAAAAATGCTAAAAACATTATATCATGAATCTATCTTTTCATGGGATATATGAACATATTTTTAATTTATCATTACAAAACATCATTAAATGAATTAAAAATTTTATTAATATATGTTTATTCTATAAATTAAATTTAAATAATTTTTTATATGTTGTTATTTTAATTAATTATAATTCAAAATCATTATACTCTGAAATAAAGTTTTTAGAAAACCATGATTTTATTCATAAAATTATTTATATATTTAAATAGAGAAAAAAACGATTCAATTGAAATTAATTATATTTTTATAAATTATTAATTTTATATATATCTTTATTAAATAATAAAATGTATAATTATAGTTTTATATTATTTTATTTAATAGAAAAAATGAAATATCTAAAAAATCATTAATTGTCACTTTTTATGAAGAATATCATTTTTTGGAAAAAACTAAAAAATGTCACCTCATGATAATAGTGATATGATTCCATTAAAATTATTTTAATTTTAGAAAATACCAATTTTAAATTTTCCATTAATTAACTATAATATTTTCTTGTATAAATCAAGGAAAACATCATAGTCGGAAATGATTTTTATAAGATAATATATCATTATTCAATTTTTAGTAATTATTACTTATTAATTTATCAATAAATAAAAATATATTAAGAAATTTATATATATTCCAATAATATTTTAAAAATACTCATAGCTACAATTTTATTGGATAGAATATAAATTTAATATATATCTTGGGACATTCAAAAACAATGTTCTGTGTCATATACAATATTAAACATAATGTTATTATTTAAAAATCTACTACTGTTACATTCATTCACCATTAATAAATTTTGACCTAATAATTATTACATTATATATTTATAAAATGGTTTTATATATGAATATTATCATTTATACGTCTCATATCATAAATTCTTTTTAAAAAACATCCTTGAATTATGTGAGATTGTGAATTTTGAAAGATGGCCATAATAGCACATAATTATGGTTCTATTTTTGGAAACATTAGTGGATATGGGATATATGTAAATTAATGTGTAGTTTAATTCCAAAAATAATGTATATAGTGTTGTAAAAAAAGTTACCAAAATTACGATAACTATCATGAAAAAGTTATTGTCCACAAAATAAAAAAAAATCAATTTGTGAAAACTCCTTTAATTCATAAGAAATTTTTTATATTTGGATATAATTTTCTTTTCAAGTAATATTCCATGAGATGGGGAATTCATATATCAAAAATAATATGAACACAATGAAATATATTTAATTGATATCAGTCTATTTTAAATTTTAAATTTTATTATTTTTTTATTCAATTTTCATTTTTAACTTCAACACATTCCCAAATGATTGAATTTTCAATAAGATTTTTTACTCTTCGTGCTATAAATATAAGTTTTATCAAGTCTTAAAATATGTAAATGAATAATAATTTATCCCTCATTTGATTATATATTATATAAAAATAAAATTTTAACAACAAGGAAAAAATGTTTAGTCCATCAAATAAAGAAATAATATACATTAATTCCAAATATTCACTAGTACTTCAACATATACGATTCCATAAAAAAATATCAGTGCATCTTATATGATATAAATTATACCTAATTCAGTTCATAAATTCCAATTAAATAATGTAAAATCACTTGATATTCCTAAGGGTAACAAATTACGTAGCCTAATAATAATTTACCAATGTATCGTTAGTCCCAACCATAATGATTTTTTTTTAATATCTCATAATTTGACATGTTTCCAAAAATAAATATATTTTTTCAATCAAATAAATTTATAAAAAAATTATTAATAATATTAACAACTTTTATATTTGTGGATAACATTTTATACATATGATCATTTAGTTATGGGTTCAAACCATTCATCCATTATTAAATCTATATAAATAAGAGTTCTATAATGTTAAAAAAATGACCATACTAAAAATTGTATTAAACATGAAATTAGTTTTTAACATATAAAGTCTTCCACAAATCTAACTTCTTCAACAAAATCTAATAATAATTATTGAAAATAATAAAATCAAAATGATGAATATATAAACTATTATAATTTCCAAATAATGTGATTTTTCACTATGTATATAATTAAATGATCAAAATCATTATCTTTAGATAACACATAAAAAACAAATTATACTGTAATGATGTTCATAAAATAGTACTATTGTAATTATTAATTTTGTTGTGTAATTTTCCTTGGTAATGAAAAGGTTCACTATATAAATTAAATTAAATTATTAGAAGTTGACTATGATGATCATTATTTTATTGTGTATTTTTAACCATATTAATCATTATTATTGGTAAATAGCTTCATTATCTAATAGTTATCCACAATCAAAGCATCTCCAAATCCTTTTAAGGCATTATCAATGTTTCCACTTACCAAATTATTCACCTATTGAAAATAGAATCATGAATTTGTATTTTCTTCAACAATTGATCATTATCGAGACACCGTTTAATCTTCATTGATGTGTTTTTGAATTCAATTATGTTCCAATGGTTAGTTATAATTTGATATATATCGATTTTCTTTATCATTATATTTCTTTAACATGTTCCCAATACATAGTTAATATTATTTAGGAAATCATTCCATTTCTCATTACAGAGGTCATTGGAATTATTGATTTTTTTATATCATTAAATATTTTTTTTAGAAAAATTATGTCAATTAAATCACATAAACTTTTTAATTCATATAAACAAATAAGAAATAGTTTATGAATTATATGTATATAATGAAATATAAGTCTATAGGTTTCAGTATGGGCTTTTATTAGAAATATTTCATTACTAGGTGATCTAGGATTGTAATTTTTTCATATCTTTTATAATTGTTCACGAACAGTTTTTTTATTTCCCATGAACATCCCATTGTATTTTAAAATACATTTTCGTCTAGTCATGTTGTTGTGCCAGATGTAATGATTAATTGAATGCAAATTCCTCATTTTTGTAGTTATATTCACTAGGTAAATGTTTTCTATATCCATATAAACATTTATTATCCATAAATGATGTATTTTTTGTGCAATTAAATCACTGAATACATCATTAAAATTATAGAATATTATTCTAATAATATTTTTTTACTAATACTTCTCTGATGATTTTTCATTAAATTTTTTTATCGTAATCCCTAAAAAATAAATACACCCTTCTTGGATAGAGTCTATATTTACCTAGGATATATATTTATTATTAGAATTTTTAAACATAATTAT
The DNA here is from genome assembly GCA_963277665.1 of Viscum album. Taxonomy (NCBI): domain Eukaryota; kingdom Viridiplantae; phylum Streptophyta; class Magnoliopsida; order Santalales; family Viscaceae; genus Viscum; species Viscum album. The sequence continues at coordinate 221,763,165 of OY728158.1, forward strand.
CTTATATGAAAAACATTTTATCATGGGGACCATTTTCATTTGATGTAATGCATGATTATACATAAAAATAAATATAAAAATAATATATCATTATTTAATTCCACGTAGTGAATCTATTAAATTGTTTATATACAAATAAATTCATAGATAACTTATAAAAAAAATAAATGATATGGTAGCGGTAAAAATTACAGAAATTTACTAAACATGAAATGGAAATATAACACCCTACTAGAAAATAGACTTATAGAAATAGTTTTAGGAAAAAAATTGGGTATCAATATTAGTTCAGAAACTATAAACATGGTAGACCAAAACCATGGGTATATGGTTTGGATCAAGACCAACACCCATTAATATTAGATGAACGATTTTTATAGGTCAAAAATATACCCAATGTTTTCCCATAATAGTGGGGATAAGTCTCGTCTAAAAACATATACACACAGTTCTGACAAATAGTGTAATTTATTTCTCGTCTGAGTGTTGGAAACAAATCCCACTGAAACAATTTTTTTTTTGGGGGGGGGACACTTATACCCATAGTTCTTCTCTCTATAGACCCCACTTGTAAAAATATATTTCAGTATATATATATATATATTCACACACAAACACACCCACACCTATTCTATGTTGGGGTAGTGGTTAGGCATGTATTATGTAATAGAAAGGTTACAAGATCATTACCTATAACCAAATATTTTTTAAAACCTATAAAAATGATTTTATATCATGGGAATATAGTTATAGAATATTGGAAAATACAAATACCCATTACTTTATAATGGCGTGAATTGAATTTTCAAACCATTCGTATAACATAGAGCTGCATCGGTAACATTGTTGCACATGGTTCCCAAAATTGTGGGTATAACAAATAATGATAGGTTTGGGGTCTAAATAAATGGGTTGGAACTATGGGTGTAGGGTTATTATCTAGTAGTAATGTGTGAGTGAATGGAATAACAAGATATAAAAAAAATTAAAGGATCATATGTTATTACATTTAGTAATAACTTAAAGAACATGGTATTGTGATACCATGGTTCCATATCAAATGATATAGCAACAAAAACTTGAAATAAACATGAGTTAGGGCCTACATTATATATAACAATATAGGGTAGATAGTGTACTATAATGGATTATGATTACATATATGTACTATAATAATTCTTCCTAAGACAGTAAATTATTTCCAATGATTTGGATATATATCTACATGAATCCATCATATATAACATGATCATGATTTAGGTGTTACACATATTTAAAATCGTTTATATCGAGTAAAATAAATCACAACCTGGGGATATATAATAGGCTTTATTATGTTTCATGTTATCATAAAGAGTGTAATATTCATAATGAAGGCAAGTCATAATTAAGAATTAGAAATTTATTACCACCTAGATAGAATAAAGAATATGATAGGAATATAATTGATTGTAATTTATATATAATATGGATGATTTAAATTTTATTAATGATAGAGATAAATATTTTTATATAGATAAATTTCATAACTCAAATGAATAAGATGTTCAGAGTGATCCGATACCTCAAGATCGATTCTTCCCAGAGATTTTGTTTCATATATAATATTAATTGTAGTTTAACTATATTGATTATTGATATATATTATCAAATTTAAAATTACATATATGTTTTTATTAATATTATATACTAAATTATTTAATCATATAGGTTGATGTAAGTTGTTTTGATGATGATTGAATCATATATCAGTAAAAAATTCTAAATTTGAGTAAGGAAAAAGATTTCATTATTTCATCATCACCAATATATTAATAATAAAAAAATTATAATATTTGTAAAAGAACTATTCATTTAAAACCAATCATGATATATTTTTTTCCAAAATTATGATTAATACAATATTTTATTTTGTTTCTTATATGTATGAATGCTTAAAATTTCAATTAATAAAAAATACATTTGTTTAAATGTTGTGGGTAATTTTAAAATTTATTCATGTACCTTTTATAAAATATTTCTTATTATTTCATTATTTAACCTTACAATTTACATCCATGTCATTTAGTAAAAAAATATAGTCACATAGCTTCGCAAAGTATTAGTCCACCATACACATTATTCACATTATTAATTGTCAATAGAATGTGTTGTAAGACTATATAAAATATATTAAATTTATGAAATGAATAATATTTTATGAATAAATTATTTAAAAATTTAATACATCAACAATAATATTTTTTTTATAAGATGAATTATAATTTGTTACATTGGTTCATAGGAAGGTAGTCCAAAGTACAAGGGCATGGCGATTTTTCCCCATTTTATAGAAGAGGATATTTATCTGGTTTATGAAATCAGAATTGAAACATATAATTATCTGGGAAATATTTGGGTTATTATGGTAACATGTAGGAAAAATATTGGAGTTTAGTAGGAGATAAAATTAAAACAAACACTATGTTATGAATGCCACCTACTACTAGAACAATATCTTTTAGCTTTCAGCATAATCATGCAATGCAGGGTTGTATAAATACATTTGAACTTATAGACATGATAAGGTAATTAATAAAGTTATAATGCTTTGAAATTTATGAAAGGAAATTATTTATATACCTATAATGGAGAGGATATGTTGTTTAAATTTTTAAGGGATATGTTGTTTCATTTTTAAAAATACCCATTACAATTTTATAAGGGGTTGTAACTCTCAGGACAAGATCCAAATAAATTTATAAATTTTTGAACAGAAGTGTAAAATGAATTATACATAAAAATATATTTATGAAAATAAACATCTCTAATAATTTATTCCATTTATATATAAAGACAATCACATTTAACATTTTAGTTTTTTAGGTGGATAATAACCTTTTTTAATTTTTTGAACATTTAATAAGACACATATAGAGATTAAAATAATACATAGTAATAATTATATTGATTCCAAATATGGATTCCTTTTTGAAAAATGTAAATAATTGTCATTGAATAATTAAATTAGAAATTAATGATATGGAATTTGTTAAGAAATTTTTTTTTTCAACATATAATATTTTCGAGGAATAGATATCGTATATTAATTTTGTGACTAGTAACATCATTATATGAATTTAAATTCATATCAATATATGTATAATCAATAAATTTAATTTTAATCATTATTTTTTAGGGGATAATTTAATTAAATAAATTCAATAAATATTATGCATTTTAGAACTTTTTATAGAAAACTGTATTTTTATGAATAAGAATAAACATATAACAATATCATGAAAATTAATTATTCAAATTATATTCATTATAGTTGTATAGAATTATTGGTTCATATTTTAATATTATAAAAACTTAAAATTATAATAGAATTTAAAAAATAAATTTTTTATGAAATGAAACTACATTCGCAGAGGGATTACTATTTTCACTATTAGATATATAATATATTATTTGTAGAGAATTGAAAATTTTCGTCATATGTTAACATTGAAAAGAAAATTAAAAAATAATTATCAATGTTTTATAAAATAACTTTTCTAAATGTATCATTAGTTAATTATAATATTTGGTTTAAAGAGAAATTTTTTTGAAGAACAATTTTATTTTATTTTAAAATTAATCATTATTAATGGTTTATTGCTTATTGATAAAAAATTTACAAATATATTTTTATTAAATAAGATATTTATAAACATTTTATATTTATTTTAATAATATTAATATAATCTCATTAATATTTTTTGACATAATGATAACACATTCAATGGGTCATTCAAGATAACTGTGGTTTTTCGTATATATTTTTGAACATAATGTTATTAATTTTAAAAATTGTAGTGTTATAGTGGTTTATTTTATATTATAATTGGTGAGTGGATTTTAATGTTTCAAAATATATGGGTATACATGTAACTTATATTTTAATCATTTTGTTATGTTCTACATTGTCTAATGTAATAAACAGTATTTATTCTTTATGATAATATTAAGAGTTTTTTCGCTAAAATGGTAATATTGTATATCTAATTCTAGTGGGGGTTCATGTTAGATATGTTTCTAAGGAATCCGTTATAAAATATATATTTTATATTTTTTAATATATGAAAATAATATTTGAAATATATATCTCCGAATAATTTCTTTGATAATTTTTTTTTCATAATGTGTTAGGTTTTTCAACAAATTCATATAAACAATATCTTTTACATTAATTTAATGTAATTATAATTTCATATTATATTCAAGAATAGTAAATAATTTTCATTGGTTAAATTTTATTGATAATGTATCCAATTATAAACTTTATAATGTTTTTTTATTTAATTTGTTTTAAAATTTATACATAAAAAAAGAGTTTTTCAGAAAATATACTTTTCATCGTTATTTTCCTGATTAACTTCATAATAATTTTTTCCACAAAAGTAAATTTGATTTTTGAAATTAATTTAAATATTTGTAATTGAAAGATTATTATTAATAAACTTAGTAAATTTTATTTTTTGTAATTATGAATAGTAACTATAAAAAATGTAGACACCGCATTAATTTATAAATTGTTTTCTAATATTACAAGTAGTATGATAATAAATAAAATACATATAAAAAACTTATATTTACTTCTATAAATTACTACACTACATCTGTAATAATTGAGTCCCTAAAAATATGAATTTTTTTATATTTTATTTCTTTTTGAGCAATATAATTTTTATAAAAATAATAAAGTAAAAAATTCGCGGCTCTTATTTATAATATGTATAAAATTTTTAGAATATAATAAACAAAATATTTTTTAATGTAATATATGGTTATTTTAATTATTACTGATTTATTTTTCATCATAACTTATTTATAATATATATTGATGAAATAATGAGGTTAAACGTTTTTGAAATCCCAACAAAATTTGTATTAAATTAATATAAAATTATATAAAATCATATTAAAATTATTAAATGTAATAAAATTTCAAATCTTCATATTGGTAAGTGAAATTTATTGTCAAAAAATACATATTATGGATATGGTAAACTATTATATTATAATTATATTCAATACATTTTTCATTAAATCTAAAATGTATTAAATTATTACTAAAAATGATATTATTGATATTTTAATGTAAATAATTATTTTTAAATGATTTATAACTCCATTAATTAAAATAAAATGCAAGTTTAATGGGAAATGATTGAGAATATCGACCATGTTTTATATTTGAATAATTTTTAAGTAAATATTATCATACATGAAGTATTGTTTATAAAAGGATAATGTTTTACATGTCAAATTGGTGAATAACTTGTTTGGAATAATTGTATATGTGGGAAAAAAATCTGAATTTCAATATAATTTATAATAATTTATTATTTTGATCCATAATAATCCTATTTTCAAAAATTTATTGGTTTTGGAAGATTTTATCCATGGAAAATAATTTATATTAATTTAATTTTTATGTAATTTATATAGTTCACATCCTGCACTTATAAAATGAAATCCATAATTCACTTTTCATAAAAATATAAAATCTTTTCAAATCATAAAATGCCTTCCAAAATTCCATGAATATATGTCTACTATGTTCATATTGTATATTTACTTATTGTAATTCATTCTAGGGATGTATATTGGTGAAAATTTTATGATTTTATATGAAGAATATTTGTAGTTATTAACAAAACATTCTTGTATTTTTATTTATCCACTTAATATATATGTTATAAAAACATACAATAATAATTACACCAATATATATTTTATAATTAAAAGTTATTATTTAATTATATTAATTTATATTCATCTCCACATATTTATAATGTGAATTTAAACTAGAATTCAATTGTAATGATATCTATCTCATCCCGAACGGATGTAATATGTTTTCCATCATCTCGTATCAAAAGTATTTATGATAATTGATATAATGTAACTATTTGAAATCATTTAAAAATTTATCATTATTCATCAAATATTTATCATATATATATATATATATATATATATTTCCCTTCATAGAAAATTCACAACGTTATTTTTTTCATATCGATTACAAACTCCTTAGTGAGATATTATGAATTTTCCTAACAACCTCATGATACATGTTTAAATTAATGAATATTATATAATAAAATTATATTTTTTATAAATTAATTATTCTAAATAATATATTACTATCTTTTCTTCCAAAATGATCCTTGAAAATTATAAAATTTTACTCATTTGTACTTACAGACTCTTTTCAATAAGATTGTATCACATTTATATTTTCATAACAAGATTTATTTTTTTGTATAAATAGTATAATTTGTTTTATAAAATGATCTATTTTTTATTATCATTATTCTAGATAATATAATATAATTAATATAATTACCAATATCAAACTATCAGTTTATGATTGGAAATATGAATTGAATATAATGAAAATTAATAATATTAACAGAATTAATTATGTATTTGAATATAAAATAGAATTATTTTAAATTAATGGAATAATTACCTTTGAAATGGTTATAATGAAATTAAATAATTAGAATAATTATACCAGTTAAGATGAAAAATAATGTATGTTACTATTTATTATAGACAAATGGGACACCATAACATCCCATGACCATCACTCATGGATTCTATATTTAAATTAGTAACACTAAATCTATGGTTTTGTGGCTTATAGTTGTGACATATTTTATTACATAATAAACATAAAAAGATTTAAAAGGAAACATTTATCACCTAAATTTTGAATGAACATTTTGTTTTAGAGGTTTACATCATTAAGAAAACATCATCCATACACATTTAATATGACATTAAATGATCCTTTATCCCACTTAATGCAACATTTATTTTTCATATTAATAAATCAGCACCATCCAAATGATATATTTTTTTGAACTAACTTGTAACACCCCGAACTTCCACGATACGCTTCTCATTCAATAATGCAATAGCTTGCATTGTACGCAACTTTGAGTTCTAAAACACCGCGACTAATCAAAGTAGCCGTTATGAATAGTAATAACCACTTTTTAAAATTATAGAAATTTTATATTTCAAAATGGACTTCATTTTTGTATTCGCAATATCGAAATTATCCTAAGTTCAATTTTTTGTAACTTTCTGAGAACATCCAATTTTTATGAATAGTGAAAAATACTTAAAAAAACTTTTTTAATCAAAATAATTTATTATGATAAATTATACTATATAGTGGTTTTAAATTATAATTATAATATATTTTTACCATTTTATCCAATGGTGGTCATTATAATTAATTTAAGATTGAAATTGGACATAAACAATTGCCAATCTTTTGATATAAATTGTTTCTTAAAAACACGCTATTTGTTGTGACAGCTGGAATTATTTATAAAATTAATTAATGCAACTTATATGTTTGGAATTTTGTAAAATAGACATCATTTTTGAATTTGGAATATCAATTATAGCATAGGGTGAAATTTTGGCATTGTTCTGAAAAACTTCAATTTTTGATGAATAGTGAAACCACTCAGTGGTAGTTAAATAACTGATTTTTCGTTAAAATGAAATATTACCACTTCTGTGTTTTGGTTTTCAAAAATCCGACATACATGGTTGTCATTAAGATGTAAAATGTGGTTAAATGAGATTAAAATATATTTTTTGGTGAATAGTAACTTTTAAGTTCTTAATCGCGATTAGAGGTAATTAGTGTAGTTTAAGGTACAAATAATGTTTTAATAATATGAGATGAGCATGAAACTTGTCCTACTCCTATTGGATGAGTCATGGCCGACCAAAACAACCCATGGGTCAACATGGGGACCGCATGGAGCCACTTTAGTTGGAAAATGACATTAATATATATTTATTTAATGTTAAAATTAAATTGACACAAACATGAGTTGTTTTACTAAAACAGTTTTTAAGTGGTGTTACACAAGTCCAAATTTTGACTATAAATATTAATTAGAAATCTAAAAAGATTTCCTAAATCATAGTATCTGTTTTATAATTTTTAGACATTAAATAAATTAAATTATTTATAACATCATTATGATGCAGCGATGACCTCATTATTTAACGATTTAAATAAAATGAGAAGATAATGCAAAATACAAGGCTTACACTTGTCCAAAGCCTATTGGATGAGGCGATTTCGAACACTTATCACCTTATCCACGAATTATACATGTGTGGGACCTTTATAATCCGAAAATCATTGTATAATAGAACAACATTTCATTACTTTCCAAAAGTGACCCTCTTCTCCACTTATAAAAGGCCCCCTCCTCTACCACCTTATTCACACCATCAAGCCATTTGGCTCGGCCAACCTCTGCCCAAATACTCTCCCAACTTCCCCCTCTTACTCTTAGAATCCTCACTTTGGGAAGAACTCTTCCCAAGGAAGCCTTTGGCTCAAATCAAAAAGAGTTACCTGATTTTGAGGTAATGTCTTCTCTAATGTTGTTTTGTTTTATTTTTCTTCTCCAACCCCCTAAACTCTTTTTATTCATTTCTTTTGTAACAACACCAGTATCCTCAATATACTAGGATGTTGTTATAAGAAGGATTAGAGCTACACTTACAGACACCTACATCTAATGGTTAAAGAACATACAGTTTCTGTGGATGGCGAATTTCTGCCTCACGAAACGATGATTGTTCAACACTCATATAACACCTTCAAAGATGGCCATTAAGATGTCACCATATTAATATATGATATAAAATATGTTTATGTTTTACTTATGCTTCTGTATTTCTCATTTATGGCATACTTTATGATTTCCATTATGGGTAAAATGTGATAATTTCATTTTAGGAAGTGCGGACTATCGCCCCCTCAAAGTGATTTGAATCATTAATGCCATATGTGGGATGTATAAAGGATGGATTAAATGGTATTATACACTATATTATACTGTAATTATATTATAAATGTATATCATTATGATTTCATTCCATTAAATACGAAATAGAAATGAAAGTAGTGTTCATGCGTACGTACGGCTTACCGTCTCCATGAACGGTGCATTTCATTTCTTACCTTTAAATGTTACGTAATATAATAAATGAATGTATATGCTGGATATATATGATATATATGAAATCTAAATCATGAATATAATTCTGGAGATAATGGATATTCTACCACATAAACAACTTGTAATTATAATAATTTTATTTTTGACTCAAGTACCTAAGATCGACAAAATGACCGTTATAAACTTAAATAATTACATAATGTTCATAACATGGTAATATGGGATATAAAAGGAATAATGAACATGAAAAAGGTTCTTAAGTAAATAGTAATTAAATCTAGTTTATTATTCAGGAGGTTAATGAACGGTCGAGTCAGGACAGGACGCAAGGTAAGGGAATTTCATAACCCAACTCCCATTCTTTGGGTTAATCAACTACTTTCAAATTATGTCATGATATTATTATGTCGTATATTTTATTTATACTTTATTTATGTGTAAATATAGTGACTACACATAATAGATCTATTATGTTTTAAAAATGATCTTTTTAAGGACTTCGTCTCAATCTCCTTTCATTGAGGCATATTTGGTTTTATACACAAATTTCTTTTATACGGTGTATAAACCCCTTTGACTTTTACGTTTATTAAAAAGGAATATTTTTTATACGAAGCGTTTACTAAACGACAAAAGGGAATGTTTTTGTCGTACGTATGCGGCGACAACGACTTCTCCGCCGCCGTGACCATTATTTGAGTTTTGGATTCCTCTACAAGCCATACCATTTCTTTAATGAAAAATAAATACCATGTTTTACTTTTCTTTTATTTTGGTATTGAAAATGGTTTTGAAATCATTTTTATTATATCAATGTGTTGTATTTATATCTTGTGATTGAAATGTGGAAATGTTATGTTTCCTTTATGCATGTTTTATGTGATACGATTATGTTATGGTTTAGGATATGTTTAAACCTATTCATATGAGGAATGAATTGGACTTAATATGTGACGGGTGGAGCCCGCTATAGATCCTCGATGCATCGGCAAGTCTCATTAGACAAACTAGTGTCTTGGCACGAGGCCTTGACAAAATCTTATTTGTGGTCTTGGCATGAGGCCTTGGCTACGTGGTTATGATAGTCTGGCATTATGCATTCCATCATTATAAAAGTGGTTATTGATATTTCATGTGATTATTCGACCAGTAGAATATCCATGTGAAGACGTGAATGGAATTGTCTCATTTTACTTTTTCCATATTATGTTGAAGTTCATGTTTAAAAGGCTTTTGTTTTAGTTATACATTACCTTAAATGTTAATGTTTATTTATGAAATCTTCCGCTATATTGTTAACCTTACTGATAATCTGAGCTCACCCCTTTCAATGTTTTAATATTTTTCCAGGATGTGAAGAGGTATTTTATGAATGACCTGCAGGGGTAGTCAGAAAGGGATATGATTGTGGACTATGAAGACCATGTTATTGTAGTTTGTTTACTTTTTTATGTAATGAAAGACTTATGAATGTATCTAGTGTTTCCAAGGCTACTAAACTAATCGGTCTTTCGAGACTTGATCTTTTGTGATCATGCCAATGTTACTAAGTAATGCACCGACTCTGGGTAGCTCGGGTTGGGGCGTTACAGTTGGTATCAGAGAAAATTTAGCACAAACCTTGGAAGCTAGATTTAGATAAACTCTGATTAGAGCACGTAGACCTAAGATGAACATTGAGGATTAGGATAGAAGAACTTCGTAGAATTATGGTATTGTAGAGATTTTGTGAGTTTTCCGAGTAATACATCCCTGTCTGGATACGAGAAGGTAGAGGCGGCTCTAGCACAGATGTACCTAGGGGTAAAACCCGAAAACACCACTTTGAGCTAGACTCAAACGGGAACTGGTGCACGACAACGGGCCTTGCTGCACTCTTGTTACGACACTCCCAGGGGATATGCTTAGGATAACTCTCATTTTCTTTACAAATCATTATGAAGGGTTTATGAGTATATAATTCCGCAGAGAAAACATTATTATGATTATGGATTATATCCATAAATAGTTCAATTTATGTTAAGTGTTTTATAAGTATGGGATTATGTATTTTGATTCATAAACTGATCTAGTTTATGCAATTGTTTAGAAATGGCTCTTAGTGGAAGAAATGGAAACCGTATCAATGCACGCACTCCATGTAGGGATTGCCCTGCTGCTCAAGATAATTATGGTGGAGCTAGTGATACAACTGGTGCTGATCAGCTTCTCACCATACTGGGACAACTCAGGAAGGTTATGAATAATAACCTTACTCGTATGGAGCCCCCTGATCCGCAACGTGGAGGATCAATGCTAGACCGTTTCATGAGGCAACAACCACCAAACATCAATGGGAGTACAAATCCTATAGTAGCTGAGCAATGCATAAATTCCTTAGAGAAAATATTCCATGCCTTGGGGAGTAGTGAAAGGGAGAAGGTTGTCATGGTAGTCTACTGCCTCACTGGAGATGCCGATCAGTGGTGGTCGTTGATTCAAAACACAAAGGAAGATAATGATGTATCGAATATGGAATGGAGGGAGTTCAAAGAGATTTTCTTAGAAAAATACTTTCCTTGTGACCATCGAGTAGATATGGAAATGCAATTTCTGAGTTTGAGGCAGAAGGAGGATGAGAATGTCACAAAGTATGAGGCTATCTTTACAAGGTTAGCGAGGCATGCTGCCGATTATATACGTAACCCAAGGAGTAAGATTGATCATTTCATTGATGGGTTAAAACCATTTCTCCGTCGAGATTTAGTATCACAATCCTTTTCATCATACGAAGATATTGTCTCGTGTGCTATCAAGACAGAAAAGGAATTCTCTAAGTCTTATGACAACAATGTAAAGCAAAAGAAGAAGAGAACGGTGGAACAAGAGACAGATAAAGGGAAAAATGGAAAGAAGGGTTTTCCATTATGTGATAATTGTGGGAAGATTCACCCTGGTATGTGCCTAAAAGGAATGGGAGTTTGTTATAAATGTGGAGAAAAGGGTCACCAGGCTTGTGATTGCAAGTGAAAGAATGAGGCTGTCAAAGTTGAATGCTACAATTGTAGGGAAATGGGTCATTATGCAAATGAATTTCCTAAGCATCAAGGAAACTTATCTCAGAAAAGGCCAAGGGATCAAGGACAATATTATGTTGTTACTACAGTTGAAGCAGAATAACTAATGTATTGGTGCTTTTGGACTCATTGATTATATTTTGGTTATTAGAATATTGTGATATATATATATAAGGATTGTACTACAGTACTTGTTGATTTTAGTAAGGTTTTAATGTGATGAAGGTAATTATATTTTTATTATGTGACAATAATAGAAACTTTACTTTGTTTGGGCAATCTGATAAATTGATTTTGGAATTAAGAGACCTTTTAGAAAATGTCTAGATACAGGTATTTTGGATAACTATAATGGTTGGAGGGGATTAAGTTGATCTTTGGATAGTATTGTTTAAGGTTAAAAAATTTATGAAGATTATTTTTGGAATATTATGATACTATAGTTTTAGGAAAAGGACAACCTGCAGGGTGGGGCATAAACCGTCGCGTCGGACAAAACTGTAGGAATCGAACCCACAACCATAGTGCGACAGGACTTTATTTCCAACCACTAGCCTACAGGAAGTCCCTGGTTATTAAAAAATAATTTTACTAATCTTAATGGTATGTGTTAACTTTGGGAACCTTATACAATTAGGATAAGTATAATATTTTTGAGTTCTATTATCTTTTTGAGTGAAAGATGAGTTGAAGGTTGAAACTATAATTGTCAAGCATAAATATATATATACCTACCTCTTATTCAATGAATAAATTAATTCTTAAACTTTAGTAAAGGTATATTAAAAAAAATGTGTTATCCTAATACCTTATGTCTTTTTGAACTGATGATATTTTAAATCAATATAGATTGAAGGCTTTGAGGCCCCCAATTTGACAGTTGATTGTGATTGATGAACTCAATCACTCCCTACAAATATTTATGTTTTCCCTCCAATTATATGTCTCTAATTTCCACCAATGTTCTCCTAATCGAGATCATAATTGGGTGGTGACTTTTTCATTTCCCTTTCCCTCTTATTAAGGCTAAATTTTATTAATCTTACTTCCGATTTGAGTTTTCCTCAAAGGTATTTTCTCTTTTCAACCATTTACGTTCAAAGAAAAATTTCAAATTGCGAGGACGTAATTTATTGAAGGAGGGGAGAATGTAACACCCCGAGCTTCCACAATACGCTTCTCATTCAATAATGCAATAGCTTGCATTGTACGCAACTTCGAGTTCTAAAACACCGCGACTAGTCAAAGTAGCCGTTATGAATAGTAATAACCACTTTTTAAAATTATAGAAATTTTATATTTCAAAATGGACATCATTTTCGTATTCGTAATATCGAAATTATCCTAAGTTGAATTTTTTGTAACTTTCTGAGAACTTCCAATTTTTTATAAATAGTGAAAAATACTTAAAACAACTTTTTTAATAACAATAATTTATTGTGATAAATTATACTATTTAGTGGTTTTAAAGTATAATTAGAATATATTGTTACCATTTTATCCAATGGTGGTCATTAGAATTAATTTAACATTGAAATTGGACATAAACAATTGCCAATCTTTTTATATAAATTGTTTCTTAAAAACACGCTATTTGTTGTGACAGCAGGAATTAATTATAAAAATAATTAATGCAAATTATATGTTTGGAATTTTCTAAAATAGACATCATTTTTGAATTTGGAATATCAATTATAGCTTAGGGTGAAATTTTGGCATTGTTCTGAAAAACTTCAATTTTTGATGAATACTGAAACCACTAAGTGGTAGTTAAATAAATGATTTTTCTTTAAAATGAAATATTACCACTTCTATGTATTGATTTTCAAAAATCTGACATACATGGTTTTCATTAAGAAGTAAAATTTGGTTCAATGAGATTAAAAGAAATTTTTGGTGAATTGTAACTTTTAAGTTCTTAATCGCAATTAGAGGTAATTAGTGTAGTTTAAGGTACAAAGAATGTTTTAATAATATGAGATGAGCATGAAACTTGTCCTACTCCTATTTGATGAGTCATGTCCGACCAAGACAACCCATGGGTCAACTTGGGGACCCCATGGATCCACTTTAGTTGGAAAATGATATTAATATATATATATTTAATGTTAAAATTAAATTGACACAAACATGAGTTATTTTACTAAAATAGTTTTTAAGTGGGGTTAACCAAGTCCAAATATTGAATATAAATATTTCATAGAAAGCTAAAAAGATTTCCTACATCATAGTATTTTTTTATAATTTTTATACATTAAATAAATTAAATTATTTATAACATCATTATGATGCAGCGATGACCTCATTATTTAACGATTTAAATAAAATGAGAAGATAATGCAAAATATAAGGTTTACACTTTTCCAAATCCTATTGGATGAGGATATTTAGAACCCTTATCACCTTATCCACGAATTATACAAGTTTGGGACCTTTAAAATCCGAAAAGAATTGTATAATAGAATAACATTTCATTACTTTCCAAAAGTGCCCCTCCTCTCCACTTATAAAAGGCCCCCACCTATCCCTCCTTATTCACACCTTCAAGCCATTTGGCTCGGCCAACCTCTGCCCAAATTCTCTCCCAACTTCCCCCTATTACTCCTAGAAGCCTCACTTTGTGCAGAACTCTTCCCAAGGAAGCCTTTGGCTCAAATCAAAAAGAGTTGCCCGATTTTGAGGTAATGTCTTCTCTAATGTTGTTTTGTTTTATTTTTATTCTCCAACCCCCTAAACTCTTTTTATTCATTTATTTTGTAACAAAAACAGTATCCTAAATATAGTAGGATGTTGTTATAAGTATTAGAGCTAAACATACACACACCTACATCTAATGGTTAAAAAACATACGGTTTCTGTGGTTGGCGAATTTCTGCCTCACGAAACGATGATTGTTCAACACTCATATAACACCTTCAAAGGTGGCCATTAAGATGTCACCATATTTATATATGATATAAAATATGTTTATGTTTTACTTATGCTTCTTTATTTCTCATTTATGCATACTTTATGATTTCCATTATGGGTAAAATGCAATAATTTCATTTTAGGAAGTGCGGACTATCGCCCCCTCAAAGTGATTTGAATCGTTAATGCCATATGTGGGATGTATAAAGGATGGATTAAATGGTATTATACAATATATTATATTTTAATTATATTATAAATTTATATCATTATGATTTCATTCCATTAAATACAAAATAGAAATGAATGTAGCGTTCATGCGTACGTACGACTTACCGTCTCCATGAACGGTGCATTTCATTTCTTACATCTAAATGTTATGTAATATTATAAATGAATGTATATGCTAGATATATATGATATATATGACATCTAAATCATGAATATAATTCTGGAGATAATGGATATTCTACCACATAAACAACTTGTAATTATAAGAATTTTATTTTTGACTCAAGTACCTAAGATCTACAAAATGACAGTTATAAACTTAAATAATTACATAATGTTCATAACATGGTAATAAGGGATATAAAAGGAATAAAGAACATTAAAAAGGTTCTTAAGTAAATAGGAATTAACTCTAGTTTATTATTCAGGAGGTTAAAGAACGGTCGAGTCAGGACAGGACGCAAGGTAAGGGAATTTCATAACCCAACTTCCATTCTTTGGGTTAATCTCCTACTTTCAAATTATGTCATGATATTATTATGTCGTATATTTTATTTATACTTTCTTTACGTGTAAATATAGTCACTACACATAATAGATCTATTTTATTTTAAAAATTATCTTTTTAAGGACTTCGTCTCAATCTCCTTTCATTGAGGCATATATGGTTTTATACACAAATTTCTTTTATACGGTGTATAAACCCCTTTGACTTTTACGTTTATTAAAAAGGAATCTTTTTTATACGAAGCGTTTAATAAATGACAAAAGGGAATGTTTTTGTCATAAGTATGCGGCGACAACGACTTCTCTGTCGCCGTGACAATTATTTGAGTTTTGGCTTCCTCTAAAATCCATACCTTTTCTTTAATGAAAAATAAATACCATGTTTTTCTTTTCATTTATTTTGGTATTGAAAATGGTTTTGAAATCGTTTTTATTATATCAATGTGTTGTATTTATATCTTGTGATTGAAATGTGGAAATGTTATGTTTCCTTTATGCATGTTTTATGTGATATGATTATGTTATGGTTTATGATATGTTTAAACCAATTCATATGAGGAATGCATTGGACTTAATAAGTGACGGGTGGAGCCTGCTATAGCTCCTCGATGCATCGACAGGTCTAATGAGACAAACTAGTGTTTTGGCACGAGGCCTTGACAAAATCTTATTTGTGGTTTTGGAACGAGTCCTTGGCTACGTGGTTATGATAGTCTGGCATTATGCATTCCATCATTATGAAAGTGGTTATTGATATTGCATGTGATTATTCGACCAGTATAATATCCATGTGAAGACGTGAATGGCATTGTCTCATTTTACTTTTTCCATATTATGTTGAAGTTCATGTTTAAAAGGCTTTTGTTTTAGTTATACATTGCCTTAAATGTTAATGTTTATTTATGAAAGCTTCCTCTATATTGTTAACATTACTGAGCATCCGAGCTCACCCCTTTCAATGTTTTAATATTTTTCCAGGATGTGAAGAAGTATTTTATGAATTACCTGCAGGGGTAGTCAGAAAGGGATATGATTGTGGACTATGAAGACCATGTTATTGTAGTTTGTTTACTTTTTGATGTAATGAAAGACTTATGAATGTATCTAGTGTTTCCAAGGCTACTAAACTAATCAGTCTTTCGAGACTTGATCTTTTGTGATCATGCCAATGTTACGAAGTAATGCACCGACTCTGGGTAGCTGGGTTCGGGGCGTTACATAACTTGTTCAACATCATTATTTAAAATTTTGTAAAATGAAAAAATATGGGATTATAGATATACTTATTAAGAATAAAAATGTATTAACAATTAAATGTCATCAGTGAGAATAAGAGTATATAAGTGTATAATGGAATAATAAAAGGGAATAATAGAATCATAAAATAACATATACCCATAAATACTTGGATCATATATTGTTAAAATCAGTAAAATTAAATAGTCATCATAACTACAAATCAAATTCAAGGTTATATAATCCTTGATATTTTGACATGTTTTATATATATAAAAAGAAATTAAAACTCTTTTTAGTATCATCGAGTGACGAAACCCACTCCCTTTAATGTGTACCAGTCTTGTGCCTATAGTGGTTGATGAGATATTTTCACGACCCCCACCCTCTAATGATTCACCTCTTATGATGGTAATGGAGGAAGAGATATAATGACCCCCCACCCTGAGTCTCGCCTTCAGTAGGACCAAGGGTGTCAATAAGAACTAATAGGATACAATGTAAAATATAGGGGGAATTTGACTTTTTAATTAAACAATATCAGGATATAATATGCTTCACCCAAAAGAAAAACCTATATAAAATATATAAATGATATCAGAATCAAATCCCACATGAATTATTATAATAAAACTATTACCAATGAATTAAAAATCCAATATAATTATCAAATGTATTGATAATCAGTGACATAGAAATTGTCCAAAAGTCCAAGATATTAATACCCAACACAACCCTTGTTGTCCTCCTAGAAACCTTGAGGATGTTTTATATAATTAGCGTTAGTATAATGTTATACTCTTTAATAAAAACATATGTCTCTCATAAAAATGTGACGAGAGCATAAAAATTCTCCTTTGAGAATGAAGTAGAGAAGAAACATCACATATGTAGTTACAATTACCACCCAAAGATCACCAACTCAATATAACTCAATAAAACTAGTTAAGTATTATAATATTAAGGTCATCTATGATAGGGTACCACACAACATAATATTACTAATTAGCCACTATCACACTAGAATGACATATTTCATGCCACTTCAACCACTTTATATCATATAAAACCACATATCACCTACACACCCATGGGCCTCACAACCACAACACATACCGCAAGTAGACACATAGACCATTACCACACCACATCTTGACCACACACACATCATCCCCAACTAGGGAACATCCCTCCCAAAGACACGTGTTCTATAAGCACAACACATCCTGCTCATAAACACCTGTGCCACAACCACATCACATCCTTCTCACACACAAAAGGGTCACACCTCTTCCTTTTCTAATTTCCTTTGATGTTCTATATACCACCATTCATAGTCTGGGATATTTCCTTCAGGTTCTGCATACAATGAAATTCCATGAAGAAATCCATAGATTTAAAAAACATCACTCTCACATTTGAGGCCCAAATATTTGTTAAACACTAGAAAATAAAACCACAATCAAAACCAGATTTGGCAACATCAACCAAATTCATATATCGTATTATTGAATTTTAAAAAAACTCAATCACACTCAAAACAATCTACGATTGTACCATGATGGAGTTTTTCCCAGAAACATTACCCCCTTGGGTGTGTTTACAATTTTTCTAAAATTGATACCTCTATAATGCTCTTTAAAGCATCTATCTTTATTCACTTCTAGAGATTATGATATGGGTCAAGGATTTACTCTACATATAATCTACTTCTATATATTCATTTTTCGGCATGAGAAATAATTATATAATTTAATGGTCATTAATAATAACATTATTTCATTCCAAAAATAGATTGTTTTCATTCATTGAGAATCTTAGCTATCATGATATGTATCCATTTATTATTCAAGTCTAGAAGAATCAAATTTGACACCCCCCTACATCAATTATACACCTAACAACATTAACTCCCATAATTTCACTACTCCAACTAGAAACTTCTCACAATTTCTTAACTAAGACATTTTCTCCCTTATATATCCTCAATTTCACCCCCTCTTCCAACAAACCTGAAGGAAATTCCTTTGAGGATACCAATAGTTAAATGATCATTGATTAAAACATTAGTTAAAAACAGACCATACCACAAAGATCTTTCCATACCACAAGGATTGGGGAAGAGGACACATCCACTCTATATCAAGTGATGGGAGTCGACTGGACACTGTTTGCAAGTCGATGACTTTCAAATGATTCTATGGGTAAAAACCTTATCAGAATATATTCATCTTGTTTTTATTTAGGCACATATGCCAAATTCACAAGTCATTTCTGCATCTTCTCCCTATGTAAATTATACATGATATAAATTTGTGTTATCCTTGATTGATAGCCTGAATTTTTTATTGGATATATAAATATGACTTGTCGAAATGGATTTTGATCAGAGACATCACTTCAATTCACATATCCTCAAGCTACTGTTTTATCCACAATAACTATGTGCATGCTTGAGTAGCCTCAATATATTCTTCTTATGATTTACATAATGAAATGAAATCTGGTTTTTTTCTTAGCTAATAAATAAAAAATCCTCCATGATAGAATGATCAAACTGTTTTATATTTTCTATTAATAGTGGATCCATCACAATATGCATTAGTATATAACAATAACTCTTCTAGAGATTTATCATTATACATCAAAACTGTAATCCACAATACACTACATATTCTATTGTATTATTTTCACTAATAGTAAGTGGATTTACTTAGTATTTTTTTGATATCATGTTTATTGGCATTGAATAAAACTGTTTCAAACATTATTTCTATGACGAATAATAGTGATCCAATAATTTTTAGGTATTTTACAGTATTGTCTTTATTAGATTCATCATCATAAGAAAATTTCATTCAGGTGGCCACCAGAGTCTTAATCTCTTGGAATTACCCATTATATGCCTCCACAAAACAACCTCAACATATCTAGAATTAAAAATTAATGTTCCATTAATTCTATGTGTTACCTAAAATCAATCTAAAACTTTCACTACAACAATCATTGACATTTGGAAAAAAAATTACATTAATTTGGAAAATTTTATGCATTTTGTTTCATCTGATCCTCTAAATAATATGCCATCGACATATACTAGTGCCATCTTCTATTTATTACTATCATGGTTGATATATATAGTGTAATCAACTCCACCAGACTAAAAACCATAAATTTTTGGACAATGATATAGCATTGAATACTTATCTCTTGGTTCTAGTTTCAAAACATATAAATCCTTCTTCAGCTAAGAAAACATATTGTAATATTCATCAATGAGAATAAAATTTGGTTTCTCAAAAGAATCATTTTCTTACGGAACCCCATTCAGAATTAATGACATGACGTCCATCTAGAAATCATTGAACATTATTTTCACTTAGAAGGTCATGAATAATATGATTGTATCTATCCATGTATTCGTAGAAAATGTCTCATCAACATTAATCACCTCTATATAAGAGTTTTATTGGCACACTAATAGTACTTTGTATCGATTAAAAATCCCATAATAATATATATTTTTTATAAAAGTCCCATTTTTTCCCAAAGATAATCATATTTGTTGGCCAAAAAACAATCTCCCATGTTTTATTCTTCTCGATTGGGACAATCAACTCATTCCTATCTTGAGCTTGATTCTCATCTACTGCTTCATCACTAAAACATTATTTCTCAACCGATGATACATATGATGTTTTCTGTAGACTCCTCATCTTCCTTGCATGCAATAGAACTATTTGATCACCAATTATGTTTTTTCTATTAATTTAATCTTTTATACCTAGTATCTAGGTAGATAATTATATATCTTCCTCATTCTAATCCTCTGATTCTTCTTCTGAATCAGCCTCTTAAACCGGATCATCCCCTAATCTAAGTATTTCTTCATCATTAATATCTTTATACAAATCATGAATTATCACAATATTCTAGTCACTCTATTATGTTTTATACATCATTTCTTTCAAAATTCATTGCCACACTCCTATTGAATCATTTATAGGCACCTATTATCTTGAAGTAGTTAATAAATATCCATTCATCTCCATAGAATGAAAAATTCGTGGTTTTTTTTCTTTTTTACAAAATGAAATATTACTTCTAATGATTAAATAGTACTTCAATGATGATTTTTTCAATACCACAACTCATATGGAGTCTTCCTTTCTTCATGATATAGTAATGATCTATTTGATGTTTAAAATATCTTCATTAGTTATTCTTTACAAAAATTTCTCTGGATAGTCTTTCTCATTGAGCTTGTTCTGGCCATCTTGGTGACAATATTATTTCTTCTCTCAATTAGTCTATTCTTATGTTGAATTCTTACAACTGAATCATGATTCATTATCCCATGTTTCCCAAGATTATCCTCTCATAGGATATTTAAAAACTCTTTTCCATTATTTTTTCATATCCTTAGGATTGTTCAAAAAAATATTATCAAATATTCCTAAATTTGTTTATATGAAACATATTACCTAAGATTTGTGGGTTATAATTGAAACCCATTCCATTCTAATATAATCCTCTATGAAGAGAACATAATATCTCTTTCCATCAACAACACTTGGTGAACTTGTCTATATACATGAATATGAACTAAATAAGTTTTTTTTGATGTCCTTTTAAATTTTTCCTTATATGTATTCCGAATGATCTTCCCATATTGGTAGGATTTTCAAGAATATGTACGATCACATGATAATCTAGGGAGATCTCGAGAAGCAGAATATTTAACCACATCATTTATGGATTTTTGGCTCATGTGTCCATCATTTTTATGGAAAAACTAAATATCTTCTTCCTTTGAAAAAAATCATACATCTCCATCTCTACTCATTTGGATGAGAATCCATTTATTACTCTTTCCATGTAATACATTAACACCATATTTCCCCTTGATGACACATAATTTCGTTGAAATTATTATGGTATTTCATAAGTCACGTAATTTATTTACACTTAATAATTTATGACTATAAACCTATATTGACAATACATATTCATATCTCTTGTATTTTACCCCAATAATTTCATTCCTATGTCAAATTTTTTTTAACCCTTCATCATTATAAAATCATATTATACCTTATTTATTCAACCTCATTCCCATGACAATATAATAGTTTCTTGTCATAAGGGTGGTTCATCCACAGTCAATGAATCATATCCTTATGTGATCGCATTCCTTGAATTTAATTTTTTCAACCACTTCCTACTCAGATTGTTTCATTTTTACCCAAGTTTTATAATTCAGACCCTATTTGTATTGATACTCTGAACAATACCTGAAATATTATATAAAAAATCCTATTTTGGAGAAGAAAATCTATTTTTTCATTTTCAACTCATTTGAGGATAAAAGTTTCTACTTCATCTAACTTACCTATGTTTGCCTTGGTAAATTCTATTATGATGATAAAAAATATCATTCCATGTGTCTAAATCCTCCACACCTAAAATAGTGAACATAAAATGATAACCTCAATAATTGATCTCTATATGACTTCTTATGTTGGTCATGTTACTACCAGTAATACATTGTTATAGAACACATATTTTGTGGATTCATATCATGCCGCAATAATGGATTCTTATTATAAGACCCGGCCTTAAACCATACTTAATATTGAATTAAATGAAAAATTCAAATTGAGGATCTTTTCAGGTTTATAGTTTTAGAGAATTAGGACATAACTATTACATCTCCAAAGATTACAAAGTAGACACTTCTACTAAGTTTCCATAAAATAAGAACTCCTAAAACGAAACATGTCTAGTTCCATGTTTCAGATAGCATGAATTTCCATTGATCCCTTCCTTGACCCTATTCCATTTTTAGTCTTGTGAAAAACATTTCAAAAAAACATAGGGTGAGCACAAAAAGCTCAGTAAGGGATTCAAAAAGAATGAAAACTATTAGTTTTTTAAAACAATAAGTAATCCATTTATACTTTATCAAAGTAATACATTTCACCTTTATGAAGTAGTTTTAACTCTTCACTGAATAAAAGATCATTACTTACCCTTTTGTAACCAAACGATTACCATAACACCCACAGAAGATATAAAGGTAACTTGGGACATAAACATACTTAAATTGAATAACCATACGGTCAACTTCCACACATATAACTTAATTGAATAGACATACAGCCCACATCCATACCCAATGCATTGGACGTTATAACATAACCACTCGTCAAATGTCTAGGTACCACTATAAAATCATATTACATAAAAAAAATATAATGGAAAGAAAAAATTTCCACACATTGATCACAATGTATCAATTTAATATATTGACATAAAAAATCCTTTATAAAAACCATTTTCAATACCAAAATACATAAACGAGTATACAGTATTTATTTCATTTTAAAAACATTACGGCTTATTGAGGAAGCCAAAGACCAAATAATACTCGCGGTGATGAAAAAGGATGTTGTCACCGCGTACGTTAAAAGAAACTTCCCTTTTTGTCGTTTAGTAAAACGCTTCATAGAAAATGATTCCTTTTGTATAAAAGTAAATGACAAAGGGGTTTATACACCGTATAAAAGAAAGTTTTGTATAAAACGAAACATGCCTCAATGAAAGAAGATTGAGATGAAGTCCCGTACCTCGTTTCCGACGTGACTCGATTTCTCTTTAAACTCATGAATAATAAACTAATGTTAATTTCTACTTGCTTAAGAAAATTTTTGAAGCTTACTATTACTTTTATATAAATTATTTCCATGTTATAAGAATTATGTAATCATTTTAGTTAATAACGTTCGTTTTGTCGATATCTGGTTCATAAGTCAAAAATGGACTGCTTACAATTACATGTTGTTTATGTGGTCAAAGGTTCATTGTATCAAGAATGATATTCATGATTTGGATATCATATATATCATATATATCCAGAATATAAATGAATTTATTATAGTACATAACATTTAGAGATATGAAATAAAATGTACCGTTCATGGAGACAGTAAGCCGTATGCACGCATGAACGCTACTTTCATTTCTATTTCGCATTTAATGGAGTGAAGCCATAATGATATAAGTGTATATTATAATTACAGTATAACATCATATATAACAACATTGACTCCATCCTATATACGTCCCACATATGTCTTTAACGACTCAATTCACTTTGAGGGGGCGGTAGTCCGCACTTCCTAAAATGAAGATATCGCGTATACCCATAATGGAAAACATAAAGGTATTCCATAAATGAAAAAAACTGAAGATTAAGGAAAAAATAAACATATAATATATCATATAAAAATATAGTGACATCTTAATGGCCACCTTTTAAGGTGTTAAAATAATATTGAACAATCATCGTTTCGTGAGGCAGAAATTCACCATCTACAGAAACAGTATGTTCTTTAACCATTAGATGTAGTTGTGAGTAATTGTAGCTCTAATCCTTCTTCAAAAACATCCTACTATATTTAAGATAATATATTTGTTACAATAAAATTTAATATATAGATTTTAGGGTGTTGGAGAAGCAAAATAAAACAAAAGAACACAAGTGAAGACATTACCTTAAAATCGGGTAAATCCATTTGGTTTCAACCAAAAGGGTTTCTTAAAGAGATTCCTGCATAAGGTAAGGCTTCTAGGATGAGGAGATGGATGTGGAGAGAAAAAATGATCCGAGATTGGTGGAGCCAAAGGCTTGAGAAGTGTGGGTATGGAGGTAGATGTGGGGGCCTTTTATAAGAGGAGAGGAGGGGTACTGTTGGAAACCTATAAAATGATACTTTATTTTCAAATAATTTTCGGATTTTAATGGTCCCACATTGATGTTTTTCGAGGATAAGGTGAAAAGGGTTCGAAATCCACCCATCCAATTTGTTTTTGACATGTGTAGGTCTTAGATTTTACATTATCTTTTAAATTTATTTAAATCGTTAAATATTGAGGTGATTGCTACATCATCATGGTGTTATAAATAATTTAATATATTTAATGTCTAAAAATTATAAACAAAATATAATTATGTATAAAATCTTCTTGTCTTTCTAATTAATATTTATAATAAAAAATATGACCTGTATAATCCTATTTAAATTTTTTTTTAATAAAACAACACATGTTTGTGTCATTTTTACTTTTACTTTAAATAATATGCATTAATGTCATTATCATACCCAAGTGGCTGCATGGGGTCCCAAAAATAGACCCATGGGTTGTCTCGGTCGGACATGACTCATCAAATAGGGTTAGGAAAAGTTTCAAGATATTTTAATTTTATTATAATATCATTTTTATCTTAAATCACACTAATTACCTTTAATCGCGATTAAAAACTTAAAGGTTACTATTCACCAAAAAATTATTTGAATCCCATTAAACAACATTTTAATTCTTAATGAAAATAATTTATATTTTATTTTTTTAATTCAAAACACATAAGTGGTAATGTTCCATTTAAACAAAAAATCGGTTTTTTTAACTACAACTTTGTGGTTTAACTATTCATCAAAAATTATGTTTTTTTAGAAAAGTACCAAAACATCAACCGATGCTATATTTGATATTCCGAATTAAAAAATTATGTCTATTTTATGAAATTAAAAAAATATAAGTTGCATTAATTAATTTAATAATTAATTCCTGCTGTCATGACAAATAGCATGTTTTTAAGTATCAGTATGTATCAAAAGATTGACCCTAATTTAAGTCCAATTTCAAAGTGAATTTAATTCCAATGAACACCATTAGATTAAATTGTAAAAATATATTCAAATTGAACATTAAAACCAGTTCAAAAGATAATATAATGATATAAATAAATTAGATTAAAAAGAGGTTTTGAATTAAAATACAACATTTATCATTATTCATTACAAAATGAACTTTATCAGATTAATACCAAAAATTTACGCAAAGTAAATTTTGATGTCCCGATTATAAAAAATATTTTTATTTGGTCAAATAGAATTTATATGAGTGATAAAAACTATATTTAAATAGGGGTTTCCATCAAAAGTCAATAGTTCTACCTTTTTGTGAAAATTAGAGTATACATGCCTAAAATTTAATTGTTTTCTTAGTTTAAGCCTTTATCATTTATTGGATAAATATAAAAACATTTAAAAAACATATATAATCATATTTTAGTTATTTCTATTCATTCCCATCAATATAAAGGCTACGTGTTAACTATCATTTTAAATTATATTATTTTATTACTAGTGTGCAACGTAAGATTTCAAAGAAACTCTTTGTTGCGTATCAGGTACGCTATCGAACACAGCGACCCCTTTAATGTAAAATTAATATTTAATTCGCCAATATTAATAAATATGAAAATTTTTTATTCTTTTTTTACTTGGGATGTTACATCCTTCTCCCCTTGTGGGAATTGCATGCTCACAATTTTATTCACTTATCAAAATAAATGGGGGTATTTACCCCTCATAGCATTTTCAGATTCCCATGTTGCCTCTTTAACCATATTGTTTTTCTAAAAAACCTTTACATAGTGAGTTACCTTATTTTGAAACACTTGCTCTCTTATGTCAAGAATCTGGACTAATTGTTCTCAATATGATAGATTCTCTCCCAATCTAAACTACCATTAGGCTCAAAACATGATATGGATCTGGCATATACTTACTCAATATCGAAACATGAAAAACATTGTGTGCCTGAGATAAACTCGAAGGTAATTAGACTCTATATGGAACTAATCCAACATTTTTCTAGAATTTTATATGGTCTAATGAAATTTGGAATCAGATTTACTTTCTTACAAAATCACATCACACTTTTTCATGTTGAAACATTTAGAAAAACATGATCACCTACCTCGAAAGATAGATCCTTCCTCCGGTTATCCACATAACTTTTTTGTCTCCTCTAAGCTGTTTTCATGTGTTTCTGCATCAACTGAACTTTTTCTGCCATCTCTTCTACCTTTTTTGGATCCATCAGCTTCCTTTCACCCACTTCATCCCAAAAAGCTAGAGTTCGAAACTGCTTCCCATATAATGCCTCAAACAGAGCCATCTATATACTGGAATGAAAACATTTATTATATGAAAACTCAACCAAAGAAAGATGTTGGTCCCAAAATCACTGATAATCCATAGAGCAAACACGTAGCATATCCTCCAAGCTCTGAATTGTTCTTTCTAATTGCCCATCTGATTGCAGATGAAAAGTTGTACTAAAATTTAATTCAGTACCCAATGACATTTGAAGGCCTTTCCAAAAGATATAATTAAATCTGGGATCACGATCAGATACATTGGAGAGGGGAACTCCATGCAACCTGAATCTCTTTTAAGATACAACCGAGAAAGTTGATCTAGAGACAAAGTATCTCGAATAGGAAGGAAATGAGCAGATTTAGTCAATCGATCAACAATAACACAGATTGCGTTATTACATATATATGTCATCGATAATCCCACAAAAAATTCCATGGATATATTTTCCCATTTCCAATCTGGCACTGGAAAAGGTTGAAGCATCCCTCTTGGTAATTTCCACTATACTTTAACGTTCTAACAAGTCAAACACTTCATAGTAAAATCAGCAATATCTCTTTTCATTCCATCCTCCAGTAATACACTCGCAGATCTCTGTACATCTTAGTACTGCCAGGATGAACTGAAAACGGGGAACTATGAGCCTCACATAACAACTCATTATCCAATTGTGAATCACCAGGAATACATAATCCCTTCCCAAACCACAAAACATAATCATTATCAATATTAAACTCATGCAACTTACCCTTTTGAACCAGCTCTACAGTTTTCTGCAACCCACTGTCTTTCTTCTGTGTTTGCTTAATTTTTTCTGATAAGGACGATCTCACTGATACCTGAAACAAAACAGAAGAACTTCTTGCACCAACATCTTCTATTCCAAATTTCATCAAATCAAAAACCAAAGGATATCGTTTCAAATGTAGAATGGTTAATGATGCATTACTTTTTCGACTCAAAGCA
The DNA here is from genome assembly GCA_963277665.1 of Viscum album. NCBI lineage: Eukaryota > Viridiplantae > Streptophyta > Magnoliopsida > Santalales > Viscaceae > Viscum > Viscum album. The sequence goes on from OY728158.1 coordinate 221,791,125, forward strand.
CCAGCCACTTTATTTGCTTATCCTATATGGTAATGAATTGTACAATCTTATTCCATGATTAATTCTAGCCATCTCCTCTATCTCATGTTCATTTATTTCTGAGTGAATATATACTTTAAACTCTTGTGATCTGTATATGATTCAAACTTTACTCCATACAAATGATGTCTCCAAATTTTTTGAGAAAAAACAACAGGAGCTAATTCCAAATCATGTGTAGGGTAACTTACCTCGTTAGTTTTCAACTAACGTCAAGCATAAGAAATTACCTAATCATTATGCATTAGGACGCAACCATGTCCTTTCAATGAAGCATCACTTTAGATAACAAACTCCCCATTCATATAAGGATGTGCTAAAACTGGAGCATTCACCAATCTTTTTTTAACTCTTGAAAACAATCATCACATTCTTTTGTCCAGATAAACATAACACCCTTTCGAGTTAGCTTAGTCATTGGACTAGATAACCGTGAAAAATTTTCAACAAACATTCTATAGTAACCTGCCGAATCTAGAATACTACGGATCTCAGTTACATCGGTGGGTCTTGGACATTCATCAACAACTTTTGTTTTAGCAGTATCAACAGTTATTCCATCTTTTGAAACAATGGGATTAAGGGAAAAAAATTTGAATCCAAAACTCACACTTACTAAATTTTACATACAGTTTATTTTCTTTTAAGGATTGCAAGATAACCCTTAAATGACTTTCATGCAACTCTTTACTAATAGAAAACACCAAAATATCATCAATAAAAACAACCAACATTTTTCACTTGATTCAACTGAGCCATCACTGCAAAAAACTGTTTAGTTCTGATTCTGACCATCTCAGGATACTGATTTAAAAGGACATTTCCCTCTTTATGCCTTCCTAGAAAATTTGTTCTGTTTCCTCTATGAAAAACCATTCCTTATAAAGAAATATCTTAGGAGAAGAAACATGGTAATCTTCAAATGCTATATCATTTCAATTATACCATAAATTATTTTATAATTTAACACTTCTCTAACTCCTAACGTCTTCTAAACCGACCTTTGATACCAACTATAAGGCCCTGGACATAAACCTTACTTAATATTGAATTAAATGAATAATTCACATTGAGGATCATTTTAGGTTTAGAGTTTTAGAAAATTAGGACATAACTATTAAATATCAAAATATTACAAAGTAGACACCTCTACTAAGTTTCCATAAAATAAAAACTCCTGAAAAGAAACATGTCTAGTTCCATGTTTTAGATAGCATGAATTTCCCTTTATCCCATCCTTGAAACTATTCCATATTAAGTCCTGTGAAAAAAAATTCTAAAAAACATGGGGTGAGCACAAAAAGCTCAGTAAGGGATACACAAAAAATGAAAACTGTTAGTTTTTGAAAACCACATGTAAAACATGTATACTTTATCAAAGTAATTCCATTCACCTTTATGAGGTAGTAAAAACATTTCACTAAATAAAATATCATTAAATACACTTTTGTATACAAAATATTACCATAAAACCCACATAACATATAAAGGTAACTTGGGACATTAACATACTTAAATGGAATAACCATACGGTCGACTTCCACACATATCACTTAATGAAATAGACATACGACCAAGTTACATACCCAAAGCATTGGAGGTTATAACATAACCACATGTCCTGGTATTCATGACACAACCCGTCATAAGGTTTGTCATGTAACCACTCATCAAATGTCCAAGTACCATTATAAAATCATAAGATAAAAAACAAATATAATGGAAAGAAAACATTTCCACACTTTCATCACAATGTATCACTTAAATATAATGACATAACAAATCCATTATAAAAACCATTTTCAAAACCAAAATACTTAAAATAGTATATGGTATTTATTTTATTTTAAAAACATTACAGCTTATTGAGGAAGCCAAAGACAAAATAATACTCACGGTGGTGGAAAATATCGTTGTCACCGCGTACGTTAATAGAAACATTCCTTTTTGTCGTTTAGTAAAACACTTCGTAGAAAAATATTCTTTTTCTATAAAAGTAAAATTCAAAGGGGTTTAGACACCGTATAAAATAATGTTGTGTATAAAATGAGATATCCCTCAGTGAAAGGATATTGAGACGAAGTCCCTTACCTCGTGACTGACGTGACTCGATTTCTTTTTAATCTTCTGAATAATAAACTAGTGTTAATTTATACATTCTTAATAACCTTATTATGCTTAATATTTTTTTATATCAATTATTTTCATGTTATAATCATTATGTAATCATTTAAGTTAACAACGTTCGTTTTGTCGATATCTGGTTCATTAGTCAAAAATGGACTACTTACAATTACATGTTGTTTTTGTGGTCAAAGGTTCATTATATCCAGAATGAAATTCATGATTTGGATATCATATATATCATATATATTCATAATATAGATGTATTTATAACAGTACCTAACATTTAGAAGTATGAAATGAAATGCACCGTTCATGGAGACGGTAAGTCGTACGTACGCATTAACGCTACTTTCATTTCTATTTCGTATTTAATGGAGTGAAACCATAATGATATAAGGGTATATTATAAATCCAGTATAACATCATATATAATATCATTAACTCCATCCTATATACGTCCAACATATGGAATTAACAAATCAAATCACTTTGAGGGGGCGGTAGTCGACACTTTCTAAAATGAAGATATGACGTATACCTATATTGGAAACCATAAAGGTTTTCCATAAATTAAAAATAAAGAATCTTATGGAAAAATTAAACATATTATATATCATATATAAAGATAGTTAAATCCTAATGGACACCTTTGATGGTGTTAAAAGAATATTGAACAATCATCGTTTTGTGAGGCAGAAATTCACCATCCACAGAAACAATATGTTCTTTAACCATTAGATGTAGTTGTGTGTATGTTTAGATCAAATACTTCATATAACAACATCCTAGTATATTGGAGATACTGGATTTGTTACAAAAGAAATGAATAAATAGATTTTAGGGGGTTGGAGAAGCAAAATAAAACAAAATAACACAAGTGAAGACATTACCTTAAAATCGGGTAACTCTGTTTGGTTTGAACCAAAAGGGTTTCTTTAAGAGATTCCTGCCTAAGGTATGGACTCTAGGATGAGGAGAGGGATGTGGAGAGAAAATATGATCAGATCTTTGCCGATAAAAAGTCTTGATAAGTGTGGGTAATGAGGTAGATGTGGGGGCCTTTTATAAGAGGAGAGGAGGGGCGCTCTTGGAAAGGTATAAAATGTTACTTTATTTTCAAATGAGTTTCAGATTTTAATGGTCCCAAATTGATGTGTTTCGAGGATAAGGTGATAAGGGTATTAAATAAACCTATCTAATAGGTTTTTGACATGTGTAGGTCTTATATTTTACATTATCTTTCCATTTTATTTAAATCGTTAAATAAAGAGGTAATCGCTGCATCATCATGGTGTCATTAATAATTTAATTTATTTAATGTCTAAAAAAAATATCATGATGTAGGAAGTCTATTTATCTTTATAATGAATATTTATAGTCAAAATTATTTCCTTTATTACTCCATTTAAAAATTGTTCAAATAAAACAACACATGTTTGTGTCATTTTTTCTTTTACTTTAAATAAAAGGAATTAATGTCATTATCTAACACAAGTGGCTCAATGGGGTCTCAAAAATCGACCCATGGGTTGACATGGTCGGACATGACTCATTAAATAGGGTTAGGACAAGTGTCAAAATATTTCCATTTTATTATAATATCATTTTTACCTTAAATCACACTAATTTCCTTTAATTGTGATTAAAAACATAAAAGTTACTATTCACCAAAAAATTATTTCAATCCCATTAAAACAAATTTTACTTCTTAATGAAAATAATTTATATTGTATTTTTTAAATTCAAAACATATATGTGGTAATGTTCCATTTAAATGAAAAATCAGTTTTTGTAACTACCACTTTGTGGTTTCACTATTCATCAAAAATTAAGGTTTCTCAGAAAAGTACCAAAACTTCACCCTAAGATATATTTCATATTCCGAATTCAAAAATGATGTCTATTTTATGAAATTAAAAACATATAAGTTTCATTAATTAGTTTACTAATTAATTCCCGTTGTCATGATAAATAGCGTGTTTTTATGAAATAGTATGTATCAAAATATTGACACTAGTTTAAGTCCAATTTCAAAGTGAAATTAATTCCAATGTCCACCATTGAATTAAATCGTAAAAATATATTCATATTGAACTTTAAAACTAATTCACAATATAATCTAATCATATAAATAAATTAGATTATAAAGTGGTTTTGAATTAAAATAGAACATTTTCACTATTCATTTAAAAATTACATTTATCGGAAAAATATCAAAAATTTATACAAAGTAAATATTGACGTCCTGATTCTGAAGAAGAGTTTTATTTGGTCCAATAGAATTTATAAGAGTGACCAAAACTATATTTAAATAGGTTTTTCAATCAAAGAGCGATAGTTCGACATTTTAGTGAAAATTAGAGTATAAATGCCTAAAATTGAATTATTTTCTTATTTTAAGCCTTTATCTATTATTGGATAGATATAAAAACATTTAAAAACATATATAATCATATTTTAGTTATTTCTATTCATTTGTGCCAATACAATGGCTACGTGTTAACTACCATTTGAAATAATATTATTTTATTACTAGTCTGCAATGTAAGATTTCAAGAAAACTCTTTGTTCCGTATCGGGTACACTATCGAACATAGAGAACCCTTTAAATAAAAATTAATATTTAATTTGAAAATATTAATAAATATGAAACTGTTTTATTCTTTATTTAACTTGGATGTTACACTTATGCAGGGTACATTCATGGGTGGAAATAATGTACCAATGGTTATCCCATAGGTTCTCAAGATCTTCTAATTCTTCTACATTATAAATTCTATCATCAATCATGGAGTAGGTGTGTGGGGTCATGATTTTTCAATTACATCATTCAATATTCGATCTATAATCATAGTATCCTTATCATTTTAATATCATTTATTCTTCTGTTCATCCGGACAACCATGCTCTACATTAATCTTTTCTGTTATCTGTGTTATTTACATTCATGATGATCTTCTATGAGTCACCAATTTTTTTGATCCATAACACTGAATAATAGAATGAAAAATTCCTATTGAAGATCCTTGATATGTTTTATTTCACCTTTTCCAATGTTATTCAAACAATCAATATTCATTTTTTATATAATATTGATATGTTCTCAAGAAATGCCTTTGAGTAGTAGGGAAATAAATATTTCTGTTTTGAAATTTATATATTCATCCCATAAATCTATTCTTCCTACTACTATATATAGAGTTGAGCATCATTAACCACATTGTAAGCTTTCTTTGTTTGGGTTATCCAAAAATCATTCTCATTAATTGAATCATATAATTTAGACAGAAGGATTATTCCTCATTTATTTTTCCTACTTAATTGACAATTTTTTACTTTTGTTAAGGAATATCCAACAACATGAACCAAAAGCATCCACTCGATAGTCCCACAGTCCTCCAACAATTATTCCTCATACTATTCAAAAAAATTATCTTATTTTGAATTTTTATTCTTATTTTTTAAGAATTTTTTCTTATTATTTACCACAACATTCACGTTGGTTAAATACATATCTTATAGATTTTTATCATTTTCATCATTATCATTTTCTATCATCTTAGGAAAATATGCTTCAAAATATCCAATCTTCCAGCATCGAAAGCATTAAAATAAAATTTAACCATTTAGCATTTCTTTTACTAAATGCATATATTATGAGATAAATGAATGGATATCAACAAAATTATCTTCCACCTAACTATCTTAAATAGAGTGATTAATTATGGCCTTGAATTAAACATTATTGGATATCCCCTTTTTCATAGTATCGTTAACATAATTTATCATTTAAAATAAACCATGTTTACTATTCGAGTTTTAAAATATCACATCCTCTGGATCATTATAATCCAATATTGAATCTTTTGGATTAATCCATGTTGTATTTTTTCTCATGAAATGACTCACAATCATTATATCTTCAATTAAATATTCATTAAGTTGCATTCCTTCCACTACAATAGTCACCCTATCAAAGAATTCATTAATAGATTCATTTGGGTTCATTATCATATCATCAAAATTCATACAAAATCACCTATAATGTTTCATCTATGACATATCAGTGAACAGCATAGATATTAAATAAATTTTCCAACATTGAATGTGATGTTTTTGAAGATATCCCCATCATACAAATTGCATTTGATAGGGCTCCACAAACACATTGAGTCCTTTAGTATAAGCCTCTAAATCTCATTTTTCGAACATGATAATGATACACTTTTGATATTAGCAGATATTCCATGCATATATTCTATGAAGTCATCCATTCCTAATGATAGAAGTTATTTCTACATCCTATTCTTACATAGTTGAGAAAAGTTTCCTATGAAGATCATAGTTCCTTTGGGACTCAACACTTCTATTTCATTTACTATAAGGGAAACCATGACATTTAACCTTTCTCTATAATAATAATTTGTTGGTACACTAGGTAAAATACCATGGCATGGGTGGGGGATATTGACGATATGACATATTATATTTCTTTCCCTTTTGGATCTTGTTTCTTAGTTAACCAAAACACACTTCTCTCTTTCACCCATTGCAATATGTTAAATGAATTGAATCCATGAACATGACATGATGATTTTTTATATGGTTCATCCCCACATGGATTCTTCCAAGGATAATTCAATGGTATCACACCAATGTACCAAATCCCCTAAAGACAACTTCTAATTAAAAGGTTAAATTTTCATCTTCTATGCCTAGGCTCACGATCTTTACATGGTTTAGGTTCTGCTAACTACATTCCCATGGGTCACTACCTATGTATCATTATCTAAATTAGTGTCGGTGGAAAGAATCACCATAATCTTCTTCCATTAATAATTTCTGGAATGGCAGCACACAATGTTTATAGATTTCCAGGTCCCACAATTGCATGGCCTTATAGGTCAATTCATTTTCGCTAATGAATGGATCCTCAACTATAGGTAGATTCCCTGTTCAATATCTTTTTCTCCAGTAGTTGTTGTACTCTTTTCCATGTACTATTACATAGATCTAATTACATTAATGAACTGATTTGGTGTTATTGTAGGCTTCCATGAGTCCAATGTGAACCACATTTCCAATTCTACAATATGCATAGTGGGTATGTTTCAAGGATAATGTCTCCTCCATGAACATCCACAACTCCATGGAAAATATTTGCCTCATCATACATCCCCTATGTTCTACTGCTATAAACTACCATCAAGTACCACTTCTGCATACCACATTCAGGTACATGCTTCTTCCTTAGTGGGCTACAATACATCATAAAATCCATTAATGTAATTTCATCCATGAGCTGCATTAACATTCTCATATTCACATCCATGAGAACCACTTTACTTCATATAATCATCTTTATGAACCAATTCTCTTTACCAGACTCATTTTCCATGAACCACATTGAACACAACTGAATTCACGAATCAAAGAAGATTTCATATTAAAATTTTCTATTTGTAATTTTGGGATTAGTGATCCATATATAAAAAAAAATACATAACATACACTAATCTGAATATTACCAAATAATCAATGTGGTATTGTGTTCACCATGTACAGCTTCAAATGTGAACTATTCATCCCTATTCAATCGACATACTGCCTTTCCTCCCTCAGTACTACCAAAAAAACAATATCATTTCCTTCGAAGATACCCTTCATGATTTCTCAAATCATAAATACATTTCCATGAATGATATACCTTCCCACATATGGCCATTCTTCGGCATAACTCATGTTGTCATCATGATTTATTTTCTTCACGAAAATTGTCCCCCTATGTTGTCAACAACTCTCACTTCACAATTCCATTCAATTGTTAATTTAATTTGAATTTCTACAATCCACCTGTCGCGATTATCTGGACTCATTCAATTAACTTACACAATCACACCAAAAACATTCCTAGTGAACACCATGAGGGGATTTTTTCTAACAATGACTCCCCACATAATGGGCTACCGTTGGTTGAGCTAAAATCTTGATTCACTATTGTGAATCATAGTCATTACTCACCATTGAGATTCATCGTCATGACTCTCCATCATGACCTACCATTGGACGAATAATTATTTTGAATTACCATCATAACTCACCATCATGAATCAAATATTCCGAATAAAGGTGGGGATCTACCATCATATTCCACTATTCGAATCTATAAAAAAATACAATGTGTTGAAAAAGTAACATTAAACTCCAAGAACAAATTGTATCATATAAATTTAAAAACTAATAGACCATGGTGGTTCAGGAAATTTCACAGATAGTGAAACCAAAGTTTCATCATCGGTAAGCCCATAGTTGGTGACTATCTCTGAGGGTATACTAAACAGAGATATGGGAGGAATTTAGCTTTAAGAGAGTACATAATGACGAGATAGATAATATAGACACAAATAAACACTATATAATACTATAATATTAATGAATCCCAATAACATATATATAATTTCATGATACAATTACTCCAATAGAAATAAAAATTACAAGTAAAAAAACGAATTTCATGTGTACAGCGACCACAAAGCCCAAATAGATCTTCTAACACAGAATCTAGTAGTAATCAACCTGATATTCAATCTTCCCCATCAGACCAAAAGATATATATATATAAATATACTTTGGGGGATTATAATTGTATACTCATTCGGATCCCCCATAGAGTATCTCATTCATAAGGTAAATAAATTATGGTCAACCACATTGAATAAATTGAAACTTAATTATCACATAAAGAAATATAATAAGTTGTAGCCTCTCCATAGATACTCTCACTAAGTATCAAATAACATTAAATATAATAATAAATATATCAAGGGTACCCCAAAACTACTTCCCACAAGATTTCCTCTCTACCTCAATGTCACTCATCTTAAGAATCTTTTTATAAAATGGTGATCTAGCAAACAACTAGGAAAATAAACACAATATTAACCTCCTGCTTTAACATGCACCTTGTGCATCACACCACCATGTCCTTGTAACCCATTTAAGATGTTAGCTACAAGTAGCCACCTGATCCCACCAAACATGTATCATACATTGGCTATTATACCTAAATCCAATATTGCCCATACACTACGTCTGGGACCTCATGTCAGGACAACCCATACACATTGTACCTATTATATCCCTTATGAAACTATTTCTAGAATATATGTGTCTAAAATAATCACAATCCATTACAACTCCCTACACACATATATGGGGAAAACTGACCGCAATGCATACCCACACAAGGATTAACGAATAGAATAGTCCATGGCCAAATATGGTTGTAATCAATCCATCCTCCCATATAGATGTTGTGGAAAACACCCCAAGGGATTAGATTCCTCAGGGTTTCAATTACCATATCTGATAGGGTGGAGTAAGATAAATAAAATCAAAAAGACAATGTTAAAATATTTCTCTCAATGATACTATGGGAATAACCAAGCCTTATTCTCAACTATATCTAATGTCTCCTGAACTCTTAACATCCATTTCTAGGACTAGATATCTACTTTGAACAGTGACATTTAAAAAATGCATCAAGTTGCATTATCATATTTTATCAGTTTCACATTATGTTAATTAATTCTTCAACCATAAATTAATCATTATCCTTTATTCCTATATTTTAATTATCATCACAACAAAGTTCTATTCCCTCTAGAATAACCAAACTGAGCCAATGAATTCCTATAACTATAACCATAGTGTTTCATCTCACTAAGCCCCAACTTGATGAGTTGAAAATTAGTCATTTGTTAAAATCATTAAAAATGTCCATATTTTTATGTATTCTAGAAAAATTTCTATGATAAGAATCACAAGTGGATCAATATAGTGAGTATATGAACTAACAATCGAGTCTTTTCCTCCTATTTTTGGGGCATGGATCCATACAACCATGAGAATATGACCCCCAACAAGAATTTGGAATACCCCACACGTCTTCTCTCCCTTGGAAGGAGTCCTACCCAAAACATCTTCCTCAAACCGTGTGGAATTTAAAAAAGATAAACAGTCAAAAGATTCAACAATCACAAAACATTTAGATCAATCAAAATCTATTCTTAAACATATTACATCATCACTATTTTCCTCCCCAAAAACATATTCGTATAACGATGCATCTGGACACTCAAGGTTAAACAACTACAAAATAAACTAGACCTCCCTTCCCCATGTACAACAAAATCCCTATAAGATCATCCATTGTAGTGTCAAATCACATATGGACACCCTCCTCCACATACCACATGTCTCATATCTTTAGTCCATAACAAAAATCATGAAAAAATATAGAAACAAGATCTGGAACCCAAATAAAGACATACAACCTTCATACACAATGATATCTCATGGATCTAATTCATAAGGTATATGGACTTTACAAGAATTTTTGAAACATAGGTACAAAAACTATGCTATAATAATCTCAAAACCATTTATTATTCCATCTTGAATAAAAATATTCATTATTCACATGTTCCAACCATGGAAAACCAAAACCCAAAAGCTATTATAATGTATCAGAAATTAGTTATAAAAATAATTTAACATGTCATTATTTAATTTATCTGCATGAATATGCATACTTAATGTTCATTATCCAATGAAATTAAACATGAATATGTTCATAAATTTGGTTAACATCAAATCACAACAACAATAAAATTTATTAAACATGACTTTTCAACCAATATGCCGATTATTATTAAAACTAATTATATCTTTTAATTCTTTTCCAATTTCAATTGAGAAAAACATGTTAAACCAGGTAAGGAATAGAAACCCTATTATATACAAAATTTAGATTCAGACATGTATCATTATAAAATGAAAAAACATTTCTACCTGTTTAACATCAATTTTTTATTTCAGTTTTTTTATTTTATTAGGTCAATTATATTGTGATCCAAGTGGATAAATAGTTCTACCACTATGATTGAACAAAATAAAATACTATATCCTTGAATTAAAACCCATGAAAGGTCATAAATGTTCTTCACTTGAGAACAGATCAGTATACTAAATCCTAATAACCTATCCCACAACAATTACATCAACCAGGGAACGTCGTGTCATAATAGAAAAAACCAACAACCATGGAAGCTCTAGTAGGAACATGGAGATCAACATCCATCACATTGAGATAAGATATTGGAGAAAGAATAATTAATCAAACCACATGAATGGAGGTATATCATATATCCATTCTCTTATGGATCGATTTGGATCATAGACCGAAGATAGATATTGATTCATGTTCATGGGTTCCTCAAAAAATTGATGATAGGGTCCTCAGGCCACCTAGAGTTGATAGGGAGGGATGCTACAACCAAATGGATTGACATTATGTTTTGATGAATTTTTTATATAATATAGAATATGTGTATTATATGATGTGTAATGCAATTTCCCAATATGTAACACCTTGAAGTAGGTTTTTGTTGAAAAAAATGTTTGAGAATTATTTTAATTATTTTTAAATCCCCAAAATATTACATGATGTGAATCACACATTCACTCCAACAACACCTAATGCATACAACTTTTACAACATGAACTCCACCAGAATACCTCTCAAATCATTCTCATCATTAATAATCCAAAAAAAATCTATATATTAAACAAAAAGGATACATCCAAACATCAACCCATTATGATAACTCTCAAATATTTTTTCCAGACATGATCTTACCACCTCAATATAAGAGTAAGTGAAAAACATTAAAAAATCCAAAAAAATCTTCTACACATTATCCCAAGGGAGATTCCTCACAAAATTTATTCAACCACCACATGAAATAAGAGAAATATACATCATAAATATAAAATGTCTACAAATAAAAAATTATCAAGGTTACAAGATAAGATATTAAAATCAATAGCTCTGGGTAAAAAGAAAAAATATACAATTCACATTGTCTGGTACGTTCGTCCATAACATTGTTCCACTACAAGACACGAGTCAAAGGGATATCACACTCGTGAAACACAATCTATGGGTGGTTAGAGTTCTCTATAAGTCACATCTCAACGATCACATCATTATTAACATCGATATTTCCCTAATTAATGATGTGATAGTCACCATGGAGAATCGATAGAGTCATGACATGTGTTAAAATTTTTGTATCCATATCATCTACTAGGAAAGACCTATGTGATACACTATTGTTCTAATATGAGAGAACACCTTGAATGGCCCATCAAAATAGTGTCAATTTTATCTCCCACAACCATACATTTACATCCAACGATAGGGAGTCACCTACAAAAAAAACAGGTCTCCAAAGTCTACCTCTAGAGGTATTCTACTATGATTAGAATTTGATGTTCTATGATCTTTTACAACCTTCATCCACTTGAAAATCACCTCTATCATCTCTATCGTATTCTGTTATATTTTTAATTTTAAAATTGTTGAAAATATATCCCTAGTACAGAACAATGGATAATGGGAATGTTATCCATATAATTCTTCAAATGGATCCATGTTGATGGTGGAGTGATTATTAATTACTTCGGAGATATTTACTAGGTAATGGTTCCTCATCCATGAACCTCCATAATTGAGTACACATGAGAATAACATGTTTTTCTTAGTCTAGATGATTAGCTTTGTCTGAAAATCCATCTATCGATGAAATTTAGTGCTAGGGTATAAATTTGAATCCAAAGTATGGCGGAGAACTCCCCACAGTATGGAGGTAAAATTATGTCTTCATTTGAAATTATAATCATAATGACTCAATTTATTCTCACCACCTACACCAAATTCTAATGTGATAGAACCTACACTCTGATTGACTCCATGATCATTATAATGGGGGATAATTCCATTAAAAAATTTACTACCTCCTATATACCATTCGATCCTCCCTAATATTAAGGTAAACTAGTAAATAATTCTATAGATATGTCCAACAAAAACCACTATAGAATATATAATAGATATATCAAACTACTATGAAAATAGTGCTCAACCTTACCCTTATAGAAAACAAAATATCATGAGAAATGTTCCACAACTACATACTCTTTCCCAACCCACTATAATTGGCCTCTCAATGATTGATACATTTTTTCTATGCTAGGATGTATTGTTAATGATGAAAAATAGAAATCTATTAGAACCATCTAAAAGACTAAGAAATGATTGAAAATCCCTCCATAAAACATAAGTTGATGTTGGTCATCATTAAACCAACTATTAGGGGCCTTAACAAAAACAACACAGTGTTTCTTAGCATACACCTAAATATTCCTCAACGATGACTCCTCCACTAGGTACACCAGATTTGACTGAAAATCGATCTTAAAAAGGAAACCCCGACGCACTAATTCTCCCATATCTAGATGAAAATGTAAATTTTCTTCTACCACCCTCCATGAATATCCTGAATCACAAACTACATTAATATATGAATTTCTTCATAATTAATCAGGTACACCATTTACCTTTCACAATTTATATGAACTCTTTATATTGTAATATTCTATTAACTCCATCCACCAAAATTGATGTAGGTTTATGTTAGTTTGGGAAGAAAAATTTCTCTTACTCTTAGGATATGTGATGGTGGTAAAACTCTCATTGATGAGTTAACTTCTCTACAAAAATTGGGGAAAAACTAATAAAACCAAATTGAGATCATGGGTGGAGTAGTTATTTTCATAAGTACGTAGAAAACAAGACCCTTAATAAATGAAAAATCTATAATGAATAAGAACACGAACCAACCCTATATGAGAATTGTGCAATAAGATATTGAATTGAACTACTATTATTGGAAGATATATAAATGGAACACTAACTAACCTCTCCTTTAGATACTCAAAATCATTCAATAAATTATCAGTCCATAAGTAATATTTGTCTGTTCTGATTATCACAATTAGAAAGGTCACATCCTATGAGAAATTGGCTATGTACCTCCTATAATATTCTGCAATACCTTGGAAACCTCAAAACTATTCTACTACCTTTGGGGATACCTATGAAACTACTAGAACTATCATCGTTGGTTCCAAAACTACTCCATACATGGAAAAAACATTCACTAACAAACAGAAATATCGAGACAAAAACTCATACTTCGGAAACTTTCATACAACTATTGATGATGATGAACTCCCAAAATTGAACACAAACATTATATATGATTGTTCATAGAAATGGAGTACAAAAGGATTTAATCAATGAAAAATACTAGAAAAATATCTATGATCTCACGGAACGCAACATTCAATGTCCCCATGAAAACATCCATTGAATTTTTAATAGTAGAAGATATCACAATGAACACATAATTCCCATAAATTACAATAAAAATATGTCTTTGTAATATCTACTTCCTTTACTCACCTCATATTATATCATAAAAAAGATCTTTGAGATCTAACACTCAACCTTAAGTTGATAAAAATAATCATGAAACTAAAACAGATAATATATGTTCATTACAATCAATATATTAATGTTAAACCCCAAAGATTTTATAGTTTTTTATCACTTCAATATAATTCAATGACATGTGCTACATGCAACACCGAGTTCGAGCACACCACAACATACAAAAATATCCATTCAAAAATCAGTTATGAGTAGTATTAGCTGAATTTTGAATTTTATATACTGTGTATAATTTTAACATCCATATTATGGGTTTCATAGAGATAATATAAGGAAAAATTCTATTTTTAGATAAAAGAATTATTTTTAAAAAAATAAAATTTTAACACCGTTTATTGTAGAACCCTTTTTAAAAACAATATTTGAATCTTTTATTTATTCAATTTGAAAAAATGAACATCTTCTATAGAATCGAGACCTAAAAGTTTTGTTTTGTTATCTTTTTTTTATTGACAACATTCATATTTGGTTAATAGTGAAAAATTATAAATTTCAATTGAAAATTTATTTTTTAAAAGAAAAAATATAGAATTAAAGAATACATTTGAATGGTTTTTAAGTATAATCAGATTATGTTTTAATTATTTAATACAATGTAGGTTACTATAAGTAACATCCCATTTAAATTTTACATAAACACATGTCAATATTTTGATAGTTTTTTACTTTTAAAAACCCTCTTTTTGGTTTTAACAATGGTAATTAATCTTAAATTAATTAATGAAACTTCCATGTATTTAATTTGTAAAAATAGAATTAATTTTTGATTCTGGAATATCAAAATTAACTTAGGTAGATTTTTTGGTATTTTTTTGAAAACTTATAATTTTTTATGGATAGTTAAAACTGACTTTTATTTAAAAAATTATTAATTTTATATTAATTTAGTTTAAGTAAAAATAGATATATAAAATTATATAAGTTCAATTTAATTCATTGGATTCAATTTATAATAAAAATATATGTGTAAAATTTTATTGAAAATTTTAACATATTTTACCCACCATCTACGGACATTTGTTAATTTTCATTAAAAAAATTTACCGCTTCTGTGAATTGAATTTCATAAATATGTGATATGTCGCTAACATCGTTATGTAAATTTTTTTAATAAGATGAAAATAATTTTTGAGGAATAATAACATTTATCTTTTATTTACCATGGTTAAACGTAAATATGGTCATTAAAGGTAAATATGATTTTATAATTACCGAAATACAAGTACTATTTCTATTGGATAAATGAAGTTCTACTAGAAACAAACGTAGGAGTAGTATATTATAATTTTGGTCCACTTGTATTACATTAGGAAATTTATTATTATTGTATTTAAAGTGGAGATAAAAGTGTTAAATTTGTAGTTTAATAAATAAATCATTTTTAATATTGTTTTATTCATAAGATAAATTTGAAAAGAAATATTCATTAGAATGATTAAATGTTCTCCTACAAAATTTTATTTTCTTTGAAGTTTTATAGATTAAATAATTAAATTTATCTCTGACCCGATGATGATGAAATAATTACTTTATCAATGAATGATTAAAATAAATGATATTAAAAATATATAAATAAATTTAAATTTATGATTTTAATGTCATACACGAATTTAATAGGTCAATATGACATGGTATGGTTGATTATAATTTTTTTTGAAGTGATAAAGTTGTTATGACTTTATCAAAAACAAAATATCAAATAGTTTCAATAATATCATGAATGAGTATTTAGGTAAGATACTTTATAACTAAATCATAATATAGTTCTAGAAATATGAGGATCTGACAAATGACATATATAATAATATATATGTCATTAATGAACTAGTTGGGGTTTTATTGGATTTTGTTTTAATATTACTAACCATTTATTATAATGATACAAAAATACTTGGTAAAAGTTAAACTATTTAATTAAGAGTCAAATCTAAAATATATGGTTAATATAGTGACCAAAACCAGTCTAAAAACTATTAGATGAGAGTGTTTCGACCCATAACCACCATAGAGTCGAAATAAATCTTTTTTAGACAGAAAAAATAAAATATTATTGTATAATAAAATAATATGTCACACTTTTCCTAAATAGTCCCTCACCTCTCTTATAAAATGGTATTTCCCCTTTTCTAAAAATCCCACCACTAATTTCATTTTTAATGGACAAAGCCTCCCCAAATCTCCCCCCAAAATCCCTTATTTAAACCTATTGGAATTAAGTTATGCTGAAATAAAACCTATGGATCCCCATTTTTCAAATCAAAAGGAAACACCCAAATAAGATGTAGTTATTTTATCAACTCATTCAATGATCTTTTTTTCTTCCACATTCTTTTTCATTGTTATGTCTATACAAAAATAACAAATCCAGTACCTTATATATAATTCTATGTTATTATAAATATTTATTAACTATATTCATTATTTTTTTAATCATAATAATGATAATGTCACTAGATGTGCACACATACGGCTTACCATCTCCACGTTGTGGTGTAATATGTTATTCAACACTATGTTATTTTGGATTTATATAATGATCCAAAATATGTTTATAAATAGTGAAAATAATAGAATAATTTCTCTTTAAAATTAATATACCATCCAATTCCAATCAATTTAATCATTTAGTAGATGATATCATCAATCATGTGTACGTATGACATACTGTCTCCCTGATGAGATGAGATTAATTTCTAGGTTCACCATTCAACGATGATTATTAACATATAAATTATTAATAATTATGTAATATATGAAATAATTATTGTACTAGGAAGATATATATATATATATATTATGTATATTTTTTTATTTACTTACATATATCATATTCACTTACCTCTGTTCAATACAAAATAAAAAGGGAGACAACATTTATGTGTACGTATGGCCTACCATCTCAATAAATGGTGTTTTCCATTTCATATGTTTATCTATTATTAATAATTATATTCTAAATATATATTATATATAAATCATGTTTCATATTATGGATTTATTAAAATCCTGAGAAAAATTATACAATCAAGAAGAACAAGATACAACACATACTATAAAGAATGTGATTATTTGCCGAAATGTTAATTTAACATTGAATTAATAATGAAATGGGTAGTATGAAGTCATAAATGAATAATTTATGTTATAATAAATATGTATATGATTTTTTTATTATTTAATAACATAATATAGTCCTTATACATGAGGTTAAACATACCATCGACCAAAGGAATGTGCATTATAACAGTTCATTCTTCAATATCAGTATTATCCAAGATCGTTTATGTATAAGTATTTAGTGCGAAATATTTTTCAACCCTGACCATGTATACATATAATATTATCAAAATTAATATTTTAGGTTTTGGTGGAAGGGAATATTTATCAATTTCATCATTTTAAATGTTTTAATGGTTTATTTTTATAAATCAATTTAATAAATGTCCATGATTTATTTTTGATTATAAGGATTTATTTATATAGAAATTATTGATTTCAAATGGTATTTCCTTTCCAAATTTCAATGTTTTGTTGGAAAAATTGATTCGAATATCAGTATCAATTGAATTATTTATTAAATGTTTGGATTTTAAATGAGTTCATAGAAATGGGATATTTCTTTCAAATAGTTTTTCTTATCATTTTTAACATTGTCAACATCTTTTACTGGATATTATTTTTGATTGATGTTGATTTAATTTAATAAAATCTTCCATATTGTATTGAATGTGTTATGATATGTTTGACAGTAGATGTGCTATTTTTCTACCCTTCATGATTTATGGCTAATGTATTTAAATATCATATGCTACTTTTAATACAAATGATTATATTAAGTTTCAACAATAACATATGAGGGATGTAGTGGACATAGTACATGATTAGTGGGGCCCCCTATAGCCCCTCGACGCATCAGTATGTCTCAAGAGACAAATTAATATCTTGGAACTATTTATTGAAAAAAATTTATTTATCATCTTACCAAAAGGGCTTGACTTTGTGGTAGTGATGTCTGGAGTTTGGCATTCCCTCATTAAGAAATTAATTATTACACATGATTATTATAATAGTATAATATTATTGTGAATGTTGATATGGTAATGTGTGATTTATTTTTTCCATATTTTGATCATATTTTGGTTTGAAATGATGTTGTTTTTTATTACTCATCATTCATTAAAAACTTTATAGCTTATACAAAATTATTTACCCATAACGTGCATCTAAGCTCACCCATTTCATATGTATTTTCTTCCCAGGATTCACGAAGTATATTATGTTTTATATGTATGGTATTTCAAGGGGAATAATGGAATTATCAATAGATTATTTATGAGTTGTTATATTTTTTTAATGTGAAATGTAACGTTCTTGTATATTATCTATTTTCCAAGACTAATAAACTAATCAGTTCATCTGGACTTGATTGCTTGCAAGCATGCCAATGTATCAAAATAATGCTTTATGTCCAAGATTTTGGGTTCGAGTGTTACATTTTGTGTCAGAGGATGTTTAATACCATTCATGGAAGCTTGATTTAGAAAAACTCATTTTATAGAACATTACCCTAAGAATGACTTTTGATTTTTTATAGAAGAAATTCCTATAATTTTGGTAATGTAGAGATTTTTTTAAATTTCCCTAAAATACATTGTTTTCGGGATACGAGCAGGAAGTGGAGGCTCTGGCACAAATGTACCTATAATTAAGAATTCAGAAAGGGATTTTTGGGCTTGACCAAGGGAATCCTGTTTCTTGACAATAGGATTAGCTAAAATCTTGGTTACCATGCTCCTTGGAGATATGGTTAGGATAATTCACATTTTTTTACAAACCATTATGAAGTATTTATGAGTAAATAATTCATCAAAAGGAACATTTTTATTTTTATCAATTATATTCATAATCGTTATAATTTATGTTTGGTATTTTACACTTTTGAATTTTTCATTGCGATTCATACACTAACTGATTGTATGTCAATGTTTAGAAATGGTTCATAGTAGTATGAATGATAACACCAGCAATACATATGATCCAAAATGAATGAAGGATCATATATTTAATTTTCGTAAGAATATATTTAGAAGGGAAATAATCTCCAATGTTTTCTCATCATATGACGAATCAATATAATGTCTTAATAAGATATGTAAAAAAAGACTTGAGTCATATGGATTTAAAGGGAATCTAGAGATGAAAAGGATGGTAGAGAGAATGATAGATAAATGTAAAAAGGGAAATAAGTAATTTCCCCATATGTGATAAATGTGGAAAGAATCTCCATGGTAAATTCATGAAAAAATGGTAGTTTTTTATATGCGTGGAGAAAAAGGACACCATGTACACGATTACAATGATAAGAAAAAAATTTCAAATGTACACTGATTCATCTGAAATGAGTAGGGGCACTATGTGAATCAATGTCCCAATCATTAGTGTATGCCCAAAATGATGTTATTCGGTAATAATCATGTTTTGAATATACCAAAGATTAAGGGAAATGACTAGTGTTATTTATGTTGTAATTAAAAAATTATTTCATTTGAATTTTGTATCAATAATTTACTAGTTATATTAATCATGGAAATAAATAAGGATTGTACAATAGTACTATTTCATTGAGAATTTGAGATTTTATGGTACCATGTAATGTGACCCAGTAGAATGTTAATCTTTTTAGAAAATACATGGTTGATGTAAATTTATACCTCAATATTGTTTTCATTCTAAGTTAGTTATTTTGGAATAAGAAATGATTGATTTAGGGAAATTATTTATATTTTTAACTATTATAAAACTAATAAAATGTTTGTTAATTCCATTAGAGTTGGAGTTTACAAAATTTTTGTATATAAAAAGTATATCTAGTATTCATTAAGGAATAGAGGAACATGAATGTAGTAAATATTTTTTAATGGTAATTCATGATGGTACCATTTTTTAATAGAATACATGATGAAGGTATTCACATGTTATTAAGTGGAAAAATAAAATATTCGTTATTCTTACCTTCATTAAAACGTTTTGACTATGAGTTTGGATAGAAGTATTTTGATAAGTCAAAAGGTTATAATATATTTCCTTTATCATTGGATACTATTTTTAACGTCAAACCATTTGATAATATTAAATTTGTATTTTTATAAAAAGGACAACCTGAAGAATTGACGACAACTTGTCGTGCAAAGCAAAGCCACTAGACATGAACCGGCAAATGATGTGCGATAAGGGTGCATCACATTCCATTGGCATACATGATGTCCTAGTTTGTATAATATTGTTTTTAATAGGGTTAAAAATTAATTATTAATTCATTATTTATGGAACACTATACGAATAAGATAGATAATATATTTTTTAATTATATTATTTTTTAGATTGAGAGATGATTTTGTGGTAGGAATTAGTTTGAGGTTGAAATACTACATGTAATGTAGATTTTTTCCACTCATTTTAAGAATAAATCAATTCTTAAAATATAGGGAAGGGAACCTAAAACCAAATAAGTCTTATCTGAATACCTTATTTTTGTTGAACTAATGATATTTTAAATCATCAAAGATTTATGGCTTTGAGGCCCTACATTATACACATGATTCTGATTGATGGCCTATTTCACTCCCTATAAATATTTACATTTTAAACCACTAATGTGTCCATAATTTCCACCAATGTTCTCCGAATCGAGATCATAATATGGTGGTATCTTTTTCATTTCTCATTCCCTCTAATTAAGTTTTAATTTTTTTACCCTATTTTTGATGTGGGTTTTCCACAATGGTATTTTTATTTTTTATTCTTTTATTTTTAATGAACAATTTAAAATTTTGAGGACATAAATTATTTAAGGAAGGAAAAATTTAACACCCCATGATTTATTTGTATGTTATCTCTTCAATATAATTTAATAACTTGGGCTAAATGCAACATCGAGTTCAAGGGAACCACAACATACCAACATAGCAGTTCAAAAAGAGTTTATGAATAGTATTGACTACATTTTATAATTTATATATACTCTATATAATTTTAATATTGATATTATGAGTTTCTTAGATATAATAAAAGCAAAATTTCAAAATTTTTGAAAAAGGAAGTATATTTAAAAAAAATGCAATTTTACCACCATTTATTCGAGAACGCATTTTATATCCTACATTTGACACTTTAATATATTAAATTTTATAAAATAAAAATATTATTTATAATCAGGACAAAAATTTTTTGTATCGAAATTTTTTTGGGGTTTTTCTGGAAACATTCATATTTTTGTGAATAGTGTGAAATACTTAATTTTAATTGAAAATAGGTTTTTTAGTCAAAATAATTTATAGTGTTTAATTTTACATTTGAATGTTTTGGAAGTATAATTAAATTATATTATTATATTTTAATACAATTCAAGTCATTATGTGTATTTTCTCATTTAAATTTGACATAAACACATGTTAATCATTTGATAGTTTTTCATTTTAAAAACCCACTGTTAGGTTTTGACAATGGGAATAAAATATAATATAATAAATGAATCATCTATGTTTTCAATTTGGAAAAAATGTATTCATTTTTTCAATTGAAATATCAAAACAATATTAGGGTGATTTTTTGGTATTTTTCTAAAAACGTTACATTCTTGATGAATAGTGAAAAAACAATTCATTATTTTTTATAATGGACATATTATTTAAATAATTATTAATTTTATTTAAATTTATTGTAATTTTAAAAATATATATATTACCAATATATATTCAATGTAATTTATTGGAGTCATTTTATTATAAAATTAGATGTATAAAACATTATTGAATTTTTTAACGTTTTTACCCACCTTCTGAGAACATTTAAAAATTTGTATTAAAAGAAATTTACCACTTATGTGAGTTGAATTCCAAATATCATAGAGAAATTTTTGAAATCATTGAGTAATATGTTTTTCAATAATATGAAAATAATTTTGGGTGAATAATATCTTTTGAATTTTATTTTCCACGGTTAAAACTAATCATTGTAATTAAAGCTAAATATGATATTATAATTACCCAAAACATGTCCAAATGCTATTGGATAACATTATTTCAACCTATAACTACCTAAAAATATAATATTATCCTTTTGGTCCACATGGAATAGATTAGGAATTTTATTATTATTTTATTTAAAGATGAGTTAAAAGTGTTAAATTCATTGTTTAATAACTAATCAATTTTTAATATAGTGGAAAACATAAGATAAATTTAACTATAAATATTCAATATAATGATAAAAATATTTCCTAAATAATGTTATTTTATTTATAATATGTAGATATGATATAATTATATTTATTTATGATACAATGATGATGCAAAAATTACATAATCAATGAATGATTAAAATAATTGATATTATAAATATAAAATTAAAGGAATGTTGAAGATTTGGATGCCATCAATTAAATTTATAGGTTATTATGACATTTTGGTGTTGATTATATAAATTCTGGTTGATTTGGTAACTTTATCTACTTTAACAAAAAAAATTACCCAATAGTGTCAAAATTGACATGAATGAGTTTTTAAAAAAAATACTATATTATTAAATGATATAATAGTGAAAAAAATTTATGGTTTCTCCAATGGACTTATATAATATTATATAGGTCTTTAATTAACCACATGGGGTTTTATTGGATATTTATAGTAATATTATTAACTATTTATTATAATAATACAACAATACATGATAAAAGTTAAACTATTTAACTAAGAGTTAAATCTAAAAGATAATGTTAATGAAGTTACCAAATCGTGTCTAAACCCTATTGGTTGAGAGGTTTCTGACCCATACCCTCCTTAACCCCGAAATAAATAATTTTGGAGCAATTTTAGACTGAATATAATTTTATAATAAAGTAATATTTTAAAAACATTAAAGGGATTCTCACCTCTCTAATAAAAGGGTACTTCCCCTTCTATCAAAATAACACCTAAAAAGCCATTTGGATTGGCCAAAACATACCCAATGCTTCTCCCAACTTCCATTACATCATCTTGGGGGCATTATCCATGAATTGAATGACAATATAAAGGGCGTTTTTGTTCAAATCAAAACAAAACACCCAACGAAAATATAATTAATTTATCACCTCTTTTAATGTTCTTCTATTCTTCCACATTCCTTTTCAATTTTTCCATACCAAATAAATATATATTCTCTTCTACTTAAAATTATGTTATTATAAATTTGGTACAACCATAATAGTTATTCTTTCAATCCTATGGATGATAATGTCACCATGCGTGTGCAAGTTCAACTTACCATCTCTGCACCGCGGTGTAATTAGTTATTCAACACTATGTTTTTTATATGGATATAATTATCAGTAATATGTATATAAATAATGAAAATAACATGATAAATTATCCTTATAATACATACACCATCCAATTCCACACTTTTTAATCATTAAGGAAATGATATCACCACTCATGTGTACGTACGGCTTACCGTCTCCACAACGCTATGAGATTCATTTATAGGTTCACTAATCAACGATGAATATAAAAATATATATTATTAATAATTATTTAATATATGATATAATAATATTCCTGGATATATATATATATATGTATATATGTATTTACTTAAATATATCAAATTCATTTACATCCGTTCAATACGATATGAACCTGGAAACAACGTTTATGCATCTGTACAGCCTACTGTGTCCATCAACAGTGTTTTACATTTCATATATATATCTATTATACATATTTATATTTTAAATATAAATTATATTTAAATCATTTATCTTAATCTGGTAGTTTTTAAATCATGATCTAAATGATACAATCAAGAATAATATGATAAAACAAGTACTATAATGAAAGCAATTATTATCAGAAATGTTATTTTAACATTGAAATCATTATTAAATGATTAGTATAATGTAATTAATGAATATTGTATGATATAATAAATAATAATTTTAATTTGGTATATTTTTATACCATAATATGTTGATTATATAGGAGGTTAAATATTCCTTTGATGAAAGGAATGTGCAAGGAAAGGGTTAATTTCCCAATCTCATTATTATCCAAGATTGTTTATTTATATGTATTTAAAGGGATAGTTTTATCTTTCATGACCGTGTTTCCAAAAAATATTTTCCAATTTAATATTTTATTGTTTTATGTATGAGACTCTTTATCATGATCATCATTTTAAATGATTTAATGATTTACTTTTCTCAATCATTTAAATTATTATCCTTGTTTTAAAAATGATTTTAAGGATTTAATTATATAGACATGAATATTTTAAATTTTTAATACCTTTCAAATGTAAAAAACATTGTATGATATATTTTCATTCAAAAATAAATTTCAAATGACTTCCTTAATAAATTTTTCGCATTTAAACTATTTTAAAAAATTGATATTTCACGAAAAGAGTTTCTCAAATAATTATCCACAATGTATCCATCATTTAGAGATATTGATCATGATTGAGGATGATTTATTATTATAAATCTTTTATATTTTATTTAATGGGTTATGATATGTTTGTCTATGGATGTGTTATTTTTATACCCTTCATGTTTTATGGCTGATGTATTGAAATTTTTTATTCATGTTTTAATATGAATTTTTAGTTTATGTTTAAACAATTTCATATGAGGATCGAAGTGGACTTAGTAAGTGATGGGTGGGGCCTGCTATATCCCCCTGATGCATAAGTAGTTCTAATTAGACAAATTAGTTTCTTCGCACACGTCCGTGGCCAAATTTCAATTTTTAGTCTTGTCTTGATGCCTTGACTATGTGGTAATGATGTCTGACATTAGGAATTCCTTCATTATGAAATTAATTATTACAAGTGATTACTAGACTAGTAGAATATCCATGTGAATTTTTATATAGTAATGTTTGATTTATTTTCTCCTCATCATGTTCAAGTTTATTTTAAAATTATATTGATTTTATTACACTTGTTACCTTATATTTTTATATCTTACAAAAAATTATTTAGCCATACTTAGAATCTGAGCTCAACCCTTTTGTATGTTTTGTTTACCCAGGATTCAATGAACTGTATTATGTTAGATATTCTGGTTTACGATAGGGGAATAATGGGGTTATCAATGAATTATTTAGGTTGTATTTTATATTGGAAAATTAAATGTAACATTCATGTATGTAATATATTTTCCAAGACTACTAAACTAATCATAATTTCACGACAGGATTCCTTGTAATCATGCAAATGAA
The DNA here is from genome assembly GCA_963277665.1 of Viscum album. NCBI lineage: Eukaryota > Viridiplantae > Streptophyta > Magnoliopsida > Santalales > Viscaceae > Viscum > Viscum album. The sequence goes on from OY728158.1 coordinate 221,816,970, forward strand.
TTAAAATAATGCACAGGATCTAGGATTCTAAGATCATGCGTAACAATTAAAGCTACAATATTCAATACACATACGCAATCTAATATCAATCTTCCTTACATATAAAATGGGAGCACCCCATGATGAAACACTAGACTAATCAAAACAACATTGAAACAAACCAGCGAGCTATAAAGGCATATATAACAACTCATAATGTGAATTTCCATAACGAGACAATGATATATGACACATTCTTTCTTGTAGTTAGATCCCAAAATTGATCTCTATTCATGGGGTAAACAATATATACTGTTCTTGAAATACATAATGGTGCCCTTCAACAACAATTGGAAACATGAACTGATGATCCTTCGACCAACATATCATCAACATGACCGTCTAGGATGAAAAAGATAGAACTCACCTCTAACATATCCAAGGGTCTCTCTTTCAAAAAACAAACTACTAGCACCGCATCATCATCAATTGACGCAACCAACCTTCGGAATAATTCCATGATATCAAAACTAAATACAACCAATACAATATGATAATAAAATACTATTATTTTGTCTATAAGCATAAGAAATATCTCCATTAGTGGGGATACCCTAGAACTATCATGAAGTATCTACATACATCTAACAATCCAGATCCACCTCCAAATCATGTATTCTATATCTATATGACTAAATAAATCTATACCAAATGTCCCAAAGCAAGAACAATGGTCGGTGATACGAATGGGTGAATATATACTAAATCAAAAAAAGGAATTCATCCAAGTTGGAAACATGATAATGGTTCCTCAATCGATGTTTGGTTTCCATGGAACTAAAAATGCAAAAGGCTGGGGTTGACCCTGAGATGCTCCAAAACATCTTTGACCATGATGATGATTACCTCATATGTTTTACTATCCTCTATGTGGGTTTTGATCATCCGGATGATGTCATATTCCATCCCCCTCTACTCTATTTTCATTAGAAACGGGTGTAATCCTCTTTTTTATTCCTCTATTTGAAATCCCTCAACAGAGGCACCTCATGTGGATCACTCATCACACATTGACCAGTAAAAATGTTGGGAATGTATTTCAACATGTGACCTCATCCTACATGAGAAATATACACATATAATAACATAGCATTTTTATTGTGAGCTACCTCCACCAGTTAAATGATAAATTATGTTATAGGACCTATCCCCACTTAATCAGAAGCACTTCTATCATGCCATATAGGGACCACTGACAACATCTCAAATTCATGGGGATTCATGATGAGTACACACACATCAAAATGTGGCTCTAGAATATGTCATCTTCATGGAATCTTCTCTCACCAACATATCACGGTATGTATTCAGTATAAATGGGTTGATCAAATGCTATATATCTATAAATAATGCCTCCTCAATGTTCCTCACACTAACCTCTTCATCTGACAACAACTCAGAAGAATACCAAAAAAAGATCCTAAAAATGATCCTGAGCTCTAATACACTAGAGAACTTATGCAAAAGGATAAGATGTTCATAGATACTATATGACACTGGGGTTTAAGAATAAAACTCATGTTTGAAATATTCTTGGTACATCTCCCCCAAGACTCCTGGATCCTTGTTATCTTTGAAGAATTAGAACCACCACTAACGAACTACCCCACACTACATTATCATAAAAAATTATCCATAGAGCTTCTTCCAAGAACAAATTGAACTAAGTGCTTTGTTAATATCATCATACCATACTACTATGAATGCATATGAAATGGAGACCTCATTGCACTATAGACTCTGGATCTAAATCTCATGGAGTTTCCCCCTCAAAGTGTCGTCACCTTCAACCTCTACTCATTGGCGAACTACTTTCCCAAACTAATGTACATCTTCATTACTAACATGATTAGGATGTCGACCTACATCCATAAATGTAAAAGGAAAAATAGATTGATCTCATAAATCGAGAATATGGATGGCCATAAAATTAATTCATCAATATATTTTTTCATTTAAATTTATTCAATCCCAATTTTTACCCAATCAAACATATGTTAAAAGAAAAATGTTGTATAATCATTTCATAGGACTGTATCCTTCAACCAATATAACCTCATTTAGTTTACATTAAATGTTTAATGAATTGGGGATTAGATCATAGAGGGACCTAAATACCCCTATCTCAACCATAATCATTTTTTAGTTATTTATAATCATAGATAACATTCTTTCCCTTCCAACCAATACAACCTAAACATTACCAAACTCCAAAAAATATCATATCCATCAACCTGAAATATGATTCCACTATGTCATTACCCAATTTCCATAATGGGTACACATTGTTGTCTGGAAAGGGGAGACGAAAGAGAATGACCCCAGAGTCCCTCAACCACATGGCATCATTTTTGAAAATATCACTGAGGGGATAATAAAAACTAATAATGGTGGCATTTACCTAAAAGATAGCACATATAGAAGAGTGGGATTTTACCGAAACCAAGAAAATAATTACCAAACTAAAACATAAAATAATTCCACATACATAAATGAAATGTCATTCCAGATCTACTTAAAATAATGGATAAACTACATGATCCAAATGAATGTAATGATGAAATCTAACACTATGCCCAAACCACTACTACACCACATAATCTATTAGTAACTATATTGATCCCCAACATTCATTAATTGTCCTGAAATAAATTTTATATATATATATATATGGTGAATATAACAGTATTATCAGTACGATCCTCCCTAGATCATCTCATGAAAAATGTAAAGAATGCATGCTAAATCACGGTGAACAACTAATGAAAACAAATCACCTTCTAAATGGGTATACTATGTTACTAGCCTCACTATGGAAACTCTCATCGATTATCACGTAGATGATCATATAAAAATAAATAATATCAAGGGTAACCCAAGAATAATTCCACAGTTTTTAGGTTTTTTCCCCAACATTGCACATCTTGAAAAACTATCTCTAAAATAGAAATATTGTTTATACCTGGGTGAATCACCACAATATACACATCTTACAGAAACATGATCATCATGCATCAAAACACAATGTATATGTAACCAGGTTGTTATGGGTTCCACCACCACCTCATAACGTGAATCATACAGAGGGTGTTACACCTCAAGCCATTACATCTCATACACCTTGTAAGGACCCTCATGCCACTGAAACCAATCAATGTTGTACCTATATTAATCCTTTATAATATATATCTAGAATATATGTGAGTGAAATTACCATAATCCATTTTGTCCCTCTCTAAAAAATTTATGGAAAATTAACTATGGTGAATACCATCAAATGTAACGACCATGACAGGAGTGATGGGATAAATGGTGTAGTCATCCATCCATCCCCAACTAGGATGTTGGGTAGAACACCCCCCATGGATCATAATCACTATGGTGTTTGTTTTCATACCGATGAGGTGTTGTAATGTGTAGAAACTAAAAATTTACATAATATAATATAAATCACAATAAATCTATGGGATTAAATTTGTCTTAGACTCATGTGAAGTAAACAACTCTTAGACTCCATGTTGTGACTCTTATGAATTGATATACACTAAACAAAAAGAATTTTTTATGAGATAAATTAATTTAATTTATAATCTTTTATCAGTTACTCATTACATTAATTATTTTTGTAATAATTATTTATTCAGTATTCATTCTATATTTCATTTCATTAGAATCACTACATAGTTCCATTCCCTCTAGGAATAACCAAACCAAGTACACATCACTGCAGTATTATATACTAAGAGTTTCTTCACATCAAGCTTCAACCCATCAGTTAATCATTATTAATTTATTAAAAAAATTATAAAAATATATATTAATAGGTAAGGTTTAAAAAATTCTAATCTACCAAACACAAAGGTAACAAAATTGGGAGTAGATGAACAACCCATTGATTCTTTTTCAACTATAGTAGGAGCATTGACCCATGCAACCATGAAAATATATAAATGGAATGAATGTGGCAAACCTATCACACCATTGACTCACATGGAAGAGAGTAAATAGAACAATATTCCTCATGATGTGGGTAATGTAATGATGATAAAAAACCCACATATTAAATGAGCACCCAATAATAAAATAAATTAGTAATCCCAGGTGCAAAGTGTTCTATCATCTCTTGTTACCCACCTTACATCAGATCCATAAATGGATGCAAAAATAAAATCTAACAAATAAAAAGTAACACAAAAAATTGGCCTCCATACCCCACATACCACAACATCCCTGCATGCTCATCTATTCATGGCAAACATAAAATTTGTGCCTCACAGCCGACATATAACTCATTTCTTGTATCCATAACATATCACATGTAGCATGAAAAAACAAAGAAATTGGATCTTGATTCATAAGAAAGGCATTCATATTTGACACGAAATAAGTTTTCATGGATCCAACGAATAAGGAACATGGACTTTACATGAATTCGAGCAACACAAACCCTACAAATGTAGTATCATTATCACAAAACGTGTTCATAATCAATCTTAAATTAACCAATTCATTATTTATATTTCCCAACTACGGGAGACATAAACAACAAGCTATAAATGATATGCTAAAAAATAAAATTTGTATAACTCAATTTATTTTACTAACAAGTATCTACATTATTTAGATTCATTACCCAATTCAATTATTCCTGAATATCTGCATCAATATGATTAAAATCAAATTAAAACAACAAAACATGAGTTATTAAACATTCCTCTTTAATCAATTAGCCATTTAATTTATCAATTTATTCATGTTTTATCTTAATTAACCATTTCCATCATCAACTACTTGTTAAACTAAGAAAGTAATAGATATCACACTATCATGAAAATCAAGAGCCAAACTTTTTGAATTGTATAATTAAAAAATTGTTATGTGGTTGAAAAAATAGCATTAATATTATTCAAGTATTTAATTAGGTAAATTAAAAAGTAATATAAAGGGATAAATTACGCTAACGTCGTGATTACCATAAATAAATTGGGAATACATGAATCCCCTACGAAAAATGGATGTCGACATTCATTTTAGAATAACCGATTAACGCAATAGATCCCAATCACATATCCTACAAGAACTACATCCACCCAGGGATGTGGTATCACAACATCATAAAAAACCATGGAATCTCATTTATTAACATAATGAGAATGTTCCATCACATGGAAATGATAAACCGAAAGAAAAATTATTGATAAAACAGCATGAAATTAAGTAGATTATACATTAGTTCGATGATGGAACACTATGGATCGATGATGTAAGACTGTGATCGATTCCCATTTATGGGATCTCAAAAACATTTATTAGAGGGTTGTTGCATCTCCTACAGTAAATAAAGTGGGATGTTGTATCCATAGGTTTTGACATATAGAGCATATAAAATGATTTCAAACATAAAAAAATGTGGTATTATTGGATGTGTAATCCCATTTCATATTTTTAATAAATCATGATTGGTTTTCATTGAAAAAACAACAAACTCTTCATTTATTTATTTTTCAAATCCCTGAATATAACATGATGTGAATCCCACATTTATGTCATGATAGTCCCCTGCTTACATCCTTTTTCACCTGAACTCCTCAAAACTTCTTCCATGCCTTATATTAGTGCCTCAATATCTAGAAACACATAAATTGTTGATCCATGAATATTTGGGTCCATCCCTAGAGAATCACATTTATAGAAAATTTTAAAAATCAATTAAAAATTATTTCGACACACATAAAATTTTAATAACCATATTAGTGGCGTACACTATAATCATTTATTAATGAATTGGTGATATATAATTGGGATATCCCATTATATGAATTATAATAGTCTCATTTATTTCATGATATCTAATTGGGATAAAACCTTTATATAGGCTAAATAATCTTCATATATGTTATTATGGTTCTTGATATTCTTATATGTTTAATCATGTTCAGTCATTTCATAAAAATATCATGAATAAAACACTTATACCAAAAAATCATAATAACATGATAATAACATGGGAAAATATATCAGTTTCAATTAAATCTATTTAATTATTTAGAACAGTTGGAAAAAATATGGTTCTTAATAATCTATTTAAAACATTGTAATCATTTGGAAACAAAACAGCTTCCATAACAATATCATTGAAACATTGTTATCCATTCTCAACTAAATGGGTTATATAAATATATCATTGAAATATGATTATATTGAATGAAATTAAACAATTTGAATGACAATATCATTGAAACTTATTTACCCCTAGAAATGAAATGGGTTCCATGAAATTATTTTGAAACTTGATTTAGTCATGGATAAGAAACAAGCTCTTTAATAATATCAATGAATAAATCATTATCCATCCAATTAAATAGTGATTGTGGAATATATACAATAAATAATGGAGTGAGTATTGGAATCAACATGTTTATTTTTTAGTTTGATTAATGTAAATTCCATTAAAATATCCTAAAAAATTATTTTGTAAAGTAATATTTAGACATTCTAGGTGACCCATACAAATTTGTAAAAGTTAAATCACATTCCAAATGAATGAATAAAATTTGAAAAAATAAATAATAAAACTAGTGTAACATAATTCATGATATGATATTTTATATCATATGTATATAAAACTCATAAAATAATGTGGTTGCATAAATAAAATTCCACAATAAAATGATATTAGGAAAAAGTACCTTACGAACTATGTAACATTTGAATAATGAGATATTTGAATGATATCAATCAATTAAACCATTTAATATTATGTAATAATTGAAAATTTGGATATAACATGTCATAAATATTTATATAAACTACACAACAAATTTACATGTTGATGATATAGAATATGTGTCATATAAATAAATGTCAGATTAGAAATTACATTAATAATGTGGTTAAATTTTAATTAGAAATGTGACATACCAAGTAAGTAATGAATAATAAGTATTTTTATCTCTGTCTATTAATGGACTAGATAGTGTTTTAGAGGCTTAAAATGAAAATAAATCCAATCTTAAGCATTGAATACACTAATATTTTTAAAAGATTGTTTTACTGCCTTTTGATGGCAATCCATTTTTAAATCTATATTTTGACAATTTTATAAGATATGTTTTTCAAAATAAACTTATTATTTATTTTTGGTACATCAAAATTTACTTTGTGTGAATTTTTGGTATTTTTCTGACAATGTTCATTTTTTAATGAATAGTGAAAAATACTGCATTGTACATCAAAACTGCTTTTTAATATAATTTGTTTATATGATTAGATCATATTTTGAATTGGTATTAAAGTGTAATATGAATATATTTTTACCATTTAATTCAATGGTTGACATTGGAATCAATTTCACTTTGAAATTGGACTAAAACTGGTGTCAATCTTTTGATACTTATTGTTTCATAAAAACATGATATTTGTCATGACAACTGGAATTAATTATTAAATTAATTAATGTGACTTATATGTTGTGAATTTTGTGAACTATACTTTATTTTTGAATTCAGAATATCAAATATAGCTTATGGTGAAGTTTTGGTATTTTTCTGAAAAACTACAATTTTTGATGAATTGTGAAATCACTAAGTGGTAGTTAAAGAAACTGATTTTTCGTTTAAATGAAATTTTGCCACCATTGTGTTTTTAATTTCAAAAATCAGACATACATGGTTGTCATTATGAAGTAAAATGTGGTTCTAATGATATTAAAATAATTTTTTGGTGAATAGTAACTTATTATGTTTTTAATCGCGATTAGTGATAATTAGTGTAGTTTAAGGTAAAAATAATGCTTTAATAATATTAAATGACTTAGAAACATGTCCTAACCTTATTGGATGTGTCATGGACGACCAATACATGCCATGGGTCAACATGGGGACCCCATTGAGCCACATTGGTTGGGAAATGACATAAATATCTTTTTATTTAATGTAAAAGTAAAAATGACACAAATATAATATGTTTTACAAAAAACATTTTTACATGGGGTAATACAAGTCATATTTTTTACTATAAATATTCATTGGAAAGATAAAAATATTTCCTACATCATTGTATTATTTTTATAATTTTTTTACATTTAATAAATAAATGTATATATGACATCATAATGATGTAGCGATTATCTCATTAATAAAGGATTTAAATAAAATGAAAAGATAATGTAAAATCTATGACCTAAACATGTCCAAAACCTATTGTATGGGTGGATTACGAACCCTTATAAATTTATCCTCGAATTATATCAATGTGGGACCATTTAAATCCTAAACTCATTTTCAAAGAAAGTAATATTTCTTTACTTTCCTAGAGTGCCCCTCCTCTCCTCTTATAAAAGGCCCCCACCTCTACCTCCTTACCCACACTCCCAAAGCCTTTGTCTCGGCCATCCCCTGCCCATTTTGTCTCTAAACTTCCCTCTATTACTCCTTGAAGCCTCAGTTTGGGCATAAGACTTCCCAAGGAAGCCTTTGATCTCAAACCAAAGGGAGTTACCCGATTTTAAGGTAATGTCTTCACTTGAGTCCTTTTGTTTTATTTTGCTTCTCCAACCCCCTAAACACTTTTTATTTATTTATTTTGTAACAACTACATTATCTTCAATATACTAGGATGTTGTTATAAGAAGTATTCAATATACACTTACACACACATACATCTAATGGTTAAAGAACATACAATTTCCGTGGATGGTGAATTTATGCCTCCCGAAACGATGATTCTTCAACATTACATTAACACCTTCAAAGGTGGTCATTAAGATGTAACTATATTTATATATGATATATAATATGATTATATTTTCCTTAAGATTCTGTGTTTTTCTTTTTGGTCATACATTTATGGTTTCAATTATGGGTAAACGCGAGATCTTCATTTAAGGAAGTGCGGACTACCGCCCCCTCAAAGTGATTTGATTCGTTAAATACCATATGTGGGACGTATAAAGGATGGAACTATGATATTATATACGATATTATATGGGAATTATAATATACCTTTATATCATTATTATTACATTCTATAAAATACAAAATAGAAATGAATGGAGCATTCATGTGTACGTACGGCTTACCGTCTCCATGAACGGTGCATTTCATTTCTTACCTCTTAGTGATTATGTAATTTTATAAATGCATGCATGTACTGGATATATATGACATATATGATATCTACATCATGAATACCATTCTGGATATAATGGATACATTAACAACTTGTAATTATAAAGGGTTTATTATTTACTCAAGTACCAATGATTGTTAAAATGACCGTTATTAACTTAAATAATTACATAGTGTTCATGACATGGTAATAAGTGATATAAAAGGAATAATGAACTTGAAAAAGGTTCTTAAGGAAGTATAAATTAAATCAATTTTATTATTCAGGAGATTAATGAACGACCGAGTCAAGTCGGACCCAAGGTATGGGACTTCGTCTCAATATCCTTTCATTGAGGAATATTTTATTTTATACACAACTTTCTTTTATACGGTGTATAAACACCTTTGACTTTTACGTTTCTTCAAATGGAATCTTTTTTATACGAAGCATTTACTAATCGATTAAATGGAATGTTTTTGTCATACGTATGCGGCGACAATGACTTCTCCGCCGCCGTGACCAATATTTGAGTTTCGGCATCCTCTACAAGCCATAGCTTCTTTTTAAAAGAAAAATAAATATCATGTTTTACTTTTCTGTTATTTTGGTATTTAAAATGGTTTTCATAATGTTTTTATATCAATGTGTTGTATTGATATCTTGTGATTGAAAGGTGGAAATTTTATGTTTCCTTTATACATGTTTTATGTGATACGATTATGTTGAGGTTCTTGGGAATTGTTATGAAGATGGGTGGTTCTGTGATAAACTAAGGGTGGGTGATCCCGATATAGCTCTCCAATGCATTTGGTAACATGATGGAGTGAAACGTTAAGGTTTCTCCGAAGAGATTTAGGGAATATACTGTGATGGGTATTCCAAACGAAACCAAGAGGGTTACTACCTACGTAAGAATGTTATGAATCCCTCAATTTACATTTATGACTTATGATTTCTATGATTTATTCATGATTTGATGAGGTATCTTAAAGTTCATATGTTTTATGGGTAAAGTATGATTTCCTTCTTATGTATATATGTACCCATGTTTCCTTTCCATATTTTTATATCCCTTAATGAGCGTTTTATGCTCATCCCATGTTTTTTTTTGAAATGATTTTCACAAGTCAAGGGAAAGGTACATGATATGATGATAGTGTCAAGGAAGTGTCAAGAAAGAATCCATGTTTTATTTTAAATATGTTTCCATTGATGGGAAATAAGAATAATATCTTTATGTAACAACTTTGTTTATATGTGGAATGTAATGCATGTTTTATGATCTAATTCTCTAAAACTCTAAACCCAAAAATATACTCAATGTGTAATCATATAATAACTCATGATTAAGTAAGGTTTATGTCTGGGGACTTATAGTTGGTATCAGAGGTCGGTTTAGATAACTTTAGGAGTTATAATTCTATTAAATTATTATCCAGAAATATTTTTTTATGGTCAAATTGAAATGATATAGCATTTGAAGATTACCATGTTGCTTCATCTAAGACATGTTTGTTAAGAATGGTTTTCCGCAGAGGAAATAGGGAAACAGTGCTAGGAAGGCATGCTGAAGGAAATAACCTTCCGAATCAGCATCCTGAGATGGTCGGAATTGGAACTGAATAGTTTGTTGCACTGATGGAAGAGTTGACTCAGGCTATAAATGGTGGTGGTATCCATGCACGAGATCAGCCAGATCAACCGCATAGGAATATGTCAGTGGTGGAACATTTCATGAGCCAACATCCTCCGTCATTCAGAGGATCATCTGACCATGTGCTATCTGATGGGTGGATTAATGCACTGGAAAAGATTTTTGATGTCATGGGGTGTTCAGATAATCAAATGGTTAGTCTTTCTATTTACTGTTTGGAGGGTGAGGCAGATCAGTGGTGGTCGATGGTTAAAAATATCAGGGACGCTGATGATATTGATGCTCTCAACTGAGATGAATTCAAAGGTATGTTTCTTGAGAAGTATTTTCCTAAGGCTGTTTGACTTAGGATGGAAAAGAAATTCTTGGAATTGAAGAAAGAGGAAGACTCAGTGGCTACCTATGAAGAATGTTTCACTCGATCGGCAAGTTATTCTCCAAATTTTATCTGAGACCTTGTTAGTAAAATAAATCATTTTTAATCAGGATTAATGCCAAAATATCGAAGTGCATTAGCTTCTTGTGAGTTTAAAATTTATGAAAAGCTTGTTCGATGTGCTGAGAAGGTGGAAATGGAGTTTTCCGATGACCAAATGTTCTATAACAACCAGCAGAAGAAGAGACTGCGGTGGCAAGAGAAAGGTAAGAATTCTTCAAAAAAGTCTGATGGTAAGAAAACTAAGTTTCCAGTTTGTGATAAATGTGAAAAAAGGCATGTGGGGGAATGTCTTCTAAATTCTGGAAAGTGCTACCAATGTGGTAAGATGGGACATAAGGCTCGTGATTTAACTGAAAAAGATCAGGGTGATTGTAAGACCAAATTTGATTTACAGTAAGTGAAATGTTATAAGTGCAATGAGATGGGTCACTATGCAAACGAGTGTCCAACAAAGAGCTTGAGTGATGGGAAGCAGTTAGACTACAAGCAGAAAGGGGTGGTGAAATCTTTTGCAACCACTTCGGTAGACGTCAGGCCAACAAATGAAGTTGTATCAGGTACTTTGTTTGTTTTTTCAGATTATGCTAGTGTGTTGTTTGATTCGGGGTCTACACATTCTTTCATCTCTGAAAACTATTCTAGTAAAATGGGAATGCCATATCAAGAAGTGACTCCTGAACTTGTGGTAAAAACACCTGGGGGAAATGTTGAGGGAAAAAAATTTATAATAATCTTCCTATCCTTATATGTGGAAAGAACCTACATGAAAACCTTATTTTTCTACCTCTAGTAGAGTTTGATGTTATCCTGGGTATGGATTGGCTCTCTATTTACCATGCTAAGATTGACTGTAGAGCTAAAGAAGTTTCTTTTTAGAAAGACTTTCAGTTTTTGACAAGAATGAACCCTTACTGTTGATGACATATCAAGAGGCCAAGAAACCTGTAAAAGATGGAAATGAATGTTACCTTGCACATATTGTTGAAAATAAGGGAACTGTTCAGATTTATGATGTGCCAGTGGTAAATGAGTATCCTGGTGTTTTTCCGGATGAGTTTCCTAGAATAATACCAAATCGGGAAGTTGCGTTTATTGTTGACTTAGTTCATGATGCTAAGCCAATTTCAAAACCCCCTTATCGAATGACTCAAATTTAACTTTTAGAGTTGAAGGAGCAATTTACAAGATTTATTAGAGAAAGGTTTCATTCGACCTAGTACATCACCCTGGGGTGCCCTTGTTTTATTTGTTAAAAAGTAAGATGGTTATATGAGACTTTGCATTGATTATAGGGCCTTGAATATTATCATGGTTAAGAACAAATATACTTTTCCTCATATCGATGATTTGTTTGATCAGCTCCAGGGAGCTCAGTTTTTTTCAAAGATTGACTTGAGATCGGGGTACCATTAGGTGAAGGTAAAGGAGGATGATATTCCAAAGACCGCGTTCCGTACGAGATATGGGCATCATGAATTTTTAGTAATGCCTTTTGGGATAACCAATTCACCTGTTGTATTCATGGACTTAATGAATTGAATTTTCCATGAGTTCTTGGATAAGTTTGTAGTGGTTTTCATTGATGATATTTTGGTGTTTTCTAGAATTAAAGAGAAGCATGAAAGACATTTAAGGGTTATCTTGCAAACCTTAAAAGAAAAGAAACTGTATGGAAAATTCAGCACGTGTGAGTTTTGGTTGCAAAAAATTTCATTCCTTGGTCATATTGTTTCTAAAGATAGAATAACTGTTGATCCTGCAAAAACAAAAGTTGTGGAAGACTGGCCAAGACCCACAAATGTAACAGAGATTCGTAGCTTCCTTGGTTTGGAAGGCTATTACCGAAGGTTTGATAGAAATTTTTCACGATTATCTAGTCCAATGACTAATCTAACTCAGAAGGGTGTTATGTGTATCTGGACAACAGAATGTGATGATTGTTTTTAGAAATTTAAAAGAAGATTGGTGAATGCTCCAGTTTTGGCACTACCTTCCAGGAATGGTGAGTTTGTTATCTACAGTGATGCTTCATTGAAATGACTTGGTTGCGTACTAATGCAGAATGATCAGGTAATTGCTTATGCTTCACGACAGTTGAAAACACATGAGTTAAATTACCCTACACGTGATTTGGAATTAGCTGCTGTTGTTTTCGTTTTAAAAGTTTGGAGGCATCATTTGTATGGAGTAAAGTGTGAAATATATACCGATCACAAATGTTTAATGTATATATTCACTCAGAAAGAATTGAACATGAGACAAAGGAGATGGCTTGAATTAATCAAGGATTATGATTGTACAATTCATTACCATCTTGGAAAAAAAATAAAGTGGCTGATGCTTTGGGTCGAAAAAGTAATGCTTCATTAGCAATGTTGCATTTGGAACGTGATCCTTTGGTTAAGGATTTGATTAACTTTGGCATAGAAGTTTTTGGTGCAGGAAGTTATTCTGTTTTGTTTTATGTATTAGTGAGATCATCTCTATTAGATAGAATCAAGCAAGCACAGATGCAAGACATCAAGTTACAGAAAAAGGTAGAGCTGGTTCAGAAACGTAAGTTGCCTGAATTCAACATTGATAATGATTGAGTTTTGAGATTTGGGAAGAGATTGTATGTGCCTTGTGATTCACAGATGAAGAGATAGTTGTTATGTGAAGCTCATAGGTCCCCGTTTCTTGTTTATCCAGGCAGTACTAAGATGTATAGAGATCTGCGGGAGTATTACTGGTGGGATGGAATGAAAAGAGATATTTCTGACTTTATTGTGAAGTGTTTGACTTGTCAACAGGATAAAGAAGAGCGGTAGTTACCAAAAGGGATGCTTCAGCCTCTACCAGTTCTAGTGTGTTAATGGGAGAATATATCCATGGACATTGTTGTGGGATTACCGAAGACATCTCGAGGTAGCAATGCAATCTGGGTTATTGTTGATCACTTGACCAAGTCTGCTCATTTCATTGCTATACGAGATACTTTTTCCCTGGATCAACTTTCCCATTTGTATCATAAAAAGGTATTCAAGTTACATGGAGTTCCTCTATCCATTGTATCTGACCATGATCCCAGGTTCACTTCTAACTTTTGGAAAGGGCTTCAGAAGTCGTTGGGTAATGAATTAAATTTTAGTATAGCTTTTCATCCTCAATCAGATGGGCAGTTAGAACGAACAATTCAGACCTTGGAGGATATGCTATGAGCTTTTTCGATGGATTATCAGGGAAGTTGGGACCAACATCTTTCTTTCATTGAATTTTCATATAATAATATTTTTCATTACAGTATACAGATGGCACAATTTCAGGCAATATATGGGAAGCGATGTCGAACACCAGCTTTCTGGGATGAAGTGGGTGAAAGGAAGTTGATAGGACAAGAATTCCTAGATGAGATGGCAGAAAAATTTCAGCTGATTCATAAGCACATGAGAATAGCTCAGAGCAGGCAGAAGAGTTATGCGGACAACAGGATGAAGGATCTATATTTCGAGGTAGGTGATCATGTTTTTCTCCAGGTTTATCCTTGGAAAAGTGTGATGAGATTTGCTAAGAAGGGAAAGCTGAGTTCAAGGTTCATTGGACCATATGAAATTCTGGAGAGAGCTCGATCAGTTGCTTACCGAGTGGCTTTACCTCCGAGTTTATCTCAGGTACACAATCTTTTTCACCTTTCTATGTTGAGAAAGTATATGCCAGATCTATCTCATGTTTTGAGTCCAGAGGTAGTTCAGCTGGAAGAGATCCTATCATATGAGGAACAACCGGTCCAGATTCTTGACCACATGGACCAAGTGTTACGAAATAAGGTGATTAATCAGGTAAATGTTTTGTGTAAAAACCACATGATGGAAGAGGAATCATGGGAATCTGAAAATGCAATGAGGGATAAGTACCCCCATTTATTCGATAAGTAAATAAATTGTGGGGATTCAATTTTCTAAAGGGGGGAAGGATGTAACATCCCAAGTAAGTAATGAATAATAGATATTTTTATCTATGTCTGTTAATGAACTAGATAGTGTTTTAGAGAATTAAAATGAAAATAAATCCAATCTTAAGCATGGAATACACTAATATTTTTAAAAGATTAATTTACTTCCTTTTGATGGAAAACCATTTTTAAATATATCTTTTGAAAATTTTATAAGATATGTTTGTAAAAATAAACTTATTATTTATGATTGGGACATAAAAATTTAATTTCTGTGAATTTTCGGTATTTTTCTAACAATGTTCATTTTTTAATGAATAGTGAAAAATACTGCATTTTACATCAAAACTGCTTTTTAATCTAATTTATTTATATGATTATATCATCTTTTGAATTGGTCTTAAGGTGTAATCTGAATATATTTTTACCATTTAATCCAATGGTGGACATTGGAATCAATTTCACTTTGAAATTGGACTTAAACTGGTGTCAATCTTTTGATACTTATTGTTTCATAAAAACGCGCTATTTTTCATGACATCGGGAATTAATTATTAAATTAATTAATGTGACTTATATGTTTTGAATTTTGTAAAATATGCTTCATTTTTGAATTCAGAATATCAAATATATCTTAGGGTGAAGTTTTGGTATTTTTCTGAAAAACTTCAATTTTTGATTAATAGTGAAATCACTAAGTGGAAGTTAAAGAAACTGATTTTTCGTTTAAATGAAAATTTCCCACCTTTGTGTTTTGAATTTAAAAATTCCTACATACATTGTTGTCATTAATAAGTAAAATGTGGTTCAATGTGATTAAAATAATTTTTTGGTGAATAGTAACTTATTAAGTTTTTAATCGCGATTAGTGTTAATTAGTGTAGTTTAAGGTAAAAATAATGATTTAATAATATGAAATAACGTAGACACATGTCCTAACCTTATTGAATGTGTTATCTCCGACCAAGACAAGCCATAATTCAACATGGGGACCCCATGGAGCCACTTTGGTTCGGAAATTACATAAATAACTTTTTATTTAATGTAAAAGTAAAAATGACACAAACATAATATGTTTTACTAAAAAAATTTACATGGGGTTATACAAGTCATATTTTTACTATAAATATTCATTGGAAATCTAAAAAGATTTCGTACATCATAGTAATTTTTTTATAATTTTTGGACATTAAATAAATAAATGTATTTATGACCTCAAAATGATGTAGCGATTACCTCATTAATAAAGGATTTAAATAAAATGAAAAGATAATGTAAAATCTATGACCTACACATGTCAAAACCCTATTGTATGGGTGGATTTCGAACCCTTATCACCTTATCCTCGAATTATATCAATGTGGGACCATTTAAATCCGAAACTCATTTTAAAATAAAGTAATATTTCTTTACTTTCCAAGAGTTCCCCTCCTCTCCTCTTATAAAAGACCCCCACATCTACCTCCTTACCCACACTCAAAAAACCTTTATCTCGGCCAACACCTACCCATTTTGTCTCTCCACTTCCCTCTCTTACTCCTTGAATCCTCACTTTGGGCAGAAGACTTCCCAAGGAAGTCTTTGAGCTCAAACCAAAGGGAGTTTCCCGATTTTAAGGTAATGTCTTCACATGAGTCCTTTTGTTTTATTTTGCATCTCCAACCCCCTAAACACTTTTTATTTATTTCGTTTGTAACAACTCCAGTATCTTCAATATACTATGATTTTGTTATAAGAAGGATTCAAGCTACACTAACACACTCCTATATATAATGGTTAAAGAACATACAGTTTCCGTGGATGATAAATTTATGCCTCCCGAAATGATGATTGTTCAACATTCCTTTAACACCTTCAAAGGTGGCCATTAAGATGTCACTATATTTATATATGATATATAATATGTTTATGTTTTCCTTATGCTTCTGTATTTTTTTTGTAATACCTTTATGGTTTCCATTATTGGTAAACGCGATATCTTCATTTAAGGAAGTGCGGACTACCGCCCCCTCAAAATGATTTGATTCGTTAAATACCATATGTGGGACGTATAAAGGATGTAACTATGATATTATATATGATATTATATTAGAATTATAATATTCCTTTATATAATTATGATTCCATTATATAAAATACGAAATAGAAATGAAATTAGCGTTCATGCGTACGTACAGATTACCGTCTCCATGAACGGTGCATTTCATTTCTTACCTCTAAGTGATTATGTAATATTATAAATGCATGCATGTACTGGATATATATTACATATATGATATCTACATCATGAATACCATTATGGATATAGTGGATACATGAACACCTTGTAATTATAAAGGGTTTATTTTTTACCCAAGTACCAATGATCGTTAAAATGACCGTTATGAACTTAAATAATTACATAGTGTTCATGAAATGGTAATAAGTGTTATAAAAGGAATAATGAACTTGAAAAAGGTTCTTAAGCAAGTAGAAATTAACTCAAGTTTATTATTCAGGAGATTAAAGAACAACCGAGTCAAGTCGGACCCGAGGTATGGGACTTCGTCTCTATCTCCTTTCATTGAGGCATATTTTGTATTATACACAACTTTCTTTTATACGGTGTATAAACCCCTTTGACTTTTATGTTTATTCAAAATGAATCTTTTTTATATGAAGCGTTTACTAAATGAAAAAATGGAATTTATTTGTCATATGTATGCGGCGACAACGACTTCTCTGCCGCTGTGACCATTATTTGAGTTTCGGCTTCCTCTACAAGCCATACCTTCTTTTTAAAAGAAAAATAAATACCATGTTTTACATTTCGTTTATTTTGATATTGAAAATGGTTTTCATAATGTTTTTATATCAATGTGTTGTATTGATATCTTTTGATTGAAAGGTGTATATGTTATGTTTCCTTTATGCATGTTTTATGTGATACGATTATGTTGAGGTTCTTGGGCATTATTTTGAAGACGGGTGGTTCCGTGATAAAATAAGGGCGGGTGAGCCCGATATAGCTCTGCAATGCATTGGGTAACGCGAAGGAGTGAAATGTAATGGTTTCTCTGAAGAGATTTAGGGAATATACTGTGATGGGTATTCCAAACGTAACCATGAGGGTTACTCCATACGTAAGAATTTTATGAATGCCTCAAGTTACCTTTATGTCTTAAGATTTCTATGATTTATTCATGATTTAATGAGGTATGTTAAAGTGATTATGTTTTATGGGTATATTATGATTTCATTCTTATGTTTATATTTACCCACGTTTCCTTTCCATATTTTTATATCCCTTACTGAGCTTTTTATGCTCATCCCAAGTTTTTTTTGAAATGTTTTTCACAGGTCAAGGGAAAGGTACATGATATGATGATAGTGTCAAGGAAATGTCAAAAAAGAATCCATGTTTTATTTTAAATATGTTTCCATTGATGGGAAAGAAGAATACTATCTTTATGTAACCACTTTGTTTATATGTGGAATGTAATGCAAGTTTTATGATCTAATTCTCTAAAACTCTAAACCCGAAAAGATCCTGAATGTGTAATCTTGTAATAACTCATGATTAAGTAAGTTTTAAGGCTGGGGCCTTATAGGAAACCCCAAAAGAAATAATTAAAACTATTAAAAATTTAATGAACAAATAGTTAAAATAAACTAATTCATATGATATCAAAAGAAGTATTATATACAACACTGAAAATAAAAAAATGGTTATTATAAAATTTATCTCATATATGAAAAATGTGAGATAAAAAATCCTTTCTAATGGAGTAACATTTGACTCACGAGAATCACTAAATAATAACAACTATTAAAGACCTAAATATTTTAAATAAAAATAAACTAATGAAATAAAATTGCATTAGGTAGTAGATAAAAAATATGAAAGTAACTAGGTGGATAAAAAAATTAATTCTCATAGAAATTTAAATTAAGACAAATCCATTTTCCTTGATTCTATTTAACCATGTATATCCTCTAAATTCTTCAAAATTAAAATTAAATCCATTATTAACTTGATTCTTATTATTTTTCATTCTAATAAAAAAATTAATTTCAATTATTATAATGTGTTATAAACATACAATAATATTAATGTTTACAATGTGTCTTTTAAACACATTCGGTTTATGTGTCATAAATTTATTAGGAAGGTATTCTATGCTAAAATGGATCTTAATTAAAGAATCTAAATAATACTGATTCATAAATAAAAATCATATATATATATATAGACATCAATTATTAATTAAAAAAATATTGGAATATTTTTATAAATTAGGAACCAACAATACAATCATAGAGATGGTAGGTTGTACACAAGCATGACTAATGTTTCCATTTTTTTATTATTATAATGGAAAGAAGGTAATTAATGATTACCCTCATTAAATAAACATTTAATCATCAATATAATATTATTTAATTATATATAAATAAATATAACAATTATTGTGATATATGATTAATAATGAAGAATCACATTTCTTTTAGGGTGTTGTAGTCTAAATGTCTAAAAACAATGTTACCAATTTTATAGTTTGTGAAATGGAATGAATAAAATTAAATGATACATGAATATATAAATAATTAATTAATAAATATCATAATTATGTAATTGGTATCAAATATTTATATTAAAAATGTCCTTAAAAAATTTAATATAAAGCATGACTGAATCACATCGATTTGAGATGCCTCTATCCACACATCCACAAAAAATGTTATAGTATTCCCTAAAAAGGATTTAATGATGTTATGGGTTTTATAATAATTCCATAATCGTAAATACATAATAAATTTATGATATATCATATAAAATAATTATTTTCATCATTATTACAATCCATGATAGGTGTTATTGAATTAAAAAATGATATCATTTAATGTGGTGGTAGTCCACCAAACACACGAACTATGATTGTGTATCCCATTTGATGGATGTGTGTCATTTTTTAAGAAACAACCATAAAATATCAAATTATAAGTATATTTAATTCAGAAATTTTATTATATATGGATGATATAAGAAAATGTAAAGGGAGTAGATTTAAAGTAATCAAATGTCTTATTTGAATAATGTTACTTCTTTTTTTGTGTAACTCCACATGGATTACACCATAGGAAATATTTGGTAAAAATTATACCCAATTTGATTATGATAGTATGAGAGGAGATATATTAGAAGTATATTTGTGTTGGTTTTGTACTAGATAAGAGTGATTGATAGTTGTAATGAAAATTTATTATTGAATACCCTTTTATAGTGGAGGAGATGTAACATTTTCGTAAATATAAAATGGTTAACTCTACTGAGAAGTATCCCTTAAATTACATTCCTTTAGTAATTAAAAAAATAGATAAAATTAAATATATAGTAGAAATATGTCTATAAATCGGGAATTTGACATGTTTCTAGGTTATTGGGCACCCAAATAATATTATTGAACAACAATGTACAATCATATTTAGTTAAAAGGATATAATAAATTTAAATTTCTTTCATTATGATTTTAGATGAAAAACTATTTTCACCATAATAAAAATTTAAAAATAATTTGACTAAAAAAATGGAATCACTTTTTCAGTATTTCCATCACATATGTCGGTGAATATTATCTAAAATTATTCTTTTAAAAGGATAATAAATCAGGGTTTTAATGTAGAATGTTCAAATTTTTGAAATGTTTTTATAAAAAATTTAAACGTAATATTATTTGAAATTCCAAATATATTATAGAATCGTTTAAAATTTATCAATTTTAAACATGAAATAACATAAAAAATAATTTAATAATATATATAAATTAGATGAAAATGTTGTTTTCAATTAAAATTCTGTGTCAACCCTAGATTTCCCTCCCCGACCCCTAACCCCCTCCCCAACCCACTGAACAGCCTACCCACAACCATGGACACCCCAACCCTCTTGGACTACCCACATCCCTAGAATTCCTTCCCACCCTCATGGACTCCCCCACCCCCATGGACACCCTATACCCTACCCCACTCCACCCTGGACAAACCTACCACACCCCTAGAACCCTCCAAACCCCTGGAAACCTCCTAGACTAACCCCACCCTCATGGACACCCTGGACACCCCACCCCATTGGACAGCCCTCCCACACCCCAGAAAATACCCCACCGCACTAAACAGCCCTCCACACACCCCTGGATAGCCATCCCACACCCCTAGAACCCCCCCACCCCACCCCTGGACATCCCCATGACATCCCCCACCCTCATGGACACCCTGGACACCCCCTCCTGCACCCCATGGACACCCCCATCCACTGGACAACCCTCCAACCCTCTTGGACACCCCCACTAAAATCAATAGCCCTTCCACACCCATGGAAAACCCCCACCCCACTGGACACCTCCCCACACCACTATAACGCCCCACCAGACCATAATCCATACAGGAAAAACCATAAAAACTAGACCGAAACAAGAAGTATTGTTAAATTAAACAGTCCCATATATAACATTCATAACATAAAATGTCCAAAAACCCTAAATCCAACCTAAATGACTACCAAATACTAAATTATAATTAAAATATTCAAAATTACATTTTACACTACACTCAAACTAAAATCCAATCAACCCTGTAATATAATATGACCATTCCACTTTAAGTGTTTGAAATCTTGATTAGTATAGGGTTAATGGTCATCAAATATATAATAATAAATAGGATAGTAGTTAACATGTATAATGAATATATCAAATGAAATAGTATGTAATTTTTTAATTGGAAATCATACAAAGCCCATGTTTAAAAGGAATTCATACCATGTAAATGTTCAAAAATTTTCAAGTTGTATTTCTTTCATAAATAAATAAAAACATATAAAATCCACATTTGACAACGCCTTTTTGTTCACGACAATTATGTTTGAATGAGTGTAAATTCAAAATATTATTTTTATGTAATACATCAAAATGTAAAAATTATAAAGGTATATTTACCTTCACATATACATATTCGATCTTGGAACTCCTTTTCTATGTGTTTTTCCAAATTTTTACCCATCCATTATTAATAAATAACATGAATAAAATAAATTTATAATTCATTATAATATATAAATCTATTAAAAAATTGAAACATACATTTATAACAAATTTTTAAAGCTTTCCCTCACATCGCCATGGATAGAGCATATCCAATAAAATGTTTTCTCTCCTGGGAAAAACAACTAAAATCCAATGATCCCTGATAGAAGATAATTTATGGTTAATGATTTTTATTTTAAAATATAATGAACTCTTTGTCAGATATTGGTTTCATACCTCTCACTAAAAGGCTTCATCCAACAATGTGTGATTATTTTCGGTATATATCATTCAACAATATAAAGCATTCTATGTTCCTCATCCAATGAATGTGCTTGAGGGGAAATCAAATAACGGTCCATGGATCCATATATATCTATCCACACATTCTTCTCACCCATGTTAAAATGATTCCTAATACAAAACATATATAACTATATATTTTTAATAAATATAATGTAGGGAGTAGTTGTTAAGACTTGTACGGAAAAAAAATTCACCACATTGATTCACAACTTATCTCTAATAACATGATCCCCGATACCAGTTTTCATAATCCCCACATTTATTGCACATCCAAAAAGATGATCTTCTATTGGATACTCATAATGATCCCCCAAAAAATTTTAATATCTTGAAAATCGATCAAGAGAACTAGAATCTTTATATGATTTCAAAACCATTTGTGTTTTTTGTTGTCTATACGGTATTTCTTTAACATTGAAGTATTCCTGTAAAAATAATCAGAAAAATATATTAGTTTTCGAATGTTAAAACTACTTTAATAAAAAATAAAATAGAAGATATAACATACATACGTTTATGGTAAAGAGTCACAAAAGTATGGATGGTCAAATTAATAAATGGCCAATACTATGCCCAAATATTGTCACCACATCTATATGTAATGGTACTCGAGCTGATATAACTATAATACCTTGTACAATGACCCTATGATGCACTAACATTAACTATTGAGGATAAATTGTAAGTCATGTACAATATTCCAACCCATATATAACTATATGATTTTGAGGATCATCAACATTCAACTCTCAATAAGTATGAAGCTTTGGAAGGAGATTAGGATAAGAAATGGGGTGCACAGGCTGAGGTGGCGGAGTATGAGCTACTGGAGGAGGAGGAGGATAGATAGTGGGGTCTACAGGGGGAGGGGAGGAGTGGGAGTTGCAGTCTAAAATTGTCTTTTAATTTCTGCAAACATAGACTATACCGATACTCTAAAAATTTCCTCCATTGTCACATTAATAATATAAACTTCAAACACCAATAATTATATTTTTCATAGACACCCTCAATGGAAGAAGTAGAAGAACATCGAAACCCTTTTCTTACCGATACACCCCTTAGATATCATCATACACGACTAGGATGTTCGGGCTTTCCCAATGATGCATATAAAATATATTGCCTCCCAGTAGCTGTAAATTCCCCCTATGAGCTCTACTCTTCATGAGAATAATTTATTAATTAATTGAAAATTTCAGCAATGATCCAAATTATATGAAGAATATTGTTATCATAAATAAATAAAATATATATCTTACAATACTCTCAGCTACAATCCTCGAACTGTTTGAATGATATTTCCCTTTTTTCCCATATGAGCTATCTTCCATTTTCCATGTCTAGATGGAGGTGATAGAGGGGAAACATTTCCACATCCTGAAGACTCAACCCTTATTTTAAGTAGTATTTCTGATATCATTTGTTCTTCCAATAACTTATACCCTCCCCGAGATAAATTATGAGGTTATACATTTTTAGATTGGATTTCCAGATGAGATTTCCTTATTTGCTGTAAATTTTGATTAATAAATCACTGAAAAAACATTAATAAGATCATTTTTATAATAATGCATAGAAATTTTTTCATTACCCTTACCAAAAATGTTTTTTCTTCTAATTTAAACATATTATCTCCCTGAGTCTTCATCTATGAAATGATACATATGACATAGATTTTCATGACTCCTAGGACTAAAAATGAAATTAGATGTGAGGGTTGATTTGAATCCCTCCATCTCCTAAAAACCATCAATAAATATTTCTTCCTGAATTCTCTAGTGTCTGGAATATCAAAATACATCTGACAATGAAGAGGTCAAAAATATTATACTTGAAAAAATATAATGAATAGGTTTATAACATTGGGGTGATTACAAGGAATTGTGTACCAAAGGATGGTTTTGTATAGTAATATTGGAGAATAGGTAACATATAAGAACATAACATTAAAATTTCTATTAAAAATATAGCATATTTATTCTTTTTAAAACACCATTATCCCTCTAGAATATCCCTGAATATAAATCATATTATATTTATTGGCATCCTATGAATTTCAAACATAATAAAAGGTGATATCTGGTGATTAGTAATTGTAAATAATGCAGAAGAAGCTATAATCATGTAAGTCGTTATATTCAATTAAAATAAAATCCTATTAAACATTAAATTGAACATAATATGGAAAAAATAAATAAAAATTTTCTATATGAACAAGAACATGGCTGTTCTACCACACGAATAATCACATGTAATAAATAATTTCACAGAGGGTATTCATAATGTACGACATTATAACTACTACGTCGAGGCATTGTGATAATACTATTCTGATATATTCTATCAAATCCCTATTCCAATACAGTAGTTTGTCTCATGTGACAACCGATGCATCGAATGGCTATAGCGGGCCCCTCCTTCCCTTACTAATTCTAATCCATTCACCACATGATGTGGGTGAAAGATAACAGAAAACGTTATATTAAAACTAGCATCTAATATGTTAATACATTATCCCTAAACCATGAATGGTATAAAAATTACACATCCACAGTCCAACTTATCATAACATATTAAATTCAATATGGAAGATAGTATTATAATAAATAATCCTCAATTAAAAATATCAACCAATAAAAGATGTTTACATAGTTTGAAATCATCAAAAAAACTTATTGAGAGAAATTTGACTTTTTCCGAAAATTAAATAAAAATCAAACAATTTTAAAAAAAATCATTTAAAATTTTTTTTTGAAAGTTTTCCATACCATATTGAATCATTTGAATGAAATTAATTTTTTAAAACTATCATGACCTTATAAACAAATCCTTAAAATCATTTTGAAAACATGGACATTAGTTAATCAAATCATTAAAAATAAATAATTAAACATTTAAAATGATGATGCAGTTATAGATTCACTTCCATAAATACATATATTATTCATTTTGAAAACATGTTTATGAATTATGTACATGGAATTTAATTATTTCCTCATAAATAATTACATAGACACAATCTCATATAATAACGAAATTGAGGAATTAACCATTACCTTAGGTCTGATACTCTCCATAAGTGTCCCAAAATACTATATATATTTTTTAAACATATTTAAAATATATATCAAAATCATAATATCATTAATGATATTATATATGATTATTTTTGAATTTATATTATCCGTTTATTAATAATTCAATGTTAATACAATATTTCATCTAATATCGCTTGGTTTTTTGTATGTGTTTTGACCTGTTATTTTTTATCATATTACTTAAATCATAATTTACACAATTATAAAATTTATAATATTATATATGTATCAAATATATTCACAATATATAGATATATATATATAGATATATAAATTGCAATACACTGTTCACGAAGATGGAAGGACATACGTACGCATTAATGATGATTCCATTTTTATATCGTATTGAATGGATGTAGGGGAATGAAATATATATACATACTTATATATATCATTTCAGTATACTTATTAAGTCATATATTTCATTATTATCATTAATATATATATTTATAATTATTATTAAATTTATAATGAGGATAATATGTCTCATCACATCACAACTACGGTATGTCGTACGTACGCATAAGTGACAATATCATTTTGTGAATAGTAATTTAGTATGGAATTGGATTGAAAATAAATTATACACAATCAATATAATGTTATATTGATTATTTAAACCAATTATATTCATTATTATACCAATATAAATATATTTTACATTAATAACAATTTAAACCATGGTGTGCAGATGGTAAGCAGTACATACGCATGCTTGGTAGAATAGTTTTTCATTGGTTTGGTGAAATGAGAAATATGGTTGTCCGATAATCATAGTAACAAATCATAATTTAATAGATTCTATAGTTATTATTTTATTTTGGTATCAACAAAGAGAGAGGATGTATGAGATGAAATGACCTTTGAATGAAGGGATAAAACAATTACCTCTTCTTCAGGGGTCTTCTTTTGATTTTCACAAAATAAGTCTTTACATTGGCTTTTGACCCAAATTTTTGCCTCTAGGAAAATGTGAGGGATGTTGGGAGGTTATTTGGTTATAGTTTGGCCACGATAATGGTATTTGATGTTGTGAATTCCATATAAAAAGGGAGGTATGCTTTTATATGAGAGGATAAAGGCACTTAAAAAAAATCTTGAAATATTTTTTTATTGCAAAATGATTTCCATATTATAATAGATAAATATAGATTTATTTATTCTCTAAGAAGAGGATGGATGAAAAATATAAAAAAAAAATTTATACATGTTTAGGACAGAAAATTAAACATATCTTTTAAATTTAACCCTTTTTAAAATATGTTATGTCTTACCATGCCCTCTTGTATTTTTTATACTACATTGTTAATTTCATTACTATAAAATACCTTGAGAAACTAAAGTGAATAATTTATGAAATTTGTAAAATTATCTATGTAAATTGGAAAAATATTATATTATTAGTATTTTAGTATCATTTAATAAAATAGTTTTTTTTAAAAACTCAATTATGTCAATTTTAAAAATATATAGTAATGAATTTTTGCTAAATTCATAAAAACTTGATTCCATAAAACCATAGTCATTCACTCATTAAAAATTTCTAAATGATATTAATGAAATTCATGGATTTAATCAACTGTATAAATTTACATTTATTTTAATATTTTTATCATCTTTTTAATCATTCATTAATATGTTAATTATTGCATCAACATTGTGTCATAGATAAATTTAATTTCACAATGTCAAAAAATTATAATTAAAATACCCTGATAAAGAAAATAGTTTTATATTTTTAATTAAAATTTATCAAAAACAATATCTGATATATATACCAATATTAATAATTTTTTAGATATTAAAATTTCAATTTAGCACTTTTAACAATACATTAAATTAAATATAATAAATATCCAAATATAACCCAAGTGGATAAAAAAGATCATGTTTTTCCTATGGTTGATTGCAGTTGAAAAATTTTTATATAATAGTGTTAAGACATATGTTGGTTTAATTTTATATTATTATAATATTATTTTTTCATTTAATTAATTTAATTACATTTAACTGTGGAAATTAATATTCAAATGTAAGTACTGACCAAAAAATATTTTCAACCTATGGAAAAATATTTTTGTTACTGATGAAAAATGTGTCTAGCAGATATTAGAAATTCAATTAATAGAAGTCAAAAATTAATTTCAATTGATATTTTTAAATGTGCCTAGAAGGTGGGTAAAAGACGTTAAAAAGTTAAATAAAATTTTATATATCTAATATCAATAAAGAATGACTCAAATAAATTACCTCAGAATAATATAAGTATCATGTATATATTTTTACGTCAAAATAAATTTAAATGTAAATTAATCATTAAACAATAAATTCAGTTTTAAACAATAACTTATTTTTTTCGCTATTTATCAACAATTAAAATTTTTCATAAAAATACCACAAATTCATCCAAATCTAATATTGATATTTCGAATCCAAAAATGATGTCCATTTTGATAAATCAATTTTATAAAATTCCAAAAATTATGTATTAATATTAATTACAACAATTTAAACAACTAGATTGATTGTTTATGGTGTGCTTAAACAAGATGTTGGTATATTGAACAGTATTGAGAATTTTTAAAAATGAGTAATTTTATTAAATATCTGAGTGTTACATTATCCACTCTGTCAATAAATGGAATCTTCACAATTTAAAATCGAATTTGAAAATAGGTGATTTTCCATTTCAAAATAATATAGTTGAAATCCCAAATTGAAAAATTGATTAACAAGGCATCTGTTTGAAAATAAATAAATTAAAGTATGTAGGATATTTTAAATAATAAATTCTATTTTTTCATGTTGGGGAACATTGATGTTAAATAAAAAACAAATCATCATGTTCTAATATAGAGTGATATAAAATACTATTATGGGAATGCTAAATTTAAGAATGTTATAAATTTATGATGATCTAAGTGACTATTTGTTTCAACCTAAAATAAGGTACTAGGAATTTTTTTTCTATTTTATGATCAATTACCTAGTATTATATAATTAATTTAATTCACTGACTATGAACACAAGGAATCATACATTATTTACATTTAAAGTTCATCCATTACCACAATTTCATCTTTCTCACTATAAGACCAAAACCAACAATATTTTATTTATCTCAGTTGTATAAGGTTACAAATATAAACATATACCATTTAAATATAGTAAAAAAAATTACAACCAGGGACTACCTGTAGTCTTATGGTAGGTGATTAATCCTTGTTAAACATCTGTTTTGGGTTGGATTACCACAACTTTGTCTGATGGGACAGGTTATCGCCCATCCTGTAGGTTGTCCATTTTCTCAAACTGTAGTGTTATAATATTAAAAAATTAATCTTAAATAATGTTTTAACATCAAAAAAAATACATTCTAGTTGTAAACATAATTTTTTCCCCACATAATAGTTTTCTGAAAAGCTATTGTCATATCTCTGTCAAAATGGCATATAAATTTCCAAAATAAATTGCAACATCAGATTACCCAAACAATTTATTGTAACTTTTATTGTGACATAATGAATATATGATTTCCATAATTATTATAAAACATTAATGGAAAAAAATACTACATTAAAATATTCATATATATCACATTTTTCTTATAACAATAATATAATTATTGAATCTAAAAACATTAATATATTAATTATTCAACTGAAAATGTAGTAATATCATAAGATTGACAATGATATATTTTCATTTTTTGAGTTTTATTTCCATGAATTATTTTAGGGGAAATGCATTGGTCAAAGACCATAGCACAATTTATTGATAAACAAAAAAGGATTACAAGAGGCGAAAAGATGCGATTTTTTTACAATCTCTATCAAAAAGGGATAGTAAGTAAGAAGGAATAGAGTCCATCAAAGTCATGATATGATGAAATCCTTTGTTGGCAAGAGCATAAGCAACAGCATTCGCTTCATGGTAAGCAACAGTAGCTATATAGTCCATCCCATGGAGAAAATTCAGCAAATTCATCCAACGTGTGGTAAGTGACCAGGCCAGAAGGATGTTGCCATTACAGATGGCATGAATGATAGTGGTTGAATCAATTTCTATCCAGTCCTTTATCCATCCTCTTTGAAGCGCAAAATTGACAACATGAATGACTCCCATCATTTCTGCCTCTAGAGAAGAAGAGTGACCACATCCAACATAGAAGCAGCCCTGACACTGCCCAGCTGAGTCTCTGAAGATGGCACCACAACTGGCAGGTCCAGGGTTGCCTTTGGAGGTGCCATCGACATTAACATTAGTCCATCCTGGAAACAGTGATTTCCAGAACACTTCAAATGAGTTTTTGGGCTTTGGGTAGATTCCAGGGACACAGAGATGTCGAAGAATCAGAAAGTCACCAACTGAGTTGTTACAACAGTCTTTCTGTATTGAGGCAGCTTCATCAACTGCAAGAAGAATCTGTGCTTTCCCTACATTTATATTGAGAGGGTGATTATTGTGAATGAGAGCATTTCTAGCGTACCAGATCTCATGTAGATGCTCCGCCACTGCCA
Organism: Viscum album; assembly: GCA_963277665.1. Classification (NCBI taxonomy): domain Eukaryota; kingdom Viridiplantae; phylum Streptophyta; class Magnoliopsida; order Santalales; family Viscaceae; genus Viscum; species Viscum album. Next base: position 221,847,132 of record OY728158.1, read on the forward strand.
CCAGGAAAAGATTTTTATCTACAGAGAAACATCATGTCTAGTATAATTTTTTAATAACAAGGAAATTAAGTCAGTAAAGAACCATCTGTAATTAAATAAAGCAGAAATATAATTCCATAGAGCAGAGGTGTCACGCAAGATAGAAAAATATGATTGGAATCCTCCCTATACTGATTACACAGGAGACATTTAGAACAGATTTGAAAACCAAAAGTTTGAAGATAAGATTCCATTGTTAAACTATTATGGGAAATGCGCCAAATAAGGGTGATCCTAGAAGGTCTAATCTAGGGTTTGTTAAAATGATTCACCCATATAAAACTAGAGTCATTATCAGAGAAATTATGATTATAATAATTTTTTGAATCTAGGATACCACTGGTAGAAGGCTCCCAAACAAGTTAATCAACATTAGGAGAAAAAAAAGATTGTCAATAATTTGCACAATATTTTCAGGGAGATCATGTTGGTGATATTGTAAGACCTCGTTTATAGTCTGATTTCTATCTTCGGGAAGATTATTAGAGGGTAACAAGGATATCAGAGGGGTACCACACCAACTGTCACACCAAAAATTTATTGAAGAATCAGCACTGACTATCCATCTAGAATTTTGCATGATTCTATGATAAGAGTCCAGGATAGAGGGCCAGATGGATGAGCTGGTGAAATTCAAATTTCCTTTTAAATGCTTAAAGAGGAATCTTTGGTTCAGGAACTCAGTAGCATTAGATGTGGAATTAATAAAGTTCCAAGTGAGGCGGTCCTAAAGAGCATCATTGAACAATTTTAAATTTATTATGCCAATACCACCATTAGCATTGGGTTTACAGCAATATTTCCATGATATTGTAACAAGCTTCTTTTAAAAAATTCTTCCAGACCAAATGATGTTTTTAATATAAGTATTCATTTTCATTAAGATGCTGACGGGTCATTTATAAACCATAAAGAAATAGACCATTTTAGAAACAATGGTCGATTTAGCCAAACAAATTCTCCCAACTATGGAGAGGGTTTTCCCTTTCCGGCTAGCGAGTTGATTTGTGATTTGATCAATGATGTTAGCAAAATAGGTTGCTTTGGGCCGACCCCAAAATATTAGAACACCCAAGTAATTGAAAGGTTAAAAAACCTCTTTAATACCTTAATAAGTGGTGATATTAGATTTCTTTCTTACAGGAAATGTTTTTCCAAAAACAATATATGATTTGTTCCAAGAAATTGCTTTCCCAGAGATTTGTTCATAGTGAGAAATCACTTGCTTGAGAAAATGAATATTTTTTGATACCCTTTTATAAATAAAATAATATCATCAGCCTATAAAATGTGGGTTGGGGAATTTAAATTCCTGGCAATTCGAATAGGTTTAAGCATATTTTGATCAACCAGCTTGTTAAGAAGTCTACTTAGGTAATCCTCAGCAATAACGAAAATGATAGCAGAAAGTGGGTCACCCTGCTAGACACCGTTTGATCTATTTCCATGATTCATTATATAGTAATTTTAATAATGTATGATATATTTACAATTATAAAATTTCTGAACTTCTTTTCTCCCTTACAATCATGAGCCGGGGGACAATTTTCACCTCCTTTGTAACAAACTCCCATTCCTTTTAGGAATCTACCGTGGTCTCTCCCCCCAAATTTATAACATAAGGGAAAATAATTCTTTCCCTTTTTACCTTTTCTATATTTTTATCCACCATTCTATTCTTCTTTTACTTTACATTTTCATCATAAGACATAGATAATTACTTTTTATTCTAGATAACACAAGAGTCAATTTCTTCATACAATGAGAAAGGTTGTGAGACCAATGCCCATTAGAGGATTTGTTTTAACCCATCAATGATTCTATAATTATTACTTATTTGGGTTATATATGTAGACAGTATCATGCTTTGTTAACTTTGGAATGTTAGCCTCAAGCATTGAATGATTTACATGTTCCTTTTGCCTTAGGCTTAGAAATTGTCTATCTATATCTGGTCATTCTTCAAAATGAAAATAGTTTTTCTAGAAAAAGATCATTAAACTCTCTCAAATACATATTTACCACTTCTTCATCCTCATTTACCTTTTGAATTAATGAACTCCATTGATCTGCATCACTCAAGAATGAATAAACGTCCATGAAAACCTTTTCTCTTTTGTTACATCTCTATAAATGAAATATTTTCCCTGAAGAACATATCAACTTCTCAGTTACAAAAAAAATTATATTCCCAATGAATGTTAGATATTATTTTCTGATGAATCAGTCTAACATTTTTATTTAGTGTTGTGGATGAGGATGCACCATATGGCTACAATTATTATTCATACCTTCGCTCAGTATTCCCATTATAGTTATAAGTTGTTCATTAACAGTTGAGTTATCAAATCCACTATAATTATCTTAAATATGAGGTAAATACATACATGGATTATTTTCATTGATTTGATTTCCATTAATTCAAATTGGTAATATTTCTATATAATGAAATACATAATATTTGGTTATGAATCATAATGCATAATACATATATAGTAAAATAAATAACATAAATTGATTTTTTTGGAATATTTAATTCATATTAATAAATACGGTTCCTTAGAGGATAGAATTACTCATAAATACATCATAATTGTTTATAACAAAAATATTAATAATACTATGAATATCCCTTTAGAGTGTCAAAGTAGGTGTGCAGTAAGGCCCTTTCTCATGTACCAGGTTAGCTCGACTCCATCACGAAACCCCTTTTTAGGGTTTCCACCCCATGGTACAACTTTTCTAGAGCCACATTCACATGTAGTATCAACATAGGGATGTACTACTATGAATATACATGTAGTCTCTATAGTACCAATATTCTAGGGGGTTCTACTATAATTATCCTTATAGTCTATCATAAGGTTATGATCCCTATTATAAGATTTCTAAATATATATCCATGGTTGTCGCGAAACATCCTATAATACCAAAAAAAACTCCATGAAACTATAATACCATAAATATTGTGTTACTTTAATACATTTTCATTATTACAAGTAATCAATTCTTGAAGGACCGGTCCATTTTGCAGTCATGGAAAATATATTACATAGAAGAACACAACATTAAAATTTCGTACATAAAATAAAACATAGATAATCTTTTGATAACACCATTATATTATTATATTAACATGAACTATCAATTATAATACACTTTTGTGCCTCTGGGGAGAATAAAACATAAGAAATGGGTGTTTTCAGATGCATATTAAGGGTAAATAATTCGATTGAAGTTATCAAATTTTAAGGAATGATGTATAATAAAATCATCAGACTTTTAAAGAAAACATTAACATAGTATGGGAAAAATAAATCCAAAATTTCAAAAAAATCATGAACAAATGAATTCAACTTGACAAACAACCACATGTAATAACTAATTTCCTATCGAGGGAATGCACAATGTCCAGTATTATAACAACTATGTCTATGGCTTAAGCCAAGACCATTCACAAATATTCTTTAAAGGACTTGTTCTAAGACACTAGTTTGTCTAATGAGACCTACTGATCCATCGATGGGATATTATAGGCCTTCCCAACATATACTATGTCCAATGCATTTTACATATTAAATGGGTGATACCTAATATAACCATTAGCATTAAAACTAGCTTATAAAATGTCAATAATTTAAGCAGTAAACATGAATGGTATAAAAATAGAACACCAAGAGTCAAGCATATCATAACTCATTCAATACAATTTGGGAGATTTTATTATAATAAGTTATCCTATATCAAGAAAAATATCCAATAAAGGATTTTGTCATGTTAGAAATAATAAATGAAAATCATTGAGAGAAATATCCATTTTTCATGAAATCATTTAAAAGAGTCACAATTTATAAAAGAAGTAATTTAAAAGATATTTATGAATCCACGTGTACCCTACCAATTTTAAACATTTTAAATAAATTAAATTATTAAAACAATCTTTTCCATATAAATATAGACTTAAAATCATTTGGAAACCATGGACAATTGATAAATAGATTTTTTAAAATAAATCATTTAAACATTTAAAATGATGACAGAGTTATTGAGTCCCATATATAAGAAAATAACATATTAATTTGGAATATTTTTTATGGAACATATAAATGGATGATATATATTTCGTAGTAAATACTTACACACAAACAGTCTTGGACAATAATGTCATCGATGATTTAATCATTACCTTAGTTCTGATACTCTCCGTACATGTCAAAAACACTAGTATAATGTTTTTAAATATATTATTATCTTTTATCAGAATTATAATAGTATTAATGATATAATATATTAATCTATTTTGATATTATGTTACCCATTGTTTATCAATTCCATGTTCATGCGACATTTCAAGTAATACAACTTGGATTATTATCCGTGTTTTCACTTGTTATTCTTGAGCATATTACATAGATCATAATTTTCACACATTAAAAATATGTAATATTAAATATATATATATAATATATATTCATAATATAAATATATTATATATATATATTGTAAAACATCATTCATGTAGGTGGTTGGTTATATGTATGCCTGAATGTTGTTTCTGTTTTTTATCGTATTGAATGGATGCATGTTAATGAAAAATTGGTACATATATATATATAATAATAGTAGTAGAATTAATTTAATATATATTTCATTATATGAATAATATATTTTTTTATATTTATTCGTAGATGGTTAAAGTGGAGAATGTGTCTTATCATGCCATGGATATGGTACGTCATACGTGCGCATGGGGGAAAATAGCATTTCACTAATGGTAAAATGTAATTGAATTGGATATATAATGAATATTAAGGAATAAATATCATATTTTATATATCATTTACATAAGTTTTATTTATTTTTATAACCATAAAAATAATGTGTTCATTAAAAACAATTTACAGCACATATTGGAGATGGTAAGTCAGGCGTACACACACATTGGGGTATTGATTTTCATAGGATTGGTTAAAAAGGAATATGGTTGTACCATAATCATAAAAAAATTCATAATATAGTAGATAATGTAGTTATTATTTGAATATTGTATCAACTTATTAATATGATGTACAAGATGAAATGAAGATTGAATGTAGGGATAAAACTATTACCTCTTATTTGGGTGTCTCTTTTGGACATGCACTAAATGACTCTTTATGTTGAAATTAAGCCCAAATATTGCGCTCTAGAATATTTTAATTGTTTATGGGAGGATATTTGAGTAGTTTTTGGCCATTCCAGTGGGATTTGGATGTGTGAATTAAAGAGAAAGTGAGGATTCATTTTATATGAGAGTTGAGGGGTACTTTAGGAAAGGATTAAAATATTTAATTATTATAAAATGATTTTCATATTTTAATATCTCAATATTGATTTATCTAAAAGATATCATGAGTATGGGTGTAAATACTCTCAACCAATAGGGTTCAGACTTATTTAGGTCATAAAATTAACCTTATCTTTTAGATTTAACCTTTTGTAAATAAGACAACTCTTATCATGTACACTTCTATTTTTATAGTTGATGTTTACTATCTTTTCAATAAAATTACAAGAGAATATTAACTGTATAATTTATGACATTTTTTACATTATCTATGTCATTTTCCCAAATCATATATTTTTTTTTATTTTTATATCATTTATTAAAAAATAATTTGTTTTATAAACTCATTTATGTCAATTTTGACACTATTTAATAATTGATATTTTCATTCCTTAGATCCAAAGATATTAACTCATACCTTAAAAGTAAATGTGATCCATAAAATTATTGGATGGAATCAACAGAGTCTATTTACAATTATTTAAAACATTATAATATAATTTATATTAATCTTTCATTAATTAAATAATTACTACATCATCATTGTGTAATAATGAAATTAAATTATTAAATGTCTAAATATTATAAATAAAATACCATTATGTATGACCTAATTTTATAATTCTAGTTAATATTTATTTTTGAATTCAACTTATGTATATCCCTATATTGAAACTATAAGTCCCTGGTCTTAAACATTACTTATTATCTAAGTAAATGAATAATTCACATAGAGGATATTTTCAGGTTTAGAGTTTTAGAGAATTAGGACATAACTTATACATCTCAAAACATTTCAACGTAGACACTTCTACTAAGTTTCCATAAAATAAAAAAATCTTAAAAATAAACTTGTCTAGTTCCATGTTTTATATAGCATGATGTTCCCTTGTTCCCATCCTTTACCCTATTCCACATTAAGTCATATGAAAAATAATTTCAAAAAAACCATGGGGTGAGCATAAAAAACTCAGTAAGGGATACAAAGAGAATGAAAACTGTTAGTTTTTCAAAAAAATAAGTAAACCATGAGTAAATTAACAAAGTAATACATTTCACCTTTATGAAGTAGTATAAACTCTTCAATGAATAAAACATCATTACATACACTTTTGTAACCAAAATATTACCATAAAACCCATATACATTACATATAAAGGTAACTTGGGACATAAACATACTTAAATGGAATAACCATACAGTCGACCTCCACACATATCACTTAATGGAATAGCCATTCGACCAACTTCCATATCCAATGCTTTGGAGGTTATAATGAAACAACCCGTCTTGATATGCACAGCATGACTCGTTATATGGTTTATCACGTAACCACCCATCAAATGTCCAAGTACCATTATAAAATCATAACACATAAAACAATTATAAAGGAAAGAAAACATTTCCACATTTCAAGCACAATATATCACATAAATGTATTGAAATATCAAATCCATTATCAAACTCATTTTAAATACCAAAAAATAGTATATTGTATTTATTTACTTTTAAAAAATATAACGTCTTGCTGGAGAATCCAAAGATCAAATAATACTCGCAACAGCGGAAAGGACATTGTCACTGAGTTCATTAAAAAGAAATATAATTTTTTCATTTAGTAATACGCTTCATATAGAAAAGATTCCTTTCGAATAAAAGTATAAGTCAAAGGGGTTTATACACCCTATATAAGAAATCCTTATATTAGAACAAAATATTCCTCAAGGAAAGGATATTGATACAAAGTACCTTACAAAGACGGTATCCTTGGATTAAGGACATATCAATTACATAATTATGTGTGACAAACGAATACAAAAAATATAAGTGGATATTAAGTGTAAAAAAATCAGAGGACATTCACACATATTAATAGAACGACATATTAAAGGAGTACATTTTTATCCCAATGAATCAAAATTGGGTTAAAAAGTTCCCTTGTAAAAATTCGACAGCCTAACGGCGTCACTTCAAAATTCAGAAAATGAGTTGATGAGAGATAAAAAGGGTATCTCATAACATAGTTATAAAATTTACATCAATAAGGATATATAATAACATATCCCAACATAACAATATGTAAATTGAAAGACCCATCAAATGAAGTCCTTTAAAAAGAGGAGGGTGAAAGGATCCCTTACCGATTTGTGTATCTTTCGAAACATACACCCCATGAAAGAAGGACAATACAACATTGATGTAAATAATCATAAACATAATTATATAATAAAAAGAGTAGAATAATGGGAATCAAATATACCACTCAAAGGAAATGGTGTAAAACGTATCATAAGTCTCACGGGAATAAAAGTGTGATGAAAAATCCATTACGAAAACTCGGCAGCCTAACGACGCCACTTAAAACATCCAAAAATGGATTGATGAGATCAAATAGGTTCTCTCATCATATTAAAATAAAATGTACAGAATGTGGAATATAAAATAACATCCCCAAACATAACAAAGAGGAGCTTAAATGTTGTGAAATAAATGAGAGTACTTAAAAAGAATGAGAGATGTTGGATCTCTTACGAAAATTCTGCAGCCTAACGGCGCCAACCGAAACATCCAAAATGGATTGATGAGAGAAAATAGGTTCGCACATCAAATGAACATAAAATTTACAGTAAGTTTAATATAAAATAACAACCCAATTATAAGAAATTTGAGCTTAAATGAAATGACATAAAAGAGTGTACTTAAAAAGAAAGAGAGGGGTAGGATCCCTTACCTCAAGTCTGACTTGTCTTGTTCATGTCATTATATTCCTGAATAATAAACTTTTGTCAATTTATAATTTCATAATAGCCCTTTTTAATGTTTATTATTCAGTTCATATCACATATTATAATTTTATAATAATTGGTTGATAATTTTAGTTCATATCAGACATTTTTTCGATGTTTGGTACATGAGTCAAAAATGAACTTGTTTCAAAATTATTTCCCATGTAGTTATAAGTAAATCATTTCCAGAATAGTATTAATGATTATAATATCATATATATCCAGTACATATTAATTTTTTACTATCCGATAACATTTGGAGATAAAAAATGAAAATTACCGTTCATGGAGACAGTAGGCCGGACGTACGCATGAACGCTACTTTCATTTTTTTTGTCATATTAAGAGAATTAAAAAATAAATTATATATATATATATATATATATATAATTAAAGAATAATATATATTTTATATAGGTCACATATTTTCATTAATTTCATTCTTTATACATACCATGTATTGCATGAACTAGTCACATTACTTGAGGAGGCGGTAGTCCACACTTCCTCGTATGAAATTATCGCATTTGTACAACATGAAAAGAAAAAAGGTATTTTTTGAATATGTAATAAAGAAGAATATAGTAATCATAAATACAATATATATCATATATAAAATATAGTGACATAATAATGGCCACCTTTAAAGGTGTTAACAGAATATTAAACAATCATCTTTTTGTGAGGCAGAAAATCGCCAACCATAGAAACATAATGTTCTTTAACCATTAGATGAAGGTTTGTGTAGGTGTAGCTCTAATAAATCTCATAAAAACGTACTAGTATATTGAAGATACTGGTGTTGTTATAAAATAAAGTAATAAAAATCATTTAAGGGGTTGGAGAGGCAAAATAAAACATAAGAACACAAGAGAAGACACTACCTTCTAATCGGGTAACTCTTTTTTGTTTGAGCTCAAAGGTTTCCTTGGAAAGACTTCTACCAAAATTGAGGCATATATGAGTAATAGAGAGCTGTGTAGAGGAAAAATGTTTAGGGGTTGTCCGAGTAAATGTTTTTAGAGGTGGGGGTAAGGTGGTAGAGGTGGGGGCCATTTATAAGAGGAGAGGAAGGGAAATCCTGGAAAGTTATAAAAGGTTTTTTTATTTTCAAATGAGTTTCGGATTTTAAAAATCCATTAATTTATTTCTAGGATAAGGTGATAAGAGTTATAAATCCACCCATCCAATAGGTTTTTGACATATGTAGGTCTTATATTTTACATTATCTTTTCATTTTATTTAAATCGTTAAATAATGAGGTAATCACTACATCATCATGATGTCGTAAGAAATTTAATTTATTTAATGTCTACAAATTATAAAAAAATATCATGATGTTGGAAATAGTTTTATATTTCTAATTAATATTTATAGTAAAAAATATTACTTGTATAACCCCATTTAAAAATTGTTTTAGTAAAAAAACTCATGTTTGTGATATTTTTATTTTAACTTTAAATAAATAGATATTAATGTCATTTTCCCACTAAAGTGGCTCCATGGGGTACCCAAGTTTACCCATGTATTTTCTTGGTCGACCATGACTCATCCAATAAAGTTACTACATGTTTCAAGGTCATTACATATTATTAAAACAATATTTTTACCTTAAATTACACAAATTACCTTTAATCGCGATTATTAAAACATAAAATTTACTATTCACCAAAAAATTATTCTAATATCATTGAACCACATTTTACTTCCTAATGACAACCATGTATGTTGGATTTTTTAAATTCAAAACACAAAGGTGGTAAAATTTCATATAAATGAAAAATCAGTTTTTTAAGTACCACTTAGTGGTTTCACTATTCATCAAAAATTGAAGATTTCCAGAAAAATACAAAAACATCACCCTAAGATATATTTGATATTCCGAATAAAAAAATGATGTCTATTTTAAAAAATTCAAAACATATAAGTTTAATTAATTAAATTAATAATTAAATCCCGCTGCCAAAACAAATAGGGTGTTTTTAAGAAACAATATTTATCAAAAGATTGTCACTAGTTTAAGTCCAAATTCATAGTGAAATTAATTCTAATGAACACCATTGGAATAAATAGTAAAAATGTTTTCTAATTTCACTTTATAAACAATTCATAATATAATCTAATCATATAAATAAATTATATTAAAAAGAGGTTTTGAATTAAAATACAACATTTTTCTCTATTAATTAAAAAAATGAACATTATCGGGAAAATACAAAAAAATTATACAAAGTAAATTTTGATGTCCCGATTCTGAAAAGAAATTTATTTTGGAAAATATAACATATAAAATTGTCAAAATATGGATTTAAAAGGGGTTCACCATCAAAAGGCGGTTAATAGACATGTTAAAGAATATGAGAATATTTACGCTTAAAATTGGATTCGTTCACATTTTAAAATTTATTTTAAAAAGAAAAAATATTTGACAAACATATATAATCATTTTGTAGTTAGTTATGTTAATTCCCGCCATTACAATGGCTTGAAGTTAACTACCATTTAAAATAATATTATATTATTATTAGACTGCAACGTAAGAATCCCAAGAAACTCGTTGTTTCGTATTGGGTACGTTATCGAGCATAGTGTCTCCTTTAAAGTAATATTAACATTTTATTCACAAATATTGATAAATGTGAAAATTTCATATACTTTATTTACCTGTGGTTTTACATCTTTCCCCCCTTTTGGGAATTTCGTCCTCGCAATTTTAATATTGGGCTCGGAAACATCATTAAAAGCCCAACATCAGAAAAGGAGTAAATTAAACTATCACTTTAAAAGAACGAAAGGGAAGTACAAAGATCAACCGAGTTAACCCATACTAGGATAACATGTATGAAGACATGGATACTGAAGAAAAAAACAAAGGGTCATGTTCTGAGGGAGTGTGATAGAAAATATATTTAGGATAATGTTAACCACAATAAAATCACAAACTTGTGGTGGGTTAAATGGTATTTGATTCCCCAGTAGGAAACGTTAATAGAAAACATTTTTATTTTAAGTTACTTTTCATCGAGGAATTCATTTTTTATCTTAAGGAAACAAACTTACTTGTCATTTTGGCATTCAACTATTACTATATTTCTTACACGAACTCTTATTTTCTCTAAATGATGAGTATTTAGGATGTCTTGTTTACATTAAGAGAGCTGTAATCATCTTCCTGAGAATCACCTAATCCAAAACAGAGAACTATATACATACCATGAAATTAGACCTTAACCAAAACTAAAACAAAAAATGTTAGTATGATATCAGATAATAACAAAAAAGGATAATCCATTATAAAAAGGCGATCTATTCTTAATCTCCAAAATTTTTCAAACAAGACCCAATGTTCAACGAGGACAATTCGATAAACAATTTGTCCATAAAATTCTTCAATGTAAACCAAACAAATATTTAAACCCAAATATTTTAAGGATTTAGTCGCACACTCTTCCAGGTTACAAATTAAAACTTATCTCCAAATATCATTAGTTACTCTAAATGTCTCATATTGAAAAGCCATTAACCTAATCACATATCCTCCATGATAGGTTAATATTTTCCATAGATAACCCAAAATCAACTTACTCTTAATTCATAAAATAATATAACTAAAAAGAATAAGTCATACTAACCAGGGACTTCACGTATTCCAGTGGTAGGTGATAAATACTAGTCGCACTTTGGTTGTGGGATCGATTCCTGTAGCTTTGTCCGATGTGACGGGTTGGCACATGATCTGCGTGTTTTCCTTTTTATAATACTCCAAAAATAACCCTAAAAAGTTTTTACCTCAATAGTTTCCGTATACCTCTCCTTTTCATCCAAATTCATTACGATCTCAACATCATAATTCTTGATGTCTTATTTCACCACATTAAGATAAAGTAAATCGATTCCCAAAATGAATAATAGCATACCATGATCATGGCGTCCACTCAGTTTCATCATCATCTTGTTCACATAGGTAGAAGTCCCATGAATTAGAACAATGATTTAGAGATCCTTCTAAATCATTTGCTTCCTCCATCCAAATACAACTTCTAAAACATGGGTCATATGGGTGTTCAAAGAAAAACAACTTTGGAAAATAATCATGTATGACATATAATTCCGAAATATATGATAAAACATGATTTCTATAAAATAGTCGGACAAAATTATAGTTGAAAATTTCTACTATTGGTCCTTTTAAAATACCATAAGCATGTACTGAGAGACTATATTTTAAAATCAAATATAAATAGTTTGTGCAAGGGTCTCCTTCCTCAGCACCATTTTTCAAATCATAATATGCTTCAAATTATAGGGATAAGGTAAAATATTGGAAAATACCTTGATAATATTTACCTTTCTTGAAAATATGAGAATATTGTTAAGATAGTATTAGTCTAAATACAACCCATGATCCACGATGATAAAGAGGTATAGTGGAGGTGTTTGAAATCTCAAACAATTGCTTTCAAGTGAGTTGAATGCTAGAAAATGTTTCACAATCATCCGAACATGACATTGAAATAATTATTGCAAGCATGTCATTATGAAGATATTAGAATTTCATTTGAGATCCTCCTCCTTCCATTAATAACTAACATTACATGACCTGAAAAAAGTTATAAAACATGGATTTAACTAAAATAATAGATAAAGGGACTAACCATGTGTCTAACAAAAACTCTTAATCCCTTTAGTTGTCTAAACCTACCTATGATACCAACTATAAGGCCCCAGCCTTAAACATTACATATTATTTAATTAAATGAATAATTCACATAGAGGATATTTTTAGGTTTAGAGTTTTAGGGAATTAGGACATAACTATTACATCTCAAATCAGTACAAAGAAGAAACTTTTACTAAGTTTCCATAAAATAAAAACTCTTAAAAAGAAACTTGTCTAGTTCCATGTTTTAGATAGAAAGATGTTCCCTTGTTCCCATCATTGACCCTATTCCACATTAAGTCCTGTGAAAAATCATTTCAAAAAAAACATGGGGTTAGCATAAAAAGCCTAGTAAGGGATACACAAAAAAGAAAAATTGTTAGTTTTTCAAAACAATATGTAAACCATGAGTACTTTAACAAAGTAATACATTTCACCTTTATGAAGTAGTATAAACTATTTAATGAATAACAGATCATCACATACCCTTTTGTAACCAAACGATTACAATAAAACCCATATGCATAACATATAAATGTAACTTGGGACATAAACATACTTAAATGGAATAACCATACGGTTGACTTCCACACATATCACTTAATGGAATAGCCATGTGGCCGACTTCCATACCCAATGCAATGGAGGTTATAACATAACCAACCATCCTGGTATTCACAACACCACCCATCATATGGTTTATCACGTAACCACCCATCAAATGTTCAAGTACCATTATAAAATCATAACACATAAAACAATTATAAAGGAAAGAAAAAATTTCCACATTTGAAGCACAATATATCACATAAATATATAGACATAACAAATAAATTATCAAAACCATTTTCAATACCAAAAAATAGTATATGGTATTTATTTTCATTTTAAAAATATAATGGCTTGTTGAGGAAGCCAAAGATCAAAAAATACCCACTGTGTCAAAAAGGTCATTGTCACTGAGTACGTTAAAAAGAAACATACTTTTTGTCATTTAGTAAAACGCTTCATATAGAAAATATTTCATTAGAATAAAATTATATGTCAAAGGGGTTTGTAAACCATATAAAAGTAAGCCCTGTATTAGAACAAAATATGCCTCAATGAAAGGAGATTCAGACGAAGTCGCTTATAAAGATAGTATCCTTGGATTAAGGATAAATCAATTACATAATTATGTGTGACAAATTAATACACCAAATATAAGTGGATATTAAGTGTAAAACAATCAGTGTTCATTCACAAATTTTCATTGAATGACATATTCAAGGAGTACAATTTTATCCCATGTAATAAATATTGGGTTTAGGAGTTCCCTTGCAAAAATTCAACAGCCTAACGACATCACTTCAAAATTCAAAAAATGGGTTGATGAGAGATAAAAAGGGTATCTCATCACTTGTAAATAAAATTTACATCAATAAGGATATATAATAACATATCCCAACATTACAATATGTAAATTAAAAGACCCAACAAAAGAAGTCTTTCAAAAAGAGGAGGGTGAAAGGTTCCCTTACCGACATGGGTATCTTTCGAAACATACACCCCTTGAAAGAAGGACAATACAACATTTATGTAAATATTCAAAAAATAAATTATATTACAAAAAGATTAGAATGATGGGAAGTACATATACAACTCAAATGAAATGGTGGAAAATGTAGCATAAATTTCACAGGAATAAAAGTGAGATGAAAAATCAATTACGAAAACTTGGCAGCCTAACGACGCCACTTTAAACTTCCAAGAATTGATTGATGAGATCAAATAGGGTCTCTCATAATATTAAAATAATATTTTCATCTAGAGTAATATAAAATAACATCCCCCCCAACATAACAAATAGGAGCTTAAAAGAAGTGACATAAAGTAGAGTGCTTAAAAATAAAGAGAGAGGTTGGATCTCTTTCGAAAATTCGACAGCCTAACAATGCCAATCGAAACAACCAAAATGGACTGATGAGAGAAAATAGGGTCTCTCATCATACGAAAATAAAATTTACAGTAATTTTAATTTAAAATAACAACCCATTAATAAGAAATATTAGCTTAAAAGGAATGACATAAAATAGTGAACTTAAAAAGAAAGAGAGGGGTAAGATCCCTTACCTCAAGTCTGACTTGTCTTGTTCTTTTCATTATCTTCCTGAATAATAAACTTTGGTAAATTTATAATTGCATAAGGGAATATTTTAAAGAATATCATTCAGGTCATATAACATATTATAATGTTATAATAATTGGTTAATAATGTGAGTTCATATCAGACGTTTTTGTCGATGTTTGGTAAATGAGTCAAAAATGAACTTGTTTGAAGATGATTTCCCAAGTAGTTATAAGTAAATAATTTCCAGAATATTATTACTGATTAAAATATCATATATATCCAGTAAATAATAATTCTATACTATTCCATAGCATTTGGAGACAAAAATTGAAAAGCATCATTCATGGAGACGGTAGGTCGTACGTACGCAGGAATGCTACTTTTATTTTTTTTTTCATATTAATGGAATTAAAATGTAAATGAGAGAGATATATATATATATATTATAATTCTAGTATAATATATATGTTATATAGGTCACATATTTTCATTAATTGAATTCTTTATGCATTCCATGTATTGCATGAACGAGTCACATCACTTGATGGGGCGTTTTTTCACACTTCCTCGTATGAAATTATCGCATTTGCACAACAAGAAAAGAATAATGTTATTTTTTAAATATAAAATAAAGAAGAATATAGTAAACATAAATACAATATATATCATATATAAAATTCATTTACATCATAATGGCCACCTTTAAATGTGTTAAAAGAAAATTTAACAATCATCGTTTCGTGAGGCAGAAAATCGCCAACCACAGAATCAATATGTTCTTTAATCATTAGATTAAGGAGTGTGTAGTTTTAGAACTAATAATTCTCATAAATAAATCCTAGTATATTTATGATACTGGTGTTTTTACAACATATAGGAATAAAAAGAGTTTAGGGGATTGGAGAAGCAATATAAAACATAAGAACACAAGAGAAGACACTACCGTTAAATCAGGTAACTCCTTTTTATTTGAGCTCAAAGGCTTCCTTGGAAAGACTTCTGCCAAAATTGAGGCTTCTATGTGTAATATATGGATGTGGAGAGACATAATGGTCAGGGTTTGGGTGAGCCAAAGGCTTGAGAGGTGTGGTTAAGGTGGTAGAGGTGGGGGCCTTTTATAAGAGGAGAGGAGGGGCACTCTTGGAACGTTATAAAAGGTTACATTATTTTCAGAAGAGTTTAGGATTTTAAAGGTTCCTCTTTGATAAATTTCGACGATAAGGTGATAATAACTCGAAATAAACACATAAAATATGTTTTGGACATGTTTAGGTCTTAGATTTTACATTATCTTTTCATTTTATTTAAATCGTTAAATAAAGAGGTAATCACTGCATCATCATGATGTCATAAATAATTTAATTTATTTAATGTATAAAAATTATAAAAAAATATCATGATGTAGGAAATATTTTTAGATATCTAATGAATATTTATAGTAAAAAATATGACTCCTATATCCCCATTTAAAAATAGTTTTAGTAAAATAACTCATGTTTGTGACATTTTTATTTTAACTTTATATAAAAAGTTATTAATGTTATTTTCCTACTATAGTGGCTCCATGGGGTACCTAAGATTACCCATGGATTTTCATGGTCGGAAATGACTCATCAAATAAGTGTAGGACATGTTTCAAGGTCATTTAATATTATTAAAACATTATTTTTACCTTAAATTAAACTAATTACCTTTAATTGCGATTAATAAAACGTAAAAGATAATATTCGCCAAAAAATTATTTTAATCTCATTGACCACATTATACTTCATAATGGAATCCATTTATGTTTTATTTTTTAAATTAAAAACATATAGGTGGTAAAATATCATTTAAACGAAAGATCAGTTATTTAAGTACCACATAGTGGTTTCACTATTCATCCAAAAATGAAGCTTTTCAGAAAAATACAAAAGCATCACCCTAAGCAATATTTTATATTCCAATTTAAAAAATGATGTCTATTTTAGAAAATTCAAAACATATACGTTTAATTAATTAAATTAATAATTAATTCCCGTTGTCAAAACAAATAGCGTGTTTTTAAGAAACAATATATATCAAAAGACTAACACTAGTTTAAGTCCAAATTCAAAGTGAAATTAATTCCAATGTCCACCGTTGGATTAAATAGTAAAAATATTATCTAATTGCATATGAAAACAAATTCAAAGGATAATCTAATCAAAAAAATAAATTATATTAAAAAGATCTTTGGAATTAAAATACAACATTTTCACTATTGATTAAAAAAATGAACATGATTAGAAAAATACCAAAAATTCATAAAAATTAAATTTTGATGTCCCTATTTTAAAAAGAATTTTATTTTGTCAAATATAACATAAAAAATTGTCAAAAAATGTATTTAAAAGGGGTTCACCATCAAAAGACGATTAATGGACCTGTTAAAGAATATTAGAATATTTATGCTTAAAATTGGATTCATTCACATTTTAACATTTATTTTAAAAAGTAAAAATATTTGAAAAACATATATAATAATTTTGTAGTTAGTTCTATTCATTCCCACCATTGCAATGGCTAGACATTAACTACCATTTAAAATAATATTATTTTATTATTAGAGTGCAGTGTAAGATTCCAAAGAAACTCGTTGTTGTGTATTGGGTACGTCATCGAGCATAGTGTACCCATTAATGTAATATTAAAATTTTATTCACAAATATTGATAAATGTGAAAATGTCATATTCTTTATTTACCTGGGGTGTTACAAAAACTCGTTTTGTTATTAAAATTTCAATTAAACACATTTAACTCTTCCTTATATAAAATATAATGAGAGTCATAATATGATCCATATAGATAACAAAAGATCA
Source organism: Viscum album (assembly GCA_963277665.1). Classification (NCBI taxonomy): domain Eukaryota; kingdom Viridiplantae; phylum Streptophyta; class Magnoliopsida; order Santalales; family Viscaceae; genus Viscum; species Viscum album. The sequence goes on from OY728158.1 coordinate 221,864,894, forward strand.
ATTTTTATCCTAAGGATTATTTTGGTCAAAAAAACTTATCCAATAGAATTAGGACTTCTGTTGGGTTAGTTTGACATAATTATAATATTTTTAACCATTAATTACCGTATTTACATTTTATTGTGTGAAATAATATAACAAAGTTTCTATTCAACCAAATTATTTGCATCCTATTGAAAAAAATAATACTTAATGATGAAAACCACTTCTATTAGATTTTATAAATTCTATTCATAGAGGTGATAAAAAAAATTATGCAATTTTGTAAATGTTCATAGATGGTGGTTGAAAGACATTTAAAAGATAAATAAAATATTATATATCTAATATATTATAATATAACTCCAATGAATTACCTTGGAATAATATTGCTATTATAAATATATTTTTACATTGAAATAAATTTATAATATATATATTAATTTAAATAAAATTTCGTTTCTAAACAATAATACATTGTTTTTAACAATTCATAAAAAATTTTGTGTTTTCAAGAAAATACCAACAATACACCTTATGAAAAATTTGATTTTCTGAATCAAAAAATTAAGTCCATGTTAGAAAATATAATTTATAAAATTTCAATATTTAGGTATTAACATTCAAAACAAATTTTTTAGACAGCTAGATTTACTGTTCATAGTTTTCTAGAACTCGGTGTTGCATACATCGCAGATTATTGAATTATTTAAAAAATGAAGTGTATCTAGAAATATTGGGTTGTTACATAAACAAATAACTAACAACATAAAAACTGTATATAATAATTATAAAAAAATACAGGAAATAATCATATCCATGATAAATTATTTGTAAAATTAATGTAAATTCAATGTATAATGACTATAAGATGTTGAGTATTTGAAAGGCACTAAATGGAACAAAAAAAGTGAATATCAATACCATCCTTAAAAATATGAATAAAAAAATATTAAATAGGAATAATAATGGTGGCATCAACCCAAAAAATCCTAAGAAGTGTAATAATAATATTTTTTAAATGATGATGAATAGAAATATTATAAAAATAACTTAATTAAGAAATCCATGATATAAATGTCTTTTTTATACTGAAAAACCTTTTGAAGATAATATTATTTGAAAAGAACATTATATAAATTTTGTTTAAAAATTTTTATTTTTAACACGATAAGAAAACATAGATGAAGTGGTGGAGGTTTAACTTATACACTATAGACAATGTAAAATGAATATAACTTTTCTATGGTAAAATGGTTAGAAATATTCCTTGTTTGTAAATAAATAATAAAACTATTTTGAATAATTTTTAAAAGAAGAAAATTTAAATTATACAATTAATAAAAAAAATTATAAGGTTAAAAAAATTAACATTCATTTTATAGACATGTTTTTTAGATGAAAATAGGTTCTGCAAAAAAGAATTGAAATTTAGTTGGGTTTTCTAGAAAGAAAATTCAAAAAATTATTAAGTAAAAAAGCATTGAAACATGGTAAAATCTATGGATGATGGTTATGAATAAACATATGTTATGAAAATGAATTTGTTTATTAAATTTTTTCAATAAATATCATATATTGAATTTAATGTATAATCAATTCGAAAAAAATTGAGATTGTGAATTAATCCCTTAAGATACTATAACATAAATGTATGTATAAATAAATAATATACTCAATTGGATGAATGTAAATAAACATAAATTAATATGAATTAAATTAACGATAATAAAATTTTAATAAAAAAAATTAATGGAATATTAATGACAAAAAAGAAGAAATATAATCCAATTAAAATAAAATCAGTTTTGAAATATGTTACCATTAGATAAATTTTAACTGAAATACACATATAATAAATAATTAAAATTGAATATCCAAAATATATTAACATTAAAAAATTCATAGTGTAATATATTTAAAATTTATATAGATAACCATGTAAATGAATTAAGTGGTGACAATGATATTTATATAATAGTATGAAATGTGAGACAATAATCTCATTCCATGCATTTCCTATCAGTTGAACATCCATTATCACATTGTATAAGGGTTTGAAACATGATAATAACATATTAAAGAGCCATATTAATATTTATGATATCATATATGATTTTATAAAAATATCTCCTAAATCATTTATTAATAAATCTTATATATAATATTTTTGGTGTTAATTAACTTGTTTCTTAATTATGTTTTTATATGTTACATGTTGTCCTTATTAAATAGAAAATGATTTATTTATATGAATAATGTAACCAATGAAGAAATTATCAAATAAATTCCATGTAAACTAATGAAAAACAATACATTTTTGAAGATAAGAAATTAAATTTACTATTCATTGAGATAATTGTGCAGATGTTCCCATGAATGCTATTTCTATTTCACGATTCTATTCAAAAAAGTAAAATTAAATGGTATATTTATAAATTAAACATCTTGTATCATATATATTTCGTGTATGAATTATATTTTTTATTAGACTATTATTTATATATTCTATGTATAATGAGAAGGAATCATATCACTTTGAGTGGGAGGTAGTCCACACTTCCACAAAAATTGTTTTCTTATTTACATGAAATGAATGGAAAAAGGATATGAGTTTTATAATATTTAAAAAATAATAATTTAATTATAAATATTTTATTTATAATATATATACAGAATCCACATCGTTATTAAAAACCATGATAGGTGGTTAAATAAGATCGTACCATAATTGTTTCCTGAGGTGGCTGTTTCTAGTACCCATTAACATAATGTGCATCCCCCATTAGATAGATGCTTGTGTATTTTAAATTAAAAACAATATAATAAAAAAATTATTTAATATTCTTATCGTATTATATAATAATTCATTTATAATATTTTTAGTGGTATAGAATGAAAATAAGACAAAAGAGCTTTATGATGGAAATTAGCACTGTTTACAGTAACTCTTTTCAGTTTGATCAAGAGGGATTCCATGGATGGATTTTTTAAACAATTGAAGGATTATAGGATGAGCGTTGAAATTTTTATGAACTATTTGGATAAATAATTATCTTTTATTTTATGATTTAGAGGATTATAGAATAATAAGGGGTGAGTTCTTGTTTATAGTGGAGAATGAGTGACATTATTGTATATTCTTGAAAAGGGAATTAAACGGGCATTTTTGCAACATCTTGTGAATAAAATTATGTTCCGATTTAGAGAAAATTGATTATAGGGTCTAAATATTTCTGGAAATGGATTATTGTAATGTTTCAAAGCCATTTTTTCAAATAAGATTAATGATTAGTGCCTTATAAATTTTATTTTAATTTTAATCACAATATTTAATTTTACATAAATTAACTAAGAATTTCGGTATGAAAATATGTTGAAATTGTATAAAATTATAATATAATTTGACTAAGAAAATTTAATAAGTTATTCCAAAATATAATCACAAAAGGTATAGAAATTAATTTACATTTAATCACATAGGCTAGATGACAAAGCTGTTTTTTAATATATAGTTTTGAAAAGCATTATATGTTTTTATTTTCAAATTCAATGTGAAATTTATAACAATGACCTAGATTGAATTAATTTTTTTAAAATTTATTGATATATACGTTTTAAAAAATATTTATCATCATATTACATTATAATTAAATTAGAAAAAACGAATGTTAGAATTACAATTCAATATTTTTAACTATTCAAAAAAATATAACATGTTATAAAATTACAAAAATATTATCCAAAACTAATTTTTATGATATTATTTAAAAAATTAACTCTGGTAATATTTTTAATGTTTAAATTATTTTTAAATTATTTGTGAATATATGTTCTCAATTAAAATGTAGAAAACGTATCGTTACAACAATATAGGATTTTATATTGACTTTTTCTTTTCTCCAAAATACCTATAAAATCAATTGGAAGAATGTGAAAAATAATTTATTAAATATATAACATATATATATCATTAATATAATTATTTTAATTTTATTAATTTAGTTTAATAATATGAAACAACTTCTTGGGAATAATAAAAATTCATTTATATTCAATTGTTTTTTAAATCAATTTCTAATTAATTAGTTACCAATGAATTACTAATATATTTTATTAACAAATATAATCCTACTCTAATCCTTAAATTTTAGGAATTGGTTATATCATGTTATATTATATATATTTTTTCTGATAATATAATTTTCTTTGGTAAAAATCATACTTCTATGTAACAAAACCTATTAGGGAGTGTTTGCCAAGTGTAACCCAAGCTAGCATTGTAACGGGTTCATTATAAGATATAGATTGAATTTAAAGAAATATTAATAATATTTTAATGTATTTGGATATTATATTCTCATATGATTTTGGTGGTGTGTTTCATAAACACAATTGAATTATATGATATTATTTTTGAATTTTTTTGTGTTACATATTTCCCCAATTAAACATTCTCGAAAAAACCAAGTCATTTATTATTAATAAATCCAATTTAATATCCAAAATGTCATGGATGTATGATATCATTTAATTGTCAATTATAATTCCCTATATTTGACTAATTAAATTTTCACCATCATTATGATGAATCACGAGGATGTATCATGGGATAGGGGCATGAATGAAAAGAAAAACATTATATCCAATGCATGTTGCACAATTAGTGAATGGCTAGAGTAAAAAATACCATGGGGGTGAAGAAACACGTGTCTTTGGACCGAGGAATTTTCCATGGTTTGTTCATGGTTTTCTAAAATATAAGGGCTCCATATATAAACATTTATCTTGGATCCCACATGGGAAAATTAGGAGCATGGTTGGGGCATGATTTTATAAACAGTTGATCTAAACCCTATTTCCCATTAAAAATTTAATAATTACAAATTTCCCAAAAAATATTTTAAGATATTTTCCAAATTTATTCCCCCATTTCTCTTCTATAAAACATAGTGAGTATCAAAACCCCCATATCATTCCATGGATGGATCAGTGTCAATTCTATTTCTATTGAAGTTTCCTTGGGTGAGGATCTAATATACGAGGTAGTCTAATCATCCTCATCATTCATTTTTTGAGACTATAGTTTTTGATTATCCTCATATTCATTCTAATCATAAAACTGCAGAGAGCTGGTTTATTCTATTTAAGATTTAAAAAAAAAATTAAATATATTTCCATAGCTAAGAGAAATGATGGAATTGGATTTTTTCTATTGAGGAATCGAAAATAATTTTATAAAAATAGTAAATATATTTTACATTACATAAATATAATTAATTAATGTAAATAGGATAAATCTAAAATGGTTGATCAGATCAAAATTCCAATACCATGGTTGGGTACAAAATATGGTGTTTACCGATTCAGTGATATTAATTGAGTCCTAATGGGTTATTTAGACCCCTAATTAATTGTCATTTCATTTAATCGATTTAATTAATAAACTAAATCATTGATTAAATTTCAGTTTGACCGAATTAAATGTTTTAATTATGTTATTATGCGTTTTTTGTATAGTGTGGACTCGTGATTCATCAATTCCTACAACTAGAGCTTCAACCTGTAAATGAAGACTCCTTCGATGAGTGAATAATGATAGAACATCAGATCTGATTAGGCCAAGGCACAATGGACCTAATAGACCCCTCCCCAATAGAGATTATGATCTTCCAAACAAAATTAACCAAACAAAGAGGTAGGACTCTGTTTTTCTTATTCTAAGGCGTTGTAATAAATGATTTACTAGTTTGATTATTAGTCAATAATATAATCACACAATGAACACTTTTTTATCCTACGTAATTGAATATGGACATATTTTATTTGATTATCAAGATTCTTAATCAAGATTTCATGGTTATGATCATTGTCTCTGAATTCCTATCCAAAAATCAATAGACCTTAATTAATGTGTATTCCTCACTAAGTTATTAGTTTTTTGTGGGTTGAAACCACATGTTCCCCATATCAATAATTGGTGGGCATCCTGAACATAATCAGATTCTTGAATTCGAGGCTGCTCAATGAAACTGTGATGGTTCTTCGAGTACAGCTTAGAGTTGGTATCTCCAGGATGAAAGGATTATAAATACAACTATTTGGATCTAGATCATCAATAATTTAATGGATTTGTGTTAGTGGAATTAAGAAAGAAACCATCATGAAAATAAGATGATCAATTTCTAATTAATATATGTTTGGGACTATGACTCCTATCCAGATTTATGTTTTTCAAGTTGAACCAATGAATGATCAAGAATAATAGTTTTTGGTTCGATGCGTAGAGACCAGATGTGCACAATATTAATGTTCATGAAAAATCCAAACTACACACCATGTGGTATTAAGGAGACATGACATGTATCCTCCCTTAGGGTTGATGCTAGAGGTTGGTAGATAATAATGTTTACATGGTGTGTGTCCCTCCATCACATGTCAAGTATCCCATCACCTATGGAGCACCCATATGATGAGTCAAATGGTAAGTGACTTCGTGTATGAACACACATACATGGTTTGACCACGTGGTCAGTATCCCATGTGGATCATATAGTTATGCACTACATAACATTGTCATGGGGTTTGTGTACATGGACACAACTAGCAGACATGACCCAATCCTCGAATAGGTGGGACATGTCCAATGTTCAATTCTAGGGTGTGTACCCTGACACAGATTTGACTCATGTAATGACCAGAGACATAACTTGGCATTAAAGAGGCTCCATATATTGTGTGGGTCCCCTCACACACCATGTTCTATATGAGATCACCTGAACTACCTTTGAACATTCCTATATCCTTTTTTCAAACTTTTATTTTTTCTTGGGAGATTCCTATATTGAGTTTTTTAGGTATATAATATAATTATTCGCTATACATTGGATTTTTATGTACAATGAGTAATCTTCCAGGTTTGGAATATACTGAGGCAATACTTGACGATGGAGTATATTTTACTAATTCACTAGAGTAGTACCAAGATTACCCATGATCTAGGCTGGGTGGTAGCATTTCTGATTAAAACTCTACGAATACACACTATCAAGGAAGTTTTTTTGGAATTACCTAAAGACCATTTATAGTTTCCATCTATTTGGAATCAACACTGGAATTCCATGAGGATCTCAGCATATCCTATATTTGGGTTGGTTAGCGGTGTTTCCTGATGGCATCTCCCAGGTGTATTCCTCTAGATGGGCTGGTTTGTGGTGTTTTCCTGACGACTAATTGGTCATAACCTCTAGTAGATATGTTTTTTTAAATTCTCATATGATTTTTTCTAGTGGAACCCTCTAATAGTACTATGTTGTATTGGTCCACCATGACTACTAGGTCAGGACCATACTAACTTACCCTGGAATGAGATCCTTTACTAAAACAGGTGACCCCTCAACTATGTGGCATCACGTTTAAGAATGGTTTGATGTACAATTTTCCTCACAACAAAGATTGATTATTTAGCCATTAAGAATCATTCTTTTGATTCAACCAAAAAACGAGAGGTATAGTCAATTTTGATTAATCCAGATAGTATCATGGATTATTAATTGGTTTTTATATACATGTTCATTCTAGAAAGATACATTAGATGTCGGCCATCACAGATTGAATTACCATGCAATTTCTTTTGGAACACATCTTCTATAGAAATATTTTAAATTAAGAGCCACTTTCTATCTAGTTTGCTGTTCTTTTATGGAGAATATAAATATATCATACTTTAGTACCCACTCTTTTTCTATAAGTACTCTCAATAAAAGAGAGGTGATGACGTACATGCTATACCACATGATTTCCTTGTTTAGGTTCTTGTGTTTAGATAAGTGAACTCTCATACTATAGGTTGTGATTACTGGTTGAGAATTTATCATCTCAATGTGCTGAGAACATTACTTTTTTGGAAGAGTTAACATTCACACTTCTGTTCATGTTAGTTTCACTCTTTTATTGTACCCTTTTATATCTACTACAACCCTTATCAGTTTTATATCTTACACTTTTTCCTTCACCATTTCAAGTCATTCTAATGGGTATGTATATAATAACCACTAAAAGAGATTTTACCGACATGTGTTATTTATTTTTAATATTTAAGGCCAGTATATTATTATATTAGAGGGGCTTTGGAATATGGGGTTTTTGGAAATCATATGGTTTTTGTATCCTTGGATACATGAGCTGGGCTCTCTTAGCTGTTTATAATTTTTATATTTTGTAATAATACAAAATAATTACTATTTGGGAGAGTATTTTTTGCTTTTTCAATTTTAGTATACACTATTTTACTTTGATCAATTTAGAGGTCTAAGATTTATTGTTATATTTATTGGATTGTTTCATTTTTTTCATTCCCTCTACAGTTTTGAATTTAGTTACATTTATTCATGTGTACATGTATTTAGACAATGGCTTCCTTAAGATTTTTGTGCCTTCAAAAATTGTCTTCAAACCCTGGCCTATGGTGGTAGGCTTGTGGTTGTTTTAGATTGATCCCCTGGTTGGTATGGGTCATAAGCGATTGGTAATATAGGTTGTTCGACCATGGGGACATTATTCAGACGTTTCCGAAAGATTTTTTTTGGTTATTTATATAATATAATTTAAATGTTTCAAAATTGTGTCCCTCAGGATAGGGAATCCTGTGATGGTGTACTCACTAACAAATTCATTCCCCATGAATATGGATACCTTCTTGTAAACAACTCATAAAGAGACATTTTCTACATGGATTAATCTGACATGCATCATATAGGATTGAATTTCTAACTGTACATCTTGAGTAAGCTCACCATTATTGCTGATATATATAAATATTTTTTTTCTAACTATGGTACAATTTATAAAATTCAGGATGCCTCTATAATGACACCGAGTAGGGATACCATCTCCTGTTTGTAACAACGATCCAACGTGTGATGATGACTCAGTCCAGGGTCTATATCATGATCCCATTCCTCAATGCGGATAGGTAGAATCACCTCAAACTGTAGAGAAGTTGAATATCCTAGATGATTAGTATGAGGAAATGTATAGGATTAATACACTCCTCTTGTCCAAGCATCAGATATTGATAATATTCCCTTGTGAGTTATATCATTATGAATTAGAATATTGGAATGATTTGGTGATTTTTATATTCATACATAATCAAACATCGACCGATCAGTTGGTGGATTTGTAATCCATTCATTTCAATATTGTAGCGAGGAGATGTTGATGCATAGATTCCTAGATACATGATGAGTTTTCACTCTTGAGGGATGAATTATATAACCTATTTCGATCAGAGTATTACAACTCTTTATTACACACTATTTGGATACAAGAGCATCAATAGAATCAAAATAGAGGGATGATAGTGGATGAGTATGAATATAGGTTCCCATACTATATATGTTACTCTATATATATGATCTTAGATGACTACCTATGAGCATAGAAGATTGAGAAGGGAAAATGTATATAGATATGTGACAATATATTGCCCATGTGAATTCCCACCTATGATGGGGTATTTTAGTGGGAACTATTGATAGAGTGATTTCTGACAAAGTGATTCTAGATAACTGGAACTAGAATCCAAAGTGATTCTTGGGAGGACTGATTTGTTTCATGTTATGGGTGATATCACATGGCACGAGAATACCCAATAAGATATGATGAGAATCCTTTGATGAGAGAAACTGAACCACTCTATTACAAACAACACCCTGATCAGGGTGGCCCTAGTGAGTCGAAGCTAGAAAAGGAGTAGTAGGATCTTCTTGTGGAGAATGAAACACGAATTTCCTTCCAAGACAACCACTATGTGTCTCATTTCATGAATATTGAGATGGTAGCCGAGGTCATAGACATCTGCAGGATTTTGATGTTTATGATTCTAAGAAAAATTATATGATTCATTGAATGACCATTGTCAATTCAACATTTTCTGTATAATTTTTAGACACAAGTAAAAACCATTAATTTATCATAGTAATTTTGGTTCTTTATCCCACACACTTAGGTATAGATGTTAACAAAAACACATTGTCTCATGGTTTCTATAAAAAAATAATTTGTGTCCTTCATCTGCAAGTAGTGAGAGTTATCTCATGGTGAATGGAGGTTTACATGGGACCATTTGGTCATCACGATGGACCACCACAACATCCTTTTAAGCATTGACTTTCATTCCATGGTTCAATTTGAGATTGAATGTCACCGTAGACTAGTGTGATTCCTACACACTAATGGTGATTGGGTCTCCTTTTTTAGCAGAGAGGAATCATAGAATGACATGAAGATTAATTGATCAAAACACTATATCCTATTCACCATTATTTAGATAGTGTATTCCATTGTGTAAAAGACTCTTGATGCATCTGGGTTCTATGATGTGTGGATGACTATATGGACATCTTCCCCCGATGATGTTCCAAGTCTACCTCTATGGTGGGAGATAGATTTTTTTTAATTGACATGAAACAATGGAATACCATGATATCTTCTACAGAATATCATATGGATCATACCATGATTTAGGTTCTATGATTATAGGTGGAGGTCCTTTGTGAAATTTAGTTCATTAGACCCTGTCAGTCGCCTTGGGTAGCTCTAGTTTTGTTAAAGATGAAGGAGGAAATTAGATTTTTTTCATAGATTACCATCTAATAATATAGACAATGATAAAGAATAATTACACATTGGCATGAATATTTGTCCTATTTGATCAATTTCAAGGTGCAAGATGGTTTTCGTAGAATGTTCTCAAGTCCTGATACCATTAGTTGTAGGTTCATGATGTTTATATTCCCAAGAAATCGTTTGGATGCCTCTATATAAACAACATGTTCCTATTGATTCTATTTTCTATGAAAAATTCTCATGTCGTCATTATGGCATTGATAAAACAGATAACCCATACATAAATTTAATTTTTTTGTCTTCAATGAAGACATAATTGTCTCCTCATTAAAAGATAAGGAGCATGCATAACACTAGTGGATGGTTCTTTATTTGCCTAGAGAGAAACATATTTATGTTATACTATTTATGTTCCATTTTTGGATACAGAAGGTTGAAAATCTAGGAAATATAATTTTTAAATAATGTTTATTCATGGATGTATAAATGATTGAAGTAGTTTGTTATTTATAACAACCCAAAAATCATAATGAGGCACAGAGTTTCCTTGAAATGAAAGGGTTCTATATTATATTTTCATAAGACTTCAATAAAATGAGGATCCATTAATATGATTGAGGTAGATAGTATATCTAATTACTCTTTCGGAGTTGTGGTAGATGGATTTGAGGAGTTTAGGTAGTGGGAGACGGTCACACTAGAGTTGAGGCTACAAGAGAAAGTTGTTGATTTTTTAGTGTAGTGTGAAGCCATAGGATAAAGAATATATTGCATGTTGAGGAAATGATTGGAATTCATTGCTGATAGGATGAGGTACATAACACCCAGCCAACATAACAATGTGAACCATGACTAATAGTTATCATTAGTAGTCTGCTACATAGTGAGGTCGAGAAACTACCTTCTAGAATAGTGATTGGTGGATTACTCAGACCCCCAGAGTCTGAGGTACATTGACCTATAGAGAGACCATATCATGAGACAGTGACACTAGTTGGAGTTCCTGTAGGACTATGAATTTTAGATAGTATAATGTATTAATATGCGTACCATCATAGTATATTCCCTTATTAGGATGTTCTAGAATCTCTTAGTGATAGACGTTTCAGAGAATATATCATCGCTACACCTTTACCTATTGGTGTTGGTGGGTGAAACTTTTCATCAGTTGGTGGTGTTGAATCCATTGTTCCTTGAGCGTGTGAAAGAGTTCTAGTAGGGTGTAATCATCATTGGGGTTTTTCATTATTAGTTATCCACAAGAGACACCCCATAATGGTTATTTGAAGAGGTAATCAAATGGTCTTGTTCATGGGGAGAATAGTGGTTCCAATATTGATGAGGGAGGATGTGATGTTGGAGTTAACACTTATCCTTTAGCGGTATATCCTTGTTTGTGGATGATTTACAATGATATTCATTTGTTTTTTGGTGTTATAGTAGGTGATGAAGCATATAAGATTTTATATCATGGAGCCTCTCATGTTAGTAGGTTAAATAATAGTACCTGGTTCTGGAGGGTGTGTTTCTACATCTTGAGATCTCTGAGTTGAAATGGAAAAACATATACATTCTATTCCTCATTGGTATTCCATGAATAGTGGTGTTATGTAATGAAATATGGGTGATAATAGACCAAATCACCATTTCAAATCTATTCTTTTCTATTTGGTTGAAATTTTATGAGTACTTTTTGGGGTAGTTATATGTATTAATGATTGTCTGCCTTCATGTTGTTCACTCAATGAATATATTAGATCATGAAGTGTGGTTTAGGTAATGGTTGTGGAGTGGACAACATGAAATTTTTTGACCCTGTTGAAGATGATTACACCATTTCAACACCACACCAATGTGAAGGATTAACATAATATCCATTTTCTAGAAGATATATTGAGGGATTCTGGGTTGGATTTCAGCTATATTTTTTAGGATCACCAGCCTTTGATACAGTTTGATACAACAAAAACTACAATTATACCATCAATGTGGAACATTTTTTTGACTTATATGTGAGATGTTGCAGGTCAGTCATTGTTTAAATAGTTATTGGAGAGTCATAACTCAGAGGCTTAGAGTTGGTGTAGGAGACCAAGAAGAAAGGGCATGTCATCTAGGAGAAGATGATGATTGTCATGATAAGACAAAAAATAGAATAAAAAACACAGTTGTAGGCCCTTCGAGTTCTAATAAGGAGTACATTTTATTTTCCAAAAATCCCCTAGAATCGGAATTTGGAGGATCGGAATTGGAGGCATGTTATCCATTGCTATCATGTAGCATTATGGTGAGGTAGCCAATAGCCTCATTGTACATCCACAGCATGAGAATGTGCATGAAATCATCTATATGTTGGAGTAGTGTAAATACACGCATGACCCTACACATAGAATTTATAGGTGACATCATGACATCAGGGATGGATCTACTATTACAGGGAACCAAATTGTGATCAAGTACATACATGATAGGACCATGAGAGGAAAAACCATCCATATAGTTCATATGTTATGGAAGCACAAAAATGTCCAGGATAGTTCCTAGGAGTAGGTGATTATGATATGGTTATAGTATCCAATGGGTTTTTCCTAGTTCTTCTTTTCAAGTAATAAAACCTCTAGGAGTTGAATGATTCAGAAACCATATTTTTTACATGAAATAATTCTAAAAAATTATTACTATATTTCCATATCAATTAGTTGAGAAGAAGTGTGCTTCTGAGGCCCGTGGTGCCTGAAGAAAATTTTATAAAAATACTAAATATATTTTATATTATACACAATTGGGTAATTAATGAAAATGGGATATCTCATAGTTGGTTGTTTGAATCAGAAATCTCACACCACAGTTGGGTAAAAAAAAGTGGTTTAGACACAATGAAAAAACTAAAATGAGTCGGTACAAGACATGTACACCCCTCACTCATTATTTATTCCTTTATGTGATATAATTAATTAAATAAGTCATAAAATAAATTCTTTTTTTACCGAATTGGAAGTTACAAATTCTTCATTTGAGGGATTTCTATTTGGTTTTCATCACAATTAAAATATTCCTCTAGAGAGATATTCATCATCCCTTTTGTTCTTCTATTAAATAATTATCAAGAAAATAGTGTTATATTAGATCAAATAAATACATAGAGAATAAAATATATCCTCCACACCCAATGGTGAATATTTTCTTCATCGAAAAATGATCAAAGCATGACTTACTGGTCATCGTTGGGAAATTTTTTTCCTTTGATTATATGATTGAGTAGATTTTTTATAAATCATTAATCAATCCCCCCATGACAACTTTTTTTGTATTCAAAGCAATTGATACTAGATTAATCATATTTTATTATCAAATTTTATAATCTATATTTCATGTTATTGATTATTTTCAATGAAATCATGGACAATGAACATTAGACCATTGTTCATGTACATTCACACATACATTCTTTAGGATTTTCGATGTTGGAACACTATAGTTCCCATCATGATACTTTCTAGACATCCCGATCATAATTTGGTGACCAAATTCATAGTATGTTGATGAAACGATGACGGTTCATAGAGAAATACAAAAATATTTAATGATAATTATGTAAGGATGTTAGATCTGATAATTTATAGTTGAATCATAAAGTGGTAAATGGATGGGATTGAGTGTAATGATGAAAGAACCCTTTGGGATCTTCTGGTGATCAATTTCTATCCAATGATGGTTCAAATGGGTTATTTTGCAGCAAGATCATCATTTTTTTAATTGAATCATGGAGGACTCGATGGGGAAAAATTTAGATTTGATTCATAGGGACTGAACCTAAAAAATATAAATGTTCTTAAAAAATATTTACTTAATGTCATGTTGGACGAATAACACATGGCATGTACCCTCCCTTATTCGATGTTCTAGTGTGCGTGAGATGATAAAGACAAAATGAATTGTATACCACCCTCACACAAAATGTATCCCTTCCCAGGTGGGACAACTACTAATATGGTTCACATGAAGAGGAACTATGTTTATAATAACTCAGACATAGGTTGACCACACTGGTATCATTACATGTGGTCCAACACGCCACGTAGAATAGTATATAGACACGAGGTCTGAGTATATGTACACGACCGACAAACATGGCCCAGTTCCTGGATAGGTGGAACACATGGTATGGTCCACATACATGGTGTGTACCCCAACAAATATGGGACCCATGTACTGACTAGACAAAAGACATGGTTGTAATGACAGAACACATGCCAAGTGGGGTCCCTTACATGTTGTAATCTACTTGATCACTTCTGAATGGTATTTGATCATCTATATCCCATTCGATTGAACATGGAATTTTTTCCACAAGATACCTGTCCTGAGTGTTTTTTCTTAACATTGAAAGTGGTGGTGTCCTCGAAAGAGTATTTTATTATATGATAGTAAATCATTAATGTTTGGAATAGGATGAGGATACACCCGATGATGGATGCGAGCATACTGATTCACCAGAAAATTATGGTTTATACCCTATATATCTGCTAGGTAGTGACCTTCCATGATGATATTTGTTATATTACCCTTCGATTGGACTGGTTAGTGGAATTCCCTTTTGATCATTCTGAGTTACCCTTATGTAGTACAAATAAGAGGATTATTTGTTGTTCTAATATTATAATCTAAAAGGACTTTCCTATATTGATACCAAATTGAATATTGTAATAATAACCTTATACATGGTCTAGGTAATGAAATTTCATTGCCGAATCACATTGTTACTCTCTATAATGGTTGGGTTGTGTTGTTTTCCTGATGATCTTCTAGAGAAGTACCCTAAAGTAAGACATATACTTGGTGTTCCTCATTGAAACCTATTGTAGGATCTCTTAACATACCATAAGATGAAATATTTTCCTAAAAGTGGTGTCCCCACAAATGTGCGACATGGTGATGAGGTGTGGTTTGTTATTTATTTGGGCTCTTGATAAAGATGGATTAATTCCTCCATAGAGATACATTCTGGTGAAATGACATAATACCATGTCGGCATGTTCGTGCCACCTACAATAGTGAGTATCAATGTGTGGTGATTGGGTCACTTGGACTTGTGGTCCCTGGGTAGAGAATTGATATTTTTGGATTCATTGGTGGATATACATTGGAAAATTTGTTTACTCATCTTCATGGGTTGTGTTATGATGGGGATGCCCTTACTCTATTGCTTGGGTGACCCTGACTAAAAATATTAAAATATCCAATATTATTAAGAGACAAATTATTATATATAATCTACTTCTAAGAGAGGAAACGATGCATGGGGTATTCCCTGTGATTTCAATGTTTATATTCTCATGGTTGGATGAGTCTATTCTCCTACTATTGGTATCAATGAATTTAAGAGACGTTCATATTATCAATGTGTTGAGATCTTTTGGTTTGGGATTAGTTGACATCCTCATTTTTATTTGGTTGATCTCTACACTTTTCATGTACATTGTTCTATCTAATTCTTCCCACATAAATTGTATCTCTTACATTTCCCCTTTGAATTTTCAAGCATTATAATGGGTATGTATATAGACACACATGAACTGACTTCCTAGTACGGGACATGTCTTTTGATTATGGCTAAGAGTTCAATAATGTATTTAGAAGAGTATAGGGATACATGATTCATGGAAAATGTATGGTTGTTCTATCTTGGGATATAGGACTTTGGCATTCTCATTTGTTAAATTCATTCTAGTTATTTTGGGGTGTGAAATATTTCAAGTATGGACATGTTTTTTTCCCATATTGTTTTTATAATGCACTACAGTACTTCATTCTTTATAGTATTCCATGATTATTTGGAATATTTATAGTATTGTTTTGTTATTTACCACTTCCCTATGCACTTTTAAATTATTTGGTCATGTGCATTGTATATGTATTTAAGAAAAGGAATCACTTAGTTTAGTGTTCCTATATGGATTTTCCCCACCACCTATCCTATAGTGGAGTCAATGGGGTTGTTGATGCTCGAGGCATAGATTGGGTATGGTCATTTAAAAATACTCTTATTTCAGTGGATAATTTTTTTTTGGATCCAATGAGTTTTTGAATATGAGTCAAGACCCATGGTTGAAAACGTGTTTATCTATGGAATCAGGGTACTTGGTCTATAAACTATATCCCATAGTATCTTTCTAATATTGTGCATGTGTGGTATAGTTATTGTTTCTTCATTCTTGTAATTTTATGTATTATCTGTTCTGTTGGAAAAATGCTTCTCTAATAGATGAGTTAATCCCCCATTATTTCCCTAGAATGCGTTAAAGATGATTATAATGGATTTTTTCCACCAATGGGGTCCAACCATATTTATGAACTAGAAACGTCAAATTCTATGACTAGATCTAAATTATATTGAAATTTATCCCATGGTAAATGATTCCACATGATTGTCCAAACCATAAATGTCCATTTTTGGTGGTTATCTCTAGTTATTGACAATTTCATAAGGGACTGTTTGGATAAATGGGAAAAAGGATTAATGTGAATAATAATGAATGGGTCATATGGCTTATGAGTTGAAATGGAATTTCATAAAAGGGATAATTCCCATCTATTTGATGAACCATCTGAAATGGGTTAATGAATGTAAATTTAATAATATTATATAAGGAATAATGAATGTAAATTTTAGTAATTCATAATTTGTTTTGGAATGATCAAAAAATAAACATCATTAATGGGGTATGAAATATAATTTGAAAATTTCTTAATGGGTTAATGCATAAAGAGATTAATGTATTTAATGAATTCAGAAATGTGATTGTTTTTTTACTATGTATGTCTGTGATGTGGTATATGTGGTTCGTGGGTAAATAAGAATGTGGACAAGGCTTAGTTATATTGTGGTGTTGAGTTGAGTATTACTCTCATGTGTAGGGATGGAATGGGGCTTTAATATCCACCCCTTGAATTAATTGGTAAGGTTCTCAGACTGAGGAACCGTTCCTCTAATAGATTCATTGGATGAGAATACATCGACGAAGGATCCATGGTATGTTTGATGTATTTTTTATCTGAGATATTCCCCTGTATTATGGGTTATTTTACTCACCTTAATAGGAATAACAATGTATCAATTATGAAATTTTGTTAAATGAAGTAAAATGAATATCCTATAGAACATGAAATGGGAAAGAATTTTGTAGTATAAATATTGTAACTGAAGGAATGAATATAGTAATGGAATTGTACTTAGTAGTATATTCTTACCTAATAGAACCCGAGTTGAATATTATAATGCATTTAATTTATATATTTTACATGAAATATATATATTTAAAAATGATTTTTTGTAGAAATATATGGTGGAGACCTATTGAGTTGAACTCACACCCTGATTAGGGTGTCATTTGTCACTCATGTAGATTTTAATTTTCAAGGTCATTATATGTGAAAAGTCTGTAGTAGATGGAAATGATATGGGATTAAGATGTGCATGAATCATGAACTAGATATAGAAACATGACCATATTCGGGGATTCATGTATTTTTATTTACTTTGGGGTTTCTCTCACATTAGCAGTGTTTTAATGAAATGAAATATTTATTGTTTTGTTTTGATTTATACATTGATTGAGGAAATGGTTATTAATAGATTTTGTTGTCCAGATTTCATTGAATCCTTTATTTCATAAGAAATATTTTGTGGATTAATATAATAATGATGATGTGGTCTCCGCACATGATTTAAAAGGTCATAATCTCTAGGTGGAAAACTAATGCATTTGAGGTGGTATGCTTGATGTAATCTATTCATGTAATGACCCGTAAAATTCAAGGGAAATTTTTTCATAATTTTCTTTTGGATTTTACCAGAATGCATTTTGTGACGGAACCTGATTCCGAGGCCCGGTGTGCCCGGAATCATTTTCCAAAGTTTAGCTCGGGTACGTTTAGTGAACGTACGAGCGGGTTTTCCTAAATTATGAACCAATGCTCAGAATTGAAATACGAGGAATCCAATGGAATCGTAGTGCCAGTAATTTCTTAAGAACACCTTTTTCGTAGTTGTGTTTTCTCAGGTGTCATTTTAAAAATTTTGGGTTATGTAAAGGAATAAAATAAATTATCACCACCCATCACCGGGTCCCGTTCCATGACTACCCCAAGCCCGCCTTCCATATGCCATGGGCTGGAGACTACCACCAACGGTATAACACCCAACATAAAGGGAAGACATTGCCTTTATGAAATTAAAACACACACAAAAAGAGCACAAGAAGAAGCTACACTATGTAAGCAGTAAAACAAACGTGATGAAAGTTCGAGGGGCCGGAAATAAATGCCCAAAAGAAAGGTACAGCTACAACTGAATGTAAAGTACATCTCAAAAGGACAACATCTAAATGGTGACAATCAGCTCTTGGATCATCCTCCGGCTTCCAACCTGAACGGTAGGTACATATGTCCTCCTCAGTACTCCACATCCGTCCGTCTTCTCTGGGTACAAACTCGTCGTGAGATCCACCTTCGGGTACCGACTCGTCGTGAGATCCACCTCCGGGTACCATGCTGTCCTCGAACACTCGCCCTCCACCTGCGATGTACATCGTCTGCAACCAACACAATGAGATGCAGGCATAGCCCGTGTAGGGGTGAGTATACGATACTCAGTAGGGACCCTGATACCCTCAAGGACTCACTAAATCCTACAAGGATAACCATAAAGAAGGATCTCAAAAGATAACCCTTATTTAGGTATAATCCCATTCTTATACCTAAGTTATCAAGTATCTCATCTCAATCATGATGAAACACAATGGTTATGAAATCAACCGAAAACCATCACCTAGGTATATACCCATACATATACCTATGTTATCAAGTGAACCATCTCAATCATGAGGTAAACACAAAGGAAATATACTCAGCTCAATACAAGATTTTCATTATCGAAATCGTAACTGCTAAAGAGCCCTGTCACTGACGAGTACAATGATCTAGTCACAACTCTGAGGTTCTACTCACAAATCGAAGACTATTGAGGTTCTTCTCCTGTTTAGTACCATGGGTCAGCCACCCAAACACATTAGTGCTTCCTGCCAGGGTCTTCCACCCAAACACAGTAGTGAACGCCCCTATATCCTGTAGAGGTACTCCTTCTGTTGTGTACCGCTGGTTTGCACCCAAACATAGTAATTCTCCATCCGCCATGGGTCTGCACCGAATCATAGTAGTGCTCCGTCGATTGGGCTAGCCAACTCACTCCAAGTTGAGTCAGTCAAGAAGTCATCAAGTCTCAACCACCTACACGGTCTCCATACTCTGTACACTCGTCTCCAAGAGGGTTCGATCCTTGTGCTACAGGTCGTTACTCCAAGTATCACAATGTCCAACGAAGAAGTATTTCAAAGGACTGCCTCGTCATAGGGGTCTCAACATAATAGATGGTGCATTAATCGGACGTCCGGTATGTGAGTTACTAGCCTTTTTGTCCCAGGGGCCTGGTTGGTTTCGTGTATGAACCAACCCAATCATATATCAACTGTACCCCGAACCCACATAGGGTATACTCACAGGGACTGTTTCTCAAAGAGATCACCAACACTGCAAACAGTTCGTCAAACGGACGTCCGGTTTGAATGTTATCAGTTTTTCTGTCCCGGGCCCCGGTTGGATTTCGTGTACAATCCAACCCAGCCAATATCCAACTGCATCTAAATCTTATGAAAAGTATGCCAAAAGATCCTTCTCATCAATAGGAACCCAACAAAGTCAACGGAACGTCAATCGGGCGTCCAGAGCTCAAGTTATAAGCGTTTCTGCTCCGAGGGCCCGGTTGGTTTCTTGTTCGAACCAACTCGGACGTACCCCATGTTCTCCTAAACCTTGAGTGTAATATATTTAAATGACTTTTTTGGTCCATGGATTGCATTGAAGCAGACGGTGCGTCGATCGGAGGTTCGTAGCCCATGTTATGGGCGTTTGGACGAAAACTGCCCAAAAATATGTGGTTAGGGCCTGGTCCGACCCGGCCCGAGACCCCCCCGGGTCGGCCCGAACCAGGAGCCCATGCCAGGTCCGGGTCCAACCCATTAGGGAGAGGCCCGACCCAGTGGGAGCCGCCTGGCCCTGCCGTCATGGCCCGGCGTGGCCTGGGTGCGGCCAGGCACGCTCGCGCGGTCGCGTGGCCAGCTCGGCTAGTGCCGAGCGGAGTGGACAGGGGGGAACGCTGCCCCCTGATTGATGTTGGGGCCCCCCATCGTCTTGTCACGCAAACACTCCCAAAATGATATTGCTATTTTCTGGAACCCTAGAGCTGGCTGCGACTATGACGACGATGAAGACTATACGGGAATCCTCCGTGGGTTCGACAGCGACGACTACAACACTCAGCGATCCTTTGTGGGTCAGTGCCTACCGATCTTGTGTGGATCAGATCCTGTGTGGGTCAGCACTCAATGGTCCTGTGTGGGCCAACGCATACCGATCTTGTGTGGGTTAGATCCTGTATGGGTCAATGCGGTGGTTAGTACATATCGATTCTTTGTGAGTCATTGCGGGGGTTAGTACCTATAGATCTTTCGTGGGTCCGACGGCTTAGATGATTCAATGGCTATATCTGATCACCTTTATCGTCTTACGAAGAAGAATACCTATGTGAGATGAGTATTGATTTTCAATCATTATCTTCGTTATGATTGAGTAGTTTTTCTATGTGGATTGTGCTGTGCTATCCGTTGTAGATGTGTATGAACTTGGGAGTGGATGTTGGAGCCGAACTGGAATTGATGACTTAGGTATATGTATGGGAATATACATAAGAAGTGTTGGATGTTAATTCATGATTGTATCATTCCTTTGTGGATTATCCTTTGTGCATTCTAGGAGACCTTTGGGGGTCTCGGGTTCCCTACTGAGTAGCTTATACTCACCCATGCACGGGCTGTGCCCGCACTACGTTGTGTTCAATATAGACAACGAACAGTGCTGATCGTGGTGGAGGCTTGTGGTGCAAGTCGGTACCTAGAGGTGGACCACTGGGCGCGACGTACCCGGAGCGGACGACTGGAACCATGGAACTGAGGAGGCTATCTGTACGCACCCTTCAGGTGGGACTTCCTGTGTACGACACGACGTCGCGGCTTTACTTTTCAGTTGTTGTACTTTCTTTCCAGTTGTACATTACTTTTAGTTTGGGTTTTTATTCTGGACCACTTACTTTTTCACACTTACTTTGGTACTCAATTTTATATAGTGTTTACTTCTTCTTTCTTACTCTGTGGTGATTTTTTACTCTACAAATGAAATGAATTCCCTTCTTTTATCGGGAATTACACCTTGGTTCTAGTCTCCAGCCCCTGGCATATAGAAGGCGGGCTTGGGGTAGTCACGACACGAGCCCCGAGGTCGGGTCTTAACCGGTGACCCAGCAAGGCAAAATATATAGTGGATTCAATGAATTGAATGTAATAATGTGGTATTAGAGAAATTTTTTTTATTGTCATATGATTTGGGATTGAATAAAAGAATAAACATGTTTCAGTCTGTTGAAATATGGTTGTTATTGTGTGTATGTAACCCTTATATGAGATAAAATCCTAGTTAATTGGGTGGGAATTTTTTAACATGACCAATGTTCTTATAGTTAGATAATATTTCAAAACCTTTTGAAGAACATGTTGTGTTATGTGAAAGTTCTGTAATATTTTTTCCATGTCTATAAATACATGAGGTCAGGCAATCATGCTTCATTGTTGGCACATATGGAATTATTTGGCATGCATTATTTTAGTAACACATGATATGGGAATATGGGAAATGAAGGGTATGATTCATTTTACTATCTTTATGATTTTAAAAAAATATTTTCTAATAAATTTAATATAATTTTGTTTATTTATCAAACGTTAATGAATACATAGAGTATATTATGTTTGTAGAAGCATTATAAACTAGTGAAATTTCATGGTTGTGATAAATTTTTTTGTTTAAATGGTGTCTACAAGATAAAGATTTATATTGTTATGGTAAGAAATGATGGAATTAATTATTTGTGAATGAGTTATAATAACGATTGTAACATGTTTTAAAATGGGAATGTTGCGTATAGGGGAATGATTTTAATTGTTAAATGGGAATGAGTTTCAAAAGGGGATGTCTAAAAAATAAATTTTTACAATGTTTTTTTCATTACCAAATGTTGGACATGACCCGAGATTGGAATGGTTGATGTAAGTATTAGTGATTTAATTAGGTCCAATTGGATTTTTTATGTGGAGTGTGTAGAGTCATTAAGATAGTTTTGTCTCCATTATGGCCATCACAAATTTGACTTCCCCTGATATGTATATTGATGAAAATGTTTTCAAATTAGAACCTAAAAATGATTGAATTTTTAAATTGGTGGTAAAATAGAATGCTCATAAATCTAAGTCTTTGGGTTTCAATAATGTTGAGGTTAATCTTAAAATAATGTGTAATGATTGAATCATCAATGAATTATAATATTGAGTATTTTTGTGTTTTTTCTCTTCTGCCTTGAATGGGTGGATTAGTCTCTGATATTTCCCTAGTTCAGGATGTATACCATTCATTGTGAGACCATGAGTATTACTATGTTGAAAAGGAGGTGTACCTTGTTATTCTTGAAGGTGTTTTATGAAAATTAGGTTTTGAGATGTTCCTTTACTATGTGAAGGTGGTAAACCATTTTGGTTATAAGTGGGTGGGTTATATGTTTGTATTATATATGAATGTCTGGGTTGTGCCACCAATAGTGGTGGGTGCTTTGGTTATGGATGTGGTGACCCTAGAATGTTTAGATCTCATGAGATGTTTTTTGGTCCCTAGTGTTAGTGTTTCGGTTCATGGTGTTAATGGATGAGTGTTTATATGTTGGGTGTGACACAAAAATTGAACGTTATAGGGGTTCAGGTATAAACTGCTCAAGGACGAGGGATGAAGACCATCTTGTAAGGGGAGTGTTGATGGGAATGTGAGTATGTGGCCTATAGTGATTGGGGATAATGACTGGATGTCGTTACCATAATTGGGATGTTGGTATCGTTCAATAATCGAGACAAACCAATGAGAGTTTTTAGAAGTTTTTCATTTATATTGGATTTGTGATGCAAAAATGGAGGACTCCGATTTGAATAGGATCCTTTGAATATGAATCATCATATATGCATCATTAGTTGGATCGATGAATAATGAATATCGTCATTTTTTGGAATATGGTATGGATACCCACATTGACATTTAAGGGGGAATATTTTGTGCTTTTGTAAGGATTATGGTTGGTTTTTAAGGGTTGTTTCATTTGGATTATTGACTTGATAGTTTACAAAAAGAATAATAAAGGCATCGATGATGATTTCGAGTGGATGAGATACTGGTGATGGAAACATGGCTAGATAAATATTTATGAAGATGTGGATTGTGGTGAGGGTCATAACATGATTTGGATTTTTCATTTTAATGTTCTATTTATTTGGTGAACTATTGTGCATTCCTTGAGGCTGATGAGGCTGATTAATGAGGAGAAATAGCCAGCTGAATAAGTGAGTGTTGATATATGATCTAGTTGTTGTTTTTCTTATGTGATATAAAATAAGAATTTATGTGTAGATGTAGGAATTTTTTAGACCATGATTTAACTAATAGGGTCTATATGTTTGAATTTTCTAGGAGGGAATGATTTTATTTTGAATGGGTGAACAATTGGCCTAAGACAAGAATGTGTCATTGATTATGAATTCAAAGTGGGAGTTGTTGCTGTGGGGGAGGCCATTGGTTTTTATAGGTGGGTTGGAATATTTTTTTTCTGATAATAGATAGAGTAGTGTAGAATTGAATAAAGTTGTGTGGAGGTAGTATTACTAAAGGAAACCTTCATGTGTGGTTGTTTAGTGTATGGACAAGGAGTTGTGGTGAGTACAAGATGGAAATCATGCTGGAGTGGTGGTGGTTATGTGCTAACAACACATTTTCGCGAAAGGAGTCTCATTACTATTGTTATTTCCTTATATCCTGTAGTGTAAGGTGAAATCATTGTCGGTTATGTCCTGGTAGGGTTCTTTGACAACAAAATAATCGTACTTTTAGCTAATGATGATCATGCTCAATATATTAGAAACATCAAATTTTTTCTGTGAAATATCAATCATTAAATTAAGTGACATGAATATGTTTGATTTGATTTGGAACATCATGGATTTTATGCTCATCATGCATGATATTTGTAAATGGTGCAATATACTATGTCGATACTTTATAGCTAAGGTCCCCAGGTTGTACTGAGTTTCAAAAAACACCGTATGTGCAATTATCAAAAGGCATTAATGGGTACATGATGTTGTTTTTTCTATTTTTATAAGAAATTTTAAATGTAAAAATCCATGTTTTAGAGTTAATTTATTAACTATCCTTGAATATTAGTTTTTTTAATTTCATGAGGATAGAACTTTAAATGAAATATGTATGGTGGGGAGTGACAAGTCACCCCCATGGATTGGATTAGAGAGTGGAGTTGATGTTTTTGTATAAGGACTCTAATGAGATACATGGGGGTGAATGTTTTGTCATAAGAAGAGACCAGGTGTGGATAGAATGTGGTGGTTTAATGATCCAAGCATTTTTTGGGTCTCAAGGTGGTACCAAATGACATTTTAGATTTATGAGTTAATACAAATTATGGGTTAGGTAAGACTTCACTAGATTTTACTACAATGGAGGGTGGGTTCTATAACATCATTTTAAATATTGTTTTAGATCGGGTAAGTGTATTTGGGTGGCATTTGAATGTATTTAGGTATGAGGGATTCTGGATAATGTGATGTAGTGATATTCTAAATTGTCACTGGTGGTAGATGAGTTGTTGGGGAATGTACATTATGATTTTGAAAATGGATTTTGAGTATAAACCTAATCATATTAAAATAATGTTTGGAAAATTGATCAGTGTGTGGGGAATATTGAGGGGTTTAGCTAGGCATGATGGTGTCCTGACTCATAGTGGATGCCATGGAGGTGGGGTCCTAACTGAAGATGGGGAACATCTCATGTAGGTGTGTTGGCTGATAGTGCCAGACAAAATTTAGTGACTGCATTGGAAAAGTGAAAGAAATGGGTATAATTTTAGTCCTAAATTATGTATTCTATGGGAATATCCATTGGGTGGTCCAATAAAATAATGTAAAATTATTTGTTGTCATATGCTCGGGCCAGCCAATGTTTTGATAGTTTTGGTTTTCAGAACTTTCGAGATTTAAAGACTAGCATGATTTAGGACGTGTAATTAGTATTTGAATAACATGTGTAAGTATGTCAATCGAGGTCTATTTAATGATAATGATGGAATATAATAATGGGGATCTGACCATGTGGTTTTTAGGCATGGTGATGAACATGGGTGATTTTTATTCTTGTGTGCTTTCCATGATTACAGTTGATACATTGGGTTTGGCCAATTGAGTGCCATTGGTGTTCTACATCTGTTTTGGATGTACCTTTTTGTAATGGGATCATCATAACACAAGCAATGCATCATCAATTTTGTGAAATGTTGTTCTAATGAACATTTGTTCCTTTTTAATGAAGTTGTGTTTTATTCACTACTGATGTACTGAAAAAAGTAATTAAATAGAACAAAGTGGTATGGTTATTGAGATGATAAGAGGATCAAACCGATGAGGTTCCAATTGGATAATCCATTAGGTAATAATTTTTTAAATGTTTACATGGGTTTCGATTTATTTAGTGTTTCATAGAATCTTATATGGAATTATAGTGGTATATGTATTGGATAAGTTTTATTCATCCTTTAGGATTATCTATTTCATTTTGTGGATAAAAATGAGAAGGTTTAGAGAGTTACGATTATTCATTCTTATCAGGAGTTAATGATTCATGGTAATGATTAATGGGAATCTTGGAAAAGTGAAATGTATAGGTGAGAATAATGACATAATCTCTTTTCATATGTTGTTCTATGATTCGTGAGAGTAGTTCATTGGGAAAAGAAGTAATATGGTGGGGAAGTTGTACGGTCAGGGATAATGTGGAGGTAAAATATAATTTAAATTTAGGTTTTAGTAATGTTTTCTGGAAAAAGTAGATGTTCATTAAGAGAATATGGATTCTTAAGGATGTTATATGGATTTGAAGAATGAAAAAAAAGAGAAAATGGCCATCCAATTCATGAATAATTATTAACTTATATTTAGAGTAAACAATTAGATTGATATTCCAAGGTTGATCATGCGATTGTCTTTGAAATCTAGGCAGGTGGTTTATAAGATTTATCCCATATTCTCATTGATAAATACTTAATGTACAGTTTATCTATTTTGTTTTCCCTTTTTGAATTTGATGTCAATGGTATTTTTAAGAAAATTATTTACTAATTTATGAGGTGAACACCTCAGAATTCCCCAAGAATGAATTGAGGTTTATTAGACATGATTAGGGCCAGCTACGGGGTGCGGCAATTTAATAGAACTCAAAAAATTGAAATGCTAAGCCTAAAACAACTTATATGAAAATATAGACCATGATTAAAGTTTTAAATTTATTGTCTAACCCATATATTTAAACAATTGGTATTTTATTGTACTTGTTGGTTATAGAATATGTGAATTTTTGGATAAATATAAAAAATTGTTTATGGGGTTAAATGTGAGTGGGCCAATTGACATATATGATGAATGTGAATTTCATATATGGGATATTACATGTTAAATTGATGAATTAATTGAAATTGGTTATTTAATGTCTATTTTATAATACACTAAATGGGCTATTTAGTGGAAATGTGGGTTATTCTAAATGTCTCAATGAATGATAAAAGTGATAATGAGTTAAATCAATTATTACATGTGAATTTAAAATTGTGTAGATTGTTTAAGATATATGTTAGAATATTTTCATAACTAGAAATGTGATATTTGATTGTTATGTGTTATGGATTATGTAAGTTGGTGATATTGTATATTTTTCAAATGAATAAATAGTCATTTTAACATGTATTTTTTATTGTGGGTTACTGAATTGAGGTTATTTTACATTTAGTTAGGTTGTAATAAGACACTAAAACCCACCCCAAGAACTAATGGGTTATAGAGCCGGACTGAGATTATTTTCTCATAATGGATTCATTATATGAATCTACATTTATTGAGGATCCAATTCAAGTTCAATGTACTTGTATACATGATACTTTCCCTAGTGATATTGGGTATTTATCTCACACCATTATGAAAAAAGATTATTCATTTAGGCCATTATGTATATGAATTAAAATTACAAACATATAAAACATCTATTGTGAAGGAATTTCCTAGTAATGATGGTATAATTGATAAAAATTGAAATATTAATGGGAATTCACACCATGAAATTCCATACCTAATAAAACATATATTATCTCTATTTAACATCATCATTTTTTTACTAATTGAATTCACCATCTTTTTATACATGATATGTTGTAGGGATCATTAGTGGTGTCTTATATTGTTGTACTCACATGATGTGGAAGAAGCTATTGGATACCATAGAAGATCTCTTGCATTTCGTTAATAATAATGGAAAATTTTTGAGTCTAGGGGGTTAATATGGTACTGGGATGTGCATGGATGAGAATCCATTCATGGGGCCAATTGAATTTATATGAATTGATATTTTTTTGGGTTTTACGCACTTTAGAACTATTTTCATACCATTCAATAATTATTATTTTCTTATGATATGTAACATGTTTGGTGAAATAGATAGAAATGAATGTGTCTATTTTTTTTATCATTTATTCCATTATTTCATATGTATTCCTATATTGATTACTGAGATAAAGTGTTTTCAGTTTTCACACATGATCTTTTAGACCCTTGCTACTTGTCAGAAAACCCTATTGTTCAGAGAGGCATGCTTTTGGAATGTTGGTCACACAGATCTAGCTACTAGTTAGTGGAATTAGGGTGAAGGATTTAACATCCATAACTATTATTTATTAAATGTTCATGAACATTAATAATTTCTTGACATATGATACTAAAAATTCTATATACTGTCAATTGATTAGATGAACACTACACCTAATATAGATATTCCCTCACATTGAACTTTTTTTAGGAAAGAATATCTCATGTATTCTCCGATTTAAATGATCATAAAGAACCACCGTGAAATATTTATGGAGATATCAATATCATAAAAAGACATAGAACAATATCATGACTGCCCTAGTAAAATAATGGAAACCACATGAAATAATGTTTAAAAAAGGATATAGTTGAGGTTTAATCACATCAAGTTTATACTATTCTGTTCCTAAGGCCTAAAACATGTCATTCACTACTCCAATATCTAGGGAACATTTATAGATCCCCAATTAGTATGATCATCCTCATGAGTTCATATAATCTATCAAACCCTCAATTTTAAAAATATGATTACATTATCAATGAAAAAGCTGAAACACCATACAATATTGAATGAAAATGTTTAACCTCAAACTGTCTTAAGGGATACACCTTATCTTGAAAAGTTATGTGGAATATAACTGAAGGCCCATATAATTGATTCAAAAATAGGAAACTAACATACTCCCCTGTTAAAAAGAAACTGTCTCCTTACTCTTCACTATGTTTATGGCTGTTAAATGAAATTCAATGAGACTTTTATTTAGAAATATGAACAATAAAAATATACCTTCATATTCTCAAAGTGAAATAATATAAAACAATAACATGAAAATCCTCATATCTATATAATTTACAATGTTACTTACTACTCTTTTAAGGAACAAGATAGACAGATATCAATATTTGTCTCCACCGACCATCTCCCTCTCTCTATATAAGAATGACTAATGTTTGAAATTCACAAATCATGATAATGAAATTCAAAAAATTTCATATACAACTAATCATCCTCCTCAATCGATCTAATCTTCTATTGATCAACAGTCTTTAAAAGATAAAATGAAACTCCATGAAAAACACCTAGATAATTAAGTTGACCAATTACTAAAATATTCGGATAACGTTTTATGCATGGTATCATATTATTTTAATATGATTGATTTAAATCATTTCAATTAATTCAATTATCCCATTAATACACAATTCAAACTAGGACACTTTTAATCATGATTCACATATCTCCCCCATGTCTATACGCAACAAATAGACCAATATCATATTCCCTTTCAATGTGGTCATTTTTCTTCCACTAGATCAAGGGGTGTTAAAATCTATTTTCATATATAGTCTCCTTGGCCTATGTAATGTGCCAATGTCAACTATAAATGATTCTACAGAAAAAAATGAAAGCATAATAATAATTTTCTCCAAATTCCATCAAATCACTCAAAAATAACATTTGCTAGTATGCTACCATGACCCCATCCCACAAATGATTCCAAAATGAATTGATATAGAGAATGATGAATGATTCCCTACTCTAGAAGTACCCTGATTTGTGGTTAGTTATGAGGGTATAAAAATATATTGAAATGGAATGCATTAAAATATATAATAATATAGTATTAGGGGATAAAATTAATAAACTATAATAATTTTAAATATTTAATAAAAATAAATCTGATACATATTACACATTTCATGTAAAAGTTTTTATAGAAATATTTATCAAATGTAAATACACAAAAGAAAACATAAATAATAGATTAAAAAATTACCAATATAATGAGAAAATAATGTCTAGAATATTTCTTGTTGGCCTCCATGAATACAAAAAAAATTATATATATTGGTTGTTCATACATGTATACTCAATAGGAAAACCATATTTTCTCATTCTCATTTGCATGAATCAATCCAGTAAAACTCTAAGAAAAAATTAGAAAAAACAACACCTTAATAGGTCAACTAGACAATCGACATCCATAAAATGGAACAATCACCAATTTAATAATCTATAAATTATATCATAATATGAATCATATCCGTAAATGTTACAGTGGTAAATTTTCCAACTATTTTTACACTCTTACGCTCGATTGTCTTAGGTTTTGGTGCTCCCATATATTCTATACAACATATAATATGACCCCAGGTCATTTTCACATCACATTAGGCCTAAAAACCATAGGGAACCACCCTACATGATAGTCACATCACATATCACAAATAGAATTAAGTGTCATCGCGAAAAATATATAAGTAGAGTAGTAGTTTGTCATTAACACGATGGGAATCATACTAAAATGATGATCATAATATTCATGACCCCACCATAATCCATCCTATATCACAATCAGAAAACTTCTCCCTTCATGTCAACGAGGTCATCATCTAGTGGATTATCACACTTCAATAAATAATATAATAGTAATATATACTCTTCTAGAAGAGAGAGATGTAATTTGAGGGTAGTTATCCAACCCTACTCTTAGAATATAGCACAAAATAACGCTTATGATCTCATATTCTATGGAACTCATCCACACAATGGTTCCCCATTTAAAATCCTCATACAAAAACAAACATCGTCCCCCCATAGTCAGGACTCATAAAAACAACACATCAATTCATACTACATCATAACCACATGTTTCAACCCCATAGTGTGAAATCATAACATATTACACCTTTCCACCCCACCACACTTCCAATCAAATATATCAACCCCACATACCAGAACCTGACACTGTTACCCGATACATGACGTTACCTCAATACAAATAATCCCCAAACCATGGTACAACATAATTATAAACTAAACTCATCAACACAATTTCATACAAATTCATTAAAAATTAGCATTTATCAAATCCACATTTTTAATGTATTGTCATTATAAGAGATGAAATAAATTGTGGGATGGAATTTTTATTGACCATGTATATGTGTATAGAAAATTTCTATTTTATGAAAATTACTAACAATCAAAAAAAAATTTCAAAATCAAAAAAACTTTTGTTCACACAAATCCCTAGAGTATATGAATTTTTATATAGAAATTATACTATACAATAAAAATTTCACAATACGTATAAAATATATAATGTAAAATTATCAATCCCATTTCCCCTTCAATTATATCATCTTATTAATTAATCATCCTTATTCTAGTTCAATCAAAACTTTCCTTGATAAAAAAATCAATAAAATATATCATTATACATAATAAAGTGAATTGTGGGATTCCCTACCTCGATGTACAGGATATAAATCACTACACATCATTTAATGAGTATTAAATTCTTTAAAGCCACAACAGTACACTGTTAATAAAAATATCAACTTATACTACACCTGAAGATCATCGAAACAAATCCCAAAAAAAACATCAATGCAAAAAGCATAAGGATTGGTTATCTCAATATATTAATGAAATTAAAATAATGTGATAGTGATGAGAAATCATAGTTTATAACCAATGGAAATCCACCATAATGTAATGATTCACGCAATACAAGGATATCTAGAAAAAAAAATAGGAAGAACCCATAGTTCACTAAAAATATAAGAAAAATGTGATAGATAAATAAGAAATTAATAATCCATTCATTCATTTTTAGAACCATTAAAATTATTGGAATATGGTTTTAATTACACATTAATTACATATGATCTATGATTCAAGGTTATTATATAATAAAACACACCTTTTCTATATAAACTCCTCAAAAAATTTAATCATTACAGAAATAATGCCTCATATGCATTTAATTATTATACATCATTAAACCCCATATTACCAAATAAAATGATTTCATGCCCTTTACCCCATTTAATATAATCCACATGATGACCAACTCCTAGAGATGTGAACCACAAAATTATGATATAAAACCTTCATATAAATCATAATGATACCTACTGAATCAAACTAATATATCTAACACCAAAAAAATAGATCCACCTTTATCCCCCACTAAAGCATCTCAAACCCCTCAAAATATTAAAGAAACTATTTTGGAATTCCCATACCATTACACTTCTTATGATTTATCTTTATATAATATTTGTATGATTTATGATGACTTTTTGGTTTTTTAAATATTATATGAAGAATTAAATGTCATTTAAATGAAATTATCAAACAAGAATCATTCATAAATTTTATAATTTTTAATATTATATCCATTATAATTATTTTTTTCATTATTATTAAATGAAATAAAATTAGGTAGGGAATGAGAATGTAATTTAACCCATTAATTTGTTTTTAACATATTACATATGAGATAATGTTTCAATTTAATGTTATCAATATTATAGGAAAAAATTCATACAGTAATAGATTTATTGATTTTTGAATGCTTACTGCAAATATTTTTAAAAGTTACAATCATTTTATTTTCTAATAGATACATTTAAGAAACATACATAATGAAATAAATTAGATTAACAATGAAAACTCTATTATTGGTGGAAATTTTTTATATAGATATTATTTTAAATTATGGTATTTGTTAATTTCAAGTATTAGACAATTTTTTATTCTGGGTTTATTGGATTGTTTATTAAATAATTATTTTCAAAATTTTATATAATGATTTTAAATTTTGAAAATAATAATTCTTAAATATCATTAATATAGTGTCACAGACCCTTGAATATATATTTTCTATAAATAAGTAAATTAAATATTTTTCAAAAATGGATATAATTATATTATTGTGTTCTTCTATATGAAAAATATTTGGGATAGAATCATTAAATATGGGTGAGCATATATTTTTTATATTATTTTATATATTTAATAGATCCTATATTGTAAATATACATGTTTTTATAGATATCTTTTTTATTTATTTATTTATTTATTCATCAGTATCTTCATTGTTAAATATGCATACCAATATGGGAACACTTTACTACAATTAATAATCATCATATTCGAATATATATTGTTTAATATATATGATATTATATTTATTGTAATAGTATATCAAAATAGATTTCCTTTATTTTTACATCATACATTTTATTCCCTTATATGTCTAATATTATTTATTATTAAATAAAAGTCTATTTATTTTTTATTATTTAATATTTTATAATGGGGGTAATTTTGTTACATGGATGAGATGGTACTAAAACTATCAATTGATGGAGAATACTAATTATATATTTCTAAATAGATCTACAATAGATTAATAATTAAAATATATTACTATTTATTTATTGTATAATAATTATTAAATATTATGTAATTATAATAACATAAAAAAATAGATATTTATTTATTTTGTATTAATATCTTGTTCTAAATTTTAATACAGAATAAAAATTCAATATGTTTTAAAAATTATTTTACAAAAATTTCTGATGAATATTAAAAAAAATCAATCTTTTATTAAATAAGATCTATGTTTAAAATATTACTACTTAAAATTTCTTATACAAGTGAAGAAAAATATACACCATTCGAAAAGATGTAATTTATTTAATTAAAGAATAATATTGATCAAGAGAAAACATTACATATTTATATCTTCGGTTGTTTTCTATGTGAAATTAAATTTGAATGATATGAATAATGAATTGATTTTTGGTGTTGTATAAAAATTATATTTTTTAATTTTATTACATGACCTAAAGGAATGAAATATTTTATTTTTTAGTTCAGGAAATTTTATTTAACCAAGATGGACTAATAGGTATTATTATTTAAGGAAACTGTTTATTGATGTCAAGACCTGTCCCCCGAGGCCCGCATCGTGACAACCCCAAACCCGTCTTCCATTGGCCAGGGGCCGACGACTAGCACCAAAGGTGTAATTCCCGTCAACTGGGAAGACATTGCCTTTATAAAACATAATCAAACACTACTAGAGTATAAGAAGAAGCCATCGCTAAGAAAAGATGTATAAAAAGTCTGCTTAAAGTACAAAGGGGGTGGAATACAAGCCCAACTGAAAAGTACAAAATACAACTGAAAGCAAGTACAACTAAAACTAGACAAATAGCTGGAAGGTGAAAGCATCTCATGGATCATCCTCCGGGGTTCCTAGCTGATGGTTAGGTATAGATTTACTCTATAGTTCTCCATGTCCATCCATCTCCTACGAGTACCGTATCGTCATGAGGTCCACCTCTAGGTACCGTCCACTCCTCAAACACTCCGCCTCGGTCAGCGATGTCTGTCATCTGTATCCAACACAATAAGCTGCGGGCATAGCCCATGCAGGGGTGAGTATAGCGATACTTAGTTGGGACCCCAAGACCATCAAGGTCTCACAAAATCCAACAAGCATAATCCACAAAGTAAGATTTCAATTGAAAACCATTACATAGGTATATGACCATACATATACCTAAATTATTAAGTAACCCATCTCAATCATGAGGAGAACACAAAAGTCATTGACTCATCTCAAACCAGGATTTTTATTCATAAAATCAAAACCACCAGTACCAGAGAACACCTCCTATATCGAGTACAGCGGGCCTACAGCTACAACAAAATACTTCCCACTATCATTGGACTGCTAAAGTAATCCACCTATCGAGTATTGTGGCCCTGCTTCTAAAACCAAGAGCTTCACACCATGGATCTACCGCTACTACGATGTTCTCCCTCTTAAATCCGACATAGGTACTCCTTCTGTCGAGTACCATGGGTATGCTACTACACCAAAGCACTCCTCAACCATTGGTCTACTGATACAACCATGTGCTCCCCTCTAGGCCATCTGAACCACTCTGAGTGGATCGATCAACAGTCGTCAAGTTTCATCCATCTTATAGGTCTCTGCAATCTGCTCACTCGTCACCGGTAGGGACAGCTCCATGAGCCTAAATTTTATACTCCATGTGTCATGAAGACTCATGTAGAAGTATCACAAAGGACCGGCTCGACATAGGGGTCTCAACGCAGTAGACGACACGTCAATTGGACACCCGGTCTGTGAGTTATTGGCTTCTTTGTCTGGGGGTATCAGTTGTTTTTGTTTTCGAACCAACCGGATTGTATCTAAATTGTACCCTAAACTCCTAGTGGTATACTCAAATGGACCGTTTCTCGAAGAGTTTACCAACATTGTTGACAGTTCTTCAAATGGATGTTTGGTCCTTAAGTTATAACCATTTCCGCTCCGAGGCCCCGATTGGTTTTGGTTTTGAACCAACCCATCCATAACCAAACAATGCCATAAATTTGAGTGTAATATACCTAAACATCCCTCTTGGTCCTAAAAATCCTATGCAACTAACGGTGTGTCAATCGGAGGATCGTAGCTTATGTTATAGTTGATTAACCGAAAATGGTCCGACGAGGGGGGTCTGCGCTCGGTCCGACCAGGCCCAGACCACCCTGGGTCGGCCCGAATCGGGTCAACCAGAAGCAGGTCCAGCTCTGGCCCATGAGTGCATGGCATGGCCTAAAGAATGAGGGCCAGTCCGTGCGAGGGCAGCCTGGCCTGCACGATAGGCGTCCCAGCCCACGCGCAAGCGGTCTGGCCCGGTGTCTGGTCGTGACCTGACCAGGTTGGTCGACCGAGGGGGGGGGGTGGGGGTTGCCCCCAGTCTTCATAATGGAGACACCAGGCCAGCACTGCCTGGAATACCGAGAACCTTCACGGCACACTAGGGCACCGCTGTCTCCAGGCGGCCGGCCGTTACCAGCCGCTGCCTCCCTTTCCAGCGTTGCCGCACCACCGCGGTCTTCTGCAGGCCACTAGAGTCATTTCATTAGTCCGTTTTACTCCCGTATTCACCTACGACATCCTTGGTTCCTGATCTTCCCAGTGACAGACTCAAATCAATGTTAACCTTGCATTCATCCATCTCCCAACTAAATGCGCAGCACGAACAAGTTGGCGGTGGGTCCAGACTTGTTCGTTAGCCCTAACCCACCGTGTTAGTTGTTCAAACAATTACCCAACAAATAAACAACCATGTTCATAGTTATAAATAACATATATAAACAAATAATATCCCCCTACCTTTAAATAAGGTTCACTGTAGTCAGGCATCACCGAAAATGGCGTCACGAGTAGACGGCGTCAACTCGTTGATGTCGGGGAAGAAGGAGCTGAGTATAGGGCGTCATCGGCATTCCTTGTGGGTGGATCTTTCTCCTTTAGATTGGTTGACTATCGATGGAGATGATTGTGGTTCTTCGTTGGTTCTTCATTTGAAGGATGGTGTTATATGTTGAAGAATGAAGCTCTTCTAATGCCTTAGAGGTTCCACCAACCAAAATATTTGCAATGAAAATTTTATAATAGACTTCTCCAACATTAAAGAAATGAAATGAAAATCAAAATGGCGATGTGCCAATTAATTAATAAGGATATTAATTATTTGTGTTGGAAAAATTAATAAGAGGGAGGTGGAGAGTTTAAAAAAATTTATAAGAGAGGAGTTATAAAACATAATAATAGGGGGGTGTTAGTGGGGTTATGCGGTGTTATGGGGGGATGAAAGGTTTAGGGAACGTCTGGGTCCCACCACACTACATCCTCCCATGGGAGGTTATGTGGGTGTGGTCCCTAGTTCTAACTCCCCTTG
Source organism: Viscum album (assembly GCA_963277665.1). Lineage (NCBI taxonomy): Eukaryota > Viridiplantae > Streptophyta > Magnoliopsida > Santalales > Viscaceae > Viscum > Viscum album. The sequence continues at coordinate 221,901,976 of OY728158.1, forward strand.
GGAGGAAATAACAACCATCCATAAATAAACTGCGATAAATGTCCCCTTAGGTGAATACCAGCGTTGCGAGTTCATCGGTGCAATCAGATTTCGATTCCATGAATTAGTTCAAAAGATAGAAAAACCCGCAAGTATGTTCACTGAACGTACCAGAGAAAAACATCAGAAATTGATTTCGGGCAGACCAGGCCTCATAATCAAGTGCCGTCAAAAACTGCAGACTCATAAAATTCCATAGTATTTAAGAAAAAAATTCCGTGAAAATTTCGTTTCATTAAAATTTATTCCGAGACATATATTAATATAACACAACATATTTACCTCAATAATGTATATTAATTACTATTTATATGGAAAATATTCATATGTATTAGTTATATGATTATGTATAAAATATGATGTTTTAACGCGAAGTAGAAATATTCATTGTATATAGTTTACTATGATAATATATTTCCTATCATGTTATATATATGGATTTAAATATTTCATAGAAGATTTTATCATAATTTATTGATGTTTCATATTCATTAGCTTTATATTTTAGAAAATAAAAATTATTCATTTAAATATTTATTAATATATTAAATTATATATAATTGATCAATTGAAATATGAATATATTTTATTGATATACTTAAATATACAAAAAAAATTATTTAGGTAAAAAAAATTATATTATATTCAATAGATTATAGAATGATCTCGTCTAGGTGAATTCTGAAAAATATTTTTCTGACAAAAAATACTTCGATTTTTTATAATTTATTATTTTTTCAAATGTTTTATTCCAATAACTCTAACCTGATTTTATATAGGTTATTTACATCAAAAAAAATTTTGTATATATTTAAATTAGTGTAATTTAAATTTATTTTTAATGGTAGATATATGAATATTGAAATGATAAAAATGTATTGGGACTTTTAGTAATTGATACATAAAACATTCCCCTGAATGTATTCATGAGATATACTATATTCTCATTGATTTATCGTGTATATTTCATTTCTATAGTTTCTAATTGAAAAATAATATTCTAAGGAACTAGTTGTTATACCAACAGGAATCATCGTAATTAGTAAAATGTTTTTTGATAACATCAAAACAATATCATTCTATCAAAAAAACATATTGGTGATTTTCTTTTGTTATATTTATATATATATTCTTCTTTTAGTTTTATTTCTCATCATTTGAAAATTATACCTTTGTTTGTACAACTAATTGGATATATCATAAAAAACATATTCATGTTTGATGATATATGTATTATATAGTAAAAATGTAGGGAATGATCAATTACAATAAATTTCTCCACTCTTCCCTAAAAAAAATATAAATATGTTTAATGGGTTATCCTATAAATAAATTTTTTTTTGATTGATCATGAGAAAAAACTACGTATAGTACAACTATAATATTATGGGGTTGATTTGAATATGTTCTCAATGAATACGTCTATAAGGATATCCATCCTATAAGGGGTCAGTGTGTAAAGAATTTATGATGAAATAGTAGGAACCAAGATATAATTAAATAATTGGTTTCATGTATTTATTTTATATAGATGGAGAACATAACACTTAGTACACATTACATATAATGTATGATTTTTTTATTTTAATTTCCAACCAATTAAATAATAATAATTTAATAAATTGATATATTTCTTGGAATATGGTTCACCCTTATTGTATTATAAATCTATTTATGTGTGACATTGTAACGACCAAATTTTGTTTTAATTAAAATTCCTCTTGATCTAATTAAATGTATTATTATATAAAATGGTTAAATAAATCTTATGCACATCCTTGGATTTATATATTTTTTATTTTAAAATACTATTATGAATTATTATCATTACTAATATAGTCTTTGAACAGTGATAAAATGATTAGTATCAATATTGGACATTAAAAAATCTGATTTACTCAGAAAAAGGAAGCAATGACCTCATATAGTATAATTTCTCAATACAAATCCCATTTTTCAGAGCTCAAAATGAAGGTAATGTCACCATACATAACTCTTGACCAAGCCCAAGCTAAGCTTCAAAATGATAAGCTTGAACGAAATCACCTTCAACAGATGTGGATGTTAATAGATATTACCACTCGAGTGATGATAACTGAGATGCCCCAAGAGTGATTCAAAATCACACACCAAACCCTTTTGACTTATGCAGATGTTATAATGTGTTATGTAACAATACCCTATCACTTTAATTATTTGAATTATTTTTTCTATAAGTAGTATTTATTAATAATATTATTGTTTCATTGAAAATGGTCTTTAAATAATAAATAGTATTTTTTTGTTAATATTTAAATTCAATTAAGAAATCGATTTTGATGAATTAATGGAATTTTTTATTTATTAATATATAAATAATATATTATTACTAACGTAATTTTTATTAAATATAAATGATCTTAAAATTTTTATGAATACAATTGAAACTTTTATGAATGATTGAATGTTGTTTTTATCAAAATCCATGAATTTTTAAAAAATGTGAATTATTATTTAACATGTAAAAATTCACATATATAGAAAATTATGTAGTTGAAATAAAATTTATTTTTTTAATCAGGATGTCAAAAATATCAAATGCTAAGTATTTCATAATTTTCTAGGACATACGATTTTTGGGTTATTAAATAAATAATTTTTTAATACATAATGTGTTTTATGACAAAATAATGATAAAATAGTGAAGTAATAAAATGATATAAAAGGTTTATTATTCCAATATATGTTTTACCTTTAAAAAATTTTAAATTTAGATTTTTTTGAACTTTTTACTATGCCTTAGTGAACCCACCTAGACTTATAAAACATTTTATGATTTAAAAATTATTTCCATGAGAGTGTAACAAGGATAAACATAATAATTCCTAATATTTAAATAAGTCCATCCATTGGCCTTATAAAATAATTATTTCCACTACACTTTGGTAGAAAAAATTGGAAAAACCAATGTATTATTTGTGGTTCTGATTAGTTTAATTTATAGTGTCCAAAACCTAAATAATAAAGAATTCCCCCTATTTTCCTATATAAATCCACCCATGATCTAACTTCTCATCACTCATAACCATTATAGAACTTATCAAATCTTCCCTACTCTCTCTAGAATACCACTTATGCTCCCCATTATCCAAATAATTATATTTCGAGCCCCTCCCTTTCCTTCTATATAACACATCCATGTCTTGGAGTTATTTCATTCTCATTTTCCCAGGAATCATTATATTGTAATACCGTTGTATTATAAATTACTAATGATGGGGTATGATTCTCCACATCACCCATTTATCAATACTTATATTCTTGTGATGAGAAACATCTTTCTCTCTGATTAATCCCTCCCATGTTCACCTATTACCATGCTGAAATTTTTGAAGAGTTATTACCTTTCTCCTCTTGTTCAAGTTTCCTTAGTAAGTTACGCCTTATATTTACAAATTATATTTTTGGGCCATGTATCAATATGACCAGCATAATGAAAATTTATTATACATGTGATGTGAAATATATCACTCTCTCATCAACCATTTTAATTAATGATTATGTCACGCTGTTATGATACCAAAATGGCACCATGTTTCTCCAATTCAAAATCATCCTGTAATGAATACCATTCCTATTTACCAATCAAGGGTATTAAATGTTATTAAAATTAAAATATTTATCATATAAATTAATATATGTATTCCACATTACATTATCATGGGATAAATGATGATGTTGAATGATTCTATGTTATTTGATCTACATTGCACAATAATGAATTAAATGAAATGTTTATAAGGGGAGTACCATGATAGCACTCCCATGAATTTGGTAAGGAATTGTATCATGATACACCATGTGTAAGGAGGGTTTACTAATGATATATAAATTGAAATTAGGGTTTAACCATGCTAATTCATGTGCAATGAGGGTTTACTCATGCTCCATGTTTAATGAGCCATGGATCATGCTAATATCAAGTTAAATGTAGTTGCACGTGTCCATGTTGTGATAAATATTCTATATCACACCTTTATTTTCATGTTTCTTTTAATTTCGTTTTATATTCTAATTTCCTAGCAAGTATTTTTTTTTTGTATTTTATGACAGGTATTCTCCCTTATTGTGATTTATAGCTCACCCTTTTCTTATGTATGTCATAAAGTTATCCCATTCAATGTTTTTTATGGAGGAATGTTGTGGTCATGTAAAATTGGTTTTCAATAAAAGTGTTGTATTTTATGTTCTATGATGTTATGGAATATTCTTAATTTCCCAATACACTACACCACTCAATACACATAGTTGTCTTAAGATAAATATAATGTAATAAAACAAGTTTATGTATGTAATAAAGAGCATGGTTTTTATAGTTTGTATAAAAGTATATGTTTAGTAATTTTTTGTAATAGGATTAGAAAACCCTAGTAAACGGCATAGGCATAATACTCAGTAAAATAAAAACAATATCAAATTTTGGTGAGTATATAGTACTGTGTTTTATTAAGATAATACCTCATTGTATGGATACAGAGAAGTATAGGGGGATCAAGAACAAATTTATCTAGTGGTAAATCCCAAAAAACACCACTCTGATCTATACTCGAATGGGAAATGGTGCACAACAACCTTCCTTGCTAAAATATTGGTTACGGCACTCGTTGTGGGTATGCTTTGTAAATTAATAATCTTAGTATGAACCATTATTAATGGAATAAAAATATACCCCCAATAATATACATTGGGATGTAGATCATGAATAACATAGATTAAAGGCAATAAATTCATTTGTTAAGGAAAAAATTGTAATTTATATGTTATTATTTTTTGTCTTTTCATTCACATTTATGTGTTTCCCCTACATCCTCTTTTATTCCAGCCAATGGCCGGTAATATGATGACACAGGCTGAAAATCGATGCGATTATCAATGTGATCATTATCCTATTGAGATTCCCACACTGATGAGATAATGAATTGAAAACATTATCATGATACTCACTCTGTTAACTCATGTTTTGAATAGAAAAATTATTTAAGTTACTCGCCTCCCCACCCCCACACCATAAGAGTGAACAAGTCGCAGTCCAGATATTCATGAAATAATGGCCTACTAATTTCAATGGATCATATGATCCTTCAATCATTGAATAATGTATCAACTCTATTGAAAATATCTTCATAGTCATTCAATGTTTTTAACTACAAATGGTTATTCTATTTTATTATCTTATGAAGGATGATGTTGATCCATGGTGTACATTGATAAAAAAATATGAATCTTGAGAAAGAGTTTGAGGTGATGGAATTAAAGAATATTACATTAGAAGTCAGAACTAGAAAATTCCCCTCTGTCCATGGTTTGAATCTATAGCCACAACCCCAAAAATGTGGCAATAGATATGGCCATAGCATGGGAAAACTATGGATGTTATCAACGTGGTAATAGGTCATAGCTACTGGAATGGATTTAGCTATGGATGTCGGGGCCCAGTGGAATAGTTTTAACCATTACAGTAGGGTCTATGTTCCATGGATAAACTGAGTCATTAGGGGGTCTCTAACCATTGTTTTAACCATGTCATTAGCCCCAATAATGCCACATTTCAACCGTGAAGGTATACCCTGACTACCACCATAAAAACTGTGGCACTAGGCCACTAATTCTACGGATAAAACCATGAATATATTATTAATATGGTATCAAAAATAAATTCAGTCCCTCAGGGACAGTCCCCTTGGACCCCCAACACCACCACGCCCCCTGGACAACCTTGTTCATCCCCCCCCAGGATTGCCCCCTGCAATCCCCTTGAACACCCCCGGGACACACATCCCCCCCATGGACAACCCCTTGATCCCCATGGAAAGCCCCCCTTGCACCCCCTTGACCCCTCTGGACATCCTCCTAGAACCCCTTAGATAGCCCCCATGCATCCCCATGGATAGCCCCCTTCCACCCCCTTGTCACCACCTTTCACCCTCTGCACCACCATGCCCCCCCCCACTGGACAAACCCCTTGCACCCTGTTGATTACCCCAACACCCCAATGCACCTGGATATCCCCCGTTCACTCCCACCACTTGGATAGCCACCTTGCACCCCTTGAAATCCTTATACAGCCCATGCCACCCCTAGACAGCCCTGTTGCACCCCCTTAAACAACCCCATGCACCACAAGCCCCCTGGACAGCCCCCTTGCACACCCTTTCACCCCATGGAAAACACCATTGCACCCCATTGAACACCTACATTCCCTTTGGACTTCCCCATTGCACCCGTGTAAATACCTAACATACAACCACAAGACCCCATGGATAGCCCCTTGCACACCATGGACAACCCCTTGCACCCCCAAGAACACCCCCTCCACATGCCTCCTCTGGACATCCCCTTGCACCCCCTGGGCATCCCTTAGAACCCCCTTGAATACCCTCTTCACCCATATCCCCCCTTGGAAAGCCCCCCTGGGACCGCCATGGATATCCACCTTTCAACCCCTTGAATTCTCCCAACACCCCAATTCCCATGACCCCCCCCCCTCTATGACACACCCCTCCCACATAGACCCCCCACCTGGACACCCCCTCTGACTTGAAAACCCCCTCCTAGACGCCACCCTTGAACCCATTCCCCCTTGCACCCCCTCTAGGACAACCCCAGGACTCCCCCCATGCCCATTAAACACCCCCTATCATCCCCAGATGTATCCCACCAAACCTAGACAATAGCCTTCAAACCCCCATAATATACCCCTTGCACCCCCTCCCTCATGGAAACCCCCCAGCACACCCATTCCCCCTTTCACACCTCTAAGACACCCCCTGCATGTCCCCCCCCCCCCGAGTGAGTTCCACATCCCACAGCTAGTCCTCCCCCCACTACCACTCCTCCCCCATCCAATTACCCCTCCCCCTACCTTTTAGTTACCCCTCCCACCCTCCTTCTATTTCCCCCTACATGTCCCCAATCCCACATTTTCCCCCACGTGTCAGTCTCCCACCTTCTCCCCCATCCACCCTACCTCGTACACCCCCCTTCCTTCCTCTCCCCTCCCACCCTAGGAGGTCCACTCCCCCTTTCAGTTCCCCTATCCCATGAATGTTCCCCCACTCCTCCTTCCACACATTCCCCCATCCCTGACCTGCCAATTCCCCCTACCCATTCCAGTCCCCCTCCACTTTCCAGCCCCCCCTCCCTTGCACCCACTTCCTGTACCCTCCCCCATTCAAGTGTCCCCCTTCCCCTGCCAGTTCCCCCCACCCCATGAAAGGCCCCCCACTATATAAGTTTCCCCTCTACCCATTCCACTGAAAGTCCCCCTCCACCCTGCTCCTACTAGTCGCCCTCCTATCTAACATGCCAACCCATTGACATGTATCAGGACAGAGGATCTACTTACCATTGGTCAAATTTCACAGACACTGAATATATTTCATCGGTTAAAAAACAATGTTACAAAATGAAAATTTGTTAATCTATAAATCACACAATATATCAACATAGTACTAACTGTCCAAATTAAATTATACACTAATGATACATAAATACTAGGAATTAAACAGTACCAAATATAATAAAACACATAACTTCAATTACATGAGTCTCCATATATTGAAAACTATCAAATACATCTTAAACCATCTCAGATGTACCTACAACAGAAGATGGAACATAGCAGTGCTCATCCACTAAAATTATATTAAAACAAAACATCATAGAATATTCACAAAGAAAATAATTCAATAAACCAGAATAATGTTGTCATTTTCACAAGTTTCATCCATTGATCATTTGATGGAGTTACAAAAATAAAAATTCAATGTGACATAATATTCACATTTACAAAAATCATGATTGGTTCATCAGGAAATAATTTCTTACCATAAAAAAGGAAACAACCCCTGCATCCATCCACTTTGATACTCCCCTACCCCCTCCAACAGCACGCCCCAACACACCCCCTACACCATTCCCCATACCCTTTCAAAAGAACCCATCCCATCTCTTCCCATGCACACCCCTTGGAACCCCCTCCAACCCTCCCCACATTCACACCTTCCCTCCCCGAACACACCCCCTACAACATACCCCTTCTCATTGAAATGAACATAGCACACCCCCTCCACTACACACCCCTTATACCCCCCACACCCCTCCCCCTTGCTACACCCCTCCCCCTCTCACCAAATTACAACGCCTGTAATCCTCCCCCAGAACAGCCACCCAAGAACACCCCAGGCCACACCCATGTACCCTACCGTAAAACTCACCCAACACAACCCCTATAGTCACCATGGACCCCCCCAACCATCCCCTTTCCCCCATCACACACCCTAATCACCCCATGTATACCTTGTCTTTTGATTCAAAACCCATCACCCCCATGATAGCCGGAGTTTTTTATCCTCGGTAAGGTTATTTTAAGTGAGGATTGATGATAGGACCTATTTGGATAAGTGTCTGAATAGTGGTGTATGGGAATTCATATAAACCATGTATGGGTAGCCAAAGGGTGGGGAGTGCACTATTGACATTCATTGGTTGGCATTGATTATACATGTTGATTTGGGGGTTGGTGGAAATGGATATTTTAAATTGGAATTTAGGGATAAGCTAGTCACCCACATGTAGTCATTGCATTTAGTGATTGATAGAATAGGGGCGATACAGACCAGGTGTTTGGTTTTGATGGTCAATGATAATGGTACTCTTATGGTGGGGAGAATCATATCAGTTAAGGGTGAGTGACCCTAATGTCATATGGGTAATTTTTATAGTTAGGCCGATCATTTAATGATTTAGGTGAAATTGTGATTCTAGTATGTATGAAGATCCCATCATTTATGTTTCCTTGTCATGAGTTAGTGGCTCAACATATGGTGCGAAGCGTGCCTTGATGCTTGGATTTTTGTAATAGAAACATGTTTAGAATTTAGATATTGAGAATAGTTAGTTCATAGGGAATTGAAAAGAGTATTAGTTGGGGAGACATGTTTTGACGAATAACGTGGCTTCCCGGGAATGAGTAGTGTTATGGTATCTAGATTGTAATACCCAACAGGTTTCTGATTCATTGTTTTTGGAGGAATTGTTTTTTAATATGAAGCACGTGTTGCATCCAAAATTGGAATTTGGATCATAAATATGAACATTGGATTTTCTTAAATACTATTTTTGGATTTTGTTTTTTTTCTTGCTGGAACCTCTGAAGATTGAGTAGAAGTTGGTGGAGGAATAGGGTGAAAAATATCTTAACATTAAGCTACCAGATCCTTTCATACAATGACCTATCGGGTTTATTCCATGAAAGGGGTTGATTGAGTGGTGAAGCCTCTATCATGAACATTTCTAGCAATGAACCACAATTCAATCCATGAAATTTTAGGGGTTGGGGCTCATGGTGTGAAACCCCTGGTCACACTATGGATCATGCTTAGGTTGATTTATTTTAATATGTAAAATTCAATCCTTTTCTGGGTCAAAGGTTTCTCGATGATGTTACTTAAGAAAATGTCATGTTTTGAAGAATGGTTGATTATATTCGACGAAATTAAAACAATGATATAAGTTTAAGTTATAGATTATTCTGAGTATTCTGCATTCATGTTTTATCAAAATGATGTCATTTTCATCTCTAAAGCGAACGAAATGCCATTTTATAATATTGGATTGGCTGAGACATTCTACTAGTCCTAGTTGATGGCTTATGTAAATCATGTAAAAGTGGTGAAAATGTCATTCCAAAGTGCACTCTGAATTTTCATAGCATATACACATTATATAATAATTGTTTTTTTTAAAATACTCCAGAAATTATTGAATTCAAATTAAGTGGTTAGGAAGAGGGATCATACCTATTCCCCAAGAAGTCCTATTTTTGAGGCCCAGAACATTAATATTTCATTTTTTCGGCTTTCACGCATATGGAACTTCACATATATATAAAGACACCTAGCCCCTATTTATATATTTTCACGGTAAAATATGCACAAGGGGATCCTTAGATATATGTTTATACTTGCATATAACCCTTTACAGATACACCTGTATGCAATTTGAATATCTATATATAAGCACACCTAGACCCAATATATATATATATATATGTATATATATATATTTATTCATACTGTCATGAGTGAATATAAATAAAGGGGGAACCTATATATGTATATTCCAACCTATGAATACACATTTAATCCATTTTCAATGGAAAATTGAATCCACATCAATGACATCCATAAAGCACTAAAAAAATATAATGAACCCAAAAATAAAAATAGCCCTAATTAATATTTGTTCAAAGAATAAAAAGGGAATAAATATTACCCAAATCTGATATTGAACTCATTGTCTTTGATGGTGGTCGTTAGAACCAATATCTTTATAAGAATATGCTAGTAAGGAAATAGTGAGAAAATAAATGAGATACAACAACTTCTTATATATATGTGATTAGTGGTGATAAATGATACACGAATCCATTACCTTTATATTTTCTATACTTCCATTAAATATTTACCACAATATCAGCATTTAGTCACTCCAATTGGACTATAAATATATGGAGGTCATTTCATCAGAAAACAACAACAAGTAGTCACATTTTTCATCATAATATGAATAATTATTGAATCAATACCTGCATAAAAAATAGAAATAACACCTCCATGAAGCATACCTAGTTATTCTATATTAACATTTCTATTCTATATTCTATTATTAGTATTTAATTCTAATATATATCTCAATTACCATATGAAATCATAAAAAAAATGTGCATTATCAATCTATAATCAACAAATAAAATATAAAAGAACCCTTATACATCTTCTTATTTTTATTTCCCTTCTTTTTTCCTATTCATTTCATTTCAAAAACATGTCTAAAATTATATTTATAGCCCCCCTACACCACTCCCCCTGCCATATCCCCTCACCCCATCCCATGTACCCAATTACCCCCATGCCCCCAGCACCATTCCCCCTCTAAAAAAGCCCCCCTGAACCACTCCCCACCCACCCTGCCCAACACTCATCCTACCCCTTCCCCCCTGCCCGCTTCCACACACCACCCCACTGCACCACTCCCCCATCCCACATCACTCCTTCCTACATCATCCCCCAGCACCCACTACATATCCCCCCTACCCCGGCCCTCAGCACCCCACCTGCAACTCCACATACTCCCATCACCCCACAACCACCCCCCACCCCATAGCACCAACCCCCCTTCACAACTTCTCCTCCAGCAGCCCACACCCCCACCTACACGCCCACAAGTCCCCCATACACCAGAACCCCCTTCAATCTTTATTGTGTAATTGTTCTGAAATTTTAATGTACTTTGTGATGGGTTTGTATTTTTCAAGAAGCATCTAAACTTTGATAAATTTTTTCATATTTAAAAAATATATTCAAAATATCAAAATTAGTTTCTTATAGATAGATTACACCAATTTTGTGAATTATTCATTTTTTTATATGTATTCTATCAAAATATGGTTTCCTCCCCTATAATATATAGTTTAAATATCCTTTATATATAGACATATTATGACAATATTCACTATACTTCTATCCAAATGTCTAGTATCACTATTACTATCATATAAATCAAATTATCTTTCTATTATATGTAGTATATCTTTTTTTATTCCCTTATAATTTTGAAAAACGACAATATGATCATGAAATATATTTAGAGATCCAAGTATTTTATTCCTGATCAAATCCAAATTAGATGATATGGACGGATTGAAATTATTTAATCACACCCATATTTGTACAAACTTTGTTTTGAAGCCCTTGGTATTAGATAAATTTTCATGAGTACAATGAGATTTATCAGGATAGTCTGTCACATTATTCCATGAGCTAATAGTGAAATTATTTTCGAATCAATTATTGTTATTTTAACACAATTATAAGTCTTTTTGTATGTAATATTATCATCATAATTTTTTGTGGTAGATATTATTATTTTCATAAAAACATGTAATGATTCCAAAGGGGAGAATTATTTAATTATCAATTTTCCCTCCTACACCAATGATTATAGATTTAGATAATGCATATCATATTCAACAGATTTTAACATTTCTTCACATCTATTTTGTATCTTCATATTAAAATATATAAAAACATTATTTTCCTTTATAATAGAACTATATAGTTCATTAATACTGTAATATTTTACGTCCATCTATAAATATTTGACATCTATAAAGATCAAATATAGTTTTCAATTGAAAATTTCACATCAGTAATAACAACCAAGAAAACTCTGTTTTTAATTTTTTTTGTTTATAATCAATTTTCCGTTGAAAAGTAATAGAAATGAATCCTTGTCTTAAATAAACAATATAATTGTCATTTATTTAATCACCTCTTTAGATACATTACATTTCATTGACATAGAATCTAAATATAACAATGAATTCTAATATTGTACAAAAAATATGTTTTCACATATATTTATAATAACAATAATTGGGTCCATTTTAATACAATCCATGATTTCATAATTGATATCTCTGAATGATTCAATATAAATAAATTAATCACAACATGAAATTAATTCATTACAAGAATCGTTCATAGGTAGATTTAAGAGAAGGAAAACAAATTTTATTACCTTCAAATATTGGTGTAATCACCTTCTCCTAAGAAATTAAGTTTTCTATATAAGGGAAATTAATAAAAAATCATTTTTTAGTTCATATATTTCAAAAAAAAAATCAGTAGGACATGAAAAAATATAATTACATCCAGATAAAATTTTTTATCATAACTATTATATATCCCACAAGATTAGTGCATACACATGGTTGGGGGTGGTGGTCCGTCAATTTTGGTTGAAAAAACAAGGATTCATGGTGTATTCAATATTCTCATGTGGATATGGAAAGAAATATCAACACAAATCACCATTTTAATAAATTTTACATTATATTTATCATCTAATACTCTTCTATTAGGTAAGTAAAATCTATCAATGATTAAGAGGATACTTAAAATAAGAAAAAATTTAAGATCAATCCATGATGAACCTATAGAGGAATATGATGTATTGAGGAAATCAACAATCTACTTTGACAACACATGTTTCTATGCTTATGGAGTTAAGAAAGTAAATACGAAAAAATAAAAATTATTTTAAATACATTGATAAATCAAGGTTCATGTAAACACATATCATAACCAATTATTAACCAATGTTGCTATTTATATATGAATTATTAGAGAGGTATAATGTGGTGTGGATTAACATCTAGAAGAAAAACCTATGACTTAAAACCCAATGGGAAATAAATAAGACACTCGGGTGAAACAATATCCTATGAATCTATAACATCATAGTTACAGAATATACAGGTTCTATGTGACAAATCATAATCATATTGTTTTTTATATATATGGAAAATTAATTTCTATAAAAAAATTTATAAGATAATATGAAATTTCATAAATCGTCAAATCATTATTTATAATCAACAACAATAACTATATCATGATTTTTCATATATTCATGAATACGTAACATATATTTTCAATAACTAATGTAATAGTAGTCAATGAATACAATATATTTATGAATGTTTTATAGAACACACTAAAAAAAATCATCCATCCAAAAATCATTTAAATTTAACTTTAGATTTATAGAATGTTTAGATTTAAACTCTATTATACAATCAAAACCAATGAATATCAGACAAAAAATCAATGAAATCATTCCTGATACAATATGTTAATGCAAATATACCATGTCAAAGGAAAAGGTGACATTTTAAATGGAAATAAAATGGATGAAATAAATGATACCCAATGAAAATAGAAGAGGGTGTGGATCTCAAGTTAAATAAAACCATCTGTGGAAGAAATCATAGGGAATGTAAGGAATTATAACCTTCCTAGTTATACGTAAGATTCTATGTATTGTTGAAAATCAGAGATAATTGAAACCCCAATCACATAAATAAAATATATAATTAATGATATAGAAAACAAACTCTTATGAAACCTACGGTAAGATACTCACTAGTTGTGAGTTATAGACCACCCATGGGTGTGTTTTGGTGGGGCACAAGGAATTTGTGGAGAATTAAAAAATAGGTGAGTCAAGGATGAGGGTGGCCTGATGGGTGATGAGAATGTGTAACTGAACTGAAAAAATAGGATCATTGGGTGGTTGGGTGGTCGCATAATCGAGGAGGATCAGGGTTGTGTGGTCACATTGTCAAAGAAGGATCGAGGAAGGGTGGTTACATCATCATTGTAGGATATCATAATTTATATTGATGCATCATGCGAGGAGGATCTCTTACTCGTGGAGAGGAGAAATCGTCATCGGGTGTGGAATCACGATGGATGGGGTCGTAGTGCCGCAGGTAGCTGAAGACCTATGGGGATATATTACGCTATAGCCACATCTTTTTAAATGTTTTGATATATTAGTGTTGAAATATCTTATAATTCTAGTAGTGTTTATTTCGATAAATATTTTCCTTTCACTCTCCATTATATGATTGAAGGAGAATTCATTACCCACAACCTAATACACTATGAATCCATAAGAGTGTACAAGGAAAACATCATGAAAACCTACACGATATGCCTCCATATTTTTTGATACCCTCGAATTCAAGTTTGACATCTTCTTTGGTGGGATAATTATAGCCTATGTAAATCCTTAGCAAACTGTGACATCAATAACTATGAGGAAATTTATCTATTTTTTATCATTGTCAAATTGGAAATCAGCGAATCTCAGGGGTATCATGGGGATAAAAGAGGATGGTGGACATTATTTTTGGGGGTCCCATGGACTAATCCAATGAGGTTAATAAATTCCAACATCCTAATAAACAATTTTGAGGAATAAAAATGCTCGAATATTTTTTTGAGGGGGCGATGCAATGCATTAGGTGTGGAATAGATAGAAACCAGACAATTAATTGCAGTAGGGAAATCCCAATGTTTCGATAGAAGAGAGGAATGATCTATTTGACCCTCAACGCATTGTTCATTGCATCAACTGCAAAAAACTAGGGTACAATGAAAATGAGGCCATATTCCAATGTAAATTAGAGGTAACCAAAACCCTTCAAGTCAGAAATGGAGTTATTCTTCCATTACTACAATAGAAGAGAACACTATTAATGATGTAGTGAAAGGTATGCAAGATATTAATCCATGAATATATATATCACTATTAATATGGTAGAATTTGATGCAATTAAATTCATGAATTTACATTCCTTATATATAGACAACATAAATTTATTTGAGAGGGAAATCACTCTCCATGTTGAGAATCGACCCCTGATTCTGTAAATGTGCAAGGAGGAGGAAGAATCTTATTTATGACATAATATTAGGTGTGGACATTACTGCCTTTTAAGAAGGATTATCTAGCTTATATGATTGAGTCCATGGATGTTACCATCCTTGAAGACATTCAAATTGTGATGGAATTCGATGATGTGTTTCCTAATGAATTACTTGGTCATCCCCATATATGAGATGGTGAATTCTCGATTGATCTAATACCTAGGGCATTGGAAATATCCAGGGCACCATACTAAATGGTTTTTTAATGCATTAGAAGCTAAAGAAAAAACTATAAGAGAATATAGAGTAAGTGTTTGTATATCCATGTTCTTTACTAGGTGGTGCCCTAGTCCACTTTTTCAAGAACAAGGATGGGTAAATGTTCCTTTTCATTGATTATCGTATGCTCAACAAAATCGTGATAATGAAAAAGTATCTTCTACCAAAAATTGACGAATTGTTCTATCATCTATATGAAGCACAATACATTTACATGGTGGATCTACGGTCGTGATATTACCATTTAATGGTGATTAAGGGGAATATCCTCATTATTTATTTTCATTCTAGGTAAGAGTATTATGAATTCATATTAATAACAATAAAACTGATAAATTCTATTATAATCATCATGGAAATGATCAATAGAATATTTATATATTACCTTTACAAATTCATGGTATTATTTATTTAATATATTCTAATATACTCCAAAACTAAATAGGGGGATCAAGATCATCTAATCATTGTACTAGAGAACATGTTAATGGAGAAGATCTATGATAAACACAACAAGAGTGATTTCTAGTTGACGGAAGACACAATATTGAGTCATATTATAATAAGAAATGGGATATAAATTGATACCTTGAAGACAAAAGTAGTTTAACGTTGTCCAAGGCCAATACCTGTGATGGATATATGTAGCATCCATCGATTATATGGATATTGTCACTGATTTGTGAGAAACTACTCACGATTGTCAAACCCTCTTACCAAGATAACATGGAAGGGAGTAATGTTTTTATGTAGTGTATAATTCTAGGAGAGATACATGGAGTTTAAAAGGAGGATTATAACCACACCCATGTTCACACTACCTATAAGTAGAGAACATCTTTGTGGTATTAAATGATTCTTTAATGAAACTATTGTGTTTTGTGTTGACGCCTAATGAATTTTTTTTCCAATGATTCATTAAAATTGAATATTCATGGGAAAGAAAATCCAACACAAGATTTGGATTTGGATACAGAATTATTTGCTTAAAAAATTTGGAGTCATTACATTTTTAATAGATATGTCTGAAATATACACTGATCACAATAGGATCATATATATATTCAAATAGTATTATATGAACATAAACCAATAATGATGGTTAGAGCTGATCAATGTCTATGACTTCTCAATCCATTACCACCCTGAGAAAGAGATAAGGGTTTTGGATTCTTTATGAAGAAATACCAAACAATTCCATCATTGATAAAAAATTAAAAGGTTCCAATATTCATATGTTTAATGATTATAGAAATTAGAATCATGAAAAATGAAACATCATCAATCCTTTCATGGATGATTTCAAACCCATCTCTTTTTGAAAGGTTAATGGATGTTCAAAATTATGTAGTTAGAATTCTAAATAATGTGATAACTATATGAAATGGGATATCATTGCATTTAAATGTCAATGATGAAGGAATTGTGATATTTGGGTCAAGAATATGTTTTCCATCAAATTGAAATTTAAAAAATGATCATTGGATGAGGCATATAGTTTTAATTTAACAATTCAAATAGAAAAACAATAAGTATGGAGACCTAAAATTGAATTATTTGTGGGTAACATGATGAGGGAGATCAATGAGTAAACATCAATATTCCTTTTATTTAGGAAAGTGAATCTTGAGAGGAAGAAGTCTAAGGGGATGTTGGAACCATTTCCCATACAAACCTGAAAATTGGAGAACATCACCATGGACTTTGTCACTAGAATTATGATGGAATCCAAAGTTAACAATGATATCTATGTTTATGTGGATCAACATTCAATAACTGCACACTTCATTTCAATTTGATAGGATTTCTCAATAGATCAACTGGAACATATAAAAACATAGAAGTGTTAAGGCTGCAAGGGGTACCAGAATCTAATATATTCAATCAACATCCAATATTATCCTCCATGTTATGGAAGAGTCTCAAAAATTATGTAATTACTAATATAAACATCAATATATCTTATCATCCTCAAAATTACGTCCAATCTGGGTAGACTATCCAAACACTTTTGGAAATGTTGTGAGTTTTCTGAATAGAATAATAATTGGTATGGTATCAACATATTCATTTCATTGTGTTCTATGAAAATAATAGTTTGCAATCAATCATCTTAATGGTTACTTATGATGTTATTTATGGGATGATATGTAGAACATCGACATGTTGGGATGATTTTGGAGAAAAAATACTAGGTCTATAATGATGCGATGAAATGGTCGAGAAGGTTAAGACCATCCAACATCACATTAAAGCTTCTCTGAGTGGACAATAGTGTGATACTGATAATTTTCTATGTGACATAGATTTTGATGTTGTAGAAATGTAATTCCTCCAAATATTATTGTAAAAATGATTATTGAGATTTGGGAAAAGGGAATGCTTGGTCCATTATACATTTTCCCTTTTGAGTCCTAGATCTCATTGGAGGAGTGGCATATCGACTAGTACTCCCACTAAACCGATATCAAGTACATGATGCATTACATTTATCAGTCATGATGAATTAAATAACTAATCCATTATATGTACTCAATCTAGAGGTGGTACTATTGATGAATGACCACTCCAATGAAATTAAATCGGTGATCATATGATATCATACAGAAAATGTTATAAGAAATAAGACAATGCATATATATAAGTTGTTGTTATAATGACCCGACATTTTTACATACATAATATTGATTTTGGTATAAAAACATCCTTTAAATTGAGGATATTTTCGAAATTAGAGCTTTAGACAATTGAGACATAACACATTCATCACAATACACATTATTACAGAGTGGATACAATCAAAACAGTCTCCAGTTTTTTCAAAATATGAAAAATTAAAACATAAAACATTAATCTTTGACAATTCTTCACCATTTAACATGGATTAATTATTTTTTTTTCACATTCATTAAACAGTTAAAATCATTTAAGAACATGGTATGAGAAAAAAACTCAGTAACAGATATAAAAAAGGGTAAGATCATATTAGTCATATGAAATCATTTTCAAAAGACATACTTATAACCAATATATATATATATAAATACATTTTGATACTTGAGATTTCCAAAATTCATATGAAAATAAGTATAACCATAAATTTATCATAATGATTTACTTAAAAAATCTTTTAATACTCTCAGCTACCTTATAATTCATAACCATTAAGGATACCTTACAATTTGTGTATCCATCGTAGGTACACTAGGAGTAACCATACGGATGACCTCCATAATACACATAAACAATGCATTAGAGGGATATATAGGTCCCATACATTATCATAAAACATTCCCAAGAATAAAAACATAACCATACAATATGAATAACAGCATAAAGACATTACATTTCAATTTTGTAAAACAGAATTTAAAAAGATGATTGTAAAAGAAAGAACCATTATAAATATCATAAAATTGAATAGAGACATAATAGAGTAAAATAAGTATGTATATATTCTATGTATACACATAATAAAGAATAATATAAAAATAACCCATCACACAAACAATTTAAAAGGCACATAAATAATGATTTAGATGGTTAACCCAAAGAACAAAAATCGGTATAAGAATTCCCTTAACTCAGGTTTTTCTTACTTCCAACTAGTTTAAACATCATCTATAAGAGTTAAAAACGTGTTATTAATATTATACAGAAACATGTTCATGTTTATAACATCTTATATGATCATTTAATAACTTCATTTCACCCATTAATTGTTAGTGTTTTGTTCCTTGCATTTTTTTGGGTGAGTTCGTTAAATGATTTTCATGATTGGTTCATGATAGATGTTCATGTCGATTAGAAAGGAAACTAAATAATTATAATGGAAATTTATTTAAATATTTCCATTTCCATAATTTATACGTCTTAAAAATATTATTTTCTTTATGAGGATGATTCATATGTTAAAATATTATTTATTATCGTTAAGATCATTTTGGTGGTTCTTTATTAATTACAACCTCATTTTGTCTTAGAAATTAAAACCACGAGTAAACAAAGAATTACATATCCCTGGATGGTAAATAATAAATATATTATAACTTAATTAAACCATAAATTTTCATTCACAACCAGACTTGAAAAAGATCATGAAATTTGAAATCCCATCATCCATGATGTTAATAATTCGATACATCATGGCCAATGTTTTTATTCATCAAATAAGTGAGTGAGGAAAAAAATAATGACGATGAACATTCTATGAACATCAGAAAATAAAAAATATACATGATTTATGTATATTTCATGCCTCTTGCATAAGAAGAGATGATTAAATAATGATAATGGAACTCAAAAATAATATAATAAGTGAGAAATTATTTACATAAATTCGGCATCCCAATTACTATGAAACATGTTTCTAGAAAAAATTAAAAAGATAGGGGAAATGGTCACCCATCCATAAATGAATCATAATATAGATTAGAGCATAAATATGAAGTAAATATGAACATGTAATGGATAATTTGTATGTTATACCACATAAACGAGAACATGAATGGAAAAAGTAAGAAATTGAGAATTTTCTATCCTAGTAGAGTTACAAGAAGAACATGAATTTTGGGACCTTAAGGGATTGAGGAAAAATTTGGAGGAATAATAAGAACATATGGATTCGTTATAATCATTATGGATGAATTGGGAATTTTTTTAATGAAGGAATGGGTTGGTATTTAGAAAAAAAGTTAGGGAATATTCTAATAATTTATAAGGAACACCTCATGAGTGGTAGTTGCAAAACCATGGGCTTACCCATTGCTTTTCCCATTGTATAAGCCACATTATTCAAATAAAATCTTATTTTACTATATACTTGTTTTCAAGATTTGTGTCATCATTATTTCATCATTAATGAATTCATTAACACACCGATAACAAAAAAATGTATTTTTTACTATTCACCAAAAAAATAATTGTTTCCTAACAATCACCAAATTTCTCCATAACCATTTACTGACATTTAGAATTCATAAATGATTTCCATTTTTTGATGATATGTGTTTAAATATTTTTAATATAATTTTTTAAAAAAATTCATTACTAATTCAAAAAATTATTATTTAAATACTATAACTGCTTTGATATCACATTGAAAAATTAATCAAGACATCATTATCATAAGAAATTTTGAAAATAAAATAATAATAATATATTTTATCATTCATTATGGTCATATTACTATCCATATTAATATTCATAAGGGTATGGTACAATTCACAAAAAAAAACAAGACTGTTTTAATAGACTCTAAATAACATACTGAACACAATTGTTGATGACAATTTCTTGAGATTTAAAACATAGTAGTGGAAAAATTAGGTTTAAATTCTTGTTATATAAATATATAATTTTACACAATTTCCTTTCATTTATATTTTTTTAGACAACACATTGGGTTTTACATTATCCCCACCTTCTGGAAATTGCATCCTCACAATTTTATTTAATTATTTATCAACTAAAGGTTCTTTTCCCCCATAGAATTTTCAGACTCCCATGTTTCTTATTCAATAATGTGGTTTCTCCAAAAAACCTTCCTCTGGTGGATTACCTTATTTTTCAATACATGTTACCTTCAATCAAGAATCTGATGTTATTTCTCTTTATAAGAGAGGTTATCTTCTAGCTGAACTGCATCTGGGCTCAAGACATGTGATGAATCTGGCACATAAAATCCTAACATAGAAACATAGAAAACATTGTGTACCTGAGAAAAACATGGTGGAAATTCTACATGGTATTCAAATGTTCCTACTTTCACCAATATTTAGAAATGACTAATGAAATGTGGACTTATCTTCCCTTTCATACCGAAACACAACACACTTTTCCAAGGAGAGATTTTAAGGAAACCATTGTCACCTTCACAAAAAGAGAATTATTTCCTTCTATTATCTGTATTAATTTTCTATCTACTCTCTGTTGTACTCTTATTCTTATGGATAATCCTCACTTTCTAAGCCATATCTTCTACAAATTATGGATCTCATCCACATTCATTCACTAACTACATCCCAAAATTCTTGAGTATGACACTTCTTCCAGTACAATGCCTCAAAATGTTCCATCGAAATACTATAATGAAATCAATTATTATAAGAAAACAAAAATAAAGGAGTATATTGATCCCAACATCCGTGTAGTCCATTGAAAAAGCTCATAGCATATCCTCCAAATATTGAATCATAAGTTCTGAATCCCTATCTGATTGTGGATAAAAATCTATACCCTAATTTAACTCTATTCCCAATGACTTTTATTGCCCCTTCAAAGATTTATAAGTGAACCTGGGATCATGGTCAGATACAATGGAAAGTGGAACTCTATGTAACCTAAAAATCACTTTTGAGGTACAATCGAGATAGCTGGTTAAAAGTAATTATATCTAGAATAGAAATAAAATGCGAAGATTTTCTCAATTATTAAACAATAACTCAAATAGCATTGTTACCACAGGAATTCTATGGTAGTCCCACCACAATGTCCACAGATACATTCTCCCATTTCCACTCTGGCACTGTTAAAGGATGAATCATCCCCTTCAGTTACTACCACTCTTCATTATCCTGTTGACATGTCAAAAATTTCCTTTTAAAATCAAAAATATCACTTTTCATTCCATCCCACCAATAATACTCTCGAAGGTCTTTGTACATCATATTACTACCAGGATGAAAAACATGGATATCTATGATCTTCACACAATAATTCATTCTTCAATAGGGAATCACAAGGCACACATAAAATTTTACTAAATATCAAACCAAAATATTTTTCATGATTAAATTATGGAAACATACCCAGTTTAAAAAATTCTATCTTTTTCTATAGATTATGGTCATTTTCCTATGAATTCTTAGTTCTGTCTGACAAGGAATCCTACATTGAAAACTGAAACAAAAAAGAGGTATTTTTTGCACCAACAACTTCTAATCGAAAATTCATTAAATCATTTATCAAGGTATCGTGTTCCAAATTTATCATAGTTAATTTTTAATGATTTATTCGACATAAGTAATCATACATGTTGTTTTGTTTTCCATGATGGTAAATGATTGTATAGTTAAATCCTTTATCGTCTCTACCAATCATCTCTACCTCATGATTAATTTCTTATGAATGAATATATACATCAGAGTTTTATGGACTGTATATATTTTATATTTGGCTCTTTAAAAATGATGACACCAAATTTTCAATGCAAAAACCCCTATCTTTCAATTCCAAATCACGTGTGGGATAATTTATCTCATGAAAATTATGTTATCTCAAAGAATATGCAATTACCTGATCATTCTGCATCAAAACACGACCATGTACCTTCAAATAATCTTCACTGTAGATGAAAAACGCCCCATTCATAGAAGGTAAGACCAAAAAATGAGCATTTTCATGTGATGTTACAACTTCAAGAAGTGGATAATGGATAGTTAGCATATGATTTGTCTAACCATTTGACTAACACATGCGTTTTCTGGCAATGAGATCCTAGAATTTTGATCTCCCTCGTTTTTAACCATTAATGGATACTTTTACCTCATATATGGTCCTAACACATGATTTTTCATTCCTATGGATAAAGGAAGGTTATCCCATTGACATGGAAAAATTTTAAGGCCTTACTAACATCATTATTCGAGATTAAAATCCTGAAATGAAGGAATTATCTTCTTCCAGTAAGTGGATATCATTAATGATGCTTCACCAATTCATTGTACTATCATTTCATGATATTTTCATTGAATATATCGTTTGTTTTGTTGAATCTAAACCAATGTGGTGAGATCATGATACATTAATTTGGATCTAGATCAATATTTTTTAGATATTGATTTCTATAATCTTATGTCTAGTTTAGTGTTATAGATCAGGAACTCATATAAACATCGTAGTGTTGCTTGAAATTAAGGGAGTTTTATTGGGAAGACACCCGTCAATGAGTTGAGGGGGTCATCTAAGTCTAATTCTCATACTCATGTATTATGAATATATAGTAAACAAATGTGGAATTTCTAGCATCATTTAGCAATGAGTTTTCTTGAATTGGGATAAATATTTTTACAAATTTATATGTTGATGTTTTGATGAAATAGAGAACAAATCCTGATACTTAGTGGTTTATATATTAGATAATTAATTCATTGAAATTTATTATGACAACTAGGTTTTTTAATCAATATATTAATCAGAGGTATAATTTTGAGATATTTAAATGGCAGTGGGGAGATAAGTAATTTTTGATTAATTTTCAACCTTTGATAATATGATCTAGATAATGAATTGAAGGATTAATTATGGGAACATTATATTAGAATTAGATTATTAATTTTGCGTAATTAATTAAGGAATACAAATTTTTATATTGATTAATTAATTGATGAATTAATTTATGGGTTGAATCACTTAGTCATTTATTGAGTTAACTAATGGAGAGAATGTGTTTAGAAAATTCATAAACTAATAATTGGACAGGGGTGGGTAATTATTTGGTAAATTAATAATGTGATAAATAATCAGAACACGGTCATTCAAAACTAAGATGTACAAAATGTAACATGGTCACCATACTAGTGAGTAATGAGAATGTGAATATCATCATTCTAAATTGTAATATTTACATGGTATCATGGTAAATAGAATTATGTGTAAAGGGAATGAAAATATGGTCATTATATATTTGGGTAATCAAGGTAACATGGTCATCTTATTTATTTTTGTGATATTGGTAGCTTGGGAAATGAGTCTTATAAATGTGTAATTTACGAATGTAAATATTGGAATGTCAATTTATTGCCTCACATGAGTATATTCAAACTCTAAAATGAGTTGATTCAGATATTAAAATATGTTTGCTCCTTAAATACATCTAGATTTATCTATAAATAGTTATTAAGATATGGTATTACCTAACCTATAATTGTTGCTTTGGTATGAAATGAAGATATAATTGAGGGAAGAGTATCCATGGGAACCCTATAGTTAATGTAGTTTGATATGAATAATTGAAAATCTGATAGACTTTATATTATTAATTTTTGCTAATTTTTTATAATATTTCATTAACAATAATTTGACTTGTTTTGTTTTGGAAACCATTTGTGGTGGCCTACTGAGTTTTTCTCACACCCTATTTGGGTTTACTGATCGATACACTAATAGATTTTATTGTGACATAAATGGATATTGGAAAAGGCCTTGTGGTAGGTGGTTGATTAAGGATGGATCTTAGATGAAGGAACGATACATAGTTCATAACATGTTTGGGGAGTTGTAGTGTCTTTATATTATGTTCCTTTATATACCCATGTCACCTATATCAGCATAACATGTTTTCCCATTCTGTTGAGTATTGTATTTTTATTTGGTTATCTTCTGACATTAGTATGGTTATTAATATATATGATTTCCCTATTTTAATTTAATTTATCTAGAATCATACTCTGATAACTAATGTACCATAAATGACATACCAGACCCTCACAACTAGTCAGTAGCCTCAAAATAATAGTGAGGTGGGCTTGTGGTCATGTTATCGAATGTCGTGGGGAACTGATGTGTTGAACCTGAGATGAGATGATAAAATGTGTTATCAAAGGTCATGTTTTTTATCTTCTAAAATTTTTATTACAATTTTTGGAATGGTTTAACTGATACTAGGAAGAGTCATGGTTTTGATAATGATTTCGTGTATGGTAGTTTCCAACCCAAGAACGTTGTGGAAATGCATGTACATATGGTAGGATTGTGGTTATTTGTTTTTTAATTTATGGTGGAATATTATTTAACCTTGGTTGTTTTACTTGTGGTGTGAAGTGGTCATTTTTTTAGAAATTTTCATATTGATTCATGGAAAGGAAAGGCAATCCAATTTATTTTACATGCATCATTCTAGGAAATCAGTGTTATTGTTACACACATGATTTTGGGCATACACATGTAATTGAGTAATGAAATGTTGTTGAATATGAACTATTTTTCAGGTTGTGATATTCACTAAATAATTTGAATCAAAGGTGAATTGAGAAGGGCATTAAAATGACACAAAATGAGAATAATGGGGTTTCACATTGAGAAAATGGATTATGATTCTGTGTTTACCCTTGTTAACAAAAAACTAGGAGAATGATATTTAAAGGTAGTGATAGAAACTTGGTAATAACCCTGAGGTGAGGGGGGGAAATACCATTGTGATTATTTCTATATATGCAATTGTTATATTCTTGTTTCATAAGATCAGATAACTTTATTTATATTTGTAGATAGTATGACTCCACAATCCATATTGTGGGGATGACAAAAGCGTGTCTATAAGAATGACTTTCTAGTTAGGGAACATGAGGTACCAATCATTCCAGCTAAATATGAAGAGGATATGATTCATGAAAACATTCCTTACATCATGCCATTTATGTATAGACAAAATTGGTGGGTTGAAAATTGTATGTCTGTGTTAACTAGGATGCTTCAGTTACAACATTGTCCAACTATAACTAGAGAGGGTGTGTCGGAGGGAGATAAATTTTGGGTTGAGTATATATTGACAATTCATTTCAATTTGGAAACACTATATGATATGAGGGTCAAGGTGGGCGCTTATATGTAAGGGGGGTCAATGAAGCACTAGTGGGATATACATGCATGAACAAGATAGACTGATGGTATGTTATGGATGGACTTCTTTGATAAGTTCATTGGACACTTTTATGGTGAGAAGGTTAGAAAAGGGAATGTTGTTGTGTTCATGCATCTAAACCAGGGGATCATGTTGGTTATATATTATGCTATATGCTACAATAACAATTAACTCATTTATCCTCCATTAGTAAGGGATGAGACAAATTTCGTGAAATGCGTTTTGGATGTGCTTAAGTGTGAGATTAAGTCCAATGAGAATTTCATTAGGATGAAGAATGTTAAAACATTTGTTGATCGAAATCTTATATTTTAAGGGAACTAGACTGAGGAATATGGTGCTAGATATGTAGATTTTACTAGATGATCAGGATGTCAATAATCTAATATAAATAAGTGACATAATGAATAAAATAGTCTAGGAAGTCGGGATAAGTGTTCATAGATTGGAGGGTCGGTTTGAAATGACTTTATTGGGGTCATTTTTCATCATTGTGGTAGATTGAGAAACATTCCACGACACATTTTATGACCATCAATAGGGTAAAAATATTTCGGAATGAAGGTACATCTACAGATGATTGGCATGTCATAGTGACAAACTAGTACTGATGAAGATGATTTCTAGAGTGAATGTTTTCTAAGGGTATCTTCTTTACAATACTCTGATAGCAGTTGGAGTTGTACCTGTCGATGTGGTTCAGGAAGTGGATGTAATGCTTCATGGAAGGAGTGACTGCATTAGTACATTGGTTCTACTTAGGGGAGTCTGATAGCATCTCAAAGAATAGGCGAAGCAAATTTACATGCATTACAACCTAAACATGGGAATAGAATGGTTGTACCATTGATAATGAGTTATAATATTCCTCTAGATTCTACTTTATCTAATGCATTTTTTGATACTAATTCCTTACATTTGTTTACATCTATAAAAATTATTAATTATTCGAGCATAGCAGTTGTGTTTATAGGTATGTTTTGGATGATAGATACACCATTGGGAGTATTTTTTAGAGATATTTTACTTCTAAAGATATGTTCACTGTATATTGGGGAATATCATTTCATATGGGATATTTATATTCTTGATTTGATGGGATTAGACCAAAATATTGGAATGGAATGGCTAGTCGCATATCGGGCCAACATAAATTATTATAGTCGGGGAGTGACCATTGTTTGTCTTATTGGTGACATGCATATTCATCATAGAGAGCATGATATCAAAGAAGGCTAATGGTGGGACAATTAATCTATAACTAAGAGAGCTCATTTCCCATGTTGATGGTCTTTTGTAAGATGATTGGGGATTTAATAAAGATGTACTTCAACAAAAATAAATATTTTTTAGGATTTAGGTGCTAATGTATACTCTTGGATACCATCAAAAAGAGATTTTTTATTAAGTATTGAGATTTTGTAGGTGGTCGAGATATAATATATACCAACACATAGAATGAAACTGACTGAGCTTCAATATCATAAAAATCAATTTGAGGAACAAAATGATAATGGATTTATCCGTCCAAGTATATATTATAGGATATCAACTATTTTTTAGTAAATGAAGGTTCATTGTCATTTAGTTTTATGAGTCTATTATCAAATGTTGATCAAAATTATTTGGAATAAAAAATATCATATTCTATGTATCGATGATCTGTTAGATAAATTGAAGGCATGTTTTGGATTCATGTTAATTTATTTGAGATTTGGGTGTCTTAAAAAATGATTAAGGACATCTAATATAATATAAAATGATTTAAAAATTATATATTGCAATTATGAATTTATCATAATGTTTTTGGGGATGAAAAATGCACCGGAAGTGTTTCTGAATTTGATAAACAAGTTTATTCATCTGTATCTAGATCATATTTTTGTGGTGTTTTTTGAAGACATCGTGTTGTAATCCAGAACTTATGACGATCAGTCCCATCATCATGACATCAACACTAGTAAATAGGGAGAACATCACTTATACACCTAGATATATATATATATATATATATATATTGTACATATTTGGTAAACTAATTGGGGAACATCTTCTCAGAGGAAGGTGTGTTGGTAGACCTAAAGAAGGTTTATCTAGTTGTCTCATGGAAGGATCCCAATAATGTTTCTTGATATCTGATGTTTTTTGGGATTAGGTTGATATTATATAAGATTAATCCATGACTTTTCCCATATTTTAGCACTGCATTCATGCTTGACCAACATTGGAGAACAATTTGTATAGTCAGAGGCTTATGAGGGAGATTTTCCAGAGTAAAATAAGTGTTTTACAATTCAACCAATTTTGATCCTACCTAAGTCATTTGAGGATTATACACTTTATTTTTATGGTTCTATTATTTAACATGGAGCTATGGTAATGTTGGTAGATCTAGTTATTGTGTATTGGTCAATAAATTTGAGGCCTCATGAACAAAATTACCCAACACATGTCCTCGAGTTGGAAGAAATAGTTTACGTTCTTATGTGATGGATGCAATATCTATTTGTAGAAATGTTTAAAATTTATACAAATCACAATAACTTGATATATATATTTTAATATAAATATATGAATCATAAACATTGTAGATGGGAAGTGCATATGCAATCCACTGATATTGATGTAGCATATCTTCTCCTAAAGGGAAATACAGTGGTTGATTCCTTGAGTAGGAAAAATCAAAATTAGATGGTATAGGATTTGAGTATAGAGTAGAGGATGATGACCTTTCTGGATGAAATGCATGTGGTGGTTCATGAGACTCAAGAGAAGATTCATTTAATTTTAAATTCAGTGGAATCAATGATTTTGAGACCAATCTGGGATAAATAATATGAAGATCCATAGTGCATAGACTTGAGTGAAATCTTTGATGGTGGGGAAATCATTAAAGAGGTTGATGGATGGGAATGATATCATTGATCTAATGAATCAGGTTTTTAAAACTACAATCATTATACAGCAAATCATTTAGAAATTTCATGCATCAAAAAGGGTCAATCATCCTGGTGTAACAAAAATGTACCATGACCTATGATGATTGTTTTGGATGTCAAGCATAAAAAAGAATATAACAATTTTTGTAAGGAGATGTTTCACATGTCAGTAGGCGAATGCGGCACATCAATAATCTAGTGGTTTCTAATAACCATTGCCAATTCAAGAATGGAAGAGTTATGATGTGAAAATGGATTTTGTGGTGGGTCATATGAAGAAAATTAAGAAGAATTATCCTATTTGGTTCATTATGGATCAACTGGAAATGTTTGGTAATTTCTTGCTTATAAGGGAAACCATTACAATAGAGTTGTTGGAAAAATAATACATTATGACGATAGTCTATCTATATTGAGTGCCACAAACTACAGTTTTCTATCTTGATCCATTATTTACAATACAATTCAAAAAGGGATTGTAAAAAGAAAATGACATACATTTATTATTATATAGGGCTTTCCATGAATAGAAAAATGGACTGTAAGAATGTACGATACATGTTCATTAGGATATGAAACATGCATCTGTACATGAAATTGTTGGATCCTAGGAATATAATATTTTTTTAATTGTATTTTCCTATAAAAATATTTTGTTATAAACTATATTGATTGAACCATATGAGGATCTTTATTATTGGATATGTATATTAATTCTATACATGGTGGATGCTGGTGATTCAGTGTTTTTTCGATTGAGTCTCATGTAAGAATCATCAAAGCAGATACAATTTATTATAAAACATATTGCTACGATTCAAAGTAGGAAAAATCCTTATGAAAAAAATATAGAAAAAACATAGATATTAAAGAGGGTGATCGTATATTCCATTGGGTGTCTCCTAGGTTGGGTCACCATAGGATACAACGGTAGTGAATGTTGGTAGCCATGATTAACATAACTTTGGAGATAGTGGTTGGAATTGGGCTAGTGGAATTCCAATAAACTATTCCATAGAGATTTAATAATGTTCATGAAGATTTCCATAAATCACAATAGCCAAGGTATAAACATAAACCATATCATGTGACCAATGATGATGAGGTTGACCATAAGATAGATTCATCTATTGTGGAGAATCTAATATGTGTGTTGGATTGTAGTGAATAACTATTGTAGGGAATGATCATGATGATAGTTCATGTGTTATGGAATACTGTACTTGTGCAAGAGGAAACAAGGTGAATGGAGTAATATATAAGGGATCAATGGATTGATCATTTTAACTTGTAATATTATAAATTCTTGGAGGTAGAGCTCAAGGAAGTGATATTGTAAGGTGGCATGTTTGTATGATCTAAACTCTTTCTAGAGTTATCTTAGGAATTATTTCAAGTACATTTTGTTATTACATAATAACAATAAATTGGTGTTATGTCTTGGGTTGAGTTTTGGTGAAGTAAAAGGTAATTTTCGATCAAAATACATATGAAATATTGTTATACTTTTTGAACAATTTGTTCGACTACCTAGCCGAAAATGTGCGATCATAGGTCATTGAGTTTGTAGATTTGGCATGGTAAATGCATGGTTTGAGAGAAAATGTGAGGAATCCATGAAATCTTCCCCTTGTATTAGTGTATTCTGCATGGTTAGAAAATGGTCTATCTAACTATTCAAGTAAAACATTTTTTAGATGACAATAAGATCCTTAAATTTTTTATCTCACTCGTTTTCAACCATTAATGACATGTTTCCCCTCTTATATAGCCCAAACAAGGGATTTTACATTCCTAAGGGGAAAAATAGGTTCTCCCATAAACCCACTGGTTTTATAATGACATACACACACCGTTATTTGAGACCAAAATCACAAATTGAAGGTCCACTCTCCTTCACGTTAGTGGATTCTATTTCGATGATTCTCTAATTATTTCTTTTATATTTCCATTATCATTTACTTGAAAATATCAAATGTTTCTTTGTATAATATTCTATAATATGAGATACAGATCATGGATTATGGATCTTTATTTATATTATAGAGATCTTCATGGCATGAATCATGATTTCAGTTTAGTTATTTAGATCCAGAAGTCATACCAATGTTGTTGTACTTCTTGGATTTTGGGTTTTCTAATCTGTAAACATCCTTCAAATAATCAAGGAGTTTGGTATAAATATAATTCCAATATTAATATATTTGATTTTTATATGAAAAATTGTAGATTGTATAACATCGATTATCAATTCAATTTCTTGTTTTGTATTAATATAGTTGACCAATTGATTTATAAATGCTATATTGAAATTAGTGATTAATTGGGGAATAAATCAGGAGCCTATAGGTATGAACTAATAGATAATTAATTTGGGTAAATTAATTATATGAGGTCAAGTTCTAACTATATTAATAATCATGTAATTAAATATGAGATATTAGAATGGATATGATTAGATAATTAATTGTAGATAAATTATCTAACTCCGATAATATGATCTACATAATTAATTGTGGAATTAATGATTGAATGATGAGATTATAATGAAATAAATATTTAATGAAAAATAATAATAGAATATGAATTTTGATATTGATTAATTAATTAATTAATTAATTAATTAATTAATGTTATGGAGAAGTTAGATAATTGTTGAGATAAACAATGGAATTGATGCGTTTAACGACATGCTGAATTGTTAATGGGATTGGGAAGGATATTTAATTGGTAAATTAATTATATACAATTAAATGGAACATGGTCATTATAAATAGAGAATTAAAAATGGTAACATGGTCATCATACTTATGAGTAATGAGAATGGTAACATGGTCATCATACAAAGGAATAATGAGAATGGTAACATGGTCATTCTAAAATGTGATGCATGCATGGTAACATGGCCATTATACTTATGAGTAAAGAGAATGGGAACATGGTCATTCAATTTAGGCTTAAACAATGTAACGTGGTCATGTTAATTAAGATTGTGATATTAGTATTTTTGTTTGTGTGGCTAATAAATGAGGAATTAAAGAATATAATTAATTTAACTCTATGTTATGGCCCCAAAAATGTTAGTACTCTGACAGGAGGAAAATCAGGTACTCATGTATCATTTCACCATTAATACTTAAAGAGTCTATTAGAAGTAGGTATTAAGATATTGTATTAACAAGGGAACACTTTGAGAACTTGTATGAGATGATTTTAGTAATAAGGTGTTGGTATCCTTTTGAACATTGGATTTAATATAGTTAGTTAAGAATAAATGACAATGTTATAAAAAATTTATTACTTCTTTGAAAATATTTTCTTATTGAACTAAATGTTATAGCTTTTGAAGGTAATTTTTTAGACACAATTGGTGGTGGCCTATTGAGTTGCACTCAGTCCCTATTCGGGCTACCTGATTGGTACCCGAATAGAATGTTTTTTCCAAAATGGGTTTGGGAAAATGACTTATGATCGGTGGTTGATTGGGGATGGTTTTTAGAGAAGGAAATTGTCCTGGATTCGAAAAAATTTTAGGGAGTGGTAGTGTCATTATATTCCATTACATAATAAAAACATGACACTGATACAAACATATCATGTTTTCCCTTTTGGATTAGTATTGTACACGATGTTTAGTTTTTTTATGACATAAGAGTATTGATCTTGTCATATATGCTCCAGATATTGTTTATTTTCTACCACTGGTTACTTAATCTGATCAATTAATGTATAGTGTCCCCATTAATGACTTATAGAACCTCACAACTATTGGGCAGCCTCTTGTATACGGGCTAGCATGCTTGGCATCCTATGACCGACAGGCTCAGTGCACCAAAGATTGGAACCTGGGCGGGGAGTTACACCCATTTTTGGTGACTATGATTTATGTTTGTTATAGTTGACATAGATAAATTTCTTTTATTTCTATTTTATTAATTACATTATAAGTAATAATATATTTTTATTCATAATTAAAAACATACATTAGGTTTATTTTAATCAATTCCAACACTATAAGGGTATTATAAAAACATTACATTCAATATTATTCAAAATCCACACCATATTGTTATTATTACTCATTTTATAAGGATATTGTTATTTCCTACTAAAGATATGAATTAATATATTCTTAAATATAAACATTCATTATTACTATAGTAATATTCCTATGTATTATATCATTCTATTATTCATATAATTTTTTCCCTAGCACAACACTCATATATTTATACTACGTTTTGGACATTGAAATGTTTAATAAATAAAATTTAATTAGATATAATTTGAACTTTATAATTAATAAATAAAATCATGTTTTCGATTTAAAATAATACCTTCTTCATTATTACATCTTAAGAATTCATTATATCATGGAAATAATTTATTTAAATATTCTGATCAACCTAAATTAACTCATTTAAATAATCTATAATGATTTAGGATTAAGAAATACTAATATATATTTCATAATTACTTTCTAAGAATCATTAAAATTAAAACATCACAATCACACAAATTCAAAACCATATATAATTATATATTTAAACTAATAATTATTATGATTATGTTCTCCAGAATCATAATCATGTATCTACTCTCCATTTCGTTCCATAAATTCGAAAAATTTAAATCATTTTCCTTCTATAACATATTTTACTAAGAAAAATCCTCAGTATTTCATAAAACTCATTACACTTTCCTATACGATTTTTTGAAAATAAACTAACAATTATTTCGTTATATGAATCATGCAATTAGATTTCGTTTTTTTTTGAACATCAAATCATTCCTTTTTTATATTATGAATTTATGTTAACCTTCTTACATATTAAAATGAAATCCTCTTTAATTAATATTACAATATTTAATTTCACTAATTAGTTTTTAGTTTCATATATTTTTCATACAAATATCTCATTATCAGTATTTTTTTATAGAAACATCATCATTTATATAAATTTCATCATGGTAATGTCTATTTCTAATCTCTATATTCCCTCATAACTTTATTTCCTATAAGATTAATAATATATAATAAAATAAATTTTCACAAAAATAATGTATTTATTCTTCTTTTAGATAATATTGAATCAATAGGTAGTGTATGTATTTCAATGATTATCCAACAACACAACCTTATATAGAATTTGATTTTATCATATACCACATATGACTATATATTCACAAGGATATTATCATCTAAATGACCATCACAGAAATATCCATTTTAATGTCAAATATAAATAGTCCTTTGATAGTTATTAATTACTAAATATTAGACATCAAGAAATTTCAACCCTCTATATCTTGATATTAATATTATTGATCATTTTTTATTGATATCAATATATTGTCATTAAGAAAAGTCATTCAAAATAATTTTTCTAATTTCCGCCCAAATAATTTATTTTTAATAATTATTTATTTTAATTAAACATAAATAAATTATCTATAAATAAATATTTATTCGTTACATATAATTATCCAAATATGGAATAAATATTCATCATTTTCTTGGGTTTTAACTCTCACCTCGTATTTTTTTCATCATCCAAATATCTAAAAATGTTTCATTGAATGGTTTATATTACAAATTTTAAAAATGTGCCACAAAAATCCCTATTATATATTAATTTTAGTTGAATTTTATTCAATGTGTAAATAAAAATTATAACCATTTCCTTTTACATATTCATGGTTGGGAGACTATAACCTCATGAAAAATTATATCACCAAAATATATAATAATTTTCTATAGAATAATCAAAAAAATGAGATTCAAAAGTATTATTTATCAATGTGTAATATTAAGACATAATAAAAAACAACATTATTTAAAAAGGATGATCATTTAATATTGATAAAAAAAATTTTGATATATGTTGGATATCGAGAAAATAGGATGATATATCATTCTAAAAATAGAAATCATTAGAAAAATATTTACCCAATAGAATCATTTGTATTATATTGATCCTTAACTCCCATGCTTTATCTATATAGAGATGATTTATATTTCACAGATAGATACTTACCATAATCACTACCATGATCTATAATCATTACCCAGGAAAAAATCGGTGGCTCTAATGTATTATATCTTATATCCTAAACTCCATGATATTTTGTTGAAATCTAAAACATTAAATTTTTATTCTATAATCCAATAATTATGACCCAATTTATAATATATAAAATTAAAAAAAGGAAAATCAAAATCAAATAAATTTTAAGAGAAAATTTAGGAATACATCATTTGAGAATTATTAAAAACACTAATATAAACAATTAATAATTCCTCAATTGAATAGTTATCAGATATAACATAGATTTTCTAATTTCACAAACTGTTAAATCCTGATTGATTTAATATACAATATAGACAAAAATTAATCAACATAATTCTATAAAACATTATCAAAAAAACATATGATGTATGATATCAAATTCATTTTAATAATAATCATATGAATGAAAAAATTTATTTCATCACTAAGTTTTATACTATCATAATTTATGATGGAATAATCAATTTGACTTCATTGAAAAAAAATAAATCATATATATCAATATCCAGATCATCAAATATGGAAACATTAAAATAGAATGATTCTTTAAAATAAATAATCATGTGCCATGTGAAATCAATATATATAATATGACATATTATTATCTAAAAAAATTAATATAATATTTATAACATGGTGAATAAAATACATAAAATACATAAAAAATACATTCAAACTGCAGTGAAAGAACTTTATATTTGAAAAACCAGAAAGAAAAATTACAACAATATAATTACCAAATTAATTAGAGATATATAATCGGCATTACCCTTAATATATGCTAGATAAATATCACCCATTAGCTATCATGGGAATTAAACATTCTTATAGTTGATTTAGGATAACTTTTATGATATCATGCTCATGTACCATGATTAAAAAAATTACATCAAAAAATATTAAAATTATGACGATCTCATGGAAATGAATAGGCTTCCATAATAATCTATGAGATACAATATTAACTCATTTAAAATGAATTTTCTTTTTATTAATATTTTCGAAATATGATTGTCTTGTGAAAAAATATGGCTTCCATTACAATATCATTGAAATATGGTTATCTAATAAAAAATAAAAAAACAATTTCCTTGAAACATAGTTACCATGTGGAAAATAAATGAGATCCATATAAACTCATTTAAACATTATAAACACAAGGAAATTAAATGGGATCCATAAAAATTATATTTGTAAAATGAATATCAAACAAAAAATGGTTTTATTACAATATCTAGGTAATAATATTAACCCGTAAAAAGGAAAAGGTTTCTATAACAATGTCATTGAAAATTGAATATCCCATGGAAATTAAAGGGGTTCTATAAAAATATATATGATAAATGGTTATCCAAAGGGATAAAATGTGGTCCATAACAATCCCATTGGATCATGATTAACTTATGAATGTGAAATTCATTCTGTAACAAACATCTTTGAAACATGTTTCCTACATAAAATAAAAGCGTCCCATAAAATTATTATTGAATCAATAATGATCCATTCAATGATATAAAGAATATTTTATCAATAAAAAATATCCATAGTAGTGGTTATGTAACAAAAATGTTTGTTTATGATGATTAATGAAAATTCCATTAAAATTTAATTATATTCAATCTCGTGTAAATTATTAATTAATAATTCCATAGTATAGCATACCATAGTGAAATATTTGAATTATAATACCAATGTAAAACAAAATTAATTAACTCAACCATAACATGTGAATAAGTTTATTCATTATATGAAATTTCAATGAGGCATTTCTTACATGTTATTAAATAATTTATTTGTATAAAATAAAAAACATCAAAAAGATGGAAATTTGTTACAAAAATACATTACATTTTGGGAATCATTGAAATCATAAATCAAGTGAAAGAAAAACAATATAGTGGATATGTAAAACACATTAATTTTATTAATAATAATCATACAATACATTAATAGGGAATATATGTACTGTTTAAAAATTAAAAATATTGAATGTATCCCTCATAAATAAAATTCAGATGAGAAAACCAATACTACATCAGTACCATTTAAATCATGATATCAATGAAAAAATAACAACAATTGAAAAAAAAATTAAATTAAATAAATTAAATGTATGTTGTAAAATGACATAGGGATATATACAAACCATATAAAATTAATTATATTCATAATCAAAAAAATGTTTTAATGGAATATAAATTGAGATGAAACACCTTACAGCTGTGATAACACCAGAATTGGGAACAAAATAACTAACAATAATCAAATGAAAAACACGAATACCATGAAGCTTAAATAATTCATGATATTATATATAATAAATGTAATATTATACAACACACAAAATATTTATGTTTTTAATATGATAGTTATCTCATTGATGTGAAATTGAGAAAAAAATTAATTACCACAACATTGATTCATCATTACAATCACCATACATAATGAAAAATAATATTATGTAATGTTTTTAATTCATTAATAAATATTTTAATGTTTTTCATTACTTTCAATTTACGTATTACAATTTTTTATAATACTATATGAATATGTTTTTTTAAATGAGGGGTTATGACCATATTTGGTTTATGTGTCAATAATGACATTGGTAGTTCAACAATGGTCAGTGGGTCTATCATTTAAAAATCATCAGAATAATAATAATGAAATAATAATAATTTTTAAATATAAATTATTTTTTATAGCCGATAATTTATGATGGATATAAAATCTAAAAAATCTAAAATCAAGGAGATAATAGGTCGAATGTACTACTGTGTAATGTTCCCATTTTTAAATGATCATTATTGAAGGACTATAAGTACCATTTATATTTCCCGAATTAACATAATACCATAAAGATCATATTATAAAATAAAATATAATAAAATATATTATTCTTGTCATGCAGTGATGGAATGTTAAGATGTTCCTTGCTTCAAGGAGGATATAGACCACACTTCCATAAAAGTCATTAAAAATGTATTACTGTATTAAATTGAAAGATGAAAATTACATGTTATATATAGATATAGATTAATAAGTAATTTTTATCATAAATATAATATATTCTTATTTCATATTTACTTTACTCATCCCTAATAAATTCCTTGAAAATCATGAATTGAACACATCATGTAGTGGATGTGGTAGTCCACACATCCACAAATTATGTTATCGTATTCTCTAAAAATGGAAACCATGCATATATTTTTTATATGATAATTCAGTATGAATATATATTTATGAAATATAATATTGTTGAAATTAAAACAATCATCTATAACATCAATTCGAGCTATGATATATTGTAATGGTAGAACGAATGACATCAGTTCAAGAGGAAATAGTTTGTCATACACATGAACGATGACTGTGTATCCCATTTCATGGATGTGTGTAAATTATATGGTATTAAAAATTAAAAAATCAACTTATTATAATATTTTTTATATTTATATTTTTATATAATTATTATATATGTATTGTAATGCCCTGACCCCAGCTACCCAGAGTCGGTACATTATTGCATAACATTGTCATTATCACAAAAGATCATGTCTCGAAAGAACGATTAGTTTAGAAGCCTTAGAAACACTAGATACATTCATAAGTCTTACAGTACATCATAATGTAAAACAAAACTAAATCAATATATTTCCATCATATCCCCTCATACTATCCTTGTAGGTCATTCATTATATACTTCTTCATATCCTGGAAAAATTAAAACATTAGAAGGGGTGAGCTCAGATGATCAGTAAGGATGAAAATATAGCGGAATATTTCATAAATAATCATAAACATTTAAGGCAACGTATAACTAAAACAAAAGCCACTTGAACATGAAATTGATCATAATATGTAAAAAGAAAAATGAGATAATTCCATTTACTTATTCACATGGATATTCTACTAGTAGAATATTTACATGCAATATCAATAACCACTTTCATAATGATGGAATGCATCATTCCAGACAATCATAACTAGTAGCTAAGGCCTCGTGCCAAGACTAAAAAATTTTTTTATTCAAGTCCTCGTTCCAAGACACTAGCTTGTCTCATGAGATCTACTGATGAATCGAGGAGCTATAGCGGGCTCCACCTATCACTTATTAAGTCCAATGCATTCCTCATATAAATAGGTTTAAACATATAATAAACCAAAACATAACTTTATCACATACATTATTCATAAAGGAAACATATCATTTCCATAATTAAATCACAAGATATTATTACAACACATTGATATAATAAAAACATTATAAAACCGTGTTCAATACCAAAATAAATGAAAATTAAAACTTGGTATTTATTTTTCATTTATGAAAATTATGGCTTGTAGAGGATGCTGACACTCAAATAATGGTCAGGGAGGTGGAGAAGTCATTTTCACCACTTACATACGACAAGAAATACATTCCTTTTTTTCCTTTAGTAAAACTCTTCGTATAAAAATATTCCTTTGGAATAAATGAAAAATTAAATGGGGTTTATAAACTGTATAAAAGAAAGTTGTGAATAAAATAAAATATCCCTCAATGAAAGGAGATTGAGATGAAGTCCCTCACAATGATCATTTTTTAAAATAAAATAGTCATATTATGTGTATCCAATATATGTAAACATAAATAAAGTACAAATACAAGATACAACATAATAATATCATGACATAATTTGAATGTAAAAGATTAACCCAATGAATAGAAATTGGGTTAAGAAGCTACATTACCTCGTGTTCGACTTGACTCGACGGATCTTTAATCTCCCAAATAATAAACTAGAGTTAATTTATACTTTCTTAAGAACCCTTTTCAATTAATTATTCCTTTTATATCACTTATTACCATGTTATGAACATTGTTTAATTATTTAACTTAATAATGGTCGTTTTGTCAATCTTTGGTACTTGATTCAAAAATAAACATCTTATACATACAAGTTGTTCATGTGGTAAAATATCCACTATATCCAGAATCATATTCATGATATATATATCATATATATAATATATATCTATTATATACATTCATTTTTAATATTACATAACATTTAGAGGTAATAAATGAAACGCACCATTCATGAAGATAGTAAGCCATACGTACAGATGAATGCTACTTTCAATTATATTTCATATTTGATTGAATGAAATCATAATGATATAAAGTTTTATTATAAATCTAGTATAATATAATGTATAATACCATTTAATCCATCTTTTATACATCCCACATATGGCATTAACGATACAAATCACTTTGAGGGGGTGGTAGTCCGCACTTCCTAAAAAGAAATTATCGTGTTTACCCATAACAGAAATAATAAAGGTATGCCATAAATGAAAATTACTGAATCATAAGGAAAAAACATAATATATATTATATATAAAAATAATTTCATAATAATGGCCACCATGAGAGGTGTTAGAGGATGATTGAACAATCATCGTTTCGTGAGGCAGTAATTCGCCACCACAGAATCTATATGTTATTTAACCATTTTACGAAGTTTTGTGTAAGTGTAAATAAAATTATTCTCATAACATAAACCTATTATATTGTGTATACTTGTTTTGTTACAATAGAAAGTAATAACAAGATTTTAAGGGGCAGGAGAAGCAACATAAACCAAAAGAACATAAGAGAAGACATTACCTTAAAATCGGGTAACTATTTTTGATTTGAGCCAATGGCTTCCATGGGAAGACTTATGCCCAATATGAGGCTTCTAGGAGTAATAGAGGGAAGTTGAGATAGTACTTGGGCAGATTTTGGCCGGGCCAAATGACTTTGATGGTGTGAATAAGGTGGTAGAGGTGGGGGCATTTATGAGAGGAGAGGAGGGGTACTCTTGGAAAGTCATGAAATGTTACATTATTATGAAATGATTTTGGGATTTCAAAGGTCCCACAATGATATATTTCGAGGATAAGGTGATAAGGGTTCGAAATATACTCATACAATAGGTTTTTGAAATATTAATGTCTTATATTTTACATTATTGTTTCATTTTATTTAAATCGTCAATTAATGAGGTAATTGCGACATCATCATGGTGTCAAAAAAAATTTAATTTATTTAATATCTAAAAATTATAAAAAAATATCATGATGTAGGAAATATTTTTATCTTTCAAATGAATATTTATAGTCTAAATTTTAACTTACATAACCCCATGAAATAATTGTTTTAGTAAAACAACACATGTTTGTGACAATTTTATTTTTACTTTAAATAAAAAGTTATTAATGTCATTTTCTTACCCAAGGGTCTCCATGGGGTCTCC
This sequence comes from Viscum album, assembly GCA_963277665.1. Classification (NCBI taxonomy): domain Eukaryota; kingdom Viridiplantae; phylum Streptophyta; class Magnoliopsida; order Santalales; family Viscaceae; genus Viscum; species Viscum album. The sequence continues at coordinate 221,943,556 of OY728158.1, forward strand.
AAGTTGACCGATGGATTGTTATGGTCGGCCATGACTCTTCCAATAATGGTTGGACTAGTGTAACGGTATTTTTATATATTTAAAATATCATTTTTACCTTAAATTTCACTAATTACCTTTAATCGTGATTAATATAATATAAAAGTTACTATTCACCAAAAAAGGATTTTAATCCCATTGAACCACATTTTTCTTCTTAATGAAAACCATGTATGTCGGATTTTTGAAAATCAATTCACTGTAGTGGTAATGTTTCATTTAATCAAAAAATAAGTTTTTAACTGTCACTTTCTGGTTTCACTATTAATCAAAAATTGATGTTTCTCAGAACAATGCCCAAAATCCACCCTAAGCTATAATTGATATTATTAATTCAAAATTGATGTCTATTTTAAAAAATTCCATCCTTATATGTTGCATTAATTAATTTTATAATTAATTCCTACTGTCACAACAAATATCGTGTTTTTAAGAAACAATATATATAAAAAGATTGACAATTGTTTATGTCCAATTTCAAAGTGAAATTAATTCTAATGACCACAAATTGATAAAATCGTAAAAATATAATCTAATTATACATTAAAACCACTCAATAGTATAATTTATCACTATATAATATTTTGATATAAAAAGTTGTTTTTAAGTATTTTTCACTATTCATAAAAAAATTGGATGCTCTCAGAAAATTACAAAAAATTCAACTTAGGATAATTTTGATATTCCGAATAAAAAAATTAAGTCAATTTTTAAGTATAAAATTTATATAATTTCAAAAAGTAGGTATTACAATTCATAACGGCTACTTTGATTGGGTTTGGTGTGTGTTATAACTCAAAGTTGTGTACAACACATGCTTTATTCAAAGAGAAGCATACCGTGGAAGCTTGGGTTGTTACATTATCCTCTCTTTAAAATAATTTCATCCTCGAAATTTCATATAATATCACTGTATAAAAATACTCGGGTGATTATTCATCATATGTTCATTGGGTTCCAATGTTGCCTCCTCCATCTTATGGTTTCTCCAAAGAAATTTTACCAGACGAGTCGTTCGGTTTCTCAGCACTTGTTCTCTTGTATCAAGATTCCTGACGGGCTCTTCGCAATAAAACAGATCGGGTTCCAGTTCTAATTCCTCATAGTTGAATACATGCGTTGGTTCAGGAATGTATTTTCTCAATAGTGATATGTGGAATACATCATGAAATTTGAAGAGATTGGGGACATTTCTAAACGGTAAGCTACAACCCCAATTCGTTCTAGAATTTCTAAGGGTCCAATGTAACTGGGACTCAATTGACCCTTCTAACCGAAACGTATAACTCTCTTCCATGGAGATACCTTCATTAAAACATGATCTCTTACTTGAAATTCCAAATCCTTCCTTCAATTGTCAGCATAGCTCTTCTACCTACATTGAGCAGCTTTAATGTGGTTTTGGATTACCTTCACCTTTTCCGTCGTTTCCTCCACCAGTTCAGGCCCTACAAGTTTTCTTTCACCAACGTATAATGGAAACCATAAAGGTATGCCATAAATGAATATTACAAAATCTTAAGGAAAAAATAAAAATAATATATATCATATATAAATATAGTGACATCTTAATGGCCACCTTTGAAGGTGTTAAATGAATATTGAACAATCATCGTTTCGTGAGGCAGTAATTCACCATCCACAGAAACAGTATGTTATTTAACAATTAGACGGAGGTGTGTGAAAGTGTAGCTCAAATCCTTCATATAAAAACATCATAGAATATTTAAGACACTGTTTTTGTTACAAAAAAAAAGTAATAAAAAGATTTTCGGGGTTTGGAGAAGCAAAATAAAACAATAGAACAGAATAGAAGATATTGCCTTTAAATCGGGAAACACTCTTCGATTTGAGCTCAAAGGCTTCATTGGAAATCATTCAGCCCACATTGAGGCTTAAATTATTAATAGAGGGATGTGGAAAAGATGAAATGGGCAGGGTTTGGCCGAGCGAAAGGCTTGATAGGTGTCTGTAGGTGGTAGAGTTGGGGGCCTTTTATAAGAGGAGAGGAGGGGCACTCATGGAATTTTATAAAATATTACATTATTATAAAATGATTTTCGGATGTTAAAGGTCCCAAAAGGATATATTTCAAGGATAAGGTGATAAGGTTTCGAAACCCACCCACCAATAGGTTTGTGACAAGTGTAAGACTTATATTTCACCCTATCTTCTCATTTTATTTAAATCGTTCATTTATGAGGTAATCATTGCATCATCACGGTGTCATAAATAAATTAATTTATTTAATGTATAAAAATTATAATAAAAACTATCATAATGTTGGAAATCATTTTATCTTTCTAATGAATATTTATAGTCAAAAATATTACTTATATAACCCCATTTAAAACTATTTTAGTAAAACAACAAATGATTGTTACATTTTAATTTTAATTTTAAATATAAAGGTATTAATGTCATTTTCCAACCAAAGTGGCTCCATGGGGTCCCCAAGTTGACCCATGGATTTTTTTTGGTCTCCCATGACTCATCCAATAAGGGTAGAACTTGTTTCAAGGTCATTTTATATTATTATTACATTATCTTTACCTTAAATTACACTAATTACCTCTAATAGCGATTAAAAACTTACGAGTTACAATTCACCAAAAAATTATTTTAATCATATTGAACCAAATTTTAAATAATAATGAAAACCATGTATGTATAAATTTTGAAATTAAAACCACATAAGTGGTAAAGATTCATTTAAACAAAAAAACAGATCTTGAACTTCCACTTAGTAGTTTCACTATTCATCAAAAATTGGAGTTTTTCAGAAAAATACCAAAAAATCACCCTACGATATATTTGATATTACAAAATCATAAATGATGTCTATTTTACAAAATTAAAAACACATAAGTTGAATTAATTAATTTAATAATTAATTCCCACGGTCAAAACAAATAGCGTGTTTTTAAGAAAAAATATCTATTAAAAGATTAACACTACTTTAAGTCCAATATTAATGTGAAATTAATTCCATTTACCACTATTATATTAAATAGTAAAAATATATTCTAATTTCACTTTAAAAAAAATTCAAAATATAATATAATCATATAAATAAATTATATTAAAAAGAGGTTTTAAATTAAAATACAACATTTATCACTATTCATTAAAAATGGACTTTATTGGGAAAATACAAAAAAATTACACAATGTAAATTTTGACTCCCTGATTCTAAATAAGAATTTTATTTTGTCATATATAACACATAAAATTGTACAAAATTGGATTGAAAAGAGTTTCTCCATCAAAATACGGTTAATCGACCTTTTGATGAATATTAGAATGTTTGCGCTTAAAATTGGATTCATTCACATTTTTAATCCTCTAACATTTATTGTCAAAATTACAAATATTTGACAAACATATATAATAATCTTGTAGTTAGGTCTTTTCATTCCTACCATAATAATGGTAAGTCGTTAACTACCATTTAAAATAATATTATTTTATTATTAGAGTGCAACATAACATTCCCATGTAACTCGTTGTTGCGTATTGGGTACGCCATCGAGCATAGAGTCCCCTTTAAAGTAATATTAATATTTTATTTAAAAATATGGATAAATGTAAAAATGTATTATTCTTTATTTACTTGGGGTGTTACATCCTTCCCCCCTTTTGGGAATTGTGTCCTCACAATTTTTAAATTGGTCTTAGAAAGTTCATTGAAAATCCCACATCGGAACAAGAGTTAGTAAAATAATCACATTAAAATATAGAAAAAGAAGTACAAAGGTCACCTGAGTTAACCCATAAAAAGATTCCATATAGAAAACATGGATATGGAGGAAAAAACAAAGGATAATGTTCTCAGGGAGAGTGATAATAAACATGTCTAGGAGAAAGTCAACCATACGAAAATCACAAACTTTTGATTGGTTGAACGGTATTCGATTCCATAGTAGGAAAATTAACAGACAACATTTTTATTTTAAGTTACTCTTCATTGAGGAATTTATTTTTGAGATTAACTAAATCATAATGAAATATAATTACTTGTCACTTAGACTTTCAAATATTACTAGATTCCTTAATCAAAATCATATTTTATCACAAAGTCGTGTATTTCAGAATACTTGTTCGCATTAAGAGTAATATAATCAACTTCTTGAGAATCACCTAATCCAAAATAATAGAAATATATATTTCCCATGTCTTTAGAAAAAAAACCAAAACCAAAATTGTTAGTATGAGATCAGATAATCCGCAAAAGTATAATCCTTTATAAAAAGAAAATCTATTCTTAATCTCCAAAACTTGTCCAAAAAACCCAAAACGAAGACCATTCGATAAATAATTGTCCATAAAATTCTTAAAAGTAAACCGAACTAATATTCAAACCCAAATATTTGAGGGATTTTATCACATAGTCTTCCAAGGTAAAAATTAACTTTTATCTCCAAAAAACATTAGTTCCTCTTAAATTCACATATTGAAAAGTAATTAACCTAATAACATACCCTCCATGATAGGTTAATCATTTACATAGATAACCCAAAATAAACATACTATGTATTCCTAAAATAATCTAACTAAAAATAATTAGTCAAACTAACCAAGGACTTCACGTTGTCCAGTGGTAGGCAATAAATACCAGTCACACTTGGTTGTGGGATCGATCCTCGTAGCTTTGTCTGACGCGATGGGTTGTCACACATTCTGTGTGTTGTCCTTTTTCCAAAACTATATAATTATTATAACATCCCCCAAAATGAGATAAAATATTCAAAAATAATCATAACATGTTTTAACCTCAAGTTTATCTCATGCCTTTCATTTTCCATCATATCATATAATTACCCATAATTACCTCAAAAGTAAGGATCATATAAACTCTAATGGTTACATTAATAATTATTATCTGAACATCCACATCGATTGGTCATCTTGAAGATGATGCATTACAGAACATACCAAGGTTCAAGTGGTTGATCATGAATCCTTGATAGTTGGTTTAGAACAACAACAAGTTTCCTCATTGAATCCCCCATTTCATCCTGTCTCTTAATCATAGATCCACCACAGTTTCCTTCAAACCTGCTGTCACATTGGTGCCTGCTAGATCCATCAATTCACTAAAAACAGAAATGTCAGTGTGAGTATATCAACAAAACCATCATGTACTAATGAGAAAGATAAAGACTAAAATATACTTACTCATACACTTTATCTAAAATTTGGACTCTTTCTGAAATCCTAACCATTATGGTAATGTCACTTATTCTTAAAGAATACCCTAACCTCTAATGTTATCTAAACCGACCTTTGATAACAACTATAAGGCCCCAGCCTTAAACCTTAACTAATATTGAATTAAATTAATAATTCACATTGGGGATCTTTTCAGGTTTAGAGTTTTAGATAGTTAGATCATAAATCATGAATTACATTCCTCATTTAAACAAAGTGGTTACATAAAAGATATTATTCTTTTTTTCCATCAATGGAAACATATTTAAAATAAAACATGGATTATTTCATGACACTTCCTTGACACTATCATCATATCAGGCACCTTTCCCTTGACATGTGAAAAACATTTCAAAAACATGGGATGAGCATAAAATGATCAGTAAGGGATATAAAAGAATGAAATGAAAACATTAGTCCATGAATGAAATCATACTTTACTCATAAAACATAAGCATTTTGACATACCTAGTAAAATCATGAATAAATCATACAAATAATAAGGCATAAAGGTAACTTGAGGCACTCATAACATTCTTACGTAGGGAGTAACCCTCTTGGTTACATTTGGAATACCCATAACAGTATATTCACTAAATCTCTTCGGAGAAACCTTAAAGTTTAACCCCTTGACGTTACCCAATGCATTGGTGAGCTATATCAGGCTCATCCACCCTTAGTTTATCACAGAAACACCCATCTTAATAATAATTCTAAAGAACCATAACACAATCATATCACATAAAACATTCATAAATGAAACATAACATTTACACTTTTCAATCACAAGATATCAATAAAACACATTGATATAAAACATTATGAAAAACATTTTCAATACCAAAATAAATGAAAAGTAAAATATGGTTTTTATTTTTCATATAAAAAAAGGTATGGCTTGTAGAGGTAGTCAAAACTCAAATAATTGTCACGGTGGCGGAGAAGTTGTTATCGCCGCATACATATGACAAAAACATTCCCTTTTTTCGTTTAGTAAAACGCTTCTTATAAAAAGATTAATTTTGGATAAATGTAAAAGTCAAATGGGATTATACACCGCATAATATATGGTTGTGTATAAAACAAAATATTCCTCAATGAAAGGATATTTAGATGAAGTCCCATACAAAGACGGTACCCTTGGATTTAGGATAAATCAATTACATTATTATTTGTGATAATCGAATACACCAAATATAAGTGAATATTAATTGTAAAACAATCAGAGGTTATTCCCACATATTCATAGAATGACATATTCATGGAGTGCATGTTTATCCCAAAGAATTAAAATTGGGTTAAGAAGTTCCCTTTCAAAAATTCGACAGCCTAACGGCGTCACTTCAAAATTCAAAAAATGATTTGATGAGAAATAAAATTGGTATCTCATCACTTGGACATAAAATTTACATCAATAAGGATATAGAAGAACAAATCCCAAAATAAAAATATGTAAATTAAAAGTCCCAACAAAAGAGGTCTGTTAAAAAGAGGAGGGAGAAAGGTTCTCTTTCTGACATGGGTATCTTTTGAAACATAAACCCCTTGAAAGAAGGACAATAAAACATTGATTTAAATAGTAATAAACAAAAGAATTTTAAAAAAAGTGTATAATAATGGGCAGTATATATACCACTCAACAGAAATGGTGGAAAATGTATCATAAATCTCACGGTAATAAATGTGAGATGAAAAATCTCTTACGAAAACTCGGCAGCCTAACGACGCCACTTAAAACTTCCAAAAACGGATTGATGAGATCAAATAGGGTCTCTCATCATATTAACATAAAATTTACATCAACAGGAATATAAATGAACATCCCCCAACATAAAAAAGAGTATATTAAAAGAAGTGACTTAAAGGAGAGTACTTAAAAAGAAAGAGATAGGTTGGATCTCTTACCAAAATTCGAAATCTTAACGGCGCCACTCAAAAATTCCAAAATTGATTGATGAGAGAAAGTAGGGTCTCTCATCATATGAACAGAAAACTTACAGTAAGAGTAATATAAAATAACATCCAAATCATAAGAAAGATGATCTTAAAAGGAATGTCATAAAAGAGTGTACTTAAAAAGAAAGAGAGGGGTAGGATCCCTTACCTCGTGTCTGACATGACTCCATCGTTCGTTAATCTCCTGAATAATAAAATTTTTTCAATTTATAATTTATTATGGAACTCCATTAAAGATTATTATTCATTTCATATCACATATTATAATGTTATAATAATTGGTTTAAAAAGTGAGTTCATATCAGACGTTTTTGTCGATGTTCGGTACATGACTGAAAAATGAACTTTTTGGAAAAGAATTTTCAATGTAGTTATAGGTACATAATATCCAGAATAGTAATGATGTTTTAAATACCATATATATCCAGTATATATTAATTTTAGACTATTATATAGAATTTGGAGATAAAAAATTAAAATCACCGTTTATGGAGATGGTAGGCCATACGTACGCATGAACGCTACCTTAATTTTTTGTCATATTAATGGAATTAAAACAAAATGAGTGATATATATATTATAATTAAAGAATGATATACATAATGTAGATATAATATATTACATATATATCCATTAAATATATGTACTTATAATAGTACATATCATTTGGAGATAAGAAATGAAATGTACTGTTCATGGAGACGGTAAGCCGTATGTATGCATGAACGCTACTTTCATTTCTTTTTTTTATATTAAATGGAGTGAAATAATAATGATATAAATGTATATTATAATTACAGTAGGATATCATTTGTAATACCATTAATTCAATCCTTTATACGCCCTACATATGGCATTAACGAATCAAATCACATTGAGGGGGCGGTAGTCCGCACTTCCTAAAATGAAGATATCACATTTACCCATAATGCAAACCATAAAGATATTCCATAAATGAAAAATACTGAATCATAAGAAAAACATAAAAATATTATATATCATATATATATATAGTGACATCTTAATATCCAACATTGAAGGTGTTAAAAGAATATTGAACAATCATCATTTCGTGAGGCAGTAATTCACCATCCATAGAAACATTATGTTCATTTACCATTAGATGGATGTTTGTGAAAGTGTAGCTTGAATACTTATTATAACAGCATCCAAGTATATTTAAAATACTATTATTGTGACAAAAAAAGTTATAAATAGAGTTTAGGGGTTTGGAGAAGCAAAATAAAACAAAAGAACACAAGAAAAGACATTACCTTTAAATCGGGTAACTCTCTTTGATTTGAGCTCAGAGGCTTCCATGGAAAGAATTATGCCCAAAGTGAGGCATAAATGATTAATATATTTATGTGGAGAGGTGAAATGTGCAGGGGTTGGCAGAGCCAAAGGATTCATAGGTGTGTGTAAGGTGGTAGAGGTGGGGGCCTTTTATAAGAGGAGAGGAGGGGCACTCTTGGAATGTTATAAAATATTAATTTATTATAATATGATTTTAGGATTTTAAAGTTCCAAAAAGGATATATATTTCGAGGATAAGTTGATAAGGTTTCTAAATCCACCCATCCATTAGGTTTTTGACAAGTTTATGACTTAGATTTCACCATATCATATCATTTTATTTAAATCGTTCACTTATGAGGTAATCACTGCATCATCATAGTGTCATAAATAAATTAATTTATTTAATGTATAAAAGTTATAAAAAAACTATTAGGATGTAGGAAATATTTTTATCTTTCTAATGAATATTTATGCTCAAAAATATGTCTTATAAAACCCCATGTCAAAATTGTTCTAGTAAAACAACACATCTTTGTGACATTTTAATTTTAACTTTAAATAAAAAGGTATTAATGTCATTTACAACCAAAGTGGCTCCATGGGGTCCCCAAGTCGACCCATGGATTTTTTTGGTCTACCATGACTCATCCAATAAGGTTAGAACATGTTTCAAGGTCATTTTATATTATTATAACATTATCTTTACCTTAAATTACACTAATTACCTCTAATCGCGATTAAAAACATTAGAGTTACTATTCACCAAATCATTATTTTAATCCCATTGAACAACATTTTAAATCCTAATGACAACCATGTATGTAGTATTTTTGAAAGTCAAACCACATAAGTGGTAATGATTCATTTAAACGAAAAAACAGTTTTTAAACTACCACTTAGTGGTTTCACTATACATCAAAAATTAGAGTTTTTCAGAAAAATACCAAATGTTCACCCTAAGCTATATTTGATATTCTGAATTCAAAAATGATGCCTATTTTAAAAAATTCAAAACATATAAGTTGAGTTAATTAATTTAATAATTAATTGCCGCTGTCAAAACAAATAGCGTGTTTTTAAGAAACAATATCTATTAAAAGATTGACAATAGTTTAAGTCCAATTTCAAAGTGAAATTAATTCTAATTACCACAATTAGATTAAATGGTAAAAATATATTCTAATTTATCTTTAAAAACAATTCAAAATATAATCTAATCATATAAATAAATTATATTAAAAAGAGGTTTTGAATTAAAAAACAACATTTTCACTATTCATTAAAAAATGAACTTTATTGGAAAAAAACAAAAAAATCTACACAAAGTAAATTTTGATGTCCCGGTTCAAAATAACAATTTTATTTTTTCAAATATAACACATAAAATTGTCAGAAAGTGGATTTAATAGATATTCTCCATCAAAAGATTTTTAATCGAACTTTTAAGGAATATTAGAATGATTACGCTTAAAATTGGATTCATTCACATTTTTAATCCTCTATAATTTATTGTAAAAAGTACAAATATTTGAGAAAAATATATAATAATTTTGTAGTTAGTTCTGTTCATTCCCTCAATTACAATGGCTAGGCTTTAACTACCATTTAAAATAATATTATTTTATTATTAGAGTGCAACATAAGATTTCAAAGAAACTTGTTGTTGCGTATTGGGTACGCCATCGAGCATAGAGTCCTTTTTAATGTAATATAAATATTTTATTAAAAAATATGGATAAATGTGAAAATGTCATATTCTTTATTTATCTAGGGTGTTACAATGTATGTATATTAACGAAATAAATTATTCTAATGAAAAATGTACTTTTCAATTAAAATACTACATTTTTCAAAATTCATCAAAAGACAAAACATCTCTAATAAAATCTACGAATTAACCCAGATTAAATTTTGATATCACAGTTAGATTGATTTTTCATATGTTTTAAAACAAATAAATTAATATAATAATAATGAGTATGGGAATATGTGTATCTTTTAATGGTGGTAAAATTTTCTTTTTAAAATGTACACATTTTTATGATTATGTTTTTTAATTTTTATGCTAATACATTAAAAAATATTGGAAAAATTTTAACTAATTATATTAGTTCTATTATATAAAAATTATATTAATAAATTTAAATAATTTTTTTTGAAATTAATTAATAAATGCAAAAATCCATTCAGGTCACTAAAACATTATTTCCCTAAATAAAATTCAAATATATTCAATTGGAATTTATTTTATTATATATTCAATTTGTATCTAATTAATATATTAAAAACATAAAACAATTAGTTCATAATTTAATTAATATCATTCTTTCCTACCAATCAAATGGATATATTATTGTTATCATATTAATATTAATAGTATATTGTTATCTATAAAACATGGGATTATGTATTAAAAAGTCATCAAAGAAAGATGATGATGCAACTAATTAAATAAAATTATAATGTTTCATGTGATGAATGATAAAACATGTATTGACTATGACACAATATATCAAATAATTTATTTTAATTTTGAATAAAATATTTTTAAAACCTATGAATGATGAATCATAACCCATTAAAATGAATATATCCTTTGAAATTAATCTTGGTTATCAATGGATTTACATTTTTAGAATTTTATCATTTAATCTCACATTTTAAAAATGGATATCAAGTTTTTATCAGTAAATGTTATGGTGGTAATAAAAATGATTACTATATGATATTTCTAACATGGATTCAATAATTAGATAAATTTTTGAGAAATTAAGTGATTGATTTGGATGTGAAAACTTATTCACCTTGACTAACAGATAGTAATAGAGAATGTGGCCATGAAAAATTAAATTTTAACCAAACCAAATAATATTTCGGAAAAGGTAATTGATATCATCATATAAGAAGAAAATAAGACAAAATTTGATTTGAAAGTCATTTTCCTCATGTTGAATTATTTATATCATAGTCAAGAATGAGAATATAATGAAATATATTAACATGAGAAATTAATTTAAACCCTTTCCAAATTAATCAACTACTTCTATAGATTCTGAGTATTCCTGATGATGTTTTACTTACTAAACCAATAATGTCAAATTTTAATGACTAAATATTAATAAATGGTAAATAATCTAATCAACACACCTATAATAATTGTCCAATATAATAATATTTTAACATTGTAAAATAATAACTAAAATAAAGTAACATCAGATGATACACTAATCATAAAAATTTACAGGTAATATACATATTTAAATCTAATATATTCCATAAATAAATATTAATAAAATTCCTGAAATATTAACTAAGCATTTTCGAAACCTAAATAATATAATTATTTCATCACATATTCTTATACGATAAATAATCCATTATCCCTCTAATAAAATATCATAATTTTAAAAAATTAAATGAATTATGATGTATACAATTTATTTCTAATTGAGACAAAAATAGGCCAGTGGTAGGTGAGATTCTATATAATCATTCAATAATGTGTTCAATCCCCACAACCTCATTGGATGTGATGGGTTTTCAATGAGAATATTGGATTTATGTTTTATTAAAATGAAAACAATTCCTCCATATAAACACATATTATTGATGGTAGTGTTTAAAACACATCATCAAAAAAAATGAAAAAAATTCATCTATAACATAAATTGATTATATATTAAAATCCCATATGTGTAATGAATGAATAATTTCAACATATAATCAACCATACGAATAATTTTTGATATTGGTATCCATAACTAAAAATCTTAACTCATATGAAGTCATCCAAATATAAAAATCTATTTAAAATGAAACATGATAAAAACTATAATATCCTTGGACCCACACAACCAGATCATGTAATTAATTCCATTATATTCATTTACATCATTGATGACAACAATTATGACCGAATTTATCCACAAAAACATATAACATCATATGTAAAAAAATGATCACATACATTTTATATGTCTATTTGGGTTTAAAATTATTGTAAATTATTACAAACATTAATATAAAAGTTTCACATGTTTTATATATTTGAAAAAAAAAGATCATATATTAAGAAAGGTACTCCAAACCATCATTTTGAAATAATTCATAGGTTTAGATTAATCAACATCATTCATTAAAACATTTTTAATATGAATGATAAGATGGGTGATCTTCAAAAATTTGTAATGGAAAATTTTATTGTTAGCAAATCAATGACATAAATTAACATAAGAAGGAAATAATGTATGATGACATGGTTAATGTCTGTGAGTTAACCATAAAATAACATAGTCCCATCAATAACTATATAATCATATATGAAAACAATAAATACAAAATAGTTATCAAAATCATTATTCAGGTTTCTTATAATAACAATATTAATTAAATGAAACATTATACACTATCAAAAGTAATAAAAACTCATTTTCATATGTTAGTGAATCACTACCATTATTTCATTTTAAAACCCATATAAAGAATTTAAATACCATTACATTTGAAATTAGAATACTTAAAACATCCAATATTATTATTATAAAATGAATTAGAGAAATATAATATGGATATAAAATAAAACATGTTATGTCAGTATCACTATTGAGATATAATAGGTTAAACTGTTTTTATAAGATGTATTTGGATTACCCATGTAACATAATTCTCAATTCCATTAGTAAAACACATTAATCATCAAAATAATAATAATATGGCAACTTAATTGAAAAGAAATGGGTTCCATGGAAATATATTTTACATAATATAAACCCATTGAGAAAAAATTGGCTCCTTAAAAGTCTATTTGAAAAATTATTATCCTGTGAAAAAAAGGATCTATGAAAATATAAATAAACCATAGCTATCCCATAGAAATGAAACACATATCCAAAACAATCACATTGAAACATTGTTGTCATGTTACAATACATGATTTCCATTAAAATATAAATAAAACATGATTAAATAATGGAAATTAAATTGATTAAATATAAACTCTTTTTGAAACAGTTGTATCACATGTAAAATAAATGGGTTTTATAATAGTCTCTTGGAAATATGATTAACATGTAAAAAAGAAATCATTTTTGTAAAGATCTCATTAAATCATTATTTACCTATTGAAGTGAAATTAGTTCCATAAAAATCTTTTTTATATATTTTTATCCAATTTGAATTAAATTACATCAACCACAATTTTACTAAAACATCATTTACCTGAAGAAGATAAATGGATTCCATAAAAAATATTATGGACTCATGAGAAACCAATGAAAAATAAAGGAATTCTATACTATTCTCATTGAAACAATCATGATTTATAAAAATAAATAAGGTGGATGGTATGAATAAAAAACATTCCAAATCAAGGTAGAGTAACAAAAATGTTAGATGATCTTTATGAATAGGAATCCATTTAAACATTTATTAAAAACATTCTTGATTAATATAATCACTAATTGTTTCCATGTGTCCCATTCCAATATGAAATTTTTTAATTATAATCGTCATGTCCAAATAATATTCAATGAAATATGTAATATCCTGATAATATGATGAATCATTACATATCATATCAATGTGGCATTATATAAATAAAATGAAATATTTGTTCCAAACAAAATAGTAGAACCAATAACCTGCGCAGTTGCCCCATATAGTCTCTACAAAAAATAAGGAGCCCTTGTGGAGGATTCGGGGAATTTGCAATCACAAGAGCAGAACAAATGGATTTGGAAGAATGAGATGGTATGGCTATTACATTAGTAGAATCCTTTTCTAGCACGGGATGCATAGATAGATGAAAATGTGAATTTGTAGAGATATCATCATGATATAGATGTTAGGAAAGGGTAGTTCTTTATAGTTATAGTCTGGTTGAACTCCCTAAGACCTTTGTGTCATGTAATGTCTCTTTGGACTATGAAACTTGTAATATCTATGAAAAGGAGACTTGTGAAGGTTACCCCTCATCCCATGAATGGTAGGTTATTACAAATAAAAAAATGAAGGTCTACGAGCAATTTGGGTCAATGAATATAGATGTATTAAAAAACATCACAAAGAATCAAAATTGTGACTACAATCTATTGATAATTTGGTATCAATGAAACTATCAACCCCATTAAAGAGGAATACAAAATTGGATATGTTTAACCAAAACAATTGATGTGTAAAATCATAAAATAAATTCATGGGTAGTATATACACCAGAGAAAACAAATTTATTGTATATATGGAATGTATCTCACTTATTTATAATTTAGATTATAATAATCCGTACTACTTTAGTAGATCTTGACTCATGAGAGAACATAATGAATAATATCAATTGAAACAATAATTATCATTAATGAAATTAAATTCATTATATAACAATTCATATTGAAATGTATAAACAATTAAAATGTCAAACGTTCATAATAACATATAAGCATCAATTGAATGTAAATTGAGATAAATGAAATTACAACTGTGCTAAAATTAAACATAAAATCCAAAAAAGTAATAATAATAAAATGAAAAACATAAATAACAAGTTGATTATATAATTAATAAAATAATATATCATAATTTTTATTATATGAAAAAAATAATAATAATTTAGTTGTGAGTATGAAATTTGTATCATAGATGTAAAAAGAAGATAAAATTCCATTAAAAATTGTCTGATTCATCATAATTTTTCACTAACATCGTGATTAATATACATATCCTAATAATTTAAATCATTCAAAAAAATTTTAATGTTTATCATTAGTTTTATTTTACATTAAAAAATGTTGTATAAAATTACATAAACAATTACGTTTACATCTTGTGTTTTGACCATACATAGTTTATGTGTGAAGAATGGAAATTCTTCATCAACTATGATATATGAGTTCATTAATCAAACATATGAATAGTATTAATTTTGGAATAATTTTCATATTAAAAAAAATTCAATTAGTTTAAAATTAATATTGGAATATGTTTTTGAAAAATGTATATATGACATGATCATGGAGACAGTGGGTATTATGTACAGAAGCATAACATTTCCATTTCCCAATGTTCACTATGGGAATAAGGTAATTAATATTTTTATTTAAATATTTCAAATTATATCAAAATATAATATTAAGTAATTATATATATAATTATTGTTATGTGATTTTGAAAAATTATGAATGTCATCTCTTTGAGAATGTGGTAGTCCACACATCCACGAATGACATTATTAATTTTTTTATTTGTGAAATATAAAATAGAAAATGATATATTATATGTACTAATAGATAATTATTTAATCAATATCATAAATATTTAATTGAACTAATATATTTTTATTTAACATATATTTTTTACATTTGACATAAAACAAGGAAAAATAACATTGCTTAGGGAAAAGGGTAACCAAAAAACCCAAAAATGATGATATAATTTAACCCAAAAATATAAATCATGATGTTATGTGTTATATAATAATTAAAACCCCATATTAAAATAACAAATATCATCAATATAATATATAAATTTTATGTGTGTCGTTATTTCTAACCTATGAGAGGTGGTAATTGACAAATGAATGACATAAATTTGTGATGTGGTTGGTCATTATACACTCGAACAATGATTTTATATCCCATTTTATGGAAGTTTTTTAATTATTAGGTATGAACCATAACATAACAACATCTCAATATATTTATGTTATTGATTATGTTATATAATCTCGATACAAAGAATTATTTAATGGGTGGTTACAAAATTAAAATATCCTTGCTTGCAAAAATGTTACCTCTTCTTTGGTAAACTTCGTTTAGGTTAAACCAAATGTCATCTTAGTTTTTAATGCATCCCAAAGGGAGTACTAAATTATGAAAGGAATGATTTTGGGAAATATTTATAACGATTCATATGTGACAAACATATTGAGTGTTTTGATAAATGTGAAAGAGTGAATACTTTTTTAAAGTGGACGGGGAGTTTAACTAATATAAATAAAAAATACCAAACTCTATTAGGAAGTATATCACAACTAATTTTCTAAAAATATTAATCTATAATAGATTAATGAGATGTTTTTGCAAAAAAAAATTTGAAAATTTTCTTTTATCAAATATCTAATTCATTTTTTCCACAAAAGATTAATGTTTAATCATAATATAAACTCACTATAATTTTAAGTGTTCTAATTAATTTAAATTTAATTCAATAATTAATTGGTAAAAAAATTGTTTCCTCATTAGTATTAATGAATTTATTTTATTGATATTATGGGATCATTTTATTCACATTTCGAATCATTGATGTGGCATAACATTATACAAATTTAATCTCAATGATGGAAAAATAGAGGTGGTTTTAAAGAGAATATGCTAAATATTTTAAAAGGAATTTTGTCAAATTTCAATGTGATTTTTAAAAATTACCAAAAAAATTAAATTATATAAAATTTACATAATTATAATTAATAACCAATTAAAAATATAATTTATCACTATAATTTATTTAATAATAAACAAATTTTTCATTTAAAATATAGTATTTTTCATTATTCATCAAAAATTGAATATTCGTAAAGAAATAAAAAAAATTCAGTATACATAAATTTGGATATCCCTATCTAAAAATATATTTTATTTTTTGAAATTTTAATTTTAAATTTGTCTAATGTTATTGTAACATGTTCCCCATTCAATGGTAAAACTAACCTTTAATAATGCAATCCAATATACTTAAAATTGGGGGTTTTCATATATTTTACATATGTTACAATTTGTAAAAATATGAAACCATATGATTAAATTTATAACATTTAAATATCATTTATATATTTTACTAATTGTTATTACTTTTTATTATTCAGATAAACTGATATTCTGGTCATAAAAATTGTATTCCATAAGACACAACCTTTATATTCATTTGGTCATTATATTCAATTCTAATTAATTAGTTACCAATGAATTTATTTTATAAGCATGTTTAAACTATTATTTCCTAATTTATTTAATATAAATCATTCAATGTATTCCAATTTATATGAGTGAACTATAATCATAATATTGATAATATATTTTTTATATTAAGTGTTACACTTCTGTTTAAAATAAGTCATCAAAGGAAAGGTGTTTTTTGTGATAAAAGAAAAATGTTTTTTTCCTTGTGATTCAATATAAACTATGTATTTTTTTTATATTTATGAAATTAATTAATAGAAATTAATTTGAATGATGTTTTGTTATATGTTATATAAATGAATCAAAATATGTGTGAATTTAATTAGTTGTCCACCATCAATGAATTCTAATATAATGCATCTAGTGAACATCAAATGGTATTTTTTTATTAAATAATCTATAGATAATATAAAATCAGTAAATTAGGTTGATATATATTAAAAATGCAACCAATATGTCAAATTATGCTACTAAACATATCTAGATACCAGTGAACATGTAGCATATATTTTCTACATATATGTATATTCATTTTTACATATATTGATATGAATTTTTATAATATATATATATATAGTAACATATATTTACATCCATGTAGATAATAATAAAATCTAGGAACTCATGTGTAACTCAATAATCCATGCATAGGTATTAGAGTATCATGTTATAATAGGATACAAGAACAATAATTCAAGCAGTGAAACAATTGTCCCCATATAAATCATCCTAGTCAAATATGTAATATTTAAAGTATTAAAAACTATTAAGGATCATGAAATATAAATTCCAATATTCATAAAATAACATGATACACTTTTCCCAACAACACATGTAAATGGAGAAGGAAGATTATTGTTCACAAATAGCCATGATTGTTTTCCAAAATCCATTATGAATTTATAGAATAAAATATAAAAATCATAATATTATAATTGATTTGCTGAAATTTATAAATGATATGTTTCCAATCATTTTAAATTCTAATTAATAATAAAATATCACACTGTATATGTTATATCCAAAATATGTGTTCAAACAAATCATTTTACATTTAAATACATCAGTAAAAGATATTAGTTGGAAAACCACACAACATTGGGATTAAATTATCAATATTAATATCGAGGGGATTGTTTGAATTTATTGATCACACAAAAAATTTATTGAATTTTTTGATGTGGGATACCCCTTATAAAAATAACGGTTTTATAGAATTTATTCAATATAGATAAAAATTTCAACAATATCATTGAGAATATAAATTATCACTCAAAAAATAAAGTGTGGGGAAATATGGATCATGATATTAAACCACCTGGCATTTGGGAGGTGGCACTTTTGACATCCATACAATTATAGTAATCTCATTTACAAGTTTTATTCACTAATATATGATAAAATAAATCAATTCACAAAAAGAATTTTTTTTTGAAAATAGAGAATTTTAGATCAAATAGAATTTTTATTCCATATAGTTAGATAAAAGATTGATTGATTGGAGTTAAAGGGCATAAAATTAGTTATAAAATTAATGAGATATAAAATGTTTCATTATCAAAATGTAGAGCCTATGATAATGGATTAGAATATGGGAAATGGATCTCCTATGTATGTTGACCACTGTAAAAAATATAATCAATTATGTGGATTTGTTTTAATGAAGGAAGGGAAATGGAACAGAATCCATTATTTAATGGTTATTATGATGTGGATGAATGGTTTTGAAATCTATGGTCATATTCTGGTGCATGTAATGGTTATGTAGAACTCTATGATCAAACATATTGCATAGTTTGGAAAAATAGTGTGTTGATCATTTGGAACCATTTTAGTTCTTTAAATGATCCTCGCATTATCCTGATTCCCTCTATGCATAGTTAAATGAAATTGAATATCAAACCTCAATACATGCATATCCTAAACAGAAGGATATCTCTAACTATACGATATACACGTATCTTAATCATCACTTAAAAAATATAGAGCACTACGATCCAAATGATCTGTAGATGCCCCAAAACCTCTCTTTATCCTGTTAATCATTTTTGATATATAAATCAAGTACTTGTGAAATATAATTTGTAGTATCCATAACTCATGGAAAAAGTAGGTACATTGTATCCTTCCCTCATTAGAAAATTTATACATATGTTTCCCTTATGACAGTGATATGATAAACAATAATATAATTATATTCCTTGAACATGTACATGATAATATATCTTAAATTTATCATCATGTACACAAAAATATTTCATTAAAACATTAATTTTTATACTGAACATCCCCAGAAAGACATTTTTTCTATAATTAATTACAAATATATGATTCCCTTAAAAAATAAAACATCATCACTATTTAAATAATTATGATTGAAATATTTTTTGGGTTAATGTAATAATGATATATCTATGAAATTTTATGTTTTCAATCATCATATGATACATATGAGGTAACTCCAGATGGTATGAAACCAACACAATAATTTACATCATCTAGAAATAGCTAACATTATTAGTTGATAGCCTGTACTATCATTAAATCCATAAATAACAAAATATATTATAAAATAAAAAAAATAACAGATGTCCACATTCATATAAAAATGTTTTCAGAAAAGATGAGTATACAAAATCTATCATGAACGACATATCACTATACACTTATAAATAGAATATTTTGGATTTTATTTCACCTAAATAAATGGAGGTTACCATATGTCTACCTAATGTACCTTGAACCATCAAAATGGTTATTGTGTTATCCTAATATATAGATACTCACAAGGAATAAATTGAATATTTTCATAAAAGAAGATATTATCCGAAAAAAATTTGATGGGAAGCATTTCATACAGGAACAATTTAAATTTTGGATTCATGTATGAATAATTTCCTTTTGCAATTATTTTGTACAATAATATTATATTTAGTTATTTTTTTGGTATTCTAATTATACTTATTGAATATATTGCCTTATTCAACTGCATATAAAATTATTTCTTATAAACGGCATCACAATATGAGAAATCAATAAATGATTCCACATTATGGAATATAATTTATTTGATTGAAATATTCCCTATTTCATACACTAAAATGATCCCTATAATTTGATGAAATTTATTTAAAATAATCAATAAGTCTATGATATTCCATAATGCATTTCCTTCATAAGGGGATCTCAAAAAAACAGGTCATAATTTCCAACAAAAAAATTTCCAATTTTAATTATAGACAAGACAGATTTTTTGATTGTCTTGTAGAAGATTGTTCGCTATCTTCTCATGAAGATAAGTGAAACACCAAGTAATAAAACATTAAATTAACATCTTCATACTGAAAAAATTATTTAAAATAGATATCATGATACATCATGGTTATTCCATTGATTAATAAAAATTAATTTCATGATTCAAATACATCAATTCATCATGTTTTTCATATTTCCATAAATACACACTAATGAATGTGAACAATTTCATTATCATCAAAAACCATATAAGGCAGTTTATCCTCATTTAATAAACTCATCCTAGGACTGTGCCAGTGTGTTCAAAAATATTAATCTTATGTACCCTCTTTATATGTGATGTTATCTCTATTAATTCTACATAGATAGAACACATATTATACAACTGAAACTCGTGATGAATCTCATAATATAGTGCCACCACATGTTACACACTACTAGCCTCTTAATCATCCCATGTAAGAGTCACCCATTTAGTGAATCATCCATTAAAATATGCTCGGAATATAAGTCAGTCATAAGTCAAAGAAATGTTGGTATTCAACACATATTTTTTTACATTGATTGAATTCAATGTATAAAAATATATACAGAATGATTCTTGTTTGTCACTGTACACAAAAAATTAATCTTACATTATGTAATTCCTCTTCATAATTAGTCATGATCCACATATACTATCTGAATATCATAAATAAGACAGTTCTTCTATTTTTTCATAAAATTATGAGACCATTATGATATGACTCCTTCATCCAGGATCATAACTACTCCAAGACTGAAACCTAATTAATCATAATAGACTATATAATTTCTTCATAAATATCTATAAAAATAAATATTATTGTCTACATAAATCATATTTTTAAGTCATAAATGTTGTTTTAACATGTGTTAGACTATATATTCCTAGTACCTATATTGGTCCTTCCTAAATAAGGAACATCTAGGGGTGAATTATCCTAGGTAATGTACATGTAATATCTTAAAATCTCCAAAAAAATGTATGTCAAGGATTCAATTTGGTTTATCCATGGATAACGTATTATTTCTACATCTATGATTACATATACATCTTTAAAAAATATGATCTTCCCATTAAGTGATTATTTTGTATCCAAAATATTAATTTTTTTTGTTATAAAATTGTATTTTATGTTTTCAAAAGTGACATAATGTCTTACAAGCTACTATCTTGCACTGATGTCCAAAATTCATATTTTGGGAGATTTTATTACCATAATTGAATATTTTTACTCCCTGACCAAAAAACGTAAATAGAATATTAGTTCTTCCTTCGATGGATTTATCATCAATTCTCATTTCTTTATCTAGATCGCCCCCATAGATTTATGTCATGTTCTTGTAACTAATTCCTAGGTCCAGAAAAATGTGGATTTCAGTTAATTATGCCACATCGGTCTTGATGTGTAATAATCCTTACGTTCAAGATTCTAGTCAGACATTAAATGTATAGAATTTTATAAATAATGTTGACTAGGAAGCTATAATATCTTCATTGTGTGGATTTTATGTAACATGTGATAAATAATAGTGTGGATCCCAATGGATACCCAGGATATCATACTGTAATTGATTTTATAGGGGTAACTCATCCAAAAAATATTCGTTATGAATCACATGCTTATTTCGTATGGTAGTTATTTTTCATCAAGTAACTGTTTTAGAATATTATAGAGATAGAACATAATTAAAGATATATATGGGTCAGTTCTCGACTATAACTATAAAACCCATGTGTTTTTTTGAAATATTTTGTTAAAATATTTATAATTATGCAATAGATTTCATTGTATGAAATCATGAGATTCCCTTAGTAGAAAATAATTAATTTAAGCTAATATTTAGGTTAATGGGAAGAAATCAAACTGACTTATGAAAATGTATGCTGATGTAATTTGATACCAATTAATAATGAAAAATATAATTCAAAAATATATTTTATTTTTTGTATAAATAAATTTAGTTAATTATTATTATTAAATTAAATTAATTAAATATATATTTTATATACATAGTATAATATTTTTTCTGTTCAACGAATAGATATTTGTTCTATAGTGTACGAATAAACACTAATTTATGTATAAAAACCTACAATTTTCGTGAGGGTAATTTTTCACATTTTAATGTAGAATACCTTTTAAATTAATATTTTGACACATTAAATTTTTTTATGGAAACATAAACCTGATCTTTGGATGGAATTATAATATTTTTCTAATAACTTTCAGATTTTGTTAAATATTAAAAACACACAATAGTTTAATTGAAAAATACTTTCTTCATCAATTTTCATATGGTTAAAATATAATAATTAATGGTTTTAAATAATAAATTGGATAAATTTTTTCATTCAATATAATGTATTTTTTACCATTAATTTTTAATTGAATTGAGATGTATAAACCTTTCAATATTTTGCATTGATATATATTTTGTTAATTATTTTCTCTTTCAAAAAAGGATTAATTATAAAATAATTAATGAAAATTCTATGTTTTCATTTTCTAGAAACATATTCCATATTTGAAATAGGTGTTTCCAAATTATGCAACTATATTAATTTACAGTTGGGATTTATGAATAATAATTTCAGTAATTTTTATTAATAATGTAAAATGTTAATCCTGATAATTAAGGGTAAAAAATATTATAAAATTACACTAAAAAATGTATTAATTCAACTGGATAATTTTTTGTTTATATATAGTATATTTAGGTTTTAAATTTCATCCTTTGGAAGAATCTTGGAGATGATTTGGTCATTTAATTTTTTTATTTAATGAATAGTTAAATATACCTCACTGAAATTTTAATATGTAAATAATATTTTATATAAATTAATAAAAAAATATAAATTTGATTATAAATCCTCATTGTATAAGTTGAAATATTTTTTCTGATCATTTTAATTTATTTATAATTTTTAAAAATATAAATAATATCATTAACGAATTTTACATTGATGTTGTGAAAATTAATTAATTCATAAGAAATAAATAAAACAGTATTTATTAAAGTTAATATGACTATAAAAATACCCATACACATGACCAAATCATATTAGTCATGTATATTTCGACCATAACCATATAATTTCCATGTTTGTGTCCATTTGGAACCTTATATAAGAGATTGTAACAATTATATTTTTTTAATGTGATGTTAAAGATGAAACATTCATAATTTTATAAGTATATCATATTAAATTTTGGTTCCAAAAAATTATAAATTAGACTAACATTTTTTTAACGGTTAGTATATTTTTATCTAAAATAGTATTTTAATTTTAATATTTATTCAAAATATAAGTGTACGCAATAATTATTGAATATTTATGTAGAAATAATTTTATTAATATAGATAACAAATAAATCTAATTTATAATATGAAAATTATTATTATTCAGGACAACTAAAATGTATAATGATTGTTATATATGATATAGACGTTTAATTAACATAATAAAATAGTTTTTCGATGTTAAATTTTTATATTAATATTAAAAAATGAATTGATTAGTGTCAAAATCAATATTATTGATTATTTATCGAAATATAGTTTTATTAAATTTGAAAAAAATAATGAACATCTTACTAAAAACATATAATAATTATCATATGGTAAAAAAATGTTATAAGGTAATTATTTATGGTCTTATTGACGTCAAATATGTAAATATTTCACCATTTTCATATTGAATTATTTGTTAACCTCTTTATAAATTTTTTAGAATCACTAAGTGTTAATTAAAATTATAATAAGAAAATTGATAGAAATTTTTTTCTAAAATATAAATTATGATGAGATTAAAATCTATCTCATATCATGATTGAAATTGGTAAGTTTTTCAAAAGTTGAATGGTGTTTGATTTTGATATAAATTAAAATTTTCATAGATCCATGAAGTGACCTCACATTAATTTTATAAAAGAACATCCTATGTCACCTTTTTACTTCACATTGAGTCTTCATTCTCAGCCATTGCTTTCCCTATTCCTATAATTTTTCCCTATTTAATTTTGGTGGTTTTTTCATCATAAAATACAATATCTTATGCTATGAGAAGACATTTAGAAGAAGGACATCGAAGAAACATTATTCTTCACAACCGATTATTTCAATCTTTGTTCCCTGTATACTACCTCTTCATGAGTTGTTTCATTATAATGTAAAAACAGCAGTTCTATTTATATAATGAGAAGCTATTATGATAATTCAATAACAAAATTCCAAATTCTATCTATCCTAAGAAAAATTAAATCACCACTCTTGCATACGTGCGACATACCATATATACAACGTGGAGTAATATGTTTTTCACCCCCACCATATTTTGATGGGTATAATAATGAAAATATTAAAAATATAGGTTTATTATATGTTACTATTGATTATTTAATATTATAAGTCATTCAATTTAATAACATTCCATATTTTTGGAAATTTCATCATCGCTCATTCCTATGTATGGCCTACTTTATCCATGATGCAATGTGATTCTTACAAATGATCTTCTATATAGAATGATTATATAAATGTAAATAATGAATATATATGATATATATAATGTAAATATAATTATTTAATGATATATAAATAGAATATGAAGGATAACTATATCTTTTTCAACAAAACATGCATAATCTAATGTAGCTGTTAATACCTGAATAAAAAGTAATAATTAAATGTTATTAACCAACAATTTATAATAAGATAACATATTATATCATAAGAATATATTTTATTGTAGAATAATTCAGTAAAATTATTTAAATCATTATATAGTAGGTTGGGGTACATACAATGGAAGTTGGACCTAATGCAAAGGGTAATTCAGTAAAATTATTTAAATCATGTATTACTGAGTAATATGAAATGTTATACTATAGTTATTATTATGTTAGAAAAAATCATTTATTTTATTATGTCTTTTCGGATTACATTCAATGATTCTTATGAAGATTTATGACTACCCATTACTTGATATCATAATATTTCATATAAAGGATTTGATTTTCAAATGTTATGTTCATATGCCTTATGATTATGATCAGATTCAAATATCCATTGTTTAACCTTACTGAGAATATTATATCACCCTTTCATGTATTTTTCCCAGATCATAAAGAAGTATATTTAGTTTAATATGATAAAAATATGTCTTGTTATAACAAAATAAGTTCGAGAAAAAGAAGATATCTTATGAAATAGTTTATTATGATTCTTATTTTTTTAATAACATTGTAGGTATATAGTCTTATTTTATATTTCTTATATTTTTAAATTAATCCTTTTCAAAATTTATGTAATATAAATGTATGTGATGTATAGGTCATTATAGATGGTATTAATGGAAATGTATAGTAATTCATTACAAACTAGTATGAGAGATCCTTAGTAAGAACCAAAATGGTTTTTAATGTATATTTTACTATCTTTGTGGTTTGGAAATGATCCTTAATAACTGTTGATAAAACATAATGTATCTCAAATTTAAAATTTTAATCATGATTATATTGTTTTCCCATTGTGATTAGTGTTTCTCCCAATATGCTTCTTGGTTTTAGTCAATGTATGGACCCCATTTGAAACAATCTAATGCTGAATGTGACTAAAAATGAAATGATTTTACTCCATAATCCCCATATGTTATTGGAGATTAAATGGAAAATATTATTTCTATCCTCAAACAAATTTCTCAAGCTATGAATCATGATGGACATACAAATGAGAAAATGTGGGAATTACATTCAGTTGAGTCCTTCATAAGGTAGTGTACAACATATTTTAGCAAGTCATCAGATCAATTAGTGCCATAAAAATGGATTAGTACCACTGAACTTATATTTTTAGTTATCAAATTTCATAACATGATAAATTCATCTTATAATTCTATCATTTGGATGGTGAATCTCATCATTGGTGGAACATTATCTCAAAAATTATGAAAAGATATGAAATTGAATCAATGGAATGAGATGACTTCAAGAACAAATTTCTCCATATGTAACTTCCTTGAATTCTCTAAAAAAAGACAATGAATGATTTACTTGAACAGAAGAAATTTTTTGATGAATCTGTGTGTACCAATAAAGATAATTTTTAATGACATGTAATAAGTGCTTCTTGAATTATTATCCAACTTGAGAGTAAAATTGATTGATTCTTTAGAGGCATAAAAACTATAAATTTATGGGTAAAATAAACAATGAAATTAATATCAATGAATAAATCATTACTTGTGATCTTAAGGTTGAGAAGGATATTGGAGCTACACATCAGTCTTATGGGTTTTATAAGAGGATAGAAATATAATTTAAGGGAAAATATAAATGACACCCAAATAAGAAAATCAGTTTTCCCATATGTAAATGTTTTGAAAGAAACATTAAAGAATTTGTATTAAATTTCAATCAAAATATTTTAAGCATGTAAAACACTTTCATCATGTTGTTTACTTCATTTTGTGATGGAAAAAAGATGTCTGATATTGCAAACAGCAAAAAGAATACAATGATTGCACCTACTACAATTCAATGGTACAAGTGAAAGGAATTAGTGAATTTTTCTAATCAATGACCAAATCCAAGAGTTATTTATCATGATTGATTTTATTAAACTCTTATTTCAAAATGCAATGCAAGTCACATGTTATCAATATCGACAATGGAGGGTATGATAACAAAGTTGTGAAATGTACATATAACATCCACTCTAATGTATCAAATGTTTTATTCTATTATAGATCCCCATAATATTTTATTTCTGACTTAGTTTCTATGGGTATCACCATATTTCCCCAACAATTAGATATTTAGTTTTTTTGTCCAATCCTAACGATATAATGGTATAATCAAAACTTTATAAGTCATCTCCAATCGATTATTGTGGGAAATTTCTTATTGTAAACATTGTAATCCTTCCTAAAATGTAATTTGATTTTACTAATGGTATGAATTTAAAATATCTATATTAATGTCATATATATTTCAATATAAGGGCAGTCCCATTTCATACTCTAGATCAATAAATGAACATCTATCGATGGAAGGATGAATATAACCATATAGTAGAAATTACATCCATCTTATGGGTCATACACCCAATAAATAATGGCTATCTATCACAAATGGTTGGGGGTAAACACATAAATAAGAATACACCGATGGTATTTGAGTCTAACTATGTATTTCAACAAAAATTACACATTCTTCCATCAAATATTGATTTTTCTTTTTTAATAGAACTCACAAAGGGAGTTATTGTTCTTTCATGGACACCTTATAGAATTTCTCCAATTGTATATTATGAATTAAAGAATAAACTATAATAGACTCATCAAAGGGGATTCATACACCCCAATATTTCACAGTGCGGAGCACCTATTATATTTCTTGAAGAGAATGTTGGATCAATGAGACTCATCATTTATTATCGAGAACATACAAAATTAACTATTAAAATAATAACTTCTTCTGTATATTGATGGCTTATTGGAACAATTATACAAAGATCAGTACTTTTAAAATATTGATATTAGTCACATATATAATCATTAATGCTTTTGGAAATATAATATAACAAATATGACACTCTATGAAAGGAATGAACACTTTGAATATATAGTGATTAGATTTGGTCATACTATTTACCCTCTATCTTAATAGAGCAGATGTGTAGAATCTTTTGACACTCCCATTATCAGTTTTCGGTAGTCAAAACAGATGATATTTTTTGTGAATTCAAAAATCAAGAAATATTTGGAAGATCACATAATAATTTTAGTAAATACCATGATAAGGTAGATACTTTATGAAAAGTTTAACATGGGTAATTTTTGGAATCAATATGATTAATTTTTTGGTACATAATTTCAATATAGGGGGTATCTGTTGATCCATAAAAACAATTTTTAATGAATGATGGTTGAGAACATTAGTGATAACTATGATATGAGTTTTTCATGGTTCAACCTGATATTGTCAACATTTTGTGTATGATTTTTTCATGATTATATAATCCAATCACAATTTTGAATCAGAAAGGTGTTAAGTTCTTGTGTATGGAGGAATGTGAATTGAATTTATAAAATCTAAAAATAATGATATCCATTTCACCTATGGTCACACCTAGTTGAAGTGGATAATGTATCGTGATCTATAATGGTTCATCAAAGAAGGGTTTGGGTTGTGTTCTCATCTAGAATGGTTTGATCAAATATTATGCATCATGGAAATTGAAAATACATATGAAAAATTTCCCAAATCATGATTTTGAGTATGATGTGGTAGTATTTTCACAAATGATATAGAGTCATTATCTTCATGGTCGATTTTATGACATTGTTATTGATCATAAATGTTTAATATATATTTTCACACAAAAGGAGATGAATATGTGTCAAAGAATATGGTTAGAGTTTACTAATAATTTTGACTTCTCAATACATTACTTCAATGGGATAGTAATGAATGTGGAAAACTCATTTTAGTCCCTACGACCCGGTTGGATACGAATACGATCCCACCTGGCTATATCTCAACTAAACCTCAAACTCTAATGGTGAATACTCAAAGGGACAGGTTGACTTTATGAATACCAGTGCTGCTAATGGTTTGTCAAACAGATGTCATGTGCCAAAGATATTACCCATGAAGTTAAAGGGTAAGTAGTGGACCAAAGTGCGGTCCGATGCGGTCGGACTGACTCAGCCCAACCCAATCTGGGCTGACCTTATCTGGGTCAACCCGAACAGACCTGTTTGGTTTGACCCTACATGTTGGGCGGTTCAGCCTGCTATGTTCAACTCGGACCACTGGGCCCAGCCTAGCAGACTGTGGGGGTGGTTCATCCCAGGCACGGGGCCAGTTCGGCCCAGAGCGTTGCGAGGGCAGGGCTCATCCTGGAGTGCATGACCTGGCATGGCTCTCCCCGGAGGGCAAGGCTGGGCCGGTTCATCCAGGGAACTGTGAGGGGGCTAGGAAACTGTCTTAGATGTGTGGCTGCGAGGGAGTCGGGACGCCGCGGGGGCTCCGGGCTAGGCACGGGGGAGCCGGGCAGGCCGCGGCAGAGACTGGGCAGGCTGTGGTAGGGTGCAGTAGGGCGCCGGGGTGCTGGGAAGGGCGCTGATTTGGTTGGACAGGCCATGGGTCATTCAGCGGGTTCGTCAGAGGTATGTGTCTAGTAGGCCGCCGATGGGGCTGGGCATGCCACTGGTTTGGCCGCGGGTTCACCTGGGGTGCACTCCGGGAAGGCTACAGGCAGGGCAGGGTAGACCACAGGGCAGGTTGTGGTTTTGGCTAGGGCGCGCACTGGTTAGGTCATCGGGAGGCAGCGAGTAGGCGGGTCGGGCGCCGCTCGATCGGCGGTGTTCAGCCAGGAATAATAGTGCACCGTGGAGCGGCACAATTTGTGGAGGATGTGGGTAGTGAGGCCTCCATCTTTTCCACCTTCATCGCGGTCGCTTTATCGCCTTCCGTTAGAACATCACCACAACGATGAAAACCAGCGTACGGTGTTGAGCAATGTTAGGTTGTCCCACACCCTCTGCATTTAGGGAGGTACCATTTGGCTAATCTAGAAAAGTATATGATCAATAACACATCCTCATCAATGTCTTTTTATCCATTGAAGAAGATTATAAGATGGTATAATAATATGAAGAAATAAACCCCCTACCTTTCTTGTAGTTGGTTAATGTTGGCGCACGAAGGAGGACGTCAATTCATTGAGGATGAGGATTTATCACGTCAGAATGAGTTCTGAGGAAGATGGTCGAATTTGAGGTTGATGTACATCAATAGTGGAGCGTTCTTCATTGGAGAGCGTAATCCCCCATGTGTTGGGTGTCACGTCACATTACCAGCACTTCGTTTCTTGGTGAAGTAGTACCAAATCCTCCCTCCAAGCTCACTATATATTGGATACAAGGAGAGGTTTATAACCATCATGGAATTTATGATGGTTTAATTATTAGGACCTTCCTAAATTCCAATGATACAGTTACTTAATTTAAAAAGGGGATCAAGCAAATTAAAAGGAACTGGTGTAATTTAAGAGGTGTGTTGGTTAATTATTGGGAATATTCCAAAAGGCCTCCCCAATATAGTCGGCATCAAAACAATAGATTGGATTTAATTTTTATGTTCACACATTAAATTAAGTTGACAGCAACTAATTTTATGTTAACAAATAAAATTAATTCGAAGCATTTAATTTCACGTAGACACATAAAATTAATTTGACAGGAATTAATTTTATGTTGTCACATAAAATTAAATTTGAAGCAAATAATTTTACGTCGACACATAAAATTAATTGAGGGGGTTCATAGGTTTCATCTCCATTCCCATTAATTGGGGGGTTAAGTGTCATGTGGTCCCCACGTCAAAACCTCTCACTGAAGGTTATTCTTAGGTGGGTCCCACCACCATAACCTCTCATGGGAGGTTAGGGTGTGGCAGTCCCACCTCCAACTCCCGAGGGGAGGTTCTAAACAACAAACAATCACATGGCATCTTAATGTAAAATAAAGTGGTATACAATTTTTTTTTATTTTTATAAAATTCCAAAAACATAATTTTATTCTCGTCCAACTCCTATCAAGGTGAAAGTATTCATATTCGAATAATGGCACTATGAGTTCAATGGTGCCCTCAGATTTCAATTTGGAGAAAAAGTTCAAATGTTATAAAAACCTGCTCATACATTTCCTGAACGTACACGAACAAAACATCATAAATTGATTCCAGGAACACCGGGCAATGGAATCATGCACCGTAAATTATCATAGACTCGTAAATTCTCATTTATTTTAAAAAATAACAATTCTATGGTAATTCCTATAATTTAAATTATCTATATTTTCATATCACATTAATTTTTTTTTATTTTAAGTATGGACAAGTACCTATTGTTGACTATGATTTTAATGGGTATCTATTTTCATGATTATTATACATTTCGTGAGATGGATTTATGTTTTGACTATGGTAAGAGGTAATTATATTATTTTTTAATGATTAATGATATTTTTATGTTTCATTTTATTGATTGGAAATTCAATTTTAGGCATGAGGAGTTTTGAGGTTCCCTGAATACAATCAATGTATTTGATTGAATCTTATATGTGTGAAGATTTTTTGGATTGTTAAGTATGATTTCAATGCTAATGGTGTTTCATTTTATCATTACATATTTTAGTTGAGGCCTCATGTGATTTAGTTTTCATTCATTATTATTTTCCATACACCTTGTATCTAGTGTGTTTCATTGATAAAACTATTTGGGAAAATTGTATTTGACTATCTTGTTGTGTGATTTTCATTGATTATGATATTGGGATTTTCGTTGTATATTTGACAATAATAACACATTTGAATATTTATATTATTAGGATTTAAAAAATATATTTAGGATGGTTATTTGATATTTTTTGGAATTTAGATTTACATAGAGCATCCTGATCCAGTCAATTTATGGGATTATACAAAGTAGTTTTTTTTCATTTAGAGATGATTTGTTTATGTCTTTTGATTTTATTTCCTTGGTGGAGTTATAGTTTTTATGGGGTTGATGTCCTATATTCTTATATATTATATACCTCTTCAAATATGGTGATATTTTCATTCTAAATCTCATAGTTTTGTAGAATTATGCATGGGAATTAATTTATATAGTGGTTTAGAATATTTTTACCTATAATAAAGAGGTAATTGAGGATGAATGATTTATTGGATAACATTAATTTTTTTATTGATTCATCTTTAGATGTTGGAGATTATAAATGTGAATTCACTTCATTGGAATCCTTTTATCAGCTGGATCCAAATATCATATAAGCTCTATATGTTTATTGATGTATATGATATTAATTGGAACACTATTATGGGATGATTCTTAATCACTAGGTTCCCTCTTGAGACGATAATTTTATTCATTTTCTTAAATAACTAGATAATGAATATACAAAATGAAGACATAATTGAATACCACTTTTCTATGTAATTTATTTTAGGATTATTATAATTATTTCATTATTTGTTTATAACACTTATTTATATGGATTTGTATTTCATATACATTAAATATTATTTAAGTTGATATGGATGATGTTGTTTTTTCATTATTTTGATTAAAATTATTTATATTTAATTTTTTTTAATTTCATTATTCCCATTTATTTTTTTGATTATTTCATCCCATGACATCCTTTAAACGTTGTTTTTATATTAATAAATTTTTGCAATTAATGTTGTGTTTCATCTCAATCATTGATCTGGTAAAAAAATATAGCATTCATGATTAGCAAAAATGAGCTTAATCAAGGAAAAAAATATTATTGAATGACTATTATATCATATTCAATAAACCATTACCTATAAATATAATAAACATAATTATGAATTAAATATAATGTTCTTACTTAATATAGATGTATTGATTGGTGCCTATGAAATATAATGTAATTAAATATTGGGATAAATTTATTCATCAAAAATATTATTTCTTTAACAAATTTTTTCTATATTTTAGTGTAAATAAAATTAATTAATAATTTAATTTTCTTTTTAAAAATTTATTTTATAATATTTTATTATTGTAAATCATCATATCAAAATTATATTTTTGTTAAATTATTTAATTTTTATAAAATATTTTATTCAATGAAAAGAGAATATTAGTAAATATCATTTAAAATTATAAGTTGTTGTAAAATTTTTAAATTCTAAAAACTATTCTTTGGTAGTATTAATAATTTACATAGTTCATTGTGATTTAATATAAATCCAATTATTGTTTTTGTAAATCATTTTTCCAAATTATATAGTATAAAAATATGTTCTTGACATATAAAGTAATTCTTTTAAAATGATGATTTCCAACACATTTTTGTTTTTTATTTTGAAAATAATTTATAAATTATAGTTGTTAGGAATTTTGAAAAAATAGATTCAATATTTGGAATACTGAGGTATAAATTTTGTAAACAAACAGCTTTAATTATTATCATTTTGAAGAGTAATCTTTCAAATTTACTTCACCATGATAAGGAATAATCATGTTATTTAGTTTTCAAAAATTATTATAATGTATAAAATATTACCATAATACATGAATTAATTAAATTTAATGACTACATATTATTGATAATCATTCAAAATATATATATTGGTACATTTAATTTAACTTTACCTACATTGATTCTAATATATTATTTTATATAGTGAAAATTAAGAAATATTAGCCACTGTTTTATTACATTTAAAATTTTTGCATTATTACAAACATAGGATATGTTTTTAAATGATTATTTGATTCATAAATATTTTTATAATATATATATTTTTTTACTTTCTTTATGATATAATTATCATAAATTCATAGGTATAACTTCAAAAATTTATGTTGAAGTATTAATAAATTTCATTATATTATATTAAGAACTATAAAAAAAATTGTGTTGGTAATATTTTGGTGGACTTGAAATATTAAGATAAAAATGTCAATTTAGATTGATATTAATGTATAATATTATATGTAAAATAATTTATTATATTAATAAATTTCAAATTAATATAATAGTTATAAAATTGAAATTAATTTAGTTTTAAAATAAGTAATACTTTATATAATTATTTACGTATCCAAAAATATTATTTTCCCAGTTGAATGGGTTATTATTGAAAATATCAACAAAATTACATATTTTTTCCAATTTGTTTCATATAATTACTATAAACACCCATAATGAATAAAAAAAATCTGTCAAGTTTATAGTAAAAACATAAAACTTCGGGTAAAAGAAAAAATATATGTCTGAAGGCATCATATAAACAGGTAAAATTATTAAATTATGAAATGATTCTCATTCACCAACATATAAAAATATAATAATATATATATGGATCCATTTTAACAAGAATATTAATTTATATTAATATAACATTTTAAGACATTCCAATAGTGTCACACCCTTATCTTATTAATGTGAACATATTCCTTTATTTTTCCCTCAAATCAAGAACAACTTGGAATGCCCAAAAAAATTACCATTATAAATCAATTAATCTTTTCATATATCAGTTGACCTGATTATAAAACCATACAATAATTTCATTTGGTGTAACACATTAGATGATGAGTGAAGAAGATGTATAGTTCATAACTTAGAGTGTAATTATTCCATATTTACACACTTATTAATAGTATTCCATTATTTTAATATAATCATTAAATGGAATAAAAAATATAGAATTATATTATTTTTATAAGACAGTAAAATATCGTTGTAAAACAAAATGGAAAATGATAAGTGTCGTTATTGGGTAAGTGAAAAGACCGCCTCACGTAACGATGTAATCGATTTTACAAATCATCATATCAATGTTAATTTTAATGATGTAAAAACATATATATATAATACTCATCAAATATTTATAATTTTAGAATATATATTTCATATATATTTTATAAATCCATATTAATTAAAATTATTATGTTGTTCATGCGTACGTGGGGACTATAACATTAATGAAGTGATCTATTACATTATTCATCACCAAATCACATGGATAATATATATATGAGTATTAAAATATATAATATGTAATATTATATATAATATTTATTGGGGAATAAAAACAATATTAATTAACGTAATTGGAAATTGATATTCTAAAATGGGAATGTTGCATAGGCTTATATATGACCAAAATTCTCCATTAATGAAAAATAAGTTATTTTTCATAATAGTCCTTAATGTTCTGTATTAAAATTCCATTTTATTTATATAAATTATAATTATATAATAATTATTATTATGGGTATGATATCACAATAATCACTTTGACCTTGGCCAACATTAGAAGGTAGATTTGAAATTTTGGACCTACAATCCTCAAAACAACTAATGTTTGGTATGTTGACTAAGTATATGTTTTTCATATAAATTAACAAAATTATTTTATGATATGGAAGTAACCATATATAGTATTATTAAGATAAAATCAGTTTGATAAATTTTTATTATAAAAGTTTTAAAATGAATGTATTGAATTCATGTGCTGAGGGTAAGGAATTTCATTTAAATATTAAATTTCTGAGGTTTATTTTTCTATTATGAAGATTATATCATCTATGTGTTATATATTTCCTGTTATGTAATTTCCTTTTGAAATTTTATATTAGTATATGATTTAATTTTAAATATTTCATCCAATGGGTTTTTACATATAAATTATCATGTTTTAAATGGTGTTTTTACTCAATTTCCTTTGGGTAGTTTGTAAATATACCTCCTTGAATTTTTTATTCCATGATAATATGTTAATTTATATATAAATTATTTTATTCTATTAATCTTTTAAATTAAATTGTTTTTACAATTTCTAAAAATAATCTCAACATTAATTAACTCTCAATTCGAAAATATAATTATTTTGAGGACTGTTCATATCAATTTCCCATTATTATTAATATGTTTTTTATGATATGAACCTTTATTCTATCATATGATAAAAATAAGTCAATTTTTTATATTATATATTATGAATATCAATTTTTCATGTAATTTTATGTTTCAATTGATGTTTTTTCATTCAGGATATTTATGCATGAATAAATACTCCTATGGAAAAAAATTATATCATAATCAAATTTTTAATGGATGTTTAATATTTAAAATGTTACACTATGGAAAATTATATACTCAAATGATATTGAAAATAATTTATTTTATTCTAATATATTTTATTAATGTGATTTCCATGCATAAATTTTAATTATTCCCTAATTTATTATTGAAAAATCAATAATGATGATTATAAGAGATACTAATCCTATATCATAATTGATATTAGGTATAATTCTATTAATTATAAATTTTATAAAATAATTGTTTCAATATATTCATTTTATAATGATATATCTTTTCAAAAATATATATAATATGTTCATTGAAATTCAATGGTTTTTTAAATAAATATTTTTAATATTTTATAATTAGATCAGATTATATCCCTTAATAAAATATCATTAAAAAGTTGAATTTTTAAAAAAACTATAATAAAAAATTATCATGTAATCATGGACATAATATCCCATGTGGATTCATTTTTGATTTCCTATGTTTTTTTTCAAAAAATAATATTTGTGTTTTTATTTTCCAAATATAAATTTTTATGTAAAATGAATGTATTCCAAAAAATTAATTTTCTAAAATTTTGACTGTAATTTGCTTTCATCAATGCCAAAACACTATTATATTATATAAAATTAAACATGGAATATGTTTCATGGATAATATCATTAGTATTTTTATTGAAAAATTATTAGAGTCACATTGAAAAGATTTCAAATCCTTTGTTGAATATTGAAATTAATAAAAAATAATATGTAGAAAATTGAAAGATTCTGAATATTTTATTCAACAAAAAATAATATTAAATTATTGGTGATGATGGATGATCTCAATAAAAATAATTTTAATGGGTTTTTCCTTTAATACCTCTTGGTGAAATGGTGAAACCAATATATCTTATATTAATGGCTATACACCATTTTTTCTCATGAGGAATGGTAGACACATATATACATTATATGATGTTTGAGATCCATTATTGATCTCCAATGAAATAATTGTTGAATATTACTAACATATTATTCAAAAAATTTAGTTTATTAAATGGTTTTTATTATTATAATAAACAATTAATATTGGGATAATATTTCTAATATAGATTTTTTCAATTGAATATTGTATTTGTCGAAACTATTATGAATTGATTCATTAATAAAAATATATATTTTGATGGGTATAAATTGTATTAATTTATTACGTTATAATATGATAATTTAATCATTACATCATTCTCATACAATTCTAACATATGAAATTAAGTTGTTAATTATTATGTTTTCAGTTACTGAGAATTTGATGTCATCAAAGTTATGTTTTCCATTTCCCATGGTTTTATAAAACAGATTATTGAATGATTCACTCAATATGGTAACTAATTGTTATATAATTAATGGGAAATAATTATTATCATTGTGAAATAATATATTTAATATATGTTATTAATAATGTGTTCTGTTTCACCAAATCTCTAATACTAAATGTTCATTGGGTATCTATGTGATCGACTATTTTGTTTTGATTTTAAATTAAGTTTATAAAAAAGGATTTTATCTATCAAAATCATTTATATAAAAACAATATTGTAAGTTTTATCTTTTGATTTGGGGTTGACATTTTGTGTTTCCTTTATATTGAGTCATGATTACTCATTTAACTGGATTTAATTCAAGTGATATTTATTTATTGAGGATTTTTTTTAAAATGTAACCTTTTTTATATATAATTTATATTTAAATTAAAATTTAATGTATTTTATGAAATTATTCATTATTATAGTATATTATCTTTTAATATGCTAGTTATAGTATTTTTTATGAAATAATTACATAATCGACAATTTTTTACATAATTTTATTATGTAAACGGTTTTTTGATATTACAATTTTATTTTCAAATATGTTGAAAATAATTTTATTTTATGTCCATGTTATATATTTTTTTCATGGATTATATATTATTTATTAATAATATATTTAGAATTATTTTTCCACCATTATTAATTTACAATTAATTGATATTAAATAGAGTTAATTTATATAATTTGGAAAATGGATTACTCTTATTATTTATGAATTATAGAGAAATAATTTTCATTCTGTCATATGGTAATTATTTAAATTTTCTAATATAATGAACATAAATCTCTTTTTTAGAATAAATTTTATTATAATTAGAGTAAATGTATTGGATTTTATTTTTACATTGGATTTATTTTTTAGAATGCTATAAAAAATGATTTTTTATTATTTAATTAATGAAATATTTGAATATTATTATAATAGATTTTTAATCAATAATGAAATATATTGATTGTACGTATCTTTTACTAGTGAAATACCCTTTAGATATCATCCCCCGTATATATTTCTGTTAATTATAAATATTTTACCAAATTCACTTGACCAGAATAATATTTCATATTTTGAAGTCAATATTGATAAATGTTAATTTCTATGGAATTTTGAGAATACAAAAATTGGATTATTTATTTAATAAGGAATGTAAAGGATTCATAAATTAATAGTGGGGTATTATTTTAAATGTCCCCTTGATAAATATAATAATCAATTAAAATTAAATTGGGTGAAAATTAATTCCATATTTGTATTAATGTTTCCAAATTTTTATAATTGAGGACATGATTAAGGGGCCTTGATAATATTAATCCTCATTTCATGGTTGAGTGACCTAGATGATTGGTTCATGAATTTATATATATATGAATTAATATAGTTGATAATCTTATTAACATTATCCATGTGACTATTATTATAAAATGTGACATTGTGGTTCATTAAACACATGTATTCAATTCAATTTAATTTGATTCGAATTTATAGCACTCAATAATTAAAATTCACTATTTACTCATGAGTTTTTCCACTATACCTAAACATTAAATAACATGTGATATGACGTATAATTTTTCCAATCGATATGATTCAAATAAGACCATTATGATTTATACTAAATATAATTATAAAAGGAAAAGATTTGATGCCAATAAAAATAAAATGTTATATTTTTTTAAATAAAATTTGGGATTTAATAAAATATTTTATTTTTAAAGATATTTACTGTGATCTATAATTGGGTGTGTGATCCCTTTAATCATGTATGAATGTAATGAATATGAAAATATCTATAAAAAATTTGTCACAGAGTTATTATTTGAATTAGTGGAAAATTAAAATTAACCTTATCTAAATGAATAAGGACATTATATATAAGAAAAAAAATCTATTAAAAAATATTAAAGATATATTTATATGTAAAGGGTATTTTTCATTATGTATTAGTAATTTATAGGGTTTTTTGAATTCATAGAAAATACATCCATTTCTCGATTCTAAAATTTTGATGAATTTATAAAAAAATGAATTTAGTGATAAAAATTCATAATGAAGGTCATTGTTTAATAATATGATCATCACTGGTGAAAATTGAGTTATAATATGTTTTAAAACTTTTATATACATCCTCATGTAATATTATTGGGTTAATAAAAATATTCCTTAAGAACCAATATTACGAATGAGATGGTAGAACCTCTCAAGGAAAATGATATTAAAAAATGACAAAGTTGAAACCTAAACGTTAGGGAGTCAATAATTCTATGGGTGATCCTAAACTAATGGAATAGATACCCATTTTAAGGAGTTATATAATTGGATTTTTTTGATTATTCATGATATATTCATTGGAATTTAATGGAATAAATCCCATTTATTTACGCTTTCTTATTTAATATTTTATTTGAAGAAGAATGATTTTATATTTAGGGATATAATTTAATGTATGTAAATAATATTTATGTATAATGTTATCTTTTATATAAATTTTATAGTTGAGATATATTTTCATTGTTTTTGTATTCAAATTTTTATCATATCGAAAATGATGGGTTAAAAAGTTATTCTATAAAAAATTGATCAATGATTTTTATGATGTTGACTATATTTGGAGTCATATATGAAAAAGTATGATGAAAATATATTTTTTATGGTATAATTATATTTTATTTAAAATATTGTGTAATATTTTCAATGAATATATGATTTTTTGAGTCGTTATTGTTATTCATGATATTTTTGGGAAATAATATTATAATTTAAATATTATTTGATTAGTGTTATATTTTTCTAATATAATAATTATAAGGGGATTAATAATTTTACTATATAATGGAATATTTTTTGATTTTTTAAAATATGAAGAAATATTTCATGTTTTTATATTTTCAACTTGGATAGGAAAACATTATGAATGTTTTTCTATTTGATAAATATTGATAGATTAATCATAAAATTTTTGCATTGATTTAGAATATAAATAATAATCTATTATTTCCTCATTTATGGTTAAATTAATAAATATATTTTAATATTCTATAAATTCCTTTTTAAGATTATTTTAATGATGTTTCTTTGTTTTTGGGATTATAGATTCTATTAATATTCGATTTTTCCTAAAATAAAGAAAAATTAATCACACATGATAATGAACTTATTTTCATAAAATTATTCCTATAAAATGAGATGAAATTATTTTTATTAATGAAAAAATATATCCTATATCATTATAATATGAATTTCAAAAAACTTGATAAAATTAATGTTGAATATTAGTAATGATAGACAATTTTATCATTCCTTTGTTTTTAGGTTGGTTGTGTTTATTTAAAAATATTGTATCTATGGACCGTTAGGGGGTTATTGAGATGTTATTGACAATTTATTTTTATGTTAGTAAATTTCTAATGATTTTATGTTTTAAAATTTATTATATTTTAAAATCCTCACTTGTTTAAGCATGAGAAGTTCTTGGTCAAGTGTGATGCCCATTGACGTTATCTCTCTCCAATGTTATGATAAATTGACTTTGAACAACATGAAATAATGGTTTCATCCCAACTTATATCCTTTCAAAATTATTTTCCTCTTTTATACTTATATACAATAATTATAATGTTAAATTTTTTATAAATAGAATAGTATCCAATAATCATATTAAAAAATTGTCATAATTGACCCACAATTATAAATGAAAAATAGACATATGACTGTCAAAACCAGATGGTACTACTAAAATTTTAATCACATAATTATTAATGAGATGTATATTTTTTGGCATAAAATTTTATAATAGAAATTTTAAGGAAAACATTATCATTCAAAAAGATCATGTCATTGCATTCATTCCCCATGAACAAGAATGATCTCAAAATAAAATATATATAATGAGTTAATATTGGTAAATCTGTTAGAAATAAATATATGTAGATTCCTTCTGTTAATGGAAAATATGTGGTAGTATCCATTTAGTACAATTTTAATATCATTCTATTAACATACACAAAATAGGTTTCTCACATAATTAAATTTATTCCCACTCTTCCAACCATCAAATCTCAATCACTATTAAAAAATTCATCCCACTATTTAATTAAAAAGGTAACAATTTTTTAATAAAATCAATGCATGCATGTTATCTAGAAAAATATTTAATAATGTGTGTTATATTAAATCTTTACAATTAAATTTTTTTGATTATCCCAATGTTATCAATGCTAGAAGATGCCATAAGACCCACTCTATGGATATAAAGATGATTTACCATCTTTCTGATGGGGGTATTTATTAGATGGATCTAAAAAGTGTTTTTTACTTCTATATATAAACCAAAAACCTAATATAAATGATATGATTGAATTTTATGATATTATATTAAACATAGTAACAAATAGTGTAGAACAAATCATGTATACACATTTACATTGGATGATCTATATACATAATATTTTGATTTATGAAAAACTATATAATCACATATTTTCATTACTCCATGACACCCCTTAGGTTCCTAAGTCAAAAGATTTACAAAAAAATTCCTGTTTTCCACCCACTATTGTTATCATTCCATACACTAACTGTTACAATCCATGAATCCCAATCACATAATTGCTTTAGATTATAAATTATGCAATAATAGTGACAATACATGATGGAGATGGTTTATTCTAGGAGTATGATTCCCTTTATCACATCTTTATTGAACATACTAGAGTCATATCGAAATAACATAATCAACGAACATATAATATACAATGACTGATGACCAGTGTTCCATCATTGATCCTATAACATACACATATTGGTCAAAGAATTATTTACTCATTAATGGAATGGATAAGTATCTGTTAATATTATAGTGACCAAAATAAAACATGAATCTCGATAATCCTTACATAAATTTTGAAATAACAAAATCATCTGATGTTATACCACATAATATATTATTCATATGTTCTTGAATTTTCGTCCCACATCATTCTGATGTCTAGTCTCAAAAATCAATTCCATATAAGACTCATTCCCCCAAAGATATTATCAATGTTAATTATCTCTATAATGTGTGAAAAATAGGCAAACACTATCATCGAACCC
The DNA here is from genome assembly GCA_963277665.1 of Viscum album. Classification (NCBI taxonomy): domain Eukaryota; kingdom Viridiplantae; phylum Streptophyta; class Magnoliopsida; order Santalales; family Viscaceae; genus Viscum; species Viscum album. The sequence continues at coordinate 221,986,377 of OY728158.1, forward strand.
AAATGGAACTCCATGTACCCCAAAAATTATCTAGATTTTGCGATTCAAAGAATAACTCATGGATAAAGATATCCTTTAAGGATTCTAATGTCATCGCTTTATGTTTATAATATTATACATGACATACCACTATCATAGATCATAAACATGTTGTAAAAAAGGATGGATTCATAACAATACTCTACATTAGGGTCTGTATTAGGTTGAAAATACACAAAATGACATATATACTAGTAAGTTTCATGACTAGAACTTTCTCAGCCATATAATTTTATTTAATAAAAGAAAAATACAAAAATATAAAACATCATAATATATGTGGCAATTTATGTTCTACCAAAGATGAAGGTAAAAAACCCCCAAAAATAATAAGGATCAAAATCCTTTTTTAGACAATCCCTAGTGTATCTCATTCCCATCACCCACATCACAATTCAATCAATATAACACCCCAAGTACATGATGTTTCAAAATAGGGAAATAAAAAATCTTTTGCCAAAAAAATACATTGCCATCTATGACCCAATCGATCCCAAGACACACAAGAAAACATCATCATTCCAATTCTATGATTTTATCTTCAATTAAGCACAACCAAGGTTCACAAACCATCTATACTACTTAGTAGATCCCCAAGGTCACCCCCACTATTATTGTGCATCCCAATGAAACTGCTCTGTAACATAGGGACGACCCCATCAATCTATCATGAGATTTTCAATGTTGACCTACATATGTTTCATCCCCAACCATTAACATGATATTGTCTAAGGAGTCACTACTGGATATTTTCTATAAGAATTAAAATAGATGAAAACAATGTCGATTGCTCTTTTGTACACCATTTATAAAATATGTGATTATTATATTATACCATGATGTTTATGATGTGAAAATGTGTTAATGTCTATAATAAACCTTGTGTAAGGACATTACATTAATAATAGTACATTATTAGAACAAATGATCCCTTATAGGATGAAACAAGGTTCAACTATAGGCGGTTCTTCTAAACCAATCCAATATAATATTACCATCAAATCAGTCAAATTCGCATATATAAACACCTGCATATAATACAAAATATCAAATAACTGATTACATGAATAAATAAACTAAAATGATATCATAATTTCAACAATCAATATAATATTCACGATTTATAAAAGGTAAGAAATTATTTCATGATAAGTGACCCTACATTCAAATACAATATTTTTATATAAAAATCACATAAAGTATTATACAAATATTAAGAGAATTATATGTTGACACTTTTTTCAATGATAATATATATCAATAATATCATACGTTTCCACTATATAAGGACATAGTGGTCCTCTATGTAGTAGCTCCGGATCTTCCCACCATGGTGTGGGAGGGGGAATCATTGTCACATTAGAGAGCAGGGTTTTCCATCCATTCTTCCTCCTATAATTCCTTCCAACATTTTCGAAATATTCGCTAGGAAGTAAATCATAAAATATTCTTAATGGATTCCCCAACAATTATCTTTCGACTTCTAATATTTTGGAAACCGTTTCCCTCTTTAATCATAACCTAGTGGCTCGCTTCAAGTGATGGAGACCCTGAGTCGATGTTTTTGATAGGTTCATCTTCAGATCATGGGACCTTTAGGAAAGGGCAATTGTGGGTTTAATCTAATGTAATCATATTATGATATGGTTTGAATCGGAGAAAGATCTCATCCAATCATGGTCAAGGGAGCCTTGTTGATTCAATTGTATTCACTTCTTCCTCTTACTCTGGTCCTTCGAGTTTTACATGGATTGCGACACAACATCTATGGTGGTTTGGGTAATATCCCAAACCTTCTCTTTCCCATTCAGAATCCCTCAGTAATTCACATGTTAGGTAATCATGTAGGAATATACCTCTACTCTGATAGTCGCACTGAAGCAGTGTGTCACCTGGGGAACCCCCGAGTATGTGTTTAAATTGATGAATCTCATTTTCCTTTTTTTTGTGGGATAAAATTAGAGTGGAATAAAAATTTAAAATGTGTGTAGTTTATGATAATTTGACAGATATATACTCAGTTTGTAGTCAATTGGTCCATTCGTCTATGGTTTGTAGAAGGGGAGCTACTTGTCCTACGATGAAGGCCTTTCGTAGGACTATCCTGGTTGCTTCAACAAGGAAAGATAGTTAAAAGTGTAAGGATAATGAGTTTGGTGCGATGGAAGGTATGGATGAAGATGATACAGGAACAATAAGAAGAGGCATGGGACTTCTTTCAGCACGTCCAGTGGTGGAAGACCTCATGGGTGGTTTTTGCAAGGCGCCTTCTGAGGATGTTTCTTCATCTGTGCTACCAAGTGTGATGTCTTCCAAAACCAATCCAAATGTTTTTATGTTCATCGCAAGTTGGGGAAGGATTTGGAGGGACACTAAAATTTCATTTGTATGGAGAAACTCTCAGAGGGGGAGAATGTGATCATGTCCCAGTCAGTGGGGATAGAGGGAGGCATTATCTTTTCAAAGGTGGGAAAATATAACAGTGTTAGAAAATATAGGGGTTTGGATCCTTCGGCCAGGACCTTCTTTTCTTTGAGAAATAGATTTTAAGGTCTCTCTAATGTCTTGGTTGAAGAATCTATGAATGATGATTCTTTAGTTGTAGCTAATAAGGACGGGGCCTCTATAGAACAGAACAATGTTGGATGTTTTGGTCATGTGGATTATCCAATGGGCAGGGAAGATCCCATTTTTGTGTTTAGATACCGTTCTATGATTGAGAGAAACACACCAGACCAGGAAAGGGGAAATACCAAGGACTGCAAGGATTGTGTCTCTATGAACCATCTCAGAAAAGGACGGGATCTCCATGGGGATGAGATAGAAAATGTGAGTGGTCGGGTCGGTCGATTCTTCAGTGATATAATGAAGAATGGGCATAAAAAGGTGAATGAGTGTGAAAGAAACTTCTATACAACATGATGAAGAAGAACCAGAAGAGACTACTCCTATCATCTGTGACCAGTTAGTACCATATCATCCATTAAGAGGGATTTGTAATTCATTCTTTAAAAAAGGACAGCCAGTACAATCATCCATGTGTAGTGAAACCTTCACTTGACTAGTTTAGAAACCTGGTTAAAATCGATGGTCTTTGGAGGTGTAATAATTCGACTTCTAAATGGGAATCAACTACTATGAAGGAGGATTCCTATGTAGGATGCAGATATGAATATTGGTATTCCAATATATATTTTTTTCTTGTCTATTTGACTGTTTTTTGTTTTGCTAGTGGCTGGCTTGTGATGTTGTAAGATGGGATTATATTTGGTTTTAAGGTTTTTGCAGGTTCACATTTTTCCTTAAAGTGTTTGGAAATAAAAAATTTTATATTTCATTTAGTAATTTGGAGATTATTCTCTCAGTAACATGAAAGTATCATAACAAAATATAGGATGGGATATAAATAATTATATATATAGTGATAAAATTAAAACATCCCATGGAATAATAATATGTATTTTTAGATTAATATAAAAATGATTATATTGAATGAAGTTAATATATTATATTAAAGATTCCACAAATATGTTTTTTTAAATTATTTTTAGTGATTTCAACATCATCCTTCCATCCCGAATAAACCTTTGACGACATAGACTATTCCATTAACCACACATCAATCCATGAAATATACAATTGAACTAAAATACACAAGAATGGTTTGGGGGATAGATTCTGTAATATACCACAAATGACTTTTAAAATAATGTAATTACATATATGATAGTAAATTCTAATAAATTCAATAAAAAACATATATACATATAATATATCACCCAAGAACAATGAATATTTCAATTTCTTATAGACAATCTCTACGTACTTCATCACCTTTCCTGAATGAATGTCATCATAATGCCTAAAACATATCCGTCAATGGATTTTTTTCTAAAATGTTCTACATAAACAGAAAAATATTTATATAAAATGAATAATCAATATGTTACAAAAATAAATTACAATTAAATATATTTTCACAACCCAACCCTACCCAGGCTCTAGCCACAAAACCCCAAGCCTACCTCTATAGGCCAGGGGATGGTGACAAGCGCCGAATGCTAAAAAACTTTGGAAGGCCTTTGCCTAAGTACATATAGACAAACACGCATCCCACTCAATGCAGAAGTGCAGAGTAAAAAAACAAAAGTAAAACAATGTACCATCAACTATAAACAACAACAATAATGACATCGAGGTCTAAATAGTACAATGTAAATGATGCAATTAAATTGAAAATAAAGAGGAAAAAACACATGCCCAACCAGAAAGGTGACACAACCTGGCAAAAATTGAATAAAAGTAAACAGCTTGGAGAGTCCCACACTTGGAACCCGACTACGGCCACCACACGTGGTCCAAGATCTCAAACTCCTAAGTTCCACTGAAGTCATGACCAACCTGTCCGTCATCTGCGCGGGCACACCAAGTGTTGGAAAATCCCAAATAGGGGTGAGTATAAAAGAAATCGGTAGGATGCCCCAAAGGCTCGAGGGGGAAACAATGGAGGTACTGAAGAGGTGAGCAGTATATCGAATAAGGAAAAGTAAAGGAGTATAAACAACTGTGCAGTAATGTGTAGATCTCATCCAAAAAAGAGGAAGGAAGTACACTCGTCCAAACACAATGAGCTAGAAACAGTGGGTGGATGAACTTCCCATCGATTCTTTGCTACCTATAGTAGGAGAGTAGGCTTGTCCAACCACAAGAAGATAGAAATGGTAGCACGTGGAACACCCCACGTGTCTTAACCTCTCCTGGAAGGAGATTTACCAAATCCCAAGGAGTGGGTACTGAAACAATATATATACATATATATATATATGCTTTGTCAAGAAAATGGAACAAGATCACAAGGGGGTCTTCATACAGTAGCTCATCCCAAAAAAAATTGAGTTGCCAACAGTCCCAGAAGCAAACACCATCGATGCCTAGTATCCGATACGTTTGCCCCGAAATAAAAGTCAAGGGGCTCAAATCACATCACCATGAAATTATATGCTTTGGGTGGCATTGACCCACCTGTATCATTTTAGGTCGCGTCACAAGGATGAATCTTGTTGAGGAAAGTGACCCTCTTACTTGAGAGTTCTGGGGGAGCGTCATGCCACACCTCATCATTGTCACAAAATTGAGAGGTCTTCTCAAACATGGCGGGTTCCCACTACCCAACCCCATGAAATGGTAATCCGCTGGTGGGAGACCCGGATCTTCTCTGGTCATCCCTGCTGGATGGTACACCACTGGCCATCCCTTCTAGATTTTACCTCACTGGTCATCAATAGTAGATGGTACCTCACTAGCCATCCATGATAGATGGTACGCCACTAGTAACTGGAACATGTAGCAAAAGGTCATGAAAGGAAGATTTGATCTTGATACACAGGTAGGGAGTCTGCTCTTAGGGTTCACTGGGGGCTCCATACCCTACTGGAAACAACATCCTGGGTAGATGATCGGTGCTAGTGTAATGTGTTGTTCACACCGATACCCAAAGAACCTTACCAGGGAACATGGAGGGATGTGAGGATCTCCCCAGCCCTCTCGGGGTGATACATGATCCAATCCACTAATTCTACTGTCTAAGCGAAATGAGACAACTCAATTGAGAATGTGGGAGAACACCCACACTATATGAACACATTTAGACGTAAACGATGTCGTAGTTCGGTTATAGAGACACAACATTTGGAACCCCCTCAACTGAAAGAATCGGGGAACCAAAAAAACTCTGCCAGTCAAACTGTCGAGAGTAGGAGGACCCTCTACATCACGAGAGGTCAAAGGTACGTAGTGTAGAACACATCACAACCATGGGTCCCCCATGACTTGTGGCCTAAAAGCATCGCCAAACCAAGCGCACAAACATTCTAAGGTACATACTGCAACATGTACCTCCAATAATTCATGTATCTCCATGAGTATACCACATTTCCAGCCCATGGGTATCGAGCAAATGACACCCAACGTCAACGTGAAGGGTGAAAACATAATTTTGAAAACCTGCTTCTTCCATGGCCCTAACACAGCCAACCACATCTTTTTAGGCATAAACATCACTCACAGAGTAGTTAATGTGATCTCACGCCAAGGGTTCACTTCCGAACACATCAAGAAGAACTGCCATTAGAGAAACATTCATATTTCGACATTTAATAAGATAACGTAAGAGGCTCTGCATGCCAGAACAGATTACACCATTGTAATCCTCAAGAAAAAACACTCGAGATAGACTATCTAATCACCTACAACTGATATCTGACGTAAAAGTATTCTAACACCGCCTTACACCAGAATAGTGTCCTGTGGTTTCGAGCCTCAGCCACGAAAACAATCAGGCACATCTCACCATTTCGATCCCCTTGGGAAAACATGTCAAATTTACAGATCACATGATTGGAATAGAAATCCAGAGAAAATGATGCATCTCACCATACAGCACATGGGCGGTGCTTGATGGGACCCGCATCTCAGTCCTGAAGGAAAATGAACAGATCACACCTTTGCGATCCTATCAAATAAGTACACAAGAATGACTATCCACTTGTTTGAAACAGACACCTAGAGATAAAGATAGAAATAACCGCCACCTCCAAAAACATCCCTCGTGGGGCCCGTGCCATCGTGAAGAATTAAAGTGAGAAGATTGGGCCATTGTAATGCCCTCAGAAAAACACCAAAAATGACTGCTCACATGCCCAGAACGGACATCAGATGAGAACGTTTTGAAATATTGCTCACAGATTAAAAGACGTCCCGTAGGGCCCACATCTCAACTCTAGCTTCAATGCCCGAAAACTATCTTGAAAAATCCGCCTTGACGCCAGGTTCGCAACACCACTGACGATGCTCAAAACAGACATTGTATTTTTCAAAGCCATCCAAAACAAAAACTCTCAGACAAATGCCGATCCACTTAAAGGCACGTCGCACCACCAAGGCCCCCAGTTAGGGAATTAAAAACATCTCAATCCATATCAAAGTCATCAACTCAACCCAATGATTGTGTCGCCGTAGATGGTACCGAATTTGGAGCTCTGGTTTAGGAGTAAAAAATTTTTAAACGTCGCCAGACTCAAAGGAGGGGGGGGACCGCTCTTCCCGGTCCACAGCCCCTGAACCGGCCAGTCCGCGGCTCAGCCACCCATACCATCGGGTTCTCCACGGCCCACATTCCAACCACGTGGATTGTGACTCAACCTCCCCAGACCAGTTAGAGATGGTCTGTTTGTTTCCATGCAGACTGGTGTTACGCGAGATTGGTCTTCCACCCAGGGTTGCATTGTGACATTGGTCTTCCGTGACGACTGACCAGCTGTGCCAACTAGTCTCCACCCGAGTCGCCCGCCTAAAGACTGCCTCGCCCACTGTCGAACATCAAGTGCCCCGCCGCCTCTCCAAACCTCTTGAAGTCGTAGACAACTCTAACACTAAAACTGGACTGCCGCACGATGCCACCGGAGCTTCACCCTGCCCCCACTGGAGCCCACCGGACCACCACTTGAAACCCCAAAACCGGTCGGGAAAACTCCAAAACCACTAGAAATCCTCAATGGACCGCCCCGAACATGTCGAGACATATATTTTTTATCTGAAAAGTGTTGTGTGGAGCTTAGATCATCCCCTATGCATGTACTACCCTCACTTGACAAAATTGATAACTTTACAATGCTGAAATTGGGATTCAAAAAGTGGTTTAGAAATTAATATGAAAAATGAAATTTCCTACCTGTAGGGGCGTATCCCAACGCTTCACGGTTGATACACACCTCACTGGTGATGCCCCCGTCTTGATTGGAGGAGGATGAGTAAGAGGAGGAGGTTGATAGTGAAGGAGGGTTTCGTCAGGGGGAGGAATGAGGATGGTGGGGAGAGGGAGAGAAGAGTATACGTAATTAAACTCTTTATAATTAAAAACTCAAACCCTAAAAACACACACATCCAAACCCCCGACGTGGTCAAGATTAATCTTCTCTTAGAGTGTACACCACATCTTGAGCACAACTGTGGTCTTGGTATAGCAATCTGAGGCCCCGTTCAAAAGTTATAAAACTCAACGCCTGATGCCACTAAATTAAAAAAATGCTCGTGAGGCCATTTTCCACAGAAGGGCCCTGCCTACGAATATTACACCCCTCATACGGTAAATGGCACGCTTCGGACCCAATGGTGCCCTCGGTTTCCCCATATGATCTTCCATTAAATGTATTCTTTCATTTAACCATTTAACTGATAAATTAATTGTTTTATTTATCTTTTTTATGTTCTGTCAATGGTTGAGGGGTCTTAACATCTAGCACAAACATGTTTTATGTCATTCCTGGGGTAAACACCTCATTTCAGACCCATCAATACTCTTAGATTTAGGATCCAAATTACCGTTTAGGTTTTACCATATTTATTTGGCATCCTCCGTGTGAATGCAATGAAAATTTAATTCTGGCCACACTATGGATCAGAATCGCACGCCGTCTGAGTACGCTGATCTCAAATAACATCAAGAATATTCCAAAGTCATTTATAGAAAAAACAGGGTTCTTACATTTATATATATATATATATATATCAAAAAACAGTTTTTCATATTCATAAAAATACTTATTGATGAATCATAAGATCAATTCAAGGCAATATATACACACCACATTTGATTATGAATTTGATAGATGTCTTCTGGGTTTTACATGAGTGAAAAAACTCACACCATGATCACACTAATAAAGATGTTATTTTCAAGGGTATACCATCGAATAGTTGTTTACATCAACATAATGAAACATTATAATCATATTTATTAGAAATAAATTCTCATATAAAAATAATTAAACATTCATTCCATGAGTCCCACATAAATAATTCCATAAAAAATAATAATTTTACTGAAATGATATTAAAGTTTGGTTAGGAACATGTATATGTGAGGGAAATTATATACAATAGGTACAATATAGAAATAATAGAAATAAAATCCAATAATTTTTTTCAAAACACTGCTGCTCATTGACGAAATAACTAGTGATAAAAGGTCCTAGTCTCCAGTAAGTCCGATGTGGGGAAAACATCTTCATTGTACCATCGTCGCTGAGGTAATGAATAATGTCGACAAATAGAAGAATGAATCACATGCAATCCTTGTAGAATAACATTAAACTAGAATCTCCAACTACAACAGTAGGATGTAAGTCATTATATAGACGAAGGTGTTTTAACTAGTATGATTATATCAATGAAGAAATACTATACAAATATGAGTTGGCTTCAAAAAATTGAGTCATATTATGTTCTTATAAATTAACATAGTCAACCATGAAATGCGTATATATCTTCTATAATGATAGTTAAAGGAATTATTTATATATTAATATGATAAAAAATTTAATTTATATGAAATAAAAATTTTACATAGACTTGATATAAGAAGATGGGAAATTTATTAATTTGTTTTATTAATAAGAAAGACATCAACATGACTTTCACCAAGAATTATCCATGTCCATTTTGGTACTGGGTATACAAGAGAAACACAACTTTCCATATGGAATGGATAGTCAACTAAGTCTTTTTTCACCCAAATTCCCTACATCTTAGATTTGGTGTGTCTTTATAGGTCAATGACTACGTGTTTCTATATATTTCTCATTGGATTGATCGTGGCATTTCTTAACTGTTTCCACCTAATCTATTTCAATTATTACATCCCCATAGTAAAATGGACTTCTTGAGAATACAATTTTATCCATTTTATATACAAAACAATTAAAATTATCCGTTAAATATTCCAAATCACTCTATTATTAACTGAATCCATGAAAAAAACTAAAAATAATTTCATTAACAATAAGTAATTATTTTTTGAATATCCATTCATTGAGACAGATGATAGGAATTTGAAAAAGATCCCTAAAATATTATAGAACATTATATTTTATTCTCATTATCAAGGAAAATTAATTGGCAATAATTTGTTATCATTTAAAATTAAGAGTATATATGTCATTATTATTTTTTCAATGAAATGGGTTTCAAAAAGTTTCCATTAATTATTAACAAGGCTTTGATGTAATTTATATTAAATTGATATCAAATTATTTTATATCCATCATTATATTTTTTATAAATAGTTTCACAGTCCATTTTTCAAAATGATGTCATGATGTATTCATATTTTTGGATGATTATTTTCAATGAAATGAATTTTTTTATAAAAAATAATGATTTGAAAATAATGATTCATTGAATATTGGATATTCTTATCATAGTTTGTTTTTAAAAGATATTTCCAAAATTACATTCCTTATAAGATGACATCCCTTTTTGATAAACATGAATTTTTTGGAATATTTTTCAAATGGTCCATTTATATGAGATTTTGTAATGGTATAATTTTTATGGTATGTTATTTATAAAAAATTATTATTTATTTTGGTTACATATTGGTGAATCCTCATTCTTATTCATGAGTTATATTTCTTTAGAACCTGTATTTTTCATGCATTTTTATTTTGATGCAATAATTACAAAACATATATCATTTTCTAATGTTAATGGCACATATTCCATTTCATTTGTTATAATATGATTGTTGGTGAATTTTTGGCACATGTATTTATGATTAAATTATGAGATGTGTGAGACCTAAATATATTTCCAATGATTTGGGTGAATATTTATATCTCATGAGATAATGATGGGTATAATGTCCATGGTCTTGACCCAATATATTAATATGGGTAAACAAGTTCAACTATGTGAATATAGGAGAACCCCATTCATCAATGGAAATAAAGGGAACCCGTTAAAATATGGGATGATGGGGAAATCTGATCCACTATGGGAAAATGGGGAAACCTGATCCACTATGAAAAGATGGGGAAATGTGATCCACAATTAGATTATGTGAAAGCCTAATCACTCATATTGAAATGAATCTTCAATGGATGGTTTTGTGTCCCTCCATGTATACACATTCTTAATATATTTCTTTGTTACATTTTTGCAACTTTTCAAGACTTATAGGGAATGATATTATAGGTAAATGTGTCTTCAACAATTAAATATCTTATTCCTATGTTATGATCTTGTGTTTTGTGAAATTTATAACCATATGATTCATATCATTAGAACTACCAATATTTATTAAATGATTCCTGATTATAATATTTTATATGTATTGTAATATCTTTTAATGTAATGAACACATTCTTATACTCGTAATCTCATAATTATGATTATATAACTCTTTTTTTACACTTAATAAACATATGAGGTCACCCCATTTTATGTTTTCCTTCGCAAGGTTATGATGAATTGTATTTTGTGTGATTGATAAAGCTAGAATTTTCATATATTATATAATGTATATAAATGTTATAAATCCCACAAAAGTGTTATTTTAGAGGCAGTTGACACATTTTTATCTTTTAGTGTTATTTTGAGATCAAATGCAAAAATGGCTTAATTTTGGTGTTTAATTGTTTTATTTTTCTTCATTATTTCGGCCACATCATTTTCATCACTGAACCGAATTGTGAAATTCATTTTCTGTAGGTTTCCTTACATAATGTGACTCATTTCATCCTTCTGGAGTCCCAGCACAATCAATCATTTGGAGGCCCAAAATCAGATCTCAATTCGGACCTCGAAAACTGTGCACAGATATGAAATGTCTTAAATCTGTGCTTGTATATCAATTCTCACAGATCCAATGGAGCTAATATTAAACAAGGAGCTGTAGGAGGCATAAAGGAACATATTTCATTGAGGATTCCATGTCTTAATCTGCTGGTTTCAAGGCCATAATGTCATGGGAAGTTGGAGTTGTGGAAGACGAAGAGTCACCTGGACAGATTAAATGCGCCACACTAAAAGAGTCACAACTCCTTGATACGTGGACCAATAAACCTAAAATATTGTGGGGAGATGAGGAGGACAATATGGATGAAGTTTATAGAATGGAAAATTTCCAATTCTTCCGTTAAATAGGCCTAACCGCTGTGGACTTATGCAGATAGAATTAAATCGAATTTCCTTCACCCATTTCACCTATAAATTTGGGCCTCCTCTCCCTTTTACAAGGATAGTCATTTTCAAAGGGGAAAGGTTGATTATTGTTTCTATAATTGTTATATATATTTATAATATATATTATTATATCATTCTTCTTATTCTTTTCATTTATTCTTTTCTATAATTTCATTTATTTTATGTGCTTCTCCCACGTAATGCCAATTCGATGAATTGAATTTCCTTCACCCATTTCACCTATAAATTTGTACCTAATGTCCCTTTTAAAAGGATATTTATTTTCAAATGGGAAAGGTTGAGTTTTGTTTATGTAATTTTTATTTATATTTTTAATATATGTTAGTATAGATTTATTCTTCTTCTGTTCATTAATTATTTTCTTTCATTTCATTTATTTTATTTGGTTCTACTACATAATGCCAATTCTGGCATTAAATAGGCCTACCTATGAGGAACTTATTTCATTTCCTCTTTTCGATTAAATTCTGCCTGCATATTTTCACTATGGTTATGCCTATTTAATGACATAATTGGTAAATGGTCCATTCATGATCCTTGTTCCATAGTGTCTTCTGCGTCTCCCCACAAACATTTAGGTTTATTGGTCCACATATCAAGGAGTTAGGATTGTTTTAGTACGGTGCATTTAATCAATCCAGGCAACTCTCCGTCATCCACAACTCCAACATACCATGTCATTATAGCCATGAAACTAGCCAATTCAGATGATTAATCCTTAATTAAAGATGTTCCTTTATGACCCCTCCGGCTCCTTTTTTAATATTAGATCCATTAGATAGGCCGACTTTGATATACAAGCTCAGCTTTAAAACATTTCATATCTGTGCATAGTTTTCAAGGTTCAGATGGAGAGATGATTTTGGGTCTCAAAATGATTGATTGAGTTGGGACTCCAGATGGATTAAATGAGGAACATTATGTAAGGAAACCTACAGAAATTGAATTTCACAATTCAGTTCAGTGAAGAAAATGATATGGCTGAAATTATAAGGCCCCGACCATAAACCTTACTTAATATTGAATTAAATGGATAATTCAATTGAGGATATTTTCAGGTTTATTGTTTTAGATAATTAGCACATGACTATTACATCTCAAAAGAATACAAATTAGACACTTCTACCAAGTTTCCATAAAATAAAAACGCTTAAAAATAAACATGTTTAGTTCCATGTTTTAGATAGCATGACTTTCCTTTGATCCCATCCATGACCCTGTTCCACATTAATTCATGTGAAAAACATTTCAAAAAACTTTGGGTGAGCAAAAAAATCTTAGTAAGGGATACACAAAGAATGAAAACTGTTAGTTTTTCAAACATCAAGTAAACCATGTGTAATTTATCAAAGTAATACCGTCACCTTTATGAAGTTGTAAAAACTCTTCACTAAATAAAATATCATTACATACCTTTTTGTAACCAAAATATTAACATAAAACCCATATAAATAACACATAACATATAATGGTTACTTGGGACATAACATACTTAAGTGGAATAACCATATGGTCAACTTCCACACATATCACTTAATGTAATAGCCATATGGCCGACTTCCATACCCAATGCATTGGAGGTTATAACATAACCACCCATCCTGGTATTCACGGCACCACCCGTCATATGTTTTATCACGTAACCACCCGTCAGATGTCCAAGTACCATTATAAAATCATAAGACATAAAACAAATATAATGGAATGAAAACATTTCCACACATTGATCACAATATATCACTTAAAAATATTGACATAATAAAATACTTTATAAATAACATTTTCAATACCAAAATACATAAAAGAGTATATGGTATTCATTTCATTTTAAAAACCATTATGGCTTGTGGAGGATGCCAAAGACCAAATAATACTCATGGCAGTGGAAAAGGTCGTTGTCACCGCGTACGTTAAAAGAAAAATTCCTTTTAGTCATTTTGTAAAATGATTCATAGAAAATGATTCCTTTTGTATAAAATTAAAATTCAAAGGGGTTTATACACTGTATAAAAGAACGTTGTGTATAAAACAAAATTTGCCTCAATGAAAGAAGATTGAGATGAAGTCCCTCACCTCGTGTCCGACGTTACTCAATCGTTCTTTAACCTCTTGAATAATAAACATGTGTTAATTTATACTTTCATAAGAACCTTTTTGAAGAAAATTATTCCTTTTATACCACCTATTACCTTGTCATGAACAATATGTAATTATTTAGGATAATAATGGTGATTTTGTCGATATTTGGTACTTGAGTCAAAAGTGAACTTCATATATTTACAAGTTGTTCATGTAGTCAAATATCCATTATCTCAAGAATGTTATTAATGATGTAGATTATATATATATCATATATATCCAGCATACACATGCATTTATAATATTACATAATCATTTAGAGGTAAGAAATGAAATGCACCATTCATGGGGACGGTAAGTCGTACGTACGCATGAACGCCACTTCAAGTTCTATTTTATACTAAATGGAATTAAAACATAATGATAAATAATAGTATTATAATTCCTGTATGGTATCATATATAATATAATTAAATTTATCCTTTATACCTACCTCAAATGGTGTTAAAATATCAAATCACATTGAGGGGGCGGTAGTCCACACTTCCTAAAATGAAGATATCGCGTTTACCCATAATGGAAACCATAAAGGTATGACATAAATGAGAAATACAAGAATCTTGAGTAAAACATAAACATATCATATATCATATATAAATATAGTGACATCTTAATGGCCATCTATGAAGGTGTTATATAAGTGTTGAACAATCATCGTTTCGTGATGCAGAAATTCGCCATCCACAAAAACAGTATTTTATTTTACCATTAGATGAAGGTGTGTTTATGTGTAGATAAAATACGTATTTAACAACATCCTAGTATATTGAAGATACTGGATTTGTTAAATATGAAATTAATTAAAAGAGTCTATGGGGTTGGAGAAGAAAAATAAAACAAACGAACACAGGAGAAGACACTACCTTTAAATCAGGTAACTCTTTTTGATTTGAGCTCAAAGGCTTCCTTGGTAAGACTTCTGCCCAAATTGAGGCTTCTAGGAGTAATAGAGGTATGTGTAGAGACAATATGGGAAGGGTTTGGCTGAGCCAAAGGCTTGAGACATATGGGTAAGGAGGTAGAGGTGGGGGCCTTTTATAAGAGGAGAGGAGGGGCACTCTTGGAAAGGTATAAAATGTTACTTTATTTTCAAATGAGTTTCGGATTTTAATAGTCCCACATTGATGTGTTTCGAGGATAAGGTGATAAGGGTTCTAAATCCATCGATCCAATAGGTTTTTGACATGTGTAGGTCATAGATTTTACATTATATTTCCATTTTATTTAAATAGTTAAATAATGCAGTAATCGCTCCATCATCATGTTGTCATAAATAATTTAATTTATTTAATGTCTAAAAATTATAAAAAAACTATGATTTAGGTAATCTTTTTATATTTCCAATGACTATTTATAGTAAAAAATATTACTTGTATAACCCCATGTACAAATTTATTTAGTAAAACAACTCATGTTTGTGACATTTTTAAAAAAGGATATTAATGTCATTTTCCTACCAAAGTGGCACCATGGGCTCCCCAAATTGACCCATGGATTGTCTTTGTCAGCCATGACACATCCAATAAAGGTAGGACATGTGTCATGTTAATTTCATATTTTTAAAACATTTTTTTTATCTTAAATTACACCAGTTACCTCTAATGGCGATTAAAAACATAAAAGTTACTATTCACCAAAAAATTATTTTAATCCAATTGAACCACATTTTACTTCTTAATGACATCCATGTATGATGGATTTTTTAAATTCAAAACACAAAGGTGATAAAATTTCATTCAAACAAAAAAATCAGTTTTTTATGTACCACTTAGTAGTTTGACTATTCATCAAAAATTGATGTTTTTCAGAAAAATACCAAAACTTCAACCTCATCTCTATTTGATATTCCGAATTCAAAAATGATGTCTATTTTACAAAATTCAAAACATATAAGTTGCATTAATTAATTTAATAATTAATTCCCGCTGTCAAAACAAATAGTGTGTTCTTATGAAACAAAATGTATCAAAAGATTGACACTAGTTCAAATCTGATTTCAAAGTGAAATTAATTCCAACGACCGATATTGGATTAAATGGTAAAAATATATTATAATTTAACATTAAAACCCCTTCAAAATATAATATAATAATATTAATAGATTATATTAAAAAATGGATTGGAATTAATATACAACAGTTTTCACTATTCATTAAAAAATGATCTTTATCAGAAAAATTCCTAAAATATACACAAAGTAAATTTTGATGTCTTGATTCTAAATAAGAATTTTATTTGGTCCAATAGAATGTATAATAGAGACCAAAACTATATTTAAATAGGGATCACCATTAACAGGCGATAGTTCGACCTTTTAGTGCAAATTAGAGTATACATGCCTAAAATTAAATTATTTTCTTAGTTTAAGCCTTTATCTTTTGTTAGATAAATATAAAAACATTTAAAAAACATATATTGCCATATTTTAGTTATTTCTATTCATTCCCACAGATACAACGTCTATGTGTTAACTAACATTTAAAATAATATTATTTTATTACTAGTGTACAACGTACGATTTCAAAAAACTCTTTGTTGCGAATCGGGTACGATATCGAACATAGAAACCCCTTTTAAGTAAAATTTATATTTAATTTGCAAATATTGATAAATATGAAAATTTATTATTCTTTATTTACCTGGGGTGTTACATCCTTCCCCCTTTTGGGAATTATGTCCTCGCAATTTTATTCACTTATCAAAATAAGTGTGGGTATTTATCCCTCATAGCATTTTCAGATTACCACGTTCCTTCTTCAACCATATGGTTTTTCCACAAAACCTTTACCTGGTAAATTACCTTATTTTGCGACACTTTATCTCTTCGGTCATGAATTTGTACTGGTTTTTCTTCATAAGAGAGATTCTCATACAACTGAACTACCTCTGTGGTCAAAAATGAGATGGATCTGGCATATACTTTCTCAACATCAATACATGAAAAACATTGTGTACTTGAGATAAAGTCAGAGGTAAAGTCACTCGGTAAGCAACTGATCAATCATTCTCCAGAATTTCATATGGTCCAATGAACCTTAGGCTCAACTTTCCTTTCTTACCAAATCGCATCACACTCTTCCTTGGTGAGACTTTGAGAAAAACATGATCACCTACCTCAATAGATAAATCCTTCCTCCGATTATCTGCATAACTTTTCTGTCTTCTCTGAGCTGTTTTCATCTGTTTCTGAATAAACTAAACCTTTTCTCCCATCTCTTCTACCAATTTGGATCCCATCAACATCCTTTCACCCACTTCTTCCCAGAAAGATGGAGTTCGACACCGCTTCCCATATAACACCTCAAATGGTGCCATCTGTATTCTAGAATGAAAATTTTTATTATATGAAAATTCAACCAAAGAAAGATGTTGGTCCCAACATCCCTGATAATCCATCGAACAAGCACTTAGCATATCCTCAAATGTCTGAATTTGTTGTTCTGACTGCCCATCTGATTGCGGATGAAATGTTGTACTAAAATTTAATTCAGTACCCAATGACTTTTGAAGGCCTTTCCAAAAGTTAGAAGTACTACTGTGATCATGATTATATATAATGGAGAAAGGAACTCCATATAAACCTGACAATCTCATTAATATACAAATGGGAAAGTTGATCTAGGGAAAAATTATCTCGTATAGCAAGGAAATGAGTAGATTTAGTCAAGCAATCAAAAATAACACAGATTGCATTATTTCCTCGAGGTGTCTTCGGCAATCCCAAAACGAAGTCCATGGATATATTCTCCCACTTCCACATTGGCACTGTTAATGGTTTAAGCGTCCCTTTCGGTAACTTCTTCTTTGGTTTTACGTATTGAAAAGTCAAACACTTCACAGTAAAATCAGCAATATCCCCTTTCATTCCCTCCCACCAGTAATACTCCCGAATATCTCTATACATCTTAGTACTGCCTGGATGAACAGAAAATGGAGAACTATGATCATAACATAACAAATCTCTCTTCAAATGTGAATCACAAGGCACACAAAATATCTTCCCATATCTCTAAAAACAATCATTATCATTGTTGAATTCAGCCATCTTACCCTTCTGAACCAACTCTTCCTTTTTCTTCAACTCAATGTCTTGCTTCTATGCTTGCATAGTTTTGTCTGATAGGGACGATTTCACTGATACCTAAAACAAAATAGAAGAACATCCTGCACAAAAAACTTCCATGCCAATCTTCATCAAATCAAAACCCAATGGATCTCGTTCCAAATGTAGCATGGTTAATGAAGAATTACTTTTTCTACTCAAAGCATCGGCCAATTTATTTAATTTTCCCAAATGGTAATGAATTGTACAATCATAATCCTTGATTAATTCTTGCCATCTTCTCTATCTCATCTTCAATTAATTCTCAGTGAATATATACTTTAAACTTTTGTGATCAATATATTTTTCACACTTTACTCCATACAAATGATGCCTCTAAATTTTTAGAGCAAGAACAACAATAGCTAATTCCAAATCATGTGTAGGGTAATTTACCTCATGAGTTTTCAACTGCCGTGAAGCGTAAGCAATTACCTAATCATTATGCATTAGGATGCAACCAAGTCCATTCAATTAAGCATCACTGTAGATAAAAAAATCACCATTCAAGGAAGGTAGTGCCAAAACTAGAGCATTCACCAATCTTCTTTATAGTTCCTGGAAACAATCATCAC
The DNA here is from genome assembly GCA_963277665.1 of Viscum album. Classification (NCBI taxonomy): domain Eukaryota; kingdom Viridiplantae; phylum Streptophyta; class Magnoliopsida; order Santalales; family Viscaceae; genus Viscum; species Viscum album. Next base: position 222,005,274 of record OY728158.1, read on the forward strand.
ATTATTTTTTCCAGATAAACATAATAGCCTCCTGAGTTAGATTAGTCACTGGACAAGATAACTGTGAAAAATTTCTAACAAACCATCGGTAATAGCAATCCAAACCAAGGAAACTACGGATCTCGGTTACATTTGTGGGACTTGGCCATTCTTCAACATCTTTTGTTTTTGCAGGATCCACAGTTATTCCATATTTAGAAATAATATGACCAAGGAATGAAATTTTTTTCAACCAAAACTCACACTTGCTGAATTTCTTATACAATTTAATTTCTTTTATGGTTTGCAATATAACCATTAAATGTCTTTCATTCTCCTCTTTACTTTTAGAAAACACCAAAATATCAACAATGAAAACCACCACAATCATATCCAAGAACTCCTGGAAAATTCTATTCATTATGTCCAAGAATACAGCAGGTGCGTTGGTTAGCCCAAATGGCATTACTACAAATTCATAATGGCCATAACTTGTACGAAACGCGGTCTTTAGAACATCTAATTACTTTACCTTTAACTGATGGTACCCCGATCTCAGGTCAATATATGAAAAATACTGAGCTCCCTGGAGCTGATCAAACAAATCATCGATATAAGGAAAAGGATACTTGTTCTTAATAGTGATATTATTCAAGGCTCTATAATCAATGAAAAGACTCACTAAACTATCTTTATTTTAAAAAAACAAGATAGGAGCACCCCACGGTGATGTGCTAGGTCGAATGAAAACTTTATCTCATAACTCCTGTATTTTCTTCTTTAACTCTAAAAGTTCAACTTGAGCCATTCGATAAGGGGTTTTGAAATTGGCTTAGCATCAGGAACTATGTCAATAGTAAATTTAACTTTCTAATCTGGTATTATTATAGACAACTCATCAAGAAAAATATCAGGATAATCATTTACCACTGGAACATCATTAATCTGAACAGTTCCCTTGTTTTCAACAATATTTGCAAGGTTAAATTCATTTCCATCTTTTACAAGTTTCTAATCTGCCTGATATGTTATCAAAATAAAGGTTTCATTCTTGTAAACAAACAGAAAATTATTCTGAAAATAATCCATTTAAGCTCTACAGTCAATCTTAGCATGATAAACAGAAAGCCAATCCATGCCAAAAATAACATCAAACTCTACTAGAGGCAAAAAAAAGGTTTGCAAGTAGATTATTTCCACACACAAGGATATGAAGGTTTTTATAATTTCTTTTTGTCTCAACATTTCCTCCATGTGTTTTTACCATAAGTTCATGATTCATATCTTGAGATGTAATTCCTAATTTACAAGAAAACTTCCCAGAAATGAAAAAATGTGTAGACCCTGAATCAAACAACTAATTGGAATAATCTGAACAAACAAACAGTATACCTGATACTACTTTATTTGACAGTCCAACATCTGCTGATGTAGTTGCAAAGGATTTCACCACCCCTTTCTGCTTGTATTCTGGCTACTTTCCCCCAGTTGAGTTCTTCGTGAGACACTCATTTTCATAATGACCCATTTCATTACACTTAAAAAATCTTACCTCTGGCTTTTCATTGCTCCCTAATCATCTTCCTTATAGTTACGAGGAATATGACTAGACATACCACACCAAAATCACCTTCCAGACTTGGATAAACATTCTCCAGGATGTATTTTACAACACTTGTCACAAGATGGATATTTGGTTTTCTTACCTCCTTACTTCTTTGATGAATTCTTCCCCTTTGCTTGCCAACTGGTCCTCTTATTCGGTTGTTTTTCAAAGAACACCTGATCATCAGCAAACTCCATTTCCACCTTTTCCATACATCGTACAAGTTTTTCATAACTATAGAACTCACGAGAAGCTAGAGCCCCTCGATAATTTGGCTATAATCACTAGTAAAAATGGTTTATTTTACTATCAAGATCTTGTATGAAGTTTGGAGCATACCTTTCCAGTCGAGTGAGCTTTGCTTCATAAGCAGCCACTGAGTCATCCTCCTACCTCAATTTTAGAAATTTTTTTCCATCCAAAGACGAACCACATTAGGAAAATATTTCTCAAGAAACATTCCTTTGAATTTTTCCCAGTGAAGATCATCACTCTCATCACTATCCCTGATATTTTTCATCATCGACCACCACTGATCTGCTTCACCTTCAAAATGGTAAACAGCAAGACAAACCTTTTGATGTTCTGAACACCCCATGACATAAAAAATATTCTCCAGTTCTTTAATCCACCCTTCAGCTAGCATAGGGTCAGATGATCCTCTGAATGATAGGGGATGTTGCCTTAGGAAATGTTCCACCACTGACATTTTCATCTATGGCTTATCTGGATGATCTCGTGCATAGATATCACCGCCATTTATATCCTGAGTCAATTGTCCCATCACTACAAAAAACTGTTCATTACCAATTCTGACCATCTCAAGTTGCTGATTTGGATGGTTTTCTTCCCCCTGATGTCGTCCAAACACAGGTGCCTTGTTTCCTCTATGGAAAACCATTATGAACACAGAAATATCTTAAGCGAAGCAACATGGTAATCAGTAAATGCTATATCATTTCAATAATACCATAAATTAATTTATAATTTAACACTTTTCTAACTCCTAATGTTGTCTAAACTGACCTCTGATACCAACAATAAGGCCCCGACCTTAAACCTTACTAAATATTGAATTAAATTTATAATTCACATTGAGGATCATTTTAGGTTTAGTGTTTTAGATAATTAGGTCATAACTATTACATCTCAAAAGATTACAAAGTAGACACTTTTACTATGTTTCCATAAAATAAATACACTTAAAAAGAAACATGTCTATTTCCATGTTTTAGATTGAATGACATTCCCTTGCTCCCATTCTTGACCCTATTCCACATTAAGTCCTGTGAAAAACATTTCAAAAAACATGGGGTGAGTATAAAAAGCTCAGTAAGGGATATATAAAGAATGAAAACTATTAGTTTTTCAATCATCATGTAAACCATATATAATTTATCAATGTAATACCTTCACCTTTATGAAGTAGTAAAAACTCTTCACTAAATAAAATATCATTACATACCCTTTTGTAACCAAAAGATTACCATAAAACCCATATAAAGAACACATAACATATAAAGGTAACTTGGGACATAACATACATAAGTAGAATAACCATACAGTCGACTTCCACACATATCACATAATGGAATAGCCATATGGCTGACTTCCATACCGAATGAATTAGAGGTTATAATTTAACCACACCTCCGGGTATTCACAGCACCACCCGTTATATGGTTTATCACGTAACCACCCGTCAGATGTCCATGTACCATTATAAAATCATAAGACATAAAACAAATATAATGGAAAGACAACATTTCAACACTTTGATCACAATATATCACTTAAATATATTGACATAAACAAATACTTAATAAAAACCATTTTCAATACCAAAATACATAAAAGATTACATGGTATTCATTTCATTTTAAAAAACATTACGGCTTGTTGAGGAAGCCAATGACCAAATAATACTCGCGGCTGTGGAAAAGGTCGTTGTCACCGCATACGTAAAAAGAAACCGTCCTTATTGTCATTTAAAAAAATGCTTCGTTGGAAAATATTCCTTTTGTGTAAAATTAAAAGTTAAAGGGGTTTATACACCATATAATGGAATTATTTGTATAAAACAAAATATGTCTCAATGAAAGGAGATGGAGACGAAGTCCCTTACCTTGGGTCCGACTTGACTCGATCGTTTTTTAACCTCCTAAATAATAAACACAAGTTAATCTATTCTTTCTTAAGAACCATTATCAAGTTTATTATTACTTTTATGCCACTTATTACCTTGTCATGAACACTATGTAATTATTTAGGATAATAATGTTCATTTTGTTTATATTTGGTACTTGAGTAAAAAGTGAACTTCCTATATTTACAAGTTGTTCACGTAGTCAAATATCCATTATCTCAATAATGATATTCATTATTTAGATGCCATATATATCATATATATCCATAATATACATGAATTTATAATATTACATAATCATTTATATGTAAGAAATGAAATGAACCGTTCATGGAGACGGTAAGCCGTACGTACTCATGAACGCTACTTCCATTTCAATTTCAAAATTATTGGAATTAAAACATAATGAAACATAATAGTATTATAATTCCAGTATTGTATCAAATAAAATATCATTAAATTTAACCTTTATACGTACCACATATGGTGTTAAGGATTCAAATCACTTTGATGGGCAGTAGTCCACACTTCCTAAAATAAAGATATCGCATTTACCCATAATGGAAACCATAAAGGTATGACATAAATGAGAAATACATAATCTTGAGTAAAACCTAAACATATTATATATCATATATAAATATAGTGACAACTTAATGGCCACCTTTGGTGGTGTTATATGAGTGTTGAACAATCATCGTTTCGTGAGGCAGAAATTATCCATCCGCAGAAAAAGTATGTTCTTTGACCATTAGATGAAGGTATGTGCATGTGTAGCTAGAATACTTATAATAAAAACATCATAGTATATTTAAGATACTGGAGTTGTTACAAATTAAATGAATAAAAAATGTTTAGGGGGTTGGAGAAGCAAAATAAAACAAAAGAACACAAGGGAAGACACTATCATTAAATCGGGTAACTCTTTTTGATTTGAGCTCAAAGGCATCCTTGGGAAGACTTCAGCCCAATGTGAGGCTTCTAAGTGTAATTTAGGGATGTGGAGAGACAAAATGGTCAGGTTTTGGCCGAGCAAAACGCTTGAGAGGTGTGGGTAAGGAGATAGAGGTGGGGGCCTTATATAAGAGGAGAGGAGGGACACTCTTGGAACGAAATAAAATGTTACATTATTTTCAAATGAGTTTTGGATTTTAATGGTCCCACATTGACGTGTTTCGAGGATAAGGTTATAAGGGTTCGCAATCCACCCATCCAATAGGTTTTTGACATGTGTAGGTCTTAGATTTTACATTATCTTTCCATTTAATTTAAATCGTTAAATAATGAGGTAATCGATGCATCATCATGTTGTCATAAATAATTTAATTAATTTAATTTCTAAAATTTATAAAAAATACTATGATGTAGGAAATCGTTTTATCTTTCCAATGACTATTTATAGTTAAAAATCTGACTTTTATAACCCCATGCAAGAATTGTTTTAGTAAAACAACTCATGTTTGTGACATTTTTATAAAAAGATATTAATGTCATTTTCCTACCAAAGTGGCCCCATGGGGTCCCCAAATGACCCGTGGATTGTCTTGGTCATCCATGACACATCCAATAAGGGTAGGACATGAGTCATGTTCATTTCATATTATTAAAACATTATTTTTATCTTAAATTACACTAATTACCTCTAATCGCGATTAAAAACTTAGAAGTAACTATTCACAAAAAATTATTTTAATCCCATTGAACCACATTTTACTTCTTAATGATAACCATTTATGTCGGATTTTTGAAATTCAAAACACAATGGTGGTAAAATTTCATTCAAACGAAAAAAATCAGTTTTTTTATGTACCACTTAGTAGATTCACTATTCTTCTAAAATTGAAGTTTTTCAGAAAAATACCAAAACTTCACCCTAAGCTATATTTGATATTACAAATTAAAAAATGATGACTATTTCAAAAAATTCAAATAATATAAGTTTCATTAATTAATTTAATAATTAATTTCCTCTACCAAAACAAATAGCATGTTTTTATGAAACAAAATGTATCAAAAGATTGACACTAGTTCAAGTCCGATTTCAATGTGAAATTAATTCCAACGACCACTATTTGATTAAATGATAAAAATATTTTATAATTTCACTTTAAAACCACTTAAAAATATAATATAATAATATTAATAAATTATATTAAAAAGAGGTTTAGAATTAAAATACAACATTTTTCACTATTCATTAAAAAATGATCTTTATCGAAAAAATACCAAAAATTTACACAAAGTAAATTTTGATGTCCTGATTCTAATGAAGAATTTTATTTTGTCCAATAGAATGTATAGGTGTGACCAAAACTATATTTAAATAGGGTTCTCCATCAAAAGGTGATATTTCTATCTTTTAGTTCAAATTAGAGTATACATGCCTACAATTTAATTCTTTTCTTATTTTAAGCCTTTATCATTTATTGGATAAATATAAAAACATTTAAAAAACATATATTGTCTTATTATTGTTATTTCTATTCATTCTCACCAATACAAAGACTACGTTTTAAATAACATTTAAAATAATATTTTTTATTACTAGTGTGCAACATAAGATTTCAAAGAAACTCTTTGTTGCGTATCGGGTACGCTATCGAACATAGAAACCCCATTAAAGTAAAATTAATATTTAATTCTCAAATATTAATACATATGAAAATGTATTATTTTTTATTTACCTGGGATTTTACTGAAATAATGATGAAAAATAAAGTAGTTAAACACCAAAATTAATCCTTGTTTGTATTTGGGCTCAAAATACCACTAAAACATAAAAATGTTAGAATTGCCCCTAAAATAACACTTTGGTGGGATTTAGAACATTGAAATATAGTATATAATATATGAAAATGCTATCTTCTTCAGCGATGTATCACTGATTTGTTCTAGTCACTAAATCAAAACTATGAGATAATGCTTCTTTATTATGTACTAGTGTTTGTATTACCTTATATCCAAAGGCACTATGATAATACGATCATTGGGCATTAGTTTTATGGTGAATCAGGTATTCTGAAGAAGTGATGTAATGTTACTGAATGGAAATACATATTTTCTATAATACCAATTTAGTTTAATCATATTACTAGGTATATAAGAGATAATGATTATGGAATAGTTGTATCGTTTAATTGATATAAAATGGGGGAAAACATTATTTTTTGTGAAATGGTTTGATAAAAATGATCTAAATTTTGTAATATAAAAATATATACATTAGTTTACAAAAATATAAATGGATTATAGTGTAATTTATAAAACATAATTAATAAAATTGTATTTTTATATTCATGAGCTCAATCTGATAGCTTTTTATATCCTACTGGGCCGATAAATCACTACAACACATACTGTTGGAAGAAATATTGATTATGTCTAAAATTAAAAAAAAAAATTGAATGTTAATATTAATTATTTGTGATCATGTACAATAATTGAAATCATGATATATTCCCACTTTAATAAATTTCGTATCTTTGATTAAATTCAATGTATGCAATAAATTTTTTAAATGGAATGCCATACATTATAAAAATAATATTAAAAAATGAAAATTTTAACTAAATTGTTTATTAGAAGTCAATAAAATGGATAAATAAATTATGAAAACTTATATTTATTTTACACATGTTTATTGGTTATCTATGTATTTTAATTTAAAATAAAAATTTGTCGAATGAATATGAATATTAATCCAAATTTTATTTATTCAGTATAACAAATTTATCACTTCTTTAATATAAAATTGTTTATTGATTTTTTGAACATTTTATATGAAATATTGAAATTATATTAGAACATATAAATATAAAAACTCTACATTTTTTCTATTTATTTTGAAAATAGTGATTTTAACAATTTTGAATAATATACAATTTTATTGTAAACATGAAATTAATATAAATTAACTAAATTGATAAATTATATTTTAATGTAATTTAAAAATAAAATTAGTTCAATAATAATAATATATAATCAATTATGATCTTATGAATTAATTCTATATATATTTTTATAATAAAACCATATATACTAATGAGAATTTTTACATTATAAACTGACCATTTCTTCTTATCTATAGGTATAATTTTAATATGGATTTAATGAATTTGTGAATATAATTTTTAAAAACGGATTCCATGTTTTGAATCAGTATAATTTATATCATATAATACTCAAAATACAATTTTTTACTTGAATAATTTGTAAAATATTTAATAATTAATTATCTTGTTTTTAGTAATAACAAATTTATCTAGGGTGGGGTGGGGGTCAGTTCAGACTAAAAAAATATTAGTAACTAAAAATAAAAAAAATGAGTAAAAAACGTTTATGGATATTTTTTTTCATTATCACCTATAAGTGATGTCAATGACAAATATTGGAGTAATTTAGGATGAAACAATTTTTGGTGTAATTGATTCATTATAAAACATCCATGCGTGTCTTTTACCCAACTTATACAAGGCCATAACTCTCTTACACTCTTAGCACATTAAAATCCATCATTATTTTTTAATTTATACTAAATTAGGTTCTCTATATGTCTATATATGTACTACTGTGGTTTTTTTATAAATCCACCATATGAATTATATTGAGGAAATCATATAGTGGTCATTCAGAAAAAATGTAACATTCAAACACAATTGTAATAATTTTTTTTATTCATCCATTTCTATAAAATATTATTCACTCATGAAATAATAATCATAATTTTATCTCCCATATAATTATAGATTTTTTGTTAATATAATTTCCTATATCCATCTTCAATTTTATCAATTGGGAAACCAAATCATTGGTCATTTCTACAGTTGAGTTCCTCCTCATGAACCTATGTACTTCATTTTCAAAAAAAATATCTCAAAAACATATATAATGAATCCTTTGAAATTTATATTTAATATTTGTTATATAAATATACATAATTAACTATATTATCACATATTTTTTCTAAAATTATATTAATTTTAAAATATTACAGCATCATTCATTTGTATGACAAATTCCAGCTTAGTAAATTAGTGTGATTCAATTTTCTAAAAAAATTTACAAAAAATGTAAAGATGATAAATATTTATTATTTATATTATATATAAAAAAAATATAAATTAGGAAAATTTAAAATACCATACACTCCCTTAACCTTCAACCTATTAATGGAATGATAGTGATCATCATCTATAAATTTATCCTACCATTCATGAAGTGATGTAACTCATTTTTTATGTCTAGCAAGGAAGACGTGTTATAATAATGTATCCGATGATTAAATATAAAATTTATAAAACTATTATGGTTATAGAGTTAATTTATTTTTAACATATAACTAGAAAATGGATCATTCATTTCAAAACTATCATTATAAAATGGAAATTCACACACAAGAAATATGAAAACGTTTATATATTTTTAAGAAAAAATTGAAAAAATGTAATAGGATGAATGTCTATTATATATAATGAATTTAGTTATTGATTTATTATAAGTTAATAACATTATTAAATCCATTATAATGAAGGTAAAATAATATAAATATAAAGGAAGGATTTGTGGAAAAGACTTTTTGTCAATATCCCATCATTGAGGAATAATTTATTATTGTTCATTAATAAACATTATCTATTTTAAACACATATCATTTTACATGTAGTAAATCCCATATATAATACATTATGAAATTTTATAATAATTTTTAATTATTTTATCTTTTTTGACTTTAAATGGTCATTATATGGTGGTTATGAATTTGATATCAAAATCCAATTTAGTATGACATATTTGTAAAAATACCAATGTTCACTTAAATTTTGATTATATATATCATATTTGATATTTATTTCATGAATTACATTTTCTTCATGAATTATAACAATTTTTCGTGTTTAATATTTTTGAGGATAAAATTTAAATGTTAAAATTATATCCAATAATATTGTATATTTTGAATTTCAGTTTAATTTTACATTCAATTGAAGAAGCAAATTATTGTGATCAAATTTCTGGAGAAATTAATATATTCATAAATATCCATATTCATTTATTATTGATAATATTATTTCTAATTCATATAAATATCATAAATATGATATTTTTTATACTTTAATTTGGCTAACTTTTGAAATATTGATAAATCAGAATCCATTAATCAATATAGATATTTTATGATAAAGCGTGTAAATTCATCAAATAAATAAATTATTAGGAATTTGATGAAATATTTAGTCATTTGTTTATGAATGATTAAGGGTTATATATATACACTAAAAACAAATATACGTATCATGAGAAAAAATAAATAGGAAAAAAATATATTGCTTAATAAACATATATTTAAACCACATAGAAAAAGAACATGATATTTGAGGATTCATGATGTTTGATATCATAATTTCCAATAATTTATAATTTATTTATTCTTAAATTTATTTTATGTTATTATCAATGAGATATTAAAATTTATATTTTTATTCTATTCATTTCATTCTCATTTTAATAATTAAATGTAATGGATTTTAGTTTGTTATAATGAAAAATTGATGAACCATTATTTAATTCCCATTTTATTGATTAAAAGGAATGATTTTTTACTTATTTACCATTTAATATTTATTATTCAAATTAAAAAATGATTTCTTTATCTATACACTACCCTCACAAATCATTTTCTGTTAGTCATTTTTTATTTCATTCTCATTGTTACAACGTTGAATCATTTGAATGAAATTAAAAGATGATGTGTATTTTTTTCTATGATTTATTTTCCTTTTCAATTATAAAATTGGTATCATGTATGGGTATGTTTCTACAAAACTATTAAAATATATATTGATGTGTTTTTTGACTAGATTATATTCTATGGTAAATAGAATTTATTGTTATATGGGTGATATATTTTGGAATACAAGATTGAGAAGTGAAATTTCAATGTTGGAAGACCTTTATATGTTATTTAGACTTAGAAAAAGACCCTTGAAGTCCCTCAGTTGGATTTTTTATTTTTTGGACAATCATTTTGAAAAATTCAAGTTCTGAGGAGTTAAATAGGTCACATGCATTTTTGGAAATCATGCCCCCTTTTCAAGAATATTTAGATCTTATCATAATGAGAACACGATAACCACATCGGACGTTCATGGATTACCCATGTCGTGCATGTACAATGAATGGGTAGTGCCAGATAGGATGTATCTATAACTTGTTAATCACACAATTGGACATCATTTGGCTAGCCATGGAACCCAAACCACAAATGTGTTTAAAATAAATTATGATAAATAAATTAATATTATAATAAAATAAACAAAATCCTAATGTACCCTCCCTCCCCTCTTATCTTGCATGATCACCCTAGACCACTCGATTTCATATGCAACACCCATCTGTGACATCATATGTTCTTACTGATATCACCTAGATTAATACAATTTTTCAAAAGATTTGTTGATGTTAGTTACCTCTCCCTCTTATTCCTATAGATTATCAATTTTTCTTCATCTATTACCCCTCATGTTCCATAGAACACTATTATTAGCATCAATATGGATTTTTAGATTTTCATTCATTGATAGAGCATGTGGTTGGACTCTGGGGTCATATTTAAGCATGTCTCAGTATCTTCCACCTAAGGATAAAAACTTTGGACAACCCTATGTGATGACCCGAACATTAATGACTAAAATTCCCTTTATATTATTTAATTAAATTTCTTATAGATATAGATAACACATGAAATATTTTTATTTTAACAAATTGTATTTAAATGACTATTATGTATCATTAGAATTAATAATATATTCGTCGAATAGTGATCACTTGAGTAGTATAAATATAATATTTTTAAAAATAAAATTTTCATCATAGAAAAAGGAAGGGATTGACTCATATAGTAGACTTTAATGACAATAAGAACATTTGTTAGAGATCAAAAATGAGTTATCATTACAGGGCTTGGATCTTGACCAATCTCATGTTGAGCATCAACATGTTAATCATGAGCTGAATTGGCTACAAGAGATGTGAATGTAAATAGGTATTACAACCATAGAGATTTTATTATAGATTCCTTGAGAGTCTTTCACAATCACACACCTTCCACTTAGGAATATTCGTGTGTTATAAGGGGTTATGTAACAAGGTACTAGTTACTTTTTCTGTAGTTCATTTTATTTGTAAAATTCATATTCCACCAATACCATTATTAAAATAGTTCTTATTAGAAATATAATGAATTAGGGAGATTGATTTTTTTGGAAACATTTTACATTACAGAAATAATAAAATAATTATATTAAATAATGTTTTTATTAATATAGTTATTATAAATGTGTTAATATAATAATACTTTAAATTATAAATGATGTTTACATTTATTCCTTATTTTTTACATTATAAATGATTATGTATTCAGTTTGATTAGAATTATATTTTCAAATGATAAAACTGATATTTTAGTTTAAATTTATAAAATTTGGTGAATTAAATTTTCCTGGGAGGAAATGTCATTTTAAAATAATAATAATATTTCATAATTTTTATGATCATATAATTTTTATGTAGTTAAATTTAAATTTTATGATTGTTTTGAAGTTATTTTTCTAAAAAACATTCAATTTTTTTTATGTTGGTTTTTATTTTAAATGTTAAAATTAAAATATTTAGAAAATTATTTCTTAATATAAATAGAACTGTTGAAATCAAGATGTCGAATTTATCCAAAAGTAAATTTTTCATAATTTTCTAAGACTACAGATTTTTTGCTAAAATTAAATACATAATAAATATGAAAAATGATTCATGTCATCATAATGTCCCAATAGTGATGAAATAAAATATTATACATAAAATATTTGGAAAAACATTGTTTTAAAATTACCATAATTCTTTTTTAGAAATGTTTGATTACATTTATTATTCTTTAGTGGACCATCCCTGACATATAAAATATTTTATCATTTAAAAACTATTTCTTTATAAGTGTGACTCACCTCCACATAATAAATACTATTATTTTAATATTTTAGGCCCAAGTACATATAAAATATTTTATTCCACTCTACATTTCTTGAAACCATTGAAAAAAACCTTGCTATGGTTTTTGGAATTAATTAGTTTAATATGTGGGGTCCAAATCCTAAGTAAAAATAATACCTTCTCTTTCCTATATACACATAACCAATCTCCCATTACACTTCAATAAAACCATTTAGTGCACTTCCATCCTCTTATAATTAATCCCTAGAGTCATATAACTGCTCCATAAATATCCCAAGAAACCTCTCCCACAACATTGGGATCACACATCCAATTAATGGATCCTCACTATCATATCCTCCTTTCAAATTAAAGCATCTTATTCGAAATTAGTTATTAAAATTTAAATTGGTTAAGTAAAAATTATTTCAGAAATCAATTATCTACTATAAATTTTATGTTATTTCAACAATTTATCATTTATCCTCCATTATTTACACCCATACCTAAGCCGTTACAATGCGAATATTCCGCAATATATTTCACACTTCAAATTTTCATTCAAGCTACAATTTTACATTAGGATTCTTATGATCTATATTTATATGTTGGGATTTTATTTTAAAAGACAAAATATACTCCATTTGATGTATATATGAAGATTTCTTCATTTTAATCTCATGAATCCCCCATATGATCCTTTAATCACACCCTTTACTGTGCTGAAGTTTTTAATGGATTTTCTACAGTCCTCTTTTATCAAGTATTATTTTCATGTTATGTCTTTTGATATATTTTATTCATAAGTTGGGATATGTTTTTAAATATCCTAATCACTACACATTTTATTTATAATTTATTATATACCGTTTCAATCTCATTTACTCATCTTAGGAACCCTTTTTTCTCACCCGTTTCCATGCATAATTTTCTTAAGGTATTTCTTCCTTTTCAATTTTGTTTCCATGTTTCTTTATGTTATTATAGCATTTTATTTTGAATAAAAAATTATGTAGTATTATTTCAAACCGCCATACATCCCCCAATATGTTTTAATGATGAGAGACCAGATTTTATCTAATTAATCACTCCCATGTACATCTATAACCATGGAAAAATATCGAGATAGTTCATCCATTTATCATCTTTTTTATGGTTCTTTGTTATGTCAGACCCTTTATTTACAAATTCCATGTTTTGGTAAATGTATATATATGACCAACATACATTAAATTTCATGTATAAATTATTATAGATTCATTTCTCACTCATCGAACATTTTTATGAAATTTTATTTCGTGCCATTTTCTCGCCGAAATTTTACCATCATTTTCCAAGAAAAAATCATTGTGTAATTAATACCATACCCCTTTCTCTATCCAAATTATTCCTCATTATACAAATATAAATATTTAATTCTATATATATTTATGTATTCAACATTCCATAATCATCGAATAAGTTATTATTTTGAATTATTCCACGTTATATAATCTATGTGAAAAACATATGCATGAAATGAACTGTATATATAGGGTGTTCCCTGAGAGCTCTTCAATGCATTAGTTAATGTTTAGTATCATTAAACACCTTGTTCAATTATGAATCAATCGTGCACATTCACATTCTAAGAGGGTTTATTCATGCCAATTAATGTGAAATGAGCGTTTACTCATCCTAATTCATGTGAAATGAGGGTTATCCCATGATAATCCTTGTGAAATGATGGTTAACTCATGCTATTCCAAGTGTAAAGATCATTTTCTCATGATAATTTCATATTTTATGTGGTTATCATATTTCCTTTTTAGGATAGAAAATCTATATAATGCCTCTATGTTCATATTTCTCATATGTTCCATTGATATGTCTATTTCCAAACATGTATAGTATTATTCATGTTATTATTTTTTTACAACCTTAATAGGAATTATTTATCATCCATTTTTTATGTATATCATGATGTTATCCCATTAAATTTATTTTATGAATGAATTCTATGGTCATGTAAAATAAGTTTTCAAAAAATATGTTGTATTTTATGTATTATTTTGTCATGTAATAATCCTAATTTTCAAAGACACTAGACTTCTCGAACCTAAATGTTATATTATGTTCATGTTTGTGTAACAAATCATGTTTAAGTGTTTAATAATGTGAAGGGTTTTTATATTCTTTATCAAAGGATAGTTATTGTTTTTTTGGGATTAGGATTAGAAATCTCTAGTGAATGAATATGGGATAAGAATATATATATTAAAAATATCCCAAAATTATGGTGAGTTTAGAGAGATTATTTTATCAAGGAAATAAATCCATTCATGGATACAAACAATTAGATGTTGCTTTTTAACTGATTTATGTATTGGTATAACGCGATAACACCCCTTTGAACTAGAGTCGAAGGGGAACTACTGCATGACAACATGGCTTTCTTCAATCAGTGTTTGATACCCCTAGGGGATATGCTTTAGTAAATTAATAATCTTATTAAGAACTATTATTATTGGGGGGGGGGAATCCCATAAGAATATATGATGGGAGGTAGATTATTGATAATATAGATTGAAGACGATATATATATAACTAAAAGAGATAACTGAAATATATATGTTATCCATTTTCACATTAGATTACCCTTTATGTGTTAATATGTTTAACATACTCATCCATAATATTCATTTAATTATATTAATTAGACAAAAATATGTGAAATATGGAAACAAATTTTTTGAAGGGAATCGTGATGAATTTCAAAATGAGATTCCCAATCAAATGAGATCTTATGTAGGAAAAATAAAGGTTATTCCATACCAACTATCATAAATCATCATTATCAATAGGAACATTGTCGAATGCTCATGGAATGACTGAAGAGGAAGGCGACATATCTCTAATATTCATATAGTAACGGTGATAAGGGAATTAAGTCCTTATTTCCTTCCTGTAGCATGTGTCGAATTAAGAAACATGGAAAATGTCACAAATATACTAGGTGATGTTTTATGTGTGGAATGGAAGGGATAATTTATCCAATTACCATTCCAAAAAATAAAATTCATTGAATGTATAAAAAGTTAATTATTAGGAATATTAAATAGTTCTAGATATAAATGTGGAGACGTCGTGTATTACCAATGATAATGCTCTATTGCATGGGACGATAAGCATGATGAGCATAAACAATCTTCTTGATCAAGGGATTACAAGAATTCATATGATAATATGGATATTGATTATTGATTTAAAATTATCCACTAAAACAATGTAGATTATGTCATAATGTATTTAAATTCATGTTATATTATAATATAATTTATATTTTATTTGAACATTGATAACCTAATAGAAAAGAAATTTAATCATTAATGAAAAAATATAGAAGAGCTTTATCACATGTTGATGTCTGTGGGAATGTTATTCTGGAAAATTTTATAAGGATATCTTTGATTTAATTTTATTGGAAATTTCATTGCATATTTCCCAATGAAGTTGGAAATTATTGAGAAAAACTAACCCACACAAGATCTGGAATTTTTAGAAATGATCTTTGAATTAAAAATCAGGCAATATTATCTCTTTGGGGAGAAGTGTGAAATATATACAGATCACAAAAGTCAGAAATATAAATTCAAACAAAAATAGTTGAATATGCGCTAATTTATATAGTGATATATGATCAACGTCTATGATTGCTCCGTCCATTCCCTCCCTACGAAAGAGAAAAATGTGGTTGATTCTCTAAGTAGAAAGGACCTACCAATTCAATCAATAATGAGAATTGAAAATGATCAAATATTCTTAAATTTGATGAATATGGCCTTGGGATTGATTATGAAGGGAATATAATAATCTTTTTAACAGTTGATTTCTCAACAGTCTTTTTTGGAAAGGTTTAATAGTGCTATGAATGATAATGTGGGAATTTAGAAGAATGTTGAAACTATAAGAAAATGTAAATCCTCACAGTTAATTATTATTAAAAAAGGAATTGTTAGATTAGGGCCATGAGTATGTGTTATATAAAATAAAATGTATAAGAATGTACTATTATATACTGCACATAGATGACATTTCTACATTCCCCCAGAAAACAATTTGATATATCGAGATCTTTTAGAGAATTATTGGTGTGATAACATGATGAAGGAGAACCCTATGTAATCATCAATGTGCCTGTTCTGTCAGCATGTAATGATTGAGAGGATGAAGTTTAAGGGTATAATTAAACTATTACCCATACCATCAGGTAAATTCGAGAACATCACCATGGACATTATCATCAGACATCCAAAGACATCAATAGGAAACAATGCTATCTGGGTTGGTGTGGATCGTCTTAAAAATATTGCAAACTTCATTGCAATTTGGGATGATTCCTCATTGGATAAAATGGCATGGATACACATCATTGAATTGGTTATGCATATGGGAATACCACTATCAATTTTATCTAATCAAGATCAATGATTAAAGTATATCTTTTAGACGAGTCTCAAACATGCTCTGAATATAGAGCTGAACTTTAGTATGACTTATTATATTCAATGGAATAACCAATATGAGTGCAATATCAAACAATTTGAGGACATGTTGAAGTAATGCTTAGTAAAATTCAAAGAAGTATCAGATCAACATTTTCTTATGGTTGAGTTAACTTACAATAATAGTTTCCACATAGTCATCTAAATGGATCCTTATGCAGCCCTTTACAGAAGAGGCACAGTACACTGAAATTTTGAGATGATGTTGGGGAAAAAATGTACTAGGTCTAGAAATGGTTGATGAAATAGTGGAAAAGGATAGGAACTTCCTACAACACATTAATGATTCTTAGAGATGACTAATTTTATCTACTGATAATCACCAATGATACCTATTGTTTGAGGGTGGATACATGGTATTCCATATTATATCATTGTAGAAGAGAGGTATGATAATTGGGAAAAATGGAATGCATAGTGCAAGGCACATCATCCCTTTTTGAGATCAGTGATCAAATTGATGTAGTGGTCTATTGACTAGCACTCCCATTGAACTTTTCTCAAGTATATGATGTATTAAATTTATTACAATTGAAGTAGTAAATACCTGACCCATCTTATGTACTCAATCAAGACGTGGTACAATTAGAGAATGATCTATCTTATGAGAAAAATCTAGAGAATATCACTGATCAATGGAAAAAGTTCCTATGGATTAATACAGTGACTCTTGTCAATGTGTTGGGAGGAAAAAAAATCTTTAAGAAGAAATGTGGGAAGCATAGGAAGTGTTAAAGATAAGAGACCCTAATCTATGATAGAGACTGAATATAAAATTTCTAGGGTGAAATTTTTTAATGGGAGAAGGTTGTAACAACCCAAACATTAGTAAATAAAATTCACTTCATTTTGATTAATTAAATGAATTATAGATATATAAAAATTATTCATTTTTAATCTCATCCAATTATGGTTAAATGGTCATTAAGTATCATTAGCGCTGATAATATATCCATTCATTAGTGATCAATGGAATAGAATAAATCTATGGTTTTTAATAGATTTTCTTTTGACACAGGAAAAGGAGAATATTATCTCACACAGTAGACTCAATCTGTACGAAGATCAAATGTCAAAACATTGAAAGGAGGCAGCATCATTGGGATTCACCCTTGACCATGATAAAGTTGATTTTTAACATGTTAAGAATGAACATAATTTCTTATGAGATAAGTGGATGTTAATTGAGATTACCACCCAAGAGAGGTTATTCGAGCCTCCCCAAGAGTTTTTCACAATCAAAAACCTTACCCTTAGGTCTTATATCAGTGTTATAAGGGGTTATAGAACAAGGTATTAGTTAAATTTTCTGTAATCAATTTTAAAATAAAATTATTATTACATTTATTATTTTATGAGAATTGTTTTTCTTATAAATAAAACGATTTAGATAAATTGATTTTATGGGAAAAATGCTACATTTCATAAAAATATAAATTATTATATTAAAATATTTTTTAATTAACAGTTTTATTATAATATTTTTATAAGAAAAAAAATTTTAATTATAAATAATTATTATATTTTTTTTGTTTTAACTCTATAAATGATTAAGTATTTTGTTTGATAAGAGTTAAATTTACATATGATAAAACTAAAATTGTCTATTTAATTAAATAATTTATTTTAATGAAATAATTATTTATAATTATAATTAATATTTTAATAAATTATTATTATAATATATGTTTTAAGATCATAAAATTTTTATGAATTCATATGTAACTTTTATCATGGTGTAAAAGTTGATTTTTTGAAAACTTGTCAATTTGTAGTAAATGATTATTTATTTTAAATTTGTAATTCACAATTTAAGAAAATTATTTTGATAAAATAAATGTTTTTTTTGGAATCAGGATGTCAAAATTACCCCACATGGAATTTTTTATAATTTTATGAGACAGATTGATTTTTTTGTAAAAATTAAATACAAGATAAATATAATAATTGTTTTATGGCATCATAATGACCCAATACTGATGTTATAAAATATTATAAATGGTATATTTGGATAATAAATATTTTAGCATTATAATTATGTGATTTTATATTTGATTGATTTATTTTAAAATTCATTATTGGACCATCAAAGACTTAAAAAATATTTTAGAATCATAAAATGATTTCCTGAGAGTGTGAGTCACCTCCACATAAAAAAATAAAAATATTTTAATATTTTCATCTTATTGACTTAAAAAATATTTTCTAACACTCCCCTTTTCATGAAACCATGGGTAATAACCAAGGAATGGTATTTAGTTTTAATTTGTTTAATGTCTTGTATCCAAACCAAACTAATAAACAATTCTCTCCCCATTCACATATAAAACCAAATAATCATCCATTCCTCTTCTCTGAAAATATTTAAATGTTGACCTACCTCTACCACATACTTCGTTGTGTCTACTGAAGGTTCCTCCATGCTCCAATGAATCCTCTACTATGCGTTTGGGATCACACATCAAACTAAGGGATCCTCACTTTCCTCTCCTCCTTTCAAATTCAATTATCTTATTTGAAAGTTGTTCTTGGTATTTCTATTGGTTATGTTTTAATCCATTAATAATTAGTCAAATAACTTCCATATGATTTTATTTATATTAAATATCATTTATCCTTTCTCATTTGGACTCATTCCAAATCCATTACAATATCGAAATTCCATAAGGTATTTCAGTCTTATCATTTCCATTCAAGCTACACTTTTACATTATGCATCCTATGTTCGGTAATAATATGTTTTATTTTAGTTTTTCAAGATCTGAAAAGTATAAATATTAATTATATATTTTGATATCTTCTTTTTACTATCATCGATCCCCTGATGATCCTTTAATCAAATCTGTCACTATGATGAAATTCCATTAGAGATCTTCCACCCTCCACATTTATGAATATTTCATTTCATGTTATAAAATTCGATATCATTTATACATATCTTGGTATATGTTATTAAATATTATTCATAAAACCTGTTTGATGTATAAATTATCATATCTCCTTTCACTCTCATTTATTCCTCTTAGGAACACTTATGTGTACTTGTTACCATGAAGAATTTCTATAAGGAATATCTTCCATTATCATTTTTGTGAATGTTTCATTATGGTTTTATACCATATTATATTCAATAAAAACTGTTGTGGTATGATTTTGATCCTCACCCATAATGAAATCTATATGAATGAATGATGATAGACCAATTTCTCTCACATTAATCCCTCCCATTTACTACTATTAATATGATGAAATTGCTTAAGAGTAAATCGATTTCTCCTCTATATTAAATTTTCTTTATTGTGTCACACCATCATTTTCAAAATTCTATGTGTTGGGTCAAGAATCTATATAACCATGTATATAATATTTCATGTACATATGATGAGACACCCATTTCCCTCTCATCAATCTTTTTATGATTTTTTATGTTATGATGTTATGCTGACGAAATTGCTCCACAATTTTCCAAGACAAAATCATTGTGTAGTTAATACCATAACCATTTCTATGTCAAGGGTATTCACCTTTATGATCATATAGATATTTATTGGCAATTAAATTTATATATTCCACATTAATTAATGATTTAATAACTTATAATATTGAATGATTCCACGTTATACGATCCATGTAGAACACTTATGAATGAAATGAAATGCTTTCAAAGGGAACTCCCTGATAGCCCTCTTATGCATTGGGTAATGTTTCTTATCCTGATACTCTACATGATAATAGTGTTTAATCATGCTAATATATGTTAAATATGTGTTATCAAGTTAATCCAATTCAATTAGTGTTCACTCATGTTAATGCATGTGCAATTAGGGTTTAATCATTATAATCCTTGTGCAGTGCATGTTTACTCATTCTAATCCATGTGCAATGAGGGTTTTGAAATGTTAAACCATGTCCAATTCTACATGGATCGTGATAATATCATGTTGTTTGTTGCTGCAACATTTCTATGTTATTATATTAATTCTATATCATTCCTTTATGATTATATTTCTCTGGTGTTCTTTTGATTTTAATATTGCCTTACATGTACAATATTAATCATTTTATAGAATTTTTACTCCCTTGTTATGACTTATAGCTGACCCATTTCTAATATATTTCCCTAGATAATAACATGAAATTAATAGTATGAAATAATGGTGTGGTCATATAAAATATGTTTTCGATTAAGATGTTTTATTTTTTGTCTTATGTTTTCAAGTAATGTTCCAAAATTTTCAATACACTAGACCTGTCGATCCCTTGAGTTTTCATAAGTGAATTTTTATGTAATAAAACAATTTTAAACCTATAATAAATAGCAGGGTTGTTATACCCATCAACAAGTTTTTATAGGTTAACATTTTGTATTCATTATATTAAACTTTTTATTTTGGGATTTTGTGGTTTCTATGATTTTATTAATTTTCATTAAGTTCATCGGTCCATTATGTAGTATTTTGGGTTTATCGTTATCAGAATATACATTCTTGTGTATTCATATATAGTTATATACCTATATATGTAACCCTATTTTATATATTCAGCATAGGTATGATAAATATGTATAAAGGGTAAGAGTTTTCATATATGGTTATATGAAAATTCATACTTGTGTAAAAATGGGTATATTCAAGTATATGCATATATGAATGGATACCATTTTACATACATGTACATGAATATATGTACCCATGGGATATGATTCCATGTATATAAGTGACAGTTAATATGAATGGATGTTATAGAAGGATAGTTAGAGATTATATTGTCAATGTCATAGAGTATCGATATATTTCATCAATGACTACATATTGATTTAGGATACATTTCCATTTGACCATTAAATTTAAGAATTATTTAATTCATAATGTTCTCACATTACATAGATATTAATTAATGTTTTGTGATTTTTATAATATTTTCTTCTTTCACCCGAA
This sequence comes from Viscum album, assembly GCA_963277665.1. Taxonomy (NCBI): domain Eukaryota; kingdom Viridiplantae; phylum Streptophyta; class Magnoliopsida; order Santalales; family Viscaceae; genus Viscum; species Viscum album. The sequence goes on from OY728158.1 coordinate 222,027,468, forward strand.
TTATGTTCGACTATAGAAACGATGTTCAATTATGCTAAATGAATAATTTTCATATAAAATGTCTTTTTTATACTAAATTCCATTGGATTATGTGAAATATATTAAAAACTACAAATGTCTGTTTTCTAAATTGAATCATTCTTGCAATTACAGAAAAGTAGATTACTTAAACAATTTATTTTCCAAGATTTATGGCATGTCATAGGCATGGCCATCATAGATATTTTGAAATCGAGTTTCCCTATTTCTATTTACATGATTAATGACCCAAGGAACATTATGTTCTTAGACTAGATTTTAATTTTAAATACCCATGTAGTTAAATTCCATTTCCCCAATAAAGAAATCCAATTACTCATTGAGAATTATAAATATATTTTCATTGATTTATTATGATAAAAGGATTAATTTACATGGTTTTTTCATATTTAGGATCACTTTACTTCCTTAAATGAATTAAATGGTTAAATTGAAATGGAATTTATTGTGTTGTATGACCATGACTCATGAGATAAGAAACAAATCATATGGTCTATGAATTGTTATAATTTTCATTCCTTGATATTGTGGATTATTATACATAAGGGTTGAGAGAAAGTTATTTATTAAAATTTAATTTAAATATCACAATATCGTAAAAACATAATGTGGAATAATGGTAATGATGTAATTGATCATCAGGATATCACGTTTCCATACATCAGTTGTTGAGCATGGTGTCTCACACCAGTTATACTTAACGGTTGTTTGGATGAAGTTCCATTTACCAATATTATAGTGTCTCTAGTGAGGCTCATAACCCATTCTCAGTGTTTTAGAGTGTCAAATCTTAGTATATTAGGGTTCATGGAATGTACACTATTTCTTCATCTTATAAGATAATTTAGACTGGTTATAGATTACAGAGTTATTCCCCAGTCCCTCCATCATATAGTATTATAGTTATAATCCCACTCACATAAACACGTAAATTGTTCATATTGATAAATGATATGTACAACTATTTAATGCGTATATATTATTCCTAATTATATTCAATAACTAGTCCTAAATTTATTTTGGAAATGATTCGAAGTAGGAATAGTTACTTGGTGTACAATTTGAACCTCAGTCGACCTATGTTATTATCTGGGAACTTTTAATTGTTTTATATTACCTTTTTATAGATTAATGTATATAGAAAAATGAATATCCCTAGACACCATGGGTTCTCAAATACTATGATTGTATCTCACACCAAGCCATTATTACCCAGGGTGAATTTATGACTATAGGTATTGATAAAGGGAAAGGCCAAGATTCAAATGTTTGATTCACATTACTTAAATGTAGTTGGAACAGAGGATTGAGGTTTCAATAATTATTATCATGGGGAAAGTAGTTGGATCATTATTCATTTAATTCATTGTGTTTTTTATTGTAATTAGAACTACTTGTTCATATAGAATCATTCGTATTTGCATGCATTTTTTTTGAATTGGTGTTCACCAGTTTTATTCATTTATTATCCCCTCCACTGTTGTCTGTAATTTTTTAATATATTCCATTGTGATTAACTAGTAATGATGGTTTACTCTCATTATCATCGCCTCCTTATAACCTCAATGCTAGTAAAAAAATTATAGATTATGGAGAGGTGAACTTGGGGACTTGTGACCCAACAATCTGGCTGCTAGTTTAGTGGACAATCAAGCCAAGAAATTTGAAGGTATGATTGTTGTGTTTAGACTAAGACTCCCTATGATTTCTCTGCATGTTCCCACTAATGTCAAATACTCACGTCTGATGATGTCATAGAACAGAATTCCATTAATACAATTTTTGCACATCATAGGAATAAAGACATCCTCGTTTGATCATATTTGATCATCATAGTGTAAACACCCCTTCAAATACCAACATTGGTCTGTGGTATCTCTAGACACCAAAACTGAAATCCATGTAGAAAATCCATGGATAAAAAAATTCATCACATATGAGTGAGATGTCAATACAATCCAACCATCCACAAAATAATAACCCAGATTGTACACATGCACCATCAACATGAGACTAATTCATAGAGATTTTTTATTTTTAAGAGTTTGTTCCTTGCATTCCTACATCAGAAAATAATTAATCATGAGGTAATAAACATTACATTAATAAATAACCCAAATTTAGAGAGATCTATAAATTAAACCACCCTATTTATCCAAAAATATTTCTAATCATTAGAGTGGAATATGGAATAAAATTCTTCATGTACCTAAACAATACCATGATAGGGGAAATCGTTGTACTTATGTAAAGTGTACACAATGAAGGATTAAATGATCTACAAAACTTATCTAATACCATATGATCATAATGGAGGAGGATCTATCTATTCATTTTCAAACCAACCATGTCAAATACAACGAGAAGAATAATTGAACCATTAATGGTAAAATCCCTTAAAATAGTTTTAGTGATATTATCGTTGCATCAATAACCATACCATGATACCTTCACCACAAGAAGAATCCAATGGTCACTTAAAAAACCATGGATCATTCCTAAAAAATGGAATTACTAAATTCCCATATAACAAATCACATCACTCTCAGGATATCAAGTTATGAATTATATAATGAAATATTACAAGACACATGACGTTTTTATATTTTCTGACCAATTTGAAATGGACCTCCTATTTGTTCTTCTTCTACATTGAAAGACACATTTATCTATAGTTGACAAGATTATTCCAACCCTATGAATGTCTTAAAACCATATTCGAAATAGAATGTGATGTCATTCAATGTAAGGCATTCCATCATCCACTAACCAGGATCCTAGAGGTGGGAATCATAAGTAAACCTGTATATAGACAAATAAATATAGAAAAACAACATCTTATGATGGATAGAATAGATTCACACCCTGATATTAATGTGTTATTCTTCTAGGTCTTTATCACAACTTCTTCCCATTTCGAAATAAATCCAAAACCAACTAACTTCTGTGTCAAAACCATTGATTATATGATATGTATTTCCGATCATTGGGATGAATTTTATTCCATTAATGCAAAGGTCACATTAAATAAGTGAGGAATTGGGAATGTACTCACCAAAAAATACTCATTTATCACATAATATTCAACAAGATACTTATATGCATAAAAAAATGTTGGGTACTGTGTATATCATCACTTACTAAATTGTGTTTTCATTTAAAAATAGTACAACGTAGATAATTTCCATAGGATCTCTATCCTAGGAATTCAAGCATAAGATAGCCCATATAAAATGTCTAACTCATTGATTCATTGTACCATGTGACCATTAAAACAAATGATTATACACAATGTCATCTATCATTGATAAATATGATAGGGTCATGACACCTATGATACAGTCGACCAAGCATCGACATAACTATCATGTTGAAATATAGCATTGACTATTGCTCGTTCCCATTAAAATGTTTTTGAAGACTTGATAACCCATCCAAAAAATGGATTCATTTAAAATCAATAACATGATGTTTTAAAATGATGACAACATATAGGGTTAACATTTATGACTATTGCATTGATTCCTATATTTTATTGATCATTTTTATGTCAGCCATTGGTAATAAGAATGTGGCTAATGGAAAATTCTGATGTATCCATTTGAAGAATATTCTAGGTGAAAACTAAAATTTGCTAACATTCTGTTTTAAAAAGAGGATACCACATAGGTTTCCCATTTATCAATATTACATTGATTTCCATATTTTATTTATCATTATCATTTTTCTTAAAGAACATAAATTATTGATTATAAAAATAAAAACATTCATACATGATTTAACTATCACAACAACACATAATATAAATGTCTTACCAAACATCCTTTATATGAGATTAACTATTTATTAAAATATAGTAATGGAAATGTAAATTATCATATAAAATCTATTTTAATTGAAAAGGAACCCTAACGGGATCACATTAGGATATCTACGATGGATCAGAATTAAACTTAATAGGAGTTTCGTAATCAATGAAATTGCAATCACCAAAATGGGTCATCATATAAAAAACATGACACAACGGATCTACCAAGATCTAGTAGTTCATTTTGTAAATTAATTAATTAATTTCATAATGAAATTAAAAATTCCTCACGTTTTGAAACCATTAGAATATACTATGGTAATGTTAAAAGGATTATTTATATGGTTGAATATTTAGAATTCTATAAATCACCCATACACATTGATATTTTTTATTTTTCACCAATTAGTTGAAATTAATTGACATTAATATTAAATATTAGAATTATTTTTAAAATTTATTAAATTGTGTAAAAATATATTTTAAAAAATAATAAGATTGTATGACTATAATAGTTACCATTTCCAATTTATAATGTGTACATACATTTCTTAATTTGAAACTGGCTCCCATTTACTCTTAACAAGTATATTTATTCCACTAAAAATAATCCATTATAATATAATAAAATTCAATGTAAATAAGAATTAAAAAATTAATCATGCTAATAATCTCTACTGTATTGTAAATAATCGTGATATAAAATTCTATATAAAAACTCAACATTGTATCATTTTCAAACAAAATAATTTGAATATTTTCATGGAACAACACTAAAGGCAAATAATTAGAATCATGAAGAAATTTATAAATGGTATAACATGGAATGGAATATTCATGAAATGTGATGTTCTATGAGCCATATGTGATGAATGTTATGAATAAGCCTTTCCATACAAATATAGGTGTAATATAACATTAATATATTAAATCTATAAGTAGTGGAATGTGAACTAGTCAGTCAAGGTGTTATCATATAAACTGTAATAACAAATACCATGAACAAAAATACCATCCCTAGCCACTTTACCTTTTCCACACGGATGTGGTGCTCTGTCTTATAGATGAATATTTTCCATGTATTAACACATTCCTCTTATATTTTATACTAACTTGAAATAGTTAAAGAAAAGAAAAACCCCCATCCGATACAAAATTTTAACATCCCAGTCTAACTTACCATCAAAATGGTAATAGAAATTCTAGGCCACATGTCTATATGTGGGACTCCCCATATGCGAGAGGCTTCCAACTAAAGGAATGGTACTAAAGTGGTGATTGCAAGGAGAATATACTAGCACTATTCATGAAACATAGTGGAAGCCCAAAAAAATGATATAGAACAACACGAGAATTAATAATTGAATAATTGAGGACAATTATTGTTTAAAATAATGCATGTATTATAGATGATGCTACATGTACAAGCTATAATAATTAAATTAAGAAACACAATTTAGTAATATATTAACTTCTCGAGGACCAGATTTTTGGGAATCTTGACCACTGACTCATTTCTCTTCATTAATTCTATCTATGAAATGTTTGTCAATCACTGGTAGTTTGATTCTTCAATGTATTAATACCATTAGTAAAAAATTATTTGCATGTACCAATTGTACATAAGTAGTGTGTGAGAAGCATTACAAATAAGCCAGAAACAATGTATTGTATAGATACCCATTTTGTGCATTATAAATTCACCAATGTCACCATAATAGGAATAAATAATAAATACTAAAATAATGAAATTAGTGGCCTCTTATTCTAATCGGACACCAGGTCGACATTACATGCTTCAGTGCACTACTATAAAGAATGTTTGAGGTGTTACCCTATATATATTAATAATATATATGTATATAAAATATAAATATATCAAATCCACCTATATAAACCTAGAACATGAAGTCTTATGTTTCTGTGAAAGATGAATAATTGGAGATAGATAGAACAAGGTGTAACTGGGTTATCCATTACCAGTCAAAATGATCCATTAAAATCCATCAATATCATTCAATCCCTTATTCCCAATATATTGATAAATGTTATGCTACAACACATACAATGATATTTTTTCAAACATGGAATCCAACTAATTTTTAAATGTTGTCCCTCATCCTAATTCCAATATAATATCATTTTGAAGATATTTCATGCTTAAATAGAAATGTGTGGGATCATGAATTCTCCATGCTTGAAAAAACAGATACAATCATACCACAACATATTTAAAAGGCATAATCATATTTATAAAAGATTATAGGGTGAAATAACTCTCATAACAAAATATTAATACATCATTATATTAGGTAACGAGAATCTCATGGATTCTTAGTCTAGAATTCCCTGATCATATAATATAATGTGAACCATCCATCAAAAATGGGATCATCAATAGTAGTCAACCATATATGGTGTGACTAGTTGTCCCACTTTGATTCCCTATATAGTTATTTGTGAACTGATTAATGACCTTGTCAGGTAAGATGAGTACATGGTTTTTATAATCCACTTCATTCCATGGAATGGTCAGCATGGTTAGATTTAATGTGGCTGATTCATAATCAACCCATTTGATCAGATCTTGTCACATTTCTAGTGCATTGTTGGTACTCTATGTGTATGTATTCACTGATAATACTGATGTAATATATATCATGATTTGGAATATTAATATTATTTTTATAAACTGATGTTGATAAATAACATGAAGTGATCATGTATCTATTTTGACAGATTTGGAATGACCTATCTCAATGTTTATGTTCATAAAATCAATTGTTTTCTTGAGTTTATATGGTTTATATGTCATGTGTAAATCTGATTAATGATTGTGAGTAGGGTGCATGGAAACCCAACACTTTTTTTTGAATGTGAATTTATTACCAGAGTAGATGAAGTGTCATTTTCTTTATTTCACCATTTATTCTTAGGTATGCTTAGTTCTAGGGTGGAGATATTTTAACATCTTCTGTAGTTGGACTAGATGAAATTCCCTGATAATTTGAATTTTATAGTTAGATGTATGATCTTTTTTTGAAAAAAAATATTCAGAAAGGAATTCTGAATACTGGAACAACATTATGTGTTTTTTTGACATGGCTAAATACCTATGATGTCTCTCATATGTGTTATTGAGATTTAGGACAATTGGACTCCAAAACCAAATATAAGGGGGGAGATTTTAGGTTCCCATGTTTTATTATCTAAATCTATGTTTCTATAATAGATAATTATGTTAATTAGGGTTGTGAGAATCCTTGAAGCTCATGGGCTATGAATATTTATCCCAAACCTTTCACCTAGCCTCGAGATGTAGTTATACATAAGAAATACCTTTCTAATTTTCATCCAAAATTGGGAACACAATTTGGCTAACCATGTGACCCAATTTGTTCAATGTATTGTTGGAGAAATAAATAATTTAAATTAATATTAAACTAATATATTGGATAACATAATCTACCCTACCTACCCTACCTACCCTATCATCTCATGTGACACAACCCCTCATTGTCATCTCATCTATGCACATGACACTCCTCCTCAAGATATTCTATTCTCAATGATTTTACAGAAATTATTTTTTATTCATGTTTTGTTCTTCATGTTATGGTAACTCTTCATACTCTTCCTTTTATTTAGAAATTGTCCATTATATATTCTACCCTATTTTTCAATAGAACCTTATGGGTCGGTTTATTCCATATTTTCTCTATGTCATGTTTTTGTATCCTACATCGAAAGACATTTGTTACATAACACTCACTATAAATTTTTGTCAGGTTTTCTACATTTGATCATAATTTCCCAATTTTTATATAGGTATTTTTTTTTTCTGAAAAAATTATAAGGGTGTTGGAACTTGGCAAGGTGGTTTTGGTTTTCTATTGTAATGGGAGACTTTATTGTGTGTGAATTGGTAGGCATGTCACAGTATATGTTCCAAAATTATATATAATCACCCATATATTGATGAATATAAGCATTGAGATGATTAATGCTTACTTGGGAATATTAATATGCAATCATGTGTATGTAAAAAGAGGAATATGTACATAGAAGAATATATGTTAGTAAACCCTTATAAACACATGAATATGAATATATGTACATATGGGATAGGTTTCCATCCATTTATTTGAGGGTAAATATGCATGGAAGAGGAGAATTGAAAGATCATGATGTTGTTTTCATACTCATCGAGTCCGGAGATGCTACAAATTGTTCTCATTTCTGAGTTAGGATCGTTTTTTATTTTCCATTTAAAGATTTAAATCCCTTAATTTCTATATTTTTTACATTCCATGGATATTAAATATTGATGTATGATGTTTAGAATAAAGTCTTATTTATTATGAATTATGAATGAATATTAAAATGACATTTGATTATAATATATGATTTGTTTCATAACTATTTTTTTAATTTTATAATAAAACTGATTAGATAAGTTTCAATGTCTTCAAAAATACCCAATTATTTTTAATAAATTTAAACATTAATTTAATTACAAAATAGTTGTTACTTACATTTCTTTCTAGTGTTTTTTAATTTCATGGTCATGGAATTATTATATAGTAGGGAATTATTTTTCTCTATTTCTATTAAAATTATAAATTAACCATGGCACATCCTCAGTTCAAAACACATATTTTTATTCAATTTACATGTCTATTTAAATTCCCTATCTCCAATGACATCTAATATACACACATTTATATTTATAAATGGATTAGTATTTATTTATTAAATTAAATTGATTATATTACATATTTGTCACATGATATAAATTAATTACTATACTTGGATGAAAAAAATTGTTAATATACAATTATAATTTAATTAAGTGGTATGAATCTTCCTTAATTTGTATTAATAATGACATTTATATGAACAATTATAATTATTAGGCCTTGATATAATGGCATATTAAATTTACGGAATGATTTATATTTCCTCTAATCCATTTGATTTAAATATTAATAGTTCTTATAAACATGATTTTGAATTACTGAATGAGATCTATTAATCTTGGTAATATCATTCTCCATTATATAATTTGTTGAGCATAACAACTCAAAATGGTATTATGATATGGGAATTAGTATTGGGCAACACATATCTTGATTATAGTGTATCTATTATGGCTCACTCTCTATACTAAGTGGTGTATAAATAAGTCTCTAAATCTATTGGGGTGTAGGAAATTTACCCTATTACTTGATATCCTAGGCTAATTTATACTTTTTATAGATGACTGAGTTACACCCCTATCCAACCTGCACCTCTTATTCTAGGTATATTCTAACTTAAGGGAAAAATACATTGTTCATATTGGTGGTTATGATATTTAACAACATTATATACATAAATATTATTACTATATATGTATGGTAACTGATCAGAAATTATTCATGATATTGAACTTAATGAAGTAGAGTTTTCCATGTGTTCTATTAGAACATTTTACAACCTATGTTATTATTTCAGTACTATTTATCATTTCATATTACATTTATAAATCATAATTTTTATTTTATAAAATGGATTGGTCTAGACAGTCATGGTTTCAAAAAACTAAGATATGATCTATGACCTAGCTCGATAACCCATGGTAACCGAGTTGAGATTATGTATATATATATATATATATATATATTGATAAAGGGACGAAACTGATATCCAATGTTTGATTCACATTACATGGTTGTGGTTTGGAAAAATGTATGGGATTGTGTTAAATATTATCGTTGATTGTTTAATTGAAACACTACACTTTTACAGTATTTTATTTATTGTTTTATGTATTACTAATAGTACATGTATCCTCACTTGTTGTAAATGGGTTTATGTAAATTTACATTTGAAACATTTATTCATTTATTAATGGCTATGCTACTATATGTATTTTTTTATATTCATTGGTTAGATATTTAAAAAAGTGTATAGTATCTAACTATCACCTCCTCAAACCCTTATTACTAGTCACCAGCCCTTGGAATATGTGGAGGTGTGCATGGTGCCACATAACCCACTGGTCCAGCTGCATGTTTAGTCATTATTCTAGTTGGGATGTTAAAAAATTAATCATTCCTTTAAATTTTTACACTTTTTAACTATGTTATTATAAAAAAGTGTGAACCATATCTATGATATCATATTGTAGTTCGTTACATTATTTATCATAGAATATTTAGTAGAAATCATTGGATAAACATTAATAAAAATTCATGGATTTGGGAAATAACAAAAATATATCATTTGAAGATGTGTACAAAATAACATCATAATGTTTTGGTGTGTATGATATTGTATGGTTTTCAAATCTCTAAATTCTTATATGGATATTGTATGTTTATATCGTTATCACATAGAGGTATAAATTGGTAAAAACTCCAACAAATGTCTGTTGGGTGTCGCTTGATCCTTAACATGTATATGAAAATGGGACTTACTTCATACATAGTTTGATACATCTCAGGGAAATTATAATTATAATTAACATATTCATAACAATTTTTTTTTATTTATTTGAAAATAACCAAATCGCCAAATATTATTTATCAATTATTTTTAGAAAAAAAAATCATAAACCATGGATTTACTTTTACTGATACAATAGATTTTAATTTTTTCAATATGATTCATAAATCCAAACATCATGAGATAGTTTAGTATATTACATTCCATATAGATTCACCCTAAAATATGTAAGGGTATCAATACATGTTGCTAATGTAGAGATCTATTTATGGAATAATACAAGAAATAGTTATTGTAATAGAGCCGATCAAATCCATATTGGGGTCACATAATCAGGATATGAAAAATAATCTTTCATGAAAGAGGAAAACTATTGTTCTATAGTGTGTATCATGTATGTTAGATCACATCATGTGATAGAATCACCATCATTTTGTAGAGACGAAATTGTACATATAGATGAAAAAATGATAGAGAAGATTTATAAGATTTTTATCATCATGAGATGTCATGAAAAGAAAAAATCATACAATTCCATTATTTTTTACTATCAATTCAAATTAATGGACTTCAATGATCTAGATTTCTAAAGGGAAAATGTAATAGAAAAAAATTAATTATAATCATAAATGGAGATAATATTAATAAATAATTCCCACATATAGAATAAACTTATATTATGATATGTTTCCTTAACATAAAGGAAACTGAATAATAATAGATTTTAGAATGTGAGGATACATTTACATGCCATTCCATGTATCCTATAGATTATATATGCATAAAAAATGAATAATTGACCCATTATTGAAATAGATTAGGACACTTCTATGAATTATGTTCATCTATCCAAATTATTCATCATATGAGGAAATATTATTCTATTAAATCATTGTTGTGAATGAATTCTGTATGTATTATATATCGAATGGGAATGAGGAAAAAACAAGGTTGATTCAAAACCATGATAAAACAAACTGTGTCAATTTATAAGATGACTATGATGAAAATTCAATCTTATAAAATTGTGAAATGAAATAATATGAGAAGTTATTGAATGCAATTTGGGTTTGATACAAAGGAATAAATAATGGTTATCCATATTTATTATTACAATATAATAAATAAAAAAATTATTATGTGATTCAAATTTATGGATACCCATGACTATGAAAATGAATGCTTAAAGCATCCAATAAACACAAAATAGATTTATCAAACAGGATAAGTCCAATATTATGTGATCAGATAGGTTGAGGCCTATGTACACAACAAAATGGTTTTAGGTACTTTTATATATCCCAAAATATGTCTATTTTTTAATTTTATTTTGGATCATAACAGTATTTTATATTGTTCATATTATTAAAAAAATTAGATACAAACATAAGAACATAAGAAGTGTGTTGACATTCAATACTCTCAATATAAGTATCACTATAAAATGGATGTGTTTTTAAGACCCCATTACGACACTGAGAAATGATTTATTTTTTGATCATATTATATTTCCTATTGTGGGATTTGATATATTATTTTTTTATATAATTCAATTTAAAATATGATCCTTAAATATATTATATAGAGAATAAAATTGTGAATTTTGATAAAAAAAATTCAATTATTTATTATTGGATTAGTATCTTCTTTATCTAATTCACGTATATATCCACTACCAAGAGATCTTATGAATAAAAATAATGGAGAGGATGATAACCTAAAACTAGTGATGGATTTTTTAAAAATGAAATTGGTGATATAGAAATTATAATGAAATAAATTAATGTATTTTCTAATGAATTTCCTCTACATACACTAGGTAATGAATTTTTGTTTTCCATTGAATTAATCCAAAATGACAGAAAAATATCAAACACTCCATATAAAATGGTAATTGTATAATTATTGGTGATGTGGAAAAGGAGTATTAAGTGAAAGCTAATTTATTATCCTTATTTAACCACAATGATGAAATTAATTTATCCATGTTAATAATTTATATAGATTCAAGAGTTTTTTAATTAATTGTAGAGAGATATTGTATATTATGATAAATAATAGTTAGCATCTAACTATAATAGATGATGTATACAACCAATTTAATGGAGCTCAAATTTTTTCAAAGGCTTACCATTGATTATGTTCATATTAATATATCATTAATAAGGATTGAATTCTAATGGAAAAATCCTAAATTATTTGTGTAGATTATGTATATAAAAAATTCATTGAGTAATACACCTTTTGTTTTTATGTATATAGTCATCATTGTATTCATGGAATTTCCTCACTAAATATTCGGTGTTCGTTAATTATCTCATTATGTATTATATAATCTATTAGGGCAATTATATTAAAATTAACATCATTAATTAGACAATTAAAACTAATGAATTAAGTGTGAAATTTAGTAATTTTAAATAATATATTCAATATTACCCTTTTCATATCCATATTGAATCAAAGAATTGATTATCTAATTAATCATTGATGAAAAGAAAGTCAGTAACATGCCTCCAATAACAAATATATAAGATCAATACTGAATCATTAGATTAATAGTTTACTATATGTAATGATATAATAATTTTTTCTAATAGGATTTCCCATTAACCATTCATACATGTTATATGGTTAATTTCATTTAAAAAAATATTGTGAATAATGTCATGTTGAAAAAAGATGAAGGGTTTTGATAGAAAAATTTTGACCGTACAATATATACATGATAAAATTGTGATATATAATGATGAAATAATGGATTGAATAGATTTTGAGAAAATTAATTACATTATTATTATTGCATAATCGTAGATGATGTTGATGACTGCTGGGTAGAACAATCCAACAAATGAATTTTACTTGTAAGATGTCGTTGGTGCCAAAATATTGCATGAATGAAAGGGACGAAACAGATGGTCGGGACGCTGCCTCGCGAAGCGCCGCCGCAAAGCTCCTATGCGAAGCACCCCGAGCAACGCGCTCCCGTGAAGCTCCAGAGGCGGTATCTCTCCACAAACGCATTTGAAATTCGCGAGCCCGCCGTGAAGCTCCAGAGGCGGTAACGCTCCGCGGATGCCGTTGACGTTCGCGAGCGCACCGCGAAGCACCTGAGGCTGTGCGCGAGTTCTGCATCATAGCGCCCCTTGCCTATAAATACCGGTCTCCCCCTGAGTCCAGGGGAGGGAAGATCCGACCTTTCAGCTTCTCCTATACCTAATCGTGAAGCACCATTTGCCCCTGGGAATCATGAGCTCTGCGAGGTACTTCTACTTCGCGATACGCCTTTGCTTGGTCTCGTTTTGACACCCTCTTCCGAGAGGGATTCCCTTCGTGAAGCTCAAGGTCATTTGCGAAGGAAGGGGATTCCCAAGGGAACCCGGGTAGCAACAGAGGACTTATGCTTCGCGGGACACCCAACATGTGCTAGTGATCCATATGCTAAGGCAGGATCTCCATATATCACGATACACACTGCTTTGTAGCACCTTGCTTCGCAAGGCACCTATTCTTCATGAGGTATTGCTACACGAGTACTATTTCACTTCGCGAAGAACCCTCCACTCACACCTATTCCCTTTTCTAAGGCCAAGGCACATTGCTTCGCGAAGCACACACTTTTTCATGGCAATTCCTCTTCCCGTGCGACCCTCCAGGTTTTCACGATGTGATTTCAAAGTCCCATGGACAATACCACTCATAGCGTTGCTTCGCCTAATGCTTCTTCGCATAGGCACGCTAACGACTATTTCTTCTTCGTATAGCCACGCTAATGTGGACCCCTCGATGGTTCGCTCCACAACCCCCCTTGACCACGACCTTACTGGTAGCTTCCCTTCCCCAAGGACTAGAGGGTACCAGTTATGTAAGTACTAGGGGTGCGGAGTGAACCCACTTCGTCCGAGCTACAGGACGTTAAACTGCCCAGAATCACATCATCAACACATGACGTTAAACTGTGATCCGACCCCGTGCCTCGCACAGAGTGTCCCCCCGTCTCGGACATTTTTTACACCACTCGTCTCCACGGGAATGGAATCACCCTCACATTGGATGATATCCTCCTTTTCAAGTAGCGTATATCCACGGGAGAAGGGAAACCACCTTGGTGTAAGCCCCCAAGCCTCTCTTACGGAAGGTAGCACCCATGCACCTCCTTACTTCCCCACTGCCAAGGCCAGTGGAGGGTGCGATAGGGAACGAGGCACCTTCCATATTTGGTCCCAAATCCCTCTTTCGTTGTTCTTTGCCGCACATTAGGCCTCCATCCTAGAGTAAGTCCCATCACCGTGGGCCGCCCTTGCGTAAGACCCAACACCAGCCTTTCTATGTACCTTATGGAAGTAGTCCTATCTACATGACTATAAACTGTAGAAAACCCTATGCTCCAAACATAGGATGCATCTTCTTCCAAATAAGAGATGCCTTGTGCGCCAAGAATAATATGCCTAATTCCATGATTATAGTGGCATTGTTTCAAGATAATTGTAATCCATTCAAACATTCCATAACTCCACCTCACACTTTGCGTGTCCTTCGTTCAGATCGTCACTGACTTCCAAGTTTGGAGGGACCCCCTAACAGTATAGAAGCTAGAACTATGGTCTGCCTACTGTCCTGGGCCAACATTCCGAAAGACTGATCGATTATATTTGAGTTAGGCCCCATGTTGCAAACATGGTCAGCAGTCTTCCCTCATTTGTTGTCCTCATTTCTGGCTAACATGATATGGACGCTGCGTTTTCGCCACGGTCAACAGTTATCCACCATCACCACGCCAATCTCACGATGTTCTAAATATTGGGCATGTGATTCACACTTGTCATCTCCCTTTTTTGGGTTAGATTCCAATGCCCTTGGAATTATCCCACTTGTGCACTAGCACATAGGTGATTACCACAACTCGCAAGTGAGTAGGGATGCCCTCTTGGCCAGACATAAAGAAGACACCATGGGATGCTTTACGCGTAAGCACCTTTCCGCTTCTCATGGATGCATCCTTCGCGACGTGATCATCAGGGCCTTGCAACCTCTTGTTTCTCACACCGAGCATGACTCACGTGGGTTTAGAGTGAGCACCGACCCTGACCCCCACCCAGCGAACTACGAGGACTTTGATCCATGTCAAGGCATGGTACGTAGGAAGACTCTACGAGGTTCAGGCCACATTACTCGGTCGCTCATTCGCATCGAGTTTCACCCTCGTCCAGCATGACATTAAACTGTACACTTCGTCCAGCATGAAGATAAACTGCATGTCCTCGTCCATCATGACGTTAAACTGTACCCCCCTTGTCTCGCATGACATTAAACTGCACACCCATTTGATCTATGAGGACTTTGATCCATGTCAAGGCATGGTACATAGGAAACCTTCCTAAAGTTCAAGACCACCACTAGTGGACCCAGGGGTCTAAATTCACGTCGGTTCACCGATGAAACCCTTTGAACTACGAGGTCTTTGATCCATGTCAAGGCATGGTACGTTGGAAGCCTCCCCGAGGTTCAAGCCCATCTCTCATTGAACCATGGTCCACCTCCACGTCGGTTCGCTGACGATGCCCATCGGACCAAGGTCCACCCTCCTACCGGTTCACCAGCACCATCTTGAACTACACCGACATTGATTCCCTGCCACGGGGATATGTAGGAAGCCCCTTTAAGGCTCAAGCCTAACTTCACCATTGCCCTTGCGATGGTTCTTTTCCATTCCACCCTTCACTTCTTTCATCCACCCACCATCCACCCCGATCCTCGCCCGGACCATTATATCCCGGTGAGACCATGTCGGTACGCTCCTCATAGCCGCCCATGGGTTGGCCCCGGTTACGGCATCCCTTCAAGGGAAATACCTCGATCCGATCTATTCTAGCTAATGCTTTGATTGGGCTGATCTGTCTCTGCTGGACGTTAAACCCGCGGCGTACCCTGTGTTAAACATGTGAAGCTGAGGAAAACCTCAGATATGTGTCTATGGAATATAATTCCCCACGCTCGATGTGGGATGCCTTGGGCCTCCACGCCCTCCAGAAGCCCTGTGCCCAGGGATAATAGACAGACATGCCAGGTTCCCCAGCATCCCGACACGCTTCTGATGCCTCAACATGACTCCTCCCCCGACTGAAGTTTGCTGCCCTAACCGGACCTTTTGGAATGTCCTGACAGAAGAAATGTAATTAACCGGCGTCCATGGAAGCATGGCACTAGGAAGAGTTTCAAGAACTACGTATTAAATCTATGAGGGAGACCCGTACTAGGTGATGAATTCTGGGGAGGAATCCACAGAAGGAAGAACCAATATCCCATAATCCCGTTTCGATCAAGGATCAGACGACCTTGAATAAGGAGAGAATGCCACACGCCTTTGGAAAGTGGTAATGCGGGGAAACAAGCGCATCGCGTCCTCCTCCGTGGACGGACGGATGCGCGCTCCCCGGCGAAAGCGTTGGAAACAGAAATGGTGAACCCGACGTGAAATTCTTCTCCTCAATATGGAGATTAGTAGCATTCGAGACACCAGTAGATTGATGTGTCACCGGATCCAGATATCCATTGCCTGGTCTCGCCATGACAATAGCGGGCCTGTCATGAAACTTACCGAAATTCGGGGTAGTAGAACGTGGGGTACTCCGTTCTGCAGTGTGTTGGCGTGGATCCTTCTTACAAACATGGAGAATGGAAGGATGTTGGGGCACTGGTTGTCGATTCTTATCCTCTCAGTGCTGATGAGTTGGTCCCTTCGTTTCTCAGGAACCAGGTTACTGCTACCGGGATACGATCACCGCCCACCCGCCTACGCAGGGGCAGGGGCAACTCCACCACAACCACCCCGCTTGGTGCTGCTACCACCATGACGGATGCCACATCATGGAATATGGGGAGACCACGTCCCCTTACCCCATCAGAGGTCATCCAGCGAAGGGTGATCAACAACCTCGTGCGCAGGTACGAGGAGTAAGGGGTCATTCCAACTAGGCATATGGCCCGTTTGGACCTGGAGGCCTCCAGGCCCCACCATCAACACCATCCTAACAGGCCGCTCAGGGATCTCCTGCTCCCCACCCCAACGTTCAATCGTTTCGGGAGCCTGTCCCCTGAATTCCTTGACGACTCCTCACCTTACACTAATGAGGCGGGCGCCGTCCGGCTCAGCCCGCTCAGGGTCCCGACCCAAGGTCTCTAGGTAAGAGCTCCCGCCCGGCCGCGTCCGTGCCACCGTCCGACTCCGTAGGAAGAGCAGGAAGGCTATGCCCCTTCACCACCTGCACCAGCTCGCCTGACCCGACATCAGCGCCGGGCCCGGACTGAGAACGCCCGCCTAGGTGCGTCAACCTTAGCAGTTACAGTGGCCCGAGCCACTGCCGACGTGCATAATGAAGTCCCTACATACACTTAGCAGGGGCTCTCCTTCACCCAACTAGGATCAAGACCCCAACCGCCCCACAGGCTTGCTGGGTTGAATCTACATGTTGCAGGCCCGAGTGGTGATCTCCGCGAACTAACGCGCGGGGATGTCACCCCATACGGAGGCCCTCCCCATACCACTACTCCACAGAGCGTGGGACTTCCCCACTCCGAAGCATGTTATGGAGGTATGCCTCGTGCTACCCCCATCCTGAAGGAAGACCTGCCCAGCTGCAGTGATGCTCGGCGTGGAAACCTTTCTCGCGCCCACTATACAAGGTATGGAGTCCATCCTACCCCTGACCGCCGATCTGAAGGCACTGTCCATCCAGTCCTTCTCCAACGTGGGGGCCCTCCATACGTCATCTCTGCAATGGGCGAAGGTCCTCCTCACCCCAGCAACATGAGGAGTGAAGGCTAGCCTCGCTCCGCCCTCATAGACCATGGAGTTCCTCCCCATGCTCCTACCGATTCCAACAGAGGCTCCGCCCACATGGGTGCTATCCATGGAGGTCCTCCCCATGTACCCTTCGACATTTTCCCCAGTGCCCCTCGCACCTCGGCAATCTCGAGAGGGGGTTCTCTATGCCACGGTGCCAGCGCCTCCCCGAGACTACATGATAGGGATCAACCCTATCTCAAAGAGCCACCCCGAGGCAAGAGAGTAGGTCGTCGCTGCCACAAGAAGAGTCATGGGAAAGCCCGAGTGGAGATCAAACCTACCCGCTTCTCCGACTCTGAAGCGGAGTGCGACTCAGCGATGGAACCTTCTCCCCGCTCCTCTGTATCAAGGACCGGGGCAGGAAACGAACACATTAGCCTCATTCTTCTGGAATATGAGGTCCACAAGATTCCCATCTCTCTCTGAAGGCACATCCAGGAGGAAGAAATCTTGGGGATTCCGCAGGTCTCGACCGCACAATCAAAGCTATCGTCACTAGAAGTGCCCTCTACCTTTACCAGAGATCACAATAGCTATTTTGGGGGCCAACGACGGAGAGAGAAGACACGACCTGATGCCGGTAGCCGCGACTCCCGTGCCGGAAGCTATGGCTATCACCCCATCGTACCGTGACATCGTGGCCAGGTCACCTCACTCCTCAGAGGATGCCCCGGAATTCGGAGGACAGTCAGCTCATTCGCTGTATTCTCCACCGCCGAGTTTACTATCCCAGAGGTCCGCCTCGGTACCGCTACCTGTCCCTCAGCCGACCCCGGTTGATGAGTGGGGCAATACAGGTCCAGACCCCGAGTCCGAACCCAGGAGCTTCTGGTGTATTCTCGCAGCGGACCACTTCCCGGAGATGTTCTGGCCAATGACGGAGCTGAATTTTCGCGTACCAGAGTCCCTTACCCCTGAAGAAGTGGGGTGTTTCTGTCGAACCCTGTGGGAGACACACTTCTGTCTCCATTATGTGCAAGTGGAATACCCCAGGAGTCTAGAGCACTTCGAATAAATCAGTGAGCAATGCCGCCTGATCGATTCAGCAGCACTCCTTGTGGCCTAGCACCCTGATTCGCTAGGCCGCCATAGCGCCCTTCAACGGAAATGTGATAAGAGTTTAAAATAACTCCGCAGTATCTTCAGGGAAGCTACCCCCCATGTGAAAGTCTGTGGTTGGGGACACTACGACGCTCTCCTATTCGACCCTATCTGATGGAAGCCTGATTTTTTATGCGACATTGAGGACATGCCCTCAAGAGGGGTCGCGGTCCACATGGCTGATGTTGTGGACAAGGAAGATGATCTTGAGTTCCTTGATGGAGACTTACCCCCCGAGGGCGTACTGCTAGTGCTGGACCCATCAGGGAGGGTACCCGTCAGTAGAGGAACCTACTAGGCATCCACGTACCCACCGAGTCACTGGTACTCGGTCGAAATACTGGAAAGGGTAAGGAGCACGTCGGAACTGTCAAGCACTCCGCCCCGTCTGCCTCTGTGCAGAAAACTGATGATGATCCCAAGAAGATCACGTTACGCCAGCAGCTTGCTGAGCAGAAGAGGTTGGTTGACGAACTATTGGTTGAGCGCGCTGCAGAGCGGCGACCCGACTATGGTAATCCCAGGCCGTGGCAGCAGGGGCAGGAACAATCCCCCCCCCGGCGAGATGCCTCCGGGAAACCCTGATCATGCTACTTCCACAGACAGGGCAGAAGCCAGAACTTACAGTAATTGGGAACGATACGTTTCGCCAAACCCCCTGAGTGACGGGGCAATCTGAATAATCTTGTCTGGGTTCCCCCAGTCGCCCCGCAGGTTGTTCCGCCAGTTGATCCACGAGCTTCTGAAGACATCTACCATGTTGAGGAACTTGGCAACGCACTTGTGGTTAGGGAACCCCGTCAAGACAGGGACCCCCACCCAGATGATCTTATAGCGGCACTCACAGCCTGCCTCGAGGCGTTGGAAATGCAGCAGGTAGCGGTCCCTCCAGATGGCAAGCCATATCCCGCGTGGGTAGATGATATGTCTGCACCCCCGAGTGTTGGGAACCCCACTTTCTGGCCTTTCAACGAGACAGGAGACCCGCCATAGCACTTGGCTAATTTTTCTTCGAGTTGTGGCCCAATGCTAGGGACCCCGGCTCAGCAAGAAGCCGCCAAGCTCCGATGTTTCGTACAAACATTGGAATGCCCAACATTCGTCTGGTACAACCATCTCCCTATCGGATCAGTGACCGGTTGGGAGGATCTCCGTCGGCAGTTCTTATACCAGTTCAGCTCCACCACGCGGAAGACTAGCATTGCAGACCTCTTCAAGTGCAATCAATGTCCTGAAGAGCGAGTCGCAGATTTCATCGCCCAGTGGAAGGGACATACATATTCCCTCGATATGCCACTGAATCAAGAGAAATTACTGATCATGTGTGTGGGGAACGTCAAGACAGAGCAGGTACCCTCCCTGATTACCCAGAACTACCCTGGAGGGTTTAGATATTTCTCAGATAAGGCTCAGCGCCTTGAGGAAGCCCTACAACAAGCTAGTCAGGCACGTTTGTTGCCCCCTATGATCCTGACCAGGAGGACTTCCAGGGCTGAACCCGCCGCGGTAGCCCAAATAAAAGCCCCTAGGCAGCTAGAATTACTGCCAGTGGCACCATCCCCGAAACCCCGCAGAGGTCCTCGACCTCAAGCACAGGCTCCTACCCAGCAGCGACCATCTCAGAACCGACAGGTTCCCCTGTGCAATGCACCACCGCCACCTAGGCGAGACAATCAGGCGCCGCCTCCTCGGCAGGCCCCTCCGGCCCCTCGTCAGGTCAGGGCCCCCAGGGCCCCCTATCTGGAAAGAAGGCACCAGACTTATTTGTTCAATGTAAATCGGGTCCCTAGCTACTTCCGAAGTGCTCTAGAGCAAGGGATTGTGCGTATGCCCGAGTGCAGAAGGCCGGTAGAGGTGAATCTCACCGATCACCGCAACTACTACCCTTATAATTTTTTTCTGGGGAAAACCCTCAAGCAATGCTATGTGTTAAAGGACTGGATTCAGGACCAGGTCAACAAAAACGTAGTCAAGTTGGGCCCGACACCAGCGCAAGTGGCGGGTGTCTTTACAGGATCAGAGATCAGTAGCGACAGCGTTGGCGAGTGGCAGCAGGTTCCCAACCGCGGATCCCAGAAATAAGACGACTGGATGGCTCTAAAAACTGTCGACCATGCCCATGGTATCATCCGGGTGCGCCTGAGCTGCCGGATCCTTTAGAAGAAGTAGCTGGTACCTCTGCATCATCTTCGCAGTCAACCTCTTCCCAAAAGGGCAAGCAGCGGCGACGCAAGAAGAAGCAACGTGCACTGCCATTTCCATCGTCATCTCGCATTCTCGGTGACTTTATGCCCCCTGAAATGGGGATTACTCCCAGAATCCACCCAGTACTGGATGACTCCTCGTGCGACAGCCAGGGGTACACTTCAGTTAACACCGTTGAGATGGTAATGCCCTATATGACTCCCGATGAGGGGGAGCGCCGGGTGAACCTCCCCAACGTTTCCAGCCGATGTCAACATCGGCGGAATCGCAACTGATCCGGTCATCGATGTACGTCAACAGGAACTCTCAACCAAGCCATGCATGCTACTGAGACCAGACAGCTGGCTCAGTGCAGAGCTCAGCACGCGTAACCCTGTCTAACGCCCTCAGCTCTACCTCCACTGCCATTAGTGCTACTAGATCAGGGAGAACTGCCTCGTTTGTATCACGGTCAGTCTTTCCCGGCTACAGGCCAGCCTCTGCTGCCCAATCCTAGTATGATGACTAATATCCAGGATTCTACTAGTAGGCAGTAAGATGTACCCAGTACTAGCCGATCACCGGTTCAACTGATAGGACCCACTATGCCTCCAAATGCCGAACGACCTCCTGTAGGCAGAGGTTCGCGTTTGGCACGAATGTTTGATGTCTTGAAGCACTAGGACAGCATTCCAACAACTGTTATTATCATTGAGGCCCTTCACCTGTCATCCGAAATGCGCGAGGCACTTGCCGAGGCACTAAGGAGCCCCCTCCAGGTTGAGACGGAGGTAGCAGCTGCAGAATCCTTCCATACCGAGACGATTGATAACGCATATTGTTAGGCAGTTATCTCTTTCTACAGTGAAGATGAGGACCCTCTTATATAGGGGCACATTTTCCCGTTGTACATCACTGGCTACTTCAATGGCGTGGAAGTCCGCCGTTACCTCGTTGACACGGGATCCAGAATCAATCTAATTCCGACTCGGACGTTGTGAAAGCTGGGTCTGTCTGAAGGTGATTTAACTACCTCAGACCTCAGAATCCAGGGGTACGATAGGACCGAGCAAACCTCGGTCGGAAAGATCCACCTGAAGACTCAGTTCAGTGGTTTAATTTCCATCACCGAGTTCATGGTTTTCTCTCAGGACACCGCCTACAACGCGTTGATGGGTAGGCCATGGCTCCATCTGCATGCAGTGGTCCCTTCGTCGTATCACCAGTGCCTCAAATACTCGCTCAATGGTCGAGTAGGCGTTCTACAAGGAGATTTGTCTCCTTTCGCTTCTTGTGAGGCTCACTATCTGGATGCGGGTTACTACAAAAGTAAGGATAAGAAAATCCTAGTAAGTGAGGAAGATATGGCCCGGTCACAAGTGATCCCTAGGCAAGCATGAATGACGCATACATCCTCCCGATCCACCGATTGGAGGCCATGACCCCCGACATGGGGAAATGTATTGTTGTTTCAGGTACACAAGGAAGGCATGTTCCTGTGTCCAAGAGATGGCGGGAAATCACCTCGTACTCCTACATCAACCAGGATCATGTGATCCCGAAACCTCCTGCCCATGTATGGTACCGGGAGGTCATTCTTATGACAACAGCGGTGCGCCATACATTTCTCTTCCGCCGGGCTGTAATTAACCGACTTTGTCCTACACGTCACCACTGCTTTGATGTCATCATACGTGGCCCCTTGGGCCGAAGGCCAGATAGGATAGGGTCAACTGCCTTCATTGCTATGGTCTCAATGGAAGGTGATTCTCCTGATATGGTGACCACTGCTGCCCAAGCCGGCACCAGCTTCCCCTCAGGCTTTGATAGCCCAGAAGTAGCTCCCGTCGCAGGAAATATCCCCACGGGTGGAGAGGAAGACCCAGAGGATGCTCCCCCTGCCTTCGAAGAAGGTGTCTCTACCACGGTTGATGAACTGGTACAGATGAACCATGGTAGCGAGGCAGATCTGAAACCCACATTGATCAGTGTAGCCATGATCCCCGAGGAGCGGCAGCAGTACGTATACTTCCTTAAATAACATCGTAACGTGTTTTCTTATAGTTACAATGAGATGCCAGGACTAGATCCCCAAGTAGTCGTTCACCGTCTGGGCCTCCCGGAAAAACATCGTGTGTTTAAGAAGCCTCCTAGGAAGATTCACCTTTATCATGGTGCTATGGTTGAGGCCAAAGTTGATAAGCTTATCAAATCCAACTTCATTAAGGTAGTCCAGTACCCCAAGTGGTTTGCTAAACATTGTGTCAGTCATGAAGAAGAATGGGCAGATCAGAGTCTGCAACGACTTCTGCGATCTTAATCACCACTACCCAAAAGATGACTTCCCACTCCCGGTGATAGAGTTGTTGATTGATGCCACGATAGGGTTCCATGCTCTTTCATTCATAGACGGGTATTCTGGGTACAACCAGATCCGGGTGGCCCCCAAAGACAAAGAGTCCACTACCTTCAGGGCTCCCCAAGGTACCTTTTGCTACCAGGTTATTCCATTTGGTTTGAAAAATGCAGGTTCCACTTATCAGAGGACCATGCAACGCATATTCAAGATGATTACCGGGACATTGGTGGAATTCTACATGGATGACCTTGTAGTCAATTCATTTCAGAACCAGGACCAAGGACCTCGAGAAAGTGTTCAGTTTCCTCCGTTCCTGTCACCTGAAGATGAACCCGTTGAAGTGTGCCTTTGGGGTCACCTCTGGGAAGTTTCTGGAGTTTGTTGTCAGATACCGAGGTATTGAGATCGACCCAGAGAAGATCAAGGCCATCAGCCAAATTCCTCCCCCGAGCAACATTCGGGAGCTTCGAGGCCTCTAAGGCCACTTAGCCTACATACGCCGATTCATCGCGAATCTGGCCGGAAAGTGTAATCCCTTTTCCTGGCTCATGAAGAAGGGCGCCGCCTACGAATGGGATGAGGAGTGTCAGACCGCCTTCAAAGAAATCAAGCAGTATGTGCTCCAACCTTCGGTTTTGATGCCACCCGTCTCCGGAAAGCCGCTGGTCCTTTATGTGATCACCCTAGAAATATTCCTTGGTGCACTGCTCTCCCAGAAGAATAACGAGGCTACTGAGAACAGTCTATACTATCTCAGTCGCATGCTTCTCGATACAGAGTTTAGGTACTCCCCTATCGAAAAGAGCCTCCTTGCGCTCGTATTTGCCGTGCAGAAGTTTCGACATTACCTACAGCACCATGATGTGGAATTGGTCTCCTGGGTAGACCCACTGATGTACATCCTGAACTGCCCCATGTTGAATGGCCGACTAGCACATTGGGCTGTGATTCTCCAGCAGTTTGATATCAGGTTCATACCTCAGAAGTCCATTAAGGGACAGGCGTTGGCAGAATTTTTAGCTGCCCATCCAACCTCTGCTGATCAATCCCTGGACCTGGATTTTCCTGATGAGATGATCCCCTTATTCGATCATGTCGTCCCGTGCTGGAAAATGCATTTCGACGGTGCCTCCCGGAGCCCCACCGGTAGGCGGCTCAACAATCCCAAGCTCAACAGAGTGGGTCTGGGTGTTGTCTTCATTACCCCGGCGCAAGCCGTCCTTCCATACTCGTTCCTGTTGTCAGAAGGCTGTACGAACAACGAGGCAGTGTATCAGGCTCTCATAACCGGCGTCGAGCTTGTGCTTGAGATCCATGTTCCCCATCTACATGTGAAAGGAGATTCCGAGCTGGTAATCAAACATGTTAATGGCAACTACGTCATCAGGAAGTTGGAGTTTGCACCGTTTCTAGAGTACACCCTCCGCCAAATGGCTCGGTTCTCTTCTCGACCAAAGGTTACCCATGTCCCATGGTCACAGAACAGTCAAGCAGATGCCTTGGCTGGCTTAGCCCCGTCGCCAACAGAACCCGAGCAAGATGATTTGATCATACATGTGGCACACCGAAGAGTCATTTCCCCCACCACCCAAGAGGAAAATGATGGCCTGCAGGTAATTAATCTCACCACCGGAACCTCTACATCAGAGGTCCTGAGTTTTTCAGACACAGTGGTTGAAGCCACTTCTGACTGGAGGGCACCTTTTGTCGAGTATCTCCAAAATGGTCACCTCCTGGCGACCGGGTCGAGCGCGAGGGAATTCAATGTCGCGCGCTACAATTTACCCTCCAGAGCAGCCCCAGTCTTGAACAGATCCTTTATAAGCAGAGTTTCGATGGTATCCTCCTCCGTTGCATCCAAGGAGTTGAGATACCTCAAGTTATGAAAGAGGTTCATGCCGGTTCCTGTGGCACCCATCAAGCTGGGCCGAAGCTGTCCCACAAAATCCGGAGTTTGGGGTACTTCTGGCCCTCTATGATCCATGATTGTATTGTGTATGCCAAGAGATTCCACGCGTTCCAAGTTCACACCAACTTCCTGCATCGGCCACCAGAGCCCCTCCACCCCACCAAGTAATCTTGGCCATTTGCGGTATGGGGTCTTGATGTAGTGGGACCGTATCCACCGGCAACATCCCACCCGTATAGGATCATCCTGACTGCTACAGATTTCTTCTCCATGTGGGCAGAGGCAGTTCCACTCAAAGAGGTCAAGGCCATTTCCATCGTTGAATTTTTGAGCTTCAATATTGTCCACCAGTTTGGGGTCCCCCACGCCGTCCTCACCGATAACAACACCAACTTCCGAGCGGTTGAACTAACGAAATTGTACGCCAAGTACGACATCCGTTCAAACCATACCTCCTGCTACCATGCGTAGGAAAACAGAGAGATCGAGGCGTTCAACAAAACCATCTCTAACATTCTGCAGAAGATGGTTGGTCAGAACAAGAAATGTTGGACGGACAAGCTCCCCAACGCCCTCTGGGCTTATCGGACGACGACTCACAACTCTACACAGGTGACCCCATATTCCCTGGTGTGTGGAGCTGAGGCCGTCCTACCCATTGAGATCCAGCTTCCATCATTACGCACTGCAGTTTATGATCACCAGACATCAGATGAGGTAGCCGAAATCCGTCTAGATGAATTGGAAGCACTGGACAAGAACCGTCTTCGTGCCCTACACAATCTAGAAAGGCATCAAGATAAGATGGAGAGGGCCATCAACAAGAAGGTTCGTCTCCGCTCTTTTTTACAGGGCGACCTGGTACTGGACCTTCGAGCGCCAATGATTCCCGATAGGAAACCGCCCAAATTTGAACCCAAATAAGAAGGGCCTTATATCATCCATAAGGTTTACCCCAATGGAGCATACTCCTTGGTGACCATGGATGGAGAGCGTATAACCCCTCCCACCAATTCCAAATTCCTCAAGCGATACTTTGCCTAGGGAAAAAGGGTCTTGCATGACCCTAAACTGCGAAAAGGTCCCGCATGACATTAAACTGCACGTTATGGTCCTACACGACCTTAAACTACATCTTCATCCTACAAGACGATAAAATACAAAATGGTCCGAGCTCTGTGACTTTAAAATAAGATCTACCCCAGTCCTTACTGCAAGACGTTAAACTGCAAGTCAGTCAGGCCTTCTTGACCAAAGATCAGCCTCATGCCCCTTGGCCTCCTTGGGACCATGGCCCCCCGTATTCACTGTGAGATGTTAAACTGCAAGTCAGTTAGGCCTTCCTGACCGAGGCTCAGCCTCACGCACCTTGGCCTCCTTGGGCCCATGGCCCCCCGTCTTCACTACGAGATGTTAAACCGCAAGTCAGTCAGGCCTTCCTCACCGAGGCTCTACCTCAGGACCCTTGGCCTCCTTGGTCCCATGGCCCCTTGTCTTCACCGCAAGATGATAAACCACAAGCTGGTCAGGTCTCCCTGACCACGGTCCGGCATCAGGCCCATTGGTTTTCCCCGACTTACCCTCTTGCGGGATTGTACGGTATGGTGTGAGGTTATTTCCGCATTCACGTCGGATTACTTTCCATGCCTTACATATCCCCAAATGAGATGCCTCCTCATCCCGCATGATGTTAAACTTCATTTTAGGAACTATGTGTGGCTTGATTCCCATTTTGATGGGATACGTAGGAACACTCAGACGCCTCGTCTTGAGCCCAACCCCAAGATTTTCTCTTCCCCTATCCCCCCTGGGAATAGTTTCCTTGGAGGATCTTTGTGTAGCAGGGATTAGGATTTCTTAGCCCCGCTCATACAACCCTACTCACACAAGGATTGTAAGGGTCGCGCCATGTTCCCAGTCCCGTTCTTCTATCCTCCCACGTCCTCACCGTATGACGCTAAACTGCATGTACATCAAGAACTACGTATGGCTTGATTCCCATACTAATGGGATACGTAGGAACGCCTGGACATTTAGTCTGTTGGTCCATCCCAAAAGCCAAAATCTTCACCTCGGGTCACGACATGGAAGGGTGCACACATTTTCCCCAACTCAGAGTGAGCAAGCCTCGACCCGACTGCACATTCCCCCTGGAGATTTTTGCCTCTTTCGTGGATGGATACAGCTATTCTTCACCCACTCCTTGACTGGGATTCCATCATTTTTCACACCCAGAGGGACCCCCAAGAATGTCCTGGATACTACGCCCAAGGGCCCTCCTACCGATACGGGCCAACACCCTTGAGGGTTTTCAAGCAACAAGCCGATATAAGTCTCGTGTTGCGAATTTGATCAGCAGTCGACGCTCATTTGTTGCTCCCATATCGGGTCACGATCGGAATGAGGTGTTTCGAACATGGTCGACACCCCCCCTGGATCTTCAGGTCCACCTAGAGATATCCCAGACATCGAGTGCAGTAATTCATTCTACCCCATCCCGAAGTGACAAATTTCTTCCCATGTGGTGCTAGCGATCGGGCCCACGACCTCGATTCCCCATAGGGGTGTACGGTGTTATGTGGGACTACGTCCTCATTCACGTCGGGATGATGTACCACACCGTACGACTCCCCTTACGAGGCCCTGCCTCAGGCCCCTTGGCCTCTTCGGGTCCCTTGGCCCCAGTCCTCATGTAAGACGTTAAACTGCACACCAGTCGGGCCTTCCTGACTGATGCCTGACCTTAGGCCCCTTGGCCTTCTCGGGCCCCTCCGCCCAGCCTCTTACTCGGAGTGTACGGTGTGATGTAGGACTACGTCCTCATTCACGTCCGGATAATGTACCACGCCGTACACCTCCCCTTACGAGACCAAGACTCAGGCCCCTTGGACTTTTTGGGATCCGGCCCAGGTCATCTCTTATAGGAGCGTATGGTGTGGCGTGAGATTATTTTCTCATTCACATCAGTTTTTTCTCCATACCGTACTCCTCCCTTATTTGGAGGTATATTACTTTCCCCTCATCCAGTATGACGTTAAACTACATCTGGAGAACTACGTGTGGCTTGATTCCCATCCTTATGGGATACGTAGGTCCACCTGAATGTCTAGGATTCGGGTCTAGCCCCGTCTCTTGAGAATTGTCATCCCACCTTGGCCCCTTGGTCTACCCATCCTCCATGAGAGGATTATATGGTGTGGTATGGGATTATGTCCTCATTCATGTCGGTCATGTAATGACCACGCCATGTACCTCTCCCTCCTGAGTTGTTTCATCAATCCCTTTTCGGCGGGTCACCAATGTGCCTATGAGCACTCTTTTTTATTACCTGGAAACCCAGGCTTTACTCAGACACGTCTGCACCCGCTTCCCAGGCTTTGTGTATCCCTGCGTCCGGGCTTCCATCATCTTTCGCACCCGAAGGGGCCCCCATGAACGGCCTGGATACTACGCCCAAGGACTCTCCAACTGATACGGGCCAACGCCCCCAAGTGTTTCGAACATCAAATCAATAAAATCCCTCGTTGCGAATATGGACAGCGGTTGATGCTCGTTTGTTTTTCCCACCTCAGGATAACGCGATATGGATGCTGCGTTTCCACCATGGTTAACAGTTTTCCTCTATCGCCATGCCAACCCATTAAGACCAAAAGTTCGGATACACAATTCACATCCTTCATCACTTCATCATGTCCATGTAGAGTTTCTGAACTCTTGGTACTTTTCCTCCGTGCACGTCCGCTCGTTGGGGGAACAAGCCGCATCAATGGTGCCCTTCGGGACTCTCTGCCGACTCCCCTTTGATGGACGCCCCAAGTATTCTGATAAGGATTCGCCCCCTTGTTTCCCACACTGAGTTTAACTCATGTGGTCTTAGGGATCAGGTTGACATCTGTGCTAACTCAGGAAGTTGTCACCATCCACTGTCCGAGCTCTAAGACCATAAACTAAGATTGTCACCTGGAACTATGTTCATCTTGATTCCCATCATAATGGGATACATAGGAATGCCCAGACCCCTTTTCTTTTGGTCCAACTTGAGCTCAGCTAATTCACCTCTCTGGTCCTGCCTTCAAGACCCCGACTATGGGACTGTATGGCGTAGTGTGGGACTACATCCTCATTCATGTCGGGTTTGCAATAGCTGCACCACGCAGACCCCCATTCTGAGAGTTAACCCTCATATTCCTTTCCCAGCATGACATTAAAAGGAATCTTTCAAAACTACGTATGGCTTGATTCCCATCTTAATGGGATACATAGGACCCCCTGAATTTCTAGGCTTCGGGTCCAGCCCCACCTCTTAGAGATCTCCTGATCTCCCGGTCACCTAGGCCACTTGGCATATCCCTCTTCAGGAGGGGGATATGTAGGTATGATACAAGGTTTTGGGCACCATACCCCCCTTCTCCCAGGAACTCACCATCTCTCGATCACCATCAAGTTGAGTTCCTCATATCCATATAGCTACCAATAAATGTGTTAAGAGTACTCTGGTCTAGGACCAAGAGTGTCATATTCAACTTGATCAAGTTTCTTCCACTTGTCAAGATTTGTGTTCCCCTCCATTAGGGCTTCCATTACCATTCACACACAAGGGGACCCCCAATTACTGCCTGGATACAATGCCCAAGGGATCTCCTACCATTACGGGCCAACTCCCTTGAGGGTTTTGGACAACAAATCGATAAAATCCCGCGTTGCGAATATGGTCAGCGGTCGATGCTCATTTTTTTGTCCCCATTTCATGCTAACGCGACAGGACGCTGTGTTGCGAACATGGTCAGCAGTAATCCTCTGTCTTCACGCCATCCCCTTCAGTCCTCGAATGTTTGTTGCATGATTCACATCATTTTCCACCCCATCATGTCCAGGTGGAATCTCGACACTTTTGGCGCTATCCCTCAGTGCACCTTTTCATGTCAAGGGGACAAAGCTGCAATATGGCGTCCTTCGGGGCTCCCATGGTCCGAGCTCTAAGACCATAATCTAACATCCATCTGGGACTACGTTCAACTTGATTCCCGTCCTCATGGGATATGTAGGACCTCCTGGACGCCCTGTCTTTGGGTACAACCCATTTAGGGAGCCAGTCTCTCCCCCTGTTTCACCTCTTACCTCTATATAGGCCCCTCGGCCTAAGGTCTCCCTCTCTGATTGGAGTACAATTTGATGTGGGATCATGTCTCCATTAATCGTGTTTTATAACACTACGCACGTTCCCCACCTAGCATCGTCTCTGCTAAAAATGCGCTGCATGACGATAAAATGCATGCTTGGTACTATCATACGACCCTAAACTCTGACATTATCGTCCTGGCCACACGACGAAAAACGGCACTGCATTGTGGTGACCTCGTTGTAGAGGAAATCATGTTGGGTATTGTCCATGTACCATGCCATTTGTCAAGGACCATCATGGCTTGATCTTTGTGGCGACATCACGGCCTACTACTCTAGCCCTGTCGCTTCACAAAAAAAACCACTCACATTAAATAACAAACAAGATTTATCAAATTTCACTTCTTTTAGTGAAAGGGCCATGGCCGCACTCCCGCATTTCCCTTGGCACGAGTACCTTACCGTGTCACATTTCAAAACTACGTATATCTTGATTCTCATCCTTATGAGATACATAGGAGCGCCTGGGAACTTCCCCGCGAGCCTAGCCTAACCTTAGTGTTCGGTCCCTCGACTCGATCATTTCCCCAGAGAATGCATGGTAAGTAGGGCTTAGGTCCTCATTCACATTAGGTTTTGTAACTGCCTTTCCATGTATCCCCTGCTCCCCTTACCCATCCATGGTCTGAATTCTATGACCCTAAACTACAATCTCCCAATGGGAAAGGAATCTGCTCCCTCTCTCTAATACGTCTCGTTTTCGTATTCAGATGTGTTTCGACAAAGAGCCCAAAGTGTGGGATTTTCATACGGACCTTCCCCTCATCCCCTGACCAAACTTTGTGGGCTCTCTATTTGGATCCTAATCCTCTTCCACATCCAAAAGGAACCTCAGATGACATGAATACTAGGATTAAGGGATCTCCATGAATGCTGGACCTAAGGGCCCTCTAATCGTTTCGGGCCAACGTCCCTACGGATATTTAACGACATTTTTGACATTGTCCCGTGTTTCGAACATGGTCAACAGTCAACCCTCATTTGTCTGTCCCCATTCTAGGCTAACGCGACAGGATGTTGTGTTGCGAACACGGTCAGCAGTTATCCTCCATCGTCACGCCACCATCATCGTGATCTGAATCTCGAGCACCATGATTCACACATTTCCACTTCCTCATGTACAAGTGGAATTCCATCATACTCTGATCTTTCTCTTCGCGCATCTGGGTGCGCTAAATGATAGTGTTATTGTTATTGGGCCGGTATTCCCTGAGCATCCCTTTTCCCTAACCTGCCCCTTTTTGTGTTGGGAAATTCCCACCACTACTGCTTGTTTCCCACTCCGAGCATGACTCACGTGGGTTTAGTAGTTTTGGCAGGATGTGCACCAACATAGTCGGGCTGCTCCTCATCCCACATGACATTAAACTGCGTTTCCAGAACTACTTATGGCTTGATTCCCATCCTCATGGGGTACGTAGGAATGCCCAACCACTCTGCTTCGGGCCCAGCCTAATCCTCACTCTTGGTCCCTCATGTCATACCGTATGATGTTAAACTACAGGATTCCATGTGTCCTCAATGCATGACACTAAACTACGGTTCTACCCTGAACAAGTTCAGGAGGCCCCATGTTAATCTTGGGATGCACCAGAGCCTCTACCAGAGGGGATTTCCCCAACCCGTGTTGGTCTATGACTACACTGCGCTTCCAGAACTACATATGGATTGATTCCCATCATCATGGGATACGTAGAGACACCCAGACATTTCACCTAGGGTTCAGTCCCAGGAATCGCAAAATCATGTTCCTCCCCATTTCCGGCACTCTGGCTTGACCACTCGAGGGGAACTATGTAGCTGCAATTTTCCCCCGAACATGTTCAGGATGCCCCAAGGTCCCTTTGGGAAGCGGTAGGCCCCCTCCCTAGAGAGTCCCTGTACCAAAGAAGGAATGATCTATGATCAGACTAATGTGCCCATATGGCGTACTCCCACCACAATTGTGTAATTACATATGTGTTGGATTTTGTTCAGACAAACCATCACTCCATATTCCACGCTTTGCGTGCCCCTTATTCGGACCCTCGCCCTCTTCCACGTCTAAAGTAACCCCTAACGGCCTAGTCTCATGCCGTATCGGCTCACCTACCATCCTGGGCCAATGTTCTGGAAGAATGGTCATGTTTGGAAGGACCCCCTAATAGTCTGGATGTTTGACCTATGGTCCGCCAACTATCATGGGCCAACGTCCCAATGGATTGATCGACAACATTTGTGACATGTTCCCATGTTTCGAACATGGTCAACGATCGACCCTCATTTGTTGTCCCCATTACAGGCTAACATAGTAAGGATACCGCTTCTCCTCCAAGGTTAACTGTTGTCCCTTATTATCACGCCATCCCCACAGTGTTCTGAATCTTGGGTATCGTGATTCACACTTCCCATTTTCATCTATTTGGGCCAATTTCAGTACCCCTGGTGTTGCCCCGTTCGTGCATAAGAGCATGGTGAAGAAACGGTAATTCGGGTATCCTAAAATTCCTTCTCTGATCAAGCCTCTCCCGTCTTTCAGAAATTCGGACTGGTAATCTGAATCCCGGATTCCCAGAGCATGGTCCCCACTCCTATGTTAGGTAGGATGGGAGGGAAACTATTTCCTGTTTCTCACATCGTGCTCAAACCACGTGGGCTTCGGGAATTGTCACCGAACGTCCCGCAAACATTGTAGGGATGTAACAGGGTGATTCAAACAGAGGAAATCGTGCGCGCTACGACATTCAAAACAAAGAAAGGAAAATTGAAGTAGAAAGGTACCAATAAAAGGTTATTGGCTTGTTACAATACCCGAGGGTTGACCACCCCCCCCCCCCACCCCCCAATGGACGGGTTGACCCCGTCAAAAGAGCGCTGCTACTCTGCCACTCATTGGCTTGTGGCATCCAAGGCTTGATGCCGCTGATTCAGCTCACGCTCCTCCTCAGCAGCGGCGGGGCGCAGTTTGTCAGCCTTAGCTTTTTCCCTCTCTACGCCAGCTTGAATGACAGCCATATTTCCAGAGGCCTTCCTTATACGCTCTTCTGCCTCTGCCAGCTAGGCCTTCAACCGTGAGATCAGCTCAGATTGTTTATTAAGAGAGGCAGAAAGCTCATCTGCCCAGGTCTGCATCTTTTGGACCTCGCCATCAGCCTCTTGGAGCTTCTTGATGTTGGTCACCTTCCTCCGCTACTATCCCACACTGAGCCCACGATCGTTCTCCTGAATCTTCTCAGCCATAAGATCTCGGATGAGTGAGTGAGGACGTTGGAAATCCACTCCCCAGCGCATAGTTCGCGCAACCGCAAGCTGAGTCTATCCATTTCGGCCAGCCATTGTGCTTGGGGGTGTCCTTGATAAAGTGTGTGATCAAATTCCATGACCTGCGATGGACTATGCAGTTGTCTTCCTCGTCGGAGGCCGTTTCATCCCAGTCTGCGCGATTGGAAGGCTCGTACGTGGGATACACCCGTAAGAAATCCTCGGCAGGATCAACATCTGGTGTCGAATCCGGTACGACACCTGGCGCCGAAGCAGGCGTAACAAGACTGGGACCGACCAGTTAATCCTCTTCCTCGGAGTCCACCTCAATGAATTTGGGTGCGACCCTGCTGGTGGTCCCGCCAGTGATGATGTGCATCACATCTTGAGGGGATCAGGGGACTATCACCACCATCACCGTCATGCCCCAAGGAGGGACGCCACTAGACATCCTGACCAGTCTTTCCGCAGCATCCCACGCCAGTCGGAGAAATGTATGATAGAGAGGGACATAAACGTTAGTTGGCAGGCATGGTCTACATGTTACGACAGGGGAACCGGTAGAGGAGACTTGCAGAGATCGACCTCCTGGCGCTGCTCTTGAGCTGGTACTGATGGAACCCCAAGGCGAGGCCCTCCGTATACTGTTGGAAGGTCTGGAGACTCCGGAGGAGCCACCTCGGGTGGTCTGGTCTCACTAGACGCCGAACTGGACGCAGCCATAGGCGCGGGTTCTGAAGGCCCCGCATCATCAACCGCCATGGGGCGAGAACGAGGCATGCCAACAAGTTCCCCCTGCATGGCTCAAACATCGGTGAGAAGTCTATAGTGACCTAGGAACGGATCATAAGGAAAGAATTTCGGAATGCTACCTTGAGAGCCTCTGCGAAATCGTTAGAATCTAAGCCTTGATCTCCGACCTCGCCTTCCTCCTACGGGCTCCCTCCTCCAGCCTCATCCTTCCGAGAGGAGTCCAGTGATTCTTCTGGCAGGGGGAAGTGCTCCCTCAGATCAGCAGCCAATAACTATGGGGGGACCGTTCGATTTAGCAGTACTATCACCCGGTCTATCATTGGGTGAGGGACACCACTAGAGTGAATGTAATCCTCCATCTCATCTAGGTATTGCTCTACCTCTGCCGGAGACGCCATGAATCTAGCCTGGACTGGGCCTATGCCCGGTAATTCCATCCCGAGGCGATTTAGGTGGTCCCATATCTCAGGTGGGCTGAGGAATTGCCGGTTGACAACCCAAATGTCCCAAGCTTCCGGGAAGACAGCATCCTCTACCATGTCAATATGATGCAGCCGCTTCCCCAGATCCTGAGTGGATATCCAACGAAATCCCCTCAGTGGCTGCCCCTCGAGATGGCCTTGCTCTTCCGGAATCAACGGTCCCACTGCTGCTTCCATACCCTCAGCCGGTGCGGGTCTCGCTGCCATGGAATCCCCGCCACCGCGAGCGCCCCAAGCTGCCCTCTGACCCCGACCTCGGGATAGGGGAGGCCCACCGTCACCGAACCGAATAGTGGGTTGCTTCAGCATCTCCACTGGGTAAGAAGCCTCCCAACTAATGGCATACTCCCTCACCTATCCGAATGTGGTGGTGGATGGAGGCAACTCAATCCGCATCTTCTCATGTTCCAGTGTGAACATGAGCCACAACTACCTCATCACACACGGGTTCTCCTCGTGACGCACCTCCCAATAGACCTGCGGGGTCAGCCGCTGGAAGCACCAGAACTTCCTCGCAAACTGATGCAGGGTGTACGGTTCACAGAGTGGCTCACAATCTATTTGTGCCACCAAAACTCCACCTCAAAAGGCCAGGAGGTAAGCCCGATGTTCTTCCGTTCCCCGACCGTCATCAGTAAGTATCCCCGTCGGAAATGGGAAGGGGTGGAAATTACACTCATCCTCCCTCCACACCCGATTCAGCACCATCGACACAGCTAGTTTGAATGGGAAGCTCCCGACCGCGTTTAAGATGGATGGGTGGATGTTTGATTCCGGCGGCGAAATGGGGTTTGGATACTCGTAAATCCCCCGGATGTGCGCTGCGATCCAACCATACAAGAGGTGGAAGGGCCCGCATATCCTCGGCGGCTTCTTGCCCTTGCTAATGTGCCGCAACATTCTGTACAGTTTGGCGAGCATTGGAATCCCCAGATTGATCCGCTTCTCCATGGATAACATGGACGCCATAATAAACGAGCTGGGCCGCAACCCCATGCTAGTATCCCTCACCGGTAGGATCCAACCGCAGATGAGAGCTGCGATGAACGCCGCCAGCCTAAATATCAGCTGTTGTTCAGTGCTGACACTAAAACACCAAGTCTTCCATTCACTGTCCTCCAAGACCCACCAATACGAGTGCCCCTTGCCTCGTTGGGGCATCCTCAGACAAGTTCGAGGCCTTGGAGGAAACACTCGATTCTCTGGGAAATTCAGGAAGCATTTGAACCATCTCCTAATGTAGACATCCCTCACTGCCTCCTTGTCCTCTCTAGGGACGAGTTCCATCAATGCTGACGCCAGCCACCACATTTTCTCTGTATCCTCCCACACGCTGATGACGGGGAGGAACTCATCATACATGGCCCCTAGGATCGGAACCCTAGAAATCCGGTGTTCATCCCACAGGATGATGCCCACCTCTATGTGATGCAGGTGAATGGTATTGGTCATGGATGACCATCTGCTCAGAAATTCCGGCATCAGTTGCTTCGGTTGGTAAATGTGGAACTGGGAGGCCCATGCCGCCTCATACAACCACACTCTCCTCAGCTCGACCCCGAACTCCTCGCATGATGCACCTACCCAGTAGGTCCAGGCCCAGTCATCAGTGAAGTTGCCACCCTGGCGCAGGTCCCACTAATTGGACCATCCCTTCTTCGAATCCTGCAAAGCCGCCTTCAGCATGGTACGGTAGAGAGGAGGGGTCGTTTCCGATTGCAGTGGCCTCCCGTAAATATCATTCACATGGTTTTAGAGATAGTCAACGGTGACAGGTGTGAAGTTCTCCTGTGCATGACCATCGGCTGCCCTGAACCATTGGTGCTGGCATGGTATGCTCCTGAACCAACAAGCTGGTTCGTCCCTACTCGCCTCACGGATGAAGACGTCATCCCTCAACCCAAAGCCATACAATGGCAGCTTCTTGCACTGCAGATAATCCTTATGACCCTCCCATAGCAGATCTGTCAAAAAAGCATGGCCTTAATGGCTTCGGATCATCTCCCCAAGTCCTGGATAGCTAGCCATCTCATCCCGACGGGCAGCATCTGCAAGCACCCACAATACAGCCTCTTGATGGGACATTTCGATTCCGGCCCTCCGAAAAGAATTTTTCAACGGATCACGAAGATGGATCGCGAAGATGGTTCACGAAGCGGGATCGCGAAGCTAGATCACGAGAGCATGCCGAAGAGTCTGGCCCAGGCTGATAAGTAGAAGTTCGCTTGGCGCGGACGCGGAATCGGAGACCCGTGGTTCGCCGCAAAGCTCGATTCGCGGAGGGCTGTCGCGGAGTACGTGGTGCTTCGCGAAGTAGAGAGCACAAAAAGACAAGGAATTCACATGAAGACAAAATAGGTCGACCCCCCTATTTATAGGCGGCGACCCCGGAGCGTCGCGGCCTGCCTCACCCACGCGGAGCATCGCGGCACGTCCGGCTCCAAGGCCCCGGTCAGCACCGTGGGCCCCCTTCACAAAGACGCATCACGAAACACTGACAATTTTGGCGATTTTACCTCAGACATTGACCCTTCAACCTCCGCGGCTCCAAGTCTGAGGGTGGGGGGGGGCATTAGTTGGCGCCAAAATATTGCACGAATGAAACGGAAGAAACATATGGCCGGGACGCTGCCTCGCGAAGCACCGCCCGAAGCTCCTGCGCGATGCACCCCAAGCAATGCGGTCCCACGAAGCTCCATAGGCGGTAACTCTCCGCGAACCCATTTGACTTTCGCGAGCCCGCCACGAAGCTCTAGAGGCGGTAACTCTCCGCGAACGCATTTGACGTTCGCAAGCCCGCCACGATGCTCCAGAGGCGGTAACGCTCTGTGGATGCCGTTGACGTTCACGAGCGCGCCATGAAGCACCTGAGGCGGCGCACAAGTTATGATTCACGGCGCCCCTTGACTATAAATACCGGGCTCCCCCTGAGTCCAGGGGAGGGACAATCCGACCATTCAGATTCTCCTCTCCCAAATCACGAAGCACCCTTTTCCCATGGGAATCATGAGCTCCGGGAGGTACTTATACTTTGCGAGACGCCTTTGCTTGGTCTCGTTTTGACCCCCTCTTCTGAGAGGGATGCCCTTCGTGAAGATCAAGGGAAATCGCGAAGGAAGGGGATTCCCAAAGGAACCTGGGTAGCTGCGGAGCACTTATCCTTTACGAAACACCCAACCTGTGCTAGTGATCCCTATGCTAAGGCAGGATCACCATACATCGCGAAGCACACTACGTCATAGCACTGTGCTTCGAGAGGCAGCTATTCTTCGCGAGGCAGTGCTACGCGAGTACTGTTCCAATTCGCGAAGAACCCTCCACTCACACCTATGCCCTATGCTAAGGCCAAGGCACTTTGCTTTGTGAAGCACACTCCTTTTCTTGGAAATTACTCTTCCCGTGCGACCCTCCAGGTTTTCACGATGTGATTTCAAAGTCCCATGGACAATACCACTCGTAGCGTTGCTTCGCCTAATGCTTCTTTGCATAGGCACACTAACAGCTATTGCTTCTTCGCATAGCCACGCTAACGTGGACCCCTGGATGGTTCGCTCCACAACCCCCCTTGACCACGGCCTTACTGGTACCTTCCCTTCCCCAAGGACTAGAGGGTACCAGTTATTTAAGTCCTAGGGGTGCGGAGTGAACCCACCTCGTCCGAACTGTAGGACGTTAAACTGCCAAGAATCATGTCCTCAACACATGACGTTAAACTGTGATCCGACCCCGTGCCTCGCACGCAGGGTCCCCCCGGCTCAGACATTCTTTACACCACTCGTCTCCATGGGAAAGGAATCACCCTCACATGGGATGATATCCTCATTTTCGGAGTAGCGTATGTCCACGGGAGAAGGGAAACCACCTTGGTGTAAGCCCCCAAGCCTCTCTTGCAGAAGGTAGCACCCATGCACCTCCATACTTCCCCACTGCCAAGGCCAGTGGAGGGCGCAATAGGGAACGAGGCACCTTCCATCTTTGGTCCCAAATCCCACTTTCTCTGCGCTTTGCCACATCTCCGGCCTTCATCCTGGAGTAAGTCCCAGCACCGTGGGCCGCCCTTGCGTAAGACCCAACACTAGCCTTTCTAGGCGCCTTGTGGCAGTAGTTCTATCTACATGACTATAAACTGTAGTAAACCCTGTGCTCCAAACATAGGATGCCACTTGTTCGAAATAAGAGATGCCTTGTGCGCCAAGCATAAGATGCCTAATGCCATGATTATTGTGGCATAGTTTCAAGATCGTTGGAATCCATTCAAACATTCCATCACTCCACCTCACGCTTTGCGTGTCCTTTGTTCGGATTGTCACTCACTTCCAAGTCTGGAGGGACCCACTAACAGTATGGATGCTTGACCTATGGTATGCCTGCAATCCTGGGCCAACGTTCCGGAAGACTGATCGACGATATTTGAGTTAGGCCCCGTGTTGCGAACATGGTCAGCGGTCAGCCCTCATTTGTTTCCTCATTTCTGGCTAACGTGATATGGACGTTCTGTTTCCGCCACGGTCAACAGTTGTCCTCCATCACCACACCAATCTCACGACGTTCTGAATATTGGGCATGTGATTCACACTTTTCATCTCCCTTTGTTGGGATATATTCCAATTCCCTTGCCATTATCCCGCTTGTGCACTAGCGCATAGGTGATTACCTCAACACGCTAGTGAGTTGGGATGCCCTCGTGGCCAAACATAAGGAAGACACCATGGGCCGCTCCACGCATAAGCCCCTTTCTGCTTCTCACGGACGCATCCTTCGCAATGTGATTATCAGGGCCTTGCAAACTCTTGTTTCTCACACCGAGCATGACTCCCGTGGGCTTAGAGTGAGCACCGACCCTGACCCCCACTCCGCGAACTATGAGGAATTTGATCCATGTCAAGGCATGGTAGGTAGGAAGCCTCTATGAGGTTCAAGCAACATTACTCGGTCGCTCATTCGGGTCACGTTTCACGCTCATCCAGCATGACGTTAAACTGCACACTTCGTCCATCATGATGATAAACTGCATGTCCTCGTCCATCATGACGTTAAACTGTACCCCCCTTGTCCCGCATGACATTAAACTGCACACCCATTTGAACTACAAGGACTTTGATCCATGTCAAGGCATGGTACGTAGGAAACCTTCCTAAGGTTCAATCCCACCACTAGTGGACCCACTGGTCTACATTCACGTCAGTTCACCGATGAAACCCCTTGAACTACGAGGTCTTTGATCCATGTCAAGGCATGGTACGTAGGAAGCCTCCCCGAAGTTCAAGCGCATCTCTCATCGGACCAAGGTCCACCTTCACGTCGGTTCACTGATGATGCCCATCGGACCAAGGTCCACCCTCCTTCCGGTTCACCAGAACAATCTTGAACTATGAGGACATTGATTCCCTGCCACGGGGATACGTAGGAAGCCCCTTTAAGGCTCATGCCCAACTTCACCATTTCCCTTGAGATGGTTGTTTGCCATTCCACCCTTCAATTCTTTCATCCACCCACCATCCACCCCGATCCTCGCCCGGACCGTTATATCTCAGTGACACCATGTCAGTACGCTCCTCACAGCCGCCCATGGGCTGGCCCTGGTATCGGCATCCCTTCAAGGGAAATCCCTCGATCCACCTATTCTAGCTAATTCTTTGATCGAGCTGATCCATCTCCGCTGGACGTTAAACCCGCGGCGTTCCCTATGTTAAACATGGGAAGATGAGGAAAACCTTAGATATGTGTCTATGGCATATAATTCCCGACGCTAGATGTGGGATGCCTCGGGACTCCACGCCCTCGAGAAGCCCTGTGACCAGGGATAATAGACAGATATTCTAGGTTCCCCAGCATCCATACATGCTACTGATGCGTCAATGTGACTACTCCACCGACTGAAGGTTTCTGACCTGACCGGACCTTTTGGAATGTCCTGACAGAGGCAGTGTAATTAACCGGTGTCCATGGAAACATGGCACTGGGAAGAGTTTCACGAACTACGTATTAAATCTATGAGAGAGACTCGGACTAGGTGATGAGTTCTGAGGAGGAATCCACAGAAGGAAGAACCGACATCCCATCATCCTGTTTCGATAAAGGAGCAGACGTCCCTGAATAAGGAGCGAATGCCGCCCGCCTTTGGAAAGAGGGAATGCAGGGCAACAAGCGTAGCGCGCCCTCCTCCGCGGACGGACAGATGCGCACGCCCCGGTGAAAGCGTCGGAAACAGATGTAATCAACAATTTTTTGATATGGATACATTATATGTTTTATGAATTTATAGAAATATAATCAATCCCTAAAACCCTAACATATATCATTTCCCATATTGCGAAATTTTTTTTAAAAAGGCAATTGAATGATATACTTAAGGATTATGATTTAATGAAACACTATTATTCATCGAATGAAAACAATGTAACAAATGTAATCTGTAGGAATTGTCAAGGAGTTCTGAACAAAATCAAGACTGTGAGGTATCATACATTCATTTATCTAATAATCATGAGTTTGAGTATTATTAAGGTAGAGGATACTTAATTATTTTTTAACATTTCAGTAATAAAATTTTTTTAATATGGATATATATTCGTTATTTTGATGATAAAATTATTGTTAATAATAATAATTGTGTAGTTGTGTTCGAATTAATAGAAATATTTTATGATTATTGTATTTTTGAAATTTGGAAAATGTTATTTTTCCTTATATACCTATGGTGAAAACAGAATTTATTGGAGATGTTCATATCTGAAATTATTTTATACATTCTGTTAGAATAAATATGATGATTTATTTTTAGATACATATTGTTTGGTATGGCATGGTGAGTGAAATATTTTATTATATGTATAGATTATTGGATTGTGAACATATGAATGATATGAGACAAAAAATAGTGGTTTAATTCATTATATTATTATTTATATATGATAATTAAATTAAATTAATAATATTTGTTATATTATTACAAATGATTCCATGAAACAATTCTGTAATAGTGGTTATTATTTCAATGAAACCAATTTTAATTCCTAATTTATTTTTTCAAATTAAAATGGTTTAGATGATTCATGTGAACATACGGTAAAATTAAAATTTCAAAATTATCTATATTTTTTATATAATTAATTAATTATTTATGTAATAAAATCAATATTATATTATAGTTAATTATTTGTATTTTTTTAATGTTGCAATTTTTTATGAATAGTGGACAATACAAATATTTATTAGTGTAATTGCCTGGAGCTCTCCTATCCATTACATTGTGAAAATGATGGGGTTGAGGTGTTCTAGGAAGCAATGTTAACTAATTTAATGTGTTTTCCAATAATCTAGTTTTTCTAGTAAAATTTCAGAACTGGTGGGTAAGGACGAGAGACTCACAACATTGTCATGCTGATGGTGGGTCATGAGGGTGAGTTATCATAGTTGCTCATTGAATAGTGACCCAATGAATTGGTAGCTCACTGAATGGTGACACAATGAATGTTGTATCTGTGAATTATGACTCAATGATTGGGATTTTAATGACCATTAAATGTCCTAATGGTCTCTCCCTGAACAATGT
Source organism: Viscum album (assembly GCA_963277665.1). NCBI lineage: Eukaryota > Viridiplantae > Streptophyta > Magnoliopsida > Santalales > Viscaceae > Viscum > Viscum album. The sequence continues at coordinate 222,070,414 of OY728158.1, forward strand.
CTCACTAAATGGTGTCTCACAGAATGGTGCCTCACCGAACATTGCTTCACTGATTTATAGCTCACCTGATAGTGTATCACCAAATGTTGAATCATTCAACCATAGATCATCCAGTGGTGACTCTTCTAATGGTGACTAATCTATAGCATACTCACCAAATTTTGGCTTGCGATTGGGAATCACCCAATAGTGAGTCATTTCTAATAGTTTATCCAAATTTTATTTTTTCCAGTTTTTTAAGTCACGCCCTTTAACGTTTTATTTGATGTAAAATAATATTAAATAAATTATATTTTTTATTGAATAAATTTCAAATGATATAAATTATATCATTAAACTCATCATGCTCATGAGGCTTTTAGATAGTCAAAACATGTTTTCTTGATAATGATCCCACTTTAAGGTCTTTTGAAACATTTTCTTTTGTTGATATAGAATTTGGAATTTCTAAAATTGAGACCCTTTATTCCAAGTAAAAGTCATATTACTCCTTATATTACAAAACCCCAACCATTTCATCCCTGAGAATTCATGTGCTTCTTGTGGCCAAAATCAATCAGAATTCCCACGATTCGGGGGCTCCCTCATTTTGGCGCAACGAGGAGGGGACGATCATCAATTTCCCTAAGATGGGATACCTTCGCCTGTAATTTATTTTTATCATGTTGGGTGGGTATACTCATGTATCATTCTGAATATGGTTGAATCCAAATTTAATAAAGATAATCAACTCTTTTATGATGTCAATCAGACTTGTTACAAAATAATATATGAGTTTTTGGGTAGATGATGTTGAGGATCATATTGTTCTATCTATTATTTTGATCAATATTGTAAATTATATGGGTTATATTCCAACATAATACCGTGTTCGTTGATATATATTATTTATAATGGTTTACATATTAGGTATTGATTTAGTTTGTTTTAATTTCATTGACTATAAATGCACTAAACTGATTAAACACATATATTTTGAATAATAAATTGATGGGATTTTTTTACAACTTATTTGATCGCCACCTGAATTATCAAAGTGGAATTGAAGAACTAGGGTTTTATAAATCATATTATTATATTCCCAATTTCATGTTGTTGTTTTCAATATGTTTATTTCTTCTATGTTGAGTTGTAGTGGGGTTGGGGGATGGTTGTGTGATGTGAGTTGGTTTAGCTGGTGTGATGGAATCACTACTTTTTTAATTGTTTGGTTGTTAAATGAATGTGAAATGTTTACTAGTGGGTATATGATATGGTTTTTCTATTATTGTCTTATGTGGTGGATGATAAGTATTATGCAGTGCGGTTTCCAAGGATGGTTGAGTCGGGTTGTGTTGTGGGACCACATTGGGTTGTGATTTGTTTATGTTGTAAGATATGTTGGGTGAGGATTGTTTGTGTATCGGGGTGTCCAAAAAGTTATTAATGTGAGGTGTTTATGGATGTGGATGTGAGTTGGTGGTTGAATCAGTGGAGGGGATGGTTTTTGGAGGAATGACTTTGAGAAATGACGATGTAATGGGTTCATTAGGGTGTTATGTTGGAAGTAAATGTGTAGTGGGTTGTTTCACCATGGTAATTATTCCTTGTGTGTATGATGTTGTGTAGATTATTTTAGGATATTGTAGGTAGTTTCTTGTGTTGGTATGAAACAAATAAATATAGTAATGATTAAATAATGATGATTTTATGTGAGATGGATGGGGTTAGGAATTGAATTGTGTCTTGTTCTGTAGTTTTATATTTATAGGTATCCACATAGGCGGTTTTTTGTATGGTTTTTTTATAAACAGTTAGGATATTATGAGTGTTTTATACACATATAGATACTTTTACATTATTGTGAAATAAATAAGAACCCCCAACCAAGTGTATTACTATGTGTGTAACACCTAATCGTCACAAGCGAGGGTGTCTCCAAAACATCAAAGATGATGGATTTATACATTGTTGTTGTATCTTCACTATTACTTCTAGGAATTGTCATCCAAAGACTCATCAGGATGTTTGTGGTGTAGGATAGGAGACCAAAGTGTTTTAGATTGGTTATTTATTGCTATGTGTCCTATGGATGAGATGATTCGTGTTTCCCATATGTCTTCTAGATGAGGTATCATTGTTCCCTATGTATCCACCAATGAGATGTGGTATGGTTATGGCCCATGTGTCTATCGGTGGGATATGATATGGTTTTGGAACATGAATCTAGTGGAAGTATGAGGTGTGTTTTGTTTATCATCGTTGTAGTACTATCTCTATTCTCCAAATGTTTATGGAAGGGTTGTGACCATGGGATTGTGGAAGATTATGGAATCATTATGACATTCTCTATTAGGGTATAAATAGGTAACCAGGGGTAATTGGTCAAGGGTATAAAAAAAATTAGATGTGCTTACAATATAACATTACATGAATTGAATTATTTTGGTGAGTGTGGCTTGTTGAGGCAGGGGTAGCTTGTACACAGTGTTATGGGTTTTTGGTTTCTACTATTTTCACAGAGTAGATAATTATGCTACAATCCTTGTTCATGAGTAAAATTGATAAATTCCTACAGTTTATACATGTATTCTAACTCTTTGTATGTAAAAATTTTTTAGGTTTCTATGAGTTTTACATGGCTCTTCGTTGACATTACTATCTTAGATATTGAAATTGATAATGGGTCACATCATAGCATTACAATGGGGTATTTACAAAGGATTTCATTTTTATGTGTAATAGTTTTACTTTAAAAATTAACGTCAGATATATTTTGGATTCCTTTATATATTTTTCGTGTAGTTTTTAAGAGGATTATAAATCTTATCTCGCATTCTTGGTTACTATAACATTGTTAGTGCCACCCATTTTGTGCGATTTTTATTCCATTTTAGTTGATCTCCACCATAGGGCCTACTAGAGGTTGGACTCCGGGGTCCTTATCTTTCTTCCTTCATTTCCATCTCAGGAGGGGAATATTTGGAGGGAGATGGTTATGATAGAATGGTATCATGTAGATGTTGAATAACGATAATATAAGGTTTGAAATTAGACAAGGTGAGGATTTCATGGGATGGTAGGGAAACAATGTCTGGTGATCTTGGTTTGTGACATAGGACATGGGATATTAGAGCATCCATGATTTGATGTAATGACATTATTCCCAAGAAACAACCTTATAAATATTCACTGTATTCTTGGTAGTGATAGTAACAGCCCAAATCGGGAGCTCCTCCACTGATTCCCCACACTCGGTTCACCACATGACCTTAAGCACGTTTCCCCAAATGCCAGAGGCTACCGACTAGCAGCGAGGGCCTTGGTGAGTCGGTGGTAAACTATACCCTTATTTGGTAATGTATATAGTGGGAAAAAATAGACAAAATATCAGAAATAATCAATAGAATACAACAATTGAACTGAACAGCAGAAGAAATAGATAAAATAATGTTGATGCAACATTATGCATATGTCTACGAAAAGCAGCAAACAACCAAAGTGCCTAATTACAAAATAAAAAAAGTGCAAAGGAAGGAAAAGTAAACTCCTCAGCATCGCGAGCCACGCCCCGGTCCCATGCTCTCCAGCTCCAGTGCAATCAAGAACCTAAAGTAGAAAGGCACTTTCCCTTATCTATACCTGTAGTAACAAAGTCTGATTGGGAAACAAAATCATGGCCCAAATAGGGTGTGAGTTACAATCCCAGTAGGTAATCACCCAAAGATTTGTGTCTAATATTCAATGAATACATGGCAGTAATAAAAAAAGAAGTACTAAACACGAACGCACAAGCAGCTACAATACACAGTTCAAACAAACAATGTACACAAGTAAACAGCCAGCAACAAGAGGAAAATAGGAAACCCTCTAGTTAGCTATCTCAGCCTAACACTTATTTTTCATCCCATGTACTAGAAACCCTCTTGGATGCACACACAGTCTCACACCTTTGGTTCAACCATGAAATTAATAGACACTCTGAGGAAGCACTCACCGTCAATTCCCCCTATAGTCTCATATCGTATTAAAGGATCTATGGGGAAGTACTCAATGTCTCATTTCCTCCTATGGCCAGCGTCAATGAACTACATACTCTCTGGGGAAGCACTCATCCTAATTTCCCCCTGTGGTCTCACATCGTATTAATAGACACTCTGGAGAATCCCATAAGTCCATTCTACATATGGTCGACTACACTAGGTTCTCACAGTGCTGTACAGAAAATAAACATGCTCAGAATTCATACATCATCAAAATAAACCTCCATAACTACTTGGGCATCATTATAAGACTCAACAGCTATAAATAAGCAACAGTTAAACTATCCTACAAATATGCATGGCTACTGGAAAATGCCAAAAATTTAAACAAGCATGGAAATAAAACCTGAGCACAAAACAAATTACTCTACTCACAAGCATAAACCTATAAAACAGATATCAAACAATGTAGGTAACAACAGGGGAAAAACATGAAACCCAAAATTCCCCACCCAAGGGAATTTGTGGAATTTTCAAAAAATACTCATCGACTTTCAACAGAAAGTCACAAACCACCTACCTCGATCCCAGAAGAACGATATACGTGAACCACAATGATTGATTGAGCTTATAACGTCATAGATCTGAGAAAAAACACAAAATTATCATCCCATGATAGCTCAAAAATGAGGGGGAATAAGAAGACAAAGATCAAGAAGAAGGAAGATCTTACTGATGCGATTCAAATGAAATTGTCCATGCTTGAATCAGAGAACTGATGGGAAGATGGGGTCTTGTCGAAGATCTGGCCGTACAGGTCTCTCTTAGATGAACGAGACCTAGAAGCAGGTGTTTCGGTGTGTCAAGCACGACCCCTATTCATTTAGTAAAAAAAGAAAGTACATGACGTGTACTTTTAGAGTACATGGAGTGTACTGGGTCTTTTCCATATTCTTCCAAAATCGGCCTCCACGTCACCCCTACAAACCGTGTCTGTGTCCCAGGCATAGCCAGCACACGGCATCGAGCCAGAAAAGAGTACACGTTGTGTAATTAGAAATTACACAGCGTGTACTTCGAAAATTTATGAAAGTTCAGTTTTTATAAAAACTCCGGAAAAAGGAAAAAAATACCTGAAATGAAGATCTGGGTTATTAAAAACTTCCACCCTTAAAGAAATTCAACCCTGAGTTTTCCTAACGTGGTGTAGAAGAAGAAACCCTGAATAGATTTGGCCACTGCGATCATACATCGGTCTCCCTTTCCTAAGTCTTGTCTTGTACTCGCCTGTGCTGCCATAGCACTCGTACTAGAGGAACAAACTGCCTGTGGAGAACATTCGTACTACAATTGAAAATCCGAATAGGATGCTCCTCAAATGATGCACCCACATTAAGCTCAACGTAATCAGGTTGAAAGACATGAGATGGGTCTGAAAAGTAGTGTCGGAGCTGGGAGACGTGGAAGACGTTGTGCATGTCTCGGTACCTCTGAGGTAGCTACAACCGATAGAAGACCAGGCCCACTCTCTCCAAGACCTCAAACGGACCGACGTACCACGGTGACTGTTTACCCTGTCTCTGAATCCTCTTGTGTCCCAACCTCAGTGTGACATGCAGGAAAACCTGATCCCTAACCTCGAACTCCAAAGGTCATCTCCGCTGATCAGTATAAGACTTATGTCGAGACTGTGTTGAACCCATGATCTTCTGAAACATCTCTATCTGCTCTGAGGCCTCCTAAACGAGATGAGATCCCAGCAAAACTCCCTCTCCTACCTCCAGCCCGCACATGGACGATCCGCATGGCCTACAGTTCAATGACTTGTATAGTGACATCTGAATGGTCTCTAGGAAACTGTTGTTGTAGGAGAACTCCACCAGAGGAATATTCTTCTCCCATTAACCTCCAAATTCTATGATGAAAGCTCGGAGCATATCCTCAAGTACCTGGATCATGCGCTCGGACTGGCCATCAGTCTAGGGGTGGTACGCCATACTCAAATGTACATGTGTACCCAAAGCCTTATGAAATCCTTTTCAGTGTCGAGATGTAATGCACACATCACTGTCTGAAACAATGGAGTGTGGAACTCCATGTAGACGAATGATCTCTCAGATGTAAAGTCATCCTAGATCATCAACAATGAAGGTCTACTTGATCGGAAAGAAGTGGGAAACCATCATGAGCCTGTTGATGATAACCCAAACATCATAGTTTCCCTGAGTCGATATTGGGAACCTGGTCACAAATTCCATCACAAAATCATTCCACTTCCACTCCGGAATGGGTAACTGCTATAAAAGGCCTGTTGGTCGCGGGTGCTCTGCCTTCACCTACTTTCAAGTAGAACATCTCATGACAAAACCAGCAACATCTTCCTTCATACCTGGCCACCATTACTGGCGATGAAGATCTTGATACATCTTGGTGATGCTAGGATGAACTGCCCAAATAGAGGAATGAAAATCTCGCATCAAATCCACGCATATGTATTCTAACACCCATACGCGACCCTGGAAGTGCATGATCTCATCCTCACCCACTTTCCACAATGAAGAGGGTCCTCTCCTGACATACACACCCGTAGAACTAAGCCTTCTGTGTCTGATAGATGCCTCATCCATACTCGATCCTGAAGTGTAGAGGTAATAGCTACAGAAGAAATGAATGTTCTCCCTTGTCTATCGTGCACCTCTAGATGCATCTCAAGGAACATAGCCATCAGCTGCCACTCACTACTAGCCTCCTCAACCGTCTGAATTTGAATTATCCTACTCAAATCATCATCCACTACATTTCCCTTTCCTGGAATATAGGAATGATCAAAGTCAAAAGACTAAAGATACTCATCCCACCTGCGTTGTCTCAGATTCAGATCACCTTGAGTGAAGATATACTTCAGTCTCTTGTGGTCGGTGAAGACCACAATGTGCTCTTCCTTCAGGTAGTCTCTCCAATAGCGTAGGGCATGGACAACAATTTCCAACTCCATATTGTGCGTTGTGTAGTTCCTCTCATGTGTCCTCAACTGTCGTGACCCACATGCAACGACTCTATCTCCCTGCATAAACACAGCTCCCAGCCCGACACCTGAAGCATCACAGTAAACAGTGTAGATCTTGCCTGGGTCAGGCAAGACTTGTATCAGTACTGACGTCAACCTCCCTTTCAGCTCTAGAATGGTAGACTCACATGAATCTGACCATAAGAACTTTGACCCCTTCTTGGTCAGACCTATCAAGGGTGCTTCTAGATGAGAAATGACCTGAATGAATCGTATGTAGTATCCATCCTACCCTAGGAAGCTCCGTACCTCAAATACTTTGTTCGGATGCTCCCAGGAAACTACAACTGTCACCTTATCTAGGTCCACAGATACTCCTGCCTACGAGATGATGTGACCCATGTTGTGAATTTGATCCATCCAGAAGTGGCACTTCGAGAGTTTTGCATAATGTCAATGATCTCTCAGTGTACTCAAAACGATCTCATGATGTGTGGAATGGTCGTGTCTAGTGTGAGAGTACACCATGATATCGTCCACGAAGACCATGACGAATGAGTCTAAATAAGGATGGAACAGTCAGTTCATAAGTTCCATGAAAATTGCTGGTGCGTTCGTGAGACCGAACGACATAAATGTATACTTGTAAAGACCATACCTGCTCCTAAAGGACGTCAGAGGTACATATTATGGTCTAACGCACAACTGATGATAAACAGACCTCAAATCAATCTTCAAGAACACCCGAGCTCCTCGAAGATGATTGAAGAGGTCATCGAATCTCGTCAAGGGATATAGGTTCTTGACTGTAAACTGGTTAAACTTCCTATATTGCACACAAATCTGAAGGGTCTCATCTGCCTTCTTCGCAAACAGGACAGGCGAACCCCACAGGGAAGTACTGGGTCGGATGAAACCCTTAGCATGCAACTCATCCATCTGCATCTTGAGCTCCTGCAACATAGTTGTAGCCATCCTTTAAACAGTAATGGACACTGGTGATGCTCCTGGCATGAGCTCAATAGAGAAGTCTAACTCACGTTCCCGAGGAAAACCTGAAAATTCCTCTGAAAAGAAATCCCTGAAACGATCCACCACTAGAGAAAAGTCCAACTGTGAAGTCCCCTGGTCATCTAGATAATGACTAGAAATCTGGTTCGTCGCCCTTCCTAGCCCATGATGCTCAAGTATTGATCGACTCACCCGAACATCCCATTCGTCTCTATGAATGAATGACTCACCCTCTACTGAAACAAATCTCACTCTGTGGAAATAACGGTTGATGACTTTCTGGAAGGGAACCAACCAGTTCATCCTGAGGATGACATCATAGACTATCATCTCTAAGACATAGAGGTTCCAAATGAAATGATACCCTGTAACCTCAAGAGGGAACTCTCTACACTGGCGTACACTAGATATCCTCACCCCAAATGGTGTGTCTAGTGTCAACGAGTTAGTAAAAGAAAATACACAGAGCCCAATTATTTACACAGCAGCAACAGAGATAAAGCTATGCATAACACTAGTATTGAAAAGTTATGATGATAAACTGAAGTTACTAAAATCATACCTTGAACTTTAGAAGGGTCGGTATCATGCTCTTGATAGATCTGATCAACAGCAAAGGACTGGCTTGCAATGTAGCCCTGTGCCCCCAGATGACCACTCTAAGCTAATCCACCTTGTTGATATTGAGGGACTGGTGGCTAACTACCATGACCTCGACCTCCACATCGGCCTGAACGACTAGAATAATTCTAGTTCCCCAACTGGTGAGAAACTGGTGGTGCTGCACCTGATCAAGAATTCATAGAAAACCCCGGTCACCAGTTGATGGTGATAAAACCTGGCACAAACGCTGAAGGTGACCCAACGTGTCACATGATCAGCAATCCACGGGGTCCATCTGGCACTGCGGCCTTGTGTGCCCTGACTGGACACACTGGTATCATAACACCTGGCTGCCTGACGATGCATTACGCTTTCTCGGGTCACCACGCATAGACTCTCTACGGGGATTATTGTTGTCATCATGATTTAAAATAGCTCTTGAAGCTGAAAAGCCCTGGCTCAAAGCTCTAGAGTCTCTTAGATTGCATTCTGCAATCAGTTCCTGGTTGATGATGGATGTGATGGAGGTCAATTGGATGATATTCACCTGCGAGTGGATCTCCTGCCAGAGACCATCCTCGAACTTCCTTCCCATGAACACCCCAATCCATCTCGGAGGGGTGTGAAATGCTGCAGCTCGGTGAAAAGAGAAGAATACACCATGACAGAAAGAGTACCCTACTCTATGCTCATGAACTCTCAGGCTTAGTTGGACCGCATGGTCTCCGGGTAGAAGTAGTCATAAAAGACACGGTGAAACCCCTCCCAAGACATAGCATGCTGCTGACCCGCCTGTGATATCACATCCCTCCACCTCTTGGTAGAGTCTCATAGCATGTAGGTAGCGAGCATGACCCGCCTCTCTGAAGGCATCTCCAGATGCTCGATGATAGTCATCACGGCTTCCATCCATGACTCTGCAGCCTAAGGTCCTATTTCCCCAAAGAACGTGGGAGGATACTACTATTGAAAAACTTGTGTCAAGTCTGCCATAGTCGTGGAAGGAGGCGGTACCCCAGGAAATCCTTCATTGTCCTCATGAAACCTTCCCTGAACTGCGCGTCAGTGCCTGTAACTGGAATAACTGTCGGTGCCAAGGCTGGCCCGACTGGAGGATCGGAAGGAAGTCCCTGAGGAGCCCTATCTCGCATCTGATCACTGATTGATGACAGACGTATGACCAGAGGAAGTCTCAGAGGTATAGCTCTTAAAGGTCAAGAGTTCACCTTCAATCAGGAAAAAAAGAACAAAGAACACAAGAGTAAAAGGCGAAGAAAAGGGAATGAAAAACACACAAGTCTACAAAACTCGACTACACGGCATGTATAAAAACTACACAGCGTGTCTTCTTATGACACTAATATGGGCATGTACTCCTACCATACAAGTCAGGTACACCTCAAACTACACGGCATGTTAAACCCACACACGGCGTGTACTTGAAACTGTTCCCCTACCCGAGTCCCTTACACGGCTAACCCGCACCATTTTTCTTAATTTGAGACTGCATGGCATGTTCGCTGCGGACATGGCGTGTAGTGCACAAGGCTTCGGTGGCCCGTGTTATTGAACACACAACCGTCTATATGGTTAAACCTTACCTGGCATTTACAGGATAGGTGACACTGTCCCATGTTTTTCGTGACACGGTCGGGTAACTGGCAAGACTGCATGACTAGTTCCGAACAAACACAACATGTGAAAAGGAATGGAATGCCAGCCTGTGTTGTTCATGACACGACTGAGTACCTAGACTGGACTAAACGGCTTGTTCCCATGGACACGACGTGTTCTACCCGAGCTTCCCCGACCCATGTTGTTAGTGGCATGGCTAGGTACACGGCTCCGAACTTACACGACATGTACCTACCGTACACGATGTCTCCCCAAAGTTACTTTCACGACACATTTTTCTGCTCACACAGTCATTGACATGGCCTGAAGACTACACAGAATGTATCCATAAAGTACACGCCATGTATTCTGGGTTTTTCTAGGTAGTAGCTCAGAAACTACACATAATCCAAGAAACACTAAAAACAAGGCAACAAGGTTCCAAATTCCGATCCATGAGGGCCCATACTCCCCGCAAATCAAAGCATGGAATATCCTACAGTCACATAGAAGGGAAAATGAACTTCTCTCTAACATAACAACAGGGATTAAATCAATCATCTAGCACAACAATATGAATAATCTAAACGAAGTCTATCACAACAACATGAAATCCCTAATGCACCTTATATGGCATGGCAAGAATGCATGGAATGTGTTTTCTACAAATTCGTATATGATGCATGAGATGGAATTCCCTCACCTAATTGGGTTGAGATAGAAATAGAACCAATATATGAAAACAATAATAGCACAAGTCATGTGAATCACTCTATGCGAAATCAGATCAACCATAAAATCTCAAATCCATAAGTGCAATTAACGAGGTAGTATGGATTTTCCCTATACATAGGTTAGCTACTAATGAGCATAGCTTAATTCCAATACCGAGTCCATCCTATGCCTGGCTAATGTCGCCAAACAGTAAATGAAGAGAAAGGAACTCCTCTGATACCACTTTGTAATGACCCGAATCTGGATCCCCTCTACTAGTGCCTCGCACCCAGTTCTCCACATGACCTCATGCGCATTTCCTTAAATTCCAGAAACTATCAACTAGCAGAGAGGGCCTTGGTGAGTCGGTGGGGAAAATATGCCCTCATTTGGTAAAGTATACAGCGAAAAAACAACCAGACACAATAGAAAAAACAATCAATAGCATACAATAATTGAACTGAACAGCGGAAGCAATAGATAAAATAATAATGATGCAACGTGGTACAAATATCTACCGAAAGCAGCAAACAACCAACATGCTGAATTAAAACAAAAAAACAATGTGCAAAGGAAAACAAAGTAAACACCTTAGCATCACGAGCCACGGCTTGGCCCCATGCTCTCCAGCTCCAGTGCAATCTAGAACCTGAAGTAGAAGGGCACTTTCCCTTATCAATACCAATAGAAACAAAGTCTGATTGGACCCAACAGCATGGCCCAAACAGGTTGTGAGATATAATACAAGTAGGAAATCACCCAATGATTTGTGCCAAACAGTCAATGTATACATGGAAATAATATAACAAGAAGTAGTAAACAAGAATGCACAAGAAGATATGTTCCACAATTATATCAAACAAAGCACACTAGTAAATAGCCATCAACAAGAAGAAAATAGGTAACCCTCTGGTTAGCCCTCTCAGCCTAACCCTTATGGTTAAACCCAAGTACTAGAACCTCTCTAGGAGGCACACAAAGTCTCACCCCTCTGGTTCATCAATGAAATTAATAGACTCTCTGAGGAAGCACTCACTGTCAATTCCCCCTTTAGTCTCATATAATTCTAAAGGCTCTCTGGGGAAGCACTCAATGTATCATTCCCCCTGTGGCCCGCATCGAGTAACTACAGACTCTCTTGGGAAGCACTCATCATCAATTCGCCATGTGGTCTCGCATCTTATTAAAAGACACTCTAGAGATGCCCTTACTTCCATTATCTCTATGGTCTACTACACGAGGTTCTCACAGTCCTGTGTGGAGAATAATCATGCTCAGTGCGTGTACTTCATCAAAATAAACCTCCAGAACTCCTTGGTTATCATTCTAAGGCTCAATAGAAATAAATAAGCAATAGTTCCTCTATCCTATAATTAGGCATGGAAACTGGAAAATTCCAAAAAGTAAAACAATCATGGAATGGAAACCTGAGCACAAACAAATTACTATACTCACAAGAATAAATCTCTAATACAGCAATCAAGCAAAGCATGTAACAGCAGGGGAAAAATAGGAAGCCCAGAATTCCCCGCCCAAGGAAATTTGTAGAATATGAACAAAATAATCATTGACATTCATCAGAAAGGTAAAACCCACCTACCTCAATCCCTGAAGATCGATATACGTGAACCACGATGATTGATTCCCCTTAGAACATCGTAGATCTGAGAAAACACAAAATAATACTCAACCCATGATAACTCGAAAATGAGGGGGAATCAGAAGAAGAAGCTAAGGCAGAAGGAAGATCTTACCGCTGTGATTCCAATTCGATCGACCCTGCATGAATTAGAGAATGGACGAGAAGAAGGGGGATTGTGGAAGATCCGGCCATACGGGTCGCTCTCGGATGAAGGGTACCTAGAAGGAGGTGTTTCTATGCATTAGGCGCGGCCCCTATTCATTTAGTTAAAAAAATAAAGTACACGACGTGTAGTTTTAGATAAACGACATGTACTAGGTCTTTTTTGTATTCTGCCAAAATTTTCCTCCGCGTCACCCCTACACACCGTTTGTGTGGCCCAGGCATGACCATCACACATATTCGAGCCGGAGCAGAGTACACAACGTGTACTCAGAAAGTACACGACATGTGCTTCAAAAATTTACAAAAAGCTTATTTTTCTTAAAAACTCCATAAAAAGTAAAAACATACAAGAAAAAAAGATCCGGGTTCTTATAAGACACTAGGAAAGGTGTATTCATCATAATGACTTGTTTCCATATTTTAATTTGGTTATTTTGGTAAATTTGTAAAAATAAATTGATATAATTATAATAATGAATTATTAATAAAAATACATAAAAATCAAGAAAAATAATTTCATTGTATACCACTTCAGTTATGAAACCTTGTCATCATTCAATTGTGGGTCAGGAAATTTAAACCTTGTAGGGTGATCTAGTTGATTGGGGGTGGGTTATTCCAATTGAGTATGGTTAATTGTTTTAGAAGATGATACATGCATTCTAGTGGCATGATTTGGGAAAGTATGAGAGAAACATTATATTCCTAGAAATAGATATTTGGCTGAATGATCATGGGATCACCATACTCTAGATTTGGGATCAGAATATTTTCATGTTCCATTGGATGTATGTTAGCTGAGTGGAGCTATGGGTCAGGGGTGGATGTGGTACCTAAGGGAGTTGGAGGAAGGCAACGTTATATTGGTCAAATTTGAGATTGAGTTTCAAGTAGAATTCCTTTCTTCAACCATGATGGATGTGTAGAGGCAGTAGTTACTCTTTCATTAGTAGTGGATAATTTTTGTATAAGATATGTGGATCGATTTACAGGATATCCTTATTTTTACCTTGTTCTATTTTGGGTTGAGGAGTCTTGTGAGGGACATCTAGATGAGAAAATTCATGCCACTCTCCAGTGTGTGGTTACTCCCACCACCAATCACACTTTATTGGATCTCATGATGGAGGAATATGATTTAGCGAGGTCAAAATGATGAGGATGTAAAATGTTATAGGGGAGATAAAAGTTTTATTCAATGGGAATGGTTAGCAGTATCATGTCTCAGGCCCTCGGGCCATCAATTTTCATACAATTAGGGAGCCGATTTCACCAATTGTTATTTAGGCCTTCATATAATAATTTATTTCCCATGAACATGAGACCATGGTGTTAGATTTTTGGAGACTATTTCCATATTCAGATCTATTTCTTGATGGTCGTTCGAGTTCAGTATGAAGGATTTGGGAATGTTCAATTATCACCTAAGTAGTTGTTGCTGGAAAATAAGTTTCAACAATAGGTACACCATGATTATACTCTATTATGGGGAGACAATGTAGGTGGAGGCCAGCCATTGGTTGTTCCTCAGGTGCATCATCCCATGAATGATCATAGAGGTAGTCATAAGCAGAGGGAAGAAGAATCTTGGTGTGGTTTGTTGCATGCCACGAAGGTTGTTGTCTTATCATGGCCACAAATATTTACGATGGGATCAGTCAGTTCAGTACACTTTATTTCACTATGTTTAATTCAGGAGACTCATAGTCCTTCATTGATACAATTATATAACATGTTGTGGACCATAATTTAGATAGAATTCCCATGTCTGATGTGTTTGGTATGCCAAAATGAAGTCATAGTAACCTATTTTATGACTGTATGAAATTTTGACTGATGAGGGAGCCACATCAGTCCCATGGAGATATCTTCTAGCTACAGATGAAACCATAAATATTTTATCATGACATTTATTGGTTGTATTCCATTAATGCATTTATCTACTACATCTGAAAGAGAGTCATGTATTCAGATGTGGATTTTTGTTGTGTGGCTTTTATAAGGAAGATGAGTTTTCATGTTGGCAGTTGTAATTCTGAGTAACTTTATTCTTTGTAATCTAAGTTGTTAGTGGAATAATTTAATGATGAGATGATGGAGGCTTCCATTGTATTTCAGGGGATGATGGATTTTTTCGAGGAAGGGGTTGTAACTATACCTCCTCAACAGAATGATGAGTTTAGGATAGACATTTAACCCGGTGCTTGTCTAATTTCATAGCATCATTATCTAAGGACACATTATATATTGTTGGATCTAGGGATTTAGATATATGACCAGATGATAAAGAGATTTATCCAGCCTAGTGTGTCATAATTGGGTTCTCCACTATCATTTTTAATGAATGAGGATTCAGGTCTGAGGCTATTCATGGACTGCCAGATGATGAATCACATGATGATGAATAATGGTTACTCTATCACAATGATATATGATCTCTTAGACTATTTGAGATGATAATGTTTGTTTCCTAAGATCGACCATTAGTCTAGATATCATCAGTTTGGAGTGATGGATATAGATATTCGGAAAATAGCCTTTTGGTGAAGGTATGGGATCCTCATGTTTATAGTCATTAGGTCAGGTATTATGATTGTGCAAGCCATGTTCATGGGAATTTTTAACTCACCGTCATATTTTTCTACGACATACTGATCTAATCTAGGTCATAAGAAGATCATGATGAGCATATCAGGACCATCATGAAGATTCATTGATGATCCCCGCTCTGTTGATTTTTTTTCATGTGAATGTTATAGAATCATTTGGATCATTTCCATGGGAATGTGGTGTCTCATCAGGGTGTAATAGTGGACCTATCAATGGATGAAGATTTTTTTTCTTGGGAAACACCCATGAATGTGGATGTCTGTCATTGTTTTCTTGGATAGAGAGGATATTACCAAATATTAGTATATGTTTTTTGATAAGTTTCTCATCTTTTACAACCCTGGCCGAGAAAGACCAATCTATTATATGTATTGATCTGTTTGATGTAGAATTCAACATCTTGAATGTTATTTTGGTCAATACTGATGTCCGTCAATTTCTAGAAGAATAGTTTATGTTCTTGTTGTTTTTTAAATCTTTTTTTTGGGATTGCAATGTTTGTTGATGAAATAGTGTGGAGTGATATCTTATTAGTCTAGGAAGTTATTTTCTCAAGAATATAACTATACCACTGAAGTGTATAGACATAGTATTTTCATGTTAATGTGGATTTTATTAAATAATTCTCTAATTGGGGAGTTCTTTTTGGCCTTTACAGTTCTTAAGAGTCTGATGTATATTAATTCCATGTGAGATATGAACAAGCGACAATAGATGTCGATAGAGTTTCTTCAATATTAATATTTCTATAGCTCTGAAACCTTATGATAGTGGAATGTTGTGGCAGATTCTATGAGACTAAAGTCGAAGAAGGAGGTTGTTCTAGAAATTGTGGATGCTAGGATGGAAATAGTGGTGTCAGCCAACCTGCACATAGATTTATGGTTCTATTTAGTAATACGCTATTAATTTCAAATGGTGGTGCATTATAATATTATTCAACATTTGGAGAAGGCTCAGTGGAATGGCTCGGAGGCATATGTGTTACGATATAATGTTGAAAATGACGATTCTCTTGAGGGATGGTCTGTGGATGGTCATAATCCTATGATTTTCGGTGGAATGATATTTTTCTATTTATTATACATGATGGATTCCACTGTGAGTTTCATAGAACACAAATAAAAATTCACCACATGATTTTGAAACATGTATCATGGATTGAGGATGCAGTTTTGGTGGCCCATAATAAAACTACATCTGATGGAGATTGTGGTAATATCCATAGTTTACCAATAGGTTAATGTTGATAACCATGTTCGTAGTTGTTTTGGGTAGTCCATATATTTCCCTGAGTGAAATCGGGATGAAAACATGATGGATTTCATCATATTGTTACCGATTTCTTAGGGAGGATATGATGAAATCTGGGAATTGGTGGATTAGATAATGTAATCAGCTCACATGATAGTGATAAAGGAGTCAGGTCCAGTTGATACCTTTTCCAAGAGGTATGTGGATGATGTTTTTTGGATATACAGTGTTCCAAGATCCATTATCTTGGAAAATTATACATATTTATCTTTGTATTCTAGAGGGTATTTAATCATGCTATTGGAACTCGGTTATGCCTCATAACTACCTTCCACTATCTAATGGATGGGAAGATAGAGCAGACTAACCAGATTCAGGAAGTTATGTTGCAAGAATGCATATTTGAAAATAGTGGAGTGACAAATTCCATTGGTATAGTTATATTATAATAATATCCATCGGTCTCTAATTTTAATGGTAATGTTTCTGAAGCCCTTTATGGAAGACAATGTTTTTCAACCTCAGACTGGATAGATGTTGGTGAAAGCATTGTTCTTGGTCGTGAGGACGAATAGTAAGTGATAGGTATGTTTCAGTGTTTTCCGAGAGTATCAAGGAAGCACACGACCAGAATAATTCATACACTGATAGTAGGGGAATACCATTAGATTTTGATTTATGGGACAACATGATCTTGTTGGTTTCCCCTCAACAAAGTAAGTAGATATTTTTCAATAGAAGCATGAATTCTCCATGGTTCATCATACCCATTAAGGTGGTGGGTTGAGTTGGAGACGTTTCATACTAGTTGTTGTTTACACTATATTTGGAGAGGTTCCATAATGTATATCATGTCTCTCCGTATCGTCGATAACTACATGATGACTCCCACACCTCTAACTAGGGAGTTTTGGACATCAAGAATGAAGAGAAATTTATGGAATGAACATTTCATATCCATTATCGTTGAAAGATGGTGCTATAGAGTGGAACCATTCTCATTAATCATGGGTTGTGGAGTAATGGTGGCAAGGAGGATATTACTTGGAACAAAGAAGCATAGATACGTTCCCAATACCTGGAGATGATTATGTTTTTTCAGTATCTTATTTATATTTTTAATGTGATGTTTCAACCATGATTGTTATGATACAAGTTGTTTCCATATTCCACAGTGTGTTATAAAATAATGACATATAAAAAGGGGGGACCATATTCCTATCATGATTAATTAATGAAGATGTGATTAAAACATTGTGGGTGAGATAGTTCCATCCAAATTTGATTGTATCTCTATATTGATAATGTGATTCCATGATCTATGTGTTCGGAATGTATTGTGAGTTTCATAGTCAAATAGGGTAGTAAATGCTGGAGGAATTTTTCTTGGATTTAGTGGTTTCACATGAAATAAATAGAAATTTTGTTAGTATTATCATTTAACTAAGATATGTGTAGTTTTCATTGGTTTTTCATGTGTATTAGGAACCCTGCAAGGTAACTCATGAGGTGGTTGTTTGGAACCCTTTTTAATGAGGGATTGTTTTTAATTCTCAAGGGTGATAATAGTTTCATAGGTAACTGATGTAATGGAATAGACCTATCCCATCCATTATGTTGTGAAAATAAGGTTGTTGTATTGTTCTTGGGGATAATGGTTACTCATTTTAAGGGATTATAAAAAAATAACTTTTTCCAACAGGAGGATAGGACTACTGTGTTAGTACCAATGACTCTCAATACTGACATACAGATGGTGGGTCACGATTGTGAGTCATAACGATGACTCACAAAACTATAGTCCATAAAATAGTGTCTCATAAAATATTGTCTCATAGAATTTTATCTCATTTATCAATGGAACATTGAACCATATCACACAAAACTACTACAAACCAAATACTATCTCCCCGAATGGTGACTCTCCGATCCTTATCTCACTGAACTATGTCTCACTAAAAGGTGACTCAACCACTAGAATCACATCCAATGACTAGGCATCTGATGGTGACACATCCATTAGGTACTCACACAACTCTAAATCATGATTATGACTCACCGAATGGTGAGACAATTCCAATTCTTTTTCAAAATCTAGTTTTTCATTTTTTTCAGCATCAGGATTTATTGTACTATTTAAAAAAATTGTTTTAAACCATAATTATAATATTTTATTTGATTTCAATGGTTATAAATTATATTGTAAAATTCAAAATGCACTAGAATTTTTTAGATAGACAAAACTCATGTCCATGATCATTATTTGAATTTAATGGAAATGGAAACTATTTCTTCTGTTGATATAAGATTTGAAATATCAAAATCTGATACCCTTACTTCAATATATGTTTCACATTACATTTAATATCAAGAATCCATGAACTATTCATCCTAAAGAAGTCATGTGTCTTAGTTTCATCCCATGATCATGATTCCCTAGATCCTTGTGTACCCCCTATTTAGCACAATGTGGATGTATTGATTATCAGTTTCTTAATGTAGGGATCCCTTCATCATTTTTAATTGTGTATCATGTGGTGCAGATATACTCATGTATCCATATGAAAAGGTTGAATATAAATTTAATGCATTTATTTGAAAATATTATGATGTTAATGGGTCCTTCATTGATTTAAAAACCGTGGTGTTGGGATGAAGAATAATATGATTTTACAGTTTTATATTGTATTTTAATACTTTTAGTTAATTGAATGAGCATTATGGCTACTAAAATCCATGCTCATTGGGTGTATTTATTTTCACATGAGTAAATCCTTCTATATTCTTATTTTTTGTTAAATTTTTTTCATTTATTTAAGAATGAAACTAATTTACCTTGTATATTCAGTTAACATAATGGATACCATGATATTATACCCCTTTTGTGATCATCCACACAACTATAAATGTGGAAGTAAATAATGAGTGTTTGTTAAATTTTAATACTCCTAGCCCTGTTTCATGTGGTGGTTAGCAAAATGTGGATTCTTTTCTGACATGTTCCATACTAGGTTCAAGGTAAAGGATGTGTGATGTTTGGTGGTTATGGTGGCATGGTGGAATCTCTAGTTGAGGGAATCATTGTTTGGGGAATTAATGATAATTATTTAACATTTGGTACATGATATTTAAATGATATTATTTTTATATGGGGTGGATGTGATGTGTTATTTAGTGAGGCTTCCAAGAATGATTGAGGTGGTTTGGGTAGCGGTACTGCACTGGTTTTTTTTGTAATTTCAAGAATGTTTATGGTGTGGTACGATTATATAGTGGGGCTTCAAGAATGGGTGTTGTTGGTCGGAGTAGATCAATCAAGAAAGGTGAATTGAATATATATTGAAACTTCTATTAAAACATGGTTTATTGAAATAATACCCACAATTAATGTTATCGAATTTTGTTTGTAGTGAATTTACAAATGACCTGAATGATCAAATAATTTCTCAGAAGATTGATTTGTTCTTAGCTATACCAATCTAAAGATAAGTCATACATTTGAAACTAATATACTGATTCAATCATATATTAATAGTTTCTAAAATATCAGTCAATGTTCAGCTTAACGTAATGTGAAATGAACTAACCACTGGTTAGATTAAAACACAAGACAGACTACACAGTGTATAAAAAATGTTATTCAGTCTCAAGCTTAGATTTCGTCCTCTCTATTTGATGGTCACCAGAAACCAATCAGTTTATATTATTAAAAATTTAACCCTCACCAAAGATTGGGATTCACAATAGCACATAGGGCTACCCAGGTCAACCTTGACCGCTACCATAGTTATTCACGAGAAGACTAACAAACAAATCACACCAGATCTCTTCCACAATTTTACATGGGATAGAAGAGTGAAAAATGTATTTAGTGTGATGATATTTTGCTGTCCTCCGGTTATTCTCAGAAGATTGTGTGTGTGACACAAATAGATACAGACAATGCTCAAAGTGTAAACATAAAATCAGAATAGAGTTATAAAAGAAGAATAGAGTTTAGTAATCTCTGTTTGATGTGCAGTAATGCACTGTACTCAATTGAGTTATATAAAATGATATTAAAGCATTCTTCTAGAATTTGGCTCCAAAACATATTATTTTTGCCATTATAATCTATCTTCTAGGTGTGAAAAGGTTTAACACTTCTATGTGTGGATGATCAGAAAGCTATAACAGATTGATGTTTGTAATATTAATCTCCTTGTATAAACATGATTCAAGTTCTCCTATTTGAAATATCATGAATATTTTAAAAACCATCCTTTTTGTTATTATAGCGGGTTCACATTGTGTGTTTTAATGATTATCATGTAATCATTTATACTTCAAGGTTTAGTAGGCATGAAAATCTCCCCACATGCATGTTCCTCATACTTTCTATGGATATTCGTAGATACAACCTTACATAATTCTTAAAAAATTAATTTTAAGAAATATAATAGATAGAAAGAAATTTGAATTAATAAATTTGAAACATTTATTTATGACTATCGGTATGTCATCAGTATCGTTATTTCATCATTAGTCTATCACCATCGGTTTGTCATAATCAGTGTGTCATTATCAATTTATTATCATTGGTATGTCATCATCAGTCTGTCAGCATTGATTTTTCACCGGTATTTCATCATCAGTCTTTTAGCATCTGTGTGTCATCATCAGTCTATCATAATCGGACTATCATCATCATTCGGTGAGCATAGAGCACCAGTGCTTTATTAGTGGTGTGAAGAACATCGGTGTGTCGAACATTAGTGTGTCAAGCATCTGTGTGTTGAGCATTTGTGTGTCGACCAAAGCAGTGTCGAGCAGCGGTGTGTCATCAACTGTTGTGTCGATCATCAGTGTGTCCACCATCGGTGTGTCGAGCATCAGTGTGTGGACCATCAGTGGTTCAACCATCTGGGTGTCAAACATCAAAAATTCGACCATCGGTGTGCCAAAAATCGGTGTGTCGACCATTTGATAGTTGAACATAGGAGTTTCGAGCATTCTATCATTGCTAGAACTATGAGAAACTTATAATGTGTCAGTCTTACACATAACATTAATTTATTTAGTGAAATCCAAAAAATACTTTTTAAAATACATATGGAAACATATTGATTCATGAATATATGTTAATGAATGGTAAATAAATATATTTATGTATGAAATTATAGAATCTGTATATTGAAATTATTTGTGATTATAAAAACAACTATAGCATAAGGGGTCCAACAGTTGTGATGAAAGGTGTTAATAGGTGTTTCATTTGTTAGTGATTTACCATATTGACGGGATGGTTGTGGGAGGAATGAAATTGATGAATGATTATTCTATTGGATGGCATGGATTCTATATTGAGATGAAATGTTTAGTGGGTTGTTTCATAATGGTTCATTTTTTGTGTATTCTGTTGTGTGGATTCATGCGTTCATTGGATGAAAGTTACCAGACAGGTATTGGATAAATAAATGGATTTCATAAAAAAAATTATGAAAGGTCAAGTGTGTAGAATGGGTCATGGATTGAATTTCGGTTTTTTTGTAGTAGTAAATTTATATGTAGCTGCAATGGCTATTTTTTGGGATTGTTATTTGTTTGGAAAAAACTCATAGGTTCTGTTGGGTGTTTTAAAAATATATATATAAATGAACATTCAAGTGATTTTTGTTTTCACCCCCCCTAGTTGATCACAATGTTAAAATCTCACCCATATTAATGGAGGGTGTCTTTTAATAATATTTGTTGGAGGATTGATGTATGGTTACTGGTTATTACCTACTTCCTCTTCTAGGAATTGGTATACCAAGATTCATTTTGAAGGTTGTGGTGTTGTTTCCATGGCCTAACTGTATGTGATAAAGTTTTTTTCCCATGGGTTTTTGTGGTGACATGTGTCCTGATTTCCCAAGTGTCTTAATGATGTGTTATGGTTGTGTCCCATGTGTCTGTGGGAAGGATGTCGTGAGAATCATTTTTCTAGGTTGTGGGACTAGTTTTGAGACCAAGGTGTGTGTCAGAGGGAAGTGACATGGGGCATGTGGAAGATTGTGGAAGCATCAGGATGTCATTACTTACATTATATGTAGTTATAAAGGGGAAAGTTGGGGGGGGGGGTACCAATAAAATCAATGTGATTACTATATTATAATACAATAAATGCATTATTTTGTAACTATTACTTAGTGAGGTCTGGGAGATAATATACATTGTTAGGTGTATATGGATTATTTTGTTTTCCCATAAGGGAATTAGTATGATTCCCCACTTATGCACAAGTGACATTGGATATTCTGATTGAATATTCTTGTCTTCTCACTATATTCATATAAAAATATTTTTTGGTTTCCAAGAGTATTATGTAAACCATGATAGACCTTAATATGTTGGTCATTAGGATAGTTGTTGTGTCCCTACATATAATTAATTTTAGGTATTTACTATGGAGGTCATCTTATTTGTAATAATTTTACATAAAATTATCTTGTGGTATAAATATATGTTTTCTTTTTATTTATTTAATATAGTTTTTTGAGGTTGATACACATTATCTCTAGATATGGGATTCTATAAAAAAGGTGATGTCACTTTTTTATGATATTTGTATACCCTTGGTGCTTTTCACAACGACGTGTCCTACTAGTGGACAAGGTAATGGGTCATTTTATATCTTCCATCATTTCTATCTAGTGAGGGGCATCTTTGGCAGGATGGGTTGTGCATTTTAAAATCAATTTTCTGTATAAATTATTAAAAAATATTCATTACATATTATATTATTTTCAAATTAATAATAGTTTAATAGTATTACAATAAATACAATTAAAGATAGTGTAAAAAATTTAATATTTATTAATTATATTTAAAAATTCAATATATTGAATAATTTCTATTTCAGAAGCCCATTTTAGCATAGCTTCATTGGGTATAATTATAAATTTTATTCCACTACTTATGTTAATTTTTGTTTTTAAATTTTATTCCATATTTGGAATTATCTTAACTAATTATACATAATATGTTGAACATTATTTTTTACCATTATATATAGTACAATCACTAAAAAATATTACAACCTTTAAGAAGAAAACTAATTTACCAATATTTTAAATGAATCTGGTTTTAATTATAATGTATTTGCAATGTTTAATCGATAATCTTTGTTTGAATATCTTGTCCTTATAACCTCTAGATGAAAATATTTACCCATTTTGGTGATTTTTTTCAAATATAAAATTGTTGGTGTATCTGAGATTTTTTAATATTTTCAATTATGTCCTCTCTACAAATATATGATCCAGCCCTATCTAATCAATACATCACTTATCCAAAAAATATTTTAATGGAAAATATAGAATATTTTAAGAACCTTAATATAATATCAAAATTATTTATCCCTTTTATTCATCATAAATTGATCTTAGGATAGCATTTCATGAAAACATAAATAGTTCATTCTAAGAAGTGGTAATGTTTCTGTAAAGATTATTTTATTTTATTTATTCTTCATGGTATATAAATTATCATTCGATAAATGACATATATAAAATTTAATTCTACATAATATTATATTATATTTTGTTATTTTTAAGACATATATCCAATAAATCCTTATATCAAATGGTAGAGGAAACTATTGATCACATATACAGTGGACCATTACCAAACTATCTAATGTTACTCCTTTTCAATTAGTAATTTCAATGGTTGGATATAGTGGTGTGTTTTATAATTATATTTATGATGTATACATTAATTATAAATCATGATTTATAATGTAATATACAATTTATGATAATTAATTCTATTTTAAATAAGTATATAGTAACTCATCTATATTGAGGACTACCACCACAAAATTTGAAGTGATATGGGTTTCACATTAAAATTACATGAAAGGTATTAAGGATGTATTAAATTAATATATGTGATGTATTTGAAATGAATTAAATGATGGAATATAAAAATATATTTTTATCCCATACCCTTTCAAATATTAATTGAATGATATCCCCGGTCATGCATACATACAACCTACAATATCTACAATGTAGTGCGACTCATTTTCCATGACCATTATTAATGAAGGTTTTGAATAATAAATATAATGTAAAAATATAAAATTTATCACAATATTATAATTATTGATGTGATATATTTATATCATATGTACATGGAATGGATATTTACTAAGAAAATATAAATGAGGGGACAAATAAATTATCATCTGAAACAACTATTATAATAAATATTATTAAAAAAGGAAGAAAAATGTTATTATGGAGTCATTTTTTGTTTCTTAATATAAATTATGTTTTTTATAATTTAGTTACATTCTTAATACCATAATAATGGAGGTTAAATATTTTTCTACCAATGTAATGTATGAGGTAGGGGACATCATGTAAAAATCCCTTCAGTAAGGAATAATTTATTATCACGTTCATAATTTCTATTTTTGTGTTTTAATATATTAAATTTTAAATACAACATTAGTTATAATTCATAAATAATTTTATATTATATTAAATTTGAATTATTTTATCCAATTATAAGGTACATAAATATCACTATGTGTGAATGATTTATGACATAAATTTTTATTTCATTCAATTATATTTGTAAATATGAACATATTATCTTCTATTGTGTGTATACAATTCCCAATTTTTTATTTTACATGAATCGAAAATTTATTAATGATTAATAAGGAGTGGATTCAATTTTTTATTAAATGGGATTTAATTTAAATGGTACCTAAAATGTTAAAAATATTGTACAATCTCTTTTTATTTTATGATAGTTTATATTCAATGAAATCTATCACTCAATAATGTTCAATTTTATTAGAAAATAAATTCATCTTAAAAATAAATACTCATGTTTGATTGATATGATTATTTACAAGGATTAATACATTATTAAAAAGTATTTTACATTTGATTGTATTTGAATAACTTGGAAATATTGAAAAATATATATCAAATATTCAAGATATATATTTGAGGATAAGCAATATTCACTGAAGAATGAAATTGAACATTTTGAATATGTGAATCTATTTTGATGTGTTTATATATATGGGGAATATTTGCAGGAATATACATGACTAATCTACATGTGTAATGTGACAAATAGGTCTTCGTAATTAGATGTGTTTTACCCATATATTAATAAAATCATTTTGATGCTCATGATTTAGAGGTAACACTATGCATGATATCACTAAATATTAATTGTTTTTATATTTACCATGAGAATTATGTTATTATTTTTATGCATGATATTTTTTCATTGATAATATGTTTGTATGAATCAAATTTCCAATACAATTATTTATATGATGGTTGTTTAGTTAGACACCTTTCAATATTGATTATTCATTTTTTGATGATCATTTTATTTACTTGTTTTAATTATTTTTAGATATTTAACATTACATAATAAATTAATTTATTTGTTCATTATATATTTTTCCGTAGTTTACCATTAATGAAAATTTTATTCCACCATTTTGTTTTTCTTTCTCCACATTATGAATCGTCTGAATGTGATTTAGTAATTCTTGGAACTTTATTTTGTTATGTTATATATTCATTTAACTATTTGAAATATGTTTCACATATTTGTCAACTTCTCAGATGCTGCTCAGATGATCATTTAAATGGTATTTGAATCTTCTTATCTATTCCAATGTAATATAGTATGAAAAATATCATTGTTACTAGATATTGTGTCCTTATAAAATGAATGAATCTATTATTTTAATTATATTAGGATGGATAATATTTTCAATTATTGTATTTTTATTTGATTTTTGGGGAGATATAACAAAACATGGTGGGGGAATTAATTTATTATTATACATTATATAAAAATATATTTATTATATAAAATATGTTTTAAACTTTTTAGACATATTTGGTTGTTGGGTGGATTCATTTTATATATTAAACACATTATATGATACGTTATTTATTTTATTTCTACATCATTTTATTTATGTTTCCTTATAAATTTGGATTCCTTGATATATTAGTACATTGTAAAAAAATTCAGTAAAATCATTGTATAAGGAGTGTTATTTATTTTAAATAAACTTTCAAATAGGAAAATAATTTCAATACTAATCTTTTTATATAAATTATTTATTAAGAATACCATAACTGGTTATTGTGTAGAATATTTTATTAAGGGTCCATGATATAGTTTTTAATTTATGTAAAATTACTTTATGGTGTGATTTTGTTATTTATTGTGCTAATTGGTTATATTTTTCTTCATAAATTTTGAGAATAAAAGATATAGCCACATGGTGGTGTTAACTACCATTATTTTAAGGAATGTAATAACATGTTTTCCATGGGTAAAATTGGATAATGGTATAAAGGATAACATTTATAGTATGATGTGAGGAACATGTATAATAATGTGTTTTCTAATGAATAGAAAATAGATTCTCATTGAACAATTAATTATTTAAATTCATATATAATGGTTTGTTGGGATGTTATATCTAGGAATCCAAAAATTTATTAAGAAATTAAAATCAATTAATAGTAGGTTTTGATTAAATTTTATTTGAGTCTTGATATTATAATATAATATTTTAAGGTAATCAATAATATTTTTGTGTCCAAGGATACTTTAAAGTATATTAATGTGGTTTCATACAAGTACTAGTTTTATATTAATTCTTATTAATGGAGGTATTTGGTAATAAAAAATCTATATAAAGGGAATATATGGAAATGATTTGTGATGTACATTACCAAAAACATTAAACTAAAATATAATAATATTTATAATCCACTATATTTTATGACCAATAATAGAAGGAGATGAAATTTAAATTCTAAATCACATAATTAAAATATAATGAAATGATCTAATCTGAAGTATATGATAGTGAAACATTGAAGATCTAAATTTTTTATTAACAAGTATAGATTTAAATGCCATTATAGGTTATTATATTTACTATTAAATCATATAATTATATTAGTGATGTTAATAGTCCGTAAACAATTGCTTATAAAAAAAATTCACATGAGAAAACATCACACATCTATGTGGATGTGGTTAGTTTATTAGATTGTGAATAAAGTAGGGATATAATTATTATCATCAATGAAGATCAATTTATTTCTTTAATACATTCATATGATCATAAATGACATAAAAGGATATATCAGTTATATTATAACAATGTGGGTTTTCTAAAACACAAAAATATTTATAAAAAATATCATATGACTCGTTTTATATTTGAGAAACCATGAAATTAAGGTTTTATTAAAATAACAATCACATATAATCAATACTAAGCATAAAATACATAATCAAGAGTAATATGAATTTATATGTGGGTTATTTAAGTAAGGTCAACCAATGTAGTCATAAATTATTCAAAGGCTACATACAACTATATAGATATTAAAAAATTAATTTCCATTATATTATTGATTATCGTTATTTATGAATAGTTAGGTTTACCTAAATTCTATTGGCAGACACCATATTGTGGTAGAATAACAAGATACCTTGGTTTGAGTCTAAATAATTCAAATGGTAGAACATGAGTGTAAAAATGTATATTTGAAAATATAATTATTATGATTTGAATTTTTTATTGATCCTAATACCTCACCCTTTAGAAAAAAATATAGAAAACAATATATTCATTTAATGGTTGATTAAATATTATTTTTTATAGAAAAATATATACTGAATGTTTTTAAATCAACACATAGATCCGCGTTCTAAACCTAATGGAAGGAACTAGTACTTTCAATTCTCCAATTCTGAGTATCTACATTCTTTCACAATGATCCAGTTTTCCACGAAAGTTCATGACCCCTTACAGGGAGCACCATAACTCTTTATCTCCCCGACGTGGATCAATCGTGCCTTAGATCTTTTTTATCTCACGATGGTTGCTCGATTTCAACATCAGCGTCCTTCAGTTGATGAGTTTTACCTATTTGTTTTCAACCCTTGGGATCATCAGATTTGTGCGGTAGTTGGTTTAATAGATAGACGACATCTGATGATTCAGTTTGATATGGAGGATGATCTGATTAGTGCCTAGTCAAGATCCCCTTGACGTTGTAATGGAGACTCATTTTGTCAATTTTCAATGGAATCTCGATTTCCAAATGCAGCGTGATCCCCCGACGATGGAAAAATGTGTCTGTTTTCCTGGCCTTCCACTACCATTTCTAAATATAGCCATTCTTTGTGAGATTGGGAACATGATAGGTAGATATATGTGTTTTGATCGTCCAACATTGGTAATATGACATTCCATCTGTCCCCAGATTTGGGTTGATATCGATGTTGCAGGACTGCTCGTGATGTGGGTTTAGACCACTAATGGGAACTAATTTCGATGGATGTAGGAGGAAATATCTGAATCATAGATGCTTAATTGTTTTTATTATGGTCATTTTGGACATTTGGTCATGGTATGTCATAGTAATAGATTGGCTGGGGTTTCACAAAGGTCAATAAGGAAGGGTGACAATGGTAGTGATGCACCCGTTTTGTTGTGTTGTTGTTAAAGGTTCCACTAGAAACCATGTCCTCAAGGAAAGATTTTTTTGAGGGATCTCAGAAGTAGGGGTCTTGTGTGTAATGGATGTCCATGGAGAATATTGTGGTTGATATGCAACCCGCTTTAAATGAAGTTGAGGCAGTGGGGCATCCTGGTCTATCAGAGATCAATGGTGGTGATATTAGGAAGGAGAAGCAGGAGTGGCCCCAAAATATGACGGTGAGCCAAGTTTTCAATACATTACATCATGATCATGGTATTGAGAAGGATCTCTCAGTTGACGCTTATGGCTGTTCTTCGCGGCCAGAAACAGTTAATCAACTAGACTTGGACCTTGTTTTTTCTAGGGATGGAGCAGGACTTGTAGTTTTTGATGCCTCTGTTGAGGAGGAGAAAGGGAATGAATATGGCGTTGTAAGTCTGTTTTTCATTGTTCCCACTAGTAATTTCATTCATGAATTGGTGCATGGGAAGGCCTATAATGTTGAGGGGGTATTTCACTGAATGAATGTGGTAGTAAGGATCCATTTTCTGGTGACACTGGAATAGAAAAGGGGACTCATGACACTCTAAAATTTGCAGGAAAACAACTTATTATGGTAATGATTGATGATAAAAATATGTCTCAGTAGAAGCAAGGAGTGAATGAGGATTATCAAGATGTGGGAATCACTAGAAAATTACGGGACTTCTCTAATAGTGGAAATGAGAATGTTGGAAGCTTGATCTGGCCCTCCTATAGTGACATTGTTCCGGGAGGGAAGAAGATGTTATTTGGGAGTGAGGGATCCAAGTCTGTCCCAACATGAAGAAGGTCGAGGAAAGATTACTCATATCTTCCCAAGATGGTGTCTACCAGGTATACTGTTGGGAAGGAATATGGGGCATCCTAGGGCATGAAAATGAATATGGATTCTGCTAAGGAGTTCATTTCCTAGGGGAAGTTGAATTTTAGATGGAAATATGCCATGGTCCGGAGGCATTATGAATGGTCTGAGTGGGAGTCATCTACAATATAAGAATTAATGTACCCCAGATGTCGTGATGGGTATGAATTGTATGATTTGTAGTTGTTTATAGGTCTTCTGTTGTTTGTTGTTGTAATTTTTCATTCTTTTAATAAATGTTTAGTGGCATTGCCTCTGACAGATCTTTGTTGGTATTTCAATAGACAACCTCTAATGTTGGTGTAATAGTTTAAAATTAATTTCATTGTTTGAGATTTTTCAAATATGTAATTATTCATGTTCAATGCTACATAATGATTATTTATATTTGAATATTTTTTTGTAGGATTAGTATATTAATTATTTCATCATATATAAAACCTTATTTGTGGATACTATTATTCACATTACTACAATTGTTGATAAATATTTTAATAATATTTCGATTATAATAATTTTAATAAATATAATATAATGAAAAAATATTATTTAATATTATTTTATTATTTTATTTAGTTTTTATGATAAATATATTTTCATTAATGATCTGATTGAGGAAAGGGTACTATGTGTTCATGAAAATTAATGATGATTTCTTGAAATCAACATTATGGAGATGTTATGACCCCTCAAATTTTATTATTATAGCAATTTAGATAGATTAATACTTAATATATATCATTTACGTATGAAAAACATAATTCCTTGATATTTAACCTTATTTATCATTATTTTTAATGATGATATGAATTAATAACCCTGTTAATATAATTATCAATAATTAAGCGTATAGATTGTATTGAATATTCTGTGGGGCATTATATCAAATAAATATTTAAAAATTGATAATTTTTTAACCTATTTTAAACTTTATTTTTTTTAATCGAATTATTTTAAGATCTTTTGATATACACAAACAATATTTTATTATATCATAGTAATGAATGTATAATATATTTGATATGTGGATATAGTTATTATTTAGTAGGTATTATCGACTCTTATTAAGGATTTGAAATTATTATATTTCCATATGAATGAATTGATCGATATTAATATACCATTTGTGGGGAAATATTAATGGTACAATTCATAAATGGGGCTAATGTACATTTCACCATCAAACATGATTATAAATTTTCTACATTATCGTATGGGTAATTATAATTATTATTATTCGTAAATAACTAGATATGGTTGTATACATGTTTAGGATAATAATGTAATAGCCTTTATAACAAATTATATGGGATGAAATTAATTTAATAACCAAATATAGTAAATATAGTGTGAAATAATCATATATAAATTAAAATTTCCAAATAAAAACTTGTTCAATAATATATTTTCAATTTATATACTTAAAATGTGATGATAGTATAACTCCATAAAATGTTAATTTTTTCATCACATAGTGAAGAAATTCATTTAGACATTTGATATCAATTTATAATTTTATATTATGATAAAAAATATTTTCTTTGATGAAAGATTTAACAAATAATTCAATGATATATTTTATAAAAACATTGATTTGTGGATAATAATGAAAATATTTATAAAAACAGATAGATTTATTTCTCATGGTGAGAAAATGGTCTTATCATAACTTGGTGATTAAATAACCAGAATATATCGTGTAATTGATGATTAATTGTTTGGTTGAGAGAAAATTTCTATAACAGATAACAAATGTAGATTTTCAACATAGGTTAGTTAGTGAGTCACATTTAATTTTTTGTATTTCAATTTTTAGATTATTTTTTATATGAATGGGAGAGGATTTATTGATGTTGTTATATAATTATACATTATTTTATTTCATGAGGGGAAAAAGAAATTAAATTAAATTAAATAATATATAATATAGTCAAAAAATTAATTCTCATATTATATTTCACAATGGATGAATGTTTACCAAATGAAGGTGGACATATGTTAATTTGAAAAGTTATATAACCCATAAATAATGGAATATGGAAGTAGGATAATATATTAACAGGTATTCTTGTTTTATTTTTATATTTCATGAAATTTTGTAATTTAATATAGGGTATATTTGTAAAAAAATATTATAATTTTTTTCTTATTTATTTGATAAATTTTATTTTTAGTTTTTAAGGAAATATATTTATCATTTATTTCATCTTTAAAATTTTCAAAAATTTAATTAATTTTTATAGAACTAGGAACAACAATAATATATTTTAAAATTCATTGAATCATGTTATGGCTATAGGTTTATTATTTTTATTCTCTTCCGTAAATAGATTTACTATAAAACTGAAAAATATAATAAAGGTCATACTCGTAACATGTATTATATAGTATTGAATTTTATTAGAGGTATATATCATATAGATTTAATTATAAATTAATAATTTTCATACTTTGTGACTTCCATGGAATGTTGGAATGGAATCTACCTTTTGTGTAATTTTTATACAATAATTTATTTAATTTTCGAATTCATATGGAACAACAAAATGAAATGTATGTGATAATTTTTTGTAATATAATTGATTATGAATAACTTGGTGATGAATGGCAGTTATCCAAAATACTGTTTTGGAAATGACAGTTAATGTACGTACTATACATTTACATTTTAAAGAACCATATAGATATAAAAAGGCCTATTATGATAATAAAATTAATGAAATCAAATTTCATTACTCAGATCATGTAATTAATATTTTTAAACATGGAATGAACTTCTATTATGTTATATAATAATTATGATAAAACAATGATAAATTACAGAATTTGAAATACTATAATATAATGGGGTTTTATTTTACGAATTGGATATGACACTGATATATAAAAAGAAACCTAACATATTTAATGATTTATTTTCAATGAAATACATGTCATGTCTATTCTACATTCTCACATCATAGATAATAGATTTTTTATGGACATGAGTCATAATTAGTAATATTTATATATTCTAGAAACTAGACTTAATGTGTTGTAAAATTTGATAACCTAATAAGTAAAATACCATTTAAAAAATAATAAATTAAACGAATAAAACAAGGATTCCTAAAAATAAATATTTAAGGAGAATACTCATTTGTTCGATAGAGGGTTTATACAGAATTATAGTAGATGATGTTATTTAATTATTGATAATATCATACCTTACACTATACATTAGTAGTTAATCGCCATATACTAAAATAATAAATAATGAACAATATAGTCATCATTTATCTATTAGTATATTTTAAAAATATATTAGAATAATAATTTTTTTTCTAAAAAAAAAATTAAAAAATAACCATTGTTCATTAATATATTATCTTAAAAGGAGTTTTGTGATTTTTCCAAAACAATATATTCATGTAAATAATACAATATAATTATCATACAATTATAAATATTATTTATAAAATCAAAAATATATTTTTAATCAGATGGGTAAAATTATGAAACTATGGAAATATTATTTTTAATCATTAATAATAAATTACCCACGGTAATGAATTATTACCATGTTAAAATTTTAATGGTTATTCAGAAATATTTTATCTTAAAAGAGTAATATTATTTATATTTACATAAAAATAGAATAATATAGATTATAATATTGTTGTAATATAATTTCAAATTTCATTGGAATATATGAAAACTCAACCAACTGGTTATTAATTGGTTATTATAATTAAGTAAAAACTTGCAGTCTTTCTAACACCATGGGCACTGAACGTTCGATTTCTATATGAATCACAACCCAAACTCCATTCTGATTTATGTAATATTTCCCCATATACCATTACCTTTGCAAATCCATGTGATTATACGTATTATTGGGAACCTAGTGGGTAATTTCTTGTGTTCTTATTTTTGTACAACCACTGTGAATCAACCGATCAACCCTCGTCTGTGTGTTGAGGTGGATATCTTGATTCCTCTGGTGGAATGGGTCTGGATTATGATGGACGAGGAATTTATATGGAATTTGGATGTGGTTTATGAATCCTGGACTGAATATGGATCAAACTACATCAGATCGTGGCACATAGAATATAGGGTTCATAGTTTATCCTTTAGTAGGATTTCAGCAGTTCCAAAGAAGAGGCTTGGTAAAACTGTTGATTGGAATAAGGTACCTTTAAAGGAAGACAGTTGTGGAAATGCTCCATACTGGGACCTAGGGTAGCATTGGTTTTGGGTAAACCAATACGGGTTTCATCTAATTTATTGGTTTCTACAATGGTGAATAGACTTATACAGGACCTGAATCAATGGGATGATGTAATGGGAAATCCTGCTAATAATACCGATGGTATAGTATCAAGTGGACCTATTGTTTCCAGTGAGTTTCAACAAGGGAAAGGGCCCCCTCAATATGTACATGATCTTCTTAATAATTGTTATAAGGAGAGTGGACTGCTTGAGGGAAATGATATTGTGGCTAGTTAGTGGAAGGGGTGTAGCAGTGGTAGTGTGAGTGAAGGGAAACGGGTGTCTGCTTTGGATATAGCAGAGGGTAGAAGGCTTCCTACTACAATGGATAATTGTGATTCTAGTCTTATTTTTGGGGACCTATAGTGATATGTTGATGGGCTCTATGGACTGTCTGATGAGGATGTTAGTGTGCGGTTCATGGTTTACCTGGGAGACCTAAATCTAAGGATGGAACATGGGGGAAAAGAATCCAAATTGAAGACCAGTCCTTAGGAAGATGAAATAGTGAATGATGTAATCGGTAATAAGATATGTGTGGGTCAAGATATGGTGGACCACCCATACTTCCTTATTGTGATTGATGCAGACTGTCAACTTCAGCCAAATTGGATATTCATTTATCATGAGATGCAGGTCCATGGAAAATCGGTAGATATTTATGAGAGTAATAAAGAAAGTTATGGTTTCATGGTCAGGCCATCATATAGTGATATTGACTAGGGAGGGAGGAAGATGTTGTCTAGAAATCAGTAGGATATGATTTCTTCTTCACAAAGAATACTGAAGATGGATTACACTTTTCTATCGAAGCCTATGTCCACTATATACTATATTTAAAAAAGGTGGGGAAGTTTCAAGAGCTATTAATGGTAAGAAAATTAATAATTAATTAATTTCATTGGAGTTATTTAATCATAGAAGAAACTATGCTAATATTTTTAAGCATTATGAATGTTCAGAATGGGAATTTGTAACTACAGGGGGTTTTTTATCATGGAGATGCTGATGGGTTTGGTTGTGATAATATATAGTAGTTGTTCTTGGTCTATGGTGCCTGATTATTGAACTATTCATTAGTTAATAAATGGTGAGAGGTTCTCCCTCTGGCAACACTTTTCGGGTATGTTATTGTTACTAAATAATACATTTTAAAAAATAAACATTTCTATAAAACCATATTTTCATTATTCATATTATTAAATTTAATATTAATGTATTTCAAATTTAACATTTTAATAAATTCAAATGGGATACATATTTTGATTTACCTGCCAGAAAATTTTCATACGCTTAATAACCTATTTCATAGGTATAAATTATTTAAAATGGTAAATTTTTAATCATCATTAAAATTATTAAAACTGTTATTTGAAGTATTTTTAATTTTTATTAATGAGAACATAGAAGAATCCTCCAAGAATACATTTATGGTTGTACTGTTATGCCAACTTGTGTAACCTAACATTTCTCAACGTAATCCAACTAACTTGCCAATACTACATAACACCCCTATGATATTATTCCCACCCATTAGAAATATTTTATTCCTCACCAAAAAATATAAAATCTTATTTCAAATTACCATTAATTGAGAATTGGGAAACCATACAAGAAAAATCAAATTGGAAATATACTAAAAGAGTTCACAGTTTGTTTAAAAAACATACTATGATTTCTATAATTGAAAACCATATCTAATTCCCAGTGGAGAGTAGTTGCCTATATATCCATGTTATTGATGATATTATCTCCTAAATTTATTTTCATTTTGTCTATTTTTATATTAATTGTACTATATTGACCATCAAATCATTGAATCCTTGTTCAAGAATTCATTTTTGTTTCTATATCCACAACTTTTTCTATTAATTAATATTAAATTGAGGCAATTTTTCATAAATTATACCAACCTCATACTTTGGATAGTTGATCCAAACATGAACATTAATAATTTACTCATATAAGTGAAGAATTAGTTCCCAATACTACCATTTATTATAAATTTTCCAAAAAATCCATTTTGTTCATCATTTAACATAGATGACTAATCTTGTATACTAATTTCCCTATCAAGAACCCTTTTAGCTATTATCTCTCTCACCAGTTACTTCACCTTGATTTCAACATTTGGTATCTTTCTTCACAAGATATGAGGATTCGTTTCCATCTTATTATAGTCTTATTTATCAATTTTAATTGTATCTGATTCCCTTCGTAATGCTTTCATACCGCTTCACCAATATAACGAGCTTATCCCTACCCTATTAACACCTCTATAGAAAAACATTCCTTATAAAAAACTATCATTCTTCCTTCCCCTAGATTTTGAATTTATTCACAAATTATTATGGTCAAATGATATAAAAATAACCTTATCCCTTCAATGAATTATATTATGAGAAACAACAAGTTTGAAACAAAAGTAAAATATTTAATCTAACATAATATATATATGTATATATTTAAAAAAATATTATTATATGATTAATTTAGTATTCATAGTTTTCTAAATAATTTTTTTTATTAAATTAAAATACATCCTATTTTACCCTTTCCCCTAGGAAAATTGACATCATCATTCATGAATTCTGTCTACAATATTCTCTACTATGCACTGTGCTTTTGATTCCTTCATCACTACATTAGGATGAATCTAATGAAATAATAAATAAAAAAATTATTATGTCTTTTACATAAATAATTATTATGTATGGAACAATTTAGAAAAAAATAAATTTATGAAGGAAAAATGATAAACATTTATTTTGTCATTTTAATAAAGAATACAAATAAGATAATCCATATTTCTATTTTTTAAAAATAAATTCAAGTACATAATTTATATTGATTAATATATCCCACTATGATTTATTACAATAAAAATAAGTTAATAGGATCATTATTATTTTTGAATAAAGGGACTACATAAAAACCACAATAAGATCATTCATGATGTCATTATCAGTCAATGTTTGGTCCTGTTTAACAATTAAATTGAAAAATAATATGAATTTGTATAAAGAATTAATTTTGATACATAATTAATAGGATAATATATTTGAAATGATTAAATGATTATATTTTCAGATTATGATAATTTATATCTATTTTAAAATAAATAATTACGAGAACACACCTAAATGTTCAGGAATCATAATAAAATACTTTTTATTGATATCATCAAGACATATAAATTTAAACACTCATGAATGATTTTTGAAAAACTATATATAATTGTAAATAATTGTCCTCAGTATCGTTAATGTTATATTAAGAATGTAATTTGGATTATATTTGAATATGAACTATTTAATTATCAAACTAGAGAAAATGATCTAATCAATAAATATATGGTGTCGTTGTTTGGATGACTTAATATAATGAGATAATATTTATGAATATTTTTAATGAAATAGATTATAGTTTGATTGATAATTAAATGATTATGATAGATTTGCTTTTGTGAAATATGATTCAAATTGATATTCATTGGAGTCAGGATAATTGTTGAGGATTTTCCATATCAAATTCCTCTGTTTGATATAAGTTATTAATTATACACAAAATTTTCATTTCATAATGTATATATTGACATTTTATGAATTTATATCATCAAATATCATAATTCATGGTATATTAATATCTAATAAGTATGAATATGACATTTTTTTTGACAGAATTTCCACATAATCTATGAATGGGTTTATTCTATTTTATTTTTCATTCATTGGGTCTATTGTCTTATTAACAACATATTTCCGTACTTATGGGGCATAAATTTTCTTAAAAATTTATTACCAAATTACTCATGAAATGTAAGTAATTAAATTTTCTGCATAGTTTTCAATATCTTATATGGGTTTCTATAAATATTTACAAATTCTAAATTACATATAAATTTTCCATTCTAGAAATATCTTGTTAGGTTTTTTATATAATCATTGTTTAATAACCTCTTATTTTAAAATAATGAATATATTTAGATATTTACCATATACATGAAAATGTTATTAAAAAGACATAAAATATTATTTTATGATCATTGTAACCTAATTATTAAAATGGATTGAATGAATATGAGTATATAGATCATAATATATAAATAAAAATCCAATAGATAAAAATATTTTTTATTAATGAATTAGAAAAAAATATTCAATTTATATCATAGTATTTTTATCGATTAAAAATTATGTTTTGTTCTAAATAATTTTTATTGATTTTTTTGAGACCACAATTTTATTAATATCTGAATATTTTAGAAAATTTATTTGTTAAAATTATATTAAGTTTTGAAACTAATATATAATATTGACTATATGGTAAAAAGTTTATGAATGTTTTGAATGGTAAATTTTTTTCCAATAGTAGAAATATTGATTTTGTTGAAATTTTCTTTCCATTTAAAGTAATTTCAATGAAAAATAAATTTTTTTGGGTTATTTTTTATAAATTTATTTAATTTATTTTTTTTATTTTTATACCAAAAATAGTTATTTATACGTTTTATACTTTAATTTTGTACATCAAAATTAATACTAAAAATGGAATAATAATGATTTTTCCACCACATTGTATGTTTAATTTTAAAAGTAATATACATTTCATAGTTTATGGTCCTTAAATATATATTTCATATATTTAATGAGGAGGTCCATTTTTTTAAAATTTGTACAATTTTTTCACTATTGATAGTCACCTTAGTAAATTTATGTCAACTTATTAAGGGTAAATATGGAAATTTATAATTAAAGTCTATGTTATGGAATAAAATGAACCTAAAACTTGTGTATAATTTATTAGATGATTATATACCACTCCTAATATTCCAAATAAATAATATTTATGTTATTTTCATTTAAGAAATTATTTTGAGTTTTATATTATTCATTTAATGAATTTTAAAAAATGGAATTCGTTTTATTCCATTGAAAAATTTTGTTAAACTAGGATAAATTGAGAATATTATATGATATAATTGGTTATATGAAAAATAATTTTTTTATCTAAATAATTTAATTTTTTTTTTATGGAGTTGAAATAACTATGTTAAATTCTTATCAAACAATTATATAATGGTATTCCATGTAGTATAAAAATAAAATAAAAATTGTTTTAAAAACTCCCAGAAAAATTATATGATTAATTAATTATTTAAAAATATATAATTGATAAAAATTCTTCTTATAGTCATTTTCATTAAAAATATTTAAATTCTAGTTTTGAATTATACTATTAATGTTCAAATTAAATTAATAGTTACAAAATGGACATTATATATATTACATAATAAATAACAATTCATCAAATGATTCAAAATATAACTATAATATTTTCAAAAAAGTCGTTTGTTTATGATTTAAAATATCATGTATGTTCCATCTATGGAATTTTTTTTCATTTTATTAAATATATAAGGAACGAGGAAGAGTAAAAAACGTTTTTACACATTAATTGTAAAAATGGATGATATGGGATGAAAATTAAATGATACATTAAAAAAATTCACCTAAAATTTTAATTTATATTATATGAATGTATTTTCAAAAAAATTATATCAATTTAAAATCATCTCAATTTTAAAATATCAAATTTTAAAATTTATTTACATTCATTTAAAATTCCTTAAAATTCAAAAACATAGGCACTCATTTATTATAAAATGGACCCACCTCTAATTATATATTCACACAACCAAAAAAAATATTCATTATATAAACTTACAAATTTATAACATGAATTCAAAAAAAATAGTGGCCTTGATTTGATCAATATTTGCACTATTGAAAACATTATTGTAAATATTAAGATGTTTTCTGATGATGTGGTGTAGTTCTAAATATTTAATTTTCATTTTATTTTATCATCCACCGAATTATAGTCATTTTAAAATATGAGGACTTAATTAAATAAATATATCCCACATAATAATATATTATTATGTAATTTTTATGACTCACATCGACATATTATTCAATAAATTTTTTAAATTGAACCATTTATCATGTGAATGACAGAGTATGGCCACACAAACTGATGTAATTAGTTTTCCATCATAACTAAAAACTGTTGTTTCTAATGATGGAATATATTTATACATAAATTAATGATAAAATATTTATAATTAATTAAATTTAATATTCAATATTTACACACAATGATATATTTATTGAAAATTTAAAATGTCATTTGGGAATCGTTGTACACTACCTTCACTATAAAGGGTTGGATTCCATTTTTATCATCACATTAAATGGATTATCAATATATGTGTATATAAAAAAAATTTATTTATATTTTATATTTATTTTTTGTGGTTTTAATAATTAACACCTTTTTCTATAATGATTATAATAAAATAGAATTTTTAATTATGTTTTTAATAACATATCATATCACGGATAATAATATAGTTCATTTTTAAAAAATATTAATCAATTTTTTAAATGTATAATATTTTTAAAGAAGAAAATAATTTTTTTATTATTATTTGGGATATGGTGGATCAATGAACCCTTTGATGATTATGTATAATGAAATTTTTAGGATATTATATGTCCAATTTCATCAAAATAGCTCACATGGGCATAATATAACAAAAAAAATATATATATAAATAATTTAAATTCTATAAAAGATATAAAAATAATGAATTTATCATATATAAGATTCTTATAAATATATAATAATGATACATATTTATTGTACATTTGTTAAATGTCATATATTTATTTTATCTACTCAAGGTATGAGATTTTAAATAAATTTTTCTTTATTGAGAAATATAATAATTTTATGCACCAAATATTTTAGGACATGATTGAATATACCCTTTTAATTTTTTTTCATGAATCCTTTGAATTTCATGTTAAAAAACATATAAAATACATTTATCTCATCCATGAAGATTTTATTAGAATAATATTTACTGGTAAATGTTTTCGTAACTTAGTTTAATTTAATTTTGAAGCAACTCTTATTCATGTAATACTATTAAAATGTTATTAAATAAATAAACTCAATATTTTTTATTATATATAAAAATTAATTTTTTTATTAAAATTATATAAACATAGTTTACCAATTTATTAAATATAATTTATTTTATATGATAATTCTATGGCCTATTCAACCCAAATTACATTTCCTAGGTGAATAATTTTTTGATACGAATATATCATCTTTATTAATGTGTAAATATATACACAATAAAATGTATAATTATTTATATAATTTTCATCATGATGTTGATGGTTTTTTATGTAATTTATTTCATTTAGAATATAAATAAAATATTAATTATGATTTAAATTACTTATGTTATAATCTCTTTTCTCATAGAGTTTTATTTTTTCAACGATCTTTCAGAGAAGTAATATGATTTTATTTTATTGAACAAGATCTCTATTATTCTTCTTGGGATGCGAATGTGGATTAAAAGAATAATTTTCATTTCCTAGGTTATTGATTAGATAATCATCTATAATATTATTTTTATGTGTAATTAATCATCTATTATATTCTAAATATGGAATCGTTTTTTTATATTTACATGTTTTATAATAAAAAATAAAAATTTATTATATATACAACAATTATTTAATTAATATATGAAACATGTTCATTGAATTTTTTTTAAAGAAGTCATAACTTTTCATAGACATGTCGTAGTTGAATCTAGAAGAAAAATGTGTAAAAATAGTTTTATTTACATTAAAAACAAAAACATATTTTCAAGTATCATGACAATATTTTACATTTTTCCTTTATTTAAATTATACCAATTTTTTTAAAATGTAATGTATTTCCATGAAATTCGTTTAATTTTTAGATTTTAAATATGGATATTTTCATTAAAAATGATATTAGTGTTAATTTAATGGAATTTTAATTTATCATTATCAACAAACCATAATTGTCTATAAACTAAACTAGGGATAATTTTTAATGATACCATACATAATTATTTTTATAGTGGATTAATATAATTATATGGAATACATTTAATTTACAGTTAAGAATAATTCATTGAATGAATAATAGTAGTCATTATATCAAAAATTAAATCATTATAAATGGATTATTCATTATTTGGATGTAGAGATTATTTATAATTACAGGTTATCCAAACACAGCATATGAGACTGATTGAGACCCATTATTGAGAATGTTGACATGGTGATCTTGATACATCTAATATAAAGGGTCAAGTCCCATAACATATCAATGGGAACATGTCATTCAAGAATATGTAATATAAATATTATTAACCATTATATATATCTAATTAATTAGGTATGGATGGTATCTGTTTGATTATTCTAATAGTATGTTTCGTTTCATGCATTTTGTGAAGATATTTTCAGATAATAAAAACACTTTTCAACATGGTTCTAATATGTACTTAATGATTACAATAAACATTATTGAAATCAAATGAATCTTGAATATTTAATTACATGAATATTTTATTTTTTAAAATTAATATTCCATTTTTCATTATAGTTGGTAAGTGTATTTATGGGTATGAATTCGAATAGGTTATTCTCATGATCATTGATAATTTAGAAAAACATTATTATAATATTATTCTATCTTATGGAATTAAATCTTAAACACTTATATTTACTATTACATATTATTTTACCCCACTCTATTTATCTTTAAATTCTCAAAAAAATACCATTAATGGCATTATGTGTGATTGGAATAATAGTGTTACTATATTAGAAGAACAAAGTGGGAAATAATGTTGATCATTATAAAAAACATGATAATGAATCTATGTTCATAGAGATTGTTATATTAATCTATACCTATAAACCTTGGAATTCATTTTTTATGCACGTGATTAAATATTTACATTAATTGTTTTATGGTTGGGATAAATAAAACAAATTCACATATTATTCATTCATAACCAGAAATGTAATTTATAAGATCACTAATTTTTATACTTACATTCCTCATTGAGTTTATAGTTATATTTTTTTACTAGTCTTGTTTGGAGATAGAGGGACATTATTGGAAAAAAGTTACAAAATGTATAGGGATTTACGTTGTATGATTTAATGGAGTTTGTGTATAAATTTGTTTTGTGTTATCTTGTGGGTCTTTTTTGGTGATAAAAATCAATGAAGGGTTGTATTGGTGAACAAGACAATGGGATGAAAAACTATGTACTAAATTTTTATAAAGTTCCCAAATGGATGACACATAATGTATTGTTTTTTTGTTTTTATAGAAAATAATATGATGCAACAGATTTTTCATCATATATCATTAAATATATTTAAACGTCAGGTAACTAAATTACACACTATATAATTTCTAGGAATGATATTTTAATGTATGTTACTGGGATGAATCTTATTCTAATTCTTTGTTTAACTTATCCAATTGATCTAGGGAATCCCTATAGGTAATTTGTGAGTGTAAAACATACTTATCTATACATTATTTGTGTATTCAATCCTGATTATGTTTTCGTAGTTCTCATCTATTCCATGGATCTTCAATCTCTGTGTTGAAATACCTGACTATGTGAACTGTGGGTTTTGAGCAGAATATTTTTGATCTATGATTCTCTTGGTGATCATCCACACCTTCTTCATGATTGAAACATATCAATGGAAACATTTATTGATCGTCAATTAATGGTGTGGTTCCTAAATCATAATGTTATGGAATGATAATTTTCATTTTTTTCTAGTATTTTGATTGCTCTAAAATTACGCGAACCAAAATAAATTTGTTAGTGAATGGGATTATTCGAGGAATTCATTGTGTTTCACTTAAAATATGGAATAGACTATTCATACAACTTCGGTGACATAACCACTAATATAATTAAATTAAATTACAATTTAATATTAATTTTGAATGAAAAGAGACAATAGATGATTTCAAGATTTAGAATCATTTATGGGGGAATATTTCTTAATTTTATTATTATTAATTGGTTTTTATTAATTTTAAACCAATATATAAATGAAAAATGTTAATTCACATAAATAACAAATTTAATTTATGATTTAATATTTTGAAATCATAATTGTTGGACGAGGCATGTGTTCCATGATTAAATGATTATATATCAATATTATCCCTCAATAATTCCAACTTATAATCTACATTGATGATATCGAGTGGATTAGTTCAAGTCCCATGATGCAATTCCTTTAGTGAGGGGTTTTTTATAGACCTATTATACAATGATTATAGGGTTTTTACCCTGATGTTATAATAATTATAGGACATTGACCAATATTTTTTTACTTTACTATGTTTATTGGGTCATGCATGGAATGTTATATGAAATGATAATATATATTCTGATAGGGTGTCGAAGTAGGTTATTTGACCATTGTTATATGGTTGTTATTGGAATGGATGAAATTCTTGACTCGAGAAATGTTTTCCTGGAAAAAATGTTGGTA
Source organism: Viscum album (assembly GCA_963277665.1). Taxonomy (NCBI): domain Eukaryota; kingdom Viridiplantae; phylum Streptophyta; class Magnoliopsida; order Santalales; family Viscaceae; genus Viscum; species Viscum album. Next base: position 222,115,120 of record OY728158.1, read on the forward strand.
ATTTTACAATGGTCATTTGGCTGTGGTTTGTAGGGTTGATATACATTCTTAGAGATATTATTTCATGGAGATAATTAATTTTGTTGATAAATTTTATTAATTTCTGAATAAATTACAAGACCTTTTTAATACTTTTTTACATAATATTTTTTTATGCATGGTGGTGTCAACCTATTGAGTTATAGCCATACCTATTGAGGTTGTTATTATTATCATTGTAGATTACATGTTTATAGGTTGTGATTAGGGAACAATAACATGTTTATGATTGATATCCTAATGTGAAGACTATAGGCTGGAAGTGGCACAGACATCAGAATTGGGTCTATAGAAATTGATTAATTGTTTGAGTCTTCTATCATTTTATTAGTATTTATTCAATCCTGACATTTATTTACATTATACAATGTCATTTCATAATTCAATTTTTATTTAATCGATTATTATGTTTTCACTTTTTTTCCATGACTATATATATGTGTTTAATTAATTTATATAGTATATTTTCTTCTACTTTAAAAATTCATACAGGGGCATGTAGTATCCCCTCAATAAATTTTAAATCCCCACAATTTGTCACCTACTTATGGAATACATAGAGGCCCACATGAAGTCTTGTATACAAATATTTTTGGCCAAATGAGGGAGATCCAGATAGGGGGACATAAAAATGGTTTTCCAAGGGTTCATGTTTTATTTTCATCTACTTTATTATTTTTCAGAGGTAAAATAAAGAATATGATGTATCATAAAATGTTAATAAGCTTGTTCATGTTAGTAGGTTACCATTTAATGGGGGAAATATGAGTTCCCCAAAATGGAATTGTTGTTTGTGATAAGTTCTTTTCATAGGTTATGTTTTGTCACCTTGGTTGATTCACAAACTGGGTTCAGGTATTGTATTATTTTTTAACCATCTAATGTGATTTTTACTCATGACCTAGTATTGAGTGAGATGATAATACATGAATTATAAATTTTTGTAGGGATATATTGACATGAATTATTTATGATTGTGTCACATATATATTTTTCATTTAATACATAAATTCTAGGTGATCAATGATATGTGATATATTTTTCAATGGATAAAGGAAATGACTGGACATTCTATGATATAACACTTGTAATCCATGTAATGTGAGACCATGAATTAGTGGATATCAATTTTATTCACATTTTGAAGTCGAACAAGTTTCTATCGAGTACTCAAATATCTGTGTTTTCCTTATCGTAAAACGAGCTCATCTTTATCTTAGACATCATTATCATGATAGTGGAAATCAGAAAACCCTTAACAAAGTTGAACTAGATATTCATATTGTCTCAAATTATCATATTTATGTTAATTTTCATGAAAACGTCATGAGGGTCATGCAATTCTTGTAATTCGAGACTATTTATATTGTTCCTTTTATGTCAGATATGGAGATAGAGGTTCCGTCGTTGCAACATCTTACATTTACTTGTGAAGGATGATCACATGTGCCATGTTTTGGAACTATAACATCATGTAAATATTCAATCATCACGAGATAGATAAATATTTGCGGTCGAAGAATTTTATATTTTTTTTCTTTTGTGGAACTATAATGTGTTGGTGGAATATCCTTGAGGATGATGGGTAGCCGGATGAGCTATCGTAAATTGAAACCAATAATAATTTCCATATAAATTTCTATCCCATGATGTCGATGATTGTAAAAACATGGGTGTTCATGAATCTCATGCATGATGGAATGTTAGTGCTGGAGTATGATGGATTTTTTAACCACCAATATTGTTTTTTAAAATTTTTGATGATAGTGTGATTTCAAGGGAATAATGTTTTCAAATTTTATTAACTATGAGATATGATATGTAGATATACATATCGCCCATGAATTTATTTGAAGATGTTATGCAACAGGAACACATGATAGAACGTAATCCAAGAGGGGCCATAAATATTGGCCTTAAATTTTCAGCATTACGATCTAGGATATCCACAATGAGTTAAATGAATCTCCCTTATAATAGTTTCAACCATGTTAATAGAATGAATTGTATTCAGGGGAGTTGATTAAAATATCATTACCATGTTCTTTTCTATTTCTATATTTTTTTAATGTTTAGACATATGATCTCATAGTGTACATACCCCGCATTCGAGTGATATATATTTTGTATACTAGATCCGCAAATGTGGTTATGTTGGGAATTTTATCTATGGACTATGAGAAGTGGACCAGGATAAGAAATTTAGTTGGTTGGGGTCTCATATAGAAATCAAAATGATGTTATCTAGAGTTCCATATGTTTTTATGCTAATTCATGTGACTTGGTACCCTTGGGCATGGGAATCCGTACCTCGTAAGGTAAATTTCCCAAGGATATAATAATGAAGCCCATGGAACAGGGAAAATTGAAAAACATGTTATTAATACTACACCAACTATTTTGGATTCATGACCATCAACCATTAGAGATACAAATATTGATCATATACATTATCATGTGTTTCTTGATATAGGAGAATCACATTATTTTTTATTATCTATTATTTGTAAATAGTTTGAGATTGGATGTTGAAAAAATAGATGGTTCTTTTAATAATGAAATGCCATTATGAGTTTGATCAAAGAATATAAATCAATATAACGAATATTTTATAGGCATTGGTGGGTACCATTTAATTTGGAATGAATTCATGATATAAAAGTCACCATTCAACTAGATTTATTATGCATTTTTTAGTTCTATAGCTAGCTCACATGGACTACTAAATATGGATACCTTTCATTATATCATTAGAATGATGAAATATTATTTCCCATGGTAAGTGGGTTTTTCTTGCAAGTGTTACTATACAAATTTAGTATAGATTGTATACTATAATAGATCATATATTGTGTCATTGTCTACAAGATCATGGAATTTACCATTATTCTTTTACTCAAGTTTTTGACCATCTTTATGATGTATTTCATTATGAGTTCTATTTCATAATACAAGAGAAAAAGATTGATTGAAAAATCATGTTGGTGATCGGAGCAGATCATGTTTATATCCAGCTATACAGAACAAAACCATAATAGTGTCGATAGATGAATGATCTGTTAGATGATCTAGAATCAAATGTATCGTATGACCTAGTATATCTCTGAGGGGATCTCATATTATTATATACAAGATGGATTATCGATCATTGCATTACTGTTTTTATTATCATAGGTTGATCCATATAATTATCAAAAACCCATATCCTCTTCTATGGAATCATGATCTTTAGGATCAATTGATTGGTTCTATGATATTTGAAAAGATTAATTTGAGACTAGATAATATAAAATTTATTGTTATACCATTTTACATTCATGAAAAAAATTCTAGGAGAGACACAGTTTATATGATGATTTAGTTAATCTGTTTGTGTTGATTAACACATTGACGATATTCATGGCCTTAATTGATATGATCTTTCAAAATTTTCTGGAATAATAAATTTTGGGTTTTTATAATTATAACATAATATACATCCATAGGGAAAAAATAATTCCAACGATTATGTAATTTTCATGAGTACATTGATGAAGAACTATATTTAAACCATGATAATCCAATGTAGTTTGTTGGTTAATAAAATGATATTATTAGTCTAGGTCATGTAAAATGTAGGAGTGTAAGTAGAACAATAGAAATTCATATCCATGATACCTTTGGAATAAACCAAGGACATTTTAGAGATTTAGATATTTCTCTATTTAGAAGGATATTTTTGGTTATTTATATATGATCTCTCTTTTATGGAATCACCTTTTGATGGGATAAACTAGAATTTGGTGATGTTTGTTTGGTGTAATTCTTGACAAAGATCTTATCAGTAGTGGAATAGAAGGATCTCCTTTGAGGCTATCCTAAAATTACCAATGTTGGGTATATATGATTCCATGTACTCTGACACATATGTAGTTTTTCTCTTTTATATTCTAGTGAAGGTGGATCATGTGGTTTCATAAAGATTTAGGAAGTTGATACCACATTAATATTACTCACATTCAAATGATCTAGAGTTAGCTGAAGTGGTACATACCCTGAGAATATTGGGACACTAAATCATGTGTGAGAGGTTTTTTTAGTATACATGGAACATAAAAAACAGTGTTGCAACTATTATAATCATGAATATATACTTTAGTAGAATATGTGGGTATACTATTTGTAGGAATTTGAGATTCAAAATGCATATACACTGTGAATGGGAAACATCATTGATGATGCATTAAGAAAAATTGAATAAAACTAAAGAAGTACATGTGACTAATGATTAATGACCTATTGTAAACATATTTTCATACATGCATCTAGATGTTCAGGATTATAATGTCTGGGTATCTTTAAATTCATCATATATTGTACCAATTATTTCATACCATATTAATGATGATAAATTTTTATATCTATATAGATTTATTATGATAGGAAAAATATATAGTGGGGAGAATCAACCAGGATGTCCTCTCTGGGGTGTAAATTCACATCTTTTACATAGATGAGTATGTGTTCTTATTGGATTATAATCATAAATTATAATAAACATAATTATTTGTAATTAGGGTAACACACTATTAAAAACATAATTTTATTGTGAAATCTATATAAAGTACAGGTGGTTATGAATTAAGATGGATATTCAATTATTTGTGGCAATAAGCATCACTTTTGAGCAGGTGGAATGAGACAATCCATGGAATGAAATATTTTCATAATTTTCACATTCAGAATTATAAATTAGATGATGTAAAAATAGTTTTGGTGGTAGTATTACCACTGAAATCAAGTAAGAATGATGTTATAAGGATTTTTGTGGATTAAAGGAAGAATTTAGACAAAATCAATCTTATGAAGGAAACCCTTAAAGATGATTATATTTTAAATCCACATATACAATATGTGGTTCAGTTTCATGATGTTCTGGGTAGTATCCTATCAAGAAGATAATGTCGATTCACATTATGTTTTATGTAGGGGCTTCAATGGGATATAATATCATCTTTTCTTAATCCCTACAACAGTTGACTTATTTTCAATCTAAGTGAACATTTAGGTTATAGAGGATATTTTATGAGCATGTTTTTTTTGGTGATTTATTAGAAAAATATATTGAACATATAGAATTTCTCTAAAAAAAATTACATTCACGAATCAATCAAAATGGATCCTTTCGAGACATTATATGCATAGAAATTTTGTTTTAAACTTTTTTGGCAATAAAAAGATTATTCTTCACTAGTAGAACCTAGTATCATAAACGATACATTTCAAAATGATTACTTCATTAGACAGAAGTTGTAGACTCTTTGTATTAGGAATAATTTTTATCCTGACCATCAGAGATGAATTATATAATTTGAGGTTGGTCATTGTGTTTTCCATTTTTTATTTCCTATGAAGGGGACACACCATATCAGGAAACATGGAAAGATAATGGATGTGGATTTTATTTTTTTTAATTTAATACAATTGTTAAGACCATTACAATACAATTTATCCCATCTACATAAATACAGTTCCATTAATGATAATTGACAACTATCACTATTTTAATGATATCATCGAGTCTCTTCCCATGTGACATTCTTAATGATTTTTATCTATTTTATGATTTTTATATGGGGATAATATGATACAATTAGTGGTTTATAGTTATAAATATCTATAAGGTTGGACTATATCGTGAAATTGATTGTAGTGGAAGAAAAAACGAGTTTCAGAGAAGTCCTAAGTGAGGGAGTTCAATTTGTGAACATGTTTTCCAGACATATTCGTAGAAGGGAAATTGTGAATCAAGATTCATCTAATGGATGATCTGTTATTTTTTTGGGAGGTTTTATGATCTCATCTTTTTTCTGGTATATCCCTATTTGAGTTTTTCATTTGATATTTGTTGTTTGATTCATGTTAAGAGACATAGATTCTTTGATAGATAACATCAGTAAATGTATTGTGATATATGGAAGTATATTTAGTGATAACTGGTTATAAATTTGTTAGTTTTTTTCATGGGTTATCATTTTGTTGAGGTTATTTTGGGGGTATTGTATTCATTAAGACGAAAAGGGAATAAAAAAGGATACAATAAATTTATATTTGGTGTATACATATTACTTGTCATGTAATGTTCAGATATTTTTATAAAAATATAATCTATGGTTATAGTTATTTATGTTTATCAAATTAAAAATATTTAAACAATTTTTAACTATATTGCACACCAGTTAATTACCCAACTAACTATATTAATGTAGGATGTTTGGTTTACTTTTTTTATAATTCATTGAATCTATTGTCCTATAAATATATATGTAACCTACCATGATATTTTGGACTTCAAACCATCGATTAAAAATTCATGTTAAGGAAATTGATCCCATATATGTCATCTTGGCATGGTTTTTTCCTTATATTCCATTATTCTCCAAAAATTTTAATTAAATATTTGATCATGTGCATTATTTATTATGATGGTGGTCCTTTTTTATCTTCAATTATCATAGAGATCATCTACACTTACTTCTTGAAAATAATTTTTTTTGGAAGCATTTTTGGATCATTAAACATTGTTTTGGCATATAAATAATAACTATATGGTTTAATAATTGACATTTTTATGAAATATTTGTATTTCTACAATATAACGTTCAATCAAGTTAATGAAACTATCAATTAAAGTATTCTAAAACATCCATTTGTATCAATTGGATTCTTAAATTTATTTTTTTTAATTGTTTCTTGAGTGACAAGTTTGTAATATTTAATTGGATACTGGTTTATTGTTTGATTGTCATTGAATTAAGAAATAGTTGATTTGTTGAAATATAATCCCAAGAGAAGTTCATATATCTTATTATTAGTAATGTTAATATACTTGGTATTTAATTATATATTCTATATAGATGAATAATGTAAATTAGCCTAATATTTCATCAATATTTATGATAAGATATTGTGATATCCATGATTTATGACGAGTCTTGATTTACATTCTGAAATCATAACATATTAGGATTATCCCTAACACTTGCACAATTTTATTCAATAATTCTGATTTTTTATGGTCTTGGTAATTTCCTATATTGTAATTCGTATACGTATTTATCTCTACCCGAACCCAGGAAGTAATGATTATTTGTATTTGACATAGATATTGTAAAGATTATAGTGTATAGACCAATATTTTTTTATGTATAAAATGGTTATATGGTTTTGGTTGGCTTTATTTTAATACAATATTTGTGAAATTTCAACATGGCGTCATATAATGTTATTTTAAAATTATTCTATGTGTTTATTTGGAAGGGTTATAAGATATTTTTATATATATTTTTCTGTGGTGCCGATATAGATTTTCTATATTTTTTATTTTTTTAATAAACTAATTCAAATGTTTATCTCATTATTGGATAAATTTTTATCAGAAAATGATAGTTTAGACACACTTGTGTAGACCAACTATGTCATACTCAAACCACATTTGGCCCACTGTTTGGCATAGAAGATGATTATGTAGATGCACTTTTGTACAAGGAATAAAATCATCAAGATTAATGTTTTCTTATTGGATGGGAAAAATATTGGAGGTGGGACAAACATAGTATTTGGTACTGGGGACATAAATTATATATTTGAATGTGCTAGTATTTTACTTCTATAGTTTCTATAATAACCATTATTAACATCCCAAATATTATTTTTTTTATTCATTTATTATTTAATGGACAATTTATTTTTCTATTATTTTTGACGTTTTGAAATAATTACAATTTGATTTCATTAATTTATATTGATTATTTTCTACATTTATGTCGCAACATATCATTCAGAATTTCCACTAACTATACATTTGTACCCCACTGATAGTTGGAATCCTCTTGAATACACAGTTGTCTGATTGTGGTCTTATAACTAACCCTTTTTTGGACATGTTATTTAATACAACTTTATTATATGTTAAAAAATGTTTTGATTTTTGCAATCAGGTATCAGATTGTGGGTTTCGAAATAATTCAGTTTGAAATAGATCATTGTTTTCAAAAATATTTAGACCATTATGTTTTCATGTGACATGACTTATGAGTTATTATTTCCATCATGTGTTTATGAATCTAGTTTTATAATATGTTCTACATTATAGACACACCATTATGGGATTTGTGGGATGTGGTTTTGATTGGATTGATAATATCTTAGTAAACTGTTTTTTGGTGATGTATACATAAATCATAGGTAAACCATAAATGATAATTTAGTTGAATTCATTAAAATTTTCAGAGATTTGCGAGTAATGGAACTATAAAAATACTAATGTCATGACATTCATTAATCACTAGATTATTTATGTAATTTGGGAGATAAGAATAATTTTATATGGAATTCATTAGCTTATCCTAATGATTATGTAATCAAATAATTCATATTTTTTTATATTATTAATAATCTTGAATAAATTGAATATTTTTATGGTTTGTTATTTAAATAATTTTTTATGATTAACTTTGGCTATTATTGATGATGTTTTTTGAATTTTTTTTGTATTTAATCATATTTTTTATTACAAGTTTATATAATTCCCCACAACTATGTAAAAAATCCGGGAAATGATGTTTTACTATTACTTTCATTCCCATTGAATCAATGGTGTTTTTCTATCATCATTGGATTGTGGATTTACAGTAAATAAATTTCTCATAATCATCCAATTTAATATTTTCAACAGTCTCTTTCACTCACTTTCAATATTTGGGAAACCGAATTTTATTCTATTCACATTTTTTCTTTTCCAATGTTGTTTCCAAAATGGAAATATGTTTATGTTTAACTCTAGATGACATCAATGCTTCCCTTTCACACTATTAATGAGGTATTGTTATTAACAATTTTTATGATGTGTTTTCTAATAATGTATTTTTTTTTGAAACCCCAGTGATTATCAAAAAAACATAAATATTAATTTGAAAAAATTTATTAAAATATAGAAAATGTTATAGATTGATATTTTTTAAAAAAATACATTTTTTATTTGTGTACAATATTTGCAATCCCAGTATTGAACATACTAAAAAATATTATTATATGGGTATTATAATATTGTTTTATAATTTTTTGGTATGATTAGGATTTACAAAATGATGAAATACATGTCAGAGTCTTACCTAATATAAATTTATCCATTAATTTATATCAAATATTAATTCAATTTAAGTTAATTTTTTGACTTCAGAATTACCTTATCAATAAAAAATGATATTTATTTATTAATTATGGAAAATATTTTAAATCAAGTAAGTAAATTATAGAAAAAAATTAACTTATAAATTTAAATTTGTTTTTGATATCATAATATCAAAATTGGCTAATGGTAATATATGGATAATTTATAATTTTTTTTATTCTTCAAAGAATAATAAAAATAATGTTTTTATAAAAAATTGTATTTAATTTTAATTTATCATCAATTTTATATTAATATTTATATTTTTTAATATTTAATTATTTCATTTTTGTAAAATTTAATCCAATTATATTTTTATGAATTATTTTTAGATATAAATTCTATTTGAAAATATTTCATTCATAGAAGTGTATGATTAAAAAAATTATAATTTGTTTAAAAATTAATTTTCAATTAAAATTTAAGATGTATATTTTTTTAAAAATAAAAATTAAATTGAATATTTTTAATCTGGATGTCCAAATATGTAAAAAAAAATTCTTTTAATTTTGGTAATTATGAATATTATTCTTAATTAATAAATGGCACCTATTTATGGGTAAATCAGGTAATTTTTCATAAAATTACTATAATATGAACATGAAGATGACCCCATCAAAATTTATAATTTTGTTTGGTTATTATAAAATAATCATATTCATAGAAAAATTTAACATATTTCCATTTTTTAATTTTTTCATTCTTTTTACATTTATATTAATTTGAGGAAAAATGAAAAAATCATTTTTCATTTTGATTTATAATGACTAAAATTTTGAAAAAGGGTTAGAAAATTGATATATATGGTTATAAACTATAATTTGAGAGATAATTTTATTTTTCTAGATCATTTATTTTTATTTTATAGTGATTAAATATTTACCTTAAATGATTACGTAACATTGAAACAATGATGTGATATTTGAAGAGAAATCAATAAAATGATTAATAGAGTGCAACTATTAATACTTTACGATGTAGTTTTAATGATACACAAATAATTAATATAAAAGTAAAATATTTTCATTCCTATATGAAATTATATTTGAATGATATATTATTTCTTTTTCTATTTAACGTCAAATTAAATGAATAGTATAATAATTCACATTAATATAAATTTTAAAAAATATTATTTAATTAAAGTTATTAAAACAATTATTAAAATACTTTATTCTTCTATTTGAATATGATAAGGTGGAAAATTTCATCCATAATTTACTTGTGGTAAATAATTTTTTCAATGAAACATTATTTCCCCTAATGTGTAGAAAGTATTTTAGTGTACGATTAAAAAGGGCGTTTTGTGGATTTAATGAAAATGTTATGTGTGTTAATAACAATTATTGATGAAATATTTGTACCTATTGAATGTATATTGAAAATGAATAAAAATAATATATATTATAATATAATTTCTTTTATATTTATGTGGAAATTTTTTTATATTAAAATAATGAATTTAAAATTCTATGAGACTATTCTCCAATATTACAGAACTAATACACTTCATATCATTTCGTCAAACATAATGATCCATTTCTTCCATCCAAATCCGTTATAAATAAATTCATATAATATATCTTATTATACTTGTGGAATTGTTTTTAGCACAATAACATCATATGAAATAGTTTAGTGTAAACAATAAGATGTTTCCATATAATATTATTGTTTTTTAATAATCATTTTTCTTTGTTTCATCATCTACCTATAATAAATAATATTCAAACACAATTATATAATTATATTAATGTATATAAAATAATGAGATGATAGTTTTTAATGTTATAATGAATATCCATCCCCTATTCATTCAAAATAGTCAATGAAACAATCATTTATGCATAATGCGGAATACCACCTTGGGACCATATATAATTTTTTTTCCATGGCCTCATCTAATATAAATTTATAAAAATTGAAATAATTTATATATTCAAATATATAATATATTCCAGAAATATTTTTCTTTTTAAAATTATGGTTTCATCATTCTTTTTTACTATGACACCGATTTAATATTAATAATGTTATTCATTCAGATGTGTGAACTACCACCTCAATTTAGCGATAAGAATCATCATTCATCAATATATCACAAATATGGTATACAAATATGTATTTAAATAAATTTTATGTAATTTATACGATAATTGTAAATATGGATTTAAAAAATATTACATACAATGTTTTTCTAATGATCACCTAAAAATTGAAATGTTATAATTGCATATACACGTCCTACTCTCTACATCATTGTTATATAATTTATTTTTCCTAACAATATTTCATTGTTATTTATAAAATAATATATATATTTTTATATTATATTTATATAATTGATATTTATATATATTTTGTTTTACATTAATATTTTGATCACCATCAATGTAACAATGGTGTTTTGAAAACTTGTAATTAAGACACTCAAAACATCCAATATTTGAAAAGCTGTATGAGTATGAAAATAAGTTATTAAATGAATGAAAAAATTACTTATGGATATAGTAATAATCATATAATATATTTTTCATAAATAATTTTTTTAATGTTTAGAATTAAATTATTAATGTGAATACATTGGTTTTTAGGCACAATGTTTGGAAATTAATATCTTGTTTCCATCTATGAGGAGTTTTTAATAATAATGCCCCATTATTTATTAATTTAGTGTTCATATAACTCCATTTTCATTTTATAGCAATAATTTGTCAGAAATCATGTTATTTTAGGTTAATATTTGAATTATTACATCGAAGGGTTCTTGAAATTATCATTAACAAGAGGAAAATGGTATATTAAATGAAATTTCATTGGTTGTGTTTTAACTCTTATTAAATTACTTTATTATTACATGAATAAGTGTGAACTGATCTGAATATTTTCTTATTAACTAATCCTATTTTTTTGAACATTTATTCATAATAGTATCTCCATCAATTTACTGTAATTTTAATGAAATTACTATTGCAAGCTTAATACAACACAAAACGATTTATCATAGACAAATACTATTGGTAAGGAACAATAAATTTTTTTAATGTGTTAGTAATTCCTCTAATATATATTATATTATTAATATCATTATATTCATAACATATAATTTTTTATTTGTTAATATTAATTTTATGGGGTTAATGATTTATATGTAACCATAGTGAAAAAGGAAATATGATACAATATAATTTATTTATGGGATTGTTTATTCTCAAGGTTCTTTACTCGATAATAATATTCTCATATTTTCATGAACCACATATATTTTATTATTCTCTATTTATGAACGTGGTATTCATTTTTAATTTTCAATTTATCTATTATTGATTAATTAATCCTCAATGATTTTGTTTTGTATGTGATACCATCCTATTATCTTATTTACATTGAGAAGAATTATCCTCTATATCCATGATTTATAAAATGTTTCTTAAATTATTTATTAAAAACATAAATTATTTTATGAATATTTTATAGATGGACTTTGACTATATTAAATTGGATAAAAATTGAGATTTCATAACATATTTCAAATGAGTCAATTTATATTCAATTTAATGAATTATTATAAAGAGTGTATATTTTAACGTTTATTCCATGATTAGTTTTTCCCTTAGTCATGGAGAATATTTTACATCACGAATAATCTAAAACATTCCAAGTTTATTTTTAATAAAAAAGAATCTATTATTTTTATTAAAATAATCATTTTAATGATAAAAATCCATTATCCGAAAAAATGATTTTGATGATCACATAATTGTATTTCTATCCATATTCATCAAAATACCCTAATATTAATTTATCATCACTGGGTATATGTCTTGATAATATTATCTTGTTTAATTTTCATGAATGATTATGATAATGAACATGATTGGTATTTTTTCATAGGATAACCAAGAAGTGATTGAAAATTGATTATTTTCTTGTCAAACAAAAGTTTATTCATTTTTATAATGAATTGAAAAAAACATTATTAATGGTTTCTTGGGAGACCGATATAAAATATAAGCAATTTTTATCCCAATTATAGATAATGAGGAATGGATGAGAAAAATATAAATTACATTAAGGTTTTATTTAAATTATAGAACATGATGAATTTCTGCGTTCAATATAGCTTATACAAAGGGTTATAACAATTAACGAACTAACACAAAATTTGTTTGAATATTGATAATATAGTTATTATAATTCGATTTGTTATTTTAAGGTTAATTTGAATAATAAATTCCACAATACCGAAGAATTTTATTAATTATTTCAATGGGAGTATAATTGTTCATTATATATAGATTAAGATCACTTATAAAAAGATTATTGAATATTATGACTATTGGTTATGATAATATCTATATAGAATATATCATGTTTGATGATATTGTTATTTATGGGTCTGGATTATCTTATTTTAGGATCATTTTAATTGATTATTTACATTCATATATTGATTATATAATTCCCACTAGTAGCATTCAATTTTTAATGAATATTCTTAATCTCATGTAGTATATCAAAATAATATCATTCTGTTTTTCCACTAAATATGTTGTGAAGAAATAATTTAGAAATTTTCTTTTCATATTATGGGTTCTAAATTTGACGAACAAAAACGGAGATGATTTTGATATTTATGAACCCATTTTTTATTAATCTACATTGATATGGGGTTTTCATAAAACAATAAATATAAAAACAAAAAATTTATAACAAAATATATGGGATAAAATATCACCATTTAATGTAGTAAGGTTTGGATGCCAATAAATGGGTAACTATTGTTAGTATAAATTATTATATTTAAATGTAGATATTATTATTATCAGATACAAGACAATATTTTTTGGGTTCATATAAAAAATATATATCATTTTATTTAAATTGCATCGCTATATTGATGTTGGAATTTGGATTTTCCAAAATAATACAAGCTTCTAGGTATAAAACCAGGAATGTGATTTCTCAATAATTACTATAATGAATGAATAATTTTCCTATTATATGTTACCTATTATCAAACATCTAATAGATTTGAATTATAATAAAACCATCTTCATTTTTATGCAAGAATAATTTCATATCAAAATATTTCCCTAGCCTCCAATATGATTAATATATTCTATAAATTTAATCACTTCCCCGGATATACGAACAAATTTAATGTTCCTTATATCATATATTCTATGGATATTGGGTATTTTCTTGAAAATGGATGATACCATATAATCATTATGATTATTAACATGTACAATATATAAACTCCACATTATTGTATTTAGTGGGGAATTATTTGTAACATATTTACATTATATAAAATATATATCTTTAATCCATAAGAGGTTAATCATGTAATTATAATGAAATTTTATGATGAATATAATATTTCATTCATTATTCAAAATCAATACATTTGATAGGAACAAAATTAAATACCTTATTGATTTGTAATAAGGTATAATAAGAATAAAAATTGGGTTTTGGAGTAATCCTCTTGCAATCAAGGATTCATTGAATAAAGCAATGATAGAATGCTTTTAAATTTATAACATTATAAATATAGACAATATGAGATCAATGATTTTTGATATCTTTGTTTTCATTTGTAATCTTGAAAATAACAACCTTGCAGTTTCTATTAATTATATTTGAAATATTTCTCAATTATTATTTCCATATAATTTATACCAAGTTTATATTTTGAGTATTTTTGTATCATGTTACACCTTAATAACTGTACTATATATCCATTATATATTTTCATTTAAATATAAATCTTAAAATGGTTATATGTTTTATTTTTAACGTTATAATGGAATGGTTAATGATGTTATAACAAAATAGTCATTTTTTGTTATATATAGAAATATATTCTATCAATATATCTAATAAATTATTAATAATAAACCATTAGATTTATAATGAACTCTTGTTTATTGATTAAGTAGTATAAGTGTTTAGCACTCCTTATAGGCTTGATTTTATAACAGACATTACCGACTATAAATGTCACTCTCTTCTGTTGTAAAAAATAATTCATATTCATTTTTTTATTCAAAAAATCATCTTCATTTATTAAAAATCATAGAAAAACATGATTAATGTAACTCACCTAATAATCCCCCATGAATGTGGAACCATATGACTTAGTAGTAAAATAATATCTATATTAATTTGTAGAAACATGCGGTTCTCTGAAATATCATGTCCAAGAAGTTCCCCATTGTCTATTTCATGCACTAGGATATATTGATACAACTTCCCTATCTTACTTGTCATCCTTATAATACCAAAATAAAATATCCAAGATTTTTAAAAATAAAAACCTATAATTCCACTCATTCATTATTCCCTGATCAATTTAAAGGTATATTTCATTGTATGGTAGTTAAGGATGGTAGATAATTCCCCCCTTGAGCCGCACCTCAATTTATCCCCAAATAGGAATCAAGAAACCTCTATATAAAAAAATCTAAAAATGAGATGAATTTCCCTCAATTATATCGTCTAATATAAAGATACAATATGATCCAATCAAAACTCTATCACATAAAATAAAACACATATTTTAAAATCATCTAATTCGTGAATAAAACAAAAATAAAAAAATTGATATCTCCAAGAGAAATGTATATATGAAATAAACTATAAGAAACTCAACAATCACTACAATAGTCAAGATACTAGTATCCTTTTCAGTCATTGATGTCCTCTGTTAAACCTCAACAAATTTTTATATAATCATTGCATCGGAAAAAAATGTATACTCTATAAGATCCTTCCAAACTTCTCCCCTAATAATAATAATAGAGTATACTAGTGAACATGTGAAAAGTCATTAGAACCAAAAAGAACATAATCAGGTCAACTATCAATTCCAATCAAAATCACAAAACTCCCTATAAAAAATTATCTACATATAAATATATGAAATAAATAGAAGATATGAAATGATTCACTTCAAGAATTTTTAAAATAATATTATTATTTGATGCTCTAATATCACACGTCATTATACAGTTTAGTAGGATAATATTAACATGATGTACATAAGAATCATTAACTCCACCAACCACATATTTTCCCCACCACACATCAAATGATCATGATCACTATATGATATCCAAAAAATTCCTTATAACATGTGCAAATATCAAACACCAACCCATCATCACTGGGTTAAAAATTACACAAACCCCTAATTACTATGATATCTCTAACTCTAATCCATTAATATCACTATCGTCACTGTACGATTGGGGATGAACATGTATTAATCAATTTGATTCAAAATCATTATGGATTTTGGAGAAAAAAATGCAGAACAGAAACCATTTATTCATTTTCAAGGTTATCCAACTCTATTGGGGGAAAAATATAATTACTTATAAGTACATGGAAAATACATAACAAAATAAAATATATAAATGTTCAAAAATACTAAAAAAATAATGAAATGTCATCCCAATGCCTAAAATACTCTTTCAGTATCCACCTCCACAACTAATGCATTGCATGAAAAACCTAGTACACACATTCCCCAATATCCAATAGTATAAGTAAATGTTAAAAAACTTATAAAATAATTTATTTTCATTTATCTAGAATTTATTTATTTATTTGGTATCACATTAAACAAAATTAATGTATAATTTAATTAATTTACACCATGTACAATACATACATTTCACCCCTTGTATTTAATTTCCAACCAATTAAATTAAATATTTTTATTATAATTCCATTCCATATCCTTTTATAAAAATATATCATCTCATTAAACAAAAAACCCTTCCACATTTGTCCTCCAAACATCTCATATAATTCCAATATATTTTAATATCCCATAAATATCATTGTATCAACCACACGTCACTTCCATTATAGGTTTATAATCACAACATACTCATATAGGAATCTATATATTCATTAAATGAATCATTCCACATTCAAAAGATTCCACCAAAATTAGCATATGGTTATTAACAATGGGTCAAATTATAACCACTATTTCAAATCATGAACAATAGCACATATATTCACATTTTAACTTCTACTACCACAAAATATCAGTTTCACGAGTCTCTAAAGACATTAAAAAATTTGTATTATTATATATAAAATTTTAAATATATATATAATTTTATATTTATCATTTTTATTATCCATATTTTTATAGTCATTTAATACTATTAATTTGTGACATAAGATTAAAGCACAACACATCAAAAAACACAAAATTTGCAAAGAACTAAATGATGATGCTTTCTAGAAAGAATAAAACACAAATAAACTCATAAAAGATCATAATATATGTAAACACAAAATATAACTCCCACCCAATTGAATTTCATGGTATAAAATTTCATTACATATTTATTTTGAAACTTTAAATCAACATAATGATATTTAATTTCACAAATTTCAATCAAATTCAAAAAATAGTGTCATGTCTAGGATATGATTGCACAAATTGATGTTCAAAATTCCATTCAGTAAGAATGGGTGATCAAGAATAAAAAAACTAATTGAAAAACCACTAATTATGATTGAAAATGTTACAACTTGACACGGGTGCCACATGTTGGGGCCTTGATCTAGTCGATTATATGAATTCAGGTTTACCTGTTCGTACACTAGTGGCTACAAACATGAAGTAAGGTTTTAATATCTCTCATTAGAAGACTATATTATATTTTTTGAGTAATAAAATTATGAAAATGAATATTAAAATAAAATTATATAACCAGCAACAAGAAAAAACCATTATTTAGTAATAATCCTATGCGGAAATACAATAGTTAATGTCAAAATAGATATGTTATTCCAATTAAATATCAATTATCAATATGAAATTTTTGAAAATAAAAAATGTTATTGAAAACTCTCAAGTGGTTACCAAATCTAATATGGTAATCTAGACCATGATTCAACCCACATCATTCATCTGACAAAGGATTCATGAACATACAGTATTCAAAAATATTAATAACTACATAGGTATTTAGTAGGAAACCTAGGTATGGTGTGAGTGTAACCTGTTAGGCCACCACCCCTATTGTCTAAAAATATATATTCCTCCAATACCAGGGTATGATGTTCAATAATTAATTAACCACATTTAAAAAGTAAATATTTATCATATTTATATTTATTCTCTAACTAAATACAAAATTCAAAGGGTTACTACGGAAACCCAAACCCCTAATACCTACATCGACTTGTATCGTATACTTAACCATATCATTAATCCCAGGTGAACATTTATTGTTTATATTAATATTGTATCCAACCTCATTTTATATATAGTATGATTCGATGTCCTTGGGGAATAACATTGCTTCTAAAAATCGATAGGTATTTTGATCCTTTGTCCCTTTCACACACCTCAGTAATCAGAAGGTTATTTTAGCCCTATCCCCATTCACGTAGTCAAGAAATCATATGGTTATTTTTAATATTGATGTATATTCGAAAAATAATTTACCATATATGTGAATTTCGAGCTTCAATTACTGTCCCACACTAGTTTAACACTATGGTATTTTCACGAATCAGCCAATGTCCCACATAATAATGTCAAAAATATCACCCATATTTTACATATATCAAATCATAAAAGGATAATCCAAATTAACCCTTTTTATAAATATATTCCTTTATTTAATACCATTAAAATTCTCACAATAAATATTTTTCTTAAAATAAATCACATTCAGAATCATAAACTAAACACTATTAATAAATGTATCAACATATAACAATATAAACCTTAATTTATTCACCCATTAATTAATTAAACTCTATTATATCAATAATATAGTAATTAATTCATCATTTAATTAATACAATTTCAAAATCTAAATATCCAATTAATTAATTCATAATTTAATCAATCCAATTCAAAACCCCCAATATCCAATTTATTATTTCACAAGTTAATTAATCCAATTCGACAACCTGAACATCCCATTATATAATTCCGAAATTCTATAATAAAATTACAAAATTATAATTTTCAATTTTTAAATTCACCATCTAATTAATTAACATTAATTTACTAATCACAAAATCCATTATATGACAATTCAATAGCCCCCTTAATCACTCAATTTAACAACATAAAAATTAATTAATTTAATAAATTTTGTAGTCAAATTTAATGATTTCAAATTCTAAATTTCTATTATAAATTCTATATTACAATATGTGCAACTTAATTCAAGGAATTCAGATTTGCATATATATCCACCAACCTAAAATTTTCCAACAATGATTTCACATTAAAATCCCCAATTAGAAGAATAACAAGGAATGTATTGGTGATGTATGAGATGTAGATCCAATAAAAATATCCATTATTATAAAATAAAATATCAATAACTATAGTTATAGAACCCAAAAATTCACAGCTAAACATCAATAATATTTTTTAAATATAGGTGAGTGGTTGGAAACAATATTCCATGTGAATATCCAACCTGGAGAGGTTTAGATCTTCAATTTGGAAAATGATTAGCCAAAACATTATTCTATAAGGCCTTTTAATCAGTTGAGGGGAATGAAAAAAATTATCTAAATAATTCATTACTGAGTTGGTGTCAATCTGGGGTGAATTTTTAGGGTCTAGTATTTTAAATCAAATTTCATTGTGTTTAGAAATTTTTACACATGGTTTCCTGTACGAGGTGCATAGTTGTGCTTAACCGTGCATCCTATCTGTGAACCTCAACTAGGGGTTTTTCATGGTAACTCTTTACATGGTGCATCTTCTGAGTAATAATATGCCTTCTTTGTGAATACCATCTTCCTAGGATTTAATAGTTTTCCTTGTTGGGGGTATGGTTTGTTAAAACAGTGTGCTAACCATGAGATACCCCTATTACATTATAAAATTCTCAAATTTCGCCCACAAATATCCCAAGGAATAACCCTAACATGATATACTCAAAACAAGGTATAATAGTAGCAGAAAACAATATTGATACATATTCATAAATGTTGGGGATATTCTAATATCACCATCGTTTAAAAGAATATCATCATGTTGTACTCCATACCATCTATCAGATTCATTGAAAAAATATAAATCATTGAGACCAAATATATTTTTATCCCTCCCACGTGTCACCTAAGCATTACCATTCATGAAATAAATATAGAACTAATTGATTATTGTTTCCTCAAAAAACATTCTCAATATGATTAAACAAACATATTAGACACTTTTCAAAGGACACATTAGAATCTAGATATATATTATCCACATATATCACATGAGATATGTTTGGGTGATACAACTAAATTTGGGGCATTGCAAATACATTTTGAAAATGATTGTACCATTATGGAAGATACAATTGGTATTCCATAGCTTAAATCATTCTACAGACTCCATTTTCCAAAAATCCAGGACATTATCATTCCCCGACTCTATATCCTATGATAAACCAATATAGGTGACACCAAATAGAATATATGATCACCCTATGAAAGAACATGGGGTTGTTAACATATATTATAATATCTCTTCGGTCTAATCTATGAAAAATCCATATGTATCAAAATTAGATTAATTTTATTCAATATCTTCTACATGAGAATTAGTCCCAGAAACATTCATTCACCTACCACCATCCATCATCAAGGAGATCTGCAAAACATAAATAATATTTCCTTGTATGGTTTCAGTTGTATATTTTTTGGATAATAATAATTATATTTTAACTCTAGATATTCCATGTTCTTGTCCTAAGACCCAACAAAATCATCTACACAATCTCTATCCTATCATCAAGAACTGATATTGTACTCTAAATGTCTCATCGATTAGTTGGTTGAAAGAAATACACAATAAAACCAATATAACTAGGTCCATTTGAACACCCTGATAGCATCACATTGTAAAGAATCGATCACATAATAATACAATACTCCATACACCCCCATATATAGGGACTATTTCCCAAACTTTAGAGCCTCCCAACTGATCATCATTGAATGATTCCTATATGGAAATGTAAATATATACATAATTAAATTAGTCCACAACCACACAAACATCGTCATTGTAATGATACTTCTTCAAGATAAACACCATGAAGTCTATGGTATCCCCACCTGACGTCCATTCTGAAATTAGTGAAGGTTATATTAAAATAAGTGCCCATTGATATATATCCTTCAATTAATGACGGGTGTATAATCATGTCACAAAACAATCTATCTCTTTTTTAATCACTGGCCACCAAAAATATCATAATATGTCATAGTAAATTTGGGTCACACATGGTTTCACTAACTATATTGAGTCCAAAAATTTATGCATCGTCTCCATATACATACATGTCAGAAAACTAAATCATGTTACCTTATATATATATTATCAACCTCATAAATTCTCCAATCGAATGGCGAAACCCCACCATCAATGAATTCCCCTAAGGATAATCATTCCATATACTATTACTAAATGTCTCTAATATAACTCAACATTGTAGACTCTAATGAAATTGATATGAGAGTCATCTGATACTTACTCCACTAAACCAAACAATTCATCTTAGCTAGTAAATTTATCACCTTCAACAGAACTCTAGACTATTGCATATTAATGATTACAATTTTCCTTCTTAATTTTTTATCAACACTATTTCCATTATCTTGAATTAATTATTGCGTAAAATCAAAAGGAATAATACAAACTACCCACCAAAACCAATGAATTTTCAAAACTCAATGTGAAAAGATATAATTCATCATGTTGTAATAAGTATAAATTGTAAAAATCCCTCCTAATTGATAAATCATCCAACACATCATGGAATATAAATCTCTACCCATATCACGGTCATGTGTAAAGTAGTTCCATTCATGTCCCCTAAAAAACTATGTACCATACACCACAAATCAATATCCCTACCTTAGAACTTCAGAATGACAAATTCCAAATATGTCAAATAACGCCATATACTCCTCTCCTAGATCGAGTAGGATCTTGATGGGTTCAATTGTCACAAACAACTTCAACTCCTAATTGATATTATTATGTGCTCCTTTATTTTATAACATTATACCCTTCATAATCAATCCATAAATTGTTAATTCTAATCAACAAAAGTACCATAAGAACCTATGATAATATCTTGATAACCCCAAATATTAATGGTCATCGATAACTTTTTTAGGATTCTTCATTTACAAAACCGAGAGGGCATCATTTAGTTTCACCAACAGATCGTCATCTAATATGACATGTATTAGGATATATAACCGATAGATGCAGAATTGGGAGCTTGATATCTTGACATATATATCATACAATATCAATGTTTGATGAATAATGTTATAATATTGTGAATAGTTGGGATGAGTTTGGGAGTGCACCATGAATTACGCCATAGTCACAACTACAAAATAGTTATTGTAAGGGTGTAACATTAAATTCATCCAATACTTAAATAATGATGATGTGTTCGTCATCCCAAATGACATAAAAAATATAACAAAGACCATAACAAAATAATATAGTTTTCCTCAAAATATAAAAACGATATACATTCATGTAAATATACAATGATATCATATCGAATCTAATGAGAAAATCTCCTCTTAACGATAAAAATACATCATCTAAATATAAGTGATGGAATTTTTTCATCATTTTTATGGAGTACAACATCTGATACTCATAACATAAAAACAAATTTTTTAATCCTCCATAGTAAAAATAATTGAGAACCCAATGGATATGCACCCATAAGTATAAAATTATTTTCAATAAACCCTTAATGTATATTCTGGAGCACTCAAATCTTATTTTGTTAAAATATATTTTATAGAATACAAGTCGTCTTAGACCAAAGCATTTGCTCAATTCTAAATTCTGTATCTCTCTTTTGTAGAATATCTATGAATCCCTCAAAAAATACATCGGTTAATAAACCCACTATTTGTGGAATGAAAACATTCATTACACCAATATATTTTAAAAGTATACATTCAAACTATGTTGTAATCTCCCAATTACTATATTGAACTGGTCCTACATGACCTTCCTCGTTTTCCCATTCTCTATGGTGAATATATTTTTCACCCTTTAGAGACTTAAATTTCATCTTCTAGTGGAATTAATCTATGGGGAACTCAATTAATAATACTAGACCACACCCATAATTAGGTTAAATAATAATATGAAAAATATATAATGATCTTATATGAAAAAATATTACCCATACCCAAGAGAACAGACCTTTTAAAAAAATTACTCTATATCATACTCACAAATATGTATTTATATTAATCACCCTACTAATAATCACTACACCTAGACTGAATCCATTCAGATGACTAAAACATATAAAATAATGAGAGTATACAATTTCAAATATGTTACTCGAATGTGAATAATAAACAAAAACTATACCTAAAGGAGTCATTGGCCCGACCTCACTATCCCCTAATAATAGATGAATAAAAGTAAATTGTCCTTCACCTTTTCCATGTGGTGCAGTAAGAGTCCCCAGAGCTGCACAACTATGGTGATACATACAATCTTGACCAAAAGAACCATGTATCCTAACACTACCATCATGTACATAGGATTTGTAGTATTAAGACTGAAATGGTGAAGAAGATCCCTTTCCCACATTGTGGTTCTCTTTATATGGCCCATTACTATTGATTTATCATGGGTACCTATAGAACCTATGTAGATGTTAATTCCTAAAAACATATTGGAACACTACCAGTGGACAGGTAAAATAGTTTTATAGTATCTTATCTATCAAAACTGCTAGAAAAGTAACCAGGTAAGATCCTATATAACAGATCATTCCCCTAGTCCACTCTTCATTCTGGTGATCTAGACAACATTCCCATAACTATGCATCCTTAATTTGGATTCCATGCCTTTTATATATCTATAACATATCAAATTTAATTCACCTTAACCGTACATCTGATTCCCCCCAGATATAAGAGCATAATCCATCACCTCAAAGAAATTTCATTTGAATTTTATTTACTTGTTAATTAATCTCTCATTTAATTCCATGAAGAAAATGTCATTCCATATATGTATCATCACCTACCAATGCATGAGAAAACTATTGAACGTTAGTAATTGGACATGAATACTCTATCTTGTACATACTACCATAGGTCAATCATATTAAACCATCATCAATCTCTATATGTAATTATATCTCGATAAATATTCTCAATGAAATTATCCAATAATGACATTAATACCATTCCATTTTCCTGCCCAATGCAGGACTGAACATCCCACTAACTCATTTTCAATCATATTAATATATATGAATCTAACATTAACTTTTTTCCGTAAGAGTATCTAAATTGTATATTATAATTGGGATGAACTCAAATAAGAATGAACAACAATAATTCCACCTTCTCCAGATAATTTAAGAGTGTTCTGTAACTAAAACACTCTCACAAGGTATGATAATTTTTCCCTATATTCTCTAGTTATATTTTTAATGAATATCTTAAAAAAATTGTTATCTCAGATATCCTCTCAATAATCCTCTCCAGTAATTGTGGTAAAATATGATCCACTACTGGAGGATAATTTTAAAACATATCTTTATCTAATCATCTCAACAATAATCATTTTGAAGGATTGTATCTACAATTAAAACACATACTGTGAAAAATAAAACTCAATAATAAAATAATATATGAGGATTCATATAAATCCATAATCAATTATTCACCCGATCCCAACCACATGGTAAAAAATGAGGGGCCATCGCTATGCATAAAAGTCCTAAATATAGGACATAAATATAATGTCTAACTCATTCTCATTATTTTGTGTTTCATTATTTAAAATAATAATATTCAAATCTTTAACCTTATCATTTAAATTTTACTTGTAATAAAAAATCGTTCATGTTTTACAACCAAATAATAACCCATGGTTATCTGCATGGATAAAATGAATCATGTGAAAAAAATAATATGGAGTTCCAAGAATGATCAATTCGTTATCAACTCCCTTTACATATAGTCCAAAAATTAATATATAAAAAAATCTAAGAAAATTCACATGACAAAATAGTTACATCGCTCAATTTGAATTAACATCCAAATTGAACAACACGCGTCATTATCGAAAATTCCACCGTATGCAATTGGGGGTTCAACTGTACATGGGTTAGATTATCCCATGCACAATATATTTTCCAAGACCTGAATCTTTCTATTATCATGTACACCTTTCCCTAAATATCAAGAAAAAATAAATTAAATTATATTATGACTCTGATATCGCTATGTAACATCCCATCCTGGGTGCCACATGCAGCTTCCCCGAGTCAGTCGGTCACATGACCTGAGGCTCACATCCCCGTATCCCTATGTCCACCAACTAGAAACAATGGTATAATATGTTTCTTGTGGAGACCACAACATCAATGTTATATTTTCACTACATCAGTAATTAAAAATAATAACAAAATAATATAATAAATAACTATACCAACCCATTATCCCATGATGACCAAAATAAGATATAAAACATCCAATACTAACCAATGATATTGCATATTAATATGAGTCATGTTTCATTGTAATAACTATAAATAAATATATACTTTTATGTGTCCTATGTGTGTCCTGAATCACGATTGGTTCCCTCTACCCAGTATAAAGATCTATTTTATATTCATTAATATTAAAATGAGGCTTCGACCCATCCTTTTAAAAAAATAGACAATTGGATGCCTAGTCTAATGCCATCACCTGGGAATATGATGTTGTAACCAACACCCCGTGAGTATTTAGACCCTCACAGCCTATCCCAAAACTCATTAGTAACTTGTGTATTTGGATCCCCAAACCATGTACCATAATCAATGAATCATATTGGTATTGGGATCATCTTTATCACCACTTCACTACATTTATCACATATGTTTATTTGGAGAATCTATCTATATCCTACACTATTTAATCATAATGGGATTTTGAAGCATCATCTGATGTCATTAACATGAATATAACATATATAAACCATATATCACATATTTCAAATAAATTTTGGTTAATCATCATTAAATTTTTTTTCCAAAAATTCACAACATCACATATCATTTATAACCATCACATAAAAAATGGTTTTCCAAAATATTCACATGGAATAATATGATCAAAATAATATTAATCCATTTATAAAAATTTGACCATATGACACATTAATTAATTATCAAATTAATATTTACAATTCCAAAATCTCAACAACCCATTAATTATGACACTAATTAAGTAATTTGAATCTACAATCTCGACACCACATAAATTAATTCACTAATTAACAAGTACAATTTGACAACATCAATAACACAATAATTATTTCATCATTTAATTGATCCAATTTCACAATAACAATATCCAAATAATTAATTCACCAAATATCAAATAAAATTTTCCAAAATAAGTTTCACATTAATTAATTCATTAATATACAAATCCAAATTATTTTACCAATAGAAAAATCTATTTAATTTTCCAATTCCATATGCACATTTCTCAATTAATTCCACTTCCCCATAATTAATTTACATAGAAAATTAATTAATTAAATTTTGTAATTTCAATATATAAATGATCAATTATAATTATACAATTACCAAATAATAATTTAATTATTGACAATGTAATTTGAATAATAGAACTAAAACCTCAAAATTGTTGACAACACTCACCAATGGTCTACCCCAACATGATACAAAAGAATATAGATCATAATGATGAACATGAACTAGATTTGAAAACTAGATATAATGAAACACTATTCAGTATCCAACAATAGTATATTTTGATCCAAAATAAACAGAGGAAAAAAACCCTTAAAGGGGTGATTGAATGATTGCCTAGTAAGTTGAAACAACATCGGATGAAAATCTCTTACCGGGAGTGCTGATGATCATCAATCCAAACATCAATTATCTATAAAATGAAGTCATTAGGGCATAAAAACATCTAAGAGCATCAAAAAACGAGGTAAAACTTTTAGGTTCGATTTGGGGTTGATTTTTGGGATATCATGGGGTTTGGTGATTTTTTATCTAATTTTCATGGTATTAAATTCCCATATGCACAATTTCCTATACGGGCTGCATTGTTTCCTAAAACCTCACCCTATCTGTATACATCACCTAGGGATATCACACAGTTACCCATAATAGGGGGCACGGTTTAAAAACCCTCTCCTCTACCATGTAAATTCCAACTGCCTATGATCACACTATTTACTAGGAAGGGATCATAGGTCAGGAAAATCATACCTCAGTTTTTCGCTAAATATGTTCATTAAAAAAATTATCAAATTTAAACATAAATCACTATAAGGTAAACAACTATACAATATATACTCTGAAATAACAATAATACATAAAATGGATATCATTCCATCCTAATAAATTGTTATGTTCTTACCAAAACCCCATTGAAATGTTTCCTCAACATGGATTCTTCAAATACATAATAATTTTTAAAAATAATATATGGGATATAAACAATAAAATCGGTGGTTAATGATGATTAATTTTTACAATGAATAATATAATGGATGAATACAACGACACGCGATTTGTATTTTCAATTGATCCATTGTAAATGTAATCCTAATATTTCTATCTAGATTGTATGGATATGTCATGTGATCAACTAGGGATCTTTTTATGAATGAAATCTAATCCATGGATGGTTGGATGATCATATCTAAATAAAATAATATTATAAACATCACAATAGAGTAGGGTATTAAAATCAAATAGAATTCATTTATAAAAGGGAGATCTAATATTCAATATTTTCCCCTCCCCAAATTGTATTAATTAAAAAAAATTAATTTTACTATAAGAATAATGAATTCTGCAACAACGTCTAAGACATGTGTTCTTATATAACACAATCAACAACTATCTATTGTGGAATATCATAATAACATGATTTTTTCTGAACACCATGCCCCAAAATATGGTGTATTGGCATTAATATAGTCTTATTATATAGGATTCATCCAAAATCCCATGATATGACCCGATCCATACACATGGTAGTTCCAAAAAACCCTTGTATTATATGGTGGAAATCTAACCCTATTTCTTTGTTTCCCTCAAAATTCGGGGATGACCTCTTGGATGGGAGATTCAAACGTTCCGATCGGTTTCTAATGGGTTTGTACGTAGAACAGGAAACACCCAATGATTCCACATCCACTTGGACCTACATTCCAAAGGTAGGCGCTTCATTAGTCTGTGAACTGATGATGCTTAGGAATCTCCATTGGTTGAGAGGATGGGAGGTCGGACTCATCACACCTTTTTGAGGGGAATTATTGTCTATTCCAGGACTCTCTTTATAGATTTATGTTATGTTCGTGAATCCTTATTACATTACCAAGTAAAAATTGAGCTTTCCTTCAGTTTAACAATCAATGATTAAATATGTATGAAATTTAGAGAATCTTTTATATGTATTTGAGGTTCTTCATCAATAGAGAATCATCTAAATCTATTTTGAGATTCTTGGTCAATGGTAACCTTCAAAACATTTATATAAAAGTCTCTTGGTCATTATGAT
The DNA here is from genome assembly GCA_963277665.1 of Viscum album. Taxonomy (NCBI): domain Eukaryota; kingdom Viridiplantae; phylum Streptophyta; class Magnoliopsida; order Santalales; family Viscaceae; genus Viscum; species Viscum album. The sequence goes on from OY728158.1 coordinate 222,143,984, forward strand.
GACCAGGCTGGTTTTAAAGCCACTCGGTGGGGCACTTGAAGTTTATTGTCATTCAGAAGGACATGAATTATTTCAATGTTAGGATCGAACCCATAGATGGGCTACCTACGTATCCATTATTTTGGAAAAGGAATCAGAACCCACATAGTTCGAATAAGAGAGTATAATGTTTATGATTGATGGATCAAAGAAGGATTTCATAATTACTTTTACTCTCTAAGCTCACGTGAGTCATGCTCGGTGTGAGATACAAGAGGTATTGGTAATAAAATAGACAATTGGGCCATGATAAATGTAATCATAAAAAATGGTTTGGGGCTTATGTATATATGACTACCCAGATAAATGCAGGTTAGGATTTACTTTAGGGAGAAAATATAGGAACATGGTCCATAAAGGTATATGTGCTTCATGGAGATTTGAATACTCTAACTTGGAACTTATTCCTGAAAAGGAATCCCAAATTAGGAGAGGATTGATAACTGCGTTTTACTCCTAAGAAGGAATCCCATATCAAACGTAAATTAGGACTTGTTAAAGAGAATTTAAGGGACATGGGGCTTATTCTGGAAAAAGAAGCCCAAATTAGAGGATCTGGGGCTAACTCCTAAGAAGGATTCCCAAAAAAATTAAGGGACATGGGGTTTACTCCTAAAGAGGATGCCCATAATTATGACTGGGACTTATTCCTGAAACGGAGGACTAGGTTAGGGGACTTGGGGCTTACTTCTGAAAAGGAATCCCATGATTATGACTGGGACATATTCCTGAAAAGGAGACCCAGGTTTAAGGATTCTATCATCTTAAAGGATGAGGTTGAATGGATGAAATATCCATATTTGGTGACAAAAAGATATTAAGTCACTAGGTTTTGAGATATATTCAACAGAATTACTTTCAAATAAGGAAGTAAAATCAAGAAATCATGCCATAAATGGATTTGAAGAGTGTCTTGAAGACTGAATCTTAAAAATGAAAGGTGTAATGGCTTAAGAGGGGTTAAACGGGTAAGAAAGGAACCCAAAAAAGAAGGGGTTCTCATGTCTTTTAATGCGCGCAGGTATTGCGGTGGCACGCAAGTATTGGTCGTGCAGGTATACCTACGCGACATGGTGGGTACTTGAGCGATATTTAACCAGCATTTGAGATACTTGATAGAATCTTCATTATAGCCTTTAATATCCTCTTGAGGTTCTTCCAAAAAAGGTACGCGCAAGTTCTATCGAAGGAATAAGGCGGCGCAAAAGTGTGACCACTTCCCATAAGGGCTGACCACTCAGGTGCACAAGTGTTGATGAGTTTCAACACTTAGGCCTTACTCCCTCTCTTTTGATCTTCCGTTCTAGGTAAGAAATTACCTTTGAAGTGTTCTGGAATCTTTGAGAAGATACTTGGGTGTCGGGAGCTTCAATCCGAGTTTTTGAAAAAGATCCTCACGAATGGGGGGCCCACATGGTCTATTTATAGACAGGAGAAGAACCTGGGTGGTTACCGGGTGGTTATCAACTAGGTCGCGCAAGTCACTTGCGCGCCAAGTGGCATCGCGCAAGTCCACTTGCGCGACCATGAAGGAACTTGCGCGGCCTATGAGAAAAGTTTTCCTTGTTCATCCCTTTTTCAATTTTTTATGTTTTCTTCAAAGGTTGAATCACTTTGTGCTCATATATTTCCCTTTTCCGATCTATAGATTCTGTGACGAAAGGAGCGTCAACAAAAGTCCCCCCTCAGTGTTGGATCCGGAGAGAAATAGAGGATTTGACTCTGAGGAAATCGAATACATCCAAAGGAAAAGGGGGCGTGCAAGTCTTCAGGGCACAGAGGGCGGAACGAAAGTTTGCGTCGTGCAGGCTTTGAGCGCACTGTATCAGGCGCGCAGATAGGCCTCCTGGCCTATAAATACATGGCCTCACCTCCGTACTAAGCATCTGGATTCCTGGACTTCAAACTTCTCGAGCTCTCGTCGTACAGGTTATCCTAGCCACGCATGTTTCTCTGATTTCCAATGTTATCCTTGATGTCGCGCTATTGTAGAGGTATTTGTACTTGCGCGGTTTACACCTGCGCGTCAAAAACTAGCGTGGCACATGAATACTTGCGCGCCATGTTTATACTTGCACGCCTTAATACCTTAGCCATTTTTTTCTAAATTTCTTCAAAAAGTTTATGAAAAAATAAACCCATTTAAGAGTTAGTTTATTCATCTTTTGTGCAGATTCAATGGTTCCCAAGGGAATTGGAACGGCTGATGAACTGGCTAGCAAGAGGATTGATGACATGATGAACATCAATGGCCATGATTACTATGATATTTGCAACAACATTCTCCCAGATTTGGCTTAGTACTTCAAGAAATATCATCCTAATTTTCCACAGAGCAACCATCTGCCTCTGTGTGGTCATGGTCATCTGCAAGGAGTCAATGTTCCAAATGCAAACAATTATACACATGAGATGCAGCTGCACTGCTACTCCTCTATTTCGGTTATGCTATGCATTAAGAGAAACAACAATGGTGTGAACTTTCAAATTCTCCTTCCATGCCATTTCCTTGAAGATATGAAAATGGAAAACCCAGGGGCTGAAATTTTTTCCACTGCCAGTTGGTGGAGAGAAGACAAACATGGCATTAGAGAAATATCCGAAAAGAGTACTCTCTCAAAATGGCTCTTTATTTCCAATGCTCCATTCTCAAATCCATTTATCCATCTTCCAAGTCACTTGGATAGAAACAAAGTCATTGTTTGATCAGCAAAAAATTTTCTCAAACCGCACTCAATAACATCCTTTTACAATTGTTCCGAGAAGATCTAGTATCACTGGATCTTTTATTGTATCCAGTTGAATGAATGAATTCCAGGTGGTTGTTGATGAAGTTCGGGATGCCGTAAATCAAATGAAGTGTTATGTTGAAAACCTCTTGTAATTCTTGAAAAAGAGAAGAGACTCCAATATGTGGATGTTCTTCTAACTCTTGTGTATCAATGAAAAAAATTTCATCTTCAATTATTTGTACCTCCATTAATTCACTACCTTCTTCAAATTTACTTAAGCCAATGGTTTTAGTAAGCATAGTTTGATTTTTACTTGGATTATTACAAATAACCCTACAAACTTTTAACCTTTTAATTGCTCAATATTACCTAAATCATACAAAAATGTATATTTAGTGAGCTGGAACTTGACATTTATTCAGAGTTCCTTTGTCTTTTGTGGGCAGTTTAAAGTCATGCTTACGAGACATAAAGGGGCTAATGTTTAATGTCGAAATAGCTTTGACCGAAATGGATTAAAATTGTTTCAATTCCTTGACAATTTATCTAAAAACATATTACAATACTCAAGTATGAAAGAAAATATGTAAAATATGGCTTAAGAATATTTGAATATGAGGAATGATATGAAAAAGATATAAAAGGAATTAGAAGAAGTAGTTTTCAAGAATGAAGTTACTATTATTTAAAAAACCTGTTAGGGGGTTGAATTATACAGGGCCATCTATGGGCATTGGCTGCATGGTCAAATAAATAGCATCTTTCGGCTGACAAGTCTGTTATTTAGACTGTTTATGCAAGGCCACCTATGGGCACGTGCTGCATAGTCAGGCAAAATGAACTCTCAGAAATTTACTTTCCTAGTGCTAAAATCCAGTGAAAGTTTATAGAGATTCAAATTTTCTAAAGTATAGAGTTTGCTGTATGGAAAGAGGTACTTGAATATGGAGAAGATTTTTCCAGACAAGATTATCGATGAACGGGATGAATATCACTCCTACGAAGGTCTGACCCAAACGTAGGGAAGAAGAATAAACCATAGTCTTGAATACTTTCAGATAATGAAAAGGGATATGGGACAAATATGTTAAGGATGGATATTTTTTTGCGGATCCCTACATACTGTCGTTTAAGACAAATAAGGACAAAAGAGGCATTCTTCCCAAGAATGAAGTTACCATCATTTAACAAACCTGTTATGGGGTTTAATTATACAGGGACACCTAAGGGAATTGGCTACATAGTTAAATAAAATAGTATCCTTTGGCTAACAATTCTGTTATGTGGACTGTTTATGCAAGGCCACCTATGGGCACGTACTACATAGTCAGGCAAAAGAATTCTCAGAAGTTTGACATTTTTGTAACTAAAAGTCATGAAAAGGGTTATGAAGATCCGAAAATATTTATGGTTTAGGATTATAACACATAAATATGGGTATTTTCCAATGTATATAGAGATACACAGGTCAATGATAACCATAATCATGTTGTGGCTGGGACATGAATTGAAATTTTGGACATCACTACGTATCTCATTAGAATGAGAATCAAGCCATACGTAGTTCTTGAAATGCAGTTTAATGTCGTGCTGGACGAAAATATGAGAGATCTTAGTTTAGGGTCATAGAGTATGAACCATAATAATTAATACACAGTGTGTGTTTTCATGAGGACTTTTCAGCCAAGGGACTGAAAGTGAAATTTGGGGTTAGGCCCAAAAGACTTATGGCTAGATTCGAGGGATACATGAACGTTCCTACATATCCCATAAGGATGGGAATCAAGCCCACGTAGTTATAGAACTACCCTTCGTACAAATTTGGTAAGTACATGTGAAGGTTTAAAGGGGACTTTAGTGCAATGATGGTTTAACCTGAGATAAAAAGTTTTGGCATTACCATGTATGCACGTAGTCTCCTGAAATGAAACATGATTGAAAAATCAATGTCAATAATAGTTCTCTCTCAAATGAGGAAATCAAAGAGTATTGTAGTTTATTTTCGTAACGGAAAAAAGTGTTGCATAGTTTAATGTCAAATAACAACGACGAAAGTGAATCAATGTAAAAATATTGATTCTAGGGGCAGTTTCACGAATCAACATCATATGAGATGGTGGTGAACCAATGTGAAGAGATTGTTTTTGGGATTGAACCATGGGAGGTTGCCTACATACCCAGCCTGGATGGCAAGGATCAAAGTCCTTGTAGTTCAATTAAAGAATTAATTAATGATGAAGTTGTTCTTGGGGACAACGATCTAATAAAAATGTTGTTGGGACTTATACATGATTAGCGGCCCAAAGAGAGTGTTACAATTGAGGTTTTCTCTAAGCTCACGTGAGTCATACTCAGTGTGAGAAACAAGAGGTAACAACATCCTTAACGATGCATAGTTTAATGTCATGTAGGACATATAAAGGGACTATACAGTTTAAAGTCTTGCAGTTAGTACTATTGGTGTTGCACAGTTTAGTGTCATGTAGCAGGGACAAAATACAGTTTAATTTCATGTAGGAAATATCAAGGACTTTCGGTATAGTTTAGCGTCATGTAGTTAGGACGACGGGGAAAATACAGTTTAACGTCATGTTGGACAAAAAGAGGGACTGCGCAGTTTAATGTCATGCAATAAGGACAAAATAACACACCATTTATGTCATGTTGGACGCATTGTGGATTTTTTCTACAGTTTAGTGTCATGTTGGACAAAAGGGAGAATAGTTTAAGGTCATATATATGGACCGTGGATGGTGCAGTTTAATGTCATGGTGGACATAAGTACAGTTTAAGGTCTTACGAGACATTTGATGATTTTGTAGTTTAACGTCTTTCCGGACATAAGGTACTTTTAAATAGTTTAGGGTCATATGCATGGACCATGGATGGTGCAGTTTAATGTCATACTGGACCATGGTGTTGTTTAAAGTCATATAGGACTTTTTAGGGAAATTTTTCACGGTTTAATGTCGTGTGGGATGAAGTTGCAGATTAAGGTCATACTGGTCCATTGCTGTATAGTTTAATGTCATATAGCAAGGACGAACTGGTGTTTCACAGTTCAGTGTCATGTTGCGGGGACATCTTGTGAATACTTTCTATTTTATACAAAATATTTCTTCAAAAATCTGGCATTAGTTGGAGTAGTAATGAGTTCTTCATCCATCGAGATTAATGAATAATCTCCATTGGAGTAGACCCTATGTATTGAATAAGGTCCTTCCCATTTTGGCTCAAGCATGGGAGGTTTCTTTCCTGGTATCATTGTAGTTATGAGAAGTAATACCAATTATCCCTGAATGAATGAACGAAGACGAACTTTTTTGTTAAAATCTCGTGCTATTCGATTCTGATAGATTTCCATGTGATGCAATGTGCACAATCTGTTATCATCTAACCGTTCCAATTCATTAAATTGTTTTTGGGATTGCTCATCTGTAGATAACTAATCACAAATGGATACTCTGAGTGAGGGAAGTTGAACTTCAATTGGCAAGACTTCTTCTGTTCTATATACAAACGAATATGGAGTTGACCGCATTGCATTGCATGTGGTAGTCTGATATGCCCATAAAGAAGGAAAGAGTTTATCAGGCCATTACATCATATCTTTATCCACCATCTTTTGCAGTATATTTGAAAGAGTCTGGTTAAAGGCTTCTATTTGGCCATTGCCCGCCGCATGTTACCGAGATAAATGGTTGGATTTAATGTTGTATTCTTGATACAATTTCATCACCTCAGAAGAACAGAAGATGGTGTCGTTGTCCATCAATATGGTATGAGGGACACCAAATATAGTAATGATGTTAGACTTGATGAAGCTAACAATGCATTTAGAACTGACTTCTTTGCGAGGTACTACCTCTGCCCATTTGGAAAAAAATCAATAGCAGTAAGAATGTACTTAAACTGCTTGGTCGTAGCTGAAGGGTAATGTCCCACCACATTCATTCCCCATGTAGCAAATGGCCATGAGTATTTAGCTACATGAAGAAACTCTGGAGGTTGATGAATGAAGTTGGCATGTACATGACATGAATGACACTTCTTTGTGAAATCAACACAATATTGTATCATTGAAGGCCATAAGTATCCAAGCCTTTGAATTTGATCAGACAATCTATGTCCAGTCTGGTGGGAACCACAGACTCCTGCATGTACTTCTTTCATGATAGCCATTGTCTCTTCACCATCAATGCATCTGAATAGAACTCCATCAAAACCACGTTTGTAGAGAATTTTCTCTAGGTGGTTTGGGCCATCATAAAGAGTAAAATTGACCACACGTTGCCGGATTTGTTCTTTCTCAGCTCTATCAGGTGGAAGTGTTCCATTTTTAAGGTATTCCCTGATAGGTGACATCCATCCTATAGTATGACCATACGGTTCAAGAATTGGACTAATTTCATTAATTTCCACTGTTCTGGCTTGAACATAAGGTGAAATTGCACGACGGTGGGCAATACTAAGGGTTGTCTCGTCCCGATTTAGATCTGCTAGAGCTGTTTCTATATTATCCAGTGCATCAGCTTGAGCATTTTGTGATCTTGGGAGATAAGAAAATGTCAGTTCGGAAGGGAATCCCGCTATTAACTTTCTGACGTAATCATACAAAGGGATTAACACTTCTTTTCTGATGGCATAATCTCCATTGACTTGTTTGATTACCAGGTCTGAATCACCTTACACCTTTAAGTGATTCACTTGTTCTTGAAGTGCTAACTCCAAGCCTATGATAAGAGCTTGGTATTCAGCTTCATTATTGGTACCCCCTTCCCAAAATAAAACGGAATAAGGTAATAATTCCATATCCGAAAAAATGAGTACATTTCCTAAACCAACTTTTTTTAATTTAGGATTTTCCATTTTCTTCCCGGTTTGACTTCTAAAAGCACCATCAAAATACATTTCCCATGTTTGAGGACACTCTTGAATAGAAAATTCTTTCTCATTAGGGAGTTCAATATCTGAAGAAGTGTCTTCCACTGAAGGATGTCCAGCCAGGAAACCAGCCAGAGCTTGGCCCTTTATTGCCTTTTGAGAAACATACTGAATGTCGAACTGCTGCAAAATAACTTCCCACCTTGCTAGACGTCCAGTAAGAATTGGACGACTAAGGATGAATTTGAGCGGATTATTGCGAGATAACAATTGGACCTCGTGATGTTGCAGGTAGTGTCTCAGTTCCTGAACTGCAAAGATTAATGCCAGGTAGCACTTCTCAATACTTGAATACCGGGTTGCTGCTTCAAGCATAGTTCTACTAAGATAGTAGAGGCTATTTTCATTCCCAGCATCATTCTTTTGAGCGAGAAAGGCACCCAATGATCGCTCTAGAGCTGTCACATGGAGGATAAGTGGTCTACCTTCAACAAGTGGCATGAGTACTGGTGGACTCAAGAGGTATTTATTAAGAACATCAAATGCTTCTTGATATTCTTCAGTCCCCTGGTAAGTGACTCCTTTCTTCAATAATTTGGTAAAGGGTAAACTTTTGCCTGCCAAATTGGCGATGAAACGCCGAATATAGGCTAAGTGTCCTTGAAGTTTTCTTAATTCTTTCAAATTCTGAGGTGGTGACCAAGGATTGATTTGGTGTTCTCAGGATCGACTTCAATACAACGATGGCATACAACAAAGCCGAGGAATTTTCCATAGGTTACCCCAAAAGCACATTTTAAGGGGTTTATCTTCAATTTATGTTGTCGAAGCTTGTGGAATATGACTTCCAAAACAGCCAAATGATTAGAACATTGTTTGGATTTAACCACCATATCATCTACATAGAAATCAACAAACTTCCCTAACAAAGGTTTGAAGATATGATGCATGGCACGTTGATATATTGCACCTGCATTCTTTAAACCAAAGGGCATCACCCGGTAACAAAACACACCTTGAGGGGTTCTGAAGGCTGTAGATTCCTCATCTTCTGGTTCCAATCGGATCTGATTATACCCAGAATATCCATCCATGAAGGAAAGTACTTCATAGCCAGCGGTTGCATTAATTAAGAGTTCTGTAATCAGAACTAGGAATTCATCTTTAGGACAATACCAATTAAGATCTCTGAAATCGATGCAAACCCTAATTTGTCCGTTCTTCTTCTTTACAGGGACAATATTATCCAACCACTTGGGATACTGAACTTCTCTGCTGAAGTTAGCTTTGATCAGCTTATCCACTTCAGCTTCAATTTTGGACGCATAAGTTGGGTGTGTTCTTCTCACGGCTTGCTTAAATCCTCGATGTTCATTTGGTAAACCCAAATGATGAGTAGAAATATCAGGATCAAGCCCAGGAATTTCTGTATAGTTCCCATCAAAAATATCGTTATTTTGCTTTAGAAAATAAGTATACATTTCTTTCACTTCAAGGGTCATGGCCGCACTAATTAAAGTGGGGCGTGGATCTTTCTTTGTACCCAGATTTATTTCTCTGAGTTCATCCACAGTGGTAGAGATACCTTCTTCAAATACTGGAGGAGCATCTCTAAGATCTTCCTCTTCCTCTTCATCATGTGCTATTTCTTCTGTTTATACTTGCATAGTAGATGACAAAATGAAATTTTCATGATCAGAAGATATGTCAAAATTTGCACATTTTGAAGAAGAAGCTTCCATTTCTGACCCTATTGATGATAAAGGGCCTTCTTTGGGAAATAATGAGGAGATGATGGATTGAGAATTGACATAATTATTCACCTACGACCTTGCTATAACTTCTTCTGGCCAGATTGGTGAAGAATAGACCTGTTGGATTTCAGCAGATGAAATGAAGACGTCACCACTTCTGCTTTCTTATCTGTTTGGTAGGTTACCAATTTATCCCATGTTGTCTGGCTCAATTTTCGTAATTGACATTATGGATCTTTCCATAAGAGTATTTTGATTTGGGCCTATTTTTTCAATTTTACTGATAGGTAACACATAATCTGTACTCACATGTGTAAATGGATTTATTGGAATTTTCTCCAAACCATATGGTGCATTAACTTTGGTAATTTCCTTCATTGTAGATTTTTCTCTTCCCTTCATGTGATAAAATTCTGCCTCAATGTATTGAGACTCACATGTCTTGAACGGGGTCTTATCACCATGAAATGTTCCAACTTGACCATTGAAATAGTATTTGAGACATTGATGGTATGATGAAGGGATAGCTGCCTGCTGATGTAGCCAGGGTCTTCCAAGCAAGACGTTGAAAGCTGAGTCTTGGTCCACAATCATGAAATCCGAATTGGATACAAGATTTCCAAACTGAGTTCTGAGTGTAACTTCTCCCAATGGTTCCTGTTCATTTTTATCATATCCGTGTAACATCACGGTAGAAGGAGATAAATCAGATTCCATTAGGCCCAATCGACGATGTGTATGAATGGGCATGAGGTTGGCTCCTGAACCATTGTCAATGAATGCTCTTCGGATATCTACACCATTGAATTTGCCAGATAAGTACAGAGGTTTTATGTGCCCATGCACAACATCATCTTCATCTTTATCAGTAAAAGATATCACTACATGGCATTCTTTAGGATTATTCTCTATGTGATAGACTTCAGCTGCAGAAATTTCAGCTTTAAACTCCTGAGGACTTGACAAAGCTTCGATGAGTGCTTCATGAAGATCTTTTGACAGATTCAATGCATATAAATTGATAACTTGGCTGGTACTTGGGCCAATTGTTTCAATATATCATACTTTTGATCTAAAGTTCGGCGTTTCCCAACATGAATATGAGGTTTAGCAGGTACCTTGGAAGCAGATGATTTGGAAGCTAATGCTTCTTGTATTGGGATAGAAGTCAGCAACATCCTTTGTTTTGGTAGATTAGTCCAATTAGATCCATTTACATGCTGAGATAAAGAAGATGAAACCTTCAATCGGTCTTCTAAATTAACTGTTCCAAGACTGAGTTGGCTATTAGCAGAAAAACCTATTTGTTCTTTTTTAGCTCGCTAAAGGGCTCTACCATGAGTTTCTGATGCATACACAGTGCTTGCCGGGGTAGAATTGGAGTAGTGGCTTTGGAAAGATCCTCGTATTCAGCTGTATCCTGAACCTCGGGAACTTCCTCGGATTCCCTTATTTGATACAAGGAATTTAGGCTCATCAAAATTGAAATTACGACTGGAATACGGATCTATTAATTGAATCATATTAACAGAACCGAAGAATAACTCTTCGTCTAATAAAGACTCTTCCTGACTAGCCTGTTTAGGCTGTGCCGTTTGATGGGGCGGTGCCCATGGTTTTGAAGTAGATGGCATAAAGTCTGCCAGAGTTAAAGACAATTTAGGCTTTGACACATACTCATCTTCTTCTGATTATTTTTTTTCTTTGAATCAAACCATTTCTTTAAAGATTTTCCCTCTGACGAAGAGGGTTTTACCGCAATATTCATGGCAGAAGACACAATTGGTTTCTTTAATTGTGTTTGAAAAATGTCATGAGTCTGGTTGATTGTCTTTATAACCATCCAATCATCATACTTCTATGCATTTATGCTTTTGACTTCTTTCCATTCACCTTCCTCCTCTGGAACTGTAGCATTAACACATGGTATCTGAGTCGAAGAACGATTCAACGTGTCTTGTCCCAAGTCGACCATCTTTTGCCGGAGGTCTTTAAAGAAAAAACACTCCTGGATGGGATGCCCCATCATTTGATTAAAGGGACAATAATTGGGATGGTCTTCATCTCCTTCCTTGTTTGGTCTCTTGGGCACTGGTAATTGAACCAAATTATTTTCCAGATCTGAAATGAATTAACTAGGAACTTGCTCATTTCAGAAAGAGTATGTTTTACTCTTCAAATCCTCAAATTGTTTTCGTCGTTGATCTCTTTGATCAATTGGACGAAACAACCTTTGTTTTTGTCGTTCAGGAGGCGGAGCCCTTAGAGAAGATGAAGTTTTTGAATTAGAAATAGGTACACGCGCTTGTTTAAGCATAACTGTAGCAGTTTCTGCTTTACCCATTCTCTTTCCTGAAGGTGATGGAATTACACGAGATTTAACCTTAGCCTGTATAAGGGAATCTTCAATCTGCTGAGCAATTGAAGTAAGGTCTCGAAACCCTCCTGTGTATTTCATAGGGATCAATGGCATGCGTAATTCGTCACGCAAATTTGCCACACAGATTGGCATTAACTCTTCCTGAGGGAGTGCTAAACTCCGGGAATACGTTAATCCCTTCCAGTGAGCAATGAAATCAGAGACTCTTTCATTATCCCATTGCTTGTACTTTGTAATATCGAAAACTGTCGTTTTTGGAAAAGTTGAGCTGAACTGAAGAAGGAATTTTTGACGAAGATCCTCCCATCCGATGATTGACCGGGATTGCAAGCTTGTATACCAGGCAAAAGCTGGTCCTGGCAAGGTTCGCATGAAGCATCTGTGTTTCACTACTTCTTGCTGCTCTGGAGTTCCTATCATAGGATCACAACAAGACACGTAATGCGTCAAATGTTGTTCAGGGTCTCCCGATCCATTAAATGTAGGGAAAACAGGGTTTCCAAAACTAGATGGAGGAGAAATTGAATCTACCCATTCAGGGTAAACTTTCTTTTCTGGTTGAACTTGCGCCTGTTTCCCTTCCATAGTTTGAAACCAAGATGTTAGTGAATAAATAATAGTTATTAACTTTTGATAAACATCATGTTGAATTTGGTCTTGGGTAGGTGCAATGAAGGGATCTTGGACAGACGTGGTGATTGGTGCTGCAACTGATGGTAGCACTGCCAACCGTTGTTGCATTTGACCCGTAGGATTAAACCTCTGAGGGTGTACTGATAAAGGAGGATATTCCTGATCCATCTCAGTAGTTACAACAAATTCCTTTGGCTGTCAGACTTCAGAATTCTTATGAAGAAGACTACTCCGATGCAGTTATGCATTCAACCTTATTAATTCTTTCATTTCTTCCTCTTGTTGTGAAAACCTTGGCTCTAACGAGAGCGATTGACCTTCTCCAGAGGAAGGATATCTAAACTTATTCTTTCCCCTACTTTTTTGGATACTTTTTGGATAGAAGGAAGTGGATTACATTGGTTCTGAGTAATTCTTTGACTTTGTGTACGCACACCTTCTTCATTTGTATCAGCACATACATTTTCTCGAGCAGGACGCTCTTCATCTGAGTCCCCTGAGTGAGTCTCCTATATTGGATTAGAAACAACGACATTGATGAAATTTATTGATGTATAATGGATTGCATCCCTTATATCAACATTTCTGTGATATTGTCTTCTTTCATGTCTTTGATGAGACATTGCATTTTATTGATTTAATCTTTTAGGAAATTCTTGACGATCTATAACTTAGAGGGAATCTCTTGATAATTTGGCTCTTCGTTCCTCTTTGGGATTCTTCACCAATCGAGAAAAGACCGATATTCTCTGAGAAGGGGATTGATGATTTGAAAGAGTCCCCAGTCTCGAGAACTGGGGATGTTCCTGCTGCTTCCGCTCAACTTCTCGAATCCCATTTGTTGACTCTGAGGGTTGGGTTAAAGGAGTCCCCAGTCTGACAAGCTGGGATGGCTCTTGACAGGCTATGTCTGAGACCTTCTTAAAATCTCTCTTAATCTTGCAAATCTTAGTTCGGAAATTATCTAGATGCATTATCCTCTATCCAATTTTATCACCTGGTTTAACAGACCGTTGGATGATTTCTGAATCTTCTGTCATTTGATGATGTGTTTGCTCCCTACGAGAGGCATGTGCAATATTCTCGCCTGCTTGATGTAGGAGTAATTCAAAAACTTGTTCTCTATATGCCTTATTTTGAGATGAACTAGTTGAAGCCTGTTCTTGAGCAAGCTTTTCATTATGAACAAAGCCCATTGACTGTGGCCGGCCATGGGCAATAACATTGCATGAGACCATTTTCAGCGGGCTTTGCTAACTGGAAAGCACTGTGAAATGTAGTGCTCCGTGAACACCCCATCCTCTGATATGAACACCATATGGAGCCTTGTAAATTAACTGATGCAGTTTTCTTAGTGTTCCGAGGCATGAACATTGAAGGGTTCTCTGTTGCTTTTCAGCCTTCGGATACCGAGAGACTGATAGAGATGCCAAATCAATCTGACGTTGTATCCCTTCTATTATCTTAAGATGATTTTCATATTCATCATAAGATAATACCTTCTTCTTCAATTGACAAAGTGTTTTCCATATGTTGAGACGAATATCATGGACTCCATTTTCCGTCAACATATTTGGAATGTCATACTGGGAGTCATCCAAAGGTCAAAACATGACTGGTACCTCACTTTTCGCCAGTTTTGTCCTCATGTTCATCATTTCCTCTTTATCAATAAATGAAGATTCTTCTACCTGTTTTGACCAGAGTTGGGGTTTCCTTGTTGATTCATCAGATTCAACAAGATTGGTAGAGAGATCATTGATCAAACTAGAAGATGCATGACTTAGGGGTGGTTTGGAGAATGACCTACACCCTTGCCTATCTTTTGATTGAGAAAGTATTTCACTTGCTAGCGATAAAGAATCAAACATGACTGGTTTCGCATTTTCATGTGCCTCAAGAAAAGAGGGCATTCTCGGCACTACATTGTCCACTAAAGTATTTTCCAGGCAATGTGAATCACTACTGCAGAGAGGACATTCGCAGCAAAAATCATCATCATAGGGAGGACCACCATAATGGGTTACAGCAAAAGATGAGATCTCTTTCTCCTTGGTCTTCTGACCACACAAAGGGTTCTTGTGGCTCTCATATGAAGAAGAAACTTCAAGATTGACCGAATTTTCATGAAGCAAGCCTTCATGAGGAAGTGTCTGTTGAAGAATTTCAGAATTAATGTTCCCGTCATTGGGAACTGAGGGAGTAGAATCTTGAATTCCAACAGATAAATGTCTGAGGGCTTCATGAACTCCAGCATCGAGCAAGGCCTTGTTACAGATTGGCCTTTGATCTCCTGACTGTGCTGGGCGGATCTTTTTCTTAGATGCCTTCTTACTCACTTTGGAAACAACTTGTTGACTAAAGTTTTTACTCTGAGCTAGTGTATGTGCCTGATCAGGAAAGATGGTCAGGTTAGGCTGAGGATCTCCACTCAAATCAGGTGTATGTGCCTGACTTGTTTGTCCGTATGATATGAGAGAGTATGCCCCCTAACCCTCTTGGACTGGAACAGATGTGTGTGTCTGTTCCGGAGTGAATCGTTGATGTGTCACTCCACTTCTAGGGATAGATTTATGTGTCTTTCCCTGAGATGATTTTGAAGCTGTTATGATATCCTGGAAAGCACCCAGAATATGAGCAGGAATTTTCTTCTGATCTTTCACCATTGAGAAAATTTGTTTGGTGACTTCAGCTGCCGGAACGAGGATATACGTCCATTCTGGGCTTGGAGTAGGCGTATGTGCCTGCTCCTGCCCTCCTTTTCTTGTTAGTGAATCCTAAAAGTACTCAAGTGTGGAGGAAGAGAGTTGATTCTGCCTCTTGTTTTTCGTCGGAGCTTTTCGACTAACTTCTCCATGTGCTACCAAGCGAGACTGTTGGTAGACTTGATTAGTACTAGCAGGTTTATGTTCCTGCTGATTACACTTCACCAAACGCGGTTGAAGAGATCCATCATATGTAGTTAGGAGAGCCTACTAACTAACTGATGATTTATAAGCAGGTGCATGCTCCTGCCTATAGTACTCTGCCGGAATTGCCTGGCGGGATTGCCTTGATGCTGCCAGACGAGTCTGCTGGACAGTGGATTTAAAATGGACAGGTGTGTGTGCCTGTTCATTGTTCGCCACCATGTTAGGTTGGTGGACTTCTCCGATGATTTTAGGGATGAAAACCTGCCCATTGTTAACCGGATTCTGTCTCTAGCGGTTTGTCTTGCCTTCTCGGGTTCGTGGAACTTGAGCTGAATGCCTGGAGTCGGTACCCTCATCATGTTGAGGGTGCACTGCCGCACGAGTCTGGCTGTGATTGTTGATGGGAGCCCTTGGGAAGGACTCCCGTCTTTTTGAATTAAGGCCCTGAGGGAACTGCTCTTTCACTTTCTCAGATTAAGGGAGGGAATGGAAATTACATTCCGGGGAAAACGACCCGTAACGGTTGGAGACGGTAGTCAGCCCCGCCTGCCTCTTGATCACTGATCGTCATTTTCCGGACGACCTGTGTGAGTTGTTTACTTGGAGGGCCTGTCGGGTAGCCTCTAGAGTTGGGATGGTACTATGTTGACGGTACTCCTTAACCAGCGCATTTGATACCCAGCATTGAAGACGCTGAGAAGGTGATGTCATCTTCAGAGCGGATGTCGATCCAGTAGAAATAGCAGTAGTGGTATTTGAGGCAGCAGTATTCACAGATGTGAATTTGAGAGCAGCCACTATGGAAATACAGAAGATCATGGAAAAGAGTCCCTGTTTGATATAACAGAAGTAATCAAGATAAAATTCAGCCACTTCATCCATTGGATGAGCACAAATGTCAATGATTGTTTTTGTTAGCCCTCTTATTGAATTTTAAATAGGTTCTTAACAAATAGGTAAAACATTATTTTAACTTGGTTAAGGATTCACGTCGGGTTCACCATTTTTTGTTTCCCCCAGAATTCGGGGATGACCTCCTGGATGGGAGATTCAAACGTTCCGATCGGTTTCTAACGGGTTTGTTTGTAGAACTGGAAACACCCAATGATTCCACATCCACGTGGACCTACATTCCAAAGGTAGGATCTTCATTAGTTTGTGAACTGATGAGGATTAGGAATTTTCATTGGTCGAGAGGATGGGAGGTCGGACTCATCACACCTTTTTGAGGGGAATTATTTTCTATTCCGGGACTCTTTTTATTGATTTAAGTTGTTTTCGTGAATCCTTATTACATTACCAAGTAAAAAATGATATTTCCTTCAGTTTAACAATCAATGATTAAATATGTAAGAAATATAGAGAATCTTTTATATGTATTTGAGGTTCTTAATCAATAGAGAATCATCTATATCTATTTAGAGATTCTTGGTCAATGGTAACCTTCAAAACATTTATATAAAAGTATCTTGGTCATTATGATGAACAGGCTGGTTTTAAAGCCACTCAGTGGGGCACTTGATGTTTATTGTCATTGTGAAGGACATGAATTATTTCAGAGTTGGGATCGAAACCATAGATGGGCTACCTACGTATCCTTTCTTTTGGAAAAGGAATCAGAACCCACGTAGTTCGAATAAGGGATTATAATGTTTATGATTGATGGATCAAAGAAGGGTGTCATAATTACTTTTAATATCTAAGCTCACGTGAGTCATGCTGGATTTGAGAAACAAGAGGTATTGGTAATAAAATAGACAATTGGGCCATGAAAAATGTAATAATAAAAAATGGTTTGGGGCTTATGTATATATGACTACCCAAATAAATGAAGTTTAGGATTTACTTTAGTGAGAAAATCCAGGAACAGGGTCCATAAAGGTATATGTGCTTCATGTAGATTTGAATACTCTAACTTGGAACATATTCCTGAAAAGGAAACCCAAATTATTAGAAGATTGATAACTGGGTTTTACTCCTGAGAAGGAATCCCAGATCAAACGTAAATTAGGACTGGTTAAAGATAATTTAAGGGACTTGGGGCTTATTCCTGAAAAGGAATCCCAAATTAGAGGATCTGGGGCTTACTCCTAAGAAGGATGCCCAAAAAAATTAAGGGACTTGGGGCTTACTCATAAATAGGATGACCATAATTATGACTGGGACTTATTTCTGAAAAGGAGGCCTAGGTTAGGGGACTTGGGGCTTACTTCTAAAAAGGAAGCCCATGATTATGACTGGGGCTTATTCCTGAAAAGGAGACCCATCTTTAAGGATTCTCTTATCTTAAAGGATGAGGTGGAATGAATGAACTCTCCATATTTGGTGACATAAAGATATTTAAATCACTAGGATTTGAGAGATATTCCACAGAATTCCTTTCAAATAAGGAAGTAAAATCATGAAATCATGCCATAAATGGATTTGAAGAGTGTCTTGAAGACTGAATCTTAAAAAGGAAAGGTGTAATGGCTTAAGAGGGGTGAAATGGGCAAGAAAGGCACCCAAAAAGGAAGGGGTGCGCAAGTCTTAGAAGGCGCGCATGTACTGCGGCAGTGTGCAAGTATTGGTCGCACAGGTATACCTGCGCGACATGGTGGGTACTTGAGCGATATTCAACCATCATTTGAGATACTTGAGCGACTCTTCAATACAACCTTTAAAATCCTCTTGAGGTTCTTCCAAAAAAGGGACGTGTAAGTTCTCTCGAAGGAATAAGGCGGCGCGCAAGTGTGACCACTTCCCTTAAGGGCTGACCACTCAGGCACGCAAGTGTTGATGAGTTTCAACACTTAGGCCTTACTCCCTCTCTCTAGATCTTCCGTTCTAGGTAAGAAATTACCTTAGAAGTGTTCCGGAAGATTTGAGAAGAGACTGGGGCGTCGGGAGCTTCAATCCGAGTTTCTGGAAAAAGATACTCACGAATGAGGGCCCACAGGGTCTATTTATAAGCAGGAGAAGACCCTGGGTGGTTACTGGGCAGTTATCAACGAGGTCACGCATGTCACATGCGCTCCAAGTTGTGTCGCGCAAGTCCACTTGTGCGACCATGAAGGAACTTCCGCGGCCTATGGGAAAAGTTTTCCTTGTTCATCCCTTTGTCAATTTTTGATGTTTTCTTCAAAGGTTTAATCACTTTTTTCTCATATATTCCCCTTTATCGATCTATACATTCTATGACGAAAGGAGCGTCAACATTCTTGAAAAACCATCCAAATAAGATTCTTCACTCATTATATTTCTTCAGTGGAATAAAAAACTACATTTATGTTAATCCTATATTATATCATGTCTAGCTCTAATTTACAAACAATCAATCCTTATGAACATATCTAAAATACCTAGAATCATGACCATGACTATGTCATGGTAACCCATTGAATAGAAAAAAAATTATAGCCTATAATATGAAACATTTCTAAAAATCATCTCATTTCTAAAAACCCCAAAAAAATGTAAAGGGGAATGCAGAATAATATTATTCATAATGTTTATCTTTAATGACCATGTATGTCAAAATTTTTAATTAATTTTTTTTCACATTTTCTTATAAACAAAATTTATTTCTGGATTTATACAATTTATATGTTTGGAATATCATATATATTGGGAATTGTTTTATAATATTATTATTTATTTACAAAATAATATATCAATGAATTATATTTTAAACATATCAAAATGATGGAACAATTTATTAGATAATTCTACCTTTTTCGTTGTTATTAGAGGACATGGACAATAATATTAACATTATATTGAACCATATTAAGATTAATGGAATGAAAAATTCATTTATAACATCTTGGTGATATTAATTTGAAATACATTCCATTCCTTTATTGAAGAACCAAAAAAGAATACATGTTTATTATAATCATTAGACCATATAAAATGGTTATTTATTTTCACATTACCAATTATTCAATATAAAACTATTGAAAATAAATTTTTATTGTAGTGTCTCATAGAGCAGTGTTTTTGGTATATAATTACTGTATTTGATACATGTGGAAAATTTTGTAGATTATGTATATATGTTTCATGACTATATGGAATTTTTTTGTATTCCAGTGAAAGAAAACGGTTAGAACAATATATATCATGTTGATGTTAGTTTTTATTATGACATGGGGGAAATGATTAGAATTGTTTTTATGGGTACCTTATTTAAAAAACCACCATTATAAAAAATAATTTAATGAAAATAAACCCAGTAGATTTATATTATATTTCATGTTGTATTTTTTATTATTAATATTGGGTATAATTTTTCTTAAATTGGATTCCAAAAACAATATTTTTATATTATTAGTAATTTATTAATATCTATTCTACAATAGGATAAACTCCCATCTTAATGATACATTATTGAAATTTTTATCAATTCTATACCACACATATTCATGTACTATATTAATGATATTTTCATCATTTAAATGATATAAATAACAATTTATTTTGGAATTATAATTATTTAAAAGATAATATGTACATATTATAATTAAAATAAAATAATATATATTTTTAAAAGTTATATGTAAGGGAAACGAATTTCCATTGATTTTTAAATGGTAAAATATCTTTAATTTTTATTCCCAATGGGTGGAATGGTTATATTTATGTGTACTCATAATTTATTATGAGATTAGTGTAGAATGGATCTTTTATGTATGTATAATGTAAGTGTAGTGTACGTATACCAGCTCTATAAGGGTAGTTGCATAAGTGTACATATCAAAACCGAATTATTGTAAATTCAAATTATATTCCTTTATTTAATAGTATTTATATAGTGATGGTCATTATAAAATATTATATATGTTATGATTACAAAATAAAAATAAATTATATCTAATCAAAAGGGGTTTTATGGAAATATATGTTTTTATCTAAATAATGTGTTTCAAATAAATTTGTTTTTTAATTTGAAATAATTAACCACATAACCTAATTCAAAATATAAATCTTATGTCATGAAATCTTTTTAATTTTTCTTAACAAAATATAATTCATTTAATAGTTAAAAAATTATAATAAAACATATTTTATTATTTTCAACATTTTAAAAACTATAATCATATTTTATATTTATTTTTAATGTAATTTCATCAATTTATTAATCATATGCCAATATATTTTATTAGAATCAACATTGTACATGAATTTAGTCAAAAAATAATTTTATACATAAAAATTCATTTATATATAAAATAATTTATCATCAAGTTATTTAGGATTAATTCTAAATTAATATATTCCACCTCTGTGAATTGAATAATGAAAAAATTTACATTTTAAATTAGGGTTATAAATTTAGTAAATGAACTCATTTAATATATATTCTTAATGGATATTATAATTATAAAATATTTTCACCTTGATTAGGGTAAACCCATAAATTTTCATTAACAATAATTTCATTTTCTTTAAAACACAAAATATGAATATTTTTATTATTTCTTATTAGATTTTGTATATTCAAAATTCATTTTAAGAAAATATGGTAATTTATTTGAACTTTCCATTCATTGTAACAATTAAATTATTTGATCCTATAATAATGTTAAAAATTTATCTATCATAAATTTTATATGTTTAATATTTTCAAAAAAGGAAAAAAATAGATGATTAATGATAAATAATTATTTTAATTTTATATTTATTTAGGATGATGTTATTTTTATTCATGAATTTTATTTATTTTATAAATACCATAAATTCAGACACACCACATATAAAATTTTAATTAAATTAAATATATATATCTGTAATTAATAATTTTAATTATACTAAAATATTTATGAAATCATTTTTCCTCTGAATTTTGTAGATAGTGACTATTGGGTGTTAGAAGAGTGGTACCTATCAGTTTTACCCATCACTCATTGTGCTTTCTAGAGTAGGCTCAAGTCCTTCAATAATCAGACAATGTGTGTATAATGGATAGTATGATTGAATTCGATTTCCAATATTCGGAATGTGTATTAGACATTCAGCTTGGTCGAGGACCAATCTAGGAATCGAGTGTTACCCATTCACAGATTTTTCATAATGAATGAACATTAGAAGAAAATTACTAGAATAAAACCTAAATCTGGTGACCCTCATTACATGAAAAGATGTATTATCTTGATAATTTAAGAGTTTTTCTACTTATTGATCACATAATACACAATGAAATATTTAAAATTACCAAAAAAAATTCCAATGAGGAAAATCATTATTTGTGAAACATTTATATTTTTAAAAATAGTTTTTACTACATGGTGATGTATTTGGCCATACAATCATTCTATGTCATTGAAAATATATCTCTTAGTAGAATTAATCAAAAATGTAATATCACTATTGTTTTATTATGTTAGTGTGGTGTGGAGGAAAGTGTGAATCTATTAAAACACTCTATTAGTGCATGAGTTTTATATCATAAGGGGAAAATAATGGAATTTAAATGATTTGACATAATGAATTGATCAGATATGGGTACTAAATTAATGTAATATGATGGAAATTGGGGAGTTATTACTATCATGTATTATTTACCTCTGATGGACAAAAGCGATGGTCTTCAATCTATGGATAATTTTCTTCCAATCATCCTACAAATGTAGTTGTGAGACAAAAATTTTGATCAAAAGACATCCATGAACACCCATTCCCATGTGAAGATTTAAATTTTATAGCTAAATTGGAATAAATATCATCCATTAATTTTATGGGACAAATCCCCTTCATTGTGGATTACAATTAATAAGGACATGAAAACTGACAACCCAATACATTGTCACTATCCATGAATTATAGTGGAAGTTATCATATTAGGTATTTTCAGGAATGAAGTGGCGAATAAAACATGATATGACACTATTACATGAAAATATAGTATAATAGGAAGCCAAAATTCTATTTATATAGTATTTTTGGGAATCATTTCCCATAGTATAACATAGATATATATTTCTCATTCTATAAAATGAATGTCAATGAAAATATAACCTATAGAAGAAGAGAAGAAATGGAACATGATTTTCCACCAGCCCCAATGTGAAACACTAATGAAGGACCAAAAACATAGATAGTAAATATAATGGTTATGTAGAGTAAAAAATTTATAAATGAAAGTGTTTATCCTCATGTTAATAATAATATCTCCTATAGTGTCACCCATTCTATGTCAAATGGGGTTATATAGGTTGTAGCTATCTCTACCCATGGCATGAATTCTGACCCTTCAGCAGATGTGAAATATTTTTGCCTAAGAATCCTATTGACATGATGAGGAATTATTCTTTGGAAGTAAATAATTATGTTTTTTCAGATATCAACATTATGGTTCCCTTGTTTGATGATATTATATCACATACTTGAAATATGAATTAAATACATCTCTATTTTTATCATCAACGAGAATTAGAATCAAGATTCCACTCAGGAAGAGGGGCCTAAGACACAAGTTAAGTCACATGTTCTATCACCAAAAATGCAGGAATTACACAGAATAGTAGTCCTCCTTGTGTATACTAGGTGATACATCAGCAATGGGGTAATTTAAGACCATCCATTCTCAAAGACTATGTAGTTAAATCCCAATGTGTGATCATCCCTCAAGGAACAAATGGGCAACCAATTAATCATGAATTATGGGATGTGAAACCAATATGAAATGTTAGAAGTAAGAAATATTTACAATATAGAATAATCTCAATGTTGGATAATAAAAATCCCAAAATTCATAATAACCAGATGATAATGTAATCTGGGGAATCATTCATAGAGGTCCGTCCATCTTTGAAATCAATGAAATAATCTTATAAAAACACTACGTCTAAGAAACATACCTTAACTAATAGGTTCTCCCCATTAAGTGTCATTCAATGGGTGGATTGGGCTAATGATACCCATATTCTAGTATGTAGTGTTGATCCCTGAATCAATGGAACCACATAAATTGTTGAGAGATTCATATAATTTACATTAACAGATGTGAATAAAATAGGTAGAAAGAGGAAGGAAAATGTATATCATATAATTTAATTGCAGTTAATACCTAAAATAAGGATAAAGTCATAAAACTAATAATTATTTTCTATAGTAATTTTATTTTGTTGGGGGACTCCATCACTGCTAAAAACCTATTGAAAATTTTACTTTCCAACAAAACGACGATCATTGGTGTGGCTGAACCTAAAATAACCGTTGAGAGGGGGAATTATTTTAATTGGAACTTCTTTTTCGATTAAATTTTGGATCAAATTCATTACACCTACAGCATGGACCTCTTATAGATTCTTCATCATCGAAACATCCATAGTGATTTATGCATCTAGAAAAATTAGAGTATACCTCTCATTATTATTAGTACAATTATATTTTCTATTATTTAAATAATTGAATTTCAACTTCATATATTTTGATATTGGATTTATAGGGGGAACTTGAATAATTTTTTATTAAATTAACTAAAAAGTGGATGATAATAGGTGATTTCCACACTATAATTACACATAATAATAAAACCAAAACTTCTTTTAACAGGGAAATAACAGGTGAATATTAATATATTATTGATCAATATAATCTATATTCAGTTTTAATTAATGGATATGAATTTACATAGAGAAGGTTCACCTTGAATGGAAGTCAATAAAGTAATATTGATATAAGATATTTGAAAATTTATAATGGGAGTTTTTAAATTGGTCTCTCTTATTATACACTCTAAAAAATAACTCATATCAAACACTATCCTTGTTTAGTTATCATAAATATCGAATATGAACCCCAATACCGTTCACATCAAGAATTCATGGATCACTATTACTGGATATTAGGAAACCATTAAAGAGACTGAAGGCATCTTCATGGTTGATTTCTATTTAAGAGATTTAATGAAAATAATAAACACACTAGGAAGTTCGTATGGGTATGTAGGAAAATTCTTCTTCTAACATTGATCATGATATTAAAAATATAGAGAAACATATCGCAAGTATTCATGACAGAGAACAACATCAATCTTTCCACTCAGGTGGGGATGTTCAATTAAATTCTATGTTGTACACCTCTTATTCAAGAATATGATTCATGAAAAGAATAATTTTAATTTACAATGGATGATATAATGGGATATAAATTCCAAATTCCTTTAGATACATCATAAGTATTAAATAGAAAAATATGGAAAAATTATATTTTTTTCTGACACATTCGTCGGGGACGCATGTGCATCCATCATACAGAGGACGCACTAATGTGGCCCCACATTCTCGCTTTGCAATGGAGGGCATCATCGATTCCTTATTCAGGGATGTCTGCTCCTTGATCAAAACTGGGATGATGGGATGTCAGTTCTTCCTTCCGTAGATACCTCCTCAGAGCTCATCACATAGTTCGGGTCTCCCTCATAGATTAAGTCATGGTTCGTGAATCCCTTCCTAGCACCATATCTTATTGGACACCAGTTAATTACGCCGCTTCTTTCAGGACCTTCCAAGGGGTCCGGTCAGGGCAATAACCTTCTGTTAGGAGATTAGTCATGACAGGGCATCACTGGCATGTCTTAACACTAGGGAATTGGAATGTCTATCATATGTCCCTTTTTATAGGGATTCTCAAGGGAGCAGAATCCCGAGGCATCCCACATTGAACTTGGGGAACTGTATTCCATAGGCATGTATATGAGGTTTTCCTCAGCTTCCAATGTTTAATACAGGGTATGCTGCAAGTTTAACATCCAACGGGGACAGATCAGACTGATCAGAACACTAGATGGAGTGGATCAGATTGAAGAACCCCAGGAGGGAACACTGATGTCGAGGCCAATACATGGGCGGCTTCCCAGACAATGTGGAGGGGAATGAAAAGTCATGATCACACCGGTATGTGGCGTCCACGTTAAGAATCAAGATTAATGATGGCTTTGGGCTTGGTCATCATGGAGGCTCTCTACGACTCCTTGTGGCAGGGAATCATAGGCCGCGTAGTTTGATGATGCAGTGGGACACCTGAAAAGGTGACCCGTGAGAATGAACGCATGGATTGGGCCCCGAGGGAGTAAAACCTCTGGGATAGGGCTTGAGCTTCCTGAGACACATGGTGACAAGGAAGAGATCACGATGCAACATGGGTGTTGGGCTTGAACCTCGTAGAGGCTTCTTATGTATCCTTGTGGAGGGGAATCAATATCCGCGTAGATCAATGGAATTGTGGGTTGGGTCATTTGGGGTTTACGCTATGAGGCAACCCAAGGTCGGTATGAGGCTTATGCTCTAAGACAACCAATAGAGTTGGTGAACCAACATGAAGGGGTCGGAATGACCGGGAGGTGGTCTTAGACCTAATAGAGTCTTCCTACATACCATTCCATAGCATGGATCAAAGTCCCCATAGATCAGGATGTTATGGGGCTTACGCTCTGAGACAACCCATGGTGGTGGGGAATAAACCTCATGGAGTCTTCCTACATACCATTCCTTATCATTGATCAAAGCCTCTGTAGTTCGGTATGTAATGGGGCTTACGCTCTGAGATGGCCCATGTTGGTGGGGCTTGAACCTCATGGAGGATTCCTACATACCATGCCTTAACACGGATCAATTTCCCCGTAGTTCAGGACGGTATGGGGATTATGATCTGAAAAATCTCATGGTGATTGGGCTTGAACCTCATCAAGTCCCCCTACATACCCTGCCTTATAACTTATCAAAGTCCCCATAGTCTGGGATGGTATGGGGATTACGCTTTGAAACGGCCCATGGTGGTGGGGTTTGAACCTCGTGGAGTATTCCTATATTCTATGCCTTAGCATGGATCAATGTCCTCGTAGTTTGGGATGGTATGGGGATTACGATATTAGAGGCCCCATGGTGGTGGGGATTGAACCTCGTGGAGGCTTCCAACGTACCATGACATAGCACAGATCAAAGTCCACATAGTTCGGGATGGTATGGGGCTTACGCTCTGAGATGGCCAATGGGGGTGGTGCTCAAACCTCATGGAGGCTTCCTATGTACCATTCCTTAGCACGGAATATAGTACCCATAGTTTGGGATGGTATAGGGCTGACGCTCTGAGATGACCCACAGTGGTGTCGGAGAACTGACATGAAGATGGACCTGGGTTCTGATGGGTGGGTATGAACCTTGTAGAGGCTTCCAACGTACCATGCCTTAGCACCGATCATTGTCCTCGTAGTTTGAAGATGGGGGTCAGGGTCGGTTCTCACTCTAAGCTCATGAGATTCATGCTCAGTGTGAGAATCAAGAGGTTGCTGGGAGCTGACAATCACGTCGCGAAGGGTGCGTCCGTGGTGAGCGAAGAGGGGCTTACATTTTGGGTGGCCCATGGGGTCGGGGCATATTTATGATGGAGGCTCGAGGGAGAAAAAGCGTAGTGGGAGAGGGATTTGGGACAGAATAAAGTAGGAGTCTCACTTCCCATCATGCTCTCTGCTGGCCCTAGATCCGGGGAAGAATGGAGGTTCATGGGGTGATAACTTCTGCAATAAGGTCTAGTGGATTTCACAAAGGTGGTTGCCCTTCCCTGCGGACAAGCTTCACTCCAATAAATCACACCCTGTGATGGAAGAGCCCACCATCCCCATGGAGATGAGCATGCATGGAGGATGTCCATGGCAGGGGGACCCTAGGTGCGTGGCATGGGGCCAGGTCATAGTTTAACATCATGTGTTGAGGATGAGGTAAATGTCATTTTAAGTTCATGTATCTTGGATGAGGTGGGTTGGCTATACACCCCTATGACATACATAACCAATGCCCTATAACCATTGTTGAAGGTAAGGCATCGACAAGTCCGTGGTGAGGGAGTGTCATGGGGAGAACCATCGAGGGGTCCATGTTAGCGTGGCTATGCGAAGAAGTAGTAGCTGTTAGCGTGACAATGTGAAGAAGAATTAGGTGAAGCAATGAAAATGGAAGGATTTTCAAGGGACTTTGTAGTTGATTCGTATGAGCCAAGAAGGCCTTATGGGAAAACCATACATGATATGAATGCACCGGGTGAACAGGACACCTGCAAATGGCACCAGTAAGGAGGGCATCAGACTAGTGCACAGGGAATACCTGGGGAGCACCGAGGGGAAAATCGTTGATGGATTACATGAAGATGTTGTGGTTGTGCAAAATAATGGGAGTCGAGCCTTTGTGCGACTTGAATGGACTGCACGTAAGGTGGTAGAATTACACGCGGGTGGCGAGGGACGATTGTAAGGATAGGGGGAACATAATATATTGCGCAGAAATGACAGGGCTACATGCAATGGAAGGAATTTCGCACTAGGGGGCAGACCCCGAGGGGTTGCTGTTTAGTCTATGAAAGGGGGATCTCATGTGAATGCGGATACCGGGGTGACATGGCATGAAAATGAACCCAACCTGAAGGCCATATTGCACATGCATGAAATGCCAATTACCTTCATGAGAGGCGGTTCAAATTATTCATCCCCAAAAAGGAAGGGGGTCACCTTCTATTTATAGCCCTCCGACGACACATAATGTTGGGATGGCGTCAAAGAATTGTGTGACCGATGTGGCTGAGCAAAAAATCACCAGCGTGGGGCTCGGGCACGAAATTATTGTGCACCAGTGCCAAGACATTTTGTGAATCCCGGGGCCTTCTGTGGGAGATGTAATTTTTTCGTGCGCTTCTCCGTATTTATGTGGAATATCTACAGGCCCTCCGTACTGGGCCTCCGAGTCTGAATATGACTTCACTTTTCTGTATAGGAAATTTCTCTGACACTTACTCATTTTTCGTAGTCTTAAAATGCCCCCCACCCCCTCGGAATTAGATCATCAAGGGGATGCAACAGTATGATTTCTATGGAAATGAAGAAATATAGGGCCCATGGGCCGCTGGTGCACAAAAATGATCAAGCAGCACAAAAAACCCTGGTCTAGCGTGGAAGCCTCTTTACACGTGGGTGTGGAACCCTGACATGGCTTATAAAAGCCACCATTGGCCCCATGCTCTGTACGGAGTTTCTCAGGTGATAAGCCTTGAGATCTCGTTCGCAAAATTGCTTCCGCTTATTCTCACAACCCGCTTGGCGACACATAATTCCATTGCAATTTATCGGCCTTTTACCCGCAGTCCTAAAATTTTATATGCAACTATTAGAGATTTCACACAGGCCCATGATTTTGGATTCCTAACTACATGATTCTGTACCCAAGTCCCCAATTTCGTGCACTACTTTGAAACACATAGATTGAAAAAGAAATCTGCAAAATAGACTGATGAGGGGGAGGCCGAAGCGCACAGATTTGAGATGGCGGCGAACTCGGAGGTTTACGGCGCAAAGAAGGTGGCCTCCAATAACCACACACTCTTCAATATTCTAACTCCTACCCAGAAAGAGTACGCATTATCAGATAATCTGCCATTGTGGAACTTATGCATTTAGGAAGAGGTTCCCCTGCTGGGCTTTGAGGTTGATACCCCGCAGTCATGGGTGATCCACGAAGACAACCTTTCTCGATTCAACACGAACAACAATAGTTGTCTTGCAAAAGAAACTAGGCACATGTATATGTCATGAATCCTAGGACCAAGACCATTTCTAGGGGTGATCCCATTGCAGAGAACTGAAAAACCCTTTACGTGAGCACTTTCTGTCAGATCATCACTAACGAGACCAAAGGCTTGCTGTAGGACTAGGATCTATAGTTTAGGGACAACTTCACCAGTGATTGGGCCTGGGTGTACTAGATTCACCAAACATATGATCAATTGGGGCCAAGATGCATCACATCAGTCTATTCGAGGCAGTGTGGACATCACAGTTCCACTTCTACTGGTAGCCTGAACTCAGACCAGAGCTATTCACTCAGTGGTCCCCCGACACCAACACATTTCCTCTCCATCATAGGGTAGTCGTCATCAGTCTCGGGGATATCAACAACATCAGAGTCATCCCCTTGGAGGGCCATCAATACGACGAGTTACTCCCGCCGATGATCATCTGGGGAGACAGGTCTCAAACCCCCATACTGATGTGGAACCTACTAGAGTTTTCCAAGGAGAGGCTGAAGGTCAAGGAATTTCTTATGGACATTGGCTACAAGGAATGGTTTAGCCTGTTCATGGAGAAGGACCCAGAGGTAAAGATGTCATGGCATGGAAAGTGGTGTCCAACCGCAGCTTAGATGAGTAGGGGTGGATCCTACTAGAGGATCCTGGAAGCGGGGAAATTCCAATCATGGGTTTATAACATCAATGAGGTTTGGGACCTGAATGTCCGGTACGCCTAATTCCTTGCCACGTTCTGGAGTGGGTGGCTCTTAACGGTACGGGGCGCAGGGATGGGCATCTGCCCCGTGACCCTAGTGATGGCGGGCATCATGGCTACCAACTAAAGGTTCAATCATGGGGTCCCTGTGCTGGCCCGACCGTATGCCATCCTAGGGTGCATCTCGAGAGGGGGATAGATTTAGAGTGTATGCACCCCTAACAGATCTTCAATGGTTGTGTTGTGGTTTATTGTGGCGGCTACACCTTACCAAATGCCAATCGTCCCCCGGGCAACGGCATGTGACCCTCTCTGCTGAACATTGATGGGGTAATGACAATGATGCTCCATTAGAAGGGGATACGAATCAGGATCAGTAATCACGTCAAATTCACCTTTATACCATTACCTACCCCTACCGGTCAGCTGGTAGATGACGGTCAAGGCTTGCTAGTGCAGAAGGAATACGTCCAAAGAATGAGAGGCGGGGTACTGGTGGCCCGAATTAATGAAAAGAGTGTATGTGAGCCTTATCTGTTCTCATGATTTTCTAGGTAGTTTGGATGCCTCTAGCGAAAGCCGAAGAGGGTATGCACAGATGTCATAGAGGTGGTGCATCCCTATGTTCTTTGCCAGCTGTGGTTGATGTTCACAACCTATGGCTCGGGTGACATCGTCACTTTTCCTCCCTCCAGAGTCGATGTGGGACTCTCAACTGAGTATGTTGAACATTGGACCATTGCATACCATGACGGACATCTGCGTAAGCTCGTCTGGTAGCTCAAGGTTGTCAGTGCAGAACCTAGGCAGTGAGAGAGTAGGTGGGGTGCCGCTAGGAGAGGTGGAACAGTATCCCCTCAGGGAACACAGCCTGCACGAGTCGGGACCTCATTAGTTGGGGCGTCACATGGCATGGTCGCGCCCTCATTGCCTGCAAGAGGAGGGGCCCATGGATCAGTTAGAGAACTTCCTGGGAAGAAAATAAAATACATGCTTCAACCTTCCCAGGATTCAATTTTCCCTGCGCTGTGCTCCACTAGGATAACTCTGTGGTAGTCATTGAGTACTGAATCCCTCTGCCAGAAGATTGTACGGGATGAGATCAGGCTTCCAGAAGTCAGGCTTGTTCAGGTCACTGATAGAGTGAGAATCAATCAATGTAATTCATACCTAATGGACTTGGACACATACACCCACCTACGGGGTCGGTGGGCGGAGCCACCTCTCTTGGTGAAGGTGCTTCTCGGTCAGGATCATGACCCAAAAAAGCTGTCGTAGGAGGATGATGATGACAATGATGAGTCAGATGATGGAAAAATCGGATAGTGGGATAGAGGAGAATGAAAAGGTTAAGGAGAATGAGAAGGGGAGTCCGAAGGTGAATTATCTCGAGGGGCGTCCACCAAGTATGTCTTTGAGAAAGCGGCGAGATTGTCGTCTTTGACATGGATGTGACCTAACTAATCGAGGTAGGCTCTGACCCATACCATTCTTCTCTTGTATTACTTTTCCTTTTCAATCCTTAATTCAAATTTCTCATCTTAATCCAGATCACATTGACACTGACCAAGCCTCTCTGGCCGAATGTGGGGAGGATGTATCAATAGGGTAAGGCGGGGCACCGACGCTCGTTATTGATATGACAAGTGCTGAGGGATCCCCCGTCGTGAAAACTATGGTAGTGGCCAGAGCAATAGAGGCAGATGTCTTGATTTCATGTATGTTCTTTTCTTCGATATCGGTACTCACTGTCGGATTTCTCAAATAATCAGGGTGCTTCATGTATGTATAGTGATCACGGCGTTGGAGGCCCGTCGGGATGTGGAGCCTGGGACTTCTATTAGATTACCGATGACACACACGCTACACCATATAGGACATGCCTCCCAAATTGAGTTGGATCCGGTGATCGGTGACTAGGGAGCAGTGGATATCAGTGGTTCTATCGTCAGAGCAGGGCAGAAGATGATGCAGTTGCCACCAAATTCGAGGGGAGAGAGGAAGGTCATATGAATGCTGAAGAACCTTTTCCCCTGGGTGCTGAAGAACCTATTCCCCAATGAGGAATCTCTATGGAAGATCCTAAAGCATCCCAGTAGGATGTCTTCCCTATCTATCGGCCCACTGACCCTGTAGAATTTGATGATTCAGATTCAGAAGCGGCCGTGGAGAGTCATATGATGTGACGCAAGGGAAATATGTGCATTCGACGTTTCCTTAATCAAACCCAAACGGAATTGATAAAGCAGAATGGGTCTTTACACACCTTGTTTTGCTTCCTGTGTGCTGGTTGTGTGGATGATCAACATCTTCATCTGACAAGCCTTGACTAATAGGATGAGAGAATGTGGGAGAGCAGCCAGTGCACCGACGTCATTCGATTCCTGGAGGAGTCGAGGAGTACCCGGCCATTTCTGAGGGAGGAACAGGAGGTCTGACCCCACGAGGAACAGGCGTCAGAGAATGTGGTGTTCATTACCGACTTCTCTGAGCTTGTGGAGTTGATGAGGGCACAACTATCAGATGATCAAGATCAACTCATAGAAGTGATTAATCATATAACCAATCTCCAAGCTGAATAGGTATGGGCGCAGGGCAGGGTCGGGGAGCTATGCTTCTTGGATGCAGATGTAGAAAGAGTTCTCAGGGGATGGGAAGCAGTCCTTTAGGCCACTAGAGAAATTTTGGTAGCATTGTAGAGATCCATCCAGGAAGATAACCCTTAGGGGGGGCCCTGTTTTGGCCAAAACCCTACACTTGTCCCACTCCACTGCTTTTGGTTATTTTCCTGAACTGCATGCATTGACAAGTCTATTTAGTTTCCCTTTTCCTTAATCATACTTGTCCATCTGGTTTAACATGCTCAATCATAATCCTGAAATAAATAGCAACCAATCCCTATGTTCACATGGGTCATGAGAAAAAAAATGAGGCTCATACTATCACTTCGTTCGATTGTGAGTGCGTCGACCAGGCTCCGGGAATTCGAAATCTGAAATCGGGTTCCGAAGGAGATGAGGGAGGCCCATCCAAAGGTAGAGGACTTCAGATGTATCGTCTTCTCAACATGATCTAGCACACGATCGGGGCAATTTCCCGGGGCATTGAAATCAAACCGAACATAGGGAGATAAAATTGGAGAATCATGTTACCCAAATTTGGAACACTATGGGATGGGTGTGGTGATGGAGGATAGCTGTTGACCATAGGGGAAACACAACATCCATATCGAATTAGCCTTAAATGGGGACAACAAATTAGGGCTGACTGCTGACCATGTTCGCAACATGGGGGTTGACTCAAATATCATCAATAAGTCATTCAGAACGTTGGTCCATGACAGTAGGCGGACCATTGGTCGAGAATCCATACTATTATGGGGTCCATCCAAACATGACCAGTATTTTGGAACGTTGGCCCCGGATAGTAGGAACACCATAGTTCGAGCATCAACACAGTTGGGGTGTCCCATAAAACGTGAAAGTGTATGAAGATCCGAATAAAGGGGCACACGAATCATGGAAATCTATTTGATGGTTTGTTCATATTAAATCCAACACTCCCATGATTACGCCACCGTGGTGGATGCAAATTAGGCGGATGCATTAATCTTGTCATAGATCATCCCTACTTTTAGATAGGACCTCTATGGTGGGGGAACTATTGCTTACTAACATCATTATGAGGAATCCCAAAATTATTCGGGGCTAACACTATAGTTAACCAACTCCCCAAAAAGGCACGAAAAAGGGATGATAGTGAAGCGGGGAATATACTTGTGATTCATGGGATTGGACCCAAGATGAAATGTCTGGGCGTTCCTATATATCCAATTAGGATGGGAATCACACCGCACATAGTTCTTGAAAGGGTTCTTAGTTTAAGGTTATAGAACTCAGACCAATGGGTAAGGGGAGAAGGAGACACACTATAAGGTGGTTATAAAACACGGCTTGAATGAGGAAATATGCCCTACATTCCATTTGATCCCTGGGGAAGTGTTCTGGTCAAGGGACCGAACACGAACATTAGGTTCGGCCCGTGGGGAAGTTCCCGGGTGCTTCTACGTATCCCGTACGGATGGGAATCAAGCCATACATAGTTCATGGATTGTGGAATAGCGTGATATGGTACCTATGAACGAAATGAAAGGGGTGTGTGGGTCTAGCCCTCACACCAAAAGAAGAAGCATTTGATGTATCTTGTTTTTCCTTTAAGGTGTATGGTGGCACGACAAGATATAGGCCATTAGAGTTCCTATGAAAAAAATCATGAGGAGAAGCAACATAATGGGAAGGATTATCCATGGGACTTTGAAGTAGCTTTGTATGAGCGAAGAAGGCCGTACGAGAAAACCATACATGATCCGAATTCCCAGGGTGTAGAGGACACCTGCATATAGCTCCCGGAAGGAGGGCATCAGACTCGCACACACGGAATACCCTGGGAGCACAGAGGGGAAAAGAATAGAAGGATTACACAAAGACCTTTAGAATGCATGGAATATGGGTGGACGAACCTTAGCACGACGTTAATGGATTACGCGCAAGGTGGGAATCATTATATCTCTCAAATTAATTCATTAAAGTCCTTTTATTCATAGGTAAAAAGGTTGGATTTAAAAAATTTATTTTCTCCTATTGATGTATCTATATAATAGTAATTTATAAAAAAAATTAAACATGTTACTAATAAAATCATTTAAGATTCCATATATAGTTTGAAATTTTTTGATAGTTATTTTATTGGGGTTCTATAAAAATGTTCTTTGTTTTTTGGTGGAAATGATTTATTTCATGTGGTATGGAAATATGTTTTTATTTGTAATCAAATTAATATTTTTCATATTTTTCACATGAGTAATTATTTATGAATTATAATGAACCTCCCACTGAATTTGGATATTATTTGGCAATTGTTTTTTTTAAATAAAATTGTTTACAGATTGGTATGGATAAATTATAACTCTTATTTCCATAATAGAATATTTTTCATTAAATGAAAACATTTGTTATTTTGATCATTAGATGTTGTGTAGAAAATTGATATTATGAAATAATCCAAATTTTAATATATAGGTTATTAGGTAATATTTTCATCTAATTAACTAAAATTGAAAACAATAATGGTTATTGTAATTTCATGAGTGTGAAATAAAGCTAGTTGAATATATATTGTTCAATATTTTATTGTTGTTTCCCTATTACTTTTTAAAAGGAAACATTTATATATCTTTATAGTTTATGATTTTAATAATATAATAACCTTAAATTATTCAAAATTAATTCAAAGATATTCAGATATATATATTTTAAATTATTATATAGTTTCTCATAAATATAATTATAATTTATTTTCACACAAATGAAACAATAATGTTGATGTAGGAATGGATAATGTGTAATATATCATTCAAAATAATCATCATACAATGGTTGGAATTGAGGATGAGTGATTATTTGAATTAACGGATCAGTTAAAAATGATTTAAATTGTGATGGAAACCATGATTGAGAAACACTATATTTAAAATAGGTAAAACGCTAAAAATATATTCTTTTATGAATATGATTCCTCCAAATATTGTTCGAACATCAGATCTAATGGGAAAATATTAATAGATTAATTATATGGAAATGGTGTTACATTCCCTGGGATGTCTTTAATATAAAAAAATCAACATTCCCTTTTTATTTTATTAGTGGTGGTAAGGGTTGATGATGGTGTTAGGTTAAAAATACCAAATTGATATTAGTTTCATTACATGTAATGGGATAATGTGAATAATATTTTACAATGGGAAATATTTACATATGGATGATTTATTGTGGATTCATAATCAATTATAAGTGGTTAATCAAAATCAATAATTATTTTTAACAAATGTAATAATGAAATATTAAAAAATTGATTGGTAAACACCTGATTAAATTAACTGCATTGATTTAAAATGTAATAGATATTCATAATTTTTAAATAAAATATTTTTATGGAATTTTATAATAGAAAAACGTCATTGGTATTCCATTATTTCCTTATATAATATTTGAGGTGTTGTTTTCTGTCCAATATGCCCCTTATGTTTATTAATGTATGGAATAGTCTTGGGGGAATGAAATATACAAGTAGCTAACTAATATTTAATAAGGTATTCCCAAAACAAGTCAAATTGTGTTAAATGATATTTAAATAATTTTATGTATTATTTGAATGTGTAAATGATCTGGAATATTTTGTAACAGTAATAATGACTAGAGAAAATAGTGTTTAAAAAAAATCCAATTATCAGAAAATTAAATTCATTGAGGAAAAATATATTATAATTTTTATTTGTTGGAGAATTATAATACCATGTGTATGATTCCAGTTACACAGGTTAGAAATCCTTGTGATAAGGAAATAAATGAGTAAAATTCATTTTCTACTACAAATGATCATGTTAGGCTATCAAGAATATTGATGAAAGTTATATACATGTTTATTCCATTATTTTCAGTTCCCTATTTGAAGTAGAATATTAAGAATCGTTCATTTATATAAAATTCACATGTTATATATTTATTTCACACAATGAGAAGATGATGGATCTTTTTGTGAAAAAACAAGGAATATTTAAAGAGACTATGAATTATCAGAGTCATATTATTATTATTATTCAATTTAGATTTCCTGAATATCAGGATGGACATCACATTATTTATTTTAATATTATTTTTGGTATATATTTTATATAATTTTATAATTTTATGAATGACTATATCGATAATAATTATTTACACAATAACATCATCCATTTCATAAAATTAAAATAAAATGATAATTTGAATTGATAGAGAACATAATTTTACATGTATCATGATGGATAAATGTTTGAAGTGGTATATATTAATGAATTCCTATTATTAAATTAATTTTTTACATATATCATGATGTATTTAAAGGTGTAACTTATTATCAGTAATTTGATATTATGGTTGATGATGATAATGGTGATAATCCATTTTAAAAATAAAAATAAAAAAAGCATTTTGGAGAACATTTTGATATGAAAATAAATTATCTAGAGTTTCTATATTTAAGTTTCATTCAACTTATCAATCCCATTTTGAGTTCTCATATATTATTATATAAATTAATAATATTGTAATGAAACATTTTATAGATCATTGATCCTTGAATTAATTCATTGTAATTAAATAATATCATTTATATCATATTGATGACCACTTTGATATGATTCTAGTGGTGTAGTATTCTTAAATGATTGATTATATGATAAGGTACAATTAGTTGATGTTGAAGGATGATTTTTTTTAAATATATTGTTTTGGACTATATACGTTGTGAGTTTTTAGTTATTCCCATTGAGTTTTAGAATGGACATGGTATATCCATGAATTTTAATAATAGTGTTCTCAAAAAAATTTATATAAATTCATTTTATTATTTATTGATGATATTATTTTTAATTACAAATTTAAATAGGATAATGAAAATATAATGGAATTGTCCTAAAACATAATGTAAAATTACATATATGGAATATATTTTATGTGTTAATTTTTTTGAATCAAATATCTTTCCTCAAAGATACATTTTGTAGTTATGGAATAAATAATGACCCTTCCTAAAAATATTTATTAATGAATCCACTAGGCCAAAAAATTGACCATAAATTCAGATATTTCTTTGATTTTTAGAATATGTTCTGTGATTTTTCGAAAATATTTCACTATTATATATCAAATTTAGTATATTAACACAAAAAATTGGAAAATTAATTTTGTTAAAATAGTGTTATTATTGAGTTATGGATCTAAAAATAAATATAGACAATTATTTTTATTTGGAAAATCATTGTATAAATGATTATTTATCTATAAATAGAGCGGATTAATGAAAGGGAAGTTGTTGTGTCATGATGTTGAATGACAATGTAATTACTTATACCTCATGTAATTTGAAGGCCTATAAGTTAAATATACGTACAAATGTATGGAAATTATATAATATGTTTTTATAAATAAATTTTGAAGTGTCATTTAATAGGTGTAATGTTTGGAATATATATTTATCTTATTATTCTAATGTATATATTTGTATAGAATGTGTTCATCATGAGTTAGATAATTTGAATTAGAATTATTAGAGAATAAAAATTTATGATTATTAAGTTACTATGAACTAAAAATACTGATTATTCTTCTATTTGGAATGGTAATTATTCATTAATCATATTAATTATGGAACATGTACATTTGAATTATTATTTATTGAATTTCAACCTTGTTATTACCATGAAATACCATTTTTTTATTTTTAATCTATCAAATCACCAATGTCTTAAATTATTATGCAGTATTAGAAGGAGGATAATATGTTTCTATAAATTATATAATTTATTCAGCACAGATATTGTCTCAGTTTTTTCATACATTTGGAGGTCTCAGAATGACATGGATTTTAACAATATCAGGCCTATGTTCAGGGAGAATGTTTTGGAAATCCACCGAAGCATTAATCTTACTTCTGTGAATCAAACTGGATCAATGAATAATGAAATTTCTGATCTCATTTTTTTGAAGACTCTTGGTTTATGTGGTAGGGAGAGGAAGCCGCGAATGATGAAATATATCAGGCGGATTCCAACAATCCATGATTGGCTTAAGGTGAATGTGGATGGAGCAGCCTCTGGTGCACCGGGTCCGGCTGGAAATGGTGGAGTATTTAGGACTCCCTGAGGCTTTGTGAAAGGTTTCAACATTCATTACATTGGGAAAAGGCATGTGATCAAAACATAACTATGGGAGATTATATAGGTGATCATGTATGTGGTCCATTATGGTTGGATTAAGTTACGATTATAGTCGGATTCCTCTGTTGCAATGCTGATTTTGGAGGGTCGGTCCAAGAATGACCCATGGAGGATGCTATCTGTCTGGATAGAATGTATTCAGATTGCTGAGAGGAATTTATTTGAGGTCTCTGATGTATATAGAGATGCAAACCAGGTTGTTGATGCTCTTTCCAAAAGATCGATTATAGAGGTCAGTTCCAGCTGGTTCTTTGTGTTGCCAAGTCATTGCAGTGGTATGGTGCATGATGCTAG
Organism: Viscum album; assembly: GCA_963277665.1. Lineage (NCBI taxonomy): Eukaryota > Viridiplantae > Streptophyta > Magnoliopsida > Santalales > Viscaceae > Viscum > Viscum album. Next base: position 222,182,678 of record OY728158.1, read on the forward strand.
TGCTGGGATTGTTTATACAAAAATTTGTAAGGCACCTCTTCTTTGAGATTTATTTTACTATTTACATTTTTATATATAATATTGTTGGGAGCAGGCTCCTCTTGTCTCTCGGACCGTTTGGATATATTTCTGTTATATATGACCAAGATCCCATATTATCCTCTAATTTCTTGAAAAGAAAATTATAAGTTTTTGGTATCTAAATAAAACATCATCAATGTTTTTCATCATCAATCAAAATAACTATTTAAACTATTTATCCAAATTCTTGAAGGCATTATTATGTAATGATTAGTGGATTTATTGGGATATTAGAATCAACATATATCATTAATGGTATTTTATTAATATAAAATGTTCCAATAATGTATACATATATATCCATTTATGAATTATTTGGAAAAAATATATCAGTCTCCAGTTTCTTATAACAGAATAGGTGAAATATTGATGTTTGGAAAATACATGTTACATGAAGGTTTACCTTATTTAAGATAATATGATGATGGTTTATAGAATTATTAATTTTTCTAATAATTTATGTATGAATAATTCTTTTGAGATAGGTTATCATGTTTTTTTAAATTATCTCAATAGAATAGGGTTATTAATATTAGTAATAATTACAATCTATGTTAATTAATCATTTGACCATATGAATTCCTAGATTATGTTTTATGGTGTTCCTATTTGGTATCCTTACTACATAATTAACCCTAGGTACATAATGTATTTCAGTTTTTTATAATAAGAAAATATGCTTCTGAATCACCTCTTGTTTGGAGCCTTGTTGCAGTTCACTACTATGTAGACCATTATTATGATCAAATTATAATATAGATACTCAATGATTTAGAGAATATGTTATGTAATATTATAATTAATCAATTTAATTATATTGGAAACCCCTTATAGTTGAAGAAAAAACATGGAAATCCAAAATTTTAATAATTGAATTATTTTTTCTTATGTTTGTTGTCTAATTATCTTGTGAGTGTGTAATTTCAAAAATCCAATAATGTATTATGAAAATATATTTTTGATGATATATTTCATAATTTTTTTATAAATTATTCTAGTGATATATTGATCAAATCATTATTTTGTAACATCTATGAGAAAAAAAATACACATTCATTATAATATGTTATTTTAAAATTTTCTTATACATATTCATATATAATTATTTATTTAAATTCCAAATTTTGAAACATTATTTCTAATGAATTACATTTATCCTATCAATATTTCATTTTTATAAATAATAAATTTTTTTGGGATAATTTACATTTATGTAATATTGTTCGTTTTCACTATATAGTAGTCGTTTGACAACATTTTAATATTTAACATCCATAAACATTGATATAATTTATATAATGTTCCTTTCACAGTTTTTATCTTTTTATAAAATTTATACACTCAGTCTATGTTTATGGAGGATACTACAAAATTTATTTCATTTACTAAAAAAATTAATGAATAATAATATTTATTTTAAAATACATATATCCTAATAATAATTAATCATATTGATTATAAATTATATAGTTGACTCAATATATGAATAATGTAATTATATATATGATATTTATGGGTGGGGTAATAGTTTAGAGATCCACATGATTCATCTACATGTAATTCTAAAAAATAGTTGTATAAATAGTATGATATTTTGAGTATTCCAACCCATTTTTTGAGATTTCATGAAAAAATCCCAGAATGTAAGGTTCATAATATCATAGAAGAATTAATTGATATAGATAGAATCTATGGAGAAATTACTAATTTCATTATTAATAATATTATAATTATTATCCAAGTGATATTTATTATTATATCTGACACCATTAAATTATGAATTTCATGTTATTGATTAAATTTATTTTTTATTGATTGTACATTTATCAATTTTGTAAATGTGTTATCCAATCAAGAATTATTTCATTGTATTAATTAACTAAATGATCAAATTTTTCCACACAATATTAGTTATTCTTTAAAAAAGGATTTAAATGAGGAATTTTTTAATTATTTAAGAAGATAATATATAATAATTCATTATATATTTGATATTTCCGAATTTTCATTGAAATATTGTATCTTTCTTGTCCTTCAGGACTGGAAAAATAATTTATCATTTTGGTTGTGACCCCTGTCATATTTTTTCAATGTACTAATGTATTCATAGATCTAGTTCAGTATATAATAGACCATTAAAAAGTGCATCAAAAAAGTTTATTAAGTCCCTTGGGTAGAATATTGGATATGAACATAACTATCAAAAGTATTATAATGATACCATGGAATACTAAATAATTTATCTTGGATTTTAATTCTACGAATACAAATCCATGATTTCATGAGTTATATATATGTGATCAAATATTTGAAAATGGTGAAAGTGGATAAATGGAATATCAAATAATTAAACATGTTCAATTCATATATTTCTATAATGATAATGTCAACATAGCAGTTTCTAGGCTAATATAAATAAGTGAATGATTGGTGAATCTACTCAAGGATATGAAAAACAACCTTCCCCTTAGATATGTCCTTATTTATCCACATTTTGAAACAAAAATCAAATATGTAATTATCTTATTGATGAAGTAATATATTAATGGAACAAATAATTCCTCTGTAGATCAGTATAGTATATAGTTCCATGAAGTGGTATATTAATCAATGGGATATTATAATAGTGAAATTGGTAATTTTACAACATATTTTTTAAAAATATAATTTCATCAATATTGGGATTTGATATATAATAATAAATAATATGATGATATATAATATATCAAATAAATGAAATGTGATGTTATATTTTCTTGGAATAATTTCCTTGAGAAACACATGAGTAAACAGAGACTAGGTTACTAAAAAATAATTTAGATGTTATTGGAATATGGTATTGACTATGAGGATATATTCAACGAATTAGAAAAACATGAAAATTACATAATTTGCAATCTATAAATAAAACATTACTATTACTATGATGGGAACAATTAATCCTTAATAGAATATTTGTCTCCAAATGAATTGAACACATTATAATAATTTTTCATGAATCAAAAAGGTATAGAAATAATTTTATATCACTTATATATATAATGAAAATCAAAAAATGATTTGGTTTTCCTAACACCATTGTAAAAATATATGTTTCAATTTATATATAAGTTAATAACATATATCAAAAATATTGTAGTTATTTAATTAAATATAATGGTAAATGGTTATTGTAAATAAGACATGGATACATGAGTGAAGAGTTATTAAATAATCATCATGAAAAATAACTGAATGAATTAACACACACCTCTGAATTACTTCAATTATATAGTGATGTCACATTATTATAACCAATTTGATGATAATCATCTGAACTAGCAACATAAAACATGTATGTGGTGAAAGTCAATATTATGTAATTATTTTATTTTATGATAAATTTCAAAAATATATTATGGATGTAAATTAATATTATATTTTGATATACATAATCGATTATTTCATTTTGGATCAACACAATTTTTTATATATTCAATGATTTCTAATAATAATATATAATTCCCATGTAAATTAAAATATGATTTTATAATCAAGACTCATAGTGGATATTTTATAAAAATAAGGATATGTTTTTGTAGGATTTAAATATGATATATATTCTTAATATACAAGAGGGGGGGGGAATTGTATTCATTAAAAATTTCTTTGTATCTTTTAATGTTGATATAAAACTATCTATTGTTTAATAAGGTTAAACTTGGTAAATTCATAAAACCACTTGGTTTGAAAAACATGCTAGATTCTAGAAATATGGTTCCAGTAATGGAACCAAAGGAAAGTTTACAAGGAAAAATATTCTACTATAAAGCATATATAATCTTACTAATCAGAGTACAAGTACAAGAACATAAAACATAGTAATACAATCCATACTAATCTAAATAAAGTTGAATATAAACATTAAAAAAGGAGTGTAACATGTATATAATATTTTAAGCCAATGGTTAAGGTATCCAATGACCTCGGATAAAGGTCGATTGATTAATAATTTCAAGAAAGTCAGTCTTACCCACACAAAGGTAATATCTTGAAAGAAATGTCATAGTATGTCTTGTAATCCCCATAATCCCTCGAACTTCAAGGTAGTCGGCACCTATTTCTTCCTTATGAAGGATGACCTTGAACTTTATGATTATAAGAACCTCGGTTTTTCTATCCCTGAAATCTCTCGATTGTACACAAAAACTATAGGAGTCGCACGAAGCATTCTGAACAAGTTGGTTAGTACGCCCAAAGCATGAGAATCTCTCTCTGGAAATCCCTTTAGAAGCATTTAATATTAAGATTGATCAATTTATATATTTTTAATTTCATTCAAATGAGATCATTTTTATAGGAAATTATTCAATGGTTGGACCCCTCCTCCAATGCTCTAATATTTCCTTGGATTTTGGATGGAACTGTACATGTGTCACTCAAAAAAAATTAGTTAGAAACAAAATATACCACATTTTTTCATAACTATAACAAGGGAACATAAATTTGGTTCCTCAACCGAATTTATTTTTTTGGAGACTATGGGGAAAATAATGTACAATTTATAATAGAAAAACATTCAAATTCTATATTGCATGGATATTGAGAATCTCTTAATCAAGGAATTCAGAATCAGAATTCTATAGATTTTGGAATCTGAATGGTAAGGATTTTGGAACCTGAATTATAAGGAATTAAGAACATGAATTATAAGTAATTCAGAACCTGAATTCCAATGAATTTGGTACTTGAATTTTTAGGAATTCATAGTCTGAATTATATGTAATTCGGAATCCAAATTCTACTGAATTCGGAGTCTGAATTATAAGGATTGTAGAGTAAGAATTCTAAGGAATCCAGAGTCTCAATTATTAGGAATTTGGAGTCTAAATTCATAGGAATTCAAAACCCTAATTCTATGGAATTTAACGTTTGAATTATGAGGAAATATGAATCTAAATTTCATTGAATTCAGAATATGAATTTCAGAGAATTCAAAATCTAAATTTCAAAGCATTTAGAATTTGAGATTTAGAGAATTCAGAATCTAAATTTCATAGAATTTTAAAAATTATTTATAAGTAATTCAAAATCGGAATTTCAGAGAATTCAGAATCTAAATTTTAGAGAATTCAGAATATGAATTTGAAGGAATTTGGAATACAAATTTCATAGAATTTGGAAACTAAATTTCAAGGAATTAAGAATTTGAATTTCAGAGAATTTGAAATCAGAATTTTAGAGAATTAAAAATCTAAATTCAGAACCTGAAAACAGAATACATTATATCTAAGTATTTATAGGATTTATAGGTTTTTTTAATGAATATTAATTTTACATTTAGACATAAAAACTTTTAGGTTTACTGAAAATAAATCAATAACAATGAAAATAATGATAGAAAAAAATTTCATTTGGGGAGGAAAATTTTTTATTATTGAAAAAAATCTTCAGGGAAAAAATTGATTTCCTTCAGAGAGATTGTTTGAGATTTTCGAAACATAAAAGAAATGGAAAAGTGATAAGAAAATCTTATTGGCTCAACAATATCACCCTTTTTGGAAAGAAAACACATCCTTACTAAGAAGAATCTATGGACATAGAAATTATAGTGTCATAAAAATAAAAACTTATATCCCTTTACTTATGGATCATAGATAGTATGGCTAACTCCCCCTTAGGCTTTGGAATCACTAATTATCGTATTCTTGATTATCGGAATGATATTTGTTGTTTTCCAATATTTAGAAAATAACGTTGATAAGAACAATCCTTTATATGATGTCCCCATTTTTTAGAGAACTTTTTTCTTTACATTGAATTATTTTTAGCATTCCTTTATCCCCATTTGTTATTATCAAAAACCAATAGAGGCAATGAAAAAATGGTACCTAAAAAATTATTACTAAAAAACTAAAAATATGGAGAACAAAAAAAAATTCCATTAATATTAGAAATATATGTTCAATGAGGAAAATAAAAAAATATATCACATTATAATAAAATTATTCATCTTTCTACATCAGCATTAACATTTTCACAATAGTTTTTAGCTTCTTGTTCTCTTTGTGTTCTTCTTTAGATATCTTAAGAAACTGATCTTGTTCTTTTCTTTTCTTCTCTAAGGCACAAATTTTCTCTTCTTATGCATTATGAATGTCTTTATGAGAATTCAAGAGTTCTTGTTTCTTAACATGATTTTCTTCAATATATATTATAAGAACTCCTTATATCATCCAGTTTATGGCCATAGTGTTTAGTTTGACCTTAAAATCTTTAACATCCTACATACAAGTAGTCTCTTGAAGACATAAATTATCATCAAAACTATTTTAATGATCTTTAATCATCCCAACTTCATTTTGAAAAACATCATTGAATTTATCATTGAATTTTTCAAAGATTCTAATTTCTTCAATAATATTCTTTGACAAATTTTTTATCTTCTTATATGATCTTTTATGTACCTCATAACCAATGAGGAATATCTTGAAATCTGCCTCCAGTGAAAACAATTTATCCATCACTATAGAAACTGATTATGAATTCTGGTTTATTTTATTTTGAATCATGTTACATATTGATTCTATACTTGGAAATAATCTAATAGTATAAAAAACATATTCAGTGATTGGAAAACCAAATCATATCTATGTGAATAAGATTATGAATCTGAAAGATTAGATGGTGAATAATTTTTTATATCCTCTGTATTTATCTTTTATGAGGCACCATCAAATATCTTCTTCACTATGGTCTTACTTGGTGTTTCTACAACCACCAGCATTCCCCTATCTGATCTCGGAATGATTTATTGTTCATTAAGATATTCATTGTCACTATAAAATAGTTGAACAATATTTTCTTCCTCAATTTCTTATTTTTATGCATCAGCCACTAGATATTCCAGATGAATAAAATCATGATTACTACTTTCATCGTATGTTGATTTATTCACTTTTAATTCACCCTTATCATATTTTCCTAGTTTGGAACTTTTTTAGGATTTAGATATGGATGTTCAGATTGAAAATTTCACCTATGGATTTTCCTTATCATGATACTCTTCAACATGTTTTATAACATAATCAGATCTATTTCATTATTCTTCCACCACATCGTCTAATTATATTTATTCTTCCACATCCTGAGAAATTTCATCTTCTTGGAGTGATTCTGGAACCACGTCTTTCTTTCCTAGAGTCTCTTTTAATGGTTCTATAAAAAAAATTCTTCTATCATAATTTGTTCAGAGGCTCTTTTAGTATCCTTGAGATGGTATTGAACGACTTTAGCTTCTGAAAATTTCTTCCATTGCTTATTTTCGTTTTATTCCTTATCATGATTCTCATCAGACTTTTATTTAAATGATTTCTCTTTAGGATGGGCCAAACCAATCTATGGGTCCCCTTCCTTCTAGTTATTCTTATCTTTTATCCTTATAGTAACAACATAATCAGGATACTGTTTTGGAATCTTTGTATTTGGAGGTGCTGACTGATATTTTCTTGACCACATGGGTTTTTGATTTCTCATATCGATTTTTAACTGATCTCTTCCTTCCACCTTTCATAGTGGTTTCATGTATGTCCAGATTCATTGAAAATTCTTCTAACTCATCTTTAGAATGGTCATAGAATATTCCAGATTCACTGGAAAATTGAATCTTTATTCTCTTTAAGGTGTCATCACTCAACAATATGACTTTTAATTTCATGGCTTCGAACTGCATGAGATTTTGAATGACTTATGGCAAAGAACAATGATCACTGAATGATTAGTTGGATACACAATAATATGAGACATCATATTTCTAGTCATTCTATTTTCAATAATTACCATGATATACATAACCTAGTTTATCTTCATTAGATTCACCAAAAAATCCAAAATATAGATGTCAATCTTCATCAGTGTATCCTTATCCCCTTTCCTTGGAATTATAAATCCTTGAACCCATAATTCATGAATCCAAAAATTTATAGAATGATGAATGATCTTCAGACTCTTTACTACGTTTAAACCAAGAAATAATATTTCCTATTCCTTGTTAAAATATATTGATTCGTCAGGTAATTTTTCGGTACAAAACTCTACCTCCCCTTCATAAGAAATACCAATCAGACTCACTAATTTTCTATATAAAAGAAAATAAGATTATCCATAACACATTAAGGAAAATTTATATTTCCCTTCTTCTTTAAAAAAGATAATTTATTCATAAAAATACACCATCAATTATGAATAAACACGATCATGTGTCTTTAGCTTATAAATACCATGACTCTACAAACCATTCAACTTAATGTTTTTAGGAACAATATAATCATATTTGTCAAGTAATTTTTGATCAACTATCCTCTATTAGTATATCTTCCATTCAGATATTTCTTTAACTATTGAAATTTCATTCAAAGGAGAAGCTTTAGTAGAAAACGAGAACTGAAGAAACATTTGTAGATTCGAAACCACCGTAAAATATAGAGGTAAAGCTTCAATACCCAAAATCTAGAAAAATGATTTGTGAAAACCATCAGGGGGATTTATATAAGCGATTTAGGTAAAGATTCAACTTCCATGGTTGATAAAATAGTTGAAAAAAATTATATAAAATCTTACTGTTGAGATGATAATATAAGATGGATTTTGAAAGATTCCGATCATTTTAGGTTTTATTATGAAAAAAATGCGTATTTAAGAAAAAATGTATTATAAAAAATTAAAACAGATAGAAAATAACTACTATTAAAAGATGATTAAGAAATCATAGAAAATAAAATATACCTTCTGGATTGCTAGGAAATGTATTTGTAATGAGGAAAACTTCTTCATTAATAACATCAGATTAAAAAAAATTAGATTATGAAAATTTTATAATATGAAAAATTCGGAATAAAAAAAATTGACTATGAAAAAATTTTGACAACAAAATATATTACATATATTAAAATATACTCCCCTTATGAAAATCAGTTTCATAATGTAAGGATAAAGGTTTCAACAAGAAGTTATTATATATGATTTCCTTATGGTTATCCTTCTTAACTTTTGTTTAATTTATTCAAATGTATCATAGGGTAAATATTTTTTAATAATATTAGCATGTTGATCTTGTATTCAAATAAATTGAATAATGATATCTCGTATTTGTTTGTAAACCCTAAAAAAATGATGCCCAATATCTATATGTTTTTCACAAATGTGATGTGAATGGTTTTTAAATAAGATAATTTCATGTGTATTATTAAACATTATTTGTGTTTTGGTAAAACTCATACCATATTTTGTGAGTCTGCGTTGCATCCAAAACACCTGACCACAACAAATTCCACTACTACATATTCTACACCTATAGTTGAAAGTAATACATTGATTTTCTTTTTGCATGACCATAAATAAAATGAATATCCTATGAAATTTGATGTTCCGTGTTTACTTTTCCTATACATTTTACATGCACCAAAGTCAGCATATAAAAATAATTTAAAACAAAATCATTTATAGAAATATAAAAGAGTCTTAAATCCATATTTCTATTTAAGTAATGAAAAATCGTTTTCACTGCCTTTAAATGAGATTCCTTAGGATTGGATTGATGTCATGCATACTGAAAAAATTATGTCTGAATGACTATCTGTAAGGTAAAGTAGACTTCCTATCATACATATAAAGGACGTTTGATCTACCGGATTCCCAGATTTAAAAGGAATAAATGAATTTGAGGTACAATGAGAGTAATTATACTCTTAGCGAAGTCATATCCATACCTTTTAAAAATATCTTTAATATACTTATGTTGAGATAAATAAATTCCTTTTGGTTTTTGATAAATATGAAAACCACGAAAGAATATTTTCTAACCCATCATACTCATTTCAAAATCATATTTCTTTATATCCACAATGGAATCAGTCAAAAAAAATTTGGATGAACAATATATAAAGTCATCAATATAAATTTGACCAATAATAACAATTTTCATTTCATTAATTATAAATAGAGATGGATAAGAATTTCCCTTATAATTAATATTTTGAATTAATAACCATGTAATCCTATTATAAAAATATCTAGGCTCTTGTTTATGTCTATATAATGATTCTCTATGTTTGCAAACATGTTAAAGATGTTTTTTGTCTTCTAAAACATGATATTTTTCGTCCAAAAAATCCTATAGAACAAATACATTAAGGAAAAAAAATTTCACATCCCTTTGAAAAGGATTGATTTTAAAGAATGATGTGAAGGAATGTAGAAAATGAATAGATTCAAGTCTAGCTACTGGATGAATGGTTTCTTCATAGTCTTTTCCTTCTTTTTTATTATAACCTTTAGTAGCCAATCTAGTTTTATTTCTTATTATGATTCAAATTTCATCACACTTATTTATAATGAACCATTTAATTTAGTAACATATGTTTTATTTGGTCTCTTACAAAGTTCAAAACATTATTCTGTTCAAATTCATTTAGCTCATCTTGTATTTCTTTTATCCAATAATAATAACATAAAGGTTCATCAGTGATTTTAGTCTCTAATTGTTTATGAAATTCTAAATGTTCTAATTAATTTATTAAGGAGCTTCTAGTCCTTACAAGATGATTTACACCAACCATGATACAATCAATTGGATGATTTTTAAGAAACTAATTATTTGGGATTTGAAAATCATGTTCATCAACACATGGTAGGAAGTCTACAAGTTTAAATGATTCAGAAAAAGTTTCTTGAACATTTTCTTTCTCTAAGGAGTCTTTTATCAAGGGTTGATAATAATTTTTTGGAAACACATCTGAAGATATTTGTTGAGGACATTTAAAATCAATGGTATAGGTTTCACCAAATTTAACAGGTATTAATTCATCAAAGGTACAAGTATTTTTATGTAAAATATATATTTAGAGGTTGTGGAATAGCATAAGAATATTCCTTCATTAGATTTTTCTGTCAATTTTTGTAAATTATCTTTATTATTTAGAATTTATACTTTGAAACCAAAAACCATTAAGTAGGAAATTCATGATTTTCTAACATTCCATAACTCATAAATGGTTTTATTACAAAAAAGTCTAACAACAACTCTATTTATAGTCTAACAATAAGTACATACAATATTAGGCCAAAAAATTATGGCTATTGAATATTCACTCGACATGGTTCTTGTCATTTCAGGAAGAATCGTGTTTCTTATTTTGAAATCCCCATTTTATTGAAGAGTTATTGGTGCTAAAATGTTATGATTAATACCTTTTCAATTACAAAATGTTTTATAATCAGAATTCTGAAATTATCCTCCTTGATCAGTATGAATTGTTTTCAATGGAAGGTTTTTCTAATTTTTAGCAAGGGTTATAAAACATTTGAAATAAGAAAATTCATAATATTTATTTTCTAGAAAATATACACATGAAATTCTATTGTAATAATTAACTTAGAAAATTATGTAATATTTGACTTCAATGCTTCGAGTTGTTGTGGGACCAAAAAAATCCATATGCACCAGTTGTAACACATCAGTGTTTGAGACTTCACCGACTGATTTAAAACTTGATTTATGTTTCTTTCAACATTGAAAAGAAATTTTAATATTTTAATAATCAAATATAAGCTCTAGTATTTACTTAACTAGTCTTTTAATAGAGATTTTTCATAGGTTCTTAAGGTTAAAATGTCTTATATTTCTAGGCCATAACCATAAATTATTTTCCATTGCACTATGACAAGGTAGATCTTTACTTCTATGGTCTTCTAGGTTTATTGTGTATAAATTACCTTGCCTATTGACATAAATAATGATCTCATCCATTGATTTGTATACTAAAAAAATTTTATTCATAAAATTCACAAGGTAACCTTCAACACTTAATTGACTTATGGTAATAAGGTTATTCATAAGAAAAATAACCAATAAAACATTTCAAATCAATATTTTTCCAAGAATAAAAAATATTACCTATTCAAATAATTTCTCCCTAAGAATTATATATAAAATTTACTTTTATTTAATTCATATTGATATTATTTTGATAGAGTTTTTTTGTTACAAGTCATGTTCCAGGATCATCCACTATCCATGTACCATGTATTTATGTTGGTACTATCTATTATTTCTTGAATATAATAGTGTTAGACTTTCAGAACCCAAACATAATTATATTTGGAATCATTAGAAATTAATATATTAGAAAACCACATTTTCATTGAAAAATAATATTTATGAAAACCTAATGGTTTAGTTTTCTTTAGGGAACATTTTTTTCCCATTTTCCACCACCCTAACACTTATTACATAATGGATCACTTTGAGGAACAAAAAAATTGTTACTAAAAACTGGTTTTGAAATAGTATAAGCCAATTAATAATTATTATTCTGAGGTCCTAATTAGGAATATATATTATCAAAGTTTTCTTTTTTGAAGTTAATGTTTTACAAACACATCCTCATAGAAAATATTTATGAATTTAGTTTAATAACTATGTTTTTGTCCTCAAAAACATTACTTATAGCACTACAGTAAGTCTCTAAAACATTTTTGTAATTAATTATTTTTCTAAATCCATAGAATGATTATCGTTCTAATAAATAACATATTCAAGGGTTTTTGAAACATTTTCAGAATACTAAATTTTCTTATCAAGATCTTTAGAAAGATCTGATACTTCTTTACTAAGATTAGAAATTCTAATATTTTTTTATCAAGCATTTTCTTGACATAAGATTTTTTATTATTCAGGAACATGGAAAACCTAGAAACATCATCAAATATAGATAATGTATTATCTTCATAAGAAGAATATTATTCATCTAATGGTTCATTATATTCACTATCATTAGAAATAATTTATATATTGGTCATTGATTCAGCATTGTGTACCTTGGACATTAATCAATTATGATTAACTTGTAACATAGCCTGTAAACCAAAAGTCTTTTAATCAGTAGATTCATACTCTATGGATTCATTAGAAGAGTCTCCATGACTAGCACTCCAGGTGTCATTAGTTTTCAAAACATATGTAGATTTAACATTTTATAACTTCTGTATATTCCCATCATAATGGTTTTCTTTTCTATAATTTTTCTTATGGATTTGAAAATCTATCCTTATATGACCCACACATTTGCATTAATAACAATTGACATCTGAGTCTTTCTTGTACTTTGTCTCTTTCATATTATATCTACATAGAAAGACATAATTAACAACAATACTTTTCATCCTATGAGCGAGATTGGATAACTCATACTCAAAAGCATCACTTTCACTAGATTCAAATTGAATAGAAACCTTCTTGGATTTATATCTTGTAACTCTGTCATGAGTCTTGGTTTCCATATGATTTGTTGTAGTTGTAAAAGAAACACCTCCATTTCTATTATTCTTTTTAATGTTATCATCATCACTTTTTATTTTGGATTCATGATTAATTAGGGTTCCAAACAGATCATTAAGATAAATATGAGTAACATTCCTATTTTCATATATAGTTGTCCTCTTGGATTCCCATTCGTTATGAATAATGTCTATGGTCATATATCAAAGAGCTTTATCATCCAATCCTTTCTCACCCATAGACTATAAAATTTTAACAATGATCATGAATCATTTTTATACCTTATATATAGGTTCTCCATAAGGAAAGAAGAGGCCACGATACTCACCATTATGCATTGCCCTTCTAGTTTCAATGACATTGTGTGTTCCAAAGTGTGTTACATAAGTCGTTTTCCAAATACTCTTTTTATCTTTAGAAGATGAAATTTGGATATATATTTCTATATTCATGGAACAAATCAATGTATATCATACCTTAATATTCAGATGGTATTTCACATTTTTTGGATTAGTAAAGGCTCTATGTTCCTTATCATAAATCTTATTGTCCCTAGTTAACATAATATAGTAGTCTACACCTGTGTTTATCACAAAGGGATTAATTATATCTCTCTAGTATTAATATTTATTTCAAAAAAAATATAGGTTGTCTCTTAGGATTAAGAATTTCTATCGAACCAACATTTATTCCTGCCATCTTATAGAAAATATCCTTACAAAAAAACATGCTTTTAGAAAAATTATGTAAACGAGGATAAAAATACTAAGCAAGGAAAACATTGAACAATGAATGCTTGAGCAATAAAACTTATATATAAATATAATTATTTCAGAAAACTCCCCTAATACCAATTGTAGGCTCAAAATATGATGTATATGAACAATATATAGGGGGGGGGGGGTGAATGGTATTTTTAAAAATTCCTTTAAAAATGTTAAATATGATATAAAACATTATATTGTTTAATAATGTAAGACAAGTTAAATTCACAAAACCACTTGGTTCTATAAACATGTTAGATTCTGAAAATTTGGTTCCAGAAATGACAGCTAAGAAAAGTTTACAAGGAAGAAGATTCTACCATAAAGCATATAGAAACTTATTAATCGGAGTACAAGCATAAGAAAGTAAAAGATAGTTATACTTTCCTTATTAATCAAAATTTAGTTGTAAATAAACTTGAAAAAATGCATGTAACATGTATAGAATATTTTAACCAAAAGAGTAGGAATCCAACAAACTTGGATAAATTTCCATTGATTTATACTTTCAAGAATGTCTTTCTTACACACACCATGGTAACCCCACGATAAGAATATTTGAGTGTGTTTGGATCTCCCTACAATCCCTCAAACATCATGGTAGTCAGCACCTCTATCATCCTAATCAATGAAGTCCTCAATCATTAAGGCAGTCAGATCCTCTGACTTCCTATCCCAGGAATTCTGCTATTGTACAAAACAAAAATCGGTGTCTCAGAAAACAATATGAACAAGATTTTAATTATGCATAAGGCATGATAATCACTCACTCTAGAAATCACTTCAGCAACATGTAATATCTAGATTAAAAAATGTATATATTTTTATCTCATTCTAATGAGATTTTATATATAAGAAATTCTTCAATGGTCAGCTCCCTCCTCCAACAGTCTTATTTTTCCATGAATTTTGGAGGACCTTTACATGTGTCACTCAAACAACAGTTAGTTAGAAACAGAATGTACGACATCATTCCATAACTATAACAAGGGAAAGTAAATATAGTTTCTCAATCGAATCTATTTTTGGAGTCTAAGAGAAAAATAATGTTTGCAGTCTAACAAAAAAATAGTCACATTCCATATTACAAGAATATTTAGATTCTTGTTTTCATGGAATTCAGAATCAGAATTATATAGATTTCAAAGTCTTAATTCTAAGGAATTATTAACCTAAATTCAATGAAATTTGGAACATGAATTCTAAAGAATTCTGAACAAAAATTATAGGGAATTCAAAACCAGAAATCTATGGAATTCAATGTCTAAGTTATAAAGAATTCCAAACATATATTCCTAGGAATTCGGATCCTGAATTCTATGGAATTCGAAATATGAATTACAAAGAATTCAGAATCTAAATTCAAAAGAATTCAGAGTATGAATCTTATGAATTCGGGGTTTGAATTGTCAAAAATTTGGAACCAAAAATCTAATGAATTTGGATTCTGAATTTTAGAGAATTCATAATCTGAATTTTTGAGAATTAGAAATCTAAATTTCATAGAATTCAAAATATGAAATTTCAAAGAATTATGAATATGAATTTCAGGGAATTTGTAATCGGAATATCAGAGAATTCAGAATCTGAATTTTTGAGAATTCGGAATCTAAATTTCAATTAATTCAGAATCTAAATTTCAGAGAATTTAGAATCTGAATTTTAGAGAATTAGGAATCTGAATTCTCGAAAATTCTGAATCTGATATTTATAGAATTCAGAATTTAAATTCAGAACTAGAAAACATAATACATTATATCTAAGTATTTATATGATTCTGAGGTTTTACAAATAATAATGAATTTTACATTTGGACAAAGAAAGAGTTAGGTTTAGTGAAACAGAATCATGAACAATGAAAAAATGGATAGGAGAAAATTTCCTTAGAGAAGATAAATTTTCATTAATGAGATAACTCTTCAGGGAAATAAATTTTTACCATGAGATAGAGTGTTTGTGATTTTCAATACATAATGGAATGGAAATGTCATAAATAAATCCTTAATGACTCAACATTAAGTTATCCCCATCATAATCCAATTAAATACTATATTTTTAATTTAGATTTATTTATTTATGGTGAAATTGATATAATATTTTTTATGAATTGTATTTCAAAAAATAATCAAAACAATTATTTCCAATATAATGAGAAAAATATTCATGAAATAGGAATGGGATCACTTTTCATTATTGTAAGGGTGTCATCATAAAAATCATAAATTGATCCACCCTCGATTGATATATATAATATAATTCAGGGTGCAATATTTTAGAAAAATATGGTCGTTGTTAAATGTATGCTTGGAATAGAAGATGTACCAAGTGTTATAGTATAAATTGATGTGTTTCCGAAACTATTTCATATAAATATTCCCAGATCTGATGTTGTTGTTTCAATTTAACTCATCCATGATGAGAAAAATATTCAAAATACCCAATATATAATAGCAATATTATAATTACTTGAATTAATGATACAACCAATACAGTTTCTTATATGTGATTAATAACTCATAGTTTGTCAACTTGATGAGACCATATTATCTTTTTTATAAAAAATTATTTGAACAATGTGTCTCATTATATATCATAGGGAAATAATTTATTCATTATAATGAGTATGTATTCACTGCCATACACTCCTGAATTGTTTGACCATGATGAAAGAGAGAAAAATTCATATTTTTTCTTTATTCGCGGTATAATAAATTTGGATTCAGGAATAATGATAAAGAAATAAAGGATTTTCCAATTTGTTATTGAAATTATGAGTCCAAATTTATACTATTCTTCTTGATTAATGCACCATTAAATTTTTTTAACTAATGAATATGTAAATTAATGAATTTATTTACAATTTTATCGTGATATTTTTTATGAATTTTTTTATTATTTTAAATATATGAATTGAATAAATTTCATTGTTGATTACCTATTGAAACTCAAATAATTAAGGGGTTATAATGGAAATTGTGTAAATATATATTATTTCTTCATGATGTCTACTAAATTTGAAATATTTTATCTGATGATAGAATATTAAGGGATAGTCAAAAAATATATATTTAATTAAATTAATTCACAAAAAATTTTAACTAATATATATAGATTCTAAATAATAGATGGTTAAAAAGGAAAATTAAACAAATTTTATCCTGCTAAGGTAACACAGTTACTACATTGACCTCAATATGTGATATTTTCTTGTGGTTAAAATAATTTAAGGAATGTTTTGATAAATTGAGGATGATTTTTGACATTGAACTATTATTGATATTTCTACTGGGAAATGATTTTATTCTAATATATAGTTGTACCTTTAGGAATTGAAATTTTTGAAACCATATGATGAATGAAAGAGTAGGTATTTATGATCCTGGATGGTTAATGTTCTATGAATAAAATTATAAATCCAATTATCATAAGATAGATTCCATAATATTTTTCCCTAGGATATAGACATATTATATTTATGGATAAAATTAGAGATATATTTGAATAAAAAAGTAATTAATACATCATTGTACCACTATAGATTAACATTATATAATTTAAATTTATAGAGCCTCTCGAAAATCATAAATATCTAATTAAAAATAATTTTGAGAAGACTAATATTATGGATAATGTGTTTTTCAGTAATTATAATTGAGTTCTAACATAAATTTTGATTGAATGAAATACATTATTCATTGAGTAATAAAGTATTAAAATGGAAATAATTTGTTAATTATGAATATTATACCATCTCAAAATAGATACCATATAATAATTAATAAAAATTATAAAAAATATAAAACATGATGATTAGTGTTTTTTAATTAAAATCTATTTTTTGAATGTTGTAAAATATCATAGATTTTCTCATATTGTTTTTGTGATGAAATATTAAATGTCGTTATGTGATCCATCACACATGTAAAATAAATTATTTTTGATATCTATTCATTCCATTTAATATATATTAGTTTGGAACATTATTTCATGAATCATTGACAAAAAAATTGTAACATCTGATAATAAAAATTGATGTTTGTAATTAAATTTTTAGGTAGTTATTATCATTTGTTATGAAACATAATACCTTAAAATGAAAGTAATTATTTAATCCATTTATAAAATATGAAAATGATTTTGATAACAATAAATAATGGCATTCTTTTTCACATCAGATATATGATAACCATTGTGAAAAGTTGTTTTCCATGTCGAATGTCTTAAATAAGTAATGTGTTATTATTTTTTGATCCATTTTTCACGTCATCTTTTTAATAAATAATGTGAGAAAAAAATAAAATAAATATTCAATTAATTCCTCCCATCCACAATAGAAATCATCATAGACGGACGAGAAAAAGACACAAGCAACTAGATAGAAACCAACAAGACAAAAAATTGCAATTTGAACATTAGTTTTATCCATATATATTATAAAAAAGTTCCATTATAAATGGAATTAATGAAGCAAAAAAGTTTTAATATTCTCAAATCATTTAAAATAAAAAAATTTGTATAAAAAATGTAAAAATTAAAAAACAATTATCAGTTAATGTGAATTCTGAATAAAATATGAACTATTATAGAAATTATTATAAACAAATATCACCAGCTAGAATATAATAAATGTCCTAGTTGAATCCATTTCATTCGGAAATCATTATATATAGTGTCCCTATTCATTTAAACCATCTTGTTTAAGAATAATCTACTAAAGTTAAATTTATATTTCAAAATAAAATTATAAATTAATATATCCGAAAAAGATTAATTGTAAATGGAAATTTACCTTTACATTGAAATATATGATCCTGGTAAACAAATTTTTAGTGGTCCCTATAATGATATTTTGGTCCCTATTAGAATATAATATCAATAACATAAATTCATATATGATTTTCCTAGAAAAATCCTTCAAATAGTCAAATATAATTGGTTAATTCATTCATTCAATTTTCATAAACATCACAATGCATAGAACGAATGTAGAAAAGATTCTTATACATTTTGAAAAACAACCAATAACGAATAACCACTTATACATATGAAAATTTAATGTTAGTGGTTATTTTTTTATGTGATTTATATCAATAATTCCTTCTTAGTTATTATACTATATAGTATACATCGTGCTTACAATGTAGTCAACAAAATTACATATTAATATTTCCAAGGAAGATGGTATATTACATAAAGAAAAATCATCATCATTTTTATCATCACCAAAATAACTGTTTCTTTGTAAAAAATAGTACAAAGTATAAAATTTTGATAAATAACATAATAATTTTTCATGTTTTTCATTTATAAATGGATCAGTTGTGTATTAAAATCTATATTGATTAAATGATTCCATTTAAAATTAACAATTTCATAATCAATACATACCAATAAACCATTCATATAGTAATAATGGATTATGATATTTAATGTAACCATCCTACCAAATTTCATATCTTAATCCATAATGTTCAACTGATACTGATATAGGTTGTCTGTCATTTCCAATTATGAAATGATTTTTTAACATCTATACAAAATATTCATAACTATTCTTCGATTTTCCAAATTTTTCATATGAAATGTATAGACAATAGTTTCATAAATAGAAAATATTATCAAATTTAAACATGGACCACCATTATTGAATCCCAATTTTTCTAATTAAACTAATTTATATTATGTATCACATCTAACCATTGATAACATTTTTGGTTGTGGTTATTAAAAATCATCATAAAATTATTATTTGGATAAGAAATTTTCATCACTTTTATATGAATTGTTATATATATTTGAGATTAATATATTTCATTAGATATTTATAAATGAAAACTTTTAATCAATAAAATTTTCAATGATTTTACATTGAATCCATATCCTCTTTTCCAAATATTTTAATTTTTCATTGATTAATGTATGAATCCATTTTTTACATTGTTGAAAATTATCATGTATACAACTTTGAATACTCATAAAAATATACATATAAAAATTAGCGGCTTCAGGCCATTATGGATTCATAATAGGCTACTTTAATACCTTAATATTCAATAAAAATGTATACATCCAATATATATATATATAATTATTTATTTATTTACTTATTACACCAAATAAACTATTAAATGGGCCATTATTTGAAAAAATGTTAAACGAAAAAAAATAATTTGAAAATGAATAAAAAATTATCTGCTCTTTAAAATTATCATATAATATAGATCATCTAGAATTTTTTAATTTTAATTCAAAAAATAACCTTTAGGATATTAATTATCAAAAATATGGGAAATATTCCAGACAACGAATAAAGTTTGATTTTTTAAATCATGATGTGAAAATGATGATATTTCAACTTGTTAACATCAAAGGATTTAAAGAATAAAATGAATAATATTTAATGAATAACACATCCACACATTGAGATTTTCAATTCACATATAAAATGAATTTTATTCCTCTAGGATAATGTATAAAATGGTAGAGAAAAGAATTTTCTTATTCTATTATGAGTTGGAGATCACACTTATAATATTAAAATTGAGTGAAATTCCAATCATGAATTCACCCATATATATTAATTTCATTAAAATATAAAACAATTATCATATTTTGATAAATATTTTTCTCTATGTAAATGAATTTAATAATTTTTAACCATATTATAAATTCTTAGACTTACACATTTAATAATATATTTATTTTTCATATATTACACTACTTATATTTCCAAATACACGATTGATTTAGATTTTTAAATAATTAAGACAGAATTCATATATATAAACCCACAATCATACAACGTTGGTAACTGTAAAATATTATCTACTTCTTCTATAATAAAAATTTTTAAATGAAACCTGAAATTTGTTCATGAAAAATATTCAATACATTTTTCTTCGCTTCATCCTTTCACTAACCTATTCTCAAACACTTTGAATTTTTTTAAACAATGGATGAGAACATAATTATAGGATGGGAAATAAATATAAATAATGAAATTTTTAGTTCAGGAATACATAATCATATGAAATATTATTAAAAAATAAATACATTCCACTAATATATTTTAATATATATAATTTTATAAAATAATATATTTCCATAAAACATAGAAAATATATATAAAACCAAGTTAATGTGGGGAATTAAATACATAATATTGAAACAACTATAGATTCCATATGATTGATAGCCCTCACATGTATCATAAATATTAACCCTCATGGCTAAATTTTGATGTAACACTCACAACTAGCATATGATGTAACCATCATCGTTATAATTTGAATAATCATTACAGTCAACATACAAAATATACATACCCATTGTATTAAATGGAGATAGTGTTCCCACCCATCATCATAAAAAATTCCCATTAATAGTAAAATAATCATAATATAAGAAATCTTTTATAATAAAATCATTTCTTTTATATTATTAAAAGTAAACATTTAAAAGATATTTTGAAATGAAAAGTATCATACATGGGGGATGAATTCCTTGAAACATTCTAAAACATTAGGTATAATTATATAAATATTGTAATTAGTTTTTTATAGAACCATATTAATAATTATAATACATTATATGATCTATTTTTAACATATTTTCACCCATTTATTAATTCTATTATTGTATTTTATTGACTAGGGTGTGTTTATTTCATTATTTACACGGTTAGATCATTTTCAGTTTTCATTATGAATGGAATAAAAACTCTAGAATATGAATTAAATCTTTTTAATATGTTCCTACATTTTGAAATGATACAATATTTTATTTTGCTATTATGATGATTTATTTGAAAGAACAAAAATAAATATGATTTAATTGTTTTAAGTGACTTTTATGACCAACAAATGCTAATATCATCGTATTTAATATCTTTTTAATATTTTGGTTAGGGAAAATAATATTACTTATAATAATTTTAATTTTTTTATTTAAATGTATTAATGGTTTTTTGGACATCCTTGAAGGCATTAAAATTAATTAAAAACACATCGTCCATGATGATGATAAATGAACACATCATAGACCATGTTTTCATCATGCTGGATTAAAGGGATAAGAGGAGAGGATTTATTATAGACATTACATTATCAAAAATAAATTCCCCAAGTTGTTTGATAATATATTTATCATTCAACTTGTATAAGGGGAGGTTATGAGATAATAAGAAAACAATGTAATTGAAATAAAATTTAAAAAAATTACATATTTTTAAATAAACTACAATTCTTTGGAGGTGAGTGGAGGAGAGGTAGTGAATGGTGGTATATGTATTGGATGATAGTGGTTATTTCTCATCATTTTATACATTATTTTAACAATTGAACTGAAGACATTGAATATTTATTGAATTATCATTAAATATAATAAAATAATGATTGCGTTTTCACTATTTTAGTCTTATAATATCCATACATTATGTATGAATAAATAATTAATTAATCCGTTCCATACCTTAAATTATTTTATTTCAATATTCACAAAAAATAATCAATTAGTGAAATATTACAATAAATAAAAATAAATGTTTTTCAATATATAGAATTATAAAATGAAATCCATTTTATGAAAATAAAATTATAAATATATGATATATAATTTTCAGTAAAAATCAGTATTTATTTTAAAATTTAATTTTATTTACCATTTTAACTTGAAACACCCAATTCTACCACAGTAATCATCACATTGAATAATATAATTTCTTTTTTATACATAACTTCGCGTTCAAACCCACCATAACCAACGAAACTAGCAGTTATTCATTTTAATACCCACATTATCAAATTTTGTTAATATTATTTTTCAAAATAGACTAAAATTTTGGATTTTTAATATCCAAATTAGCTTAGGGTTAATTTTTAGTATTTTTCTGATAACATTAATATTTTATTGAATAGTGAAAATTGCAAAAATTTAATTTAAAAAAAATTTAATAAATTTAATTTATAGTGTTAAATTAAAATATTTAGTTATTATAAATTATCATTAGTCTTTATTTATGAAGTTTAATTTAATTAAGGTCATTGGAAGTAATATTACATTTAAATAGTACATAAACATTTGTTAAACTTTTCATATTTTTTTCTTTTTAAAAAACTCCTTTTTGGTTTGGACTACATGAAGTAATCTAAAATTAATTTCTAAAACAACAGTGTTTACAAATTTAAAAAATGGAATTCTTATTTCTAATCATAATGACCAAATTTTGGAAATAGGTAACTTTTATTTTTATACATTATGAATAATTTCTTCGGTAAGTATTTTATTTATAGATGTAAAAGTGTAAATCTAGTAAATAAGTGTAAAAAATTATTTTATAATAATATTAAGATACATTAAAAAATGTACAAAAACCTATTGGAAAATACATGTCCTACCATGGGAATCCTTGTGTCTACTTTGGGACCCCATGGAGCAACATGGGAGTGAAAATGACATTTTATATTAAATAATCTAATGTGAAGACAGAAATAACAAAAGCATGTATCATTTTGTAAAAAAAATCTAAATGAGTTTATATATTTGAAATATTCGACTATAAATAGTAATTAGAATGGAAAAATTATTTCTTATTTCATGATTTTTTATATATAATTTTTATAATTAAAATAGAAAATTTATATATGATAAAACAATGATACAATATTTTCTTTATTAATGAAGTAATCAAATAAATGATATTATAAATATTAAAATAAATATAATTTGAACATTTTGATATCATATACAAATTTTGTAGGTGAATATTACATTTTTTATTGATTAAATCTATTTTATTCAAGGTAATGATGTTTTTATGACATTCACAAAAACCAAATACTAAATAATGTCAAAATTGACCTAAATGTGTTTTATAAACAAATAATATATTATTAAATTATATAATAGTCCTAAAAAATAGTGTTCATCCAAAAACATATATAATAATAGATATGTCATTAATGAAACCCTTCGGAATTTTTTGTCATTTTATAGTATTTTTATCAACCATTTATTATAATAATACATGAATACGTGGTAAAATATATACTATTTAACTAAGAGTTAAATCTAAAAGATGAGGTGAATATATAAACCTAAACCTGTCCAAAACCAATTGGTTGAGATTTTATAAACCCATATCCACCATTTTCTAGAAATTAATTATTTTTTATTCAATAAATCTGCATATGTTTTTATATTAAAATAATACTTCAATCTTTTCCTAAATTGACCCTTACCTGTCTTATAAATGAAAACTTCCCATTTTCTC
The DNA here is from genome assembly GCA_963277665.1 of Viscum album. Lineage (NCBI taxonomy): Eukaryota > Viridiplantae > Streptophyta > Magnoliopsida > Santalales > Viscaceae > Viscum > Viscum album. The sequence goes on from OY728158.1 coordinate 222,207,108, forward strand.
AAAATCACACCTTCAAAAACATTTGTCTCGAACAAACCTTGATGAAATATCATCCCAACTACCCTAAATTCTACCAAGAGTCCTTTCATTGAACAAAAAGAAATTCTTAGGAGCCCTTTTGTTCAACAAATATGGAAACACCCGAAGAAGAGGTAATAATTTCGCCACCTCTTTCTATATTAATTTTTTCTTCAAATTCCACATTCATTGTTTATTTTCAATGCCAAAATAATTACATTAGTACCTTCTACTTAAAAGAATTTTATTATAAATATGGAACAACCATATTCATTATTCTATCCATCCTACGATTGGCAATACACAATACATGGGTACATATGGATTACTATCTTCAGGTCATGGTGTAGTTTGATATTTAAACACTTAATTATTTAGGTGTGTATAATAATGACTATAATTCATTAAAATAAAAAATATTACTTGTTAATTAATCTTTAAATTTGATATTCCATCTAATTAAATATGATTTCAAAATCAATAGAATGATATTGTCGCTCATACATACGTACATATTACTGTCACCTCGAAAGTGATGGGATTCAATTCCCATCATACCCATTCTAGAATAATTTTCATTTTATGATTAAAAATAATTCTTAAGAACATTATATCCTTCTTTATATAAATCAAATAAATTGTATATATAAAAAACATGGCATACATAAGGACAATGAATTTATTAACACATGAAACAATTATAATACTGAAATATTATTAAAAAATATAAATTTTAATATCATATATGATATCATATTAATGAATATATTTATTTTATAATTTAATTACAATGATTTAACTATTATAATGGAGGATAAAGTCCCTTAATCAAGGAAATGTACATGGTAAGGGTTAATTTCACAATCACTTTATTAATCTGAGGTTGTTTATTCATATGTATATACTTTGACCTATTTATAATCCTTATATGTGTTTCATAAAAATGTATTTCCAAACATTTTTACAATTTACTATACTATGGTTTAAATTCATTTATAATCTTTTTGACTTTATATACAGTTGTTTGAATGGAATATTTCATCCACATTCCAAATGAGGTACTTTGTGACCTTTTTGACAAATTAAGGAAAAAATGATTTATAACTTCTATTGAGAGTACATTAATTTCTTGTCATTATAAGATCATCTAGATTACCTTACAAGCTTATATGAATATTTTAAATATAAAATATTTTTTTACAATTTTGTTATTTTTAAATGATTTCAAAATAGAAAGAGATATTTCCCTCAAATAGTTCTGATATCTTCTCTGTCAACATCCATTGATAGATTTTACACTTGTTTGATGTTGATTTATTATGTTAAAATCATGCATATTGTATTTAAGGTTTTGATGTATGTTTTACTATGTATGTATTAATAAATACCAGTCATGGTTTGTGGTTAATGTTTTAACATTTCGTATACATGTTTTCATATGAATGTTTATTTAATGTTTCATCCTTTTGATATGAGGATTTCATTGGACCTAGTAAGTGACTCATGGAGACTGTTATAGCTCATTGATGCATTGTTAGGACTCATGAGATAAACTAGTGTCTTTGAACAAGGTGTTGAAAAAATCGTATTTGGAGTCTAGGTAAGAGATTTTGACTATGTAGTTATGAAGTCTTTCATTATGCATTCCATCATTATGAAATTGGATATTGATGTTTCATGTGATTATTCGACTAGTTGAGTATACATGTGAAAAATTAAATGGAATTATTTGATTTACCGTTCCCATATTATGCTCATGATTATGTTTAAAAGGCTTGTGTGTTAGTCTTATACATTGACATAATTTTTTTAGGCTTATTTATTAATATTTCTGTTGTATTGTTATCCTTACTGATCTTTTGAGCTCACCCAATTCTATGTTTTATTTTTCTTAGTATTTAATGATTTATATTATGAATGACATGTAGGGACTATCTAATGAATATTTATGTGTGCAATAGAGACAATTTTTTTGTTGTTTTCCATTTTATAATGTAACGTAATACTTATTCTTTTATCAATAACTTATTAAAATACTAAAGTGATCGATCTTTCAGGGTTTTATCCCCTGAGATGATGACAATTCTTTGTAATAATGCTTATACTCTAGTTAATATTGTTCTAGGAATTGTAGTTGGTATCATATGAACTTTAGTTTAATCCTTGGAAGATAGATATAGAAAAACAATATTTCAGAACATTGAACTAGGATAGACATTATGGATTAATATAGAAGAAAATCATAAAATTTTGTTGATGAAGAGTTTTTTGAGTTTTACATGAAATAAATCCCTTTTTGGATATGAGTAGGTAGAGGATTCTCTGGCACATATGTACATTGTTTTGAAAACTCCTAAGTGGAGTTTCGGGCTAGACACAAGGTATTCTGGTACATGACAATGGGCCTTGCTTCTCTCTTGATTATGACACTCCTGGGAGATATTTTTAAGATAATTCACATTATCATTAAAAATAATTATAAAGGATTTATTAGTATTTTCCTTTTCAAATTATATATTTTTATGATTGTGGATTATATTCATAAACTTGTAAATTTATGCTAAATGTTTTACTAGTTTTGAATTATTTATTCTGATTCATAAACTAATCTATTGTATGCCATTGTTTAGAAAAAGTTTCTTATTGATGGAATGTAAACTCTATCAACCCATGTAATCCATGTTGGGATTTCCCCAATACTCAAGATAATTATTCTTGATATGGTGATGCAACTAGTGCTGATCAATTTTTCACCATACTGGGACAACTCACTGAGGTTATTAATAATAAAATTACCCATTTGGAGAACCCTGAAACACAGTTCAGGGGATATATGTTAGACCACATCATGAGGAAACAACCTCCATGAATAAATGGAACTAGAAATCCATTTTTCGATAAGCAATGGATAAGTTCCTTGGAAAAAATATTTCATTCTTTGAGAGCAGCGAAAGGGAAAAAGTTGTCGTGGTAGTTTATCACCTCATGGGAGATAAAGATCAATGGTTTTTCATTAATTAAAAACACATATAAGGATGAATATGTATTGGATAAGTATTAGATTGAGTTTAAAGTGATTTTCATAGAAACATACTTTTATCGTGACCATCGAGCGGATATGGGAAGACAATTTCTTAGTCTGTGGAATAAAGTGGATGAGACTGTCAAAAAGTATGAGGCTATCATTACAAGGTTAACAAGGCATTCAACTGACTATATACATAACTTAAGGTGTAATATTTATCTATTATTTGATGGGTTAAAACCATTTATTCATTGAGCATTAGTCTCACAATCTTTCATATCATACAAATAAATTGTCTTCTGTTCTATCAAGAAAGGAATGGAATTTGTTAAATCTTATGACTATAATGTAAAGAATGAAAAGAATATATCTACTGAACACTATTGAAATGGAAATATTGGGACGAAGTGAATAGTTTAAAATACATCTTCTTGTAAATGTGTGAAGAAACACAATGGTTATTTACTAAAGGTAATTGCAGTCTATTACAGGTGTGTCAAAAAAGGCCACCATTCTCTTGATTTCAAGGGAATACAAGAGTTTTGAATGTTGAATGGTAAAATTGTCAAGAAACGTGGTATTTTGAAAACAAATTTCCAAGGTTCCAATGCATTGTACCACATAAAAATCCAAGGTAGCATGACCAAACATATGTGATCACAACTACTTAGGTTGAAGCTCTAAAAGACATGGTGGCAGGTGATTTAATGGTTTAGCCAATGATTTATTTGATTCATGATCCTCAAATTGTTTCATATCATCCTAGTTTCTTATGAAAATTAGATATTTACAATTTTAATTATCAATGGATTTTCAGTCAAATCTTTTAATAGAAGTATCATTGCAAAAATGTTTTGTTAATCAGTTCTTATTATGGAATATTAATGTTCTTTATCATCTGATCTCAGGGTCATAACCATGAATGAGTTTGATATAAGCTATTGTATAAATTTTATTTAGGACAATGATTCAAAAATTTATTGTAATAAGAAGGATGTTACAATTTCAAATGATGATAAAGTATAACTTATCTTTATATTTTAAACAACACTACATGATTCATATCACAATACAACCCTAGTATCTCTACTAAATTCAATTATTTTGGAGGAAGTGATTGAAATAACTATGGGGGTGGAATGGAATGTTGAAATAGAAATTGTACCAATAGTGAATGAATATATTGTTGGGTTTCAAGAATATTTACATACACATCCTCTAGATTAATAAATTTAGATTTCCATTCATTTAATTCATAGTTCCAGGCCTATATCATAGACCCCATATAGAATGGAAATAATAGAATTAGTGAAACTTAAGAAACCACTAGATGAATTTAGTAATAGGATATTTAATCTATCTAGTGATTCTATATAGATATCCCCTATACGTTTTTATTAAAAAATATCGATATATGATGTTTTTCATTGACTTCTCGTAGATCAATTCTATAACAAAAAAGAACAAGTATCCACTAACGTGCACTGATTATTTATTTGACTATCATCATAGAGCACAATAGTTTTCAAAGACTTACCATTGATATGGATATCATCTATTGTGTGTGAATAAGGAAAACATTCCAAAAACTACATTTCGAACCAGGTATGAGCATTATAATTTTATAATAATGCATTTTGGATAGAAAAATGCACCCTCTTTTTTCTTGGATATAATTAATATATTTTTCATGGAATATCATGATAAATTTTTAGTGGTTGTTTTTGAGGATATATTGGATTACTCAAAAATCTATGATGATAATGAAAATAAATTCTTCCCTATTCTAAAAACCCTCAAACAAAAAAAATTATTTGTGATGTTTTGAAAGTTTGTATTCTGGCTTGCGGGACTTTATTTTCTAGGAAATTTTGTCTCTAAAGATGGAATCTCTATCAATCCCTCAAAGAAAAAATCCATCCATGAATGTATAGAATTGATTCATATACCTATGGTACATAGTTTTGTTTGATTATCAGATTATTATTAGCATTTCAACAACATTTTTACCCGATTGGAAAACCCATGTTCCAAGCTCACACGTAAAGGGGATAAATTTTTTTGGACAAACATTTGTTAAGAATGTTTTGATGAACTGAATTGAATATTATTCAATGCTTTTATCTTGACTCTACTAATAGGGAATGATTGGTTTTTTATAGTGTTGCTTCAAATAAATTTTTGGGCTTCTTTTTTGTGAATAATTATAGGGTTATTGCATATGCATCATGTCATATAAAAATTCATGGAAAAAAAATCAAACTCATGATCATTAGTTAGCAGCTATAATCATTTCCTTTAAAATATGGATACACTATCTCCATATTGAAAATATGTGAAATATATACCGATCACAAGATCTTGACGAATACTTTCTATCAAAAATAATTAAACACGAGTCAATGAAGATGACTGAAACTACTCAAGGATTATGATTTCACTAAATAATACCATCTATTGAAGGAAAATAATGTTTTAGATGCATTGAGAAGATAAGATCATGGTGTTTTAATGAAGATGAATATGGAAAGGGATGTTATGTTCATGAATCTAGTAAATATGGATATGGGAATAATCATGGATGGTTAAACAACAATACTTTTTCAAATGGTTGCTAGACCATCTTTAATAGAAAGGATAAAAATATCTTAGTCTAATGAAGAGAAGTTTCAAAACATAATTAAATATGTGAATGATGGGAGATGGATTAACATTGTATATGAAGATGTAATTTTGAAATTTCAAAAGAAACTTTGTGTTGCTGATATACTTTATCTATAAAAGGAATTGTTGTATGATGCTCATAGCTCCAATTTCTCAACACACCATAGTAGCACTAATACTTAAAGAGATTTTACGTATCATTTTTTGTGGGACACAATGATGTTGGTGATTGTGTATTATGTTTCAAGATGTATAGTTGTTAGTAGATTATGGTTGAAAGATGATATCCTTGAAGAGTCAGGAATCGTCCTCCCATGCCTGAGTGGTAATGGGATGATATTACAATAGAGTTCGTAATGGGGATACCAGAGACTCATAGAAGGAATGTCAAATTATAGGTTATTGTTGATCTTCATACCATGTCCCCACATTTTCATGATATAATATAAGATTTTCCACTTGAACTTCTAGATAGACTATATATGAATGAAGTTGTAAAACATCATTGAGTACCCCAATCAATATTTTCTGATCATGATCTCCAATTTACATCAATATAATGGAAATATATTCAGAAGGTTGTGGATACAGAAAATATTTTGAGCATTTCCTATCACCCTAAAATAGATGGATAATCAGAATAGACTATTCTATCTTTATCCACCATGTTGAGATCAAGATCACTTGAATTTCAAGGTTTGTTGGATCAGTATTATCCTCTACTATAATTTTTATATAAAAATAGTCTCCATTTACGTATTCAGATGGTGCCATATGAAAAGTTAATGGGAAAAATATGTTGCACAACAACTTGTTTGGATGATTTTGGTGAATCAAAATGCATATGCCCAAAACGTGTTGATGAAAACAATGGAAAAGTTGAGGATTATAGCAACCCATATCAATGTAGTTCATACTAGGAAAAAGATCATTATGGACGGCAAAATAATGTATTTGGAATTTCAAAAAGGTGAACATGTATTATTTATGGTATCTCTATGGAAGGGTGTTATAAATTTCGTTAGGAAGCATAAATTGAGACTTAGGATCATTAGACAATTCAAAATTCTATATCTAATTGTAGTTATTGCTTATCATTTGGAAATTCCACCATGTATCTCGTATGATCGTGATGTATTCTGCGTATCAATGTTGATAAAATACATGCATGATCTAACACATGTAATCACCTATGATGAACTAGAACTAGATCCTAAATTATCTTATTACATTGTGCCTATTAGAATTATTGATACCAGAGAACGATTGTTGATAAACAGGATGACTCGTCTGGGGAAAATTCTTTAGAGAAATCATAAGATGAAAAACGCCACTTGGGCACCCAGGCATCTTATGATGAAAACCACCTAAATCTTTTTAAATAGTAATATTATAGAAATATAGAGGAATAAATAATTTTTTGAGAGATGAATGTGACACCACAAACTTCCATGGTACCCATCTCATTTAATAATACAATAGCTTGCATTGTATGCATCTTCTAGTTCTTACACACCGCTCCTATCCAAACCATTCATTATGAACAGTAATACCCACTTTTTGAAATTTAATAAATATTATTTCTCAATAAGGATCATATTTTTGGATTCAAAATATCAAAATTTGGAAAGGGTGAATTTTTGGTATTTTTCTGATATCTATCTTGTTTTGATGAAGAGTAAAAAATAATAAATTTTAATTATAAAACAATTTTTAAATCAAAAATATTTATAGTGATAAATTATAAATTTGAGTTATTTTAATATATCATTATATTATATTTTTAATATTTTATATAATATATGTCATTTGAAAAAATTCTACATTTAAATATTATATAAACATATCTCAATTTTTTGATAGTTTTTGTCTCTAAAAAACCGTATTTTTGATTCTGACTATTTAAATTAATTTTATATAAATTTTTTCAACTTTGGTGTTTTGAATTTTGAAATATGGATTTTATATTTGGAATATTATGGTCCATGTTGCGTAAATATGAATGTTTAATTTCTAGAAATTATGAATAATTACTTTAGTAATTTTTTTAACATTGTTAAAGGGTAAATCTAGTAAATAAGTGTATAAATAATATAATAATAATAATTAATTATCTTAACATGTGTCCTAACCCTATTTCATGGTACATTAACTACCATGGGAATCCATGGGTCTATTATGGGACTCCATGGAGCCACATGGGAGTGATAATGTCATTATATATTAAATAATCTAATGAAAAGTCAAAAATAGAAAAATCATGTATCTTTTAATAATTTTTTTGATATATTGTTATATAATTCATATATTTGATTACAAATATTCATTTAAAATATAAAAAATTCATACATCATGAAATTTATTTTTTAATTTTATACATAAAATAAATATTTATATATATATGTCACAAAATAATTATTCAATATTTTTATTATCAATAAAAGAATCTAATAAATTATATTATAAAAATTTAAATAAACATAATTTGAATGTTTTGATTCAATAATATAATTTTAAAGGTTAATATGACATATTATGATTTATTAAAAGTAAATTTATTTTATAATTAATAAAATTTCAATGATTAAAAAAGATTTTCAATAATGTCCAAGTTGACAAAAATGTATTTTTAAAACAAATACTAAATTATTAAATTTTATAATGGTCCTAAAAGTATAGGGTTAGTCCAAACATATTATATAATAATTAATTCTTAATTAATTATCCACTTTTACTTCACTAGGAATTTTATTTTGTGTTTATTATCACTTTCATATAATAATAAAAGAAAACTTGGTAAAAGTGAAACTATTTAACTCAGAGTCGAATCGAAACGAAAATGTTAATAATGTGACCTAAAACTATCTAAAACCTATTGGGTGAGTATTTATAGACCCATACCAACCATAACCATGAAATAAAATATTTTGGAGATATTATGAACCAAAATGATAATTTTAAAAAAGATTTGAGGATTTTCTTAAAGTGACCCCCACCTCTCTTATGAAATGTTTTTTTTCCTTCCCTCAAAATCAAACCTCCAATGTAATTCTTCTAAGAAAATCCCCCTAAAATATCCTCTAAAATACCCTCACATTGACCTAGAGGCCTTACTTTGTTCCAAAACCCAACCTAAGGAGACCTTTTGATCAACTCAAAAGGAAACACCTGAAGAAGATGTCATAATTTCACCACCACTATCTAGGATATTTTCTTCTTCCACTCCCACTTTCATTATTTTTCATTACAAAATAATAACATTAGTATATTTTATATACTATGATGTTATTAAAAGTATGGTACATCTATATTCATTATTCTATCCATCATATAATATGACAAGTCACCATAGACGCGTACGTACGGCTTACCATCTCTATATCGTGGTATTGTTTATTATTCAAACACTTCATTATTTTTATGGGTATAAAAACGAATATTACTATTGTAAATAATAAATATAACATGTTACTAATTATTTATATGTGATATAATAGACAATTACAGACGATATATCCATTAATAGAATGATTTCCTGTCTTGTGGATACGTACTGAATACCATCTCCACGAGCACGATGAGATTCATTCCACATCAGAACGAGTCAAGATTAATTTTCATTTAATGATTATAAATAATGTTTTGGAGATTAATAGAAATCTATATACGAATCAAATTCATCTTATCCTGAACAAACACGTCTTATATAACAAACCATATAATATAAGATGAATTAGTTAACACCCAAAACAAGGATACTACAGAAATATTATTAACAAAGAAATATTAGAAGATCATATATAATATCATATTTATGTATGTGGTTATATTATAATTTAATTCAAATTCTTTATCTATTATATAAAAGGTTAACATACCCTCAATCAATTAAATGTACTAGTTAAGAGTTAATTTATCAAATCTCTTTAATTATCCTAATTTGTTTATACTTCATTATCTACTGGGATCAATTTGTCATCAATATTCGTGTTTCATATAAAAATATTTCAAATTTTTATTACTATTTACTATACTATGGGTTAAATTCAAATATAAAAATATTTGATATTTTTTTAAATGGTTTATAAATAATCACTCCATCTCCTTTTTATAAATGTACTTTATGATATTTTCGTAAAATTATGGTAAGAATGTATTTCAACTTATATGGGGAGTGGGAATATTTTTGATCATTACTATATATTTTAATAATACCTTACATGTTATTCAGAAAATTTTCATACCAAATTATTTATTTTATTTTTAGGTTACATTTAAATTATTTCAAAATATAAAGAGATATTTCTCTCAAAAAGTTTTGATTTCATAAATTTTATTATACATCGATGGAGTTTACACTTGTAGTTAAGTTGATTTATTAGTATATAATATTCCATATTGTATTTGATGGTTTTGCGATATGAATTATTATGGATGTGTTATTTGTATAGCATTTATTGTTTATAGTTAATGTATTAACATTTCATAAACTAGTTTTAATAGGAACGTTTATTTTATGTTTCAACAATTCATTGGGAGGAAAGAATTAGACATAGAAACTGATTGGTGGAGTCCATTATAGCTTCTAGATGCATAGGTAGGTCTCATGAGACAAACTAGTGTCTTAAAACAAATTCTAAAAGAAATAGTTTTTGAAGTCTTCCCACGATGCCTGGATTATCTGGTTATGATGTCGTGCCTTATGCATTCTATCATTATAAAATTGACTATTAATGTTTCATGTGATTATTTGAACTGTATAATATCCATGTGAATAAGTAAATGGAATTATTTGAATTATACTTTCCATGTTATGGATATGTTTATGTTTAAAATTCATTCAATTTAGTATTATAGATTTCCTCAATTTTTAATTATTATTTATGAATGTTTCAGTTATATTGTTATCCTTACAATTAACCTGGTCTCAACCCTTTCTATGTTTTATTTTTCCAGAATTATATAAGTATATCATGATGTGCCTCTAGGGATAGTCTAAAGGATTTGAATGTGCTAAAATTATATAATGTTGTTGTTGTTTTTAATTTTAAAATGTAATGTTAAACATATATTTTTATCTAGCACTTCCAAGGAAACTAAACATATCTGTCATTTGGGGTTTGATCCCTTGTGATCAATCCAATGTTACATAAGAGAGCACCGACTATGGGTATCATTGTTAGATGCGTTGCATAAAAATTAATTAATTCTTTATAAAATTGTTATATAATAGTTAAAAATTAATTATTTTTCATATTTTTTATAGAAACTTTTATTTTATATAGTTATATTAATTATAAAATGTAAAAAAAATTCTGTGTAAAAAAAAACACATAATTTATGTATTTCAAAATAATCAGTTAAAATTTTAATGATATAATATTATCATATTTTAACTTATAGTATTCATTAATGTTTTTTTATTTTCATTGGGGATGTTATAATTTTTTTGTACTGATTCATTAAATTTATTTAAAATTTCACTTCATTCATTATGAAATTATAACCAAATTAGGAATTTATTTACACAATTAAAAAAAATATTTTCATATTATTGGAATTGTTACATTATCACCCCTTCTAAAAATTATCTCCTCAATATTTTAATTAACTTATTTATCAAGTTAATACACATTTCCTTCATATAATTTTCAGATTACAAAGATTATTCTTCTACCATGTGGTTTCTACAGAAAACATTAATTTAGTGAATTAACGAACTTTGTAATACTTTATCTCTACAATGATAAATCTAAATTGTTTTCTCATAATATGAAAGGTTCTCTTCTTGGTGAACTACTCTTTCACTCAAAACATGAGATGGATATTTCACATTTATTCGTAACATCATAACATTGAAATCATTTTGTTTCTGAGATAAACTCATAGGAAAAGCTACATAGTTGAAAATGGATCCAGAACTATACATGATTTCATAATGTATAATAAAATATGGAATTAAATTTCCATTATTAGCAAAAATCAAAACACTTTTCCAAGAGGGATTTTAAGGAAAACATGATAACCTATATTGATAGAGATGTCTTTCCCCTTGTTATCTGTATAACATTTCATCCTGCACTAACCAATCCTCATGTGTTTCTATATCATCTTCCATTTCTCAGCCATATATTCTACTTATAATTCCCCTATTAACTTATTTTCCTAGAATTCATACAAAAATTTTAATGTTTGATATTTCATTCCATAAAATTCCTCAAAAGGTGCTATATGTATACTAGAATTTAGATTATAACATTATGAAACATTTACTAAAAAATGTTATTAATCCCAACATACCTATAAATCCCTTGATATATAACATGAAATGTCTTATAATTTTTTAATTGTTCGCTCAGTCTATCCATGAAATTTAAGATGATTATTTAAAAATTTAATTCAATTCCCAATGACATCTGATGGACATTCGAAATTTTATAAATGAACCTTAGATTATTATTTGAAACAAATGATAGTGGAACACCATGTAAAATGAAAATATGTTATAAATAACATCAAATAATGTCAATCTGAATACATATTATTTTCAATATGAATGATATTTTTATATTTAGTCACTAAATCAAAAATAATTAAAATCACATTTTTATCTTCAAAATTGTTTGGTTTTCCCGCGATGAAGTCCATTGATATATTTTCCCACATCCACCCATATAATAAAAAATGATAAATCAATTAGTTTAGTAGTTTTCTCCCTAATTTTAACTATTTATATGTCAATCATTTCATGGTAAAATAAGAAATATCTCATCTCATTCCATCCCACCAGTAATACAATCGAAGGTCCTTGTACATCTTAGTTCTACCATGATGAAATGAAAATATAGTAATATGGGATTCACTTATATGTTTTTATACATCTATGAATCAAAATACACAATTAAAATATTCAAAAATCTAAAAAATATTAACTTTATAAATGGAAAATTGTAGAAACATATCATTTTAAAAAAAATTTACCATTTTTTGTAACACATGACTTTCTTTATTTTCATTATTATTTTTTTGGGAGATTCTTCACTAAAAGATGAAAAAATAGATGAATTTCCTATATCAATAAATTGAAAATAAATAATAATCAAGTCTTTAACAATCGGGTTATATTTCAAATGTAACATGGTTAATGATACATGATTTTTTTGACTCATGGAATTTTCCACATTATTTAATTTTATATGATGGAAATTTATCGTGAAATCATTACCATTTATCAATTCCAATTATCTTAAATTCCACATGTTCAATTCCTTCTCTGTAATATATATGTAAAATGATAATGGTCATTATATATTTCAAATTTGGATCCATATAAAGGATGTTTCTAAATATTTAATTTGACAAAACCTACTTGTAATTCTAGATCATGGGTGGTATAAATAAACACATGAGGATTTATATACCATGAATCATAAAGAGATACCCTAATTTTCAGTATGGTGAACCAATCTAATACCTTAAATGGAGCATCATTATAGATTAAAAAATATCAATCTCTTGGAGGTAGTGATTGAATTACAGAATTCACCAATCATTTAATAAGTTCATTAGAAAAATAATCAAAGCCTTTTATAAAAATATATATTAACCCTTTTTATGAAAATGGTTTATACAAGATAGATAATAGTGTAATGTTTTCAACTATTCATCATTTATAACCTAATTATCCAAAAAAATTAATCATTGAGTTTTATTACGTATTTCTTATTCATTAAAATGATTTTTTATTGGTGAATAAAAAATTAATCAATCATTATATACAATGGTCCCTGGTAAAAAATCGTTTCAACTAAAACCACATTTAAAAAATTTACAATATTACTTTTATTCTTTATATGTTTGTTAAAAATTACTTATAATTTTTTCAAGATCCAAATAAATTTTTTAATAAAATAAATTATCATTCATTAAAATATGAAAAAATCCTAATATTAACCTAATATCATACACATAATATTCAGAAATTATGTTGGGAAATTTTTCATGCCAATTATCATAAAAATAAACTCATATTTTGTTTATGTAGTTCATAATTCTATTTTTGGAATTTCATCCTCTTTCAACTGTAGTTGATTGTACCGGAATCTTAATTCAATCTTAGAAAAATACCAATCTCCCAGAAACTTAGTAAAAAAGTCAAAGTAATAATGTAGTGGATATATATTCTTAAAATTATTGTTTTTCATGGATTTATAATCAATGAAAGTTTCCATGGAACCAAATTTATTTTTTCTAAAAAACCAGAGAACCCCATGGTGATGTACTTGTAAAAATGAATCATTTAAAAAACATCTCATGAAATTAATATGTTTTTATAAATATTAATCATGATCTATTTAATAATGGGGTTTTGATATTTGATTATAAAACAGAACTATTTCAATATTAAATTTATCATCTTAATTAGTATGAAACTGTAAAACTCATCATAAAAAACATATAGTTTTTAATTTAATAATAACACATGACTACTCAAGGATGTTCACTTATTTTATAAAATTTATTCTAGATAACTTTTATTTCTATTTTATTTATTTTTTCATAAAAACCAAATATTTTTAATCAGTATGGGTCTGATATTCTATAATAATTAAAATAGAGTTTGAAAAACTAGTTCTTAAACTATAAAATAATTGTTTCCATGATTAAAAAATAGTTCAATACCCATAATAACATATTACTCTAATAAGAGAACAAGTATATGTATTCCATGTAATTTAATTCCATATGAATCCACTTGATGATTCATCAAATTCAATTTTTCATTAATATTTCATATTAGTGATTTTACAGTATGTTAATGTTTTATTTCTTGACTATAAATTTCCAATTTACTACAAAATTTCTCATAAATGAAGGATTTTCTAGACCCTGTATCAAAGCTTAAATTATAAGATTCAGAGTAAAAAAAACAATATACCTAATACCACTTTCTTGGTTGGCCCAACATCTCTTAATGTAGTCTCAAATTATTTCACCGAACCATTATTCTTATAATATTTTCTAATTCCTTCATCCGAATATTTTATTTTCTGATGGAATTATAATAATTCCTTATCTCACTACATTTAAAATACATTTAAATTTTCTCATCATAATTGAACAGAAGATCAATTTCATTGCAATATGAATCCATATTTCAAAATCATACAACATCAAAATCACTTTATTTATTTGTTATGTAATTTTCCATGGTGATTTTTCCAAAAATATGACAAACTATAAAAAAAATTCATACATTAATATTTTATAAATCGATTCATTCCTATTTCTAGAAATCTGTACCTTATCTATTTTCCTTTTTTTAATTTAAACATGATTACTTTTCTACCCTATCAACACGATAATATGGTTTGTAATAAAATATGAATTTATTGGAGGCTCATTCCATTTGATTTAATGTCATCAATCCAATGAAAAATTATTGATTTTATGATCACGATCATTAATAAAATTTAGAGTGTGCATTTTAAATAAAGTGATTTATTCTTCTTACAAGTCCACAGAATCATTGTCCATTTTTTTCAATTTTTGGAATTTGTTTTCCATCATATGTCGAACAACCAAAGATAAATATTTTTTGTGGAATAGATTATTTAATTAGTCCAATTTCCAGACAACTATCTAATTACTATACATAATATTTAGGATCATTGACCACTACTAGTTAGATAATCCTTAAAAATTATAATTGTAAGTCTATTAATTTTATTATAAGAACACATGAGGACATAGAATATATATGACAAGGTATTTGACTCATCCTTTATCGGATGCTAGGTCATAATATCTATTAAAAGAAGGATAATGCTTCTTCATAAATTTTTTTACTACATTCATGTTTTATTGTGATAGATTTGGATATTATCTTGAATGGAATCCAAGACAAATTATTTAATTTTCCATATGATCCATTTCTGTAAAAAATAGCTCTGTTATAATTCCCACCTTTTTTGGATTTTGATTTATAAATATATCATCCTCTCAATGCCTTCAAAATTTTTCATCCCTATTTCTTCTGTAGAAAATCATTCTGAATATAAATATCATATATCAAGAAACATGGTAATCCTTAATTTCAATATAATTTAAACATGGGGATAAATTCATTTATGGAGTTATTTTTACAACATAATAAATCTTGAAGTTATCTAAACAATTATTTGATACCAACTACCAATTCACTCCAATAAAAATCTCATAATCTTGTTATTTCGGCAAGATTACACATATTACATATCCATTTATATTCTTAGATTATTTTAATTTGAATTTTTATAATAATTCATACATAACAACACAGAATCACAAAAATTGGTTGATATTAAAAAAATATCCATTACATACATAATATTTATTTAATAAGTTCGGAAATCATTCCATGAAAAATATTGACAACTTTCACATAATTTCTACTTTTCCCATTCTCATCATCAATCCAATTGAAAAAATAAATAAAAATTGTATGAGACAAATTATATCTATAAGGGAAATAAAATGACGAAAAATATTGTTAGTTCAAGAATGATTATAAAAAAATAAAATCATTTTTACTTTGAGATACTTATCACATATAAGATAACATATACCTAATGTGTGATAAGAATAAAATTATATAATACATAAAAACTATAAATAAAACACTAATTATAGGTTAGTTTATTAGAGATATAATCATTCAAAATTGAAAGAAAATATATTATTTTAAACCCCCATTCAAATGTTAAAATATAACAGTCACAAATTCTTTATAATGTAACTGTATTGGTTACCTTATGATGTTACTATTAATGTAGCACATAGAATAAAAATTACAATGATCTACCACCATGAACATACATAATTAATCGGTGGGAGATATAGGACCCACCCATAATCATAAACAATGTCTATGAACCAAATTATAATAACAAAACGTGAAATTTGAATCATAAAAACTATCATTCCAACATTTTTAAAATTATAACATTCAAATAGTATTATTAATGAAAATTACACTAACATGGGTTTGAATTCCTTCAAACCTGTTCTATAATAATGAATAATGGTTTAAAATGTGTAATTAATTTATTATTGAACCTTATTTATGTTAATAATAACTTATATTATTTTTATATAATATCTCTCAACCCATTTATTGAAAATATTTAGATCTCTTATTATTCTGGGTAATTTATTTCAAGGTGTTAATGGTTTGTTCATTAGGGGTTTTCATGCTGAATGGAATACAAAATACAGATGTTAAAAAAATGGTATAATTATGCTATCATAATTTTAAATGAATCTAAATATATTTTTTCCCTAACATGAGGATGATTCATCAGATAATATACTAGTGAAATGATTTAAATTGTCTTGGTAATTTTTATAGCCATCTTTAATATATATCACCTTATTTTAGATCATGTTTATATTATGGTTCCATAAAATTAAATTTAATAAAATATATATATATATATATATATAATAAAAGTTTACATAACCATGTTAATAGTCATATTACTAACTTTGAATGTAATAAAAGTAAATGTAAACACATTGTCCCTAATGATATTAAACTTACACATAATATATAATCATTTCAGGTTTTTAGAATTAGAGGAGAAGAATAGGAGATTTGTGATGTATATTCCATTTTAGAAATAATTTTTTTTCAAAATTAAAATGGGATTATCATGATACATGGACGAGTGGGGTTTATGAGAGAATATAAAAATAAAATAAAATAAAATAAAGTAAAAATAATACAATGAAATATTTAACTCTTGAAATTCTTATCTTTTTTATCCTCCAAAAGAGAATTTCATTTGGAATTTTGGGGGTACTAATATCTAGATCATGGTGAAGAATTTTGGTTTTGGAATTCCATATAAATTAAACAATATTCAAGGCATTAGAGGTCTGGGTATAAGAGTTTGTTAAAGGTGTTATTTATAACTCAAGAGAGGGGTGTATTATCATTATGTTTTTCATTAGCCTATTAATTTTGGTCAACACTATAAATTGATAGAGAACTGTCACTAATTATATTAATATTAATATGTAAAATATTAGATTTATTTGCTTAAATCATTTATTCAACATCTGTGACAGAAAATTTCATTAATTTGTAAAATACCACAAATTATCATAATTCAATACAAAATAATAAACAATTTTAGAAAAATCCAATAAACACTCTCCATAACAATTTTCGAATTTATATAATTAAAAAAATGAACATATTTTTTTTAAATAAATATTTAAATATGAGAAATTTTTTTTAATTAGATTCCTCATTTATTCAAAATGTATAGATTTTAAAAATATATGTGATGTTATAAAAATTAGATAAATTAATAATTGTTAAATAAAATTTTCATATAATCAAAATACTATGAAATATTAATTTATTAATTTATCATAAGAATTTATATTTTCATTTTAATTATTATATTAATTATAGAAATAAACAATAAATTATTATTCACAATAATAAAAACAATTTATTTTTCCAATAATGTTATCTAATTTTTTATGATATAATATATATCATTTATACTTTTAGGATAGATGAATTTTATTTATACATTCATAGGTGATGTTAGTATTCTATTTTTATTGTTTCTTAATTTTTTCTATGACCACATATTAGTTATACATTTATAAAGAATATAGTTACATAATTACATAATTAAGACAATATATTTTATAACTACTTTTGTTATTACCAAAATGATATATCTAATATAGTTGATCAAAAAATAAATATAAATTATTATGTATAAATTTATAATTACTAGATGATTTTTTCTTTCTTAATGTCACACAATTATTTTTCACCTTATAAAATATTGATTAGTGGATAATTAATGTGGATATATTTCCCATTATATTTTAGAAATTTAATATTTTTATAATCTTTTATAATAGTGATCCATTGAAAAAAATAATTTTATGACCCATGAATATTAATTTTCTCCCATGTTTCAATTGATAATATGATATCTAAAGTTCAAAAATTACTCCCACATTATCCCCCTTGATTGTTTATCCATGCAAATTCTCATATATTGGGAAGTTATTAATAGTGAACATAATCATTTCATGCAATTGTAAAAAATTCACCCTATAAGAATTATAGACAGTATTACCATCCATCGTTAAAATTTTCAAATCTTCTATTAAAATTTATAAGAAAACGTAAATATCATTTTTTGGGTTTTTTGTTATAGGGATTATTATATTCAACATAGAATTAATTATATTAATAATAAACTATGAAGGAAAATTATTATTTAGCAATAAAATATAACATGAATAATTTATTATACTAAGGCCTATATATGGATTCATTACATCCTTGCATAGTAAAAGTATATGATTTAAGACATCATTTCAAATTATTGGAAAATATATATATATATATTATCATCCACTATGGACAATCCTATGGATGACATTAGTCCCCAACACATATCTTCTCATATTTTTTCCATATTAAGATTTTTTAAATAGTGAATATGAAAATTAATATTTCGAGTAATAAATTATTTAATGATTTCAAAATCTATTAACATGGGTCTATATAACTGTTAAATTGGTATTTGGTTATTAATTCATCTCATTAAATTATGTCCAATATTTTGTACACCTTGGTATAAAATAAAAATCCTTCCATTATAGAAAATATTCATTTCTGAATGCATTTAATTCAATATAGCTTGATCCCATTGAAATTAATACTTTTTTAACTTTATAAGGACAATTCGGAAGATAATTTTCTTTAGGAATAATGTATTTATATAGTTTTATAATAACATTCAATCTCATGTCATCACATCAAATTTTCATTAATATGTTATTAAATTTTAACACGATTAATAAAACCATAAATTCTATAAGACAAATATATAATTTTTTTATCATAATCACCATATATGAAGTCACATTTCAATTCATTGTAAATATCGTCTACTCAAATATTATGATTCATATCAAATATTTCTTCATAACTATCATCTGAAATGAAATTTTAATCACTAGATCCTATATTTTTAAATTTTTCACAATTCATACCCTATGGATCTAACTCAGATTAAAATCATGAAAGATTAAATTATCTTTGATCGATGTTCTTTTCAACTTTCTAATATTTTAATTTTTCAGTCATGGATAGAAAAAAATTTCATTGTTGGGAACATTTATATTTGATAATTCAAATAAAAATTTATAGTATCCTTATATTAGTCCCGTATTTGAAGAGTGGTTATCCAATTTTAACTAATTTTGATTTATAATTAATAATAGTAAAATAACTTTTCAAAATAAGGTTTTTGTGATAATAATGAGATTGATTAGTGAATATTACATTCTTTCCATGATAATCAAGAAGAAATAGTTCTGTTACTATTCATCAGTAAAATGTTTCTATGATTTTCAATTACGATAATAAAAATTATGAATAAATTAATACCATAGGAGAAGAAATTAAATTTTAATTGGAATTATTATAAAAATATATATAAATATAATAAATTGATATCATTATTGATTAAAATCATGACTTAATGGACATGAAATTATAAATTAATGCCTTATTAGGTTCAAAAAATATATTTATAAATAATATTTCTTTTTCATATATTTGTGAGAAAAAAATGAACCATATTATAGGATTATTAATGATTACAATGAATGTGTTGAATATCAGAGGTTTTGTATAGATTTATTAGAATTAGTTTACTTTAACGAAAAATGATGGGTACTGAATTTAAGAAACACATTGAGAAAATATTTCATATTTTAAAAACATTTATAAATAAATATCAAAAATATATTTTTTGGAATATTAAATTTTTTGATGAACATATTAATATTGAATTATATTATTTCCATGAAATTTAATTTTTATATTTGATTTTTATATTTTTTGTCCAATAAAATGGAATATTTCAATGTCAAAATTTGAATATTTGTAGAAGATACAAGTGAAAATATTCATAATCCTAATATATCATATTAAACACATGATAAATAAATTGATGTAAACATGATTATATAAAATAAAATTATAATCTATACTAAATTATAAACAAGGTGGTATCATTATGGTATATCTCAAGTGGACAGTAAGATAAATTATTGGGTACATGCATTGACAATATATAAATTATAATATTTAAAAAAAAAATTATATAATAAAGAATATTATAGTCTATTATTTTATAAGCCATTATTAATTTTTTTTTAATATAAATAATACTAATAAGAAAAATGACATCGAAAAAACATGAAAACAATTTAGGGATTCATTTTTCATCAAATTGAAAATTTTACTGAGAAAATTCATGCCTGTAGAGGGAATTTAGAAATATATATATATAATACATTTTAAATATTAATATAAATATAATTTAATTTAATGATAGTATAAAATAATATAGAAAAATATCCATAAAACAAATTATGGAATATAGTTATATGAGAATGATTATAATTAAAAAATATGAGATTATGAATTGTCAATATACATGAAACTAATAATTTTAGTTAATAATAAATGGGATTCTAAATTGTATTTTTTGATATTAAATTCACAATGCAAAATCCATCAATGAATATAATTTTATTAAGTATCAAAAAAAGTTTTAAAACATATAATAAGATATTTTTTTTATGTGTAATTTTTAAATTAGTAAAAATAATTAATGTTGAAGAAAAAAACTAATATTTCAAAAACTAATTTGATCCAATGACTTGAAAATATGATGGAAATAAAAATGAAAACATAAAATCATAAAAAGTTTATCAGGGAATCAATGGTACATAGAATATATCATGTGCCAACTAAAATAGATGGATAAGAATGTGTTAGTCATAATTAAGAGACTTATAATTATATATTTGAATGTTGAATTATGAGTCCCATGAATCCATAATCTGTAAGCATATATTTTATTATTGATATCATTACCATGTCAACACATTTACGCAATATAAGGGACGATTAACCTATTGATCAGCATGGAATACTATATATAAATTTCTTCGTGAGGCATCATGTTTAACCTATTTTGATTATGTATAATCTGATCAAAATATATTGATATAAATTCATGGATATTATTTATATGAATGATAAAATGGATCCATATATTATTCCTTATAATCACCTTGATTTGTATAAACATTTTGAAGGAAAATTCAATCGTTAAAAGAGACAAAGAGGTTTTATTCACATCACATTAACTGTACATGGATCAGAATCTACCTTTGGTATAATATATATAATAATAATTTCATCCATTAATTTATTCAAATATAGACATTTGAGAATTTTTATTTGAAGTATTTTCTTACAGAATCCAATTTCAAGGAACCTTGGGAACATATTCTATTAAGCATGGGAATTTTTTTTGACACAATGATAAAATTGTAAACTAATATGATTCATATAACAAAATATTAATGATGGAAAATAATCTATAATTATAACTAGAGAAATGAATATGAAAACATTTTTTGTGGTAATGTTTTCTAAATGGCAACCCTATAGAAGTTTTTATATTGTTTGAAATGAAACAATAACTATATTCCAGAAGCATCATTCTTTTGAGAAATTGTAAGGAATTTTTAATTTGTATTATCATTTACAAATAACTCCCAATTCATCTAATGTTATTGATTTGTTCTATATATAATTAATATGGAAGAATATTCAAGCATAAATTCTTTTAATCATATATATTTTAATAAAATTTGGGATCATTTAATTTTTTTTCTGAAGAGATTAACTAGAATTTTGAAACTAGAGAACATGTTTTTCATAATCAGATGTCACGAAGATTAAATGAAATTTATAGAAATGAAATGATAACTCCTGAAACCTAGGAAACATAATATGTAATTCCAATAAACAACCAATATTTTTTTAGGAGGTGACGTTTTTTATTGTTTTATGATTATTTTTTAGGGTGATGAATGTAAATAATATGGATTCAATTATAATAATCTTCTCATTCTAAAGTTAAAGTCACATAATGTTAAATTTTTTTTCATTAAAGTTGAATAATATATAAAATATATAAATTTATATGTAGAATAAGATGAAAATAAAATATAAATTTTTAACTATTTACCTTAAAATTACCATAGGATTATTTTTTCTAATGTATTCTAATATCATTTTAGAGTAAATATGTGATATCATTATTTTAAAAATAATGTCACTCTAATGAAATTATTATCCCATTATATGAGTTTAAAATTCATGAAAACAATATACAAGAATATATAACGTAATATATATATATATAATAAGTAATATAATTAATTTAAAATTACAATTCCGAAGATACAAATATATGAAAAATATTATGGAAATATAATTATCTTATATTGTTAATAATAAAACAATTTTTTGTTTATCTACATTGATTGAATTTTCATAAGATTACTATCAAAATAAATTTCTATTGAAATATATAAAATATGAGTTTTATAAATAATAATCCAATTAATTATACCAGAGTCCACATTAAACAAGTTTTTTAAATAAATATATTCAATATTAAAAATTATTTATTTAGAAAAGTAGTTTTTACATTTTACATTTTATGTTTTATAAAAATAAATCTCAGCCACAGATAGAAATTTAATCCAATATAGATTATTTAATTTTTGGAATAGTTAAAATTTATTTAATTTAATTTGTTGAATAAAAATATCCCCAATATTTAATAATTACCTTTCTAAAAACATATCATAACACTAACAATTAAAAAAGATAAAATTATCGATTAATTATAGATTTAATAGATATACTCGATTAAAACATTTAATAATCACATTTTCTTTAATTATAATCAATCATATAACATCTAAACTTATAAAAATTGTTCCTTGTGTTCAAAACGGCTTCGAGAATCAATATAACTTATTTTAATATTTATATTATTTAAATGTTTTCAACCAAATTAACTAATAAAAGTAAACCTCTAGTCCAATTATATTTACTCATTTAGCTACATAGCCAGACTAGAACCAGCCTAAATCCCATTTTGAATTTTTTTTATTTAGGTTTTTACATTCTACATATAGAAAATGAAGAATTATTTAGTTATCTATCAACAGAGTTCCCCAAAAATTTGGATTATTATCATATTGAGTTTTAAATCCAATCATTCATAGTTACTATAGCAGACTATTGTGGTACTATAGTAGGACTTGTAGTGTATCATTGGCTGTAATGTAGTGGTTTTGTGGATTTTAGTGGTAGTAGAAAAGTTAACTGTAGCAGTGGTGTGTACTCTTTGGAATATATAGGATGTGATTATAGTCGCAGTACTATTCACAGAATGGGCATTTGTCTTTAAAATTATCGGTACACAAGATATTTAATAGGCTATAAGACCACTGGACCTTTGGAAAAAATATATATGATTTAATTAAGTGTGTTGGTGTGTGGGTTATCCCATGGGGGTTATAACCTACCTTTTAGGGTTGTGTGTGTGGTGCATGTATATTTCTAGAAATTATACCCCTAAGCACGTAATATTAAATACTTATTGAATAAACGTTTTCTAAATCTCTTCCATCATATAGAAAAATAAATTCAAATCTCAGAAATGTATATGGACCATTCAACCCTCATAATGATTAATTTTTATTTCAAGTATGTCATATATGGATGGTTTTTAATAAATAATTAATAAATATATATGGTATGTAATAAATTATCTGCATATTTTATTGTCATAATGTCATCTATTATTCATTATTTCAATTAGGTGATAAACCATTATGTCACTAGACTATTCTCATAGAATACCACCTCAATGATGTTATGTGATATGTTTTTATTTTATCACATGGGATGGATGATTATGAATATTTAAGAAAGGAATAATTATTATATTAAAAAACATACTAAAATTAAATAGTTGTTTCTTTCAGTTTATATCACCAATAAATGACAATATATAAACAAAATTTCAATAAGAATATAGCCAAATAATGATCAGTGGATAATGTAAACAATAACTATTTATGTAATTTATTATAAATGACTAAAAAAGTACCTTAAAATGAAATATAGATGAAAATATATATTATAAATTTTATTTATAAAATTTTAATTAATATTTATGATAATATAAATTGTTTAAATAATGATTAAACTAATACAATGTTTATTTAGTATAGAAATAACTCCATCAAAAAATTATTTATATTATGGACCTATTATAGTTATTATTATTAATAAAATGAACCATTATTAAATAATACCATCACTTATTCTCTATTAATTTTAATTACTTTTTCAAATATGATTATATATTTTCTATGATTTTCATTATAAATTCATTAATTCATTAATGTATTATTTTACAACCTCACAAATTATCAGGAATTATTATTCTTTTATTTTATAAATTATAAATTTTATGCTCTTTATATTATTAAATTGCATCTATTTTATTCCCCATATGATATCTTTTTTGGATTCCATGTTTTTTCCAATAATTTCATATATATGGAACAAAAAAAGAAATTAATTTATATGAATTTACATAATTGTATACTTATCGAGATAGGTAATATTTTTCATCCATGTTTTTACTTTATAAAACAGTAAAATAATAGTTTTTTATTTAATCCAATTAATGTATAAATTAATTTTGAAACGTATTTTAAATAAATTTATATTATATATATATATTTTATTGAACATTTTTTTAATAATTCAATTTTATTATTTTTCTAAATGTTTTAGCGGATTGTTAATTTTTTCATATAAAATCTGAATATAATTTCTATCCTCAACTACCATTATTTACTATTTATGATCCTCAAAATATAGCATTTATGTTATAAAATTAAAATTTTATATTTTGAGGTATTTATTTTGAAATAAAACAATATTATAAATCATTATGTTGTAAATTTTAAAAAATATTGTCGGAATATTGTTTTAACATTCCTTTTACAATAATGTATCAATTTTATTATGGGATATTAATTATAAACCATATATATAATTTTTCACTATAAATTAAAAATCATATTATTTATACTTTTGGACTCCTCATGTATTAATAATGTTTTAAGGATTAGAAATCCTATTCCACCAAGTTAACTCTTGAAAATTATATCAAATCAGGTGTATTAATGTTTAAAGTATCCTCATGCTTTTAGAAGATCCATTCAAGAACTTAATTATTGTACATTTAGTTTAATTACATTATACTATCTTTTGACTAACTTTTTAATGATTTCTATTGTGTCTAATCCATTATATAATAAAAACTTCTTAAGTCTAAATACAACTATCCTGAAAAGTCTCTGACACCATGAATCAAGAAATAGTGATGCAAGACACCATAAAGAAGACACCATGATGCAGTCACCATGAATCAAGACACCTTAAATCTAGATTCCGTGAAGAAGACACAGTGAAGCAGACACTGTGAAGAACACACTATGAAGCAGACACTTTGAACAAGACACCGTGAAGCAGACACCGTGAACAAGACACTATGAAGGAGACACCGTGAAGATGAAACTATGAAGCAGACACTGTGAAGAAGACACCGTGATGCGAGACACCATGATAGAGAGACATCGTGACAAAGAGACATTGTTACAACATGACACCGTGATCAATATAGACAACGTTTAATGGAGACATTATTTCCACGAATTACCGTAACACCATTTCAAAAACTATTTTTTCACCTTTCAATTTAAATTCTAACAGTCATATTTGAATATTTTAATGAACTAAAATAATTAATGATTCTTGGTAGACATATAATTGGACATAACAAGGTATTAGGTGCATAATAAATGCAACATATCGGCTCCAACACATGAATTACAAGATAAATGTGAAGCGTGGACAAGAATAAAAAAATGAATGATACTGAATGAAAAACAAGGTTGTGAGAACGATAATAAAGAACAATGAGAAATTTTTTAAGGAAATAATGTCACATGAATGCAACCCAACACTTCTGAAGAACACACAATACATACATGAAGCTTAGTGAACGTCTTCACACTAAAGAACCTCAAGATGAATAGAAGTTTAATCACGAAACTCTGTTTTACTTTCGAGGACTTGAGATCCACATTTTCTTCATCTCAAGAAGTCCACATCTAAAAAGACTAACACTTAGTGCTCTTCTAAACCCATATCCATATTTATACTCTGTTGTGTATCTATTTATTACCTTTTGATCAGAGTGTGTTTCTATATAATAACACACTCTGCCTCCTGCAAAAATCTATAAGATACAATTTATCCTTACTTAAACACTCATTTACCACTGTGTATACCCACAGATATATGTGGAAGAGGTCCATGTGTGGCCTGGTTATTTAGACCCATGAAAACCATGGAAGAGATCCTTGTGTGTCCTGGATAGTCTGGTTATTGTTGTTAACCCCGATTCAAGGAGTGGATCAAAGTGTATTTATATAAACAGTTTGGGGGAGGACAATCACTAAGTGGAGTGGAATTGGTCTCATCTTGATATTGAACCACTTGTTTTTTATTCACTGGGCTGCTTAAATTAGTTATCTATACATTATTGTATTACTATATAAGTTATAAATCACGAGTTTCACATTAATAGTTAGTCTTGGAAAAAAGTTATAATTGGATTTTCATAGTAGATTAACATAAAATGTAATACTAATAACACAAATTATGATAACTTCATATTAATTAATCTTCTATGATGTTACTTAAACAGTCAAGCTCTTATAACATTAAATCTTTTATTAACTGGGATGTACTTAATCTTTGGGGAATCAATTTAGAAATATTGTTTTACATAAGTTTTTATAGTTACTCAATTCACCCCTCCCATCTTCAGTAATCTACTCTGACAAAAATTTGGTATCATATGATTTTTTTATTAAGACTCTGTGTAATGTTATAAAACTGTGATTGTAGTTTTACTTTAATGATCTGTAAATTTCTATTAATTCTAAATTTCTAGCTCTTTTAAAGAAACAATTTGTTATGGATAATATATTGGAGGGTGCTAAAACCATCAAACCACAATTCATTAATGAAACCAATTATGAACAATGGAAAATTAAAATTACAATGCATTTATGTGGTATGAATTTTGAAATTTATTCATCCATTATAGATGAATACAAAATAAAATCTTTATGATAGTATCCCAGGGGATGAACCTACCAAAACTGCCTATAATAACAACTGAAAATCTATTAAAGCATTATTATTCTCATTAGGAGATGAGGAATTCAATAGATTTTCTACTAATTAAACTACCCATGAAATTTGGGATACCCTGTCTGTCTCACATGAAAGAAGATCTAGTGTAAAACAAACAAGAATTAATACTTATACTATTAATTATAATAATTTTATAATGAAACCTGATGAACCTATATTTGACATGTATCTTAGGTTCAACGAGATTTTCAACACAAATATTTATCTGGGAAGAGAAGTCACTGCTAACAAATATATCATGAGAATCCTCAAATGTATTTATGGAAGATGGAGGGGAACCTCGGTCTCTATTAGAGAATCATGTGACATCAGCAAACTACTTGTAAAAGAACACATTGAAAAAATTGTGATGTTTGAGGAAGAGTTGAATGTTAATAAGGAAGAGTAGGATGAACCAATGATGAAAATTTGCTGCATTCCATACCACTACCTCAAAGCACAAAGACAATGGTAAACTGGCTTCTGTAAAATGTTCCAATGATAAAAAAATCATCAATAGAAATTTATTAAGTGATAGCTCAACTAGACAGAAGATTAAAATGCTTTTATAATAAAAACATTTTCAGAAAGCCTATCTTTATGTGAAAATATGAACGAAAGGCAACTGGAAGAATGACTGGAAATGAAGTGACAAGACAGATGAAATTGTCTGCTATGAATGTAAATGCAAAGGACATATTAATTCTGACTATCCAAATCTCATGTATAAAAAGAAATATAATGAATAGGATAGGAAGTATAAAAAGGAAACGAAAGGAACCTGGAGTGCTTTTGAGCACAGTTCATGAAACCTAGAGACATCGCCTAATGAACATGATAACAAATCCAATATGTGTTTTACTACAAACACATATGAGATAACACAAGACTCTTATATTTATAATTCATTCTACTTTGAAGATGAAAGTGATTCTAATAAATTTTTAAGGAAGAAATGTTTGAATAATGTAGCATTATTGTGGAAACATGCAATAAACAAAAAGACAAATATAAATCATTGGAGATACAACATGCACTTACTTTAACTATTAAATATAAACTCACCACTATAAAGGAGAAAAATGCTCAACTGCACAAAGAAAACAATGAACTAAAAATGTCTAATGAGCAATTAAATATTGACATAGAAAAGTTTAATAATGGGAAGAATACCCATACCAAAATACTAGGGATAAAATTTCCCCTAAATACAACACGGTCATTGGTTATCATCATAGTAAAGGAAACCATTGTAGAAAATTTTTGATTCAATATATAGGATATATAGTTTTACTATTAGTTCTGGACACAAATCACCTAGTTCAAATAATGATGCATATTCTGGTGTTTCAAGTTTTCAATGACAAAATACAATTTATTTTTTAAATACATTACACAATACTTATAGTAAACATATGAGGAAAATATGGGTTCCTAAAGCACTAATTACTAATATTATTGTACCCAAACATATATGGGTACCAAAATCAATTTTTTCATAATCATTTTGATATAATCATTCTTAAAGAGGTCCTGCAAAAGTCTGTTGTACATGGGAAATGGATGTTCACAGCACATTACACGAGACTACTCATGATTTGAGAACCTGATAAATGTAGATGGAGGATATGTCACATTTGGTAACAATGCCAAGGGAAATATTATTGGAATTGGCCAAATAGGTTACAATAAAATAATTTTAATATCAAACCTTTTGTTTGTTGATGGTTTAAAATATAATCTTCTTAGTATCTTCAAATTATGTAATGGTGGATTTCATGTTATATTTGATAATGTTGCTTGTAATGTCTTTAGTTCAAAAGATGAATTAGTATTTTCTTCACTAATAAATAAAATATTTATTATGTTAATTTAGATTCTTTTGCTCCTCAAAATACTTCATTCTTAATTGTATTTCATAAAGAATCATGGCTTTGGAATAGGAAATTAGGACACTGTAATGTCCAATAACTTAGAAAGATATCTAGAAAAAGCCTTATAAAAGACATTCTGAAACATGATTTTCCAAATGACAATGTGTGTAATACCTGTCAAACAGGAAAACAACAAAAAGTTTCTTTCAATCCAAATAATGTGGCGTCAACTTCTCAACCTCTCGAATAGGTTCTCATGGATTTTTTTGGACAATCTAGAGATTCTAGTTTAAATGGTAATAACTATGTTTATGTTCTTGTAGATGACATTTCTAGATATACATGGACCTTCTTTATGGATCAAAAAAGTATGCATGCTCTTATATTAACAGATAATCAAAGTTGATAGAAATACTTAGTTGACATAGAATTAAATCCTTAAGAAGTGATCATGGTCGTGAGTTTGAAAATCAAGAGTTTGAAATTTTTTCTCACAAAATGGTTTTAGTCACAATTTCTCTGCACATAGAATACCTCAGTAGAATGGAGTTATAGATAGAAGAAATAAAACCCTACAATAAATTTATAGAACAATGCATAGTGAATATGAACTACCTATCTATTTTTGGGATGAAGCTATAAACACAATGTGACACAAAATCAATAGCATGTTCGTCAGACCTATTCTTAAGAGGACTCCTTACGAATCATGGAACAATAGAAAACCCAAGGTTAGTTACTTCAATGTTTTTGGTTGCAATGTCATTATTCATAATACCTAAGACATTCTTGAAAATTTTTTATCCAAAAGTGATGAAAGAATATGTTTAGGATATTACATGTCTAGTTAATCCAAAAGAGTTTTCAATAAAAGAACTAAATGTGTGGAAGAATCTGTTCATGTCAAATTTGATAGAACAAATCCACATGAGCCTAAAACTATCCTATAAAATCTGGAGGATGATGTATCAAATCTAATCATCTTTTAAAAATACTCATATTCTTCTATGATATAATCTATTTAAAGATATAGTTTTGGAAATTCCTTGTAAGCAAGTCACAATGAACCCGAATCTGTTGATGAACCTGAAATCACTAGTTGCTCTTTTTCAAGAATTGTTAGTGTCCTTTAGAATCATCCCATAGATGTTGTTGTAGGAGACTTAGTCAAATGAACTAAAAAATTATATTATCTTATAAATGAAGATGAGAATCAGGTATTCTTGTCATAAAATGAAACTAAAAACATTAATGATGTTATCAATGATGAATTTTTGGGAGATGGCTATGCAAGATGAACTTAATCAATATGAAAGGAACAAAGTTTTCAAACCTGTCGAAAGAACCAAGAACACATTCGTCATAATAAATAAATGGATGTTTGAAAATAATGTTGATTAAGTAAGTAATATAGTTATAAACAAGGTTAGATTTGTTTCACAAGGCTATATTCAAGAATATGGATTTGCCTACGAGGATACCATTGCACCAGTATGCAGACATGAAGCCATCAAAATTCTCATTTCCAATGATTCACATCTGAATTTCAAACTATATCAAATGGATATTAAGAATTCATTCATAAATGGGTATATAGATGGGGATGTTTTTGTTGAACAAAACCCTATATTCAGAAACACATTTTTTCAAAATCATAATTTTAAACAATCAAAATCATTATATGTTTTAAAGCAAGCTCCAAGAGCTTGGAATGACAAATTGATTAATTTTCTTCTTTCCAATGGTTTTTATAATGGAACAGGTGATCAAACCTTTTAATAAAAAGACATTAAAATGTTTTTTAGTCGTTAAAATCTATGTAGATGACATTATTTTTGCATCTTCGACGAATTCATTATGTGTTGATTTTTCTAAAATGATTCAAAAATAATTTTAAATTAGTCTAGTAGGTGAACTAAAATACATTCTTGGATTTCAAATCATTCAAAATAATGATGGAATTTTTTTAACTCAATGTAAATAATCTAGAGATATTTTAAAACATTTTGGATTGGAAATCACTAAATGTAGTGACACTCCCTTGAGTTCCACTTGTAAGTTGGATCTTGATAAAGTTGAAAAATCTATTGATCAAACCACTTATAGGGGAATGATTGAATGTTTACTCTACATAACAACTAGTCATCCTGACATTATGATTTGTGTGTGTATGTGTTCTCATTTTATAAAAAATCCCAAGGAATATCATATAAATGCTATAATGATAATTTTAAAGTACCTCAACAAAGACCCAATCTTGGACAATTTTACCCAAAAGAACAATCTTTTGAATTAGTTAGGCATTCTAATGCTGACACCAATGGTTGAATATTGGATAGAAAAATCACTTATGTAACATGTCACCTTTTAGGCATGTCAGTGTTATCATGGTTTATTAAGAAACCAAAATTTGTTGCATTATCTACTACAGAAGAAGAATATATAGCTGCTGACAGTTATTGTGCACAGATTTTGTGGAAGAAACACACATTACAAAATTATGGATATCAATTCAGACATGTATCTATAAATTGTGACACCAAAAGTACTATCAAAATCTCAAAAAAAAAACATGTTTCACATTCTTGAAAAAAGCACATTAATATAAGACATCAATTTTTGAGAGATCATTATCAACAAAGTTAATATCCCTCTAGAATTCATTAACACTGAATATCAACATGCTGATAAATTAACCAAACCATTAAATATTGAAAGAATACATGACATGATACTTGAACAAGGCATGATAAATCTCAAATAGATATCATACTATATCACAATTTTATATCTTACTATTTTACACTTTAATGGTTCATAATTATGGTTTCTTTGCTAGTGTTTCAAGTTACTACCTCACCGCAATGCTCAGTTATTGTCTCATAGTTTACTATCTCACCATAAAGTTCTTGTTCATTGTATCACTATTATGTTCTTTGAATATATCCCTATAAAATGCCTTTAATGTATCACAGTAATGACTGGACACAGTCTCACTATAAAAATTCTTTTTTTTAAACTCATATCACGATAATTACCCATTGCATCTTTTGGTTTTCCCGCAAATTTATTTTTGAGAAGTTTGGTATTTCTAAATAATAAAATAAAGAAAGTATCACATAATTATTCACTTTATTATTCTTTTACTTACTCATTTCATTCCCTTCTTCATCCCTGTAACCATTCCCTTTCAAACCTTCAGTGTATGTCAAGAATAAAATGTCCATCATTGTCGACACTTGATAAGAGCAATTCAACTAAGAAGAATATTTATCCTAAGCTAGCACTTGAAGGACCTTTAATTCCAAATCTGGTATACCATGTTGTTGTACCTGAGAAAGAAATTTTCCCCAAATGGCTTCTGACTAGTAGGTCTCTAGTATTGAAAGTGTTTTAACATCACGGATGGTTAGATAGGTTCTTAAAGGAAGATAGACCCATATACCATAGGTTAGTGACTCAGTTTTACAAGTATGTTCAGTTATCTTTTGATTCTTGTGATAGTTATGGTGTTAGAAGATAGGTCAATATCCAGGGATGTTCATTTTCTTCGAGGTTATGAGATTAATGCCTTAGGATTCCTTATGAAGGCATCTTTGAGGATTATCAGAGAGAACCTCCACCTTCAACTAATTTTTTTTGATTTAGAAGCTTCTCTGAAAGCATTAATTGGAAATGGCACCAAGGGGAGAGCCATTGCTGCTTAAATAGATGGAGAATGAAGGCTTCTGTTCAAGATTATACAGAATATGGTTAGTCCCAGAAAAGGTAATTTTGCTGTTTTATAATATCAAGACGTGTTTCTGATGCACCTTATGAAAAATGGGCATAAGATCAACATGTGCAAGTATATCGTACATTATAAGTGTGATCTGATCAAATTCACATCCATGTCAACATCCATGTTTTAATCTCGGCTAATCTCATCCATACTTGTTACCAAAGGTATGGTTAGACCTAACAAGGAAGTGATTAAGGATTGTGAATTATGCCTCTCAAAAGACACTATTAAAAGAATGATGATAAAATTGAATCCTTGGAAAAAGGAATGGGTGGAAGAAAATGATATAATTTTTGAGAAGATAAATGTAGAAAAACATCCCACAAGACCAAGAGATTTTTTAATCCTAGTTTTTAACCAGATTAGATTGTTGAGTATCCTGAAGAAGTGGAAAAAGAGGATAATGTTCCATTTAGAGATGTAGTTTTTTTGAGGAAGAAAGGACTATAGTTCCACATGATGTTCTTGAAGAAGAAGTCAATTCTCATAAAGAAACCATTAACCTAGAAACTCAACCCGAGTCTGAAACCAATTCAGCCATCAATGAACCTGAAGAACGTGCCATAGAAGAACCTATAGAAGATGAGCTACCTTTTATACAGGAATCCAATCATGAGGAACTCCAAGTGGAACAATCTATTCATTAAATCATCTCTTAGGGTGAAGAACATGTGGATATAGATTTTAATGTGGCTAGATAGGAAATAACTGAGTAACATATAGTTGAGCCTGTAGAATTTGACCGAGATCCTACTCTTCTCAGTCTTGAGATGGAGGCATATGATGAGGAGTATAAAACAACACATATTCAGTATTTTGAAGTTTCTCATGTGATTGAGTCAATTCCTGTAGACATTGTGTATATTTTTCCTCTGTTTCTATGAGTTGGATGACTCTCATCAGATTTCAAAAACCAGCTGTTATCATTCCTCTATATTCTAGCTGAAATCAGTCTCTAATATCGCACATGAGAATGAACATGATCGTGTACCAATTCCTACTCCGGAGCCTTTATCTGAATAACCATATTTTTAGGTAAGGATAACGTGAAGGATTTTGGTGCTACCATATTGTTTGGAGTTTCGAAACTCATGAATACCCAACCTCATCATGTGACCACTTTAAGTGAGAGAGACTCCTCGCTATTATTGGAGAAAATTATTTGGAAAATACAACCTAAAATGATTCATGATATTCAGGAATTGTTAGTTGAAAATTAGATCATTAGAAATGATGTGAAGACCCCAAGAATTATTGTTTAGGAAAGCAAAAGAGAGCTATATTCGATATCTGAGCTTATTTATCCTCTTATAGAACCTATTTCTCCTCAAATCCCAAAGGATGTTGTGTCTTAGAATCAACCTCATCTAGATTCCATTGATAAAAATGTCAATGGAAGGAACCAAAGGATTGTGATGAAAATGAGATATCTTTGTGTCAATGTTAATAATCTCACTGATGAGTATACTGGGTGACTCTAAAAGGTGCTGAATCAAATCAAATCTCTGAACACGGCTATCAGTACCTATAAAGCATCTGGTTAATCCTCTAAATCCTCATTAGAAAATGATCTTCTCAGAACTGTAGTCAAGGAAGAGCTTCAGAATGTACACAATGGCATTAATACAAATTCTCTATCTGAAGTTTTCATGAATAATGATAGAGTTCTTGAACTATTTCAAATCCAATACAAAATTGATAATAATGGTCAGCAAGAGAATTCCAAAAAAGTGGTTTTTTACTTCAACATAATCTTCTCCAAGACTGATATGAAAAATAATTTCATGTATCTTGTACAGAATATATGGATTCCTACTAAGACTCATGATTTCAAGACCATGCTCCAAAATATCACAGAATTTACTCTATTGTTGGAAAAGTTCATGGAGAACAAGGATGATTTCGAGAAATACCTATATTATGGTGGAGAGGTCATTAAAGATTTAATCAAACTCTTCAAGCCCTATATTTATGTCCATATTACAGCCGTTGTTGCTCCAGTGACTGCACCTCTAAGACCTGAACTTTCAACCTTCACCTCTGCCCTAGCATCCACCACTATGTCTATCGGCCAAGCACTATGTCAGATCAGGCTTGTGACTCTCAATCAACAACTCCCTAGGTATTCTACTACTCCTACATTTCTCCTATAGTCCTTGATGACCTAACATTACCCTCTTTATCAACCACCTCACTCCATTCTTCTACCTCGACCTTTGCCCCTATAGATTCCTCTTCTACCACATCTGCTAAAGGAAAAGAGATTGCCAACCCATGAATAAGAACAATGAATACTTCTTCTTGATAGGGATTACAATGATTTTGTTATGCTCTTTTTCACTTTTTTTAACCTTATTTGTTATTAATGGAATGTGGACTTTTGACTTCTCTTATTTCATCTTTTTGATAATCCTATATGAGGATTAAATTTCTATATGTCATCATTTATCACTATAGTTGAATCATATATACACTTTTACATTACATGATTTGTGATCATCAAAAAGTGTGATATTGTTGGACTCCTCATGTATTAATCATGTTATAATGATAACAAATTTTATTCATCCTACATAAATCCTGTAAATTATATCAAATCATATGTTTTATTGTATAATTTATTCTCATTTTTTAAGAAGATCCATTCAAGATCATAATTACTCTATTTTCAATTTAATTACTTTATAATATCTTTGGACCCATTTTATAATGATTTCTATTATGTCTAATCCGTTCTATGATTATCATTGCTTATGTCTGAATACAGTTATCTTGAAAATTCTATGACACCGTGAATCAAGTCATATTGATGCAAGACAATGTGAAGAAGACAAAATTGGACATACACTATGAATTGAGACAATGTGAAGAAAGACACCGTGATGAAGACATCGTGATGCAGACACCATGAAGATGACACCGTGAAGCAGACACCATGATGAAGACACCATGAAGTAGACAATGTGAACAAGACACCGTGATGAAGACACTAAGAAGAATAAATTGTGAAGTAGACACCATGAACAAGACACTGTGAAGTTAGACACACTGGACAAGAGACACTGTGACAAATAGACACCATTACAACATGAAATCGTGATTAATCTAGACACCATGTGAAGGAGACATTGTTTCCATGTCTTACTAGGACACCATTTATTAAACTATTTTGTAGTAATTTAATTTAAATTCTAATAGTAATATTTGATGATTTTAATTCACTAACAGAATTTATGTTTCTTTTTGTACATATCATCAGAAAATACATTGTATGAGGTTTAGAATACATGAAACCTGTCAGCTCCAACACATAAATTACA
This sequence comes from Viscum album, assembly GCA_963277665.1. Lineage (NCBI taxonomy): Eukaryota > Viridiplantae > Streptophyta > Magnoliopsida > Santalales > Viscaceae > Viscum > Viscum album. The sequence goes on from OY728158.1 coordinate 222,244,042, forward strand.
ACATAAAAGAGAAGTGTTGCCAAGATGAATAAAAAAGCACTATATGATTGAAAAAAAGGATGTGAGATTGAAAATTAAGAACTCTGAGAAAATTTATTATTGAAATATTGTCGCATGCATGAAACCCAACACTGCTAAAGAACCCAGGAAGCATACTTGAATATTAGAGAACATATTCTCACTGAAGAACCTCATGAAGAACACATGATGAATCATGAAACTCTATTTTACTATCGAGGACTGTAGATCTACATCTTCTCATCCTAAGACGTTCAAAGCTGCAATGACAAACACTCAGAGCACTTTTAAACCCATCACTATATTTATGCTCTGTTGTGTATCTGTTTATTACCTTTTGAGGAGAGTTTGTTTCTGTATACTGAAACACATTATCTCTTGCATAAAACTAAAGTATACAATTTATCCTTACTTAAACACTGATTTAACCTTGTGTATACCCACAGATATGTGTGCAAGATGTCCCTGTGTGTCCTGGTTATTTATACCCATGAAAACTATTGAAGTGGTAGCTGTGTGGCCTGGACAGTATATGTACTATTATTAACCCTGATTCATGGCGTGGATCTAATATTATTTATATAAACTAATTGGTGGTGGTTGATCACCAAGTTTAGTGGATTAGGTCTCCACTTGAGACTGGTCTAATTGTTTCATATCAATAGTGCTACTTAAAATAATTTTCTCTGATGTATTTCTTTATTGTATAATTCAGAAGACTCTAATTTCACTTAGATAGTTTTTCATAGAATATATTTATAATTGTCCGGTCTTTGTAGAATAACATCATAAGTAATATTAATATCACAAATTAAGGGTTATGAGAATTAATCAATATCATAAAGAATTTACTTAAACAGTCAAACTCTTATAACAATATATCCTTGATTAACTGGGCTATACTTAATCTTTGTGAAATAGTTTTTAGAAATAATTTTTTACAGAAATTTTTATAGTAAAAAATTCACCCCTCCCCTATTGAGTAACCTACTCTGACCAACATATACCATTAAATCAATTTTGATAAATTTATTTTCTTCTATAATCCTTTACTGATTTAATAATTTGACATTGTTTTTTTTCATTTAGTTAATGTAATAATTTTCTCAATAAAAATACCTTATTCATGAGATATTAATTTTTCCATTTAAAACCATTTTTTATCGTGGATATATTTTTAATTTCCATATTTTTTCGAGCAATATAATATTATTGGAAATGATTTCAGAGGTAAGATAATTATAAATAATTTTATTTCATTTACTAGGAAAAAAAATCAATGATTATTAATTGTGATTCAATACCCAAGATTAGTTTTTGATACTGCATTTTTATGTTAAATTATATGTTTTGTTCAATATATATGCAATTAATTCAATATATTTATTTTATTAGATAGATTTGGTTACATATAACCCTTTAATGCATTAACTAGTCTAAAAAGTCAAATATTTGTAAAAATATTTTTTCCATTCATTCAAAAATACTAATTAAGTGAAATCCCATGAATAAGAATGTAAGAAGTAATATAACTAATATATTCGAATAAAAAAATTATAAAAATACTATGATGTCTACAAATATGAATATTAATCACTAATATTATTTTTTATTATACAAGTGATGTTTTTTAATTTTCTAAAATTCATTTGGATGTCTAAATAACTGATTAAATAGAATATGTATCAATCAATGAATATTATTTAATTCTAATGTTTTATCTACTCATTATAGATTATATTTTATGATTTCCCTTAAAAAAATTCAATATGAATAATAATGTTTGTTTTATTTCACCATGATCTGATTAAGGGATATATGAATGATTTTAAATATAGAAAGAATGTTTTTGGTGAGGTGATCTATATTTCCAATGTAATATGTAAATAATGTATGCAATACCTATATTAGGACCCATAAACTAGTTGATCAATTATTTTTTGATGACTACTATCATGTAAAAATGTAATCACCATATCTATGTTACACTTTTCTGGATCCTTAAAATATGATAAGAAATGATCCTATTAAGAGATTTTTTCAGGAAAACTATAAATAATGTATATATTATTTGAGAGCATTATTTTATCAGTAAATAATTAAAGAGTTATTTTATACCTAATATGTAGCATAAAATTGGGATCCTATTATTAATTAGAATCATTATATGATGTTCTTTGTAAAAATCATAAATTATAGACTGAAATATCGAAGAATATTTTATTTGTATTATAATCAACTTAATACATGAAATTTTAAATAAATATAATAAATCTTTATATACATATTTAAAATTTTATCCAAAAATTCATTGTTCTCTTTTAGTTTTTTGTGATATCTAATGGCATATATAAAACAAAATAGAGAGATATTTAAGATAGTTACCAATAAATGAAAGGATTCATAGATTATCATTAATAATATAATTAGATTTAGATTTTGTAATATTCTGATAAGATCATTTCACTTGGAAAGTGGGTTATATATTTTGAATATTTTAACATTTTATAAAATGTATTAAACTGTAGATATTATATATATGATAATGGTTGTAGGATAATCATTAGTAAATAATGTAGAATTCTTTTCAATCTAAAAATATGTCAAAATAAATAAGTAGTTCCTTATTATGAAGAGATTAAAAATTTTCACGTTTATCATATTACACATGAATGAAAAAATAATTCATGTGGTGTATTAAATAACCAATTGATTGGGGTGTTATATAATACTAGTTCTATAATTCAGATAATAATTTAGAAGGCATATGAATGACACATTGAGTATCAATATTGACCAAATTATAATCATGAAAACCCCGTGATTTGAAATTTATAAAATATTTAATGTCAATTACCAAAAAAATAAATATAATTAATGTGGAGAATATTTTATATCATGAACATTGAAGGATAATTAATTGAATAAAATTTATTAGATAATAAAACCCTTATAAGAATATTATTGATTGTGGGTATAAAAGATTAATATTTTCTGGTGTTTATTAATTGGAATATTTTTACGATATTATTTTCCATGTTAATTATTTATGATGTAATCCACAGTTTTTTTGGATGAGAAATGTAAATAAATTAAATAAATAAGTAATTTATTTTACTATAATTGGACTGATTTAATTTAATTTTATAAGATCAATGGACATGAGAAAACTAAATAATGAATCCTTATAGATGAGATATAATTTTCACACATACATAAGGGATATGGAATATAATTTACAACAACCTGTTTTTATGGTGAATTTATATTTACTAAAACTTATTTTTTGGATTTATTATTTAATATAAATTATGATAAAAATTATAAGGAATTATATCATTATTTTAGATCATTAATAAAAACAATTGTATATATTAAAAGATAACGAAAAGATAGAGAATAATGAAAAAATTTAGAAAAAATATAAGTCACATGTGTCTAAAAAAGAATCATTAATGATCTATATTCTTTCTATTGGAAATTAATTATGTGATAATTTTTAGATAAATTACCACCCATAAAGTCAAATATTTTATATCGAACCCCATGTAAGAAAAATAGGTCATAAGGGTTTTTATGTCACGGATTTGAATATTTCAACATATAATTTTTAATTTAAATAATAATTTTCAGTGAAATCATTTGTATTTATTTTTCAATAATCTATTGTGGTTATCATCACATTATGTTAATATATAAAAACATCCATTTTTGGTACAATATTACTAGTTCCAAAGATATTTCCTATTAGAACATTTCTTATACATCATAATATAGTCTCAGACATCTTATCATTAATGAGAGACTCTATAATATTCTGATAAACAGATTCCCTTTTAATCATATTTCTTTTATCAAGTTATTATAAATCATGAAATGCTAAATTATTGTTTATTTATATTTTATTAAAAAATATGAAATTATTATATTAGATTAAAAATTTAAATGATTCATTTAAAAAAAATGAAATGCTATACTAATTAGTGTACATAAATTCAAATTTATAATAATAGAATTTTTATTTTTAAAAAAATTAACAATTTTCCATGAATAATTTTCAATTTTTTTAATATTAATTTTAGTAAAATGATTTTAAATATATTTAATTATTATTTAGATTATATTTATTGTATTTATATATAATAAATTATATTGAAAATCTTATTTATTTATTATTTATAAAATATAAATAAAAAAATCTAAAGTATTGAAAATATATTATATGTATAAAAATATATTTATAAAATATTAATATCTATTTATGAATTATTTGTTGTAAAATTTAAATATTATATTTAGTAAAATTTATTTCATATTTTCCCCTTCATGTAAAAATTGTTTAATAATAATAGTATCATAATTTTAAATTAGTATACACAAACTGGAATAATGTGATTTAACCAGACAAATGGTTAGTTAATCTGAAGTGTAAAATTGGACTGAAATATAACAAATTATCTTGTCCATTATAACATCATTATTTGAATGTAGGGATTCTTATACCATATCAATTTCCTCTAACTTTTAATTCCCATTCCATGTGAAATTAAATCCTTTCCACGTGTAAGAATGTGTATTCGGAGAAAGGTGTTATAAATTCCCCTTGTGTAGGACCCCTCCATTGACTATAACATAAATCATATTAAATTATTTTACCTGCTAAATCTAGTGGATGATATTTTTTTAAGTAGTAAAAATATTTTTTTTATTTGTGATCATAGGTTTTCCCAAATACATTATTTCCATTGGTTTCTCAAAACAAGATTTATTTCTTCAAAAGAGGTGTTGTACACCCCCATATTGTTTCACAATACCATAATCATCTAAATATCTTTAAATATAATATATAAAATTGATAATATTTATCTAGAATAAATAATTTTAAAAAAAAATTAAATTAGAAGTATAATTTAATAAATTATTACACATTAAATTGTTAAAAGGTGTTTTTTAGTTAAATTTCATATCATACATTAATGAAGGTATGATTATTAAATTCTGAATGATCATGAAAACATAAAATTATATAATTAATTATTTTAATGAAATAATGACAATTAAAAAATTATAATATATATATATATATATTATCACTAATAAAAATAAATTCATTTTAGTGAAGAATGTTTCTCTAAAAGTGATTTCTAACCGACTATTATGATCCATTTCACATGATCAACAAAAATATCAAGTGACACTAGTACCATATCAAAAAAATCAATATAATCTTCCTGAAAATTATATACAAGATACATACTTGATAATAGTTCTAAGAAAAAAACTAAAATATCAATATATGTGTGGAAAAAACATAAAAATTAACATATGACAGATAATTATAGCATTTAACATGTAATTAATGGTTACATACCTATTAATATTATTTTTTATTATGAAAAATATATTTTAATAATGTTAAATTATAATTGAATGATAAAAAATAGTTAATTATTCTATAATTTATTTCATACCCCTCTATAAATGGATTAAAGATAAACAAAATTCATAAATTAATCTCTAGTATTTTAGATATAATAAATTATAAGAAGTTATATTCACATATGATTTATGTAATATTCCCATGAAATATATTATATGAGTTTTTACTTCATTTTTTGGAATATAAAAATAAAATATCAAAATGTAATTCGTCAAATAATTTTTCAAATGATTAAAAATGTGTTATTTTCAGAACTAATTATCACGGTATATGTTGTATTTTTCTTCACTATGTCTATCTTATATATTAAAAAAATAAATTTATTTATTATCCTTTAATATAAATAAATATAATCTCTTATACCAATCTTATACTTCATTATCACTCTACAAATTATTTTTTGATAATTCTATTTATAATGTGTCCCTCATGAAGGAAATTTAATGTTGTTTTAAATATTCATTATTCAATAAATTATTATTTTTTACCATTCACTAATAATTATTAGAAAATTTAAATTATTAGCTTCCATGTTTCCCTTTTTGGATTATTTATTATTAAAATACAAATTTAGATATAATATTTATATATCACATAACATGTCTCATGAATGTTACGTTTATAATTTTTAAGGAAATGTCACCCAAATTAATGGAAAATATATTTTTTTACACTTCAATATAACATTCAAGTACTATAATTTACATCAATTATAGTATTTTTTATATTATTCTTGTGTCACAATATGGATATTTTCATTATATGATATATTTTGGTGATGACGTTTTTTTTTCATTTGATTTAATTTCTAATATCATATTTTATGATAAATCATTAAAATTATATAACCCTAGATTAAATCAAGGGAGGTTATCATATTTTTATGTTTAATTTATTTTTTATGTTACATTTATGAATAGTTTAAAACAAGTTTGACGGTTTAAATATATTTAATTAACACTTAAGAATGGTGGATAAATATTTATTCCTTATATGATTTATATTTTATACAATCATGATTTTTATAAACATTTTTTTGGGAAACATGTACTGTAACATCCCAAGTCAGTAATGAATAATATCTATTTTAATCTATTCCTATTAATGAATTAGATGGTTTTTTAGAGGCTTAAAAGTAAAATAAATCCAATCTTAAGCATGAAATACACTAATAATTTTTAAAAGATAGTTTTACTGCCTTTTTATGGAAAGTCATTTTTAAATATATCTTTTGAAAATTTTATAAGCTATTTTTGTCAAAATAAACTTATTCTTTATTATTGGGACATCAAAATTTACTTTTTGTGAATTTTTGGTATTTTTCTAACAATGTTCAATTTTTAATGAATAGTGAAAAATACTGCATTTTACATCAAAACTGCTTTTTAATCTAATTTATTTATATGATTAGATTATCTTTTGAATTGGTTTTAATAAGAAATTAGAATATATTTTTAACATTTAATCCAATGGTGGTCATTGGAATCAATTTCACTTTGAAATTGGACTTAAACTAGTGTCAATCTTTTGATACTTATTGTTTCATAAAAACACGCAATTTGTCCTAAAAGCAGGAATTAATTATGAAATTAATTAATGTGACATATATGATTTGAATTTTGTAAAATAGACATCATTTTGAATTCAGAATATCAAATATATCTTAGGGTTATGTTTTGGTATTTTTCTGAAAAACATCAATTTTTTATGAATAGTGAAACCACTAATGGTAGTTAAAGAAACTGATTTATCATTTAAATGAAACTTTTACACTTCTGTGATTTGATTTTCAAAAATCCGACATACATGGTTGTAATTAATAATTAAAATGTGGTTCAATGATATTAAAATAATTTTTTGGTGAATTGTAACTTTTAAGTTCTTAATTGCGATTAGAGGTAATTAGTGTAGTTTAAGGTAAAAATAATGTTTTAATAATATGAGATGAGCATGACACATGTACTACCCTCATTGGATGTGTCATGGCCGACCACAAAAATCCATGGGTCAACTTGGGGACCCCATGGGGCCACTTTGGTTGGGAAATTACATAAATATATTTTTAATAAATGTTAATGTAAAAATGACACAAACATGAGATGTTTTACTAAAACAATTTTTACATGGGGTTATACAAGTAAGATTGTTGACTATAAATATTAATTAGAAAGATAAAAATATTTCCTACATAATGATATTTTTTTTATAATTTTTCGACATTAAATATATTAAACTATTTATGACATCATGATGATGCACTGATTACCTCATTAATAAATGATTTAAATAAAATGAAAATATAATGTAAAATCTATGACCTACACATGTTCAAAACCTATTGGCTGGGTATATTTAGAACCCTTATCACATTATCCTCGAATTATATCAATTTGGGACCTCTTAAATCCTAATCTCATATTAAAATAAAGTAACTTTTCTTTACATTCCATGAGTGGCCCTCCTCTCCTCTTATAAAATGCCCCCACCTCTACCTCTTTACCCACATTTCCAAAGCTGTTAGCTCGGACATCCCCTACACATTCTATCTCTCTTAATCCCTATCTTACTCTTTGAAGCCTCACATTGGGCAGAAGTCTTCACAAGGAAGCCTTTGAGCTCAAATCTAAGAGAGTTACCCGATTTTGAGGTAATGTGTTCACTTGTGTTCTTTTGTTTTATTTTTCATCTGCAACCCCCTAAACTCTTTTTATTAATTTATTTTGTAACAACTCCAGTATCTTAAATATACTAGTATGTTGTTATAATAATAATTCGAGCTACATTTACACACATCTACATCTAATTGTTAAAGAACATACTGTTTCTGTGGTTGGCAAATTTCTGCCTCCCGAAACGATGATTGTTCAATCTTCTTTTAAACACCTGTAATGGTGCCATTGAGATACCACTCTATTTATATATGATATATTTTATGTTTATGTTTCCCTTATGCTTCTGTATTTTTCATTTGTGGTATACCATTATGGTTTCCATTGTGGGTAAACACGATAATTTCATTTTAGGAAGTGCGGACTATCACCCCTCAAAGTGATTTGATTCTTTAATGCCATATGTGGGATGTATAAAGGATGGATGTAAAGTTATTATATATGATGTTATATTGGAATTATAATATACCTCTATATCTTGTTATTTCATACCATTAAATTATGAGATAGAATAGAAAGTAGCGTTCATGCGTACGTACGGCTTACCATCTCCATGAACGGTGCATTTCATTTCATATCCCCAAATGTAATGTATTATTATAAGTACATATATATAATGGATATATATGATGTATGTTACATATAAATGATTAATATAATTCTGTAATTAAAATATACATACCTCTCAATTAGTTTTAATTCCATTAATATGACATAGAAATGAAAGTAGCGTCCATGCGTATGTACAGCTTACCATCTCCATGAATGGTGCATTTCATTTCATACCTCTCAATGATTATGTAATATTATAAATGCATCTATATACTAGATATATATGATATATATGATATCTACATCATTATTATAACTCTGGATATAATGGATACATGAACAACTTGTAATTATAAAGATCATATTTTTGACTCAGGTACCAATGATCGTTAAAATGACCGTTAATAAAATAAATAATTACATAGTGTTCATGACTTGGTAATAAGTGATATAAATGTAATAATTAACTTGAAAACGGTTCTTATGCAAGTATAAATTAACTTATGTTTATTATTCAGGAGGTTAAAGAACGATCGAGTCAAGAAGGACCCGAGGTAAGGGACTTCATCTCAATCTCCTTTCATTAAGGCATATTTCGTTTTATACACAACAATCATTTATACGGTGTATAAACCCATTTTAATTTTACTTTTATACAAAAGGAATATTTTTCTATGAAGCGTTTCACTAAACGACAGAAAGGAATGTTTATTTTAACGTACACGGTGACACTGACCTTTTCCGCCGCCACGAGTATTATTTGGTCTTTGCCTTCCTCAACAAGCCTTAATGTTTTTAAAATAAAATAAATACCATATACTCTTTTATCTATTTTGGTAATTAAAATGGTTTTGATAAAGGATTCTATTATGTCAATATATTTAAATGATATATTGTGATTGAAATGTGGAAATGTTATCATTCCTTTATATTGGTTTTATGTTTTATGATTTTATATTGGTACATGGACATTTGACGAGGGGTTACATGATAAACCAAATGACGGGTGGTGCCGTGAATACCAGGATTGTTGGTTACGTTATAACCTCCAATGAATTGGGTATGGAAGATGGACATATGGCTATTCCATTATGTATGTTTGGAAGTCGGTCATATGGCTATTCCACTAAGTATGTGTGGAAGTCTACTGTATGGTTATTCCACTTAAGTATGTTTATGACCCATGTTACCGTTATATGTTATGTGATCTTTATATGGGTTATATGGTAATGTTTTGGTTACAGAAGGGTAAGTAATGAACTTTTATTCAGTGAAGAGTTTTTACTACTTCGAAAAGGTGAAAAGTATTACTTTGATAAAGTATACATGGTTTACTTGTGGTTTTGAATAACTAATAGTTTTCATTCTTTGTGTATCCATTACAGAGCTTTTTTTTGCTCATCCCAAGTTTTTGAAATGTTTTTCACAGGAATTAACATGGAATTGGGTCAAGGATGGGATCAAGGGAAAGTCATGCTACCTAAGACATGGAAGTAGACATGTTTCTTTTTATGAGTTTTTATTTTATGGAATCATAGTAGAAGTTTCTACTTTGTAATATTTTTGAGATGTAATAGTTATGTCCTAATTCTCTAAAACTCTAATCCTAAAAAGATCCTCAATGTGAATTTTTCACTTAATTCAATATTAAGTAAGGATTAAGGTTGGGGTCTTATAGTTGGTATCAAATGTCGTTTTAGATAACTTTAGGAGTTATAATTCTATTAAATGAATATCAAAAAATATTTTTTATGGTCAAATTTAAATGATATAGCATTTGAAGATTACCCTGTTGCTTCATATAAGACATGTTTGTTTAGAATAGTTTTCCGTAGAGGAAACAGGGAAGTAGTGCTAGGAATGCATACAGAAGGAAATAACCTTCCGAATCAGAATCCTAAGATGGTCGGAATTGGAACTGAATAGTTTGTTGTAGTAATGGCGCAGTTGACTCAAGCGATAAATGGTGGTGGTATCCATGCACGAGATCAGCCAGATCAATAGCAGAGGAACATGTCAGTGGTGAAACATTTCATGAGGAAACGTCTCAAATCATTCAGAGGATCATATTACCGCGTGCAATCTGAAGGGTGGATAACAGTACTGGAGATGATTTATGATGTCATGGGGTTCTCAGAACATCAAAAGGTTAGCCTTGTTGTTTACCGTTTTTAAGGTGAAGCTGATCAGTGGTGGTCGAAGATGAGAAATATCAGGGATAGTAATGAGATTGAGGATCTTCACTGGGACAAATTCAAAGGTATGTTTCTTGAGAAATATTTTTCGAAGGTGGTTTGTCTTAGGATGGAAAAAAGTACCTTGAATTGAGGCAGGAGGATGATTCAGTGGTTGCTTATGAAGCAATGTTCACCCGATTGGAAAGGTATGCTCCAAACTTCATTCAAGAACTTGATAGTAAAATAAACTATTTTTACTCAGGGTTAAAGCCAAAGTATCGAAGGGCTTTAGCTTCTCGTGAGTTCAAATGCTATGAAAAAAAATTTCGATGTGCGGAGATGGTGGAAATGGAGTTTGCTGATGATCAGGTGTTCTATGATAAACAACAGAATAAGAGGTCCAGTTGGCAGGAAAAGGGGAAGAATTCATCAAATAAGAAAGGATGTAAGAAAACCAAATATCCATCCTCTGAGAAGTGTGGTAAAATTCATCTTGGAGAATGTTTTTCCAAGTCAGGTAAGTGCTTTCGGTGTGGTATGTCTGCTCATATTGCTCGTAACAGTAAGGAAGATGATCAAGAAGGCAATGAAAAGACAGTGGTAAGATGTTTTAAGTTAAATGAAATGGGACATTATGAAAATGAGTGACTAATGAAGAACTCGACTGGGGGAAAGCATCCAGACTACAAGAAGAAAGGGGTGGTGAAATCCTTTTCAACAACTTCAGCAGATTTTGGGCCATCGAATGAAGTGGTATCAGGTACACTATTTGTTTGTTCAGATTATGCCAATGTGTTGTTTGATTTTGTGTCTACACACTCTTTCATTACTAAGATGTTTTCTAATAAAATGGAAATTCCATCTCATGATATGTATCCTAAACTTATGGTAAAAACACCCGGAGGGAATGTTGAGACAAAAAAGAATTATAAGAACCTTCCTAACCTTGTGTGTGGAAATAATCTACAAGCAAATCTTATTTTTTTCCTCTAGTAGAGTTTGATGTTATTTTGGGCATAGATTGGATTTATGTTAATCATTCTAAGATTGGCTTCAGAGCTAAAATTGTTTCATTTCAGAAATATTTTCAGTTTTTGTACAAGAATTAACCCTTGATTTTGATAACATATCAAGAAGTTGAGAAACTAGTAAAAGATGGAAACGAATGTTACCTTGCACACATCGTTGAAAATAAAGTAACTGTTCAGATTAATGATGTGCCAGTGGTAAATGAGTATCTTGATGTTTTTTCTGATGAGCATCCAGGTATTATTCATGTTCGGGAAGATGAATTTACTGTTGACTTAGTTCTTGATTCTAATCCAATTTCAAAACCCCCTTATCGAATGGCTCAAATTGAACTTTTAGTGTTGAAGGAGAAATTGCAATATTTTTTAGAGAAAGGTTTCATTCGACCTAGCACATCACCATGGGGTGCTCCTGTTTTATTTGTTAAAAAGAAAGATGGTTCTATGAGACTTTGCATTGATTATAGTGCCTTGAATAACATCACTGCTAAGAACAACTATCATTTGCCTCATATCAATGATTTGATTGATTAGCTCCAGGGAGCTCAGTTTTATTCAATGATTAACCTGAGATTGGGGTACCATTAGATGAAGGTAAAAGAAGTAGATATTCCGAAGACTATGTTTCGTACAATATATGGCAATTATGAATTTTTAGTTATGCCTTTTGGGTTAACCAATGCACCTGCTGTATTCATGGACCTTATTAATAGAATTTTCCATGAGTTCTTGGATAAGTTTGTGGTTGTTTTCATTGATGATATTTTGGTGTTTTCCAAAAGTAAAGATGAGCATGAAATTCATTTAAGGGTTATAATTCGTACCTGAAAATAAAATAAACTATATGGAAAATTCAGCAAGTGTGATTTTTGGTTGCAAAAAATTTATTTCCTTGGTCACATTGTTTCTAAAGAAGGGATAATCATTGATACTGCAAAAAAAATGTTGTTGAAGAATGGCCCAGACACACAAATATAACATAGATTCGTAGTTTCCATGGTTTGGAAGGCTATTAACAAAGGTTTGTTAGAAATTATTCACAGTTATCTAGTCCAATGACTAAGCTAACTCAAAAATGTGTTAAGTTTATCTAGACAAAAGAATTTGATGATAGTTTTCAAGAACTTAAAAGAATATTGGAGAATGATCCAGTTTTGGAACATCCTTCCAGGAATGGTGAGTTTGTTATATACAGTGATGCTTCGTTTAAAGGACTTGGTTGCGTCCTAATGAATAATGATCAGGTAATTTCTTATGCTTCATGACAATTGAAAACTCATGAGGTAAATTACCCTACACATGATTTGGAATTAGCTGCTGTTGTTTTCGCTTTAAAATTTGGAGGCATCATTTGTATGGAGTAAAGTGTGAAATATATACTGATCACAAAATTTTAAAGTATATATTAACTCATAAAGATTTTAACATGAGAAATAGTAGATGGATGGAATTAATCAAGGATTATGATTGTACAATTCATTACCATCCGGTAAAAGCAAATAAAGTGGCTGATGCTTTGAGTCGAAAATGTAACGCTTCATTAACAATGTTGAGTTTGGAACGTGATCCTTTGGTTAAGGATTTGATGAACTTTGTAATAGAAGTTGTTCGTGCAGGATGTCCTTCTATTTTATTTCAGGTATGAGTGAAGTCTTCTCTATCAGATAGAATCAAGAAAGCACAGAAGCAAGACTGTGAGTTGCAGAAAATGGTAGAACTGGTTCAGAAAGGTATGTTGCCAGAATTCAACATTGTTAATGATTGTGTTTTGAGATTTGGGAAGAGATTGTGTGTGCCTTGTGATTCACAGTTGAAGAGAGAGTTGTTATGTGAATCTCATAGTTCTCCGTTTTAAGTTTATCCTGGCAGTACTAATATGTACAGAGATCTGCGGGAGTATTACTGGTAGGATGGAATGAAAAGAGATATTGCTGATTTTACTTTGAAGTGTCTGACCTTTCTGCAGGTTAAAGCAGTGTGGCAGTTACTGAAAGGGATGCTTCAACCTTTACCAGTGCCAGAGTGGAAATGGTAAAACATATCCATGGACATTGTTGTGGGATTACAGAGGACATCTCAAGGTAATAATGATATCTGGGTTATTATTGATCGCTTGACTAAATCTTATCATTTCCTTGCTATATGATATACTTTTTCACTAGATCAAATTTCCCATTTGTATATTAAAGAGATAGTCAGGTTACATGGAGTTCCTCTCTCTATTGTGTCCGATCGTGATCCCATGTTTACTTCTAACTTTTGGAAAGGCCTTCAGAAGTTGTTGGGTAGTGAATAAATTTTAGTATAGCTTTTCATCCTCAATCATATGGGCAGTCAGAATGAACAATTCAGACCTTGGAGGATATGCTACAAGCTTGTTAGATGGATTATCAGGGAATTTGGGACAAAAATCATTCTTTGGTTGAGTTTTCTTATAATAATAGTTTTCATTCCAGTATACAAATGGCACCATTTGAGGCATTATATGGGAAGCGGTGTGGAACTCCAGCATTCTTGGATGAAGTTGGTGGAAGGAAGTTGATGGGACACGAATTGGTAGAAGAGATTGCAGAAAAAGTTCAGTTGATTCAGAAACACATTAGAACAGCTCAGAGCAGGCAGAAGAGTTATGCGGATAACCGGAGGTAGGATCTATCTTTCGAGGTAGGTGATCCTGTTTTTCTGAAGGTTTCTCCATGAAAAAGAGTGATGCAATTTGGTAAAAAAGGAAAGATGAGTCCAAGGTTTATTGGACCATATGAAATTCTTGAGAGAGTTGGATCAGTTGCATATAGAGTGGCATTACCTCTGAGTTTATCTCAGGTAAAAAATGTTTTTCATGTTTCGATGCTGAGAAAGTAAATGCTAGATCCATCTCATGTATTGAGTCCAGAGGTAGTTCAGTTGGAAGAAAACCTATTTTATGAGGAACAACTGGTCCAGATTATTGACCATAGGGAGTAGGTGTTACAGAATAAGGTGATTCCTCAGGTTAAGGTTTTGTGGAAAAATCACATGATTGAAGAGGCAACATGGGAATCTGAAAATGCAATGGGGGATAAATACCCCCACTTATTCGATAAGTAAATAAATTGTGAGGACGAGATTTTCTAAAGGGGGGAAGGATGTAACATCCCATGTAAGTAATGAATAATATATATTTTTATCTATGCCTATTAATTAATTAGATGGTGTTTTAGAGGCTTAAAATGAAAATAAATCCTATCTTAAGCATGAAATACACTAATATTTTTTAAATGATTGTTTTACTGCCTTTTTATGGAAAACCATTTTTTAATATATATTTTGACAATTTTATAATCTATGTTTTTCAATTTAAACATATTCTTTATTATTGGGACATCAAAATTTACTTTGTTTGAATTTTTGGTATTTTTCTGACAATGTTCATCTTTAATGAATAGTGAAAAATACTGCATTTTACATAAAAACTTATTTTTAGTCTAATTTATTTATAATATTAGATTATCTTTTGAATTGGTTTTAAAGTGAAATTAGAATATATTTTTACCATTTAATCTAATGGTGGTCATTGAATTCAATTTCACTTTGAAATTGCACTTAAACTACTGTCAATATTTTGATACTTATTGTTTCATAAAGACACTCTATTTGTCATGACAGTGGGAATTATTTATTAAATTAATTAATTTGGATTATATGATTTGAATTTTGTAAAATAGACATCATTTTTTAATTCAGAATATCAAATATAGCTTAGGGTGAAGTTTTGGTATTTTTCTCAAAAACATCAATTTTTGGTGAATAGTGAAACCACTAAGTGGTAGTTAAAGAAACTGATTTTTCATTTAAATGAAACATTTTCACTTCTGTGATTTGATTTTCATAAATCCGACATACATTGTTGTCATTAAGAAGTAAAATGTGGTTCAATGAGATTAAAATAATTTTTTGGATAATAGTAACTTTTATGTTCTTAATCGCGATTGAAGGTAATTAGTGTAGTATAAGGTAAAAATAATGTTTTAATAATATTAGATGAGCTTGACACATGTCCTACCCTCATTGGATGTGTCTTGGACGACCAATAAAATCCATGTGTCATAATGGGGACCCCATGGAGCCACTTGGGTTGGGAAATGACATAAATAACTTTTTATTGAACGTTAAAATCAAAATGACACAATCATGAGATGTTTTACTAAAACAATTTTTACATGGGGTTATACAAGTCCAATTTTTGCCTATAAATATTAATTAGAAAGCTAAGAAGATTTAATAGATCATGATATTATTTATATAATTTTTAGACATTAATTATATTAAACTATTTATGACATCATGATGATGCAGCGATTACCTCATTAATAAAGGATTAAAATAAAATGAAATGATAATGTAAATTCTATGAACTAAACATGTCCAAAACCTATTGTATGGGAGTATTTAGAACCTTTATCACCTTATACTCTAATTATATCAATGTGGGACCTCTTAAATGCGAATCTCATTTTAAAATAAAGTACCATTTCTTTACATTCCAAGAGTGCCCCTCCTCTCCTCTTATAAAAGTCCCCCAACTCTACCTCTTTACCCACACATCAAAAGCCTTTGGATCGGCCAACCCCTGACACTTTTGTCTCTCCACATCACTCTCTTACTCCATGAAGCCTCACATTGGGCAGAAGTCTTCCCAAGGAAGCCTTTGAGCTCAAATCTAAGAGAGTTACCAGATTTTGAGGTAATATTTTCACTTATGTTCTTTTGTTTTATTTTGCTTCTCCAACACCCTAAACTCTTTTTATTCATTTATTTTGTAAAAACTACAGTATATTAAATATACTAGGATGTTTTTATAACAATAATTCAAGCTACAATTATACACATCTACATCTAATGGTTAAAGAACATATTGTTTCTGTGGTTGGCGAATTTCTGCCTCACGAAACGATGATTGTTCAATCTTCTTTTAAACTCCATTAATGGTGCCATTAAGATGTAACTATATTTATATATGATATATATTATGTTTATGTTTCCCTTATTCTTATGTATTTTTCATTTGTGGTATACCTTTATGGTTTCCATTGTGGGTAAACACGATAATATCATTTTAGGAAGTGCGGACTACCACCCCCTCAAAGTGATTTGATTAGTAAATGCCATATGTGGGATGTATAAAGGATGGATTTAAAGTTATTATATATGTTGTTATACTGGAATTATAATATACCTCTATATCATTGTAATTTCTTCCCATTAAATTATTAGATAGAAATGAAAGTAGTGTTCATGCATACGTATGGATTGCCATCTCCATGAACGGTGCATTTAATTTTTATTCCCAAATGTAATGTACTATTATAAGTACATATATATAATGGATATATATGATGTATGTTACATCTATATTATTAATATAATTCTGTAATTAAAATATACATAACTCTCATTTATTTTTAATTCCATTAATATGACATAGAAATGAAAGTAGCGTTCGTGCGTACGTACGGCTTACCGTCTCCATGAACGGTGCATTTCTTTTCATACCTCTCAATGATTATGTAATATTACAAATGCATGTATATAATGGATATATATGATATATATGATATCTACATCATGAGTATAACTCTGGATATATTGGATACATGAACAACTTGTAATTATAAAGATCATATTTTTGACTCAAGTAGAAATAATCATTTAAACGATCGTTAATAACTTAAATAATAACATAGTGTTCATGACATGGTAATAAGTGATATAAAAGGAATAATGAACTTGAAAAAGTTTCTTAAGAAAGTAGAAAATAACTTAATTTTATTATTCAGGAGGTTAATGTACGATTGAGTCAAGACGAACCCGAGGTAATGGACTTCGTCTCAATCTCCGTTCATTGAGGCATATTTCGTTTTATACACAACAATCTTTTATACGGTGTATAAACACCTTTGACTATTACTTTTATACACAAGGAATCTTTTTCTACGAAGCATTTTACTAAACGACAAAAAGGAATGATTATATTAATGTACGTAGTGACAACGACCTTTCCACCGCCATGAGTATTATTTGGTCTTTGGCTTCCTCAACAATCCATAATGTTTTTAAAATAAAGTAAATACCATATAATATTTTATGTATTTTGGTATTAAAAATTGTTTTTATAAAGGATTTTATTATGTCAATATATTTATATTATATATTGTGATTGAAATGTGGAAATGTTATCATTCCTTTATATTGGTTTTATGTTTTATGATTTTATATTGGTACTTGGACATTTGACGGGTGGTTACGTGATAAACCATATGACGGGTGGTGTCGTGAATACCAGGACGGGTCGTTATGTTATAACCTCCAATTAATTGGGTATGGAAGTTGACCATATGGCTATTCCATTATGTATGTGTGGAATTCAACCGTATGGCTATTCCATTAAGTATGTGTGGAAGTCGACCGTATGGATATTACACTTAAGTATGTTTATGTCCCAAGATACCTTTATATGTTATGTGATCTTTATATGTGTTTTATGGTAATCTTTTGGTTATATAAGGGAAAGTAAAGATCTTTTATTCAGTGAAGAGTATTTACTACTTCGAAAAGGTGAAAAGTATTACTTTGATAAAGTATACATGGTTTACTTATTATTTTCAAAAACTAATAGTTTTCATTCTTTGTGTATCCCTTACAGAGATTTTTTATGCTCATATCATGTTTTTGAAATGTTTTTCACAGGACTAAACATGGAATACGGTCAAGGATGGGATCAAGGGAAAGTCATGCTACCTAAAACATGGAAGTAGACATGTTTCTTTTTAAGAGTTTTTATTTTATGTAAACTTAGTAGATGTTTCTACTTTGTAATCTTTTGAGATGTAGTAGTTATGTAATCTTTTGAGATGTAATAGTTATGTCCTAATTCTCTAAAACTCTAAACCTAAAAATATCCTTAATGTGAATTATTCATTTAGTTCAATATCAAGTAAGGTTTAAGGCCGGGGCCTTATATGTAATAATTCCAGGACATCTATTTCATGGGTCATGGATTGTGATGATCATTCAACTATATTTTTATGGTTCAGTTTTTTAAACATATCATATATAATAATTTCTATGGATACTTTTATGAGACAATATGATGTAATGTTTCCCTACCTGTTGACTTTTTTATTATGGTCAAAAACTCATATTCCATGGTAAATATTGTTCTTTCATGTTCATTTGTTTATTTTTATTATTTAATTATCCATATTCCATAGTTTTTTATCGTTCCTAATTTCAATTTATTTGATTCAAATGAATTATTCTATTAACATTGTATTTAATTAACCTTAATGTTTTTAACATTGTTTATTTTCAAATAATGAAATCAACATGACGTATTGATCTGTCTTCCATTATAAATAATTAAAGTTTACAAATTTATTATTTTACCAATGTTCATATGTAAATATAAGTGTAATTATGTTTTTGATGGTTTTGATAAATATTTTTGAGGGAGTGGTTCCTGAAATTTTGTTCAATAATACATTTATATAGATAATCTCTGAATAAATTAGACTATTGTGTTATATAATACGTTTATTATGAATATATTTTGTTTAATTATTGGATATTTATATATAGAATATAAATTCTATCCTTATTTCATGACTTGTTATATTATATGTGTTATCCATCATTTATTATTAACAAGATATGAAGTCTAAGAGAATAAAACATTTTAAATAATTTTTGAACTCAAACAAGAAAAAATTAAGTTTTCTTGGTAAAAAAATTATTTTGGGATATTCATGTTAATTTTATTTTCTCATAAAATCATAATAAAATATTTTAATTAATTACTCACTTTATGATAACAAATTTTATTATATGGTTTGAATTAAGGAATATTTAATAAATAATGATAGAATTTAATTATTTTTTTATGTGTTATACGTGAAACATAATAGAGTAAGATTTTAAATGTGATAAATAATGGGTATTCATTATTATGAAATATAAATGCGATGTTTTTATGTTGTTGGATTCCAGTTCTAATTCTCTACCAAGGTTGTTTCCAGTATGACTGCTTTATCTACGCCCCCCCTGGGGGTGTAAGGCCAGAGCCTGACACATTACATAATCATAAATTATGTAAATAATTCACATTTAGGATATTTACTAGTTTTGTGACATAGTGAATTATGTCATAACTTATACATAACAACTTCAATTTTAATTGTAAACACTTCTACTCCTTATCAATTTTTTTATTAAACTAGAAAATTGTAAAAAAAATAAAAATGTTTAGTTCCATGTTTTAAACAACATACCTTTTCTATTATCCTATTATTCACCTTGTTCCACTTCATGTATTTTGAAAAACATTTCAAAACCATGGATGAGCATAGAAATCTCAGTAAATGATACATAAAGACTGAAAACAGTTACTATTTTCAAAAAAAAACATGTAAACCATGAATACTATATCATATGTAATAGTTTTTACCTTTATGAAGTAATAAATACTCTATAGATAATAAATGCTCATTTTTTACACTTTTGTATCCATAATATTACCATAAAACCAATATAAATAAAGCATAACATATAAAAGGTAAATATGGGACATAATAATACTTAAATGATATAATCATAAGGTCGAATTCAAAAAATAATTATAATAAATGGAATATCCTCACAACCGACTACCTTACCCAATGCATCTGAGGTTATAATGTATCCAACAATCATTAGTTTATCAGGGAACGACCCATTATATGGTTTATCATGTAAATACCCGCCGAATATCCTAGTACAATTATGTAATAATAAAACATAAAATATCAAAAATATCAATATTTCACAAATAGTTTGTCATTTGCAATCACAAGAAAAAATTTAATGACATTGAAATAATAAATCCATTTTAATAAACATTTTCAATATGATAACACCAAAAATGGAAAAGGTTATTCTTTTTCTTTTAAAAACAATAAGGCTTATAAAGGATGTCGAATAACGATTCCTATGGCATAGAAGTCATTTTCACCAAAAACGTTAAAACATTCCTTTTATAGTTTAGTAAAACTATTTTTAGATAAAATATTTTCTTTGAATGAATGTAAATTCCAAATGGTTTTATTATACGTCTTCTAAAATATGGAGGTGTATATTATCAAAATATGCCTATATTAATGGAGATTGAGATAACGACCCTTAACTCTTGTCTAACATGACTCGTTCATTATTTAATTTCTTGGATAATAAACATATATTAATTAATACTATCTTTAGATCCATTTTCATGTTTATTATTCCTTTTATATATAATATTATTACTTTATAAAAATTACATAATTATGTTAGTTACTATCTATCGTTTTGCCGATATTGGCTACATGAGTCGAAAATAAACATGTTATAATTACAAACTTTCAATGTGGTCAAAATTACATTATCTCTAGAATGATATTAGAGATTTAGATTTCATATATACCATATATATATGGAATATATTTTTCTATAATTTTCCATTGCATTGGGATATAAAAAATGAAATGCATTGTTCATTGGAAATGGTATGTCGTACTTATACATGAACAATAGTTTTATTTATTTTTCATATTTAACAGAATGAAAACTAAAGGATACATAGGTGTATTATATTTATAGTATAATATCAATGTTATATATGTTAAATAATTTCATTAATTCTGTCTTTAATACGTTCCATGAATATAATTAACAAGTTATATCACTTTGAGGGGGCCGTAGTCTACACATCATCAATTGAAATTATCAAATTTATACAACATGAAAAACATACAGTTATGATCTAAATGATAATTACATAATAATTTTGATAAAATAAATGTAATATATATCAAATATAATTACAGTTCCAACATAATGGCCACCATATTAAATTGTAAGAGAAGATTGAACAATCATTATTTCGTGAGGCTGTATTTCATTGTACACAGAAATAGTATGTTCAAAAACATTTGATGGAGTTGTGTGTATGTTTTGTTCTACTACATCTAACAAAAACAAAATAGTATATTGATAATACTATTATAGTTATTTAAACAAATAATAAGATAAGAATAAATAGTAGAGAAAGATAAATAATGGAATAGAACATGAGAGAAGATGTTACCTAAAATCGGGTATCTTATTTTGATTTGAGCTAAACAGATTTATTTAATTGCCATAACCCCAAACAAAGGATCAAATAAAAAATATAGAGATATTGGGAGACTATATGGGGATGTTATTGATGAACCAATGGGTGTTGATAGGTGGGAGTAATTGTTTGAGATGATTCTATTTTATAAGATCAAGGAGATGAACATAAGTAATATCTGGAAATATTATATTATTATAAATTGAATTTAGATTTTTGAAATTTCCAAAACATTATTAATTCAAAGATAAGATTAGTAATGTTCTAATCGATCTCATATAAGTTTTTTTGAATTTTTTTGGATTCAAATTTAACCTTTTCATTTAGCTTTAAACCTTTGATTACTTATTGGATTCATACCATGACTTTTTTATATTAATACTGTTTGGTTATAATAGTTATTATAATATGATAATAGAACATCAAATGGTTAGCTATTAAATGTTAAACATTCTTTATTTTATTTTGTCAAATATCAGATTTTTTGTACTATTATATCATTTAATAAAATAATATTTTATTTAAAACCTCATTTATTTCATTTTTTATACTGAATATATCATGACATATTTAAAACCAATTACAACAAAATTTATTGAATTAAAATTCTTTAATTCATGTCATAATCAACAAAAAAATTCATGGATTTCATAAAATATTTCAAAATAAATTTATTTTAACATTTATAATCCCAATTATTTAAATCATTCATTAATATTGTAATCACAACATCATCATTGTTCTATATGTATATTTATTTATTTAATATATACAATTTATATATAAAATATCGTGATATATAAACTACTTTTTCATTATAATGACTATATATAGCCTAAATTATAACTTATATTACACCATTTTATTTTTTTACTAAAATATACATAGTTTCATTTTATTTTCCTCAACATTAAATTAAAAGTTATTAAATGTCATTTTGATACAAAAGTGGCTTCATTGGGTCCTAAAATCGACACAAGGTGGGCCATGGTCAGAAATATCTCATACAATAGGGTTGGGACATGTGCTAGGGTAATTAAATATTATTAGAATATTATTTTTTTTCCTTTAAGTACTATGTGTTTCCTTTAACCATGGTAAATAAAAATATTTACTGAAATTACTATTCATAATTTATAAAAAAGATACCTATTTACACATATTGGACAACCTAATTCTAAATATTGAATCCATTTTTCGAAATTCATAACACAAAAGCTTTAGATATTAATTTTATATTAATATCTATAGTCAAAGAAAAAGAGTGTGTTTTTCTGAAATAGAAACTACCCAAATATTGACAAATGTTTATGTACAATTTTGAAGTACAATTATATAAAATGACCAAAATTGGATTAAATGATAATAATTTAATCGAATTAAAATATAAAAACTAAATAAAAGTAAAATCTGAATATATAAATATATGGGATTAAATTATCTTTTTGACTTAAAATGCCTTATTTTTTAATATTCCTAAAAAAATGTAATTTATCATAAAAATACCAAAATTTCAACCAAATTAAATATTGATATATCGATTACTTAGAAGAATTTTATTTTCTCCAATAGAGTATATAAAAGTGACAAAAAAAATTTAAAAATGGTTCTTCTTCAAAATGTGGTAAAATAAAATTTTAAAAAAATAAATTTTTTATACAAAAAATCAGTTTCATTCTTATTTTATGTCTCTAAAATATATTGGATAACACAAAAACATATTAAAAACATGAGAATAATTAAGTTATTTCATTCTGTTCATTACCACCAATATAATGAATACGTGTAATCTACATTTTAAAATTATATTATTATTGAATTATTTTCATTATAACTCCATATTGGGTGCAAAGTAATATTTCTATGAAGCACATTATTAAGTGTTGAGTATATTTTCATAAAAAGTTTTTTTATTTAAACTAAAATTAATATATTATTTATAAATATTAATAGTCATGAATATTTATTATTCTATAAATACCTAGGTCATTACATTGTTCCCACCTTTTGAAAATTGCGTCCTCGAAATTTTTTAATATGGATCAAGAACAATATTGAATGTCCCACATCAGAAAAAAAAACTATCACATTAAAAGAAAGAGGGAGAAGTAAAATAGTCACCTGATATAACACATACTATGATTCCAAGTAAGAAAAAATTGATAATAAAGATAAAAAACCATAATGTTTTGATTGAAAGTGGTATAGATCCTGATTAAGGGAATGTTATCAACCCAAAAATGAAAATATTGTGATGGGTTAAACGTTCCTTGATTCCATGGTTGGAATATTAAACATACAACATTTTTTTATGTTCATTTTCATAGATTAGAGGAATTTATTTAAGAGCATTATGTAAATTTTCATCCATTAGAAAATTATTAACACAAACTCATATTTTCTCCAACTGATGAGTAATCAAGATTTCATGGTCACATAAGTGGTGATAAAATAAACATCTAGATAATCCCATAATAAAAAATAGATGAAATATATATATATCCCATGTTATTATACACAAACCGAAAAAAAATTTGACTGTATAAGATCAGAAAATCCATATAAGTATAAGCATTTTAAAAAAAGAAATAATAGTCTTAATATCCAATATTTGAAACAAAACCCAAATTCTAACAAAGAATATTCAGTAAACAATTGTCCTTAATATTATTCAAAATAATTCAATCTAATATTGAAACAAAAAACTCTATATGATTTGACCACATAGTTTTCCATAGAAAATCATATCATTTTACTCCAAATAACATCAAGTAATCTTAGATAATCATACTGAAAAATAAATAAGATAATCAAATATTCTCTATTATTGGATAATAATTTCAATAAATAAACCAAATCAACATATTACCACAACAAAAACATATATTCTTCCAAAATAAAAATTTAACCATTACCCAAAAAACGATATCCAATAGTATTATATTTTCCATAAGTATATAGTGATCCCAAAAGAGAGAATGTCATAAAAAAACATTTATTACATAATCACAAAATCATTTTCCAATAATATAAAACATAACATCCCAAAATTAAATTATTCTTCATCCATATAACCATTTCACAAAAAAAACATTGATAATAACTAGGGACTTTATGTAGGCCAGTGGTAGGTGAGAAATCTCCAATGCACTTTGGTTGTGGGTTTAATTCCAATAGCTTTGTTCTGACATGATAGGTTGTCAGACAGTTTGTGTGTCATCCTTTTATAAACTATATAATTTTATAAGATTAAAAAAATTAAGCAAATTTCTGAAAAATAATCATAACATATTTTACCATCAAATATTATCTCATTCATTTCATTTGCATCCCAAAAATTAATGACATGTAATTTCAACATATTCAAGGATCATATAAACCCAAATGGTTCTGTATAAATATATCAAAAAAAGAAAATATAATTATTCATAAAATATCATTTTAAAATTAAAATAATTAGCGTGTCACATACAAGAGAATATTCTTCCAAATTAAACCAATCATTGAATGATCATTAATACATAAAAAAATTTAATCCACTAGATATCTAACAAAACCCTCAATTTCAAAAAATTTGACATATTAATAGTGCTATCTTATTCAATATCCTATAACCATTTTCCCATTTACTATATAATGATTTATTCTTATAAAAATTCATTAATTATATCCTAATATTCAACAATGTCAGAAAATTAACTATGAAATAATCCATACATATTAAAGGTCATTATTAGATTCTTCATTTTCAATTAGGAATTAATTAATATTTTTTAAACATAAATTTTTATAATCCTACTAATCAAATTACCGTACCATCTTTATAGAAAATAAATATTTTAAATGACCAAGAACAAAAAAATTTAAAAATTCAATTTATCTTTCTGAATGATATTTTTTCCCTTACTTGGATTTAACTGGATGCTTCCATTTACCATAATAAGTTTTTTCCATATAACATTCATTACTGCATATAAATCATATTCTCCTCCCATAAAATAATATTTCTTGGATTTTATTTCCACATCCTTGAAACAAAGGTTTTTTTTAAAATATATACCTTTAAGATTATTACATGACCTTCAATCGAGATTTGTTTCTCACATATATGATGTCGTAGAAAAATCACCACAGTTCATGTGGTCAATCATGAATCTAGTTTGTTTGTTAAAAATAACGCCATGAGTTCTCATTGAAGCTCCCATTTCATTTAATCTCCCATTTAATTTCATAGTTACTTTGGTGCCTGTTAGATCCATCCATTTCCTAAAACTAAAATGTTCAGTGCGAGTATAATATTAGAATCATATTATTATATATTATGAGGTGGGTAGAAAATATGATATTATTATTTATTTTATCTAAAACTCATTCAACTAATCAAAAACAACTATGAATCATTTTAATCATTATGGTTATGTCACTTATTCGTAAATAACACAAAAACCTCTAATGATGTCTAAACTGACCAAGGATACCAACTGTAGTGATCAAGCCTTAAACATTACATAATCTGGAAATATGTTAATAATTAACATTGATGATATTTTTATGTTTACATCATTATAGAATATGGTCATAACATATACTTTACAACCTGAATATTTCATGTAAACACTTCTACTCATTATCAATTTTTTATAAAATAAAAACTATTAAAAATAAGAACCAATTTTAGTTTCATGTTTTAAATAGAATAACTTTTCACTATTCAGATAAATGACATTGTTGCACTTTATGTCTTATGAAAATCATTTCAAAACATGTGATGATTGTAAAAATCTCAGTAAGGGATACATTATGATGGAAAACTATTAGTTTCCCAAAACAATATATAAACCATGAATACTGTATCATAAGTAAATATATTTTCCACTATGTCGTATTATATAATAATCATTGAATAAAATCTCATTTATTTAAATCTTGTAAACAAAATATTACAATAAAACCCATATAAATCACACATAACATTTAAAATGTGTAATTGGGTTAACTTCATATTTAAATGTAATAACTATAAGGTCGACTTCTAAAAATCATTATTACAAATGGAATAGCCATACAATGGGATTTTATATCCAATCCATTTGATGTTATAATGTAACCACCAATCCATGGTTTGGCATGAAACAACCCATAAGTTGGTTTATCACATAACCATACATCAAATATATATGTACCATTATATAATCATAAAATATAAAATATTTGATATATAAATATTTCACTGATAACCTTACATTTTAAATCAGAAGAAATAATTTCAAGATATTGAAATAATCAATCAATTTTAAAATCTATTTTAAATATAAAAATATCAAAAAAGGGAATAATGGATATATTTTCCTTTTAAAACAATTAAGGCTTTTAGAGGAAGCCAAATAACGATTATGGTGGCAGAGAGGTCATTGTTTCTGAAAATGTTAAAATTAATCATTCTGTTGTAAAAAAAAGTATTATAGATAAAATATTCCATTTGAATGAAAGTAAGATTCAAAGGTGTTTATTATAAACATTGTAAAAGAAGGTGGTGTATATTATCAAAATATGCCTCAATGAAAGGAGATTGAGACAAAGTCCCTTAACTCGTGTACGCCATAACTCGTTCATTATTATATTTCATGGATATTACACATAAGGTAATTTTTAAATTCATCAAAACCATTTTGAATTTTATTATTCCTTTTAAATCACTTATTATCTCTATATAAAAATCAAATAATTATTTATGTTAATATCAGTCATTTTTTCGATATTGGGTACTTGAGTCGAAACTGAACATTTTATAATTACAAAATATCCATGTGTCTATATTTCATAATATCCAAGATGATATTTATGATTATGATATCATATATGTCATATATGTCAATTTTTTATGTATTTATAAGATTCAATAGGACATGGATATAATAAATAAAATTCATCTTTCATGGAGACAGTATGTCATACGTACGCAAGAACACTACATTCATTTATTTTGCATATTTAAAAGAATGAAAACTAAATTATAAATTTGTATATTATAATTTTAGTTTCATATATATGTTATATATATATAATATGTTCATTAATTCAATCATTTATATGTTCCATATATAGCATGGATGAGTCATATCACTTTGTTGGGGTGGTAGTCCGCACTTTTTCAAATGAAATTATAGTATTCATAAAACATGAAAAGCGTAAAGGATTATTAATAATGAGAAATAAAGAAGAATATATTATAATAAATATCCTAAATATCAAATATAATTTTATTTCCATCATAATGGACACTCTAATAAATAGTGGGAGATGATTGAACAATCATTGTTTCGTGAGGAAATAATTCATCGTACATTGAAAACGTATGTTCGTATCCATTAGTTGATGGTATGTGTAAGTGTAGTTAGAATCCTTCTAATAAAAACAACAATGTATATTCAGGATAATATTTTTTGTAATGTAAAAAAATAATAACAATAGTATAGGGAATGGATAAGGAAAAATCAAGATAATGATCTTGAGATAAGACATTACCTCAAATCGTATAACATCATATGATTTGACCTAGATGGCTTCCATGAATTGACTTCTGCCAGTGGAAAGGCATCTAAATGGAAAATCATGATGTAGTGAAATTATTTGGTCATATTCATGATGATCCATGGGGTTTTCAAAGGTGTTGGTAAGGGTTAAAGGGGATTCCCTTTTATAATATCGGGGAGAGGCACTTGAGGAATTTAAAAAAAATGTTATTTTATTAGAACTACAATTTTGTTATTAAAAATATCCAAAACTCAATTAATTTTTACAGAAGAATAATATTTTTGTAAATACTCTCTACCAATTGTGTTTTGAAAATTTTTGGTACAAATTTAACTTTTTCATTTTTCATTAACCCGTAGTTATCTTATTTGAATCTTACCATGTTTTCTTGTATATTAAAACTATATGACTAAAATAGTTACAATAAAAAGACAATATAACATAATTTGGTTCATTAATGACTTTTAAAACATTATTGTAGTCATTTAGGTGAATATTTTTTTTAGGAATATTATCTAATTTAATAAAATAATTTTTTTATAAAGTTATTTATGTCAATTTTTATACTATTCATGTCATGAATTTTTAAAAATCCATTAAAACAAGAATCATTAAAAAACATCATTAATTCAATTAATAATCAACCCAGAAATTTATGGATGTCATAAAATGATTCAAAATAAATTTATTTTAGTATTTATAATCTCATTTATTTAAATAATTCATTAATAATTTAATAACTACATCATAATTGTGTCTTAAATATATGTATTTACTTAACCACAAAAAAAATTCTAAAAAAAATAAAATTATTTGATAAATACTAGTATAATTATAATTGATAATTATATTCTAAATTATATTGTATAAAACCTCATTAAAAATTTATTAACTAAAATATGAATGTTTAGGTTATATTTTCATTAAAAATAAATGAAAAGAAATTAAATGTCATTTACACACACAAATTTTTCCATGGGGTCCTAAAATCGACACATGAATTCCCATTATCAGAAATATCTCAGAAAAGAGGTTTAGGTCATAAGTTAGTGTAATTTTATATTATTATAGTATTATTTTTTTCCAATATTACTAGATTTACCCATTAACCATGATAAATAAAATATTTAATGGATATACTATTCATAATGTTTAAAAATAAAAATAAATCTTTAAAAAATATGGACCTCTTGATTCCAAATATGGATTTTGTTTTTCCATATTCACGACATAGTAGTTCCAAAAATTAATTCCAAATTAATTCTTGTTGTGAATTCAAAAAGGTGTGTTTTTATGAAATAAAAACTAATCCAAGATTGACATGTGTTTATGTCAATTTTCAATGTGAAATTACAAACAATGAAAAACATTGTATTACATGATTAAAATATAATATAATTACACTATGAAAACAATTAAATATACACTATAACAATATAAAGAAATTATATTAAAAGGATATTTTGACATAAAATGTTTTATTTTTTCGTTTTAAGATAAATAAAGATTTTAAAATAAAAATATCAAAATTTCATCCATTGAAAATTATTATCTCTTGGTTTAGTAGAAAAATATTATTTTATAATATAGGCCATTTGAAAGTGAGAAACAAAATATTTATTAATTTTTCACCTTCAAAAGGATGAAAAACACCCATATAAAAATATTAGTGTTTTTTCATACATAAAATCTGATTTATTTCTATTTTGATCCCCTAAAATTTATTGGATATTAAAAAAACATATTAATACCTGTTTTATCATAATGTAGTTAGATAATTTCAATTAATCCAATATAAATACAAGTGTTAACTGCCATTTAAAATAATAATAATAATAATATATTATTTTTTATGATACTCACTGTTTTTTGAAATATAAGATTTGGAAAAAAATATTTTTTTCTTTTGAGTGTGTTATCAGACCATGTGTTGTCCTCAATATAAAATTTATATATTAATCCTAAACATTAATGTATATGAGAAAATATTATTCTATAAATAACTAGGTCATTATAGGTTGGAGGGTCCCATTTAGTCTGTTAAATTTTTTTCTATTATCCCGATAAGTTTACGTTCCCACCTCAAACTATATGTCTGTCATGAAGATTAATTTTGAGATGATAACTTTTCATTGATTCTGATGTCCCCCCTAATATTCCAATATTTCCACTTCATGTATCAATATATCCTTGGTGGGCCACTTTTGTAGTGATTACCCCATTTTGGGTTCCTTTGAGATTTATGTTTTTGACTCTATGTGTTTAGAATATCAATCATTTTTTGGGATTTTGGATCCATGTCATTTTTTACTAAATAATTTCTCATGGATGCCCTAGATTTCTTTCTATGTTCTTATTATCATTACTTGTTCTGAGTTTTTTATGGAATTTTGATTTCCACATGAAATGGGACACTAAATTCAACCTATTTTGATATCCTTATGCGGACTTCATATTTCATTCAGAAACATGTGTTTTATACCATTAAATGGTGACATAGTGGGGACTTTTCTAGGTACTAATAGACATACCCACATAGTATATAATCTAATTTCTCCTTGAACATGTATATAAAC
Organism: Viscum album; assembly: GCA_963277665.1. Taxonomy (NCBI): domain Eukaryota; kingdom Viridiplantae; phylum Streptophyta; class Magnoliopsida; order Santalales; family Viscaceae; genus Viscum; species Viscum album. The sequence continues at coordinate 222,275,198 of OY728158.1, forward strand.
AGGTGTCTCCAAGGCTGAAATTTATTTCATTTACATTTATATTAAATGTTTACTGTTTTGGAAGCAGATTGATATATATGAAAATTGGGGATATTTTATTTAATCATACGACAACCAATACCATTATCCTCCATCATCCATAAATTGAAATGAATGGGAATCCGAATTAGAATCATGGATTTCAAAAATTAAATATCTACATATATATTCAGGATTAATATATTTTCATAACAATATTAACCAATGGTTTGAAATGTTTTCTCTTTATTGAGGTTTGACAATGATATTTCCATGATGGATGACCAAATTAGAAGAGGTAGAGGGAAACAGTCATGAGATGGAGTCTTTACCATTTAAAAAATTTGAAAAATGTGGAATAGGGATTAAATAATTTTTAGACGTGATGGAATACTGATGGTTCTGGATTCTAGAGATATGGGGTTGGTAACTCTATAATCAAGACTGATTCAAGTATTATCAATTCATTTAACACATTTCTATGTATTATTGAAACAATGTATCTGTGAAAGATTCATCTAGGCCTTTGGATCCACTAATCTCTATCTATTTAAAAAATAAATTCAAAACTTATAATGGGAATTATATAGAGGTTTATGATACTTATGGGTGGATAATGGTTATTATAACAATAAAATGGAAGCATGATTGTTTAATTTTATATTTGTATTATGAGATGGATTACAATGAATCACACTAAAAATTATATTCGATATATGATGTAGTTAATTAGGAGAAAATGAATGTTCAGTATGGCTCAAAAATTGGGAAGCGATGAAAAAATGATATTGTAATGTTTCATTATGACAAGAGTGTATAGACAAGGAATAATAATGAAAACATAATCTTACTAAATCACAGCAACTGGATCAACGTGATAATTAATTAAAACATTTTGGATGTATCTTTTATTTCATTTTAACATAAACAATGAGATACCAAAGACTTTTTTAGGTAGGGTGATCATGTTTAAAAAATTTCTAATTGGATTTTAGATCATGTATATCATATGATAGTGGATCCTGATAGTCTCTTAAAATGGAGTTAAAAATGGGTTCCCTAGAGGATGAATGAAATGAGGTGGTTGAAATTATATTTTTAGGGCACTTCTTCTATACTAGAAAAAAGATATTATAGAGGATTCATTCAATAAAAGAATTGAAAATAATTAAAAATATATGATGTTTTAGAAGAATATATTTATTTATCTCATAGAAAAGATGAAATTTGGATTAAGAAAAAGACCACATTATGGGTTTCCAAATTAACAACTAAAAAAATTAGAGTAATACTTTCAAAATTTTGATAATATGACCTATCAATTCGTATATATTAACAAAGATAATTTAATCATGGACTTATTGAAAAATAATTTGAGTTTATACAAGGTAAATGATACTTCCAAATATATTATTTCTTGGAATTGAATTTTGATTTTATATATAGAAGATTATGGGGCATGTTGACCATTTTTGGATTCTCACTTACCCATTTATATGATATTGAATAATATATTTTAATATAGTAGAATCTCAAATTTTGAATATGAACTTCTTTAATAACAATATCATAAACACACAATTTTCTATGATAATCAATATCAATTATTTTGGGTGATGTTAATCCATTTAAATTTATGGTACTTCTAATACAATCGGTACTATGAAATGGATGAAGGCACTTGAGAAGATATTTTTATGATTTATTATTTAGATCACATGTATGTAGTTTTAGTGGATTCTTATTTGAAATGTATAAATGGATGTATAACTTGAGAAAAAGTAATATTTAAACATCAAGGAATTTAATGCTTTTGAGTGTAAATAAATCCCCACTTTTTTCTACAAAAATATTCTAATCATGATGATGATTTATTCGATGAGATTAATAAAAATGATGAATAATTAAAAGGAATATATGTTTTAACCATCATGATAAAATGTTGTTATAATTTTTTCTCATTATAAATCTATAATTCATGAGCATTACTCTCTTTAATGTATTAAAACAAAGTCTTGGTACATCTTTATCTAAATGGTCTTGGATTAAAATGATGATGTTTTTCAATATTATCCTAAATAAAAAATGAGAATTATTGAATGTAATTATTCTAATGGATTTGGATAATGAAAAGTGAAATGTTTTTAATGGAAATTTAATTGTAGATGTACATAAATAAAATAAAATCCTTGAATATAAATACAAAAAATATTATAGGATTTATAATTGGTGTTTTTTCAATTGAATGGGAATTTTTTTATAAGTGTTATAGTATTCCATGACTTGAAAAAAATATAAAAAAGATAAATAAAATTTACTCAACATATTAGAAGAACCCAAATAATTTATTCCAACACAATAATACATCAAATATAATGAATATATTGATTATGAATATAAATACACCATTCCATATGAAAATTATATGAAACATCACCAATATATATAATATCTTATTTATAATGGAAATAACTATGTAACATCATCTACCATTATAAATCAGGATTATTAGTTTTATCAAGTGATGTTCATTATCCGCACATAAAATATGAACATCAAATTTTTTCTAAATCTATTAAAACCTAAAATGTTTCATTAAAAATGAAAAATATTGAAATTTATTGGACATTTATTATTTTTAAAACACATTTTGATGAAATTATATACATAGGATTATATAATGACTTGATATTTGATTTTCATTGTAAAAATATTTTCATAAGAATTTTTATTCATTCATTTTTTATATTTGATTCCATTATAGGAAATAAATAACTCACTCTACATTGGGATTATAACAATTGTCATGATATTAGAACAACAATGTGTATTTAATGTCTTCCAGTGTTAGAATATTGATAATCCAATGATTATAAACTCATACCTACTTCTAAATTCATGATATATGTCAGCACCAAAAATAATAAATGATATTTTTCTTAATCTTACATAGAATAATGTGACATTAAATACACAATTATCTTGTCAGAATATATTTATTTATTAGTAAAAGAGTTTCATAGCCTCAAAATATAATTTAAGGATATGTTTTTTATAGAAATATATATTGTTATATGTTTATTAAATGATTATTATAGAATTAAAACATTAAAATAAATTAATTAATGTATTTATATAGTGAATATTCATATAATGTTTATATTCACCATTGTTATTATTTTTAGGGTGATTTATACCATGATTCAATGAATCATAATGGGAATGTGTGTGTTTTTATTGATTTTCATTTTTATAACATTTTCATTCTAATGAAATATTGTATCATAATAATTATTAAAAAATATTTGACCAATATAAAGAGGAAAAATAATATTAAAATGATTAAATATGATCCTAATTTCATAATGTATGACCGAATAAGATTGATATTAATAACAAATCCATCTTCATAAAATAGAGAAAATATATATATTTAATTATGTCATAAGAGATAAAAAATATTATTTTATTATCATTGATTTTATGGATTCATTATTTCAATTTAAACTTATAATATTCCACATAGTAATTTTGAATTCAAATATCATAAATTCAAAAATTATGGATAAATATTAAGAGTAATAATTGATATTTTGAAAATAAAATTTAATTGATAAAAAGAATTAAATGTTTTCTATGTGTATCTTTTAGATTAAAATGTTTCATAACCCATCCCATTATAGGTAAATCTAGTTATCCTATAGTGGGAGAAGAGATAAAATGACACTATGTTGATCCTCGTGTCTTTATCTAGTTAAAAAAAATAATAGAGGGAATGGAAACCTCATATATTTAAATCAAAAACATATAATGTGTTATCAATCCCAGAGATAGAAAAAAATTTCCAAACTATATAAAATCATTATTAAAACATGTGTCATGATTCATGTGTTTCGTGGCATACATGTGGGTGTTTTTCATTTACACGTGAAAGAAAAATGATATAGGGTTTCATGAAATTGGTGGTGCTATTGTGAGATGTTATGAATATAATTTTATGATATCATTGATTGTGTGTGTATGCCAATTATTTTACATTTAAATTGTAATTTAATGGTGACTTAATATTCTCCCACCCACATAAATCAATATGTTCCAAAACAACATGGTTTTTGTTTTTTTCCTAAACATGATGATAGTGACAAGAATAGGATTTCAAAGCTATTATTTACACTAAATATTCTAGGTGATGTCTATATTCATGGTCATTCGTAAATAAAAATAAAAACTTCACTAGTGCTAATATATGATGTAATGACAAGGTTGAATAAGGTGGTGTACATGCTTTGTAAAAGGATGGAATGACATTTATATTCATAAATTTAATGATTCCTAAAATTGTTTGTCAAATTTTTGTTGTTTACGTGTTATGTGACTCACCAATATAATTACTTGATACTTACTATATTGGACTAGGCGTCTTTAGTGAATATGTATTGTGATTGAAATTTCTCTTCATCTGAGATGTGTTTGATGTCCTACATGTTTTTATGAGATTTTTTTGTAATTTTCAAGGTTTCAGCCATTGATATTGGTGTTTGAGAGTGGAAAATAAATAGTATTATTGTGTGGGGTGACCATTGAAATATATGTTAATTACTTTTTTATTATAAATTAAATTTTTATTTTATGCACATGACATTTTCTGGTCTGTTTTGGATACTAATACGATGTTGGTGATGTTGATTTTAGTATTCTATCACAAGTGATTAATATTTTCACATTTGAACTAGATAATAATGTTGTGAACCTACTGAGAAAACATTTATTCTCAACCAACATATATGATAAATTGTGTTTTCATGTTTCCATGAGAATTTCTTAAACCATGATTAATATTTGTATATTTTAATGTGTAAATATTAGTATGTCAATATCGTGCGTATATATTTTTGGTATTTATAGGAATACTTTTTTATTTATAAATTAATTATTAGATGGTTTTATTTTCAATCAATTAATATGATGTAATGGTGTTGTTTCAGGGTTATTTTTCTAACTCAAATTTATATAAAATAATAGACTGTAATAGCTTCCATTAATGAAATTTTTATACATGCTATGATTGGTCAAAACATGATACCAAATAGATGATGGACTTTGGGCCATTTTCTATTTTATATCACTGTTTATCTTAGATGGGTCCATTATAGGGATAGATCATTATAGATCTTTACCTCACCTGTTTTGATAATCCTAATTATGCTTTCACATACTTTGATAATCCCAATTAATGTTTATCTAAATATTAATTCTTTCAATATATGAAATTCTATTATCAGGATGATAATAATATTAAAATAATATTTGAAACATGTTAATCAATGTTTTTCTATGTTTATATGAACTTTGAAATTATTCTATCCCAATCAGATATGTTTTTCATAAAGCAGATAAGTGTTAAGACACTGATATGCTTATAGATACTGATACAGATCTACCAGTACATAGTATACCGATTGACATTGTCACCGATAAGCAAAGGGCACATATACATAGAGCTACCGGTGTGTATAATTCCACCGGTAAGCACATGTCACAGAAAGATCAAGTCCATCGATAAAAGAAGTTCTACCGATAGAACAAGTCTACCGATATACAATTAATCACTGGAATAGAACGGAGCTACCGATACAGATGAACTACAAATAGACCAAATCTACCAATATAAGGAGTCGTAGATAAAAATGAGCTACAGATACAAATGAGCTACAGATACCCCAAAAGCTACCGATAGAAGGAGTAACGGGTACATAGATCTACTGATACATGATGTAATATCTACTAATACAAGGAGCTACTAGTACAAGGAAAAAAGAGTTATCGATAGGAGCTCACTGCTATACAAAGTCCACCGTTACATATCTACCAACAGAATTATACTGATGAAACACTTACTAGTAACTGATTCTTAAACTCTGCTTTTGTCAACGTTATTTATTTATTAAGAAACTGTCATATTTGACGATTTTAATGCAATTTATGTTAATTAATGTGGGTTATAGGCATGTCAGGGAACTATACATAGTACCCATGAAAAGGTAATCATTCACATTTTTGGAGCTAAAAGATGTTAAAGGAAGGAAAATGCTGTGAAAAAGTAGAATGATATAAGGGACACAAAGCGTGAGAAATAAGTGGTGAAGAGTGCTGAAAATTGGTGCATTCACATAGAAAATAAAGGCTACATTCACACTTGAATAACAATGGAAATACACAAAGACATTAATTCAAGAAGAGAAAACAAGCTAATCATTAGTCTAGGAGTGAGGAACTACAACGAGCTCTTTAGGCACTCAAGATGATCAAACAAACATGAAGAGAATGACCCTCTGTTTTTTAGGAAAAAACTAGAGAAGGACTCAGAACAATTCTTGATTAATCAAATAAACCTAGAGTTGCACTTAAAATCACTAGAGCATTCTAAAACACATATCTAATATCTCAGTGATTCTTTTATTTTACATTTTGAGAACTGTGCATACTCTTTATATTTTATGCACACACTGTCTCCTGTACTAAACTGGATGATTTCTTAATCCTCACACAAACCTTCCATAAATCCCTTTTGTATCCCATGGGTAATGGTAGAGGTCATGCAATACCTTGAAAGCTGCTGTGTTGTTGTTTTGTTTTTCCATGTAAAACTGATGTAGAGGTCTCAGTACTAGGATAGTCAGTGCACTATTGTTTACCCCAATCCAATGTGTGGACCAAATTAATATAAAGTTTATGCAAGGACTAAGTCTTGGCTTGAGAGTAAACCTCTAGTTTTAAAAAAACTATTCTTACATATATTTTTTAACCTATATTGAATATTCTGCTGATTATTACTTTGAAATATAAAATTGTTTTAATGTTACTTTGATAGTTATTATAGCAAATGTTTTATGTACTGTAAAGAATTAGGCTATCTTCAAAAGTAAATTAATCTTCATATTAGATTAACTGAGAATTAATCATTCTTTTGAGAATCTAACCAACCCTTTAATGTTTCACAAATTCACTATAGATTGTCTTATTATTCAATTTTGGTGATTTTAATAAGAATATTTTTAACAGAAATTTTTAATTGGAAATCAATTAACCCCTATCCCTCTTGAGTGTCCACTCCGACCAACATTTGGTATCAGAGGATTATTTATTATTAATGGTCTTCAAAACACTCTGTTTTTCAACTGTGATTTTAGTTGTATCTTAATGATCTTAAATTTCTTTTAGTTAAAAATTTTATCTCTTTAACTATATTTGATAAAATCTACTTATGGATAATAGACTAGAAGCTGTCGCTACCAACAGTCCACCTTTATTTAATGGTACAAATTATGCTCAATATAAGATTAATATGAAAAATCATTTAGAGAGTAAGGGATTTGATATCTGGACGCTATAGAGACTCAATATAAAATTACAGAAAATGAATAAACTACTTGGGATAAACCTACAAAGACTGCTTACAATAATAATTGTAAAACAATGAATGCCAGGTATTGTTCTTTGTGTCATGTGCAATATTTAATTTATATTTATATTTACTAATGTAAAGGGACTGATGATTGTTTTCAATTTATTTTATTATTTATTAGGGTAATCAATTTCTATGATACCCAAGTGTTAAAATATATTTTTAACAATTTTCCATTGTAAACATATTTCTTGTTATGAAAATGGATTCTTATATGTGGCGTGTATTATTCCCAATTAACATATAATGCAATTAATATATTTTTTATCCTCATATATTTGTATTAAATATATTTTTATTCTATCTAGGGTACTTTCATACGATGTTACAAATGTTGTAATAGATTTTTTAAACAATGAAATCCTATATTATGATTGTGTATGATTACACTTCAAATGATAAAATTTAATGATCCATATATAAATAAACAATTTAAATTAATTATTAATTTTAATTTTTGATGAATTCATTGTTTCCCTCAATTATCCTATTTTTATGTACTGTAATATTCAAAATGATACTTTTAAGAGAAATTGTCAATAATTATTTCTTATTTCAGAACCCATTTTCCTTCCAAAACCATGTTTTAAAAAAGTTTATAAAAATGAGTTTTTACATTCTAAAAATATGTTAAGAAATAAATTTCTACATGAATATTATTATATATATATATATTTTGATATCATCACATGTTTTCCAAATAATACACGTGTTAATTTTTACCAAAAATTGGAAAGCATATATTTTTTATCATGCCAATAAAGAGAATAATTTCCCACCCTCATCACCATTATTTTCACTCAAAATATTTTATGTTCTCATGTTTATATTCTATGAGAATATTTTCAATTGATTATTTAAGATGTTTTTCAATGGGGATTAAAATCTTTCTTTAATAAATATTTTAATAGATAATTAATTTTCATTTTCATTCAACAGTAAAAAAAATTTGATGTATCTTATTATTTTATATGTATATAAACCAATGATATCATTCATATTATTAATCTAAATATTTTATAATGAAAATAAATTTTTATAACCCATTTCTTTTCCTTTGGATTAACCATGATATGAATCTAATTAAACACCTTTCTTTCTTTGCTTTATGATTGAATAAAATGAATAAATTATTATTAAAATTGACACTTTTCATTTTTCTATGATGTGGTGAATTTTTAATAAAATAATCTTATTTAATTATTAATGATATTGTGAATATATTAAAATATTATGGTAGAAAAAATGTAATATTTTCATTATTTGATATGTGCGACCAATACCAACGTACAATTATTTTCGTAATTATACATAACATATGAGTAAATATATTATGAATGAACCAGATTTCATGTTTATGATTTCTTGTTTGATCCTAATTACATGTCAAAATGTTATGTGTGAACTAGGTGACATGTTCACAATGTTATTCATATACATGAATTTAATTGCAATAATGTTATTCATTTACCTAGTTTCATGTCATAAGCTCACTCAAGGGACCAATTTCCTATAATTAAATTATTTAGTAATCCTATATATATATATACATTTTCACAATGTTTTATGATGAAGTAAATTCCAAACATTCATTTCTTTGGCTAATGTTACTCTCTCATGGATAATTTTATTTTATTGCCTTATTATTAATATATTTTAAAATTAATATAAATATTCCATGACACAATATTATGTTCATTTATATATACTGTGGGGGTTTCAAATGTAATTATCATGTTCTCAAACCCATGTATTCATGTAATTAATATGTGTCTATATTTTTACCCATACATAGATTTTCATATATTATTTTTTCCCATGTTAAAAATTATGTCTTTATTTATTATATGATTTTTATAATTAATAAGTTTATATATTATTATAGGATATTTTAATGTTCTTTACCAAATTATGAGATTGTGTACACAGACTCCAAATACACAGAAATATTATGTTCCCAAAGAATATGTTTATTTAATTTAATGAATATTAATTTAAAAAGATGTCATATCCATGATTGAAAACATTTATCCCCATAAAAAAAATGATGATTGGATATGGATTACATCACAAGGTCCATATAGATTCTATGTGAATTAAGGGAGGGAATTTGGAAAGTTATTTGTGTTTAGAAAATGTGGGAGTGATTTTACATGCCGAGGGAGAGGGTTTATTCCTAATTAAGAATAAATTTATTTTTTGAAAAAATAATGAACTAAATATTGTATCCATAAAAACACATTAATAGTAACATATATGAACTAAAAAGTCATATATCATAAAATATAATTATTTAGGAATTTAGTACACAATTTAATTTTAAATAGATATTTTGTGAAAATGTAACATTACAATTTTTAAAATAGTATAGTGATGGAATAAGGTTTTCATTAGACATTGAAATGTAATTTTATAGTATGGAAAACATTTATATTTTACATTAAATATTAATTTATTGAAATAAAAATTATTTTGTTGAGATATGTGTATTGGAAATATATATTTCATTACTATAACATGAATGAATAAATTTATAATAACTTTATTATGAAAACCCTATATTTTTACTTACTATATGAAAGATATAATAAAATATAAAACATATCAAATAAAATCTATTTGAAATTTTTTGAAATATTATTTCAAAAATAAAATTAATTTTACAGGAATCATTTTATTTGTTCTTTAATTGAAAGTTAAATATATATTGTATTTTGTATTTAAAAAATAACTAGTCGTATAATTTAATAAAAGTATGGATTGATTTTATTTTTCATCTATATTTTATGATTATTTTGACATAATTTTAAAAATTATATCTTCAATAACAAATCATGATAAAAATATCTTATATTTTATGATTATTAGGTCAATCTAATATTAATATGACCATGTTAATTTTCACGAACATAAAATTAATTCTCTCAGTTTCCAGGTATCTCTCCCAATTTCTATACTACCAACTACGTATACATAAAAATTAACAAATTCATTATTCAACATAATACCTCTCAATGATCGTTATTTAAATTTCATATATTATTGATTGTTTTACAATTATTCTATTTCAATTCTATAGAGTTATTCATGGGTTTAATGATGATATGTGATAGATATAATCCTTCTTTTTCCATTATACATTTTATGTTTTTCATTTTTTCCCCTTGTAAAAGATAACATTTTAATTCGAATTTTCAATAGTTAATATGATCCTTTTTTTAATAAATTAATGTATATTTTATATCAAAATATTCTAAATGTGTATGATATATATATAATATACTATAATATATATTGTTTTTTGAAAATAAATTTAATAAAAAAAATTATGATATTTTATTTTTCCCATTCAAAATATCAACCCAGAAATTGCTACTCATATTCCATGTTGAAAATTGCTGGAGATATGAATTTTAATATTTCCAATAGTTATAAAAGAGCCACATTATAATTATGGTTCCTCTATAGAACATTTATATTGTGTCAAATAATCTTTTTTCATATATCATTTTCATTGTGGTTTATAATTCATTAACAAATCTCCACAAGTGATAAGATATTCTCCAGTTGTACCACCTCTAAATTTAATACAATTGATGGAATAACTGTGTAGATTATTAGAAGATATAATGGTAAAACTCCATGAACATGATATTTTTATATTTTATTGACAATAGTTCACATATATAACGTGTTCACTGATCTAAAAGGTGCCACAATGTCTATGGCTATGATTCCCATTCATACCAAACTACATGACTCTATTTTACATATATATTTGAAGGAAATCATTTCCTCCAACATGAAAATAAAATACCCTTTTATGGTTTTCATTGTATATATATTGTCAAATATAACCAACATTATATAATATTGGATGTCTAAAACCTTCTCTATAATTTCATACACAATTTCAAATCCAATTAGTTTTTTTCACAAAGATCACCCCAAAACGTAGTATATCAACATTAATTCTCATACAGAGAATCTCATTGATCTATTTGAACAATTTAGTGGAAGAATCATTGTTATGAGAACTCATGTAATATGATATGTTAACATTTTAATCCATTTAAATATATTCATTTGGAAATTATTATATTATTATGAATCTGAGTACTTCGTTCATTTTTGCTATATGTCAGGGGGTGATAATATATAATGAAATTAAATTCAATACTAAAATAATGTTCAAGACATTTCCATAATTTATAATTGATCGATGGGTAATAATATGATATTTTTTAACATATCACCCCATATAGTTTCAACTACTGTTTTACAATTATCATGGGATGTTTATCATGAAATAAAACGTCCAAGAGAGAAATGAATTGAGAAATGTTTGTGAGTTGATCCACCAAAACCATTATCACATTTTTTTTCATAAGATAATTTAGAGAGTACAATGAAAATTTACATAGTGATAAATCCCAATTTCCATATAGGTGTAGGAAAATGTGTATTCCAAACATCGGACATTAGAATATCTAATTTAGCTTCTCAAAAAATTTGGAATCATTAAATGAAATCATCTTTTCTATATTCATTTTTTTCACCAAGTTGCATTCTTTAATATGCATTTACATCATGGTACATCCAGGATGGATAAAAAACATGAGTAATGAACATTATCTAATACCACAATCATTATAATAGTTAAGGATGACAGACAATTCCTAGCTCTAGAGTAAATAAATTTATCTTTATGAATCTGATATAGATGAAGCTTCCCTTTTATAAATGATTTCTCCAATCATTAAATCCTTAGATCATCATTTTATGGAACATTTATATTCTAATATATTTCATCTTTTGAAATAAATTTGTAAAATCATGATATATTAATTTATAATATAACTTCTAAATCAATTTTATCATATTTAAGACAACAATATATTTCCCAATCAACATCATGGTTACACCGGGTGGATTTTTAGATATGAGAATCATCTACCATGTGTTTCAATCATGAAAGGTATATAATAATGAAATCAGTGTCCTTGAATTTCTCTAACCATATACATTGATGTATAATGATATCCGATTGTTCGAACATATAATATATACTCTTATAAAATGTATATTTTTTCACTGAAATCACAATATAAGTAGTTCAATTAAATATTCAATGAATATCCTATCCTCTAACTATTATTTATGTGTTGGTTAATTTATTCACATTTAACATCATAGTTTTTTACGTGTAGGCTTTCATAATATCATTATTCATAAGTACATAGTATAATCCATTCATTGAAGTTTCATTGTTCATCCAAAGAAACCAACATGTTTATTGGGTGAGTACATTCAAAGTGTTAATAATTATATTAGTATCCTCAATGGTTTAACAAATTATTGAATCTATACAATCATTACTCAATTCAATGATCACATGGAATCTGGGAAAATAATTGTGAGGAATTTCTCACAATAAAAATCTATTGGTGACTAATAAGAGAATACACCATTGAATTTCATAGGCAATAAATTTTTTGGGCCATTCCATAATTAATTTTTTATTTTAGGGGACCATAGATATTGCCATTAATGTGAAACGTTACACATGAAACTCAATTTATGGATTAAAAATTCACAATTTTTGAACTTAAAAGATATTTTATCATACCAAAATTTTATAGTCAAAATAATTGGATTCTCTTCAAATTTTAACTTTACTATTGGAGTAAATAAAAATATATTTGATTAAAAATACATATTTTTTTGATGTTTTCTAGAATAAAACTATTCAAAAAATCTATGAATACTTCTTGTCAAATATTATTTCTAAAGGGATTCACTATGAACATATATGATCTATAACATGTACATAATGTCATATAATGAATACCATACCTATTGAACATTATTTGATGATATCTAAAAATAGTCTCACTTTTTATAAATATGTTGATCTACATAGTGGATGTAAAATTAACTATTAATTATAATGGGATACATGTTATTTATATTGAGATTATTCATATACCATTATTCGAAAAAAAACATCAATCCATCATTTTATGATTCAAATAAAACTATATTTCTCCATGGTGACGAATTAGGGAAAATGAATCATTTGTAATAATTCTCTTGAAGATTATTTTATAACTCATCTAGTTAAATAATTGATGTTTTATAGGTAAATAATTATATATTTGTGTCTCTATATGTAATTATTTTTGAGTATTTTGTCTCATAATCTGGTGGAATTTGAGGAAAGTCATTCTGATATTTTTAGGCATATTCTTTTATGTTTGATGTTTCATCAAGGTCGATAACATACTTGAACTAAACCATTTGGGGAATGAATTCTTTTTTATAGTGTATCAACAACGACACCATTAAATGTTTTACCATAGTATATCTAGGTCAATTATTTCATATTAAATGATCGTTGTATTTTTTTCGAAAAAAATATGTTGAGATTTATGTGTCCTAAAATTTAATAAGTTTATTATTTAATGAGAGCTAATACATGCCCAATATATTTTCAAACTCCACCAATGGATGTATTATAAGATTCCTTTTAATGATATTCCTATTGATGAAAATAGGGGATGAGACAGTCACATGTATTTCAATGATCATAATATCATGATTTCTTACATATATCAATAATTTATAGTTTCAAGGCTTTAATTTAATACTTTTAGAAAATATATATGATATAAAAAAATTTGTTGATCTAAATTCACATAAAATTATTCCAATCATGAGTGAATAATAATTTTCAAAATTTAGATATAGATTCTATTTCCACTATAACCAAAAAAAATTCCACATAATTGATGTGATTTCTACATCCCATATGGGTGGTAACCAGCACTAATGCAACATCAACAAATAGATTGAAAAAGTTTTTCAAAAACGTATGAAAAAAAATTCATATATACAAATATTGAAGATAAAAATATTGGATGTGATATAAATATGTGGCTAAATAGAAAACTAACAATGGATGTGATAGACTAGAATGGACAATAAAATGTTCTCTAGTGTATAATTCCAACGAAAATTGATGGAAAAATAAAAGTGATACTCAATAGTTCATTATATCATATAATTGGAAAACACAAACCATCACACCATCAAGAATCATAAAACCTACCTGATATAAAATCTTACCATCTCACATCATCGTATTTTCATTCCATGCATGAAAAGGTAAAACCAGTTTTACACACCAATGATTCGGTTAGAAGTGTATGATCTAATAATCTCATGATGATCTCACCCAATTTATAAATATCATGTATCTAAAAAATAATACAAATACTGTCACATTCATATAAAACAATTAATTATATTATTTTATGAGGTATTTATCTCAAATGTTTGTGAAAACTATTAATTTTTAATTTCCCCAAATTTTGAAATAATGAAAGTAAATATTTTCCAAAAACATTATGTTAAAATATAAAAAAACAATATAAAAATCCAAATCATTAATCACATTTCCTAACAAATAATCTAAAGTAAAACCTAACAAGTACAAGCCAAAAGCATAGATAACTTCCTTCTAAGGATCACATTGTGTTAGGATAACATGGACACTCTTTCGTAAAATAAATATATCACAAACTCATTAATACTATGTCTAAATTCATCGATTATAATAAGTATTATATGACCCTAAAATGTAAGATACACTTAATGTATTATATGTACCTTGAATAATATTCCCTAAAAGTATATGGAACACCATGAGAAAACCCACTGATAGTGGATGATACTTATTACTATACAATCTAATATGTATAGTAATTTTCCCATGTGCAATATTTTATATTCCATTTCTCCAACAAATTTTCATTAAATCTAATCATTCAATACAATTTCAAAAATCATTGAAAACCATTTTCATTTTAACAAAACTATAGGAAAAATTTTCTTTATAAAAAAAAATTCAAAAAACAAACAATAATAATGGAATCTCATTTAATAAAAAACTATGTAAAAAACCATTTAATTTACTTCACCAACATAGGTATGTAGATGAACTAGATACTTTAAATCTCAACTCACACACCCAAAATGGGATCAATAATAAGAAATAAAAAAAACATATTGGACATTGAATAAACATAAAAATATTATAATTGATTAAATTTAACAAAAGGATCCTCAATGAAGAAGAAACCAATAATAGATAATAATTTGTACCCACCACACAACATCCAAAAATGGATCAACCCCCTAAATAATATTGTAAATATGACAAATAAAAGATCCAAAATAATTATCAATTTTTTTTAAAAGATCCAATAATGAAATACAATGTTTATATTGACATCAATGGAAACAATGAAAAATATGTAGTTACAAACATAAAGAGATACCTCAAATATCCATAATGTGGAATAATTGAACGAATTAGTTTATAATGGTTGGAGCTTACCTGGTGATCAATGCTGTGGAGGAATATATTGATCAAATTATGGGAGGATTACTTCATGTGGACATTTTCAGAGAGAAAGTAGATTGTATTGACAAGAAAGACCACATAAAATTTGAAGTCATTGACGTGAAGAAGACAACCAATGATGCGTATATGAATGCATGGGATTATCTAGTATCAATTATAATGAAATATTTTTTGTTGATATAGACTTCCAATTTAGTTCATTTCCCTTGAATTAGTTTCAGGAAGGATATTAGAATCATTGTAGACTTGGGTTTAATAAGTCAACTATATCCTTTAATGCATGATCTTATTTATCTATGCTGGTTCTCAAATCACCCATATAATTGTTGAATATTAAAAATGTTATTTTGGAGGGGCCTATCGGTGATATTAACCTGGTTTCTATTCACTCTTCAGGTCATGTAATCCATTGATATATATATATTGAATAACCCTTTGTATTTATATTAAAATTTTAACTTCTAATATCATGTGATTTGTAATTCCTTCACAACATATAATATTTATCACTATGTAATCATGTCATGACATGGAAATAGAGATCATTAAAGATCTTTTAATAAATATTATTTTTTGTTAATTTCAATATGATAGGAAAATTATAATATTCGTAATGAAACCAAAATGAACTCATGGGTTATATAATCATTGGAAGAACCCTACAAATACATTACACAATAAAACACAAAATCTATTTATTCACGAAATCATATAACTAGGATCAGTAGGTCCATATCCTCATAAAATTTTCTCTACCTACATTAGTCTATAGATGAACTACATAGATTATTCAAAAAATAAAAAGGGTATTAAATTCGTGAAAATGGGTAATGGGATGTTAGAAGGTCCCCACCATAAATCATTCAATCATCATGATGGCATAGAGATTTATGATGTCTAGTAATGAGGAGAGAGTCGAATATCCTCATCAATGAATTTTTTTTTCCAAATAACAATATTATTAGAACCATGATGCAATAATAATTTATCAAATATAATATAATTCAAATTAAATAAATTCACATGGAAGTCAATAATATCTAATTTGTCATCCATAACCAAACCTTCTGCCTCTAAATAGATATCTTACTAAATCATAATGTCTGATGTATCATCATGGTATTTAATAAGAAGAAAAATGTAGACAAATATCATGAATTACAATAAACTATACTGACAATACTAAGATATAAGCATCCAATGCAAGAGATTATGCAACCTCAAATGGACAAACATTTGTCAAAGTAAATGTTCTCAATTTTCGAAGATGATATTTACCAGACCCTGGATATGAAATCATGAAAAAATAGACAACTATTGAAAACTACAAATGATGATTTCGTTGATCTAGATAGGATTTATGCTGACCTAATGTAGTATCTAGACAACAACGTATATCAAAAATACTCACATATATCCCACATAACAATCATTTCTCTATAAAATAAGATCATACCACTTCATCCAATGAATGATGTGATCTCCATGTGTGACCATAGAAATAATAAAAAATCACTATGATTTACAACATATAAGTATTGTTGTTAGAAAAAAAACCATACCTATATGGAAATCCCAATATCCAATAAAATATAATACTATATTTTGAATCATATTCTTTAAAATATGAATATCAAACTCCTTATAAAAAGCTATCAGTGTATGGGATGATATAATTACCTTGTGTTTCATCCCCATAACCTATTTGAGAATCCTATATAATAATGAACTACGACTAGGTTATATATTCGAAATAATGATATATGTAAAAGCATGCAACATAAAAATATTAAATTCATATAATATACTTTGATCTTCAATCTCAGCAGTTTCATTTATCTCAAGGAAATGATTAATCTTTTTTAAACAAACAATCTCCACACAAGTAGAACTCCTACATGGAGGACATTATTTTAATCTAAGAAATATAATATCAAGGGGTACCCTTACAATTTCAAAACAATCATGAACCCGCCCGGAACGAACTTGAACTGGTCACCTAGCCTACTCTGTGACAAGTCCCAAGAAGCGTTTTGGATCCTCTCAAGATGGAAACTATAACCAAGGGCATCAGTATAGAGAAAGAAATTGATTTTACCCAAATATAAAAATTTAAATAATTAGTAGCATTAAATGTAATTCCGAATATAAATTTATATAAAAGTTGAACTGATCATTGTTCGCACAGGAATGTGAATGTATAATAGAACCAAAATCACAATAACCAATAATTACAACCCAATAACTCCATGTGAAACCATAGGTCAGTGTCCCCAACAATGATCACATGTCTCCAAAGGTGACGTGACTTAAGATGAAACCAGCACAAGGCCAGAAAATAGAATAATACTATAGGTTTGATTACTAAAATAGAGTGGGTTAGACCAATATTCTGTTACAAAAGTAAATATATTAAAATAAAAGAAATAAAAATTTCATGTTTGAAAAGAAAAATATAAAAATATGTTTTCAAAATAGGGTTCTATCCTAAAATAATTACAATGTAAAAATTCTTTCATGTTTTCAAAATTAGGAATTTATAATTTCAAATTTCAATGAGATGAAACATCAAAGTGAAAATTGTTTTTAAGATGGATTATTTAATGAATGTACATCGTTAAATAAAACACACATGCTGTGGAATATTCTAACTAGGCTCAACTTATACAAATGATGAATATAATATATCTAATGAGAACAAGTAACAAAAACACCCTTAGGCCCTAACTAGCTGTGGGCCTAGGTACCAAGTATCTTTGTGATTAGTAATAATAAAAAATATCTTTTATTATACACGAGCCAATAGTTGGGAACATTACAATAACCTAACGGTCCCAAACATCATCATAATAGTTTAGTTATATTAATAATTATCAAACATGCTACATGAAATATGTATGACACAACTCTGGATCACTAGCATACTAGTACACGTCCGCCAACATAGATATATGTGTTTCCCTTCCTATACTCAAACAAGTTCGACATGTTATCAAAATATATTTATATCTAAAAACACAACATATGGTAAAACCCACTCTAAATATTATCAATTAATGTATTTTACTTTTGGTGTAACTCAATAAAAAACCTAAATGATTAATAAAACAATTTCTTGATGTATATCGAAGCGTCGTACATGAATTCCATTTGAAAATGCACATTTTTTGACAAAATACCACAACTTACAAACAAAAAGTTATTTTGAAGCAGAAAAACCATTTAAAATTTAATTTTTATGAATATTAAAATGACCAAATATAAAACAACATGGAATACACATTATAACCCCATTTTAAAAAGAGAAATCGCAAACAATCATTTATGTTTTTTTCCAAACCAACGTAGTACAACAGTAAAAATTTCACATTTCATAAAGGTGAGTTAAAAATCATTTTCTAAAACAAATTGTTTACATAAACCATTAAATACATTTGGTTACCCATTTACGATCGAGCATTTTCATTAGAATTATAAATGGTCCTCTTACTGGGAACTCTTTTGAAAACATATCAAAAACCAAAATTCATATTTTATATAACCAAAATCCACACTATAAAAACTTAAAATGAATCCAAAACAAACATTAAATGTTTCAAATAATTATATAATTTCTAACTTGTTATTTTATATCATATTTAGCACACAAAGGCCAATCAGGCACTTTTTAGATGAATAAGCATGCAATATTTAGAATAAAACGTCTATTTAACTCCTAGAAGAGTCAAACCCCAAATTTTCAATCCCAAAATTTATTATAATAGATAAACTAGGCCATGAACATCACAATCCATATGTGAAATATAGAGGATAATTCTTTTGTGCCTTTGGTAAGAAAATTTATAATGAAAAAACTCCCTTTTACACAAAACATGGCATAAATAAAAAAATTTCACACCAAATTAATAATCCAAATGTTGCAGATAAGTAATAAACATGTATATAAAGGAAAAATATAAAAAATATGAAACATAAATAATAATGGAATATTCTTTGTAAACCCTACTTCCAGACAATGGAAGAGTGGAACACATATCTGAAATCCTTCAATGGGATTTCAATAACAATATATCATTGAAACCCATCAATTTAATAATAAAACCCCCTTAAAAATTAATAGAATAACATAACCATAGTTAATGAATAACCATGTATAAATATTGATCAATGAACTAATTAATGGAAGAGGTGGAAGGATAATAATGGAGGTGAAAAATCGCCTTCTAAACAAGATAACTCTTCATGTTACCTTAGATGCACACCATTAGTGGAACCGTAATGGGTTTGAACTCAATAGAGAGACACCTCAAGTTTCAAAAAACAAGGTAAATTTAGATTTTGAGGGGTATGATAAATAAATAAACTATTCAATAATGAAAAAAATTACCGAACCAAATCTGAACGATTTGAGAATCTTTGAGAAAATTCACCCGACTCTGCAACTAAGATGAGCTCCAAAGATGGAAAATGGAACATGGGAGTTCACCTAGGGATCACGGGACCTAATGAGTGGTACAATGACTAAATAATATTCAAAACATTATGAGATATAATAAAGAAGAAAATAATTTTTTTAAAACTAGAAATGGGTTCATGGGCTGGCCAAATACCTGAATAAATATCCCACATCAACCTTGATATTGAATTCCTATGTTGTACAAATGGATAGAGTTTTCTGAATTTGATAGGTTTTCCCATGTGTGAAAATTAATTCATGGAAAATTTTGAAAAAAAATTGATTTATAAAAGAATAAAATTACGATTCATAATCTATAAATGGACTCACGGTTTTCCCAAATCATGCAGTAACCACCCTTTTATCAAAAAAAATACTCTAATCAGAAGCTACGTGGAACTTATGGTAGAATGATTAGACATAGATTGATGTTTGAAAATAAATATTCATCTCACCCTAAACCCAATAAATGGATATGTATTTCCAACACAGTATATCAAAACCATGACTTGGAAAACTAGGTTTTACCATTCTCCCCTTCATTAATGAATTCCTCTCCTAGAAAGCCTAAACACTTTCCGGATAAAAGATCAACACCTAAATATTCCTTATCAAAACACACCATCCTCTCATTCCATGTTCATATCATCCACCATCAACTGAAAATAATCAATTTTCTCAAATAATACACAAACTCACAACCACTTCTAGATAGTTAATTGATGTATCAAGCCACCACCACCACAACTATATAAGAACCAGAATTTTGGGGATTCTCCCAATGAACCCCACAATCAGCCTAATAAATGTGAACTAATAAAAACCAATATCATGTTTGGGGGAGACTGGAATAGGGTCCCCACAATTAAATGAAAACAACCAGCCAACCAATACTTAAGAGAATGATCATTGAAACCCACAGTGAATCTCCTGCAATTAGAAAAGAACTAAAAATGAACAAACAATAATTCAGCATGACCTTTAAGAGGGCCTCCCCAACATAATCCAACCAAATCCCTACCACAGCAACATACAGAACCATGTAAATAGTGGTAAAAGAGTATCATTTAAAACACCCACTTCCAAATGGAATAAATAAGGACATGTCTAACACATTTGTCATGGATCAAAACCCATATCACATATAGTGGGGAGGAAGGGGGACCCAATTGTTGGGCCATTAGAAGCAAAAAATAAATAGAAGAACCAATAAAAACTCTCCACCTACCAACAGGTAAAACCAATACCAATATTAATTCACACTGGTGGTCCACACATGGGCAATGATTGGAATCCCACATTCGAGAACGCATAACCATTGATACAATGTGATTGGTATGTCAACAATGCTCCTTGAGAAAAAAAATCACATCGATGAGAAACCACAATATAAACATAGAAACTATAGTACCACAAAGTTGGAGGAAAGATCAATGTCGAGCCCCCCACACCTCTAGTGATTTCATGATGTTTTGAGAACCTTATCTTCAAGGCCTATAGCTAGAGCCCTGATATTGGAATCATCTGTTTCACTACAACCAGGAGCTACAATTCTCATCACCTCATGATACTCACTTTCTCAAAAACACACAATCATCTAATGACGAACTCGAAGATACATAGAACTATTTTCCCTTACTCTGAACATGGTAAAAAATGATCATTTAATACCACAAACACATAAACATCGTCAAAAATAATTTCTAAATAATATATAATTATTTAAATAGTAATACATACTATATCATGCCAAAACATCTCTCTATTCAGTCAAACAAGTTGAGGCATCATCTAAAGTGTTGAATTTAATGTTTGTAATAAATCATCAGGCTGATGAACTAGAAATCATGCCAACTTATAACCATTAGTGGCCATATCAGAAAATCTAACATATTATTAGAATCCCACTTATAATTACTCCAAAACTGAGCCACCAATAAGACCCCATGTCAAGACACACCGATTGTATCACATTTAAATCACGAGTAAGTGTACCAAACAAACCACATATCAATAAAATAAAAAAAAGCATCCCACATAATCACTGGATTACCAAAAACACAACATATTTTAATATTAAACACATTTGAAAAACAAACATACATGGTGGATTTTCTCATTCACCAATTGTATTTCATCATGTTTCACTCAAATCCACATTCTCATACCCCCATGGGGACCCAACCACTATGAATTTTCAAACACCCAATAATATATATTTATATATATATACAGAACCATGCTTATGGACACCCATGAAAATATCAAATCCTTAATAAGGCAACATCATTTTTAAAGAAAGAAATTAATCCCATTTCAAAAATCATGTACATTCTATTGGAAAACTACCCAAAATGTCAAAAAAATATAATATTTTCATAGAGCAAAACATTTTATCATGAATATAAAATAATCCCCATGGGACTCAAAAAAAACCCTCTCTTTTATCTAATGTTCTTCAACATCTCAAAAAACCATAATGATTCAAGAACCATTTTATTTACAAATCATTTCATTAATTTTAAAACAACAACCAAAATAAGAATTATATTAAAACATACTGTTATCATTATTATAAATACACAATTTCAAATTTCATAATCTAACAACCACAAATTCCAAAACACTTTGTAGGAAAACACATCCTTCTCGAAACAATCAACAAAATAAATTCATCAGATTCAGACACTCTTCCACTTCCCAAAACAACCAATTTTAAATACAATTTTAGAATCATATTAGAATAATTCAAGCCATCCGAAAATTTTATTTATTCAAATCATATTATTAGATTATGAAAATTTGATCCCGTTAAATCACTAAATGTTCTCCCGAGAAATTTGTTTCACAAATGAACAAAATTCTCAAATAAATTCATATATAATGAATTGAAACCCACTTCAACAACCCTAACACATGTATTTTCAAAACAAAATTCAGAATTCAAGACAAGCCTAAGAGACCCACAAAATATAACAACAATTAGGGGATGAATTGACCCTAAGGTTAGACGACATATGTCAAACACACTAACAACACAACGAGCATTCTTAGGACCATGCCCTGGATCCACATGCCGTTCTTGGAAATGCATGATCATGTAGGCCATTAGTCCAACTCCCCTTGTTGTATAACATTCAACAACAATACATAATAACCAACGAAACTAAAAAAAGTATACTTCCCATTAAAAACCTGAGTATTGGAATGAGTAGTGGTTCAAGACACTATTCCCAAACTCACTCCTCATGTTCTAACAGTCGTACTCCATCAACCTTGACATCCAAAAAATAACGACAGAACAATATAAACCAAGTTATGCATTGATATGACCTCAATTGATAGCATTTATTCATGAACCATAATGGGTCAACCCTTAACCAATCACCCAGGACACTTTCCAACATTTCCCGAGAGGCGTTCTTTATCCTCCCAGGATGGAGACCAGCACCTAGGGAACCAATAGTGTGACAATGGTACTATTTCACCCAATTTTATATAGTTAAATAAATATTTGAATGAAGTGGAAATATCAATATACATTTATATAATATATGAATGAATATAATTCTAACAAGAATGTGAATGTACAACTAAACCAACAAATTAAACTACCAAACATGAAAACGAAATAACTCCATGTGACCCCACTGTTCACTCCCCATCAAATCAATCAACAATCTACCAAGCTGTTTAGACTCAAGATGAAATTGACACAATATATAAAAAATATTATAATACTATTAGTCGGTGTATTAAAAATTTGACGCCTAGCATAATATTCATTTCACAATACACTTCCTTTAAAAGAAAAGATACTTCAATTTCAGGATTGAAATACAATACATAATAATATGTTTTCCAAACAAGGTTCATAGCTACAAATATTACAATGTAAAAATTCATGCTGGTTCTCATAAACATGAAATGCTAGTAAAAAATTTCAATGACATGAATCAACTATGTGAAAATATTATTCATGAGGGATTCAATAAAGAATTTTAAAATTTCAAATAAAACTACATGCTTTATAATATTCAAAGCATACTCATCCTATGCTAATAGTGAGTACAATATATCCAATCAGAACATGTCATGGGAACACCGCAATAAACATGTTAACTGTGTGCCCCAAGATCCTCATATATTTGTTAATAGTAAAAATGAAAAATATATATTCTCATGCACAATCCACTTCTAGGGAACATATATACATCCTACTAGATCTAAAAATTTTAAAAAAAGTTTAGTTAGTGTTTTAATTGTCAAAAATTTATTGTCAATCATGGGTGAAAACACTCCAGATCACTAGAATACTTGTATTGGTCCACCTTCGTAGATAACATGGTTATCCCCTTTGTGCTTAAAAAATATCCATGTGATATTAAATTCCATTTACACATGTAAACAATTGTTATGGCCAAACACACTCCAATATATATATAAAATTTTAATCACCCTATTTGGATCTAAATAAACATTATAAAATTTAAAAAATCAATTTTATGATGTTTAACAATGGTATGCATATTCATTCAATTAGAATAATCACTTTTGTTGCCAAACACCCACCAATTAAATTCCAAGCCAGATTTTGAATCCCCAAAATATTTTCTAAATCTATTTCATGAATCATAAAATGACACCAAATGAAAGAACATTAAATAAATAGGGAAATCCAATTTTTAAAGAGAAATTCCATATGGTCCTTTAATAATTTTACCGAACAAACGTACAACAAAGGTACTAATTTCACTTTTTATAAAGACGATTATTAACACAATTAGGAAAAAAATAAATTAACATAAACCTTTTTAAACCCATAGGCTACACATTTAAGCTCTTCCATTTTTATAAGAATGTTGACTGGGACACTTATCAGAATATCCTGCAAAAATGTGTCAAATACCAAAACAAATATAATTATATTACCAAAAAACACTATAAATCCATAAAATGACATTTAATTATAACATTTCATGCTTATTAAACTTTAATAAATTCAAAAAACGTTATTTTATATCACATATATTACACAACATCCATCAAGGATCATTCTCGAAGACTAGGCATGCAACAATTTGAAAAAAAATTCATTTATCTAAAAATAACAAGGAAAACCCCCGAATATAATTGGAATTTTTTTTAGTTCTTCAAAATGGGTCATGTACATCACAATTCATATGCCTAAATAGAGGGACAATTATTTCAAAAAGTAATGGTCACTTCTATAATGAAATAACCCAATTTTACCCAAAACAAGGCATAATTAACCATTTTGAAAATAAAATATAGTATACTATTGCAATATAAAAATAATGAATGTGTATATACGTCTAGTAAAAAATTAAAAAGTTCAAACATAAATAATAATAGAATGTTCTTTGGAGAACCTACCTTAATTCCTTAGTGAATTGTAAACACACACCTGAAGACTGTCCCTAAGGGTTCATAAACGATATATCTATGAAGGCAATCTAAAAAATAATGAATTCCCAATCTAAAATTAATAGTATTATAGAACCATATGTTGTTTTAGGCTAGGGAAGAAAAGTCAGCAATGATATAATGGATGGTGGATGAGAATGGAAGAGAAAGGAGAAGGAAACTCCCCTTGAAAGATAGATAAATCTTCATCATCTATTATATCCACACCCTTAGAGGAGTGGGAATTTTTTGGAACAAAATAGAGAGGCTAATTTGGACATGAAGAACAAATAAATGATGACATGGGGGGGAAATGGGAGAAAATTAATGATTCATGAATAAAACAAATTACCTTACCAAATATGGATGATTTGAGAACAATTGAGAATTTTTCTCTACTATGACACTAAGATGTGGTACAAATTGGGAATAGGTAAAATGTGTGTGACTTTTGTGGTTTTGGGCTCAATTGAAAGATGAAATCCCAAAGAAAATATAAAAAACTGAATAATATTTAAATATACAATTTTATTTTGAAAATCTCAAAAATGTCTCATATGCTCCCCCAATACATAAACATATAAACAAATTCCACCATGATAATGAACTCATAAGGGGTCCAAATGTATACGATGGTTTTAATAGGTCTTTATAGGACAAGTGTAATGAGGAATAAGTGAAAAATAAATTTAAAATATAGGGTTATGGAAGAAATATATTTTATTTTTATATTTGGAAATGGGCTTAGGTTGGCCCAAATCATGAAGTAACTACTCATTTATATAAAAAACTCCCAGAAAATTTAATGGAAACACTTGGTAGTGTGATTTGACATAGATGGTAGTAAAAAAATCGATATTCATCTAACCAAAAACCAAAGGAATATATCAAGTTTTCTTACACACTTGATGAAAACCACGACTTGAAATACCAGGTTTGGTAAAAACCAACACCATATGAGTTTGAGGAATAGTAAAATGATTCAGATTAAATTCATTTGTCTTTGGTAATGTCTATTAGTTGGACACATAATAAAAAATTTCACACATTATATTAGGCCACAATAATCACTATATTCTATTATAATATATCATTTTAGGGTATTAATGGATATACCATAGAGGACAACAAAAATCATATAAAATTAAGACCCCCAATGATGTCTTAAATTTTTTTTAAGCTATTAATACCATTTAATGGGAGTGAAAATATAAATTTGTGACATAAAATATTGTATTTCAATATATACATTGAACACTTCATCACACTAGAAACCAAACATAATAGAATCACAAAGATATGATGATAAGAAAAAACTATTAAAAACTATACATGAAACATCATATTAAGAAACCTGATGTAATTGAGAAAAATGACCAATAATATTCTACACAACCTTTAATTTTAAAACAACTTGTCATGGAAAATCCTAAAAATAGAATCACTGTCAACACTCCCCTTCCTCGGGGTTTATATAATATCTTATTCAAACAACTGATATTATTATTCAAACTGAATCTATATTATATTCATGTTTTATCAGGAATGTATATATCTAAAACACATTTGGTTATAAAATACACAAAACCACTCCCCAAATAAAATTCCTACACTACAACACATGCATTATTATGAAAAATATAAATCATTAGTGGGGTAATGATTTCCATACGGTCAACGTGGATGCGATTAGCAGGATACCACATCCTTTTATTATATGAGGACACAACATTATCCATTTACAAAAGAATAAAAAACCATATACACCTAACCATGATATTGTATTATTTGAATATGATATAATTGGAGAATTCATTTCAGTTAACCAGTTTAATAGGGAAAATATCCATCCCATATTTATTTAACCTCATTTATTTTATGTGTTTTCAATGATGAAGAAAACATAATTTAATCCTTAAAAAAATTTTAGTCATATCCATCAAGACCAAGGTAGCTCCATATATGAACACAATAGTCATTATTTCTTGGAAAACAATTGTTTATGAACATCATTGTCAAATGGTAAGAAATTCATAGAAAACATGAACCCTAATAACTTCTCTTGTTGAGTCCATATAATTTCATCTTATATGCATTGCATACAAATGAGGTCTCTGTAGGATTTCCAAAACCCCAACCAATTTTTTTCTTTCTCTCACACTCAAATTTTGAATAATCAAAAATATCATACAAGATCACATTCATAAATTTGTTGATATGCTAATCAAATATCTGATTCATAAAAAAAATTAAATATATATGAGAGATAATGTAATGAACGAGAATGGGATACCCTCTAAATCAACACTTAACCCACCTTGGACAAGCCCCGAGTGACATTTTTGATCATTTTAGGCAGCTGATGAGAGATAGGATCCAATGTAAACCATGTGGGAATGATTTAACCCCACATAAAAACTTTAAATATAATATATTGAAATTTATCAACACCAACCAATAATGATAACAACATCAGAAAAATATATATGACAATAATTAATCCATTAAATATTCCTATGAATAAAGAAACTAAAAATGTAACTAACAATAAGGAAAATTCCTTGTAATTAAATAAAATTTCTTTACATGGTACAAAATATATGTACTTTTAAATATTGGTATCTAGTAAATATGGTATATAATAAATAAAAACATAAAATACTATTTTAAAATCACATGATATATATCTTCACGGATGCACTCTAGGATACTTTTTCTGCATCCCATATACTGTAATCATAAATCAATAGAATCTGGTGACCATGAAGCTGAGTAATAGAATAAAAAAAAGATACATTTAACAAGTGATCTTTAGAAAGATCAATAACAACTCGAGTGATAATGATTATAAATGTGGAAGATTCATATAATGATAATAATAATGACATTAATGACTACATATAAATATTGATAAAACACTTAAATTAGAGAATTTTTAGTATATCACCAAGTGTTATCATCAAGGTGTCGAATATAATTATTAGCAAGGTTATTCACAAAATAATAATCAAACATGTCATCTATATATATAAAATTATTCATATAATGAATCATAGTTATATTAGTCTGTGTTCTTAATATGTATTAAATTGAGTTCATAAACGTATATCATATAAATCATTTCATTAATAACCAAGGGGTGAAAAAGATAATGTTTCTTATAAAAATATTATATTATAAAATAACATAAAAATGATTGTATGGTTATTTATAATCCAAAAATGAAATTTGGGTTTCATATATTTTAATCTCAAAATGGAATATACATTTAAAAATTAATTTTAACTACAATTTAATTAAAAATGTTCTTTTATTTAAATTGGAATTTCTAATTTATAATTTAAATAAATGAAATTTTATATGTAAATTCAATAACATGAAGAATATAAATCTACGTTATAGAAATGTTTGATGTGATGGGGGAAAAGCATAACCCACAGATAAAAGAAAATTATTATATTACTAGGATAATAAAAACTGGTAAAAATTCATTTTCATTTCCATTATACGACATACAACAAAAAAATCTTGAATTGGGAATTATAGTGTAGATTTTACCTTACCATGAATAGTTGTACCAAAAAATGAGTATGAAACCTTTATGTATTGAATACATATTGATGTAACTCTTTATAAAAAAAATATCAAAATCATGGAGGATAGATTGAGGGTGAATGGAAAAAGAAAAACAGGTGGGTATAAATAGGGGAAGTGTAGGATTTGTTTAATAATTTATAAATATCGGTATTAGATGAGTATGCTGTGGAAAACAGAAAACCATAATCTTATCATAGGGTTTTTCTAATGGTTTTTGAAATTTTTACCACATTTTATGACACATAAACACTAATGAACATAACACCATTGCATAATACCTTTTTTTCATGGAAAATTAAAGATTACAAACAATATTGTTTTAAAATAGCAATATTCATTTCATTAATATAGAATATAACTTATATTTATAAAAATTGAATAAAGTATATTAGAATATTTATTATGTATAAAATAAAATAATTGAATTTGATAATTGTTTTTTAGTATTTATTACATAACAAGAACCTAAATATGACATCAAAAAATATACTGAAACAATTATACTATAAAATTTAATCACTCATTAAAAAAAATTCTATATAGTAAATTTTTTATAAATTCACCCAAAATTATACATGTGGATTTAAAAAATATTTTTATTTGATAAAAAATTATATAAATGTGATATTTTGATTTATTTTAAATATAAATACATATATTTATTTAAAATAATTTTTTATAAATGCATAACAATATTTATTGAATTAAAAAATCTTTCCTAGGAAATTATAAAATTATTATATGTTTTATAATTTTTAAAATTATAACATTATAAAAAATTATGAATAAATTAGTTTCGTATAAAAAAATAAATTTTATTAAGACAAAATCAATTATGTTATATTTTCATCCAACAAAAATTATCAAATTAATCACAATTAAATATATATTTTAATGAGAAAACTATTTCAAATACGAATACATGGAAAAAAAATTTAGTCATTAAATAGAATTTATAAATAACATAACTATGTTTTTGAAATATAACCCATTATTCATCTTTATACACCTTGAGACTAAGGTATGTGATGGTTGTAGTTTCGTGCAGTGCCTAAACTAACATTTATTGGTTGTAATCTCAACTATTATGGAATTAATATATAGGAAACATCTCTTAATTATATCATATTAAATCATCGATTGGCCTTGTTCATGGACAAACCCCAATGATGAAACCATCATCCCTTATTCTGAAAATCTGCTTCAAAAAACCCGAATCATCTAGTTGAGTCCATCAATTATACATTATGTAAAAAATTAACATTTTCAGTACTACATATAAAAACTAATGATAAATATCAAATAATCATCCAAGGGAAAATATTTAAATGGAAATACTGACTAATGGTTATATAACAGTCGAAACACAATGGCCACATTTCCATTTAGACCCTATAAAAAACACTTCATGATTCCTTTTAAAATTCCCTAAAATATCAAAAAATGTTATTTTTTTAGATTTATATTATATTGATTATTTAAATAATATTTGGAATCATTTCAATATAATTTGTAGTGGGATGATGAATATTTTATTTTGGGGAAATCCATACATTCTTATTATAACTGTTATATTTTAAATTTTTTCTCTAGTTGAAATGATTTATATTTTAAATTTTGTCATAAATATATAATATAATTATCTTTAATGATGGTATAATTTTAGACGGATTCAAATTATTTTTTTAAAGTATACAATTTTATAATAATAAAACAATCATTATTTCATGAAATAAATATAATTTGAAATACTTGACAATTACATTATTATCCCATTAGTAAATTTTGTCCTCAAAAATTAAGTTTATTTATTCCATCTAGAAAACATGGTGGTACATATATCTCATTGAAACCTCTACTTCCCAGATTTCATCTTAATTTATATGGTTTCTTAAAAAAAATACATTGTGGGTAGTCTTTTTTAATAAAATGTTATATATATAAATATATTCCATGATATCAACCAGCAATACTTTATTAGAATGGTTTTGTTCCAGTTATACCATTATGTAATCAGTAAATGTGATAGATTAGGTATGTACATATTCTAGAGACATACATGAAATACAACATAAAAATAAACATTATTTGGTGAAATTTCAAGCCAATACGAAAGTCCTGCTATGTAGTCAAGGATTTAAAATGGGACAATGTTTAAAGGGAAGTGCTTCCCATTATTTATATATCAGATGAATCTATTAAAAATGATATATTAAAGAAAACATTATCCCCAACATTAAAACAAATATCCCATTGATGAGTTTTGTCATGGATCTTCTAAAAACACTAAGCACCCATTATATATTTTTAGTTGTAATGATATTTTTCTATCATCACATTCAGGATAGCATGACCGTGAAATTTCATATCACAAATATCATTCAAGAAGGAAGGTTTTCTACATATCCTTCCATATTGGGCTTAATCTTATTCCATTTGATTACTCTAATGGAACCTATTATTGTCTACGAACTCAACTAGTGGGAGGTGTGGGTCCCATACATATTATAATTCCATTGAAAAAATTATTATCATGGACTAAAATGTTTGAATTTTCCATTTATATTGGAAATCCCTTTGAGGTAATAGTATTCAATGAAATTAAATTCATTATTAACAGAATGATGATGACGTCTCCAAAATTTATTTGTGAGTGATACATTTTTATTAAAAAAGATAGAAATTATTACCACATTCAACCTCAGTAATTACATTATTTGTAAATTTTAATCTTGGCTACAAGTGAAATAATCCAAAAATAGAGATATAATGGGAAGACATGGTGACATGATCCATTGTATCCTATATCACATTGTTTAAATTGGATGATCATTTGACACTAGTGATGATGTCCATAATGATATTTTCCCACATCAATATTTGGATGGGTAGTGTTTCTAATTCAACTATACGAAGTTTCCCCACATACTTCAATTAATATCATATCATGAACCTTCCATTGATGTAAGAAATATACCATTTCATATTTTCCCACCAGTAATGAAATTTTATATCCATATAAATTATAGATCATAAAATATTTATAAATAACTTATACCTATGAGATTCATCCATATTGTAGTTATTTATCTCTTGTATATATGGGAGACATGGCCCTATATGAAATTTCTATAAACCACCTAGAACAATATTTACCCTAGAAAAATTATATAATTCACATTCAATGTCTTCAATTATAATATAGGATCTTATTTTTTAGTTTTCTTGATCAAATCTAATATTTATGTTTAAGAAATAAATTGGGATACAAATGGTGATTTCCTTTCCCTTATTGTACCCATTTTAAATCTTACAACTTCAGTGATAAATTGTTATCCATGAATCAGTATTTTTTACCACAAAATTATAATCTCTCTTACTTAAGGAATTAATTATATTATTTTCATTTCTTTCAAAATAATGAAGTGAAAAGTCATATTGATAAAAAGATCCAATAAAATCTTCTTCATCATGATTAATTCCTTTTTCCAAAAAATATAATTTAAGCATTGTTTTTCTGTGTATATATAACATTTCTCCACATAAAATTATTTCTTTAATATTTTCTGAAAAAAATATCCCTAGAAAGCTCTACTATATGTTTAGAACAATTATTCTAAGGAAGCGTTAACCATAATGATTAAAATGAAGTTTCCTTTTTATTTTACATGTGGAAAAAACAAATAACATTTAAATATGTATAATTATAAATAAAAATCATTATCTAATAAAGGGTTAATATAATATAGGTGTATAAATTAATATCTTCATCAGTTTATAAAATCCTTATTCACACTCCATTATAAATTTTAATTGACCCCCAACACATGTATACATTATCAGTGTACTATAATGTCAATATTTTTTTACAAACACCCTATATTATATAGATAAACCAAGGAAACATTGAATCTCAGTTACAATTGTAGGATGGGGAGACTCTTCTGTATTATTTTTCATAGCCTAGTCAACCAAGATTATTTCACAGGTTAAAGTGTTCCCAATTAAATAATCTTTTTGTAAAAAGAATTCATAGTTTCTTAATTTCCAATAAATCATCTCATTCATTTTAATTCTGAATATAATCAATTTATGATCATTATAATCCATAGAACCAATAACATATATCAAAATATCAACAATAAATTCCTCTATTAATTTATCAATGTAATTCTTAAATAAAATATTAATCAATTCCTTAAATATATCAACTAGATTAGTCAAGGTGAAATGGACGTTTAAAACATTCATAATTCATATATATTTTTATGAAGTAAGTCATCATATTTTCCTTTTTTATTAACCACAATTGATTGTACCTAGATTGGAGGTCAATCATGGAGGTTAATTGATCCCCAAGAAGCAGTTTAAATTAAAAATAAATACTTGGGAGAGGGTAATTCCCCATCACTATGATTCTATTGAATTATCTATAATCAATTCATTCATGTACATATCCATATTTTTCATCACAAATAGAATGTGTTATCTGTTGGGAGAAACACCTTGTTAGATAATTCCTTTCCCTAAATGATCATGTGATAATTTAAATAATTCATATAACTCCATATTTTTTATTATTTGGGTTGTCATTGATATTGGATTGGATACATATATGATTTCAAGAGAGATGTCTACCTCCCTTTCAAAGGGACGTCCATTTATATATTTAGAAAATATGTCAATGTATACCAAAATTATTAGCACATTCAATATCAATATACATTCATTTAATTCTCTATCAATAATTATCATTTCTATGATGAATGATATTCGAGGTTTTTATATAAAAATCTCAATATGGGAAATATATCCATTGAAAATAAATATATGGTTTAATTTTAGGACTCCTAAAAATATCAATTCCAATATATTTGATCATAAAATTATACATTGAAAAAATATTCATTCCTTGTATAGTATCAAATTCTACCATGGATGTTAATAAAATATTCACAAAGCAATTTTTCTCAGAAAAATCCATACTAGAGTTTCTATATGGATTTGGTTCAAGGATAATCTATTTTGGAGTATTGACTAACAAATCAAATTTCTACCTTGTTAGGGAGTGATTCTATATTCTAAAAAAACATTAATTCTATAAATTAATTCTATATACTTGATTCAAAAACATTTATTCCCATTTTCAAGAATAGAATGATTATAAATTTTGCCATAAAATTCAGAGCCTCTACACTAGTGGTTGTGATATAAATTGCCTAATAATTCATTAATGGCTTTACTGAGGTTGATGGTTGTTCCCCTACTTAATCTTCCTATTAGGATATTGACATTAAATGGTACCAAGTGTTCCACACTTGTATAATTTGACATTTTAATGAGCCTACATTGTATTACCTTTTTTTAATTGATTATTGGTTGAAACTTCACCTCACTACAATAGTTTCGAGTAATATAGACATCTCTTCCTCCCTTGTATCATTGTACACTCACAGGTTATCCATACCCTAAATCATTTTCCCATATTTGTTTAATGTGGGAAGATTTACTTTCTATAGTCCAATTCAATGGACAAAGATTCTCAATATGATTGGATCTATTGATCACATCATTTTAGTTTACCCACGTGACCATATCATCTCTACAGACTATATTCCAACCATCATTTCATTCCAAACTATCACTTATTACAATTTAAATTACCAATATTCTAGATTCATCCTCTTATGTGGTCAAATTAAATCATAGAATATTTCAGCCTTTCTCATAGGATCCATAATTAATATAAAGGTGTATCATGTGATCATTTAATGTTAATTTCATTAAATCCCATCAATTCTGTTTACTTTTACAATAGTATCAGAAAATTCATCACTATTTTTTTAACATCGAATAAGTCAAATATTTAATGAATATGTTTCCCAATAAATCTTCCCACTCCATTAAATTGATCTCCCATCCATTCATCCTATTATTTTTCAGTGTACACCACTGACCAGAGTCGATATTTTGAAGGTATACTACCTATGTGACATTCTATTTCTATCAAAAAATGGAGTACAAATAAGATAATTTCTATAGAGATTATAATATTTTTTTAATAAATTCATCAGTATATATACTAAAAGAAGGATTTCATTCAACCATGTATGATATAAATGAATATTAGTCCATTAGATGATGAATATTTTCAATGGACTTGATATAAGTTATTCTTTAAAACACTATTTAGTTGATTCTTCATCATCGTGATGTTTATCATTATAAATTCTTTCTGATCACAATCTATGCATCATCTATTCCACTCATCAATTTTGTGGTTCTTTATATTTCATGTAATTTTTTAATGAGAATAGTAACTTCTTGAGAAACATTTTTTCACGGTTCTTATTGTTTTAATGGGATTAGATGTCTTAAAAATTTATTCATAAATATTTTATTAATCATTATAATTCAAATTATATTTTATAAATGTATTTTATAATGTCACATTGAAATATAATAATTAAAAAATATATATCCTATAATAGTTTCAAATGATTAGTTTTGTAATGACGATTTTTATGCTCTAGTTATCATTCGAGAGTTGATAAATGATGTGTTTCTGGTTGTTTCAGATTGATAAAATATATCCAGAACCACATCCATATATTCATATCCATACATGGAATTTGTTTCACATAAAACTCTAATATATTACATCATCAAAATTCTATGTTTTTTTCCTATATTTAGAATTATCCCAATGGTTTATCACAAATATTTCATGTCCAAATTTAAAAAAAATATCTACTCCACCACATTACAATATTTGACATCCCACATTTGTAATATATAAATTTTCAATACATGGATGAAAAAATAAGATATTAGAAATTTTATTTTCATGGTAATATGTTCCACAAGACATGAAAAAATTATCAATTAATCTAAAACCACATTAAACACATATTCATTGGATTAATATAGATTTATTTTACTATCTAAAATCATAAGAACATGAATTATAGTAATTGGATGGTAATGTATCACCATTAGGGAATAAGAAAGTGTCACATATTTCAGATGATATTGAGAAATATAAATATGAATATAATGAATAATTATTAACCATAATTAATACTAATTAAATATAAATTAGTATAAAATGATAAATATCATGGAAACTTTGATAAATCATTTAAATAATACAATAATAAACATATCACTATTGTTTTACCATTGTGTTATATTTAAAAATTACCATGGATACTAACCACTGTATCCTAAAATGATTTATCTATAGATATAAATTTTTTACACAATAAATTAGAACACAATTAGTTTGAACAATTTATATATATTTATATTGGTGATCCACATATATCATAGAAAATTATCTCAATAATAACATGTAGATCATAATGAGTTTTCATCTAATTAATATATTTGTAAAAATTGCTTAAAATAAGATAGTTAGGTATTTTTAAGGAAAAAGGTTATTGTGGGATTCATATAAGTAAATAAAAAAATAAAAAGTAATTTTAAAATCTATTTGAATACACATTTATATTTAAATGGGTTTAGGTATTAAAAATAATTACAAATAGAATTTCAAACGTAATAGTGTTAAATTTGATGAGTAATTTGATATCATGATTGGTATAAAACATGGGTTTAGATAATTGTGAAATATGAATGGAAACATGTTATCCATTTATCAAAGTAAACTATTAAGGTAATATAAAAATACATTGTTTTAAAATTTAAATTTCATTGATATTGGGAGGCAGACCACAAAAGTAATATTCAATGAAATATAGAAATGGTGATTTTCCCTATACTTGATAAGTTTTTTCTAAAAATTGCGGATGGAACTATGAGGTTATAAGGACACTATGGGAAATATATCCTTTAGAGGAATTCTCATTAGAATGTTTTGGATGATATATTGTGAGTGAATGTAAATATTAAATTGGGTGGGAATTTATAGGGTAAATAGGGTATTAGTATATTATTTTCCAAATATAGTTCATTGAAAACAAGGTTGTGGAAAATGAAAAAAAATTATCTTAATCCTTGTTATTAATTATATTTTTCTACATATGTGTTACATTTTATGATACTTTAATCCTCTATAACAATGAAATATTATTTAATGCATAATTTTTCAGTGAAAATTCATGATTACCTCAACAGATTTTAAAATAGTAAAATTTATTTTTTTTAAATTTGGAATGTATCATGTAGTTTTAGAAATTGAAAAAAAACTCTTAAAATAAATTATATCAAAATAATATAATATATTACGTAATAGAATGTGTTTAATTAATATTTACAAAAATAATAAAAAAATATTTTTCCCTTAAATATAACAAAACACTAAAATTAAATTTTTTAAATTTTATAATAATTAATTTCGTTTAGAATAATGTCTTAAATTAACCCTAACATAAATTAGATATAAAGGTTTCAAAAATGATAACATCCAATTGAGACTATAAAATCAATCCCCTCTTCTTTAATAAATTCTCAGATTCCCGAAACAGGATCATCAAGGACTAACATATTGAATATTGAGAGAAGAAGACATGAAATAAAAAACCAATCTCGCTACAAACATTGTAGAAACATTATGGTGAAAATTAACCCATAAAAAATAATTAAGAATCCTTTATATTAGTTTTCATTATCAAGACACCTCTTTCAAGTTATGGGACCACCATGAGTTCCATGAAAAATTAGATTTCAAACTATAGTAGACTACACACTGGATAACATATCATCTATGAATGACTCATCCACCTTTTCCCTATCAGAACATAAGAGTACGAGTGGACTCACACAATAATAATTAGAGTAAGACACAAAATAAAAATCAGAATGATAAACTGATCTTATGAACCTATATCTAGAGGGAATGAAACCATATCGTTGAAACTTTAACAATATTAATCCACCATCTTCAAACATTGTTGGACACTCAATATCTATAACACTTTCCACTCCTTCATAACATCACACATGAACGATCACATGAATGTGGTATTACATACCTCCCATATCATCCCCACTCCTAATAATGGCAAGACATTCACCTTCTACCAATATGTAGTTGGACAAACAAAAGAACCCAAAACGGTTGGCAGATTCATAGATATGACAGTTCCCAAAGACCTAAATGTACCATACACATCATTAAGCTATATCAAATCTTCAAAAACACAAAAAATATCAAGGAAAATATGTAACAACTAGGTAGAACACTATCCCACTCGTCGAATATTTTCTTGAGTAGGTCCAACAGTCAAAAAAATACATAGTGAATATTTTTGGATCTTCATGGGAGACATACATCAAATAAGAAAAAAACCAAGGCATAAATCCCAACTACAAAAAACTCATCACAAAAGTAATTCTCATCCCTAAACACATAGTTTGCATGACCAAATCCAAAAAAAATATTTAAAAAC
The DNA here is from genome assembly GCA_963277665.1 of Viscum album. Lineage (NCBI taxonomy): Eukaryota > Viridiplantae > Streptophyta > Magnoliopsida > Santalales > Viscaceae > Viscum > Viscum album. The sequence goes on from OY728158.1 coordinate 222,314,002, forward strand.
TAAATTTACACCTTAATTTCAAAAAATAATTATCACCAATACCTATATATAAATACAAAACCCGCTTTTTTCCTATCCGTCTTCTATATGAATTCCTAACTAATAAAATAAATAAAATATATTTCATTTCAAATTATGATTTCCATAAAAAATCATTTGAAATACCATTCACAATGAAAAAATACAAAACAAAAAACAAATAAACATTCATCAAACATCCCTGATGTGGAACTAGGGATGATTTGAATCTTAGTTTATTATTTTGGTGGATTAATCCCTATGAAAACATCAATAAATAAGAATACATTGAGTCGAGCATCAGAACCCACATGAGTCACCACTCCATGTTAGGTTTTCTTCTATCATTATCTCACATCCATTTTAATTCCTCATAAGCACATAACAATCAAAAACTCTAGCGTGGACTATAAATTGAAACCTAAGGCTTAGAATGAACAGGGGTGAATTTTTACTACTCATTACTATCTTTCAAGTTCCAACAGTTCTAATGTCTAAAATACTTAATTACCCAAATAATTATTGGATCCTCTCATACAACATTATCTTGAATCATATTGGTTTACCATCTAAGCGAACTCCTGAGACAATCATCGACAATGTCTGAAGGGTATTTATGATTCACCTAGACTCTAAATAGGATCCACAAATAGATGATAAAAATATGGGAATGAATTATACAAATATTAATAGATAATAATAATAAAAAGTGTATAAATAAAAAAAATAATAACAATAAATTAACCATAATAAATATCTATGATAATGGAAATAGAAAAATAGTTGAAATGAAAAAAACAAAAGAAGAAACTATTACCCAACCAGAAAATAAATGATCTCCACATTTCCACTTGGTCACCACTAGTTGTAAGACCAATATAATCACATGTAAAGCCAATCCAAAAACCGAAACCAAAAATATATATTCAGTCTACAGATGCCTAGGAGTATAAGGTGTGGTCATAAATAACTCAGTAGATTAGAACCAAAGAGTCTATAAATTTCATTTTACAAATTATTCAACAACAAATTGTTTAAAATTCATGTATAAAAAGGTATTTTAGTCATTTAAAAAACCCAAACACATTGTTCTTATTTAAAAAACACACGCTATATTCAACTTTTCAAAAACAAGATCAATTTTATAACATTGTTTAAGACCCAACAATAAAGAATGAAATATGACTTGTTATCAAACAAGAGCCTCATCACATTTTGTGAGGACTTGTGAAGTTCATCCAATAAACCCGAGTTCCAGACTAGGTGGATACATAATTTCATTGTGTACTATAGAAGAAATGTAGTAGTATATCTCATAGTTATTGTTTTGTCCTATAGAAATTGGAACTAGTCATCCGTTTAGTCTTTTGGACCACTTGTTTGTGGCTTAGGTCCTTTATGGCCTCAGTCTCATCCATGGACATTGTGAAATTAAGGATTTTGGGCCACCTCCAAGCCTTCGAGCCACTGCTAGGCCATAGGGCCACCAAAAATTGTGTGTAAATAACAAGGGAAAGTCTACAAGAAGCAGACTCTTTATGGGGATTCAGTGTGGGTGCATTCACCAGAGATGAAGAAAAGTGGATTTTTTAAAAAGAGAGGGTATTCCATTTTCCATCGAGATCAGGTTGTGCATGCATGGGAAGCCTAGACAAAAAAGGCCATTATAAGGTTGATAGACAATACAACGATCATAAAGCTAGGGAAGAGTAGATCTAATTATGGTCTTTATATTTCTTAAGACATAAAGTTCATGTAATCCTTAAGCCTACAGACACTATATATAATTTCCAATATATTACATACATTTATATCACATGAAAATTGAATAATATTTTCTATAAAATATAACAAATCCCTGATAGGACCGTATAGGTATAGTATCTTTATAATATAGGAAACATAAAAAACTGATTTATAAAACATCTATATTGTCACCCATTTATTTCAATATATTAGAACTCATTTTTTTAATATCGTACATAATACCATTCTACATTCCCTTGGGAAAAGAGATATATAAAATGGTTAACTCAAATTGTTAGTAAGGGTAAAAAAATGAAATAACAATCATATCATATTCATAAGAACAAAATATTTTAATATCTTATATTGCATATAAAATATCTCAATGTCATATCGTGGAAAAATCAAAAAAGTTCATTGTAATCCCAATAGTCATAACATAACATATGAAATTTTTTGGCATACACACATAAGAATAAAAATCATTTCATATTAGTGAAGTCCCTTTAAAAAGGCAATCATAGAAGAAAAAGATGATTACTGAAACGAGTTCTCTTCTGTTTCCATCATGAATTCACTGAACCATATTAACTTGTCATTCTAGCCATGTCTATCGTTTGAGATATAAATAATTACCCAATGCATTAAAGAGATATATAGGTCCCACAAATCTCATAATGAAACAATTCTTACATTTTCCACAAAACATATACACATTCTTCAAATCATACCCCATAAAATAAAACTTTTTTCTTAAACATAATTCCATCATAACATAGTCTTTATAAAATATAATTCCATAATTAACACAATCAAATCATATTAATAATAGGCATATAGACATAACCTTATTTAATGAGAATAATCTTACATTGAATATTATTTTAACGAAACACATCAAATTAATTCATGATGAAAATATTCATTCTTATTCAAAAGAATATTCTTATATCACACATTAGTGTAATTTCAAATTAAAATAATTGAATTGAAAATATATAATAAACATTTAGAGAAATATTCATGGAAATATGGGAGCATGAAGTCATAAAAACATATTCATGTTGTATAAGTTAAAAACATTCTCCTCGTACTTTTTAAAAAAAAGTTAAAATGATTCTCGTATGGTAAAAAAATTAATCCATCCAAAACAATGTAGTAATAGTCAGAATGGTTAAAATGACTTTAAATATATATAGAAGAATATTAAAAAATTTATTATAATATTTTTAGGAGACATGGAAATCTATTATAAATATATACCATGTACATACTTATAAATAAAAAACCTTAGGTAAAATGAGATTCGAAATGATATCCCTTACCTTGAGTCTAATACGATACATATGTAACTGATCCTCCTCTTCCTCGGCATGCCTTGATTAAATTTCCTCATAAGTAACTAGAACTAGCCTCTTGAGAATACCAAAAACACTATAATGTGACTATGGATGTAGATAAGTGAAATGGGTAGGGTTTGGTGAGTATGATTGCTCAAAATAGAGCAAAGTGGTAAGGGAGGACGTGCCATTTTATAAGAGATATGAGGGGAACTTTAAGAAACTCTTCAAAATATAAAATTATTAAAATACAATTTCAGTTAAAAATTTTCCAAAACATATTTAATTAGAAGAATATAGTATTATGGTACCCATAATTCAATAATATTTACATATGTTATGAATATTTTGTTTTATTCTTATCTTTTTAGTTTAAACCTTTTTTATACTTTTTCATATTTACATTAAATCATGTTATTTAATACTTATTGGTTAGTGAAATTACTATATCATGTCTGTAAGAACCCCGATCTTATACTTAGGTATGTTTTCCATTTATATTAATTTTGGAAAAAAATAGAATTTATGAAATTTTATGAATTACACATCGCATACTTTATGAGTACACATCGAGTACTCGATTGCTGTATGTAGTTGTGTGCTTGTCATGTAATGGCTGCAAACATGGCCATGTGGGCTGACCTGGAGGCCACTGAATGTAGGGTATAGGGACAGAAAGTACAGGTCGTGTACTTCCAATGTACACGCCTGGTATTTTCTTTTTCCATTAAAAATACTAGGGTTGTGTCTAATTGACAAAAAGGCATTCTTCTCAACCTAGTTCGTCTGAGAGCTCCCATACAGTCGTGATCTTCGACCAAGCCCCTAACTAAGCCTCATACCTCCGATTTGACTGCCGTTTATTATGTTGGAATTTCCTCTTTATGCTCTTCCTTCTCATAGAGCTTCATTTCCAGATTCCCCCTCTTTAAAGAGATATTATTTTCTGAACTTTTTTGAGGTTTTTGTAAATATATTGTGTTATTGGGAGATCCAAAGCTTGAGGATTAGGTACATTATTCTCCCAACACCGAGGTAGGTGGTTTGTGCCTTTCCATTAAAATTCAATGAGTAATATGTGAAATTCTGTCTAATACCCTTGGATGGGGTATTGTGTGTTTACCATTTAAACACTGTTAATTTCCTCTTATGATAGTATGTTTGAGTAGAGGTTAATTAGAAGTGAATAGGGTTGATTATTATGCTTCGATGTGTTTTCCATGCATGTTATGTTTAAGACAATTAGGTCATGTTTAGCCCGTAAGTCTTATTTTTTGTTTTCCCATTCCATGTAGAGTAGGATGTAGTGATTATTTTATCTGACGTGTTTGATATGTTGTAGACTATTTATCAAATTAAATCATGAGGTTTACATTCATTGTTCTTCATTTCTATGCTCGTTTGAATTACACAGGTCCATGAGAATCTCATGTAGTAAAGTAAAAGGGTAATTGACTTTGCGAAATTCCTCAGAGAGTAATTAACCACATTAGACTATAAGGGGAATTGACCGTGTGATCTTACTCAGAGAGTCATTATACCGCTTTAGTCTATAAGTGGAATTGACCATGTGAGATTCCACAGATAGTCTTTAAACCTCTTTAGAATATATGCAAGATTGATAGTCTGAGCTTTCTTAGAGTGTCTTTAAACAACGTTTGACTATAAATGGAATTGACTATGTGAGATTCCTCAAAGAGTCTTAAAGAACTTTTGAATATAAGGTGAAATGATTATGGGTTCATCCTTAGTGGGTATTTTGTTATATCATTATAACTAAACCAGAGGTAATAGTTTGTTTGTTTATTCTAGAGGGTTACCTTTTTTGATTAGATTCTTAGATGATTATTTGGTGTGTGAATGCTTTGAAACTGTTGGAATATTTACTGTTGAGTACTTCCTTGTTTGCGGCTACAATTATTTTTACTTGACATATATATTCACTGACTATTGGGCACATATCTCATGGTATCTTCCTACTGGTATTTAGTCTCACACCTGGTGTTGGTCACTCTTTTGGGCCCAAAAAAATTATATTGTTACAGGTATAGATAAGGGAAAGTGTCATTCTACATCAGGTACTTTATTATTATGGAGAAATAGAAGATGTGGCCAAGCTATGGCTTGTGTTGCTGAGGATTTAATTACCTTGCATTCTTTTTTAATTGGTTTAGTATAGTTGTATGTCAACACTATGTTTTTATTGGCTATTTATTATACTTCTGTATCATGCATCATTCATATATTTATATGTGTGCTCTATGTTATTATTAATAGTCTTCAGCTATTACTTTTCTATGTTTTATTTTTTCTTCTACTATTGTATATATTTATTTACATACATTGTGTTACTCTACTAATAAGGGAATAGTTTCCCAAGTACAACACCCATGGCTGTCACTTCTAGTCATCAGCCTCTGGCATTTGGGGAAATGCGCTTGAGGCTGTGTCACCGACTGTGTAAGGGGCTTCATTGGGGGGATTCCATAACTGGGATGTTACAATGTGGTATTAGAAGGGTTTCATTACTTTGACTTAAAATTTGGAGCCTATAGTCAGGGATATGATGGAATAGGTAATTTGTATTATCTTGTGCTCAGAAGTAGCTGAACCATGTACAGGTAAAAGCCAATTTACCTCATATTTCAATTTTTCTGGATTGGAAATTTTACAATTGATTTGATTTTCTTCATTGGGTGACTCACATGTATTGTATTATTATTGTTGATGTAATTGAGGTTCTATTATTTTTTTAATGTGTTCAGACGAGGGTATGACATCACAGGTATCATATTGGCTCTTTCTAGGGTTGACATGTCATGCATTCATGCTTGGATATATAGGGTGCATTAGCGATTACATGTAGTTATGATATGTGATGTTTTAGGATATGCATGTTGTTGTTTTATATGCCTTTATAAAAATACGTGTTGTATTATAGGGAATTGTATGTGTTTGGTTTGATTTGATTGAACTCCAATCATCTATCATTTAAGTGTTATGGGCCTCCATGGACTGTAATTTTCTGGATCATATTCATGTTGTCCTTGTTATAACAAGTATAAGATTCCATGTTTGATTATAGGGGATTATGGGCCCTCATGGATCAGAATTTGGAACATAAGGTATGGTTTCAGTGTTTTTAATAGGTTTTGGAGGAGTTTTTTAGGATTACTATCTGGAATAACCTAGAATACACACCAGGTAGTCTTGACTACCTGTCATGTGTTCTTCAGTTTGGGAAAAAAATGTTTATTGTATGTATATTCTATATATCTTATGTAAACATTGTGTAGCCTCTAACAATGTCTTAGGTTCTGTAGACAAAGACATGGGATATGAAAAATCTTCTTGGAACACCCCGTGTACCTGGTGTACACACCGTGATGTGTTAACACTGTGTCTGCCCGTGTGACTAATAATATAGACATATAAAAACATTATTTATACATGTTGTGTATGTTTGGAACATGATGTGTAGTGTGACCTAAAATCCAGCTGTGTAACTAACAACATGGGTTGGTGAAATCCTCCAAATTCATGTCGTGTCCATTTGGAACTCGCCATGTACAATCAGCCATATAACTGACCATGTAGCAAACAACAGAGGTTGGTGATGTTCGACTAGTACACGATGTGTCTATTAATAACATGACATGTAGTTTCCTTCTATGGAGAACCGTGTGGCTTAGTTGTGTAAGATAACTCTTCCAGGGGAAGCAGATACATGTATGTGTCATGTAGTGGACATACACGCCATGTCTCTTTGTTTTTTATAACATGAACGATTTTCACTTTTGTTTCCCTTCTTATTATTATATCATTCAGTCCATGATATTCGTCATCTAAGGTGTGTGCTTGACCTTGTAGAGCCAGGACACAAAGATGTCCTTTGGTTTTCCGCCAGTTATAGGGAAATGAATAGAAACCAGAAATTATTGATGATGGACTTCCAGTAGATCGTCCAATTGTGCCAGTCTTGGAACCAATAGTTTTAACAGAGAGAGGTGTCGATGCACAATTTAGGGAGGTCTTTCTTAGGATGATTCGTACAATCCAGGGAGCACCACCTCCTACCCCGTCAATAAAAGATTTGACACTGGTCTTTCACCAATAGCATTCTCCAATTCCTCAAGGGATGGGTGACCCGATCTGCAGATTCATTGCTAGAAGACAGGATGATGAGCTTCGAGCACCTGGAGATGCCTCCAGAGAGGATGGTCAATCTATCTTCCTACATTCTTCATGAATCCTCCATGAGTTGGTGGGATGTGGTATCACGAGCGCGAAACTAGAATAATATGGCTATTGATGGGTTTCAGTGCATGTTCTATGATTACTTCCATTCAGAGACCATAACGTCTGATCGAGATTGAAAGTTCATGAGCCTAAACCATGATACTCTTTATATTATGGAGTATTCATCTCACTTCACCGAGCTGTAGTGATTTACAGAATATCTAGGGGCAGATGATTTGTTCCTTACATGGATGTTTGAGGATGGTATCTGGTAGGAAATATGTTCTCAGGTGAACATCTTCATGTTGACTTATATATCCTATATAGTCAACCGAGAAATGATCACGGAGCATAATATGAATGATTCTAGAGCTATGGTCTATTGAGGTTCAGCATCCAGCGTTAGTTCTTATCCTTCTGATACAATGAAGCACTGCAGGGAGACTACACGAGGATATCAGAGTTGGGAAAATGCATCTTCTATTACCTAGGTGGTGTGCTACCAATGTAGGATGAGAGAACATATGATGTCACATTTCTAAAGATACACAGTGGAGTACTGATCTTGTGGCAAGATGGGGCATCTTCAGTGCTTCTGTCAGATCTTCCCACCAGTTTCTGGTGACAGGGGGTTCTTCTATGACTCCGCATCCTGGGGAAGCACCACCAATTTCTCACCAGTCAGACAACTTGACTTCTTTTGGACGTTTGTGCAGAGGTGGGGGAATTGTCGTGGTATTCAGTCACCAGGCCTTCAGTGAAAATAGGGTTGATCAACTCAGAGTGGTCTGGAAGGGTCATAGGGCCACAGTGTAGGTTAGACATTTGCAGTGGATCAGAACCAATAGGAGTAGGATCATGTACCCTCAACAGTTCGAGGCATGATCCTAGTTGACTCATTTTTATATTCTTCTCTTTTAGAAACAAGAGCTTCTCATTGCTTTATAACTGTTTCTGTTTTGGAGATCCTTGGCCTCAGTATCTTTACTAATTGGGATTCCTTGACATTTGAAACACCATTGGGGACAAGAACGACTAGTGTACATTAGTGCAAGGAGTCCCCTCATGAGGTTGGTGGATGTCAATTCTTATGGTACCTTTTTGTCCTTGAGATGATAGGCTACGATGTCATTCTCTCAATGGACTGGTTAATTTCATTCCAAGTTGTTAATGATTTCTGTCATTTTATGGTGATATCCACCTCATCGGATGACAAATCGCTTCTTTATAAGGGAAATTGGGATGTCTAGGTGAGAAGAGTCTGACCTGAGCATCATGGGTTGGGAGGAGTTATAGTCCAGATTGTTAGTCTAAATCGGGATGACCAGTGGCTTCACAGTAAGACATTCCTCTAGTGGTGGGTCATTTCAAGGATGTCTTCCTAGAATAATTATCTTGTTTTTTTCAAGAGAGAGGTATATTTTTCTATCATGCATGTGCCCGGTGTGGCACCAGTGTCCATTCCTCCATATTGGATGGCTACACATGAGTTGCAAGAGCTCAAAAAGAAGTTGGAGGAGTTGTAGGAAAAGGGTTTCATCTGACCTAGTACATCTCCTTGGGGTTTCATTGTCCTATATGTGATAAAGGTAGACGGTACTCTCAGGATTTGTGTTGATTATAAGAAGTTGAACCAGATGAAGATCAAGAACCAATAACCCTTACTAAGGATTGATGATCTCTTTGATCAGCTTCGAGGAGACTGAGTGTTCTCAAAGATTGACATGAGGACCAGTTAACATCATACATGTGCTAGACCATCTGATTAACCTATTAAATCATTCCATAGTAGGTATGGTCTATATGATTATGTGGTTATGAAATTCGGTCCCATGAATGCCCCTACAGTCTTCATGGCACTGATGAACCTAGTGTTCCATCTGTACATTGATTCATTTGTGGTAGTCTTGTAGGATGATATCTTGGTGTACTCTCACACTCGACAAAAACATGACACACATATTGAGATCATTTTGAGAACACTAATAGAGCATTTGTTATATGATATCCTCTCAAAATCCAACATTTGGATGGACCAGATTCATTTCATGGGCCATGTTATCTCGGAGATATAAGTCTCAGTAGACCCAGAGAATGTGAGAGCAGTAGTTTCATGGGAGTAGCGAAAAAATTCCTTTTAGGTGAGGAGTTATATAAGGATGTATGGATAATATAGATGTTTCATACAATACATTTCATTTTTAAGAACACAATTTATGTTTCTGAATATGAAGGATGTGAAGTTCATCTCATCATATTCTTCCGAGTCACCCTTTTAGGAGATTAAAAAGAGGTTGATTTCAGCACCAAAACGAGTTTTTCCAGATCCATGAAATATCTAAACTGTGTATTTTGATGCGTCATGTATTGTTCTGGGAGTAGTACATATGCAGGGAGAAGGAGTCGTTGTTTACGGGTCTCAGTAGTAGGGGCCACATTAGAGGAATTACCCGACGCACGATCTCGAGTTGGCTGTTGTTGTTCATGCATTACGTTGTTAGAGGCATTATATTCTGGGAGAGAATTTTATGGCTTTTAGGGACCACAATAGTCCCAGTTATATCTTCTCTCAGCCTGAATTGAATTGGAGACTATGATTGTGGGTTGAGTACCATCAGTCTTTTGACTTTGAGCTTGCCAACACACAATGGAGGGCAACACAGTTGCTAATGTGCTAAGCAAGAGGACTCAGATATAGGTAGTTCAGGAGGCCAGTAGTGAGTGGCACCTTATGGCTCTCTTCAATGAGATGAATATGGAGGTCCATGATGGGTAGGGGTAGATGTTACATTCTTATATCGCTGTTACTTCTACTCATCTGGATTGATTGTGAATGAGGATTCTATCAGATTCTTAAGGCCTAGTACTACAGAATAATGTGTCATGAGAGGACCCTATTCTTGGGTGGACCACATGCGAGGTTCAGATCATGCAATTTCATGGGTGAATATGGATGTAAGAAGAATTATGTGAGGAGATGATGCCGGATTTTGACTCCTCACATTGGGTAGTTCATCCTCGTGTCACCAAGATGTATCATAATCTACACCCCCAGTATTGGTGGCCAGGTGTGAAGAGTAATGATTCTAGTTTTTTTATAAGGTGTTCCACCTTTCAGCAGGTGATGTTGGAGCATCAACGACTAGTGGGGCTTTTGATGCTGTTAACCATTCCCGAGTGGAAGTGGAATGATGTCATGATATATTTTGTAACAGGTTTGCTGAGGTCACCTTGATGGAATGATGTTATTTGGGTTGTCGTTGACAGATTGGCGAAGGTTTCCCACATCGTGCTGATCAAGGATACCTTTAGTGTTATTTTGTTTAGAAGGTGGTACATATGAGATATTATATGTATTATGGGGTTCTATATTCCATTGTTTCATACATGGATTCACATCTAACTTCTCGGGACTAGTAGGGGTTGTAGAAGGCTTTGGGTGCAGAAGTGCTTTTTAGTACAACATACCATCCCCAGACAGATGGATAGTCCGAGCATACGATTTAGGTGCATGAGGACATGCTTTTATCTTATATCATGGATTTTGGAGGTTCTTGGGAGTAACACATACCACTTGTAGAGTTTTCCTAAAATAATAGTTTTCAATAAACTATTTTGATGACATCTAATGAGGCATTGTATGGTAGGCCATACTAATGACCCTTATGTTGTTAGAGGCATGAGAGATAGCTATGCTGGGACCGTGTCTTGTCTAGGAGACCACATTGCAGGGGATCTAGTTTTCCTATGTGTCACACTATGGTTGGTACACAGATGGATTATAATATAGGTTATGTTTTTGTCAAGGTATGCCTGCCATTTGAGGTGTTTGAGAGAGTTTGGATGGTTTCCTATCGGAAGTAGTTACTTAAGAGGTATTAGGATATACACATCATCTTCCACGTTTCTCATCCCCGACCTTACATCTTAGACCCATCTCAAGTATTACAACCCAAGGAGTTTGAGTTTGAAGTGTATTCATCATTTGAGGAGCATCTGACCCGAATTTTTGACCAATGTACGAAGGCTCTCTCTGGTCAGTCTATTCCACTTGTCTGAGTGTTATGGAAGCACATGGGAGTACGAGATGAGAATTGTGAGAGGGAGGCAAACGTACCATCACATTGGCCAGAGCTATTTGGGTTTTCTTCTTCTGCACTATAAGGACACTACATTAAAACATTACATAATCTCGAATTAAAGGAATACTTATCATTGAGGATATTTTTAGGTTTAGATTTTTAGATAATTAAAACATAACTATTACATCTCAAATTATTACAAAGTAGACACATATACTCAGTTTCAATTTTTATCAAAAAATAAAAACTCTTAAAAAGGAAGATGTCATGTTCTATTTTTGTACAACATGTCTTTCCTTGATTCCATCCTTTCCCTATTCATCTTTAACTCATGTGGGAAATATTTCAAAAACATGGAATGAGAATAAAAAGCTCAGTAGGGGTTTTAACAAAATGAAAGGAAACATTAAACAATCAATAAATAGATATCAATGAAACCATAATTTTAAATCATAACTTCTGAAATCATAATAATTATCAAGTACACATAGTAATCAAAAATAATAAAGGTAACATAAGGCATAAAAAAATTATTAATTAGTAATATCACAGCTACATAGGGATTCGCATTAGGAATAAACGTCATAATATAATACCTAAATCTCTTAGGTTAGAAATTAACGTTTACCTCTGTCACAATACCCAATTCATTAGAGAGCTATCTCGGGCTCACCCACCCTAGGTTTATGGCATAACCACCCATATAAGTAATAATGTCCAAGAACCACAACATAATCATAACAGATAACAAAAGCATAAAGGAAGATAAAATTCCAATTTTCAATAACAATATAACATTTTAAGATATTAAAATAATATATCCATTCTAAAAAACATTAAAAATACCAAAATATAGAAAAATATTATATTGTATTTATTTTTCTTTTGAAATCATTACGGCATGTGATGTAATCCACAGTTTAAATAATACTCGATGTGGCCGAAAATGTCATTGTCAATGCTTACATTAAAAAAGAAACATTCCTTTTTCTCATTTAGTAAAACGCTTCCTAGAGAAAAGAATCCAATTGAATGAAATGAAATGTAAAAAGGGTTTTATGCACCATATAAAATAATTTCATGTAGAAATCAAATTATTCCTCAATGAAATAAGATACAAAGTTTGTATCCTTAGATTATGGGTAATCAATTACATAATTAGGTGTGAAAAATGAAAATACACCCAATATAAGTCGATATTATGTGTAAAACAATCAGAGGTCATACACACATATTCATATCACAAAATAATCATGAAATAGATTTTTAGCAGAAATAATTGAAATTAGGTTAAGAAGTTCACTTACAGAACTATGACAGTCTAACAACGTCACTTTAAAATTCAAAAAATGAGTTCATGAGAGATAAAAATGTTATATCATCACTTGGACATGAAATTTACAGAAATAAATATATATAAGAACATATCAAAACATAAGGAGATGAAAACTAAAAGACCTAACAAAAATAAGCATTTTAAAAAGAGGTGGGTGAAAGGTTCCTATACCGATTTGGATAACTTTATAAACATACACCCCATGAAAGAAGGATCATACAATGAAAATGTAAATTCCCATAAATTAAATTATATTATAGAAATAATAAAATCCTAGGTATTACGTACACCATACAAAAGGAAATAGTGGCAAATATAGCATGAATATCATGAGAATAAAACGTGAGTTAAAAACCCCTTTAACTCATTGTAATCAATCGAGTCGTATGACCAAAAGATAATAAACACAAAATAAATCACATAATACCATGAATATAAATTGAATCCTGATAATATATATGAAATTTCAGTACACAATACACTAAATTCAACAAATAAGTGTAGAACAATGGAAATCTCACATAATTAAAAGTGAGATATGAAATCCCTTACCTCAAGTGTGAATTGTTGTTGTTCGTTCGTTTTATTCCGGAATAAAAAACACTGGTCAATTTATAATTTCATAAGGACTTATTTTAATGTTTATTATTAAATTCATATCACATATTATCATGTTATATTAATTAGTTAATTATGTGAGTTCATATCATACATTTTGACAATGTTTGGTACATGAGTCAAAAAATGAACTTGTTTGAAAAGGATTACCCATTTTGTTATAGATACATCATCTCCAGAATGGTTTTAATGATTTAAAAATACTATATATCTATTATATATTTATTTAATAATATTCCACAATGTTTGGTGATAAGAAGTGAAATGTACCTTTAATGGATATGGTAGGCCGTACGTATGCATGAATGCTACTTTTAATTTTTGTCATATTAATGGACTCTGAAAATAAATGAGACATAGATATATTATAATTAAAGTACCATATATATGTTATATAGGTCATATAATTTCATTTATTCCATTATTTATATGTTCCATGTATGGCTCGAATGAGTCACATCACATGAGGCGGCGGTTCTCCACACTTACTCAAATGAAATTATCGCATTTTCACAACATGCAAAGCATAAATGAATGTTTTAAATAAAAAAACATAATCATATAGAGGAAATAAATATAATTTATATCATATATAAATATAGTTCCATCATAATGGCCACCATGAGAGGTGATAAATGAATATGAACAATCATCGTTTTGTGAGGCAGTAATTTTCCACCCACAGAAACAGTGTGTTCTTTTACTATTAGATGGAAGTGTGTGTAAGTGTAGGTATATTACTTATCATAACAACATCATAGTATATTGAGAATATTGGTTTTGTTATGGGATCAAATAAAAAGAAGATATTGGTGAGTGAATAAGGAAAATAAAATAATGAAACTCGAGAGAAGACATTACCTCTAAATCGGGTAACTCTTTTTGATTTGATCCAAAGGATTCTTGGGAAAGACTTCTACCAAACGTGAGTCTTCAAGAAGTAATTGATGGATGTGGAGAGATAATATTAGTAGAGTAGTGATTATACAATGTCTTTAGAGGTGTGGGTAGGGGGTATAGGTGGGGGACTATTATAAGAGGGAGGAGGGTCACTTTTATAAATTCTTGAATTGTTACTTTATTATAAAATGATTTTCGAATTTTAAAGGTCCCACAAAAATATATTGTGAGGATAAGGTGATAGGGGTTCTAAATCAACCCATACAATTGATTTTATACAAGTGTATGTATTTTACGTTAACTTATCATTTCTTATTATTTAAACGGTTCATTAATGAGGTAATCACTGCATCATCCTGGTGTCGTAAATAGCTTTATTTATTTAAGGTCTAAAAATTATAAAACAAATACAATGATATAGGAAATATTTTTATATTTTAAAATGACTATTTATAGTCTAAGATATCATATATGTAAACAAAATTAAAATTATCTTTCCTAGGATATACAAACCATTGTTATATTTCTCTTCTTTTTAAAAATAATTTAATTAATGTCACTATCACACCCACGTGACTCCATGGACTCTAAGGTTCGTTAAAAAGTATCTCATGGTCATCCATGACTCAAAAATATGTACTCTAACACATGTTGGGATCATTTTATATTTTTATTATATTATTTTATTACCCTTAACTACCCGATTACTAATTAATCGCGATAATTAATGATAATTGTCGTCGTTACTATTCATAATGTTCAAAAAAATTGTCTTAATTGAATATTTTGGAAATTATGATTCCAAATATAGAATTTATTTTACCAAATTCCAAACACATAAATTGTAGTAATTAATTTAAAAATAATTCCAGTTTTCAAAAACAAATATGTTTTTTTAGGATTTAAAATCTACTAAAATATTGATTTGTTTTTACATCTAATTTTAAAGTGAAATTACATCCAATGACAAACACTGTATTAAATGATTAAAAAATAATTAATTTACCCCATAAAACATTTAAAATTAAAATATAACTATATTAATAAATTTGATGAAAAGGCTATTTTGAATTAAAATGATGTATTTTTTCACAATTCATTAAAAATGAACATTTTCCGAAAAATACCAAAACTTCACCCTAAGCTATATTTCATATTAAAAATTCAATAATTATTTCTAGTTTACCAAATTTATAATATATAACATTAATTAATAAATTATATAGTTAACTTCCACTATCAAAACAAATAGCTTGTTTTTAAGAAACAATATCTCTCAAAAAAATGATACTTGTTTATGTCCATTTTCAAAGTGAAATTAATACTAATGACCACAATTGGATTAAATGATAAAATTAAATTATAATTAAAATTTAAAAACAATTAAAATTATAATATATCCTTATAAATAAATTATATTAAAAAAGAGGTTTTGAATTAAAATACAACATTTTCACTATTAAAAAAATGAACTTTATCGGATAAATACCAAAAATTTACACAATATAAATTTTGATATCTTGATTCAAAAGAAGGGTTTTATTTTTTCATATATAACATATAAAAGTGACAAAGGTATATTTAAAAATAGGTTTCCATCAATATGCGTTTAATCGACCTTTAAAAAAATATTAGAATATTTATGCCTAAAATTGGATTCATTCGCATTTTAATCCTTTATCATTTATTGTGTAATTGTTAAAATATTTAACAAACATATATAATCATTTTTTAGTCTGTTCTATTCATTCCTACCATTATAATTGCTATGAATTTACTACCATTTAAAATGCTATTATTATATTATTAGTGTGAAATATAAGATTTCAATGAAACTCGTTGTTGTGTATTGGGTACACCATCAAACATAACATCCCCTTTAAAGTAATATTAATATTTTATTCACAAATATAAATAAATATCAAAATTTCATATTATTTATTTACCTGGGATGTTACATCCTGCCACCCTTTTGGGAATTGCATCCTCACAATTTTAAAATTGGTCTCAGAAACATTATTGAAAGCTCCACATTAGAAAGAGTCAGTAAAACTATTACTTTAAAGGAAAGAATGAGAATTACAAAGCTCACTCGAGTAAACCCATACAAGGATTTCATGTAAGAAAACATGGATATGGAAGGGAATACAAAGGGTCATGTTCTGATGGAGAGTGATATAAAATATATCTAGGAGAAATTTAACCACCAAAAAATCACAATCTTGTGATGGGTTAAACGGTATTTGATTCCCCAGTAGGAAAAGTTCACAGACAACGTTTTTGATTTATGTTAATTTTCATTGATTAATTTATATATTTTCTTAACTAAAACCCAAGGAAACATACTTACTTGTCATGTAAACTTTCATCTCTTTCAAACTCATATTTTCTCCAAAAGATGAGTATTTAGGATGACTTGTTCACATTTAGAGCACTATAATCATCTTCATGAGAATAAACTAACCCAAAAAATATTATCTATATATTTCCCACATCTTTAAACCTAAAACAAACCCAATGGTTTTAGTACAAGGTCATATAATCCCAAAAAGTATAATCCTTTATAAAAATAAACACTACTCAAATTTTATAAAATTCAAAAAAAACCCAAGGTTCAAGAAAGACAATTAAATAAATAGCTATCCATAAAATTATTCAAAGTAATCCAACCTAAGATTGAAACCCAAATCTATGAAGGATTTAATCACATAGTCTTCCAAGATAAATCATAACATTTATCTCCTATTAACATCAGTTACTCTTAAAGTCTCATATTGAAATGTAATTAACCTAATCACATAGTCCAATGGTATGAGATAAAAACCAGTCTCACTTTGGTTGTGGGTTCGATTCCCACAGCTTCATCCGACGCGACAAGTTATCAAACGGTCTGTGTGATGTCCTTTTTCAAAAAACTATATAATTTTATAACATTCCCAAAAAGAGATAAATTCATCAAAAATAACCATAAAATTTTTTAACCACAAAGGTTATCTAATAACTTTAATTTTTCATCCCAAATTTTTTTAACCAGTAACTACCTCAAATTAAAGGATAATATAAACCCAAATGGTTTTTTATAACTATATCAACAAAATATAAGATAATTATTCATTGAATAAAATTTTTATATATCAAACATCAGTATTAAACATACAAAAAAAATTTCTCTAATGTAATCTCATCATCAAAAGAGCCTTAATAATTTTAAGAATTTCACCATCCTAAAATCTACTATAACGCTGGAATACCTTATATGTTGACTTCTTACTCATTCATCATTCATCACGATGCTTTAACCATTCTTTTCCATCATAATATGATTTACTTCTTTCATACAAACAAAATCAAGATTCATATCCTAAGATTAAATAATAGGAAAACTCATGTTAAGAAATAATCTATACCTTTCATTGGTCATTATCAATTTCATCATCCTCAATTGCAATGGAATTAGGTATTGGTAAACGAATATTTGTATGATCCTGGTTATCCCATTCCCTAAACTTCATTTTAGGGAATGTGTATGCATAATGACCATGCACACCACATTTAAATCATTATATTGATCCTTCATAAAGAACATCTTTCACTTTCCTATAGTCAACTAGATTCTTCATTTTTCCATGGAATGTTCTTCCTTTATGACCTTGATTTCAACATCTATAGAATCTTTCATTCACGTTGATAAATTTTCTGATGTGTTTTTTTCCACATCTTTGACACATAAATTTTTTATCATACATACCTTTATGATTATTATCCGAACATCAGTAGGGATTTTCTTCTCACATATACGATGTCTTATAAAAATCACTAAGGTTCTGGTGGTCAATCATGACTCTAGATAGTTGGTTGAGAATAACCACAAGAGTTCTCATTGCAGATCCCATATCATTCAGCTTCTCGTTTAGAAAACCGTCATAGTTATCTTCACATCCACTATTACTTTGGTGCCTTCTACATCTAGAAATTTACTAAAACGAAAATGTTCAGTGGGAGTATATCAGTATAATCATCAAATAATACTATGATATAATTATTCATGTTATCTTAAACTCATTCAATTCATCTAAAAAATATATGACTCTTTCAGAAATCCTAACCACTATGGTCATGTCACTTATGATTAATCAATTCCCTAACCTCAAAAGTTATCTAAACTGACTGTTGTTACCAACTATAAGGACGCGTCCATTAAACATTACATAATCGTTAATTAAATGAATAATTATCATTGAGGATCTATTCAGGTTTACATTTTTAGAGAATTAGGACATAAATATTACATTTCAAAAGATTACAAAGTAGACACTTATAATCAGATTCCAGTTCTTTTCATAAAATAAAAACTCTTAAAAAGAAATATGTCTAGTTCCTTGTTTTAGATAGCATGTATTTCCATGATCCCATTCTTGACCCTATTCATATTTAAGTCCGGTGGGAGACATCTCAAAAAAACGGGGTGAGCATAAAATGCTCAGTATGGGTTATAAAATAATGTAAGGGAACATTAAACCATCAAAAAATACAAATCAATGAAACCATAATTTTCAATCATACCTTCTGAAATAATAATAATCATGAATAAAAAAATTAACAAATTATAATGATAACTTAAGGCATACATAACATTCTTACATTGTATCTATCACAGCTATATGGGGAGTCACATTTGGAATACCAATAACTATATATTCCCTAAATCTCTTATGATAAACATTAATTTTTACATCTTTCAAGTTACCCAATGCATTGGAGATCTATCTCAGGCTCACTCTCCCTAGGTTTATCACAGAACCACCCATATAAGTAAAAATGTCCTAGAACCATAACATAAACATAACCTATAACTTAAGCATAAAGGATAGATAACATTCCCATATTGAAATAAAAATATCAAATTTTTTATATTGAAATAATAAATCCATTATAAAAACCATTTTCAATACCAAAATACCTAAAAGTGTATATGATATTTATTTTTCTTTTGAAAACGTTACGACTTGTTAAGGAAGCCCTAGATCAAATAATACTCGTGGTGGAGGAAAAGAAGGTTGTCACCACTTTCATTAAGAAAGAAACATTACCTTTTGTCATTAGTAAAATGATTCATAGAGAAAATATTGCCTTTGAATGAAATGAAAAATCAACAGGGTTTTACGCACCTTATAAAATAATGTCATGTAGATATCCAAATATGACCAAATGAAAGGATATTGAGATGAAGACCCATACAAAGATGGTATCCATAGATTAAGGGTAATCAATTACATAATTATGTGTGAAAAATATAAATACAAAAAATATAAGTGGATATAATGTTTAAAACAATCATATTTCATCCAAAGATATTCATAGCATGACATAATCAACATGTAGAGGTTAAACCCAAAGAATTTGAATTGGGTTAAGAAGTTCCATTACAAAAATTTGACAGCCTAACGTCGTCACATTAAAATTCAAAAAATGAGTTAATGAGAAATAAAAAGGATATCTCATCACTTGGACATAAAATTTACAGCCATAAGGATATATAATGACATATCCCAACAAAAGTAGATGTAAATTAAAAGTCCTAATAAAAAAGAAGTATTTTAAAACGAGGAGGGTTATAGGTTCTCTTACCGATTTGGGTAACATTCAAAACGTACACCCCATGAAAGAAGGATCATAAAAAGAATATGTAAATACCCACAAATTAAATTATATTACACAAATAATATAATAATGTAATGTACATACACTACAAAAATGGAAATAGGGTAAAATGTAGCGTGAATCTCACAGGAATAAAAAGTGAGATGAAAACCCCTTACCTCGTTGTAATAAATCGAGTAGTATGACCAAAAGATAATAAAAACAAAATGAATCACATAATAAAATGAATATTAATAGAATAATGAAAATATATATGAAATTTTAGTACACAATACACCATATGCAAGAAAAAAGTGGTGAAAAATGGAAATCTCACGGAATTTAAAGTGGGATTGGAAATCCCTTACCTCATGTCCGACATGTTCTCGTTTGTTATTAATATTACTGAATAATTAACATAGGTAAATTTATAATTTACAATGTATATAATTTAATTTTTATTATTCAATTCATATCACATATTATCATGTTATAAAAATTATTTAATTATGTGAGTTCATATCATACGTTTTGTTGATGTTCGGTACATGAGTCAAAAATGAACTAGTTTGAAAAGGATTGCCCGTGTAGTTATAAGAACATATTCTCCACAATGTTTTCCATGATTTAAATATAATATATATCCAATATATATGTATTTAATAACAATCCATAATGTTTGGAGATACGAAAAAAATGTACCATTCATGGAGAAGGTAGGTCGTACGTACGCATGAACGCTACTTTCATTTTTTTCATATTAATGGACTTTAAAACTAAATAAGACATTGATATATTATAATTCCAGTAAAATATATATGTCATATTGGTAAAATATGTTCATTTCATCCAATATTTATACATTCCAAGTATGGAATGCATGAGTCACATTACTTTAGGGGGCGGTTTTCCACACGACCTTATATGAAATTATCGCATTTGCACAACATGCAAAGAAAAAAGGTTTGTTTTAAATAAAAAATACAGAAGCATAATGAGGACATAAAAATAATATATATCATATATAAATATATATCCATCATAATATCCACCATGATATGTGATAAAATATGATTGAACGATCATTGTTTCACGAGGCAGTAATTCGTCACCCATAGAAATAGTATATACTTTAACCATTAGACGGAGGTGAGTGTAAGTGTAGGTAGAATACTTATCATAAAAAATTCCTAGTATATTGAGGATACTGGTGTTATTATGGGATGAAATAATAAGAAGACAGTGGACAATGAATGAGGAAAATAAAATAAAGAAACTCTAGAGAAGACATTACATCTAAATTAGGTAACTCATTTTGATTTGATCCAAAGGCTTCCTTGGAAAAACATCTGCCCAATGTGAGGCTTCTTGGATTAATAGAGAGATTTAGAGAGATAATATGATCATAGGATGGTTGATCCAAGTGATTGAGAGGTGTGGGTAAGGGGTAGAGGTGGGGGCATTTTATAAGAGGGAGGAGTGTCACTTTTGCAATGTCTAGAAATGTAAGTTTATTATAAAATGATTTTCATATTTTAAAGGTCCCACAATGATATAATTTGAGGATAAGGTGATAAGGGTTCGAAATAAACCAATACAATAGGTTTTCGACAAGTTTATGTCATAGATTTTACCTTATCGTTTCATTTTATTTAAATCGTTCATTAATGAGGTAATCATTGCATCAACATGGTGTCATAAATAACATTATTTATTTAATGTCTAAAAATTATAAATGAATTACAAAGAAATATAAACTCTTTTTATCTTTAAAATGAATATTTATATTCTAAGATATCATTTATGCATACAATAGTAATTTTTTTTACTGATGATAAACAAACCTTTGTTATATTTCTCTTCATTTTAAAAATAATGTCATAAAGGTCACTATCACACCCATGTGACTCCATGGGACCTCATGTTCAGTAAAAAGCTTCTCATGGTAGGACATGACTCAAAAAAAGGTTTTGAACAAATTTTGGGGTACTTTTATATTATTATGATATTATTTTATTACCCTTATCTGCCTGATTACTAATTAAACACGATAATAGAAGATAATTGTCGTCATTACTAATCATAATGTCCAAAAACAAGAGTAATAATTACATAATTTGTTCTTTCTAATTCAAAATATGGAATCCATTTTACCAAATTCCAAAAACGAAAAAAATGTAATTAATTAAATGTAATTCTCATTGTTAAAACCAAAGACGTGTTTTTAAGATGTAAAATATATCAAAAGATTGATTTGTTTTTACATCCAATGTAAAATTGAAATTACATAAAATGGAAAAAATTGAATTAAATAATAAAAAAATTAAAATTAAACCATTAAAACAATTAAAATGACAATCTATCTATATAAATAAATTGGATGAAAAGTAATTTTTTAATTAATATTCTGTAATTTTCACTATTCATTAAAAAAATGAACTTTATCAGAAAAATACCAAAAATTCACCCTAATCTATATTTGATATTAGAAATTAAAAAATGAGGTCCATTTTACCAAATTAAAAAAATTTATGTTTCATTAATAATTTATATAGTTAATTACCACTGTCAAAACAAATAGCATGTTTTTAAGAAACAATATCTAACAAAAGATCAATACTTGTTTATCTCAATTTTCAAAGTGAAATTAATTGTAATGACCAATAATGAATTAAATGTTAAAAATATATTCTAATTAAACATTAAAACCAATTATAAATTCAATCTAACCATATAAATAAATTAGATTTAAAAGAAGTTGTTGGATAAAAATACATCATTTTTTACTATTCATCAAAAAATAAACTTTATCAGAAAAATACCAAAAATTTACAAAAAGTAAATTTTGATGATTTTATTATAAATAAGGACTTTATTTTGTCAAATATGAAATATAAAAATATCAAAATTATATTTAAAAATGATTCACCATTAAAAGGCGGTTAATCGACATTTTATATAATATTATAATATTTATGCTACAAATCGGATTCATTCACATTTTAAGCCTCTATAATTTTATGGGTAATTGCTAAAATATTTAACAAACATATATAATCATTTTTTAGTTAGTTTTATTCATTCTCTCAATTAGAACGACTAGGCATTTACTACCATTTAAAATAATATTATTATATTATTAGTGTGCAACGTAAGATTTCAAAAAAAACTCATTGTTGTGTATTGGTTACGCCATCAAACATATAATCCCCATTAAAGTAATATTAATATTTTATTCAAAAATATTAATAAATATGAAAATGTCATATTCTTTATTTACATGGGATGTTATATAAACTTCCTTGCTAGAGAAATTCAGGGGGAAATTTCATTGAGGGGGGTTGTTTTTAAGAACTCAGATCTTATTTTTATATTTTTTTTCTTTTTATGGTCGTTTTAGAAAAAATATCTAAATTTTTTTGATGTACCTGCCATGTACATTATTAGTACACTCCTTGTACTCAGTTGCCTCCTGAGGTAGTGTGTTGTCCTTGTAATGGATGCACACACTGCCATGTGGGGGGGGGAGGCCGATCAATGCGAGGTATAGAGACAAAAAGTACATGCCGTGTACTTCCCATGTACATTTCATGTATTTCCATTATTTCATTAAATGTATCAGGGATGCATCTAATCACCTGAAAGTCCTTCTTCTCGACCTAGTTTGTCAGAGAGCACACTTATGGCCACAACTTCCTTCGAGCCCCCAAAGAATCATTCAACCTCCGATTTGACTGCCATTTATTGTGTTGGAATCGCCTCATTAATCTATTTGTTCTCCTAAATCATCTTTTTTTGATTCTTCCTCTTTCATGAAATTTCATCGGTTGAATTTTTATGATGTTTTTATTGAAATATGGTGTTCTTGGGATATTCAATGCTTGAGGTTCACATTTAGTGATCAAAAAACACCGAGGTAGGTGGTTTGTTCCTTTCCATAGAATGTATTCAAATAATATGGGCAATTATGTCCAATTACCATGAATGGGGTATTGAATGTTTACCGTTTAAACCATGTTATATCCCTGATATGCTAGTATGTGTGAGTAGTGGTTAATTATATGTGAATAGAGTTGTTTTTTTTTTCTTATATGTGTTTTCCATGAATGTTTTGTTTATGACTGTTGGGTCATATATAGCTCGTAAAGATTCCTTGATGTTTTACCATGCCTAGAACAGTAGGATGGAGTGATTATTTTATCTAGCATTCTTGATATATTGTAGAATATTAACCAAGTAGTTCTTAAGGCTTACATTGGTCGTGCTACATTGCTATTCCCGTTTGACTTACACAGGGCCATGAGAACCTAGTGTTGTAGACTATAAAGGGAATATACTATATGAGCTTGCTGAGAGAGTCTTTAACTGCTTTAGACTATATGGGTAATTGAACAGGTGAGCTTCCACAGAGTGTCTTTAAACAACTGTAGACTATAAGGGGAATTGACCATGTAATCTTCCTTAGAGAATATTTATACCCTTAAAGAATATTAGGGGAATTGACCGTGTGGGATTCCTCCAGAAGTATTTAAACTACTATTTTTAATAACGGGAATTGATAGTGTGAGATTCCTCAGAGAGAATTTAATAACATTTCACTATAAGGGGAATAAACTGTGGGTGCTTCCTCGAAGATTATTTTTTATATCATTATGACTAAACAAGAGGGGATGGGCTTTGTGTTCCTTCTAGTGGGTTACCATCGTCGATTTGCTACTTACTTGAATATGTGGTGATTGAATGCTTTTAAGATGTAGGAATGTTTACAATTGAGTACATCCTTGTTTACTGCAGCTTTTCTTATTACCTTCCATATAAATTCACTGACTGTTAGGCATAGATCTTGTGGTGGTTTCATACTTGTATTTAGTCACCCGCCATGTTTGGGTCATGTTTTTGGGCCAAAAAAGATTATATTGTTGCAGGTATAGAAAAGGGAAAGCACTGTTCTACTTCAGATACTTTATTGTTGTGGAGAAAGAGAGCATGGGACCAAGCTATGGTTTGTGAATATGCAGATTTATTTTCCTTGTATTCTTCTGAACATGGTTTAATACTATTTTATTTCAGAATTTTTTTTTGTTTTGTTGTTTTCTAGACATATGTATAATGCATCATTCATATATATATGTGTGTTCCAGGTTATTATTTCCAGTCGTCCACTCATTAGTTTTATATATATTATTATTTCTTTTGATATTTTATACCTGCTTTACTTATAATATATAATTCTATCAATTAGGTCACTATTTCCCAACTATCAAACCCAAAGCCCTCACCACTAGTCTTCAGCCTCTGGCATTTGGGGAAATGCACTTGAGGCCATATGTCCAACGAGGTACATGGCGTCTTTGGGCAGCTTCTGGAACCGGTATTTTACAATGTCGAACGACCCAAACAAAATTTATTTATGAAAATTTTGGACATATATTAACTATTTGGATAAGTATTATATTTTTAATAATTTAATGTCATTTAATAAACTATTTTCAGTTTTATGTTATGAAATGTGTCCATTTTTGGACACCATTCATACATGACTTTTTAAAAATTTATAAAACCATTATTCATTAGAATTTAAGACATTAACATGAAGATAATATGTCTATGTAATCAATAAAATTCATGTATGACATCAAAATAACCAAATTATATTTTTCTAATATTTATAAATTCTATTATTTGAATATTTTATTAATATGGTAATCACTACATCATATTTTGGTCATAAAATATTATTTATATAATATATTATAATTTTAAATAAAATACCATGATGTAAATTTTTTTTATCTATATAGTGAATATTTATAAGCAAATATATCAGTTATATAACCCTATATTAAAATTCCATTAGTAAAAGATATATGTTTATGTTATAATTAACATTACATTAAATTATTTCATCTAAAATGTCATTTTTCAATCCATTTGAAACCATGGGTCCAAAAAATGACCGCAGGATGTCTATGGTCTGAAATATCTCAGCAAATAGTATTAGGACATGTTTTAGGGTCTTTCTATTTTAAGAAATTATTTTATTTTACCCTTATCTAACAGATTTACCCTATTACCGTGGTAAATAATATAATTACTAAGGTTTCTATTAATAATGTCAACTAATAAAAGATACCTATTCACATAATTTCGACAATCGGTTTCCATATATAGAATCAATTTTTCCAAATTCAAATCAAAGAAGTTACACTCGATTTTTTAAAATTAATCACGTTATTGAAAAGAGAATGTGGTTTTTAAATGTAAAAATATAACAACCGATTAAAATGTTTTTAAATATTAATTCATTGTAATATTAATTATAATGACATGAATTATATTGAATGGTAAAAATATATTCAATTTCAACTTTAAAACCAATCAATATTATAATTTATTCATATATAATATCTCAATGAGATAAGTTTTTTTATATTAAAAGATATCATATTTTAATTATTCATCAGGACATGAATGTAATGAAATAAATATCTGAAATTAGACCAAAGTAAAATAATTATATCCCACATTAAAATAAATTGTTTATGTTTCCATATAAAAATTATTAATGTTTCAAAATCATAATTTAATATTGGTTCACCATTCAATGGTATAAAATAATACAATAAAATATGTTCTCATATATAAACTAGGGTTTTCTTCATACCCTATGTTTAAAATATCAATCAGATGAATATAAAAATAAATATTAAGTATTTTACACACATATCTCATCAATCCCATAAAAAAATATAATTTACTCCAAAAAATAAAAATATATAAATGAATTATATTTTTCATAAAAAAATAATAGCAAATGAATTCATAATGCATTTTCATAGGTGAGTTATAATTATTCCAAAAAAATAAAGGCAAGGATATAATGGTAATTTTATATTATTGATATCTCTTTCTTCGTTTAAAATCAAAATTGCATGAAATTTATGTTATAGTAGAATAAAAAATATTTAAATAAAATATTTCAAAAAGAATATCCGGGTGTTACATTATACAACCATAAACTAGATTTCTCCTTTGAAATTCATCACATGGAAATAAATAGTTGAGTATTACATTCCCTCATACTATCCCCAAGTATCCATGTAGTATCTTCTAATTATTAGTTCCCCCATTAAACATTATCCAAGAATGTTGGCTTTTTTCGTTGAACTTTTTCGCTACAATCAAGTATCAATATCGGTTGTTCTTTATAAGAATGATCTTGCAACAACAGTATGACTTCTGAGCTTAGTACATGTGAGGGATCATGTATGTAATTTCTAATGTGAGATACATGGAACACATCTTGAATTTGAGTGAGATTCGGTGGACACGGTAATTGGTAATCAATATTCCCAACACGATACAAAATTTCAAAATGACTGATATACCTAGGGCTCAACATATCCATATTTCCAAATATAATTACTTTCTACCTCATAGATATTCGTAATAACACCTTAAACCCCACATAAATCATAGGTTATTTTCATATATTTTCAACGTATATTTTTTCACCTCTGAGATGATCTTATGTGTTGTTTAATAGATATGACCTTTTATACCATTTTATCAACATAATTTGGTCCTAATAGCTTTCTTTCCAAAACATCATCACAGTATATTAGAGTTTGTCACATCATTCAATAGACAGCATCATAAATAGAAAACCAAATACTGGAGAGAAATATATTACTATATGAAAGTACCACCAATGTTAGTTGTTGATCACAACGACCACTGAAATCCAAATAGAATTCTCTCTGCATGTCTCCCAGAGTTTGAATTGTCCTCTAAGACTGACCATATTTTAGAGGATGATCGGTTGTGCTGAAACCTAACTCTTTATATAGAGAATACTGAAGACATATCTGAAACATCATGGTAAATCTTGGATCTTTTTCAGATATAATGTAAGGTTGTACTCCATGAAATCATACCACATCATTTACATATATTTGAGAAACATGAAAAAGGGAGAAATCATCTCAAATTTCAATGAAGTGTTCCAACTTCGACTTTAGATCAATTATATCCCAGATAACATTATTGTCATTGGATTCTTTGGGAATTCTAATAAATAAGTCCATAGTGATGTTTTCCCATTTCAATTGTGGTATCGGTAATGGTTGTAATATCCCCTTATACTTTTATCTATCATCCTTAACAAGCTGACAAACTGTGCAATGAGAGACATATTCGGCGACATCCATATTCATTCCATCCCACCAGAAGTACTCTAATAGGTCCATGTACATCTTTGTGCAACCTGGTTGAATGCTACCTCATGAAGGATTCATGAAAGAAGGTGGATGATACCTCATGAAGGATTCATCAGAATGATTCTCTTTCCATTGATCGTTTGGATGTCCACTGTAATTATTAGATTAGGAAAAATTTCAGTATTCCTATAAGATTTTACATTTTATCTCCCATTAAATTTGGTTTCATAGGGATACATTAATTCCATAGGCTATCACATTCATCATTAACACAGTTCATTCAGGTTCCAACCCTTGAATATGACCAAGATGCATAGTGTGAGAAACACTAACAATACCAAGAACACCACATAATGATGAATAAAATTTCAATTTAGGAGACTATAGGTTTTATTCTAGGTTTTTCATTGTCATTTCTAAAACACTAGTATTGTATCACATACATATACATAACCTAATGGTTCATACAAGGGATATCTCATCCATGTTTCCAAAGGTTATCTTTACCTTTCATATAATAACAACTATAACAAACCATAATTTACATTCACTGATATCCCATCAGAATTGATATATATTTATTACAACATATAGCAAAACAACAACAAGACTATATCAGTATAGTATATTTAGAAACAGGGAAACATAAACAACTGGTTCAAAAAACATTTACATTGTCTCTCATATATATAATCATATCTAGATTCTTTTTTGTAATATCATACGTAATAATATTCTTCATGTCCTAGGGAAATGAAAAATAAAAAAGGGTGTTCTCAAATTCACATTAATGGTGATCAAATGGACTAAAAATCATAATATATTCATAATAACATAGCATCTGAATATATTATCCTTCATAAAAAATCAAAAATATAATAACATGGGATATGTTAGAAATTTTCTATGTAATCCAAATACTCATAACATTAGAATTGAATTTTTTTCCATAGAAACATAAGAATTGAAAATCATTTCATATTACTAAAGCCCCTTTTCCAATATCATCATAGCGGACAAAGTCCATTATCGAAAAGATTTTTCTCCTCATTCCAACACTAAATCAAGGAACTAGATTAACTGGTTGTTCAAACCATCCCTATCTCTTGATATATAAATATTTACCCAATTAATTACTGGTAGATATAGGTCCCACTGTTCTCATAATGTATCCATTCATAAATGTTCCACAAAACATAAAAAAAATCATCATAGCATAACCCATGAAATAAATTATGATTCATAAACATCATTCAATCATAACATAATCAATATAAAAAATCATACTATTATTAACACAACCAAATCCTATTTATATTAGGGATATAAAAAATCATATTTCAAGAGAATCATCTTAGATGAAATATAATTTTGAGATATTACTTGAAATTAATTTTTGAGAAAAAAATCCCTTCTGCTTTAAATATGATTTCTTTTCATAAACTGTCGTGAAATTTTAAAAGAAAATAATTGAGTTTAATATAAAATTATAAACATGTATAACAACATTCATAGAAATAATGCATTATAGAGATATATAAACATATTCATGACATATATGTTGAACAAAATATTGTCCGTGTACTTTTTCCAGAAAAGTCAATAAGTACCATGTATGTTAAATAGAAGATATATTTCTTAAAAACCATGTATTAAAAGTCAAAATTGGTAAAAATGACTTTAAACATACATAGATTAAGAGTACACGTTTTTTTAGAATTTTTTTTGAAAACATATACAAGGATGATAATATATACCCAATAGGTAGTTAAGAAAAAAATAATACATGATAAAATGAGTATGGAACAGTTATCCCTTACCTTATGTTTGATATGCATTCTATGTATTTGAACCTCATATTCTTCAGCATGTAACCTTTAAATTTCCTCATAGAGAACTAGAAATGGAATTTTGAGAAGTCTATAACCACTAAAATGCTACTGGGGATTCATATAAGATAAATAGGTAGGGTTTGGCTGAGCATGAAGGCTAAAAATCGAATGATGATCAGAGATATGAGGTACCCTTTTTAAGAGAGGATATGGGTACATTAAAAAACTCATCAAAATATTAATTTATTGTTAATTTAATTTTGAATAAAAATTTCTCAAAACATATTGAATTGCAGGATAAGATGATTTTTGTTCAAATACCCATCATCCAATAATTTTTAGACATGTTTTGAACTATTTTTATCTTTATTATTTTTTGATTAACGTTTATAATACCAATTTTAATATTATCATGATATCATGTTATTTTCACCTTGTGTGTTAGTGTAAATACATTATCATGTCAAAATCCCAAAAATGTTATTTGAGAAATATATGTGCATATATTAACTATTTTTCGACTATTATATTTTTTGTAATTTAATATCATTTAATAAACTATTTTTTGTTTTATGTAATTAATTATGTCAATTTTTGAAACAATTCATACCTAACATTATAAATATTTTTAAAATAATTATTCAACAAAAAATTATTCATTTACTCAAATCTAATATGTCAATGACATCTATAAAATTAGTGTATGACATCAAAATAACCAAAAAAATTATTAATATTTATAAATTAATTTAGTTGAATCATTTATTAATGAGATAATCACTACAATATATTTGAATAATAAATTATGAAATTTTATATGATATATAAAAAATCTAAATAAAATTCCCTACTACAGGAAATCTATTTTAGATATCTAATGAATATTTATAAGCATAGAGATCAGTTACATAACCCTATATGAACAAATATTTTGTAAAAGATATATGTTTGGGTTATAATTATCATTACATAAAATTAATTATTATAAAAGGTCATTTTCAATCCAAGTGGATCCATGGGGTCCAATAATAGACCCAAGGATGTCCATGGTCGGAAATATATCAAC
This sequence comes from Viscum album, assembly GCA_963277665.1. Lineage (NCBI taxonomy): Eukaryota > Viridiplantae > Streptophyta > Magnoliopsida > Santalales > Viscaceae > Viscum > Viscum album. The sequence continues at coordinate 222,345,038 of OY728158.1, forward strand.
TAATATGATTAAGACATGTTTTAGAGTAATTTTATATTAATAAATTATTATTTTTTACCCTTATTTCCAATATTTAGCCTTTTACCTTGGAAAATAAAATAATATAATGTTTCTATTCATAATGTCCAAAAATAAAATTCCCCTACATACACAATTGGGTCCTAAGGATTCAAATTATAGAGTCCATTTTTTCAAATTCATAACATAGAATATAAGGTAATTTATTTAATAATATTATCATTGTTGAAATGAGAATGTGAGTTTTAAACGATAAATCAATGCAAAATATAAAAAAAATTAACTTTGAATTCAATTTATAATTAATTATAATGATATACATTATATTAATTTTCAAAATTTAACTCCATTTATACATAAAAACAATTCAATATTGTAATTTAATAATAAAATTTATCTCACAGAAAAAAAATTAATTAAAAATTATTTTAATTTTTTTGTCCATCAAGACATGAATATTATTAATAATTTAGAAGAAGTCAATCTAATGTATATTTTATATATCCCTCTTCAAATTAACATGTTTATGTTGTCATTTATAAATTAACGATGTGTCAATAACTTAATTTAAAATACATTGACCACTCAATGTTATAAAAATAACCTATTAAAAATAGTTTATTGTATATAAAATATGTGTTTATTCATAACCTATGACAAAACTATAAATAGGATGGATATCAAGTAAAATATTTTATTTTTTATAAGACACATATACCATATTTATCTCAATAACAAATGTAATTTACTCAAAAATAATACAAATATATAACTGATATATATTTTTTCATAAATAATTTATATCCAATTAATTCTTAATTCATTTTCATAAGATAGTTATAATTAATCCTACTCAACTAACAGCTAGACTATAATGGTAGTTTCACATTAAGGTCAACTTTTGGATTGTTTAAACTAACAATTTCATTCAATGTTATCTACTAAAGAATAAATATTATTTGAATAAAATACTTTATAAAAAATCTTTGTGTTTCCCTATAATGGTTCCCCCTCATCCCTTAAAATGGGGGTTATGAAAAATCAATTAAAAAATAATGACTTCAGGCCATTCGAGTAATTATGATTGGTCATAAAATCAAATTGTTGATGATAATGAAAACACTAAACGTAGTAAAATTCTAATTTTGAAGATAAAAAATGTGTAGAAAGTAAGAAAAACATAAAAAAAGTATTATTGTGGATTTCCCAAAATCATATACAATCAAACCATGGGCATACTGGTTTCAGCATCATCTAAGTGTGTATGGTGTAGTTCTCATGTCAGTAAACAACTGATATTGCATAATATTTTCTAAAATTTGGAACATCTCACATGGATTCTACGCAAATCTATGTGGTACCAACCCATTAAATTTGGGTCGATAACAAACCACCACTCGACCATCTAGATGAAAACCTCAAATCCCAATAATATTAAACATGGGGAATGGGGAGGTCCACAATGGAATGAAATAAAAGAATAAAACACATTCCACCATGCATTCCTACACCAATCATTGACACCTCATATGAAATGAACCTCTCCTAGGACCACCCATCAAATAATTTTTCATCAGACATTGAACTACTCAAAATTGCCAATCTCACATACATATCTCATGTATTTTCAATCAACATTGTAAAATATTATCAATTTATAACCCATACATTAAAATTTAATTTTAAAATCTATTTTCAATACATTTTCTAAAATCATAATTAAAATGGAAAATATAAATGAAATTCTCCAAATGGTCTTTCATTATAATTTAACATCCACGACGTACATAAAAAAATTTAAACAGGACAATAATTGAAAATGGATTTCAAACTAATTTATCTCTCCAATAGAATCCATCAAATCACTGATGAAACCATTGAGGGATTAAGATAACAATTGATTTATAGATTATTTTAGGGAATAAAAGGAATTATAGCACAATGATTTGAAAAAAAATATTCAATAGATACAATTTAAATAAGAATCAATTATAATTTTACATCCTATTAATATTTTCACATAATAAACATATAGATGTTACAATATCCAGGGAATAACCATGATAAACCATACTATCCTCTAGGTGATTAATTTTAAAGACCATATGTAGCATCAAACAATGCCAGAAAATCCCACACAAAAAGATTAAAGCATTCAAAAATCTAACTCACATTGAAACCCAAACTACCAATCCATAGCCATGAATAAACAAACTATATAAACCTAAATTCAATATTAAAGGACCAAATAGTATTTCAACCAACACAACAGAATCCAATATATTTATGCATAATTAAGGGACCCATTGAATTAATATTTTCCCTAAATATTGAACTTGAAAATCCCATTATTCATTAAACAATATAATAAAAACCTTAACCATATAATTAAAAATCAATTAGAAATACTCAAAAATTAGGTAAAATATTAATTAAATGAAACTAACGGAATAAAAAACATTAGTAATGTATAAATTCAATGAAACCTCTCATATATTGAGTAAATAGGTCCGAAGAGAAATATACACACCCTAACATCCAATAAACACAGTAAAAAGAATTAGTATCATGTATAGTTTTTTCAAGAGAAGATAGAAAAATAAAACCCCATGGAAAAAATTGAGAACATGATGAAGTGATGGATATTGACAAAGAAACATATTAAAAAAACATTAAAATAATTGAGTGAGAACAAAAAGAGGTGGATAAACCCAGGTAATAGTGTTTTAGTGACCTTCATGATTCAAAAATGATCATGGGTGGAGGGAGAAACATGAAATGTGGTAAAAGGAGTGTGTGGGTAGATAATTGTATTTTCTAGTTTATAATGTCATTAAAACTCCAATGATTTTCTTTCATTCTCTACCAAATCAAGAAATGAATGTTCACAACCTACATTGGAATAGGGACAACCCCCACTGATTAAAAACATGGTCTCCATAACCATTCTCGAATCATGAATAATAGATCATTATAATTGATAAACATCCACAATTTTTAGCCACAAAATTTACCCTAACCTTAAATAATTCTTGCACCATTCCGCTAAAACTAAAATTATATCACACTAATTTTTCATACCATTGTACGGTTAGGCCCAAACCATGGACAAAAAATGCCTGGAAAACCATGCATGATGAAATTGAACTCTATATTTCCATAGAATATGTATTCCACATGGTAGAACTCCAAACCATTAAAAAACCATCAAAAGTTCAAAAAATATCCAAAATATATAAAAAATCATTCATGGATATCATCCCGACCCATAACCAAACTACATATGATTGAGTATGTAATAATATAATATAAAAATAGAATAAGGGGTGTGATTTTCAGTTAGAAATAAATTGAATCAATGGCCATAGCTCCTCTTGAATGTCATATTTAGTATATCCCACTAAAAAAACCTTGAAATATTATTACCCATTTAATGAACTAGTATAAGGTGTGAGTGTCATTTTTTTATTTAATGGTCACCATAATGTTATTATACCCTCTTATATTTGATTTAATTACCCTGATCTGAAAACACCCAAATTCATAGATGAAGGATTAATATGTTTTATTTAACAAATTTTTTCACAAAAACCATAATCACTAAATGTGAACCTCTTCAAAACCATAGTCCATGTTTATATGGGACACAATAATATAATAATTAATTGAAATTTATTACCATCATAAAGTTACAACCACTACGGGAAAAAGGGGTTTTTGCGACGGGTTATTTGCGACAGGGGTATTTTCCCGTCGCAAATAACCACTTATTTGCGACGGGGAAATCTCACCCATCGCAAAAGGCTTGGCGCGCCAAACCGCGGGAATGTTATTTGCGACGAGTGGTTACCACCCGACGCAAATAACCGGCGGCGGTAAAATCTATTTGTGATGGGAATATACCCCATCGTAAATACCTGGCGGCGGTAAAAACTATTTGTGACGGGAATATACCCCTCGTCGCAAATAGTATGTCGGCAGGTTAATATTTGCGATGGGTCCCGTCACAAATAACTATTAAACTGTTGACCATGATAAATGCGACCTCAAGTATTTGCGACGGGTCCCGTCGCAAATACTCCCGTCGCAAATAATCTAACCTATAAATACCCCCACCCGTTTTTTTCCATTCATTCTCAACTTCTCTCAAAACTCTATTTTTAGAGTTCACAGTTTCTTAAGTTTAATTTTTATTTCCAGATTTGATATTGATGTCTTCAACAGTTATCGGAGATCAACCTCATATCAATTTTAAAGGTATTTATTTTCTTTTTAATTTAATATTTAATTTAAATTTTTTATTAGTTTTACTTATTTTTAATTAGTTGTAATTTAATTGTGTTTATATTGTTTTGTTATTTAATAAATTTAAATTATTAGTATTAATTTTTCATAGTTAATGGTAATTAGTTGTAATTAATAATAATTATAAATAATTAATAATAATGAGGAATAATTAATAATATATAGGAATAAACCTCCCCCATGCGCGCATTAACCTTTACAACTAATCCATTTCATTTTTTATACATTTAATGATATATCTATATATATATAGTTATATTTATTTGTATATTAATATAGATTTATATTAATATAAATATATTTGGTTATATAAATAAATATACATATATTTATTCGTATATTAATATATATTTATTCTATATATATATATATATAGTTATAAGTTTTTATTCGTATATTTATTTGTATATTAATTAATATATATTTATAAGCTTAGTTTTAAATAAATTTATAAAATATGGGTTTTTATGTATATGTATAAATAAATAAATAAATAAATAAATACATATATACAATAGATACACAAACACACACACACACACATATATATAGTTATGAATGAATACATAGGAATGAGGGGGTGAAAATCCACCGAGAATGTTAAAACGGCTATAACTTCTAATCCGTAAGTCCATTACAACTCCACAACCAGTCAAATCGAAGAACATGAAACGATCTTCGATATGATATGTGGTACAGGCCAAACGGACATCCGAATCAGATGTTATATCCATTTGAATGTTTAAATGACCATAACATCTAATCGAGAAGTCCGTTTCAGTTCCACAATCAGTCAAATCGAAGAACATGAAACGATATTCGATATGATATATGGTAGAGGTTTATCAGACATCGGGAGAAGATGTTATAGTTGTTTAAACGGTGAAAACCCGGGATACCCTAACTAAAAACTCAGTTTTGGAGGACTTCTGAGCCTTTTTTGGCCTTGAAAAAACTTTGGACGGGTTCCCCCAGTCCATAGCGCTGTAGAGCTTGTCGTAGGCTTCGATTTGATATGCTGTGGAGCTCAAACGGAGTCCCGGATCAAAAGTTATGGCCGTTTGAAGTTTGGGTTTCATTTTTAACTTATTTTCCATATTTCATTTATTTTTTTATTTTTTTTATATTCAAAGAGTTATTAAATGACTATTAATTGATAAAAATTACATAATTACTAATTAAAAATATTTTTTAATTTATTTTATAAGCCTCTTTTACTGAACATCTTATACATTCATATTTGATTATCATTCTTCCTTTCTAAAACATATTTTAAAAATAAATATTATATTTATATCAATATAAATAGGTTTATTAATTTATATAATAATAAATATTTTCTTAAATTTTTTTTATTTTTTTTATTATTATTTGCGACGGGAATATATTCTCGTCGCAAATACTTATTTGCGACGGGCCCGTCGCAAAAACCCGCTTCGAAGCAACCATTTGCGACGGGAATATGGCCCATCGCAAATACTTTTTGCGACGGGCCGGTCACAAAAGATTTTTTAAAAAAACCAGAAACCTATTTACGACGGCGTTTTCTGCAACGAGCGATTTACGACGGGGCCCCGTCACAAAAGGATATTTGTGACGTGATCCCGTCGCAAATGAACCGTCGCAAATATCGATATTTCCCGTAGTGAACCTATATAAATAATGACACTCACACCCAATACTTGTTTATTAAACTAGTGGAGTTATAAATTTCAAAAAAATGTACCACACCATGAATAAAATATTTGTTTCATCGTATTTAATTGTACTATCAATGTTGCTTCGACAAAAATAAATTTTATTTTTAAGAGATATGTTATTACCTCTCAGTTCACTTGGGGGACATAATTTCACTTAAAAAACAATTACGACGTGACCCCTAACTGTGATCATTTAATTATTGAATTAGAAAGACATAAAAATATAAATTTTCATCCCCATTCCTTAGAGAATTCCTATAAATTATTCATGGGTTCCATACCAAAACATTAATACTATAAAAAAATATTATGATAGGAATAAACATTGATAGTTTCAATTTTTCGCACGACCATGGTTATTACGAAATGAAAATAATTTAATATGAACTAAAATATATTATAATTATTATATTTTTTTAAAGTAATATAATATACATTATGAATATACATGATGAAATTTTACGTGTAATTTTAAATAAATCTGTATAGGTGTTACAATGAAGATGAATTGGTGTTGGTTAAATAACTATTATTATCAATATATTATTTTCATTTTTATAATAGTGAATCCAAATATAAATTAATATTTAGTATGGTAAATTTATATTATATAATGATGTGTTATATGATGTAATAATATATTTTCATGGAAATATTATAAGTAAAATTTCTAACATTTTCTAATGGGGTGACTACTTTTTAATAGATAGACTACTTTATATGTGAATTTGATATCAGAAAAGTACCACTCAAATGAAATATAGTTTTATCAACGGTTGTTTTCTAATTAATATTGTAATTAAAAATATATTATCGAGTGAGTTTTCGAGAGGAGATATGGATCACCACTATAGTAGATTAGATCTGATGGTTCCAATATTACATTGTAAATAAGATATAATTTTTTATGTCATAATTTAATGAATGGATTTTCAGTCATAGAATATCAGATACATGTTTATGTCTCACAATACATTTCCAAACATAAAATACAATGAAGTATTTTCACTGGGATCACCATTTAAAATATATAATATCCCATAATATCAATCATTATAAAAATCCTAGGACCTTTGAAAATGAAAAAATATGAATGAGGTTATATTAGAGTCTAGTTGTGGGAATTCAGATAGTGGAATTTAAATAAGTCAGAAATAATATTGCAAAAAAACATAAAGTCCTTATGAAGACTTATATATAGTCTCATGAATCCAAAACATATCCACTAATTTCATTACCATTCAAATAGTCACATGTGAACTATAAACTGATTTCCTAATGGTGGGTTGAAAAATTTTGAGCATCTAAATCAATTATTCGAGGCGTGGTTCAAATATTTTTAAAAATATCATGATGATTGCATGCCAAAAGATTTACATAATTTTATAAAACCTCATAAAAATACCATATTTATTTTTTCACAAGATATGTACTTCTACATAATGATAATATGAAAATTTTGGACCTACACATTACATTAAATTCCCAATGCACTGATCAATTATGAAAACAACAATACATAATATACATCCTGTTATAAATCCGAAAATCCCTTTATTAAAGGTACTAGTATACCAAATTTCAATATGTTTCCATATAAAAAATTAATAATAAAACATAAATATAAATATATGTATATTTTATTTTATAATTTTTTTATATTCCCTATTAATATTATGATTCACTATTCAATTTTTATATAACTAAAAATACAATGAAAAGATCACTGAAAAATTCCATGTAGAATATAACCATTTAAAAATGAAATCAAATATCGAAACTATTTGGTTATAAGAGAATATAAATTCATGGAAACTATTATTTTAATATAGTTATTAAATCATCTATTCATTTAATGGTCATGATTGTGGGAACATCCATTTTTCAAAATGATAAAAAAGCACTGTTCAATTTTTTTTAAAGACAATAAGAACCAATTTGTGAAAATAATATGCTTCATTTAATTTTTTTATTAAATTAAATATGTAGTCAAAATTTACCTATTAATTATTTTTTATTATTAAAAACATATTTTATTATATATCTATAAAAATATAGAATCCAAATTAAACCATTGTTGACTACGAATTAATATAATATCGATTTTCATAATTTTTTCTTATCATTAGTATAAAAATATAGAGAAATGAATAGTTTTTTAATATTTTGATAAGGTAATATGGTTTTATAAAAATATATTCATTTTCATTTTTAATGATAAAATAATACCCTATATGTTACATAAATGTAAACAATCCAAAATAATGTTGTGAATATGATATAAAACCATACAATAAGTCACATTTAATTTGTATGTATCTTTACATCCTATATGATAACTGTATTTGTGTTGAAAATTTATTGAAAGTTAATAAAAATATTTAATACAATTTATGAATTACATATACAGATTTTTTAACCCATTTATTTAAAATTCATTATAAATATAACTATTATAGTTGATAACTACATTGCTCATTATATTTTTTTTTCATTGGTGGATTCATTACACTACAATGATAATGATTCCATCATGAGAGTTTTTTAATCATGATTTTAATAGAATATATATTCATTATATATTTTTTTATTCAACCATTAATGTTATAGATTTAAAAATCAATTGAATCATTCATAATGATGTTAGTTTTAAAATCTACATAGGCGTTGTTCCCCTTTTTAATGATAGTACAATAATAAAGATAAATTATAATTCAATATTTCATTATAACTATTTTACAATATATATCGTTAAATAAATTTATTCTACAATCTATATAATAAATAAAATAAATAAAATAACATATCTTTATGGAGACGGTATTTCTCATGTTTTTAATACAAATACTATATATTTTTAATGTATTTTATAATAATAAAGACGATGTAATATTATAATTATTGAAGAATAACAATTTAAAAAATATAATATATTTTAATAATACACATAATAATTAAATATTTAATATTCATAATTAATAAATGGTTAATGAATCATCCAAATACCAAACCAGATATGTATAATAAGACATATTTAAATATAGAGGGGTTATCCAATTCATGGACTCAATATATATATCATAATTATAATTCATTCATAACAGGATTACAAAACAAAACAAGATCAACATGAAGTGAAAACCAATTTTCTATATTTGAAGAATTGGAATAATGATTATCAAAACATTACATAATGAAACTAATCCATGACCATCCAGATAACTATATGGTATTTTATCAGTCGAGTATTTCATAAATTAATAATTTAGTTCTACAATGTGTTTCTATATATATGGAAACATATGAAAGGGATCACTGAAAAGTTTTATTATGAAAATACTTTTTCCTTTTCGAAACAAATTATAAAAAATTTTCAAATTATTTAGGGATATAAATTTTTTTAGTTATACATGAAAAAACAAAATAAATTTCATTTAATAATGTAATTAAAAGGAGAAATGTTTGTTTAATAACAATATGATTAATATAAAAAAATCCTTATATAGTTCTTTTTAAGAAATTTTAAAAGTAAATCATTAGGAAAACAACAAAAATATTATTTAAAAAAAATAAAATCATAAAATTTGGTAAAAATATAAAATATAAATCATAATAGAATACAATAGACATTATTTTATAAATATTATGGTCAATAAGGATTTGGAAAAATTAATATTTACATAGTAGTAAAAATTAACGATATTATCATTATTTGTAAACATGAGAACATATAAAGATGAAAATAGTAAAGAAAATGTATCATCTAGTTATGTAATGAGGAGATAAATATGATATTTTTTAAAAAAAATTGTAAAATAATATTTATTAATGATATAGAAACATTAATAATCCTATATGATTATATTTTGAAAAAAAAATCCATTCTTTATGTCTGATATAAAAGTTCTGTGATTGAACATGAAGTATAATATATATATAAATTAATAATAGAAATGATCAATAATGATAATCAAATATTTCATTCCATATATTATATACACAGAGTTTTTATCATATATTTATTAATAATTACATATACACTCAATTTTTTTTTGGTTTATAATAGATTCATTAATCATTTATGTTTTCCATCAGTTATAGTTTTCAATTTAAAATTTTGATTAATTAAACATATGAAAAATCTAAATCATGAGATAAATATCAAATATATTTATCTTTTATGTATATATATGTGGTTTTTTGTTAAATATAGATACTGAATAATATATTACACCATTCACATAGATGGTATGCCATATGTACCAATGAATTTTATTTTAATTTTTTAAATAATGGAGTTAATGGAAGTAAAATAATAATTCAACCATCATAAATAATTATAACATAAATTATAACATAAAATAAATTTTTATTGTAATCCATGTATTAGGAAAAATGAATAAATAATCACATCACATAACAGGGGTGGTAGTTCACACGTAAATACATGTGAGGTTATAATTATTAAAAAAAGGATTGAAGATGTATATGTTAATATAAAAAAATTATACTAATTATTGAATTAATTTCATATGTAAACATTGAAACCATATTAGCCCTCATCAATGAACGACGGTGATGAATAATTAATTTTTTATCTATAATGGGACAATAAGATATATGTATAGATGCATGATTGAATCATGACTTAGTTGATGGAACAAAGGGTTTCAAATGTTGTATTCCAAAATATAATATCAGTTATGTATAATGATGAAAAATAGTAAATTATTTTATGACATATAACCAATATTTATAGTAGGTATGAAATGAAAAATATTTACAGAGTTTCAATTAGTTAATTACATCATATTCATGATATTTTATTTATATCTATCCTGTTGATGAAACTATTGGTAATTTAGGAATACCTTGTTCTCTAAAACAGGGATAAAATTTCCAATAAAACTATCTGTATGGGAATTTTAATTATGGTTTCAGAATGAGGTGTAAACAAGAGAAAAAATGGGTTACCATTTATAATGGAGGGAAATTAAATACATCGAATTTCCAAAAAAAAAATTATTTTCTACCTCACTAGAAAAACTATTCAAAATTTATTAATATTTAAATTTAATTTTTAAAAGGTTGAATTATAACTAGATTATTAAATATAAACCGTTTTTTTCATTTTATCCCATAACATTTAGTTATACTCTTGGTGAATTAATTTAAATCATCATATTAGTAAAAATATTTTCTATCAAAATTCCTTAGAATGATTTTATAAGGTCAATAATATATCATAAATATCAATTTGATGATGTCGGACCACAAAATATCCCCCTTACATTATGTTATGATTTTTATGATTTTTATGATGATTAATGATACATTTTTCTCATAATATATCATTATTTACATTTTTTAAAATATTAATATTAATTGATATTAATTATATATTTAAAAATATTAAATTTAAATATAATTCATTCATAAATACCTAGAATAATATTTTATTTATATATATTCCAAAGAGCGAAACAATTAATCCTAATTATATTACAATAATTATTTTAAAATTTATTATTTAATATTTACATTATTTGAATTAGTAACCATACATCATTTTGAAGTAGTCTATGGTTATTATCTAATAAGCAAATTTAAAAAATAATTTACCATAATAATACAAATGTAATTATTAAAAAAATTAAATATTATATTTATTTAAAACATATTTTTATCTCAATTTGAATTGAAAATAAGTGTTTACAAAAAATAGAGTATCGTTTTGTGTAGTTAATTTCATAAAATAAATAATGGTGTGTATAACATAATAGGGGTACCATGTGGCCATATTTAAGATAATGAATATTAATGGTGAATCACCACATATAAATTAGAATAATTGATTTTTTATATATTTTATACTTGGTTATAGTAAATTATTACCTAAACATTACTCATTATAACATTAAAGATATACCAGAAATTAATTAAAGTTTCATTAAAAATGGATCTATTTTAATAAAAATTATCATAATGGTTTGAAATATGGAATATTTTATTTATAATAAAATTTTAATATTTGGAGTATAATATCATTAAAATTATTTTGAACTCATCCTACATACATATTTTTTGAAAAATATTATTTTATGTTTAAAACAATATTTACTCTAATGAAAATCCTATAAAAATTATAGATGAATGTAAATTTTTTTAATATATTGTTTTTATATTTAATTAAAATAATATACCAATATTGTGAAATTTAATATATTATGAAAAAAAATTTCTGAACGGAAAATGAACCATTTTCCGTAAAAAAATCCCCTTGATGATCAATTGAATTTAAAATTTCAACTGTTGTCAATCCAGAAATAATTATTTAATTTTATACGCATTTAAACAATATATGTTTTATAATATTGACAATAATCTTAATAATCTTAATTTTGATAATAAGGGTATATGATTCAAGATTAACTAATATTAAAATAGTATATCACAATTAATTTAAGCATAATGTTGTGTGTAATGAAAGATATCAAAGTTATAATATTTATTTGAATATAAATATATAATAAAATTTTCAGAAGCTATATGGGAGTTGAGGGATTTATTTATATAATGATTAGAGGGATTTTTTTGGCATAAATAAGATAATTCAATATCCTATCCCATAATTGTGATCAAACATTTTATTAAATTGTAATTGTATTATTACACTAAATTCGTTATATTATATTATACATATAACTTTTAAAACCACTAAACCAATTTATTTGAATCATTTTTAGACAATAGAGTACTTATAATCTGTTTTTATATTTATAATAAATAAAAAAACTATTAAACGTGGTATTTATATTCCTATTAAAATATTGGAAATAATAACCCAAAAATAAACTTCTATGATAGAAAGTATTATTGTTTTGTTAAAAAATTTATTATTAATGAATTTCAAACAAATTTTATAAAAAATTTATATATATATAATAAGAATGTTCCATTAAATAAGTATGTAATAAATGTTATTATTATAAATATATTTTTATTTAATTTTTATAGACATTATTATAATGTTAATTAATTATTTACCCTTATGATCATTTTATTACTAAAATGGATAGGTTACTACAAAAATATCCATATTACAATCTTATTTGTCAATTTACCATTCATACAATATCATTTTCAAAGGACATACAGTTTAATACACTCTGTAAATACATCACCATTCACCATTCTTTATTAACTTAGTTTAATCACATGGTTTTTAATATATATTTGAGATGTTCCAATTCAAATATAATTTAATTATCCTATTTCATAGTATAGTTTAATTTTTAATTATTTCACATATCCATTGTAAATATATAATTCAAAATTAAACAACCCATCTAAATTAATATTAAAAATATTTTTAATTCAAGTTACCATGTAATGTATTTGAAAATAATATTTAATTTTATATGTTAATGGAATAATAATGTAATAATTTATTTTATATGTTTTATATGATTATATTATAGTATAAATAATATTAAATATAAAACAATTATATATAGAAATAATGTTACATTTATAAAACTACTAATTATTATAGTGAAAATAAGAAAATAGTAATGAAGAAATTTATCGTAATGGAAAACAAAATCAATAATCAGAAGAGGATATAGAAAGTCCAATTGAGAACACAACTATTTATGTGCTTCCAAAATATGGAACAAAAAATAGAAAATAATTCTTTTAATTAGGTGAAAAATATATTAATTAAATTCATTAATGTATATTTGTTAAATGAAATTATAGAGATTGCAAAATAGATTATATGATATATGGGTGATCTAACTATAATCCCTGGTTTTTTAGAATAAAATTTTATAGATAATAATTATATATAACATTATATAAATTATTTATTTATTAGTCATGAGGGAAAGAAATTTTAGTCATATAATTCTTTGAATATTAATTTTGTTGAATATTGAAATTTTATATAGGAAATTGGAAAATATTTGAAAGCACTTGATTATGTGGTTGATGCCTTTTTGAATCATGAAATAAACCATAGGAATCCAAATAACTATCATAGAGTAAGCTAACTAATTAATTATAATATCATCACATAAGAAAAATATATAGATACTTTGATCAAATTACATTGGATTGAGAAAAGTTAAATTTATAATCAAATTGGTCGTGATAAATGTTATCTAAATAGTGAGGTAATAATAGTGAAAAATATTCATATTCCATATTCATTATTATAGTGAATTAATATTATTCAATTAATGTGTATTTAAGTATATATTTTAAAGGATTTAATGATTAATGTGAAATGACTACGATATTTTTGATGAACCATATATAAAAATGAAGATATATAACATTGAATGAATATGTTGTTGTTTCAATGTTCTATGATATAATGCATAATAATTCTTATAAACCCATTAAGTCATTAAATCTAACTGATTCTATGAATTGTGGGTTTTTAAATATGAATTAAAAATATGGAAAAAAAATAATTCATATAATATAAGAGGAAATAATGTATAAATAATTTAATTCTATTAAATGTATTTATAGGAGTAATGATAAACCCCGGTAAATGACATAAATGTATCTGAAAATATGACTACATAAATTTTCTTAAAGTGGAAACAATAAATATATAAATATTATGAGAGTTATTGACATAATGTTAGTGATTGATGATTCTATCCGAAAATATAAATTCTAGAAGGCCTTATAGACATGAGATTGGTTTTTCATGAAACATGACAATTTGTCGTGAATTTTGTTTTATATATAATGTGATTATTGAAAATATATCTTACATATATAATTTTTGATGATTTATAATAGCCACATTAAGGGTAACTAGTAATCAAATGTAACAAGATTAAAAAAACTCCACCATATTACAAAAACAAAACACATTCAAAAATCATGAGAAAACCATCACGATCCATGTCTTCAAAACCAATGCGTCCTGCAAAAAATAGGGATTCAAATTAAAATTTCAAATCATAAAACTGATTTTTAGACCACGTGCAAGCGGCATCATTATGTGTTGAAGCATGATCAACCTCCAGTCAAGTAATTTGGTCACCTTCCTCGATTCGAGCAGATATTAAACAATCATCCAGTCACCACTGTCATCATCTCGTCTTGGAACCACGAAATTCATTGTCATTGTTTTCATTACTGGAATATCAATCACTGTCATCACCATCCACCACATGATGCCATTGGACTAGAGGGTAATGATATTTAAAAAATCAAAATTATTCAAAAACCTAGATGGACATCAGATGAAAAAATACAACCGCCGAGGACCACTTCAACCCCATCCTCACATCAACATCTATGATATCTCACCATCTTCGTGTCAACTCACTGGAACCAAAGTCATCAACTATCATGCCTCATCCCCACTGGCCACTTTGAACCAAACAACTACACCTCCAAAACAGGTCAGTATCGATGATGATCACTATGAATCTTTCCACTTGAACTCACATATCAAAGGATCATATGACCACAACACTACTCTTCCTAGGATATATTGGAGGTAACTAGGAACCAGAGAATTGAAATGAGAATACATAGTCAAGAATAAATTCCATTGAAACCATATATCAACATCATCACTTCACCTTCTCCAGTATCACATTCATTCAAGCATGATTGGCATGTAGATAAAATCAACAGCAACAATACACCTCCTTCCATCCAAACCATCTTCATTGAAAATATCCAACAGAAAAAAACCACATCAAGGGATGACCATAGGGTTCCTTCTAGGAGACCCTGACTTAACGAACGATCCTCCCAATGCTTCCATTCAACGTAAAAATCTGACTGATTGGGGGAGTCTTGAAAGGAGCGTGAAGCCAGAGCTATGAAGGGTTCAAGAAAAGATTAAACGGAGAAGCAACCAATGGAACCACCTACCTCCTAGAGCGCCTGTGACCAGACTAAACACACTTCCCAATGCCTCAGAGCATCCATCACTGATAACAAACTAGAAAAGTCATTGTGGGTCTAAAGGCCAGAGCATTGTTTCAATCTGGCTAGTAATCAATGTCAATGAATGACCTCGACAAGATGTACAACCTCTTATGTATATATCAATGCCTTCAGTACAACTAAAGGACATTGGGGACACATAATATAGAGATTCCCAGAAATATTCTATAAAAAACTAGCTCTATACAATGGTAAAAAAGTTTGAGAATTCACCAATGTTGGGCTAAGTGATTTCAAATAATGAGAGGTTATTAAATTTCCATAGGTACAAGTCATGTGTGTCTTTTCAAGGTAAATATATCCAAACAACAATGAATAGGTTGATAGATAACCACGATGCAGATGTGGGGGAGGGGCGTTTTCAAAACGCCATAGTTTGTAAGATTTCATTATGACATACGGGTCATATAATGTCTCCAAGAATAAGTGAAATATAATATCTTTCTACGAGACTTGTATGGCTTCCCCCACATCTTTTGTAATGGATTTTATCATAAATAAATAAAAAATAAGGCCTTTGGTCCATTCAGGCAGGCATACATCAATTTTTCTAGATTTATGTTCACATGGGTTTCATGATCATCAAATTCTTCTTTAATTTCAATTATATATCATCCCATAGTAAATATATTACTTATTTTGATGAATCATAATTTGACATAAGACCATGGTATAATAAATTTGAGTATGGAGTCCCATATTATCATTCATATTATATTAAAGATTTTGAGTTATGATTTTTGATTCACGGACTCTGGAGAAGAATCATTAAACTCCATATATTTTATTATGTCTACAAACATGTCACATTATGTTTTTATAGGAAGGATTAATCACTAAATTATATCATTTTAATACATGATGTCAAAAAATAAACAACAACTATATAAATATAAATTAATTTTTTTTGTAATACATTAAAAATTATAACATAAATTTCATACATTTTTATCCACATGGAAAATGTGAACAAGTTACACATATTTTATTTATCTCTAATAAAATAAAAAATACTTCCTATTATTACCCATGCTATCAAATACTACGTGGGTGGGCTTACATATACAACCCCTTATTCTCCTTGACTGTGATAATAATCCTTATATACTATATATAATTATGTAAATGTTTTTTTCATGTTATATAATTTTAATTATCATATAAAATTCACTAACCAAATATTATTGATTACTAGTATAAATTCATTACTATAATACGTCTACATACAATTATTATCCTGCAAAACATCATCCATGACCAGTTAAAAAACCTCATTTTGATGAATATATAACACATTTACATATATGAAATTAAATTTATTTGTAATATTATCATTAAAATAAGCATTTCACTTATTATTCCCAAGAGAAATCCCTCTATCATTTTATCAAATCATTATTACAACAACTACTAGATATTGATATGTAAAATGGGATCAAGTCAGTTCTATGCAATGATTTTAAATAGGGGAATACTGAATTCTAAAATAATAACATGAATATATGTTTAGAAAGAAACATGTGGGTTTTTCCTAACACCATCATTGTTATAATTATTTTCTATTAAACAATAATGTTTTCTTAATATAGATTCCCAAATTAGAATGCATACCTTAATTAAAATAAATTTTTGAAAAAAAAAATTTACCTCATGATTGAATCATCATTTTATTTATATATAAATATATATATATAACAATAGTCTCATAAAGATGGGATCGAGAAGATGAATCATATGTAGTAGAAACATTTCAATTTGTATGGAATGATGATAATTAATTAATATTTTTTTTATTTATATTAATTATAATATTATCTAACTCATTAATATATACCATTGTTATATTGAATAGATAACATTGTTTTGATAAATTTATGATATCATTCAAATTTGATGATAAAAAAAATTAATATGTCATAAAAATCATTACTTAGATTATGGTACTGAATATAGAAGAAGAGGCAATTTCAAATATCCCAAAAAAATAATAAGGCCTATAATTCTTCATCACAATCAGGAAAAAAAATATTATAGTATATAAATTTATCTATAGTTAGGTTGGAATGGGAAAAGCCATGTTTCTGTGCATCATACCATAATATTTTTTACAGGTAATCAATATTAGATTTTGTCAATCAGATAAATTTATTAATTCGAAAACTAAAAATAATGAATAATATTTATAATAAAAAATTCCTATAGAATGATATCATCAAGTGAATTATTTATAAGTTAATCCCCAATACATCCTGATCAATACATGAAATTTGTGAATATTTAATTATCTTTATATTTATAATATACTCAATTGATATAAAAATACAAAAAAAATTATCTATGTTACAATTAAAATGAATAAAATAGCGTTGATAATTATTATGTACATATCATAGAAGATAAATATCACTTGAAATAATATTTACATAAATAAAATTATATTGGTGCTACTAAAGGATAATGAATCTAATTTAATTGATATGAATTTAATATATTATTGATATTTGATGTAATCATATCTACAATAATTTTTTGGTAAATGATAATTGGCTAATGAAATATTAAAGTGAGTTCTAGGGGTATATTATCATGTAGAGCCAAAAAATTCATAGTGATTCATATTTATGTTTATAAATCAATTATATTTATGTGAATTTTTAAAATTGAAGAATTAATATTAATTTCAAATCAAAAGTGTGGAATAGTTATTATGACATGATTACTTGAAGTAGTGATTGAATTATATTTTAATCCGGGACAAAATAATGTAAATCTATAAATAATACATCATCCCAATTTTATGAATGATATTCAAACAATTTTTTCATTATGAAACAATCTCAGTGACAAATTTTACTACCATATCCCCAAGATATATACTCTCCCGCTTCTGTAATGGAGATAAGGGTGAAATTTAATGACCTCATATAATCAACCATGTGTTGGTAATTAACATAACTAGTATAAAATCATGTCATGGGAGGATTTACCATCTTAAAAGAAAAAAATTATATAAAACAACAAAAATAACAATAAATATAACAAAACAAATCCCAATTAATATATATACAAACAAAAAATTGCGAGTATTAATCATTAAATTGTGGGATCCTCCTAAAAAGAATTCATGATAATGTTGTAAAGAATAATTATTATCATTACCCAACCCACCAGGGAATTCCTAACAAGTGGAATTAATAGTGAGACATCCTAATTCCCACCTCTTAAAGTAAATTGGATGGAAAAATATGATGATATAAAATAACCAAATTGATAGTCTTTATCCTAATTTCCCTTATTTAACAAAGATAGTTTAAATAATCTAAATGTGTATATTTATTTATAAAATATATAAATAACTTTGTTATAACCATTAAATTAATAAAATCAAGGTAACACCTTATATTATGATGGTATAATCCAATTTATAGATAAATAGACATGAGAATAAAAAAATGTTGTCTATGTTGGAAATTAATGTACAAATGAAATCTTATGAGACCTCGAATCCTCATGTCCCAGTTAGACCATTGTATAATGTTTATTCACACATGTATCCCTAATATTCACTAATTTTAATATTTCTTCATTATATTACACAACATGTGTGATAAAAAACCCTGTTTGGATGAGTATGTAAATAACTAGTATGATTCCTTGAAAAAAGGTAGAGATATAAATTTACTACAATGGTTAACACGACCCAATGAAAAAGGTAAAATGAAAAGATATTTTTATTCATTGATATTACTAGATGATAAATAATGGTGATTTCCATATCAAAATTTCATATCCATGGAACCAACATTAATGTTGATCATCTTAGATGTTTTTTTGTGAAATCAGTGTGTAGGACAAACACCTTTCTATGTCCCTGAATATTTTATATAGAATAATATCCAATAAATTTAAAACACTCTAATACAATCTGATGGGGGGATCAATTTATAGATAATCCATTTAATGGTGAGATGAGGGTGTAGGTGGCTTACCACCCAATGGAGGTATAAAATACAACCATGTTAGAAGTGGGGATAAAATTATATAAAAAATTCAAGACCAAGTGCGTCCAAGGAGTTCCACATAATAGATTTCGTGAATATGGGGTACCAATTCCTTATTGAAATGTGGTTCTTTCCACCACTGACATATCTCGGATGATCCTAAATTATCCTTGATACTAATTTATAATCTCATGATGATGCTTCTTTCTCAAAACACCACACTTCATATCTCAAATTCCCGAAAAAGGATACCATCATGTTTTATGAGAGGAAAATTGATCTGTATAAAAAACTCACAAAAAATTAATATTACTAAAGATAGAGATATTAATTATTGAAGTACAAGAGAATAGTACACATCATTCAACAAGGTCCTTACTATTTGTGACTATAACTAGACACATAACCATGAATTTACATTCCCATTGATTTTTTAACGATATAGTACAACCCGATATGTGTGTTAACTAAATTTCCTTCTGTAATAACATAAGGCCTTTCAATGATATCATTTTCCTTCTTATGTACATATCTACATCCCATGTACATTTGGTTATTCCCATATACACTTGGCCTTGTCCTAGTTACTGGAATGGTCCATGTATTGTGTTATTCCAAGGCTCCTCTGGAAATTTACATTCTACTGGTATTTCCCTTTAACATTAACTGATATACCATTATTTTAACCACGTGGAATAATGGTGATTCATCCACACTGGAATCCATGTTACCATCCCAAAAAAATAATCATATCAATCATTTTTAACATGTAAAATGAAATCCTGAAAATATTTCCTAATATGAACATGAATTTTATGGTTCAATATCACTCAAATACATCCCAATATTTTCAAACCATTGAATCATGTGAAAATGGTAAAAAATAATGGTCATCATGGAAAAATGAAAATAAATAATGTAATCGATTTTTAGGCAACATTATCATCAAATGATCAAATAAATAGGGTACGTAGGGGTGATATAAATTGAAGCACCAGTGTTTTATCACATTCATAAAATGAAATTGAGGCATTTAAATTTAAATTATCAATAAATTCTATATCATATAATTAGATAATTAAATATAATTTTTGCAAATAACATAGGGATAATATAAATATATAACACTAAAAAACTATATTAGGGATCAATATTTTTCAAATTATACATTCACAATCAATGAAGAAAACATAATACATTATCTTCCTACATCTTGATCCACAAAAATTTAATCATAATCGTTTTATGATCCTGAGACCCCAATGTAAAAAAATTCTCTCCTCCTTTCTATTCTGTAATGTGTATGTGCAATTCCTTGGAGAATTTGAAAAATGGGGTAATTATGGGTTGTGAATTATCGTATGACATTTAATTACCAAATATCATTAAAAAATGAGTTTATAAAAATATCTTTCCAATTTAGACCTTTAATGAAATCTATGATTTCAACTAACCATATGAAAGTCCAATGATAATCCTGACAATCCACATTCAAATGTGGTAATTTATTAACAATATTACATCCCAAAAAATGGGATAATATATTTTTCACAAAATATGAATGCACATCGATTAATAAATTTCAATATTCTTAATATATTATTTTTAGGGCCCTAAGAGACCGAAATTCCATGAATTATCAAGGGATAAATCCATATTTATATAAATATGTTAATTAAATAATAAATAATCTTAAACAATGTCATTATATTCTCCCACCTATCATGGGGTTTGGACTTAAATAGGAAAATATAATAAGAATTGATTGTGTAGAGCGGCTAAATCTGACTAGCATACGTCAATAAACTATTTTACATTTTATCATTATTCCAACGCAAAAAACACAATGTGATTTCCTATACAAATATTCAACCCTCATTATCATCCTTTATATACCCGAGTAATATGTTAAGTCATATCCATCCTCGATTTTTAGTTCTCCCTAGTCAATATTGTATTTTGGGTCATTCACTTATCACCTCAGATATTACATGTTAATTATTTTTGGAACGTAGTTCAATTTTGAGTAATGAGATAGGTGGTATAAAACCTGCATAACAAATATGTATGATTTAAAACATCGATATTATCCTTGGGGATATTTTTCATCATTGGATAATTATCATCAATCCTCGTTATTAGAGAATCTATCAAGATATCATAGTATCCCAATTTATGATCCAAGATCATATGATCTTGATCTATATTATATTTCAATATTCACCCTGTTATCATCCTACTCTCTTATATCACAAGATCCTTATCATTCATTTACAAAATCATTTATATCCTAACAATAGAGTAAATAAAAATCTCAATCCAACAAAATGGTAATACAAATGGACTCCCATATACGGTATAAATATATTTCATTCCCATTAATGAGATATATAATATTTTATAATAAAAATATACCAATGGAAATAAACTTATAGGCCCAGGATGATTTCAAACACATTTTCCCTCAATGTACTATCGGTCAACTATATAGTCTTCTTTGTCTAACCATCAATCGTGGTGAAAATATCTATACACATAATATACTAGGTCCCAAAATCCACTTATATGCCTCACCCAAACATTAAAATTAACCATGAAACACAGATAGTGAAAAATTTCGAGCATACCCTATGAGGTATGATTATAAAAAAAATAAAGAACTACCCTAAACCCTAAAATGATCACTATACCCAAATGTAAATTATATTAAATGAAAAGTTATGTAAGCATAAAATCACTCATAGATCATTGTGTTCGATCACTAGAAATGTAAACTCTATCTCAATTTTGAGGGATATATCATCCTATTTCTAATACAATATAACATGATGATTTTCCAAACATATTAATACATGGTAACCAAACATACCGACTATATTTTTTTCATAGTTATATTCATTATGATAACAAATCAACCTTATTATATACCATTAAAAAATAGTGTAAGGTTCTTATACAACTTCTACAATCATATATGAATATCAATGTGGGAAATATGAAAAACCCTTATAAAATCATATTGAACTGTGATTGGAAACACTCTTTATCAGTGTAAATGTTTGATATTTTCCCATCAATAAAAAATATATCACTTGCTTCTACTAAGAATATCGAATAACATTAAACATAAAAGTCAATTTCACCCATCAGATCCTCTTTTTTTTTGATAAATCAAATTATCCACCATTATTTAAAAAATAAAATCCTCACCTCTATATTATATATGGGTTGGTTGGATTGAATTAAATTTAAGAAATTCCTCTACCAACAATAAGTAAAAATAATTTATTCAGAGGAAATTATACAACATTTCTCCCTTCCTCTGAGTATATACATTATCAATTTCAGGTTCCAATACAGAATCAATCCCTTATCCTCTATATTTGCATATGTTATCTATTTGTGAATATTTAAATGAGTCTATTTTTAAGAGAAAAGAAAAAATCCCAGCTATAATATAGTTACTCCACATCATCATAGCATAGTATACTAGTTTATAATCAAGTCAATGAATCTCTTAGTATTACACATATATTATCTAATTAATGGAACCGAAGTGATTACATTAGTCCTATGTGTCATATTTCAATAATGTCTAACTTGTGAGACATCCCAAAACACTTTGTAACACATACCCTCCTTCAATATATTTTCTTGTTTAATTTTTCAAATATATCCTAAATATATAAAAGGATAAGAGACAATAATTTTTAATGGTAAATGGAACCCTTTAATGAGTATAGGTCTATTGTGGATATGGAATCCTAAAAAATCCACCTTAAACCTCCTATGATACCATACTGTGAATAGAAAATGATACAACTCTATTAATAACTTAGTTATATACATTGTTAGAATCATAATAATTATCAATAAATTCAAATCTATTCCTAGATAAGAGATGAAATTCAAAAACTAAATTACTGATAGATCCTAAATAGGACATCAAATATATTTCCATGCTTTTTTTTCTCTGGGAATTTGTTTGGGACCAGCTATATATTCTCTAAATGATCCTCCTCTAACGAAGATGAATTTTTATTTTATCAATGAATAAAACAAAAACAATCATTTATAGATATTATATTAACCTCATTGTATTTATAAACAAAATTATTCCATTAATCCAACAAAAATTTATCCCCATGATGTCAAAGTGTTCAAAGAGTGATCAAAATTATAATTTGGGAACATCACCTGGAAAGTCTCTTAACTACTAGAAGCAAGACATAATCTTAGTTTTTGAGATCCAACACATTCCTGACAAATTGTAAAATACATCATCAGTACATTAATATTAGAAACTATTGATTATTTTTAATTATTTTAGATTAAATTAATCAAAACATATGTTCAAAATCACATTTACATTTTTTTATTACAAAAGTGGATCTTCCCAAATGGAAAATTAGGCATGACTAAAAATTTATTTAGTTGGCCTAATAACTACACCCTAATATAATGAATATCAATATGATATGTTTTATAAGCCACAAATTATATCAATATGGTAGTTGGGTTTAAATTGAATACATAAATCTTTTTATTACTAGGGAAATATTCACAAAATACTCAGAAATGAAGAACACATATTCTATACCAATCATTGGTATCAAAAAATTTAACATCCCACAGTGATTAAGGCCAAACTCTTAACTAATCGACGAATGGTTTTATCTTCCATCCAAAAAGACCCACTATTTCATCCATGATATTCTTCTCACCCATATTTTAGATTCTCACTCAAACTATCTAACAATATCTATCTCCTACTCAGTAAATGTAAATTGGATCATGTAACAAGGAAAAAAGTTTGTTAAATTATTATTAGCTCATTTGAATTCATAATCATGTCCAATATATCACAAAAGAAACTATGTTAGTGATCTATAACTAATTTTTTAAAATATATATGCTATATCAAATAATCATTATCTATCATATCCCTATTCCATATCAGCTGGGATAATATCTTAATAGGGAGCCCATGATCTCATGGAAATGATTTTTATATTACGTACTAACTCGTTATTCTGTAATAAATAAACATGGATAGAGTATATAAGCTAAATTTTAGACATAAAATCATCACATTTGTAGAATTTATATTTACCTCCATATAATGAAGCTTCTCATTACCCAGACAATGATATTTAGGAGCTTCACATCAGTATCATGGATGTGGTGGTGGAAATAGCTCACCATGTCTCCCATCACCAATAGTTCCCCCTATGAATATTCAATAACTAAACTACCACCACAAAAATCATATCAAATTCACTTGAAACATATGTTAGATCAATAAAAATGGATATTCCTTTATAAAAAGGATCTATACACTACCGTTCTTACTTCCACGGTGTGCCATATCAAAAAATTACATTCATTTAAAACTCACCCAACACAATCATAAAACCATCCCTATCATTGATGTCAATATCCTTTTTTAATACCCCATAATTCATTTCATTGTTCATGTGTATTTCTGTGGTTTTATATCCTACAATGTAATCATAATGACTAGAGCCATGAAGCTACTATATATTTACTAACCCCATAAATAACAATACATTCTACATCAACTCGGTGTCTCTATAAAACGAATTTTATCATATTTAGATCCCACTATTATTCTATATATTATTTAATTATGAAATTATAGAATACACCAGAATATATTTTCATACAGATATAATACTAAAACATATTCCCCTAGAAAAAACCATCACATTCCATGCTGGGGTAGTAATTTTTTAGGTTATTTTACATAAATGTATGCTCATAATCATTTATATGACCATTCAAAAGGTCATGAATCTGATAAATTTCCATGTAGTCAATGTATAAACGGTAGTAATCATCAATGAATATTTATTGGAAATATTACAATTATAGAATAATATTATCATGGGTTGGAATAATCATTATCTACAATTTGGGTTATTTAATATGGATAATACTATATGAAACTAATTCAATCTCAAAATTAAAATAATTAATTATACTGATCTCTCAAAAAAAATTGACAAAATCCAATTCTCCTAACCATTAGGATAAATATTTCTATGGAATCTCAGAAGCCTCTTATGAAAGAACTCATCTAGTTCGATAATTGTAAATTCATATCATCCTACAGTGTAGTTAGTATATAATTACGAATATTTTGGGGAATTGATAACTATATGTATAGATTAATTACATCATTAAATGACCAATTATTTGAGGAAACATCGATCAGCCAAACTTTTTTTCATATATTATTTACCAGATAGACTAACATCATGGTGGAATCATGAATGTGATCCACATGATCCATGGTTGGATTAGAATATGTATATAGGGATATGACTTTAAGGGAATTCCTATTTTAATCAATCTTATAAATTTTATAAAAATGTATACACAAAATTGATATCTTGGTATATCAAGTTGAAAATTTTGGATTCAGAGTCAACGTGATTTGATAAATTGTCCACCACATCATCAATGTATTCTTTTTCCTTGAAGCTGCATTAGAGAGACTCTAACCCAATTTCCTTATGTTCATTATAAGGCCCCAGCCTTAAACCTTACTTAATCTTGAGTTATTACAAGATTACACATTGAGGATATTTTCAGGTTTAGAGTTTAGATAATTAGATCATAAAACCGGCATTACATTCCACATATAAACAAAGTGGTTACATAAATATAGTATTCTTCATTACCATCAATGGAAACATATTTAAAATAAAACATGGATTCTTTCTTGAAACTTCCTTGACACTATCATCATATCATGTACCTTTCCCTTGACCTGTGAAAAACATTTCAAAAAAACTAGGGATGAGCATAAAAAGCTCAGTAAGGGATATAAAAATTTGGAAAGGAAACATGGGTACATATATATATAAAATTGAAATCATAATTTACCCATAAAACATAATCACATTAACATACCTCATCAAATCATGAATAAATCATAGAAATTATAAGACATAAAGTTAACTTGAGGCATTCATAACATTCTTACATATTGAGTAACCCTCTTGGTTACATTTGGAATACCCATCACAGCATATTCCTGAAATCTCTTCGGAGAAACCTTAACGTTACAGTCCTTCATGTTACCCAAAGCATTGGAGAGCTATATCAGGATCCCCCGCCCTTATTTTATCACGTAACCACCCGTCTTCGTAATAATGCCCAAGAACCTCAACATAATCGTATCACATAAAACATGCATAAAAGAAACATAACATTTCCACCTTTCAATCACATGATATCAATACAACACATTGATATAAAGACATTATGAAAACCATTTTCAATACCAAAATAAAAGAAAAGTAAACCATGGTATTTATTTTTCTTTTAAAAAGACGGTATAGCTTGTAGAGGAAGTCGAAACTCAAATAACGGTCACGACGACGGAGAAGTCGTTGTCGCCGCATACGTACGACAAAAACATTCCCTTTTGTCGTTTAGTAAACGCTTCATATAAAAAGATTCTTTTTGAATAAAAGTAAAAGTCAAAGGGGTTTATACACCGTATAAAAGAAGGTTGTGTATAAAACAAAATATGCCTCAATGAAAGGAGATTGAGACGAAGTCCCATACCTCGGGTCCGACTGGACTCGGTCGTTCTTTAAATTCCTGAATAATAAACTTGAGTTAATTTCTGCTTTTTTAATATCCTTTTTCAAATTAATTATTCCTTTTATATCACTTATTGCTATGTCATGAACACTATGTAATTATTTATGTTAATAACGGTCGTTTTAACGATCATTGGTACTTGAGTAAAAATTAAGCCCTTTATAATTACAAGTTGTTCATGTATCCATTATATCCAGAATGGTATTCATGATGTATATATTATATATGTCATATATATATAGTACATTCATGCATTTATAATATTACATAATCATTTTGAGGTAAGAAATGAAATGCACCGTTCATGGAGACGGTAAGCCGTACGTATGCATGAACTATACTTTCATTTCTATTTCATATTTTATAGAATAGAATCATAATGATATAAAGGTATATTATAATTCCAGTATAATATCATATATATTATCATAGTTCAATCCTTTATACGTCCCACATATGGTATTTAACGAATCAAATCACTTTGAGGGGGCGGTAGTCTGCACTTCCTTAAATGAAGATATCTTGTTTACCCATAATGGAAACCATAAAGGAATGCCCAAAATTAAAAATACAGAAGATTAAAGAAAAAATAAACATATTATATATCATATATAAATATAGTGCCATCTTAATGGCCACCTTTGAAGGTGTTAAAAGAATGTTGAACAATCATCATTTCGGGAGGCATAAATTCACCATCCACGGAAACTGTATGTTCTTTGACCATTAGCTGTAGGTCTGTGTATGTGTAGCTTTAACCCTTATTATAACAACATCCTAGTATATTGAAGATACTTGAGTTGGTACAAAAGATATAAATAAAAAGTTCTTAGGGGGTTGTAGAAGAAAAATAAAACAAAAGGACTCAAAAGAAGACATTACCTTAAAATCGGGTAACTCCCTTTAGTTTCTGCTCAAAGGCTTCCTTGGGAAGACTTCTTCCCAATGCGTGGCTTCAAGGAGTAAGAGAGGGATGTGTAGAGACAATATGGGCAGGGTTCTGCCAAGCCAAAGGCTTTGGGATTGTGGGTAAGGAGGAAGAGGTGGGGGCCTTTTATAAGAGGAGAGGAGGGGCACTCTTGGAATGTAAAGAAATATTACTTTTTTTGAAAATGAGTTTCGGATTTAAATGGTCCCACAATGATATAATTCGAGGATAAGGTGATAAGGGTTCGAAATCCACCCATCCGATAGGTTTTGGACATGTTTACGGCATATATTTTACATTATCTTTTCATTTTATTTAAATCTTTAAATAATGAGGTCATCGCTGCATCATCATGATGTCATAAATAATTTAATTTATTTAAAGTCTAAAAATTATAAAATAAATACTAGGATGTAGAATATTATTTTATATTTCCAATGAATATTTATATTAACAAATATGACTTTTATAACCCCATTTAAAATTTATTTCGTAAAACATATTATGTTTGTGTCATTTTTACTATTACATTAAATAAAATGTTATCTATGTCATTTAACAACCAATGTGGCTCCATGGGGTCCCCAAGATGGCCTATGGCTTGTCTTGGTCGGCCATGACACATACAATAAGGTTAGGACATGTGTCTAGGTCATTTCATATTATTAAAGCGTTATTTTTACCTTAAACTACACTAATTACCACTAATCGTGAATAAAAACTTAATAAGTTACTATTCACCAAAAAATTATTTTAATCTCATTGAACCACATTTTACTTCTTAATTACAACCATGTATGTCAGATTTTTTAAAATCAAATCACAAAAGGGACAAAGTTTCATTTAAACAAAAAATCAGTTTCTTTAACTACCACTTAACGATTTCACTATTCATCAAAAATTGATGTTTTTTAGAAAAATACCAAAACATCACCCTATGCTATATTTGATATTATGAATTCAAAAATGTAGTCTATTTTAAAAAATTAAAAACATATAAGTAACATTAATTAATTTAATAATTAATTTCCGCTGTCAGAGCAAATAGCGTGTTTTTATGAAACAATTAGTATCAAAAGATTGACACCAGTTTAAGTCCAATTTCAAAGTGAAATTGATTCCAATGACCCCCATTGGATTAAATGGTAAAAATATGTTATAATTTCACTTCAAAACAAATTCAAAATATAATATAATCATATAAATAAATTAGATCAAAAATCAGTTTTGATGTAAAATGCAGTATTTTTAACTATTCATTAAAAAATGTAAATTGTCAGCAAAATACCAAAAATTCACACAAAGTAAATTTTGATGTCCCAATAATAAAGAATAAGTTTATTTTGACAAAAATAGTTTATAAAGTTGTCAAAATATAGATTCAAAAATGGTTTTCCATCAAAAGGTAGTAAAACAATCATTTAAAAATATTAGTGTATTACATGCTTAAGATTGGATTTATTTTCATTTTAAGCCTCTAAAACAATATCTTAATTCATTAATAGACATAGATAAAAATATCTATTAATCATTACTTACTTGGGATGTTACATCCTTCGCCCCTTTTGAAATTTGCGTCCCCGCAATTTATTTACTTATCAAATAAATAGGGGTAATTATCCCTCATAGCATTTTCAGATTCCCATGTTGCCTCTTCCATCATGTGATTTTTTCACAAAACCTTTACCTGATTAATCACCTTATTTCGTAACACTTGCTCCCTGTGGTCAAGAATCTGGACCGGTTGTTCCTCATAAGATAGGTTCTCCTCCAGCTTAACTACCTCTGGACTCAAAACATGAGATGGATCTGGCATATAGCTCCACAACATCGAAACATGAAAAACATTGTGTACCTGAGATAAACTCGGAGGTAAAGCCACTCGGTAAGCAACTGATCCATCTTTCTCCAGAATTTCATATGGTCCAATGAACCTTGGACTCAACTTTCCTTTCTTACAAAATATCATTACACATTTCCAATGAGAAACCTTGTGAAAAACATGATCACCTATCTCGAAAGATAGATCCTTCCTCCGGTTATCCGCATAACTCTTATTCCTGCTCTGAGCTGCTCTCATGTGCTTCTGAATCAACTGAACCTTTTCTCCCATATCTTCTACCAATTCTGGTCCCATCAGCTTCCTTTCACCCACTTCATCCCAAAATGCTGGAGTTCGACACCGCTTCCCATATAATGCCTGAAATGGTGCCATCTGTATATTGGAATGAAATCTGATATTATAAGAAAACTCAACCAAAGAAAGATGTTGGTCCCAACTTCCCTGATAATCCATCGAACAAGCTCGTAGCATATCCTCCAAGGTCTGAATTGTTCGTTCTGACTGCCCATCAGATTGAGGATGAAAAGCTGTACTAAAATTTAGTTCAGTACCCAACGAATTCTGAAGGCCTTTCCAAAAGTTAGAAGTGAACCTGGGATCACGGTCAGATACAATGGAGAGAGGAACTCCATGTAACCTGAATACCTCTTTAAGATACAAACGGGAAAGTTGATCTAGGGAAAAATTATCTCGTATATCAAAGAAAAGAGCAGACTTGGTCAAGCGATCAACAATAAACCAGATTGCATTATTACCAAGAGATGTTTTCGGTAATCCCTCAACAAAGTCCATGGATATATTCTCCCATTTCAACTCTGGCACTGGTAGAGGCTGAATCATCCCTTTCAGTAACTGCCGCTCTAATTTAACCTATTGACAAGTCAAACACTTCACAGTAAAGTCAGCTATATCTCTTTTCATTCCATCCCACTAGTAATACTCCTGAAGATCTCTATACATCTTTGTACTGCCTGGATGAACTGAAAACGGAGAACTATAAGCTTCACATAACAACTCTCTCTTCAATTGTGAATCAGAAGGCACACACAATCTCTTCCCAAATCTCAAAACACAATCATTATCAATGTTGAATTCAGGCAACTTACTTTTCTGAACTAGCTCTACCTTTTTCTACAACTCACTATCTTGCTTCTGTGTATGCTTGATTCTATCTAATAGAGATGATCTCACTGATACCTGAAACAAAACAGAATAACTTCCTGCACCAACAACTTCTATGCCAATGTTCATCAAATCCTTAACCAAAGGATCACGTTCCAAACGCAACATTTCTAATGAAGCATTACTTTTTCGACTCAAATCATCAGCCACTTTATTTTCTTTTCCTAGATGGTAATGAATTGTACAATCATAATCCTTGATTAATTCTAGCCATCTCCTTTGTCTCATGTTCAATTCTTTCTGAGTGAATATATACTTTAAACTTTTGTGATCGGTATATATTTCACACTTTACTCCATACAAATGATGTCTCCAAATTTTTAAAGTGAAAACAACAGCAGCTAATTCCAAATCATGTGTAGGGTAATTTACCTCATTAGTTTTCAATTGACGTGAATCATAAGCAATTACCTAATCAATCTGAAGTAGGACACAACCAAGTCCTTTCAATGAAGCATTACTGTATATAAAAAACTCACCATTCCTGGAAGGTAGTGACAAAACTGGAGCATTCACCAATCTTCTTTTCAATTCCTGAAAACAATCATCACATTATTTTGTCCAGATAAACATAACACCCTTCCGAGTTAGCTAGGTCATTGGACTAGATAACCATGAAAAAATTCTAACAAACCTTCGGTAATAGCCTACCAAACCAAGGAAGCTACGAATCTCAGTTACATTTTAGGGTCTTGGCCATTCTTCCAAAACTTTTGTTTTTGCCGGATCAACAGTTATTCCATCTTTAGAAACAATATGACAATGGAAAGAAATTTGTTGCAACCGAAACTCACACTTTCTGAATTTTCCATACAGTTTCTTTTCTTTTAAGGTTTGCATGATAACCCTTAAATGTCTTTCATGCTCCTCTTTACTTTTAGGAAACACCAAAATATCATCAATGAAAACCACCACAAACTTATCCAAGAACTCATGGAAAATTCTATTCATTAAGTCCATGAATACAGCAGGAGCATTGGTTAGCCTAAAAGGAATTACTAAAAATTCATAATGGCCATATCTTGTATGGAACGCGGTCTTCAGAATATCTACCTCTTTTACCATCAGATGATGGTACCGCGATCTCAAGTCAATATTTGAAAAAAAATTGAGCTCCCTGGAGCTGATCAAACAAATCATCGATATGAGGCAAAGGATATTTGTTCTTAATAGTGATATTATTCAAGGCCCTATAATCAATGCAAAGTCTCATAGAAACATATTTCTTTTTAACAAATAAAACAGGAGCACCCCATGGTGATGTGCTAGGTCGAATGAAACCTTTCTCTAATAAATCTTGTAATTCCTCCTTCAACTCTAAAAGTTCAATTTGAGCCATTCGATATGGGGGTTTTCAAATTGGCTTAGCATCTGGAACTAAGTCAACAGTAAAATCAACTTACCGATCTGGTATTATTCCAGGCAACTCATTAAGAAAAACATCAAGATACTCATTTACCACTGGCACATCAATAATCTGAACAGTTCCTTTATTTTCAACGATGTGTGCAAGGTAACATTCATTTCCATCTTTTACAAGATTCTTGGCCTCTTGACATGTTATCAATAGTAAGGGTTCATTCTTGTACACAAACTGAAAGTCTTTCTGAAAAGAAACTTCTTTATCTCTACAGTCAATATTAGCATGGTAAATAGAGAGCCAATCCATACCCAGGATAACATCAAACTCTACTAGAGGTAGAACAATAAGGTCTGCAAGTAGGTTCTTTCCACAGATACGGATAGGCAAATTCTTATAAATTATTTTTGCCTCGACATTTCCCCCAGGTGTTTTTACCACAAGTTCAGGAGTCACTTCTTGAGATGGTATTCCCATTTTACTAGAACATTTTTCAGAGATGAAAGAATGTGTAAACCCCGAATCAAACAACACACTGGCATAATATGAAAAACAAACAATTTACCTGATACAACTACATTGGATGGCCCAACGTCTACCGAAGTAGTTGCAAAAGATATCACCAACCCTTTCTTCTTGTAGTCTAACTGCTTTCCATCACTCAAGCTCTTTGTTGGAAACTTGTTTGCAAAGTGACCCATCTCATTGCACTTATAACATTTCACTAACTGTAAATCAAATTTGGTCTTACCATCACCCTGATATTTTTCAGTGCAATCACGAGCCTTATGTCCCATCATACCACATTGGTAGCACTTTCTAGAATTTAGAAGACATTCCCCAGCATGCCTTTTGCCACATTTATCCCAAACTGGAAACTTAGTTTTCTTACCATCAGTCTTTTTTGAGGAATTATTACATTTCTCCTGCCACCTCGGTCTCTTCTTCTGCTGGTTGTGATAGAACACTTGGTCATCGGAAAACTCCATTTCCACCTTCTCAGCACGTCGAACAATCTTTTCATAACTTTTAAACTCACGAGAAGCTAATGACCTTCGATAATTTTTCTTTAATCCAGAGTAAAAACAATTGATTTTATTATCAAGGTCTCGGATAAAATTTTGAGCATACCTTGCCAATCGAGTGAACCTTTCTTCATAGGTAGCCACTGAGTCTTCCTCTTTCCTCAATTCCAAGAATTGATTTTCCATTCTAAGTCGAACAGCCTTAGGAAAATACTTCTCAAGAAACATACCTTTGAATTCATCCTAGACGAGAGCATCAATCTCATCAGCGTCCCTGATATTTTTAACCATCGACCACCACTAATCTGCCTCACCCTCCAAACGTTAAATAGAAAGACTAACCTTTTAATTGTTTGAACACCCCATGACATCGAAAATCTTCTCCAGTGCTTTAATACACCCTTCAGCTTGCACAGGGTCAGATGATTCTCTGAATGATGGGGGATGTTGCCTCATGAAATGTTCCACCACTGACATGTTCCTCTGCAGTTGATCTGGCTAATCTCGTGCATGGATACCACCACCATTTATAGCCTGAGTCAACTGTGCCATCACTGCAACAAACTGTTCCGTTCCAATTCCGACCATCTTGGGATGCTAATTCGGAAGGTTTTTTCCTTCTGTATTCCTTCCTAGGACTGCTTCCCTGTTTCCTCTACGGAAAACCATTCTGAACAAACATGTCTTAGATGAAGCAACATGGTAATCTTAAAATGCTATATCATTTCCAAAAAAAATATTTTTGGATAATCATATAATAGAATTCTAACTCTTAAAGTTATCTAAATTGACCTTTGATACCAACTATAAGGCCCTAGCCTTAAAACATACTTAATCTTGAGTTATTACAAGATTACACATTGAGGATCGTTTCGGGTTTACACTTTTATAGAATTAGATCATAAAACGTGCATTACATTCCACATATAAACAAAGTTGTTACATAATGATAGTATTCTTCATTCCCATCAATGGAAACATATTTAAAATAAAACATGGATTCTTTCTTGACACTTCCTTGATACTATCATCATATCATGTACCTTTCCCTTGACCTGTGAAAAACATTTCAAAAAAACGTGGGATGAGCATAAAAAGCTCAGTAAGGGATATAAAAATATGGAAAGGAATCATTGGTACATATATACATAAAATTGATATCATACTTTACCCATAAAAATAAGCACTTTAACATATCTCATCAAATCATGAATAAATCATAGAAATCATAAGACATAAAGGTAACTTGAGGCATTCATAACATTCTTACGTAGGGAGTAACCCTCTTGGATATGTTTGGAATACCCATCACAATATATTCCATAAATCTCTTCGGAGAAACCTTAACGTTACACTCCTTCACGTTACCCAATGCATTGGAGAGCTATATCGGGCTCACCCGCCCTTAGTTTATCACAGAACCACCCGTCTTCATAATAATGTCCAATAACCTCAACATAATCGTATCACATAAAACATGCATAAAGGAAACATAAAATTTCCACCTTTCAATCACAAGATATCAATACAACACATTGATATAAAAACATTATGAAAAATATTTTCAATACCAAAATGAAATAAAAGTAAAACAAGCTATTTATTTTTCTTTTAAAAAGAAGGTATGGTTGTAGAGGAAGCCGGAACTCAAATAACGGTCATGACGGCAGAGAAGTCGTTGTCACCGCATACGTACGACCAAAACATTCCCTATTTTCGTTTAGTAAACGCTTCGTATAAAAAGATTCATTTTGAATAAATGTTAAAGTAAAAGGGGTTTATACACCGTATAAAAGAAGGTTGTGTATAAAACAAAATATGCTTCAATGAAAGGATATTGAGACGAAGTCCCATACCTCGGGTCCGACTTGGCTCGGTCGTTCTTTAAATTCCTGAATAATAAACTTGAGTTAATTTCTACTTTTTTATGAACATTTTTGATGTTCATTATTCCTTTTATATCACTTATTTCCATGTCATGAACACTATGTAATTATTTAAGTTAATAACGGTCATTTTAACGATCATTGGTACTTGAGTAAAAAATAAGCCCTTTATAATTACAAGTTTTTCATGTATCCATTATATCCAGAATGGTATTCATGATTTAGATATTATATATGTCATATATATCCATTACATGCATGCATTTATAATATTACATAATCATTTAGAGGTAAGAAATTAAAAGCATCGTTCATGGAGACGGTATGTCGTACGTACGCATGAACGCTACTTTCATTTCTATTTCGTATTTTATAGAATTGAATAATAATAATATAAAGGTATATTATAATTCCAGTATAATATCATATATAATATCATAGTTCCATCCTTTATACGTCCCACATATGGTATTTAACGAATCAAATCACTTTGAGGGGGCGGTAGTCCGCATATCCTTAAATAAAGATTTCACGTTTACCCATAATGGAAACCATAAAGGTATGCCCAAAATGAAAAATACAGAATCTTAAGGAAAACATGAACATATTATATATCATATATAAATGTAGTGTCATCTTAATGGCCACCTTTGAAGGTGTTAAAAGAATGTTGAAGAATCAACGTTTTGGGAGGCATAAATTCACCATCCACGGATACTGTATGTTCTTTAACCATTAGATGTAGGTCTGTGTAAGTGTAGCTTGAATATTTCTTATAACAACATTGTAGTGTATTGAAGATATTGGAGTTGTTACAAAGGAAATAAATAAATAGAGTTTATGGGGTTGGAGAAGCAAAATAAAACAAAAGGAATCAAAAGAAGACATTACCTTAAAATCGGGTAACTCCCTTTGGTTTGAGCTCAAAGTCTTCCTTGGGAAGGCTTCTGCCCAAAGTGAGGCTTCACGGAGTAAGAGAGTGATGTGGAGAGACAAAATGGGCAGGGTTTGGCCGAGCCAAAGGCTTTGGGAGTGTGGTTAAGGAGGTAGAGTTGGGGGCCTTTTATAAGAGGAGAGGAGGGGAACTCTTGGAAAGTAAAAAAATATTACTTTATTTGAAAATGGATTTCGGATTTAAATGGTAAAAAGTTGATACAATTCGACGATAAGGTGGTAAGGGTTTTCAATCCACCCATCCAATAGGTTTTGGACATGTGCAGGGCATAGAGTTTACATTATCATTTCATTTTATTTAAATCGTTAAATAATGAGGTCATCGCTGCATCATCATGATGTCATAAATAATTTAATTTATTTAAAGTATAAAAATTATAAAAAAATACTAAGATTTAGTAAATCCTTTTATCTTTCCAATTAATATTTATAGTAAAAAATATGACTTGTATAACCCCATTTAAATTTTTTTTCATAAAACATATTATGTTTGTGTCATTTTTACTTTTACATTAAATAAAAGGTTATTTATGTCATTTCCCAACCAAAGTGGCTCCATGGGGTCCCCAAGTTGACCTATGGCTTGTCTTGGTCGACCATGACACATCCAATAATGTTAGGACATGTGTCTAGGACATTTCATATTATTAAAACATTATTTTTACCTTAAACTACACTAATTACCACTAATCGTGATTAAAAACTTAATAAGTTACTATTCACCAAAAAATTATTTTAATCTCATTGAACCACATTTTAATTCTTAATGACAACCATCAATGTCGGATTTTTGAAATTCAAATCACAGAAGTGACAATGATTCATTTAAACGAAAAATCAGTTTCTTTAAATACCACTTAGTGATTTCGCTATTCATCAAAAATTGAAATTTTTCAGAAAAATAACAAAACATCACCCAAATCTATATTTGATATTATGAATTCAAAAATGAAGTCTATTGTAAAAAATTCAAAACATATAAGTCACATTAATTAAATTAATAATTAATTCCCGCTGTCAGAGCAAATAGCGTGTTTTTATGAAACAATAAGTATCAAAAGATTGACAGTAGTTTAAGTCCAATTTCAAAGTGAAATTGATTCCAATGACCACAATTGGATTAAATGGTAAAAATATATTCTAATTTCACTTCAAAAAAAATTCAAAATATAATATAATCATATAAATATATTAGATTAAAAAGAATTTTATATGTAAAATGCAGTATTTTTCACTATTCATTAAAAATTGAACACTGTTAGAAAAATACCAAAAATTCACACAAAGTAAATTTTGTTGTCCCAATCATAAAGAATAAGTTCATTTTGACAAACATAGTTTATAAAATAATCAAAAGATAGATTCAAAAATTCTATTCCATCAAAAGGAAGTAAAACAGTCTTTTAAAAATATTAGTGTATTCCATGCTTAAGATTGGATTTATTTTCATTTTAAGCCTCTAAAACTCTATCTTAATTCATTAATAGACATATATAAAAATATATATTACTCATTACTTACATGGGATGTTACATTCACTACCAGTCATCTACATGGGTTCCACTCTAATACGACTATATATACTATTATATTATACCACTATATAATGACCGGACCTACAAGGGACAACCAGCTAGGAAGAAGTTTGAGTGTGTCAAAAAATTCTAACCACTAACAATCTTGGGAATGGTTGAAGGATTCAATAAGGTACTAAAAAATGTTATGTCATAGACTATGGTACATTTACACACACATGTGACTATATCCATGAAAAATTATTGATGAATAATTAATGAAAAATATTAGTTTATATTCAATGATAGATTAATATATCTGGAATAAATTATTTTCTCATTGTGTAAAACAATGGATAACCAAAAAAATTCCAATTTTTTTTTCTCGCCTCTAAAACCATAGAATCGAATCAAAATTGAATAAATAAAGAATAATGATCTCTTAGTTTTACCGACACACATGTCTAGTTCCAAAAAACTACATCTTAAATGATTTCACAAATTTTCTACGATGAATTAGTTTAGGACATTTCTCTTTTGAGGGAATCCCATTCGGGGGAGACTATATGCACAATTAGTATGATTCCAACAAAACCTAAATACGATCAATGAATTTATACTAATAATATTACATTTATAAATAGAAATAGTCGGTACGAAACACGATATATGTTTTCTCATAAAGAACCGGTGGATACAATGAAATACGAAATTTATCTAATATCCCTGCAATTGAAGACGAGCCTAATACAACTCCAATGGTCCATCATATATTTTCAAAATAATTCATTATAGATAATAGTATATTGGGTAGGACCCTTAACATGTTATAATTATCCAAATTAAAAGTGGAAAATTTCCATTAGTGGTCATTTCCCAAGTAATCAATAGATTAAAAACTGTCTCTTGTGAAAAATGGGTTACTAATCCATAGATAGAAGAACAATGACTTAATGTGTAAAATGGGTACCGCATAGTAGATAGATTACCCAATACATAGTGAATCATGTGAGTGCCACATAGTATGTAGCGGCATATAAGGGAAATGTCCCATGGTGTTTCATGGGGGTTGTTTCCCCTATAAAAACACTAATACTATCACCTTATCTCAATTAATGATCAATAATTTCTTGAAAGAGTGTCACACGTTCAAAACCCAACATCATATATTGAAAAAAACTATAAAATAAAACTTTCAATTTTATGATGAAAACTATTTTGTATAGGATAAAAAATGGGAAAAATATTATTCTATAATTTATAAATATTTAAGGTTGAAATCCATGAGAAAAAATCTACATGCACCCATGGGTTTACCCAAACTTTAACCTCACCTAGATATCTACTCATTCCCTTTCCTACACATGTATTGAATATATATGTTTTATCTCATTGTTTATATGTGTACTACCCAACATGTATCATAATTGTTATGAAAAATTGATTTATCCTTCATTTTTTATTCCTTTGGCCATGCCTTTTAGCACCTGGAATTTCATGATTTCTTTATGTTGTTATATTGTTCCTGTAAATGTACATGTAAGAGCCT
This sequence comes from Viscum album, assembly GCA_963277665.1. Lineage (NCBI taxonomy): Eukaryota > Viridiplantae > Streptophyta > Magnoliopsida > Santalales > Viscaceae > Viscum > Viscum album. The sequence continues at coordinate 222,384,928 of OY728158.1, forward strand.
GATAATGTATAATCTTTGTTATTATATTGTTCTTACTCATTCCCATACACAGGTACTCCGAGAAAATATACCATTCCACTATAATAGTTCTACACACCATGTAAGGGTTTGTAAATTGTGTGGGATCATTATCTCTTCTGGGAAAACTAGTATCCATTACAAGGGAAGTCCATAAATATTTTTCATATACAAAATATTTTTTATTATTCCAGGTTATAACATTCCGAGGTTCTATTTAACAAAATTACCATGCAACCACATTCACTACATCTAACTAGGATCGCAAAAAGGGTCTTGTATCATTGGATGACCACACCATATCTATCATTGGTGGCTATATTCTGGACACATGAACATGACATAGATCATAACCTCACATCATGCCACCCACATGGATATTTTTATGATGAATTCGTACTAAGATCCATGAAATTATAACTAGTAACACGTAAATCCATTATAATTTACCAAAAAAATACTCATATTGAATTTCTTTCATACATCCCCGTGAATCAAGGGGCTTTACCATCCTCAAACTCTATCCAAAAAAATATAACATTAACTCTATGTGAAATCATATTAGAATATGAATATTTAGGTTTGGATGCATATAAACTATTTAAATCAATTATTGGTGAATAATTAACCAATAATGATCTTGAAATCAGTGGATCCAAGGATGGTATCAAGTTAATCAATTGACTTTTTTGGATATATAATCCTAAAATTAAAAGGGATTACGAATTGAAAATGAAATCCCATATCAAAAAATATGATAAATAAATAGAGGAAATTAAATTCAAATACTCAAATATATATAAATAATGTTTATTAATATAATATTTATTGATCACTCGTGAAGTGAATTATTTCTAGTGATAAATATGTGTAGCTATGTTTGTTGCATACAGCTACATTTTTAAAATAATTGTGATTCATTCCTTCTCTCCAATATGCAATGTTATATTTATAACCTAGTATATTTCAAATAATTTTTTTAGATATATGTTTTTCTATCAAGTAATTAATTTAAAATAAATTCTTTATTTATTGATTTTATTATACACAGCCTCCAAGAGTCGCCTCACATGGAACATCTAATGCCTATAATCATTTTGTATCACCTTGTGTAAACCGTAGACATGCGATTCCATATGGTCTCAAATATCATATTTCATGTCCCAACCATTGGTAAAGTATTTTATAATAAATAGATTCAGATACACAAAACAATATTTTTTGTTATTTTAAACATCATACCTTTTGGGTCCCGAGGCACCAAATCCCTGTGTAGAATCTGTGCACCAAACCATGTTATTCATATTGAAATATATAGTAGGTCAATCTGTAAAAAGGGGATTGTAGGGATTAATCTATGAATAAATTGTAGAATAAAATATCACCTATGTGATGATCTAACCACCAAATATAACTAAGGCTTTATCACCAAATCTATAATTTATTTTATAATAAAATATTACCTATAGATTTTATATGAAATAGTTAAACTATAACATATAATCCTCTAAAATATTCTTCATGAAATAGCAATTTAATATTTTATTTTACTAAAATCCCATACATATCAACATATGAACATAAGCATATCCTATATTAAACACTTATATATTACAACACTGCACTTGCCTTATACAAATAAAATAAAAAAACTGAATAAATTTAATAACAATAGTTAGTTTCATTTAGTCACATCCCCGTCCTAGAATGATAACCTAAAAATAATGAAAATCACCCCAATTACATACTCTATCTTTTAAAACTACCCAAGAAGAGTCACCCCACAACAAAATAGAAGCATTATCCTCATGTTATTAAAAATCATGCATCATTTACACTCAATATTAAATTCTATATTATATCTTTAACAGATAATTGATAATTTTGAGTATTTAGTAATTTTTATCCCCTGAATTAGTTATTATTTGGATTTATCCAACATAACATATCCTAATAATGATACCTATATTATTACATAATAATTTTATTGTAATATAATGTAGAACTAAATAATAATAATATATATATATATTAAACAAAGACATTTCATGTTAATGGTTGTAAATAATTACTTTTTGTTATTATTATGACTTGAAACAAAAAAATTAAATAAATAAATCATTAATACATTAATGAAATGTAAAAACAGAAAAGGCATCCAAATTTTTTAAATAAAATGTAAAAAATGATATAAATAATTTTAATAAAACAAATCATTATAAATTTGTAGACTCATAAGTTACATAGGTGTATCACTCAATTAATTACATTAACTGTAACCATAAAGAATTTAATTTAACATAATACACAACCTTAATTACTACCCACATTAATATAAAACATTTACCAATATGTTTTTTTATTAATTTCGTAAATGTATTTATTTCATCAGGCATCTTTCCATTTCAAACATCAATATTTCACAAGGTGTTTTAATATATTTTTCTATAATAAATTATTTCATGTCCACTAAGAAAAAATACAAGTAACCATTCTATACTACTACATCCACACAACACTATTTCATCTTGAAATTCCCATATAATATGACTAACAACCCCCATGTCAACCAGTTTTAACTTCCATTGAAAATAATAAAATAATAAATACAATTATAACATTGTTATACAATATTAATTCCGAACATATAAATGGATTCCATGTAAAGACATAATAATGTATAATTAGATAAAATATAATGTAAAATATATCATCACCTTTTATATATATGTATATATCAGTAATATAAATCATATAATTTCTGTATAAATTATTTATTATATAATATCATATTCCAAATTTTTTAACTATAATAAAAAATTTTCAATAATTATTAATTTTATGAATTATTATTACTGTATGTGGAAATTTTGTCATGTAACAATCTATCAAATCATTGTAATAAATAATAATTTCAATTAATTGGAAAAGATGATAATCACATATGGCTATATTTCCTTTTTTATTTTCAATATATTATTTTATTATATTTAGTTGTATACTTTCCTTATATAACATTACAAATACTTCTATAATATATCTATAGACTCATAAAAATAATGTCAATTATTCTCTTCATGAATATTGGGAACCAAATAATTAATAAATCTTATACAATCATATTGATACAATCCAAATCAAAGACCACATAATAAAAAAGGGAACCCCAAAAACAAAACAAAAATGAATCCACCTTCAACAACATGATAAAAAAATTTACAAAATGAACAATCAATAATTGAAAAATGTCATATTGGTATTAAAAATATCAAATAAAATTTTCAATATGATTTATATTCTTTTTAAATCAGTAGATATTTATATATTCACGTCCAATAATAAAAAACAAAAAAGGGATACTGAAAACCCCCAATCCAAATCAAAATGATGTATATAAATCCGAATAATATATTGAAATTGAATATTATTTTAGATATATAAAATGATAATAGTTTTAAATGGATAGAGAAACTAATAGTGATATAAATTTCAATTAGAACATATATTGTCCTCATCAAAAATACTCCAATATTGAGTGTGATATAATGTGAACACGTTATAAAAATTCAGTAATCTTCCCATAGAGAAAATAACTTAATGTGTATTTATATAATGTAAATAGTACCTTTTTAAATAATTCAAATAGATGTTTCAAATAATATTTGAAGTCCTTCATGAATATAATTTTTACATTTATCGTTTTTTGATTTATTGGAGAAAACAATATTTACCAAAATAATATATATTAAATATGAAATACTAAAGTGGAACATAAAAAAATTGAATTAATTAATGAAAATAGGATCACTATTTTTTCATGTAATATTTTTATCTTTAAAAATATAAATTTTAACATTTAGTCATTTAATTCACTGAATATCATATTTAGAAAAAAATTACCATTAAGAATATAATTAATATATTCTATAATATTTTCAATATTGTAGAATATAACATCATAAATTATTATAAATTTTTAAAATCCAATAATCTTATGTAGATTTTAAATCAATCTGACAAATTAATAGTTATAGTAATATAATATAATTAAATAAAACAAATAAGGCAATTTTTTTAAAATATTACTAGATTTCAGAAAATTGTATTCATTATTTTTTATAATTATAAATATCATTAAAAGAATTATTATTACACCATAAAAACATAATTGATTAATGTGAATATAAATAAACGTATATATCATTATTTTAAAGTAAATAATTTTTTATTTTATAAAAAAATATTTTTACATTTCTCCTAGAAATAAATTTTTAAGAAAAATATCAAAAATATATCTTAATGTGATTGCAATATAAAATAAAAAAATGCAATATGTTTTATTATATAAAATTTTTACTTTTATAAATTTTATTTTCCAAATAAAATTATGAAATATAATGTCAAAATGTGTTCCTTATAAAATATTGTTTCTTCGTATTAGCCGTTTTTATTCATATATAAATCAAATCCAAAACAAATTACTATTTTTATATTATATAGATGACTTGTTTCAAAAATATATAATATTTTTAGTTTCTATAAATATCCTACAAGATTATCTTTTATATAGACAAATAAATTAAAAATAAAATGATCATGTTATTCTTATTACTGCATAACTATATTAGAGTAATATTTTTTACATGTAAAAAATAAAAATTATGCATTATACAGGTGATAAATAACACATTAAATAAGTTATAATATAACAAATTTATTCTAATTATTAATTATTTAGTCACTTTTGATTTTCAAAGATGATATAATCATTATGTAATATCTTACTACAATAAAGGGTTGTCATTTATATAACATGGATTTCAAGTAATTTTATAAGAGTTTTAATTTCTCTAGCATATTATTTTCTCATATTGTGAATGTTTTAGTTCAAATTGGTCATCCACTAATAAATACATTATAATTTACTACATTTCCATGAACATTGAAATAGAGATAATAAGGGAAGCTTCCACTATATTATGACATTAATACCTTTATTGTTCAATGATTTAATAATATAGATACCAATATTACTAACCACTAATAAAATTATTTTTTTATATTATTAATATTTAAAATAAACACAACACTGTTTTATTGTAGATTATTATTTTATTCAATATCTAATAACAAATGATTTACGCCATGAAGAAACATTATTAAATTTAATCTCATTAAATTCTAACAATATAAATGAATCTCATCATTAGAATTTTAATTTAAACTCACTAATGATATTATTTAGGATGTTAATAAGATTAACAATAAAAATTATTTTACATCAAATAGAAATTCATCCTTAATAATATGGGATTTTTTATATGAATTTTTTATACAATTAAACTGGACGAAAAAATTTGGGGTTTCATCCAAACAATTTATGAAAAATAAACATCAACATTATGTTTAAGGAATATATATGAGAATCAATTGTAATAGATATTTCATCATTATCCTCCAATTGATAAATTTTTTTAAGTAGATTGGTTATATGAAATATTATATATATTGATTTTATTAACAGAAATCATATATGGATATAGTTAACCCATTTCAAAAGAAACATAGAAATGTATTCTAAATAATGAAAATAATTATTTAGTGTGTGAGTTCCAATATATATAATAATATAATAATATAATCATAGATCTAGATATATTTACTAAAAAATTAAAATAATAAAATATGTTATTATTTAATGTTCATATAAAACCCATAATGTACAATGGAATTTGTTAAATAATATGTAAATATATCACAAAATTATTATTAATGGATGACGGGTGTTTTTCAGTAAAAATTATATTTCAAACTCACTTGAGATGTTGTGGTTGCATGAGATTTCAATAACATCCATTGTCATGGGAATTTATTATTTTAATAATAAAAATTATCATAAATATTAAAGAATAAATTTTGGTAATTATGAAGTTATCCACTTTTATAAAATCATTCTAAAAGGGTTACCTCTAGAAATATAATATTTACCTTCCCAATGTAAACAATGATAATAATATTTTCTATAAAATGTACTTTATTGCATCATCATTTAATAAAGTAGATAATTATTATTTATCCCACAAGAACATCCAATGTTTGATTATTAACACAATTTTAACATAAATGAAATTTAAATTTATTTCCTTAATCATCTTTATGTTACATACATCCATTATACTATTGTATTATCATGTTTTGGGACATAAAAAACTCCACTAATTATAAATTTTTATATATAAATCAGTATAGTAGTTTCTGAATAGTTAAACAACTTCTCAGAATATTTATTATCCCATTAGATGGAATATGGTGAAAATTAATATGATTTTTATGGAATCCATATTTTTCATGGTTCCTTCTTTAATTATCCATTAGAAAAACAATAATGATATAATATTGAATGGTTATAAAAATTCAATTTAAAGATAATGACATGAAAAATTAATCCTAAAAATATGTTACATTTAGAAATTATTATATTATATTTCATTTTTTTCTAAATACCATTTAATCTATGTACATTTCATTCTATTTTGATCCCCCATACAATAAGGTGGAATCACATATTGTAATTAAGAACAAATTATTTTATAATGGATTATGAATAAAATGTGATTAATAAAATAGTATCCCTAAGGACCTTCAATCGTTTAGTGAGTTCTTAGTCCCACTCATCATTCTACAATATAAATATTGATATTATACACAACAAAACATTTTCTAGGTGATAAACATGGGAATATTTGGGTCATTGATATATCCACTCATTATAATTCTTTAAGGGGTAAAATTTTGTGGAGAATCAAAAAAAATCAACATTACAAAACATTGTTATATTATCATATAATTATAATTATCTAATAATATTCTTGTAAATATTTACATTAGTTAAATATATTATAATATCAAGAATGAATAAAATAATATTAAATATACAAAATTATTCTCTTCTAACTGTTATAGTGAATCAAAATAAATATATTTTTATTATCCATAATTTCAATTGTTTAAAGAATAAATCTACTGGAATAATCTTGCAATACAAACAAATAATTTGTTATGTTATTGGAATAATGTATATATAATATTATTATTTTATATGAATTTTTACATTTATTCACAATTGGGAAATAGTACACTATTTATATACATTCTATAAGTTATAATTTTCTTTAAAACATTGGAGAATGGAAACATAAAAATTAATGTGGCGGAATTATGAATATGTGTAATCATAAAAGATAACAATGTAATAATAAATATTATAATTGGATTAGAATAGTTGTATAATAAAGATACCTTAGAAACGTATACTCATAGATGAATAGGTTTTAATAGTGAATCAATAATTATCATTAAATTATATATTAATCAAATTTTTGTGGATACATGAGATAATAAATATGATATATTTGAGAAAAAATAAACAATAAGAATAAAAAATCAAAATTAAAAATTTCCATAAATACTAATACATTACAAAAATAAATTCATTATCCAAAACATTATTTAACATACTAAATATAAAAATATATGTACATATAAATCATTGTATTAAGATATATAATTTTTTTATCAAATTTATCGGCGGGTGAAAATAACCCCACATATCATAATCTGTAATCTTGACCACAACCTGAACCTTTTTCAACAATTATTCATAATAAACCAATAAATGATTATTGTGATTAATTACACATTATATATAAAATAAATATCATTATATAGGAAAAAAACATTGAAATGATAATGGGATTCAAATAATATTCATATAAAAATTATAAATTTTATAGCATAATGATCCCATAAAAATAAAATTTCATTTATATCAAAATAAAATGTAAATTTATAATTAACTTATAAAAAATAATATGAAGATAATACCTTGTAAAATAGGATAACAAACAATATTATATATAATTATATATAAATATCATTAATTCAATATAAATAATATTTATTTATTGTCTCTGTATTTTTAGTGGGAATAAGGTTGTGATAATAAAATAATTAATTATAAAAAACATTCATCTATGATAACACATATAATTAAACATTATAAATAATTGGTTATCCACAATGGATATAAATTTGAACAAAAATAAATACAGTAGATAACATTAAGCTTGTAAATGTTAGTAATAGATAATGTCTTCCAAATACAAAAAATATAATATAAGAAATCATAAAAAATAAAGTGTATTTTTATTTTAAATAATGTATTTTATCAATTATATGATATTTCATATAATAAATAAATAGATAAGTAAAATATTTTTCAGTATTTACAAACTAGTATCATTTGAAATAACATGTATGTATAAAAAAATTATAACATTTTTTGAAATATAATATATTAGTAGTTGAACAATAATTTTCTTCATAAACAATGAAAAAATAAAGATAATAACTTAAATAAAATTAAAATGTTGTCAAAATATATGATCTTAGGTATTACAGTAAAAGATATTATTTTAAAATTTCTAAAAATGACATTTACTGAAAATTGTAAAAATTTGTATATATATTTTAATAGAATTTTAGGTAGTAAAAAATAACCATAATAATTTAATGGTTCCTGTATAAAGAAAATTTCAAAATTTTCCGAAGAATATGAGCACTTATAAGTGCATGTTAACAAACAAAAAAAATAGACATGGTTAGTCTAACTTATAATATGAAAATATGTTAAAACATATACCAATAAGGAATGAAATTTAGAGGTAGGATGTAAAAGCCTATGAATATAAATATAAATTTAAATGTAGTTTTAGAATTAATAAAAATTCCCTTAATGGATTATCTATCCAAATCTAAAATGATTTGAAAATAATAATTACAAATAATCCTAAAAATTTAAGAAATTATTTAATCAAATATTATATTCAAGACTAGTATATTTTTAATCAAAATACATATTTAATACAAGATGATATGAATAAAAATTGAAAATAATGTAAATAAAATACAATTATAAAAAATCAAAACACAATAAATAAACCATTGTGGATAATATGAATGATATAAATTTATATTATGTTTGAGATATATATATCCCTTATAAAATATATTTTTTTAAATAAAACCCCAAGACATTAAAAATGGAAGATAAAATTGAAAATAATTATATATAAAAGAATAATCATATAAAATATTATTTTCTTGTTGAAAAATAATTCAATAATTATTTAATTTGTATAATATGAGGTATTACATTCTTATTTTATACTAGGAGAAGAATCCCATAACATATGTCTAGACATTTAAAATTCTACATGAATTTATAATATAAAAATAAAAATATATTAATTACATATTTAAAAATATATATTATACCTTTATAATTTAATAAAAATAATTTACATTTATTCTATACATCTATATAAGATAGTTATTAAATATTTTTTCTATCATGTTTTTGTAATTTTGATAAATTTGGACATGTTTTTTAATCATGATATTTTTCATCATTCAAATCCCAATGATAATCATTATCAAATTATAAAATACACTTTTATTTATGATTTAAATTAAATTATAATTTTATAATTTCATTAGAGTTATTTTTTTTAAGATTCATGTAGATAAAATTAATTAGAAGTATATTTCAGTGATTTTTTGAAAAAAAAGTTATATATATAATTGTTAAATAAATATTATTAATTAATTTAAGAACCAAAAAAACATCCTTTTTATAATTTGTATTATATATTATACTTAATAAATTTATCATTTTCTACATTTATATTATTTCATATCATTGTCTTGTCTTTGGGATTATGTAATCCTATTTGTAGTTTTTTCTTTTATAGGCCCTTTGAAATGATCATAACAATGTTTTCTTTTACTGCCGTATGAAATTTCTATCACTGTTCTTCATATCCTTTCTAATATAGTCATAAAAAATTATTCATACAAATTTAAGGATTGTATAACCAATGTATTATTTTATTAAAATCTTACAATATTTTATTTATGTTCTATGTTTCATTTAAAACTAATTTATTAATATAAAACATAATTAACGAAGATATATTTCTTAATTTATGGTTGATAAAAAAATTATTGACTTTGTTATAAATGAATATAATATTTCAAAACCACATTATCTAATTGATATTGTAGAGTAATTTAAATGGGGAAAATGATTTTTATGATTTTTTCCAATTGGTTTTAATTTATACATTAAAAAATATGTTCTATAATAATTTTTTTAAAGAAGGATAGTTCAAAGATGATTTTTGTTTAATATAGATTACTCAATTAATGTTTTGGGAAAAATAAGAAAACTTTGAAATGTATATAATTGTTTTTTATCACTTAGGGTATTATTAAATTTATATGAATTTTATTGGGTATGTATATCTTTATTTGAAGAAAAAATGGAAAATATATTAATAATCATCAATTTTAAATATTGTATGACTACATTGTGGTTTTAGTTATAACGAATTAATTAATATATTGACCTATTTTATTAATGGATATGTTGTATAGTATTAATACCACCACCGACGAATGATTCTGAAACTATGATAGAGATATAATGAACCTAGAGTCCCACCACCAGTTGGCCTTGTGAAGTTAACTAGCACCAAGAGTGAAAAAATAACACAACATGGGATGAATATCCTCTATAAAGTAAAATATAATTGGTTATATGGTGTCACAACCATAACTAAATCCATTATATATATATATATAAATAAAACCAAAAATCATCCCAAAATGCTTGTTGAAAAATATAATAAAAGTGAAAGTCTACATTATAAATACCCAAAAATAGAATAGGAGAAGAAACTGAAAAAAAACAATCCAAGTTACAACTAGAAACAACCGTAATGGTCAAGGTAATCTTCTAAGAAACCTAAAAATAGTTTTTATATATTTTTTGAGAGAAAATAGGTATAGTCAGTATGAACATTAATGCCTCTCATGCACAAGTTGATGGAGCATTCTAAATAACCCTTGAGAAAATTAAAAATCCAAAAGACACCTAATACATAGACAAACCAAAACTCCAACCTCAAAATGGATTACTCCAAAAATATCAAATCCAAGTAGTATAATATAATATAATGAACATCATTGATATGGTACCCAACAACAGTTTCCCACTGAATAGCCACTCTCAGACCCTAATACGAAAATTCATATCACTCAAACCTATTCCAAATATATCACATCACACCCTAGATAGAAATAAATGTTCCACAAAACAAAACACTTCCCTCCCACACACAATAGGTCCATCAAATAACATAAAATTCTAATGAAACTTAGTACATCACACCATTATTCATCCTAAATAAACAAGGGACATGACATCACAACTCGCTTAAATACAAGAAGGACAACACAAAAAAACTCAACATAGGAATCCTAGGATGTTATATAATGGATGAGGGAGAATGGAATATCAAGTGGTCATCCATCCATCCTCCCGCCAAGATGCTATGTAGGACACTCCCACATGGTGATGTGGTTATCGGCACATCGTTCTTGAAATGAGTGGGGTGTTAATAGAAACCACATGGAAATTACAATGTATATAGTCATATATATAATGAATAACCAACCCCACCTATATGATTACAATTATATCACATACCAATGTACTTGGTCCCCACACCCACTTACATGACTAAATGTACAACCCCCCAAAAATAGAAGAAAATCCATAATTCATTTTCCATATTTTATCATTATTAGTTGATTTTCAAGAATCTACTTTACAAACAAATTTCATTTAAAAATATACATCCATTCATAATTATTATTAGAATCCATACCTACAGGGAAACTCACATAGAAAAAAAAAGACGTGTAGTGAAAAAATTCTCAAAATCTAGGTCAAAAGACAACTTCTATCTCATACTGACCGCACAACCCCAAAAAATCACATCCCACCCGCACAACCACCCAACCATCACAGCCTCACTAAAAAACCATATCTCAACCACCTCCACCATCCACATGTCATATCAAACCCCAAAACAGACTATAATTTCAAATTTAGCAGGTTATCTCTTTTTTCCATTTCAATTAGTTAATTAAGATTTTTATCATATAAAAAATATAGTCATGGATAATTAATGTTATTGACCAATTGTACATTGTAAATAAATTAAATAATAAATGACATCAAATAACACAAAATTATCTTGTATTACAAAAAATAAACTATTTATCTATCATGGACCCCCAGTAGGATTGATTTTTAGTGGGTAATCAACCTATACAATTAACAACATCAAAAAATATACATAAAATATCAAAAAAAACATCTAGTTCTCCATCCACATTAATATATATTTTATACCAATTCTAATGTATTTCCTAATTTTTAATAGAATATATTAAAATTGAGATATATTTATAATCCCATCCCACATGATACCCATTTGATAATGACAATGGAAATATTACCAAGAAGAATGAAGATCAAAATAGTCATACTACTACAAAAAAGGGATGCACATATAGTAGGAAGATCTCTAGGGATATGAGCACCTACTATATAAAACAATGTCACATAACTCAGTTGTATGATGGATTTGGTATTTTTGGTCTCAAGAAAAATCCATAATTATTTATATGAGGATAAATATTTTATTTTTACTATGTATACCATCATTGTTCCAGATTAGATACATTTTAGAATTTCCATTAAATGAGGATCGCTACAAAAATTTGTTGATTCCCATAAAAAATCCTCTAAACATTTCAAAAATTAATGATATGGTTGATATGTATTTAATATGACTCAATTACTTCTAAATATGGAATTAAACCCATTTCTCATTAAATTAGATGTAAAAAAGTGAACATCTGAGAAAACTAGAATATTCTGGACTATTGGAAAACAATATAAATGAGTCAGAACCAAATGAGAAACCTCAAATGAGTCATTGTTATATGAGTAACTATAAAACCTGTCACCTCTAGTTAATCAACACTTCTGTGTCCCTTCCATGCAACTCAACACTAATGAGTCATCAATAGTGAGTCACATCATGATGAATCATCGTTAGGATGATCTACACCTAGATGATTCACTGCCAGAATGAACTTCACCAAGGATGAGTCTCCAGTATGATGAGAGATCACAAGAAAGTGATACCACTAGATGAGGTAAAAGTAGGATGACATATATATAGGATGATATAATACCATGATGAGTTGCCGCATGGCTGAGATACCTAAAGAATCATACACTAATGAAAAAATTGAAATTTAGGGAAATATTGGAATGAGTCGCCGTTATAAGTAATCACATGTATAAAAAAACTAGACTACCCATTGACTCCTCAAACATCATATTTTTTAAAATGTAATGTTATGCTAGGTTTGGGATGCTACATCAATCACCTATCAAGCTATGCTCGCTGTCGAAATATCAAAAACTAACTAAAAGAAAGGATTGGAAGGGTTTTAAAAAACATCCCTTAATATACCAATCATGTACTTAATTACACCTAAAATATTGAAACCCACCAAACACACTAACTCATACACTAATAACAATAAAATAACCATAATACCTTGGACATTTGAATAAATTAATTCTGTTCTCTTTATTAAGATATTATCTGCACATGGAGGCACTAAATCACCTTTACGGGGTTAATAAATTCATTGTTGAATGAATCTTAAATAAGAATCAGGTCATCCATTTTTATGATGTTGGGCCATCACAAGATATCATAAAACACACAAAACACATAACATCAAGGAGAAAACAACATATATCATAAAACATTGTGGTCTGAAAAGCACATCGCAAGGACAATGAAATAGAAGTGAACACTCAACACAAAACCAGGTATTGGGCACCCATATGTGTATCAAGCTCATATATATTCTGCATTAACAAACCATACATCCATAAGATCTAACCCAATGTAATTGTTCTTCCTTGTAAAACCTTATCTCAATGGTTATGGATCTCCACTAGATTTTTTATGAAGTCCTTTTAATCTTAAATATACAAATATCCCACACTAAATTACATCGGATTCAACCTTAATGTATCTAAGAAGGTGAGATACATTGCCACCATTTCCAATTCTTCCCATATATGATGTAAATTCCAAATGATATTACATATCAACAACTCAAAACAACCCCATGAATGGTATAAAATACTAAGGAGAGATCTTACTTCCTTTCACAAATATATGTTCCCTACATTGTCAGGGATTTTATAAAACACATGGTCTCCATCGTCGATCTTCAGGGGCCTCATCCAGTGGTCGACATAAAAATTAAGTTTGTCTTGCATTTTTTCATCCTCTCTCAAACAAACTAATCCTTCTCTCTTATTCTATGCACCAATGTGGAACTATGAACTATTACTATCCAATCGTAGTCTACCACAATTATGAATGACACAGTCATCCATAAAGTTCCATAAACATGACCACTCTAACAGATGAGTGAGATGTATTATTTTAGAAAGTCCCATATAAGTTTTAATGTTGTTCCATTAATTTGTTTCACTCCAATAAATATCCTCTCAACATATCCTCAATATTATGTATATAATGTTTTGTCATCCTGTTTTTCTAAAGATGTACAATGGTTTTGAAGTTCAACTAGGTCCCAATAGCATTATAAATTCCCTTCTAAAAACATGAGGTAAATTGAGAATCCATATCCAATTAAATTGAACATAGAACTCCAGGGTTTTCACGACATCTTCCTTATAAATATTCTCCAGTGCGTCCACTATTCCTAACTCCTATATCAGAAAGAATTAGTATGATTTCTTGAACCTATCCACAATCAACTAGAAAACACCAAATCCTACATGGACTGTAGTTCATCCATTGGTTGTAAAAAATCACTATGAACATGATACACTACCACTACATATTTTAAAACTATGCAACCTGCCACAAACTCTGTAAATGCTTTCTTCATCCCACTCCACAAAACCTATAGACTCAATAATTTCTAAATCATAGAAATTCATGGGTATAACCTCAAATGTGAGATATGTTACACATAAAAAACTCATGTAAATAACTTTAACTGAACAAATAATCTCCCAAAAACAAGTTCCATTTTCGAAAATCAGCAGACCATCCTGATGGACCATCACCATAGATAACACGTTCATGCAATAGCTCTATCTCAGAGTCTCCCAACAATTAATACTCAACCTTCTACAATAGAGAAGACAAAACCATAATATTAATCAATAAAGAACTACCACCATTCACCATTTCATTTATGCGTAGGGAATCAAAACTCCTCCATTTCTCTCCATGCATCGACAAATTCCCAAAAAACATCCTTCTATGAAATTATACTCAATGAAACATTCATGAAATTCCCACATCATGAGGTATTACAGATATGAATATAATTTTACGAAATGTACTTCAATCACCACCATTTTCATTAACATGTGTCAAGATAGGAAATGATATACCACAACCTATTGTGATTTTTAAAGACCATAAATCACTCATTATTAGGTAACATCATCAAAACATCATCACATGGACAATTGTTTTCTATCACTAGATCAATGATAAAACGATTACATTTATTAATTATTATCTACATAGAACCATGATAGATCATTTCTTACTAATGAATGAAGATGTATCCCATGTCCATACTAGAAGAATCACAAAAAACCTCAAACAGTTACTATTTTATTTGAAGATAAACCACTTGATCAATAACCACCATAGACTACAGGTAACCAAAGGCAGCCTACCATTGATAAGGCCACAAAAAATATATGCATTTACTAGTAAATACAGACAGATGGGATGAAAATTTTCACAAACCATGCAAAAAACTTTGAAAATTGTATATGAGACCCTGAATAATATGAAACTATATCACATTAATTGGTACATACCCAGAAAAACTACCTCAACATTTATTGGAAAAACATACACACCCTATTGAGACACAATATTTCTATGGAAATGATTATATTGTGTCCAAAACATACTGTTGGAAAACATAACATAGAGCTAGTGGTGCTGATGAAAATGAAATACTTCATAGAGATTCACGGCCTAATCCACATATGACATGAATTATATCAAGATATCATCAATTAATACAACAATGAACTAGTCTTGGAGCACAAAAAACACAAAGATAATGAGACCCATGTATATGGAGGTTGGTTTTATAACACCCAAAGACATGACTAGAAACACGATGTGCCCATACCTATATCTAAAGGTAGAAATTGAGATGACACCCTCCTTCACCATTAGCATGTGATATCCGAATGACATATCTATCATAGAAAACCAACTCACACCTCACAAATGGTTTAAAAAATCATAATACATTAAACATGATAGCAATTCATTACATTCATGTGATTAAAACTATATAAGTCTCTATAGATCCTCACACTAGATCCAATTTCATGAAGAATAACACTAAAGAAATACATACTGAAACAATAGGCTGGATGAATACATTCTTCCTATGATCATCGACTTGAATACTCAATTCCAAAAATTCATTGGGTTATATCCAATAACAATCCATAAAAATATTTGAAGCATTGTTCTATATGTATATTACATACTAAACGCTAATTTGAGGGGGTATTGCCAATATCTATTGAGTTAAATGTCAAGAAACTCTTTTAAAATCATGGAAACCTCTACCATTACAGCATCCACTGATTCTAGTAAAAAATAAGCAATTATGGATTGAAGGTGCTCAATATATTGGCTTCCCACCTGAAATATCCTCTCATTAAAAAAATTAGGCACTTCACATCCATATCTGAAAACCTTATTATCATAAAAATGAAATCAATACCATATTTAATAGAATATAGCTATTCATATCCATGGATGAATTAAATGGATACATCTCATGCATGAAAATATTTTCATGGGACTGATTTTACCCCATCCTTACTCTACAACAACGATAGACATATTTTTTTTTATCCTCCACCAATTGTATTCAAATCCAATGGAATGGATATACTCTCTAAAACAAGTGAAAAATCAAGAACTAGAGTGGGTTCAGGAAATGAGTATGAAGATACAAAGTCAAAAAATGTACAGAATAGAAAAAATGATAAACCGATCATACATCTAATGATGTCTGGTTCATATTGTTCTTCTACCACTGTTTCATGAAATCGACCACACCCAACTCCCATACCTCTCTGCTGATGGATTCTTCTACAACCACACTGTAGTCATGATCCTTGAACATGAGGAACAACATGAGGTTATCCTTAATATCCTTATCTACCCATGATTGACAATATGATGATCACCCATACTGTTAGAACGACCCCATATTTATCTTTTACTGAGGATGATTGTGATCATGTATGTCTTGTCCAAACTCTTATTGAGCGGCCACTGGGAACTCTTACTGAATATTTCCATGATCCCCTCTCATAAAAACATCATCATAATACCATATAAAATAAACATAAAATATAAAGTCGAATGTGAATCTCTAATGTTTGAGTCCTGGTTGGTCGAAACGTATATGGCCCCATTACCCGAGGCTTACAAGAATATTTCAAATCATTATAATCCCTCTTTGTTCCCTTTCAACGAAAACCCCCTCATGAGTGTAACCTCTAGATTTCCACTTCATTATTCTAAACCTCTTGGTGAGTTGGATAATTACAAAGATCAAACAATATACTAGATTGTAGGATAGAGTTCCTCCAAAAGACACCTCAATCGGTACTCCACATCCTTAAAAAATATTTTGATACAAGAGAAAAAGGACCCTGGACATAATCTCATGCTCCCACATAGACATACTCCCCTATTTAATGGAGATTAGCTCCTACCTCTTCTCAGCATTCATGGTCTATAAGAGGGACCCTCCCCAAAAACGCCTATAATAAGTGAACCGATGGTACATTTTACTATCTCTACTAACCATAGTACAATGACCACTACTAACCAGTGTCTTATAATATTTATCAAACCAAAAAAGGGACCATGTAATCCAATAGAGCACTGACAATACTGAAATCAAACACTAGATCCCCTATCTAATTATCTATTTCCTTATCATAAAATCTACTCTCTTACATTTCCAAAGAAATCTTATGAAAACAACACAACATATTTTCCCACCAATCGAAATCCATAGCATGATTAACCATCTTTCGATCAAATAGGTAAGTATACTGAACCTCCATAGCCTGACATTCACATAGATGATGAACAAGAGCCATAGATATAAGAGAATCTAGTATTCCTTATTCCCTATAAAATTTATTTTCATTATTATATATGTTAATTAACAAAAATCAATTTATTTTATTTTATCCATTTTACTATTTCCTAGAAAGAATAATTAAATACATAACACTACCCATCATGAAGCATGTACCTATAATAAGTCTCTACCCTACAAGACTCCCCATCTCACATGGTCATTCAATAGGCATTGATTTTGTGAAATAGATCATGGGGGACCTAAAATCCCATGTCCTAGCCATTCATACTCTCCAATACTTGAAAAAATACATAAATTAAACTATTTTCATTCTGACCAATGAATTCCTCAGGACGCCTAACTCCAAACTCCAACCAATATTTCAAACATCAACTATGATACTAGTTTTTCATGACCCCATCTCATAAAATATATCGAAATGATGGAATGTAGATAATTTATCATGAGTACTACATTCCGTAGGCCGTGGGATGAAGTCGTACGCAAAGGGTATAAAACTGTCATAGTATGGGAGGAATTATAATATATCTTGAAACCATATTGAGAGATAAGATGTATCAACCATAATAAACAAAATGATATATATATATATATATAATGAAAACCAAAAACCATCCCACAATGAATCTATATATAAAAATATTATAACTAAATTTCTATACTGTATACACCCAAAAAAAATTAGAGAATAAACCAAGAATCTATCCAATGGTATAGATAATTATTCCCTCTCTATCATGAACCCCTACCACCATTGATACTAAATTGTGGGGCGAGAGATAATTATATCTAATTTCTACTTCTAGTAGCCCCAAGGAATGTGACTAGTAAACAACGTGTTAAAATCACACAATATGTTAGGAATACCCATTATAAGGAAACATGATCCATAGATAAGAAATGGTATCCATTATAATGCCCATGAAATGTATATAATGAAATACAATAACGATACCACAATTCATGTGTAATTAAAACTAATAAAAGTAAAATTATTTAATGTAAATACACAAAAACAATACTAGATTAGAAACACTAAAACTATCCAAGTGTATGGCCAGAAAATCCTAGCACATCCCTATAATCCTCTCAAAAACCTAAATAGAATTTTTATATAAATTCAGTTAACATACATGTATAATCTATAAGAAAAAAAATATCTCTCGTGTATAAGTTCAAGGAGAATACTAATCCACCCATTTGAAAACAGAAAAAAAACAATACCTAGCAGGCAAAACAAAGAACACTAACCTCCCCATGGATCACTCAACATATAACACAACCATGTAATATAATATTATATAAATCACATCGTTGATATGGTGAAATATTCCATATTCCCACCAATTAACTGATCTCGCACCCCAATGGAAAACATCACCTTTCTCCCACCTCTTCCAAATATATCACATCACAACACGCCCAAAGAAACCTCAACCACACATCACTTTTTTACCCATAGACATGCACAAGGTTCATCAAAACACATCTCATCCTTAATACACTAAAGAAATCACACCATTAATCATCCAAAATAATCATAGGACCCCACATCATATCTCTCCCAATGTTTCCTTGGTCATCACATCGCAACTCACCAGGAGAATCCTAATTAATTATTTTCTAGAATGGGTATAATGGAAGAGAAGTTGATCATACATCACTCTTCCCATCGAGATGTTCATATAGAGACCCTACCATGTGACTATGTCTGGGTTTACACATAGTGATTTGCATCCACGGGGTGTATATAAATATCACATGCAAAATAAAATGAAATCATAAATCAATATAAATCCTGAAAAATCAAACATAGATTTTTATATGAATATTACAATATAACATACAGTTATCCCCATGGGTAATTCCATGACTATATACATAACCCCACACATATAGAATGAAATCCATAATTGATTTCTAGCCTTTATTTATTATTAGACCATTTTGATGATTCTTCGTTACCAACCCATTTCATTTAAAATGGGTACATCGATTTATATTCCAAGATCATTATTATTACCTTCAATACCTACTAGGAAGCAATCACAACCATAGAATCAAAGGTTATACAGTAACACAATAATCAAATAGCCATGTCTAAAATCCATCATCAATTGTTGGCCCACTGCAAAAATACTCAACCATCACATTCTTAATACATAACCACAAAACCATCAAATCCACACTGCACAACCATATCAGATCCACTTAACCCAAACATGTAATATTACAAACCACAACACATCAAACATCATTATTTTTAGAGGTGTAACTTAATAAATTTCACATTTCAACTAATGATGTTATAACCAAAACTATATGATCATTGGGAATCAATTATATTTAAAAAATATACATGGTTTTCCAATTCAATAATAAGTTACATAAAAATAACACAATGATATTTTATTAAAAAAACTGCAAGGTTATTCACAAATAAGGATCCTAAATGTTAATGATTATCAGTGGGTCATTTTTTCATACAATAGAATGGATCAATAAATATAAAAATAAAATAGTAAGACCAAAAATCTCATTCCCCAACCCATTTTTATTATATTTTTTGCTATTTATATTATTTTTTGAGATTTATAATTTACTATATTACAAATAATAACTATTTATATACAATCCGTGAAATATAAAAATTCATGATATATAAAAAATTTCCTTCAAGGAAGAATGATGATCAATACCATCTTGTTGTACCAAAAACAATAGATCACATTTGGTAGGAAACTCTCTAGGGAAACATGAATAAAATACTGAAACATTGTTATATTAATCCTATATGAAGAATCATTTTAGATATCTGGTATGTAGATAAATCAAAACCAAAATGGAGGAGGAATGATAATTTCTTTTTAATGTTAAAATCCTGAATGTAAGTGGTTAGAGATAATTTTCTGATTCCATTAATGGATAAACAATTTTTTAAGGGGAAATATAGTACAACTAGAAAATTCTCAAAATTTTAAAAAGTATTGAAATTTGCCACCACCAAACTATTATATGACAGTTAGTAACCAATAGAAATACCGATGTTAGATGTTTCACCATTAGGGAGTCAACATTAGACAATTCACGACCAACGTGTCTGAAGTCCTAGTACCAGATGGCACAAAATAGGTGTTCTAAACTTGGTGGTCCACATGGCCACAAGAGTAACTTACTAAATCCTATAGGCTACCGACTAGTAGTGAGGGCCTACGGTGTGTTCATTCTGAGACTATTCTCGAATTACCAGAGTGCAGCACATCATATAATTATAAAAATATATATGTAAATGAAGAAATATAATTAAATAGTGGAACAAAAAAAATGTAAAAAATTATAATGGTTGAAAATAAATGAATCAAATTTAGTAACTTACATTAATAATGATGATATAATATGAAAATATAAAACTAGAAAAAATGGATTAATGATTTAATGAACTACATGTTACACAGAAGTATAAGGAAATAAATGACTCTCCCATGAATCCCAAACTCTGAATTGGTCATATGACATTATGCTCTATCCTAAAGACGAATGTAATCTAGTGTTTAAAGAATTACAGTTCCCTTAGTCAACAGAAGCACACATATAATCTTTCATGGGTACCAAACGGCACCCAGAGAGTGTTTGAGATAAATCTTATTGGGACACCACCAATTTTATCTATTACATCATACCGGTGTAGTGGAATATAATAGTGTGTAATCATGCATACATAAAGAGAAAAATTACACTATAACTGAATACCAAATTACATACTTCACCCCTTTTCTAGTGTCTCAACATGTTTTTAGTCATTTATTTTATCATTTGATGTTTATATTTAAGTCACTTGTTAACAATAGTAAAGGATACTAGAATTAACAATGTGACCTTTAATGATATTAAATAATGGAGTTACAATGAAAAAACCGAGGAATCATAGACCTCAAGGGGCTTCAAATCAGTTAAAAATATATTTTTTCAAAGGGTAAGAGTGTAATCCCAGGATCATATTCCACGATATTCTATAATTAGACTAATTATGAGTCTAAGGACTTTATGCATGGTAAAACAATGATAAGTAATAACTAGGATTGAAGGGATTTTACCATGAAACCTACATTTAAATACTGGATCCATATATTATATCCAAGTCAGCATATATTATAACACTAGGGATCCTATGGTGTTATTCTAATCATGAAAATTTAAACAAGTATCAGGTTCTTGGGGGATCATAAGAAAAAGAAGACATATCCTTGAATTAATAATGTGGTGCTCAAGAGATAAAGGCATTCACTCTGGAATCCATGGAGACCTTGTGTCAAGCCACTCCATTTTTACAATGAAGACATATATATCTCTTAAGGCTCAATAAATTACCTTTGATTTTTTTAATATAGTTAGTTGGGCATGAAACCATTTAATTGAGTCAAAATTAATTAGTATGTCCATTTGGTTCAGGAAATAACATTCATTAGTGTTAGATGGCCATGAAGAATTAAACAATTCATTCAATACTTTTAAAGTATTTTAATTATCAAGGATCACATTGCTACCTTCTATATATTGGGAAATGGGTGGTACAGATGTGAAACCTATTATCTAATAACATTCACAATTTTCAATTCATATACATTGTATATACTGTAATTTTTATTTAATTTTTTCTTATCAATCGTATAACATACCATAGGTGTGTAAAGTGGTGAGAATACATTTTGTTTTCCTTTACTAAATTCACAATATAAATCAAGAAGTTGAACATAGGGAAGAATACCCTTTGAATGATCAATACATGGAAAACCAGATGAGGGTTCAAACATTTAACAACATTAAAACCAGAATTATTGAATAACATTCAAAATAGGAATGATAGAGTTGTGATAATAACCATTAAAAACTAATCACATATTTGGAAATATTATAACCATACAATTGTAATTATTATAATCATGGAATATAAATTAAACAAAAAGAACATAATGAAATCTCCAGGTCCCACACAAAAAATTCCAAAATCAACAATCTTGATTGACGAGTTATAGGCCACCCACATTTGTATTTTTAGACTCTCCTCCACTAGTATTAACCTATGATTATTCATGGATCAATTAAGATATGAGAAAATATAAAAACCTATCACACATCGGTAACTATGTTGAGAGAAAGGGAGATGAATAACCCATCATGTGGATTTCAGTACATAGCATTACACATCCAATGTGTATAATAGAATCTATAATAAATATTTGATAAAAGAGATTTCTTGATTAGTATATTGGGAATTATGATGCATCACAATGGGAATAAATGGATGTTTTTTCCATTTTATATACAATTATGGATGAATTTTATGTTAATTGGATCATTATGAGTAACATTGTCATATTAGACAAAATATATCTAATGAAATGTTTTCCGCACGGTTTAAAATGTTATGAGTGATCCTTTGATGAGTTCCTTGAGAAGAGGTGAACTTTTATGGATTGGCTGCATGGTTAGAGAAATTGTGTTATAACCATGTGAAATGGATCTACCTAAAAATCTAGATCGTTTTTACAGTTATATATAATTGTTCCCCCTACTAGAATAGTTTACTCTAATGGTGTGACACATATATTTATATAAAAAAGGTGGGTTTCGAGCTCTAAAAATACCCGGACACCCTTGGGAACTTCTAAAGAAATATAACCATTTATATTATTTAAAAATTTATAAATTAGAACCAAATTTAGATAATCCATAACTGATTAGAAAAACATGTTGATACAATCTTCTCCCCTTATTGGTAATCATCCCTATGATCACCTTCTATGTGTGGAGAAATGCTTTTGATGTGAACGATTTTCCAGTGGGCATGTTTGTCAGCCTCTCAATCCCTTGTCTCACACAAAATAATTGCATGGTTGCAATGAACTATTACTAGAGGGACAAACGGACCAATGTGAGCCTCCATGATATTCTTAATGGTCTGTAATGGATACACCTCAATAGCTTCATCATCATCAAACTGAAATTCCTCAGGATCAATGGTATGAGATGGGAAAACACGATAATAGCACCACTATGAAACATGGAAGACATCATGCATGGCACGGTACCTCTGAGATTATAGAAGTTTATATTCTATTATCCTTACACTATATAGAATCTCAATGGACCCTATGTAATGAGGTGATTACATTCTTTTCATATATAGCCATCTATTCTCTATCAATGTTAATACCTGAAGCAAAATGTAATACCAGAGTATGAACACTATATTTGGTTGAAGACATCCTGTATATGATTTTTTTCTATACTGAGCAGTATTCATACACACTCTCATTAGCTTAACATGCTCATATGTCTCTTGAAGGACATATGGATGTAGAAGGGCTTAACTACACTCCCTTATCTCGCATTGAGGTGAAAGAAACATACTAATATATAATGACTCAAAAAATAAATTTAAATTATATCCTCAATTAAATTACTATAGGTGTCCTCTACATGAGGGATCTGATTTTGACAAGATTAGAAAAAATCATGTTCACATGCTCATAGCATATCCTTTATAATTTATATTGTTTGTTATTGTTATATGTTAGTCTATGGGTTAAAATATGTGCATAGAATCATATGTGCTCCTATAGCATTATGAAATCACTTCTAAAATTGTGATGTGAAATGAGTATCCCTATATAAAATGACAGTTCAATGGACCATATTTAAACCAATGATCTAACATACATTGTTTTTCCCAAATCAACTTCTTATATAGTCACACAAATAACGATGAAACGGGCTTCATTTTTGAATCGATCAATAACTAACCATACAACATCACTACATCATTGAGAACTATGTAATATGACAAAGAAATATAAAGAAATATATTCGATTTACCATTCATGGACTCAATGCTGTTTTAACAAGACAACATGTCTCTGGAGATCTGCCTTCACCGGCTCACATTAGAACACCTAGTGATAAAGCTATCAATCTGATGTTTCATCACTAGCCACTAATACTATTGTTGCATATCTTGATATATGTTGTAAATTCCAAGATAGACTTCCCACCGAAAAACAAGGTACATGTGAATAAAATGATATATCAAATATATATTAACCCATATACGTCCATGAATATGAAAGATATCCCTTATATCTATATACCAATCTGATGGTGGGTTATCTCTTGATATACTCTCACATAGAACCAATCACATAGGACCGAAAAAAATACCTATCATTCCACTTCTATATGTATTAACTGTTATCTATCAAAGACGAGACATAATTCCACTAATTAATATCATCAAACTACCTACGAATTTTAAAAAATATGTACAATACTTATCATTCATCCATGGATTCTCAAACAAAAAGTGATTTCTTTTATTGAATCAACACATCTGAAACAAAATTTCCCATCCCAGGCATATAAAGAACTCAAATTAAAAAACATATAGATATATGACTCATATTACTTGTATAATGTTCAATTCACAAAATATGAAAAATCATTTGATGAACATATAGACCGTTTTCACCACAAAGAAAACACCCAACAGATATTGTATCAATTAATGTAAATAAATCACGACTTCTTCAATATCATGATTAGGTGCCATGCATTTTATCTCATGATTCCTTAACTACTAAGATCCATACATAATGACTCAAACATACTACATCAACACTACTGCTGGACCAATAAATGATTCATCATAGAAGATAGTATAACCAATTCTAGTGTATGGAAGAGTTATACTAGGATCCATGAAAGGCCACTCCTTTAGCTCTGTAATATCTCTCTCATAATCATCTTACCATTGGAACATTACGACCATCATTTTATGACAATTGAGTGGTTAAGAATGATATGAGAATCTGATTATGAAATTTGTGTCATATCCATCCATCCACATAGAAAAAAAATATATCAATAATTTTCATTGTATTCTATTAGTAAAAAATATAACTAAAATTTTTAGGTACAATTCCTACACCTTATAATGGGAAAATATTACCCATGATGTGAACATTGTCTATCCACATGTGGCACATACCATACATTGTGTAATGATAACGATCTACCAATATAATCATAATAATATCAATATGATTGGCATGGTAATTAGGTGTGTGAGAATTCAGGAAATTTATGTACAAAAAGCCTAGTATATAAAGACACCAAAGGGAGTTGAAAACTCTATTCCATGGATCCATGAAAATTATGGTCAGTCACACGAGAATGAATGACATAAATAGGTACTCAAACAGTCCATAGCTACTTTGGAATGTTGTACAAGATTTTAATGATGGCCTAAATCGAACTAGATGATATCATGATCAATGTTCGATCATAGAGAAGATCCTATCTCATTAGAGTTTGTTGAAGAGATCATCTATACATCGTAGTGACTAATGGTTTTTTATTTTATACTGGTTCAACTATCTATAATTTTTTCAATAATGTAAGGTTAAGTATGACTTCATGGAGATAACAAGGGGTAAAAACAAATTGGATCTATTGGTCCATAAAACAATTTTCCCCTAGATCTTCAAAATACCTTTTGTGATCCTAGATCATATAGCGTCCCATACTATACTATTGAATCGACACTATAGGTAATCCTTGAAAATGAAATATCCTAATCTCTACCTATATCTAATGAGGTATGCCAATAAAAATTCATTTTGAAATACGTCATTGAAATGATCCACTATGGTATGTAAATCATGTTGAGGTAAACCCTAATCCTCTATTATGGGATTTTAGAGTTGGTAGGTAACTCCACCTAGCCCATTATCCTCCTATCCTTCTTTACTAACCATGAAATCCCATTAACACTTATGTAGATAAATATTATCCTATAGTGATATAAAAAATGTTCGTCAATGAAAGAAGTGTACAAAATTGTGGTACTGAACCAACCATCCCATATTAATAATCACATTGAATCATGTCATCTTAAGAGGGAAGATGTTATATAAGAAATGGTAACTTCCTAGCACAAGTGGATTTCCCTAAATTGGATTATTTCCTACGGATGCACTCATAATGTAAAATCTAGCATCATTACACCATAGAAACCCTATATCTATAGTACAAGAATATAAAGACAGATACATATATTAATGAGTAAAAATCACATGTATCAAATAAGTATAATACTATAGTATATGAAACTATAATATTTTGTAGAAAATATATGGTTTGGAAGACTGATCCTCAGTTATCGCCTAAAAAACATGCATATGTCTTGATCTACATCCCTGTGCAGAAACTGTACTAACATGATAATAAATGCACTGTTATCACCATAGGTGATCAGTAGTTTAAATATAATGTTGATTAATTCCTCCATGATAAGTTCTAATTATTAAATTCCTACTCTCATCCAAATGTCGAATAAAATAACATGCTACTAAAGGTGGAGCTAGCAATAAACTTTACAACTCGAATCTGTTGAATTTTTCCAGCATAATATTTATTGATTTACTATATGGAGGCAATCCTGAAACACCATTCAGTATCTATGACATTTAGAATTATGATTCCTCCATCATCTACACTAATGAAACACCTTAGAGATTACAAAATGAGTACTCCGATTGTTATTAACTGAGAGATATTTCTTGTAGGAATATTTCCTTCCACTAATTGAGAAATTGGCATGCCATGACACTGATCCACTTTTCCAAATACTATTGGAATCCCATAGGTTACGCATAGTGATAAGATCATAATTGACAATTTTAGAAAAAATTTGCAGGTGTAAAACAATCCCCTGCATATGGATGGTTTAATGGATCCCATCCTCTAAATGTCTAGAACCAAAAAGATCATCATCATCTAAACGAAGTGAAAGTGACTAAAATTACATGAAACATGATGAATATAACATAAATGACATAATCACTTCTCGAGATTCATTAACTCTTTGGAGCGATCAACTACAATAATTTTAGGAATGAAATGAGAATTGAAAATAATCTTGTATTCATCATATATCATATATTGAAGGTGGTCAGTGTAGGAAACCACATCCCCACAATGATATGAATATTCCATAATCATATATATTAAAAGCACTAACTTATGTAATAATGGAATTTCTAGATGCTCTGTAACAACCTGTAAATTTCAAGGGAATTTTTTTTAAATTTTCCGTGGGATTCTACGAGTACACAGTTTCGGACGGCACCTAATTCTGAGGCCCGGTGTCACCGGAATCAATTTCTGATGTTTAGCTCGAGTACGTTCAGTGAATGAATGATAGGGTTTTTCTAACATTTGAACTGATTCTCGGAATCTAAATTTGAGGGCACTGATGAAACCAAAGCACAATTTATTTCTTAGGAAGACTTTCTTTGGAGTTGCATTTGTTCGGGAGGTGATATTAATTATGAAGTGGTTTAATTAAAGAGTGAAATAATATACGTGCTGATATTTTATTTCTACTCTGTGCAATTATAACATATGTGTGGACGTTGAGGTCGGATCCACTAAATCCTAACTCCTCCTGATAAGATATGAGTGAGGTGGGCTCTATATGAGCCCCACCTTTTCAAATTCCTCTAACCACTCTTAAAGTTGGCAAACCACCAATTAATTTGTAAGACTCCATCCTTAATTATTGTCAACCCCTCATGTTTATAAGGAACCTTCCCTCCCTCTCTATAATTAAATGCCAATTTGTTTAACTAGTGAGGAACGTTACTCCTTTTTAAATTTTCCACCGTAGTGGATTAATTGGGTGGGGACCTATGTCATAAATTCCCCATTTATGACTTGCATTCCAAACGACGAACTCACCACTCCTATTTAAAGGAGGCTAGGGGGAGGAGTTCTGGAAGGCTTCTTCAAGGGGAAGAATGATAACAGTGAAGCACAACGCGCAGAACTTGGAGAGTTTTCCTCTTCCTCTAACGAAGAATGAAGAACTCTAGCATCACCCTCAGCTTCATCCTTTCCAACGTTGACGGAACGACACCCTTCTACTACGACGTCGTCCACCGCGACACCGAAGAACGCCTTCATCAAGGCAGGGGATTGGATTTGTGTTCTAGAATATTCTTTTTCTATCCAATGATAAATTCTTTAGCCTCTTGTTGTCGAATTAACTAGAGGGGGACGAACCTTACAAACATGGGTGACCCTCCTCCCCCTTTGTTGTTGTACTCATTTCGGCTCTAATGAAGGCGGCGTGGTGCAACGAAACAGCGCGGGAATGAGGAGGAATGCGTAGAAGGAGTGTGGCACTGTCGCGCCATGCCGTTGAGGCCTAAAGAAGCCGTGGATGGAGCAGGGCCATGGTGGAGGGGTGCGGCGTTGTCGGGCAGCACCGCACGAACAAGACTGCGGCCTATGGCCGAGGCGGTGCAGGGAGGGGTGGCCGGAACCACCGACTTCTGGCGCATGGAAGGTGGGACCTATATGGGTGACACAGTGGCTCACCAGCCGAGAAATTAGGTCGGCAGGTTTCAGAAATTCTCAGGGTCGTAACCCCCGACTGGCAAGAGGCAGGCCCCCCATGCGGGTCCGTTTCTTTATCCATGAGGGGGGAGTGCGCCTCCCCTTCTACCCTGCTTGGCCAGCATCAAGCTGCCTAGGCCGGACTGGCCGCACCGGTCCGGGTCGTGCCCTAATGGGCCGGAACCAGACCCGGGTCGGGTCGACCCAGTTCGGGCCGACCCAGGGGGTTTTGGGTCGGGTCGATCAAGGCCCAAACCCCCTAAAAAAGGATAGATTTGTTCAAATGTCTGTAACATGGTCTACAGACAGCTGATCGACACACCGTCAGTTGCAATGAGATCCTTGGATCGAGATAGTCGTTTAGGTATATTACACTCAAGGTTTTGGATAACATTGTGTATGGCCGGGATGGTTCGAATACGAAACCAACCGGGTCGTCGGAGCGGAAACGCTTATAACATGAGCTCCGGACGTCCGTTTGACGTGTCGTTGACTTTTTAGGTTTCCTCTTAATAAGACGGACCATTTGGCTTAATCCTCTCAAATTTTGGATGCGGTTAGAGTATGTTCGTGTTGGTTTTTACTTAAAAACCAACCGGGACCTAGAACAAAAAAGCCAATAACTCTCAGTCTGGGCGTCCCATTGACGCGACGTCTGCCGCGTTGTGTTCCCATTGATGTGACAGAACCTTGCAATACATCAACTCTAGTATACATGACAGTTGATGTATCGACCTCTTGGATTGTGGATCGGACCCTCCCAGAATGAGCGTGTTGTGTGCGGAAACCCTAGAGGTGGTTGAGACTTGACGACTGATGATCGATCGACTCAGAGTGTTTCGATAGCCCAGTGGGGAGAACTTGGTTGTAGCGGCAGACTCACGGTTGAGAAGCGCTTGGGAACTCAAAAATAGTGACAGAATTTCATAATTTAAAATCCTTTATCTATATAAATGGATTTAAATTTTATAAAAAGATTTAATAAATATATAACCATTATATCATAATAATATTCATTTGTTTAATATAAATTTATAAAAAAACAATAAAAGTTGATATAAATTTGTTTATTTAGGTCGAATATAATTTATAAATTAAAAAAGTCCATATATAAATTTTCATCCACATTTTGATTTGATTTTCTATATCATATATCTCATATTCCATCTTGTACACACCCAACACTTAAAAATTAATATTTTCATCCTCAATAAGTTAATATTTTTTAGGATGCCGCATAATTGTATCAATACATTTATTTTTTACATGGACATCACAATAAATTATGTAAAAGAAATGTTTTCTATGACATAATATTTAAATATAATATACAATTATGACTATATTATATTAAAAAATAATTTTTAATATCAATAATCACAATTTGGTTAAATCAAATTAGTATGTTTCATGATCAATAAATATATGTATTACATTTTGATTCAAAATTATATAGTTAATTAATTACTTTGTATCATTATTAATATATTTTTTTAAATATATATGATTATAATAAAATATTCAATTATTTAATATTGTTAATTTTAAAAATATATAATTAATAAAATATTAAATTATTTTATACAATAATAAATTTTATTTCTATAAAGACTCTGAAATTCCGTTGAAAGTTTTTTCTTCAATACAACAAAATTTTATGAGCCTGAGAAATTTTACGGTGCTTGATTCAGAGGCCCAGTATGCCGGAAATCAATTTCTAAATTTTTGTTGGGGTACGTTCAGTAAACATATGAGCAGGTTTTTATAACATTTGAACTGGTGCTTGAAATTGAAATCTGAGGGCACCGTTGAACTCGCAGCACTGATATTCTATCAAGAAGACATTCCCCACGATGATAGTTGGTCGAGAATAAACCTTAGTTTTTGGATTTTTATAAAAAAAATAATAAAATAATGCGAGAAACAAATTTATTTTATTTGAGACGCCTTTTTGTGTGTGGTTCTTAAATCCTATAAGAGGAGGTTGTAGGTGGGGTCACCACACCTTAACCTCCCAAGAGAGGTTAGGGTGGTGGGGCCCACCCTAAGTCAACCTCCCATGGGAGGATAAATGTGTTGGGCACCACAAGACTTTTTACCCTTTTAAAAACCTCATTAAGTGGGTAGAACCCTTGAACACCCCACTTAATGGAGACACCACCGTTGGAGCCTTTCCAAATTCCCATTTAATTAAATGGAGCCAAACCCTTTAATTAAATAGAGCCATCCCATTTAATTAGTGTGCCATCCTCCCCTGGATTAATTAGCGGAGCCTACGTTATTTATTTATCCATTCTGAATCATTGTGAAATATGATATTAGACAACTCATTATAATATTATTCTCACATGGAATTTTTTTAGAGATTGAGAAGATGGAAGCTTGGGAGAAATGTTATTCCAATGAAGAATGATACTCCCAATGAATAATGAAGAACGCTAAGAACGCCGATGAGGATTCTTCTTCTACTACATTAATCGAATCCAACCGATGTAAAGAATCTTCCACCAGCCTCGTCAGGTGAATTCATTCTGCAACACCGTCAATGGATCAATGACCGTATCCTCATGCCAACTTCGAAAAACATCGAGCAAGGTAGGTGTTATTGCAAGTTGGTACTTTCCTTTTTCGTTTCTCCTCTTCGTTGAAAAGAATCGATGTAAAGTACTATAAATGATTGAAGTTCAATTTCATTCCTCTTTGCTAAACAAATGTAATCACCCCTAATCGCAGAGAGTTTGGGCCAACTAACATGGATATAATTCCCCCTGCTAATCCTTTTTTGATATTCATAGGGCATGGCGATGAAGCGACGACGACGAAGGAGACAACAACGAAGGCCATTCAACATGCAGCCTCTGTGAATCACCCTGCACTCGAGGCACACCGGTGCTCTCGGTCGACCACTGCCAGTTGAGCGGTGCCTGCCCACCTACCTGTAACATGCCTCGCAGCCTGCCCGGCCTGGCCGATGCCCTGCCCGGCCCGCGCCCCGGTCGAACCCACGCCTTACCCCAGGGCATGTCCGGACCCATCGGCGCCCAACCCCTCGCCCCCATGCACTACCCGGTGCCACCAACACCTTGATGCACTCTACCCGGCGACCCCCCGCACTACCCAGCACACCCCAGCGCACTACTGCGCCCTGCCTGGTGCCCCCAGCACTCTTCTGAGTCCTGCCTGGTGCCCCTGGCACCATGCCCCGTGCCCCTGACGCCTGGTCGCTACCTGTCGGCCCTTACTACGGCCTGCCTGGAGCCCATGCACCCTTCCTGGTGCCCCCGCACATTTCCCAGTGCCCCCGCACCCTTCCTGGCACCCCCTTTCCTTCCCGACTCCCTCACAACCACCCGGAAGAGCTGGAGTCCTGGTCCCCCTCACGGTGCCCGGGCCGAACTGGCCTAGCTGTGCCGTTATTGTAGAGCCTTGACGGGCCATGTCCTCGCAACGTTGCAAGCCAAACTGGCCTAAAGCCTGGACCGAACTGCCCCTGCAGCACGCTAGGCCAGGCCTAGTGGACCATTCCAAAACATAGCGGGCTGACCTACCCAACGGACCGGGTCAGACCCAACGAGTCTGACCTGGTTGACCCAGACCGGGACAGCCTAAACTGGGTGGGGCTGAGTCAGGCCGACGGGGTCAGATCAGACTTGGGCCGATGACTATCCCATTACCTTCATGGGCCATATCTTTGGCACTGGACATCAATGTGATGAACCATCAGCGACACTAGTATTCTTGGAACAAATTCTTCCCTTTGAAAATACCCCCACTAGATTTCAGGGTATATTTGAGTCGTGTTCATGTGGGATTGCACAATAATCCAACATGGCCCCCAGAACTAAATTGATAATAAATAACATACCAGGCATTTGATTGACACGCTGTCTGTTGTGTTGAGACCCCTATGACATGGAGGACCTTTGAGATAGTTCTTCATGGAACATAGAGACACTTGGTGTATTTCCTAGTTTCTCGTGGTGTGGATCCTTCCCCCAATGAGAAGACAGAGTGTAGAGACCTAGTACATGGCAGACCTAACGACTGCTTGACCAATTCGACATGGAGTGATTCAACTAGCCTAGTGGGGAGGACCTAGTAGATAGAAGAATACCCATAGCGGAGGAGCACTATGTAGTGGGCGGCAGACTCACAGTACTCAATAGTATAAATACCTCTACAGGCTATTAGGGGGAGAGCCTGTTAGTTGGTGGTAGACCCATAGCGGAGGAGCGCCTGATAGTTGGAATCTGACCTGTGGAACTCGACAGAAGGAGTACCTCAGCAGTCCAAGGTTAGTGAGAAGTTACTTGGTGTCATGACAGTCCCACTATAGTTGACATAGGAGGAGTTCTCTAGCAGTCGTGGTTTCGATAATGAAAATCCTGGTTTGAGCTAAGTCAATGACAATTGTGTTTTCCACAGGATTGAGATGGGTTAATAGATAAATTAGGTATATGTATTGGCATATTCCTATGTAAGAGTTATCTGTTGATTTCATACTATGTTTTTTATCCTTGTTCGATTTAGTGAGACCTTGAGGGTCTCGAGGTCCCTACTGAGTATCATTGTACTCAGCCCTGAATGGGTTATTCTTTCACCTAGTTGTGTGGGTTAGAGATGACCATACAAAGAGATGATGGATGAACGAGAGTGTTGTGGAGGCCATCTGTACTAACCCATGAGGTAGGAACCCCGAAGGACAACCCATCAGCTTTTTTACTTTTCTTCAGTTGTATTTTTTTCTGTTGTACTTGTACTTTGTTGTTGGGCTTGTATTTCTGACCCCTTTCCATTCCATCACTTCTTTTGTATAGAATTTTACTTAGTGTTTTGATTCCAGTTGTGTACTATGTTGTTTTTGTTTATAGTTATAAAGGCAAGGCCTTCCTAGTTTAAAGATTTACACCATTGGTGCTAGTCTCCAGAAACTGGGCTATAGAAGGCCAGCATGGGGTAGTACCGATTCGGGCCCTGGAGGACGGGTCGTGAAACTTTGGTATCATAGGAGTCAGTAATATAGAAGAACATAGGACTCTGGTATTTCTTTTGTGTGAATAAATAGTGTTAAGGGTACTAATTGTCGTTTTTAGTTCAAGGAGACCAGTGTTGGTGCGGGCGATCGGTGTATCCATACACCTGGTTCATGACTTCTAATATTTGACTCAGTTCAAGAAAACACTAATTGCGTGTGTGTTTTTAAATGATTATCATTAAGTCATATCAATGAGGTTATCTCACAAGGTATAAATATTTTGACCATGTTGCATCTGTTTTTTTAGGATGCTTCCCCTTAGACCACCAATTAGAGCCCT
The DNA here is from genome assembly GCA_963277665.1 of Viscum album. Classification (NCBI taxonomy): domain Eukaryota; kingdom Viridiplantae; phylum Streptophyta; class Magnoliopsida; order Santalales; family Viscaceae; genus Viscum; species Viscum album. Next base: position 222,419,934 of record OY728158.1, read on the forward strand.
GAGATTTGTACGTTCTGAGACCCCACTGAGCGACTATGCCACAGTGTAAGGCCCTATTCTAGCGGAGGCACCAACGGTACTACTCCCTGATGAGCCACTGATGCCACAAGGCCTGGTAGCAGGAGATGCACACCACATGAGTTCTTTTTATGATTTATAGCGCCAAAGGCTACCCAGGTTTAGGGGAGAGACAGAACCATAGGTGGATGAGGATTTTTTGGTGGCTGTGTTGAGAGTTATCAGGATATTGGAGATGGATCCAGTCATACCAGGAGAGAACAATGTTTCTCATGTGGATTGCTTATTCAAATGTCTTGTGACTGTCCAACTCGTCATTCAGAAGATTAGTAGTCAGTTGAGAGACCTCCCAGGCAAAGGTAGAGGTTCTATTGAGGAGGTCCACAGGGAGGAGGCAGTCATGGTAGAGGATTTGGATGTGTAGCTGGTGGTGGACGACTTTTCGAGTTGTTGCCACCACCACCCCCAAGAGGTCCACCCTGACTGCAGGGAGCAGGTGGACAGGGGAGAGCGCAGTTTTGGGCAGTTGAGGCTTATGATCATGGTGCTCTGGAGATGATTCGAGGTATGATCTTTGCATAATCTTCCTTAGCTACAGTTCCTATAGACACTCATTCCAATCACTGTTGCATAAACACTCCCCTCATTTGGAGCTCGGAGATACCGAAAGAGAAATTGGCTTGATCATTATAGCTATAGAATCATATGAGAGTATACATGACGATTACGCACTAGTGCCGACAGTGTGAGATTACTCTTGGAGGTGAGAGAATCGATTGTGATATCCCCATTGCAGCATCGAGGACTTACAATGTCTTCTTGGGTATGGACTGGCTCTCTGCAGTCCATGCTCAGATTGACTGTATTAGTAGAAAAATGCAGTGTGTCCACACTGATGGGGCCACGATTACCTTCAACGACATGAAGGGAACATTTTCTGCATAGAGCGAACATACATGGAGGACTGTGCAGACAGTCACTCACTATTTGTCTTACCTTACCCTTGGAGGAGTTGATGTGGAGAGTTCGACTTCTCCTATATTGGTGGACTTGTAAACAGTTTTTTCCCAAACGATGTTCTAGGATTACCTCCTCGCAGAGAGGTGGACTTCTAAATTGACTTGTACCCCGGGATGACACTGATATCTAAACCAACATTTCGGATGACTCCCGTTGAACTTCACAAGCTGTGGGTACAGCTAGAGGACTTGTAGGGAAAGAGATTCATCTGGCCCAGTGTTTTTCCATGGGCATCCCGAATTCTGTTTTCCATGAAGGCAGATGGGAGCATGAGTTATTCCATCGACTACCATTTCCTGAACCAATTGACCATGAGAAACAAGTACCCACTTTCGAGAATTAACGACCTCTTTGATCAGCTGAATGGAGCTAAGTGGTTCTCGAATATAGACCTCAGATCAAGATATCACCAGCTAAGTGTTTGAGACGAGGATGTGCTGAAGATGGACTTGAGGTGTCTTTACATCCACTATGAGTTATTTGTTTTTCCCTTTAGCGTAACCAATTCTCTAGCAGTGTTCATGAGTCTCAAAAAAAGAATCATCCAGCTTTACCTTTATCTCTTTATCGTAGTCTTGGTTGATTAAATTCCGATCCACACGACTTTTGAGGTGGTGCATGCCTACAATTTTTGGGTAGTACTGAACACACTCCGAGAGCACCAATATTATGGATAGCTCTCGAAGTTACAATTTTGGATTTCAGAGGTTCACTTCTTGGGACACGTATTCTTGGAGGTTGTAGTTGCCGTAGATCAAGATAAGATTGAGGGGGTGCTTTGGTAAGACACACCCAGGACTGTGATGGAGGTGCAGAGTTTCCTGGGATTAGCTGGATACTACCAGTGATTCGTTCCAGACATCTCCAGATTTTTAAAACCACTATCAGCCATGACGATGAAGGGGAAACCATTCCTATGGTTGGAGAGATTCCATCAGATCTTTTAGGAGATGAGGTAGAGTCTGACTAGTGACCCCATCTTGAGGTTTCCAGAGTAAAGAGTAGGGAACATAGTTTACTACGACACTTGAGGGATCATACATGGGTGTGACCTGATATAGGAGCGAGACGTGATTGCTTATGGTTCATGGCAGCTGAGAAAGCATGAGAATAAATATTCTTCCCATGACCTGATGTTAGAAGTAGTAGTCTTTTCCTTGAAGACGTGGAGACACTATCTGATGGGTGACAATTTGATCGTGTACTCTGATCACAAGAGTCTCAGGTAAATATTAACTCAGAAAGACCTAAACCTGAGATTGCATTGATGTCTTGAGTTCCTTAAGGACTATGACTTTGAGATAGTCTATACTCTTGGGAACATGAATGTTGTAGCATATTCTCTCATCAAGAGATCTGGTATACAACTTCTAGGAGAGGGTACAGAGCAGCTGGCTACCTTATAGATAACCTTTGTGGATAGAGATAGAAAATCCTATCTACATTCTCTTACCGTCACTCCCCCACTTCGTCAGTGAGTCAGGGAGGCGCAACATGGGGACGTTGACTGTGAGACATGATGTGCTCCAATATCTACCGGGCAGGCACCTGATGAATTTTCTGAAGTTAGGGAGCACATCATCCTCTTCAGAGGAGATACCATGGTACCACTGGCACATCAAGAGTAAGTGTTGAGGGAGTTCCACACATCCCCTCTAGCGGTAAATCAAGGAGTGGAGAAGATTTTCTAGGACCTTCGACGACAGCATTGGTGGACAGCTATGAAGAAGGATGTAGTAGATTTTATCTCATTGTCCCTCACTTGTCAGCAATTGATGGAAGATCACCAGGTACCAGTAGGCTTGGTAAAACCTTTAGTGGTCCCAGAGTGGATGTGGGATGGGATATCCATGGACTAAATGACGTGTCTTTCTCGTATATCCTAGGTTCACGACATGATTCGGGTGATCATCGATCGACTCACCATGTCGTCCAACTTCCTACCAATCAGAGTGTAGGGTTCTGAAGAGAGATTGAGACCCCTCTATATGCAAAATATTGTGCTTTTACATTTAGTACCTTCATTTATTGTCTCTGACTGTGACATGCAGTTTTCTACCCGGCTATGGAAGGGGTTTTAGGAGGCTTTTCGGACACCGCATCGTTTGGGAATCACAATCCATCCTCATATATATGGTCAGACCGATAGGACCATCCAAACCCTCAATGACATTCTACGAGAATGTGTCCTTAATTCAGTCGCATTTGGGAGGATCACATGCCTTTGGTAGAGTTTTTTTACAACAACAGCTATCTCTCAACCGTAGGGACTGAACCTTTCGAGGGGTTGTACGGGCGACCATGCATATCACCCTTGTGTTGGGCTGGCCCTGGGGATTCAGCACTAGAGGGACTATGGATGGTACGAGCTACTATAGAGGAGGTGCAGATCATCCAAGAGTGGTTGAAGACTGCACAGTGCAGGCAGAATTCTTATGATGATAGGAGATTGAGATCTCATTAATTTGAGGATGGAGACCACATGTTTCTACGGGTCTCACTGCGATGAGGACTATAGTGTTATGGTCGAGGCATTATTTTATCTTCGAGATTCATCAATCCTTTCCTAGTCCTCAGTGGAGTAAGTGAGGTGGCTTACCATTTAGCTCTTCCACCTCAATTGCACCGGGTGCACGACGTCTTCCACGTATCTCAGCTGAGGAGATACATGCATGACCCTTCCCACATCATCGACCATGGAGAGATAGACGTCGACGATAAGGAAATATTAAAAAAGGTTCTAGTAGAGATTGAGGATCGATAGGAGTGGGACATATGTGGATGGAAGATACCTCTGTTGTGCGTTCGCTGGCAGCATGGGAACCTCCAGGACACCACATAAGAGCGGGAGGCTCAGATGCGTTCTAGGTACCCCCATTGGTTCCATAGTTTGTGTTATAGCATGCGTGGACATAAAGACCGGAGGTGGGGAGAATGTAATGACACAAAAAATATTTGAATATTTCTTCTTAAATACATGGACATTTTATGAGACCACGAAATTTTACTGCGCTTGATTTTGAGGCCCGGTGTGCCTGGAATCAATTTCTGATGTTTTTTTGGGCATATTCAGTAAACGTACAAGAGGGTTTTTATAACCTTTGATCATGCGATCATAATTGAAATCTGAAGGAAACGATGAACACACAGTCCTTGTATTCACTTAATAAGGCTTTCACCTCGACTGTAGATGGTTGAGAACAAAAGTTAGATTTTGGATTTTTATATAAAATAATAATAAAATAAAGTTTTCAACAACTTTATTTTATTTGAGACACCTTTTTTGTTTGGAAGTTAAAAACCACAAGAGGAGGTTGGAGGTGGGGCCACCACACCTTAACCTCCCATGAGTGGTTATAGTGGTGGGTCCCACCCGAACTCAACCTCCCATTGGAGGATAAATGTGTTGGGGACCACCCATCTTTTAACCTCTTGAAACTCTTCAATAAGTGGGGAGAACCCTTGATCATCCCACTTAATGGTGCCACCACCCTTGGAGTCTATCCACCTTCACATTTAATTAAATGGAGCCAACCCCTTTAACTAAATAGAGCCAACCCAATTAATTAATGTGCCAACCTCCCGTGGATTAATTTGGATAGCCTACGCAATTTGTTTCACTTTTTGAATTTTTGTGCCAATGTAATATTAGACGATTTAATATAATATTATTCTAACTTGGAATTTTGGTTGAACATGAGACGATGGAAGCATGGGAGAAAAATTCTTCAATAGAATAACTCTCATCCCATCAATGTATGAAGAACGCAAAGAAAGCCACTGAAGATTGTTCTTTGACTCCCTTCATCGAATCTTACCAACATGGAGTGTCTTCCATAACAATCCTAAGATGACTTAATTCCGCAATTCTGTAAAAGGATTAATGACCATCTACACATACCAACATTGAAAAACATCGAGCAAGGTAGGGGTTTATTGCATGTAGGTGATTTCTTTTTCTTTTATCCTCTTCGTTGAAAAGAATAGATGTGAAGTATTATAACTGATTGATGTTCACCTTCCTTCCACTTTATTGAACAAATGTTATCACACCTAAACATTGAATGTGTGGGCCAACTAACATGGCCCGACTCCCTCTGTCGATCCTTTTGTGGTGTTCCTTTGGCATGGAGATGAAGCAACGGTGATGAATGTGACGATGACGAAGGCCTCACTAACTATGGTCACCGCAAATCATTTCTCCCCAACGGCGCACCGGTGCTCTCAATGGAACACCACTAGTCGCACGGTTCCTAACCTGCCTACCCGCGGCCTGCCCCGTGGCCTGCCCGGTTCTATGGGCACCATGCCTGGCCCGTGCCCTGGCCAAACCCTCGTCCTACCCTACAACCTGCCTGGTCATGCCTGTGCCCAAACCGGTGCCCCCACGCACTGCTCGCCACCCTGCTGGGCCTTTCCTGGTTCCCTACCCGGTGCACCTTGCGCCCGGCTGCGCCCTGCCTAGCCCCCAACGGTGCCCTGCCAGGTGCCTCCGGTGCCATTCCGTGGCCTGCACGACCGCTTCCATAGCCTTCCCAGCACCCACACGCCCTGTCTGGGGGCCCGCGATGTCCTAGATCCCTTGTGGCCACCTTGTGGCGTCAGTGTCCTGACCTCCCTCACGGTGCCATGGATGAATCGGCCTAGTCTCGTCCTCCGGGTTGAGCCGTTCTGGGATGCACCCTCGCAATGCTTGGGGATGAACTGGACATATGCCCGCACTGAACCACCCTCGCAGTCTACTTGCTCGGGCCTAGAGGACCAGGCCAAAACATAGGGGGCTGACCCTCCCAAAGGGGCAAGTGAGACCCAGCAAGTCAGACCGGGTCAACCCATACTGGGTCGTCCCAAACTCGGTTCAGCCGTGTTGGTCCGACTGGGTCGGACCGAACCCAGTCCCATTACTGGCCCATTATCTTCTTGGGCCATATATTTGGCACCGAATGTCTGTTTGACGAACCTTCAGTGGCTCCTGTATTTGTTGAACAATGTTTTCCCATTTAGAATACCCCACTAGTGTTCGACATATATCTGACTTACGGTCAGGTTGGATCTCAAATGAATCCATGTGGGCCCGTTGGACAAAAATGTTAATAACAAACAGACCGAGCATCCGATTGACCAATTTTCTGTTGCATTTAAACCCCTATGACATGGCAGACATTTGAGATACTTCTTTGTGGCACTGAGCAATAGTTGAAGTATTACCCAGTAGCTCCTATAGTGGATCCTTACACTGACGAGAAGACAGAGTGCGAAGACCTAGTAGCATGTAGACCTGTCAACTACTTAACCAATTCGACTTTGAGTGATTCAACTAGACCTGTGGGGAGTTCCTGGTAGTTGGTTGTAGACCCACGATGGAGGAGAGAAGGGTATTTTGAGGTATAACATTGGTACTCGAAAAGAGAAGTACCTCTGTAGGCTATTAGTGGGAGTTCCTGGCAGTTGGTGGTAGACCCATATCGGAGGAGCGCCTGGTAGTTGGCAGTAGACATGTGGTACTCGACAGGAGGTGTACATCAGTAGTCCAAGGTTAGTGAGAAGCACCTTGGTGTCGTGACAGGCCCACTATTCTTGATAGAGGAATAGTTCTCAAGCAGTTGTGGCTTCGATAATAAAAATCATGGTTTGAGTTGGGTCAGTTACATTTGTGTTTTCCTCATTATTGAAATGGGTCACCTGATAACATAGGTATATGTATGGGAATAAACCAAAGTAATGTTTATCTATTGATTTCATACATTTTGGTCTATCCTTTTTTGTTTTTTATGAGACTTTGAGAGTCTCGAGGTCACTACTACGTATTGTTATACTCACCCCTACATGGGCTATGCCCGAACCTCATTGTGTTGGTTACAAAAGACAGTACATGGTGCTGACGGAAGGTCGAGAGTGTTGTGGAGGCCATCTGTACCTCCCTTCAGGTAGGAACCCCGGAGGATGACCCAATATTTTTTTTACGTTTCTTCAGTTGTACTTTATTTCAGTTGTACTATTACATTCATGTTGAGCTTGTATTTCCGAACCCTTTTCTTTCCATCACTTCTTTTGTATACCGTTTTACATAGTGTTTTGCTCCCAGTTGTGTACTCTATTCTGTTTTTTACAGTTATAAAGGAAATTCCTTCATAGTTTATGGATCTACGCCTTGTGTGCTAGTCGCCAGCCCCTCGCCTATTGAAGGCGGGCTTGGGGTAGTCCTGATACAGGCCCTGGGGGATGGGTCATGACAATTTCATTTTCACTCATATTTAATTTTCCATTTATATTCATTACCCTTGATTCCATCAGAACCACTATTTTTTTATATTATTCTCATGGATATGGTATTCATATTCATTAACGATTATTAAAAATCAACATCTAATTAGATTTATTCCATATAGTGGATATGTAAATATTGAATAGTAGAGTGTCTATTAATAATCCATTCAATATTTTTAACAAAATATAAATATCAATAATCATTATTTTATCATAACCTAATTCAAATTGGTTGGATATGACTCACTGTTCTATATTATCTAGTGGATGAAAAAATAATATTATCCAATCTAGGTAAGATCAATAAAATAAAACATATATATAATTAAATTTTATCCTAGTAAATATAATATTTCTTATAGAATAATTTGATATTAAATAGTACTTGTGTCATCAAATGTCAAAATAGATAAAATAAATAATAAAAAATGGTATAAATAACCTATAATAATAAGTTAATATGTATTTTGGGACACATATATTTGGTGCCTTGAAATTTAATTGTGATTTATTTCACAACTACCTCTACAATAGGCCATTAATAACTAAATATGGATTAAATTTAACATCAAAATTGACAAAAATATAATATTATGTGATGAAAATTCTATTTTGATTAAATGAATTCAATATTTCTTAATTATAATACCTGATAAAGTTGTATACTTTTTTTATTGGAATTTATAGATAAAAAATCTTCTTATGAGGTAATTTTTATCAACAAATCCTTTAAATATTTTAAATTCTTTCTCTAAACACTTTATAAAACATATTAAATTTTCTTTATTTAATATCTTGTTATTTTTAATAAATATTATATTATTATCTATCATTTTCCCTTAAACATGGAATTAGATAAAAAATATAAATTGATTCAATGTGGATGATATTAATGATAATATTTATAATTCTAAGTGACAGATTATTTATATTTAATTAATTGATGTTGTAATAGAGATTTATATAATGATATGTTGTCACAAATAATCCCCATCCAACAAATTTATAATCTAAGGAATCATTAATAATGTTACAATGTTATAAATAGAATTTATTTTATTACATTAAAAGTTACTATTGGAGATTATAGATTATTACAAGTGATATATATATATAATTACACATGAATTCATCTTTAGAATATGGTTATGTTTTTTTAAATGGAGGATGAGGATTTCTAAATTATATATGATATCAAAAACATTGAAAAAGCTTAATTTCTTTATTAAGCATCAGAAAATTAAATTATTCCTAATATATAAATGATGAAGGCATCCAAATGAATTTAAATATAAAAATTGAACAATAATAGATTAACAACCAACATTGTGAAATAAAATATGATGACACAAATATACTATCATTTACCATTAAAATTTATTACATTTATCATTATTCAAGTATTATAATCAGTGTTTGTAGACAAACTGAAATATTTATATGTGATTTGAAATAAATAAGATTATGAAATCCATTTCATTAATCTGTATGATTTAATCATTACATGGTTAGTCATCATTCTTTTTATACTTTTTGTCAATATATTGACCTATCAACCCATAAAATAAGCATATATCATAAAATTTTCATTATTAATAGTGATGATTAATATTAAATATTTTTAAAAGTTCATTCATGGAAAAAATAAGTTGTTTTAGGTCAAATAAAATCACTAATAACTCTTTTTAACAATGTATTTTGTTAATAAGTAATTAAATTTTAATAATTTCACATTGACTATGATGGTGAATAGACAGACCATCACAAATGAAGAAATCATTGAACATAATGATATATATAATATTTTTATTGAATTATAATAAAATAATACTCCTACATTATAACATAAAACATTGTTTATCACATTGTAAATTTCCATATTTCTGATTATTCATTGTGGAACAAAATTTCAAAATAATACACTGAACATAATGTAGTTCAAAATTAATTAAAATGAAATAATAAATCAATTTTAAAAAATTTAAATTAACCCAAATTGAATTACCCCATAGATAATACTATTTACCCAAGGAAATTCTTATAAAAAAAACCAAGTTAATGATAACAACAAAAATGTTCATTTTTTCCAAAATATTTATAATTGAACACAAAAAATATTTCACCATTCAAAACTATTAAAACAAAAATAAAAACATACAAAATTAAATTTTATAAAAATTTTTTTATCCTTATACACATTTTATTTATACCTACATAAAAATCATTCATACAAATAAAATTATTTTTTGAGGAAGTAAAAATTGGTTGAATCATTATTGATTTCATTTGTTATAAATAATTATATATATATAATTATATAAATTAAATAACTACTTTATTCATTAGTATAATTCAACTGAATGAGTAATTTTTAATGTTTTTAAATTATTGATAAAAGTTTTATAATTTATTTATTTTTAATTATAAATATAAATTAATAAATAATGATTAGTAAAAATAAATAATTCCTAAAAACATCTCTCCATAATATTCAAATTACTTTTTACCCATTATAAATCTCAAAAATTGTTATCCAATATTGAATATACCAATAGATAATTTATATGTCTTAAATTTCATATTTACTCATTTAAAATATTAGTATATTAATAATTATCCTAAATTCTATAAACTATTGAAAAATTAATTACAAAAAGATATATTTTTTGAAACTGAAAATATATTATAGTCATAAATGAGAAAAATTGGTGGGAATTTTCTATTTACCAAAATAATTAATCAGTATAACTAATTACAATACCATTCATAAATATTCAAATGAATCCTTTCTAATTCTATTAAATATTTAGTAGAAATTATAAAATGAAAATTTAAATATTTTGACGAAAATTATGGATGAATTATAAAATGAATTATTATATTTTTCAATAATTTTAAATATATTTCATAATAAATAATTTTTTTGAAGAACTACAGTATAATATTTATCAAAAGATATCATGTTTTGATGTATTCTTAAGTAATTAGTGAAAATAATCAGATGATAAATGGGAGGGTACATATTGAGACAATAAAAAAAATTGAACAATGTGATAAACATATTGGTTAATAAATTTTTCAATAATTAAAATGTGAAATAAAAAAATACCTAAAATAATAATTTATAGTCAATTATTTAATTATATGAATAATAGATAAAAAATAAATATTTAAATTTTTTTATTTTATTTAAATATTTTATGTGTTTATATAATTATTAAAAAATTTATAATTACATTATGGAAAATTAATAGAGTACACTATTTTTTATATATTTTACTTTACAAAGGATCTTGATACATTTTCATTTTTCATATCCCATAAATTATTCTGAAATTGTTACTGTTTTTATAGACCCTGTTGATAAAATCCCATAGATATGTAGGGAATTTTCATATAAAATATTTTTTATAATAATGACATAACATAGTTGATAAATATAACATAAATAATTATCTAATACATTAGATAATCATGTCTACATAATTAATGATTCACATAGAGAATTTCATTACTCATACTTTTTTTGTATAACATACAAATTACGGTTACATTAGTTTTTCACAAACCCCAACCATTCCTTCCAATATGAAATTATTTTATGTGTCATCTAATGACCTAGGTATCAACCAATACTAATTTAGATGATCTTATATAGGTTTGGATGATTCAATCGACGAGGAATGTCATACAAGTGGTTCTTTTTCTCTCTGTATTATTCATAAAATTAAACTGCATATTTAGCTAATTTAATCTACTAGTAATTCAAAAATTTATATAAAATTAACCTAATTGGGAATATTGGGTTTTATTCTTCTTAAAAAATTGACTATTTAATTTCCTTGCTGATCATTTGATAAACCACCGAAAATGATATATCTAATTTTTATACTAGCCAAAAAATTAATATGATTTATTATTAAATATAAATTACATAAGGGGGACAGGGACATATTTATCAATTAATTTTTAAAATATAACTCTCAACATCTATAAAATACAATTATATCTTCATTAAAGATCATTTTTGTTGCCTTTAGCTGGGAGAATAGTTAGATGGAGGGTAATCATTGTATTTTTTCCACTACATTATTACGTCTTTTAAAAATTTATCTATAATATTTATTTATTGAGTTTAATAGTATAAAAAATTGTATGATAATATTCCTTATATTACGTATATAAATATTATCCACATTTTCAATCAATGTGATGATAATATCATATTTCAAATATTAAATATATGAAATTTTATTATTTATTATAGAATATTATCCTATTTATTTTTATACATATAAAAATGAAATTTTATTTATGAAAAAATGATAATCTTTTATGATATTATAATACACTATATATATTAAATATAAAAATAAACATGTCAAATAATAGGATGAAGTAGGTTATTTTTCTAATGCAATCGAGAAATGTATATATGCATCAATTATATATTGTGTGGTATACCCATAATGTAGTTCAATTATATTTTAATCATCATGATAGTTCATTTCAAACATCTATAGAATATAATTCCTTTTCTATTCACAATATTCATGTTAGTAACATATACTAATATGGATTAAAAAACAAAAAGGAAAAATAATAAAATTATAATTGATATAATTTTCCTAAAATTAAAATAAATTGAATAAAAAATGAAATAAATATATCAAAATTGGATACACATAAACAAAGTAATTTAAATAATAATAATAAAAACAGTCAATGAAATTTATAAAATAAAATATTATAAAATATAAATGTTAATGAACAAATAATAATGACTTCTTGATAATGAAAACATAATGTGAATTGTGAATAAAGGAATAGAAAAAAAAATCTATAAATAATACTACCCAATGAAAATGGAAATGAATATCAATATGAAATGAAACATAAAAATAGAAAAACTTATATGTGGATAAATTTTTGAGAAAAATTATAGTGGTAGAATATTAATTTTTCGAAATATTATTTTCATGAATCTATGTTAATGTTGAATGAGACTATGCTATATTTTGAAATGAAATAAATTTAGATTTTCTAATGCAGTATTATAAATTCAATGATATCATTTATTTTGTAAGAAATACAGAAAAATACAAAATTACTATAAATCTAATGATTATTTTATAATCCAACAACATTAAATAGAAACAAAATGTGTTTTTTCAATGGCTATCTTGATCCTCACCTTCTATAATGTGTACGACATAATTATTATTATATAAAAAAATTTTGAGGAAAAATTACCATTTTTAAATATATCAAATCCCATGTGGATCGTTAAAGAAACTTATAAATTATTTAAAAAATGGGTGATTATATTAACAAAAAAATATTATTTTGGGTTTCCTCTATTTATGTGAATATATTTTTGTTTTTATATTTAAATAATAACAGTAATTTTTCCATTAGAAAATGGTTTACATGAATCATTATTCACCTCCCTTGATACATTAATATACTGAGGATTTATTAATTTCAACAATATAATTTTCATATAAATTTATGCACCTAGAGGATTTATGTCAACGACATTAGTTTTAATATAAATTTAATTCAATGAATGATTTAATTCAATACTTTAATAAAAATCATGTTTTCTAATATAATACCCTTTACGTTAAAAAACATTTATTTGAATTTATAATTAAATTATAAAATGTTTCCCCCTTATAGATTCACCATTATAATTTACTCCATAAATGTTACATAATTAGATTTAATTCTTATTTCCACAACAAAAATTTCCATTTTTTTGTTTCTATATTATTTTCAAATCCGAAATAAAATTCATAAAATTATACTTATCTACTATGGTTTTTAATGTATATTTAATGTAATTATAAAAATAAATACACAATTTCTATATATAAAAATACTTAAATAAAATTATTAACAATAATTAGTTTCTTTCTTGAATATGAGAATTTTCTCTTATATATTTGTTGAACAACATAATGTTTGTACTGATTGAAATTAATAAAATACACATTAATATAATGTTTTTATATTTTTAACAATATTTCAACTAAATTAGCATTGGTATACATGTTTTATAAAACAAAATGTTATAATCCCATCATCATTAACTTCAAATCCCAATCCCCATATTTTTTATAAATTTTTTTCAAATTTATAATATTATAGTGGGATGAAAAGTCTCAATAGAAATTAAAATATATCATCATTAATGATATAAAATTATACATTAGATTTTCATACATTTTATATAATTGTATTATATAATATCTTAATATTCTTTTTAATTTTCATCTCCCCATTCCAATATATTTAATTTTTTTGGTGTATGATTATTTTACTAATTATATTATATAGTTGATTTTGAATCTAGGGATATTAAAAATTACATATTTATTATTATCATCATAAAAAAACATATAATTTTTGAAAATTATATCCTATTAATTTTTTTTTCAAATATATATATATTTTCATTACTAAAATAAGGGATCTCCAATATCATTTCAAAATAAATATCTACGACCACATGATTTTATTTTTTATACTTCTTTTTATTCATCCCTCCGTCTTGATTAAATTTTAAAATATTTTACTTAGAAATGATTTCAAAATTATTATATCATTACAAATTAAATTCAAAATGAATATTATTTGTTAAATTTATAAATGTGTTGACCTCCCCTATAGATAATTTATATTGTTAATAATTAGTGAAATTTTTTATCTCACATTTATTTCATCTTCCTCTAGTTTCTTTTTGTAACATTATATCATTACCAATATCTTCTCAACCTTCATTGATTAAATCTGAGAATAAAATAATCTGTCTAGTTAATCACCATAATGAATGATAAACATTTTTTAATCTATAAAAAAATTTAAAAGTTATATAGAGTTAATGTGAGGAATAAAAATATTAATATTGGGTACAATGAATTAAATTGAATGAATTACAATTTGAATTTTATATTTATAGTAAAATAGAAAGGATTTTAAAATAATTTATGTTCATAGATTTTTTCAATAGACTCATTTAAATGTAATTATATCATTATTAATATTCTCAACATTATAATTGTGATGAAAATTCATATTGAGATGATGCATACTCCAGATATATTTGATGTGGCACACAATACACCAATAACACTATGTAAGACCAAAATTAAAATAAACAATTATTGGAAAATAAGATTCAAAGAAAGATTTATTGATAATATGGGAGCTAACCAAGAATAAAATTGGAATCTATTATAGTAAAATCCACATATATATAGATTTAATATCTTTTAAAAGTACAAAATTATAGAATGAAAATTGATCTACCAATATATACAGGACCGTATACTCACATAACCCCATAAACATGTGATCCATAATGTATTAATCCTGAGTTCCAACCATAGATAATTTTTATTAAGACCTAATTTATTGGAATAATTCATGAAACTTGCAAAGATAGCTTGAGTAATAGCGAATTATACAAACAAATGTAGGTTGGATATGCTAAAATTCAATCTAATTTCAATACACATTCAATTTTTTTGGATTCTTATTTGAGGGAATGTGTCCTTGACAATGAGAATTATTTTCAGAATTCCATTTAACTGAGAATTAAATAGACTGTATGTAAAATTACATACCTCATCTATTTCAATACATGAATTAGTAATAAAACATTAAATGATAAACTAATCTAGATGAAAATAATATTTTTGAATCAATCTTAATATATACTAGATTTAATATTCTCTATCTTATTTAATTAAATAATTTAGAATGGATTTATATTAAAGATTTATATAGAAAATAAAAATTTAATAATGATGAATTACATTCAATTAAACTATATCATGAGTACGGAGTACTAAATTTCTAAACATCTAGATCAGAACGATTATATGATTTGTAATTTCATATACTATAGGCTTTTGTCCATGTAAATTATTATGTATTTTATCTGAATTAATTCTCATAGGGAATATAATGTTTAAAATATTTATGTAGGGGAGGGAATATGAACCACTACGGGTTATCATCCATCAGGATATTGTTGTGTAGTTTTTATGAACAATATAAAGAACCATTTATATAATTTTATTATTTTTATAATCCTATATAAATGTATGGAACATCCTTTCGAACTAAGGACTGTTAATATAGAATAATCATCAATAATGTTGATAATAATTAAATACTCTTCAAAAAAAGATCAAAATGATGTTTATTATTTATATTTGATTGGGTCATAATGTCCCCAAATATGAAAAGACTATGTATTCTCCTTAATCAAGAACATAGGGAATGTCCCATATTTAAGACTGATTAATTTCTCACAATGCCAATAAAATTAAAAATTTTACCATAAAACATTTATTTTTTTTTACAAAATATTCTTTTTAATGCATTTATGGTTGATACGACCTTTATTCATATCATATTATATTTTGGAAATTTTATATATTAGAGATAACCATCAAGAAGAAATTATTTAATGAATGAGTTATTTATTTGTTAAATATTTTCATATGACTGTACATGGATCGCTTAAAATAATTAAATATGCATATTGATTGAACTAACAACATAAACAACCAAAATGATACACTCTAGAAAAGTGATAAATATGATCATAGAGTCAATAAGATGACATGATATTCAATTTAAAATACCATAATAATAGTGTTATCCAATTATATCATCTGTTTAAAGGGAACATAGATAATATAAAAAATTCATGTATTATTACTCAAATTATATCATTAATACATCTGGAATTCCTTCAATTCAACTATTTAGAAATGTATACCCATCCCATTTTGAAATTTATATTTTCCTTAATTCTTCAATTATCAAATTTAGATAAATAACTATGAATATAATATATTTTATTGGTTATTTAAAGAAAAAGGTCATGTCATTAGATGAAAAAATGTATTTCATTTTAAAACAAAATCCTTATAATCCCATAAATTTATTAATATTTCAAATTTAAATTCATTAATTAATGTTATAAAATAGATTATATAAAAAAGAAAGTAATAGGATATGAAAGAGGGGATCTCCCTATTTAGGGCCTTTAATAGATTTTTAAATTTCAAATATCATTCTTGTTAGAGGAAAAAGAGAATATTTGGGAAGAGAAAAAATAAAACCTAAGGCCAGAAAACCATACCATATATCTTTAATTCCTCTAAACCTTAAAAAATAGGTACTATTATTTCATTATATATACATTTTTTGATAAAAGTTAGTTATTATGTCAAGACATTAGTAATAAATATAATGATTTTCAATCATAAAAATGTATATTCTATTTAATACATGTATATTAATTCAATGAGTGGTTCTATGTTGATATTTATAAAAATTACAACATATTTTATTCAAAAACCTTTTTTATGGATTTTGGAATCAAATTATTATGAAATTTTTTTAATTAATTTGGAGATAAATTTGACTATAATAATTTTAGATGTTCACTATAGGGATGAGAAAAAGAACAATGGTTAAATTAATTATAGTAATATTTCTTCTTGAAATGAAATATTGAATGGAATTAATGATTATCAGGTTTTCAAGATTCCATGAATATATGTTTAAGAATAAGGGAATGGCATATTATCCTAAACAATAGTATTTTTCATGACTTGATACTAAATCTATATTATGATACTTATTAAATTCAATTAAAATATTATTTACTGTATTATGATATAATAGGATATTCCTAAAAATTCCTTGCTTATGACTTATTTTGTTAGGATCCTAAATAAGACACAATATTCTATAAGAATGATGATCATAGTAATAAGATACATTGAAACTAATATCGGATTTCACATAAATTGGGAAGGGATAATCCATAAAGGCTATATAAAATGTAACATTAATTTTCCATTATATTATAGATGAATGAATATATCAATTGTTTCTATCACCAAAACCAAATAATTTTTATGTTGACCTATCTATTGGATCCTAAAAATATTCTGTGAGTTTATCTTCATTAATAATACATATTTTATAATAAAATAACAATGTAAAATATTTAATTATGCTAATAGATTATTTTTACGTATGAATGATGTTATCTTAAATCCAAGTTATATATATTCTCAGATTTGATTTACTTTTAATGTGTTAAAAAATATGAAATTAAAATTTTAAATGTTTATTTTTTTGATCACCAAATAATATCAATATATTGGGGCCTTCATTATTGAATAATTTATCACATTAGAGACACATATATCCATCCACTTATTGATGTAATGAATTATATTATCCTCATCACCCATATATTGGATGTCATGATTTATAGGTGATTTATCTATGAGTTGTTGAGAAAAATGTATGAAAATTGTGTTATAATATTTAGAGAAATCATTTATGTTACCTAGTAAATGATCAAACATTATCTAAAATGTAATTTTTTAAGGATATTTTTTCCCTTTGTTCAATTTTCCTCTATTAATACCAAATAATGAATATTATAGGATTCAAAAAATGATTAAAATTTTCCAATCATAAAATTAGAAAATAGTTATTTACATTATTTATGCTCATCTATTATAAATTTTGAATGCCCCATAATGAACTATTCTTCATCTACATGATATAATGAAGAATAATTTTTATTTAGAGCTAAACTATGACTTAAAAAACATTTACAAGAAATGATTGTTATTATAAATGAAATTAATTGGTTATAAATGATTAAAATAAATTTATAATTGTTGTCGACCTCTAGACTTTATTAAAATATATTGTCCTTATATAAGATCAAATTATAGGAGATTTATTGTAATAATTGTATGCTTTTACCTATATTATTTCAGTAAAAAATCCATCTATGTTTTGAGAATTATGTTTGTGATACACAGTTATAAGTGAAGTTATATAGATTATTGTGATGATGTTATGAGTTTATTTAATATTACCGAGGGATAAAATTCTACTAGTAAACTATATAATTGAGTATATCATGTTGATATCTTTGGATAATCTTGGGTGCTTATAGGATCGATAGATTGTATAGCAGGCATAATTACTTTTGAAAATATTATTTAATGGTGGAGAACACTAACATTTGTCGAAGGGGTGATTGATCATTTTCAACCTTAAGATAAAAAATGTAATTTGTGGGATATCATAACCAATATATTTTTGGTCACTTATGTGTCCTTATTTAATTTAATTATTTCCACATAATTTTCATGAATTTAATTTCCCTTGATAATAATATGTTCTTATACTATACAAATTATTACATTGGACATTTTGGGCTAGAAATATTTTTCATGGAATAAATATATTGAAATGATATTAATGTTTGACTAGATTTAATTAGTGACTGGATCTTGGAAATTGAAATTATAATGAAATCATTAATAAATTTAAATTTTTTAAATGTATATCATTCTAATTTATATTTTAAATCACACTATTAAAATAATTTAATTTAATTTAATTTATATATATATATATTAAATTAATTATTTAATTTAATAATATAGTATTTGAATTATTATATATTTCATTAATTGAATTTTTTTATCTTTCAATTTTATTTTATATTAAAATTTTGATTGTGTTTAAATTATTATAGGAAATATGTAAAATGAAAATTTATATTTCATAGATATTTTTAGTTAATTATTATTTTAATTATTTTTTAATTTTTAAATCAGGAAATTAAAATTTTATTATATTGTGATATTAATTTGATATGTTAAGTTTTTTATATTATTATATATTATTTTTTCAGATTAAAGTTTATTTCAAAAATATTAATGTGTAAGAAAATCCATGTATAATCATTGTGGAGGAACTAGTGTAACCAATATTTAATCCAATGACATAACGAAAAATTTATAAAATGTTTCATATAACTAATAATTATGTAACATAACAATGTAACAAATATTTTCATTTAGAAAAATCCACTGGAGAGTATTCGTGTCTAATTTTTTAGATCATCTCACATATCCAAATCACTATATTTCTGTTATATAGTTCTAATGATTAATGTACTAGATTATATTTATAATACCATGTACCTGATTTCCCGACAATAGATAAGATGAACCTAAGGCTATGTCAAGCATGTGTGATAATGAAAAGGATATTACAACCATGTATTGGAACCCCTAGTTTGCATACCAAGAGAATATGACCATGATTTTAGGATAATAAATTACATACAAGGGAGAAGACATGAGATTTTCAATTTTTAGAGGACGAATATCTCAAACATTTGATTGAACAACCACATGAGTTTGTGTAGCTATATATTGGTTCTTTATCGATGATGCCGGAATATGAAAAATTATATTATGTTTACTAATGAAGATGAATCTGTATAACTACATTAAACCCTCTCTGTCCTTTAAATATTAAATAATAAAATATTTTTCCCCAATATGAGTATATTATAGATCATAAATAAAATTTTTTATTTTAATTTTATTGATTCAAGAAAACTACATGCATTATTTGGATGAAGAAGAATTTAATTGAAGAAGGTGATCAATGATTGATGTTGTTAAAACAATATTTTTGACATTTATTGTAAATTGGTGTTTATATTAAAAAATGTATCATGTCGATGAATATATGGACAGTGTATTGCATCAATGTTGATGACATTTGATGATGAATCCTATATTTCGACACTACCAAATATATCTAGTAATAACTCATTTAGGAAATATATAAGATTAAAAGTGATCAATATTCTCTATTCAAATTGATAAAAAATTAATTTGTTTTATTATAAAGAGGCATAGATTCTGTATTGTTAGTTCCAATGACCTAATAAGACGATGATAGGGAAATAATGTATTATCTGTATTCTAGAATCATGTTCACATGATAGATCTTATAATATATTTGATTAAATGACCTGATGAAATTTCAATCAAGAAATGATAAAGTCATTCATGGGAGTAGGATTCAATTATTTAAATTATTATGATTTTTTGAAAGGTATTTATTGCATGATATTTTCCAAAAAATAAGATAATCGCAAGATGGATGAGTTTTTTAAATGTATTAGATGAAGTTGAATTTTAATATCCAAGATTTTGTCTAGGACCAACATCGGTATTCATTGTAATTGAATTATAATATTGATAATAAGAAATTAAATGTTATACGGTAAATGACTGTATATAGGATTTCATTTTTTTCATTATGATCTGGGATATTTACCCCCCAGATACAGAATGAGTATTATGATAATGGAAACTAGCCACGAGTTCCATTTTTTGTGTAAGATCATTGCAGTACAAATTATTTAGGGAAGACTCTTATTCTTTAAAATGAAATATTATTGATATATAAATTTCATATTTTGTTTATTTTTTGTGGTTGATTATAATAATATTATCACCATGTTATTAATTATTTGGTACAACATTGTTCTTATATAATCCCATTATATTAGTAAAATTGAATCACATCTGGTGTTCATTTTAGAAACATTAGTTTCTTTTGCAGATATTGATTCAGGATGAAAATTATTCATACTATTCTTTTTTTGGATGACTATTAAATGTGAATATCCTAGAGATTCTTATTTATCTTCTAATTATTGATGAAAAGGATATTATTGAATGATTTTTTCCCTGTGAGTGTTATTATATATTTTTGTGACAAAAATAACTGATTTAGAAAAATGAAATTTTATATTTACATTGATATTCTTCACATTTCATTTCATTTATAGTTACCAAATATTGTTCCCCTTTAACCTCATCATTTAGTCCAATCACATTATCCTTCATATATTATTTTCATAAATCATTGTTTTAGAAAATAATAATAAATTAATATCATTAAAATTCGTTAGACTAAAAAGTCAAATGTCTTTTATAGAGATTTAATCTATTATAGGATTTCATTATAATTATTTAAGGATTTTATTTATTGTTAATTAATACTTTTTATAAAAAATATTCACCATTTAAAAGGGGGGATTCAGACATCTAAAAATATCCTTAAAATAAAACAAGCATTCAAATAATAATAACTATTAACAATTCCAAAAAATATTATGAAACATTAATTTGGTTGAGATTCTTCATATTTTAGTTTAATATGAATTTTATAATCACATTATTAAATTCTAATGATATAGATACCATATAACCTAATATATTATATAATTAATGATCTATTGAAATGATAATATAAAAATTTGAACATTATATAAAATTATATTATGAAAAGAGATGAAAAATTGGTAAACAAATATAATTGTTGAAAATGATTAATATCCTTGGATGGGGGAGAATAAACTTCACCAAATATTGATAAACCCTTAGTTGATTATATTCTCTCTCAGCCTCTTGATGTTTATATCAACGAAACAATATTACATCTCTTTATTGAACTCACATGTTCTTTTCTATTAAGATTCAATACATTATATTAAATTGAACCATAATATAGTATTTCAAATTCCATTATAATTACTCAATGATGAGGAACAATGAATATGACTATTTCCTTTTTGAAATAAATGGAGTGATATAAATTTATAAATATTTCAATATTATAGCTTGTTATAATCCTAGGATCATATATATAAATACTTTTTCTCAAATTATTTCCTAATCAGGTAAGAATCACGAATTTGGAAAAGGATCACAGTTTTCATCAAGTGAATAGAGAGTCATTTAATAGGGATTTAGTTAGATTTTATGCCTTAATTAGGTAGTGTCTTTAAAATCAATTACATTCACATTTTTTCATAGTTACATTATATGAGGGGTTTTCCTCCATTGGCCAGAAAATGGTTTATCAACTCGGGGTAATTTCAAGGACAAACCTATTGATGATAATAAGAAAATTTATTATAATTTTTTCCTTGATTAATATGATATATAATATATTTGAAGAATTAATATTTATGGAAATAGTGGAGGTTATTCATTCAAATGAATGAAGAGGTAGAAAATGTTATTGAATAACATTAATCATTAATTAATAAACATACAATAGATTGATCGATTGAAGTATACAATCAATATAAGGTCAAACCTCAAAGAAGGAAATGTGATTAGTGATGAATGTCTGGGCACAATTATAATTTCATTAAAATTATACATAATCCAACAATAAATCATGATAATAATAATAATATTTGAAATTTTCTATGATCCATGATAGAGAAGATCAAATTTCCAAATATTAAAATCTTCTTATAGAAATCATGTAAATTTATACTATAGAGAGCATTGAATTCTTAGAGAAATACCAACATCCCTTGGTTTTCAAAATCAACAAATTCCACAATTTTAATTTCATTGTAATATTGGTTATTCTTATTCCCATAATGATTAATTGGTAATGATTTATTATTTTATTGGGAAAAAATATTAAAAAAAGGAATATTATTTACTTTTGTATGGACCAAAATAATTCTAGAATGAAAAATGTATAATTAAAAATTAATAAATTTTAATGATTTATTATTTTTAGTGATAAATGAAAATAGTAATTCAGAAATAATATTAAAACTATGTAAAATTACATTTTTGGGGATACTATGACTTCATTAAATACACAATAGGAGGTCCACAATGGACTTTTGATTCTTGTAACTGAAAACATGCTATAGAACATAGTCAAAAAATTCACCATCATTGTATTTTGGATTGTTGGATGTACAATTGAACATCGAAAAAAATCACATATAAGACATGAATAACATGAAAAAATTTAATAATGAATGATAATTAATATAAGGAAAAGGGAGGAAATAATTGAAATCCAAAAAAAATACTAAACTACTACTATTCATTGGGAATCTCAAAAAAATCCATAAGGAGACTCCATTAATCAGTGAAAATATTCAGAATCATTAATATTTTAAATCCATTGTGAATATGGGCCCCAAACAAGGACACGAGATGAATGTTCAAAATAATTAATTAGTGATGATTATAGTAATATATATCAAAAAATATGTCATAAACATAAAGATATCTGGAGCTTTGTTATTACCTAAATCATTCCAAATAATGTAGAAATTAACTATACTGGTTATATTAGTTATGTTATAAACACTATTATTTTATAAATATTTGAAATAATGATATTTTCAGATTATCAACCCAAAATAGTTATAATATTAATGGTGTATCAATCAATAAGTGATCTTATATAATGAATTGATTTTCTAATAGATTTTGCTAGTGTGTTATATTTACATACTCAGTTAACCATTATAGATGTGTATATTTACCTTTATATCCCCATTATCATTTTATGGATTTACTTATCCACCTGGAGAGGTTATTATTGATTTTTTTAGGTTAATAAATTTTTTATATGGAAAAATGATGGAGGAATATAATATCAAGAATTTAAATTATAATATAGTATTTGGTGAAAATTGTCAATGAATGGACATAATAAATTTTGGATATATATTTGATCATTTAGTGATGTTTTTTGAATGAATTCCAGCCGACTAAAACAATTTTTTACTATAAATTGATTATTTTACAGCATTGATAAGGAATTCAATAAGCAAAAAAAAATTATTTCTTCCCTGCCCAAAATATTTTTTCCCAACAAACAATACTGTATTAAATGAAAATTGATTATTTCTAAATGTTGATTTTATTCATTAATTATATGAATCTTATTATTCTACAATAAATGATCCAAAAATCATTAAAAACATTATGGTGCGGAAATTTAGAAATATAAAATTAATTAGTTATAAAAAAAATCATAACACATGTCAAGGGACACTATAGAGTGAATATTTCACATTATACAGTAGTCCTCTAAACCAATAATTTAGTAAATAATTTATAAATAACATTGTTATACCCAATTTATGAATCCTATTATTTAATTATTAGACTACAACCCAAGAGTCTCAAACGATGTGAATGAAAATAATAGTTATAGTTGAAATCAATTCTAATAGACCTTAAATATCTTATTTTAATTAAATTCACAATTCTATAAATCATTATCTCTACTAAAATAAATTTTTATAAAGAAAAAATTTAGTTGTTTTGTATATGGTCATAATTACATCTATTTAGCTCAATGATGATATTATTCTAATTAATATATATTTGTTTCATGTATATGATTTATATGAATTTCAACACAGAATTATGTATTCAATAAAGTCTAAATCCAAATATTAATGATGTTTTTAGATATGTTATTATTCTAAATCTTGGTACAACAATATTTTATCCAATATATGCTACTGATTCTATCACTGTCGTCAATGTAGGTCCTATGATAGGAATCTTTTATTATGTTAATAAAGTAGGAAAAATAAAAAAAATAGTTGAAAAAGAAAACAATTTATATTTTCTAATAAAATATTGAAAATAGAATATCCACTTAGAAATGATCACATTCTTATTATTTTATTAGATGAAATTCATTATTGGGTTACATGGAATGAATATACCTATTTCATATATGTTTATTATGGTAACAACAAGATGCCCCTGGCCTAATGTTTCCTTAAAAATACTACATTTACAAGATCATTTCAAACACATTACTACAAGAAAATTCATGTTTACTTGTGTTGATCGTTGGATATTATTAAATATTGCTTTATGAAAATATTTCAAGTCATTATTTGATAGAATAATGAATCATTTATGGATGATTTTTCTATATTTTTAGGATTACTAAGAATTTGATAAAACACTTCTTATGGTTGGTTTTCTGCAACTTATCCTGAATTGTATTTAACTAAAATTTTATAGAATAGTTTTGTATGTACGATTATGAAGGAAAAATGTGAAATTATAAAATATTAAAGATGTGGAATTAATAATAATATAAAAACATGGGTATTTTATGTAACGACCCAATATTTTTTGAGTTGTATATTAACTTACTGTTATTTATTTAATAAGATGTTAATGGTTAATGCAGAAAGAGGAGTCGATGGCTTCATCCAGTAGACTCAACCCTTATGAAGCCCACTTATCAGAGCTTGGGAAGGAGGTAGCATCTGTGGGCTTCGCTTTGGACCAAACCCAAGCCGAACTCCAGCGTGTCAAGCTTGAACGAAAATTCCTGCGAGAGAAGTTCAAGTTAGTAGAGATTACTACTAGGGCAATGTTATCTGAGCCTCCCTCAGATTCTCTCACCATAGCACACCTTACACTCATGTCTTATGCCGTTGCTATAAGGGGCTATGTGACGAGACCCTAGCTTCCTTGTGTAGTCCTTTCGGGTGAATAAAATGAGATTTCTTCCTTTAGTGATGTTTGTGAAATTTCAAATGTCCGGATAATTTTAGAATGTATTTTATTGATGAATTTTGAAAAAGGGATATTTTGAAATATTTTTGTAAACCCTAAATAACTAATGATGTGTAATGATTTTCAAAAAATGGTCTTCTACAAAAGTGTTCATTAAGGAATTTGGAGTCTAATAAGATCAACTAAATTTATGATGAATAGTAAATAGTGAATAGTGATTTTACGCTTAGGATTAGTAATGTGACCAAATGGATTTGTAATCTCACTTAAAGAAAGTTTTAAAATAATCTAGGCACATTGATTAAGTAGTGTGATTCAATAAAATGGGTAAATAACAGTTTCATAAATTATTATTCAAGTATTAGTTTTTCGGATGAATAGTGTTTTTTAATTAAAAATTTAACTAAAAATAATTAGAAAATTACTTTTAGAAAAATGACTTTATTTTTGAACTCAGAGCATCGATATTATGTTATGGTAATTTTTGGGGATTTTTCTGAAAAAATGATTTTTTGATGAATAGTGTATTTATTTAAAAATAAAATTAAAAATATTTAGAAAATTATTTTTATAAAATGGAGTTCATTTTTGAAATCATAGCATTGATATTTGGTTATGGTGAAATTTTGGGATTATTCTGAGAAAGTTGAATTTTCGGTGAATAGTGAAAGTATAGTTTTTATGTTACGATTGTTTAATGACATCATTAAATTATGTATTAAGTATATATTCAAGATGGTCGAATTATGAATAGTATGATAAGGTGTGAGGTGTCCCAAGTGGCCAATACCATGGGCAAATACCACGGGCAAGCCCATGGTTTTGCCAAAACCACTAGTGAGGTGTCCCTTGGCCATTAATGCTTTATCCCCTCACTTTCCCTATAAATACCCACCCTTTCCTCCTTTAGTTTTCACTCCCAACTCTCCCCCAACGAAGTTATGTTCTTATTGCCTTCCAAGGAGTCCTCCCAAGGTGCCCCCAAGCCCTCGAGGTCCAATCCTTTGAGTTTCAAGAGTCGTGTTTTAAGGTAAGGGATCCGACCCCTCTCTTTCTTTTCATGTAATCTCTTTTATGTCATTCCTATTATGATCCATGTTTTTATGTGAGAGGATGTTCTTTTATATTCCTCTTACTTCCCTTTCATGTTTATATGATGAGAGATCCCCTCTTACTCTCATCATTTCGTTTTATGATAGTTTAAGTGACGCCGTTAGGCTGCCGAATTTTTAAGGGATTCTTTCACCCTTCTCATTTTTCAAGTTCGATTTTCATGTAAAGTCTTTCAAGTTCCTTTTTATTATGTTGGGGTATGATCTCTATATCTATCATACTGATCTATTATGATCATATGATGAGGGACCCTATTTGATCTTGTCAAATCATTTTCTTTTGATGTTAAGTGACGCCGTAAGGCTGCCGAATTTTCATAAGAGAAATCTAATCTTTTTTTCCTTCCATGTTTTTCATTTCAAATGGTATGTCCCTAAAACTTCATTACCATGACCATATGTCCTTCTTATTCTTTCACCCTACTGTTTTATGGATCATTTATGAGTGGGTGACCCATGTCCCCTCTCATTTCAATGTTTTCTAAAACCCCGAAACTTAGCCGTTATGCTGCAGAATGTTTCCCTCAAAATGCCTCTCTCTTTTCTCAAAAATTATTTTATGTTATAAAGTGAATACTCAAATCTCTTATTTCTACAAGGGTATTCACATATATATCAAAATGTTCCATTCTAAATTCTGGGATTTACATACATGAGGCCCTCTTTCCCTTTCCGTGGGTTTAAAGTGACGTAAATATCACGTCTTTAAAGCGGTTTTTAAAACGTTATGATTATGAAATGAAATCCATTTATTTTATGCTATGTGGGTAATTTACGAAATGTTTGATGATGATATATGTGGGTCACATTATAATAAAGGCAAATTTAAGGGTGTGCCCTGATAGCGCTCCAATGCATTGGGTAATGATGTAACCACTAGAGATTACAATTTTCATGATACCTTGGTGAATAACCTTGGTAATTTTCAAATGACACCTTGGGGATGGACCATGGTGATATGTTCATTATTTTCTATGTTAAATGATGTAGCCAAATCTTCAAGTTATGGAAAATGTTATTTTTATTATGAAATGCCTCCTGATTTTCTTTCTCATGCCTTAAAGTTCTTTTCATGTCCTTATTGAAGTATACCAAGGTCACATGTAAAATGTTCCTCTTGTTTCCCTTACTGGGCCTTCTGCTCACCCTTTCTTTTGATGTATGTCCCCAGGTTATGAGATGCAATAATGAACCTAGGATGAACTTAAGGAGAAGCCTTTCAAGTGTTTAAGAAGAATGCTTTATGTTGTTTTCATGTATTATGTTCCTGGTTTCCAAGACACTAAACCTTAAAGATCCTCAGTTGTGTGTAATGTAATGAAAGTTTATGTTATAAAATGGCGGGATGCTATAGTTGGTATCAAAGGATGGTTTACTTATTTGTGGAAATTAGGATAAAAAAACTTTAGGAAGAACCCTATAGAAAAGTTTTAATATAGGAAAACTTCCTGGTATTTTGGTAAGTATTGAGTAAGTGGTCTATCAAACAAATACATCCCTGTCTGGATACGAGCAGGTAGAGGCAGCTCTGGCACAGATGTACATAGGGGTAAAACCCGAAAACACCGCTTTGAGCTAGACTCGAATGGGAACTGGTGCACGATAACGGGCCTTGCTGCACTCTTTGTTACGACACTCCCGGGGGATATGTTTGGTTAATCACAAGCTTTTTATGAATCATTATGAAGGAATTATAGAGAAGTATAATTGTTTAAGCATGAAGTCTTAGTTAAATGATTCATAAATGAAATAAGTTTCTCACTAAGGTTTTATTCTTTTAGAAGATGGCGGGCAATAGGAGGAACCGTGACGATGGTGACCGCAATGCACCATGTGCTGATGGACCTCCGATGGAAGCCGGAATGGAAACATTCTTGCGAATGATGAACCAACTGACTCAAGTTATGAGTAATAACTTGAATCAAGCTGAGAGGCCAACCTCACCACGAAGGGAACAACACTCTGTTGAGTCTGTCATGCGTCAACGACCACCAACATTCAGTGGATCTACTGACCCATTGGTTGCGGAACAATGGATAAGCTCCATTGAAAAGATCTTTACTGTACTTCATTGTTCGGAACATGAAAAAGTCACCCTTGCTATTTACCACCTTGAGGGAGAAGCTGATCAGTGGTGGTCACTGATCAAAAACACGAAGCCACGAGGAGAGATGGAAGCTATGGAGTGGGAAGAGTTCTGGGGTATATTCTTTAATAAGTATTTCCCTCGTTCGATGAGAACGAGAATGGAGAAGAATTTCTCGAGCTGAAGCAAAAGGAGAATGAATCATTTGGAACCTACGAGATGAACTTCTCAAGGCTTTCCCGTTATACCTCAAGCTTTGTCATGGACCCTAATGGGATGGTTGATAGATTCTTTGGCGGACTACGACCACATCTGCGAAAGAATCTAGCCAACAGGGACTACGATAGCTATGAAGAAATAGTTCGAAGTGCTATGAAAGTTGAACTAGAGTTTGGGGAGACACAGTGGTCTCACAAATCTAATGAGAAGAAGAGAACTCTAGAACCGAGTCTGGGAAGAAGTTTTGATCAGGAAAGAGGTGGAAAGCATATGCAACATCCCACATGCAATAAATGTGGGAAGAAGCATTCGGGGAACTGCTTGATCGGAAGTGGTAAGTGCTATAGGTGTGGAAAAGAAGGCCATATTTCTCGGAATTGTCGTGGTGATGTAAAGCCTCAAATTCCCAACACTAACGACAGAGAAAAGATGGTTCTTGCCCTACCCGAAGTCACATGCTTCAAGTGTGGACAGCTTGGGCACTTTGCTAATCAATGTCCAAATCTGAGGGCGGTGGAGGGGAATCACCATCAACCTCAGCAGAGGCCAAGGGAGCAAGGTCGTGCTTTCGCTATCACAACAGCTGAAGTTGAAGTCCCGAACGATGTGGTAGTAGGTACTCTTGTTGTCCTCTCAAAACTAGCAAGTGCTTTATTTGATTCTGGTTCTACGCATTCCTTTATTTCCTCCATGTTTGCAAGGAATATAGAATCAATCCCCGAACTGCTAGAGGTAGAGTTGTCAGTCAAGACTACAAGTGGGATTATCCTTGCATAAAAAGTATTTAGAGACTATAGTGTTTACTTTGGTGAGCTCAATATTATCGCAAATCTAGTAGTCATTCCCACGATGGAATTCGACATTATACTAGGGATGGACAGGCTCTCAAAGTATAATGCTAAGATCAAATGCAGAAGTAAGGAAATCTCAGTAGTCTTGAATGAACGACCTACAGTTATCCTCCAAGGAGAGATATCCCGAACTGATCCCTATCTATAAGCACCTCCTATAGCTTTCTTTATGGAGTTAATCGATGATGATGAAGAAATAAAAGGGAGCATACAAATAGAAGATGTTCCGATTGTTCAGGAATACATGGATGTATTTCCTGAGGAGTTACCTGGACCTCCCCCAAAAAGAGAGGTAGAGTTCTCCATTGAACTCATACCTGGGTCTCAACCGATATCAAAGACTCCGTATAGAATGGAAAATGTGGAGCTAGAGGAGTTAAAGAAACAACTCCAAGACTTATTGGAGAAGGGGTTTATCCGACCGAGTGTGTCTCCTTGGGGAGCACCAGTTCTCTTTGTGAAGAAGAAGGATGGATCAATGCGGTTATGCATTGATTATAGAGAACTGAACGGGATCACAGTGAAGAACAGATACCCTCTTCCAAGAATTGATGATTTATTTGACCAACTTCGTGGGGCTCAATTCTTCTCCAAGATTGACCTTCGATCTGGTTATCATCAACTGAGGGTGAAGAAGGATGATATTACAAAGACTACCTTCCGATCAAGATATGGGCATTATGAGTTTACTGTTATGCCCTTCGGCTTGACTAATGCTTCTGCTATTTTCATGGATTTGATGAATATAGTCTTTAAGGACTACCTTGATAACATTGTGGTAGTTTTTATTGATGATATTTTGATATATTAAAAAAGTCACGAGGAGCATGAAGATCATCTGAGGGTTATTTTGAAAACTCTACGGAAGGAGAGGCTCTTTGGGAAGTTCAGCAAGTGTGAGTTTTGGTTACAACAAGTGGCTTTCTTGGGGCACATCGTAACCAATGAATGAATCTCGGTTGACCCTGCAAAGACAATGGTTGTGGAGGAGTGGCCTCAACCCACAACAGTAATTGAGATTCGTAGTTTCCTTGGTTTAGCGGGATATTATAGGAGGTTTGTGAAAAACTTTTCACGGCTTTCTAATCCACTAACCAAGTTGACTCGAAAAGGGGTTAAGTTCATCTGGACAAAGGAATGTGAGGAAAGTTTCCAAGAGATGAAGAAGAGATTGGTTACTGCACCTGTGTTAACACTACCCTCTATCGGAGAAGGATTCGTTATTTTTAGCGATGCATCTATGAAAGGGCTTGGGTGAGTCCTCATGAAAAATGAAAAAGTAATTGCTTATGCATCTCGATAGTTGAAGATTCATGAGCAGAATTATCCTACACATGATCTAGAGCTGGCGGCAGTTGTTTTTGCTCTAAAGATATGGAGGCACTATCTTTATGGGGAGAAATGTGATATATACACTGACCACCAAAGTCTAAAGTATATTTTCACTCAGAAATAATTGAACATGAGACAAAGGATATGGTTGGAGCATATTAAAGACTGTGATTGTTCAATTCATTATCACCCTGGAAGAGCAAACAAAGTCGCAGATGCATTAAGCAAGAACGATCCTGTTGTTCTTTCAACAATGAGGATCCTGGGAGATCCCTTGATTAAAGATCTAGTAAAATGGACATGGGAATTATAAGGAAAGGGACATCATCAACCCTATCCCAAATGATTTCTCAACCTTCATTACTAGAGAAGATCAAGAAGGATCAAAAAGAAGATCCTTTGCTGCAGGAGAAGTTCGAGGCTGTAAAGGATGGGAAGTTCCCTGATTTCAATATTGATCAAGAAGGTGTATTGAAATTTCATACAAGACTATGTGTTCCATCTATTCCGGAGATAAAGAAAGAACTGATGGATGAAGCTCATAGCTCTACTTTCTCTATACATCCGGGAAGCACTAAGATGTATAGAGACCTTCGTGATCATTATTGGTGGGATAACATGAAGAGGGAGATTGCCGATTACACTACAAGGTGCCTGGTGTGTCAGCAAGTAAATCCAGAAAGACATCTTCCTAAGGGGGTATTACAACCGCTACCCATACCAGTATGGAAGTGGGATAATATCACCATGGACTTTGTAACTGGTCTCCCAAAAACATCCAAAGGAAACAATGCGTTATGGGTTATTGTGGACCATCTCACCAAGACAGCCCATTTTATCTCTATTCGGGAAGATTTCTCTCTGGATCAGCTTGCCAAGATATACGTGAAGGAAGTGGTAAGGCTGCATGGGGTACCACTATCCATCGTATTTGATCGTGACCCAAGATTCACATCAAAATTCCGGAGAAGTCTTCAACATGCTCTGAATACTGAATTGAATTTTAGTACGGCCTATCATCCTCAAACTGATGGCCAATCTGAAAGGACTATTCAGACACTCGAAGACATGTTGAGATTATGCTCAATGGAATTTAAGGGTGGATGGGATCAACACCTCCCATTAGTGGAGTTCTCTTATAACAACAGCTTCCATGCGAGTATTCAAATGGCACCCTATGATGCTCTGTATGGAAAGCGGTGTAGAACTCCTACTTGTTGGGATGAAACTGGTGAGAGGAAGCTTCTTGGTCCTGATCTTGTGCAAGAAATGACAGAACAAGTTCATGCCATCCAACAACACATAAAAGCTGCTCAGAGTCGGCAGAAGAGCTATGCTGACAATCGACGAAGAGACTTGGAGTTTGGTGTTGGTGACAAAGTCTTCCTTCGAATCTCTCCATGGAAGAGAGTCATGCGGTTTGGGAAGAAAGGGAAGCTCATCCCTAGGTACATTGGCCCCTATGAAATCCTTGATCGCATAGGAGCAGTGGCCTATCGTCTAGCACTTCCACCGAACCTAGATCAAGTTCACAATGTCTTCCATGTATCTCTCTTGAGGAAGTACATACCCGACCCTTCACATGTACTGAACCCAGAGGTGGTACAACTGGAACATGACCTCTCTTATGAGGAGCAGCCAGTGGAGATCTTGGACCGTAGAGACAAGTTCCTACGAAACAAGACTACCCACCTTGTGAATGTGTTGTGGAGGAATCATAAATATGAAGAAGCGACTTGGGAGCCTGAGGAAACGATGAAGCAAAAGTACCCTCACCTTTTCGACTAGGCCTCAAGTATAAATTTCGGGGACGAATTTTTTAATGGGGGAAGAATGTAACGACCCAATATTTTTTGAGTAGTATATTAACTTACTCTTATTGATTTAATAAGATGTTAATGGTTAATGCAGAAAGAGGAGTCGATGGCTTCATCCAGTAGACTCAACCCTTATGAAGCCAACTTATCAGAGCTTGGGAAGGAGTTAGCATTTGTGGGCTTCGCTTTGGACCAAGCCCAAGCCGAACTCCAGCGTGTCAAGCTTGAACGGAAATGCCTGTGGGATAAGTTCAAGTTAGTAGAGATTACTACTAGGGCAATGTTATTTGAGCCTCCCTCAGATTCTCTCACCATAGCACACCTTACACTCAGGTCTTATGCCGGTGCTATAAGGGGCTATGTGACGAGACCCTAGCTTCCTTGTGTAGTCCTTTCGGGTGAATAAATTGAGATTTCTTCCTTTAGTGATGTTTGTGAAATTTCAAATGTCCGGATAATTTTAGAATGTATTTTATTGATGAATTTTGAAAAAGGGATATTTTGAAATATTTATGTAAACCCTCAATAACTAATGATGTGTAATGATTTTCAAAAAATGGTCTTCTACAAAAGTGTTCATTAAGGAATTTGGAGTCTAATAAGATCAACATAATTTTTGATGAATAGTAAATAGTGAATAGTGATTTTACGCTTAGGATTAGTAATGTGACCAAATGGATTAGTAATCTCACTTAAAGAAAGTTTTAAAATAATCTAGGCACCTTGATTAAGTAATGTGATTCAATAAAATGGGTAAATAACAGTTTCATAAATTATTATTCAAGTATTAGTTTTTCGGATGAATAGTGTTTTTTAATTAAAAATTTAACTAAAAATAATTAGAAAATTATTTTTATAAAAATGACTTTATTTTTGAACTCAGAGCATCGATATTATGTTATGGTAATTTTTGGGGATTTTTCTGAAAAAATGAATTTTCTATGAATATTGTATTTATTTAAAAATAAAATTAAAAATATTTAGAAAATTATTTTTATAAAATGGAGTTCATTTTTGAAATCATAGCATTGATATTTGGTTAAGGTGAAATTTTGGGATTATTCTGAGAAAGTTGAATTTTCGGTGAATAGTGAAAGTATAGTTTTTAAGTTACGAGTGTTTAATGACATCATTAAATGATGTATTAAGTATATATTCAATATGGTCGAATTATGAAAAGTAAGATAAGGTGTGAGGTGTCCCAAGTGGCCAATACCATGGGCAAATACCATGGGCAAGCCCATGGTTTTGCCAAAACCACTAGTGAGGTGTCCCTTGGCCATTAATGCTTTGTCCCCTAACTTTCACTATAAATACCCACCCTTTCCTCCTTTAGTTTTCACTCCCAACTCTCCCCCAACGAAGTTATGGTCTTCTTACCTTCCAAGGAGTCCTCCCAAGGTGCCCCCAAGCCCTCAAGGTCCAATCCTTTGAGTTTCAAGAGTCACGTTTTAAGGTAAGGGATCCGACCCCTCTCTTTCTTTTCATGTAATCTCTTTTATGTCATTCCTATTATGATCCATGTTTTTATGTGAGAGGATGTTCTTTTATATTCCTCTTACTGCCCTTTAATTTTTATATGATGAGAGATCCCCTCTTACTCTCATCATTTCGTTTTATGAAAGTTTAAGTGACGCCGTTAGGCTGCCGAATTTTTAAGGGATTCTTTCACCCTTCTCATTTTTCAAGTTCGATTTTCATGTCAAGTCTTTCAAGTTACTTTTTATTATGTTGGGGTACGATCTCTATATCTATCATATGATCTATTATGATCATATGATGAGGGACCCTATTTGATCTTGTCAAGTCCTTTTCTTTTGACGTTAAGTGACGCCGTAAGGCTGCCGAATTTTCATAAGAGAAATCTAATCTTTTTTTTCCTTCCATGTTTTTCATTTCAAATGGTATGTCCCTAAAATTTCATTACCATGTCCATATGTCCTTCTTATTCTTTCACCCTACTGTTTTATCGATCATTTATGAGTGGGTGACCCATGTACCCTCTCATTTAAATGTTTTCTAAAACCCCGAAACTTAGCTGTTATGCTGCAGAATTTTTCCCTCAAAATGCCTCTCTCTTTTCTCAAAAATTATTTTATGTTATAAAGTGAATACTCAAATCTCTTATTTCTATAAGGGTATTCACATATATATCAAAATGTTCCATTCTAAATTCTGGGATTTACATACATGAGACCCGCTTTCCCTTTCCATGGGTTTAATGTTACGTAAATATCACGTCTTTAAAGCAGTTTTTAAAACGTTATGATTATGAAATGAAACCCATTTATTTTATGCTATGTGGGTTATTTACGAAATGTTTGATGATGATATATGTGGCTCACATGATAATAAAGGAAAATTTAAGGGTGTTCCCTGATAGCGCTCCAATGCATTGGGTAATGATGTAACCACTAGAGATTACAATTTTCATGATACCTTGGTGAATAACCTTGGTAATTTTCAAATGACACATTGGGGATGGACCTTGGTGATATGTTCATGATTGTCTATGTTAAATTATGTAGCCACATCTTCAAGTTATGGAAAATGTTATTTTTATTATGAAATGCCTCATGATTTTCTTTCTCATGCCTTAAAGTTCTTTTCATGTCCTTGTTGAAGTATACCAAGTTCACATGTAAAATGTTCCTCTTGTTTCCCTTACTGGGCCTTCTGCTCACCCTTTCTTTTGATGTATGTCCCCAGGTTATGAGATGCAGTAATGAACCTAGGATGAACTTAAGGATAAGCCTTTCAAGTGTTTAAGAAGAATGCTTTATGTTGTTTTCTTGTATTATGTTCCTGGTTTCCAAGACACTAAACCTTAAAGATCCTCAGTTGTGTGTAATGTAATGAAAGTTTATGTTATAAAATGGCGGGATGCTATATTTTATGTAATAATTTTTTTTAATAAACTACAATAATGAACATTAAATTAACATAGTTATGTATGTAAACCAATCATTTTTCTGTCTTAGTATGTTTTGGATGGCCAATACTGGTTCACAAAAAATACTATAAAAGGAACAAATGCATTTCTTTATTAACATAGTATCATATATAAGATTATTGGTTAAGGGTTGTTATTGTATATGTCAAATATGTGTCTAATTTTTTTGAAATTGTGATCTTTTCATATTATTTTACCATTTTATTTATTGATACCATCATAGAAATATAGTATTACAATTGACAATAATATCAATTTTTTATACACAACATTACTGGTTTTATGTGTTGTAATTTTAATGTGATTAATAATAATTTTAGTTTTTTTATAGTGCTGAATTATATGTTAATAATTGGTTCAATGTTAGGAATCAATTTAAATTAATTGTAATGATGTTTTAAAGTATTGGCATCCATTGGGGATTATATGATTTTGGATATTGTGGTAATTATGGGAACAATTGATTTATCATATATATGGCCATGTTATTCAAAATTTATTTAGTGAAAAGTTTACTATAATAATATCAATATAAGATCATTATGTTTTTATAAATCAAGGATGAAATGTTGGAGATAGAAAATTTGGGTAAAATGTATTTATTATTTAGTTTTTTAATGAATGTTTTAATTTTAAAAATGTTCATTACTATTAAATTTAGAAATTAATTTATTATTTCATCATATCATGGTTTACTCATTTTGGGATGTATTATATGTTGTGCTAAACATTTTGTGTTTTATTTATATATAATTATAGTTTGAATATATTTATATCTCATAGATGTATATTTTATCCCCTTAATTTTTATTTTTAAATCATACAGTATAAAATATTATCTTGAATTATCAATGTTTTGAGAATAAAATGACATTGGGGAAGAAATTGATAATTGGATGAAATTATACAAGTCATTTATTTTTATATATTTCTGATTTTATTTTATGTGCATAAATAATTTTTAATCTCTAAATAATTTTTATTAAAGAAATTTATTTATATTACAATTATTTCTAATTATATCAATGAACATTTTTTAACCTAATTGAGTAATAGTTTTGTAGATGATGATAGTATCATGAATATTAGAATTATTATTATGAATGATCATTATCAGTCTTCATCAATATTTTGAATTTTTTTTTCTTATGGCAAAAAAATCCCTTCTTACCAACAGAAATCATATATTTTTCAAAAAATCATTATCAAACTATTGAGAGCAGTTTAAGGGTTAAATTTCTTTTAATCATGTCTTTTCTGTTATTTTCATTCGAAATCTAATTCAATTTTATAGGAATTAATTACAATTAAAAAAACTAATGAAAATCAGTAATGAAAAAATTCAAAAAATAATCATTATATTTATTATTATATAGGTATCATAACTCATGATTTACAATTCATATACACATCATTCATTTCACTTTATTCTTGAACAATTCACTTGTCGTCATCATCCAAAACAATAATACCTCAATCCATTGTTATAGAATATCATACTTATTTTTAATAACCTTAATTTATTAGTTATTATCATGATTCTCCTAATCATTACTCTTAGAACAACCCGTAACATTCATATGTAATTTTTAGTCTCCTCATTGTTATCAATATAACCTTTACACACAAAACACTACTGATCCACTTCTATATTATTCAACTTATTAAATGAATTATTATTGTCCCCATATATTATACATTTGAATCAATTTACCAGAAATGATTTAATTGCAGGACCATTATTCTCATCCATTATGGGAAATAAATATTTCAATTACCTAATATTGGTACATTATTTTGGTACTTATTTTCTTCACTCAAATTATACTATTCCTCGTCTATGTCATAATATTGGGTACTTATTCCCAAAATTATTGAAATAGGAAATGGAATACATTATCTTAAATGATCCCCTTTATTCAAACATTTTTTGAAAAATATATCACACTTCACTATTTACTATGATAGTTTGTTAATGTTCAGTCTATTATTAATTTTTTTTACAACTGATTTGTTATATCATAAAATAATTCACTATATTCATAATAATTTTTTGTTTTCTCTCACTCATACAATTTTAAGTTATAATTAATGATAACATGAATACTTTTGGTTTTATTCGTTGACAAAAAAACGTATGATTTTTGTGATCAAAACTAATCATATCATAAATCAACACAATCATGAAAATTTTGTTATAGAATTTTCAAAATATGGACACCTTTTTATTAATATATTATAACATTGGTTTATCCGTGGTTATTCATATTTATAATCTATTTAAATCCCTTATAATGTGTTGTAAAGTGTTTGTTTATTCCCAATTAATATCACTAATCACCATCAATGATTGTTTTTATGAAGTCATATTACCATGAAACATGTGACAAAAGATCCAAAATAATTTCTCCCTTTTTAGTGTACATTTCCATAGCTTCTTCTATTCTGGATAGACAACTACATGTAATATATATATACATAGATTAATTTCTTGAACTAAGATTTATCAAAACTTTTGTAAAATTTTAGATAACTTCCAAAAACATTGACTCATCCATATATTTATACATAGATACATCAATGTATATATCCATACAAATATCCCTCTGTATCTCACTAAATAGTTATAATCATAGTTTCAAAATTTTAACTAAACCATTCTGTTGATTCTAAATATAGTGACCTGGAAATTTCAAACATATATATTAAATATTTTTAGTTGGATATTTATCAAACTACCGAAACCCATGCCTAAGGACCAAAATAGTTTCTAGACATCTGAAACTAGCTACACAATATTCAAATTTGTGGAATATCGTCAATTATTTACCAAATAATACTCTCTATTAGAAATAATTGCCTATATAATTCATATAAAACCATTATTCATAACTAGGAAAAAATGATACATAATAAGAAATTAGCTAATAACTTCATTAATTTTAAACAATGTATATATGTAATCATATCATAAATATAAGAGTATTTTAATATGATAGTAACATTTAAAATACAAATCCATGTGTATAAAATATCAGAATCATAAATCATGTCACTATTATTATTAGAATATAGTTTTTCAATCATAGTAGAATAAATTAAACATATCTACATGATAATAACTAGGGAATAAGATATAAAACGGTGGAATAAATATAATAATTTAAATTTATTTCCAAATTAATAAAGGCTTTTTACCATGGATATTATATAGATAGGGGTTCACTACAGAAACTATCATAATTGTCATGGTTCACCACTAATAACATAATAAAATAAAATTTTCCATATATAAAATGGTTCACTGAATTTTTTAGAAAATTAAATATCATGACATAAAAATTATTACCCAATGTATTCGAAAAATACATAAGTCTTACCCATCACATAATGGAAACCTTACATATTTGTTGATCAATATCATAACACATTATTTATATAATAATAATTGAAATAACATAGGTTCCAAAATGGTTTCATCAAATTATAAAATTAAGAAAAATTATTGGTTTCATAATCAATTAATAATTTAATAATAAAAACAATTATTTAAATAAGATGTTTTTTTGATAAGAAATTAATCATAATATAACACTATTATGAGAAATTAGGTTCATAAACATAATATTATAAGAAAAAAATCCATCGAAGAAGAAGCATTATATCCTAGGTTTATAAACCCGGAATAGAAGATCATAAATTAAAGGATGTATTCATAAAGGTGTAATTATTTTGAGAAGTCAAATAGATCATTTAGTGGTGAATATTAATTTTTTATAAAAATCACTTTTTATAACTAATATTCTAGAAATATATTTCACTATAAATAACCCTGAAAACATATAAAAATTTATAATAAATCATTAAATAAATTTCAAAATGTAAATATATTTTCCACATTAAAAATTATTATTTTTAATTATAATTGAATTTTGAAATAATTTTGTTTCAAAATAAACATCCATAATTATAAAGGATGAATTAGAATTCCTATAATTCATTTGATGATGAAAGTACCACTTCCACATTGAAAAGTTTATTTTTATACAAAATAAATACATAATATATCTAAAATAATCATTTTAAAATGCAAAGGTATATTTATAAAAATTATATTCCTCAAAGTGTAAATTAGTGATCGTGTCTCATGACATAAAACAATGATTCCATTCACAATTATAGTGAAATAGGAATGATAATTTAATATAATATGAAATTAATATTCCTCTACTTTTTTATAAAATCATTTATAGATTACAATTTCTGTTTTATATTATTTTAAAAATATATAAAAATTTAAAATGTTATGACATTATTAAATAACTGGAAAAAAATAATATATATATGGTATTATGATTTTATTGTTATAAATATGTTATAATATTATATATAAATATATATTTTATATAATTCATAATATCTAACCATGAGATTTGGTAATATAAAATGGAGTTACAATAGTTCGTGATCCTATTGTCAGTCGTACACATGAGTGAAGATTTCATGACTCATTTAGTTGATGTATAAGTTATTGTAGACCATAAAATTTAAAAATATATACGTATATAATATTATTTTTATAATATATAATAACTTTTTGATAATAATTTATTGTGGTGTAGGATGAAATATAATAAGAATTAATGTAGAGAAATATTATGTCATCATCAAGAGTGTTCCTTCTGTTTGTAGAAAAAAATTCTGATTATATAATAATAACCAAAAGTTTTCCTATAGTATAAGAAGTGTAAATTTGGAAAGGAATTTTTTAGGTATTTTCTAATTCAAATGGGGTTTTGGTATGAATAATTGATGATATTTTATAGTATTTTATTTGTTAGGTGTGTGTAACACATGTAATTTCTTGAATGGAAAAATGTTTAGACACATTATCCCTTTTAATATAGAACCAAAATGAAATATTTAGGATCTATAGATAGGGTATGGAAATGTATTTCAAGAAAATATTGATGAAAAAAATTAAGTTCATTTTTATAATTATATTTTTAGTTAATCTCTCATTATTGATATTAACCTTAGCCTTGAAATTTAATATTTAGTTCGACAACTATACATTTTGGTCAAAAATTAATTTTGAACAATTAAAAAAAATATTATTAAAAATTGGGATTCATATTTTCAAAATTCAATTCATGTAATTGTAAACTGATATATTAATATCAATCGAGCAGACGAGATAAAAATGTTGGTCTTCAAAAAAAATTCAAATGTATACAAGAATATTATATCACGTTTTGATATGAATATTATTCCACTAAAATAATTTTTTAAATAAAATTAAAATATATATAATATTAATAAAAGAAATTAAAATAATAATTATCATTATATATATTTAAAAGGAAAATAATATTTTCAATGAAAAATCCATCCGTATTACAATTCCACCAAAAATATATCGATTAATAAATTTATAAATAATTCACCCCAAGATAATATAGATATATTTATTTAAAAAAACTTTTTTTTATTTTTTCAAATAACTTATCTATAACTATAAAAAATCACATTGAGTTTTTGTGTCAAAAAATTTGTTAAATACTTATTTTAGAAAACATTATTTTAAGCATAATATGATA
The DNA here is from genome assembly GCA_963277665.1 of Viscum album. Classification (NCBI taxonomy): domain Eukaryota; kingdom Viridiplantae; phylum Streptophyta; class Magnoliopsida; order Santalales; family Viscaceae; genus Viscum; species Viscum album. Next base: position 222,461,463 of record OY728158.1, read on the forward strand.
TTTATTATGATATGTGTTCTAGAAAAAACATAAGATTAAGGTAAAAAATATTTTATTTTGTAATATATAAATTACATTAAAATTGTTTTATTTGTATGAATTTTTAGATTTTTGAGGCTGTATTAATATTGTAAAAATAGTTTTTATACTATTATTTTATTAAATGGATTGTATTTTAATTTCTAATTAATTGGTCACTAATTTAATCATTTTACGTATATTTTAGCCCATATTATTTCACAGTGATGTTATTTGTCACGACCCATCCCCCGGGGCCATATCGTGACAACCCCAAGCCTGCCTTCCATAGGCCAGGGGCTGGTGACTAGCTTCAAAGGTGTAAATCCCTATACTGGGAAGGCATTGCCTTTATAATAGTAAACAAACACAATAGAGTATTCAACATTAAGTAAAACACTAAGTAAAATTGTATACAAAAGAGTGTGTTGAATGTAACAGGAGCTAGAAATAAAAGCCCAACAGTAAAGTAAAATACAACTGAAAATCTAGAACAACTGAAGAATTGAAGTAAAGAAGCCATTGGGTTGTCCACCGGAATTCCCACCTGAATGGTGGGTACAAATGACCTCCTCAACACCCCATGTCCATCTGTCCGCTCCGTGTACATCTCGATGATTGATCCACCTCTGGGTACCATCCTGTTCTACTACTCTCTACCTCGATCAGTGTTGTCTTTCTTCTGCAACCAACACAATGATGTGAGGGAATATCCCATGTAGGGGTGAGTATAATGATACACAGTAGTGACCTCGAGACCCTCAATGTCTCACAAAATCCAAAAATTATAAGCAAAAATCATGGAAACAACGGAATACATTACTTATGCATATACCCATTCATATACAATACCTCTTTAATAACCCATCTCAATCACGAGGAAAACATGAATGTCATTAAATCATCTCAAACCAGGATTTCAGTGATGTTTATAAGTATAGATGATTAGTCACGAAGCAAGATCATCTTATTTTATCAAGAGTCATTGCTTCTGACCATCTAGAGTATTACCTACAATTGATCAATAGGTACTAACACCCGCAATGACCAAGATAGGATCTGACCCTTACAAGATCGGTATGCACTGCCCCACACATGATCCCTTTGTGTTGACCCATACAAGATCTGACCCACACATGATTGGTATGAACTGACCCACACAAGATCACTGAGAGCTGACCTCCGTATGATCTGTCTCCAAACTCCACCTCAATATCGGCCACTGGATTCCTCACACCCGGTGCACTCGAGTTCTGTATAACCCACCCTCGATATATCAGTCATACCTCAACCACCAATAAAATCCAATAATTATCAACCCAAAGGACCACCATGTCATAATGGTTCCAACACAACAGGCGATGTTTCAATTGGATGCCTGGTCTGTGAGTTATTGGCATTTCCATTCCAGGGGCCTGGTTGGTTTTTAGTTTCAAACCAGCCCAATCGTACTCAAAAGGTGTCCAAACCTCAAGTGATGTATACCAATAGAGCCATATTGATCTAATTTATCCATCACCATAGGTTGTTTTTCAATCAAACACATGTAGCCCATGATAGGGGAGAAAAGTTGTATACTGGCTAAATGGGTCTGGGTCCGACCCATTCGAACCAACTTTTCCCAACCCTGTCCGAACCATGCTCTGACATGGCCTTCGGGTCAGAATCGGTCCGAGGAACCGGCCCCACCCAAGGGGGCGGCCCGTCCGTAGGGCGGCCTGGTTGAGGGCGGCATGATCAAGGGAGGCCCGGCCAAAGGCGGCACAGCGGCCTACCCAAGCCACGCCCGGGGGGGTGGGGAGGCATGCACCCCCCTTGAACCCGAACGGTTGAACCATTCGTGTGGAATCGATCCAGCACCAGGTGGAACAGGTCCAGCTCATGCGAGACCCAACTGAGTCTTTCTCCTCGCTATTGGACCGAGCAGCCAACCCCTCCATGCCACTGGCGCGGCACGACGGCGCTGTGCCCCTCCGCTGAGGCCAGCACTTACTGTTGTCCTCTACTGGCCTCCACGCAGTGCGATGGCGTTGTGCCCCGCCAATGTGGCCCATCGTGGTCGCGAATCTCTTTTTTCATGGCACAGTGGTTCCGCGCCCTCTAGTCTACCTGGTGGCCTTAGACCTTCGGTTCCATCATGGTCTGCCTGATGTCGATAGTCGTTGCTCCGCCTCTGCCCTTAACACAACGAGAACAACAACAAGTGGGGAGGGTCGGACCATGTCCATGTGATCCGATACCTCCTCATAATGATGATATCAATCGGCCACAAGAAGCTCAACCAAACTATTAATAATGGAGGGTAAAAACTCTTACATGATTCAACTCATATCCCCCTACCTCTAATGTTGTTGATCATTGAAGAAGTCACGAAAAGTCGGACGTTGTTCTGTTGACGTTGGATGAATATGAAGAAGTTGACGTCTTAGACCTTCTTCAAGGATGGCGGTGTTTCATCTTCTTGGTCCGGCTGAAGAGGGAGGGAGAGATGGTCATTGTTCTTCTTTAGAGAGGGGTGTTCTTCGTTGGGTGAAAAATGTTCTCCAAGGGTTCTCCAAATCACCACAGAAAATAAAGTTCCAGCCAAAATAATGGGTTAAGCTAACCAATTATTTAATTTTTGTCTAAAAGAATTTAAACGATTTCAAATTAATTAATTAATTCCATTAATTAATTTTTGGTTTGAACAATTATGAGGGAAGGTGGAAAGTTACAATTAAATGAAGAGAGGGTTGGCTTCATTAACTCAAGGGAATTTTAAGGGTTTTATCCCACATAAATGGGGGTTTATGGGGGGTTGATACTTGTGCGGGACACACCTAATAAGATCCTCCCACAGGAGATTATGTGTGGGTGGGCACCACACCTATCCTCCCCTTGGTGGTTTTAACTACCAAGATATGAAAATATAATGACTCTTAATTTTATTTAACATACTTAAAACCCCCAAAATTTAACTTCCATTCTTGTTAGAATGAAACTACAATGATGGTCTCACTATTAAATCACTGATGCTATGAGTTCAACAATGCTCTCGGATTTTAGTTACAATCATCGGTTCAAAAGATACAAAAAACACGCTCGTACGTTTACTGAATGTACCCAAAAAAATTTCATAAATTGATTCCGGTAACACCGGGCCTCAGAATCAAGCACTATCAGGAACCACAGACGCATAAAATTCCCATTTATTTATGAAAAAAATCAATGGAATTTATGGGTAATTACATTCTCCCCTCCTCAGTGCGTTACGTCCCCATAAGCAACAAGTCACACTAAGAAAACAAATAGGGGTACTGAGTATGCATTTGACCCTCCTTCTCCCATGTGCTCTCCTGGAGGTTCTCATGCTACCAACGGACACGCACCAGAGGTATCAACCGTCAACGCAAGAACCGCTCCTGTCGATGCTCAATATCCCCAAGAACATCCGTAAAAGTTACCCCTTCATCAATGTCCATCTCCCAGTGGTCGATGAAGTGGGACCGGTCATCCGCGTATCTCCTCGGTTGAGATAATTGGAAGAATTCATGCACCATGTGTAGCTAAGGTGTAAGATCCAAGAAGTAATCCACCACGCCTTCTCTGATGATGACTTGGGAAGGTCTGATGAAATGCAGAGACAACATGTTTCCCCAGAAAAATCACCATAGAACTCATCGAGATGAGACCCAAAGAAAGACGTGGTCACCATCCTCAAAATCTAGGGGTCTCTTTATCCAATTAGAATATGAATTTTTCATGTTCTGTACAGTCTTCATATACTCATGGATGATCTGCACCTTCTCTGTGGTAGCATGTACAATCTCTGGTCCTAATAGTGCAGACTCCCCTGGGTCTATACATCATAGTGGCATTCTTCAAATTTGACCATACAAGGCCTCAAAAGGTGCCATACCGATAGTGGAGTGATAACTATTGTTGTTGGAAAACCCTACCAATGGAATGTGATCCACCTAGCTACGACCAAAGTCGAGGACACATGTGTGGAGAATGTCATCGAGGGTATGAATGGTTCTCTTGGTCTAACTATCCTTCTGAGGATGGAAGGTGGTTCTCAATAAATTCTGTGTCCCGAAAGCTTCATGAAACCCCTTCCATAGCTAGGAAGTAAAGTGTGTGTCATGTTATGAGATAATAGAAGAAGTTACTCCATGTAAACGTACTATCTCCTACACAAAGAGGCTTCCCATGATCTCAACTAATCCCTACTCTCTGATCGGGAGGAAGTGGGCCAACTTAGTTAGTTTCACAAAAATCACCCAAATCGAGTCGTCACTCCTAGATGTACATTGATGACCCATCACGATGTTCATGGTTATCCTATCCCACTTCCACTCGGATACCTCTAAGGGATGAACCAAGCCTACGGGTACCTGGTGCTCCACCTTCACTTCCTAAAAAGTGAGGCATCGTGAGAAAAACATCACTATTGTCTTCTTCATACAAGTCCAGCAATGCATTCATCGATGGTCCTGGTACATCTTCACCACCCATGTATGTACTGCCAATGAGGAATTGTGGATGTCCCTCAACACATCCTCCTGAAGTACAGCTGGTACCATAGTACGTCCTCTAAATAGGATGATTTTCACCCCACATTTAGACAATCCATCAGATTCTTACCCTATGGATATCTGAGCACGTAGCATCTCACAGCCTACATCTCCAGGTTGTGCCTCCATGACTCACTGATTAACCAACCCAAGATTTCATAGTGTGTTATTTCTTCAAAATAATTCAATAACTTACACTACATGCAATACCGAGTTCAAGTGCAGCATAACATACCAAACAAGCCGTTCAAAAGAGGTTATGAATAGTATTAACTGAAATTTAAAACATTATATAATCCTTATATTTTTAGAATCCATATTATGAGTTTCTAAGACTTGATTGATGAACAAATTCATTTTTCAAATAAAAGAATTGTTTTTCAAAAAATGAAATTTTACCGCCTTTTAATGGACAAGCCTTTTTAAATCCAATATTTGAAACTTTTATATATTTAATTTGACAAAATGAACTTATTCATTACAATAGATACATAATAATTTATTTTCAATAAATTTTTGGTGTTTTTCTGATAACTTTCATATTTGTGTGAATACTGAAAAATACTATATTTTAACTGAAAATGACTTTTTTAATCAAAATAATTCATATTGTTAAATTATACATTTTAATGGTTTAGAAGTATAAATAGATTATATTTTTACTATTTAATCCAATCATTGTCATTTTAAGCAATTTCACCTTGAAATTAGCAATAAACAAGTTTCAAACTATTGATAGTTGTTATTTCATAAAAATACGCCTTTTTGTTTCGAAAGCGGGAATGAATTTTAAATTATTAAATGAAAATTTTATGTTTTTGAATTTGGTAAAATAGACTTCATTTTCGGATTCGGAATAAAGAAATTTTCCTAGGGTGAAATTTTGGAACTTTTCGGATAACTTTTATATTTTGATGAAACGTAAAAATTAGTAAATTTTAAATAAAAATAACTTTTTAATCAAAATATTTAATAGTGATAAATTATGAATTTAATTGGTTTTAAATTAAATTTAGAATATATTTTTACCATGTAATAAAATGTGGGACATTGAACATAATTTCACATTTAAACCGAAAATAAACAACTATGAATCTTTTGGTAGTTATTATTTCTTAAAAAACACTTTTTTTTACAACGGGAATTGATTTTAAACTAATTTCTGCCACTTCTGTGTATTGAATTTGGAAAAATGGATTCCATATTTTGAATCAGGATTTTGAAATTGTGTAAATTAGTAACTTTTATTTTTAGACATTTTTAATAATTACTTCGGTAAATATTTTTTTACCATGGTTAACGGGTAAATCCGGTAAATAAGGATAAAACAATAATATTATAATAATATTAAATTACCATAAAATATGTCTTCACCATATTGGTTGATACATGGCCGACCATGGTCATCTTTGGGTCGATTTTGGGACCCCATGGATCCACTTGTAAGTTATAATGACACTTTATATTAATTACGTTAAAGTAATTACAAAAATGACATAAGCATATATCTTTTAGAAAAATAATTTTTACGTAGGGTTATATATGTTAGATTTTAGACTATAAATATTAATTAGAAAGATAAAAATATTTGAGACATAATTATATTTTATTTATAATCTTTAGAAACTATATAAGTTAATTTATTTATGACACATTGATGATGCAGTATTTACCATAATAGGGAAAAATTAAAATAATGGATTATATAAATACCCAAATAAATATAATTGCAGACTTTTATTGAATTAAACTAATCTTATAGGTTAATATGAAATATTAGTAGTGATTTAATTGACTCCTTTCAATGTAATCATTCTATTATGTGTTTCACAAAATTCAACTATTGAATAGTGTTAAAATTGACATAAAAGTGTTTTTAAAACAAATATTATATTATTTATTGATATTAAATTCCTAAAAATATAAGGTTCAGCCAAGAGACTTATATCATGATATTTGTATCATTAATGTAACACATGGAGATCTCTTGGATGTATATAGTATGTTTATTAACCATATAATATAAAAATACAAAGAGACATTGTAAAAGAGAAACTAATTTACTTAGAGTTAATACTTAATGATAAGGTAAATATAGTGACCCAAACCTGTCTAAATTCTATTGGTTGAGTTATTTTCGACCTATACCAACCTTAACCATTAAATAATACACTTTCTAGCCATTAGAAACAGAATATGAATTTATTATAAAATAATATTTCTAGATTTTCTTAAAGAGACCCTCCTCCCCCTTATAAAAGGACACCACTTCTAACCATTTCCTCACACCTCTCAAGACTTTTGGATCTTCCAAACTCTACACAATTAATCTCCATACATCCCTCTACTAATTTTAGAAGCCTTACCTTAGGATGAATGCTCTTCAAGAGTCCTCTTTGGTTCAAACCAAATGGAGTTACCAAAATTAAAGGTAACGATTTCTCTTAGTTTCTTTTCTATTATTTTAATTATCCAACCCCTAAAATCTTTTTATTATTCTTTTTTGTTACAAAACCAGTATCCTAAATATACTAGGATATTGTTATTTGAAGTATTATGACTACACTTACACACACATCCATCTAATGGGTGATGAACATAATGTTTCTGTGGCTGGCAACCAAACGCCTCACGAAGCGACGATTGTTCAATTATCTCTTACCACCTCTCATGGTGGCCATTATGATGGAACTATAATTAAATATGATATTAATGATATTTATTTTATATATAATCCTCTGTAAATCTATTTTATATCATACAATTATTCCTTTCATGTTGTATATATATACGATAATTTCATTTGAGGAAGTGCGGACTACCGCCCCCTCAAAGTGATATGACTCATTAATACCATACATGGAACGTATAAAGGATGGTGTTAATGAGCATAAGTAACACATATAAGATATTATATTATAATGGAATAATTATATACCAATGTATCATTTGGTTTTTATTCCTTTTAAAATGAAAAATGAAATGGAAGTAGCATTCGTGCGTACGTACGGACTACCGTCTCCACGAACGCGATGAGATTCATTATCCATCATATCCATTCAAGTATAATTATAATTTGATGATTAGTAATAGTATATAATGACTTGATATAATTCTGGATATGAATAAGATACAACCTATCCATAACAAACACGGATTATGTTACAAAACATATTAAAAAGACGAGTAAGTTAACACCCGAAACGACGATAATTTTAAGATATTATTAACAAAGGAATGTTAAAATATCATATATGATATCATATTAATTTATATGATTCTTGTAAAATTTAATAACAATTATTCCACCATTATATAGATGTTAACCTACCCCCAACCTAGGAAAATACAAGGTAAGGGTTTATTTCGCAATCTCTCCATTATCCGAGGTTGTTTATACGTAATAATCTACTGGGATTTCTTTATCATCCAAATCCATGTTTCTTCAAAATTTATTTCAAAACATTTTCCAAAATTACAAGAATATGGGTTAAAGTCATTTATACCATTGTTTGACTTTTTATAAGAGGTTTTTAAAGAAATCTTTTCGTCATTTTCCAAACAAGGTACTTTTTAACCTTTTCAATAGGATTAAGGTAAGAATGTTTTTTTTAACATATACAGTGGGTGCGACTATTTTCCGCCATTATAAAATCTTCAAATATTCCCTTACAAGATTATAAGAATATTTTCAAATAAAATGTTTTATTTTATAAATATATTACTCTTAAATTATTTCAAAATAAAAAGAGATATTTCTCTAAAAAGAGTTTTTATTTCATCTCTGTAAACATCCTTTGATAGAGTTTACGCTTATTTGAAGTTGATTTATTATGATAAAAAACATCTATATATAATATTGATGGTTTTGTGATATGTTTGACTATGGATGTGTTATTTTTATACCATTCATGTTTTATGGGTAAAGTATTCACATTTTGCATGGTAGTTTTAAAACAAATTTTTGTGTTATATTTCATCCCCTTCTTATGTTTAAAGTGTTGGGCTAGTATGTTCTGGGTTGGGGACCGGTAAAAGTAAGCCCTCCGGGTTGGGGTCTGGTTACAGCAGACCCTCCGGGTTGGTGTCCGATTATTAGAGGCACTCCGGATTGGTGTCTGGTTATTAGAGGAACTCCGGGTTGGTGTCCGGTTTTTAGAGGCACTCCGGGTTGGTGTCCGGTTATTAGAGGCACTCCTGGTTGGAGTCCGGTTATAGAGGCTATCTGGAATGGGTTCCGGTTTCAGTTATACCTTAGGTCATGGCACGAGGCCTTGACACAGAAATTAATGTTCGGCATTATGCATTCCATTATGATGAAAGTGGTTATTAATATTGAATGTGATTATTCGACTAGTAGAATATCCATGTGAATAAGTAAATGGAATTAATTCTTTTTTACTTTTTCCATACTATGTATAAGTTCAAGTTTTAAAGTCTTTTGTGTTATATATACATTACCTCGAGTGTTTATTCTTATTTCGGAAAGTTTTTGCTTTATTGCATACCCTTACTGAGCATTTGAGCTCACCCCTTTCTATGTTTTATTTTTCCCAGGATTCCACGAGGTGTATTGTGATTGATATGCAGGGTTAAGACAAGGGAATAATGGCATTCATAAAAGATTATTTATGTTGTTTTTTATGTTATGAAGTGTAATGTAACATTCATGTATGTAATATATTTTCCATGACTGTTAAACTGATCGGTTATTCAGGACTTGATTCCTTATAATCATGCCAATGTATTAAAATAATGCAACGATTCTAGGTCACTAGGGTCGTGGTGTTACAGTTGGTATCAGAGGAAGTTTAGAAATAACATTGGAAACTAGATTTAGATAAACTCTAATTAGATCACATAGCCCTAATATAGACTTTGAGGATTAGTATATAAGAAATTCCTAGAATTTTGGTATTGTAGATATTTTATGAGTTTTTAGAGCAATACATCCCTGTCTGGATACGAGTAGGTAGAGCCGACTCTGGCACAGATGTACCTAGGGGTAAAACCCAAAAACACCGCATTGAGCTAGACTCGAACGGGAAATGTTGCACCATAATGGGCCTTACTGCACTCTTGGTTACGACACTCCCGGGAGATATGCTTATGATAATTCTCATTTTCATTACAAACCATTATGAATGGATCATGAGTATATAATTAATCAAAGAAAAAAAATTTATGATTGTGGATTATATCCATAAACTATTCAATTTGTGTTAGGTATTTTACAAGTTTGGAATTATTCATTTCATTTCATAAACTAAACTAGTTTATGTTATTTTAAAGAAATGGTGCCCAGTAGAAGGAATGTGAACTGTAGTAATACGTATGATCCAAAGAGTAAGAAAGACTGTATCTTTCATGGTATTAAGCCATCATTTAGAAGGGAAATATTCTCCCACATATTATCATCATATAAAGAAATAGTATCATTTGTGGATAAGATAACTAAAGATTTTACTAAGTCCAATAGATTTGAAGGGAAGAAAGAGAAGAAATGTATGGAAGAGAGAAAGATGGATAATGGGAAGAGATAAAATAAGAATTTTCCTATATGTGATAACTATGGGAAGAAACACCATGGAACTTGCTTGAATGTAATGGGAGTTTTTTATAATTGTGGCGGAAAAGGGCACAAAGTACGTGACTACAATGGTAATAAAATGGTTTCAAATGTAAAATGCTTATTTTGCAAGGAGATTGGACACTATGCGAACCTATGTCCCAGTCATCAGACTATACCTCAAATGATGATATTGGATAATAATCAAGTTATGATACTAACATAGATGAACATAAATGATTACTGTTCTTATGTTGATTATTTCATTTGAGTCTTGTATCAACAATGTACTTGTTATAATAATTATGGAGCATATAGGGATTGTACTGCAGTACTATTTCATTAAGGACTTGAGATTGTGTGGAAAAAAAAAAGTTACTCAGTATCAGGTTAAATTTTTGGAAAATATATGGTTGAGAGAATGATAAACCCTATTATAGTTATGTTACCGAGGTAGTGATTTTGGAATAAGATATGGATGATTTTGGTAATTTAGGATGTTGTGGTGTTGTAAGAGAATATATGAGGAAGGCGTTCACATGTTATTACCTGGTAAAAAGGATCCTCATTATGTTTATCTTCCTTGTAAATTTTGGACTATGAGTTTGGATAATAGTTTTTTGGATAAGTCTAATATTTGGAATGGATTATGATTGAAATTTTATTTTTGGATTTTTTGGACAACACGCAGACCGTATGACGACCCGTCGTGTCAGACAAATCTGCAGGAATCGAACCCAAAACCATAGTGCAATTGAGATTTATCACGTACCATTGTGCTACAAGACGTTCCTGGATAGTATAATGTAGTTTCATTTCATAAAGGATCCGATATGTGAATTATAAATTCATTATATTTGGAACCCTATACGCTTAGGATAAATAGATTATTTTTTAGTTGTATTATGTTTTGGGGTGAAAGATGAGTTTGTGGTAGATGTTTATTAATGAATAAGAATCTATTTATAAAGTAAGTATATCTCCTTATGATTTTAGCCAATCTCATAAATAAATTCCTCAACATTATGAAAAGGAACATAGAACAGAAATGTTGTCCAAGATGGTACCTTATATCATCATTGATTTATGGCTTTCGGATTGTTGGTCTTTTCATAGCCATGTTCTCTACCACTCTCCATCAGATAATTGATGGTTAAATTTCTCTTCCATATCCATCAATTCCTACGTGGAACCCTAGTATTTGTTATTTTTAGTAATCATCATACTTACCACTCTTTGTGTTAAATAGAGGCCTCATTAAATCATATTTCGATGTGGGATTTCAACTAAGATATTTTGAAACTTCAAAAAAGTGTTATCTTAATACCCAATGTTTTGTTAAACTGATTGTATTTTAAATCATCATAGATTGATGAATTTAAGGACCACAATTTTAGACTTGTTCATTATTGATGACCTCAATCACTACCTATAAATATTTAAGTTTTTTCTCCAATTATGTGAATCTAATTTCCACCAATGTTCTTAGAATAGATATCATAATTTGGTGGTGACCCTTTCATTTCACTTTTCCTCTTATTAAGACTAAATTTTATTAACCCAATTTCCGATGTGGGTTTTCCGACAAAGATATTTTCAACCTTTTATTTTCGAAGAAAAATTAAAAATTGTGAGGAAACAATTTATTGAAGGAGGGGAGAATGTAACACCCCAAGATTTCATAGTGTGTTATTTCTTCAAAATAATTCAATAACTTACACTACACGCAACACTGAGTTCAAGCACACCATAACTTACCAAACAAGCCGTTCAAAAGATGTTATGAATAGTATTAACTGAAATTTAAAACTTTATATAATAAATATATTTTTAGAATCCATATTATGTGATTCTAAGACTTTACTGATGAACAAATTCATTTTTCAAATAAATGATGTATTTTTCAAAAAATGAAATTTTAATGCCTTTTAATGGAGAATCCTTTTTAAATCCAATATTTAAATATTTTATATATTTAATTTGAAAAAATGAACTTCTTATTTAGAATAAAGACATAATAATTTATTTTCAATAATGTTTTGGGGTTTTTCTGATAACTATCATATTTGTGTGAATAGTGAAAAATACTATATTTTAACTGAAAATGAATTTTTTAATAAAAAATATTCATGTTGTTAAATTATACATTTTAATGGTTTGTATTTATAAATAGATTATATTTTTACTATTTAATCCAATGATGGTAATTTTAAGTAATTTCACCTTGAAATTGGACATAAACAAGTGTCAAACTTTCGATAGTTATTATTTCTTAAAAATACGCCTTTTGGTTTCGAAAGCAGGAATCAATTTTAAATTAATAAATGAAAATTTCATGTCTTGAATTTGGTAAAATATACCTCATTTTTGGATTCGGAATAACGAAATTATCCTAGGGTGAAATTTTGGTACTTTTCAGATAACTTTTATATTTTGATAAATAGTAAAAATTACTCAATTTTTAATAAAAACAAATTTTTTAAATGAAATAATTAATAGTGATAAATTATTAATTTGAGTGGTTTTAAATTAAATTTAAAATATATTTTTACCATGTAATACAATGTGGGTCATTGAACATAATTTCACATTTAAACCGAACATAAACAACTGTCAATCTTTTGATAGTTATTATTTCATACAAACACGTTTTTTGTTTTAACAATGAGAATTAATTTTAAATTAATTTCTGCCACTTCTTTGTATTGAATTTGGAAAAATGGATTCCATATTATGAATCATTATTTCCAAATTGTGTAAATAGGTAACATTTATTTTTATACATTTTGAATAATTACTTCGGTAAATATTTTTTTACCATGGTTAAAGGGTAAATCCGGTAAATAAAGATATAAAATAATGTTATAATAATATTAAATTACCCTAAAACGTGCAGTAACCCTATTGGTTGATACATGGATGTTAATGGTAATCTTTGGGTCTATTTTAGGACCCCATGTATCCACTTGTAAGTGATAATGACACTTTATATTAATTAAGTGAAAGTAATTACAAAAATGACATAAGCATATATCTTTTAGAAAAAAAATTTTTACATAGGGTTATATATGTTGAATTTTAGACTATAAATCTTAATTAGAAAGCTAAAACGATTTTGGACATAATGATATTTTATTTATAATTTTTAGACATTATATAATTTACTTTACTTATGACACATTGATGATGCAGTAATTACCATAATAGAGAAAAATTAAAATAATTGATATGTTAAATACCAAAATAAATTTAATTGGAGACATTTATTGAATTAAAATAATTTTATAGGTTAATATGACATATTAGTATTGATTTAATTGACTTTTTTTGAAGTAATCATTCTGTTATGAGTTTTACAAAAATCAACTATTGAATAGTGTCAAAATTGACATAAAAGAGTTTTTAAAACAAATATTATATTATTAATTGATATTAAATTCCTAAAAATCAAAGGATCGACCAAAAGACTTATATCATGATATTTTTATAATTAATTGACCACTTTGAGGTCTCTTGGATGTATATAGTATGTTTATTAACCATATAATATAAAAATACTAAGAGACATTGTAAAAGTGAAACACATTAACTTAGAGTTAATACTTAAAGATAAGGTTAATATAGTGACCCAAACCTGTCTAAATTATATTGGTAGAGTTTTTTTTGTCCTATCCCCACCTTAACCTTTAATGAAACCACTTTTGTGCAATTATAAACCGAATATGAATTTATTATAAAATAATATTTTTGGATTTTCCTAAAGAGCCCCTCCTCCCCCTTATAAAAGGACACCACTTCTAACCATTTTCTCATACCTCTCAAGCATTTTGTATCATCCAAAATCTACCCAATTAAGCTTCCTACATCCCTCTCCTCATTTTAGAAGCCTTACCTTAGGAAGAATGCACTTCAAGTGTCCTTTTTGGTTCAAACCAAAGGGAGTTACCCAAATTAAAGGTAACGATTTCTCTTAGTTTATTTTCTTTTATTTTAATTATCCAACCCCTAAACTCTTCTTATTTTTTTCTTTTGTAACAAAACCAGTATCCTTATTATATTAGGATATTTTTATTATAATTATTATAACTACACTTACACACAGATCCATCTAATGGGTGATGAACATAATGTTTCTGTGGATGGAAACCAAACACCTCACGAAGCGATGATTGTTCAATTATCTCTTACCACATATCATGGTGGCCATTATGATGGAAATATAATTAAATATGATATTAATGATATTAATTTTATATATAATCCCTTGTAATTATATTTTATATCATACCATTATTCGTTTCATGTTGTATATATATACGATAATTTCATTTGAGGATGTGCGGACTACCGCCCCCTCAAAGTGATATGACTCGTTAATACCATACATGGAAATTATAATGGATGGTGTTAATTAACTTAATTAACAAATATAAGATATTATATTATACTGGAATAATTATATACCAATGTATCATTTGGTTTTTATTTCTTTTAAAATGAAAAATGAAATGGAAGTAGCATTCGTGCGTACGTACAGACTACCGTCTCCACGAACGCGATGAGATTCATTCCCCATCATATCCATTCATGTATAATTATCATTTTATGATTAATAATAGTATTTAAGGCCTTGATATAATTCATGATATGAATAAAATACATCCTATCCATAAAAACACGGCTTATGTTACAAAATATATAAAAAATGAGTAAGTTGACACCTGAAACAACGATAATTCTAAGATATTATTAACAAAGAAATGTTAAAAGATCATATATGATATCATATTAATGTATATGATTCTGTTATAATTTAATAACAATTATTTCACCATTATATAGGAGGTTAACATACCCCCAACCAAGGAAAAGTACAAGGTAAGGGTTTATTTCGCAATCTCTCCATTATCTGTGGTTGTTTATACGTAATAATATACAGGGACTTATTTATCATCCAAATCCATGTTTCTTCAAAATGTATTTCAAAACATTTTCACCATTTACAAGAGTATTGTTTAAAGTCATTTATACCCTTATTTGACTATTTATAAGAGGTTTATAAAGGAAAATTTCCGTTGTTTTCCTAACAAGGTACTTTTCAACCTTTTAGACAGGATTAAGGTATGAATGTTTTTTTATCTTATACGATGGGTGCCTATATTTTCCGCCATTATAAAATCTTCAAATCTTCCCTTACAAGCTTATAAGAATATTTTCAAATAAAATGTTTTATTTTATAATTATATGACTCTTAAAATATTTCAAAATAAAAAGAGATATTTCGCTAAAAAGAGTTTTGATTTCATCTATGTCAACATCTTTTGATGGATTTTACGCTTATTTGAAGGTGATTTATTATGATACAAAACATCTATATTGTATTGAAGGTTTTGTGATATGTGTGACTATGGATGTGTTATTTTTATACCATTCATGGTTTATGGGTAAAGTATTCACATTTCACATGGTAGTTTTAATACTAATTTTTGTGTTATATTTCATCCCCTTCTTAAGATTAATGTGTTGGGCTAGTATGTTCCGGGTTGGGGACCGGTTAAAGTAAGCCCTCCTGGTTGGGGTCCAGTTATAGCAGACCCTCCGGGTTAGTGTCAAGTTATTAGAGGAACTCCAGGTTGGTGTTCGTTTATTAGAGGCACTCCGGGTTGGTGTCCGGTTATTAGAGGCACTCCGGGTTGGTGTCCGGTTATTAGAGGCACTCCGGGTTGGAGTCCGGTTACAGAGGCTCTTTGGGTTGGGTTTCGGTTACAATTATACCTTAGGTCTTGGCACGAGGCCTTAACATAGAAATTAAAGTTTGGAATTATTCATTCCATCATTATGAAATTGGTTATTAATTTTGAATGTGATTATTACACTAGTAGAATATCCATGTGAATAAGTAAATGGCATTATTTCTTTTTTAGTTTTTCCAAACTATGTTTAAGATCAAGTTTTAAAGGATTTTGTGTTATTTATAAATTATCTCATGTGTTTGTGCTTATTTCTGAAAGTTTCTGATGTATTTCTTACACTTACAAAGCATTTGAGCTCACCCTTTCTATGTTTTATTTTTCCCAGGATTCCAAGAGGTGTATTGTGATTGATATGCAGGGTTAACACAAGGGAATAATGGCATTCATAAAGGATTATTTATATTGTTTTGTATGTTATGAATTTTTATGTAACATTCATCTATGTAATATATTTTCCAAGACTATTAAACTGATCGGTTCTTCGGGACTTGATTCCTTCTAATCATGCCAATGTATTAAAATAATTCACCGACTCTGGGTCACTAGGGTCGGGGAGTTACAAATAAAGAATTAGAGGAGTGACTATGAGAGACTATAGAAGGGATACTCCATCTTTATGCAAAAAGGATATCTGTAAAGCATCCAAGTACTTTGTGGCCCCTCCAAGCATCTAAATATCAGTCCTCTTGTTGTGCGCATCTGCAACAATGTTCCCCTACCCAAGAGTATAGACGATCTCAACGCTAGAGTCTTGGATGAACTCAAACCATCGTCGCTATCTCGGGTTCAGGTCCTTCTATGAGAAGATATACCTGAGACTCTTATGATCAGAGTACACGGTCAAATGTTCTCCCATAAGATAGTGTCGCCACATCTTGAAGGCGAAGACCACTACTGCTAACTCCAGGTTATGGGTAGCATCGTTCTTCTCATTTTGTCTCAACTTTCGAGAACCTTATGGGATCACATCTTGCTCTTGCATCAGGGCACACTCGACTCTGGTCCATGATGCATCGTAGTAGACTACATACACTACGCCCTCCTCTAAAAGCCTTGTGATGTGGGAAATAGTCATCCTTCGCCTCAGATCATGAAACCTTTGCGGGTATCTCTGCGACCACACAAAGGGTTTCCCCTTCTTGGTCAATGATGAAAGTGGTGCTGCAACACTGTAGATGTCTTGAAAAAATCACTGGTAGTATCCAGCCAAGCCCATGAATATCCGTAACTCCAACACACTCATATGTGGCTCCCAAGAAAGTACCACCTCAATCTTAGAGGGATCTAATGTAACTCCATCCTCCTAGATAACATTTCCCAAGATGTGAACCTCTTGAATCCAAAATTGGAACTTTGAACGATTACCAAAAAGCTGGTGCTCTCGAAGTGTGTCCAGTACTACCTACAGATCATATACATGCTCCTCCTCATTAGTCAAATATATCATAATGTCGTCGATGAAGACTAAGTAGAAGAGATCATGGAATGGCTGGAAGATCATGTTCAAGAGACACATGAACACTACTAGAGTATTGGTTATAATGAAAGGCATAACCAAGAACTCATATTTTTCGTAAAAACACATGAATTCTGTCTTATGCACATCCTAGTCTCGGACTCTGAGATGTTGATAGCCTGATCTGATTTATATCTTCAAGAACCATTGAGATACCTTGAGCTGATCAAAGAGGTCATTAATAAATGGTATTTGGTACTTGTTATTCATGGTCACCTGGTCCAGGAGATGATAGTCGACACAAAGCCTCATGCTCACATCTGCCTTCTTGGCGAAGTGAATCGGGGCTGCCCAGGGAGAAACACTGGGCATGATGAATCCCTTCACTTGGAAGTCCTCTAATTGTACCCACAACTCAAAAATCTTGGAAGGATCCATCTGATATGATGGAGTAGATATCATTGTCGTCCCGGGGTACATGTCAATGTAGAATTCCACCACTCTTCAAAGAGTTAGTCCGGGAACTTCGTCAGGGAAAACATCGTCGTACTGGTCGACCACTACAGGATAAGTCAGACACTCTACATCAACTATTCCGAGGGTAAGGTAGGCAAACTAATAAGTGATCGGCTACACCCTATTCTGAGTAATACTATCTTTACTGTAAGGTTTCCCTTCTCTATTTTGAAGATAAGACTGGTCCCATCTATGTGGACACTCCGCACATTGCCGCTAATACAGTCAATCTGAGCATGGACTGTAGATAACCAGTCCATACCCAAGATAAAGTCGTAAGGCCTCGATTCCACTACAAGGAGATCCCAGTAGAATCTCTCACCTCCTAGAGTAAGACAGAAAGGTACAGCTCTAAACCGGTCTTTTTGGTGTTTTGAAGTCATTAAGAGAGCCATGGAACGAAAATCTTTTGGAGGATCCTTTCTGGATACATCATCCAAAAACAGAATCCTTCAATGAATAATTCATAACTGCTTCATCCAGTGTCCCAATCCTCTATATTTTTGGGGGTGAACGGAAAATAAATTTCTAAACAACATTGAATAATGGGTCCATGCATGAATCTGTCATTTATTGGGTCAAAAACGTGCAATCTTTTAGAGGACATAATGCTTCCTATAAAAGGAGGCCCTCCCCTCCATCCAAAATCATCAGCTCGAAACCCAAAGCCAAGGAGGGATCCCACCAGGGCATGGGCCACTGCTACTCTTCTCTTCCCCCCACATTTCTTCATTTATTTTTTTCATTTTAGTTTTTGTTTCATTTCATTTCTAGTTGTAATTTATTTTATATTTAGTTTTATTAATCCAAGCATATGTGTTTCTCCATCCACTTTTCATCTTTTTATTCATTCTCTCTCTCTCCCTCTCTCAATCTTTCTATCTTCATACACCCAATCCACAATGTAATATCATACTCTTGAAAAATAGAGGCTAAATCAAGACATGGATTAGGTGGAGGTCATGATATTCATTAATTTATTTAATGTTTGTTTTATTGTTTATGGTAGATTTGAGTATCATTCATTGGTGAGGCGAATGTCCCTGATTGGGTGACAATCCCCAATGACATGAAGCTCAAACAATTTATATTCTGGAAAATATTATTGATTCAAACATGAGATTTCATGTTTGGATTATCAAAATAAAATCAACATATAAAGGAGAATAATTATTGAATCCAAGACTAAACCCCAAAACCAAGTTATTTCTTCTTAACTCATTCTATTTGCATTGCATGATTGTTTATTTTTTATAATCAAATACCCAAAAAATATTATCTTCGCTTTCAATTAAAAACAAATCCACAAAAATATATAGATTAAATTATTTTTCATTATTTAAGTGAACACACTGAAAGGCTCCTAAAGTGAGATGACCATGGTCAGCCACTGTGCTGCACTAGGAAAAATTTTATTGTTTTTGTCCATGCCCCACGACAGGTGTGCGTCAAAACTAACTACATGCCTTAGCCGTCCACCATCATACTCCAAGAGGAACTTACCACTGAGGTTGATATTGAAGATGAACCAACTCAGGGTGTTGAACCATCCATCGAACCCATCTCTTATGATTTTTTTGAGACAAAATTTCTTATCACTCCCTTTAGTTTTGATTATACAGAATCAAACATTCATGGATATGCATTAGAAGATGATGAAGAATACAGTGGAAACACACCTGTTGAAGAAAAAATGGAGCTCACTGATTTCAATGAACATGCAATGTATGATCCCCATCAAGAGACCCAGGTAGTTGTGCCTAAGA
The DNA here is from genome assembly GCA_963277665.1 of Viscum album. Lineage (NCBI taxonomy): Eukaryota > Viridiplantae > Streptophyta > Magnoliopsida > Santalales > Viscaceae > Viscum > Viscum album. The sequence goes on from OY728158.1 coordinate 222,481,097, forward strand.
AAATCAAAAAGCAGGCTTTTCTTCATGCAGCCCCCATGAAGCTAGCACTGGAAGATAATAAGGTTGCACAAGTAGAAACCAAACAAAAAGTTGGTCCATCCTTCATCCTAGCCCCACCATTCAATCTATACCTAATTATGAAGGGGGATGATATGGCATAATATATCCATGGATCATCCCTCTTGACCAAGGATGATGTACATGCTGGGAAAAACCACATGTGGTGGTTCGAATCAATGAAGCTTCATCCTCCATCGGAATTTGGATAATAGCTAGTACTATCCACCAGAGGTGGTCAAAATTCCTTGCCCACTTTGGGGATCATACCATGATTTATCTTTACTTTATTTGTAGGAAATTAGATTTCACTATCATTTCTTATGAAGTATTCAAGCATACACCCCCGACTCCTATATTCTTGAGCTTAAATAACATGATCCTTATGCTTAATTGAGTTATTATATTTTATAGGATCAAAATGGAAGAAGGAATACCTAGAACGTATAGAGGAAGGACATGGCTAAGTTTAATGGAAAAAGGGAGTTCAATTTTAGTGTTTTATGTTTTAAACTGTATATATTTTTTTCCACAACATGTTTTGAGCTTTAAAGATAAAATTGCATGCCCACACTTGAATTCGTGTTTTACTCAACTTATCTAGAAGACATGAGTTTCTTATGAACCCAGTGATGCCATATTTTAGATTTTAATGTTTATATGATTAAATGATTGAAATGCAGAACAAAATTTTTAAATATGAAGTATATCTATTGAAATGATGACTCATGATTTTAAGGAATTAATTTATTCATGTAAATTAAATTTCCATACCGTATTTCATGATTTGAATTTCTGAAATATATGTGAATTGATTTATTATTATTATTCATTCCATGAGTGATTTTCCAATGTTATATTTATCATTCCTGAGAGGATTTTTAGACAACGTAATTCTTATTTTTTCTTGAGCATATTTCTGGAGTGATCTTGGGATATGTAACTAACCATAACTTGTATTGAATCTTGTCAAGGATATGGCTGTACCAAAACACATTTACAGTGATTTAGGAATCCTTTTAAGATCCACTTATCCATAAATGACCACATTTACATCAATCGCTCAATTAGACAATAGAGACCATGAATGACCATTATAGGGATGAGCCATGTTTTAATCCATTTTTTCCATTCCAACCCAACTATTGGTATTTTCATGTTATTTTAAAGTTGAAGTGTGGGGGAAAGGGAATCTTGGTGGACGGGATGATACACATTGTGAAGAAGAATTATGGGGGTGTTATTGTAGAAATTGTAAAAGGTTGTGAAATAATTCATTATACTCTATTTTTTACCCCTCTTTAATTAAAAAAAAAATATATAAAAATGACAAAAAGAAAAAAAATAAAACAATGGGTTTTTGTTTTGGATAACCAAAGATCACCATTTTCCAGACCGACGAACTTATTATCATATGTGGTTAGGTGATGGATTGGAGGTTTGATCTAATCATAATTTCCGAAAAATTGATAAAAAATGTACAAAATTAATAAAAAAAATCAAGAGGTTTAGAAAATCATCCATTATTCTTACATGATCATAACCTTTTCTTTGAGTTTTGGGAAATGGATATTGCTATTTTTTAAGGAGATAATTTCATTACAATTTTACTTTTTCTTTCTTGTATTTTTTTATGAGATTATCCTTCTCATTGAGCCTTAATTTTTAAATCATCAAATCTTACCAACCATAATCCTCGGAGTCATTTGATCCTTTATTGCAATTCCTCATGATTTTATGTGTCTTTGGTCTTTACAATGTAGAGAAATAGTTCATTTACAAGACTATGGATAAGAAGAATTTTCTCATGATATGATCATAAATATATTTGAATTTTATCATTAGTGATGAGAAAAAAATAAAAAGTGAGGTAAATCATGACATGGCATGTTTAATAAAGATGAATCAAGGAGTATGAATGAATGAAATAGTAAGTTACATCAATTATCAAATGGGAAATGTAAAATATGTGAATTTTTTATTTCTTTGAAAAATGGGAACTTAAATTGATATTTTATGCATATTTTTAATTTTTGATTTTACATTGAAAATTGTTTGATTTTATTGCATTGAAATTTGAATATTGGTAACATTGGTGTCCTCTGATTTCCATGTTGAGATTAAATGCTTGAGGACAGGCATGGTTTATGTGTGGGGGTATTTGGCAGTAAAAATTTATGTGCATATTTATGATCAATTAATGAGTATTTTTTAATTTTTTTTGATGAAAAACCCATGTGTTTCATTGTTTTATTAAAATAATGGGAAAATTGAGTTTTAGAATGAAAATGATCAAAATTGTGAAAAGTGCATAATTCTGGATTTTTGTACGGATTTTTACCACAATGGTATTTTTTTCATTTAATTAAAAATATAATTTATAATTCACTGAATCTAATTTTTATGGAATCCAGATATTATTTCCTTCATCTATATCTTCTAGAACAGGAGATGATTCAGCAATCTAGTGGTCCTATCAATTCATTGATGTTTGACATTTTTTCAAGCAGACAGCGTGGACCACACCACTGTAACGGAACCAAAACTCGAAATAAACATATCCAAATGCGTTTATTCCTCATGGGATAGAACTAGGATAGAGATTTACAACTCTACACCAAATTTTGTGGATAATTGAATCCATTTAGGCGGCCATGGAATGACATAGTTTTGGAGTAACCTTCCTGGAAGCTTCCTCTAGAAACATAAGCCTTCAATGAAAAATTCATACCTCCTTCATCCGGCATCCAAATATACTATACTTTTGGGGGTAAATGGAAAATACATTTATGAAAAACATTTTATAAATGGTCAATGCATTAATAAGCAATTTATTTGTCAAAATACACACAATATTTAGGAGGACAGAATGTTTCCTATAAAATGAGGCCCTCCCCTCCTTCCAAAATCATCAGCTCGACACCCAAACCCAATGAGGGATCCCACCGGGGCATGGGACACTGATGCTATTCTATTACCCCCCACCCAAAATTTCTTATTTTATTTTTATTTTCATTTTAGTTTTTGTTTCATTTAATTTTTATTTGTAATATATTTTGTTTTTAGTTTTATTAATCCATGCATCTGTGTTTCTCCATCCACTTTTCATCTTTTCTTTCATTCTCTCTCTCTACCTCTTTCAATATTTCTATCTTCCTACACCCAATCTACAATGTAATCTCATAATCTCAGAAATTAGAGGCTAACTAGACACTAGGATTGGGGGTAGGTCATGTTATTCATGAATTTTTATTTAATGATTGTTTTATTGTTTTTGGTAGATTTGAGTATCATGCATTGGTGAGGTGAATGTACCCATTTGGGTGACGACCCCCAATGACATGAAACTCAAAATATTTTTATTTTGGAAAAATTTAATGATTCAAACATGATATTTCGTGTTTGGATTATCAAACTAGAATCAATATATAAAGGAGAATAATGATAGAATCCAAGACGAAGCACCAAAACACAGTTCTTTCTTCTTAATTCAATCTATTTGCAATGCATGAATGTTTATTTTTTAAATCAAAAACCCATAAAATATTTTCATCGCTTTCATTTAAAAAAACCACAAAAGATATATATTAAATGATGTAGCAAATAGTAAGTGAACAAAGTGAAAGGCTCATCAAAAGAGACGACCCTGGCCAGCCACTGTGCTGTAGTAGGAAAAATTTTTTTGTTTTTGTTCACGCCCCGAGATAGGTGTGCGTTAAAAAAGGTGCCATTTTCGGGGGGCCAATTAATTGTTCATTTAATTTTTATATTTTCACATCTTAGATAGATTTCATTTCTTTTTATGAAACTAAAAAAAATTGTTTCCATGATGAATTCAAATGATCATTATTTGACATGGACTGAAAATTACTCACAGTTGCAAGAACACTAGTACTCTAAGGAGGCCCTCCAGAGAAGAGATGAGGTGCTAATGTTAATGGTCAAGTAGATGGAAAGAGGCATTAAAACATGGATCTCACTGAAATACTTGATGGCGATGGTTAATGAACTTCAAAGAGACTTATAATTATTTGAGGTGAAAAATGAAGTGCCTATAGTCGTCCAGAATTTCATAGAAGATATTCAGGAAATTGAGGCCTAGATTGAGGTGGAAGAGCCTAAATACCTCCCTTCACCTTCCAAAATCATACTCTAAGTGGCACTTACCACTGAGGAAAAGATTGAAGATGAACCAACTCAGGGAGTGGGACCATTATTTGACCCCATCTCTTCTAATTTTATTGAAACAAATTTGTATATCACTCCCTCTAGTTTTGATTATACAGAATCAGACATTCTTGTCTATGCCTTAGAGGATGATGATGAATACAGCGGACATACACTTGTTGAGGAACACATGGAGCATACTGATTTCAATGAACATGAATTGTAGGAGCCCCATCAAGAGATCCAGGTAGTTGAGCCTAAGAAAATTAGACAAGAGGCTTCTCTTCATGCAACCCCCATGAAGCCATCACTAGAATAAAATAAGGATCCACAAGTAGAAACCATACAAAATTATGATCCATACTTTATCCTACCCCCACCATTCAATCTATACCTCATCGTGAATAGTAATATCTAGCGTACTATATCCATGGTTCATTCCTCATGAACAATGATGAAGCACATGCTGGAAAAAGTTACATGTGGTGGTTCAAATCAAAGAAGGTTCATCCTCTATCGGACATTGGATAACAGCTGGTACTGACCAATGAAGGCAGTAAAAATTCAGGTCCCACATGGGGGATTGTACCACGATTTATCTTTACTTTCTATTTAGGAAATTATATTTAAATTTCATTTCTTAGGAATTATTCTAGAATACAACCCCCTCCCTCCTATATTATTGAGCTTAAATAACATGATCCTTATGCTTAATTATGTTATTTTATTTTATAGGATAACAATAGAAGAAGGAATCCATAGAAAGTGAAGAGGAAGGACATGAGTAAGTTTCATTGAAAAAGGGACATCACTTTTAGTGTTTTATCTTTTAAACTCTCTACATTTTTTTCCACAACATGTTATGATATTTAGAGAAAAAATTGCATGCCCACACTTGAATTCATGTTTTACTCAACTTATCTAGGAGACATGAGTTTCTTTGGATCCCAGTGATTCCATGTTTTACATTTCAATTTTTATATGATTAAATTATTGAAATGCATAATATAATTTTTAAACATGAAGTATAGATATTGAAATGATGACTCATGATATTAAGGAATTAATTAATTCATGTAAATTAAATTTCTATACCATCATTCATACTTTAAATTTATGAAATTTATGTGAATTGATTTATTATTATTATTCATGACATGAGTGATTTTTCAATGTTATTTTTTTCATTCCTGAGATGAATTCTAGACCAAGTATTTCAAATTTATTCTTGAGTATATTTCTTGAGTGATCATTGGACATGTAACTGACCAGAACATGTATTGAAACATCTCAAACCTATGACAGTACAAAAACAACTTTAAAATGATAGAGGCATCCTTTGAAAAGTCACTTATCCATAAAAGACCACCTTTACATCAATCATTCTTTTAGCCCTTATAGACCGTGAATGAACATTAGAGGGATGCGCTATGTATCAAGACATTTTTTTTATTCATACCCTACTCTTGGTATTTGCATGATATTTTAAAGTTGATGTTTGGGGGTAAAGGGAATCATGCTGGACAAGATGATACACTTTGTGAGGAAGATGTGTGGGTGTGTTGTTGTTGGAATTGTAAAAGGTTGTGAAATCATTCATTATAATCTATTGTTTTCCCCTCTTGAATTTCCAAAAACAAATAATAATAACATAATGAAAAAATATAGTAAAATGGGTTTCGATTTTGGAGAACAAAAAATCGCCATTTTGCAGACCGATGATATTATGATTGTATGTGGTTAGGTGATGGATTTGAGGTTTGATCTAATCATAACTTTCGAGAAAATTAAAAAAAAGTACAAAATAAAAAAAATCAAGGTGGTGAAAAAATCATCCATTATGCTTACATGATCATATCGTTTTCATTGAGTTTTGGGAATTGGGTGTTGTTATTTTGGAAGCAGAGAATTTCATTACACTTTTACTTTTGATATCATATATTGTACTTAAGAGATTATCCTCTTCCTTGAGCCTTAATTTTTATAGCATCAAATCCTACCAACCATAATCCTCAGAGTCATTTGAACCTTTATTGCATTTCCACATGATTTTCTATGTCTTTTGTCTTTACAAAGTGGAGGAAGTAGTTCATTTACAAGACTATTGATAAGAAGCATGTTCTCATGATATGAGCATAACTATACATGAATTGTATCATAAGTGACAAGAGAAAAAAAATAAAAAGTGAGGTAAATCATGACATGGCATGTTTAATAATGATGAATCAAGGAGCTTGAATGAATGAAAGGATAAGATCCATTAATTTTCTAATGGGAAAGTAAAATATTTGAATTATTGGTTTCATTGAAAAATGGGAACACAAATTGACTCTTTATGAAGATTTTTGAAAGTATGATTTTACACTGAAAATTGATTGATTTTATTGCATTTAAATTTGATTATTGGTAACATTGGTGTCCTCTGATTTCCATGTTGAGATTTAATGCATGAGGAGAATCATGGTGTATGTGTGGGGGTATTTGATAGAACAAATTTACGTGCATATTTTTGATCAAATAATGAGTATTTTTTAATGTTTTTAGATGATAAACCCCATGTATTTCATTGTTTTATTAATATTTTGGGTAAATTGAGTTTTATAATGAAAATGAGAAAATATTTGAAAAGTGCATAATTCTGGATTTTTTGACAGATTTTTAACACAAGGGTATTTTTTTAATTTCATAAAAAATATAATTTCAAATTTAGTGAATCTAAATTTGGATAGAATCCTGATATTATTTACTCCATCTTTGTCTTCTGGACTAGGAGCGGGTTCGACAATCTAGTGGTATGATAAATTCATTGAAGTTTAACATTTTTCCAGGTGGACACTTTGGACCACCCCACTGTAAAGGAACCAAAACTCTTCCTACACATATCCAAATAAGGTTATTTAACCTGGGATAGATCTAGGATAGAGATTTATGTCGCTACACCAAATATTATGTAGTTTGAAGTCATTAAGGCGGCCATGGAATGACATAATTTTGGAGGAACCTTCCTGGATGATTCGTCCAGAAACAGAATCCTTCAATGAACAATTCATAACTACTTCATCCGGCGTCCAAATGCTCTAAAATTTTGGCTGTGAACGGCCAATAAATTTATGGACAACAGTTAATAATGGTTCCACTTGTGAATCGGCCATTTATTGGGTCAACAATGCACAAATATTTGGAATACAGAATTCTCCCTACAATAGGAGGCCCTCCCCTCCTTCCAAAATCATTAGATCGACACCCAAAGCCAAGGAGGGATCCCACATGGTTGTGGGCCACTACTACTCTTATATTCCCCCCTCATTTCTTATTTTTTCATTTTATTTTTTGTTTCCTTACATTTTTTGTTGTAATTTATTTATTTTTAGTTTTATTAATCCATGCATCTGTGGTTCTACATCCACATTTCATCTTTTCATTCATTATCTCTCTCTCCCTCTCTCAATCATTCTATATTACAACACCCAATAAAAAAAGTAATCTCATACTCTCAGAAATGAGAGGCTATCTCAAGACTTGTATTTGGAGGAGGTCAAGATATTCATGAATTTTCTTTAATATTTGATTCATTGTTTGTGGTAGATTTGAGTATTATGCATTGGTGAGGCGATTGTCCCCGATTGGGTGACGACCCCCAATGACATTAAACTCAAACTATTTATATTATGGAAAAGAGTAGTGATTCAAACATGAAATTTCATGTTTGTATTATCAATAAAAAATCAACATATAAATGATAATAATGATTGAATCCAAAACTAAACCCCAAAACCAAGTTCTTTCTTCTTAACTCATTCTGTTTGAAATGCATGATTGTTTGTTTTTGTAAATCAAAAACCCAAAAAATCTTTTCATTGATTTTTTTTAAAATAAAAACCACAAAAAGATATAGATTAAATTATTTATAACAATGTAAGTGAACACCCTAAAAGGCTCGTCAAGGGAGATGACCCTGGTCAGCCATTATGTTGCACTAGGGAAAATTTTATGGTTTTTTTCCACGCCCCATGACAGGTGTGCGTTACCGCACTCTATAGTTGCGGTGGACCTCCTTGTTTTTGTGGCGGTGACTCATCAAAACATCTTCCTCCGTAAGCTACAGGACCATCTCCCATGCCATGTCCACCTTCTCTCTGCAGACCACCTCGATCGAATCTCTGCCTCTACCTGGGAGGTCCCCCAATTGACTGATGATCATCTATACAGTGGGTCGGACAATGATATGCGATGTGACCCGGCACGCCACATGAGTAGAACTATCTTCTCATGGAATATAAGTCACTGCTCTGTGTTCCCTACACAATTGATCCTGAGTCCTATGGTCGACCACCACTGGGTATGGTCGTCTTGGACCACTGCATCATCTGCCTACTGCCTGCTACGGAAGACTGTTTCATGACCACTAGGAGTGGGTCTCGCTTCTTGTGAATGGTTAGAAACGAAACACTCCACTAGGACGGTAAATTATAACACCCCCTCTTGGGTCAGGATTTTGATGGAGATCATTAAGTCACTGATATCATGCTTGACCCCTGCTCGAAGATCCGAGCCCTAAAGAATGGATCTCGTGCCATATCTGTGTAGTAGCGCGAGAGGTCACTGAACCTCACCGAGTATTGTGCTACTATCATGCTTCCCTCTCGCGGATGTATTAACTCCTGTATATGCACCGAATGAAGGGTAGTTGGAAAAATCTCTACCAAGAACATACTCTTGAAGTCTATCCATAGAAGTGTCAACTCGTTGTGGACCTAAAACATCAGGCTACAACATCTTCTTACTGCTACCTAAATTAGAATCACAACAAGGATCTCTATGACTTCTTATGGTGTCCCTACAAGCCTGATTAATCTCACCTCAACCCCCATCAAATACTCATCCACATGTGGGTCCATCTCTCCCCTAAACCTATGTGGCCTCTGGAACTGAAAATCGTGCAACATGCTCAAGAAACGTGCACTCTCTACTGCTAGGGATAGTGTCATCGGTGGCCAAACGAGAAGTGGTACTGCTGGTCCCTTTGCTGGTAAAGAGCCCTGAACAGAGGCATCATCACTCGATTGGCTGTTAGAGCATATTACTCTTAGGGATATAACATGTCATCCGCGGGGAGGCATCATGAAATAAACAGATGAAATATGGTCAAAAGTTTATACCTGGTTATATGACTTATTTGAGCTGACTTATGGAAACTTTTTAAGGCATGCACCCAATCAGTGTTTTCATGTACTGAGTCGGATATCAGTAGTCAGGGTCCTAGTGTACAGATACTTCGACCGCTGCACCAACAGTAGACTCCTTGCACTGAAAACCACACTCGGTATGGTTAACACTATTGCTTCACAGAAAATAATGATCATAGTCCTGAGTTATGCAGTAGAACCGATTTATCTGAAACCAATTTGTACCGACCCGTCCCCAAGGGTCGTATCGTGACTACCCCATGCCCTCCTTCCATAGGCTAGATGCTGGTTACTAGCACCAAAGGAGTAAATCCCTATACTGGGAAGGCATTGCCTTTATAACTCTAATAAAACACAACAGAGTACGCAACTGGAAGTAAAACACTAAGTAAAACAATATACAGAAGATTGTGCTGATGCTAAAGGGGTCATGAAATACATACCCAATAGTAAAGTAAAACAAAATTGAAAAGCTAGTACAACAGAAGAAAATAAGTAAAGTAGATACTGATTTGTCCTTCAGAATTCCTTCCTGAAGGGTGGGTACATATGGCCTTCTCAACACCCCAAGTCTATCCATCCACTCCATGTATATCTCGCCAATTGGTCCACATACGGGTATCGTCATATTCTGCTACACGCTGCCCCGATCAGCACTGTCTGTCATCTGCAACCAACTCAACGAGGTACATGCATATCCCGTGAAAGGGTGAGTATAACGATACTTAGTAGGGACCTTGAGACCCTCAACGTCTCACAAAATCCAAAAAGGATAACCATAATGTAATGAAACAACGAAATATCTTACTTAGGTATATGCCCATACATATACCTAAGTTATTTAGTAACTCATCTCAATCATGAGGATAACATGAAAGTTAGTGTCTCAGATCACACTAGGATTTAAATGAAGAGTATATGTACATATGAATAGTCACAAAGCTAGATCATCTTATTCTGTCCCAAGGTACTAATTCTAACTATACGGAGTCTGACCCACATAGGATCGATAGGTATGAACCCTAACAATGACCCACAAAGGATTTGACCCACACAGGATCGGTATGCACTGACCAACACGGGATCACTAAGCGATGACCCAAACAGGATCTGTACCACACATGATCATTATGCACGGACCCACACAGGATCTCTGAGCGCTGACCTCCGTATGATTTGTCTCCAACATCCGCATCAAAATCGTCAACTGGATTCCTCACCCCAGTGCACTCGAGTTCTATAGAATCTACCCTTGAGATATCAGTCATACCTTAACCACTACTAAACTCAAAAACGGTGCAACCCGAAGGACCCCTATGTCTTAAGGGTTCTAAGGCAACATACGGTGCGTCAATCAGACGCCTAGTCTGTGAGATATTGACATTTCCGTTCAATGGGGACGGTTGGTTTTTAGGTTCAAACCAACCCGACCATACTTCAACTATGTCCAAACCTCAAGTGGGTGTTCCAATATAACCCTATCCCTCTATTATTTCTGTCTCTGTAGGAATTTCATCAATCAGACACCTGTAGAGCATGATTGGGGCTAAAAGGTGTAAACTGGCTAAACAGGTCCACGTCTGGTCTGACCCAGTCGGTCTGAATCGATCCGAGGAAGTAGCCCGGATGAGGGCGGCCAAGAGGAAGGTTGCCCAATGGTATTCCCTAGCAGTTTCCCGGGGGGGTTCACCCCTGGCGCCTAAACGGTTGAACCATTCGAGTGGAACCGAACAGGCGTTAGGTGGCGTCAGTCCCGCTCCTTCAAGATGGCCCTTAGGGTCAGCCACTCCAGTCCACCAGTGTGACGTGATGGCACCACTCCCATTCAACATTCCATATCCTAAATGTGGCTTCCCAGCTCCACAGGCATGGTGCGACAACACTGCACCCCTTCATCGTGGCTCGCCTTGGCCGCAACCCTCTACTGGCCTCCGCAAGGAGCGACAGCACCACACACCTCCACCACGGCCCGTCATGGCCGTGGCTCTCCTCCACATGGCATGGTTGTGTTGCGCCCTCTAGGAGAGCCGGTGGAATTTCACAGCTAGTTACTTCATGGTCAACCTGATGTCGCCCCTGTTGCTTAGCCTCTGCCATCAACACAGCGAGAACAATAAGAAGGGGAGGTTCGAACCGTGTTCATGCGATCTGAGACCTCCTCGTCAAGATGATATCAATCGGCACACTACCACAAAACTGGGAAAGGCTAGTGCCACCCCTTCATCATCTTTAATGAAAAAGTGCTAATAAAGGGGGGGCTTATCAGTGATAAAAAAGCACTGATGAAAGTACCCCTTTATCAACGCTTGTTTAGTAGCGCTAATTAAGGAGGGGCCATTATCAGCTATTTTTTTAAAAGCGCTGATAAAGGGTTGACTTCAAAAAAATATTTAAAAAAATATATAAATATATAAATATAGTTATGTACTTATATTGATATAAATATATTATATAATTTTTAAATATATTTTAGATAAGTATAAATGTACATTTACACATAATATACATAATATATAATATATTTACTGAAAATGGATTCTTAAAATATTACAAAAATATTTTTAATTAATAATTTGATAATTATTATGGATTAATAGTCATTTAATAACAATTTGAAGAAAAAAAAATTAAAAAAATTAAAAAAGGCCGAAAATATTTTGAAAACACAACTCAAACTTCAAACGGCCATAATTTTTGATCTGGGTGTCCGTTTGAGCTCTACCACATATCAAATCCAATCCTGCGATGAGATCTATGTCGTTTTTCCCAGCGGGGGAACCCCGATCAAGCGTTTTTTGAAGCCAAAAGTGGCCTAGAAGGCCTCCAAAACTGAGTTTTTAGTTGGGGTACCCAGATTGTTTAAGATTTTGTGGATTTTTATCCTCGTTTAAGGGGGTATTATTGGATTTTTTTGTGGGGACTGAATTTATTCCAAGGTATTACATTCATATTGATATTATTTCTTTGAAATTTTATCTTTTTTTATAATTAACTGCTATTTATAATCAAATATATAACTATATGTACATATTTTTTATATATTCACACCTAAAAATTAAATTTTTGAAATAAATAATTAAACATATTTACCTATAAAATATAATATCTTTATCTAAATAATAACTAATATCCATTTTATTTAAATTACCAATATATGAATATTTATATAACTACTGTATATTAATATAACTATATATATATATATATATATATTAATATAACTATATATATATATATATATATTAACAAAACTATATATATATATATCTATATATATATATATATTAATATAACTATATATATTAATAGAAATATATATTACTATACATATAAATATAACGAAATATATATATAAACAAATAGATATATCATGAATAAGAGAACAAAACTATATAGGGTAGTCGCAAAGGATTTAGGTGCGCATGGGGGAGGTCTCAAGATCAAATCTGTGTGGAGGAAAGGGCGTCCGCGGAAGGGTGATTTAAAGGGCTAGCACAGATAAAGGGTGTAGGAGGTGCGGGTGGGAACTGGATGTGTGGGAAAGCACTGATAAAGTGGGGCTCAAGCGCTATAAAAATCCCCCCCATGAGATTTGTAGTATTTTTTTATTTTTTTATTTTTTATTTTTTAATCAGTTCTTTTTAAAGTGCTGATAATGTAACCCCCCCCCCATTATCGTCAGCAGCATTATCAGCGATTTTTCTAGTGTTGTTAATGGCAATTTTTAGCGTTGATCAAATCCATATTTATAGTAGTGGAAACAAGAACCATGAAAGAATGATGGAGAAGAGAGGGTATGAACTAATAGATGATTCAACACAAATCCCCCTACCTGGATTTCCAATGATCATTGAAGAAGTCACGGAAAGTCGAACGCCATTCCATTGACATCAGATGAAGACGAAGATGTTGACGTTGTCAGTGTTCTTCAAGGATGGTGGTGTTTCCTCTTCATGCCCTGGTTGAATAGGGAGAGATAGATTTCAGTCGCTCTTCGTCGTAGAGGGGCATTCTTCGTTGAATGAATAAAGTTCTCCAAGGGTTCTACAATGATCCACCAAAAAGAAAGTGACAACCAAAATATTGGCTTAAGAAAACCCATTGTTTAATTATTGAACAAAAGAATTCAATTGATTTCAAATTATTTAATTAAGGCCATTAATTAATTTGTGGTTTGGCACACTTATGAGGGAAGGTGGAAGTTACCACTAAATGAAAAGAGGGTTGGGTTCATTAACTCAAGGGAAGTTTAAGGGTTTCATCCCACATAAATGGGGGGTTTAGGATGTTTGAATCTTGTTTGGGCCCCACATAATAATATCCTCCAAAGGGAGGTTTTGTGCGGGTGGGCCACACCACTATCATCCTATTGGTGGTTTTAACTACCAAGAAATAAAAATAAGATAACTCTTATTTTTATTTAACTTAATTAAAAACCCTAAAATCAAATATCCACTCTCATTAGAATGAAACTTCAATAAAGGTCCCAATACAAAATCACCAACACTAAAAGTTCACCAGTGCCCTCAGATTTCAGTTCTGAGCACCAGTTCAAAAGATACAATAACTCTCTCTTACGTTTACAGAATGCACCCCGAACAAAAATTTGGAACTTGATTTCGTACACTCCAGGCCTTGAAATGAAGCGCCATCTAAAACTGTGGTCTCATAAATTACCCAAGAATTTATGAAAAAAAATTCAATAGAAGTTACTGGTCATTACATTAGTCATAGTCATTACCATAATTCTAATGGTTAATTGATAAATTTCATATCATGTAAACACATTATAACAATATGTAGATTTTATTTTAAACCTGTTGTACTTTGGTTCTCCAATTAATCTAAATATTCTATATAAAACAAGTTAAAATCAATGTTTTGTGTATGAAAATATTATGAAAAGATTATATCCATTTAAAAATAAATCTTTCATGAAATATGAATTTGGTACATACTGATTTTATGGAATCAATCTATCATGTTTAGAATATAAGAATTAGGAATCATTCAATGTTATGTGGTATAATGTGATTAGTTAATCATGAAATAAGAATCATGGGATGTTAATTTTGACTATTAAATTACCACTATAACCCATTTCATATTTGATGATTTATATTATTTAATTTTAATTCATTACATAATTATAGATTTTGAATATAATTTTTAATTTGAGTTTTGATTTTAAATATGAAATATTTTGTTAAATTGTTACTCAAATATGAATATAATGTTTCTATAAACCATTGTATTAATTTATGACTATTTTTGATACTTGGTTGTTGTTATTAGTGAGTTTGATCCTAATAGAGAATGTAGGGATTCCATGGTGAAATAATGAAACTACCTCACATAATTTTAAAAACATATTGTAAATTCATTGTTCCCTATAGTTGGGGTATCACACTATATACGCAATCAATGAAATATTCATAAATATAGAGGGAATTCAGTCAGTCCATATTTTTATAGAAATCATTCATTATTATTAATGGTTAACAAAACATTATGGGTGAAATGAAACACCATTACACGCACTATACTGTCACACATCAATATATGATTGAGGGTTTTTGTGTTGGAAAAATATACTATTTAGGTTAATCCAAATTAACCTTTTGGTTTGCATGTTTTTTGGGAGTATTCTATTTTAAATACCACCTAACATCCAATTATCCGATTTTCTTCTCTGTGGTTGATGATTATTTTTTGGAATTGTTTAAGAATATGGTAGGTTCATCCACTATAAAACCTTATCTTTTGATTCCCCAATATCTCATTATAAAATTTACTCAGTTTTGGAATGATAATGATTTAAAATGTGTAGTAGTGTAAATAATCTATTATGATTTTTCATCATTGTGGTGTGGCTATACCATAAAAAAAGATGTTGTATACAAGAAATTTATTATCATTTAAATTAAAATACATAACTTGACGTATTATTCTTGTTTTTTAAATTTATATAGAATTTGATATTTAAATTGTTTTTGAGGATATATAAATTTCTTAGGATAGCATTATGATTATTATAGTAGACATTCAATGGTGGATAAAAATGGTTTTGGAGGGATATATTTAATTAGATTGATTTTAAGGTTTTTAGCTATATTAATATTATATTGAATTTTATTTTATTTTTATTTATGAATTTATATTTGATAATATTATGATATAATATAATAATTTGGGTGAGGATATCACATAATGAAAAGATAATATGTTCATTTGAGACAATGTTAATAATTTTCAAAAGGGATGCACTAATATTAAATTCATTGTTCCTTATAAATTTACAATAATAAATTAGATTTTAATTTGGAATGTGGATTGTGGTCCCTAAAATAATAGATAATGACTTTAAATATATTAATGAGTTAATTATTTAAATAAAGATGAAATAAACAATATTCATTGAGACATAATGGATCCTCAAGTTCATGGTTGATTATTTGATTTTTCATTACTGATTACATCAATCAGAAATATAATAATTATTACATAAAATCAAATTTAGTTTTACATAAATTTATATTTTGGAATGTTATATGTGGATGGTGATTGTAATGATTAATATAAATCATATATTAGTTTCTTATATAAAGGAATATATAATTAAGGGGCTTGATAATTTTAGTGATAGATCATATTGTTTCATGAATAACACTTGATCAAGGACACGTTAAATGAGGTGGGTTAAATTCATGTTTAGTTATAATTATTAGATAAAATCATCTGCACATGATGAGGAAAGGGGTGAATATTTCATAAATAAGACAAAATTCTATGTCTTCAAAATAGAGAGATTGTATGGTACTCAAACATTTATATTTTTTCTAGTGTATTTGATTATTGAAGAAATATTTTTAGATTATTATAACTCATTGAGGAAAAACTATAGTGGGAACATATTTTTATTTTTTATGTTGGTGATATTTTGGTCCTACCACAATATAATATCAGTATGATATAACAGTTGGTGTCATGAACACTATAGTTCTGGGATATTTCATAGATCATGGGATTTTTTAAATGGATATGTTTTAACCATAATATTTTACTCTTTTGTGGGAGTGGTGAGGATGTATATGATTTTTAAATGATGTTCATACGTAGTTAGGATTGAGTGGAAATTATTACACATAGTTCAGATGAAACATCATATATTATTATGGAAGAATATGTTATCTTATTTATTATTAATTGTGAATTAGATAGTAATTTTACATTAAAATGAATGCTATGTATGAAAGAGTACCCATAACACAACAATTGATTTCCTTGAAATCATACCATATACCCAACACTGAGTTATACGAAAAAATAATGTAATATTAATGATATTATTTTATGTTATACTTATCACATATCCATTCGAATGGAGGGAGTGGATGATATTGACTAAATAATGAAAATATAGTGCATAAATGTTTATATAAGGATTCATGGGTCATAAAATTAATTAGAACAAAAAATAAACACCAAATAAATACAAAGGATGTGTTCTTATGGAAAAAATATGTCTGAATAATTATATTTCTAAAATATTTTTTTTTCTATTTTTATATTATATAAAAGAAATATAAATCAAAAAAATAGTTTGAAATTCATATTATATGTTTTATTCAAATGATATTAGATGAAAATCTGTTTTATGAATACAAATAGCATTTTATAAGGATGAATTTTTACCACCATTTTCATGAAAACAATTTTCAAATCCTGTTTTTTTCATTATGTTTTTTTAAATATAATTTCTTATTTTACATTAGTAAATTTAAAATTAATTCAGTTTAATTTATTGTATTTTTATAATGATATTCAAATTTTAATGTACGAGGAAAAATACTACATCATATTTCAAAACTACCATTTAGTCTAAATTATACTTATTGTTAGATTTTACTTTTGTATTGTTTTAATTTATAATTATATGAATTTTTTATTACTTAATCAATTTTATATCATAGGATAAAGCTTGGAATTAAAATTAAATAGAAAAAAATGTGAACTTTTGATAATTTACTTAGTAAATTTTTTTTCCTGAACTATCAATGAAATTAATGTTTAACATAATTTATCCACTACTGTGAAATTTATTTTTTAAATAAGAACATACATGGTTAAAATCAGTATGAAATTTTTTTTCCAGTAGGATAAATATAATTTTTGGTTAATAGTAACTTTAGTATTTTACATAGTATGTTAATGGTAGATATGGTATATAAAGGTAAAAAATAAGATAAAAATATAAAACCTATATAAGAATTGACATAATATTACTGGATGATGTATTATTGACCATGACAATCTATAGAATTAAAATTCGGGCTTTGGATCAACTTGGGATTGAAAATGAAATTTATAACATTTAAATTAATTAAATGGAAATTAAGTCATATATATGTGTCTTTTTATTTTAAAAAAATATTATACATTATATAAGTGATATCATAAACTATGAATTATACTTATTAATATAATAATATATCATACTTAATGGTAATTTATTAATAATTTTTTTGATATATTGAATTAAACTAATAAATTACTTAGTGATTATACAATAATTGATTTATTAATGAATTTAATAAATAAATGATATGAATAATGTTATTAAAATATAATTTGAAATATTTGATGACCAAAATGAATTATATGGAATATTATTACATGTTATTATAAATTTAGGGTAGTTATTTTCAAAATAATCCTGTTGGTATGATTTTTTAAAAATGACACATAATTAATAGTGTCAAAATTGACATAATTCATAACATAAATTACAAAATTACAAAATAAGAAATAAAAAATTTAAAAAAATCATGGACCAAAATTATAATATAACTAAAAAATTTGAATTATTTTATAAATAATTTTTTGTTCGGAATGATTTGTTAATCATTTTATCCCTCATATAATAAAGTAAATTATAAAATGGTTAGATTAAAAAAATAATAAAAACAAAATATAAGGATTAAAAATTATTTAAAAAAGGAATAATTCTCAATGGATGATTTTATTTTTACCCTTCATCATCCAATCTTCAAAATAAAAAAATCATGGGAAATTTGAAATAGAAATATAATTTATATTACATAAATACTTTTATTAATTTCATGGGTTCCACACCCCTCACTTTTAAAAATTAACCAATTAATATCTATTACACACATATTCAATACATTCTGATTAAGAAAATATCTACCCAACCGCTTACTATAATCACTATCCATATTCTTTACTCCTTATTTATTTTATATCATCCTATTCATCGGCGTTATGTTGTTAATCATGGTGCTCATTAGATAGAAAGGTAATGTTTTATTTAGGTATTTCAGTTTTACATATTCATAAAATCCCAAAAAATTATTATTTTAAGTTGAAATAATAACTAAAATATAGTAAATATAATAATATGTTATTATTTTAATATCATCACCAAAATACATATCCCGTTCAATACAATGGTAATGGAATTAATCATTCGTGCGTACTAGTGAAAGACCACCTCTAAGAACTGATATATCTTGTTCTCCATAACGGTCTCTCATAAGTGGTTATAAAAAAGGAATAAATTTTAATATTTGATATTAAGGAAAAATAATCATTATATTTTAATAATATATCAAATACATTCTTACTTTCTATTTGAATAATATTATAAATCATTCATGTGTATGTGTGACCAATCACCTCCACCAAGGAATGTGACATTTTAAATTCTCTAGAATAAGAAAATTATATAAGCTAGTATATTTAAAAGATTAATATGATAATAATTATGTCATTAGAAATCATGTATATTAAATGATATATTACTTTATTTCCATAATAGAAAATTTCATATAGAAAATGTTACTATTATGTACATATGACTTACAGTCTCCATGAATATATAATTTTATATTTTCCATTACAATACTTAGTGGTTTGATTTAAAAGTATAAATTATTTATAAAATGATAATAAAATCATGAATATTATTATGTAGATGAAGTAAATATGACCACATTTACTATTGACATCGTACCAATTTGATATTCAACTCAAATACAGAATATGGAAAAAAATACATTGTGAAAAAAAATTATTATATAATTTTTATAACATGTAAATAAGTGATATAAAATGATGAATGAAAATGAAAAAGTTTCTCACTAAATATGAAATTATATTAATTTTATTATTCATGAATATGAGTAACAAATGAGAAGTGTCATACTTAAGGTAAGGGAATTCATATCAATCTCTATTCCTTGAGGATTATTTCCATAATATGCACCACCATCTTTAATATATTATATTACTAAAACCATTGACATTTAATTTTATTCGTTGGAATAGTTTTCTATGATTATTTATATTAAATAAAAAATGAATGTTTTTAACATACATAGTGACAATAAATTTTCTATCGTGATAACAATTATTTGATATTTGGCATCCTATACAAGATGTGATGTTTTTAAAAGAAAAATAATACCATATTTATATTTCTAGTTTTTTTATTGAAAATATTTTGATAATGGATTCATTATGTCAATATGATGAAATGATATATTGTGATTTCAATGTGGAAATGTTATTTTCGCCTTTATTCTTGTCAATGTGTTGTTTCTATGTTATGGTTATGTGGAATCACTTATGTATACAATTGGTTCTATGAAAAAATGAGTGAAGGTGACATCATGATCACTCTCCAATGCATTGGGTAATGATATAAAGTGAATAATTAGGTTTCTCTTAATATATTTACCGAATATATTGTGATGGGTATTCCAAATGTAACCATGAATGTTACTCTCTATATAGAATTGAAATATTCAACGTAAGTATGATATTGATGACACATGTTTTTATTTATGATTTATGATTATTAATATGTTTTTCATGAATCATATGATTTCATGAGGTATGTTAAAGAACATATTTTTTATGGGAAATAATATTTTTAAAAAAAATTTATCATGCATTTAAAATATTCATGGACTAACATTTTCATTCATTATTAATCACATAATATAGTTTTTGAAAATGTCTTATATTTTCTGTGTATTATTTTTAAATATTATATGGACTTATTACGATGCCAAACGTTTTGACAGCATGCGATTCCAAGGCACGAAGTTCCCAAAAAAGATTGAAATAAATTAAACATTTAAACTGCAGGCGTGAACTATTTTTCTAAAAATGTGGTTTATAGGTGGTTAGATTAGAAATATGAGGGAATTGTTGCATTCAGATCAACAACTTTACCTGAGGTGGGGCCTAAAAATGACCGGTGTGGGTTAGCTGAAAATGTTATAATTCAGGATTTTAAAATGAAACATTATAGAAAAAAATTAATAATTTATTTGATTTTAAAATATTCCCATAAAGCTGAAGCTTATTTTACTTAAATATTCAAAATCCCAGGTTTAGGCTCATAACCCGGGGGATTCGCTATATAATCCTCCTGTACTTTGGGGAGGAGGCGGCCTTGGATGATTTTGACTGATGTAGACGAATGACGATGCATGGATCGTTGAGTAGGGAAACTGAATCTCGACCGGCAACCGATCTTCCTCTTCGTCAATGATAAAGGTAGAGGTCTATTATTTTGGATTTAAATTCTTCCTCGTTTATTGAGTAAAAGATGAACATGGATCAATCAATGAACACTTTGATCTATGGATTCGTAATTTCTTCCGAGATGGATTTTATTATGTTGATATCAAGGAATTAATCCATTTTAGATTATTGTTATGATTCTACCCAATTTGATCCTACACACAGGAGTGGATAAAAACCACTACAAATGACGGGAGAGGTTTCTTCCTCGAATTGTTTTTGGATATATTTTCCATTTCATTTCTCCAGCGTTCTACGCGTTCTTCATGGGGTGATGATAAAAAGATGATTGTGCATTAATTTAGTGATGCTACGATCTAATATTAGAGATCTGACAACGTGACTACCTAAAAGAGGTGTGACGATGATGGCGGAGGACAAATCGACAGAGTACAAGAATGATCCTTATTTGACCATTCTTCACTCAAATGATCAAAATGTGTATTGGGGCTGATCAGAGGCATGTGACATAAAAAATTGACTTCATGATGTTCAGGTGACATAAACACTAGAGTTTTGTTAATATCAGAATGTCGGATCGATGATTGGAGTGTCACTAAGGCGTGGAGAAACAGGTTTTTAATTTTGGAAAATTCTAGAATACATGGCATGTAATTCTGAATAACAAAATGTTTGGTATCATAAACAGTGGCTAGGGTTTTGGGGGTTTGACAGGTATCACACGACATGTAACCTTGGTCACATGACATGTTGGACATTCCCAAAAGCTCGGTGAGTATTCTTTGAAGTACACGAACATTAAATAAACTACACAGTGTGTAGACCATACGTGGAATGGAAAAGAGAATTACGCTGGACAGATCATATATCTTGCTTAATACACGGACCCCAGATAATTCCATGTACGGGTACATGGCCGTGTACAAAGAGTCAACCCCAGTTACTCAGACACAGCATGTGATCTGTAATACACAACGTGTACTGACTTTCCTACACGATCATCCTTGCGACACATGCCATAGTACACGGGTAGTACCTGGGGTCAAAAGTCACGATGTGTAACACTTCTACACATTGTGTGCTTTTATGTATTTGTCTTGGTCTTCTTGTCCACCATCTCATGAACCTGTTTTATTTGGGTTTGTGCCCCATTTTCTCATTCCCCAGATGGGAAGGTTTCTATTCCTACTACTTGAGCATGATCCCTTCACCCACACATTGCGAGGTAGTCTTAGGTATCCCTCTGAGAGGCCCAAACCAAGGTCCTCTATCCATTCATGACCCTAGTTGGAGTATGGTATCAATGTGACCACTTCCACAGGGCTTCGATCCTATACCTAGCTGGTGAATTTTGAATGAGTCTCATTATCCACCGAGGCACGGGCAGTGATCCTCATTTGTGTTTCGTGATCTTTCTCACTCAAGAGTGTGTTCTCTTGGAATGAGTGTATCTATCTCATGTGACCTTTTACAATAGACAAAACTTCTTGGAAGGACGTCATCAGATTTTTCAGACTCATGGAGTGAGTTCTCCCAGACATGTGCTTCATGGAATCCTCAAACTGAATACCTAGTGGGGGTATGTAGCTGCGTGACTACTCCCTAGGCTACGTGTTTGGGTTTTGAGTATATCTGGATTGTGTTCTACTAATGTATGTTCAGTAGACATATATTTTGTAGATCTGATTATCCCATTAGATTGTGTATTACTTTGTGTTTTTCAGGGTCCTCTACTAGGAATTTTTATACGCACAGCTACACGATTGTTTCCCACACATGTCATGTCTTGTGCAGACGAGCGGCCTTTTGAAAGATTCCAGGATGGACCAAGACATGACTGAGCATTCTGAGATCTCTACCTGCTGAGGTGATTCTACGACTACGAGAAGTAGTCCATGTATATCTTTGTATTAACATGTTATACTTTGTAGTTTTGAGACAATTTTTTTTGGTGGGCTTGTATTCAATACCAAATTTCTTTCTGAATTTTATATTCTGTCATACTCTGTTGGTTGGGATTAGTTTTATTGCATTAATTTTGTCCCCAAGTAGTTTTTACATATCATCATTATGATCATGGAGATGTGTGTGTGTGTAAAGGTGCATAGGCAAATACTCCAAATTCGTAATATGCCTAATCGGTGCTAGTCATGTTCCCTTTTCTAATTAGAGGTGGGCTTGGGGAGTCGTATGGTGGGCCCAATAGGACGAGTCATGAAAGAGGGGCGTCAGATGTGGTCAGTTCTAACATAGGACCAAGAGACTGGGAGGTTTTATTGGGAAAACAATGTTAAGTGTTTGATGCTCTACTTTCAGGGCAGAGACTCCAGTGTTTTTGTGGGAATCTGACATATTTATACCCTAGGTCTCTGATAACCTGCATTTCTAATTGCTACATGAATACACTGGTTTCATGTAAATAATAGAATGTTACATGCATCATATAGGGATGGGTTCTATTTTCCATGTCACATGTGTCAGCTATCTAGATGTACTCATTTATCATGGTACATCATGATTCCATAAAGGATGCCTCTATGACACATACGTGCTAGGATTTAGCATCACAATCACACGTATGACCACGTCAGCGATGAGGCTTCTATACAGGGACCAGTTCAGCAGACGTTGCCACCAGGTTGTGATCCTGCAACACCACCACCAGTGGAGCGGCCCATGGTACCTACCTTACCGACCAACAAGAAGTATAAGCTGATCAAATTCTATGATTTCAAATGATTGAGACCCCTCGGGCTCTGAGGTGAGTCTGAACCTCAGCCAACTGAGGACTCTCTTGTGGTAGTGAAGAGAGACTTCCATCTCGTGAGGACACCATAAGAGTAGATGGTGATCCTAGGACTTATCCTTCATTAGGGTTCAGCTGGACAATGGTGGAGTATGCCCACACAGAATCATGACATGGATACTCTTTCAAGGATGGATCTTGAGAAACTATTTTGGGAGGAGTTACCTCTAGTTATGCTGATAGATGTACACATTTATGAGCTTATTCAGCTCCAGCAGGGCAGTTTGACAGTAACTGACTATTCATCGAGGTTCACCAACATCGCCAGGTACTCAATTGATTTGTTCAGGGATTAGTACATTAGATATTGGAACTTAGAGTGAGGTATATGATGGGAAATCTAAAGTATTGTCCTGCCCCTATTCATTTTTTATTTATTATGAAGTTTTCGAGATAGCCTTGGTGATCGAGAGTTTCATAGAGGAGAAGAGATAGCAGAAAACTGTCGACCACTTGCATACATGCATCGAGTCCTCAGCAGTAGGAAGCTGGTTTTATGCTTAGGGATCAGGATGTGGGAGATTTTATAGGATGACCCATGATAGGAGATCAATAGTCCACGGCTCTTTGGCTGGATTTACCTAAACTAGGGAGAAGCGATGCTATATGTTGATGGTAGGGGACATCTCGCTAGAGATTGTCTGACCCGTCAAGCTGTTGATAAGAAGGCAGTTGATGGACCACTGAGGCAAAGGCATAGATTTGAGCATGCAAACCCTCCGGGTTATGGACGTGGTAGAGGATTAGTGAGAGTGGAAGGTGGTGGGAGACGCTTTGATGTACTTTCATTGCCAGCCCCAGTAGGTCCGCACCAGGCTCAGGATGCTCGGGGACAGTGCTGGGGACAGCTACAAGCGGTCATGGCATTTGACCCAAAGACACTAGTGATGATCAGAGGAACGATTTGTGTCTTCTCTAGCTTATCTTCTATATTTATAGACACATGTTCTAGTTTGTCCTTCATCGCCACATGTCATGTGTGAAAACTTGAGATTCAATTAGATTCATTGACTCGCTCCTTACACATGGAGACACCTATGAGAGGATAATATATGATCAAACACATTTTCAGATAGTGAGATCTTTACCTCGGATGTGAGAGTTTTTGTTGGAATCTCTTGGTGTTAGCGTCGTGGCCTTACAATGCCATTCTTGGTATGGATTGGTTATCTTCAGTCCTTTCCCAGATTGGTTGTTTTAGGTGAATAGTGGGTTTTTTCTATAATGATTGGACAAGATATTATTTTTTTTGATAAAATGAGACCCAAGAAGAAAAAAATGGATTAAGGATTAGGTGGGTTCAGTCAATCACTCATGAGATGGATAGCCTTACCTTCGGTGTAGTAGATGTTGTAATCTCACAATTCCAAGTAGTAGTGGTAGAGTAAGAGGACGACTTTCCTAAAGATGTTACAGGATTACCTCCTCACCGGGAAATCAACTTCTGTATCGACATAGACCCTAGGTCAATGATGATTTCTTCACCGTCATAATAGATGGAACTTTTAGAGCTTCACGACTTGAGGGTGATGTTGGAGGATTAGCAGGACAAGGGTTTCATAAGACCTAGTGATTAATCTTGGGCGGCCCCAGTCACGTTTTCCAAAATGGAAATCATGAGTTTGAGGTTTTTCATGGATTACAGGTGCCTCAATTAGGTATTGGTGAATAATATGTATCCACTCCCAATGATCGATGACCTCTTCGACTAGTTGAGGGGGGAACAGTTTTTCTCAAAGGTTGACCTTCGATCAGGTTATCACCTGATACAAGTACGGGAAGAAGATATACCGATGATGACATTCAGATGCCTCTACAGTCACTATGAATACTTGGTGATGCCTATAGATATGATAAACACCCACATAGTGTTCATGAGACTAATGAACTAGATCTTCAATCCATATAAAGTTCAGTTTGTAGTGGTCTTCTATAATGACATCCTTGTGAACTTGGCATTAGAGGAGGACCACACGAGACACCATTGGATGGTCCTAAACGTACTCTGAGAGCACTATCTTTATAGGAAGCTCGCTATGTGCTAGTTATGGATTCATGATATCAACATTATAGGTGATGTATTCTCAGTAGATGGTATTGTTATACACCCATCCAGGTGGGGGAGGTTTTAGCATGGAAGAAACCTCGAAGTCTGATGGAGGTGCAGAGCTTCCTTGGGTTGTCAAGATATTACCAGAGAATCATTCCTTAGTTCTCTAAATCTTTTACGCCAATGATATCCATGAACAATAAGGGAAAAACCTTCATATGGACAGATAAGTGCTAGTCGATTTTCAATAATTTGAGGTAGAGTTTGACGAGCGACCCAATTTTGAGATTACAAGAGGAGGGTGTCAGGAATGTTGTTTTCTACGATGCATCTGGGACCAGGCTTGTATATGTACCAATGCAGTGACAAGTAGTGATTGGTTTTGATTTGAGCCATCTTAGGAAACATGACTAGAACTATGTGACCCACAATCT
The DNA here is from genome assembly GCA_963277665.1 of Viscum album. Lineage (NCBI taxonomy): Eukaryota > Viridiplantae > Streptophyta > Magnoliopsida > Santalales > Viscaceae > Viscum > Viscum album. The sequence goes on from OY728158.1 coordinate 222,507,374, forward strand.
CAAATTGGCAGCGGTAGTTTTCTTGTTGATGTTTTGGATACACTACCTTACGGGTGAGAGGTTTATCATTTACTCTGTCCACAATATCCTCTTATACATATTATCATAGAAGAATCTGAATCTGAGAGAGAGGTGTTTGCTAGAGTTCCACCATGATTATGATTTTAATGTCATCTATACTCTTGGAATGGGAAAAAGGTAGAAGATTCTCTTAGTAGATGGTCGAGCTCGTAGTTGTTGAGGTAGGCAATAGAGAAGTTAGCCACGTTGCAGCAATCCTTCATGGAAAGTGAGGAAGTATCTTACCATCAGTTGATGGTTGTCAACCCTCCATTCTTATAATGAGTTAGGGAGGCACAACATTGTGATGTCGACTGTGAGGTTATATGTTCTCAGTTATCCAACAGGCATGCTCCAGATGGGTATTCGCAAGGTAGAGAGCACATACATATTTTTAGAGGATGCATTGTTGTACCCATGGAATTTCAGGAGGAGGTACTGAGGGAGCCTCATATGTCCCCTTTGGCGGTACATCCGGTAGTGGCGAAGATGTACTCGGATCTCCAATGGTAGTTCTGATGGTCATGAATGAAGAAGGCAGTAGCGGATTTTGATTCTCTATTCCTTACATGCCAACAAGTGATGGCTAAGAAACATGATCCAATGGGATAATCTCACCCCTAGGAAGATATAGAGAGAAATTGGGATTGAATATTGATGGAATTCATGATGGGATTACCACTAACAAAGAAGTGGAATGATTCGATCTGGTGAATGTTGACCAACTCCCCGAGTCAAACCAGTTCTTTTCTATCAGAGAGAAGAGTTCCATAGAGATCTTGGGAACCCACTACATGCGTGACATAGTTTGGATTCATGGAATACATTGGACAATAGCCCCATATCAAGATTCCTAGATCACATCCTAGTTGTTGAAGGTATTGCAGGAGGTTTTTGCGACTCAGCTATGCATGAGCACGGTGTTTCATCCCCTTACCATGGGTCAGAGGGAGAGGACCATCCAGGTCATGGATGATATGTTGCTGGCATATATCATGGACTTTGGTCAAAATTGGGAGGATTACCTTCCATTGGTATGGTTTTCATACAACAGAATCTATCAGTACACTATTGGTATGGCACCATTCGATGCTTTATTTTGGAGAGCCGTCTGGTCATCAAATTGCTAGACCAACCCCAGAGAGTCAACACTCATGTGTCTATAGTTGGTGCAAGGTACCATTGAGACGGTTCAGATCATCCGGTAGAATATGAAGACTAGACAGAGATGGCAGAAGACTTATGTATATAGTTGAAGGATACCTCTAGTGTTGGAGGAGGGAGACCATGTCTTTCTTCAGGTCCCACCTCGATGGGGGTTACAAAGATTATGATGGGGTGACAAGCTATATCCAAGGTTTATCGGTCCATTATAGATATTTCGGACAGTTGGAGAGGTGGCATACCACCTCACTCAAATACCATAGTTTAAATGGGAAATTTTGTATTCCATGTGTCACATCTGAGGAGGCATGTGCTTGACCAATCGCACATCATCGACTGGGGTGAGCTGGACGTCGAGGATGGAGTGAAATTTACTGAGTGCCAAATAAAGATCATGGAAAAATAATAGACAAATTTTCATGGGGGATAAATTCCATTGGTGACCATTTGGTGGTAGAACAAGAATCTTTAGGAGAGCACGTGGGAGCGGGAGGCCCAGATCCATGCCCAGTACCCACATCTTTTATAGTAGCCTTTGTTTTGGATTTTTGTGGATGAAAATCTACAAAATGGGTAGAATGTACTGTCTCTGAATTTTTTATTTTTAAATTTGATATGGAATTATTACGAGACCAGACCATTATAAGGTGCTGGATTATGATGCATGCAGTTCACCGAAATTAATGTATGAAATAAATTCAACTTCTTAAACTGCTTGCGCGAGCGGTTTTTCCGGAAATGCGGAATATCTTTTAAACAGGGTCCCAAATTAGAAATCAAAGTGAACTATTTCCTTTAGAGGAAAATATTTTCCATATGAGGGTCCTAACATGGACTTGGGCAGTTCGGCTGTAAAAGTTTGCTTTCAGGGGTATTAATGGAATCATTTTAGAAGAAATAAAATAAATCAGAAATTTATTTAATTTTAAAATATTTTCATAAATATGACTATTATTTTCATTAAATACCCAGGATCCCAATGTTATGATCATTACCCTGGAGATTCCCCCTAGAATACTCTGGCTCTTTTGAGGGGAGCCAACCTTGGAGAATTTTGACGGATGCCGATAAACGAAGACGCCTTAATAGTTTCACAGTGAAATTGAATCCCAATAGGCATCTAATCATCCTATTCGTTGACGATCAAGGTAGGGGATTTTTATTTTGATTTAAATTATACAATGGTCTAGGTTTAAAGGAAAAATGTGGAAAATCCCACGAACGGGTTGATCATTGGATTCATACATTCTTGTGGGAGGGTTTTAATTAGGTTGTTCTTAGGGAATTAACCCATGTTATATTAATGTTTTGATTCTTCTTCAATTGATCCTACTAACAAGAGTGGATCAATGATGCGACCACCAAAGGTAGAGGTTTATTTCTTGATTTATTTTTTTATTTCATTCTGCATTTTTTTCTTTCGCGTTCATTGTGTTCTTCATGGATCGATAAACAAAAAATCATTTTTGCATCCATTTTGTGACCCAACGGTCATGAATTGGAGATCCGACCACATGGTGACCTATTAGAGGTGCAAAATTGATGGTGGTGGAAAAATCCACATGGTTCAGGAAAGATTTTTTTCGACCATTCTTCGTGCGGATGATCAAGACTCATTTTTGGGGCTGATCAGAGGCCCATAACATACGGAATTGACATCTATATTTGAGGGTGACCTAAACTCACAATTTTCGTTACAATAGGTCTACTATAAGGATTATTGGAGCATCACTGAGGCACGGTGAATCATGTTCATGAATGGTGAAAATTCCATATTACACGACATGTAATTTCGAAGAACATGATCTGTGGTATCCGCTATAGTGACTTGGATTTTGGGGGGTCAGACATGTGTTAAACAACGTGTGGCCAATGACATAAGGCATGTTAGACCTTCCCCAAAGAACAATGTGTATTTTGGGAATCTCACTAACACTGGATAAACTACAAGGCTTCGGAACATGGTGTGTAGAACCTACCCTATATGGCAGGGTGAATTATGTAGGAATCGGCGTGTATCCCGGGAGATACACGGACATAGGATAATGCAGTGTACAGGAACATGACCATATCCACGGAGTCGACCCTAGTTACTTGGAAAATACATGTGATCTATACTACACATCGTGTACTAAATTTCCTACATAGTCTACCTTGAGACACGAGACCTAGTACACGGGTAATACCTGGGGTTGAAAGACACGACGCGTAACACTTCTACATGTCGTGTACTTTTTAGTACATGTCTTGGTCTTCTTGTCCACCATATCATGGACATTATTTGTTTGGGTTAGTTACCCTTTCTCACATTCCCCAAAAGGTCAGGTATTGTTTTCTATTGTAAGAGTATGATCCCTTCAGTAATAATTTCTAATATAGAGTTAGGTATCCCTTTTAGAGGCACTGAGTTTGATCCTATATCTATAATTGACCCTAGGTGGATTTAGGTATAGACGTGAACACTTCCATTCGGCGCTGATACTCTACCTAGTATGTGAATTCTGGATGAGTCTTGGTATCCGCCAAGGCCCAAGTACTGATGCTCATCTATTTATCTAGATCTTTCCCACTCAAGAGTGTGTTCTCCAAGAATGATTCTATCTATCTCTCGTGACCTTTCCCGAAAGACTGTATATTTCATAAGGACATCGTCATAGTATTCAGACACATGGAGTGATTTCTTTCTTGTTGATATAATCATGGAATCATCGAACTGAATCCCTAGTGGGGTAATGTTGTTGTGTGACTTATCCCTAGACTACGGTTTTGGTTTTTGAGTATATTTGGATTATGTTCTCCTATTGTATGTTCAGTAGACATATATTCTGTAGAGCTTAATGAAACTTCTCATTGTGTATTTCTTTGTGGTTTTGGGGTCCTCTATTGTGTTTTTTAATACTATGACTTCCACAGACTTTTAATGCATGTGTTGTGTCTTGTGCAGACAAGCATCCTTTTGACAAAGTCCATGATAGACTAGGATAGGATTGAAATTTCTATGTTCCTTACAGGCTGAGGTGATTATATGGCTAGGAGTAGTAGTCCCAGCATGTCTTTGTATTTAAAGGTTAGAATTTTTATATTTTATACTGTTGTTTTTGGTGGGCTTATATTCCTGCCCAGTTTAATTGAAAATGTTTATATTTTGTCATACGTTGTTGGTCGGGTTTAGTTGTAGGCATAAATATAGATCCCTAGTGTTTTTTACATTTCTTCATTGTGGGCATGGAGATATCTGTGTGTGTACAGGTATATAGGAAATGCCTCACATGTTAGTAATATGCCTACTCGGTGCTAGTTACCAGCCCCTGGCCTATTGGAGGTGGAAATGGTGAGTCACGACGAGGGCCCCATTGGAACATGTCTTGACATTTGATCCCATAATAATTTTATTAAATTATTTATATTTTCTATAAAATATTTAATATAAAGTAATATGTGAAGATGAATATTATGAAATATTTTAATATTAAAAGGATATCATGTTTGATTTTAATGAATTTCTTTTTGTGAAAAAATAGATAATGAGATGACGTGTCTTATTAGTAATATTTGCATTTTTGTGTAACAGTTATTTACTAAATAACTAAAAATATGAACATGAAAATACCCACAATGTGAATGAATGTAAATTTATGACGTAAAACAAGGTTATGTACATTTACCACTGAGGATTTATATTTTGTATCAGAAGATTTTTTAGAAAATGTTTGAGGTTGGGGTGTCATTTCATCAACAGTAAGAATTTAATATTAGCACAGTGGTTAGCATAATAGAATGTGTCATCATTAGTTATATAAATTTAATGATTTTGAGAATACATAAATAATTATTTCATAGTGTGTATTTTCCATATAAGATAGTATATGATGATTTTATTAATATACTATCAGTAAATATTTTGATTATATTAAATGGATTGATCTAGTAGGGACTAAAGTAACAATGGATATGAAATAAAATATAGTCGTTATATGAATAAGAAACTAAATTTAATATGATACACGATGATAAGTCTCATGGTTATTCTAAACTATGTATTATGAGTCATGATTTACCATTATAACCTTGGTGAGTTTTCTAATTCATTGTATATGTGTGAAATGAATCCCAATGGATGTTCTGGTAAATATCATAATGGTATGTATATTCAATGACATATGGTTCAATGATGTGGAATGAACCAATTAGGAAAATTATTTAATAGGATGTGAAGAGGTACTATATGTGGTAATTAAGGTCATAAAACAATAACAATCCAATATTAAAAGGAATTGTTCATTTGACTATAGGTAAGGGAAATATGTTCTTTATGAGTTATCAATTTAATGTTTTAAATATAGGGATTTTGGTCGTTGTGGAAATTTATCTCTTACGATGAATGTTATTTAATGTGATTTGTAAGATGTATAATTATATTATTATCAATACATAATGACATCCAAATTGAACATGAGGAAACTAAATATGACCAATGAATGGTATGGATTATTTACTTAATCAAGTTTTGACATTATTTAATCTTAGGACATGATTCATGTTTGTTTACGAAATATATGTTATGTATAATATATAAAAGCACCGGTAATGAATCAATAAGAAAAATTATTGATTAAAAAGTATTCATATTGAGGATTCATGACTTATGGTAGATTGTATGGTGATGAAATTATTAAATGTATTAATTCTATTATAATAATGGGATTAAATTGGAAGATCAATTTCTAGTTTGTGTACCCATGATATTTTGATGTGAAGATGTTATTCATGTAAGAATTATATTTTCTTGGGAGTACATAACTAAAATGTTATGAATATAATTTGGGGGTTTTTATGATAATTATTTTGAGGTATTAATGGGATATAACATTTTGGGATACAAAAATTAAAGGTATTCGATATAAATTTAGGTTAAAAAATTATATTCATATTTTTTTGGATTTTGTATTAGTTATGGAATGTTATATGTTTAATAATATATAAACAGTTTTAGAAAAAGGAAGAATTGCAGTAAGGGTGACAAATCCACGTGTCAGAAAATGCAATGTGAATCGAATTCAAAACTGAAGGATGATAAAGATTTATCATATACAACTGGCATATGTAAAGTCATTGGATTGTTATAATTTTACATTACAATTAAATAGTTGGTGATATAAGAAAAAATTGAACATACAAACATATTAAATATGAAATGGATATCCTTATTGCTGTAAAATGATGGTGGGATGATGTGATAAATGTGATTTTGGCGAAGATCACTTTTTATGACCGTTATATGATTTAGGTAAATATAATAATGATGGATTTCATTTATATAGTAAAGGTTGAATTTTATTTTAAAGATTCATTGTTTTTAATAATGGAAATATAGGGAGTTAGGTTTTTTTAGTGAAATAATTAACCAATAATTAAAAATATGTGGTTAGGGAATTACTTGTGGGTATGATACATTAAGAGTCAGTTATTTTATTTGTAGATAAATGTTTAAATGTATAATGGAAGACTATGTGATAATATCCTTTTAAATTTTGGGTGTCAATCTTATTTTTTATTATTTGATCAATTTAGGTAAATTTCTTTTATGATGTCTCTATGTCTATATTTTGTTATAAATATTAAATTTAGGATATTGAATGCAGTCATTCATCTTTAGATGATTTATATTTTGGAAATTATTTTATTTAATCTTAATTTTTTTTAATATTTCAAGAGGGGATGAATAGATATTTAATCATTTATGGATTATGTGATTATATATAAAATTATTCTATTGTTCATGACATGAAAAGAATTCCAGTTAAATAATCATCTTTTATAAAAAAAATTGTGTTTGTGGTTGAAATTGAAAATAGATTGAAACCTTATATTTTAAGTAATTATATTTCCTTTTTTTAATATTCTATTTATTTAAAGGATTCTATAAATTTATGAAAAAGTTATTAATTTTTAATTAAAATTTTATACTATAAATCAAAGGAAATTTAATACATCATAATTTTGTTTTTTATTATTAATTTTCTCCTAACATTATTTTCCTAAAAACTCCATTAGACCATGATGGTAATATTTTCTACCATATACATGTTTTCTTATATGGAATCCAGTAATGTGTTATCTGAGGTGACCATTATGATTAAATTTCCTTATTTTAATGTTGTTTATATACTGAAACTATTTCCAATGTAGGATTTTAATGAAGTAATTTTGAAAATTGAATCCTTTTTTACCAAACCAAAATTTGAAATTGAGTTGATACAATTATCTAAAGGTCGGAAGGGTGTGACATAATAGGAAATTATGGAATAATAATTATTCATATCTTATAATAATTATTAAGGAGATAATAATTATTCATTAAAAATGATGTTATTTCTGATTGCGTAACTGACAGACAATAATGTGTTTCTCCAATATATTGTGATGCACACAGGACTGAGTTATAACAATAAATAATAGAATATTATTATTATTTTTTTATGTTTGATTTATTTAATAGTAAATGGAATGGAATTAATGATAAATATTAACTAAATTATTAAAATAGGGTTTACACATATCTATAAAATGATTCTTTGGATATAATATTTACTAAAAACCAAAAAAAAAACAGTTGAATATAAAAGAAATGTTTCTAAGAAAAAATATTTAATTTATAATTATTCATTTTTAAATTAATAAAATCCTACATAATTTATAATATTAATGAGATATAAGTTAAATATTTTGTTTAAAATACAAATCATGTGTTTTCCAGATATGATATAAAACAGAATTCAATTTTATTAATAAAATACATATTTTTCCAAAAGATATATTTTGACTGCTTATGGAAGTGAAGATTTTTAAATCAAGGGTTTTCTCTTATATATGTTATTTTTTAAAAATATAATTTTTTATGAAAGTGGGATATCAAAATTTTATTTGGTTTTATTCATCGCATTTTTCGGATAAAATTCATATTTTAATGAATAGTTCAAAATACTACATTTTAAATCAAAACTACATTATCGCCTAAATTATTTTATTTTTCAATTATCCTTTTACATTATTTTAATGTGTAATTATATGAAGTTTTTAATAGTTTTTTCAATTCATTTCATTGGATGAGAATCCAAATTAAAATAAAATAGTGAAACAATATTAAATTTTGAATTTTTTAGTAAAAAAAGTTTTTTAGTCGATCCATCAATGAGAATAGTGTTTTACATAATTTTACCACTTCGGTGAATATAATTTTTTATAATATAAATTCATGGCTTTACACTGTATAAAAACATTAGTCCTATATGAAATAAACTATTTTTGGTGAATATTAACATTAGTATTTTATTTACCATGGTTAAAGGAAAATAAGGTACTTAAAGGTAGAAATAATATTATAATAATATAAAACAACCCTATCACTATTCAAAATATTATTGGATGATTTATAGTATACTAAGATAATACATGGGCCAAAATAATGTTCATTGGTAGCCATTTGGATGTGCAAATGATATTTACAACATTTAAATTAAATTAAAGGAAAATATTTCATAAATATGTCTATCCATACTAAATAAATTTTAATATTGTTTTATATATGTGATATATTTAAGTATGAATATTCTATATAATGAAAATTATATTTCCTACAACATGTAAATTTAATTAGTATTATAAGGATATAAATAATTAAATTAAATATTGGCACAATGGAGACAAAATAATTGAATTAATATTGAGTGAATCAAATAAATGTTATTAGAAAAATTTAGTCAATTATAATTTAAAATAATTTAATAAATCATGAATTTTAGGTATTCCTATGAAATCACCAGATTGAGTTAATTTCTATTTTTGAATGATTGATGTTGTTAATATTTTCTTACAAGTCATCTAATGAATAGTGTATAATGTGACAATACATAGCATAAATTATAAAATATCTAATTATTTAATATAAAATTGGAACTATTTGAGTCATCGACCAAAAATCATGGATTAAATGATGTTAAATTGTCATTGGATGATTAAATTAAGATTATTTGTCTTCATATATTCAAACTATATCTACTTAGAACCATTTTGAATAAAAATTTGATTGAAATTAATTTAATATTTTTGATAATTCTAAGAGGGACCTTACCCTCTCCTATAAAAAGTCAACCATTAATCTATATTACTCACACATCCAAGACGTTTTGGATTGAGAATGATCATCCCAAACCCCTTACTATAATAACTTCCCACATTTATGAATCCAAATTTTAGGAAATACATTATACGTACAGATGTTAATGTTTAATGGAAGGTGTACTTCCGAAGGAATGGTAATGTTTTTATTTATGTATTTCAATTTTAAATCATTTTAAACATCAAAAAAATATCCTTATTCAAATATTAAATAATATCAATAATGTCCTCAATATTCTACGATGTTATTATTTTAATTTCATCATCTAAATCCATATTATGTTCCATTAATTTGAAATCAAAATAAATGTTCTTCCATACATGTCAACTATAACTTCCAAAAATCGATATCAATATTTTTTATGACCATTTCTCAAGAGTGGTTATAAATATGTGATTATTGTTAATATTATATATTGATGACATATTGATCCATATATTATAAGAACATATCAGTTATTTTCTTACTTTCCATGCACATAAAAATGTTAATGCCATCCGTGCGTACATGTGAATTATCGCCTCCACTAAGCGATGTGACCAATTTTTAGTAATTTTGTAAATTGAATGATATATGTAATTATATATAAAATAAGAATGTGATAATAATTATGTTTTGATAATTATATTATTATATAACAATACATAAATTGTTTCAATAATGATCAAGGGAAAATGAAAAACATTACTCATGCATATATTCAGCTTACCATCTCAATGTATATATTAGTGTTCATTATTTATTACTGAAAATAACTGTGTGATTTAAAATTATAATTGATGTATAAAAATGATAAAAAATTCATGAATTATATTTTTTAGACAGTAGACTTATGACCACATGAATTATTGACATTGTACCAGGATAATTTTCCACTCACGTACCTAATGTCAACAAAATGTCCTATGAGAATATAAATCCATATGTAATTGATATAACATGGTAAAAATTGATATAAAACGAATAATAAAAATTAAAAAGGATAATAAATATGTATAAATTAACAAATGTATATTATTCAGGAAGATAAATAATGTACGAGATGATTTATACTCATGAAATGGAACTTTTTCTCAATATCCATTGATTGAGGCATATTTTGATAATATACACCACCTTCTATTATATGGTTTATAATTAACCCAATTAATATATATGTTGATTTAAATTAAAAAATTTCTATGAATCCTTTTACTAAATGAATAACAGAATTTTTTTTAACATACATGGTGACAATTACTTTTCTATCACTACAATAATTATTTGATATTTGGAATCCTTTATAGGCAATAATATTTTTAAACAAAAAATAAATACAATATTCCCACCTCTATTATTTTTTATTAATAATGGTTTTGATAATTGATTGATTATGTCAATATATTGAAATTATATCTTCTCATTTCAAATTTTAAATGTTAATTTTTATGCTTGTAAATTTTTTATAATAATTTTATTGTTCATTGGATTTACTTATATATATGGGTGGTTCCATTATAAACTTATAGCGGGTTAACCAGTGATAACTCTCCAATTCTTGGGTAATTAGACATAGTTATATGATAAGAATTATACTAAGAGAATTATTGAATAATCAATGATGGGAATTCAAAACATAACCATGATGTTAATTTTCTTTATAGATGTGAAAACAACAATATATGTATTTTATGAATAAAACATATTACCATTATGATTTATGATTTCTAAAAAGTTTTTTAGGAATCATGTGATATTGAGAGGTTTGATAAGGAACATATGTTTTATGTGTGAAATATATGATTTTTTAAATTTTCTCAGGAGTTTAAAAAATTTATAGACAAATATATTCATTTCATATTTACGTCCCTTAATTTTATATTTGTGCACAACCCACATTTTTTAAATTTATTCTTTATGTTATGAGTGTAAAGACACATAATTTCAATGTATTTATTTTTAATTAAATGTAATTTTATGAGTCGGTGAAACTTGACGGCGAGTGATTCTAAGGCCCGGTGTTCCCAAAATCAACTTATGAAGTTTGGTTCGGGTACGTTTAGTAAACGTACGAGAAGGATTTTTATAAAATTTTAACCAGTGCTCAGAATTAAACTCTGATAGCACCATTAAACTTGCAGCATCAGTATTTTCTTAAGGATACATTCACCTAGAGGACAGTGGGTTGAGAATAAAAGATAGTTATTAGTTTCTTAGTGAAATAATTAAATAAAAATAATGTTTTGTAGTTTATTTTTATTTTGTTGGTTAATGATTCCATGTGGAAGTTGGATGTGGGGACCACCACATCTTAATATCCCATTAGTGGTTATGGTGGTGGGGATCACCTGAACCTAACCTTATCCTCATGTTTATTATTGTGGGGACCACGTGGGTTTTAACCACCTTGAAACTCACCATTACTGGGGAGAAATCCTCAAACATCCATTATATGAAGGGGAGCATCTTCAACTCCCCTAAAAATTAATTATTCCAAAACGACTTCATCAATTGTTTGAGCCAACACTTTCAATTAATTGTTTAACCCATTTGATATTTTTTCCAATGATTAATTAATAGAAAATCATAATCTATTATTTTGGCTGGGCATTTTCATCTTGGTGGATCTTTGGAGAGGGGAGACATTAGGGAGAAGATATCTCTCCATCAAAGAATGAAAAATGCTTTCTTCCAACGAATAAAGTTGGTGAGGATTGTCTTCAAATATCTTCCTCAAAACCACCTTCGATGTAGGGCATCTTCAACTACGATGTGCTGGAACACAAAACAATGATCAAGTAGGGGTTTATTTTCATTTAAGTGTGATTTTCTTCCTTTCATTGAAAATGATGAATGAAGATGATTTCCTTTTGCTGGTGGGTTGTTATGCTTTGTTCTAATGAACTGATTTCTATCACACTAAATACGGAGGGTGAGGGGAAAACTAACATGGACTATATCCCTTCGTCGATTACTTTTGTGTTTTTCATTGAAATGGTGACTAAATGACACGGTGATGTAGGAAAAATGAAATGACCATGCTACCGACGTTCTCTTAAACCTGTGTCACCTTCGGGGTGCTTCGACCGACCCGGCCTTCCGGCCTCCCGGCCACCCATCATCCTCCCAGCTGCCCAGCCAACCGCCATCCTCCCAGCCTCCCATTCCTCGGCCTTCCCGCCACCCTACTACAAGCCAGCCTCCCGGCCGCCCGCCGGCCTCCCGACTGCCTGGAAGCCCGTCGTCCCTTCGGCCACCCGCCACCCTCTAGGTTCCAGGTCGCCCGCTGACCACCTTGTTCCTGGGTCGTGCTACCCGAGTTGCACCCCTCATGGGGTCCGGCCGAGTCAGATTTCCGCACTGAGCTGCACCCCTCGAGACATCTTGCCGAGCCGTCCTCCCGTGATGAGCAGCCCGAGCCGCACCCCACGTGGCACCCAGCTGTGTCGGCCACCAACACCCCTCGTGGCTCTCCAAGCCGAACTAGCTCCACGCCACTGGGCTGTGTCACCTAGGAGGCCCCCTCCAGGCCGAACCTCCCTCTCACCTTGTTATGATGGGCCCAGTAGGACGAATCACACAATAGTACATGCCTAACACAATGGGTCAATCCCGGTCAACATGAAACAAGTTGGCCCTGACTAAGACAGGTCGGGTCGGTCCGATCGGTTCAGACCGGAACCAGGCCTTCTATCTTCCCTTTAATTTCATTTGGACATATCTTTGGCAATGGATGTCCATTTAACAAAACGTTAGCATTCCTGGTAATCATAGATCTTGGCGGTCCTTTTGTGTATACCTCAATTGAGTTTGGGGGATAGTTAAGCTATTGTCAGGTTAGATCGTCCATGAATCCAACTAGGCCCCCCAGAACTAAAAGTCTAATATCTCAGAGACTGAGCGTCCGATTGACGCATCGTCTAGTGTGGTGAGACCTCTATGACATGTAAGACCATTGAGATACTTCTTCAGGGGTCTTCGTGAGAGTTGGAGTTTTGACCAGTAGCTTGTGGATATGATCCATCCGGTGACGATCGAGTAGAGTGTCGAAACCAAGTAGCTGTCTGAGACCTGAAGACTGCTGACTGATTGACTCAGGCTGACTCGACTAGCCCAATGGGTAGCGCCTTGGTTTCACGGTGGACCCATAATAGAGGAGCACCAGGTTGTGGCGGCAGACCATCGGTACTCGATAGGAGGAGTACCTCTACAGGCTATTAGTGGGAGCACCTGGTTGTAGCGGCAGACCCCCCGATGGAGAGAGCCTTGGTGACACTGCAGACCCGTGTTAATTGAAAGAAGGAGGACCTCAGCATTCCAAGGTTAGTGGGAAGTGCCTTGGTGTCATGGCAAGCCCACTGTACTAGACAGAGGAGAAGTTCTTCAAAAACTGTGGTTTCGATAATGTGAATAAAAATCATGGTTGAGCTGAGTCATTAAATTTTGTGTTTACCTCATGATTGAGATGGATTACTTGATAACTTAGGTATATGTATGTCCATATAACTAAGTTGAGTTATCTTTTTATTTCATACATTATGGTTTGTCATGGTTATATTTTGTGATACATTGCTTGTCTCAGGGTCCCTACTGAGAATCATTATTCTCACCCCTGCATGGGCTATGCCCGCACCTCATTGAGTTGGATGTATAAAATGGACAACTCTGACCGTGGCTGAGTTTATTAGGACTAGACAGTACCTGGGGTAGACCATACGGTGTGTCGGTAGATGGAGGAGACGAACGAACCTTGAGTGTTGAGGTGGATATTTGTACCAACCCTTCATGTAGGAACCTCGGAGGATGTCCCAGCGATAGTTTTTCTTTTCTTCAGTCATACTTTCCGTTTATTTCACTGTACTGTTGGGTTTGTATTTCCAGATCCTTTTATTTTCAGCACACATTTTTTATACAGTTTTACATAGTGTTTTTTTCATCTTGTTCCCTATTGTGTGTGTTTATCGATTATAAATGAAATTCCTTCCCAGATGTAGGGAATTATGCCTTTGGAGCTAGTCCCCATCCCCTGGCCTATGGAAGGCGGGCATTGGGTACTTAGGACACGGGCCCCGGGGGACGGGTCGTGATAATAAGAGTTGTAAGTTAATAATTGATGTCAATATGAAAAAATTGAAGAATTTGTTCATGGAAAATAAATAATATTTTATTTTAATGACCTTCATTCATTGAAATAGTTGATAAGGAGTATAAGTGTCTACATTTTAAAAATTTATTTAATGTGTAATAAATATGTCCTAATTCACAACAACTATAAACCTAATAAGATCCTTAATTTGAATAATTGTAAATTATTGACTTAAGTAATGATTATGTAACGGTTAATGTTGGGGACTAATATCATATCTAATTTCTAACATCACATTACTGAATGGTCCCTGTTGATAGGTGAGTGAGCTCAATGGTATAAATTTGTTACTAGTGGGTGTACATTTTTTATTATATATAGAAGATATGATTCTATCATCATGTGGTTTTTATATCTTTTCTGAAATGTTATTTCAGTAATAAAATTTTAATGAAATAAAAAGTGTTTCCCATTTATATTAATATTTATAAACTATATTTCAATAATATATTATTTATGAAATTATGATCAATAACATGAAAGACATGAAATAATTTTTTTTAAATCGTGTACAGCACACTAGACAGAGATAAAATGTACAATAATATATTGTGAATATAAATTATTAATATGGTAATTTTTGAATATCTATTATATTGTAAATTCATAATAATAGTGAATTTCATTAAAATATATATAATAAAAACTAAATTTATCCAATATATTTCAATTAATTCGATAAAATAAATCCAATTTTATTTATAAAAATTATATATTTTCAGAAATATAATTTTACATAAATTAAATGGGGAAAATATTTGTAAACTAAATGTTTTTGTATTAAATTAATTATATGTGAAATAATAAAATTAATTTTTGAATGTATAATATAAATATATTCTATGTTTTAAATACTGTTATTTTCTTTGTAGTTAATGTTTTTTCATGAATAGTGGAAAAAATTGATTATAAATATAATGTTCATATTATTATAATTTAATTATATATATTTATATTTTATATTTATTTTCTAAAAATTAAATTAAATTAAATAATATATCAATTTATCAATGTTATTTTATATGAATGAATGTTACATTGAAATGGGATCTAAAATAATTTTAACTTGTGGACATTTCAATTTTAAAAACATTATATTTCCTTCAATATTAAGGAGTAATGTTAAATTAAATTCATCTTGATAGTGGAATTAGATTTTTACATATGAGTTTCATATTTATAATACGAATATTTTCTACTATCTAGTATGTTCATCTTTATTTTTGTTTGCACAATTATTAATCAAGAAGTAAAAAAATAGATATTTTTGGAAAAAATGACATTAATTCATCATTAAACATTATACTTGAGGGGAAACCTAGTCTAAAAACAATCTGAAATCCCAAAAAATGAATATATAAAAAATATAAATGTGTTATCAAATATTATTTATTATTAAAATAAAATGATGTAATTAACACATTTTATTAATGTTTTCTCATTTGGTATTTACAAATATGTCAGTCGTCCTATAATATAAATGGGTATTACTCTTCCCCATTATATAAATATGTAAATAAAATTTTTGCACTATAATACTAACCAAATAAACAACCAGCATCCATCATCTAATCATAGATTTTTTAATTAAAAAAATAATGTGGAATAATTTGGTACAAACAAAAAGGATATACCTAATGAAGAGGTAACATTCATCAAAAATAAATTTTGGTTATTTTCTATATCAACCTATTCAATTATTATTTTAAAATTATTATATGATAACAATTTTTCCTAAGTAAAATGACATGATTTAATTTTAATGTTAATACCTACATCCTTACACACTCCAATCCAATGTGTTAACAAATAATCATTCGTTGTTAAGATGAACTATTGCCTCGTGAAATGATTTCATTCATTATTACCCTAACACGTACCAAGGATGGTTATATTGAAGGAAATAAGGATAATATATGATATATGTTATATTTATAACATAATAAAAAATTGGGATTCATTAAATTTAAATCCCTTTTACATTTCATTCTATGTGACAAACAATAACATCACATATGTGTATGGTGGACTATTTCCTTTTAAAGCAATGTAAAGTGTTTTCAAAAACCTGTTACATTGAAGGTAACAAGGGTACCTATAATGATTAAATATCTTATAAATGAAATTATTATTATATTATTCAATTAATTTTTGTTATATATATATCATATCTTTTTATTCATTTTATTTCGCACAATGAAAATGTGATTACGTCATTTGTAGAAGTGTTGACTATTTCCTCCTCGAGGATATATAAATTTTAATTATTCTTCACCAAATCAATATAATGAAATATAAATAAGATTGAATATAGTAAAATAGTACAGTATTTATGATATAATGAAAAATCCTGATTTAAAAATGTTACTAATCGTCTTCACTAATGATTTTTAGTGAATGGGAACATTACCCATGAACCAGTATGATCTACCATTTCAATGATTGATATGTAATTTCATTTTTCATAACCATTTTCGATGATTTTTTTAGAAGAAACAATAAGGTATAAAAATCACTATTATTTCAAAATTATTATTCTCTAGATACTTGCATGACTAAATTTATACCATATTTTACCAATGAAAGACTAAATGTAACATATAAAAAATATTGTCCAATGATCCTATATAATTTTATTAATTAAGTAAATTTATATAGCACTATATAATGTGAAGAAAAATATTAATAGTTGTTAAAATTTTCTCATGAAAGTAAGTAATTATCATATGTTCACTATTCAATATCTTAAAGAAACATGATACATGTCACGCTCTAGTTAAGGGAATTCATCTTAATGTCCTTTCATTGAATTATGTTTTAATTTTTTACAACCACATTCATTGATAAGGAATATATAATTTCAAATTGACTTTTTATATCATGTATTTATATGTAATCAGGAAATTTAATTTTTTTTTAATTTTAATCATTTATGGGTATTCTGATTCAAGTTTTTCTCATGTGGTATGATACTATTGCATTAAAAATTTATATATTAAATTTATCTCTCAAACTATATTTCTCATCAAGGTTATGTATTAATAGATTTTAATTAATTATTTTTTATGGAACTAAAAAATGTATAAATTACATTTTATATCACATTACATTATTTTACTGATGTGCATAAATGGATCATTTTACATGATTTATACAGAACATTTCGAAATAATGAAAAATGAATGTTCAATTATTAAAATAAATCGATAAAATAATATTTCCTTCAAGATAACATCATTTCATATCCAATTTTCAATTCAATATTCAATTATATCATAAAAGAAATATTTTTTTTATTTTTTTGGGATTATTTAAAAGTAATTTGAAAATTAATTGATTTATTTTAAAAAAGTCGAATTGTTTTTTATAGTTAAAAGTGGCCTTTTTTAGTGAAATTATCAATACTTATTTCATTTTCGTATTATGATAATGATATATTAAATGGATTTTATTATGGTTTATCATGTTATAAACCAATGATGGGTAGTTCCACTATAATATAATTATGGTATTTTTCTAAATGGTCCCTCAAAGTAATTGGGTATGGATGTTGACCATATGGTTTTTATATTTTTTAGAGTGGAAAGTATCAATTTCATCAACAAAATTATTCCATTTTTAAGGATTAAAATTAAAATTATTCACAAATATATTTCCATGAGTTATATATGAAATCTATTGGTTTTATGGTAATCATGTTATCGAAAAAAGGTATGTAATATGATTACTTTTTTGTTATATTATTTACAACTATGTAAGGGTGAAATTATTAATTTATGGTAATTTTTAATGAGTTTATATTGTTTTAAATCAAAACATTATGTGCCTAATTTTATCATATCTTTGCTAATGTAATGTTTTATGAAAATATATTATAATAGTAGGTATTGTGCCCTAATTCTGCACATTTTTTTGATAAAATTTACAAAATAATTGTTCTCCTTAATTTAATTTATATCCCATATATTATTTTGTGATCCACCCATGTCATATTAATTTTTTCATAGGCTTATAATCATGAATAGGGGTAGGGATATAGAAAAATTAAAAATTATAGAGATGTGGTATGAAAATAAAACAATAATCTTTTATTATTTTGTTTATTATTGGAATAAATAAATTGTAATAAGAAATTATCACTTTGTAATCTATTTTTTTGTAATGTATGGGTGATGAATGAATTATCTAAAATAGTAAACCATAAATATCATCATCATTATAATAATAAAAATTCATTTATTTGGTCACACGAATATGTTTTATTTAAGTATGGGTCCTTATAGTAGGTATTAAAGGAATAATTTTGATAAATATAGTTTAGAGATAATGATAATAGAATAACCTTCAATTATTTTACATTATGTTCAAATTATAAATATGTAGCATATTTTCATTAATATAGTACTTATGAATAGTTTTCTGTAAAGATAATAAGTTAATTATGGTGGAAAAGCACCGAGATGAATGTATACTTCCAAATAAGTATCCTAATATGATATTAATTAGAGAAAATATGTTATAGTAGTGATGAAAAATTTGGGATATGAAATAAATGCGAATGGTATCCATACTATAGAGAAACCTAATATAAAATGCATGAAGCTTTTAGATGAGGAGAATATAAAAATGAAACCACCCCATATATTTACTAATCATATGATATTGTGATGTACTAATGGTGGATAAATTTTAGGGAGATGATAATTTATGTCATTGGATGATCATAACGTCCAAATGTAAAAAAATTTATTTATACATTTGAGGGTGAAGCTGATTGATGATAATATTTTGTTAAGTCAACCAGAAGAATGATGATCATAATTCCATGGAATGGAAAATATCTAAGGGTAATTTTATAGAGAAATAATTTTTTTATGTTGTTTGACTTCAATGGGAAAAAAATCACTGAGTTGGGTTGAAATTTGAATAACATATTATATTATTTGATGAAAACATCTTAAAATTGGACATATATGGATCATATTCTATTAAGGACACTAATGTATATATTAATTTGTATTACTCAAAATTAAATCATTTTATATGAATATAATGGGATGCAATTGAATTTAAATTATAATAGATAGTTGATTATGAATGGAAAAACACGACAAATTTTATATATATTGGGACTTTTATTGGATTTTCAGGTAACATCCATCGATTTTTTGAAACCATTTCCCAATGTTATATCGTAGATAATTAAATAAAAAAAGGACTTATACCCATCTTGATTGATAAATGTTATCATTTTTCTTTGGATTATAAATGAATATCAATCAATGGTCCTATTTTGGACCTTCAAACCATAAATGGTTATATTTTTCATAAAAAATGATGCTTAATTAAAATGATTTTGTTTTATACTATTGAATTGTGAAAATTTAATAACTTTTAAAAATATAAGTTGATTTTTTTTTTGAATATTCCTAAACGTGATAAAGAATTAACAGTTGTTGTTTTTTAGTTGAAATACTTTGTGGACCATTTTTATGAAGAGAGATCTGAAATATATATTGATCATAACAATTTATAATATATATTAAATTTTGAATAAATGAAATATATATATATATAATGAATAAATCTATTAAATTATTATTATTTCATGACTAATTGTAATATTTTTAACGAAAACATATTGGATGATGATTTGAGTTAGAAATTAGGGTATGTTAACCATGGTACAATGGGATGGTTCCCCTATAGTTCATGATTTGATAATTTTATTTCTAAGGTGTGTTGAAAGCATAGAAATTACCAATTTTATTTTTGGGTTCATTATTGTCTACCTTACTAGAATGAATCGAGAATACTCATAAAGAAATAAAATTATAATCTCTAAAAGGTATAATAAAATAATATGCTCTGTTAATTGATTTTAATATTGATAAATTATGTGTTTTATGATATGGAAAAAAAATATGTGTGTCTTTTGAGTCCAAGTTGAGAATTTAGTAGTTGAATAAAGATCATATTTCATTATTTTCCATTAATTTGGGAAGTTCAATGAAATAAAAGACCATTATGAGAATTATAGGTGGAATGTCACAAAAATATATATTGTTCAAATTATTGTAATGTTTTGGGGATGTAAAAATGTTGATTAAGAATGGATATTACCAATGTTGATGCATTAATGTTTTCTAATACTATTGTGAAAATTGGATAATATATCAATGGATATCAATATAAAATATCTAATGACATATCAGGTTATTAATTTGATACGGTTTTTTATGATTGATAAACAAAATATCCACATTTATTTCTCATTAGTTATATAATTTCATCATATCAACATTATCATTTCTATCATAAGGAAATATTTTGGTTATATAGAGTACCTGTCTCTATTGTATCCATCCAAGATCCCCTATTCACATTTAATATTCTAAAATGACATTATAATTCCATGAGTAGTAATTTTAATTCTCTTAACAATTGCATTTGAAACATGAGGAAAATTATGAGGAACTGATTCTAATTACATATGATATGCTTAATTCAAGCTCAATGGATTACGAGGAAAGTTCATTTGTTTATCACTATTTATATGTGTTTACTTATAAAAATTGGTTTCATACAAGTATAAAAATGGAAACATATGTGGTAGAAAATGGAAATAGGATTTAGACACCATCAATTTGGGATGATTTTGGAGAAATTATGATGAACATTCTAATGTTGGAAAACAAAATAAAAGATAATATTTTTTTGACATAGAAACACAAGAGGATATCTCATAGGAGAAGAAAATATTTATAAAGATTACTAGACAAAATATCATATGTAAAAATATTTGATCATGCCTTTCTAAAGGATTATCTAAGGAAATTTGTGGTGTGTTTTGGTATGATGTGTAATATGAGTATATTAAATTGGACTATATAAAATATTTAAAAAATTGTATTAGATGCCTTCCTGGTTGATTTTCATAAAATTTTAACCTATGTAGAAAAACATTTCTTGTTTCAATATTAATTATTTGTTTATCGAATTCATCTTGTGTTTTGATCTAAAAAGAGGTTATACTAGAAGATAACATTTATTACGAGGAACTACAAGTTCGGATTTTTAAATACATAGAAATTCTATTTCATTGACGGGTATTATATATATTTATGTATTTCTTGAAAATATTTTTGTTGATAATATAAAAAGGGAATATGAATAATTTATAAGGGAATGATATCCCCATTTATCTAATTAGTGAATAAAAATTAAAATATGTGATTTCTTAAAACATAATATTTTTACAACCCATGTGATAAAAGAAAACGTATTTTTCATTTTTTCTAATATATAATAATTTCATTGTATTATTAAATGAATGGTATTCTATTATCATGATATTATACAGAACACAGTAATATATTTCTTTGAAATATTTTTTTCCCTCAATATTGAGTTCTCCCAAATAACAATATAATAATAATATTATTATTTTATTTAGTATTAATCTGATAGTTATTATATTCTGTGGTATGACTAGGAATAAATATAAGATTTTTAAAAAGATTTATACTTTTTAATTCAGATAATACTTTTTATTGGATAAGATATGAAAAAAAATGTTTTATGCTTAAAAATGTATTTTCTAAATATAAGTATTATAACCACCAAATGTTGTAATTATTTTTGTTAATATTATTATAATTCTCAATTAATAACAATATATTATTTTTTTAAATCAAAACATCAAATTTTATCTTGGTTGAATTTTATGTTTTTTATGAAAATTATCATTTTTTAATGAATAGTCAAACCACTTATTTGTAATTTAAGACATCATTTTCTTCTAATTTAATCATATATTTTAGATATAAATTAAAATAATATAAAAATATAAATATTTTAATAACTAATCACTTAATATATTTTTTGTTCATTTTATTCAATTTTATATCTAAATTGAATATAAAATCATTTAAATTATTTGATAATTCATATTTTAAAATATGATATTTCATCAAGCCCAGTTGATTAATTTTAAAATATTTTGTGATAATTAATTGAATTAAAGATGTAAAAATGGGTTAATTTATTGTTGGTTTCAATAATTATAAAACAAAAAATGATTTTTGAATGTAATTAAGATTAATTACAATGATTAATGTAAAACGACATTACATTATGGTTAAACTAAATCTCAAATGTCCAAAATACCTAGAAATATGTACAAAAAATTTTAAGTAAATATTTAGCCAAAATATCATATTTACATGTAAATTTATCACTATTGGAGGAATATTAAGTATGGGAGTCAACCAAATAGTTCATTATGTCTTTATTTACAAGAGTGCCTCTCCTCATCTATTATAAAAGGCCATTCATTTTCCACCTTTCTACATACCTCTGAATCATTTTCACCTCAAAACACAAAGAAAAAACTCCAAAAATCACTTCGCTCCATCATGAATATATTTTTCAAAGTAAATACAAACTAAGAATTATTTTAGTAAAATCCAAAATGAGTTACACAATGAAAATTTTACATTCATCCAAGAAAACAATTGTTTTAGTTAATTATCTCCCACATCAATTTATCTTGTATCCTGAAAATATAAAAAAATGATTAACGTAATTATTCATGTTTGTTTTTTTAATAGTCTGACCAACACTCACACAAACTTCTACAAAAGGGGTTTTCAAAATATCATTTATGTATAAAGTGGAATCATTTCATATGAAAACATATAGATCATTTTTATTTTCCACCTCTTATGAATATGAATTAGGATGAAAATAAAGTTTATAAATTACATTCATGATATTTATAACATAATAATTACACATTACAACAAACAGATATATATATATATATATATATATATTTTATACTTGAAGGTATAAAATAATATCAATTCTATGTATTGTGGAATACCGTCTCATTCATCATTGAGAAACTCTTTTAATAATGTATTACATGAAAGTATATAAGAGATTATAAAACAATTATATATTATATAAGTGAAATAACTATGAAATTCACAATATAATTATGTTTTTATAAATATAATATATCATATTCGTAACTAAAATTATCATAATGAAGAAGTTATAATGTCATTAGTGAATACGTGGACTACCACCACCTAATATAGATGCACATCACCTTTTATCAGCACCACATCAATTTAGAGATATAAAAAATTTAATATAATTAGATAATATGGTATTTATGATAGAATTAAATTCATTATTTATAACATATCATATTCTTCTTTCCATTTCAAAAACAGGAAAATTTAACAACGTCGTTTAAGGGTGTGTGGACTATTGCCTCCTAAATCAAATGAACGTATTATTTTAGAACAATTAAGTAAAAATAATTAAATATATTAGTAGATATTTTAAAAATAATTTTTTAATGATATAATTATATTTCATGAAATATTATTGTTACTTACCATCAATTTCATAATGATCATTGAAAAATGGGAATGTTAATCATTAGAGTGTTCTATATACCCTTTCGATGATTGTAATTTCGATTCATTTTCAATATTCATATTCAATGAATATTTTTAAAAGATTATTTGAAATATATTTTTTTTAATTATTTCTCGAACATTATTCAATTTTTTATTATAAAATTTCTTTTTGGACCACAGCTAACCAACCTATACATTTTTGAAACCTAATATGGTATTGAAAAAGCATCAATCCTCAATATAACTAATTATGTAGTTGTATAAAACATTATCATAAGTGAAACAATGTTTAAAAATAAACATATAAATTATCATAAATGAAAAAAATAATTATATGTATATTTTTTATGATTATAATGTCACAAGTGAAATGTTGGAATCATGGCAAGGGATACTGTCATAATTACCTTTCAATGATGAATATATTGAAGTTAAACAACCACCCTATTTTATGTTTTATATATAAAGACCCTTTAATATGTTATAAAATTAATTAACTATTTTATTTTTATTTATTTTTTTGAAATGTAATAATTTCATTGGGTCAATAATTCAATTATTTTCAATCTGATAAGGTTCTTTAAAATTTAAGAATAATAATTTAATTATTTAAAATAAACTCTATATTTATTTGAATTCGATGATTTGAAATTGATTTTATAAATGATTTTATATGTTCATAAAATACTTTTAATATACATTATATGTATCATTACATTATTTAAATTTTTTCAAAAGAAGTATTTATAAATGTTTTATACAAAATGATTTAATTTATGAACAAAGTAATTTTGTATTCTAAAATAAAAAATATACAATGACATTTAAAAATCGAATATTATTATTTTATTTCTATAATACATTGAAACATTACACTTTTTAAAAAAGGAAAAACTATTTTCCAATATTTTTTTATTTTTTTATTTGAATTCGCGTATCAAAAATGGATTGATTATTTCCATAAAATAAATTTAATTTCCCAGAATTGAAAATTATATTATAAGACTGACACGTTGATAAATGAAATAATTCGTGTGTTATGAATATATTGTGATTAATTTACATTATTATGACTGGTCACATTAGAAACCAATTTTATGTGGTTTCATGATATAACATTGAGGTGTGGGTCAATGAAATCCCTCTTATTTAATGGTAATTGAAATCAATAGTAAGAACCCAGTTTTTTTGCAGCGAAAATCTTTAGAAAATTTTTGATGTTATTCCGAAGAAGTGCCTTCAGATGGCATATGATTCTGAGCCCTGGTGTGGCCGAAATACAATTTTCATTGTGTTCGCACTGGGAACACCAAAGAAATGGAATAACTCTTAAACGGTAGCTCGGATGGGAAAACCGAGGGAACCATTAAGTCTGGAGTGTGTCGTTTAACCTAGGAGGTGAGTATTTTTCACGGGCACAGGCCTTCTGTGATAAATGTCCCTAGGGGCATTTTCTTAATTTTTCGGCCTCAAGAGTTGATTTTAATAACATTTTATCGAGGCCTTAGATTAAAATTCTGAGACCGCCGTTGTGCTAGGGAGGTGGTGTTTACCCTATGGGATGCTTA
Source organism: Viscum album (assembly GCA_963277665.1). Lineage (NCBI taxonomy): Eukaryota > Viridiplantae > Streptophyta > Magnoliopsida > Santalales > Viscaceae > Viscum > Viscum album. The sequence continues at coordinate 222,532,907 of OY728158.1, forward strand.
ACCTCGACCCTGTCAACTGTTTCAAATCCATGTTAATTAAGGATGAAATTAATTAATTTTTAATTAATTAATTTTTCCCTACATAAACATAATCCCCTCTCCCCATCCCCTTTCATTTCCTATGGTGGAAGAAACTCATACCATCTCCCTCAACTCCTCTACCTCCTCTCCATTCCTCTGATCAAGGAGGAAGCAATGGCGGCGAACGACGGATTGACCTAGAAGCTTTGGGCTACACCGAACAAGGTAGGATCATGTTTATATTTCAAATTAGATCACCTAATTTGATCTTGATTCATAGCAATTGATTGTTGTTATTTCTTTGTGAATATCACATATCTATGTAGTACCTATCCCTGGCTTTCTAATCGTTGTTACGGATTTAAAACCAAGTCCTGACGTGTTCGTAAACATCCTACGATGTTCACGGGGTTTTGAGGTTTTTCTGCCGGTTTGGTAATCTAGAGAGGGTTCAGGTGGGCATCAGTCTGGGCATGCGTGGAGGCCGGTGGCCGGATGAGGGCGGACAATGGAGCGGCAGCGAATGCCGGGTCAGCAGGCGGTGGGCCGGACGGTAGAGCGATAGAGGCGGGTGGCTTAGGCGAGCGTGTTGGGGGGCCTCAGTTGAGCGGTGAGCGCAGTAGGGCAAGGCTCGGCTGCAGGGCATTCGGTCGAGTAGGCAGCTGCAGCGGGGCCTGGTCATGGGGGTCCTCTGACGACGCAAGCTAGGGGCGACGGCCTCCACCGGTGAGGGTCGTAGTGGTGACACTGGTCGCGTGGTAGGAGAAGGTCCCGCGAAACGCTGGTCCTATTCATGATGAGTGAGAAGAACGAAAAGATAAAAAAATAATAAAAATGAAATAAAAATTAATAATTCATTTATAATAATAATAATTTTATTATTGTGAAAATGATTTATATATCATAAATCATCCACGGGGCGTCCGTTCTGGGCACCGTCTGCAGCGACACATGCCTTAAATCGAGGCGATTATTTTTAGATGATTTTAGGTGTTCTTAACTCCCGAAAGGGGGCCTCGATGGCGCGACATACCTTTAACTGGTTTAGCACTTTTTTGGGGGGTTATTGATTTGTACGGCATGGATGAATTCAATATCCGAATTGAGAACCGTCAATGGTGTTGCAAACATGGCGTTGAGCCAATGTTTCCAGTGTGGTTTTGGGTGTTGAAACCAGAGTTGAGGCATGGGCCCCATGGCCCGTGATTTTGAGCTGCCTCCAGCGCATTACAACTTTTTCATCAGACATCCCTTTGGGGCAGAGAGTAGTCAATCATGGGTGTTTTTCCAAGGTCATTTCAATGATGAAATCCACTCGCTTTAATTTAGCGCACTAGTGTAGGCCCCACGAGGGACGTTTTGGGAGTTGGTGGTGATTTCCATGTTTATCACCGGGTGTCCTTTTTGGACAAGTGAATAGTCATTCTTATGTACTTTTCCTAGAGTATTGCAATGGTGCGATCTGTTGGCAGCACTTCTGGACCGGGATGCGGGTCCCACGCAGCACCACTCATGTTTGGTATGTCAGAAAACATATTTTTCTCTGGATATCCATTCCACTCAAGTGATTATCCCTTTTGACATGTTTTTCTAAGGGGATTACAATGGTGCGATGTGCCAGACTATTTTTGGGTCCGAGGCTCGGGACCAAGGGATGCCATTTGGGCATAAGGTGGTGTTAGTGACTTTTCTATCAGATATCTGTTTGAGGTGAATAAATAGCCTATGTTGCCTGTTTTTTTGCGAGGATTGCAGCATTATGATACGTTTGGAGGTGTGGATAACCATTCTAGATCTTATTAAATGCGGAAAAATGTATGGTGCTCTGGTGGTGGTTTGTAGAGACCCGAAGCTTGACGTACATGAACATTACATTAATTTTGTGGAATACTTAGTACATAACAAAAAACACACACACAAGGATTGTAATAGTTTAGTGTCTTTGGAAACAAGGAACGTAATCTTCTAATCATGGTGAAAGATCTTCAATATCTCCCATTAAGATATTCCATTTTTTTACCTAAAACCTTTATTTATATCCTTGGGAAAAGAAAACATAAAAGGGTGTTCTCAAATGCTCAGTAAGGTTAAAAAAAGAAAAATCAAACAAATCATTTTCATAAGAACATAACTTTTGGAAATCTTAACCTGCAAAATAGAGCATAATTTCATAACATGGGATAAATCATAGTAGTGAAATGAAATCCCAATAATCATAACTTAAAACATGAAAATTTTTGTCATACACAGATAATCATAGAGATTCATTTCTTGTCAGTCAAGACTCATTTCCAAGACTATCTTAGTGGACAATGTCCCTTTCTGAACCGAGTCACCCTCGTTTCAGTCCTGTATCACTGAACCGGTATAACCTACCATTCCGGCCAAGTCAATCTCATGAGATATAAAATCTTTACCCAATGAATTGGAGGGAGATATAGGTCCCACCCATCTCATAATGATACCATTCTTATGTGTGCCACAAAATAAACATACATCATTCATACTAACCCAATAAATAAAATGGGTTTCATAAACATCATGCCATCATAATCCATAAACAATGGATATCATTTCATCATAAGAAAATGGAAACCATTTAAATCATAATGAAATTTTACTTGAAACATACACATCAAATAATGTCATCTTAGATGGAAAATAGTTTTGCGAAAAACACTTTAAATGAATTCTTGAGGAAAATATCCTTTCTTCTTTAAAATCATTTTATTTTCACAAAACATCATGCAATTTTAAAAGATAAGGGTTTTGTTGAAAATAATCATGAAATATTGTAGAGGAAGCTTCTTGAAAATGAGGTGTTATGAAAACTGTAAAAATCCTTTCACGCCGTATAAGTTAAAAATAACATTCTCCTCATACTTTTGTCGAAAAAGTCAAAAAAGTACCTTATATGGTAACCAAAGGAAAGATTCCATTCATACAATGTGGTAAAAAGTCAATAAAGGGTAAAAATGAAATTAAACCTTCATGGAAGAATGCTAAACATTTTATAAAAACATTTTTACAAAACATGGTCATGGGTGATAAACGTAACCCCGGTAAATACTTACGTATAAGCAATCTAGGAAAAAAATGAGATTGAAAATTTATCCCTTACCTTAAGTCCGATTTGCTTCGTAAGTGTCCGAACATCCTGTATAATGATTTAAATAATGTCACTAACTTATTTCAGAATCATATTCATTGTTATGATATCATATATGGTTCACTTATGACTTTATATTACCCGTTCTTTTGTAAATTCCATGTTAAAGAAGCATTTTGGGTAAAATCGTTTCATTTATCGTAGGTGTTTGGACTTATTGTTCTTGACATTATTTTTACTTATATCATGATTTAATTAATTCTAGAATATAAAACATGATTTATATATCATATATATTCAGTATATATATATATATTTAATAAATATATAAATGAAATGAAACACATTGTTCATGGAGACGGTAGTCCGTACGTACGCATGAACGGTGTTTTCCTTTCCTCGTTGTATTGAATGGAAGTAAGTAGATGACATACATATATACAGAAATACAGTAGCCTTATAATTTCATATATTTCATTATTATTTCTTATATATACTTTATAATTATTCTTAAATGGTCAACATGGAGAATGAATCTCATCGCGTCGTGGAGACGGTAGTCCGTACGTACGCACGAGCGATGATATCATTCCCATGGTCGTGTAATTGTGTTGAAGTGAATGTATACTATTTCAGTATCAATATCACTCTATAATAATCATATATAGTTACTCCTTACACCATTATACCCATCCAATTAAGGAGGTGGCGGAAAATAGATTACACCACGGCGAGGAGACGATATTCCGTACGTACGCACGCGCGGTGATTTCCTTTTTCCGTAGGATGGTTAGAAGGTTAATTAGAGTTGTATAATATTTATAATAACATATTAGTATGTAAGAAATACTGATTTTATTACTTTATCATGAACCAACTAAAGAAGAATATGTTGAAGAAGAAAGAAATTGAAAAAGATCGGTAATGGATATTACCTCTTTTTGACGCGCCTTTTCTTAACCTCCACTTAAAGAACTAAGTGTGGTCTTTGAAGAAGACCAGGACCTCTAGGATGATAATAGGGAAGTGGAGAGGATATTTTTTCAGGGTTTGGCCGAGCTTGAATGCTCAAATTGGTGTGAGGAGGAGAGGGAGGAGGTGCCCTTTTATAAGGGAGGAGTGGGGCACCTTAGGAATATCTCAAAATATTATTTTATATTAAGGTCAAATTCGGTTTATAATGGTTCCAAATGGTCTTATTTAGAAGATAAAGTGGGTATGGGTCGAAATCCTCTCATACAATTAGATTTAGACAAGTTTAGGTTATTATTTTAACCATATCAATTAGATTTAACTCTAAGCTAAAAAATTTAACATATACCGTGTCTTTTTGTTTTCTTACACTATATGGTTTATAAACATACTATATCAAGCCAAACGAACACCAAGTTGTTTATTATTAATATATCTATCCTTATATAAGTCATTTGGCCGAACCTTAGATTTTTAGGAATTAAATAACAATTAGTAATATAATATTTGTTTTAAAAACTAATTTATGTCAATTTTGACACTATTTGGTACATGATTTTTATGAAATTTTTAACAGAATGATAAGTTCTAACCAAGTTACTTAAATAAACAATAATATGTCATATTAAAATATAAAATTAGTTTAAGTCAATAAAAAGTCTCAATTTACATTTATTTGGGAATTTATAACATCAATTATGATAATATTTTCTTTAAAAGGTAATTACTGCATCATCGTTGTGTCATAAATAAATTTAATTATTTAAAGTATAAAAATTGAAAATAAAATAACATTATGTAGAAATATTTTTATCTTTCTAATGAATATCTATAGTCGAAATTATATTATGTATAACCCTATATTAAAAATGTTTTAGTAAATAAACTTTGATTTTAACTCTTTTAACTCTTCATTGAATTAAATAATAATAAATGTCCTAATCTAATCCAAGTGGTCCTAAATGATAATATTTTACACTTAAGGTTGTTTTTTGTCGAGATACACTTGTCCAATAGGATTAGGACATGTGTTAGGATAATATTAATATCATTTTTACCCTTAATTACCCTATTTACTTTTAACTGTGGTAAATAAAAGTAAAAAGTTACTATTCACCAAAAATTATTTTCATCTCATTGAACCACATTTTACATACTGACATCAATCGTGTCTCTCTAATTTTTGAAATTCCATTCACAGAAGCGGTAAAATTAAGATTTATGAAAAAAATAATTTTTTCAACTACCACTTAGTAGTTTCACTATTCATCAAAAAATGATGTTTTTCAGAAAAATGCCAAAATTTCACCCTAAGCTATAATTGATATTCTGAATTCAAAAATGATTTATATTTTACAAAATTCCCAACATATAAGTTGCATTAATTAATTTTATAATTAATTTCCGCTGTCACAACAAATAGCGTGTTTTTAAGAGATAATGACTATCAAAAGATTAACATTTGTTTATGTCTGCTGTAAATGTGAAGTTACATCCAATGACCAACATTGTATTGAATTGTAAAAATATATTCTAAATATACTTTAAAACCACTCAAATTAATAATTTATCACTATTAATTGTTTCAATTTAAAAAGTTGTTTTTAATTAAAATTTAGTAATTATCACTATTCATCAGAAAATAAAAGTTATCCGAAAAGTACCAAAATTTCACCCTAAGCAAATTTCGATATTACGAATCCAAAAATAAAGTCCATTTTGATAATATAATATTTACAAAATTTCAAAAAGTGGTTATTACTATTCATAACGACTAGTTTTAATAATATTTTAATAGCATATTGCTGTTTAGTGAAACTCGTTATTGAGTACTACACACGCTATCGAGGAAGGTCGTGATTGCGTGTAATGGAAGGAATGTCAAGGATGCGTGTTGTGAAAGCTTCATTTGGTGTAGCGTACAACACAAGACATTAATGAAATTAAAAAGAATATTTTTCATAAAATTTCTGGGTGTTACATTCTACCCCCCTTAAAATTAATTTCACCCTCGAAATTCGTCGGGGTTATAAATGGTTTACTATTCGAAAGTTTCATTAATAGAAACCCACATCGTAAAAAAGAATACCAAAACCAATCTTTAGAAACAAAACTATGAAACGTAATGGTTACCTAATTAAACTAATCACTGGGTTTCCACATAGGTGAAAATATGGATATGGAAGAGAAATCTAACCATCATTTTCTGATGGAGAGTGGTAGAGAACATGGCTATGGAAAAGCTAGAAATCACAAAGCCATAAATTTGTGACGATCTAAGGTACCATCTGATTCATCAGATATAAGATCACTAAGACAACATTTTTGGTTTTGAAGATCATTTCTCTAAAGTTGATGAAATTGGAATTAGAAGAAATACTTTCGTAATTTTGGTATAGTCTCACCGTTTATCGTTCTATGGACAATTTCCACTTTATCTCTTAATGAAATGAAGTTGAATTTGTCCTTCGTTATGTGTTAGCAGATCATGTGATAGAATGATGGGTCATTCCATCTCTTTCAAACAAAAGGTTAGAAAAAGTTATAATTCCATCTTATGGTTAATCGTATATGGTTCCAAAAATGAACTTATACATCATATATCATACCGCTTAATAAAATAAAACTAGTTTCTTCTAACCAGGGACTTTCTGTAGGCTAGTGGTAGGCGATAAAGGCCAGTCGCACTTCGGTTGTGGGTTTGATTCCCACAGCCTTGTCCGACATGATGGGCTGTCACCCATCCTGCAGGTTGTCCTTTTTCTAAAACTATATTACTATAACATTCCATCAATAATATCGAAAAAACTTATATCCTTAAACAATACTAACTTATGTCCAACATAATCCATTCCAATCTTTAGGCTTATCCATAATACTGCAGTCCACTCTCATAACATTGTGAAAACGATTACCAGATATTTAATACCATCGTTGATCCCCATATATCATAAGATATGTTTTGTTGGTTACATTCCAAACATTCAATGTCCTTAATCATGTATTCTATTGAATACCCATTGAACCTTAGTGAAAACATGAATGCAGTTAAAAGTTAACTCTTTCCACATACCAAAATCCAGAAATTCTATATACTCACACCATGATATAACCTTCTCCTTATACCAGTCATGAGCTCATGAATACAATCAAACACCTCATTATCTTATTATTCCTTCATTATGCGCATATCATGTACTTTCCAAAAAATATCTGAATAACATTTCATGGTTACTAGTACCATTAATCATTCACTTTAAAAAATTAGGAAATACAATAGTGTAACAATCCTTAGATGTCTCTTTATTCTATAGTACCATGAGATTACTTATACAACATTACACTTGAGAAACATGTAATCAATCCACTACATTCTTAAACCATTGACCGAGCATCAACAATTCTTTCACCTCACATATCATTTGTAGTCTCTACATCGTCATCAACATAAATACTTTCCATAAGACCATACTGATTATCTTCATTAGACTTTCCCATAGGGCATTGGTTTGCATAATTCCCGTACATTCCACATTTAAAACATTTAACCATTGTTGATGTCGTAGCAATACCATTATCCTCATACATGTTGTTAACTGAACCTTTTCCTTTGAACTTACTTGGTTTGTGTCCTTCATTTCCACACCCAAAGAATCTTCCAGTTCCTTTGAAACATTCTCCTTGATGCCTCTTCCCACATGATTTACATAGGGGAAATTGAACTTTCTTTCCTCTATGTTCATCATGAAACTCCATCTTTCTCTTATTCGTCGAGTCAGGAAACTTCCCAAATTTTACTTTATTGATCATATTATGAGATTGCTGATTTGGCATAATAATGATGTTTGGACTTCCAAATCCCATTTCATTATGAAGAATATCATTCCATTGTCCATCATATCCTCTATTATCGTGAATCATCTTGTTTCCAGCCATTTTATAAAACCCAAAAAAGAATAGTGTGAGAGGCAAAAATCATGCTAGGGAAAACAACATAATAAAGGTGGTGTATCCTCAATATCTAACATCTTAGGTTAAATTATATGATCATTACAGTAGTTCTAGGACTGTATCCTATACGAATACTTATCCTTAGGGACATCCCTAGACCTACCTTATAAATATCTCTAGGGATCTCACTAAAGTTCTCGCATCCTAGTTTCCAAAGGTTGACTACACCTTTCATCTGATACCAACTATAGAGACCCGATTCTTGACGTACATGAACATTAAATTACCTTTTCGGAATACATAGTACATAACAAAAAACACACACAAGGATCGTAATAGTTTAGTGTCTTTGGAAACTCGGAACGTAATCTTCTAATCGTTGTGAAAGATCTTCAATATCTCCCATAAAGATCTTCCCTTTTTTAACCTAAAACCTTTATTTATATCATGGGGAAAAGAAAACATAAAAGGGTGAGCTCAAATGCTCAGTAAGGGTAAAAAACAAAAATCAATCAAATCATATTCATGAGAACATAACTTATGGAAATCTTAACCTGCAAAAGAGAGCATAATTTCATAACATGGGATAAATCATAGTAGTGAAATGAAATCCCAATAATCATAACATAAAACATGAAACATTGTGGCATACACACGTAATCATAGAGAATAATTTCTTGTTAGTCAAGACTCATTGCCAAGACTATCTTAGTGGACAATGTCCATTTCTGAACCGAGTCACCGTCGTTTCAGTCCTGTTTCACTGAACCGATATAACCTACCATTCCAGCCATGTCTATCTCATTTGTTATATAATCTTTACCAAATGAATTGGAGGGAGATATAGGTCCCAGTCATCTCATAATGATACCATTCTTATGTGTGCCCCAAAATAAACATACATCATTCATAATAACCCAATAAATAAAATGGGTTTCATAAACATCATGCCATCATAATCCATAAACAATGGATATCATTTCATCATAAGAAAATGGAAACCATTTAAATCAAAAAGAAATTTTACTTGAAACATACATATCAAATAATTTCATCTTAGATGGAAAATATTTTTGAGAAAAACACTTGAAATGAATTCTTGAGGAAAATATCCTTTCTTCTTTAAAATCATTTTCTTTTCACAAAACATCATGTAATTTTAAAAGATAAGGGTTTTGTTGAAAATCATCATGCAATCTTGTAGAGAAAGCTTCTTGAAAATGAGTTGTTATGAAAACCGTAAAAATCCTTTCACGCCGTATAAGTTAAAAATAATATTCTCCTCGTACTTTTGTTGGAAAAGTCATAAAAGAACCTTATATGGTAACCCAAGGAAAGATTCCATTCATACAATGTGGTAAAAATTCAATAAAGGGAAAAAATGAAATTAAAAGTTCATGGAGTAATGGTAAACATTTTATAAAAACATTTTTAGAAAACATGGTAATGGATGATAAAAGTAACACCAGTAAATACTTACGTATAAGCAATCTCGGATAAAAATGAGATTGAAAATTTATCCCTTACCTTAAGTCCGATTTTCATTGTAAGTGTCCGAACCACCTGTATAATGATTTAAATAATGTAATTAACTTATTATAGAATCATATTTATTGTTATGATATCATATATGGTTCACTTATGACTTTATATTACCCGTTCTTTTGTAAATTCCATGTTAAAAAAAAGCGTTTTGGGTAAAATCGTTTAATTTATCGTAGGTGTTTGGACTTGTTGCTCTTGACATTATTATTACTTATATCATGATTTAATTACTTCCAGAATATAAAAAATGATTTATATATCATATATATTCAGTATATATATATATTTAATAAATATATAAATGAAATGAAACACACCGTTCATGGAGACGGTAGTCCGTACGTACGCATGAATGATGTTTTCCTTTCCTCATTGTCTTGAATGGAAGTAAGTAGATGACATACATATATACAGAAATCAAGTAGCCTTATAATGTCATATATATCATTATTATTGCTTATATATACTTTATAATTATTCTTAAATGGTTAACATGGAGAATGAATCTCATCGCGTCGTGGAGACCGTAGTCCGTACGTACACACGAGCGATGATATCATTTCCATGGACGTGGAATTGTGTTGAAGTGTATGTATACTATTTAATTATCAATATCACTCTATAATAATCATATGTATTTACTCCTTACACCATTATACCCATCCAATTAAGGAGGTGGCGGAAAATAGATTACACCACGGCGTGGAGACGGTATTCCGTACGTACGCACGCGCGGTGATTTCCTTATTCTGTAGGATGGTTAGAAGGTTAATTAGAGTTGTTTCATATTTATAATAATATATAAGTATATAAGAAATACTTATTTTATTACTTTATCATGAAACAACTAAAAAAAGAAGTTGAAGAAGAAAGAAATTGAAAAAGATCGGTAATGGATATTACCTCTTTTTGACGCGCCTTTTCTTAACCTCCACTTAATGAAATAAGGATGGTCTTTGAAGTAGACCAGGACCTCTAGGATGATACTAGGGAAGTGGAGAAGATATTTTGGCAGGGTTCAGACGAGCTTGAATGCTCAAATTGGTTTTAGGAGGAGAGTGAGGAGGTTCCCTTTTATAAGGGAGGAGAGGGGCACCTTCGGAATATCTCAAAATATTATTTTATATTAAGGTCAAATTATATTTATAATGGTTCCAAATGGTCTTATTTCTAAGATAATGTGGGGATGGGACGAAATACTCTCATCCAATAGTATTTAGACAAGTTTAGGTTATTATTTTAACCTTATCAATTAGATTTATCTCTAAGTTAAATAATTTAACTTTTACCGTGTCTTTTTGTTTTCTTACAATATATGGTTAATAAACTTACTATATCAAGCCAAAAGAACCCCAAGTTGTTTATTATTAATATATCTATACTTATCAAAGTAATTTGGCCGAACATTAGATTTTTAGGAATTAAATAACAATTAATAATATAATATTTGTTTTAATAACTAATTTATGTCAATTTTGACACTATTTGGTACATGATTTTTATGAAATTTTTAAAAGAATGATAAGTTCGAACCAAGTTTCTTAAATCAACAATAACATGTCATATTAACCTAGAAAATTAGTTTAAGTCAATAAAAAGTATCAAATTACATTTATTTGGGCATTTGTAACATCAATTATGTTAATATTTTCTTAAAAAGGTAATTACTGCATCATTGTTGTGTCATAAAAACATTAAATTATTTAAAGTATAAAAATTACAAATAAAATACCATTATGTATGAAATCTTTTTAGATTTATAATGAATATTTATAGAAGAAATTATATTATGTATAACCCTATATTAAAAATCTTTTCGTAAATAAACATTGATTTTAACTCTTTTAACTCTTCTTTGAATTAAATAATAATAAATGTCCTAATCTAATCCAAGTGGGCCTAAATTATAATATTTTACACTTAAGCTAGTTTTTGGTCAAGATAAACTTGTCCAATAGGATTAGGACATGTGTTACGGTAATATTAATATCATTATTACCCTTAATTACCCTATTTACTTTTAACCGTGGTAAATAAAAGTAAAAAGTTACTATTCACCAAAAATTATTTTCATCTCATTGAACCACATTTTACTTACTGACATCAACCGTGTCCCTCGGATTTTTGAAATTCCATTCATAGAAGTGGTAATATTATGATTTATGAAAAAAATAATTTTTTTAACTACCACTTATTAGTTTCAATATTCATCAAAAATTGAAGTTTTTAAGAAAAATGCCAAAATTTCACCCTAAGCTATAATTTATATTCCGAATTCAAAAATGATTTCTATTTTACAAAATTCCCAACATATAAGTTGCATTAATTAATTTTATAATTAATTTCTGCTTTCACAACAAATAGCGTGTTCTTAAGAGATAATAACTATCAAAAGATTAACACTTGTTTATGTCTGGTGTAAATGTGAAATTACATCCAACGACCAACATTGTATTGAATTGTAAAAATATATTCTAAATATACTTTAAAACCACTCAAATTAATAATTTATCACTATTAATTAGTTCGATTAAAAAAGTTGTTTATAATTAAAATTATTAATTTTCACTATTCATCAGAAAATAAAAATTATCCGAAAAGTACCAATATTTGACCCTATGCTAATTTTGATATTACGAATCCGAAAATAAATTCCATTTTGATAAAATAAAATTTACAAAATTTCAAAAGGTGGTTATTACTATTCACAACGGCAAGTTTTAATAATATTTTAATAGCATATTGCTGTTTAGTGAAACTCGTTTTTGCGTACTACACACGCTATCGAGGAAGGTCGCGATTGCGTGTAATGGAAGGCAAGACCAGGATGCATGTTGTGAAACCTTTTTTTGGTGTAGAGTACAACACAAGACATTAATTAAATTGAAAAGAATATTTTTCATAAAATTTCAGGGTGTTACATGGTTCCTCCTACTTTATTTGTAGCCGACCCTTGGCGTGTGATCGCATGCACTCCCGTGTGAGTGAAGTAGTGCATAAAGAGATGTGGTTGGCCATGCCTGAGCCGTTGAGGTGGCAAGCAAGAGTTGTTACGTATATGCCTATGCATTGACATTGGGGGTCTTTTTCATGTTAGCCTTTAGTCTAGAGACGTGGCATGCTCTGGGAGTATGCGAGAACGCTGGGAGGTACATGTGGAAGTTTGTACCTAAGAACGTTTGTGAAATTGGATGGGGTTGCGTTGGGACCACACGTCGTGTGGGCCCCATGTGCGTGTCGTGTTCTACATTATGTACCATTGACCTCTCATGACGTAGAATGTCTCTCTATTCACGATTGTTGGCAAGAATGGTTGAGTTTTCCATTTGTCATGTTCGCGATGATATCGACCGACATGGTTGAGTGGTTTCCGCTGGTTTTTTTCTCGATGGATTGACCAGCAGAGATTGTTTGGTACTTCTATTTCTTCAGCTTTGATGGATTTCAGTACCTTGACACTTTCACCGGATCGCGACACGGTTTACGACGATTTGTTCTCGTATATTGTAGGTGTTTTCCCACTTTATGGGATGTGTTGTCTCGGTCTGCTTCAATAGTGACTTAGTGTATAGGAGCGTTATCGTCCCGAGAGGCCCAAGGAGTTTCACTCATCCATTCGTGTTCCCTGGTAGAGTTCTTGTGGATTTAGTGTGACCAACACATTACACAGGCACCAATTCTCTACCAATGAGGATGTTTCTGGTAGGGCTGGCAAGTGTGGTAACATCTTGCAGGGATGACCAGTGAGGTACCATCCTACAGGGATTTCCAGTTGAACCATCTAGTAGAGATGACCAGTGTGCTACATTCCTACAGGTATGGCTAGTGGGTTACCATCTAGCAGGGATGACCAGTACAGTAGTGTTCACCGAGCATTACTATACAGCAGGGATGGCCAGAGTGGTTCTGGGTTTACATCCTTCATGGCTGGGAAGTGGTCCCTGATGTCAGTGTTACCTCAAGCTGGGCAGGGAAGTGGTCCCTGATGACGGTCTTGAGCCTCCCTCCAGTGGAGTACCCTATTACAGGACTGTGCATTGGGACTCCTCAATGACTATATCTAATTATCCATCTAGTGGATTACCGTTTTATGTGAATGGGCAGTGTGGAACCCGTTGACTTTTGCCGAGTCTCCCTCCAATGGGAACTCGTCGACTTCAAGGGATTTCCCTCCAGCAGGGTTGGGAAGGATGTCTCCTGTCAAGTTTGAGGAGACCCCTCGACAGTGGGTCAGTGACGAGATGTGGTTTGATGTTACCCCAGAACTCCCATGTATGAGGGGCATATTCCCCACTGATATGCGTCCTTGCAATGCGACCAAAAACCGTATGGGTGAGTCAGTGACAACCAAAGAGGATAGTGTCAAGGTGTGGTGATTTGAGCCCATTGACTTGCAGTTTGGGGAAAACATGTGGGATGCTAGGCATCGATGGTGTTTACTTCTGAGACTTTTGGAAACTCACTTTATTGGGCTGAGCTACTGGATATAGATCCCCTTAATATCATGTTTTTTTCCTGATAGAGCATATGTACATGTATATACATTGTTCCAGTACCCACTTCTTGGGTGTTGGTTACTCTCCTTCCAGGGGAGGTGAAGACCCGTGGGGTATGCCACATGCTTTCCATGGCTTGATTTACATGGTTGGACGAGTCTAATCTCCTACTATAGGTAGGGAAGACTCGATGAGAAGTTAATATTCTCACTATTTCTAGATCCTTATGTTTGGACGAGTCTACTTACCTCTTCTTATTGGGTTGATCTGTAATCTTTACTACACACTTTGTTATGATCATTTACTTTTCCCTGTCCTATATACTACTCACTCTTCAGTATCTCTTTGGTTTCTCCCTCGAACCTTCAGGGCATCCTACTGTGTATTTTAATTCTCACCCTTGCTTGGGCTTTGCACACACACGGCATGCCCTTGTAGAAGATAGACAGGTGGATCGTGACTTCATCAGAGTTTAGGAGATCAGAATCATGGACCATATACAGTGGTCGAAGTTGGGTTCCAGGTAAGGGACCATTCCAGCTATTTTTCATTTGTTTACCTATTTCTGGGTTGTGGCACCTTTTCTGGTTGGGTGCGTGTTTTCATCGCTTTTCTTTTTTAGTTTACATTCATCACCTGCTTTGTAGTGTAAGAGGTCGATGCACATTTGTGGTTTATATATGATAGTTTCACTTTACATTACTTGCCATTTTTATACTATACACTTCTGCATTGAGTGGGATGCATGTGTCTGTAAAGGTACTCAGGCAAAGGCCTCCCCGAGTTGTTTATCCTTCAGTGCATGTCGCCAACCCCTGGCCTATGGAGGCATGCTTGGGGTAGTTGCGGCTCGAGATCGGATACGGTAGGGTCATGATGAAGTGGTATCTGAGTTGTTTCATTCCATGGGATGTTGTTCAGACATCCATTATGTAACGCCCCAATCCTAGTTACCCAGAGTCCGTGCATTATTACATAACATTGTCATGATCACAAGAACGATCAAATCTCGAAAGAACGATTGGTTTAGTAACCTTGGAAACACTAGATATACTTATAATGTTTTATATTACATCATAAAGTGAAACAATACTACAACAACATAATGTCTCCATATTCCACACTCATATCCCCACATAAAATCCATGTAGGTCATTCATAACTTACTTCTTCAAATCTTGGGAAAAATAAAACATAGAAAAGGGGTGAGATCAAATGCCCAGTAAGGATAACAATATAGCGGAAACTTTCAAAATTAAGCATAAACATTTAAGGCAATGAATTACTAAACTAAAAGCCTTTTAAAATTGAACTTCAACATATTATGGAATAAGTAAAAAGAAATAATTCCATTTACTTATTCACATGGATATTCTAATTATCGAATTATCAAATGCAATATAAATAACCACTTTCATAATGATGGAATGCATAATGCCATACTATCATAACCACATAGCCAAGGCCTCGTGCCAAGAATACAAATAAGATTTTTCCAAGGCCTTGTGCCAAGACACTAGTTTGTCTCATGAGACCTACCGATGCATCGAGGAGCTATAGCAGGCTCCACACGTCACATATTAAGTCCAATGCATTCCCATATGAAAAGGTTTAAACATAACATAAACATTCATATTAAAACTTGCATACGAAATGTCAATACTTTCACCATAAACTATGAATGGTATAGAAATAGTACATCCAAAGTCAAACATATCACAAAACCTTCAATACAATATAGAAGTTTTGTATCATAATAAATAAACTTCAAATAAGTGTAAAATCCATCAAAGGAAGTTGACATAGATGAAATCAAAACTCTTTTTAGAAAAATATCTCTCTCTATTTTGAAATCATTTAAGAGTCATGTATTTATGAAATAGAACATTTTCATTGAAAATATTTTTATAATCTTGTAAGGGAATCTTCGACGCTTTTATAACGGTGGAAAATAGCCGCACCTGCCATATAAGTTAAAAAAACATTCATACCTTAATTTTGTCGAAAAGGTTAAAAAGCACCTTGTTTGGAAAACGACAGAAACATTCTTTTATAAACCTCTTATAAAAAGTCAAACAAGGGTATAAATGACTTTAACCCATATTCTAGTAAATAGTAAAAATGTTTTGAAATTCGTTTATACGAAACATGGACGTGAATGATAAAGAGATCCAAGTAGATTATTACGTATAAACAACCTCGGATAATGAAGAAATTGTGAAATAACCCTTACCTTGAACTATTCCTTGGTTGGGGTAGGTTAAACTCTTGTATAATGGTGAAATAATTTTTATTAAATTATACAAGAATCATATACATTTATATGATATCATATATGATCTTCTAACATTGATTTGTTAATAATATCTTAGTATTATCGTTGTTTTGGGTGTTAACTTACTCGTTTTCTTTTATATGTTTTGTTATGTAAGCCATGTTTGTCATGGTTAGGTTGTATATTATTCATATACATAATTACATCATGTCCTCAAACCTTATTTTTACATCATCAAATGATAATTATATTTGAATGGATATGATGGAGAATGAATCTCATCGCGTTCGTGGAGACAGTTGTCCGTACGTACACACGAGCGATAATATCATTCTTTTGATATTAAAATAATATATAAATGGATTGTATATCATATATAAAGAAAAATTAACATGTTATATTTATTATTTACATGATTTACACATCATTATTATATCCAACCAAATAATAATATATTGATTAACAATTACACCACGACGTGGAGACGGTAAGCCGTACGTACGCACGTATGGTGACATGTTATTTAAAGGGTGGATAGAATACTGAATATGGTTGTACCATATTTATAATAACATCACATTATATATATGATACTGGCGTTATTATTTTATAATGGTAAAAACAATCGAAGAAGAAGTGGAAGAAGAACGGAATTTGGAAAAGGGTGGTGAAATCATTACCTCTTCTTCAGGTTCTTCCTTTTGATTTGATCAAAAGGGCTCCATAGGTTGGCTTTCTGATCAAACTATGGCCTATAGATTGTAGTGAGGGAAGTTTGGAGAGTATTGGGGCAGAGTTCGGCCGAACCAAAAGGCTTTGAAGTTGTGAAGAAATGAGAAGGAAGAGTGCTTTTTTATAAGAGGGGTGAGGGGCACCTTTGGAAAAGCTAGAAATATTAGTTTATAAGAAATTCATATTCGGTTTCTAATGGCTCCCAAGTTGATTTATCAAATGTTAAGGTGGGGATGATTCTAAAACCACTCAACCAATAGAATTTAGACAGGTTTGGGTACTTATATTAACCTTATCTTTATGTATTAACTATAAGTTAATTAGTTTCACTTTTACAATGTATATTTGTATTTTTATATTATATGGTTAATAAACTTAACATATACATCCAAGAGACCCCCAAGTGGTCCATTAATGATACAAATATCATGATATATGTCTCTTGGACGAACCTTAGATTTTTAGTAATTTAATATCAATTAATAATATAATAGTTGTTTTAAAAAAACTATTTTATGTCAATTTTGACACTATTGAATAGTTGATTTTTTTGAAACTTATAACAGAATTATTACTTAGAAAAAAGTTAATTAAATCAATATTAATATGTCATATTATCCTAGAAAATTAGTTTAATTCATTAAAAGTCTCAAATTATATTTATTTGGGTATTTATAATATCAATTATTTTAATGTTCACTATTATGGTAATTACTACATCATCATTGTTTCATAAATAAATTAAATTATTTACTGTCTAAAAATTATAAATAAACTATCATTATGTAGGAAATCGTTTTATCTTTCTAATGAATATTTATAGTCAAAACTACAACATATATAACCCTATGTAAAAATTGTTTTTCAAAAAGATATATACTTGTGTCATTTTTGTATTCATTTTAACTTAATTAAAATAAAGTGTCCCTATCACCTATAAGTGGCTCCATGGGGTCCCGAAATCGGCCCAAAGATTCCCATGGTCGGACATGTATCAAACAATAAGGTTAGGACACGTTTTAAGGTAATTATTTATTATTATAATATTATTTTTAAACCTTATTTACCGGATTTACCCTTTAACCCTGGTAAATAAAATATTTACTGCAGTAATTATTCAAAATGTTGAAAAATAAAAGTTACCTATACACACAATATAAACATCCTGATTTCAAATATGGAATCCATTTCTCAAAATTCAAAACACATAAGTGGCAGAAATTAATTTAAAATTAACTCCCGTTGTTAAAACAAAAGCGTGTTTTTAAGAGATAATAATTATCCATAGATTCACACCTATTTATGTCCGGTTTAATTGTAAAATTATGTCCAATGACCAACATTATATTAAATGGTAAAAATATATTATAAATATATTTTAAATCCACTCAAATTAATAATTTATCACTGTTAATTATTTTGATTAAAAAATGTGTTTTTAATTAAAATTTAGTAATATTCACTATCAATCAAAAATATTAATGTTATCTGAAAAGTACCAAAATTCCACCTTAGGCTAAATTCTATATTCCGAATCTTAAAATGAAGTCCATTTTGAAATATAAAATATATATAATTTCAAAAACTAGGTATTACTGTTCATAATGGCTATTTTGATTGGTTATGGTGTGTTAGAACTCGATGTTGCGTACAACACATGCTATCACATTATACAAAGAGAAGCCTACCGTAGAAACTTGGGGTGTTACATTCTCCCCTCGTTCAAATAAGTTCATCCTCGAAATTTCGAGAATACTTATCACATGAAAAGACTTGGTTGGTTCTTTATCATATGTTCCTCGGGTTCCCACGTTTCCTCTTCCATCTTATGGTTTCTCCACATAACGTTTACCAGACGTGTCGTCTGGTTTCTCAGTAGTTGTTCTCTCGTATAAAGAATCCTGATGGGATCTTCACAATAAGACAGATCGGGTTCCAGTTTGAATTCCTCATAGGTGAGTACATGCGTTGGGTCAGGCATGTATTTCCTCAACAGAGATACGTGGAACACATCGTGACCTTTGGAGAGACTTGGCGGCATTGCCAATAGGTAAGCTACAACCCCAATTCGTTCTAGAATTTTGAAAGGTCCGATGTACCTGGGACTCAATTTACATTTCTTACCAAAATGAATGACTCCCTTCCATGAAGATACCTTTAAGAAAACCTGATCACTGACATGAAATTCCAAATCCTTCATTCTATTATCGGCATAGCTCTTCTGCCTACTTTGAGCTTCTTTGATGTGATTTTGGATTACCTTCACCTTTTCCGTCGTTTCCTCCACCAGTTATGGGCCTACTAGTTTTCATTCACCAACGTCATCCCAACAGGTTGGTGTACGATATCTCTTTCCGTATAATGCTTCATATGGTGCCATCTGAATACACGAATGGAAGCTATTGTTATAGGAAAATTCTACCATAGGTAAATATTGATCCCACATACCCTGAATGTCACGTGAGAAAGATCTCAACATGTCCTCTAAGGTTTGAATAGTCCGTTATGATTTTCCGTCTGTCTGAGGGTGGTAAGTAGTGCTCAATTTATGTTCAGTATCCAGGGATTTCTGATGACTTTTTCAGAATCTTGAAGTAAAATGAGGACCACGATCAGAAACAATCGATATGGTTACTCCATGATGTCTCACAATATCATTAATATATTGTCTTGTTAGACGTTCTAGTGATAGATCTTCTCTTATAGCAAGAAAATATGATGACTTATTAAGACGATCAATAATAACCAATATTGCATCGTTCCTTCTAGGAGTCTTTGGTAGCCCCATGACAAATTCCATCGTAATATTGTCCCATTTACACTCTGTTATGGGAAGAGGTTGCATGACACCTCCAGGCTGTTTACTTCCAGCTATCACTTATTGACAAACCATACAACTTGACACAAAATCCTCAATCTCCCTCTTCATGTTGTCCCACCAAAAAGGATCCTTCAAATATCTATACATTTTGGTACTCCTAGGGTTTATAGAGAAATCGGAACTATGAGCATCATCCAGCAATTCCCTTTTTAGATTAGGTATATCGGGAACACAAAGCCTCTTCCCGAATTTCAAAATTCGATTTTCATACACAAATTCTTTCAGTCTCCCATAATTCATAGCTTTAATCTTCTTTTGAAATTCATCATCATCGGTCTGAGAACTCATAATCCTTTCTAGTAAAGATTTTTTGGCAACCATTTGAAAAAGAATTGATGTTTTGACTTCCGAGGTTATTCCCATGTCCATCTTCACTAGATCCATGAAGATTGGATCCCTTTCAATTCTCATATTGTTCAAAACTCCATGGTATTTTCTGCTCACAGCATCTGCCACCCTGTTTGCCTTCCTCGGGTGGTAGTGTATTGTGAAATCATAATCCTTGAGTAATTCAAGCCATCTCCTTTGACTCATGTTGAGTTCTTTTTGTGAGAAAATATACTTCAAACTCTTGTGATCAGTATAAATATCACATTTTTCACCATAGAGGTAGTGCCTCTATATATTCAAAGAAATGATCACTGATGCTAACTCGAGATCATGAGTAGGATAGTTTTTCTCATGAATTTTCAACTGTCGTGATCCATAGGAAATAACCTTAACATTCTGCATAAGGACAGAACCAAGTCCTTTCTTCGATGCATCACTATAAATAACGAACCCATCATTCCACAATGGTAGAGTCAATATAGGAGAATTTACTAATCTCTTCTTTAGTTATTCGAATCATTCTTCACATTCTTTTTTCCAAACAAATTTAACCCCTTTACGTGTGAGCTTCATTAATGGGTTAGCCAATCAGGAAAAATTCTGGACGAATCGTCGATAATAACCTGCCAAACCAATAAAACTATGTATCTCAGTTATACTCGTAGGTGCTGGACATTCTTGGATAACCTATGTCTTAGAAGGATCAACAGTGATTCCATCTTTAGAGACAATATGGCCAAGAAAAGAAATCTCATGAAGCCAGAATTCACACTTGCTAAACTTCCCATATAATTCATGTCTTCTCAGAGTCTTCAGGATAATGCGCAAGTGATTTTCATGATCTTCGTGGCTTTTGGATTATACCAATATATCATCAATAAATACCACCACAAATTCATCAAGATACTCCTTGAAATCTCTATTCATCAGATCCATGAATACAGAGGGTGCATTAGTAAATCCAAAAGGCATTACAGTAAACTCGTAACGCCCATACCTGGTTCAAAATGCTGTCTTTAGAATGTATTCCTTCTTCACACACAACTGATGGTATCCAGATCGAAGGTAAATCTTTGAAAAGTATTGAGCACCATGAAGTTGGTCAAATAAATCATCAATGCGAGGTAGGGGATACTTGTTCTTTATCGTTATAGCATTGATCTCACTGTTGTCAATACATAACCTCATAGATCCATCTTTTTTTTAACAAAAACAACAGGGGCTCCCCATGGAGAAACACTAGGGTGAATAAATCCCTTAATAATCAATTCCTCTATATGTTTCATTAATTCAAATAATTATACAGTGGCCATTCTATAAGGGGTCTTCGATATAGGCTTTGATGTAGGAATTAAATCAATATAAAACTCAACTTCTCATTCTGGAGGATGTCCAGTTAAGTCTTCCGGAAATACATCTACAAATTATTTCACAACAGGTACATCCTCTATTTGAACATTCCTTTCCTCATACACAGTTATTTCATTCTCTTCCTCCCCAATAATTGAATTTTGTTGAGCTACTGGGGGTGGGTCTAAATAAGAATTAGGTGGTGATGATTCTGCTCTAAAGATATGGTGTTCCTTATCATTATCATCAAGAATAGTAACCTATTTCTTCTTACAATAAATCTTCACATCATATCTGAAAGGAAGTCCTTACCGAGGATTATATCAATCTCAATCATAGGTATGATGATGAGATCATCAAATAAAGAACATTTATGTGCTCTAATGGGGACTGATTCACAAAACTTTGTTACAATGATACTTCCCTTAGGAGTTTTAACTAACAAGTCCATTGTTAAATCAAATTGGAAATATATTATTTTCTTAGCAAACTGGGAAGATATGAAACTTTTCGATGATCCAGAATCAAATAATGCATTTTCTAAACTTGAGGATAACATTAAATTACCTGCCACCACGTCTTTCAGAGCTTCTACCTCAGCAGTAGTGATAGAATAATCTTGGCCTTGATCCCTTGTCCTTTTCTGATGTAAGTTCTCCTAACGCTTACGAAATTTATTTTCATAATGTGCCATCTCCCTGCAATTGTAGCACTGAACATTGGTAGCTTCCTTCTTCCCTTTGTAATCACGTTTTTAGTGGCCTTTTTCACCACACTTATAACAGATTCATGTTCCCTTCAAGTAAGTACTGGGGTGTTTCTTCCCACATTTACCACAGGATGGATATTCAACCATTCCCTTATTCCCCTTATTTCCATTCCTAGATTGATCAACAGGACTCTTCTTCTCATTCTTTGCTTTAAAGTCGTAAAAATTAGAGAATTCTTTTCGGACTTGATAGCACAAGAGACAATGTCTTCGTATGACGAAAAGGATTGTGAGACTAATGCTCGATGAATAAATTGTTTTAACACATCAAAGAAACAATAAATCTTACTTCTTGTGTTACTTTTATAATCTCCAACATACCTTTCTAGCCTTGTAAAGTTATCCTCATACTTTGTGACATTCTCATCCTCCTTTTGTCTCAGACTCATAAACTGCTTTTCCATATCTGCTCGGTGGTCGGGAGGAAAGTATTTTTCTAAAAACAGATCATTGAACTCCATCTATTCCATATTTGTTACTTCATCATCTTCCTTAATATTTTGAATCAATGACCACTATTGATCAACATGTCCAGTGAGGCGGTAAACTGCCATGATAACGTTTTCCCTTTCACTACTCCCCAAATCCTGAAATATTTTCTCTAGGGAAAATATCCATTGCTCAGATACTAAGGGATTTGTACTCCCATTGAACGTTGGTGGTTGTTGCCTCATGAATCGATCAAACATTGATCCTCCATGCTACAGATCAGGGTGCTCCATACGGGAAAGTTTATTATTCATAACCTGGGTGAGTTGTCCCAGTATGGTGATTAGCTGATCGGCACCAGTTGCATCACCAGCTCTACATTAATTATCTTGATCAGGATGCCAATCCCTACATAGAGTGTGTTCATTGATACGATTTCCATTTCTTCCACTAGGCGCCATTTCTAAACAATGGCATAAACTAGATCGGTTTATGATTCAAAATACATAATCCCATACTTATAAAACAATTAACATAAATTGAACTATTTATGGATATAATCCATAATCATAAGAATGTTTTCTTTGAGAAAATATATATTCATAAACCCTTCATAATTATTTGTAAAGAAAATGAGAGTTATCCTATGAATATACCTCAAGACTGTTGTATCAAGTGTGCAGCAAGGCATGTTGTCGTGCACCAGTTCCCGTTCGAGTCTAGCTCAAAGCGGTGTTTTCGGGTTTTACCCCTAGGTACATTTGTGCCAGAGCCGCCTCTACCTACTCATATCCAGACATGGATGTATTTCTTGGAAAACTCACAAAATCTTTACAGTACCAAAATTCTAGGAAGTTCATCTATACTAATCCTCAAAGTTCATCATAGGTCTACGTGCTCTAATTAGAGTTTATCTAAATCTAGCTTCTAATGTTTGTACTAAACTTCCTTTGATACCAACTATAACGCCCCGACTATAGTTACCTAGAATCGGAGCATTATTACATAACATTGGCATGATCACAAGAAAGATCAAATCTCGAAAGACTGATTGATTTAGTAGCCTTGGAAACACTAGATATATTCATAATGTTTTACATTACATCATAAAGTGAAAAACTACTACAACAACATAATTTCTCCATATTACACACTCATATCCCCACATAAAATCTCTCCAGGTCATTCATAACTTACTTCTTCACATCCTGGGAAAAATAAAACATAGAAATGGGGTGAGCTCAAATGCCCAATAAGGATAACAATATAGCGGAAACTTTCAAAATTAAGCATAATCATTTAAGGAAATGCATTACTAAAACAAAAAAAATTTATACATTAAATTCAACATAGAATGGAAAAAGTGAAATAAAATAATTCCATTTTCTTATTCACATGGATATTCTACTAATTGAATAATCACATGCAATATCAATAACCACTTTCATAATGAAGGAATGCATAATGCCAGACTATCATAACCACATAGCCATGGTCTCGTGCCAAGACTACAAATAATATTTTGCCAAGGCCTTTTTCCAAGACACTAGTTTGTCTCATGAGTCCTACTGATGCATCGAGGAGATATAGTGGGCTCCACCCGTCACATATTAAGTCCAATGCATTCCCATATGAAAATGTTTAAACATAACATAAACATTCGTATTAAAACTAGCATGAAAAATGTCAATATATTCACCATAAACTATGAATGGTAAAAAAATAGCACATCCATATTCAAACATATCACAAAACCTTCAATACAATATATAATTTTTTATCATAATAAATCAACTTCAAATAAGAGTAAAATCCATCAAAGGACGTTGACATAGATGAAATCAAAACTCTTTTTAGAGAAATATCTCTTTCTATTTTGAAATCATTTAAGACTCTTATATTTATGAAATAAAACATTTTATTTGAAAATATTCATATAATCTTGTAAGGTATTCTTCGACGATTTTATAATGGCGGAAAATAGATGCACCCGTCTGATAAGTTAAAAAAACATTCTTACCTAAATTTTGTCGAAAAGGTTAAAAAGAACCTTGTTTGGAAAACGATGGAAAAATTCCTTTATAAACCTATTATAAAAAGCCAAAAAAGGGTATAAATGACTTTAACCCATATTCTAGTAAATAGTAAAAATGTTTTGAAATTCTTTTTTATGAAACATGGATGTGAATGATAAAGAGATCCCAGTATATTATTTCGTATAAACAACCTCGGATAATGAAGAGATTGTGAAATAACCCTTACCTTGTACTTTTCCTTGATGGGGGTAGGTTAACCTCCTGTATAATGTTGAAATAATTGTGATTAAATTATACAAGAATTATATACATTAATATGATATCATATATGATCTTTTGACATTGATTTGTTAATAATATCTTAGTATTATCATTGTTTCGGGTGTTAACTTACTCATTTTCTTTTATATGTTTTGTTATGTAAGCCATGTTTTTCATGGTTAGGATGTATATTATTCATATAAAAAATGATATAATTTCCTCAACCATTATTTTTAAATCATTAAATGATAATTATATTTGAATGTATATGATGGAGAATGAATCTTATTGCGTTCGTGGAGACGGTAGTCCGTACGTATGCACGAGCGACAATATCATACTTTTGATATTAAAATAATATATAAATTGATGGAATATAATATATAAAGAATCATTAACATGTTATATTTATTATTTACATGAGTTACACATCATTATTATACCCATCCAAATAATAATATATTGAATAACAATTACACCACGACGTGGAGACGGTAAGCCGTACGTACGCACGTATGGTGACATGTTATTCAAACGGTGGATAGAATACATAATATGGTTGTACCATATTTATAATAAAATCACAGTATATATATGATTCTGGAGTTATTATTTTAGAATGGTAAAAACAAAGTATGAAGAATTGGAAGAAGAAAGGAACATGGAAAAGGGTGGTGAAATCATTACCTCTTCTTCGAGTTCTTAATTTTGATTTGATCAAATGGGATACTTAGGTTGTCTTTCTGATCAAACTAATGCCTCTAGGTTGTATTGATGGGAGATTGGAAAGTATTTGGGCAGAGTTTGGCCGAACAAAAAGGCTTTGAAGGTGCAAATAAATGATAAGTAAGAGTGCCCTTTTATAAGAGGGGTGAGTGGCACCTTTGGAAAAGCTAGAAATATTAGTTTATAATAAAGTCATATTCGTATTCTAATGGCTCAAAAGTTGATTATTCAATGGTTAAGGTAGGTATGGGTCGAAAACCACTCAAAAAATAGAATTTAGACAGGTTTGGGTACTTATATTAACCTTATCATTTAGTATTAACTCTAAGTTAATTAGTTTCACTTTTACAATGTCTATTTGTATTTTTATATTATATGGTTAATAAACATACCATATACATCTAAGAGACCCCCAAGTGGTCCATTAACGATACAACTATAATTATATAAGTCTCTTTGCTGATCCTTAGTTTTTTAGGAATTTAATATCAATTAATAATATAATAGTTGTTTTAAAAAAACTTTTTTATGTCTATTTTGACACTATTCAATTTTTGATTTTTGTGATACATATAACAGAATGATTACTTCAAAAAAAGTTAATTAAATCATTCCTAATATGTCATATTTTCCTATAAAATTTGTTTAAGTCATTAAAAGTTTCAAATTTTATTTATTTGAGTTTTTATAAAATCAATTTTTTTAATTTTTCACTATTATGGTAATTACTACATCATCATTGTTTCATAAATAAATTAAATCATTTAATGTCTAAAAATTATAAATAAAATATCATTATGTAGGAAATATTTTTATCTTTCTAATGAATATTTCTAGTCGAAAATCCAACATATATAACCCTATGTAAAAATTGTTTTTCTAGAAGATATATGCTTGTGTCATTTTTGTATTAATTTTAACTTAATAAAAATAAAGTGTCCCTATCACCTATAAGTGGCTACATGGGGTCCCAAAATCGACCCAAAGATTCCCATGGTCGGACATGCATCAACCATTAAGGATAGGACATGTTTTAGGGTAATTTTATATTATTATAATATTATTTTTAACCCTTATTTACTGGATTTACCCTTTAACCATGGTAAATAAAATATTTACCGCAGTAATTATTCAAAATGTCTAAAAATAAATGTTACCTATTCACACAATATGAACATCCTGATTCCAAATATGGAATCCATTTCTCCAAATTCAAAACACAGAAGTGGCAGAAATTAATTTAAAATTAATTCCCGTTTTTAAAACAAAAAGCGTGTTTTTAAGAGATAATAACTATCAAAAGATTGACACCTGTTTATGTCTGGTTTAATTGTAAAATTATGTCCAATGACCAACATTATATAAAATGTTAAAAATATATTATAAATATACTTTAAACTCATTCATATTCATAATTTATCACTATTAAATATTTTGATTAAAAAAGTTGTTTTTAATTAAAAAAGAGTAATTTTCACTATTCATCAAAATATTAATGTTATCTGAAAAGTTCCAAAATTCCACCTTAGGATAAATTCGATATTCCAAATCCAAAAATGAAGTCCATTGTGAAATATAAAATATATATAATTTCAAAAAGTAGTTATTACTATTCATAATGGCTAGTTTGATTGGTTATGGTGTGTTAGAACTCGGTGTTGTGTACAACAGACGCTATCACATTATTCAAAGAGAAGCGTACCGTAGAATCTTGGGGTGTTACAACTTAAAAGGAATTGGATGGGATTTATGGAAATAGGGTCAACATGTATTGAGTGTGGCTCTCAGGACAGGGAGCCTTGTGATGGTATAGGCAGTCGACATATCCATTCACGAGGACCCTGATAACACGCTTGTCGACTCGGCATGCTAAGACACTTGATGCGAGGGATTTTTTTTAATCACATAGTATTGAGACTTTGATTTTTCTTATTCAGTCAGCTCCCCATCATTATTGTTGTTGTGATATACATATATGATCATCTGATCGCAGAACTCCTTGATAATATTCTAGATGTTTACTTGAAGATATCCAGCCAGGATACCATATTTGGTTCGTGAAAAAAACCCTGTGAGCTATGAGGACACAATATAGGCCCCATCATGCGAGCCCCTTTCTCCAGGTGGGCCCATAGCAGCGCCCCTATCTGGTGAGCAACATACAGCTCTAGTAGAGAAGATGGGGCTTGGGCGCAGGTTGAGCGTGCACTGTGAGTTCCAGCGGCAGAGACCACGGAGGTTTGGTGGTGAGCCAGATCCTCAATTAGTAGAGGTTTGGAAGGAGACGGTGGTTCACATTTTCAGGCTTGTGCAGACACTGGTAGATCTTATGGTGGATTTGGGCACCAACCCTTTCCGCAGAGCAGCTTGGCGTTGGTGGATTCTGGTGACTCGATTTCATGACGAGTCATCTCTTTCGTGGGGTGATGTTCAGTTCTTGTTTCATGAGAAGTTCTTCCCATTCTATTTACGGTCTGTTCAGATTTATGATCTCCTAAAGTTTTAGTAGGGAGGGATAACGATGGCTGATTACACGACTAGTTTCACATACCGTGAACTCTTTTAACCGGACATGGTTCATGACGACAACTTTAAGCGTGGAAGTTTAAGCATGGTATACTCTGAGAGATTCATGATATCATAGTACCATTGGGCATTCCCACTTATGTCAGGCTCATAGAGTAAGTGCTGGTGATAGAGAGATTCATGTCATGTTCTATAGTTAGTGGTGGCAGAAGGCACGATAGAGCCGAGATGTCTACCACTGCTAGCGGGCATCAGCAAGTAGAACCTCGACACAGGTGGCTTTCTGACAAAAAGTTTCATGGGAGTGGTTGTACACCATAGTGGCACTGGAGGGCACCAGTGCAACCTAGAGAGAGTCCGTGCTATGCTTGCGACGAGTGAGGTCACTTGGCACAGGACTGCCCGACCATGCATGCGGAGAGCTTCGTGTAGGTAGCATGTGAACCACCACGACCGAGGCAGAAACATGATCAGTGTAGTACCTAGAGAGGTGGTTCTAGCAGAGGAGGAGGAGGAGTTGGTAGTGGGTGATGACATCATGAGGTCATCACATCATCACTAGGTGATCCATGTCAGGCTTTGGGAGCTAACGGTTGGGAATGAGGACAACCACCAGCTCTGGATGTCTACTATCCTACGGAGCAAGAGGTGGCAAGAGGTACTCCCTACAAACCTTCTACTTTTTTCCGTATAATTTTTACTATGTGTGTGGAATTAGTTTTACCCCTTATCCTTGCTTGGGTCATTACCAGGTTGACTCAGGGTGTCAGAGTGTCCCTGTATCGAAAGAGTAAAAGGTGTGGAACATTTCTCTTTAGTAGATGGTGTTGAATCCTTCACTTCTGAGCATATAAGAGGGTCATGGTTATTGGACATCGACTGTGAAACCTTTCTTGACCAGATATCCATGGGTGTTTCACCATATAGATATTCTGAAGGGGGGAATCACCGGGCCCTGTTCCAGGTGCGGGTGGTGATTCTAGTCGCGACATGCGACTTTGTGGTTTGATCTGGGAGGTGAGATACGCCTAAGGACCTTAGGTCTATTTGAGTACATGAAAAGGGATGGCGAGGTACCCTAAAGCATTGCCCTAACCCCAAAATCTAGACTGGGTGCATGACATATCAATCGTGACTTACCCGAGAGGATGTGTGCACGCTCCGATGAACAACATCGGTGAGGGAGGACCTCACTTGAACAGATCAAATCCTTTGGTCAATGTGCAGTGATGCAAACCTGTGCAAGAGTTTTCATGGGTACGGGAGAGATAGGTTTGGGCATAGTACCATGAGTTTTTCCCTAGTT
The DNA here is from genome assembly GCA_963277665.1 of Viscum album. Lineage (NCBI taxonomy): Eukaryota > Viridiplantae > Streptophyta > Magnoliopsida > Santalales > Viscaceae > Viscum > Viscum album. The sequence goes on from OY728158.1 coordinate 222,562,622, forward strand.
TTGTATTTTCGGGGATGAAAAGATTTAAGGACGTAATGATGTAAGAACCAAGTTTTTTTGCTGCGAAAGACTTTGGAAAATTCTTGATGTTATTCCAGAGAAGCCCCTTTAGATGGCATACTCTTCAAGGCCCCAGTGTGGCTGGCATGAAATTTTTAGTGTGGTCACTCTGGGAATGTTAAAGAAATGGAATAACACTTATACGAGAGCTCAGAAAGGAAAAATGAGGGCACCATTGCATTCGAAGTGCATTTTTTACACTTGGAGGGGTGTAATTTTCACGGGCGAGGGCCATCTGTGAAAAATGGACGCAGGGGAATTTCTGTAATTTGGCATCCACAAGATTTGAGATTAATATCTATTTAATGAGACCTTAGATTAAAATTCCGCAACAGTATTTATGCTCAGGAGGTGGTTCTTTACCCTAGGGGAGGCTTAACCTCGACCTCAATGAGAGTTTTAGATGCGAGTTAAATTAAGGATGAAATTTATTAAATTTTAATTAATTATTTTTTCCCTATATAAACCTAATCCCCTTTCCCCATCCCCTGCCATTTACACTGGTGGAATAAAATCCTACCATCTCACTCAACCCCTCTACCTCCTCCCCTGTTCTCCAATCATGGTGGAAGAAATGAAAGTGAAGCGCAGATCGACTGAGAAGCTTCAAGCTGCGCCCTTTAAGGTATGATATTGTTTATATTTTAAATTGAGTCACCTAATTTGATATTGATTCATAGCGTTTAATTGTTGTTATTTCTTCAAGCAGATCCCATATCTGTGTAGTACATATCCCATGCTTTACAATGGTTGATCATGATTTAAAATCTGAGCCTCGATGCGTTCGTAAACGTCCGACGAAGTTCACAGGTTTTTGATGTTTTCTAGTGGGTCTAGCTGGTCCGACAAGGGTTTAGGAGTGCATCGGTCCGGGCGAGTGTGGAGGCCGGTGGCTAGACAAGGGCGGACAATGGAGTGGAAGCGGAGGCTGGGTCAGCAGGCGGTGAGCCGGACGATGGTGCAGTGGAGGCTGGCGGTTGACGCGAGCGTGCGGTGGGCCTCAGTCGATCGTGGAGCGTAGCAGGGCGAGGCTCTGCTACAGGGGCTTTGGTTGAGCAGGTAGCTGTAGGGGAGGCCAGTCACTGGGGTCCTCTCACAACGCGATCAGGGGATGATGGCCTACCCTAGTGAGGGGCGCAGCAGCGACCCTGGTCGTGTGGGAGGAGAAGGACCCGTGAAACGCGGGTCCTGTTCTTGACGAGGGAGAATACCGCAAAGAGAAAAAAAGAATAAAAAGAATATAAAAATTAATAATTAGTTTATAATAATAACAATAACAATATTATTATTATTATGAAATTGATTTATATATCATAAATTATTCTTAGGACATTAGTTTTGGCCACCGTCTATGGCGATGCGTCCCTTAATTCGATGAGAATATTTTGAGATGGTTTTGGAGGTTTTTAACTCCCAAAACTGGGGCCTCAACGGCACGACACACCTTTATGTGGTTTAGCACATTTTCCGGGGGTTATATTTTTGGACGGTGCAGACACATATGATATCCAAATTGAGTTTCGTCAATGGAATTGAGATCTTGGCATTGATCTGGAGTTTTCGAGTGTGGTTTTGTGCATTGAAACTGGAGTTGAGGCATGGGCCCCACATCCCATCTTTTGAGCTGCGTTTAGTGCTTTACAAGTTTTTCATAAGACGTCCATTCAGGGTGTGTGAGTAGTCCATCCTGGGTGTTTTTCTGAGGGCATTGAAGTGGTGCAATCCGCCCTCTTTATTTTAGCACACTGATGCGGGCCCCGTGAGGGCCATTTTGGGAGTTGGCTGTGATTTGTATCTTTATCCTCGGGTGACTGTTTTTGAAAATTTGATAGTCAATGTTGTTTAATTTTCTGAGAGGATCAAAATGGTGAGATCCTTTGGTAGTGCTTCAAGACCAGGATGCGGGTCCCATGCAGCACCACTCATGTTCGGTGTGTCGGAACACATCTTTTTCACCGGATATCCCTTCCACTGAAGTGAGAAGTCCTTTTGACAATTCTTCCCAATGGGATCATAATGGTGTGATATGCCCGACTATTTTCAGGGCCGATGCATAGGACCACGAGACGCCATTCAGGTGTAAGGCGATGTTGGCGACTTTTCAATCAGATATCCATTTGAGGTGAATAAGTAGCATGTCTTGCATGTTTTTCATCGAGGATTACATTGTTACAATCTATTTGGAGGTGCGGAGCCTCATTCAAGATCTTATTAAAAGCAGAAAAAATTAAGGTTCTCTGGTGGTGGTTCATCCTACAGTGTTTTTAGCAAACCCTTGGTGTGTGATCACATGCACTCTTGTGTGAGTGAAGTAATGCTTGAAAAGATGTGGTTGGTCGTGCTAGAGTCGTTCAGGTGGAAAGTTTGATTTGTTATGTTTACGCCTTCGCGTTGACGTTGGGGGAAGTGTGCACTTTAGCCTTTGGGCTAGAGACATGGCATGCTCTAAGAGTATGCAAGAACTATAGGAGGCACATGTGGATGTTTGTACCTGAGAACATTTGTGCGCTTGTTTGGGGTTGAGTTTGGGCCACAGGTAGTGTGGGACCCATCTGTGTTATGTGTTCTTCTTTATGTAACTTTTACCTCTTGCGATGTAGAGGGTCGCTCTATTCATGATTCTTGACTAGAAGGTTTGAGTTTCCCATCTTCATGTTCGTGATGGTTTCGACCAGCTGGGTTGAGTGGGTTCCCTGGTTTTGTTATCGATGGTTTGGCTGGAAGAGATGGTTATGTTCCTCTGATTCTTCAGCTATTAGGGGTTTCAGTGTCGTTCACCCTTTCACATGATTATGAAACCATTTACCACTACGTGTGCTCGTACAACATGGTTGTTTTCCCACTTTCTGGGATGAGTTGACTCAGTCCACATTAATAGTGACTCAGAAGATTGGAGATTGATTTCCCTGAGAGGCCCGGGGAGTTTCTCCCATCCCTTTGTGTTCCCTGGTAGAGTTATTGTTGATTATGTGTGACCAAAACATTACATAGGCATCGATCCTTTACCCAAGAGGTTGTTTCCAGCAGGGCTGGCCAGTAAGGTACCATCCAGCAGGGATGGCCAGTGAGGTACCATCCAGCAGGGATGGCCAGTTGTACCATCCGTCAAGAATGACCAGTAAGCTACCATATTTCATGGATGGCTAGTGGGGTACCATCCAGCATAGATATCCAGTAAAATGATGTTCACCGAGCAGTACCATCCAACATGGATGGCTAATGCAGTTCTGTGTTTAATTCCAGTGGGGCTGGGAAGTGGTCCCCGATGCCGGGTTTACCTCCAGCTGGGATGGGAGGTGGTCCTTGATGACGGTTACAAGCATATCTACAGTCGAGTACCCTTTTACGAGACTGATAATTGTTACTCGTCAACGACTTTACCTGGGTCTCCCTCCAGTGGATTACCATTTTATAGGACAGGGCAGTGTGGCACCCGTCGACTGTTTTCGCATCTCCCTCTAATGGGAACCCATAGACTTCTAGGGATTACCCTCCAACGTGGCTGGGCAGGGGGTCGTCTGTCAACTTTGATGAGACCACTTGACTACATGGCAGTTACGATGTGTGGTTTGACGTTCCCCCAGAACTTCGAAGTACGAGGGGGAACTTTCCCCACTGAGACATGTCCTCGCGACGCGACCAAAAATCGTGTGGGCGAGTCAGTGCCATCTAAAGAAGATAGTGTCAAGGTTCGGTGATTTTAGCCCCTTGACTTGCAGTTTGGGGAAGACATTCGGGAAGATGGGCATCAATGGTGTTTTCTTCAGGGACTGTTGGATACTCACTTTCTTGGGCTGAGCTACGGGATGGAGATCCCCTTACGATCTTGTTCGGGTTTCTTGAAAGAGAATATGGATATGTATATACCTTGTTCCTCTACCCACTTATTGGGATTTGGTTACTCTCCTTCCAAGAGAGTCGAAGACGTTCATGGTATTTCACGTGCTATCCGTGTCTAGCTTCACGTGGTTGGATGAGTCTACTATCCTTCTATAGGTAGCATAGACTCAATGAGAAGTTCATCTTGTCACTGTTTCCAGATCCTTGTGTTTGGACGAGTCTACTACCTTCCTCTTGTTGGGTTGAGATATACTCTTTTCAACACTCTTTGTTGTGCTCCTTTATTTTTCCCAATTTGATCTACTACTCAGTCTTCAGTATCTGCTTTGTTTCTCCCTTGAGCCTTTGGGGCATCCTACTGAATATTTTTATACTCAGCCCTACATGGATTTACCCGCACTTGGTGTGCCCATGTAGAAGATGGACAAGTGGATTGCGACTTTAGCAGAGCATAGGAGATCTAGAGCTTGGACCATGAATGGTGGTCAGAGTCAGGTTCCAGGTGAGGGACCCTTCTAGATGTTTTTCTTTGGTTTACATGTTGCCGGGTTGTGGTACCTTTTCTAGTTGGGCATGTGTTTGCCCCCATTTATATTTCAGTTTACCTACAGCACTTTCTTTGTACAATTAGAGGGAAATACACTTTTTTGGTTTATATATAGAATTTTTTACTTTACTTTACGTGTCTTTTAATTTACTGTTAACTTTTTCATTCAGTGGGCTGAATCTGTGTGTGTATATGTACTCAAGAAAAGACCTCCCTGAGTTGTTTAGCCGTCAGCGCTTGTCGCCAACCCCTAGCCTATGGAGGCGGGCATGGTGTAGTTGCATCTCGAGCCCTGGTAGGGTCATGTCATGACATAGACTATATTACTATTCCATTTGAAAGAGTGGAATGTATGGAAGTCAATAATATTTTTATCCATTTCTATGTGTGAAGAGAATAATGATATACCATGACACATTAATATTTTAATTATTTTTTTCTAATGATTTTAGGAAAATAATGTTATTCTAAATAGTTTACTGAGTGATCATATTTACAGAGGAAATAATTTAATATTTATAAAGGGTGTATCTTATTAAATTATGATTACATTTTCCTTGGCTTATAATTTATTTAATGAATCCATTATGAGATCAATTATCCAATATTTTTATGTATGAAATTTTTATGAAAATAATTCAGTAGATATTTAAATTTTCTATTGTAGGAAAATTCCAAATTTCATCCATAAATCTATATTGAAGAATCTTTTCACATAATATCTGGGTTTTTTAACTTCATTTGTATCCTTAACTGAACTATTTGTAAAAATGGATCCAAATTAAAATATTCAACATTATAATCTATATTTTCATATGAGTAGGTTAGGATCAAATTATCAAAATTTATAAACATGAAAAGATAATCATGGTTGTAATAATAATGATTATTTTTTAAAGGAACTAGATTATATTATGTTTATGTACAAGTCCTTAAAACTAGAAAAATAATTAATTATTATAGGATCTATTTCGGGAATGTGATAGTAACACTATGGATTTTTAATATGTGGTTTCATGATTCTTAGTAGGGGGGTCATCTATAATGATATATATTAATATTTTCATATAATGGTCATGATAAACCAATGTGTTTTTAGATGATTTCCTATTTTCCATGATTGATGAGTGCTCTTATTAATTTTAAATGTTATATTTCATGAAATAAGAGGGTTACGACCCATTATTACTATTGTATCTAAAAAATTAATAATAAATTATTTTTCAAAATGAATGTTTTCAAATAATATTCAATCATAACACATAACCCAATAGTTATAATATTTGGAGGTTATAAACAAAATCGTGATTATAAAATATTTACATACCATAATAAAATACATATTATTTATATGATATCCATATTAAACATATTATATATTAATCCTATTGAAAGCATGGGCAATATAGTCATTGGAATGGTTGATATCAGATATCTACATGTTAAAATATTTCATAAATCATTCATTATATTGTAAAATATATGTATATGGTATATGAAAATATGATAAATATTATACCATTTAGAAATAATAACCATGTAAACATATGTTTCATGTCCTAAATTTGTGATATAATTAATTCATAAAACCAAAACCATCAATACATGTATATGATGGAAGACATATATATGTCAGTAAAATTTAAGAATTGATATCATAACATTGATCCAAATGAATAATGACCCTTCAATAACATTTCAAATAAAGAATCGTGATTCAACCGTCTATAATAGAGTAAATAAGGAATAATGTTATATTCACCTAAAAACACTCTTTATGAATCTTGTTCATTCCTATTATAATTATCTCATATGATATTGTACATTACATAATGAAAATGATGGACATATAATTTTAGTACTATCATTAATGTAATGAAATCCTAACATTTTTGTGTTATAAAATATGATGAAAATATCCATAATTCAATAATAATACAATTTAACTCATCATCCATAATTGAGACTTATAAAAAATTTGAATAAAATGTTTTATTAGTTGTCTTCAAAAATTCTTGGCTGAATTATATGAAAAATTAAAAGATAATGAAAAATTTGAAAACACATTCATATTAAACTAAGATTATAAATAATTAAAAGTAGATTCATATGACTCTCAATAATTAAACATTATAATAAAATATTTGTAAAATAATTTTTTTATATGATCCACCAAATAAATATATAACATGCAGAGTATGATTACTAATGAAAATAGAGTATTTTTTTCAAATAGAATTATTATATTAAATTAACATAGTATTTATTACAAATTTAATGAAATAAAAGCTTTGATGAAGAATATATTAAAAAACATAACATTAATATTCAGTATAAAATAAAATTAGAATATATTGAAATAATATAATAAATCAAATAATTTTATATTTTAAATTCCATAAATTTTATAACATAATCCTAGAAAAAATGGGTTCTTATAAAAGATAGAAGGAAATGTTAATTTAACTTACACACATCATGTTTAGTAAATAAAAACACCAAATGAGATGTTATATAGAATTAGGTAACATGTAACATAAAAGAAAAATTTATGATAAACCCATTGTTGAATATTAGGGAAAGAATATTCATTCTTTATATTGAATTTATTCAAATGATACTAAAATATTAAGTTTGAATTCTTAGAATACATGATAATTTAATAATAATTATAACCTATTCTGATTTAAAATATAATAATATAATTTTAATCACGTTATTATCATATTGAATTTTTTTTACTATATATTAACTACTACACTCTATTAATAATCAGTCATTATATAATTATATGTCAATAATTGTAAATTTTTATCATTGGTTGTTATCAATTTTTATTTCATCAAAAGTATTCTATAATAGTGATGTTGAACCCCTTTATAGGATATTAATATTATCATAAATTTTATATAAAATAATTTTAAATCATTATTTATCAATTATTTATGCATTGACATGATAATTTGATGGATTATATTGGAATATTTTATCATATGATAATCCAGGAACAGTTTTTATCACAATTTAATGACATCGTCAAATTATATTATAAAATAATAAGTGTATTAATATCCATAAGAAACAATAATAATGAAAATTATTACTCCCTAATGTCCTAACTATTAATAATATATATATAATAAAAATTATGTAAGGTAATAATGAATAACTGAAAAATACACTATATATAGTTAGTTGACTCTTAGTATAAAAAATTTCATTATATTATTTAATATAATAGATAAAAGTTTTAATGTGTTTTATCATATCAAAATATAAAAAATTTAATGATATATTATTTAACTATTAAATATTTATCTTAACCAGTCATTAGTCATTTTATGAAATGAAAAACATGTTCTTTCATGGAGCTGGTAGTCAATACCTACACATGAACAACATTTTTGAATTTCTATTGGAAAGGGTGAAAGGAAGAATATAATTATAAAAAACATAAATTTAATATCTAAAAAAATATTAACAACTCTATTATAAAAATATAATAAAATTTTATTTGTCTTTAAAATATATAAAATAAGGGTATTGAGTAGTGTTTAGTCACAAATACAACATGATCATTACATTGGCTGAATTAATTGATTCCAATTAAATAGGTCAATTAAATATGAAAACATTATGTCGGTAATGGAATATGACACTATTGGGGTGAATATGATTAATATTTTTATGATAAATTATAATTTATAATGGTTTCATGATGTGGAGGTGGAATTCCAGCATTAAAAGAGTATCGAATGATATTTTCATAAATATAACATCATAATATAAATGGAGAACATGTTTTCCAAATCATGTAGACAATATAATGAACAATAATGTGGAGGGGAAGTGGTTGGGCCAATAGAAAACAAATACAATAATATTGTGACTTGTTTTTATCTTTTACCCCTAATTAAACCCCTTTTACCGACAACTAAATTTATCATGGTGAAACTATTTATATACATGTTAACTAATTATTAAAAATAAAATTATTAAATAAACTTAATAAATCATATATAAAAAATAGTTTATATGATGATAAACTATTAATAAGTATACCATACTAAAATATATACACATTTATATTGATTCAAATTGGGTATGATTCCTGAAAATAATTTTACAGAAAAATATTTCATAAGTTCTACAGATTCTAATATATTTTTATAAACAAAAAATATTATTGATAGATTTATAATTTAAATTAATGCAAAAAAATTTGGTCAAAAATTTATTTTTATTTATTTAATTTTAATCTTAGTCCAAAATTATGTCATTAATGTCCTAGTATTTTGTAAAATATTATTTTTCATTATTCACCTAAGAATTAATATTTTAATAAAAATATAAAATTTTCATCCCCAAAAAATGTTATAACGTTTATTCCAAAACTGATTTACAATTTTTTAAAAATTAATAATATTTTATAAATTTATTCTTATGTTGAAATAATGAATATAAAAAATCATTAGTAAGAATAAAATATTTATTTAATATTAAAAATTGACTTTATTCGGTCAAATAGATTAATATTACAATATTCTTAATATATTATTTTTCATCCTGATAATATTTTATCATTACAATATTCTTCACTTTTATTAAATTATATTTCAAAGAATTTAAAAATCCTATATAAGAAAAAATTGTATTCCATTGTAAAAATATAATTTATTAATTATTTATGTAAATCAATGAACATTATGAATTCATTAGTTAAAGTTATAAATTTTACATATCATTATTTATATAAATTTAGTTGGTAACATATATTTATAATATCTATTAAAATGATTATATTCACTAACATTAATTTTAACACTGTAAAATGTATTGTGGTTTCTTTATGTTTGATGATTTAGGTAAAAATATAATCCAAAATAGTCTTAATAAAATGATAATAAAATCATAAAATTATTTTGTTATATACTACACCACTGTGAAGTATTCACCACTTATATTTTTAACTCTGATGGTAATAAATGAGGTTAGATCAAGGTTATAAACTCTCCTACTTCCCATGTCACTTCCCCAAACAAATTATTCTTCCACAAATCAACAATTATAGGAGATATCCTTTCCATATTAATGTATCATTTTAATCGATAATTTTCACTATTTAATAATTTTAAAATATCGAATGATTATAGAAACAATAATTTTTAGTAAATTAAATTGATCTGAAATGTTTATCCATAATAGTAAAACATGGAATACACCATCTAATTGGGAATGGTTTTGGAAATTTCCAAGATTATACTTTAAGATTCTTACATTAATGATAATTTAGAAGGTACCAATTAATCAAGTGACAAACAACCTATTCATTTCAAATCTCGTTACACTGTTTTATTAAAATATTTATATGAACACCTTCTCTTCTCCTTCAGACTCCAAATATAATCAAATATTTTCAGTTTCACAATTTTCTTTACATTTAATAGCATTAATGTGTTCTTGTATTATTTTGACCTTATGATTCAATTCCAAAATCATAGTCATGTATAATAACCTCATGGTCCAATCAAATTCCATTATTTTTGTAGTTCTATAATTTTTCCAAAATAGAGCCTCTTGTTATTACATTAGAATTATACATTTAGATTTGTTCATTTATTTATCTAAAAGATGATGTTTAGGATCCCAACCTAAATAGAAATCCATTTAATCATAACAAACAATATCCCCAAGAAATTAAATGGCTATTTCGAACAATCAGTTTTTCTTTATAGTGACTCAAATATATCATACATAGATTACACATAGTGACATATGAAAATTTATTATAATACACTATGACCATTTCTAGTATCACAAAATATATTTTTATCTAGAGACAATAAAAAATATATTTATTTCATTAAATATTTTCATCATCTATCATAAATAAAATTACACCCTCGACACTTCTTATACATACCCAAATTATTTCATTTCATCGTAATCTTGGGAAAGGAAACATGTGTAACTATGAGATGAAAATCCCAATGATTATAAGGATGAGATATATCAATGAACAATTTACTATTATATTACAATAAGTGAATGTGAATATGATCATAACATTTTAAAACTACACCAATCATATTAATGATTATGTTATTGAATGACATATAAAATAAAAGATATTCTTATGACCTGAATCATTATGATTTCAATGAACATGATCCATGAATTCATATAGGACTGATAGTAAAAATGTAATTTTTACAAACCTAAAAATATATAATCATTTATACACTGATAAATTGGACAAACATCCTTCAACATGAAGATGTAAGTCATCAGAATATTCCAATACATTCCTTCCTTATGATGAAAGAGAGATAATGACCCATGTGTCCTGCCTCCAAAAGGCGTTGGGTTGGAGCCTGCACCATGGGTATTGAAATCACACAATAGTGGGAGGAATTACACTTTTATAGAAACAAATATATAATGATAGGATGTATAAAAAACAAAAAACTCAAATATAGATGTATAAAAAATGAAAAATCAATACTAAATGAATTTTTAAATAAAAATAGTAGAAATAAAATGAAAACTAAACAAAAAGTACCAAAATATAACTAATAGTGACAGATAATACATCCCAAAAAATTGACCTTGTAAGGTTTATCTTGATCCACTTAATCTCCCTTGAAACCTAAAATAGTTTTATATACATACTGTGTACTTTATAATCATTAGGGAAAAACCAAATTCAGCAATGCAAAAAATTGGAGAAGTATATTATTTAATTTATATGAAAATTAAAAAAAACTCAAAATCACATAACGTGGAATACTACCCACACCAACATCACCAATGAATGATCACCAAATAACACAAGTAAAGTAACGTATGTAATTATAACTATTAAATTTTGGGTACCCTGAAACACTTCCCACAAGTTAACTAATCGTCCCTAATGTTAAACATCTTAATGCTATCAAGATCTTCAACAAGACACACTATCATAAATTTCTCACACAAACATCACATCCAACAACATCAAATCCTTCCTACAAACACTACAGCTACAACTACTGCACTCCTTCCTTGAAAAAACCTGGGCCTCATCCATAAGACACCTATGAAAAAAACCACATCTCACACAGCCACTACCATTAGTCTGTATTAAACCTAAATCCATTATAGCAATCCAGATGATTAATTGGCCAACATTCCAATAATATGGTTCATGATAATGGTAGTATCTTCAAATCAATCCGCACACTGAGATGATAAGACAGCCACCCTCCCCCATAACATTGGTGGTGTTTGGGACATAGTGATCAAAACAAGTGGGGTACATATGGAAAACATATTGAACTAAATTTTTATACATATTGTTAAGAAATACTCACCCCATTTTATGGGATTCCAAACATACAACCAAACCACTAAAGAATCCCCATTTCTACAACCCAAACATGCATGTACCAAAAAAACGATAGTCACTTGATCATCACTTCACTAAAATCCCAAACTCAAATCATTCCCCAACTGATTCATTTCACAAATTATATTTCTACATTATCAAGTAATTACTTTATTTATTTCCATCACTAAATAAGATACTAACAAGCACTATAAATAATATAAGATAACGCAACCCTAAATACTACTTTCCAATAAATACATGGATATAAGGAACCCCTTCAAAAACTCACAAACATTAAATCATGAATTAGGCTATTATGACAGCCCTACTACCCATCCACTTCACAAATGCTATCTTTTTGAATAACAAGTCCATCCTTTCAACAATCAATTAATCTCTCAATCTATGAATACATCACAAAACATGAACCAACATAAACGTAAAGCCCACAACAACCTCAAATAAACCTTATCCCCACTACACACACATATCACACTCTTATCAAAGAACCAACTATACTACCTACCACTATGTCTAAAACCATGCTACCAATAGCAGCACCATAAACACTCACAATATACAAGAATACAAAAAAATAAGATATAATTTTAATTTATTAATCAAAAGTTTCTTTAGATAAACTATCATAAAACTGTATGGTCAATAAATATATTCAATCCTAGGAAATATTTTTCATTTAACCACATGTATATGACTAATATGATTTCATGTTTTCATTCATTTCAATGGAGAATAAAGGATAAGTATGAAGCATCATGGGTGAACAAGAAATTACCAACCATGGCCATGATTTTTAGTGGTATAGAATCAATACAATCATCATTACCAATAAATTAGAACATTTATAATTAAGCTATCATCAAAAAAATCCCCATCCTCATTTATTCCATCATATTATCTTCTTTAAATTGGTTTAAAGTTGTATTCACAATGAATCATGAGTAAACACACTCACATGATACCAAATTAAATGGAAGATGAAGGAAATTACCTACTTTGAACAACAGAAGACCAAAACTCCTCTTTGTTTCGAAATATGTGAATTTCAAGTAGTAGATAAACTATAAAATAATTCCCTAGAAAACTAGATTGATGGTTATGTAAAAAAATTGACTCCAAAAAAGGTTAGTATTTATGAAGACTAAAATTATATAGAAACACATTGGGATGAAGCTGCATCGCCTTAGATAATCTAGATATTATATTATCAGAAGAAAAGTTTCAAAATTCATTAGCTTTGAATAATGTCCAAGATCATATTGTTTGATTATTTCAATGACCCATAGGATTAGAATATTAAATATATGTGTATTATCTATTGAATAAAAACTTATAATATCTCAAAAAGGCTTTAAACATGATTTATGTAAAATAAAATATAATAGGGATGAAACTGGAAAAATTTGAAAATGGGTCATCAATGGGTGAGTCACTCAATGAAAACAACCATCATTGTCTCATCGATACTAAGCTAGTATCACGAGACTCACTAAATCCCTCACTCACCTATCCCCTAACTCACTGATACCTTGACTCGCCAATACATCTACCTACTAATTCTTTGACTCACCAATGCCATGTCTCAATGACACCAATTCCCTGAGTCATCAACACCGACCCCTTGAGTCATCGACACTGACGCCCAGACTCACCAACGTTGATGCGCTGAGTCACCGACACTAACATCCTATGTTACCAACATAAATGCCTAAATTCAGAAAAAATAATTACCTAAGCCACCAACACAAAATCCATATTTCACTAACCCTGACTCCATGAGTCAATAACACGGATGCCATGAGTCACCGACACGAACACTGATTCACCATTTGGAAAACTAGAACATTGGATGACTCTTGAAATAAGACACTATTTCATCCTATAAAACCCCAAAAATTTGATTTAGACAATATAATGGACCAATTGGGTCCAAAAAATTACATTAGATGTTTATTAAAATATTACTTCCCTTGATAATTCAATACTAAACCCACGAGAATAGGGTTCTGAAAAACCATTCGTAAGATAACATTAAAGGATAAACTAACTTATGTTGTTTGAATTATGTAGTTAAATATCTACATCCAAAAACACCTCTTCTAACATATGAGAACCCATCCATTTAATGGATACCACATACAAGGTCCATCAATTTGGACATATGAATTAGGGAAGTCCTTCCTCCATGTCTGGATGTTATCTTATTTGGGTGGAACTAACTCACCCAAATTTTTTTAATCACATTCAAATTAATAAATTTTGATTATAGATTATTTCCTACTCTCCTAATGGTCATGAAATTTTCATAAATTAAATAAAATTAAAATGATACATCTCTTGGAAATAAGGTTCATGCATTACATAAAAAGTTAAAGCATATAAGAAAAACTCAAAACAACTCCTCATACAGAGAATTCATCTACACGTCCCATTACATGTACCCTCTTCTAGGCCACCATGACTCCAATTCTCTCAATACAAGGAAATTGTTCACCCCCCCAAACCATATCGTGATGATCTAGGATCACTAATTATTTCTCTATGATATTTTCATCATCCTCGATATCTAAATATCCACCATAAATGATATTGGTGTCACTTTCCAGGTTTCGATGATGCTGGGATACATGAATGATGTAATATATTATATCAAACTATTTTGGAAACACAAATAAGTATTCCACCATTTAGGAACACAATGCTCAACCTTCATTTTCTGTTACATTCTACACTTTTCCACAAAATCCACCACTACTCACTTCTTCCTGGGCCACAAAAAATGTTCCTTTAAGCCACATTACATCATCTAATCTATTGGGTGTACTTATAGTGGTGAGATTCCAAACTATCATAGAACATAATAATGAATTTACTCTAAAAAACATAATCCAATGAAATAACATCTAATTCTGACCATCATCTGACCATCCCACTAGAGCATCACCCTAGTTAAAGAGTTTACACATCACCTTAGTCTATGAGTCTCTCGAAAAATACTACTCTACCTTTTTCCTCACAAAATATTGTAATGCCTTCTGAAATATATGGTCTCTGATGCTATCCATTCCTACATCTATGTTCAAGGAAACCACGTCCTCCATCACCCTCTAAGAGTCAATAGATTTCCTAACCACTTCCATTAGTGACCTCCTTCTCAAAACATCATCCAAACAATTACACTTATCATGAGGTATATGAGATCATGATATCATATCCATGGAGAAAATCTACCCAAATACACTACCAAATGTTTATAACTCACTTGAAAAATGTATTATCTCAATCTCTTGTGGTCCTTAGAGTCTACAAACTGCCCACCAATGATGTAATGTTACCACATATTTAGTTATAACAAAACTGATTCTATTTATTTATCATGGGTGGTATAGTAAGAATCAATGGGATGGAACAACATTGACCCATAGTAGATCACTACACAAAGTTGGATCAGTTCAAACCCAATTTGTAGATGAAAATAATCAAAAAAATATTTCAAACATCACCCCCATCCAATAGAATCCTGAGAATTGGAGCATTAACCAACATCCCCTTCAAATAGGTGAATTTTACCTAAAACTACTCTATGAATAAAATGTCTTTCCTTTTCTGGTTAGGGTTATCAACAGAGTTGCTTCCTTAGAGAAATAAGGTACAAATATCAGGTAGTATCTTTCCTATCCAAGAAAAATATATAAACTTTTCAACATTTTTCGGTGTTTCCCAAGAAAAAACTATCTTGACCATCGATGGGTCCACTTATACAAAGACACCAGATTCCCAAATAAGTGGAAGTCATATGTCCAAAACTAGCACTTGAACAACATTCTATGGAGCAGGTTTTTCCAAAGTTCTTATAAGATAATCATGAGATGCTCGATATTCTCTTCCACTGACATCGAGTATATTATGATTTCTCCAATTAATAAAATGATGATTGATCTATGAATATTTTAATGATATAGTCAATAATCCCTATAAACGTGGCATGTGCATTCATTTTACTGAATGACCTGAATATGAACTCAATGTGCCCATTTAGGCACCAAAATGCAGTTTTCAAGATGTAATCATCTTTCAACCTCAACTAGTGATATTAAAAACAAATATCAATCTTAGAAAACAAACTTTTTCTCCTTAATTGTTGGAATAGATCATCTATCCTCATGGAGAGGTATGTGTTCATGATCGTTACATGATTCTATATCATGTAGTCTATTTATAGCCTCATAGAATGATTATCCTTCTTCATAAGAATGATTGAAGCACCCTATAGTGACAGACTGGGTTATATGAAACCCTTCATCATCATGTCATCAATTTGGTTCCATGATTCTCGCAAATCTGAAGGCACCATTCAATAATGTGAATATGAGATCATATGTGTAGTGTTTAGTAAATCTATCTGGATCTCAACATCATGTTTAGGGGGGATAGTCACATCCTCCTTGTGTAAATCCACTAGAAATTTTCCAATAACACCTATTAGACCCACAGACTAAGAATCCATAAATCCCACATATTTTTTGGCTAATAAGGTAAGAAGAGGCTCCATACGTTACCTCTCAAATACAAAAAAGGTTGATAACCACTTACACCGAATACAAAAAAATTGTTGTTAAGAATGGAGTATTATAGATATATCTATATCAGAAAGAGTTCCCAATGGAGTAATGTGGCCCTAACAATAGTCTATATCCCCAGAAAACATATATTTAACTTGTTTGACCTATGATTGGTATACTCAACACCAGGTGAATATAATGAATATCTAGGTCTATTCTAATGTCTTGGGCCATATCGGTGGTAATGTATGAGTGTGAATATCTTAAATAAAACAAGGTGGAATTATGCAAACTAAATAAACAGATTGTACCACAAACGATCTATGGACCTACTGAAAAATCTGCCTCTATAGAATGAAAATTCCCACACCCATTTCATCTACCCCATGACATTCACCTACCTCTGTGACCAAGCTGTGGTCGAGGAACAGGAAGATCACCTTGAGTTCCACATCCTCCTCATCTGTCCAGTATTGACTGATGAGTGTACCACTATCCCTACTTCTAGAAATTCATAACTGGAAACAAATACTGGGGTGAGCTCTGAACCTTCCCACCTCCACCATACTGATTTCATGTTTGTAATTGTTTATGGTGGTTCACACAACATTTTCAAGAAATCTCTTCGGTGAGAGGCTAATTGGAAAAGCGTGGGGACTAGAGCGTCAGAACTAAAACTACTAGGGTCATCTCCCCGTTAGATGAAACCTAGATGACCATTATAGAAGTGAATTTCTAATAATGGATTTCCCCTTTAAATAAATGGTGAAACTTCCCCCTCATGGCCTAACTCCTCACGAGTTCATAATTTACACTACCTCTTCCATATTCTATAACAATAAGTATGTTGGTATGGTGAAGTCAGTAACCACATACTGGAGGGAAGGATAGAGTGCCTTTACTAAGAGCATAGACAATGATTCCTCATATAGAATGAGATATGGATCATATAATTGTGGATCTGTGAACTTCTTCCCTAATTCCATCATCGCAATACTCATATAGAAGTGGTAGAGTAGATCCTACCTATTTTAGGCTTTCATCATGGAAAAATGTAATTCTACATGAAACCCCTTCTCAAAACCATCCTACAAAATATTGGTTTCCTTCCTCTCCCCAAGGTTAATCATCAAACACTGACGTGATACTCATCTAATATGTCTCTCCACTAGAAGAACCCAGTTCATTTTTAGAGCCCACCTATGGTGAATGTGATCACCAACTTCTCAGGCCAACTCTCTACCTCCATGTCAATTACATATCCCTTGTACATTAGAAGAGTTTTATGTAGGAATGAATGATGTTTATTCTGGCACTAATCATCATCCTATTATTTTTTGACCCTATATTTGTCAACTAAGTCATCTTGCTAACCTTCTACAACTCATAAAAAATACAGGAAACATTTGAGAGGAATAGCTAAATTGAAAAATAGGATCTCCAAAACCCAGTTAGGATGTAATTTTCTCTAAAGATTATTTTTATATCTTTATTAATTTTTATTTTCCAAAATTACAAAAACAAAAAATAACAATATTTAAAAAGACTAATGTACATATTTCTAGTGAATCTTAACAGAAAACTGTGTAGCCTCACTTGGACATTTGGTAATGTCATGTTCCTTGTATCAGATCATAATGGGCCATAAAATCCCATGTCATAGATGTTATTCCATATCATATTTCATAGACAAAGATCACCTAACACTATTTCCATGCAAACCTTTGAAATCCTCACTCTTCCTAACTCAAAACGTCATAATACCTCTCAACCATCACCTATGATACAACTCTGTCATAACCCACCTTTTTTCAGATAATGAAAGGCATGTAAACATGTTGAGACCTTCATTCCATAATATGAGAGAGAGATAATGAACCACATGTCTTGCCTCCAATAATCCCATGGGTGGATTCAATAACCAAGGGTATTAAAATATCACAATGTAGGGAGGAATTACCCATTTTATATTAACAATGATCAAGAGATATGATGTATCAAACTCAAAAATCTCCATGATGGATGTATATAATGAAAGAAAAATCCACCCCCATGATGGTTTAAATAAAAATACTATAAATAAAAAAAAATCTCTAATGTAAGTACTAAAATAATACATTGCTCGAACACAAAAATTCTCCACAATGTCATATCTAGTAAAGTCCATCATGGTTCATGTAATCACTCTGTAAACCTAAATATATATATACATTTTTAGGGTGAGAGTACATGTATACAAAGTAATGAAATCCCAATGTCACTCTTGTACAAGTGGGTAAAGCATACTAATCCCACTGTAGGAGAACATCTGAAAATAAAAAGAACTAAATAAGGAATATTATCCACCCCATCCTCACCAATTAATTCTAAACAAATAATTAAAGAAATTAAATTATAATTCAAAATATATTTGGGTACCCCTAACCACATTCCACTAGTTAACTATTCATCCCTATCATTGAATGTCCTCACGCTACCACGATCTTCCACAAACCCCACTATCACATCCTGCCAGCACACACCTAGGCCACAACCTCATAACATCATGCATGAATTCACCTGGGAAACATCCACAACACATATCTCTTGAAAAAATATGGTCATTATCCCTAAGACAGATATGAAACAAACCACTTCTCATAGAACCCGTACCATATGTCTGGTAAAAACCTTCATTGAATTACATCTATCTATATAATTAATGTGTGATGAATGCCTAAAATAAATATGAGATGAATGTTTGTAACCATCCATCCATCCTCCCACTGTTATGTTGGGAAATACACCCTCCCTCGTAATAATGGTGTATTCAACACGTAGTTCTCAACATAGGTGGTGTGCAAATTGAAAACATATGGTACACAATTTTAGTACATATAAGTAAAAAATAATCTAATCTTATGGATTTCTAAACATACAAGCAGTTCCCTCAAAAACAGCTTTGTTACTATGCCTACATGCACATACCATATGAATGACGGTCACATGAATGATGCTTCACTACCTGAACCAACATGAAACATACCCCCAACCAATTCATTTAACAAATTGATGTTATGAGTAATCAAATAAAACCTTTATTTATTTCCATCCCAATCTAGGAAACTATAAATCAATAAAAATATTATATGACTAAGAATCAATAGCCACCACTATTCTTTCCAGACAAGGAATGATAGAATCCATTCTATCACTGATATAGATGAAATCATGACACAACACAAATCTCCAGTCCCACTTCTCAAACCCTTCCCATATGTATCCCCACATCATAAAAATTCATTCCATTCCATGATAAATTAATCTATCCACATGAGTTACCTACACACCTCCCGCAATACCTCATACACTAATATCACAAAATCCACCACTAATCTGCAGCCCTGTTGCACAGACATACCACACCATTCACCCACAACCAATTCCTCTTCCCACCCATGTTACCACAACCATGATTCCAAAATCACCACCATAAACCAAATAAATCAATGTGAACCCAATAATATATGTGAAAATTTTGATTTAATAAAAAATCATTCTTTAATTGTACATTGATAAAAATGGGTGATCACAAAACATATTTTTTCCTTGAACTTCCTTTTCATTTAACTAGGTATACGTGATTAATCAAATTACTTGATTATATTCATTTAAATAAATAATCAATGATATGTATGAAGAATCATTTTTTGTGAATGAAAATACCACAATTCTCCATTATTTTCAGAGAGATAAAACCCATAAAATCCACATTAAAGATCCATGATAATTGATTAAAGAAATTTATCATCAAAATCATCACTGTCCCTATTTAATTTTTATTATAATATTCATTAAATTTGTTTCAGTAGATTTTGAAAATATTCCTGAGTACACCCACCCCACATGATACACAATTAAATGAATGGTGATGTAAAATACCTACACAGAATAATAAGGAACCAAAACTACTCATTACGCCAAAACAAGGGGATCATGACTTCCATGAAGACTCCGAAGAAAACTCTATGGAAAACTGAATCAGTAACCATGACATAGCTCATGAATCCACATGATGGAATGGCAATATAAATTTAATGAGGAAATGGAAAAAATGATAAAATATAAAAAATGGAAAATGAATCACCGATGGGAGAGTCACTAACTACAACCCACTGAAATTGAGTCAGCAAATAGGATCCAATAATGCTCAGATCTCGAATCCTAACACACTAATACCCTAACTCACCAACACCCTAACCCATATATTTCTGAACCTATCGATTCCTTGACGCACTAATTACCCGAGTCATTAACATTGTCACCCTGAGTCACTGATACTCACACCCTATGTCACTAACACCAACAACGTGAGTCACCGACACTAACACCCAAACTCACTGACATTGACACCCTAATTCACCGAATCTGATTCCCCAAGTTCACGACACAAATGAACTAGGTCAGCAACACTGATTCTCTTAATCAAAGACACCAACGACCTATGTCGTTGACACTATTTCCAGGACTAATGGACACAGATGTACTAAGTCACCAATGAAAAAACTGTAAATTTTGAAAACTCTTGAAATGACCCGCCAATGCTTCCTCGAACAAACCAAACACTATATTTTGACAATATAATAGACCATGGTGGTTTGAGCCATTAAAAAGTAGAATGTTATATAATTTAATTTGGATTCGGATTAAACTCATTAAGTAGTATACATTTTCAATTTTAACTCAAAAAACAATCAACATGGAAAAATTATCATGCTTAATCGGGTTAAATAACCATTCCAATAATTATTTTTTTCATGATATATCTTACAATAACTATGATATTTCAGGGATATAAAATTCTAGGAACACATATAACATATTGAAAATCATATCGTTCTATAAAAAAATTTCAAAAAACATTCTTTATGTCACAACTAATGAAAATGTAATGTGCTTCATAAATAATTCAAAATTTCCACATAGAAGAACCCATGGAAAATTATCATGATTAATTATAATATTTGAAATTATAATAATAATTCAACCAAATAAATAAATTTTTTGATATAATTGGATTATATCCCATTTAAATTATATATAACATCAATTTCTATACCCACAAATGATATATTCTTTTAAAATATTACTGATAACATTAAAATGGGAAAAACATTTTTATAATCAAATAAATAAATTAAAAGCCATGAATTTACCAAATAATACAGAGATAGGTTCCATTTTATTTATATTTGGAATCATGTATTTAATGATTTAATTAACTCAGAAAAAATGGTGTGAAATATCATTCATTTTGTTTCCCATTAAACAATGATTATATTCACATTTTCAATTAAAAGTTAAAGTATACTCTTTCAGAAAAATACATTAATTATTTAACAGAATATTAAAAAATTATATAATGGGTATTAATAATTAAAATAATAAAATAAGAATATTATGATAATTATATCTTTTTTATAAAAAATAAAAAAAATAATGAGAAATGATGTTCGACTAATGAGTAAAATAATAACTATTTTATATTATACATTATATATATCTCTTGAGTATTTATGTTAATCAATAACAATTGAAAAAATGATATATATATATATATAGATATAGTGGAATATATTTAAATAGACTTAGGGGGGATGGGTTAAAAAATTTATCTTCTGGAAAAAAAGATAAACAATCTCTATAGAAATTGTTTTTTAACATAAATATCATTCTCATTTGGTAACGGTTTTATAATGTATCTCATGAATAAATAAAAATCTAAAATCTAAAATATAATTAAATGACTGATATTTTTTATATTAAATTTCAAAGGATCAATATATAGACAATATAAATGTAATTATTGGAGCATATGAAAAATGTATTCCATAACTAGAAGCATGGTCAAAATTCCATTACCCCAAGCATGAATTTCTTCCAAACAAATCAATCCCATTCTATAGATGAAATTTTTCTTTAGTAAAAATAAAAAATAATTATATATATATAATATCATATATGACAAAAATAAAGCATTTCAATAGACATTTATAAATCATTTCAATTTAAAATAATTATTTCTTGATGTCTTATTTTCATTTTTCATGACATTTTCTATTCGAATAGTAATTTCTTTGTATATTTTTCATGGTTTCATAATAAATTTTATTTAAAAAATGTAAAAAAAATTTATATTAATTATATAATCTGAGAAATTACAATTAAATATAGATATGTACAAATGATTTGAATATTTCCTAATGAATATACCCATAAATTAGCTTGAACATTGTTATTTTTAACCAAAAAAATGAAATTAAGAATGATGAATATATTAATATCAATAAAAACATTTTATATCCCAAATAAAATATGTATAAATTAAATATATTCTCATTAAAATACATGTAAATCATAAATAAATATCTAATCGCATTGACTCATGGAGGTCATATTCCACAAATAGTAACATGAAACAATGAGATTTTCCAATGGATTTGAGGTTATGATTGTAAATATGATATTATAATTTTGAAATATGATTATTTAATATATATATATATATATATTGAACTCTTAATTACAACTATATATTTAATGTGGTTTTGGAATTTGAATTTTATATATAGGTTGAGGTTGTAGTCCATAATTACATAACAAATAAAATTTCACTTCCGAGTTAATGGAAATTTGGATGAAAATAGTGGGTAAATAATAAAAAGAAAATGTAATAATATTTGGTATATTTAATATATTATTTATTAATTATGACAACATATTTGTAGTTTTTTCAGAATATAATTATTTATTAACTGGTTGAATATGATTCCTAACTCTACATTGAATGGAATCCTCTGGATCCATACTTATGAACTCCTGAAATTGTATAAAAATATTAAAACAACATTAAATAGATGATAATAAATTATATAAAATAATATCATATATATTTTTTTGTCTATATGGATTTATGTTATGTAATGAAGTGATAGGAGGGGTGTCATTATAAATGTTGTGTAGCTCAAACACATTGAATTTAAAAAACGATTAAAATACAACTTTTTCATTTTGTTGATAAAATATTTTGGATGGCCATATGATTGAAATTGGGAAAACATGAGGTATATATGTGTATAATATTTTGGTATTATAAATTTTTAATAGTCAATAATATTGTTTCCTAATGTCTTAACATCCCATGATATGCCCATTTCAATAATAATTATATTGTTTATTTTAACTATTGAGTATGAATATATAATATGTTTTGGTAATTCTAAAAATAGTTACAAGGATTAAAAATATGATTTCAATTTTATCAAATTAAATTATATAAAAATAAAAAAATTAATTCAACATTTTACATTAGAAGGAGTGTAAAATTTGTTGTGTAAAAAATTATTTCAATAGATTTTTAAAAAAATTTAAAAAATAATATTATTTTATATAATTGTAATATGATAATTAAAAATATAAATTAACATGATGTAATTATTTTATTATTTTAATAAATAATTTATTTTTTTAAAATCATTAAATCTATATTTTTTTTAAAAAAATACTCAGTAATTTCAACTCTTCATTAAATAATATCACATCTTAATTATATTTAGAATTAACAATTAAATGATTTTGAGATGTTTTTTTAAAATAAACTAATTTAACTAATATAATTTTAATTTAAAAAGTATGCAATTATATTACATAATCAAAAATAATATTTTTTTAATAAAAATTTATTTTTGTACCATATAAAAACAATAATAAAAAATGAATTTGTATTTTTCAATATTATTTCATTATAAAGGTCATAGTTAAATATTTAATTAAATTGAATTTTATCCTATTAAATCGACAAATTAATGTGACTAGTTAATATTCTATACAATATTATGGTTCATTTGGTACAAGTGTAGAGGTTATCACAAACTATCAATTTAATTTAATTTATTTCAAGAAAATTTACCATTAGAGATCATATTGTTAAATTATACACCTCTTAAATGTTATTTTCCTCAAAAAAATTCTACATTAATATAAAATATTGATTATATATTTAGTAAATTTAATTATTGGGGTTTCATGTAAATTCAATGAATTTATAACTCCCCCGGACAACATTACCAAGATTAATAGTCACGTTCTATTGAACATTATCCATATTTGGTCTCGTCTCTGAGTACTCTCTTGATTCTAAGAGGGATCGTGATGATTCTAAAGGTATGTTTGAGGATGATTTTTGCAATTAATTTGCAGTTATCACTCAACCATAAAAGTCAAATATGGGTTTGTTTTGACACGTGTCTGCAATGGTGGATCCCCTTGGATAGGTTGTCTCATATGTGGTTCATGAGTTGTTTATTACTTTTTCTTTAAAAGTGTTTTTGCAATAAAAATTTTAATTTTCAGTATGTACATCCTCATAAGTGACACATTAAACACATTTTCATCTTTAGATAGGTTCAATGCATGCACGAATTTATAAGATACAATCTCTATTCAATAATAAAAAATAATGTAAATTATTCCAAATTTTATAACCTCCTTTCAATCCAAATAACATAATATTCTTAAATTGATAAATTTATATTTATACCATCATACCTACATGAAATTCCATATATTTAAAATTTTGATATTATATTGAATAAATCATATTATCCAAAATGTTTCTTCAGCTAACCCATGTCCCAATAGATTTCATTATACATTATCATCACAGAACATTCCAATTCTACACATCCTACCATTTATTTATTGTTCTTTTATGTATTATATATATTTTTTCTGATCTCACATTTAATGAAAAATAATGATGAATATGTTAATGATAAATATTAATTTATTTCAATTAGACGAAAAATAAATCATGGAAATTCAAATTTTTATGACATTATTTATTAGAATCTATTTTAGTTGGGTATTTTTATATAATTATGGAAAAATATTTCAAAAAGTAACATACTCTAAATGTGACTATTGTTTTACAAAATAAAATATTTTTATATTCCACATAATTTGTTCAGAATTTACCAAAAAATTATTCACAACATAAATATTTCAAGACAAAATTCCTTTTAATTCATTCGTCATATATTATGATAAATTGAAAAATAATAAGGGAAATCTCAAATTCATAGTAATTTTAATCCTAGGAAATTAAAGTTAAATATCATTTGTGATAATATGATTAAAATATGGTTAGTATAATAAAATAAAAAAATAATGATAAAAAATATGTATTAAAACATAATCATTAAATATGAGATAATGAATACTGACATGAGAAAAGAAATATTCATCGTAATCAATAAACCTTATCCATGTGGATTCGATAATGATCAAGGGAATCATTAAAAATATCATAGAAAGAAATAATAAATTTCATTTATATAATGGAAAATTTATTCATAACATATTTATTAAATTAATGTATCTTAATAAAATATACAGTATAAAACTACATAGTACTCTGCCCACTTTATTCCATTAGAGATGATGCATATTAGACAATCACTTTTAGAGTAATATCGGGACCACCAATCATATAGGATATATTTGGCCCCAATGATAGATAATATATATCACACCCACTATTAAATTATGATTTATCTAGATCACTCATCATCATTAGATATATCAGGATCACATTTTATTTTCAATAATAAAAATATAACATTCTTTACCAAAAGTTTTAGATTATTTCTACTTTCAACATAAGGCCATTGAAAACAACCATCAGTTTTTTATTGATTAGTTATATTGTGTAAATGAAACATGCTTCACAAAAAGAACTTCCAAAATTCACTATAATTCATCCAATGTAGAATATAGATGTTATCATAATATCATAATCCTAGATAATTGAGAGAGTAATTGATATTTTATGATATAGAGGAAAATACAAGTAATAGAACATTTATATAATTTTATACAAAAAATTAAAATAAACTTTTCATTTAGAAATATTGAATTAGATTTTCAAGAATATTAAGAAAGATATTTTCTAAAAATGTTGATGTAATATGATAAAATTTTATTCAAAATGAAAAACATTCATGTTTTTGTGAAATATATTATTTTCATATTTTAAAAAAATAAAAAGTTTTTTCCAACCTATGTATGTTACTAAAAATTAACCCATTAATAAATAATTTACATATATCATTCACAATTGTTTTTTATATAATATAATAAACAATGAAACATACATTTTCAATTTCATTTATGTATAAAGAATATATTTTTCCAAAACATGTTTCGTGAAAATGGCTATGAAAGAGAATGTTTTTTTATCTAAAAGAATACACAATTCCAGTATCACTAAAAACGATGATATACCATTAATAAAAAATGTTTTAATTAGAAAATACATATGAAAAAACATTCATCACCAGAGGAAAATAAAATGTATATGTTTATATAAAATGAGAGTATATGATATCCTGAAAAGAACCTTGAACATAACAATTCTCAAAAATAATGGATACTACAACATTACACATTTACAATATTAAAAACATTTGATTAAAATGTTATTGAAAAAAAAGTGTTTTAATTATATATATAAATTCAATTATTTTTATAAGTTAACATATAAAAATAGTGATTTATGTCATAAGTACACCAAATATTGAAATAATGAAGCATTGCATGAAATATGTCCCATGAAAATGAGATTGAGAGCATGAAAACCCATGAAAATATCATCCATCACCTCCTAAATATCCCTAAAAAGAGTGCCCCGGTCAAAAAAATTCGATTGAAGAAAGAGATTTTAAAAATAGAGGAATATGAAATGGGAAATTAACTAGGGAGATGATACGAAACATGGAGGGCCAATAGTTGAGAGTAAATGATGAAAATCCATTGGACCATGATGATGATAAAATAATTATTGTGTTTAGATGTAAATTTCCCTTAAGAGTAGAGAAAAATTCCATTGAGGAATAATTAAAAGAGAGAAAAATAATATCTATACTAAACTATGGAAAATTCATAGAAAAAATACCTAATTAAAAATAATGGAGAACAATGTTTTAAGAACTACATCTGGATGAACAAGCCCCATGGGAATCATTGAGGGGAATAAAAGCCATTTGACCATCATTAGATGAAAAAAATATAGAAAACTAATGAAATAATATATAAGAGGATTAGTGAATTGATTATTGAGGGTCCCCATTAGGAGCACCAAATTAATGATGTTAGGGGAGAAAACCTTGAGACGGTCTAATTCTAGGGAACCCTTATACTATTCCATTATTTTAGTAATAATTTATTAAATCATTTCATTCTTTGGTAAATTTTTTATACCAAGAAATGAATATGGCCATATTAAATATTTTGGAATATAATATTTCATATATGTAATCCATTTATCAAAATTTATTTATTTACAATTTTAATAATAAAATATTATACAAAACATATAGATGTGATTAAAATGCAGGTTTAAAAGAAGAGCATTTTTTAATATAATTATGATTATATATTAACACTATAACTTCAAAAAAAATGTTTGAAATTGAATTAATATTTAATTGTATAAAATATATAAATTTAATTTAAAAAAATCCCATAATTGAATAAGTTTAATTAACACAAAATAAAAATAATATGTACATTAAAATAGTTTAAAAATATTTTATTTATAAACAAATTAAATATTATTCTAATTTACAATATAATGTTTATTTATGAAAATATAAGTTGAGGAATTATAACTAATTAATATTTTATTTATCTAAACGAAAATATTAAATTTAATGGGTATTTCTAATTTTTTAATATGCTGACTATAAATGAAAATTTTACAAAAAAATAGTATTTTACTATTGATTTAAAATTCAATATTTTGGGAAAATTCTAAAAAATTCAACCTATAATAATATGAAATATATGATTCCAAAACTTAAATTCTTTTTTATCAAATTTATACTTTTTACATAACAAAAAATATTTTTAAATATATCATTTTTGGAAATTAATTAGATAAATCAATATCCTTTATAACATATTTATAATGGTTTTACAATTATATTCATGAATAATTATAAATTTAAGAAATATTAATCTATAATTACAGAGGATGATAAGAATATATCTATTATATTTTCAAAATAAGCATTTACATGAGTAATAAAATATTATTAAAAAAATTATTTTATTTTTCTTCATTATATTATTTATTAAATAATTAGTTATTTCTTGGTGAGGTGTTTGGATAACATTATGTAGAATGTAATAAAACAACATTAACATGTGGAGTGCAGCAAAAAAATTTCATTTCTCCATGATCCTGAGAATAATAAAAAAATTATAAATAATTTTGTTAAATAATGAAAAATTTAATAAAAAAAATTATTTATTGCTATGAAATAGTAATTATGTATCTGTCCTGGATATGTTCCGTTATATGCACACCTAATAAGTATTAAAATACTAGTAAAATTATTTATATAAGAAGGTCTATATTATATTTTTTTAAATAATGATTAATTCATAATAAATATCTCATTATCTCTTTAAATAAAATTAATTTATATTTTATGTTATAATGTGATGAAAAATGAGTAACATCTCTTTGTGGTGGTGGTAACCATTATGTATGAATGAATGACCTTATAATTATTCTATAAAAGAAACCCTATGATATATATATATTATATTTCGTGAATGATATATATAATTTCATAAATATAATATATATGTTTAGATGAAGTCTATCACTATAAATGTTTACGGGGGAGATTATGGAAAATCAAACACATTACTCCATTGTGGTTGTAGTCGACTGATATGAACAAATAATGATTTTATTCACCATGTTATATTAAAAAGATTTTATAATTGGTACTATCAATGTCATAATTAAATTTCTCTCTTGATTATATTTGTATGATATTATATAATCATGCTTTAATAGTGTCTATAGAATGTAGTATAATAAATTAATATAAAATGACTCAGTTTAATGAGAAACACTTCTTTGTAGGACCTCATTTAGATTTATTCTCTTGGACCCATGTATTTGTCTTTTATAAAATAATACCACACATCATATATGGGGAAGTGGAAATTATAATGTGTAGAGAAATAAACTTTTATATTTTCAAGAAATATTATATTATAATATATATCTATCTCAAGTCCTAGTTTACCAAAATTAAATATATACTATGATAATAAGAATATGATATTTATATAAAAAATATATATTTTTAATAATGTTGTGGTTATAATATTAGACAATATCTTTTAATAAACCCCCTGGGTAAATTTTTTTTACCATAATCATTGTAAGTGATTTTTAATATTAATAAATAATTAATATAATTATAAGATGGAAATTTCATAATAAATGGAAAAAATATGAAATGTGACATAATTAATATTAAAAATATTATTGTTTTAAATATTTTAGTATTTAAATTAATTTAGTTAAATATAATTATATATTAAATATTATCAATATCACTTTTGACACTATACAATTAGTTTAAAAACAATGACAAGAAGAAAATAATTGATTTTATATCTAGATCACTAAATATCTCATTTAGGTAATAATCATCAATAAATGTCACCTATAATAATTAATCACACATAAAAAATTACATATAGTGTTTTTAATATCACTTAATTGATTTTATACTACATTTAATAGCACAATATCTACATTATGTAAGAATTTAAATTAATTTTTTCATAATTAAATATTTTAAAAATAAATATGTTGAAAAATATAACTCATATTTAAAATATTCTAGTATATCCAAAATATAATTTTTTAATTATCTAAAAATTTCATTGATATTAAATTCATGATAGTAACATTTATTAATTTAAGACAAAA
Source organism: Viscum album (assembly GCA_963277665.1). Classification (NCBI taxonomy): domain Eukaryota; kingdom Viridiplantae; phylum Streptophyta; class Magnoliopsida; order Santalales; family Viscaceae; genus Viscum; species Viscum album. The sequence goes on from OY728158.1 coordinate 222,592,861, forward strand.
AATAATATAAATTTCATTGTAAATCAAAAATACCAAAAATAAGATATATATTTTAAATTTTCATTATTATGCAAACATTTATCAAATCAAATTTATTAAATACAGGTTTTTGGTTTATTTTGAGTCTTTATATAACGGTTTTAACTCAGTTTAACCAATTTCACCATTATTTATTTGAAAATTATATACCACTATTGATATTCATAATATACAATAATAAAAGGATCATATATATATAATTTGGATATCTTGATTACCACTATAGAAATCATTAGTAAATATTAAATTTCTACAATTTGAGGAAATTATATTTAAAAGATGAAAATAAAAGAAAATATTTCCCTAGAAATATACATTTTACATGTTTAGAAATGAAAATAGACCAAAATATGACATAAAGTTATGTAAGATTAAATAAATTAGATTATATCTTACTAAATTATAAATATATATTTATTACATTTTCAATCAAATAATATGGTTTCAAAGGAATTTATTTTATTAAAAGTAATAGTAAATTTAAATATCAAGTAATTTTCATTGTTCATGGAAAAATGAATATTTTCAATAAAGAACTCACAATAAGATAATTTTTATATTCTAATTTCAAAAAATAAAATCCTTTTATCAAAACAATTTAAAAATCATCTATAAATTAATTTACATATTAGCTAATAAAGTTGAGTGTAAATAATTTTTAATGAAAACATATATTTTATTTATAAAATGAAATTACTGAAAACAGAATAAAAATTTATTATGAATTATTAAATAATTTTATACTCAGTTGAAATATTTTATATAAATCATATTATTTTATTCCACATTATATGGTTTATAGATTTTGTTATTCATATATATATATCATAATATTTCGTAGTTCGTTTGATGTCAATGTTTTATATAGTATAAGAATTTGAGATTAGTCTTCATTTAAAATATCATGCCTTTATTTTTATCCTATAAAAATTAATATCATTCTATTTTGCATAAGTATTACTGAAAAAAATAATTTAATATTGAACTATCTGAATAAATAACTAGTACATTTTGGAAACCCATGTTATTAAAAAATATATAATTGAATAAGGGGCTTCATGAATCCAAACAAATTACATGAGATATTTCAGGAAATATAGTCAAAAGTGAACTATTCTCTTATAGAAATACAAATTGATGGATATACTATGTAATTGAATACATGCAAGGAAACAATATTACATATAGATTTTTAGGAAGTTTAATGATACAATCTATAGTGATGATTTCTATTTTTTGATATTGGTATATATATTATTAATAAAATACACTTATAATTAATTATCATAGACAAAATATGATGTGATTATAAGAACCACGATATACACTCCCAAACATCTCTCAGCATGTCATCCCTTGGAAAAATATTTCTATTTTATATATGTATTTATATATTATTACCTCCATGAGGTATAGAGTGTTTTTAAATTTAATTTTCATCCAATAGGTTATTCTTTGAATCTGTTATGGATGAAAAGAAAATAAATTGTTAATGATCATTAAAATTCCAGCATAATTATTATTTGTATCAAGAAGAGTTCCCCCCATATTTTTCAAATCTTAATCAGTATTTTCCAACTCTCTAATCATTTAATAGATAAAGGTGTGACCTATCATTTGGGATTTAAAATATTTTGTCTCTTATTTCATTATTTGTATATCAATCAATTGAATATCAATATATTTTGTATAAATTGTATCCACATTATAGACAACCTATCATGAACTTTTATACTAAATTCATAATACACATTATTTTCATTCCCATGAATTAAATTTGTTATGATATAATAATCATTAATCATCTGCATCAATTATTATCTATTTCATATTAAGAATTTTTATATAATTATAAACAATTGTATTTTTTAATTATTATCTATGTCACACCTTTGCTCGTAATAGAAATTCCAAAATTTAGATAATAATAATATATCCACAACTAATAGAAAATATTGAGTTAGGTAATTTTACATGTGATGGAATAATTATTTTCATGTATATGAAATCACAATATGACAATACATAAGGATACATCAAATTCTCTTATTTGGTTAATCGTTATAGATTATAATCTCATCTCCCCTATAGGATAATTTATGAAATGAATTATTGAATATGATTCTCTAATATTCTCTAATATTTTCCCATGTACATATATTCAATTAATATTGACTCGCTTTAGAATTATATTTTTGAGTGAATTATATATCCATTTGAAAATATCCATAACGATTCAAAAATCGGTTGAAAAAAAATGCAATGGATGTTAGATATTCCAGTTTTCCTTGTAAAATATAAAAAAAATATTATTCATGGTATTAATTGATATCCCATATGTTGTGATTTTATGATCATAAAATGCATCTTTATATAGCTAAATTCACAGTTGAATTTTTTTTACCATTGTCCTCTTTTTAATTTCTTAAATTTTATACTTATGTGATTATTATTATATTTTTTCATAAAAATAATATGTTATTATCGTCAATAAATCCTTCCAAAAATGATCATTATAATAAATAAACACTTTATTTGATTAATCTATCCAGGAAAGAGTTACATTAATAAAATAAAATATATTAATTAAACACTAATATATTCTAGAAATAAAATTTTAGGCTATCAAGGGTATGTAAAATAATTTTACACTCAAGTAATAGTGTATACATAAAAAATAATTAAAAGTAATATATTTAGATAATCATTATTGGTTCAAAAAATACGCAATATGAAGTGGTGAATACATATTTTTTAATATGATATTGTTTAGAACATGGTATCAATGGTATTGTTAGATTGATATATATTTATTATTAAATAAAATGATTAGTTAAGCCCATGGTGATTCACATGGAAAAAATAATTCCTTATCATTATTATCATTTAGTTCCTTCAACAATTCATGCAACATAACTACGTAGATTCTATATATATTTTTTAAATAGGTGTATCACTAATTATTTGTTCTACTAAAACTCGAAATCATGGATCATAGGAATTCCAGTTAAATATATAGTACATATAATAACAAACTACCTAAAAATTTACATAAATTTTATTTTTAGATTCTCAATTACCATATGATATAAACCCCATAATTAATAGTAAATAAGAACCATAGAATGAATTAATTTTTTATTTTTTATTCATCTTTTTCATCACACTAATAGTCAATCATAATATGGGTTGGGTTATAAAATATGACATAATTTCAATGGTAATTTAGGTGGTATATACATAATGAATGAAAATCCAATCCTAAAATAAAGAAAATATTAATGGGACAATAATATGATTTGCATTATGTAAATTCCACAAACTACAATTCAGGATATACCATAGACCTGATATGTGATTCTTATACAATAAAGATATTTCAATTTGTATTTATTCCCTAATTTTGATGTCATATTCTGACAACCCTTAAAAATTATAGATATATAATAATATTGTTATATCAAAAATAAAATAAAATCTCAATTGTTATCGAGTGTATGGATAATGTACATTTCACCAAAATAATATTAGACAATATATCTGAAACTATGATCATGTAATATTTTTCATTTCCTATGTTCTTAAGAGGACATGGTGGTAACACATAATTATTAACCTTTATATTATAGTACTTTTTATAATAATAACCACACTCGATAAATTGGAAACACACTAGTGTGGGTGGGAAATTCATTATATATTTAATAATTTCATTAGATCATGTTTACATCACAAAAAATTGTCAATTGATTTAAGAATGACTTTTAATTAAGCATATTTAAATTTAATCATTCCCATAAAGATATTTAATTCAATGAATTATTGAACACCTAATGTTTAATATAATTATTTCCTTATTCTCTTTATGTTTTTTATTATTATAATTTCATTTAATTCTATCAATATTTTCATAAAAAAATTGAGATTTATTTGTAACACTAACTTTAATCATCAAATTAAAATAGCATAATAAATTTTCACCATATATATTGAATTAGATCATATATAACATCATATATATTAGATTTCATTCAATAAGTTAATAAGTCAATATTACATTCTTGTAGTATTATTATAAAAGAAACATACATCTCATTTCTTATACAAAATGCATCATAGATACTAATGAATTCATAATTCTTCTACTATAACAATCAAAATTATCTCTCTATATTCATATAGAGATTAAATGGAAATAACTTATTGAAATTATAATCATAGATCCATCCCAGTCCATGCTATTAATTTCCTCTCCTTTTATTCTATTCTATATTAGATTTCACAATAGATGAGTTCCTCTTTCCAAATGAAAAAATACAAATATTTATTATTCATGTTTAGAATAGTATATAAGAATAAATATTGTTTCTATAGTTCTAAAATATTTAGAGGTAAATATTTTATTTGAGGACTAACCAAAATATTATAACTCCCAACCTGGGATCCACATAACAGTATCTCGAGCCAGTTCACCAAATGATATTAGACATGCATCTCCAAACATTAGGGGTTGCAGACAAGTAGTGAGGGCTTAATATGTTAGTCATGGGGAGACCATATCATATTTTATCTGAGTAAAATAGTAGAATAAATTAATAAACAGTGTCATAACCATTTTTTATCAAGAACAATTCACATTTCAGAATATTAACAGACAATAATTACAATACTCATCTGAAAGGGAAAAACATGTTATAAAAATGTAAGTTTCAATTGTATATAATGAAACTATAAATAATGAATCTATGACTCTCCACATGGGTCCCGAACAATGTTGGATTCCCTATCCAAGATCTGTCCCCAATCTTCCACCTATACATGGGAATTTTTACCATATCAATCCCTACAATAATATAATCTATTTGTGTACTAATCAGTAATCCCAAATAGATTGTGATTATAACTCAATAGTCCACGACCAATGGTTACTAAATAAAATATAATGAAAAAGGTATTGTGTACAATTCTAAAATAAATATGTAAAATTATTAAATAATGAATTTTTACAGTATCATTTATTCTTATCAAACTACATTAAATCTTTGATTACCAAGGACACTAATATGCCAATATTAGATTCATTATATTCCAGAGCTTGTATTGTACCCCATGTAATTATATATCATAACACCATATTCTCTGTAAATCTAAATGTATTCAATGTTTCTACAATATCAAGTTACTAGATTCTCCAAATTCCAATGTTCAAATATTCTTTTTTGAGACCCTATATAGATGTTTTATTATTTATATTCTTTAATATCTCATTTAAAATCCACATTTCCAAATTTACCAATATCACAAATGTAAATAATATAACCATTTTAACATGATTAATCATCAATAGAATGTACATGTTTGACATTCAATTTACTCACAAGTTTAATGAACATGGTACCATGTATTCATCTCAATTTATAATGACCATGTTACCGTTAACATTACTCATAATTATGATAACCATATTACCATTTGTACATCATAGTTTTGAATAACCATATTCCTATCACATATCACATTATTATTTTACTAATAAATCTTTTACCCAAATCCAATTTCTAATTCAACAGTTAGTTAAAGAAATCCATCCCACATGTTAACTCAATAATTAAATAAGTTATTCAAATCATTAATTAATACATCAACTAATTAATCAATATCACAATTCATATCTGATAATTAATTTTCTAGAATTTTTAATATCATTATTGTCTCTAGTTTCCATAATTATTTCCATTATTAATTATATAGATGTCACAACCCCCTCCAATCAAAGATGCACCTCTTGAGTTGGTAATGGAAAAGGGGATATAATGATCCCCGAGTCCCGCTTCCAATAGGCCCCGGGTTGGTGACTAGCACCAAGGGTATGATTTTTCACAAAATATATGGGAGGTGATACCCTTTTTATTTTTATAGATTAGGAAATAGGAAAAGTCATCCACCAAAAAGGAAAAGTTAAATTATATAGAAATAAACCCCAAACCAATCTCACATCCATGTTTAAACAATTTATAACAAGGTACAAGTACAAGGAAGCTCAAAAGTACAATACCAATGAAAACAAAAGAACAACAACTGCAAAAACTCCAACTGCTCGACTAGTAGGGTCCGACACGTCCCTGGTAGTCCTCCTACAGAACTTGAAAGTAAATGTAGGGTGAGCATACTAGTATACTCAGTAGGGAAACGTAAAGCTCTCATGCACAAGTGGGAAGACATCCCAATGTCTCGTGAGAACAACCGAAGAAACCTAGCAAGGAATCATATCCACCCAACCTCACCAGCCACACTCACCAAAACACAAGAACAACAGGTAGTTGTAGTATAAGAACAAGAGAATTTGGTACACCGGACCTTTTCCCATTAGTTAGATGAACGTCCTGACACTGTCACACTCTCCTCGCCCACACACTCCTGAGCCTCACAACCACAGAGCCTGCTCGCACATGCCTGGGCCTCACAACCTCACATCCCGCCTGCACACGCATGGGCCTCACAACCACACATTCCCCCCGCACACAACTCAGCCTCACCACCACGACCACATACCCGCCCGAAGACACCTGGGCCTCATCCCAAATATTCTTGGGAATATTAATAGTAATAGAACTCTCAATCTAAGACACCTGGGCCTGAAATCGAAACCTACCAGAAGAGTCTTCTGTGTAAGGTCGCCTCAAGCCATTATAGACTATAAGCCTTCCCGAAGAGTCTTGGGCCTAATCACCCGAATCGTAACCTACCTGAAGAGTCTTGGGTGTAAGGTCGCCTCAAGCCATCACAGCCTAGGGGAGGAGCAGGAAGTAGCTAGTAACTATGGGAAAACACCCTCTCCCATGAAATGGGAGTGTTTGGAACTAAGTGCTCAACATGGGTGCGGTGCGATAAAACACAAAAGATACAGATATATATTTATATATATGTATATATATAGCAACCCCTCAGCCCAACCTATGGCTTCTTAAATGGGAAACTGAGCACATTCCTCGACACTGCTACCACGAAGCATGCATACAACAAACAACCCCAACCCCATTTAAGGTTTTCACGTTTCAGCAGAAATTAGTTTATTTAGTTCCTTAACTACTGGGAAACTATCCACTACTAACCACAACGAACGTTCGTAAGCATATCCAATCCATCCACAAATAAAGTTATGAAAACACAGCATAACGACAAGTCCCTTCTTATTAACCAACCAACCCATTGATTATTATTTCCATTTCATTACCAAGCCCCACCATTCATTAACTCTTCCACTTTTTTTTTATTCACAACCCATAGTTCATTCACATTCAAACCCATTCCTGTAGCCCCGCTGCCAACCACCAAAACCACAACCGTACCATACATTATTATCATCCCTTTAATACCATTTATTGCAGCCACAATGCCCATCAAAATTAAATATTCACATGTTCCCATAACCAAGCCAACCAAAGCCCCACTGCTCAACCATTTCACAACAACCCACAAAACACCCCCATCACATGCCACATAACCAAGCCAACACCCACATGTTCATTATTCTATTTTGGTTCAACCGAGGTGATCACACAAGGGTTCCAGATTTTCATTTAAACAGCCAACATTACATGATTAACCAATATCCACATTCCATGAATATTTCATTTACAAAAATGGTCTAAACGATAGGGAAACATTTAATTGCGCAAGAAAATACCCCCAACGACCGTTATTTTCAGTATGCATAATTCTATTCATATCACAACATAATTTCATAGGATATAAAGTAACAGTAAACACACACTTCCCAACCACATTATATAAGCCAGTTAATATCTTTATTAAACCGGTTCAAAATTGTTTCACATAAACAATATGATCCCCACCCCGCATGATGCACAAAAATTAGAGATACAAAGGTAAGATCCCTACCTCAACAGGTTCTAGATCGCAATGCTCCTCTGGATCAACTTTAGAATACGTTCATCGTTGTCCCGGAAAAACCTCATTGGGAGGAAAGTAAGAGCCTATGGAAAGACAAATGATCCAAGCTCGGACGTTCTGCCTCGTCGTTACGATCTCGTGGCCGCTGACGGATCGTAAATTGGAGCTCAGACGAAAAAGTTATGGAAGAAAGAGCCATTGATTCTCTTGAGAGAGCTCTGCTCAGAGAAGATGGGAGAAGAGGTGTGAGTTGAAAGGAGGAGCGGACCCCTCCTTTTATAGGCGTGAAAAGAAAAAGTACATGGCGTGTACTTATGGTACACGGCGTGTACTTATGGTACACGGCGTGTACTCGGCCGTTTTCACATGGTCTCCACGCGGCCTCCAATGCGGCTCTGCGGCTGTTGACTGGTCAACACCGGGTTTGAAGGTAACACATACGTGGGGAAAGACTAAACGGCGTGTAGATTGGACACACGGCGTTTACTCATTTACTGCACACAGCAACGACACAGCCTTCAAACGGCACACGGTTGACGATTGGTCAACACACTGTAACGCGCACATAGGGAAGGGCTACACGACGTGTAGTACTGGGCACATGGCGTGTACCCATTTTTTCTACATAGCTAGGACACGGCCTGCAACACGGGGTATACCCAGGAAGGGGTTACATGGCGTGTACACAAACTAAATGGCGTGTAGTTTCAAAATTCTGGAAAGTGTGGAAAAAGTCCATTTTACCCTCCAGAACACTTCTTGACCTTCTTTTTGACAAAGGAATTGGCCGGAGAGGTCTGGGCCATTACATCAGATCACTCTTACAACATTCCCGTCCCCGAGAATTGAAAAACCAACCCAGGGTAACCCAACAAGATACCTATTAGGGTCCTTGTTATAACCGGATCCCAACAAACAATCCTAATTAGGTGTTAGGAATTCCTTCTCCTATGTTGAGATATAATCTGCTTTAGTCGGCACTGACTCGCCTGCACGGGTTTAATCACATCCTCATTAATGTGTCTCGATTAAGGATTGGGTCTTCCCACTTCCATACATTTGGATTTTCAACTCGAACTCCCCGAACACGTGGTTTTGTGAAAATCCTTCTCCTATGTCAAGATATTATCTACTTTAGGAGGCACTGGCTCGCCCGCACGGGTTCAATCACCTCCGCATTAATGCGTCCTGATTAAGGGTCAGGTTTTCCCCCTTCCCACACATCTGGACATGTTACACATTACCAGGGAACAAGAAAAAAAAAGGTGTCACAACTGACAAGCCAAGCATTCCATATAGCAAAGGTACATAGTACAACATCAACACAAATCTTAGAAGAAAAAGGGAAAACATAAGTCAAAACAACTCCGGGTACTGAGCGTGCATCTCGGTCTCCCACTCCCAAGTGCACTCCTCGAGGCCTCCATGCCTCCACAACACACGAACCACGGGAATGGTACGTCCACAGAGAACCTTCTCTTTACGATCCTCGATTCTGACAGGCCGTTCCTCGAAGGTCGCTTCGTCTCCCATATCCAACTCTCCCCTGTCGATAACGTGAGAGAAATTGTGTAAGTACTGACGAAGCTGGGAGATGTGGAAGATATCATGGACTTTCTCCATCTGAGGTGGCAGGTCCAGCTGATATGCCAACTCGCCGACTCGCCTCAGCACCTCAAAAGGTCCGATGAACCTGGGAGAGATCTTTCTCCCTTTCCCAAACCTCTGCTGCCCCCGTTGAGGGGAAAACTTGAAGAACACATGGTATCCCACCTTGAACTTTAAGGACCTGCACCGACGATCATCATAAGACTTTTGTCGGTCCTGAGCCGCCTTCACCCTCTCATGTACAAGCTGGACTTTCTTCGTGGTGATCTGCACTACCTCTGGCCCAAGAGCACCTATCTCACCAACCTCTACCCAGCAAATGGGTGAACGACATGGCCTTCCATACAAAGCCTAAAACGGGGCCATGACAATAGTAGAGTGGAAGTTGTTGTTATAGGAAAAATATACTAAACGCAAGTGTCGTACCAATGATCCTCCAAAATCCAGAACGCATGTTCGCAGCATGTCCTCCAAAGTATGGATAGTCTGCTCTGTCTGCCCATCGGTCTGGGGGTGGAAAGCAGTTCTAGGGCGTATCTGGGTGCCAAAACCATATTGTAGCCACCTCCAGACTCGTGAGGTAAACCGAGTATCCCGATCTGAGATGATATTCCTAGAACTCCATGAAAACGCACCACCTCGTCTACGTACCTTTGAGATAAGGTACTCACCGGGCCCAACTCCTTGATTGCTAAGAAGTGAGCTGATTTCGTCAGACGAGCCACCACTACCCAGATAGCTTCATAAACACCCTGAGCTCTGGGTAGTCCTGTGGAGAAGTCCATTGAGATGTCAACCCACGTCCACTCAGGTACATCTAAAGGATGCAACAAACCACCGGGAACACGGCATTCATCCTTCACTTGCTGACACACTAGGCACTTAGCCACAAACTTCTCCACTGCATGTTTCACCCCGGGCCACCAAAACTGAGCCCTCATGCCTCGGTACATTTTTGAAACTCCTGGATATACCGCCAATGTTGAGCTATTGAACTCATGGAGAACTCCCTCACGCATCACCTATGGGACAAACAACCTTCAATGGAAATGCATCTGATGTCGGCTGTCCTCTAACCATCCCTCTGGAGAATTCACCTGATCGACATGATCTCGCATCACCTCTGCCTCGGAGTCCCCCCACTGAGACTCTTCCACCTGTTGCGACAAGGAGGATTGCACCATCATCTGGAACAAACAGCCTCTAACACCTTCTTCCCTTGTATCTAAGTGCAGTGCAACCAACTCTCCCAGTGCCATCCAAGAATCAGTGGATTCCCGAACAACTTCCTTATATGACTTCCTGCTCAGGGCATCAGCCAAAATGTTGCCCTTACCTTCAGTTTAAGAGATCTTGAAGTCATAGTCTTGGAGAAACTCGACCCATCTACGCTGCTGTAAGTTCTGGTCACGCTGGGAGAAGATATAACGCAGGCTCTTGTGATCTGAGAAGACCAAAAAGTGCTCCCCAAAGAGTTAATGTCCCCAAAACATCAATGTGAACACTACTGATGCAAGCTCCATGTAATGGGTGGCATAATTACGCTCATGAGGGCGCAACTGCCTATACCCATAACAAATCACACCCTTCTTCTACATCAGCATGCACCCCAGACCAAGGCCAGAAGCATCAAAACACACTTCATACAACAACCCTTCCTCTGGAAACCTGAGCACGGGAGAACTAACCAACTTCTCCTTCAGGTAGTCGAAATATTTAAAGCACTGATTGATCCATAAGAAGATATGATTCTTCCTAGTCAATGCTTTCAATGGAGTAGAAACTCGAGAGAAGTCTCAAATGATCCTTCGATATTAACCTGCTAACCCCAAGAAACTACGAACTTCTGCCACGCTCTTGGGTGCTGCCCAAGAAACAAATGCCTCCACCTTGGACGGGGCCACTGACACTCCATGATGATACAATAGGTGCCCAAGTATGTGTACTTCTTATGTCAAGAACTTACACTTCGACAATTTCTCGTAAAACTGGTGGTGTCGAAGGACTCCCAAGACTGACCTGAGATGCTCAACGTGCTCCTCCTATGATCTTGAGTAGATTCGTATGTCATCGATAAACACAACGACGAACTGGTCCAGAAACTCTCAGAAGACAATGTTCATAAGTCCCATGAACACAGCCGATACATTCATAACTCCAAACGGCATCACTACAAACTCGAAGTTCCCATACCTGCACCTAAAAGATTTATTCGAGATGTCATTGTCCTTCACCCTCTGCTGATGATATCCCGATCGCAGATCAATTTTAGAAAACCAACCTACTCCCCTCAGCTGGTAAAAGAGATCATCTATCCTTGGAAGGGGGTAACAGATCTTGACTGTTACCTGGTTCAGCCTTCGGTAGTCTATGCATAACCTGAGACCACTATCTTCCTTCTTCACGAACAAAACTTGAGCACCCCATGGCGACACGCTGGGTCGATCAAAACCCTTCTCTATCAGATCGCCAATCTGAATCTGCAACTCCCGCAACTCCAAAGGTTCCATCTGATAAGGGTCCATCGAAATCGGACGGGCACCGGGCTGTAAGTCTATCCTGAACTCAACGTCACGTCGGGGGGGGGGGGGTGTAGAGTCACAACCTTCCCAGGAAAAACATCAAGGAACATCCCAAAAACTTCCGGGATATCCATCATCTCTGTATCAGCTGGAACCTCTGATAACCCTCCAAACAAGGAAAGGAGAGGCTCCACACACTGGCTTCCCTTCTAATATCTCCTCTCACCAAAAAAAGATACGTGCTGCCCATTCATGTTGGAGAAAAAAACTCTTCTTCAGAAGCAGTCGATAACGACACTAACAGAAAACAACAAGTCGATGCCTAGGATGACATCGTATGGCTGCATCTATAATAGAAGAAGGTCCCCACTAGATCGATTTGGTCCCAACGTTAGCCCACATCCCCGAAAAACACAAGATACGCTGGTCTGGCCTCCAGCTGGTGTACTCGGCACCAGTGGTACGAAAAGTCTCACTACGTCTAGTTCCAAAGCATGGGCTAGACCAGGTGCAACAAAGGATTGTGAAGATCCTGAATTGAACAAAGCAGAAACAAGAGTGTTTAACAAAAAAATCGTACCACTCACCAACTCTGGTCCTGCTGGAGCTGCCAACTCTGCTGCGTGAAACTGTCCACGCCCAGCTCCTCTTCCTCTCTGATGTCGTCCACTTCCCCGACCACGACCTGGTCGAGGTCCCTGAGGAGCACCTTGAGGTCGGCCTCCTCCTACAATGTATTCCCTCAGAGGAGCATGGTCCTGTTGCTGCTGGAAGGGCCTCGCTGACAACTGGTGCTGCTGAGGTGGGCGCTGAACCTTCCCACCTCCATCATACTGAGCTTGGGTCGGGCACCAACTCTGAACATGCCTGAAACCTCTACAAGAAAAACACCTCGGTTCCGGGCTTGTGGAAAATGGATGAGGACCCGAAGATATGAACTTGAACTGCTGGGGCCTACTCCCCACTGGCCTGAACCTGGAAGGTCCTATTGTAAGAGACCTGCTGCTGACTGCCTTCCCCTTCAACGAACCTGGCTGGAACACCTCACGTGGTGCACCTCCCAGCGATTTCATCATATCTACAACCCATGCCTTCTTCTGCACCACCAAGTATGTCGGAAGGGTGAAGGGGGTGACAGCATACTGGAGGGAAGGACGAAGAACCTCCTCCAAAGGTCTCGCCCAAGACTCCTAATCCGGAAAGAGATCTGGAGCAAATCACAAGAGATCCTTGAACTTGATCCCCCAGCTCACGTACCGACATACTCACCTACTAAAGGGAGAGTAATTCATACCGCTTATCCGCCTTGATCATGGAAGAAAGAAATTCCTCTCGGAATTCCTTCTCAACGTCATCCCATGGAACCTCTGCCTTTATCCTCTCTCCGAGGTAGAGCGTCCACCATTTTCGTGCCAAACCTCTCAGCTGACTGACTGCTAGGGGGACCCAGTACTCTCTCGGAGCACAGATCAAGGTAAAAGCGATCCCTAGCTCCTCAAGCCACCCCTCTGTCACCGTATCCGAAGTACTACCCTCGTACTTCTTGAGGGTCTGCCACTGGAAAGAACGGGGAGTCTTCTAACACTGGCTATCTTCCTCCTCTCAGTCAATCCTCAACAGGTCGACCACCTGAATCTGCTGGGCCTCGGCCGTTTGAGTCACCCGGGGATGACATCCAGGTCCCATAGCTATACGGTAAACAAGGATCGCCTAAGCCCAAGAAGTAAGGAAAAACTCAAGGTTTCATTTTATCATTTTATTTCAATATCTTTCCCAGAACACCCAAATCAAGTAAGAAACAATCATGATGATGCATGTACATTCCCCAGGGTTTCAACCCTGCAATCAATGTAGTCTCACTTGGTCGTTCGGCATGCTCAGAGTCCTTGCATCGGATCACGGGTGTCCCCTAAATCCCGTATCCTAGCTGGTCTTCCCTGGCATAGGTCACTCACCAAGATTAACTAACAATGGTTCCCTACGATCCCATGAAATCCTCGCGTGCCTAACTCCACACTCCATCCTATCTCTCAACCATCACCTCTGATACCATTCTACCATGACCCCCTCCCACCAAAGATTCCCCTCTGGAGCTGGTAATGGAGAAAAGGAGAAATGACCCCCGAGTCCCGCCTCCAGTAGGCCCGGCTTTGGTGACTAGCACCAAGGGTATGAGTTTTCACAAAATATATGGGAGGTATTACCCTTTTTATTTTTAAAGATCGGGAAATACGACAAGTCGTCCACCAAAAAGGAAAAGATCATGTATATAGAAATAAACCCCAAACCAATCCCACATGAATGTTTAAACAGTTTATAACATGGTACAAGTACAAGGAAGCTCAAAATTACAATACTAAAGAAGAAAAGAGAAGAGCAACTGCAACAACTCCAACTGCCCGACTAGTAGGGTCCCGCACGACCCTTGTAGTCCTCTTGGAAACCTGAAAGTAAATGTAGGGGGAGCATACACGTATACTTAATAGGGATACCTAAAAATCCCGTTCACAAGTGGAAAGACATCCTAATGTCCCGTGAGAACAATAGAAGAAACCTAGCAAGGAATCTTATCCACCCAACCTCACCAGCCACACTCTCCAAAACACAAGCACAATAGGTAGTAGTAGTATAAGAACATGAGTATTGGGTATGCCGCACCATTTCCCATTAGTTATCTGAACGTCCTGATGTTGTCACACTCTCCCTGCATGCACACACCTGGGCCTCACAACCACAGATCCCGCCCGCACACACCTGGGCCTCACAACCACACATCATGCCCGTACACACCTGGGCCTCACAACCACACATCCCCGCCTGCACACACATGGGCCTCACCACCACGACCACATCCCCGCCCGAAGACACCTGGGCCTCATCCCGATGATTCTTGGGAACAATAATAGTAATAGACCTCTCGCCCAAAGACACCTAGGCCTGAAATCGAAACCTACCCAAAGAGTCTTGGGTGTAAGGTCGCCTCAAGCCATTATAACCTATAATCCTACCCGAAGAGTCTTGGGACTAATCAACCCAATCGAAACCTACCAGAAGATTCTTGGATGTACGGTCGCCTCAAGCCATCATATCCTATGTGAGAATGAGTAGGAAGGAGTATGTAAGTACGAGAAAACACCCTCTCCCATGAAATGGGAGTGTTCGGCACTAAGTGATCAACATGTCTGCGGTGCGATAAAACACAAAAGATACAGATATATATATATATATATATATATATATATATATATATATATATAGCAACCCCTCAGCCCAACCTATGGATTCTAAAAATAGAAACTGAGCACGTGCCTTGGCATTACTACCACGAAGCATGCATACAACAAACAACCCCAACCCCATTAAAGGTTTTCATGTTTCAGCAGAAAATAGTTCATTTAGTTCCTTAACTACTGGGAAACTATCCACAACAAACCACAACGATCTTTCGTAAGCATATCCCTGCCATCCAAAAAGCAAGTTTGGAAAACACAAAAACACGGCATGTCCCTTCTTATTAACCAACCAACCCAATGATTATTATTTCTGTTTCATTACCAAGCCCCACTATTCATTAACTATTCCACTTTTATTTATTATTCACAACCCACAGTTCATTCACATTCAAACCCATTCCTGTAGCCCCGCTGCCAACCACCATAACCACAACTGTACCATACATCATTATCATCCCTTTAATACAATTTATTGTAGCCCCGCTGCCCATCACCATTAAACATTCACACCTTCCCATAACCAAGCCAACTGAAGCCCCGCTACTCACCCATTTCACAACATCCCAAAAAACACCCCCATCACATTCCACGTAACCAAGCCAACACCCACATGTTCATTATTCCATTGTGGTTCAACTGGGGTGATCACAGAAGGGTTCCAGATTTTCATTCAAACATCCAACTTTATGTGATTAACCAATTTCAACATTCCATGAAGTTTCCATTTACAAAAATGGTTTAGAAGATAGGGAAAATTTTAATTGCGTAAGGAAAGGCCCCCAACGACCGTTATTTTTAGTAGGCATAAGCCTATTCATTTCACAACATAATATCACAGGATATAAGTTACAACAAACACAAACATCCAAAAACCATTATATAATCCAATTATTATCTTTATTAAACCGGTTCAAAAGTGTTTCACGTAAACAAGAGGACCGCCACCCCGCATGATGCACACAAATTAGAAAGAAAAAGGTAAGATCCCAACCTCAACAGGTTCTAGATCACAACGGTCCTCCAGATCAACTTTAGAAGATGTTCGTCGGTGTCCCGGAAAAACCTCCTTGGTTGGAAAGGAAGAGCCGAAGGAAAGACAACAGATCTAAGCTTGGAATTTATTTCTCGTCGTTACGATCTCGTGGCCACTGACGGATCGTAAATCGGAGCTCGGATGAAAAAGTTATGGAAGAAATAGCCTTTGAGTCTCTTGATAGAGCTCTTAATAGAGGAGAGGGGAGGAGAGGTGTGAGTTTAAAGGAGGAGGGGACCCCTCCTTTTATAGGCATGAAAAGAAAATGTACACGACATGTACTTATGGTACACGGCGTGTACTCAGCCATTTTCACACGGTCTCCACGCGGCCTCCAACGCGGCTCCATGGACATTGATTGTTCAACACACGGTTTGAAGGTAACGCATACGCGGGGAAGGACTACACAACATGTAGATTGGACACACGACATGTACTCATTTATTGCACATGGAAAGGACATGGCCTTCACATGGTACATGGCTGACGATTGGTCAACACATGGTAATGCGCACGCGGGGAAGGACTACACGGCGTGTAGTACTGGACACACAGCGTGTACCCATTTTCTCCACATGGAAAGCACACGACCTGCAACACGGGGTAAACCCAGGAAGGGGGTACACGGCGTGTACTCAAACTACATGGTGTGTAGTTTCAAAATTTTTCAAAGTGTGGAAAAAGTCCATTTTACCCTCCAGAACACTTCCTGACCTTATTTTTGACAAATGAATTGGCCGGAGAGGTCCGGGCCATTACAATAGATCATATTATCAATGGCTCATAATTAATCCATAATTAATTATCTCATCATACAGAATTTAATATCTCTAATTAATCCCCAGATTAATTATCTAGATTACAACCCCTACATATAATATTCAATATCCAAAAATTAATTTTCTAATAGGAAATCCACATAGTCTCAGTATTAATTCCCTAATTAATCACATATTTCAACAAAGATTCGTTAAATCAATTGGTCAAAATAATTAACATAATTAAATAGAATCCATTTCTAATGGATGATATCAATTTTACAATTCTTCATGTACATATCATATTCCATTGTCTTGTAATTAGATATTGAAATCCATACTCTGGTCATTGATGGATGTTTACCCAATTGAAATCACTCAAATCTGAGCCACTCAACGACATTGATAAAATTTCTAGATCTAAATCCATATACCAAAATCAATATTAATGGAATTAGTATCACATAAATATAGATCTAGATAGAAAATCCAAGATCTATATTATAACACAAATGTTTACATAAATGTAATTATAGGATATATACAATGAAAAGGTCAATGAAATATATAAGAAAGAACCAGAGTAACATGAAGATTAAATCCACTTACCGGGAGAAGAGTGAATCTTCAATTATGAATATAGATCTCAATGAATGGTGTTAATAACTCCTTGCAATCCATACAGTTAGAGAGGAGAAAATTACCTTACCCATAGGAATGTGAAATTCGGTGTTAGGTCCACATAGAAGACGAAAGAAGTAAATAAATGATGAAAACGGGTGAGATCCCCAATTTTAGGATCTCACTTTTAGTCCACACATGGTTTATTCAATCTGTTAGGCAAACTCTACAATAACCACATGGTAGCCATTACATCGAGGGGTCCTTACATGGTTTCGATGGTTGAAAACCCATATTTTGGCATAACAAGCTAAATCAATGATTACATAATATTATAGAGAATATAGTTCTCTTAGATATCCCCACTTTTTGTGTAAACCTTTTTCCAACCATGTATATCTCTTCTTTCTCCAATATTTTTGTTTGAACTCACCAAAATCCACCCTTAACGAAAATCCAATCAATGGTACTTATGTAATAATTAAAATTAAAAGAAATCTTGAATTAGATAACTCCATCTATGTTTACGATCATACATTATCTAAACATATAACATATCATCCTCATGATACACTACCAAACCTTTATAATATTCAAATACAAAAATGTTATTACATTGTTCATTAATATATAAATCCCCTTCCCATCTATTCTTTTGGACACATTCGTTTCTTAATAACACATGAAATATCTAGGTAGTCTTTTTCCACAACACATCTCACAATGATCTAACAGCCATATCTTACGATCCGCAATGTACACATCTATCTCATGGTCAAAGTCATCCACATTAATCAAATGAGAAGGGAGGAGTTGATACCACTAAACCTTTGAAACATTGAAAACATCAATCATAGCACTGTATATTTTTGAATGATTCAAATAGTACACCACTAGCATTATTCTATCAACTATATCAAAGGGGCCAACAAACATAGGTTACAAAATTCCCTTCATCTTAAACATTTGGTAACCCAACCATGGAAACCAAAGAAAGAATACACTATCTACCTCAGCAATCTCTAGGGTCCCCATAATGTGAAATCATAATATATCTATCTACTCTGACCCATAGAAATATTTTTTTAATTCAACTGCACCTACTCTAATCAGTCAGTCACAATACTCAGTCCCAACAATTGTAACTCCGAAGCCACCATAAATCATAGCGGTGATTAATATGGAAACCCATAAAGAGCCTCATATGGTGTCATCTATATAGTTTACCGAAAACGTTTTTATAATAATACTCTACTAATGACATGTTATTTTCCAATGATCCATGGAATTCAAGCACATATTAAAGTAGTATATCCTCAAGAACCTAAGTATTATGGTCTAACTTCCCATCTATATGTGGGTCGAATGTAATAATCAATAATACATGTGTTTCTAGAACATTCTGAAATCCCTTCAAGATGTGTAATGTAAAGCATGGATAGTGATATGAAATTAAAATCGGTGGAACATGATGAAGACAATCTATCTCCAAAACGTACATACCTCTCATGTATTCTACTATAAATGTTTCCCTTAAAGGTAGAAAATGTGCAGCCTTTTTCAGTTGATCAACAATTTCCCAAATATTTTCATTCATCACAGGAGTCTTTTGGAGACCCATCAAATAATCCTTATTCACACCATCCATAATCCATAATGAGATAGAAAATGGTTGTAGTAAACCTCATGTTCATCTATTATCAACATTCACTAGTTGACTGGTGACGCATCATGCCACATACAGTGTTATCTCCTTTTTAATGCATGGTTACCAAAACTATCATATTGGGTTGTGGTGCATTTTGGTTTAACATTGATTCCCCACCCATTTAAAGGACTGAAATTATCAAATGAGTTTCTCTTATGTGCTCATTGGAACAATAACCATATTCTTCACACAGATGATCTCATCATTATCAATCAAGCCATTTGAAGATGTATCCACTCTATCAATGATTTCCCACAATTATATTCACTATGGACCATTATATTGTCCATCCCTGATCATTTTCAAAAACTATAGACTACACTGCCACATAATCTGTGGTAATGTTCTTCTTACTCTCATAAAAAACCACATAAATTTTATCCTGTAAAGTCATCACCTTTCACTCTACACTTGGCTCATGAAATATATGTATCTGAGTTTTCATGTTCATGGAATCAGCCACACTATTTCCCTCCCAGGGCATATATGCCTATTCAAAATCAATAGACTTCATATACACAACCCATCTCCAGTGAAAAATATTAAAATGATGTTGTGAAAATATATACTTAATGATCCTATGTTTTTTATAATCTGTTAAACTGTCTCCCATAATATATTTTTTCAAACCCTTGAGGGAATAATCCACTTATTCAAACTCTACGTCATGAGTAAGGTGATTTTCTACATGAGACCACAAATAACGAGACCCATTTTTTTCAACATGATCTCCCTACCTTAGAAAAATTCCATGTTTGAGCCCAAAAGTATCACAATAAACCATATATTTATTTCCTATCTCAGGATGGATCAAAATTGTCGCAATGTAATGTGCTTCTACAACTCCTGAAAAGATCTCTCCAAGGCCTCAGACTATTCACACTACATAACCTATTTGATCATACCCAAAAGTGGAAATTCCAATTGGGAAATTTCATTGATGAATATCTGGTAATATCTTTCTCATCCTTGGTAACTACGGATATTAGAATCATTCTTCTGCTGTTGTCAAGAAACCAATATCTGAACCATCCTTGGGTCTACTCACACACCTTCCTCCAAGATGATGTGCCACATGAAGTTTAGATTGTCAATCCAGAACTGAATCATAGACATCTTGGAATATAAATGATGAAATATTTCTCTATACATGATAATGAAAATATACTGGGAAAGATAATCATGGGTAATGGAGTGAAAAAAGATGTCATCCACAAAAACCACCATGAACTAATCTAGATACGGCTAAAATATCATGTTCATAAAATCCATAAACACTAATGGTTAATTTTTCAATCCATATGGAATTAATGAAAAGTCATAAAATACGTACATGCTTTTGAATGTTACAATATATATATAATAAGAAATCACTCTCATTTGAGGATACACTTATATAAAATCATTCTATGAGAACACACAATCATCCATCAATTGGTCAAACATATTGTTGAAACGCAGATGCGGTTTTTAGTTATTTGGGATCATTTTATTAAATTATTTGTAATCAAGAAACAAATATAAACTACATTCATATTCCATTTCATATATAACATGTGAATCATATGGAGAACTACTTCAACAAAAAAACACCTTATACCCAAACTATTCCATTTGAAATTCAAGATCTTGAATCACAGTTGATGACATTCTATATGGTAGAGTAGATACAACCTATCCACCATCCAAAAGCTCAATTGAGAATTCCAAATAACTCTTAGGTGGAAGACCTATGAAATATTCTAGAATCATATCCTGAAATAGTTCCACTACTAGTTGGAAGACATCTTTTATAACATCCCAACCATCCACCAAAATTTTAACATCATGAGATGTGAGAAATTTTAGTTACCGAGTAATTATCCCTACTCAGCCGACATGGATATCCTAATCTCCAAGATGAATATACCAGTCACCCTTAGGAGACAAAAATTTCACTATCCTAATTTAACAATCAAAGTGGGCTCGTTATGTGACTTACCAGTCCTTACCCAAAATCCAGTCATCTCCCATCATATCTAGATCATAGTGATTCTAAGGTTAATGGTATTCCCGGATCACAAGTGAAAATCCCTTTCATAATAAGATATCACTAGACTATACTCCAAACGGTGTATCGATAATGATACCCCCGCATAAAATACCCAACACCAGGCTCAAACCAATAACATGTTTTTATGATATAAAGGATGGTGGGGTTACCATATTAAACAAGGCAGTTGATAATGTAGACGCAACAAAAATAGTACCTCTCGTTGTTTACGGTACAACCTTTTTATCCAAAACTATAGGCTTTACACAATGCAACAGTTCTTCCCCGATTCCCAATGATGTTTTCATCCTCGCCTATGTCGCACCACCCAACTGATGTGGGTGCTCCTTCACAGCAGCAAAACATCCCCTTCCTCTTCAACGTTGTCTAGTATAACTCCATATTCCAACAATATTAGTTATAGATGATTATCATTGCATACTCTAACTCTTCCAAACTCATTCTTGAGATATAATCTTTCATTGAAACCAGTATAACTTTTATATATATCCCATCATTCCATAATATTGATACACAATTTATGGTCGAGAAAAATGTCGATGATTGTGTCACGACCTAACACACTCTTGGAACATCACCATATTAAGGTCAAGTCCAACCGAACCTCCTATCTATATACATTACTTCACATTATCTTAGCTAATGTTATCATTACAGTGATTCCTTCTCATTGAAGTCATACCATATTGTCATCTAATAACAACTAACTTTCCTAGAACATGAATCATAACGTAGGATCCCTTCAACTATGGAGGCATGATCCTACACTTCAATAAACATATTCATTCTGAATATAATCGAATTGGATATTATATAAAACATGTTTACATCCTAAAAAAATCATCGTTGCTACCACATCTACTAATAATGTTGGAGAAAATATTTTCAGATCAATTTAGCATCCAGAATAAAAATTCAATTACATTCTACTATGGGCAAGATGCATGAACTCATCATCATTCTACTGACTCTGCATACCTAGATAAAATTGGTTCCAAAACATATCCACGATGACCATAAATACCATATCATTAGTCTATCCAGATCATTCTTAAATTTACCACATGCACATCACTTATTCACATTGAATATAAGTTCCTAAAATGTCAATAATATTATTCCAAGTCTCCAAATTGTCACATATTTTCATTGTGGACTCAACCATGAATTCAACTCTTGTAGGTCCACTAACTCCATTAAAATTCCTAGTAGGTTGCAACTGAAATTCCTTTTATAAATAGACTTATATTTCAATACTCATCATGGGTCACTTTCGATGATTTCCATGGAGAAAATGATGTTATCATGGAACTACACCCCTTTATCATTAGCAGGTATGATTGGTGCCTCGTGATCCCAAAATGGAAATTCATTCCATATCATTCCACTTGGTCATTCCCTAAATAAGAATCATGGAGGGATACTCTATAAAATGAAAAACGCATACCTAATTTTTCATAACACAGCCACTTAATATTTACATAAGAAGATATAATCCCAAAAATTAATTTTCCACCACCTCACCACTCAGTTAAAACCAAGACGAAATGAATAATATAAACGAACTTACACCTGGGTCATAGATAACAATGTTAAACACACTATCAGAATAAATATTATCATTGAACCACCAAATTATTCTAATATTCCATTGTTCAAAAAATTTCTATATTATTATTATTAGGAGAAATTTCTCAATATAATCTTAGAAGGAAAATAGTTTAAGAACAAAAATGTACACATAAATAGTTTCCCCATGCATCAAAAAAATAATACCTATCATAATAACCCATGGTCCATAGATTGATGGATTAAAACTCAACTATTATTCCATTGTAGGTCACAAATAAATAATAAAAAAATTTCAGAAACAGTATTAACATCTCACCATAAGTGTTTCACGTAAGGTAAAATAATATTAAACTATAATAGAAAAGATTAATAACAAAAATCCACCCTATAGTACTTGTGTTTTCATCCATACGTGGGTTTGTTAATGACATCCCCAAGCTCATTAACATAACACAGTTCATCCTAGTATAATGTCTACCTTTCACAAAATAGTATGATAAAATAAGAAGAATCAAATTTAGACCTATGACACAACTTTGTAACTTCTTGATTGAGGTTCCAAACAAAACTTCCCAAGTATAGTTTTCTAAATGTCCTTTGGTGTTCTTCCACATATACCAGAGGATAAAACTATTAGTGATAGTCTGGTATATCTGTAATGGGGAGACAAGACCCCTCCCCCCCATTTATCTGCATAAAACACCCAAACAAATAGATAATCAAGTACCGAAGCATATTTAACCAGAAAAATGCTCATATTTGAAGATAAAAAAGTAAAAATTATAATAATAAACTACAAGGTAAAACATACTATGCTATTATAAGTGTTAATTTTATTTAATGAAACTAATGATAAACACACTACAAATTTAGTGAAAATCTCGAACCTTTTTTGGTTCCCTCCTCTAAGGTCCATCCCCAATCAGCCTCATATTCCAGAGCCTTTTCAATCATTCAATCCTAATATTATATAATCTATTCGAGTATAAATCATAAAAACCAAATAAAGAATAGGTATAACACAATATTCCTCCACCAATGGTGTCTAAAACCAGCCGACTCCAAATGATTGTTTATAATGTTCTATATGAATTGTGTACCATTCATAAATAAATAGTTATTAAAATATTGTTTATTCTTATATACCTACATTAACACCAAGATTCCCAATGAGAATCATACCCTAATACTATTTTAGTCTCATTCTAGGGCCAATGTTTTATCTAACAAATATCATATATTAAAACCTACCTTTGTCCATATATAGATGATTTCCCAATGGGAATCCCCAAAATTGGGCCCACACAAGGAAATTGATAAATGTTCTGGATCCAAATCCCTCATCCAATATCAAAAAGAAGAACTCATGATCTCATAAATCAAGATCTAGATCCCCAATACTAGATATAGATTTCATAACAATGGTTTAGATCTATGTAAAATGTTCATATCATCCATGAAATGATTATGGAAAGATACAATGAAGAATGTGAGAATCATTAGGATGAAATCCACTTACTTGGTGATGTGAATATCATCAATTAAGGTATTCAAATAGGAAAAATGGTGATCGTAACCCCTTGTAATATCTCAAAGACACTATGATAACCTTTTGTAACATTTAAGAATATAAAATCCTACGTGAGTTCTACATATGAGGTGAAATAGTTCATTTATTGTTGAAAATAACTGAGATCCTCAATTATAGGATCTCACAGCCGGCTCACGTACAATTTAGTCACACACTTGGGTAAATGGTGCTCTAACCATATTTCTGCCACTCTAATGAGGGGTCCTCGCACATTTTAATCTCACAACCTCTCAAAATGCACATTAATCATTTTTATTCAACTACCTCAAAAAAGAAAAGGGAACATAGATTCTCCTACAATGTCACATAGATTATTGATCTTGTGTGCCAAATGTGTATTATAGATTTTTCTCAAAATTTTTCATAGACCTCACCCAAACCATCCCCATTATAAAAATACAATCAAATATACATATTTAAAACAATCACCTGATGTAACTCTAGAATAGTTGGGATCTTACAAAAATGGTTGATACATTCTCATGAATGTATCAATAGGTCATTGTTCCATCATTTTATTATTTGTAGTCCAATATGATTCATTGTTTTATAATGTTTTGTATTCATTGAAAAAAAATTATTCACTATATATCTCATATAATTTCATTTTACACTATATTTAACATTACCATTTTTCCTTCATGTTCCAACCATTGAGATTTAAAATCATAATCTCTATGATTATTAAAATCATTAAAAATAAATTTCAATGATGTCAAAATTTCAAAACATTCATTTAATTATATTAAATAATTGTTTTAACTGATGCCATTCATGGAAAAACTACTCATTTCATACTAAATGGTTCATAAATAAAATTTGAAGTAACATAAAATAATCCTTGTATTATCAAACCATGTTTTCATTAAAAAAACTCACTATAAAAAAATGATAGTCAATATATAAAAAACAATCCCTTTCCAGATTTTTTACACCATTAAAAATATTTTACAAATCCCCATAAAAAATTTATACTCATAAGTAAATGAATTTCTAAGAAAACAACACAATTTATTCCTAAAAACAACATTAATATGTTTTCATATAAATATAATTACCCCATGGTTTATGAAAAATATAATTACAGCATCCTTTGTAAATATAATCCTAACATAATACCAACTATTCAGATCAATAATTTTCATAATTAAATTGTAAATCTTAATATATAAATATTAATTATATAACATTTTGAAAAAATATAGAACCATGGTGGTTTATGGTTATGAAGAAAATATATATTATAAACATATTTAATGAATGATATTTTGGATTTTTAATAAATACCTCCCCAAATATATTTCACATTAAAAATCCTAGAAATAAATAATACTTTAATTTATTGGGGAAGGTAAGAATATAAAATTGAATGTTTAGATGCTCAGTGACCACAAAAATTCATGTTATCATTTATCACATAAGAATAAAATTAGAATATTGGTGTGAGAACAATAATAAAAAATTTCAATAGAATAGAAAGGTATATTATATCATAATATCAAATAATGAAATATATAATGAAAACTCAAAGGTCTTGAATCATAAAATAATCAATGAATAATATACATGATATCAAAACATTGGAATTTATATAATTTAATTGACAATAACATTTGAATAAAAAAAATTTCTATTTTCAAGACTATAAATGAAGACTATAAGTGGATACATAACACTTCCCATTCTTTCATATATTTAAAAATGGTTCTATCAAAATTTTATCATTGTGTAAAAATTACAAAACTAAATTAGGATCACTCCCCATTATATTCCATATCATCTGATGAGATATTCATCCATGCCATCATGTTAATATGATTATATACATTTTAGATGAATAATAAAATATATAAAACTATTTATATGTGATTAATGTGATCATAAAACATTAGTCACATCATAATACATGAAAATTAAATTGTATTCAAAATTATTTATAAAATTCTTCATAGAATAACACATGTAAAATAAATGGTTTCATTAAATATCTAAAATCATTATGATAATCTATTAAATAAATGAAAAATTATTGAATAATTAGATTGTATACTTGATAAATACATATTAACATCAATGGATATCAACTTTGAAGAAAAATGCCTTTATTAGAGTATTATGGTCATATGTTTGGATTATTATGTATTCATATCATAACCACATAACTAAAATATAAAAATTAATCAAATATTAATGAAAATATTTTGAATTAAATGAATCATCCAAACATCAAATGGATGCATCAATTAATTTGTTATTATAATTGCAAGAAAATGTTTTCATGCTATGAATGAAAAAAATTATATTAATATTTTAGATAAAATGAATAAATTCCCTCATTTATACATTTATATAAATATTCCTTTTCACCATTTTCAAAAATTAAATTTTGGGTTAAAAACATTAATGAAACCTAATGGAAAACTAAAAAATTTCTTGAATACAATATTAGTATGAAAAATTATAGAAGGAAAGGGATATTTGAATGAAGAATGAAATATAATTATTTATAGATAAGAAATTTATTTTGAAACATGATGTTATAACTAAGGTAAAAATTTATGTAAGGCATGGACAGACATTAAATAACCATAGCAAATGATATTTCATGATATTATTGATTTATATTATTTGAAATTCCATTAATGAATATTTAATCAATAATGATGATAAAAAATGACATTGTATCAAAAATATCATCCCTATTTGGTAAATTTTGAATCAAAATACCGATTAATGATTGTTATAAAATTAATCACTAATATCATAAATAGATAGGGAATAATGAGTTTTTATTATTTTTAATTTTTTCGAATTTCCTATCAATTTCAGTTTGTGATTTTGAGTCCTTGAATGATTATCATGGTTCCATAAACACCATTATATAAGTTATTATATAAACAACATTGATTTTAAATAACAATATATCTTTATTTTAATCTAAAAATTGTATTGTAATATGAAATATATAAACTATTCATAATTATTGTAGGTAACATTTATACATGAACTTTGTCTTCATATTCTAATGAAAAAAATATATATTGACTGATATTATTTTTTTAATATAGGAACATAATTATTTCAAAAATAAAATATATCTGTAAATATATTCATACATATATTAAAAAAAATAATAGTATGTTCCACATTAAAGGAAATTGAAAAAAATCAAATCTTTTATAGAGGTGTTATTCCATACATATAGATGAGTGATGCTATAATATTACAATTGATTGGATGTCAATAATGTGGATATGATAATATTATTTTTTAGAGTAATTAGTGCATAAACATAATATTTATTCACTAAATACATCATTACATAAACCAATAAATATGGTTAAAGATAATTAATTAAATTTATCAATGTGGGAAGTGGTCTTCCAACACGTATACGTTATGATTTAAATTCACATTCAATAGAAAATATGTGAATAATTGTTGTAAAATAATTAAAATGTCATTTTTATATGGGTTATACCAATGATTTTTATTTTGATTTATATAATTTATTTGATGGTGGTTCAATAAGTTCTATTTTGATTGTTGTTTTGTATGATGATTATATATTCTACAACTGTATAAATAAAATAAAATTCCTAAGGTTATTTGGATTGGTCATTAAAAAATAATTTTACATATACATAACAGAAAGTGAGTTTTGGAAGAAACTTTTGTAGGTTTTGGTTGAGAAATATGGTTCATTATTGTGTTATTAAGAGAATGGTGGTGTGTTTGATAATAATTGGGGCATATGAAAAACATTGATTTCATTAAAATATTATGATATATTAACTAAATTCATAATTAAAATTAATATAAATTTTAATAGACTATGAGGATAGTTATATTGATGTTGAAATTTTATCCGTCTATTAGAAAATATAGTAGTTTAATTGGAAATCATACTATTTTTAATAGGCATAATACCTGATAATATGGTTTTACAAATACCCCTGCAGATATATTAATAATGATTTAAATATTCTTCATGGTAAAAACATAATGTGGCTATATAAAAAAATTATATCTTATTGAAGAAGAATATCAAAACCAATATATGAAATTCAGTACATATATTCTTTTTAATTTACATTAATATCTATTTTTTATGACACAATGAATGTATTTTTTTTAAAAAAATATGTTCATAAATATATTTTATATTAATGTACAATAAAAAATGCCTTCCAATTTTATTAATTTGATTATTAATGATAAAAAAGAACTATTTTATTAATTTTAGAAATATATTAAAAATAATATGTTACTCTATATTTCCAAAAATGATAACACAATTTTAAATAAAAATTAGTATTTTAATTAATCATTGAAAAATTAATCATATCATAAAAGTGTATGAAAATACAATCTATAATAACATTGTCATAATAATTTCTACTAATATGGTATTTTTTTATATAAACATTTATAAATGTTGAAAATAATATTTATAAATGTTGTGATTTTTCCATAATTGTTTACTATATAACAATATAGACCATATAAATTTAAATTTATAATTTTTAAATATTTTTGTGACTTTTAAACAATTTTATAATACGTTATTTTTACAAAATAAAAATAGTGTCAATTTTAAAACTATTCATTTATTTGAAATTAAATAAAATATATACCGAAGATATGTCCGAACTAAAATCTTTAATAGATTCATAAAAGGTAATATGTGTCTATAAAATTAGTGGATCACATGAAATAGTTCATATAATATTTATTTTAGTATTATTAAAACCATTTATTTGGTTTATCTCTTAATAAAATAATTACTCCAAAAATTTTGTATAATTATTTATTATACTGATTTGTTGCATAAAAATTTAAAATAAAATCCTATGATGAATATAAATCTATTACCTTTCACAATAATACTTTTACTAGAATTTATCATCTTAAAATAACAATATTTAAATTGTTATATTTATTAAATTATGAAGGTGACAACTTTGGCATCATTTAAAATAAAATAAAATTAGTGTCATAATCACTTTTATAAGGATCCAAACCATTATATATTAGGAAATTGGATTATTAAGTTGTATATATACACTACCAATATGCTTTGGTCTGGCTTGTGGGCTTTTTAATGGGTTTATTTATCAATAAAAACTATATTACATATTTTCCACTTAATAAATAATATCTGTATCATTAATGTATCACCATTAATGACAATTATTTAATCCCTAAAAATTAAAAATAAATTATCATGATGTAGATAATTTTATTAGATTTATGGAGACTATTAATTTTTGAAGTTTTATGATGTTTATCACTAAATTAAAATTATTATACTTATAAGATTTAAGAGAGAGACATGTTTTCACTTTCTTAGGTTTTAATAATAATTAAATTATTTTCATGGTCAAAAGTCCATAAAATGAATCTAATCGGACCCTTAGTTGATATGGGTTTACTTTTATCCATCAAATATAGTTTTTTCATGTTAAAGGGCAATTTTATAATATTATATTTACCCTTAATTACCCGATTAACCTTTAACTATGGTAAATAAAATTTAACGTAGTTACTATTCATAATTCCCAAAAATAAAAAGTAGCCTATTAACATAATTTGGACCCACTGATTCCAAATATGGAATCCATTTTTCCAAATTCAATACACAGAAGTTGTAGAAATTAAATTAAATTTAATCATGTTGTCGAATGAAAACGGGTTTTAGTTTAAAACATTTCAAAAGATTGAATTGATTTAACCTACGAATTCAATGTAAAATCAATGCTAATGACATACATTATATTAAATGGTAAAAATATATTCTATTTATACTTTAAAACCATTCAATATTATAATTTAACCATATAAATTACTAATATGAAAAATGTTTTTTTCATTAAAATACATCGTGTTTTTACTATTCATCTAAATATGAAAGTTACTAGAATAATACGAAAAAATTATCCATAGTAAATTTTTATTTATTCATTCCAAAGAAGAATTTTATTATAACAAATTGAACTTATAAACATATCTAAACCTATATTTAAAGAGGGTGTGCCATCAAAAGGCGGCAAAACTGCCTTTTTTTTAAAATACTTATTTTACCCGAAAAATTTATTTTGTTCTTATACCATGTTCTAGAAAATTTGTAAGATGAATAATAATGTTATAAAAATTAAAATTTAGTAAATACTATTCATAACGGCTATTTTCATAATAATATTATAATAATATATCATTGTTTAGTAAAACCCGGTATTGCGTACAACACACGCTATCGAGGAAGGTCACGATTGCGTGTAATGCAAGCCAAGTTAGGGTTGCATGTTGTGAAAGAATCCTTTGTTGTTTCGTATAATAGAATCCAACCATATTTATTTTATACATTTAATATATATATATATATATATACTCAATGTTGCGTAGAATAACTATTATCAATATTGTGTGTATCACGATCCATGAATAGTGTTGCGTATGCTGAAAGCTAATACGGTGTTGTGTATAGCGCAAGGTAATCGTGGTGTAGCACACAACACAAGACATTAATGAAATTAAAATAATATTTTTCATAAAATCTCGGGGTGTTACCTGGAATGTGACAATACCTAATTTAATGTGGAATCTTATTTGATTTATTGAAATAAAAAAATAAGAAATTATAAAAAATTAATAATAATAACGTTGAAATTCAGTCGACCAATCCATTTAAAATAATATATTCTTATATATGCTGGCTGACAGGTGTCAACCAACAAATATATATTATTATTTACATTACATTTATTTATGTTATAATTTTTTTAATTTAAATTATATTCATTACAATAATTCATTTTTATGAGAATATAAAAATAATATATAAATTTCATGTTTAAATGTGTTTGTATTATATATATTATAATTTAAAATTTTCAATTTAAGTGATTTTGTTGTAATTAAATTCAATTTGACCGTGTTATGAATTGGATTTAAATTCAATATATAGATTTAAATATTCCTCTTATAAATGGGGTTTTAGATTGTAAAATAATCATGGTCAAAATGGAACCAAAAATAATTTATAATATACTTATATATAAATTATTTTTGGATTTTGATATGAGAAAGATAGTTCAAACACAAAATAGTGGTTATTTGGCGATGGATGTATACATGACTTATGGAGAAATACGTTGAAATTTTAATCCCCCACTGATGTATTTTGATTTTATTTATATTAAATAATTACGAAAAAATAAATAATGACATGCCATATGAATGATTTTACGAGTTTATCTTATTTAAATATTTTAATAATAGATGATGTGATATAATCTTGATGATAGTCTGCACAAGATAGTAGATTGTCATGATTTGAATATATTTGTAACTAATACTTATCAATGTGTGAAGTATAATGCATAATTTTGAAATACTAATAAATTATTTGTGATTAACTAAAAAATATATAAAAAATAAAATGGATATAGATCAGGATGTGTTGATACTAACATAGAGTTGTGTGGTGATGATAAGGATACTATTAATAGGGGTTGGAAATTATTATCTCTAGGTATATAAAATAATATTCAACATCCTTATATTTTCTGATGTTTTTAGTCCCTTGTGTAGACATTGAGGAGACAGACAAATTATATTATGATTGATATTGTATCCAAAGTTGATATAAAATCTGTAGAACATTTAATTGATGATACGTAATGGTTAATTTCAATAATTTATTTTTAAAATAACATTGAAAATATTTTTTCATGGGATATTATTCAAGGTTTTAACAAAAAAATACATTTGGAACCAATTGGTTTATTATATATAGTATTAATGATAAATTGAATACCATATGATAAATTGAAATATTACATTTTAATGTTTATATTTATATTTGATTACAAACTCTTAAGAAGCTTTTAAAACTATTATAATATACTAGGCAACAATAATGTACTAATATATTTCTATAATAATACATTAATAATTATAACCAATTTTAGTTATATATATTTTCATGGTTTGTTACAATTATGGAACACTATTTGTCGAATTGAATTATGGATTTACCCATAATAATTATAATATAGTTCTTTGGATGAATAAGAAAGCATTGAATGGGTTATGACATGTCATTTCAGCATGAAATTCCAAAATGGGAACTGATATGAATGAATTGAATATTACTAATAATAATATGGATATAATTTTTTTAAAAGGAGGTTAGAATATTTACCCACAAATTATAATTTTTTAAATAAATGATAAATTATTTACATTTTGATGGATTAATAGAAAACAGTAGTTTTGAAAATATAATTTTTTTTCAAATGATTAAATTTCATGAGTTGAGATTACATATATGATTAAATTATTTGAAAAATGAAAACTATATTTTCATAATTAAAATGATTAATCCATTTAATTATTAAATAAAATTGGTATGATTTAATTCAAAGGCATACAAATACAATGTGATAGATGTAAAAAATATGAGTATATAGAATTCAGGGTAATGTATGACTCTAAATTAGTTTTTCTTGAAAATAATAATAATATTTATTAATTATATATAATCATTGATTTATTTTTTATGAAACTACAATTTTAAAGAAATTGTATCCCATATAATCATACATGATTTTTTTAGAGATTAATTATATAAGTCATTGTGAAACTGAATAATGGTTTATTACATTTCTATTGTGAATATATTATCATTAATGTGTATGATGATACTGATGATAATGGTGATTATGATGATAAAAAACAATAATCATGTGGTGAACTATTTATAAGAATTACTTATGTCAATTAGAATTGAAAATAGAAAATTGATTATATTAAATAACATCTGATATTGAGTATTTTCCTAATACACAAACTTAATAAGAATTAATTTTCATACTAGAATGTTTAAAATAATTTAATGTGAATTTTTATAATTCACTAATTACATTGTTTTTACAAATAAAAATAATTATACTTTTCAAAGTTTTATACCTGAAAATATTGATATATAATAGAGTTTTAATAAATATATGGGTTCTAATGATGATGTAAAAAATTAATTTATATGTATATTGGTTCAAATTGATGTAGTTTTATCTAGGTTTAATTTAATCGAAAAATATGATAATGTATCACCAAAAATGACTATTTAAATGTTATCTGATAGTTATAAGATGTTTTATATAATACAATATCATTTGTAAACAGTATTAAATTGTAGGGAAATGTCACAAGTAATTGAAATATATTTTTTTTGAATAAATTGATGAATCTAAATAAAATTTTTTATTGTTTTTTATTTATCTTGGTTTAATGTTTTCCATTAGGACAAATTTTTTTATCATGAAAGGATATATATCAATCAATAAAAAAATAAATATCTATATGGTGTTAGGGTGTTTCTCATTATGAATTACTTTGATTTCATTAATTATGTTTTTTTTGTATTTGACAACCAATTTAAACTAGTAAAATTGAGAATAAATCTAGTTAAAAAAATATTTTTTATTTGTCTTCAGTATCATGTGAGTGATTTTTGGCTTGTCATTAATAATTTATTTTGTTTGATTCATGTTGGGTATAAGAAATTATAACAAATAGAAGATGAGTACTAAAATATAATGATATTCAGTTTCATATTTGAAATTAAAAATATCATTTATATGAAATAGTAAATTAATCTTCTGAAAAGGTAAATTGGATTTTATATTATGATATATGACATCCCTTTAATTATATATAATATCATTTGGATTACATATATTCATATCATTAATTCATTTTTTGACAATAAAGAATGAATCAAAAAATAGTTAAATCTTATCATTCGTTAATGTAGTATATTTTTAGAATATGTTTAATTAATTATGATGTTCTATGAAAATATATATGATGTATTTTGGATCATGTTATATAAAATCAAATTATAAAAAAGCGTAATTGGTGGTTTCACCTAATATCTATGATACTTCAAATAGTCGTATAAAAATTAGGTTTTCAGTTATTATATTTAATTCAAATATGAGGACTACTCACAATTCATGAATCGATACACTTCAATATATTAATATATAATCATAAATTAAATACATTATTTGTGAAGAGAAATAAATATTTTATTACCTTAGGTAAATCATTTCACCTATTCTTTTTTCATTAATGATGAGAAAAATATATTGAAAATAAGTTACATGATTTGTATAATTAAAAATAATAAATGAAATTTATATATATGTTTAAATAATATATTATATCATTCAACAGTGTATGAGGATTACTAAATTAAGATATTTGATTCTATATTGAAATGATATTTTTTTTTATGAAAACATAAATAGTGTAAATAAAAATTAAAATTTATTGATTTTTATTGATTTTTAAATCATTTTTAAATCAAAATAGTATCATCATGAATAAAATAATTATTTAAAATTATAGGATAAATTATTCTATTTATAAGATTGAAAATAATAAAATTAAGAATATCCTGAAAATATATTAGCTACCATTACAAAATAAAAATTTTCACCGAGGACAAGGAATGAAGAGTGTTTCAAAATTTCTAATACTAGAAACACATCATAAAGAATGATAGAAACATATTAGAATATTTTCATTCAAAAGTAAAATAATTTAATTTGGATATCCACATATAAGTCTATCATGATAATTATATATTTTTCGAATCCTTCTCATGAAATAATAACTTTTATTTAAATTTACAATTATAATACATTCAAACATGAGAACATTTCTTAATAATCATAACTATAACTAATATATTAAGGTTAATAATCCCAGTGTCATCAATTCTATTACTTAATTGTATAAATCTATCTAAATAATAAAATAAATAATATAATTATAAATAATGTGGATAAGAAAAACAAGAAGAAAAAATTACAAAGAAACATCCAAATAGAATGACCATTGACTCTAATGTATGAATCAACATTGTTATCATCAATATAAATATTTAATAAATTTGATAAAAAATAGAGATCATCTACAACATTCATTAATAACAAATATTAAACCAAAAAAATTAATGAGAAAATAATTCCCAATTTTATCCTCCCCAAACCCCATGGATTGCTATTATGAATAAATATATAATATTATAGTTTTAAATAATATATAAAATGTAATAGATCCCAATTAAATATTAAAAAAATATCCACATTATTGATAATAAAATAATTCCATCCATGATATAATTGTTAGAAGAAATAAAAAATAAAATATTTTATTATAAATTTTAACTAAATAAAAATATTTTTTTTTAATTCCATTATACATTATTATGAATATTATGATATTAAAATATCCAAATAGTAATGTAAATTTCATGATTAAAAGAAATAATTTTAGTGGATAATGTACTGAAGTTGAAATACTATAAAAATTCCAAAAAATTATGGGAAAAATTAAATGATATAAAAATAGTTATTTTAACTAATTAAATATTAATAAGAAGCTACTATAACATAACTAAAAATAATATACCACGTATAATTAAAACAATTTATATAAATATGAACATTACTGATCTATAGAGATTACCAAGGACAAGACAACTATGTTAGGTTTAAAACACAAAAAAGATGTGGCTCAACAACCTAACAATATATGTTATTAATGTTGACATTATTCATAGGTAATACCTCACACATAATGCATTGTCATAACATAAAACAAATATAAAATCTAGAATCATACTAATTTGTAGTACATAAACACATATCACCATCATACTTATCTGTAGAATACCATATCAAAATTTGGAGGTGATAAATAAATATATAAAAATAAGGATATATATATATAAATGATAAAGAAAAGAAACCATTATGTATAATATACAATTTTCATTTTCAGATACACCAATATCATTCATTGTGTAGTGTTCATTTTTAGAGCATTTGAGGGAGTTTAAGGTATCTAGAGCATTTTAGAAGAAAATTACTAAATATCCAATATTTTTTTTAAAATAATTGGTGATTTGTATAAACAAGTAAATGTAATTTATCGGTTCCACCTTGGTTGGATAAGGTCATAGGTTTTATGGTTTTTTTACTAACAATTTGGCAATTTTTTATTCTGGATTATTACACACCACATAAGTGTATTACATGCCTTGTCATTTTATCCTATGATTAATAATGAATTTTATCAAGGAATTTATGTTTACATACTACATATTTGGATTTCGCATCATATAGAAGATAAAACTAGATTTTTATGGAATGGTCATATTTTTTTATATTTTTAATCTTGGTAGAATTCAAAAAATCAAATCGTATTACAGTATGATTATATATCATGGACTGGGTTTTTATGTGGAATTGAAAATGTTTATTCTTTCATTCTAACATCATCATCCACCTCACAACCTATTTCCCACCATATGAAATTTTACTGATCTCCACATTTTTCATATAGTTCATTCAAAAATTGATCATCATGAACTGTTTGTTGTATCTCATTAGGTAAGTGTTCCTTATGGCCTTACATTATGTTGGTCATGGTCACTGTGTTGGCTATGTGGATGTTTCATATTCATGATTGTAAAAGGTTGTCTATTCAACCTTTGTTGATTATTTATGTTAATTTTTTAAAGGATAATCTCATGGTTTCAAATCACCATTGACAAAGACATCACGGTTTATACTATTCTGAGGTAAGTGTCTTCATAAAATATGAAAAATATGTCAGTTTTTTTAATTTCTGATAAATTCATTCATTATATATAATTTATTTAATTGATATGTAGTTTAATAGTATTTTTCTGGAATTTTAATTCATTTTATCATTTTTCATTATAAATATTTTTTCTGCTATTCAGAAATTGGAATTTCTATCACAGAAGTTAATTATATTAGAATTGAATTTTTTTTTAAAAAATATGAATATGTTTTTGAAATTTAGATTCAGTAAAATAGTTTTTTTAGGAACCTTGGGTGTTTCAGGGAATAGTTATAGGAATAATTATTGTGTGGTGAACTACATTTGGGTTTTCTATTGATATCGTTAGACTATGTATGGAATTCATATCAATTGGATCCAAAAATTTCCAATATATAAATAATTTTTTAATTATAATAAATATTTACCAATACCCTATATCCCATATTATATTGTTATTAGTAATTTATATAGTAATGTATAATTATGATTTCCTATCATTGATTGTTTCTCACAAGTTTTTATTTTAATATTTTATCCCTAAAGACCAGATGATGTTATTTCATTGATGTGTGTTTACATTAATACCATGTGATTAATGTATAATGTTTTTAAATTCATCACTTATTATTATCAAATTTTTATATTTTACAATATTAAAGGATTTTAAGAAATCTAAAATGGAAAATTATATTTTTTTTCGTACTTATGAAATTTATTTTCTATAATTTCTTTGGGTTTTAAGAGATATAAATTCAAATTATTCATATTGGGACTTGTATAAAATATATTGTGGATTATAACATTTAATTGTGAAAAAAAATTCAATTTCTCCTAATATAATTTATAATTTATATTATATTATTCAGGATAAGTTATGTATATCTTGTATCATGCTGGCTTTTCTTATTGTTTCTTCATTTGGATCATGTTTATTTGGAGATGAATGTTTGTCACATGGATACATTTTCATTAGTTGTTCATAATTTCATATATATCAACATGTAATGGTATTATATTGATTTAGTTATATTTTTTTATTCTATTTATTAAATTGACCTTATTTTTTATTTTAATTTTATTAACAACTTATGTTATTATATTTGTTCAACTCATCATGGGATGGTTGGATTAGTTGAATGTTTTTGATGCATTTAAATGATATAATTAATTTGGTCATCATCTTCTATGTATCGTAGCAATTTTAATTTACAATTTGTTTTATTGGTTATGAGTTTTATTTATACTGGATTAAAGACCATCAAAATTCAGATTCAATGTGTGGAAAAGTGTCCTAGAAATATAACTTCCATGATTATGCATTATTAACCATGGGTGGTAACAAAAATCCACTAGGTTTTATACTTGGTGAATGGAATAATTTTAAGTAATATAATGATTTTATAATTAAAATACAATAATTAATATATATTATTTTATATTTATAGGATTAAATCATAATTTATTATAATTACTATTGTTTTAAATAATTGGATTGAATTCTATAACTAGTTATTATATTTTTTGAAGTGATCATGATTTAATATGATATTGTATTTTTTTATTAGAAAATTCCTCTATGAATACATCATTAAAAACTATGAAAATATGATTACTAACATGATCTGTAGTGGAATACTCAACGAAACCCTTCTATAAATAAACATGCAATCTACTTTTTTGAATCATTATGTTCTCTTGTTGATGATATCCTATAAATACTAGAACATCATGGAATAATGTTCACACTGAAGTTTATATCAATATTTTGAGGTTATATGGGAAACTATAAATATGTTGAGTTTCTTGATCCAACATAGAGTGTCATCAAATTAATGAAAACTCCAAAAAAAAATCTGTTGAGGGTTTCACAACAAACAAGGTTAGGGTACTATAAAAGAGATGTTGGGACTCTATTTTGATCGGTAAATTTCATAATGAGTTTACATTTATTAATTTTAGGAAAATAGGGAATTATTTTTTTTACCATGAGACATTACGTGTAGAAAATTTCTAGGTGCTACTGACCTCGATGTTGGGAGAGCATACCATTCCGGAGTATTCGACATCTTTTCATACATTATCCATCTTGCACAAAAGCTTGTAACTACGGGTACCTAAAGGATTTTAGATTTTAGTTGGGACTAATGGTTGACATTCAATTTATTCTATTTATAATGTGGATATTGATATTTATATATATATAGTTGAAAAATATTTGTTGGAAGAGGTAAATAAAACATGAATGAATAGAATGGGATGATCATCAGTTGGTGAAATTGATTTCAACGATATATCATCTAACCAGAGAAAAAATATAAAAGGTACCGAGTTTTCTTCAGGACTAGTTTTAGAGGATTTATTAAGATAGTAGGATATTTTTACTATTTGGGGGGTGACCTAGACACACAAAGGGACAATTTGTGGAGAACAGAAATTCATGTCATCTTAGTGGATGAAATGTTATACTAAAACATTTTGGTGATATGATACACTACAAATGAAATTTATAATTGATATTAAATAATAGATTAAAATGCACTAAAGAATATTCTAATGGTGGTTGGACATATACTCATCCTGACTGAGGATTGGGGAGGGGGTCATGTTTTTAATTACTCCAAATATTTATCCAAGACCAAAAATCATTATAAAGTGGAGTATTAACTTGAGGAATCTGTAAAAATGACAATAATAAGTAAATTGAAGGTGATCATTTATTATCACTATTGGTAATATTAATTGATATAAGATCTACTCATTATTTTATGTCATCATTGTTAAATTAAATGTTTGTATTTTACATGAATAATATGATGTAATTTATTGATAGTTCTGTTTAATTTTGAAATAGTCTGATGAATGTTTTATTTACCACTCATGATGGGTGATGATAGCCAACTTATTGGACATTATTTGATCCCCCAAGATTTTTAAGGTTAGTGGGACTATAGATTGTTATGGTTTGGGCATGATAGTAATTATTTAGTGGTAATATCAATCATGTTATCAGAGATGATTCCTCAAATATTTTACCACTAATGGATTTTTTAAAATATAAATGTTTTATGTGCATTCCCAAAATACTTTCGTAATGATTTGTTTAGTTTAAGAACCTATACGATTGTCACGTTTTCCATAGATCAACACCCCGGTATGATTACCATTTCAATTCCATTTTATTGAAAATGCCTTCTGTGTTGGAGTAGAATATGTTCATTTTTATTATATGGAGGCAATATAATTTATTAGTTGTAGTTTTTATCATTTTATTTCCACGTCCTCGGTGATAAAAATTTATTTAGGAGCATCATACATTTGGTTAAGTATAAAATGATTAGTTAGGTATCTATTATTAGAATATTTATTCATGAAAGGATTTAAAAGTGAATTTTGGTTATAATTTATTTACCATCATTGAAGGATCCAATAGTTTTTGTTATATGATGATTGTATTCCAATTATAGTGCCCAGGATATGGTATATGTATTTTTTGTTTTTATACATTCAATTAATCTTGAATTATGATGTTTTGTTCTTTTAAATTGATGAAAAATATCTTATTCGAGTGTTATAATATTTTTTGGGGTGATCATGGATGCTATATTGTTCTAATACATCACATAAGTGGAGGACAAGGAATATTATTTTATCGTGATTATAATATTAAAGGAACATCATCAACATTGAATGTATTCTAAATGGGAGTTTTGGTTTTTTCTATATAAATATAATTTGGAATTTTATATTTGAG
Source organism: Viscum album (assembly GCA_963277665.1). NCBI lineage: Eukaryota > Viridiplantae > Streptophyta > Magnoliopsida > Santalales > Viscaceae > Viscum > Viscum album. The sequence continues at coordinate 222,633,933 of OY728158.1, forward strand.
AGTGTAATCATAGTGGATCCAGAAATGGTGTATGTTTTTATATTGTAGAAGTCCAAAAATTTGATTTAGATCAGAAAATTCTCACCTTTTACTTGTTACTATAGTCATGTTTTCAATATTTCTCTGATATTTAATCATCTACAACCAATGTAACCTATTAGGTTGTAAAGAGTTTAAATAATTATAACTATTAGAGATCCATTTAAAAGGTAATTGTCATGATAAATTATAAACAAATTTTTAAGGGTCTTGATCTGTGGGACACATGTAATGGTATATATCTCACACCAATTTTTCCATCATGATAAGAACATACTAACGATTATGTTTATATATAATGAGATATGAATTAAATAAAAAGGTTATGAAAATACCTATTTTAGGATATGTTTTTTGTTTATTATGATAACATGATATAAAAAATATATATTTAGTTTGACGTAACTAAACATGAAATAACTACTCTAGGATGAGTCTCATCAAACTATTGATCTAGATATTATGTATTTACATGGTAATGGAAATAGGTTTTTGAGATTTTTTATAATTAAATTAATGAATCAAGCCATGAATCAATTAGTTGAGGAGGGGTCTCTGATTAGTTTTTTACTGAGATATGATTGGTGAAAAAATAGATGGTTGGCATGTGTTAGTTTCTTTGGTATAATCATAATAAGAATTTTACAAGGGAGGTTGGCTCGTGATGATGAAAGACATTGAGTACCAATTCCTCAATAAAATCATTATAGGTGTGGAGATATTGTGTGAGAGGTCACAGTCACCAATTAGCATTAGGTTCTTCTATAGATTGTTTTTTGTTCAAATGTTCATGGGGTCGTAGATGATGGATAGTGGAAAATTTTCTTGTTGGAATTTTAACCCTAGAGATAACAATAAATATAATGATTTAGGATGATAATATTGGTGGTAGGTGATGGGTTAGTCAGTGTTAGATCATGATTCTTGGTATTTTAACTATCAAATTATATAACGGAAACCCTATAGACCTATCAGTTGTTTTATCCGATAGTAATAATGGAATTTAAGTTGGATAATTTTTCCATGGATTTCATTGTCCGAATTTTAAAGAATAATAAATAGAAGGATGATATTTGGATGATAATTGATTAAATTGTGAAATACATGCATTTCATATCTATTAAGGGGAAGAATAATGTAGTAAAACATGGGAACTTATATGTCTAATATATATTTGATACATTAATCTATGTATTATACAATTTATTATAACAGGGAACCAGGGTCCACATCAATGTTTTTGAATGTTTTTAATTATGTGATGCATTGAAAGATTAAATTTATCAGGGAATATCATCCAAAAAATATATGAAAAATTAGAGTTATATCTATTTTGGTAATGATATTTGCTATTGGTATATCATCAGAATTTTAGTGGTTTTTGTAAAGGAATTTTCATTTTGTTAAGTATTCCTATAATAATATCTATGATACCTATATTAAAAAGAAACCCTTTTCATTACGTTTATAGATGGCCTAATTTTTCTTCATTTTGATATATAGAGTTCGTAAAGGAGTTCATGGTGGGTATAATATAATTTTTGTGATGGAAAACATTTTTTAGTTGATCAAAAATAGATTGATAATGGACTATATTCATTAGAAATAATTTTCAAACCATATTCACTGGTTGCTAAAAATATATTTTGGTGGTTGTTATTTCAAAAACAAAATCTCTTTTCATTTTAAATGTATGTTGTATTTGAATTATATGTTATATCTTTTTATTTTGAGTACTTTTGAAACCATTTACAGACTAGGGAATGTGAACAAAAAGTGTGACATGTCACGTAGTTTTATTTCATTCAATTTTGTGTCTCAAGATTCATGACTGAGTATAAATACACCAAATCCTTCTCACATGATTGGATGAGAGTATTCTTATCAATACAATAAAAAACTTAGTTTGAGAGGCATGTAAATATTATAGATAGTCAATAAAAAGTACTATGTGGTAAATTGATTCCACTATTCTTGTTACTCTAGATGTTTAATAGGATATCTATGAGAAGTGGGAGAGGGAATAGATGATGCGGTAGTAATGTGATTCAATTTTAAAGAGTATATGAATAAAATGGATTGATATGGGAAGAATAAATATTAGGTTGGGAGATTTTATCATCATGTTATGTTCTTTTTGTAGAACAAAATTTAATATTTTTAAATAATTTTCTTTGGGTTATTTTGAGGGATTTATGGGGTTATATAATATTTTATTTGAGAAAATTAATATGGTTCAGGGATGATTTTTGTAATATTATATTAAATTTGTATATATTAATAGATTTTAGGTTTTCTCCAAATGTTAAATAGATATATTATCTTCATTGGTGATTATATATTTGGTAATTGGCTATTTTTGGCCTATTTGGTGATTACAGTCCATGTAATGGGATTATTTCCCATGTAATTTCTTCCGATTAGAATCCTTTTATCCAGTTATTGACATGTAGTCTACCCATTTTGTATTTTATTGTCTTGTCTTGAAAGGGATACAATAATTTTATTCAAAAATAAATATTTTTTTATTAATTTTTAGCCTTCCTGGAATTCACATCATGTAATTAGATTACATTCAATGCAATTTTAACATCTTGGGTTATAAGGGAATTTTGTAGGTGTTTATTCATGAATTCCATTTTCATCATCACTCTCCCAACATACATGTCAACCTAATAACTTTTGATGATCTAAACTCATCCAAAAAAATCATTAGGAGATCGATCATCGAGAATTTTGAGGTGTTCTATTTCATATTAGAATTACTATGTGTTCAACATTCATTTCATCATAAACACGATATTAATTTTCTTTACAGTTAATCATGTGAATAAAATTATTTTCTATTAATCCATTATATTTTCTAGATTTTACTTGTAAATATATAGGATTTCAAACACCATTATTGATGGAATATAAGATTATACCGTTTTATACTAGGTGTTCCTATATAATTGGTTAATTTAATAAATTTCAAATTGATAATGTAAAATTCTATTGGTAAGTTAATTAAATTATATTTATTTTTGATTTTAATGGATTTCCTAAAAATTAATATTCATGTAATTGTTTTTAATTTAAAATAATTGTTTTTTTTAGAAATGGGTTTCTTAAAAAATGATGAAATGAGGATTGCAATTGAAATATATTTAATAAACTGTGGAATGGTTTAGAAATTTAATTTCACTATATTTGACCATTTGTAACCATGCTTTCATCATAAAATTTATATTGGAATCCACAATGTGTGGCTGTGGGACAATAAGGGGATCAACTATTAATATCTTCATATAGTAGTAGCACACAATTACAGTTTGATAAAGTGCATATCCTAGTATTTTTCAATATTAATTTCTTGTAATTATTTTCACGTGGTCTATAACTTAAATGAATATTTTATTTACATTTACATATTTTTATCGCATAATGGTTTTTTGTGATGGATAGTTGTTCCCATTTATTATCACCAACTTATTTAAATGATCTCAATTATATGTTTTTTATATTTTTATCAAGATTAATGTTTCATGAAAATAAATCATTTTTAGAGAAAATTTTATATGCACTATTATACAATTATCTAAAAAATATTTCATTAGGAATGAATATATAACTTTAGTACAATATATCTACCATTGAGTACATATAAATATAATAAAATACACCTGCTACTAAGGAAATATGCTTTAATTAAGACACATATATCACTGAGGGAACCCACTTTTCGTAAAAAATACATTTGATAAAATATAAAACCAGTTCCGTAGACTGACAACTGATCAGATGACATTGTTGATTAGATGACATATTATTTCGAAATATGCTTCTAGACCATTCTACTTCCAAACCATATTTAATAATATACTAGATATATCATAGACAAGTTATACAATCAATAACACCATTCTATAGTCAATTATACCTTCAAATTATGTGACAATCATATTATATCTACCATATCTCTAATATACCCCCATGTATGATGTAAAACTATTATGATACCACATATATTATGATTTTCAGTGTAATTTAATTCCTTTGATTTGGATTAGGTCAAAATGATGAGGAATTAAGAATAATTATTCGTAATGTAATCCATGTATTAACTGAAAACAAGGTTATAATTTCATGGATTACTACTCAATATGAGGATGAATAAAATTTGACAAGTATTCTACAATGTATAATTGGATCTATTTATATATTTATTCTATATAACACTCTCTTGTAAAAATAAAAACTAATGATATGGGGAATAAATAGTTGAATATAAGTAACAATTTGTTGACTCAGATACAAATCCTATCACAAATTTATGTTGAATGTCCAAGGAAATACACAGATAGAAGAAATAATAATTTTTCAACAATATATGATACTCTATTTTGATACAATTTCTAAAGAACATGTTTGATCTTATCAAATAGAAAAATTACTGTTCCATTGAATATCTATATCTATTTAGATTGAGAAATGAAAAAAATAATTATCTCTTTATTTTCTCTATATATTTTTACATTAATTATTAGATGTATGTTGTTCTATAATATTAATCTAATGATCAGTCTCCTTTTAAAATTTCTGGTGTTATTGATATAAACTTCCTAACATCAGTATTATTATACCCCCAATCATTATAAAAGAGATCTTATATGGACAATTTAATCATTATATACTATATGTGGATTTCTACGTATATTTCCTAGTTTTTCATTGATTATATATCACAATATTTGTTTTGGATGTATTTATTTTGGTAATTATATTCTTATAACATGATTATTTTAAAGTGGATGGGATTAGGTTTCATCATTGTAGTGAACCCCATTTTTTCTTTAGCTATATGTCTCATATATTCACAATACAATTCATAGATTAAAATTTTTATTCATTGAGACATCTAAAAACTTTCTTTTGTATTTATTCTATTTTATTGTATATATAAATTTTATATAATTTTTTTTTAATTTCAAATTAAAATGCACTAGTAAATAAATTTATGCATTCCATAACCGAACGTATAATAAATTATTTAAATGTTTAAACTAATATGTTTATAATGTTCTATTTATAAATATATTTTTAATTAGATTTTGGAGAAAAATTATATTAATTATAATTAAATAGAAATTATTATTAGGAACTAAATAACCCCCCCCCCAAAGTCCCCTTATATTGATTTACACCCTCCTACCGATAGTTGTTATCCATAAATTTTTAAATACCACCTTCTCATTGATTTAATTTTTGTTTAATGATCATATATTTATGTAACCTATAAAAATAATTTTTTTTAAAAGAATATAAAATAAGGAACAATCACTAATCAACATTCTTATTATAATGTCATTACTATACATAATGAAAATATTAATATGAAAATTATTTTATATTTTATGTGTTTTGATATTTGAAGTATAGTTGAGGTTACATATAAGAATCCTGAAAATTCCTGATCTACAATGGCGATATATATATTCTTAACATACGACATTATGAGTAAAAATGTGAATTTTTTGTTCTGTGATTTGTGTGTTGATTTTATTCATATAATAATTTCTTATGTGACCTATTATTGAATTTTGGAAGACAATAAAATTTCTCATGAATTAATATCCAATGATAATTAAATTTGTTTGAAAAATAATTCTAATAAATATGATACATTTATGATTATTGTTGATGCGACTATATCTGATATATATCCCAAGTTCCATGTAATAGGGAAAAATATTATTTCTCCAATAATAATGATTTATAATAAAGTTAATGTTATATGACGTTAATGATATTTTTTAAAATTATTGATGGAAATATCTATTTAAATAATGAAATCATGTGTCATTTGTACACATCATGTAAATAAAATTTTGAAATGATATTAATGTATGATTTAGTACTGGGTGATACAAATGATGAAATTGATAAACAAAAATGGAAGCCTATTTCATTCCAAACTAAATCATCAAATCAACCAGAGTATATCTATGAAAATATCACAAGAGAAGAAGATTCACCATAATTCAGTGATTATGAAATGAATCATATAAATAGGAATTTCAAATAGTTCTACAAAAGGAATAATTTATTTAGGAAACCAATTATATAGGAAATTTTAAATATATTGATAAATTTGATAAATAAATTAAAATAATGATACAATAATTTAGTTTGGTTTTTATGATTTTAGTAAATAAGGTAATTAGAAATTCTAAATTCCAATGATAGAAATTATGAAAAACTTGAGTAAAAAATTAATAGATATAAAAAATATATAAAAAAACATGGAGTTCCAATGAACACAGTAATAGTGATTGTGAATAAAAAAATAAATATAAAAATGATAGATCAAACATGTGTATTATAGAAAGAAAATATAATTTATCCAATGTATTTAAAGAATATAATTCATATATCTGTAATCTAATACTGATGAAAATAGTGAATAGAAAATTTCTCAGGATGAAATATTTGAATACTATAATATAATTAAGGATTATTTTAATGGACTTAAATACAAATATAACTATTCAAAGAAACATCATCCTTTAACTATTAGTTTTTAAAGGAATATCCCTATTGAAAATGATACAATTGAAAAATTAATATAAGAAAATAATTAGTTACAAATATATAATTATAAATTAATAAAAGGAAATTGTGGTTTTTACCAGTTAATGAAATATCCGTACTCAAATTATAGGGTAGAAAACAACACCTATATATAATATTATAATATGATATTCTCATAGAATATGAATTATATATAATAAATATCATTCTTTATTCATGTTCTACTAATTTTAAAAATATTTATTATACAACTTGAAGAAACAATGTCATTATTTTTAAACATTTAATAAATTCATATATGGAAAATGTTATGAATTTATGGATTCCATGATCATTGATTACAGATACGTATATACTGAATAAGATTTGGGTTCCATGACATTTTTTTATCTAAAACTATATTGTTAGAAACGTTCCTAAAATTATACAATATGTCATTATGGTATCATGACAATGGATCCTCAAGACACATGTCTAGGGAAGATATATGTATCATAATCCAAAACATGATTAATGGGGTACATGTACCTTACAGCTGAAATACCAAATAAAAATTATTAGACATGTTCAAATATGAAACTCAAAAACAATTTTAATTTCCATTGTTTTACATTTTGATATATTGGAGTATTATATTATTATAATATCACATCTATGAAAAGAATTTTTCAATGTTATATTTGTAAACAATTCCTATATTGATTTTTATTCGGTAAATATTTTTGATATTAATTATATAATAAATGAAAATGTATATTCTATAAATATTGATTTATTGTTTTCTCAGATCCACCCCTATCTATGTAACCATAGAAAGGAATGCTGATTTTTGAATAAGATGTTAGGCCTTTAAAATATTTACTCACATAAAAAAGAAAACATGGACTGGATTTTTTTGAGGATCTACCGAAACTGGGATACCGAAACGATATAATATTTAACCCATGTAAAAATGTAAAGTAATAGATCATATATTTCAAATCAGTGAAAAAATAATAATATACTAAACCCATAGATATGGTTCACATGTTAATTTTTATATCTTGTAGATTTTATAGACTAAACAGAGAGAACTATTTTTAGGTTCAGTTGTATGAATTTTCTCTATATAAATAAGATTTGTTTATATATCACAATAGAGAATCTTGTTAATATTTTTCCATATATACATAATTTTATTAAAATAATTGTAGAAATTTATTTAAATCCATATTGATTTATCAAAATATTCAGTTTTAAAATTATGATTGGAAATCATTTTACTCACAAAATAGATATAATCAAAATTTCATTTCCCCGAAAATCCCAAAACAAATCAGTGTAATAGAGAGGATATTGAAAACCCTTCATTATAATGGTACAAACATGCTATGTATGAATTGAATAGAATTATAGATTTACTAATAATAAGTATAATATAGTTCTTTGGTTGAATAAGAAAGCATTGAATGGGTTATGACATGACATTTCAACAGGGAATTCCAAAATGGGAACTGATATGAATGAATTGAATGTTACAAATAATAATATGGATATAATTTTTATTAAAGGATATTAGAATAGTTACCCGCAAACAATAATTTTATAAAATAATGATAGATTCTTTACATTTTGATGGATTCGTACATAACTATAGTTTTGAAAATATAATTTTTTTAAAATGATTAAATTTCATAAGATGAGATTCCATATATGATTAAATTATTTAAAAAATTAGTATTTAAAGAGAATTAATCCATTTAATTGTTAAATAAAAATGGTATGATGTAATTCAAAGGCATAAAAATACCAAGTGATAGATGGAAAAATATGAGTATGTAGAATTTGGGGTAATGTATGACTCAAAATTAGTTTTTTTGAAAAATAATAATAATATTCATTAGTCATATATAATAATTGATTTATTTTTTTATGAAACTATAATTTGAAAAAAAACAATGGGAACCCATAAAATCATATATGATTGTATTTTGAGATTAATTATATAAATCAATGTGAATCTGAATAATGGTTTATTATATTTATGTGGTGAATATATAATCATTAATGTGTATGATGATAATGATAATAATGGTGATTATGAAGATAAAAACAATAATCATGTGGTGAACTATTTATAAGAATTACTTATGTCAACTAGAATTGAAAAAAGAAAATAAATTATATCTCATAACATCCAAAGATTAGTATTTTCCTAATACAAAAACATAATAAAAAATGATTTTAAAACTAGAATGTTTAAAATAATTTAATGTGAATTTTTATAATTCACAAATTACATTATTTTATAAATATACATATTTATACATTAAAAAAATTATATCTGAAAAAATTTATATATATTAGAGTTTTAATAAATAGATGGGTTCTAATAATGATGAAAATAATTAATTTATAAGTTTAGTGGATCAAATTGATGTAGTTTTATATGGGTTTGTTTTAAAGTATAAATATGATAATGTAGCACTAAAAATGATTATTTAAATGTTATCATATAGTTATAAGATGTTTGATATAATATAATATCATTTGTAAACAATTTTTAATTGTAGGTAAAGGTCACAATTCATTGAAATATAGTTTTTATTAATAAATTGATTGTTCTAAATAAAAACTTTTATGGTATTTTTATTTATCTTGGTTTAATGTATTTGATTATAACCAATTTTTTTTATCATGAAAAGATATATATCAATCAAAAAAATTTAAATATCTATATGGTGTTATGGTGTTTCTCATTATGAATGACTTTGATTTCATTAATTATGTCTTTTTTTGTATTTGATAACCAATTTAAACAAGTAAAATTGAAAATAAATCTAGTTTAAAAAGTGTTATTTATTTACCTTTAGTATCCTCTGAGGGATATTTGTCTTGTCATTAATAATTTATTTTGTTTGATTCATGTTGGGTGATACCGTTTATAAGGCATTATAAAAAATAGAATATGTGTCCTAAAATATAATGATATTCAGTTTCATATGTGAAATTAAAAATATCATTTATATGAAATAGTAAATTACTCTTATGAAAAGATAATTTGGATTTTATATTATGATATATGAAATCTCATTAATTATATATAATATCATTGGGATTACATATATTCATATCATTAATCATTGTTTGACAACAAAGGATGAATCAATAAATAGGTAAATTTTACATTTCGTTAATATAGTATATTATTAGAATATGTTTATATAATTCTGAATTTCTATGACAATATATATGATGTATTATGGATCATGTTATATAAAATCTCATTATATTTAAGAGTAATAGGTGTTTCAACTAATATCTATGATACTTCAAATGGTTATATAATAAAAAAATAGGTTGTAAGTTAGTATATTTAATTCTAATATGAGGACTACTCTCAATTCCTGAATCGATAAATGACAATATATTATTACTAAATAATAAATTAAATATATTATTTGTGAAGAGAGATAAATATTTTATTCCCTTCGGTAAATAATATCACCTCTGCTGTTTTTATTAAATATGAGAAAAATATATTGAAAATAAGTTACATGATTTGTGGAATTAAAAATAATAAATGATAACAATATATATGCTTAAATAAAATATTATATCATTCAACAGTATATAAGGATTACTAAATTTTTAGATTTGATTCTATTTTAAAATGATATATATTTTTTTGAAGAAGACTTAAATACATTAAATAAAGATTAAAATTTATTTCTTTTTTTTAAATTATTTTTATATTAAAATAGTATCATCATGATTAATATAATTATTTAAAATTATAGGGGAAATTATTTTATTTATAAGATGGGAAATATAAAAATTGAGAATAACCTGAAAATTTTTTAGCTACAATTACAAAATAAAAATGGCAACCCCGGACAAGGAATGAAGAGTGTTACAAAATTACTCATACTAGAAACATATCATAAATAATGAATGAAACTATAACACCTGAGAATTTTATGTTATATAAATCATCAAAAGAATATTTTTCTACACACAACACTTTCTTGGATTGCTTTACATGAAATCGCAACCTTCCTCGACATCTTGCGTCGTACGCAATACCGAGTTTCACTAAAAAATGATATACTAATAAAATATTATTAAAACTAGCCGTTATGAATAGAAATAACCACTTTTTGAAATTTTATAAATTTCATTTTTCAAAATTTACTTCATTTTTGTATTCGGAATATCGAAATTATCCTGGGGTGAAATTTTGGTATTTTTCTGAAAACATTCAATTTTTGATGAATAGTGAAACCACTAAGTGGTAGTTAAAAAAATGAATTTTTCATAAAACATAATTTTACCACTTCTGTGAGTAGAATTTCGAAAATCCAAGAAACATGGTTAATATCAAGGACTAAAATGTGGTTCAATGAGATGAAAATAATTTTTGGTGAATAGTTACTTTTTAATTTTTTTACCACGGTTAAAAGATAATAGGGTAATTAAGGGTAAAAATGATATTATTAATACCCTAACACATATCCTAATTCTATTGGACAAGTGTAATTAGAAGAAAAACAACCTTAGAAATACAATATTATAATTTAGGCCCACATGGAATAGATTAGGACATTTATTATTAATTTATTTAATGAAGGGTTAAAATAGTTAAAATCAAAGTTTAATAAGTAAATCATTTTTAATATGGGGTAATACATAAGATAAATTCTGATATAAATATTCATTAGAAATCTAAAAAGATATCCTACATAATTATATTTTATTTGTAATTTTTAGACATTATATAATTTAATTTATTTATGACACAAATATGATGCAGTAATTATCTTAAAAATGAAATATTGACATAATTGATGATATAACCACCAAAATAAATGTAATTTTATATTTTTTATGAATTAAACTAATCTTAGATGTTAATATGACATGTTATTATTGATTTAATTAACTTTATTCGAACTAATAAATCTGTTATGATTTTTCACAAAAATCAATTACTAAATAGTGCCAAAATTGTCATAAAATTGTTTTTAAAACAAATATTATATTAGTAATTGTTATTTTATTCATAAAATCTATGGTTCGGCCAAATGGCTTAAATAAGGTTATATATATTAATAATAAACAACTTGGGGTTCGTTTGGCTACTTATAGTAAGTTTATTAACCTTATAGTATAAGAACACAAGAAGACACGGTAAAAGTAAAATTATTTAATTTAATGTTAAATCTAAATGATAAGGTTAAAATAGGAACCTAAACTTTTCTAAATTCTATTGGATGAGAGGATTTATACCCATCCCCACCTTATCCTCTAAATCAATTTTGATCAATTTAAAACCGAATTTGGATTTATAATAAACAAAATATTTTTTGTTATTCCAATGGTGCCCCTCTCCTCCCTTATAAAATGGCACCTCCTCCCTCTCTTCCTCACACCACTTTGAGCCTTCAAGCTCGGCCAACCCCTGCCAATTTATTCTCTCCACTTCACTAGAGACATCCTAGAGGACCTGGTCTTCTTCACAGACCAATTATATTTCCCTAAAAGGAGGTCTTAAAGAGGCGCTTCAAAGAAGAGGTAATGCCCGTTACCGATTCTTTCATCTTTATTTCGTCTTCCACTTCTTCTTCTTTAGTTTTTTCATCATGAAGTAATAACATCAGTATAACTAATATACTGATATATTATTATATGTATGAAACAACCTTATTTCACCATCTATCCATCCTACGGAAAATGAAATCACCGCGCGTGCGTACGTACGGGATACCGTCTCCATGCCGCGGTGTAATCTATTTTCCCCCACCACCTTACATGGATGGGTATAATGATGTAAATAATTAGTACATATGATTATTGTAAAGTGATATTGATTCTGAAATAGTATACATACACTCAAATACAATTCCATGATCATGGTAATGATATCATCGCTCCTGCGTACGTACGGAATACCGTCTCCACGATGCGATGCGATTCGTTCTACATGACCTTCATTGAATAATGATTATATAAATGAATTGAATGAATAAATATGATATATAGTACATTAATAACATTCTGGAAATGATTTATCTATAACCTAAAGAGAAGAATAAGAATGTATTCGACAAAACATGCATAAGAACTAAAAGTTATAACCACCAGAAAAACAAGTAGCAATGAAATATTACGACTAAAAAGCTAAGAATATGACCATATATGATATCATAAAAATAATTATGATTCTGTAATAAGTCAATAACATTATTTAAATCATTATACAAGAGGTTCAGACACTTACGAGGCAAATCGGACCTAAGGTAAGGGAAATATCACAATCTCATTTTTATCTGAGATTGTTTATATTTTGAAATTTACTGGGGTGTATTTTATCATCCATATCCATGTTTCCTCAGAATGTAATATTATTTATATCCACCTACAATTTTTTAAAACCAATTTTACCTTTCGGTGAGATTTTAGTAAAGTATATGAAAGGAATCTTTTGTCATTTTTCGTACGAGGTACATTTTGACTTTTCTAACAAAAGTATGAGAAGAATGTTTTTTAACATATACGGCATGAATGGATTTTTAAAACATTATTTCCAAGAAGCATCCTTTACATGTTTTCAAGTTTATTTTTAATCAACTTCTTTTAGTTTAAAATTGTATGACATGTTAAGAAAGGAAACATGTTTTCTAAGTAGAAAGGATATTTTCCTAAAGAATGGACTTCAAGTGTTTTATCAAAATTATTTAACATCTACGATAATAAAAGGGTTATGTTTTTATCCCTATTATTACATTGATTTGATTATGTAATGATGGAATTATTTTTATGAATTCCTTTATCTTATATGAATTGTTTTATTATGTCACGATGTTTAAGAATCCCATTTTTATTAAATGGGTTATTCTGTGATGTATGGTTTATGATTTTGTGGCACACATAAGAATGGTATCATTATGAGATGGGTGGGACCAATATCTCCCTCCAATTCATTGGGTAATGATTTTATATCTCATGATATAAACATGGCTGGAATGGTAGGTTATACCGGTTCAGTGAAACAGGACTGAAACGAGGAGTGAACTCGGTTCAGAAATTGACTTTGTCCACTAAGATAGTCTTGGAAATGAGTCTTGACTAATAAGAAATGATACTCTATGATTATGTGTGTATTCCACAATGTTCTATGTTTTATGTTATGATTATTGGGATTACATTTCACTTCTATTATTTATCCCATGTTATGAAATTATGATTTCTTTTTCAGGTTAAGATTCCTAAAAGTTATGTTCTTATGTATATGATGTGATTGATATTTCTTTTGTTTACCCTTACTAAGCATTTGAGCTCACCCTTTTGTATGTTTTATTTCCCTAGGTTAGGAAGATTTTTATTAAGTAGAATTTTCCAAAATGGGACTCTAGATATGATGAAATAAATGGGAGGCAAAGTAGATGCTTTATGAACAAGTTGTTTATGTTTCCCAGTTTCTAAAGACACTATACCTATACGGTCCTTTCATGGTTTTGCTATATGTTGTAATAAGAGCACTTCAATTTTGATGTAATAACAATGTATGTAAAGTATGGGTCATTATAGTTGGTATCAGAGGAAAGGTATAGTCAACCTTTGGAAACTAGTATGTGAAAGCCTTAGTAAGAATCCTAAGGATATGTCTAAGCATAGAACACAATCTTAGTGTTTTAGAAATGACCATGAATAACCTAGGATAAGACCTTACGTGTGAAATTTTATTCTTCATTATGTGGTTTTCCTATTATAATTAGTGTTTCTCACACTATTCTTCTTGGTTTTAGTCAATGGATGGAACCCGAAGGAACCGTGTTAATATGGAATGCGACAGGCAATGCAATGATTGTCCCCCTGAGCAACCAAACGTTATGGGAACAGGAATGAAAAATATTGTAGCCATGGTCACACAACATTCTCAAGCAATGAATCATGCAAGACTTCCAAACAAGCATGGAAGGAGCAACATTCTGTTGAATCCTTCATGAGGCAGCGTCCACCTTCTTTCAGCGGGTCTACTGATCCATTAGTTTATGAACAATGGATTAGTACTACTAAATAGATATTTTCAGTTCTTAAATGTTCTGAACATGATAAATTCATCATTGCAGTGTATCATTTGGAAGGTGATGCTGATTAATGGTGGAATATTATTAAGAATATGAGGCAAAGGGATGAAATTGAGTCCATGGAATGGGACGAGTTCAAGAACATATTTTTCAATAAGTACATCCCTCGTATTCTCCGAACAATGATGGAGAAAGAGTTTCTTGAACTGAAGAAAAAGGATGATGAATCTGTTGGTACCTATGGAGAAAATTTTTCAAGACATGCCAGGTACACTTCTGGTATTATTATCCGACCTAAGAGTAAGATCGATCGATTCATTAGTGGCTTAAAACCAAGTCTTCGAAGGGCCTTAGCAATATGAGACATCAATAGCTACAAGGAAATCATTCGATGTGCTCTAAAAGTTGAGATGGAGATTGGAGTAACCCATCAGTCATATGGGTTTGATAAGAAGAGGAAAATGGAATTCAAAGGAAAATATAAAGAGCACACTGAAAGATGATGAGCTTTTCCTTATGCTCAAAGTGTGGAAAGAAACATGGAGGGAGTTGTCTTAATGGGACAAGTAAATGTTTCAAATGTGGAAAGGAAGGTCATCGGGCATTTGAATGCCGCGATGATAGGAAGAAGATGTCTAATGATGCAAAAAAAAGGAAGGGATACACATAATGAACCTACTACACTTCAATGTTTCAAGTGCAAAGAGATGGAACATTATGCTAATAAATGCCCTAATCCAAGGGATGATGATGATGGTTGTCATCAACAAACTCTTAAGGCTAAAGACAAAGGAAAGTCACATGCAGTTTCTATCAGCGATGTGGAGTACCATAACGATGTGGTGAAAGGTACATTTACCATCCACTCTAAAGTAACAAATGTTTTATTTGATTATGGATCCACCCACTCCTTTATTTCTGACGAATTTGCTAAGGGTATTATCGTATTACCTCAACAATTAGATGTTGAGTTAGCTGTGACAAAACCTAATGGCACAACAGTCGCATAAAAAGTTCATAATTCTTCTCCGATTGAAGTTTGTGGGAAAGTGCTTCCTGCAAATCTTGTGATCCTTTCTATAGTGTAATTTGATGTGATTCTTGGCATGGATTGGCATTCTCTACATGGAGCTCATATAAATTTCGAAAGAAGGGAAGTCACATTTCATATTCCAGATCAATCTATGATCATCTATCGATTCAAGGATGAACATAACCTTCCAGTGGAAATTTCTTCCATTTTATGGGTATTGATTCCACTAAATGAAGGTTATTTATATCAAATGGTTGGTGAGAAACTCACGATTAAGAATATGCCCATTATAAGAGAGTTTGATGATGTCTTTCCAGAGGAATTACCGAGTCTTCTACCGAATCGTGAAGTTGAGTTTTCAATAGATTTCGTACCGGGTGCTTTGCCTATTTCAATGACACCTTATAGAATGGATGCAATTGAGTTGTAGGAATTGAAGAAGCAACTCCAAGAGAATCTTGATAAGGGGTTCATACGCCCTAGTGCATCACCTTGGGGAGCACCTGTTCTGTTTGTTAAGAAGAAAGATGGATCAATGAGACTCTGCATTTATTATCGAGAACTTAAAAAGATCACTATCAAGAACAAATATCTTCTCCCATGCATTGATGATCTATTTGACCAACTACGCGGAGCTCAATACATTTCCATGATTGATCTTCGTTCAGGGTATCATCAATGAAGGGTCAAAAGGGAGGATATACCAACGATGGCTTTCCGTACAAGGTATGGACACTATGAATTTATAGTGATGCCATTTGGTCTTACTAATTCCGCTACTATCTTCATGGATATAATGAATAGAGTCTTTAGAGACTATCTTGATCAGTTTGAGGTAGTCTTTATAGATGATATTCTTGTCTATTCAAAGATCAATGAAGAACATGAAGATCACTTGAGAATTATATTGAAGTCCCCAAGAAAGTATAATATTTATGCCAAATTTACCAAGTGTGAATTTTGGCTTCAAAAAGATGCATTTTGGGTCACATAATGTCAAAAGAGGGGATATCTGTGGATCCAGAAAAAACAGAGGTTATCGAAAGATGGTTGAGACCAACAACAGTAAATGATATCCGAAGTTTTCTTGGATTGGATGGATATTATCGATGTTATGTGAAAGATTTTTCACGATTATCTAATCCACTAACCAAGTTGACTCGGAAAGGAGTTATGTTTGTTTGGACGGAGGAATGTGAAGAGAATTTCAAGGAGTTGAAAAGAAGGTTATCCAGTGAACATGTGCTCACACTGGCTTGTAGTGGTGAAAGGTTTGTGATCTACAGTGATGCATCCAAGAAGGGATTGGGGTGTGTTCTTATGCAAAATGATATGGTGATAGCTTATGCATCACGACAGTTGAAAATACATGAGAAAAATTACCCAACTCATGATTTGGAGTTAGCTGTGGTAATATTTTCATTAAAGATTTGGAGGCATTGCCTTTATGGTGAAAGGTGTGATATTTATACTGATCATAAAACTTTAAGGTATATTTTCACACAAAAGGAGCTGAATATGCGCCAATGAAGATGGTTGGAGCTGATTAAGGATTACGACTGCTCAATCCATTACCACCCTAGGAAAGAAAACAAGGTGGAAGATGCATTAAGTCGACAAGACCATGCTAGTTTATCCATGATGAGGATCACAAAAGATCAAATATTTATGGATTTACAAAGGATGGATCTTGGAATTAAAATGAAAGGGGAAAATCGTATCTTTCTCAAATGAATGTTCAACCATCTATACATGTGATGAATAAAGAGGCACAGAAAGAATATGTAGAGTTACAAAAGAAGGTGAGAAATTTTACTCAATTCAACCTTGATTGTGATGGGATAATAAAGTTCAGGAATCAGGTTTGTGTTCCTCCCATCCCCGAATTAAAGAAGGAGCTTCTGGATGAGGCTCATAGTTCTTCATTCTCTATTCATCCTGGATGCACGGAGATGTATAGGGACCTGAACGAGTAGTTCAGGTGGGATGACATGAAAAGAGATATTGCTGAATATGTCTCTCGATTCTTGGTTTGTCAGCAAGTTAAAGCTGAGAGATAGAAGTCTAAGGGGATGTTACAACCATTACCCATACCCGAATGGAAATGGGAAAACATCATTATGGACTTTGTCACAGGACTTCCTAAAACATGAAAAGGCAATAATGCTATCTGGGTCATAGTTGATCGTCTTACAAGGTCTGTACACTTCATCGCTATTAGAGAGGATTTCTCTTTGGATCAGCTTTCCAGGATATATGTAAAGGAAGTGGTAAGATTTCATGGAGTACCACTTTCTATTATATCTGATAAGGATCCAAGATATACCTCGAAGTTCTAGTGAAGTCTTCAGCATACTCTGGATATAGAGTTGAGTTTCAGCACTACTTATCATCCTCAGACAGGCGATCAGTCTGAGAGAACAACTCAAACTCTATAAGATATGTTGACATCTTGCTCTATGGATTTCAACGGTGGTGGAGATCAACCCCTACCTTTGGTGGAATTGTTTTATAATATTATCTTTTACTCCAGTATTCATATGGCTCCTTATGAAGCTCTCTATGGAAATAAATGTAGGACTCCAACTTGCTGGGATGAAGTTGGGGAAAGAAATCTATTAGGACCCGGTCTCATTGATGAAATAACAGAAAAGGTCAGATCTATTCAACAACACATAAGAGCATCACAGAGTCGACAGAAAATTTATGCCGACAACTGAAGAAAAGACCTAGAGTTTGAAGTGGGTGATATAGTGTTCTACGAATATCTCCCTGGAAGAGGGTTATGAGATTTGGAAAGAAGGGGAAGATGAGCCCTAGATATATTGGTCCTTTCGAAATAATGGACCGTGTTGGGAAGGTAGCTTATCTATTGGTGATTCCACCGATTCTCTCTCAAGTTCACGATGTGTTGCATGTATCTCTCATGAGAAACTACATACCTGATCCTTCACATGTACTCAGCTCAGAAGTTGTACCGCTGGAGAAAGATCTTTCTTTTGAAGAACAACCGATAGAGATTCTAGATCGTAGCGAAAAAATCCTACAAAACAAGACCACTTGATTGGTGAAAGTTTTATGGAGGAACCACCAATAAGAAGAAGCTACATGGGAGCTTGAGGATATGATGAGGGAGAGGTATCCTCAACTGTTTGTTACAAAGTGATGAATTTCGAGGGTGAAATTCAATTTAAGGGGGGTAGAATGTAACACCCCAGACTTTTATGTCATATAAATCATCAAAGGAATCTTTTTCTACACACAACACTTTCTTGGCATGCTTTACATGAAATCGCAACTTTCCTCGATAGCTTGCATCGTATGCAATACCGATTTTCACTAAAAAATGATATACTAATAAAATATTATTAAAACTAGCCGTTATGAAAAGTAATAACAACTTTTTGAAATTTTATAAATTTTATTTTTCAAAATGGACTTCATTTTTTTATTCGGAATATCGAAATTATCCTAGGGTGAAATTTTGCTATTTTTCTGAAAACATTCAATTTTTGATGAATAGTGAAACCACTAAGTGGTAGTTAAAAAAATGAATTTTTCATAAAACTTAATTTTACCACTTCTGTGAGTGGAATTTCAAAAATACGAGAGACACGGTTAATATCAAGCACTAAAATGTGGTTCAATGCGATGAAAATAATTTTTGGTGAATAGTAACTTTTTTCTTTTTTTACCACGGTTAAAAGTAAATAGGGTAATTAAGGGTAAAAATGATATTATTATTACCCTAACACATGTAATAATTCTATTGGACAAATTTAATTCAAACAATAACAACCTTAGGAATAAAATATGATCATTTAGACCCACTTGGATTAGATTAGGACATTTATTATTAATTTATTTAATGAAGGGTTTAAATAGTTAAAATCAATGTTTCATAAGTAAATCATTTTTAATATTGGGTTATACATAAGATAAATTCGGCTATAAATATTAATTAGAATTCTAAAAATATTTCCTACATAATGATATTTTATTTGTAATTTTTATACCTTAAATAATTTAATTTTTTGAAGACACAAAGATGATGAATTAATTATTTTATTAATGAAATATTGACATAATTGATGTTATAAACACCAAAATAAATGTAATTTGAGACTTTTTATGAATAAAACTAATTTTATAGGTTAATATGACATGTTAGTATTGATTTAATTAACTTTTTTTAACTAATCATTCTGTTAAGATTTTTTCACAAAAATCAATTACTAAATAGTGTCAAAATTGACATAAAATAGTTTTTAAAACAAATATTATATTAGTAATTGTTATTTTATTCCTAAAAATCTATGGTTCGGCGAAAGGACTTAGACAAGGTTATATATATTAATTATAAACAACTTGTGGATTTTTTTTCTACTTATAGTATGTTTATTAACCTTATAGTATAAGAACACAAGAAGACACGATAAAAGTAAAATTATTTAATTTAATGTTAAATCTAAGTGATTAGGTTAACATAGGAACCTAAACTTGTCTAAATTATATTGGATGAGAGGACATCGACCCATACCCATTTTAGCTTCGAAATAAATCAATTTGGAGCTATTTAAAACCTAATTTGGATTTATAATAAAATAATATTTTTAGTTATTCCAAAGGTGCCCCCCTCCTCCCTTATAAAAGGGCACCTCCTACCTCTCTTACTCACACCACATTGAGCATTCCGGCTCGGCCCAACCCTACCAATTTATTCTCTCCACTTCCCTGGAGACATCCTATATGTCCTGGTCTTCTTCAAAGACCAATTTTAGTGCCCTAAAAAGAGGCCTCAAAGAGGCGCATCAAAGAAGAGGTAATGTTGTTACCAATTCTTTCATCTTTATTTCTTCTTCCACTTCTTATTATTTATTTTTCTCATCATGAAGTAATAACATCAGTATCACTCATATACTGATATGTTTTTATATGTATGAAACAACCCTATTTCACTATCTATCCGTCCTACGGAAAATGAAACCACCGCGCGTGCTTACGTACAGAATATCGTCTCCACACCGTGGTGTAATCTATTTTCCCCCACAACCTTACATGGATGGGTATAATGATGTAATTAATTTCTATATATTATTATGGTAAAGTGATATTGATTATGAAATAGTATACATATACTCAAATAAAATTCCACGATCATGGGAACGATATCATCGCTCGTGCGTACGTACGGAATACCGTCTCCATGATGCGATGCGATTCTTTCTACATGATCTTCATTGAATAATGGTTATATAAATGAATTGAATGAATAATTATGATATATAGTACATTAATACCATTATGTAAATGATTTATCTATAACCTAAAGATAAGAATAAGAATTTTTTTGACAAAACACGCATATGAACAAAAAGTTATAAACACCCAAATAACAAGTAGCAATGAAATATTACTACTAAGAAGCTATGAATATGACCATATATGATATCATAACAATAATTATGATTCTTTAATAAGTCAATAACATTATTTAAATCATTATACAGGAGGTTTAGACACTTACGAGGAAAATCGGACCTAAGGTAAAGGAAATATCACAATCTCATTTTTATCTGAGATTGTTAATACTTCGAAATTTAATAGGTTGTATTTTATCATCCACATCCTTGTTTCCTCAAAATGTAATATTATTTCTATCCACCTACAATTTTCTAAATCCAATTTTACCCTTCGCTGAGTTTTTAGTAAATGATATGAAGGGAATCTTTTGTCGTTTTTCGTACGAGGTACTTTTTGACTTTTTCGACAAAAGTATGAGAAGAATGTTTTTTTAACTTATACGGCATGAATGGATTATTAAAAAATTATTTCCAAGAATCTTCCTTTACATGTTTTCAACTTTATTTTTAATCAACTTCTTTTATTTTAAAATTGTATGACATGTTATGAAAGGATAGTGTTTTTGAAGTAGAAAGGATATTTTCCTCAAGAATGGAGTTCAAGTGTTTTATCAAAATTATTTTCAATCTAAGATAATAAAAGGGTTATATTTTTATCCCTATTATTACATTGATTTGATTATGTTGGGATGGATTTTTTTTTTGAATTCCATTATATTATATGAATTGTTTTATGATGTCATGATGTTTAAGAATCCAATTTTTATTACATGGGTTATTCTATGATGTATGGTTTATGATTTTGTCGCACACATAAGAATTGTATCATTATGAGATGGGTGGGCCATATATCTCCCTCCAATTCATTGGGTAAAGATTTTATATCTCATGATATAGACATGGCTGGAATGGTAGGTTATATCGGTTCAGTGAAATAGGACTGAAACGAGGAGTGAACTCGGTTCAGAAATGGACTTTGTCCACTAAGATAGTCTTGGAAATGAGTCTTGACTAATAAGAAATGATTCTCTATGATTATGTGTGTATGCTAAAAAGTTCCATGTTTTATGTTATGATTATTGGGATTACATTTCATTTCTATGATTTATCCCATGTTATAAAATTATGATTTCTTTTGTAGATTAAGATTCCCAAAAGTAATGTTCTTATGTATATGATGTGATTGATATTTCTTTTGTTTACCCTTACTGAGAATTTGAGCTCACCCTTTTGTATGTTTTATTTCCCCAGGTTAGGAAGAAGGTTGTTAAGTAGAATATGCCCAAAAGTTACTCTATATATGATGAAATAAATGGGAGGCAAAGTAGATGCTTTATGAACCAGTAGTTTATGTTTCCCAGTTTCTAAAGACACTATACCTATACAGTCCTTTCCTGATTTTGTTATATGTTGTAATAAGAGCACTTCAATTTTTATGTAATAACAATATATGTAATGAATGGGTCGTTATAGAAAAAATTAGAATATTATCATTAAAAAATATAATATTTTAATTTATATATCCACATATAAGTCTATCATAGTAATTCTATATTTTTTGAATCCTTCTAATGAAATAGAAAATTTTATTTAAATATAAAATTAAAATTCATTCAATCATGAGAAAATTTTTCAATAATCATAATTTTATCTAATTTATTAATTATAATAATCCCAGTATCATCAATTCTGTTACTTAATTTTAGAAATACACCTAAATAATAAAATAACCAATATTATTATAAATAATGTGGATTGGAAAAAAATGAAGAAAAATCTACCAATAAGTAACAAAATAAAATAACCATTAACTCTTATGTAAGACTCAACATTGTTATCATTACTATTAATATTTAATAAATTTGATAAAAAACAGAGATCATCCACAATATTCATTAATAAATAATATTAAACAAAAAAATTATAATGAGAAAATAATTCCCAATTTATCCTCCCCAAACCCCATGGATTTACATTATGAATAAATAAATAATATTATAGTTTTATATAATACAAAAAATTTCATAGTTCCCAATTAAATATATAAAAAATAACCATGTAATTGCTAATAAACTAATTCCATCCTTGATATTATTGTTAGAAGAAATAAAAATGAAAATATTTTATTATAAATTTTAACTACATAATTTTTTTTAATTTCATTACAAATATTCATGAATATGATGATATTTAAATATCCAAATAGTAATGTAAATTTCTTGATTAAAAGATAAAATATGAGTGGATATTGTACTGATGTTGAAGTACTATATAAATTCCAAAAAGTGATTGGAAAAATAAAAAGAAATAAACATAGTAATTTTAACTAATTAAATACTAATTTGAAGCTACTATGACATAACTGTATATAATATTCCACTTATAATTAAAATTATTAATATAAATAGGAAAAATACTAATCCATGGATATTACCAATGACAACACAACTATGTTATGTTTAAAATAAAAACATGATGTGGCATAAGAACCTAACAATATATGCTATTAAAGTTGAAATTATTCCAAGGTATTACCTCACATATAGTGCATTTTCATAACATAAAACGAATATAAAATCTAAAATCATATTAATTGGTAGTACATAAACACATATCACCATTATACTTATCTGTAGAATACCATATCAGAATTTGGAGGTGAGAAATAAATATATAAAAAAGTAGGATATTTATATAAATAATAATAAAATAAACCATCATATATAATATATCATTTCCCTTTTCAGTTACACCAATATCATTCATTGTGTAGTTTTCATTTTTAGGTAATTTGAGGGATTTTAAGGGATGTAGAGCATTATAGAAGAAAATATTTAAATATCCAATATTTTTTTAAAATATGGAGGATTGGTATAAAAATTTAAATGGAATTTATTGGTTCCACTATGGTTGCATAAGGTCTTAGGTGTTATGTTTTTATACTAATAATTTGGCAAATTTTTTATTTTGGATGATTACACACACATAACTGTATTATATGCCTTGTAATTATATCCTATGATTAATCATAAATTTTCTCTAGGGATTTATTTTTATATACTAAATATTTGGATTTCACATCATATAAAAGATAAAATTATATTTTTATGGAATGTTCTTGTTTTTTTATATTTTTAATCTTGGTAGAATTCACATCATCAAATCGTATTACAATATGATTATATATCATGGAATGGATTTTTATGTGGAATGGTAAACGTGTATTCTTTCATTCAAACATCATCATCCCCCTCACAACCTATTTCCCACGCTATGAAATTTACATATCTCCACAATTTTTATATAGTTCATTCAATAATTTATCATCATGGATTGTTTGGTGTATCTCATTAGGTAAGTGTTCCGTATGGGCTTACATTACATTGGTCATGGTCACTTTGTTGGCTATGTTGATTGTTGAACAGAGTGGATACTCAATAGGGGGGTGAGTTGAGTTCCAATTAAAATTTATGTTTTAAAAACTTTGTCTTAAAAACCCCCAAATAAAATACTGAATTAGACTATATTGAATTTATATCAAATTAAAGGTTCTGTTGGGATTTCAAGGGATTGATTATTTCCCAGTTAATCAAAACAGAAAAGTTAATTAACTTTTGAAACCATCTTACTAATTTAAAACTAAAATAAACACATGTGAATTTAATTATCAAAGTGACTTTAAAACAGTTTTGGTTTTAAAGTAATTAGCAGTAGAATAAAAGAATAACTTTGAAAGATATATCACAACAGATATAACCAAGAGGTTCAGTCTCAAGCCAAGACTTAGTCCTCTCAACAATTTATATAAATTTGATCCACACCCTGGATCAGGGTTCACAACAGTTTACAACTGTCCAGGTCCAAGACCTCTACAACTGTTATTCGTGGGAAACAGAACAATAGCAACCAGCTATCCAGGTCACACATGACCTCTACCACTATAACTATAGGAAATGAAAGATGTAAAGAGTTTTCTGAGGATTTGCAGATCCTCCAGCTAAAGTACAGGAGACAGTGTGTGTGTTAAATAAATTAGATAACACACACTGCTCGAAATGTAAAATAAGGAATCACAGAGAAGAGATGCAGATTTTAGAAATGGCTCTAGTGATTGCAGTTAAGATTTGGAATCCTTGAGTTTGATCAGAAATGATTATGAGCCATCTTCTGGTTTTTGTTTGAAAAACAGAGTGTCGTATGACTGGTATCCAGGTTCAGAGATAGTGAGAAATGTAGTCGATGAAGTTCTTCAATGTCCTCATGAATGTACTGAACTCTTTTTGAGTAAGCTTGAGTGTGTATGAGCTTCTGTGTCTTCTTATTGTGAGGTCTTCTCTTGTCTTCCACAGTTATATCATCCACCACTTTTTGCACTCATATAAGTCTTGTCGTTGTCACATGGTGTGTTTGCACCAACATGAACTTCTTGTATTTATGGCTCGAGCTCCAGCAAAATAAATGATTTCATTTTTCAGGTACGAGGTACGGTTACATGACATCCTCTAACCATCAATAAGTTAATGTCAGAGCATTAAAATATACCTAATATGACTGTTGGGTAGATTAAATAAATTTAAATAAATTCAAATAGCTATTTATGACTATCGGTGAGTCAAGTGATCAGTAGCTCATCAGTATTAGCATCTGTGGCTAGACATCGGTGTGTTCTGATCGGTGACTCAGATGATCATTATTGGTGTTTCATGATCGGTGACTCATTTTATCAGCATCGGTGAGACAACGTCGATGACTCAGATGATCATCATTGGTGTGTCATGATCGGTGACTCATTTGATCAGCATCAGTTAGACATCTTCGATGACTCAGATGATCAGCATCAGTGTGTCATGATCGATGACTCATTTGATCAGCATCGGTGAGACTTCTTCAGTGACTCAGATGATCTGAATTAGTGTGTCATGATCGGTGACTCATTTGATATGGATAGGTGCAACCATTGTCCTTTGATATGGATCGGTGCGACCATTGTACTTTGATCTAGATTGGTGAGACCGTTGTCCTTTAATATGGATCGGTGCGACCGTTGTCCATTGATATGGATCGGTGTGACCGTTTTCCTTTAATATGGCACAAAGTGTCTGTTTGATCCAGAAGACTTCCAGAATACTTGTAAATCAATAGAAAGCACATATAAAAACATGATCCAACCAATAAAACCAGATTCACTAAGAGATTGTGATTTTTTATAGGAGAAATCCATTCGGATTAAGTAACAATGATTTGTGAATATTAAAACAGCAATCATAAGAAGAAATCAACAATCTTCTAGAGGGCTCAACAATCTCCCCCTTTTTAATAATCACAAATCATAGTCATAATTAAATATAATATATCATCAATAATAGTGACTAGGCATAATAAGAATAAAAACCCAATGAGATATAAATCTCCCCCTCAATTTATGCCTTTAAATATTTATGCAATCATTTCAATAGAAAGGTTCCCCACCATAGTTAAAACAAATATCCTCCATTAGAGATGCATCTCCCCCATATATATACATATTTCTCCCACTTTGGGATAATCAAAAAGGAGGGAAAATATATAAAGAATAGATTAAAAGAAGACATCAGATAGAATAAAAAGAAAATAGAATAAGGGTTATAAGGTACATCACAGTACAAACACAACAGGGTTCACCCTATCAGAAACAATGCACAACTATTTCTTGGTATATAACAGGGCTTTTCCTTTGTCAGAAGAATCAGTGGTTGGTATGTTGGAAGGCATGGAGGCAGGTTGAACTGGGCGAATTTGAAAAGGTGTTAAGATGACTCTGGAAGGTGGAGGAGATGATGCCACTGGGATTTGCTGTGGAGCTGCAGGAGCTGGTTGAGAAGATTGCTGAGGAACTGGTAATAGGTGAGATAGAGCATGAGCAACAGAGATCATATTTGGAGCAACATCAGAGGTACTGAGAGGCTCAGCAGTAGGAAGCACAATGGCGGTGGCATGTTCATTCAGATAAGGCTTCAAAAGATTTATGAAATCCTAAAAAACCTCCGCACCACACTGCATAGCCTTCTCAAAATCATCCTTATTCTCCATGAACCGTTCCAAGGTAGAAGTAAAATATTTCAACTGACGAACTTGATTCTTGAAATCTTGAGTGAGTGGAGGTAGTCTCAGATTGTTAGCTAACACTTTGAAATTCACCGTCATCTCATGCTTGGTATAGACTTTTGAAAAGTAATGATCATCCTTTTCCTTGATCTCTCTCTGAGCTTTAGTGGTATCTTCTGAATATATTGTTACAATCTTATGAATGTGATCACTATGCTCCTTCATCTTTCTTAGCGAGTACAAATCAATAACATGTCTAATGGTGGCCAATTCGTCATGCACAATCTGCCATAGATCCTCTAGCTCACGAGTAGTGATCATGGTTACTTTGGTTGTACTGGTTTGAGCAACTATTTGAGTCATCTCAGCTTTCAACTTTCTCAGATCAGACTTATTAAGATGTTCAATCAGATTCCTCAACACTTCTATCATACCAGAGATGGTTGATCTAAATTCTTTTGATAAATAAACTAATCCAGATTGTAGATCATTCAGAATCTGATTTAGAGAGGCTATGTTCCTGCCAATAAACTCACTAGTACTAGTCAGGTCACATCTAATAGAATTTGATATTTCTTCTCTGAATTTATCTCTCACAGTAGTAAGCAACTCACTTTTGAACTTATCAAATTAGACTGAGAGACAGTAGAACTATGTATATGAGCATCTGCATCATCAACAACATGATCAATCCTTGTCTCAACTGGTTGACTTTTCGTCATAACCGCAGTAGATTCTGCTTCTTCCTCTTCTTCTTCAGAATACTCTAATCCCAAAACAGCAAAACCAGGGTAATCATCCCAGACAACAACACACATAGTATATTTTGGTTTATCATAACTTGTTTTTCCACTTATTTCTATAGAATCTCTCTTGCCATTGGCATTTGTTTCTTGTACAGTTTGATGTTTTTCTGTTGGTGGTATAGCAAGACCATCCACTGGTCGGTTATCACCATCATCATCATTATCATCATCATCATCATAATCTCCATTCCCATTTCCATTCTTCACAGAAACTTCACTATCAGATACTCTAGTGACACTAGCTTCTTCATCACCAAGAACCGGTTCTGATTCAACTAAGGGTAAAGGTGGACTGGCAGGTCCAAAGTCTATTCTTCTCTTAGGACTCACAGTATCAGGATCACTCCTATCATGAGGAGGTGACATACTTCCTTCATCTGTTACAGCTTCTTCCATCCCTTGTTTACCAGACTCTTCAGTGTCTTTATTCCTTTCAACAGCTACTTCTTCAACATCATCAGAATAAATTGGCTCCTCATCTGATTTCAAACCAGGGTCTCTCAAACCCTTCAGCCTCTTTCCATGATCAGTGGGACTGTAGGATTCATAAAACATGTCCTTATCATCAACACAAAATTTCTTCCATGGGTTCCAATTTATTTTCATTCGTTTACAAATTTCATTGTAAATATAAAAAGCACTATCAGATTCAGCTATCTCATCAGCTTCATCAACACATTCCAGATTCTTTAATATAGTAGATATCACTTTGGAATAGAATAGGGCAGTGTCGTTCTTATAAGCTTTCTCCATTACAGCTTTGTTCACAATTAGATATCTACACAAATTGATCTTCTCATGGGTATTTAGAAAATACAATAGAAAAACATCCTGGTATCTTACAGCAGCAAAATCTCATTTCCTAGGGAAAATTTGGTGTTGAATAAACATAAAAGGGAAGTCTACATTCACCTTCTAGCTCTGAGGCTGTGATTCTCATTGATTCTCTATTTCCAGTCAAATGCTCTAAAACTTTCTCATAAAAGAAGTTTTCAGCGGTTGGAGGAATGTTTCCAGCAAAATCCTCATACCTACCCTCATGGGGTACATTCCAAAATTCATCCCATTGTTTAGATGAAAAAGATTTTTTTTTCCTTTCACTACAGAAGACATTCTGGAAGCCTCTACACCATTTAATGTAACTTTCAGATTTATATAAAACTCATTCACTATAATTGGGTAGTATACACAAGTGTTATCTGAGAACCATGATTTCTATCCCTGTGATTCTAAAACATGTAACAATAGGGAATTACTTGTCAAAAGCCGGGCGGAACTGACTTCCTTTTCTATAGCAACAATCTGAGTTTTCATGTTTGGATTTACTGATCATTGAGTGGTACTATTCGACTCTCCTTGACCATGCTTTCAAGTTACAAGAGTTTTTGATCCTTTGCTTGGTCTCTTCTGCTTATCCATTTGAAGATTTTGGGGAATGCATGAGTTTGAAGGTTCGAATTAGAGGAGAAGAGAGGATATAAGGCATGGTGGGAAATGAAAGGCCGACGTTTTGGGGAATAGAAATAGCCGCATATCATTTATTTCATCATTTAGGGTTTCCATAATAAATATAAAAGTAATTAATTAATTACAACATAATAAAAATTAATAGAAAGAAAGATCGGTTTGACACATAAGTTTCACAGATCGGTTTCACAGATCAGTTTCACAGATCGGTTTCACAGATCAGTTTCACAGATCGGTTTCATAGATCAGTTTCATAGATCAGTTTCAAAGACCAGTTTCACAGATCAGTTCACAGATCGGATTCAGAGATCCGTTTCATAGATCAGTTTCACAGATCCGTTTCACAAATCGGTTTCACAGATGAGTTTCATAGATCAGTTTCACAGATCGATCATACACAATTCTTTTTTAACAAAATTCATTCTTTCAGAGCATAAAGGCTTTGTAAAAAATATCTGCTAATTGATGTTCAGAAATAATAAATTCTAGAGAAATATCACCTTTCTGAAAATAATCTCTTAGAAAGTGATGTCTGACATCAATGTGCTTAGTCCTAGAGTGAGACACATGGTTCTTAGATATGTTGATTGAACAATTGTTGTCATAGTTAATTGAAACATGTTCAAAATCAAATCTATAGTCCAATAAAGTGTGTTTCATCCATAGAATCTGTGCACAGCAACTACCAGCAGCTATATATTCTGCTTCAGCAGTAGACAATGCAACTGAGTTCTGTTTCTTACTAAACCATGATAGTAGGGACTTTCCAAGAAAATGACATGTTCCAGATGTTCTCTTCCTATCTATCTTACATCTAGAAAAGTCAACATCTAAAAAACTAGTTAGGTCAAATGATTTTTCTTTTGTATAAAACAAACCTAAATTCACAGTATACTTAAGATATTTAAAAATCCTTTTAACATCCAGTAAGTGTGATTCATTAGGATTAACTTGAAATATTTTACACATACACAAACTAAACATAATATCTGGTCAACTAGCAGTAAGATAAAGTAAACTCCCTATCATACCTCTGTAATAGGTTTGATCAACTGGTTTCCACGTTTCATCAACATCCAATTTACTGGTATTACTCATAGGTATATCACTTTCCTTAATACTATCTAAACCAAAACTTTTTAAATAATCTTTAGTATATTTACTTTGATTTAGAATAATACCATATTTAGTTTAAAAGATTTGAAATCCAAGAAAATACTTAAGCTCTCCCATTAAGCTCATTTCAAACTCATTTTGCATAACCTTTGAAAATTCAGTACATAAAGAATTTTTAGAAGATCCAAAAATAATATCATCAACGTAGATTTGTAATATTAACACATCTTTTGAAATCCTTTTTATAAAAAGAGTGGGATCAGCTATTCCTTTTGTAAATACTTTTGAAATAATAAAGTTTGAATGTCTTTCATACCAAGCTCTTGGAACTTATTTTAAACTATATAAAGCATTAGAAAGTTTAAAAACATGATTTTGAAAATGAGGATTTCAGAAACCAGGTGGTTGTTTTACAAAATCATCTTCTACACTAAAACCATTTAAAAAAGAACATTTCACATAAATTTGATATAACTTGAAATTCAAATGTGTTGCATTGGAAGGTAAGATCCTAATAGCCTCTAATCTAGCTACAATTGAAAAGGTTTCCTCATAGTCAATTCCTTCTTCTTGATTGTAACCTTGTGCAACTAGTCTAGCTTTGTTTCTAATGATGTTTCCAGATTCATCAACAATGTTTCTAAACACCCATTTTGTGCATATGGTTATAGTGTCCTTAGGTATTTCTACTAATTTTCAGACATTGTTTCTTTCAAATTGATTTAGTTCTTCTTGCATATCCATTACCCAAAATTCATCATTAATAGAATCATTGATATTTTTAGGTTCTAATTGTGAAAGGAAAGCATGATGTTCAACCTGATTTCTTAGAGAAGCTCCAGTATATGTTCCTCTACCTAAATTACCTACAAAAACATCTAATGGATGGTTCATTAGAATCCTAGTTGGTCTAGAAAAGGTAGGACTCGAGATTTCAGGTTCATCTATAGGTTGAGGTTCAATAAGAAGTAGGTTCTGGAAAATTTCTAGAACTGGATGTTTTAATTACAAGACCCCTGTCTTTATCATTATGGGTCAAAATAGAGAGATCATCTTCAAGATTTTCAAGTGAGGTCTTAGGTACATGTGGACCAGTTTCATC
Source organism: Viscum album (assembly GCA_963277665.1). NCBI lineage: Eukaryota > Viridiplantae > Streptophyta > Magnoliopsida > Santalales > Viscaceae > Viscum > Viscum album. The sequence continues at coordinate 222,665,585 of OY728158.1, forward strand.
AAATTTGATGTGAACAGATTCTTCCACACATTTGGTTCTCTTATTGAAAACTCTATAGGATTTACTATAAATATAGTAACCTTGGAAAATTACTTCATCACTCTTGGATGCAAATTTGTCATGATTATCTTTAGTATTAAGAATAAAGACATTGAAACCAAAAACTCTGAAGTAGTTAACCTTAGGTTTCCTATGGTTCCATAACACATAAGGGGTCCTCTTAAGAACAGGTCTGATCAAGACTCTATTGATAACATAACAAGCTGTATTTACAGCTTCAGCACAAAAATAAAAAGGTAGGACATACTCATTAAGCATAGTCCTAGCAATTTCATGCAGGGTTCTATTCCTTCTTTATACTACACCATTTTGTTGAGGTGTCCTAGGGGTAGAGAAATTGTGACTATAGCCACTATGGGAGCAGTAAGATTCAAACTCATGATTTTCAAACTCGCGACCATGATCACTTCTCAGGTTTTTAATTTTCCACTAAGGTTTTCTACAGACTTGGAATATTTTACAAAACAAGAACAAACTTCACTTTTTTGAGATAAAAAATATACCCAAGTATATCTAGAAAAGTCATCTACAAGAACATAGACATAGTGCTTCCCATTTAAACTAGAAACTCTAGAAGGTCCGAATAAATATATGTGATCCAACTCGAGAGGTTGAGATGTTGAAACTTCATTCTTTGATTTAAAAGAAACAATATGTTGCTTTCCCTTTTGACAGGGATTACAAAATTTGTCTGCTGGAAATTCAACATTGGGTAGGTCTCTAACTAAGTTCTTCCTAGAATTTTTTCTAAGTGAATGTACATTGCAGTGTCCTAATCTTCTGTTCCAAAGCCAATAATCTTTATGAAAATCATTTAAACACATAATATTATGCTTAACTAAAAATTTAAATCAACATCATAAACATTTTCATTTCATAATGCAGAAAACACAAAAACATTTTTAGAATTAAAAAACATTGCAAGAATCATTTTCAAATTTAACATAAAAACCATCATCATATAACTGAGAAATACATAACAAATTATATATAATTCCATCAACAAATAAAACTTTAGAAAATTAATACTGAATCAGTGTTACCAATCTGGCCTAAGCCAATGATTTTTCCTTTTGAGTTATCACCAAAAGTGACAAACCCTACATCAACTCTTACTAAGCTTTTAAAGTATGAGAAGTCTCCTGAAAAATGTCATGAACATCTAATGTCCAAATACCAAGGCTTTCTACTGGAGCTCTTTAAGCAGGTTCCCTACAAAATAGATTTAGATAGGAATTGATTTTGGTACCCAGATCTTCTTGGGTCCAGACAGGTTAGCCAATATAACTTTAGGTACCCATATTTGTCTAATGGGTCTCATTAGATTTCTAGAGTCAACAGATTTTGAAAGATAAATCTTATTAGATCCATAACTATGAATATAACTATTTGATGCATATGAAGATTCAGAACTAGCTACATTTTGTCAAGATTTAGGAATGAATTTAGTTTTGGTAATTTTCCATTGTCCAGGTTTGTATCATATACCAGTAGTGTATCTAGGTGTTATTTTCTTACCTATAATCTAAGTAAGATTATCTTTATGACTGGTAAATTTCTATAAGTATTTCTTGAGTTGCTCATTAGATAAATTTAGTTCGGTGTTTTCTTTAAGCAACTGAACATTCTTTTCCATTTCAATATCAAGATCAGATTAATGTTTAACAGTTAAAGCATATTGTTTCTTTAAACCTTTGTATTTGTCTTTCAGCTCATTACAGGTTTCTTCTAACATATCACAGTATTCAAATAGTTCAGATTTTGACATGTTTTCTGAGTCATAATCATCTTCAGAATAATATGAATTTAAAGCAGGAGTTTCAGATGTCACCTCAGAGGTGTTTTTCATAAAACACATGTTTGCCTTATTTCTGTGATCAGTTTCAGAAACATCATATTCAGTTGATCTATCCTCAGAAGAACTCCAAGTAGCGTTCATGTATTTCTTAAACTTATTGTCCTTGTATTCATACCTCTTCTTGTATTTCAACATTGGACAGTCTGCTTTTATGTGTCCGTTTCTTTTGCACTCATAGCAGACAACTTCATCAGATTTGTCATATTTCTTTCAATCCTTTTTCCAATGTCCCTAGTTATCATACATACCTTTATAATTTGATTTTATGAAAAACTTATTATTCCTATAAAACTTTATAATCCTTCTGGTAATGTGATCCATCTCAGCATCACTCTTAGAATCACTTTTTCCGTCTTCACAGCTTGAACTCTAATTTATAGCTTGAAGTTTCTCCTTATCCTTGTTATTTGAAGTTGAAGTCTTGAAAGCAACTGACTTCCTTCTAGGTTCATCTTCTTATTCTTTTTTAACCTTGAGTTCCTCTTCATAAATCATCAACTCTCCAATTAGTTCCTTGACTGGCAGTTCACCAATATCACATGATTCTCTAATTGAGACAGAAGTTCCTCTCCATCTTTCCGGTAGACATCTTAGAATTCTCATAATTTGTTCCGTTCATGGAAAATCCTTTCCCAAAGATGTCATTGTGTTGAAAATTTCATTAAACCGAAGATACATGTCAGAAATGGGTTTATCAGGCTTCATCTTAAAATTATCATACTTAATAGTAAAAGTGTTCAATCTCATTTCCTTAACATTAGTTTTTCCTTCATGAGAAATGTCTAAGGTATCCCAAATTTCATAAGCAGTTTTAAGACATATATTCTATTAAATTCCACATCTCCTAAAACACAGTACAAGGCATTCATAGCTTTGCAATTATTATTATAGGCAGCCTTAGTAGCTTCATTCCAAGTAGATCTTACAGTAGTAGGAATTTTATATTTTGATTCTATAGCAGTCCAAATATCAAAACCCATGCTCTCTAAATGAATTTTCATCTTGATTTTCCACTGATCATAGTCAGTGCCATAGAAAAGGGGTGGCATATTGGTTGCAACACCTTCAAGTCCGTTATCCATTATAACTTACTTAAAGAAAATATTTTAAAGCGATAAAAATTTAGAAATAACAGAAATTTTAAGAACTTCAAAATACAACAAAAATCACAGTTAAAAAAGAGCACGTTAGAAAATATTTTAAATCCCTTTGATACCAAATGTTGGTCGGAGTGGATACTCAAGAGGGGGTGAATTGAGTTCAATTAAAATTTCTATTTTAAAAAAGTTTTCTTAAAAACCCCCAAATAAAATAACTAATTAAACTGTAGTGAATTTATATCAAAGTAATGGTTTTGTTGGTTTCCCAAGGGATTGATTATTTCCCATTTAATCAAATCAGAAAGGTTGATTAACTTTTGAAACCAACTTACTAATTTAAAAATAATATAAACACTTGAGAATTTAATTATCAAAGTGACTTTAAAATAGTTTTGGTTTTAAAGTAGTTAGTAGCGGAATAAAATAATAACTTCAAAAGATATATCACATCAGATATAACCAAGAGATTCAGTATCAAGACAAGAATAAGTCCTCTGAAAAATTTATATAAATTTGATCCACACCCTGGATCGGGGTTCACAATAGATTACAACTATCCAGGTCGAAGACCTCTACCACTGTTATTCATGGGAAACAGAACAACAACAACCAACTGTCCAGGTCACACACGACCTCTACCACTATTAATGTGGGAAATGAAAGATGTAAAGAGTTTGCTGAGGATATACAGATCCTCTAGATAAAGTACAATAGACAGTGTGTGTGTTAAATACAGCAGAAAACACACACTGATCAAAATGTAAAATAATGAATCACAGAGCAGAGATATGGAGTTTAAAAATGGATCTAGTGATTTCAGTGAAGCTTTGGACTCCTTGAGTTTGATCAGAAATGATTCTGAGTCATCTTCTGGTTTTTTTCTGAAAAATAGAGTGTCGTCTTCTTGGTATCCAGTTTCAGAGATAGTGAGAAATGTAGTCGATGAAGTTCTTCAATGTCCTTGTGAATGTACAGTAATCTTTTTGAGTAATCTTGAGTGTTTATGAGCTTATGTGTCTTCTTATTGTGAGGTATTCTCTTTTCTTCCCAAGTTATATCATCCACCACTTTTTTCACTCATATATGTCTTGTCGATGTCACATGATGTGTTTTCACCAACATGGACTTCTTGTATTTTTTGCACGAGCACTAGCGAAAGAAATGATTTCTTTTTTCATGTAAGAGGTACGGTTCCATGACATCCAACAACCTTCATTAAATAAAATTCAGAGCGTTAAAATATAACTAATATGACCGTTGGGTAGATTAAATAAAGATAAAGAAATTCAAACAGCTGTTTATGACTATCGGTGAGTCAAGTGATCAGTAGCTCATCAGTATCAGCATCGGTGGCTAGTCATCGGTGTGTTCTGATTGTTGACTCAGATGATCAGCGTTGGTGTGTCATGATTGGTAACTCATTTGATCAGCATTGGTGAAACATCTTCGGTGACTCAGATGATCAGCATCAGTGTGTCATGATCGGTGACTCATTTGATCAGCATCGGTGAGACATTTTTGGTGACTCAGATGATCAGCATCGGTGTGTCATGATCAGTGACTCATTTCATCAGCATCAGTGAGACATCTTTGCTATCTCAAATGATCATCATTGGTGTGTCATGATTAGTGACTCATTTGATCAGCATCGGTGAGACATCTTCGGTGACTCAGATGATCAGCATCGGTGGGTCATGATCGGTGACTCATTTGATATGGATCGGTGCGACTGTTGTCCATTGATATGGATCGGTGTGACTATTGTCCTTTGATATGGATCGGTGAGACCATTGTCCTTTGATATAAATCGGTTCGACTATTTTCCTTTGATATGGATCGGTGTGACTGTTGTCCTTTGATATGGATCGGTGTGACTATTGTCCTTTGATATGGATCGGTGCGACCGTTGTACTTTAATATGGCACAAAGTGTCTGTTTGATCCAGAAGACTTCCAGAATACTTGTAAATCAATAGCAAGCACAGATAAAAACATGATCCAACCAATAAAAATAGATTCACTAAGAGATTTTGATTATGTATATGATAAATCCAACCGGATTAAGTAACAATGATTTGTGATTATTAAAACAGCAATCATAGGAATAATTCAACAATCTTCCAAAGGGCTCAACATTGATGTTTCATATTCATGATTGTAAAAGGTTATATATTCATCCTTTTTTGATTGTTTACGTTAATTTTTTAAATATTAATCTCATGGTTTCGAATCATCATTGACAAATACATCATAGATTATACTATTATAAGGTAGGTATTTAAATAAAATAGGATAAATCATTCATTTTTTTAATTCTTGATAAATTCATTCATTTTATAAAATTGAATTAATTGATATTTTCTTTAATTGTATTTTTTTGAATTTCAATTCTTTTTATCATTTTTCATTATAAATATATTTTTTATTCGGAAATGGGCTTTTCAATCATCGAAGTTAATTATATCAGAATTAATTTTTTTATTTAGAAATATAAAGATTTTTTTGAAATTTAGATTCACTATAATAGTTTTTTAAGAACCTTGAGTGTTTCAGGGGATAGTTATAGGAATAATTATTGTGTGGGGAACTACATTTTGTTTTTTTATTGATATCGTTAAATTATGTATGGAATTCATATAGATTGGGTCCAAAGTTTTCCATATGTTAGTCTTTTTGTAATAATATTAAATATTTACCAATACCCTATATCCCATATTAAATTTTTATTGGTAATTTATATACTAATATATAATTATTATTTCCTATCATTTATTATTTCTCACATCTTATTATTTGAATATATTATCATATAACATCAGATTATGTTATTTCATTGATGTGTGTTTACATTCATACCATATGATTAATGTATAATTCTTTTTATTACATCACTTATAAGTATCATATTTCTATACATGATAATATTAAATGATTTTATGAAATCTAATATGGAATATTACATTTTTTTGTACTTATTAAAATTATTTTTAATAATTTTTTTTGTTTTAGGAAATTAATATTCAAATTACTAATATTGGGACTTGTATATACTATATTGTGGATTAAAACATTGAATTGGGCTAAAAATTCAATTTCTCCTAATATAATTTAAATTTTATATTATATTATTCAGGATAAGGAATGTACAACTTGTATCACGATGTCTTGTCTTATTGTTTCTTCCTTTGGATCTTGTTGATTTGGAAGTGAATGTTTGTCACATGGATAATTTTTTCATTAGTTGTTCATAATTGCTTATATATCAACATGTAATGGTATAATATTGATTTAGATTTTTTTTTTATTCTTTCCCTTACATTGATCTTAATTTTTATTTTAATTTTATTAATGACTTATTTTATTATATTTTTTCAACTCATCATGTGATGGTTGGATTAGTTGAATATTTTTGATGCATTTAGATGATATAATTCATTTATGTATCATATTGTATGTCTCATATTAATTTTAATTTACATTTTTTTGGATATGTGTTTGATTTATAGTGGATAAAAGACCATCAAAATTCAGATACAATTTGTGGAAAAGGGTTCTCAAAAGATCACTTCCATGATTAAACATTATTAACCATGGGTGGTAACAAAAATATACTAGGTTTGATAATTGAGGAATGGTTAAATTTTAAATAATATAATAATATTTTTATTAAATTACAATAATTAATATATATTCTTTTATATTCATTGGATTAAATCATAATTTATTATAATTAATGTTGTTTTAAAGAATTGGATTGAATTCTATAAGTAGTTCTTATATTTTAATAACTGATCATGATTTAATATGATGTTTTATTTTTCATATTAGAAAATTCCTCCATGAATACATCATAAAAAACTATGACAATATGATTACTAACATGATCAACACTGGTATACTCAATGGAACCATTCCTTAAATAAACATGCAATCTACTTTTTTTAATAACTAGGTTTTCTTGTTGATGAGATCCTATAAATTCTATCACATCATGAAATAATGTTCACTATGAAGATTATATCAATATTTTGAGGTGATACGAGATACTATAAATATGTTTAGTTTCTTAAGCCAACATAGAGGGTCATCAAATTAATTAACAATCCAAAAAATTCTTTTGAGGGTTTCACAATAAACAAGTTTAGGGTACTATAAAAGAGATGTCAAGACTATATTTTGATCGGTAAATTTCATAATGATTTTACATTTATTAATTTAATGAAAATGGTTAATTATTTTTTTACCCTAAGACATTAAATGAATAAAATTTCTAGGTGTTACTGACCTCGATGTTAGGAGAGCATACAATTCCGGAGTATTCGATATCTTTTCTTACATTATCCATCTTGCACCAAATCTTGTAACTATGAGTACATAAAGGATTGTAGGTTTTAGTTGGGACTAATGGTTGACATTCAATTTATTCTATTCATAATGTGGAAATTAATATTTATATATATAGTTGAAAAATATTTTTCGGAAGAGGTATATATTACATGAATGAATAGTTTGGGACGATCATCGGTTGTTAAAATTGATATCAATGATATATCATCTAACCATAGATAAAATGTAATAGGTATCCATTTTTCACCAGGACTAGTTTCATAGGATTTATTATGATGGTAGTATATTTTTACTATTTGGGGGTGTCCTAGACACAAAAAGGGGATATTTGTAGAGGACATAAATTTATGTCATCTTAGTGGATCAAATGTCATACTAAAACATTTTTGGGATATGATACACTACGGAAGAAATTTATAATTTAAATTAAATAATATATTACAATGCATTGAAGAATCTTCCAAGGGTGGTTTGACTTATCCTCATCCTAACTGGGGTGGGGGGAGGGGTCATGTTTTTAATTACTCCCAATATTTATCCATGACCAAAAATTATTATAATGATGATTATTATCTTGAGGAATCTGTAAAATGACAATAATAAGTAAACTGAAGGTGATCATTTACTATCACTATTGGTAATATTAATTGATATAGGATCTAATCATTATTTTATGTCATCAACATTAAATTAAATTTTTGTATTTTATATGAATAATATGGTGTACTTTATTGATATTTATGTTAAATTATGAAATAGTCTGAATAATGTTTTATTTACCACACATATTGGGTGATTAGATCCAAATTTATGGTCATTCTGAGATCCCCCACGATTTTTAGGGTTAGTAGGACTGTATATTGTTATGGTTTGGAAATGTTAGTAATTATTTTGTTGTAATATCAATAATTTTATCAGAGATGATTCCTCAAAAATATGACCTTTAATGGATTTTTTAAATTCTAAATGTTTTATGTGCACTACCAAAAGACTTTCGTGATGATTTGTTTAGTTTAATAACATATATAATTTTAAAGTTTACCATAGATAAACACATCAGTTTGATTCCCATTTCAATTCCATTTTATTGAATGTGCCTTCTATGTTGGAGTATAAATGTTCCTTTTGATGATATGGAGGCAATATAATATATTAATTATAGTTTTTATCATTTTATTTCCATATCCTCTTTGATAAAAATTTAGTTAGGAGCCTCATACATTTATTTAACTATAAAATGATTAATTAGGTATCTATTATGAAAAAATTTATTCATCAAAGGATTGACAACATTATTCAATAGATTTCATGGGAATTTTCATTTTAATTTATTTACCATTGTTGAGGGCTCTAGTATTTTATGGTATATGATGATGGTATGCCAATTATTGTTCCTAGGATATGGTATATGTATTTTTTGTTTCTATATATTCAATTAACCTTGAATAATGACGTTTTTTTGTAATTGATGAAAAATATCTTAATCGAGTGATATAAAATTTTTTGTGGTGTTCATGGATGATATATTGGTCTAATACATCACATAAGTTGAGGGCAAGGAACAATAGTTTATCTGTATTATAATATTAAGGTAACATCATCTATATGGTAAGAATTATAAATGGGAGTTTTGGTTTTATGTATTTAAATATAATTTGTAATTTTATATTTGAGAGTGGGATCATATTTGATCCACAAATGGTGTAAATTTTTATATTGTAGATGTCCAGAAATTTGATTTAGATCAGAAAATTCTTAGGTTTTTCTTGTTACTATAGTCATGTTTTCAATATTTCTCTCATATTTCATAATCTACAAACAATGTAACCTAATATGTTTTAATGAGTTTAAATAATTAGAACAATTAGAGATCCAAGTAAAAGGTAATGGTCATGATAAATTATACAAAACTTTTAAAGGGTCTTGATCTATGGGATCAATGTAATGGTATATATCACACACTAATTATTCCATAATCAGAAGAACATACTAACGAGGATATTTATATAGAATGAGATATGAATTAAATAAAAAGTTTATGAAACTACCTATTTTAGGATATGTTTATCGTATATTATGATAACATTATATTAATGTATATTTTTAGATTGAGGTAACTAAACATGAAAAAAATAATCTAGGATGAGTCTCATCGAACTATTGATTTAGATATTATGTACTCACATGGTAATGAAAATATGTTTTTGGGATGCTTCACAATGAAATTAATAAAACAAGCCATGAACCAAATAGTTGAGGCGTGGTCTCTGATGAGGTTTTTTACTGACTTGGTGAAAAATTAGACGGTTCGCATGTGTTAGTTTCTTCGGTAGAATCATAAGAAGAATTTTAAAAGGGAGGATGGCTCGTGATGATGAAATACATTGAGTTCAAATTCCTCAAAAAAATGATTAATGGGTCGGATATATTGTCTGAGAGGTCAAAGTTACCCTTGAGCATTATGTTATCTATAGATTGTTTTTGTACAAATTTTCATGAGGTCGTAGATGATGGATGGTGGAAAATTATCTTGCTGGAATTTTCACCCTAGAGATAACAATATATATAATGATTTAGGATGATAATATTGGTGGCAGGGTATGGGTTGGTTAGTTTTAGATCTTGTTTCCCCATATTTTTACTATCAAATAATCTATGGGATACCCCATAGACCTATCAGTTATTTTATCCCATAGTAATTATGGAATTTATGTTGGATAATTTTTCCGTGGATTTTATTGTCCGACTTTTAAATAATACTAAATATAAGGATGAGATTTTATTGATAATTGATTGAATTCTGAAATACATGCATTTCATATATATTAATGGGATGACTAATGTACTAAAACTTGGGAACTTTTTTGTCTAACATATATTTGATACCTTAATATACGTATTACATAGTTGAATCTACTAGGGAAACAAGGTCCACATCAATGTTTTTGAATGTTTTTAATTATGTGATGCATTGTATGATTAAATTTATCATGGAATATCATCCAAAAAATAGATGAAAAATTAAAGTTATATCAATATTGGTAATGATATGCTATTGGTATATAATCGGAATTTTAGTGGCTTTTGTAATGGAATTTTCATTGGGCATAGTTTTCCTATAATAATAGCTATAAGGTCTATATTAAAAATGAACCCTTTTAATTACATTTATATATGGCCTAGTAGTTCTTTATTTTGATATATAGAGTTCATAAAGGAGTTCATGGTGGGTATAATATAATTTTTGTGATGGAAAACATTTTTTAGTTGATCAAAAATAGATTGATAATGGACAATATTCTTTGGAAATCATTTTAAAAACATATTCATTGGTTGTTAAAAATATAGATTGGTGGTTGTTAATTAAAAAAATCAATTTTAATTGGAAATGAATTTTTTATTTAAATGATATGTTATCACCATCTATTTTGGGTCATTTCGAAATCATTTATAGACTAGGAAATGTGACCAATTAGATTGACATGTCATATAGTTTTATTTCATCCAATTATGTTTTTCAAGATTCACGACTGAGTATAAATACACCAAATCATTCTCACATGATTGGATGGGAGATTTTTTATCATCACAATAAAAAAACTTAGTTTGATAGGAATGTCTATATTATATATAGTCAATAAAAAATATTTTGTGGTAAAATGATTCAACTATTATTGTTATGCTAGATTTTTAATAGGATATCTATGAGAGGTGGGGGAGGGAATAGTTGATGATGTAGTAATGTGATTCAATTTTGAATAGTCTATGAATTAAAAACATTGACATGGGGTGAATAAATATTAGGTTTGGATATTTTAACATCATGTTATGTTTTTTACATACAAAAATATTTATTATTTGTAATTAATTTTCTTTGGGGTTCTTTTTAGGGATTTCTGGGGTTAGATAAGATTTTATTTGAGAAAATTCATATGGATCATAGATGATTTTTTTTCATATTAGATTTTATACACATGTTCAAAAGATATATTATGTTCATTGGTGATTATATATTGGGTAATTGGATATTTTATGCATGTTGAGTGATTACAGTCCATGTAATGGGATTATTTCCCTTGCAATTTCATTTAAGTAGAATCCTTATATCCAGTTCCTGACATGTAGTCTACCCATTGTGTATATTATTTTCATGTCTTGTAATGGATAAAATAATTTTTTTCAGAAATAAATATTTTTTTAGAAATTTTGAGCCTTCCTGGAATTCGCATTATGTAATGGGATTACATTCAATGATATTTTAACATCTAGGGTTATAAGGGAATTTTATATGTGTTTATTCGTGAATTTCATTTTCATCTTCACTCTCCCGACATATAGGCCACCGTAGGAAGATTTGATGATCTCAACACTTCTAAATCACTAATTAGGTGATCATTCATCATGAATTTTGAGGTGTTCCACTTTATAGAAGAATTACTATGTGTTCAACATTGATTTCATTAGGAACACGATATTAGTTTTCTTTAGGGTTTATCATGTGAATAAAATTATTTTATATTATTCCGTTATATTTTCTAGATGTTCCTTGTTAATCTATTGGATTCCAAACACCATTATTGATGGAATATAATATGATATTGTTTTAGACTAGGTGAATATTTATAATTGGATAATTTAATGAATTTCAAATATATATTATTAAATTCCATTGGTATGTTAATTAAATTTAATTTATTTTTGGTTTTAATGGATTTCCTGAAAATGAAAATTCATTTAATTGGTTTTAATTGAAAATAATATTTTTATTTAGAAATTGGTTTCACAAAAAATGAAGAAATGTGGATTGCAATTGAAATATATTTAATAATATCTGGAATGGTTTAGAAATTTAATTTCACTATACTTGACCATTTAGAACCATGGTTTCATCATAAAATTTATCTCAGAATCCATAGTGTGTATCTGTGGGACAATAATGGGATCAACTATTCATATCATCATATAGTGGACACACACAATAACAGTTTGATAAAGTGCTTATCCATGTGTTTTTTAATATTAATTTCTAGTAATTATTTTCATGTAATCAATAAATTAAATGAAAAATTTACTTACATTTAAATATTTTTATCGCATAATGGTTTTTATGATGGATAGTTGTTCTCATTTGTTGTCACCAAGTTATTTAAATGATCTCAAATATATGTTTTTTAAATTTATATCAATATTAATGTTTCATTAAAATAAATCATTTTTAGAGAATATTTTATATGCACTATTATACAAATTTCTTAAAAAATATGTCATTAGCAATGAATATATACCGTTTGTACTACATATCTACCATTGAGGACATATACCTATATTAAAATACGTCTACTAATATAAAAATATACATTAATTAAAATACATTTGTCTTTGAGGGAACCAACTTTAAGTAAAAAACATTTTATATAATATAATACTAATTCCGTAGACTGACAACTGATCAGCTGAAATTGTTTATTAGATGATATAATATTTCCAAATATACTTTTAGACAATTATACATCCAAACCATATTTACTACTATTATAGATATATCATAGACCAGTTATACCAACAAAGAGATAATTCTATAGTCAATTATACCTCTATATTATGTGACTAGCATATTATATCTACGATAAATCTAATATACCCACATGTATAATGTACAACTATTATGATACAAAATATATTATGATTGTCAATGGAATTTAGTTCCATTGATTTGGATGAAGAAAAACTGATGAGTAATTAAGAATAATTATTCGTAATGTAATCCATGTATTAACTGAAAACAATGTCATAATTTCATGGATTACTATTCAATATTGAGGAAGAATAAAATTTTACAAGTATTCTACAATGTATAATTGGATATATTTATATATTTATTATATTTAAATATCTCTTTTAATAAGAATTACTAATGATATGAGAAAAAAATAGTTGAACACATGTAACCATTTTTTGAATCAGATACAAATCCTAACACAAATTTATGTTGAATGACCATCGAAATACAAAGATACAAGAAATAATAATTTTTCAAAAATATATGATACTCTATTTTGATACACATTCTAAAAAACCTATTTGATCATATCAAATATAAAAATTATTCTTCCAATGAATATTTATATCTATTTAGATTGAGAAATGTAAAAAAATTATCTCTATTTTTTCTCTCTATATTTTTACATTAATTATTATAGGTATGTTGTTTTACAATATTTATCAACATGATCGGTCTCCATTTAAAATCATTGGTGTTGTTGAAATAAAATTCCTTATTTCTATATTATTATACCCAAAAAAATTATCAAATAGGTCTTATATATCCTATTTATTATTTATATACCATATGTGGATTTTTACGTATATTTCCTAGTTTTTCATTGATTATAAATCACAATATTGGTTTTGGATGTATTTAATTTGATAATAATATTCATAGAACATGTTTATTTTCAAGTGGAGGGGATTAGGTCTCATCATTATAGTGAGCCCCATTTTTTCTTTCGCTATATATCTCATATATTCAGAATACAATACATAGATTATACTTTTTTTTCATTGAGAAATCTTAAAAATTATATATTTATTCTATTTTATTATATATATATATTTTTATATTAATAGTATTAATTTCAAATGACAATGTAGTAATAAATATACTATATCATTCCACAGGAAAATATCTAATAAATTATTTAAATGATTAAACTAATATGTTTATAATGTTCTATTTATAAATATATTTTTAATTATATTTTTTAAAGAATTATATTAATTATAGTTAAATAGAAATTATTATTAGGAACTAAATAACCCCCCTCCCCCCGATGTCCCCTTATATAGATTTACACACTGTGACCAATAGTTGTTATCTGTAAATAATTGAATACCACCTTCTCATTGATTTAATTTTTGTATAATGATCATATATTTATGTTACATATAAATATAATTATTTTTTGAGAAAAATATAAAATAAGGAACAACCACTAATCGATATTCTTATTATAATGTCATTACTATACATAGTGAAATATTAATATGAAAATTAATTTATATTTTATGTGTTTCGATATTTGAAGAATAGTTGAGGATACATATAAGAATCATGAAAATTCTCAATCTACAATTATGATATATATATTTTTTACATAAAAAATATGAATAAAAAATGTGAATTCATTGTACTGTGATTTGTGTGTTGATTATATTAATATAATATTTTATAATGTGACCTATTGTTGAATTTTGGTAGACACTAAAATTTATCACTAACTAATATCCAATGATAATGAAATTAGTTTGAATAACTATGCTAATAAATATAATACATTTATGATTATTGTTAATGAGACTATATCTGATATATATCTCAGGTTCCATGTAATAGTGAACAATATTATTTCTCCAATAATAATGATTGACAATAAATTTAATATTATATGACCTTAAGGACATTTTTTTAATTGATTGATGATAACATCTATTTGAATAATGACATCAAGGGTCATTTTTACACTTCAAATAAATAAAATTTTGAATGGATATTAATGTATGATTTAGTATTGGATGATATAAATGATGAAATTGATAAACAAAAATGGAAGCTTATTTCATTCCAAACTTAATCGTCAATACAAAGAGAGTAAATCTATGAAAATATCACAAGATACAAAGATTCACTATCCTTAAGTGATGATGAAATGAAACAGATAGATAGGCATTTCAAATAGTTATACAAAAGGAATAATTTATTTATGAAACCGGTTATATAAGAAATTACAATTATTTTGATAAATTTGATAAATAAATTAATAATCATGATACAATAATTTAGTTTGGTTTTTGTGATTTTAGTAATTAATATAATTAGATATTTTAAATTCCCATGATAGAAATTATGAAAAAATTGGGTAAAAAATTAATAGATAAAATAAATATATAAAAAACATGGAGTTTAAAAGAACATAGTAAGATTGATTTTGAATAAATAAATGAATATAAAAAGTATAGATCAAACACGTGTATTATAAAATGAAAATATAATGTATCCAATATATTTCAAGAATATATTTCTTATATCTTTAATCTTATATTGATGAAAATAGTGAATAAAAAAATTTATAATGAAGAAATATTTGAATAATATAATATAATTAAGGATTATTTTAATAGACTTAAGTACAAATATATCTGTTTAAAGAAATATCATCCTCTAACTAATAGTTTTGAAATGAATATTACTATTGACAATTATACAATTGACGAATTAATATAAGAAAATAATTAGTTACAAATATATAATTATAAATTAATAAAAGGAAATTGGGGTGTTTACCAGTTAATGAAATAACCATACTAAAATTATAGGATAGAAAACAAAACCTATGGTATCATGACAATGGATCCTCTAGACACGTGTCTAGGGAAAATTATGTATCATAATCCAAAACATGATTAATGGGATACATGTACCTTAAACCTGTAATACTGAATAAAAATTATTAGACATGTTCAAATATGAAACTCAAAAATTATTTTAATTTCCATTTTTTTCTATTTTGTTAGATTGGAGTATTATATTCATATAATATCACATCTATGAACATAATGTTTCCATGTTATATTTGTAAATAATTCCTATAATGTTTTTTATACTATAAATACTTTTGATTTTACTTATTTGATAAATGAAAATGTATATTCTATAAATATTGATTTATTGTATTCTCAAATCCAACCTTATTTATGTAACCATAAAAAAGAATTTTGATTTTGGAATAATATGTTAGGCCATTAAAATATTCACTAAAATAAAAAAGAAAACATGGAGTTGATTTTTTGAGGATCTACCAAAAATGGGATACCAAAACGATAAAATATTTAACCCATTTAAAAATGTAAAGTAATAGATCATATATTTCGAATCAGTGAATGAGTAATAATATAATAAACCTATAGACATGGTTTGAAATTATTTTTTAGATTTTCTATATTTTATAGACTAAACAGAGAGAACTATTTTTATGTTCAATTGTATGAATTTTCTCTATAAAAATAACATTATTTTATATTTCACAATAGAGAATATTGTAAATATTTTTCCATATATACATAATTTTAATAAAATAATTGTAGAAATTTTTTTAAATCCATATTGTGTTATCAAAATATTCAGTGTTAAAATTATGATTTTAAATCATTTAACCCACAAAATAGATATAATCAAAATTTAATTTCCCAGAAAATACCAAAATAAATTAGTGTAATAGAGAGGATATTGAGAACCCTTCATGATAATGTTACAAACATGATCAATCAGTAGTGCAAAAAACTGTTATTTATTGTCAAAATTAGTTAAAACAACTTCATATATTATAAATAGAGTGTTAATTACAAATAATTTAATGAAATCGTGATATTATTAATGAAATGGAAGTAAAGAATATTAATTACATAATATTTTTATGGTATCACAGTCATTATTCCAAAAAAATGATAATCTTGAAAAAATTTCATCCAATGGTAATTAATGATATTTTTATGGTTATTCAGAAACTATTATGTTATATAAGTTTTATATTAAAAGAACTACGATTTTGGAGGAATTTTAACATATCGTTTTAATGATAATTATGAATATGAGCCTATTGATATTTTTTGGGTAGTTGTATTTTTTCTATTAAATATGATTATAAATGAAAACCCTTCTGATGTTTTTGGGAAAAAAGAAGACAAATATTCTAGTTTAGATGAAAATCATGAAAATTAACCTTTATGGGGTAATAATATATCTATAACATATCTTACCTGAACTTTTATTTACTAAAATCACCATCACATAGATCATGTAGTCAGAGACCTAGTTAAATAAACACAAACTATATAATATTTAAAAAAATAGGTTGAATATCCAGATTTCATATCACGGCTGCAACAAAATAACATCAATGTTTAAATTAACTAAGAATTATTTGTCACAACCAAGAAAAAAAATAACTATTTAAAATATATAAATCATAGAAAAATTATAGTATGTCAACCTCACTAGTTTACCTTGGGAACTAGATTACTAACTCGGTCCCAACATAAGCTAATGGGCTTACCAATCCCCATAGGATGGAGGAATGTGGCCACCATCATTTAAGAAAAATGTGGGAATGGTTTTTGGAATAGTAAATATTGTAAGATACAAAAAAATGTCAACATGTCCAAATAAAAATACATATGGAGAATAGTATTAGAATTAAATTTGGTATATAATCCCAAATTACAACATCAATGTAATAGAAATATGAGAGATTACATCCCAAGTCCCAATAACTCACTACAATCCATCTCCCATGTATAAAAAAAAAGAACCCACTCCATGTCATACAGTCCATATGCATGCTCCTAAAAGAAGATAATATATTAATAGTAGAAGTAATATTTAGGCTATTTGATTAAATCCTAGAAGTCTGTCATCAAGAATTTCATTTGAAGACTACACATGAAATATCTTAATAAATATCAATAATTTATATAAAACACAAATAAAATTCTAGGTAAATATTTAAAATAATTATAATTTATTTCATTTTAGTTGATGGATATATATATATATAATAGTTTTTAATATACATTTTATATAAAACTATTTATATTAATTCACATGGAATAGGAAAAATAGTTTACATAAAATGGAATTTAAAAAAATAATCACAAATTTGAAACATGGAATTCTTCCAAGGGGTATAATATTACCATGTTATGGGATCCTCACAACCTCTAATAGGTGATCATAGAAATATGTGTACCCATGTCACTGAGAAACAATTAAATGTTGAATAATCACCATTACATTAGGATTTTGAGCTATTGAACATATGCTTTGTTAGGGTTATAATGATTAAATACAATTTCCCCAAATAAATTAATATCTAAATAAGAATGAACATTCTCAATTAATAGATAATAATTGTCAATTTACCTCAATGTTGTTCAAAAATATTTATATTATTCTCCATTTCAAAATTCCAATTACGTCTTAAAAACCATAAATTTTGTTTATTTTATTCTATTTCATTGATAAACTCTACTATATTTCTGGTTATATATTTTTATCCCATTATCTTTAAATAAAAATTTTAAATCAATATCACATATAAATGTCACTGAAAATTTTACAATGTAATTTCATATTTTTAATATCTCAATTTCTATCCATTTTTCTAAATCACACACCTATTAAATGTAATTAATGTTTTTTAAAAATTTCATTTCAAAAATATTTAAAATTACAATTAGTAGTGATTTTGGAATTTGTAATCCAATTGAATAAATTTAATTTTAATCATGAAATTTAATGAGATATTAATTGTATATTAATAAAAAACAACAAATTCAGTGAAATAGGTCACTTCTCAATATACTCACAATAAAAAAATATAATTAATAATGTGAGAAATATAGATATAAAAATGAAACCAACATTAAATATCTATAACAAAATAAATTATATCATTGACCTGCATAGAAATATATCAAACTGTGAGGTTGATATATGAAGGTAGAGGTAGATAGAAATAAAATAAGTTACGCATACCCATAATAGATTATACGTTGTTATCATATGTTATATATTTATTGATAATTTTTTATAGGATCAATAATGGGATTATTATTACAATATAGACCACGGAAAATTAGAAATCCTAATTTAGTGTCTAGTGGGCGTCCAAAATAGTTTTTTAGGGTATTTTATAAAAAGATTTTTGATCATTAAATTTAGAAGATATGAATATCTCGGAAGGGACACATATTTTTTCATAGTACGTTCCAACCACAGAAAACATCACTATAAATTATTTCATGGTTTTCTCTTTTAGAGAAGATATTTTTAGAAAACCGAGTGCCAACTGTGAAGATCCTATGTTCTATTCAATATTTTCAAAATATTTTATTAAAACCCCTTTAGTATTCCTAACCAATTCATGATTAAAATAGGTGTTGAGGATACCTAAAAAATTTAATAAAATATCAAATCGTAACATCCATATATGGGTTTTTATCCCAAAACTCGTGTTGTTAATATTCAATGTGAAAATGGTGAGGTAACTTCATTATCATCAATGATACCCTATCATATTTTACATGAGTATCAAAACTATGTTTTCATAGCACATGAATCAATCTTAAATTCCATACATGAAGAAAAATCTTTTTAGTGTAATATATCCAAATTATATACCTAGACATAATGAATGAGAATCGATATAAAAATAAATCAATCCCACAACATAGGATGGATGACCAAGACAGTCCTATACAAGTAATAAGTGGAACACATTATATATTGGAATCAACTACGGAGGAAGTGATATATGACTAGACACTTCCCCCACCATCTACAACAACATAAAAAGATCTAAAAATGAAGGATATTGTTTCTTTTCCACACATGTCAATGGTGACCTAAAAGAGGTGAAGAATTCAAGAAAACATAATCTATAACTAAAAAATACATTGGTCTATAGTACCAATCTTTATAAGACCTATAGATTAACATTTTCATGATCAATATATAACAAAAAAACTGAACCCTTATGGTAGACTATTTATCCATGTTCTATTATAACAAATAATACACCAATCTCTGACCAAAAAAATATTTAATTTTAATGTTAGTCATTCAATGACTCAAGAAGATTCATAATGATCATATAACTATATATATTTTTATTAATGACACAAGCATACATGTATGAATATTCCAATATCCACCAAATTATAGAGCATATTCAAGAAGCATATCCTTCATAATATTTATTGATTTTTCTTTCTAGCTGTCTGACTACATATGGATTGTCAACTCAATTAAACCAGGGATCTCAATGCCTCATAAATTTCAATCTAATGTGAGTTTAAAACCATTGATATTAATCAAATCTTATAGATTATAGAATTCCTTTGAAATGAACAATCGTATTCCCATATTTAATTACCATGTCATGAAATTATTTTGGATCATGGATTCGTATAAAGTGATAATATTTGGACATCCAATAAATATCAATCCATATCAAATTATTCCTTATTTTGGAATGTGGTAAACAAACAGAAATTACATATTTATATCTTATCCGAAATCAATTCTAGGACTGGATGTAATATATAATATCTTAGTGGTCTCTTGTGCAATTCCATGACCTATTGGAACATTCATCAATAAGTGAAAAAATATAAAATTTTCTATCTCATATGTGGCCACTAGAATCATCACAACATGTCACATATCATATTAATGGTTAACTGGAGAACATCCCATAGTGAATTATAGAAATCATAATTAAATCATCCCATAAAGTAAATTGTTTCCATGTTCTAGTTCTGGAATCATATAATTCCCTCCACGAATAATAACCAATAGGAAATGATCATCACACAGTGGAAAGTGTCTCTAATGTTGTGGAATTCATAATCAATATATTATTCCTATTGTATCATATCATGAAATGTGTCTTGAAATGAAAAATGTCCAAAAAAAGCTTCAAAATGGATTCCCATTTTCCAATATAAAAACATGATGAATAAACCCTCATGTTCATGTTTGAATATGTTTCTTTCAATAACTATGATAGATTTTTATATCTCAATTTTTTCACGACAAAATTAATTTTCCCAGTGATATTATAATTCATAAAAATAAAGGGATTTCAATTAATCCTCCAAACCACTCTAAATGATAATAATATACATCTAACAGAAGACTGAAATTAATTTATTATAATCATAAATCATAGTAAACCATTCTCCAATAAATTGAATTCTACAAAATAATAATTGCATGAAGAAAAACACTGAGTTTAGTGTAAAAGGTCAGATAATTGTTATCATGATTCATAAGTTATCAATATATAAGGGAAATGATGTGACAATAACAAATAAATAAACAACCAAAAACTAATTCAAATGCATCATAAAAGATAAAATATCCTACAAGACCTCTAGAATATCTCACACAAATGATTATGTTAATCTAATTTTCCACTCAAAATATGAACTCTGAAATTTATCCTAACAAGAAAACATTAATTTCTTTCAATATAGAGTAATCAAAGACAATAAAAAATTATGAAGTCCATTAAAATCGTGTGATAATATTCAGATCAACAGAAGAAGATACATATTTTAGAAACATTTAGTACTTTCCTCTATTTCATCACATTGTTCACATGTTTAGGATAATTGTAACTACCATGTTCAAGAAAAAAATATACAAATATAATTAGTTCCAAAATATATAAATCATATTTATAAATCATCTCATAATGATAATAATTTATTAGTAATTCAAGTATTTTCTCTTAGAATTCATGAACGATCTTCCTTAGACATAGAGTATACTTGGATGTGATTCCCAAAGTCAACAATAACATTATCAATATTGTCCTAAAAAATTCTATTCCATAATGACATAAAGACTATATGTTAATTGGTAAATCAAATTTCATTATAATTTAATAATATAGGCTATTAAGTATAGGGATGTTTTATTTATGAATGTTATATTTTTTATTCCTAAATTGAGATATCACGGCCAATGATCAATATTCGATATTTAATTATCTAGTTTAAAATAATCATTGAGTTCATTAAATCATGACACCTTCTAATTTTTCTTTATAGTAACTCATCTATGTAATCAATAACTGATACAAGAATGAAGATCCCGCATATGCTTTATTATAAAAGAGAATATTTCATTTATATAGTGAGAAGTATGGGTTTATGACTAATTTCTCTAAAATACCATTAAATTGGGCCTTAAAATCTTCCATTTTAGCTGGTACCATGATATAAGAGGGAATATATAACCATTTAGTACCCTATACTAAATTGATATAAAACTATAACTCCCTTATTAGAGCGAGAGAATATAATTCTAAAATATAAGGAAACATGAAAAAAACTGGAAGGTGGACTCTAATCAATGAATCCATCACATGAACAAATGAAATCACTAATAATTAATTTCACTATTTATGGATCATACAATCCTGCTGTACTAAAAATCAGTTCCCACTCTCCCTAAAGGATACGATACACCCTATCAGGTGTATTAAATATTCTAATTATAAAAAAAATGAAATTCATGATTTATTATTATTCAACTAATCCATTGAAAATATATCATTAATAGTTTTCATGTTGAAGACAAAAAAATACAAATAAATCAAGATGTATAACAATGCAAGAACACATGTAAGACAATAGATCCTCTAATCCCTCTATATTTTGAGGGTTTTGGTAATTTCAATCACATATGATATACGCTTTTATAATGATTTCAATGATTTATATTATGTTTTGAAATGAATGAATGAGATGAAATAGTATGAATTAAATAATTATCTTAAGATAAATAAATAGTCATTGAACCTCTCATAGTCTCTGGTTCTGTATCAAATTCAAACCGAGACTTATAAAATATATAAATAATTGAAATTTAATACGCCTCAGGCTCGAGCCGCATAGTACAATAACATTATGATATAACAATATTAATTTTTGCACATATAATCCTTTTTCAATATGTATAAATAAAAATACATGACAAAACATCTATGTGAGACTTGAGAATCTATAAGAAAAACCTACAATGGGTTCCTCATTATAAACCCTTTATTAATACATAATAAGTATATCCATGTAATAAATCAAATAAACTCTTCATGTATCTGTAAGAGTTATATGAGAACCTAGAAGTCAAAATCAACTAAGGGAATCATCATAGTGCATCATTCCCTGAATTAAACTCATATAATATCCATTAGGATA
Source organism: Viscum album (assembly GCA_963277665.1). Taxonomy (NCBI): domain Eukaryota; kingdom Viridiplantae; phylum Streptophyta; class Magnoliopsida; order Santalales; family Viscaceae; genus Viscum; species Viscum album. Next base: position 222,688,774 of record OY728158.1, read on the forward strand.
ATAATGAACTCCCTTAAACCATAAAATTTCATTCATGTCATTCTAAAACATCAATTATTTATCAAGGATATCCTCACAAGAAGGTATCATCTATAAAAAAAATGTGATAATGAATATTATATTGATATCCCATCCAAGACCATCGAGTATTCATCTTCTCATTTTAATATATATTGAGTTAAAACAATACTTGTTCAGTGAAAAACATTTACTATAATTTCATGGTTATGTCAACAACATGAGTTTGAGAATCTCAAAATGCTTGTCCTTGACCATTGAGTTTAGATAGAAATGTATGGTGAAAAGTTATTTAATATCCTTCTACACTAAGAACTAATTTTTCTAATCCATCACCATCGTGTCCCACCATCCCTTAGTTGGTCCATCTACCTTGAATTTGGAACCTTTTTCATTATTTCATCGATAGTTTCCATGACAACAAACTAACTCAATTATCCTCACCAAATCCATATCCTTTTAATGGATGTTTGAACCATGGAAAATATGGTACTTTTTGTGAAGTATTTCATGATCCTAATTCTCTAAGGCATTTCATTGTGGTTCTATAACCTGATCATTAACAAGAATAGGAAATAATTCTTATCCCATATATTGGATGACATGCTTAATAATATCACCTTGATTTGAGACTATTGGAGGATAGTATCTTTGTGGCTCATTAGTATCCTACTCCCAGAAATTATTCACACAACATTTCATTTTCATGATGCTATTAAACAATATGAGACAAAATTGAAGACAGAAAATTAATAAACACACAAGGAAATAATTGAAATTAATCGCATTATGTAGATAAACATGTTTAGAAATTCAAAATATCGGATTTAATTTTTTGGTTAATACCAAAACAAATTCACATGAATCCACTATAAAATTAACACTAGTGAGTTTAAGATCGTTTTAGTGACATATAGATAGGAACTCAATCGAAATAAAATATCACAATTTATTATAAGTTTCATAATGATATAATAATATCAAGGCAACATGGATAACCTATACCTTTTATACCAATTTGTCCCAAAACATCCCAAATACACTAGTATACTTATAACTAACTAGGTGTAGATATAGAATGAAGATTATTCATGATCCTCATGGAATTCAGACAAAAACATGAAACCATTAATGATATAGATGGTATTTTTTCCATAGTAAAGATTTGATGGGACATATAAAATAAAATATGCTCTAAATAATAATACAGAGGGAGGAATGTTCTAGAAGTCAAATAAGCATTTAATCCGAATGTACACCAACAATGTTCTAGAAATCTAAAAAATAACATCCCATTTCTCAAAAAGACATATGTCTCCATGTATGAGAGATCAATAAAAAGAACCAAATCTAAGTGTCTATTTTCCTCAGATAAAATTGCGCAGTATATAATCTACAAGAATATAAAGGTACAAGTATTATGTGAGAAAAAATACCAGTAGGGTCTCCACAAGGATTATTTAAGATTTTAAATAAAAGGTTGGGGCTGAATCCTCATTTTATTATTAAAACAAATCAAATACCTCTTTTCATTGGGAAGTGGGAGACCCATTACATAGCCTGAAGTCCTAGTGGTCTTGTAGCCCATTACATAGCCCGAAGGCCCAATTTTTAGGCCCAATTTTCATTCTGTGAATAGTAACTCAGTCGCTACAGTACCTGCACAGTACCGCCGCTGCTACAGTTCCATGTCGTTGTTCCATTACCTGCCGATCTATAGTACCGCCACTGCTACAGTGCCACTACAGTACAGTTATAGTACCTGTGCCCAATGGGTTTTGAACCCACATTTTTCATGTAGGATTACAGGGTTCTTACAACTAAGAAAAACCCGAATGACATAAAATTTCATTAAGATGATTCAACATTAAATAAAAAAATGATTATTTAAATTTTAGATAAAATTAGGTCATTAGTAGAATATTATATTTAAAAAAATTATTTTTTTCATTTCTATTTATTTTAATATTACAAAAATTTTCATAATAACAAAATTATATAAAACAATTTATATAAATTCATAGGTCATGTTTAATAATATTTACAGACGACATAATATAATAATAAAATAAAGATTAAGAAGCATGGTCATCTTAAAGGAGGTAAAATATTTGTAGGTTAACGTATGCTCACATAGTCGAATGTGTGTTCATGACAATATATGTAAAAAAATCACTCAGACACTAGTCAAAGTGGACTCATCACCATCCCTACGGGGATGTGGCCTGATTCAAATATGATCTATTAGAGTTGTAATGTGTTAATAGTGTATTATCAAAAAAATTCACCAACTACCTAGGATTTCTTATGCTGAAACAATAGTGTATAATGTTAAATTTATCTAAAAATATTATAAATAAAATTAACTCATTCCCCTTTCAGAGTTCCAATTTTATATTAAGAACCAAAATTTGCGTTTAATTAAATTTTTTATTTTTTTATGGAAAATCAAACCATGTTTCTTATCATTTTAGTAATTTTTTCATAAATAAAAAATTAAAATAAATTTCAAATATCATGTTCATAAATAAAATTCTGATTTTAATTTGTTAATTTTCATACCACTTCCTCAATCGCACACCAATTCAATGAATTTTGTTTCCCATAATGTCCTTGAAATTCAAATTCAAATCCCAATTCATTGAGAAGATGGTTTTACTTAATCAAAATTTAATAACTATTATTAAAATAATGAAATTTTGTTTTAATTCAATTTTTGAATAAAAAATGGGACTATCAACTGAATTAAAGTGATTGTGTCTCACTATGCCTAGAAAGTGAAACTCCAATAATGAACATTATAAATCTCGATCAGATAATAAAACCATGATTAAACATATTAAACAATAGAGATCATATCCTGCATCAAAAAAGAGAACTATCAATATCATTAAGGGATAGATTATGATAGTGCATGATACTAAGAATATAACATTCAGAAACCGAAAGAAGATCAAAAGTGTTTATCATATCTTCAATCATATTTGGAACATGATTGGAGAAGACAAAATATTTCCTTTAGATATCTCTTCATCAATGAAATATATATATATATATATATATATATTGAGGATTTAATGGGGGATTATAATAGGGTTTAGGCAATTTTTAAACAATTTTAACAATTATTTAACCTTGTATGAATAGTTATCTAGGAATGGCTTCACCATTGGTCAAAGTGTTCCCCATTAAATTTTTCCCCTATAAAAGTTTGATACCATAATACATGGTTACTTAACTATTTTACAATCCTTGTGGAAACTGTGAATATCATCACTAGTTGGTTCTAAAAAATTTCACCGTCAGAGAAATGATTTTGGAAACACCATGCTCCGAAAAGTACATTCACTAATCCATATAATAATTTAAAAGTTCGACCCAATGAACCCCAAAACATGACCTATCCAATGAATAATCTAAACTGGTGTAAACGATCATTTGTAATTAATAACATGATGTTATAAGTACAAATAAATAAAAGAAATTAAAAAATTGGAACAAAATTGTTCTTACAATAAAAGAGTATGTGTTAGGAATAATAGTTTAAAACAATGATAGATTTGAAGAATGATGAAATCTTTAGAAAGAGTGCATCTAATATGGGGAAATTGTGGCCTTAGTATGTAGATACAGATAAATTATAATGATTTTATCCTATAAGAAACGTTTTATTTTCTAATAATATTATATGGATTTAAAGATTGTATTTTTAAATTTATATATAATTGTTGATTTTTTGGTATAATAAACACCTAGATTACAAAATCTACACTTTCAAAATCATGTTTTTACATTATAAGATGTTGTATATGGTTTTAAACATGCTAAAAGAGATTCGTATGACTGGATTATATCACCTCAAATGTCTTTAGGTTTCAATAAAGGAATTAATATTAATTCTCTAAATATATTTATAATTTGAAATTATTATTTACTTCTATAAATGTATGATAATGATATAAATATTTAATATTTTAAAAATTCTTCATGAACTAATTTTTTGAAAATGATTCAATGTGATTATTAAATGATTTTAATGGGTTTGTTAAAAAGAATTCATTTTTTAAAATGTTTTGAAATATAATGAAGTATTTATTTTAAATCACTGTATGAACATCATATACAGTTTTATTTTTTTGGTTTCGATAGCACATATATTAGTGCTACTCGTATGAGTACAACCTGTAATATAAATCATGATTAAACTAGAATGTAATAATATCAAACAAACTATAGTTTTATAAATAGAATAAAATTACACATAAATGGAAGTTTTTATGTTATTATGTTGAGTTTTTGTATATGTTCCTGATTTGAATAAAATTTCAATGTACCTAATGTACAAGAAATCAAATAAATTCATAGATAACTCAATTATAGACACAATTTCATATTAGTTTATCATATTATTCATCCATTTGATTTAGGCATTAATATAATTTTTAATTTTGGGGTCACAAATATATATAGATAAATAACACCAATAAAATTTCATTTTTATAAATTTTTTTATCATTGTATAGTGAAAAAGAATATAATGTTACACTATCTAATGAAAAATATGAAAATATATATATATAATTGTTATTGGAATAAATTATATTTTTGAAAAATATATTACTAAATTATTGATATCTATACAGTCATTTCTGTATAAATTTAGAAAGACATGTATGATAAATATTTCAATTATAGTCAGTTAACATTTTTAGATGATATATGTTCATATTATAAATCCAAGTTTCAGAGACCATTTAATAAAAAGTGATATAACTTTTGAAAAACTTTCCAATGAATATAAACATTCTCACATATTAAAAGATCAACATATTCTTTAGAGATTATGATATATCACTAATGTACTAGGTTTGATAAAAATATGTTATCCCTTTATTTATATATTTTTGTTCATGAAAAATTCAAGTATAAATCAGTCATTATGCGACCAATAAATGGTAATTTACCATTATAAGATAAACCATTGGTTATCATAAATAAGATTATTAACCATTGGAAATCGACCGTTGATAATTTAATTTTTTAATATCAGATTCTGGAAATTGATAGTTGGGTAATCCACTATTTTTATCTATTATTTGTGATCTATCATTTGAGATCCTCTATTTGAGATTCACCATTAAATATATCACTTTATAAATCTACTATTTATAACCACCAACTGAGAGACAATGATTTTAACGCCTCGACCCCTGTTACCCAGATTCGGTGGATTATTACATATCATTGTTGTGATCACAATAGATCATTTGTCAAAAAACTTATTATACTAGTAGTCTTGGATGTTCTAGATACATAGATATGTTTTACATTATATCATGATATAATGAAAAACAAAATCATTTCCCCTATAAACACACTTATATCCCTTAGCATATTCCAACAGTTTAATCATGATAAACTTATTCATATCCTAGGAAAAATAAAACATCAAAAGGGGAGAGATCAAATGATTAGTATGGATAAAAATATTTATTAAACATTCATAAATATTTATAAACACTTATGGAAATTTATAAGACTAAAAAAATAATTTTAAACATAAACATAATCAGAATAAATAAAATAAAAATAAAATAATTTCATTTACTTATTCACATGGATATTCTACTTGTCGAATAATCACATGTATTGTCAATTGCTAATTTTCTAATGATGGAATGCATAATTCCAAACATCATAACCACATAGTCAAGGCCTCATGCCTTTTATACAAAACAATAATTTTCCGAGGCCATGTTCTAAAACAATAGTATGTCTCATGAGGCCTATTTTTGCCTTGAGGAGATATAGGGGGCTCAACCCATCACTTACTTTGTCCAATGAGTTTATCATATGAAAAGGTTGAAACATAACAAAAACAATCATATTAAAACTAGAATAATAAATGATAAAATTTTAACCACAAACCATGAATGGTATAAAAATATCACATCCATAGTCAAACATAATTCTTGAAATACAATATCGAATATTGTAATAAAATAGATCAACCTTATTCATGAATAATGAAGGTTATTGATATAATTGAAAATAACAAGTAAAACTGTTTGAGGGAAATATCTCTCTTTTTTTGAAAACATTTAAAAGGATTACTATTTATCAAGAAAGTGTTTGGAATATACATTTTAATCAATGTGTCCCAGACCACATATAATTTTTTAATAAAAATTTTAATTTTAATACATTCATTTATATATAGATAAATCCTTAAAACCATTTTTAAAATGTGGACATTAATGAGATTGATTAAAATAATAAATATCTAAAAGCATTAAAATGATATATTAGTTTGTGTTCCTAATAAAATGAATGGAATATGAATATAGATAATTGATGTAATAATAACATTATAATATCAAGAAATGAAAGGGATTAATGATATTCTATTTCAAAGTATAGTATATGCACTATATAAAAGTGTATTGAAACATAACAACAATGAAATATCAATGGAATGTGACTTGGGATTATATCACATATAAATACGATATCCTTATGTTAAAAATAAATCAATGGCATAATTATGAGTGAAAAATATAAATACACTAAATATGATTGGATATTGAGTGTAAATCAATCAGAGGATGTTCACACGTATTCTTGTAAAAAAATCACCAAGGACATGGATGATTAACTAAATGAATGGAAATTTTATTATGATTACACTTATCATGTTAATATTGATGACTTAATAATTTATCAATGGGGTGATTATGTTTATCAAAATTATATCCACATAAAGTGGGGTGGAAACTACTACATAAATAATAAAGGGTAATTTCACATAGAATTATGGAGTAACATTATTAATGATGATTGCATAAACCCCATTGAGTTGAAATTGAAATTAGATATTCCCTTACCGATTAGGTAACATACAAAACATATACCCCCTAAAAGAAGGATCATACAATGAATATGTAAATAGAAATAAATTATATTATATTACATAATGAATACTATCAGGAATAGAACATCCCCCACACAAAATTAAATAGTATCATATATAGTAGGAATCTCACGGGAACTAAATGTGAGTTGAAAACACTTACCACATTGTTATCAATCGATTCATATGACCAAAAGTTAATATCCACCAAATAAATCCCAAAATTCCATGAGTATAAAGGTCATAGTGAGAGTATATATAAAATGGCATTACACAATACACCACATGGTATAAATAAGTGTCGAATCATGGAAATCTCACATAAATAAATGTGATATTTGAAACTCCTTACCTTATACTTTTACATAGTTGAGGGTACATTAAACTCATTCATATTGTTGAAATAATTTTTATTAAAATATTCCTAATCCATATATATAAATATGATGTCATATAAAATCTTTTAATATTACTTTGTATCTAATATTATAATGGTATCATTGTTTCGGGTATTAACTGATTCATTTTTCATTATATGTTTTATTACATAAGTTAGGTTTTTTGTTGATAGGATGTTTTTTATTCATATCCAGAATTATATTATGTTATTAAACATTATTGTTTAGTGGTAAAATGATTTTTATTCTTGAATGGTTATGATGGGGAGTGAATCTCATCGTGTTCGTGGAGACTGTAATCCGTACATATGCACGAGCGACAATACCATTCTATAGATGGTAAAATCAAATTTAATGGGATGGTATTTCATATATACAGAATCATGATCATATTATATTTATTATATACAAAAATTATACTCATTATTATACATATCAATATAATTAAGTGTTGAATAACCAACTACTCCTTGACGTGGTGACGGTTAGACATACGTATACATGTATGGCGGCTTTGTCATTAATAAGATAGATAGAATAATGAATATGGTTGAACCATATTTATCAAAAAATAAATGTATTTAGAAGGAACTGGTGCTTTTATTTTGTTATGGAAATTACAAATACATAGGAAGTGGAAGAAGAAAAAAACAATGAAAGATGTTATAAAATAATTAGGTCCTCTTCGGATGCTTCCTTCTAATTTCATCAAAAAGGAACCATAGGTTGAAATTCTGATCAAAGTAAGGACATTAAATTGAAATGAGGGTTGTTGGGAATATATTTGAACATGGTTTGACCTATCCATATTTATTTGTAGGTGTGATTTTGATAGAATGAGAAGTACCCTTATAAAAGATGGGTGAGGTTATCTTTAGGAAACTACTGAAATATTATTTTCTTATACAATCATATTCCATTTATAATGGCTCCATGAGGATTTATATTGAGTATAAGGTTGGTATATGTTGAAAATATCTCAAAAGTGTTATTTAGATATCGACATTTCACTCTATTAATCTTATCATTCAGATTTATCTCTTGGTTAAATAGTTTAACATTCACCATATCTCCTTCTATTTTTATTTTATATAGTTAATAAACATTCGATAAAATTCCAAGAAAACACCACATTATTCATTAATGAAAAATATATTAATATATAAGTCATTTGGCCAATATATATATTTCTAGGATTATTATATCATTTAATAATATAGTATTTGTTTTAGAAACTCATTTTTTACAATTTTGACATTATTTAGTATTTGTTTTTTTGAATGTAATATCAATCTGATTTATTCAAAAAAAAATATATTGAATCAACTGTAACATGTAATATAAAACATTAAAATTTTGTTAAATGAATAAAAAGTCACAATTTGCACTTATTTAAATATTGGTAATATGAATGTTTTTAATCTTTTATTAACAAACTAATTACTACATCATCATTGTGTCATAAATTAATTTAATTATATAATGTGTAAAAATTGAAAATAAATTACAATGACACATGTAATATTTTTAACTTTATAATTAATATTTTTATTATAAATTATCTTATGAATAACTCTATATTACAAATGATATAGTTATTAAAATTTGAATTTAATACTTTTATCGCTTCTTTATATAAAATAATAAGAAATGTCCTAATATAAAACAAGTAGACCAAAAGGATCATATTTTATTCCTAAATATTATTTTGGTCGAAATACACTCTTCCAATAGAATTATAAAATTATTTAGGGTAATTATAGTATGATTTTTTACATTTAATTACCCTATTTACTTTTAACCATGGACAATAAAATTCAAAAGATTATATTATCCAAAAATTATTTTCATATAATTTAACAACCATTTAATTACTCATGTCAATGGAGTATCATGAATTTTTGATATTCAATTCTCAAAAGTGGTAAAATTATGTTTTATGCATATTTAGTAACATGCCAAAAGGTGGTTAAAATTCGTTAACAAATACAATAAAATATTATATATATAATTTTATTGTAAAATGAAACCAATGAATTGAGATTAACTAATATAGGTTTTATGTATCTATTTCTACATAAAATAAATATAAATAAAATAAATATTTATTTAAATTGAATTTCGTTGTTTAAACAATAACACATTTTTTATCACAATTCATCCAAGATTGACACTTTTCAGAAAAATACCAAAAATTAACCCTAATCTAATTATGATATTCCCATACCACAAATGATTTCTATTTTACTAGATTCAAAACATATTTGTTCCATTTATTTATTTTAAATTATTTACCATTATCGAAACAATAAAGGGGTTTTTTGAGAAGTAAAAACTATCAAAATATTGATATGTTTTAATGTTTGGTTTAGAAGTTAAATTACATCTGATGTCCAACATTGGACTAAATGATAAAAATATTATCAAATTAAAATTTAAAAACATTAAAATTTATAATTTAGCAATATAAATTTTTTCCATTAAAATAGTCGTTTTCAATTAAAATTTTATGTCTTTTATTATTCATCATAATGAGAATGTTATAAAAAAGAAAACAAAAATTTATCAAATCTAAATTAATATGACCTAATTTTAATGTTAAATTTAATTTCATAAAAGTGAATATATAAAAGTTTTAAATATTGTATTTAGAAAGGGTTATCCATTAAAATGTGGAAAAAATTATACTTTAAAAAATAATTCTTTATCTAAATAATTGAATTTGAACTTATTTTATGTCTAAAAAACACAAAAGATGAATGTTAAAATTATATGTGATAAATATAAAATTAAAAATTGGGTTATTACTATTCATAACAACTTTCTAAATCAATAATTTGATAGGATATCGTATTCTTGAACTGTGTGTTGCATATAATAAACACTATTGTATTATTCAATGGGAAGCCTGTCGTTGATGCATGGGGTGTTACAATCTTACCTTCATAAACAAATTCTGTCCAGTAAATTTGAAATTGTTCTTTCAAAAATAAAAGTTTAAAAAATATAATACCTTTTTGAAAAAACCGCATCAAAAATTGGGGTAATAAAATATAGTCTTAATAAGAGGGAAATGAAAATGAAAAGTTCACCCACAAATTAAGATTTTTAATAAGATAAAAATAGTTGTAATTAACATTTGTGGAAAAATATAAATAATTATATGGAGTTATTTAGGTCATCAATCAAAACCAATTGAAAGGAAAATTGAGGTCCATAATACCATAAATCTAAGAAAAATAACGTAAATTGTTTGGATAACACGTTTTTGGTTTTAAGACCCTTTACCAAAGGTTTATGAATTAATTTTTTATAGAATAAGTGGGGAAAAAATACCTGATAACATGAGTTTCATCAATTGACTAATTTCTACCACAAACTCACATTTCACTCCAAATGATGAGTATTCATGAGGATTTGGTCACACAAGATGTTCTAGAATCAAATTTTAATGAATCATATAATTCACAAAAGATAAACTATATATTTCCCTTTTCATTAGAGATTAACCAAATCAAAAATAGTTTGGGTCAGATCAGATGATTCCAAAAACAGATAATCCCATAGAAAAACAAATACTTATCATAATTTATAAAATTAAACCTCCAATTCTTAATGGACTATAAATAGTATTCAATAAAAAATTATCCATATAATCCATCAATATAATCTAAACTAAGATTGAACCCCAAAACACTGAATACGTTTATTGCATAGACTTCCACGTTAAATTTTATCTCCAAATAACATTAGATACCATTAATGTCACATACATAAAAGTAATTAATCTAATCACATGTTCTCTATGATAGGTTAATCATTTACATAAATAATCTAAATCACTATAAATCCATAATAAAAACATTTATAAAAATTAAATATTACATCTCAAATGAAATCCTATAGTATTAAATATACCATAGGTATGTAATCTTCCTAAAAGATCGAACGTATTCCAAAATAACATTTTTTACATAATCAAATAATCTTTTTCCTACACTAATGATATCTTCCAATGGATTAAGTCCTTTATTTTTTTATTTTTGTTAATCCACCATTTAATGGGTGAGTTGGAATTCTAAGAAGTCTTGTAAGTGTATGTATTACATGGACTATAGTCTATATGGAGATTCATTTCCCGTAGGCTGCAAAATTATATAAAACCTGAATAACTAGATGGAACTGCTCCACCCTAGGAACATTATCATTAAATATACTATACAACATCGTGTGGTTGTTCAGCTATGCTTTAGTGTGCATTAACCAGATTGTACCGATTGATGGTGTCATACCCTCTCATTGTTGCAATCTGTTTATCTTCTGTTATGGTGAATGATCCTTGATCATCCTTCTTATAAAGAATTTTCATTGCCGGTTTTCTTGTTTGAATATGAACTTATGGTGGTCCGAAGTCCATGTGGTGGATCGATGGAGTTTCTAAACTGAAGAATTAGGTGTCCTGAATGTCATAAAGGAGTCGAGTACCAAATCAGTGTCCCGAAGGCCCAAACAGGGGAATATTCATGGCTACTACATTGCCAAATAGTGCCTGGTATAGTTCCCTTTACAATACCTAGTATAGTACATTACAGTTCATTCTATAGTGCTGTTACAATATTGCTACAAAACAAGCTACTGTAAAATTACAATACTAATACTGTACACTGGAAATTAGCCTCCCCCTATATTGGATCCTGATTCACCTCAATGGACTTATGGATTCCTAACAAATTGGGCTGAGGCTCATGTGAAACCCTAAAGAAATACATTTGATAAAACATTACATCCCAAATGAATTTATTTTTGATCAATGTGATCATTTAACTGAAAATAATTAGACATGATAACCTGGTACATCAAATAGTCTAGTGGTAAGTGATAAATAATAGTTCCACATTGCTTGTGGGTTCCATTTCCACAGATTTATTCTGACATGATGGGTTGTCACATGGTCTATGTGTGACCCTTTTTAAAAATCTATATTTTATAATAGTCCTAAAACGAGTTAATACAACAAAAAAACCATAACATAATTTAAGCAAAATGTAATCTCAGATTTTCATTTTCATCCCAAAAATTATTAACCTGTAATTGCCTCAAATTCAAGGATATTATAAACTGAAATTGTTATTTATAAGTATATCACCAAAAGAAAAGATAGTTCTTCCTCGAATATAATTTTCACATAAAAATAGCATGGTTACACATACAAGTGAAATTTATTCCAAAGTAATCCAATCAAAAAAGAGCACTAATACTTTTAAACATATTTCCATACATTTATTTAAACATAGGTTCTTCTATGATCAAGGGGATATGATATAGAATAGTGAATTGACTCATGTAATTATCCTATCCCCTACATTTATGAAAAATGACAAAAAATGGATTCATTGTATCAATTTTATTTTCTTCCGCAATACTGGTCATATTTCCTCACCAATTCTTTAACTTTTTCCTTCTATCCCACACATAAAGAATTCTATTGTTCAATTAAGACACTTTCATGGGTTTCTAATTCCACATTTCCTGCAATATGGAAATTGACCTTTCCTTTCTCCATGGTCCTTAATTATATAACTCTTATCATTCACCACCATTATCTTCATTGTTAAGTATTTGACTTGGTTTATATATATGTTGTTGAAAATATTTTTGGGGAAATGATTTGGTGTAAACATATTATCTTTTATTCCTATCAACAATCAATTTCATTTCTCATTTCGACCATCATTCCCACCTTAAACATCATGTTAAATGTTTCTATGACTTCCATTGAATCCATCAATTTAGTAAATCTAGAAATCATTGTGTGAGTAACAATATTTAAAAATCCATTTAGAGAATATCATGACACCAAATTTTCAATCTAAACCACCACAAAATTAACTAAGGTTACATATTCACACATTTTATTAAAATAATTGAAATTAGTTATTAATGAAATTGTGAATTATATTAAGAATATCCCCTTATATTGTCATAAACCAGAGTGAAGCATGTCCCGTTTTCGTGCACCATTTCCCGTTTGAGTCAATCGAAATGTGGTGTTTTCAGGTTTTACCCATAGGTACATCAGTTCTAGAGCCGACTATACTGTCTTGTATCTAGACAGAGATGTATTTCATCGAAAACCAACATAATATTTAAATTTTCAAAAACATTGGATGTTCTTGTATTCTAATCTGCAATGTTATCATTGTGTAATGTTCTCTAATTAGAGTTTTTTTCAAAATATAGTTTCCATGGTTTTTACTAAACATCCTCTCATACCAAATGTAATTCCCGGACCCTAGTCACCCAAAGTCAAGGAATTATTACATATCATTGTCATGATCACAAGTTCCCATGTCACAAAATACTTAAAAGATTAGTAGCCTTTGAATTACTGGATACATACATAAGTTTTACATTATATCCGAAAATAATGAAAAACAACATTATGTCCCCTTTGAACACACTCATATCATATATCTTATTCCACAAAAAGGGGAGTGGAAATTAATATATAAATATATAAATTGTTATTTCACACATAATCTTGTAGTAAAAGAATCAGTGATGTTTGTGTAAAACCCAATGAGTGGAAATTGAAATAAGAAATTCCTTTAACGATTTATCAACATAAAAAACATACAACCCATGAAATAAATATCCAACAATGATGATTTTAATGCACATAATTTAAATTATATTTTAAAATGAATACTATCATGGGTATTATATACACCACATAAATGTAAATAGTGGAAAATATTGTAGGAATCTCACATGAATAAGAGGTGAGATAAACACCCCTTACCACATTGTAATCAATTGAATTGTATGATCATAATTTAATAAACACCAAATGAATCACACAATTCCCGGAATATAAATATAATTTTGATAAAATATATCAAATGGAAGTACAAAATACACCACATGAAAAAAATAAGTGGCAGACAATGCAAATCTCATAGAAATAAAATTGACATAAGAAACACATTACCTTGTACAATTCCTTATTTGAGGGTACATTAAACGCATGAATAATGGATAAATAATTGTTATTAAATTATAAATTTTCTATATAAATAATTATGATATCATATATGATCTTTTATAATTTATTTGATAAAATTATTGTAGTAGTATCATTGTTTTTGGTGTATACATATTAGTTTCTCTTTATATGATTTGATACATAAGTCATGTTTTTCATTGATAGGATGTATTTGATTCATATCCTGAATGATATTATTTACTCAAAAAATATTTTATTAATCATAATATGATATTTATTCTTCAATGGTTACGATGAGGAATGAATCTGATCGCATTCTTGGAGACGATAATCTATACGTACGTACGAGCGACGATAACATTCAATTGATTGTGAAATCTTATATAATTGGATGGTATTTCATATATACATATTCAATAAAAAAATTTATCTATTATTTACGTTAATTATAATTATTATAATACTTATCCAAATAATTATTTTTTTTATAAAAAAACTACACCACGATGTGGAGACGGCAGGTCGTATATACGCACATATGGTGACATTGTAATTAATAAGATAGATAGAATAATTAATATTTTTGTACCATATTTATTTTAAAATCACAGTATGTAGATGTTAATGGAATAAAAAAAAATTATGGAAGAAACAATGAAAATGGATTTGTAAGAAGAAAATAATATTGACAGTGGTGATAAATTAATTACCTCTTCTTCAGGTGCTTCCTTTTGGTTTGATCAAAAGGACACCATAGGATGGATTTCTGTTCAAATTAAGGCCTATAGTTTGTATTGATGGTTGTTGGGGGGATATTTGAGTATGGATTGGCCAATCCAAATGGCTTTGGTGGTCTGATTTTAATAGAATTGGATATTCCCATTTAAAAAGATTGTTAAGGGTCGCTTTAGGAAACCCTTGAAATATTATTTTATTATACCGTCATATTCGGATTATAATGGCCCTACAATAATTTATATTGATGATAAGGTGGTTCTAGGTTAAAAACACTCAACCAATAGGTTTTGGATTAGTTTAGGTCACGATATTAACCTTATCTTTTAGATTTAACTATTTGTTAAATAGTTTAACATTTACCTTGTCTTCTAGTATTTTTATATTATATGGTTAATAATCATATAATAAAAGTCCAAGTGAACCTAAAGTGTTTCAATAATTACATATATAATATCATATAAGTCCTCTGGATGATCCATAAATTTTTATGACTATTATATTATTTAATAATATAATATTTGTTTTAAAAAACACATTTATGACAATATTGACATTATTTAGTATTTGGTTTATGTGAATGTCAAAAAAAATTATTCGATAAAAATAACATGAATCAACTCTAACGTATAATATTAACCTATAAAATATGTTTAATACACAAAATATATCTATTTACACTTATTATAATATTAATAATATCTATTATTTTAATCATTCATTAATAAGGTAATTTCTACATCATTATTATGTTATAAATAAATTTAATTAATTAAAGTTTAAAATTATAAATCAAATAACACGATATAGGAAATATATTTAGCATTATAATAAATAATTATAGTTGAAATTATTTTATGAATATCCCAATGTTAAGAATGTTTTAGTTTTAAGAATTTTAATTTAGCCCTTTTAACTCATTTTTAAATAAAATAATAATTAATTCAATAATCTAATCCACGTGACCCTAAAGGATAATATTTTATCCCTATGTTTGATTTTTTGATGAAATAAACATAACTAAAAAAATTATGACATGTGTTAGGGTAATTATAATATCTTTTTTACCATTAATTACCTTATTTACATATAACCGTGATAATTAAAAATAAAAAGTTACTATTCACCAAAAATTGTTTTCATATTATTAAACAATATTTTAATTATTGATGTTAATCGTGTCACTCAGATTTTGGAAATTCAATTCACATATGTGGTAAAATTACTTTTTATGCTAATTTTATAACATGCCTAAAAGGTGGGTAATGGATGTTAAAATAATAACTAAACTTATATCCACTTAATTTTATTATAAAATGACTCCAATGAATTAAATTAAAAAAATATACCTATCATGATTATATATTGAGTAAAAATATATTTAAAAAAATTAAAGTAATTATTTAAATTAAAAAGGCGGTTTTAAATCAACAATGCATTGTTTTTAACTATTCATCAAAAATGAATATTTCAAAAAAATTGAAAACATTCACCATAAATTAATTCTGATATTTTGAATAAAAAATTGATGCATATTTTACCAAATTCAAAACATATAAGTTGTATGAATTAATTAAAAATTAATCATTATTGTCAATATAAGAAAGCAGATTTTTTGAAAATTAAAAACTATCAAATGATTGATATGTTTATATGTAATGTTTAAAAGTGAAATAACTTCCAATAACCAACATTGGATTAAATGATAAAAATATAATCTATTTATACTTCAAAACAATTCGTGTGTATAATTTATCATTATAAATTATTTTTATTAGATAATTTTTTTTAATTAATATGTAATATCTTTCATTATTCATCAAAATATGAAAGATATCAGAAAAACACAAAAAAAATTAATCAAACTAAATTTTTTTGTTCTTTTTCTAAAAACTAATTTATTTTCACACAATTTAATATATAAAAGTGTCAAATAATTGATTTATAAAGGGATCTCCATTAAAAGTTGGAATTTTTTTGAAAAATATTTCTTTTCTCTGAAAAATTGAATATTAATTATTTAATGTATAGGAAAGAAGAACGATGAAAGTTAAAATTATATTGAATATATTAAAAATTCAAAATGTGGATATTACAATGCATAATCTCTTTTTAAATGGCTAGTTTGGTAGTTCGTGGTACACTATAACTCTTTGTTGCGTACATCACACACTATTGTATTACTCAATGAGAAGTGTTCCATGGATGCACGGGGTGTTACATTCTTTTATCCTTCAATGAATCATGCCCTCACAATTTTAATTTTTTCAACAAAAATAAATGGTAAAAAAATATAAAATGCCTTTTTGGAAAAACCACAACATAAATTTGGTTAATGAAATTTATTCTTAATAAGAGGTATATTGAAATGAAAAAGTAACCACCAAATTTGGATATCAAATAGGTTAACATTGGTATGATTTAAAATTGGAGAAAAAATGTAAATATTTAAAGGGAGTGATTGAGTTAATCAATCACAAACAAGTGAACCGAATATTGTGGGCCACAAATCTATAAAACTAATATGAATATTGTTATATTTTAAGATAACACATTTTCGGGTTTAAGATTATTTCCCTAAGGACTGAGAATTAATTTCTTCATTGAATAAGTCAGTGAAAAATATGTGATAATTAGAGTACTAACCATTAATTAATTTCTACCACAAAATCATCCTTCACTCCAAATGATGAGCAGTAATGATAACTTAGTCACACAAGAGGAACTAGAGTCTACATATAGAGAATCAACTAATTCACAATGGTTGAACTATATATTTCCTTCATATTTAGAGATTAACCAAAACAAAAATGTTTAGTACAAGATCAAATTATTCCTAAAATGTATAATCCTTTATAGAAAGAAATATTAATCTAAATTTCTAAAATTAAACCAACAATACCCAAAGGTCGGTAAATACCATTAAATAAAAAATTTCCATAAAATCCATCAATATAATAAAAAATATCATTGAACCCTAAAACACAATATAATTTGATTATGTAGTCTTCAATGTTAAATTGTATCTCCAAATAACATCAAGTACTCTTAAAGTCACATAATTAAAATTAATTAACCTAATCACATATTCTATATGATAGGTTATTCATTTCCATAAATAAAAAAATAATCATAAATCATGAAAAAAACATATATAATGATCCACCCTTACTCCTCAAATGAAATCCCATTGTAATCAATTTTCCATAGGAAAACATTGTTCCCAACAGTGAAAACATCTTCTAAAATAATATTTATTACATAATAACCAAAATAAATTTTTTACACTGATGATATCCATTTGAAAAAAATGTATGTTCTTAAATAAACTTATTATTTATCAATAAAATCAGTTGAATAAAAATATTTAGACCCTCTAACCATGGACTTCAAATAGTCTAGTGGTATTTGATAAATCCCAGTCGCACATTGGTTTAGGGTTCGATTCATACAACATTGATATATACGGTGGGTTGTCACAAGGTCTATGTGATTTCCTTTTTCCAATAATATATTTTATATCAATCGAAAATTTATTTTAATTCCTCAAAATAACCATAACATAATTTAACCACAAATTTTTTCTCATGCCTCTTATTTTCATCCCAAAAAATAATAACATGTAGTTTCCAAAAATTCAAGGATTATATAAAATAAACTTGTTATTTATAAATATATATACAAAAATAATGATAATTCTACATAGAATAGACTATTCACATATCAAATTATAGGTGAACACATATAAGAGAATAGTCATATAAAGTAATCCCATAATCAATGATTACTAATACTTCTAAACATTTCCCCATCCATTTATTTCCACATAGGTTATTCCATGAGAAAGAGGTTATCCTAATGAATAAGGAATTGACATGTATAATTCCTAGGTCCCCTATATATTTTAAAAAGGAATGTTAATGGATTATTAGGAAAATATTTATTTTCATTCATATAACTCTTCATTTTTCTTCGGTAATTATTGACATTATCTCATTCATTCCCACAAAAAATGAATTACTTTGTTCCTTTGAGTCACTTTCCTAGGTTTCCCCATCCACATTTCTTACACGATGGAAATTAAGATTTCTTTTCTCAATGGAATCCACTGCTAAAAATATTATCATTCACTTCCTTTCACTTCATTTTTGAGTCTAGGAGTTGGTTAATCATATATTTCTAATCATATTTTTGGAACACAGATTTGATATGTAAAAAATTTCATTTACACATATCAAGAAACAATATTGTTGCTCATTTACACCAATATACCCACCTTGTACATCATGTTAAATGATAATATTTCTTCCTAGGAATCCATCCATTATCTAAATTCAGAAATAATTATGTGACTAACAATAGTCATAAAATTATTTAGTGAATATTATGGCACCTTATTTTCAATATAAATTACCATGGAATTAACCTATTTTATTTATTATAATTTTATATTAAAATAATTAAAATTAGGTGGCAAAAAATATTTGGATTATCTTAGGGATATCACCATATTTTTTCGTAATCAAGAGTGAAGCAAGGGTCATTTGCATCAACAAGTTTCCATTTAGGTTTAGCTCAAAGTAGATTTTTTGGGTTTTACCCCTAGGTACATCTGTTCCAGATCCATCTCTACCAGATTGAATCTAGATAGATATGTATTGCATGTATAAACCATAAAATATTATCATTACCAAAAATATTGGATGTTCTTATATTCAAATCCAACAAGTCTATCATTATGTAATGTTCTCTAATATGTTTTTTTCTAAATCTTCTTTCCAAATATTGTACTAAAACTTCACTGATAACAACTATAAGACCCCATCCCTGGTTACCAAGAGTCTATTTCTTATTACATATTAGTGGCATGATCACAAGAGATCAGATCACCAAAGACCCATTACATTAGTAGCCTTGGAAGTACTAGATATATACATATGTTTTACATTACATATTGAAATAATAAAAAACAAAATTATGTACCTTTTGAATAAAATCATATTCCTTAGCCTATTCCTGCAGGTTAATCATTAAATACATCTTCAAATACTTGGAATAATGTAACATAGAAAGGGGTGAGCTCATATGCTCATTAAGGACAACAATATTTCAGAAACGATCATAAATATGCATAAATATTTAAGGCAATGTATAAGACTAAAACAAAAGCCTTTTAAACATAAATATAAGCATATTATATAAAATTTAAATAAATTAATTCCGTTAACATATTTACATGTATAATATACTCATCAAATAATCACATGTGAAATAAAAAGCTACTTTAATAATGATGGAATGCATAATTTCATACATTATATCCACATAGTCAATACCTCGTGCCCAGACTACAAAATAAGATTTGGTCAATTCCTTATACCAAGATACTAGTTTATATCATGAGACTGACTGATGCATCAAGAAGATATTTCAGGCTCCACCCATCACTTAATATTTCCAATTCATTCCTCATATGAAAATTTTGAAACATAACCCAAACATTCATATTATAACTAGAATACAAAATGTTTATATTTTAACCACAAACAACGAATGGTATATAAATAGCACATCCACAGTCAATCATAACATATTAAATACAATATGGAATATTGTATTACAATAGATCAACCTAAATCATTAATAATAAATGATATTGACATAGATGAAAATAAGTAGTAAAACTATTTCAGAGAAATATCTAATTTTCATTGAAAACATTTAATAGTATCATTATTTATCTAGAAACTATTAAAAAAATATTTTTGATTCAAAGTGTTACATACAACATTAAAACATTAAAAATGAATTATAATTTTAAGACATTAATGTCCTAATAAATAAATCATTAAATCCATATTTAAGATATAGTCATTAATAAGAATTGTTTAGAAGTATAAATATTTGAAACCGTTAAAAAGATATTTTAGTTGGAATTCATAACCAAATTAGAGAAGCATGAATACCAAAAAATGTGTTAATAAAAATATTATAATATCATGTGAATAAAGGGATTTATGATATACTATGTCAATGTACAATATATTGACCATGTAAAAGTGTTTTGGTTCATAACAACAAAGAAGACTCAATGAAATGTTAACTGACAAGAAATCACTTATAAAGACTGTATCATTGTTTTAAAGATAAATCAATGACATAATTACGAATGACAAATATAAATACACTAAATATGGTTCTATATTCAGTATAACTCAATAATAGAATATTTACACATATTCTTGTAAAAACAACAACAATGATTGCGATGTTTAACGCAATTAATGGAAATTGTTTTAAGATTACTCATATCATGTTCATATTGAATACATGGGAAATTTATAAATGGAGTGATTATGTGTATCCAAAGTATATCGACACAAAGGGGAGAGGAAATTATGAAATAAATAAATAAAAATTATTTCACACGTAATCATGGTTTAACATAATCAAGGAAGACTGTGTAAATCACGATGAGTGGAAATTGATATAAGAATTTCCCTTACCGATTTGGTAAGTTACAAAACCTATATTCCATGAAAGAAGTATCATAAAATGAAAATTTTAATACACCTAAATTTATGTATATTACACAATAAATACTATCATAGTATGTACATACACCAAAAAAATGGACATAGTGGAAAATATAGAAGAAATGTCACGGTAATACGAAGTGAGGTGAAAACCCTTCACGACGTTGTAATCAATCGGGTCATATGAATAAAAGTTAATAAAAACCAAATGAATCAATGAATACCATGAATATAATTAGATTCATGATAGTATATATCACTTTACAGTACAAAATTCACCACATGCAGTAAATAAGTGTTGATCAAATGAAAATCTCATAGAATTAAAATTGAGATAAAGAAACTAATTACCTTGTACTTTTCCTTAGTTGATGGTACGTTAACCTCCTGTATAACAGGGAAGTAGTTTTTATTAAATTATACATAAACTATATAAATAAATATGATATCATATACGATCACTTAATATTGCTATGTTAATAATATTTTAGTAGTATCATTGTTATGGGTGTTAACAGATTCAATTTTAATTATATGTTCAGTTACGTAAGTAATTTTTGTTGTGGATTGAATGTATATGATTCATATCCAAAATGATATTATTTTCATAAAAAAAATTTAAATCATAAATTTAAATCTATTATTAAATTTTTACGATGAGGAATGAATCTAATAACATTCGTGGAGACAGTAATCTGAATGTATCCACGAGTGACAATACCATTCTATTGATGGTGAAATAGTAAGTAAATGGGTGGAATTTAATATATGAAGAATAATTATAATTTTATATTTATTATTTACATAAATTATTCTCATTATTATACCTATCCAAATAATTATGTTTTGAATACCAAACTTCACCAAGACATAGAGATGGAAAACAATACACATGCACGTATGGTGACATTATCATTCACAGTGGGGATAAAATAATGAATATGGTTGTACCATATTTATAATAACTTCACAATATGTAGAATATACTTGAGTAATAATTTATTTTATGTAAACAAAAAAGAAATATTAATTGGAAGAATAAATGAACATTGAAAGCTATCATAAAATAATTACCTCTTCTTTAGGTCCTTCCATTTGATTTGATGAAAATGGATTGTATGATGGATTTATGATAATAGTAAGTCCATTGGGTTGAATTGAGGGTAATTAGGAGTAGATTTGATCAGGGGATGTCCATGCCAAATGTCTTTGGAATAATAATTTTTAAAGAATGGGAAGTAGCCTTTTATAAGAGAGGTGATGGCCATTTTAGGAAACAGTTGAAATTTCATTTTATTATACAATCATATTAAGTTTATAATGGCCCCAAAAAAATTTATTCTGAGTCTAAGGTGGGGATGGCTCGAAAACCACTCAAAAATTATAATTTATATATGATTAGGTAACCAGATTAACTATATCTTTAATATTTAACTTTTGGATAAATAGTTTAACATTTACTATGTCTCCTAGAATTTTTATATTTTATGGTTAATACACCTACTATAAAATTCCAATCAAACCCCAAGTGGTTCATTAGTGCCATATCTATTACTATATTAGTCCTTTGGCCGATCCATATATTTTTAGTTTTATTATATCATTCAATAATCTAGTATTTGTTATTAAAACTCATTTATAACAATTTTATCATTATTTAGTATTTGGTTTTTTTGAAAGTCATAGAAATCAGATTCATTTGAGAACAAAATTAAATGAACCCTAAAATTAAATATTTACCTCGAAAATTTGTTTAATTCATAAAAAGTTTCAATGTACATTTATTTTAAAATTTATAATATCAATTATTTTAATTATTCATTAATAAAGAAATTTTTGCATCATCATTGTGTCATAAATAAATTTAATTATATTATGTTTAAAATTTTTAAATAAAATAAAATGATGTATGAAAACATTTAATATTATTAATGAATTTTTATTATATAAATAATTTTATTTATAACTATAAATTTAAAATGTTTTAGTTATTAAAATTGGAATTTAACAAATTTAACTATTCTTTAAATAAAATAATAATAAATGTACATATATGAATAAAGTGAACCAAAAGGATAATATTTTATTTCTAAGGCTGATTTAGGTCTAAATACACTTATCTAATAGAATTATCACATGTTTTATATTAATTATAATATAATTTTTTACATTTCATTACCCTATTTTCTTTTATCCATGGTAAATAAAATTACAATGAAACTATTCACAAAAATTTATTTTCATCTTATTAAACAACATTTTAATTACTTATATAAATCGCGTCTCACTGAATTTTGAAATTAAACTCATAGAACTAGTAAAATTCCATTTAATTTAAATTTTCTTACATTCCTAGAAGGTGGGTAAAAGACGATAACAGATTCTATAAAATTTTATATATCTAATTTTATTATGAAATGACTCTAATGAATTAAAATGAACTAATATATGTATTATGTATCTATTTTTACATAAGATAAATTTATATAAAATAAATAATTATTTAAATAAAAATTTGTGTTTTAAACAATGTCGATGTGTTTATGAACATTCATCAAAAATTAAATTTTTCAGAAAAATAGCTTCAATTCACCCTAATATAATTTTGATATTACAAATAAAAAATGATGTCTATTTTTCAAAAATTAAAAAAATAAAAGTTTCATTAATTAATTTAAAATTAATTCCCATTCTCAAAACATGAAATCATTTTTTTGAGAAGTAAAAACTATCAAAAGATTGATATGTGTTTATGTCTGGTTTAAATGAGAATTTACATTCCATGACCAACAATGGATTAAATGATAAAAATATATTACAATTATACATAAAAATCATTCAAATGTATAATTTAACCCTATAAATTTTTTTATTTAAAAAGTTGTCTCCGATTAAAAATTAATATAATTTATTATTCATAAAAATATAAAATTTATCATAAAAACACCAAAACATTTACAAATAAAATTTTTAGGCCTTTCATCTGAAGAAGAATTTTATATCATCAAATTGAATATATAAAAGTTTAAAATATTTGATTTAGTATATGTTCTCCACGAAAAGGCAAAAAATGGAATTTTAAAAAAAACATAAATTATCTAAAAAACGTAATTCATATTTATTTTAAGTATAAGAAAGAAAAATGAAAAATGTTAAAATCAGATGGGATATATATAAAATTTAAAATTTGGTTGTTACTATTAATAAATACTTTCTATGTGGATAGTTTGATAGGTCATGGTACACTTGAACTCAGTTTTGCATAAATTGGATGATATTGTATTATTCAAAGAGAAGTGTACTATAGAAGCTAAGGGTGTTACAATGATAATGATTTACCATTGGAGATTTCCATTCATAATACAATGTTTGAGATTCACTGTGAATAAATATCTCATTGGTCGATACACCAATACAGATCAATTGTTGATAAATCTTATAGATCTATTTTATATATTTACAATTTTTCATTTTTCTATTTATTTGATTTGAAAAACTAATATCCCTTACTGAAAATTTTATATAAATATATAATATGATACCCCACTATCGCTCATCCCTCAATTCAATACTTTTTAAATTTCATCTCTCTTAATACTTTACCATCCTACTTATCCCTTATTTCATCAGGTAAATTTAATTGTTATAGTGAATCAAACTACAATCATGCATTTTAATTGATCATATCAATAAAGGAAATCATGGGAAAAAAAATAATTATTCCAGATTTGATTAAGAAAACCATCCGTGGGTTTCATCTAGAATTTTTCACTACAACATGATATAGATTTGATTATTTTAATAATTCTGTGGGTTATAAAAGGGAATTAGTAATGTGAGGAATTAAGTTGTTCTAAATTACTGATAATTCATTTGATATATGGTTTTTTCAAGAATTATTTTAGATTATATAGTATGATTTCATAGAACAATAATGTTATAAAATCAATAATTTTATTCCTACTCGTATACTTTTCATGAATGAAATTTGAATTATTCCTTAATGGTTCTCAAAAGGGTTTAAATAATGGCTATCAATGTTTTATTCCATGTTATAGTGACCATTTCGTTTATGAGAATGTACTACTATAGTTAACATGAAAAACAAAATTTAGATGACTTTTATTACTAATATTGGTTGAGATCATCTTTTTTTGTTCAGTTTTATCTGGCACATGTCGTCTACTATTATGTGGCATTTAATCATAACAATATATCATGATTTTTTCTATTATGTCATAGGAAAAGTGGTTTTAAAATAAAAACATTCACATATATAATTTTAAATATGATATATATAATAAAATAATATTCAAAATTATATTATATAATCTATCCTAAAATTATATTATCTTATCATGGCGTAATATGTATAGTACCAAATTAACAAGAAGAAATTTTCATGTGTGGTTGCTTTAGTTTGAGTCAGTTCAATGCTAATTGGATGAAGCTAATTTAAAATCTGTGGTTATAGAAACAGGTCGTGGTATTTATATGTAATATACAGATTTCAATACCATTAAAAAATCTATATGACCTAGAATGAGGCTTGATTTATTATTATATTATTGATATGATGTGTTTTATTACTTCGATAAAGAATAATTAGTAGAATATGATGAAAGTGAAAAATCATTGCCAGGTTTCTGGAATAGTGTTTTGATCAGAATATTTTTAATAGCCTATATATATATATATACATTATCTTTAAGTACACTACATTTCCTTTTTACTATTGGTGATATTTTAAATTAAAGATATTAATCTAAGGTGACTGGTGTAACACCCCAAGCTTCCATAGTACATTTCCCTTTGAATAATGTAATGGCGTGCAATGTAGGAAACTTCAAGATTTTAACACACCACAACCAATCAAACTATCCGTTATGAATAGTAATACCTAATTTTTTAAATTTTATAAATTCTATCTCTCAAAATGGACATCATTTTTGGATTCAGAATATCGAAATTATCCTAGGGTGAAATATTGGTATATTTCAGATAACTTTCATATTGTGATGAATAGTGAAAATTACTAAATTTTAATTAAAAACAACTTTTTTAATCAAAAAAATCAATATTGATAAATTATTAATTTGATTAGTTTTAAAGTATATTTAGAATATATTATTACCATTTAATTCAATGTTTGTCATTGGAAATAATTTCACAATTAAAGCAGACATAAACAAGTGTCAATCTTTTTATAGTTATTACCTCTTAAAAACACGCTTTTTGTTTTAACAACAAGAATTAATTTTAAATTAATTTCTGACACTTCTGTGTTTAGAATTTGGAAAAATGGATTCCATATTTGGAATCAGGATGTTCAAGTTATGTAAATAGGTAACATTTATTTTTAGACATTTTGGATATTTACTTCGTTAAATATTTTATTTACCATGGTTAATGGGTAAATCCGGTATACAAGGGTTAAAAAATTATATTATAATAACACTAATTACCATAAAAAAAGTCTTAACCCTATTGGTTGATAAATTTTTGACCATTGGAATCTTTTGGTCAATTTTTGGACCCCATGGATCCACATGTAAGTGATAGGGACACTTTATTTTAATTAAGTTAAAATGAATACAAAAATGACACAAGCATATATCTTTTAGCAAAACAATTGTTACATAGGGTTATATATGTTATATTTTAGACTATAAATATTCATTAGAAATATAAAACGATTTCCTACATATTTATATTTTATTGATAATTTAAAGACATTAAATAATTTAATTTATTTATGACACAATGGTGGTGCAGTAATTACCATTTGTGAAAAATAAGAATATTTGATAATATAAATACCCAAATAAATATATTTTTAGTCTTTTATTGAATTAATCTAATTTTCTAGGTCACTATGACATCGTAGGATTGATTAAATTAACTTTTTTCGATGTAATAATTCTGTTTTATGTTTCACAAAAATCAACTATTGAATAGTGTCAAAATTGACATAAAAGAGTTTTTAAAACAAATATTATATTATTAATTGATATTAAATTCCTAAAAATATATGGTTCAAAAAAGATACTTATATAATGATATATGTATCATTAATGAACCACTTGGGGGTCGTTTGGATGTATATGGTATGTTTACTAACAATATAATATAAAAATACAAAGAGACATTGTAAAAGTGAAACTAATTAACTAAGAGTTAATAATTAATGATAATGTTAATATAATGACCCAAACCTATATAAATTCTATTTGTTGAGTTTTTATGACCCATACCCACCTTAAACTTTAAATAATCAACTTTGGAGCTATTAGAAACCGAATATGAATTTATTATAAATTAATATTTCTAGCTTTTCCAAAGGTTCCCCTCACCCCTCTTATAAAAGGGCACTCTTCCTTCTCATTTCTTCACACCTTCAAAGCCTTTTGGTTTGCCCAAACTCTACCCAAATACTCTCCCAACTTCCCTCACTTCAAACTATAGGCATTATTTTGATCCAAAAGCCATCCTATGGAGCCCTTTTGATCAAATCAAAAAGAAGAACCCGAAGAAGAGGTAATGATTTCACCACCCTTTTCCATGTTCCTTTCTTCTTCCACTTCTCCTTCCTTGGTTGTTACCATTCTAAAATAATAAATCCAGTGTCATATATATACTGTGATGTTATTATAAATATGGTACAACCATATTCATTATTCTATCCATCCTTTGAATAACATGTCACCACACGTGCGTACGTACGACATACCGTCTCCACGTCGTTGTGTAATTGTTATTCAATATATTATTATTTCTATGGGTATAATACTGATGTGTAACTCATGAAAATAATAAATATAACCTGATAATGATTCTGTATATATGACATAACATCCAATTATATATTATTTTAATATCAAAAGAATGATATTGTCGCTCGTGCGTATGTAAGGACTACCGTCTCCACGAACGTGATGAGATTCATTCTCCATCGTATCCATTCAAGTATAATTCTCATTTGATGATTAAAAATAATATTTAAGGACTTGATATTATTCTGTATATGAATAATATAAATCCCATTAATAAAAAATATGGCTCACATAATAAATAATATAAAGTAAAATGAAACTGTTAACACCCAAATTGACGATAATTCTAAGATATTATTAACAAATCAATGTTAAAAGATCAAATTTGATATCATATTAATGCATATTATTCTTGTATAATTAAATAACAATTATTTTACCATTATACAGGAAGTTATCCTACTGTCAACCAAGGAAAAAGTACAATGTAAGGGGTTTCTTAACTCACTATTAATTTCATGAGAATTCCATTGTTCACCACTTAATTATTTCATGTGGTGTATGTGTACTGCACATGATTGTATTCATCGTGTAATATACATTAATTATTGGGTATTTACAACTTCATGGTATGATACGTCTTTCATGGGTGTATGTTTCGTAACTTACCTAATCGATAAGGGAATTTGAGATTTCAATTTCCACTCATTTGGGTTTATGCATATTTCATTGATTATATTACCCCAAGATTATGTGTGGGATCACTATTCATTTGATTATGTCATAATTTCTACTCCCCTTCCTCTGGATATACTTTTGATACACATAATCACTCCATTGATAATTCTCAAGTCATTGATATGAATTTGATAAGAGTAATTTTAACACGTTCACCATTTGTTGAGTTAAACATCAAATTCGTTGGTGTTGTTTTTACAAGAATATGTGTGAATATACTTTGATTGTTTTACACTGAATATACAATAATATTTATTTTATTTATATTTGTCACACATAATTAGGTTTTTGATTTATTCGTAACCTAAGGATACAGCCTTTATGATAGATTTCATCTCAACTTACATTCCATTGAGACTTCTTTGTTGATATACACCAAACCACTTTTATGTGGTGTATATAATGTACTTTGACATAGTATATCACGAATCCCTTTATTCTCATTTTATTACAATGTTTCGATTACCTCAATTATTTTTATTCAAGTATATCTCTTTTGGTTAGAATCTCAAACTAAAATACCATTTTTAAATGTTTTAAAGACTTATTCATCTAAATCTTTCTCATTAATGTCCATGTTTTAAAAATGGTGTTAATGATTTATTTATATGGACATTAAAGTTTAGAAATTAATACTCATTTTAAAAATATTAAAAGTGGTATGGGACACTTTGATTCAAAAATATATTTTTAAATGGATTTTTGACAAATACTGTGACTTTTAAATGATTTCATGGAAAAGGGGGATATTTCTCTCAAATAGTTATTATGATTATTTTCATCTATGTCAACATCCTTCATTATTCTTGATTTAGGTTAATGTGATACAATAAAATATTCCATATTGTATAGAATGAGTTATGATTGAATGTGGATGTGTTATTTTTATACCATTCATGGTTTATGGTTAAAGTATTGACATTTCATATGCTAGTTTTAATACGAATGTTTATGTTATGTTTAAACCTGTTCATATGAGGAATGCATTGGACTTAACAAGTGACGGATGGAGCCCGCTATAGCTCCTCGATGAATCGGTAGGTCCCATGAGACAAACTAGTGTCTTGGCACAAGGCCTTGGCAAAATCTTATTTGTAGTCTTGGCACGAGGCCTTGGCTATGGGGTTATGATAGTCTGGAATTATGCCTTCCATCATTATGAAAGTGTTTATTGATACTGCATGTCATCATTCGACTAGTAGAATATCCATGTGAGTAAGTAAATGGAATTATTTCATTTTACCTTTTTCATTTTATGCTGAAGTTCAAGTTTAAAAGGCTTTTTTAGTTATAAATTTCCTTAAGTGTTTATGCATATCTATGAAAGCTTCTTCTATAATGTTTTCCTTACTGAGCATCTGAGCTCACCCATTCCAATGTTTTATTTTTTCCTGGATTATGAATATGTAATTTATGAATTACATGCAGGGATAGTATGAGGGGATATGAAGACATGTTGTTTTTTTATGATGTAATGTAAAATTTTATGAATGTATTTGTTGTTTCCAAGGCTACTATACTAATTGGTATTTCGACATTTGATATTTCTTGTGATCATGACAATGTTATGTAATAATGTAATGACTCTAGGTAAATATGGTCGGGGCGTTAGAGTTGGTATCGGAGGATGTTTAGTACAATCCTTGTAAGCTATATTTAGATAAACTTTGATTAGAGCCCATTGACATAATATGAACTTTAATGATTAGTATAGAATAAATTACTAGAATTTTGGTATTGTAGAGATTTTTTGAGTTTTTTGAGCAATACATCACTGTCTGGATACGAGCACGTAGAGGCAGCTCTGGCACAGATGTACCTAGGGGTAAAACCTGAAAACACCGCTTCGAGCTAGACTCGAATGGGAACTGGTGCACGATAATGGGCCTTGTTTCACTCTTGGTTACGACAATCCCAGGGGATATGCTTAGGATAATTTACATTTTCATCACAAACCGATTTAAATTAATACATATATAAGATGAGAGTAAATTACCTTCGTTAATCCTAATGTGTTTCAAATTGAGAATATGGTGACATGTTAATCTCTAAATGATTTTATGACTACTGTTACTGACACAATGATTTCTGGTTTTAGTCAATGGCTAGATTCCAAGGAAGTCATAGTGACTTTAAGAATGATGTACAAGGTGGGAACGGTGGTGGAAATGAGCAACAAAATGGAATGTTGATATGCGTAAAAGATATCGTCTTTATACCAAATCAATTTTCCAAAAATATGATCAACAATATATATATTAACCAATTCCTGGACTCAATAAAAACAGAAAAGTGATGAATGATAAGAGCTCCAGCAGTGGAGACGATGGAGAAAGGAATCCTCAATTTCTATCATGCAGGAAATGTGGAAGGAGACACTCAGAAAAGTGTATCAATGGGACAAAGAAATTCTTTATGTGCGGACAGGAAAGACGTAAACTGAAGAATTGCCGATGAAAAATTAAGAGTACTATGTAAGAAGAAAAAAATAGTCCCAGGAGTCCATTTACAGTCATTTGCCATAATTGTAGGGGACCGGGCCATTACTCGAGTGAATGCCCTATTCTATAGGATATTTTCTTGGACAAAGAAGAAGCTATGTGGAAATAAATAGTTTGAGAAATTTTTAAAAAGTATTAGTGATCCTTGTTGATGGGTTTACTTTGGAATCATTTTCTATTGTGTTTGTAACTGCGATGTTTTCCATGTGAGAATGATATTTGAGGAAGAATTACCTCTTCTCTTGTCGATATAGGTATAAATAACCATTTGGTTTTATATGATCATTGGGGTTTTAAAGAATATAAGTTATTATAATTTGGGATGAAAATGAAAGGTATGATATAACATTTGTGGTTAAATTATGATATGGTATTTTGAGGAATTTCTCTCATTTTGGAAATATTATAAAATATAGTTTTTGAAAAGGACAACACGCAGACCGCGTGACAACCCGTTACGTCGGACAAAGCAGTGGGAATCGAAACCACAACCAAAGTGTGATTGGGATTTATCGCCTACCACTGGACTACGTGAAGTCCCTGGTTAGTGTGACTATTATTTTTAGTGAAATGATTTTATTGATCAATAATAATTTGATTTGTGATCTTATGTCCTATCAAATGAATACCCTTAGTATAGGAAAATGATTTGGTGATTAAGTGATAAATGTTATTTTGGAAGTTGTTCGCTTTTTTGGGGACACTATATGCCAATGGAAAATTGAGTAGTATGGGATTTAATTTTAGGAATAATGGTGGATTTTTATCTATGTTTTTATTGTGGATTTATAATGATTTGGGTTATTTATGGAAATTATTAGGTTAATTACATTTATGTATGTGACTTTAACAGTAATTAATGTTATTTGGAGATAAAATTTTACGTGGAAGACTACATTCTTAATAAGTTTTGGTTTTCAATATTATTTTTTATTAAATTAATGGATTCTAAGGACACTTGATTATAGAATGGTATTTATTTAACTTTGGGGTATTGTTGGTTTATTTTTGGAAATTAAGATTAGTGTTTATTTCTCTCAAGGAATATCCTTTTGGGGGATCATTAGATCATGTACTAACCATTTTGGTTTTGATTAATCTCTAAATACAATGTAAATATATAGTTCATTTTTCATGGATCATGTGATTCTATAGAATTTTATTCTAGCTCTTCCAGTGTGACCAAGTCTTCTTGAAGACTCATCGTTTAAAAAAATTGAGTTAGTGGTGGAAATTTATTAAAGATTGAAACTATACATAAAATTAAGTATATATGTTTATATTCTTAGTCAATATCATAAATAAATTCCTCATCCTTATGTAATGTAACTTAAAACAAAAAAAATGTTGTCTGTTTACTTTTCCTTCTGGGAGACTAAGGACCGTTTGTCCCAATACAAGTTTTTGATTTTTTTATTGTTACCTTTCTCCTGATCATGTTTTCTATCCCTCTTCATCAGAACTGAACACTTAGTTTATCATCCATATCCATGTTTTTCTACATGGAATCCTAGTATGGGTTATCTTGGGTGACATTTATACCTCTCTTCCTTTCTTTTAAAGTGTTTGTTTTATAGACTCTCTTTCCGATGTGGGACATTCCATTATATTCTGAAGCCCAATTTTAAAAAATTTGCGAGGAAGAAATTTATTGAAGCAGGGGAGAATGTAACACCGAAATATTCCATATTACGTTTCCCTTTGAACAATGTAATGGCGTGCATTGTACGCAACTTCGAGATTTTAACACACCACAACCAATCAAACTAGTTGTTATGAATAGTAATACCTAATTTTTTAAATTTTATAAATTCTATATCTCAAAATGGACTTCATTTTTGGATTCGGAATATCGAAATTATCCTAGGGTGAAATATTGGTACTTTTCGGATAACTTTCATATTTTGATGAATAGTGAAAATTACTAAATTTTAATTAAAAACAACTTTTTTAGTCAAAATAATTAATATTGATAAATTATGAATTAGAGTAGTTTTAAAGTATATTTAGAATATATTTTTACCATTTAATTCAATGTTTTCCATTGGAAATAATTTAACAATTAAACCAGAGATAAACAAGTGCCAATATTTTGATAGTTATTATCTCTTAAAAACACGAATTTTGTTTTAACAACGAGAATTAATTTTAAATTAATTTCTGCCACTTCTAAGTTTTGAATTTGGATAAACGGATTCCATATTTTTAATTATGATGTTCAAATTGTGTAAATATGTAACTTTTATTTTTAGACATTTTGGATAATTACTTCGGTAAATATTTTATTTACCATGGTTAAAGGGTAAATCCGGTAAACAAGGGTTAAAACAATAATATTATAATAATACTAAATTATCCTAAAACGTGTCTTAACCCTATTTCATGATACATGGTAGACCATGGGCATCTTTGGTTAGATTTTGGGACCTCATGGATCCACTTGTAAGTGATAGAGAAACTTTATTTTAATTAAGTTAAAATAAATAAAAAAATGACACAAGCATATATCTTTTAGAAAAACAATTGTTATATAGGGATATATATGTTCGATTTTAGACTATAAATATTAATTAGAAAGCTAAAACGATTTCCCACATAATGATATTTTATTAATAATTTTTGGACATTAAATAATTTAATTTATTTATGACACAATGTTGATGCATTAATTACCATAATAGTGAAAAATCAGAATAATTGATATTATAAATACCCAAAAAAATATAATTTCAGACTTTTATTGAATTACACTAATTTTATAGATTAATATGACATATTATTATTGATTTAATTATCTGTTTTTGTAGTAATCATTCTGTTATGTGTTTCAAAAAAATCAACTATTGAATACTGTCAAAATTTACATAAAAGCGTTTTTAAAACAAATATTATATTATTAATTGATATTAAATTCATAAAAATCTAAGGTTAGGAAAAGAGACTTATATCATGATAGTTGTATCATTAATGAACCACTTGGGGGTCTCTTGGATGTATATGGTATGTTTATTAACCATACAATATAAAAATACAAAGTGACATTGTAAAAGTGAAACTAATTAACTAAGAGTTAATACTTAAAGATAAGGTTAATATAATGACACAACCCTGTCTAAATTCAATTGGATGAGTTTTTTTCAACCCATACCCACCTTAAACTTTCAATAATAAACTTTGGAGCTATTAGAATACGAATATTAATTTATTATAAATTAATATTTCTAGCTTTTCCAAAGGTGCCCCTCACCCCTCTTATAAAAGGGCACACTACCTTCTCATTTCATTACACCTTCAAAGCCTTTTGGTTAGGCCAAACTATGCCCAAATACTCTCCCAAAATCCCTAAACACAACCTATAGGCCTTATTTTGATCCTAAATCCATCCTAAGGATTCCTTTTGATAAAATCATTAGGAAGAACCCGAAGAAGAGGTAATGATTTCACCACCTTTTTACAAGTTCCTTTCTTCTTCCTCTTCTTCTTCCATTGTTGTTACCATTATAAAATAATAAATCCATTATAATATATATACTGTGATGTTATTATAAATATTTTACAACAATATTCAGTATTCTATTCATCCTTTGAATAACATGTCACCACACGTGCGTACGTACGACTTACTATCTCCACGTCGTGGTGTAATTGTTATTCAATATATTATTATTTAAATGGGTATAATAATGATGCGTAACTCATGTAAATAATAAATATATAATTATAGTGATTATGTATATATGATATACCATCCAATTATATACTATTTTAATATCAAAAGAATGATATTGTCGCTCGTGCGTACATACGGACTACCGTCTCCACGAACGCGATGAGAATCATTCCCCATCGTATCCATTCAAGTATAATTGTCATCTTATGATTAAAAATAATATTTAAGGACTTGATATAATTCTGTATATGAATAATATACATCCCATTAATAAAAAATATGGCTCACATAATAAGGAATATAAAGTAAAATGAACCCGTTAACACCGGAAATGACGATAATTCTAAGATATTATTATCATATCAATGTTAAAAGATCATATATGATATCATATTAATGCATATGATTCTTGTATAATTAAATAAAAATTATTTCACCATTATATAGGAGGTTAACCTACCGTCTACCACGGAAAAATTACAAAGGGGTTTCTTATCTCACTCTTAATTTCGTGAGAATTCCATTGTTCACCACTTAATTATTGCATGTGGTGTATGTGTACTGCCCATGATTATATTAATTGTGTAATATACTTTAATTTATGGGTATATAAATCATCATGGTATGATACTTCTTTCATGGGTGTATGTTTCGTAAGTTACCTAATCAATAAGGGAATTTGAGATTTCAATTTCCACTCATTTGGCTTTACTAAAATTTCATTGATTATATTACCCCAAGATTATGTGTTGAATAACTATTCATTTGATTATGTCATAATTTACACTCCCCTTCCTGTGGATATAATTTTGATACACATAATCATTCCATTGATAATTCTCAAGTCATTGATATGAATTTGATAAGAGTAATTTTAACTCATTCACCATTTCTTGAGTTAAACATCCAATTTGTTGGTGTTGTTTTTACAAGAATATGTTTGAATATACTTTGATTGTTTTACACTGAATATCCAATCCTATTTAGTTTATTTATATTTGTCACACATAATTATGTCGTTGATTTATCCTTAACCTAAGGATACGACCTTTATGATAGATTTCATCTCAACTTACATTCCATTGAGACTTCTTTTTGATATGCACCAAATCACTTTTATGTGGTGTATATAATTTACTTTAACATATTATATCATGAATCCCTTTATTCTGAGGATATTAAAAAGTTTTGATTACCTCAATTATTTGAATTCAAGTGTCTCTTTTTTTGTTAGAATCTGTAACTAAAATACCATTTTTAAATGTTTTAAAGACTTATTCATATAAATCTTTCTCATTAATGTCCATGTTTTAAAAATGGTTTTATGGATTTATTTATATGGAAATTAAAATTTAGAAATTAAAACTCCTTTTAAAAAGTTTCAAAGAGGTATGGGACACTTTGATTCAAAAATCTATTTTTAAATGGCTTCTTGACAAATAGTGTGACGTTTAAATGATTTCACGAAAAAGGGGGATATTTCCCTCAAATAGTTTTGATGATTATTTCCATTTATGTTAACATCATTAATTATTATTTATTGAGGTTAATGTGATACAATACAATCTTCCATATTGTATTGAATGAGTTATGTTTGACTGTATATGTTCTATTTTTATACCATTCATGGTTTGTGGTTAAAGTATTGACATTTCGTATACTAGTTTTAATATGAATGTTTATGTTATGTTTAAACCTGTTCTTATGAGGAATGCATTGTACTTTATAAGTGACGGGTGGAGCCCGCTATATCTACTTGATGAATCGGTAGGTCTCATGAGACAAACTAGTGTCTTGGCACAAGGCCTTGGAAAAATCTTATTTGTAATCCTGGCACAAGGCCTTGGCTATATGGTTATGATTGTCTGGCATTATGCATTCCATCATTATGAAAGTGGTTATTTATATTTCATGTGATCATTTGACTAGTAGAATATCCATGTGAGTAAGTAAATTGTATTATTTCATTTTACCTTTTCCATTTTATGCTGAAGTTCAAGTTTAAAAGTATTTTGTTTTAGTTATAAATTGCCTTAAGTGTTTATGCTTATCTATGAAAGCCTCTGATATAATGATATCCTTAATGAGCATCTGGGCTCACCCCTTCCAATGTTTTATTTTTCCCAGGATTATGAAGAAGTAATTTATATATGACCTGCAGGGATAGTATGAGGGGATATGAAGACAAGATGTTTTTTTATGATGTAATGTAAAATTTAATGAATGTATCTAGTGTTTCCAAAGATACTAAACTAATCTGTCATTCGAGAATTGATATTTCTTGTGACCATGCCAATGTTATCTAATAATACACTGACTCTAGGTAACTAGGGTCAGGGCATTACAACTGGTGTCTATAATGATGTATAAGTTGAAATATATTATTATTCTAGCTCAATATGGGTAGTTATATTATCTATTGAAAATTTTGGAGATAATGATAATAACATTTTTTTCATATTACGATAATGGTCCTATGATACAAGATGAGAATTTTTCTTCTGATAGGTAATTTAATAGATGTAGTAAATAATAATATTACATTAAATATCAAGAAACTATTTAGGAATATTTTCAAAAAATTTTAAAATGAGAATTATTATTAAGTTATAAAGTCGATCATTATGATACCATTGATGATATATATATTAAAGGTGATGTAAAAAAACCAAATATTAGGTAAAATTACCAATTATGTGTATAATATGGTCTTCAATACATTTCTTCAAATGAATATGTATGATATGTTGATGAACATAGATGTCCACTAGATCATGGAGGAAATGTTATATCAGTTATTAGAAATGATCATAATGAATCTCATACTAAGGTTATTAATTAAGAAAGGTATTTTAAATTCATCAATACTAATGGGAATTCAATTACACATGAGCATAGAGAATCAGTTCATCTTATCCCTTAGAAGATTCACACTCATGTTCATCAAACAATTATACATTTAGACAATGTTTCAATATATTATTAAGTAGTTATTTATTGCAATAATTTACACAAATTGATGTATGATGTGACATGAATTAATAATTAAATGAAATTCAATTTTGATACAAGGCAAATATCATTACTATATAGATTAGATTCCATAAATACATATACTGCTTCAAAAAATACTTTTATGCCTCTTATTTATCCTTTTGTTGATGCTAACATGTTTTATCCAATTATTATAGAGGAGTTGATCTAAATAAAGAGAAAATTTCCAACATCTATTCAGGAGGATCATTAAATGATTTAGAAACATGATGATCTTATAAATAAACATTTAAGAGAATTATTCCTCAAATCATGATGTTAAAAAATTATCACTTATTAAATTGATAACTACCTTTCTAGGTATTATTCCAAAAATGACATAAATGTCAATTTTATATTTATTTATTTCATCTATAGATTCATCATGTATCTAATATATTCTAGGAAAATGTAATTATTCACAATTATGGGGAAACATTTCTAAGGCTTTTAATTGTGAAGAATTATGATATTATTATACAAACTGAGAGATATTCAATATGATGGTGTTTTTTTAAATGTTGGGAAAAAATCCCTCAAGGTATCATTGAATAATTTTTGAGGTGATTGTGTTTGTTGAAAAATTGGACATGTGTGTTGTGATTGTTGACAAAAAATCCATGACATAAAAATTAGTTGAAAAAGGGGATTTCATGGTGGAATGTCGAGTTCAAGAGCTGTGGTCAATGATCCATGTTTGATTCAAGAACGTCATCAAAAGAATGGTTGATCTGGATGTGGCATAAAAAGAATAGATACAAGATGGCGTCGTTTTCTTGTGTTTTACAAATTTTTGGCCCTAAAAATAGAGAAATGAAGAAAAGTGTTTTTGGAAAAGGGATGTGCGTGATGAGGACTTGGAGGATAGGAAACTTGTGTGCCGTATGATTTTGATGATCAGATCATCAAAATATAACAAAGGGATTCCGATCATGCAAGTATTAGGTTGGTCACCCTGGTGACTTGTGCGTCGGCGCCTAGGATATTTGGAAACATGCGCGCTTGTTGATTTTCATGATCATTAGATCAAAATATGGCAAAGGAAAGAGTGTCGCACAAGTATTTTGTTTGGTCATGCAAGTGTCTAGGAGGAACGAAGGCTTGCACGACGAAACATGAGAGCCAAGGGGTGACTTGCAGGGCGTCACACAGGGTGTTCAAATTGCCTATAAATACTACACCACCCTCCTCATTTCTTAACGGAGTTCAACACTTAGAAGATTCAGAGCTCCTGTCGTGCAGGTGTGGTGGTCGCACAAGTGGTGGTGTGTCACGCAATTGGGACTAGCACGCCAGAATTGATGAAGGGCAGCTGTTGTTTGTTGCATGCCAATATTGGTTTCGGCGTAAAGGTAAGTGTTTCATGAAAGTTTGGAGATGAAGAAGCTTGTGTTCCACAAGTATCTGAGTGGGACTTGCATGCCAGTTGTGACAAGCGCGCTGATACATGCGTGCCAAATTAGACTTATGTGCCATGTAAGGTTGACTTCCAGAAGTGTTTCAGGGCTGCATGGAACAAGGAAGTTTGCCCAATACCTTCGGTGAAAAGAGAGATTCATCTACGGGTGAAAGTTGGACTTCAACAGAGCATCTGCAGACAGAGATAAATGAATTCCTTCATGCAAGTGAATAGACCTAAATGTCTATAAACTGTGAGTGGATTCTTTCTCAGGAAGTGAGGGAATGAAGAGGAAGAAGGTGATCCTCTCCACCAGTAGTGAGCTAGAGAGAGAGAAATAGGGAGTTACCCTTGGGAAAGAAGTGAGCTGACCATAAACATTGTAAAGGAAGTGATCCTCGGAATAGAAGTGATCTATCCCGAAACATTGTATACACATATAGTGAATAATATTGGAATATTGTACGACCAGAAACTTGTCGGAGTATTCTCCTTGGACGTATCCCAATGAGGGTGAACCAACTAAAAATCTCCATGTCTACATAATTACTTCACTACATTGCATTGAAAGCTTCATCACCTGGTGAAGAAGGAAATAAGTGATCATAATAAACACACAAGTGTAAAAAAGTGACTCTTGTAATAAATATTTCAAGATCCAGTGGGTCAAGAAGAACATTGAAAGAGAATATCGATACCCTGATTCATCCCCCCTCTCATGGAATATAGGCCCCTATTGGTCCCAACAGTTGGTATTAGAGGGAAGGTTTCTTTTATCCATTTTGTTTGCTATGACATGATTAAGTCGATTACTCATGTTAAAGTTCAAATATTCTATTATAATATTGTTCCATGGAAAATGTATGAACATCAATGAAGAAGCAGAAGGCTTGTGGTATTACCCACTGTGGAAGTGTCAATAGAAAAGGGTGTGATTCTGTTAAATGAATCATGTAGTGAACAGATTAATGGTTTGGATCAATAATACTATGAAAATACTTGCTCATTCGATGGTACTAAATGAATGAGTGGAGAACCTGATTTTCCAAGTGATGCTGGAACCACAGATGATGAAGAAACACCAAGAAGTCGAAAAGTGGAAGTTTTCCACATGGAAAAGGAATTGGATCACAAAATGGATGAAGAGATCAAAACTAATGATATTCGGAACCAAGCACTCGAAACTGAGATCAACAAGCTAAGAGGTTTGAATTGAAGTCATATTGACATTTCTACTAATCTGAAGGTAAGATGTTATTCTCAAGATGAATAATGGTGAAAGAGATCTTCAAAGGTGGAAAATTCAAAAACTGGTCAAAAGGGGAAGAATTCGAACTCAGATGAGATTCAGAATTTGAAATCTTAAAATGATGATCTTTCTTAACAGATATCTGACCTAGTTTGAATTAATCAAATGCTAAAACAAGAAAATGTATGTTGTTCTGATTCTGTTGAAGAATAATAATTTAAAGTGAAGGAGAAAAGTGAGACGGTTGAAAAACTCACGCGTGAACTAGAAAAAGGGTTGAGTAGCTAGAATAATCTCAGAAATGAACTAGATGCTCAATGGGAGTTAAGAAATAAGAATATTAAATAATTGGAGGAAGTGATAGAGAAATTCATGAAAGAAATGGAGATATCAAAGGAAAAAGGAAAACCTATGATGGAGGATGCGCTGTACATAATATTCAATTGTCCTTTGGAATATGATGATAAAATGAAAATGAAGTATGAGTTTATAAGGAGAAGAAACAAAATATTTTCTCAGCTCAAAGACCATATAGTTTGGGAAAATCTTGCATTTTATTTGATTTATTCCCTCTTGTGAATGAACGAAATAGAGTTGTGAATAGTTCCATAGGTGGAGAATAACTTGTAGGTGCTGGGAATAGGCCTAAGAGGATAGTTTCAAAAAGAGGTGATTACATGTGATATTTTTATGGGATTCATGGACACACATAATGCTTCTGTGGAGAGACTCTGGAATACATTTCAAACTGTGAATATAGAAATGTTGGAAAATCTGAGAATAATAAGAAGCTTCATGAGAAATTAGAGAGAAGAGTCTCTCAGAGGAAAGCATTCATTAGATGCTATTACCGTGGAAGAAAGGGACACACCATGAATATGTGTCAGGAAGCTTAGGAGATCAATGTCAGAGGAAGAACTCAATATTTATCAACATATCGATAGTGAAATGATGAAATGAGGTATTCCTTTGATGGAAAATGTTTTATATGTTCAGATTATGGGCATTTGGCAAAACATTGCAGCAAGAAGAATGTGAGAATATAAAAGGAACTCGAATGGAGATTCTCGACTATAGTGATGCAAAATGAGAAATTCTACACTGGGAGAAAACGTGGGAAGGATGAGAATAGGATTAGAGCCTCAGGGGAATCACATGGACCTGAATGAAAGGTGTATCGGTCACCTCCTCTGTCATACTTACAACAACTCTCAAGGAGAGAATGTAAACAAACCTCAAGGATTAAGGGGAGATCTACTCTAGGTGTGATAACGAAGAATGAACGTTCATGGGAAGACTCACCACTAGTGAAAAAGAGTGCAATGACTTAGACATATGACAAAATAATGATGAACAAATAATGTATTGAAAAATTCGCATATTGTGTTCCACATCCAAAAGTGTAGGAAGGTGAAAGATCCTTGCAATAGTGGAAGATGAAAGGGAAGATGACAAGTAGAGATATTCCTACCCAGATAAGGAATCATGAAGAATGGAATTTTGGTGGAACATAAATGATGAAGATATGTACTAGTGGTTTTAAGCCCCAAATGGTGAGAAAATCCAAGCCTGCAGAATCTACATATCATAAAAGGCTCCCCTAGTGGGTAATGAATGCATAGTTATATGGCCAGAGCAGTTGAAGTTGGATAGGCAGCTAGAAGATGAAAAGAAACGGTGTGATTCTCTGCAATACATAATCAGAGGGTTGACCCATTAGGATTAACCACCATCCTCAACTTGAGGATTCCAAAAAAAACCCTCTCTTTATGTATATAAATTCTAATAACTGATTATTCAAAAGTTTTAGATGTTAGGGAGATACGATCAAAGGGGAGGTGTCATCTAAAGATGCAATGCTGAAAGGTGATATGATTCAGAGTTTCAAGTGACTCATATCATGTACCAATGTCAAAGAAGAA
Source organism: Viscum album (assembly GCA_963277665.1). Classification (NCBI taxonomy): domain Eukaryota; kingdom Viridiplantae; phylum Streptophyta; class Magnoliopsida; order Santalales; family Viscaceae; genus Viscum; species Viscum album. The sequence goes on from OY728158.1 coordinate 222,731,662, forward strand.
TGAGACTAATGGAGAGCAATATGAAGTGATTGTGTTATTAACTTTATTTATTATTTCCTACCCCGAGTGCTAACATAGTAGTTTTAGGGATTTTGTTAGTAGATCAATGCCATGCGGAAGATGAGAATAAATGATGTAGGAGAAGAATAATGTTTATGTGTCTAAATAGTGGGCCTAACCCCATGAATTGATGCATAACATATGAGGAGAATCCAATAACAAAATCAGATACAAGAGCCATTAAATAATTAATTGGATGACTCAGATCAGTTGTTTCTTATTAAGGGAAGAAAGAAAAATTGGTAGAAGTAGCAATAACCATCAATTTGATGATTATCTATTTGTTTTAACATTGATGTATCAGCTGACTGATTTCAGGATACCACGAACCTGCAAGAGAAAATAAAAGGCGTGTCAACAAAAATATGATTAAAGAAGTTCAAGGAAATGAAGTCATTGAAAAATGACATAGTGAAATGTTTTTTTTCTATAAGTGAGGAAGTTGTAAATGGATCAGAGAGATAAGAAGTGGATGATGTTGATCCTGAAGAACATACTGATGGTGAGTATGAGGACGTAAAATCCATATCAGCACTGAAGGGAAAGAGTCGAGCTGAAATTGACACCCAGAATATCATCAGTGATTAGTGAGCTCCAGTTCAGACAAGGAGAATGAAATCACTACAGTAGGAATCTTTTCTATCTTAGGTTGAGCCGAAATTCTTTACTGATGTAGCTGAAGATTAAAACTAGGTTCATACAATGAATGAAGATCTAAATTATAGTGAGAAGAATCAGACGTGGGAGATTGTTTCGAGGCCAACAGACAAGAATGTCATTGGGACTAAATGGGTCTATCACAACAAGATGAATGAATATGTTACAATGATTCCGAACAATGAATGACTAGTGTTCAAGGGATACTCTCAGATAGAGGTAATAGATGTTGATGAGCCACTTTGACCAGATGTAAGGCTGGAGACAATCTGATTATTTTTATCCATAGCAGTGCAATGAATGTTCAAAATGTTCCAGATGGATGTCAACTCTGCATTCATGAATGGGGTTCTAAAGGAGGAAGTGTATATTGAGCATCCAGATTGTTTTCACATTCATGAGGATGAGATCAATGTTTGGGAATTGAAGAAGGCATTGTATTGGATGAAATAATCACCAAGGGCATTGTACTCAAGGATTGATCAGTACTTGAAAAATCAATGTTTCTAGCATGGAGGAGTTGATTGCAATCTCTATTTCAGAACTGAAAGTAATCAAGGAATGTTGGTGCTGGTTTATGTCGATGACATAATTTTGGGCAGATCGGACAAAGATCGGTACCGACAATTTTCTGAATTCATCAAAAATGAGTTTGAAATTTCAATGATTTTATAGCTAACATTTTTCCTTGGTCTACAGGTGACACAAGGATGGAATGGAACATTTAAATATCAATCTAAATATGACAAGGAGGTTCTGAGAAGGTTTGGAATAGATAATTCCAAGGAAATGAAGACTCAGGTTACTATCTAGATGAAATTATAAAAATATGAGGATGGAAAAGCAGTTAATATCACAAAATACATGCAAATTATTGGAAGATTGTTGTACATGACCATGACAAGGCTTGATATTGTCCTTGCCATTTGTTAAGCAGTGAGATATCACAGAAATACCAAGGAAAGACACATGAATGTAGTGAAAAGAATACGTTGGTATATCCAAGGCTAAGTGGATTTTGGCTTGACATATACTGATAAATATGAGATGGAGTTTTTGGTATATACTGATGCACACTAGTCTGGATCACCAGACGATAAAAAATCAACGTCTAGAGGTGCATTCTATCTTGGTGGATTCAGTGTTTCTTAGATTAGCACGAAGCAAGATTGCATTTCATTATATACCGCTAAAGCTGAGTATATTGCGACCACTCAAGCATGCACACAATTATTGTGGATGAAGCAGCTGCTTGAAAATATGGGAGTTTAAGTGAAGTCTCCGATCGGAATATAGTGTGATATCTCAAGTGATATAAATCTCAGCAAAAATATCGTCCATCACTCAAGGAAAAATCACATTGAGTTAAATTATCATTTTATCAAGGAGAAAGTTGAGCAGGGATTAATGAAGTTTGGAGTACGTGCCTACAAAACTATAGGTTCCAGACATTCTGACAAAGGCCCTACCCTAGGAAGCATTTGAAAGGCATTGACTAGAATTGGGGTTCAGTCAAATCTCCACACATGAAATAGTGTGGATGTGGAATGACCCCTATCCTCGAGGTATGATGTGTTTATCTCTAATGTACTCATATGTGTTCTCTACTCTGTTACAAAATGCAAAGGAGTGACCTTTGGGTTCGTTGATAGAGGGGGAGAAAATAGTGATTGTTCAAGGGGGAGAAACTGTGGAAATTTGAAAAATCATGAATGATATGGGGAGAAGCTGACATGTGGAGCAGCCAGATTTGGGGAGAGTAATTAGAAAGGGGGAGCGTAATAAATATGATGATGCTAGAAGTGATCGATCAAAGAATAGATATCACAATATCTAAGAATCGTAATAAAATCAAAACAGAGGTCTTGGAATGTGGTAATAATATTTCCAAAAATTGGTATCAATTTGGAAAAAATTGGTATTAATTTGACAAAAATTGGTATCAGTTTTGTGTCAACTGAGGATGTCATATATGGAGCGATTCATTGATGAAATTTTCATTTACTCTTGTTTCTAACACCGAGCATTGCTCATGTGGGATTATAGTATGTGTTGAGTAAATCCTTGATCGCTATCCGAATCTCATGAGGTGAATGGTGTATGAAGAATTAACGATGTATCTTGTTATAAAAGTTTTTTCAAAAACCCAAAGGGGGATATTGTTGGGAAAACATCCTTCAAGGTATCATTGATGCATTTTTTAGGAGATTGTGTTTGTTGGAAATGTGGACAACTGTGTTGTGATTGTTCAAAAAGAAAACAATGACATACAAATTTATTGACAAAGGGGATTTCATGGTGGAATTTCAAGTTCAAGAGTTTTGGTCAACGATCCATGTTTGATTCATGAATGTAGACAAAGGAATGGATGATCTAGAGGTGGCCTAAAAATAACTGATAGAGGGTGGCGTCGTTTTCCAGTGTTTGCCAAATTTTTGGTCCTAAAAATCGATAAATGATGAAACGTGTTTTTAGCAATGGGACTTGCACGCCTAGGCCTTGGAGGATAGGAAACATGTGACCCATATGTTTTTGAAGATAATACGATAAAAAATATTGCAAAGGGATAAGGATCGCGCAAGTATTGGGTTGGTCGAGCAGGTAACGTGTGTGCCGAGAAAGGACTTGCGTGCCGGCACCTAGGAGATTTGGAAACTTGTGCGCCTATTGTTTTTCAATTTCAGAAGATCAAAATATGGAAAAGTAAAGAGGGTCACATAGGTATTTGGTTTGTACCTACATGTGTCTTGGAGGACAGAAGACTCGCGCGTGAAAACATGCACGCCAATGGGTGACTTGTGTGACATCACACAAGGTGTCCAATTGCCTATAAATACTAGACCACCCCCCCTCATTTCACAACGGAGTTCAACACTTAGAAGATTCAGAGCTCCTGTCACACAGGTGTGGTGGTCTCGCAAGTGGTGGTGTGTCTCTCAAGTGGGACTTGCGTGCCAGATTTAAAGAAAGGAGGTTGTTGTTTGTTGTGCACAAATATGGGTTTGGGCATAAAGGGAAGTGTGTCGTGCAAGTTTGGAGTTGAAGAAGCTTATGTCATGCAAGTTTCTGAGCTGGACATACATGCCAGTTGTGAATTGAACGCTTATAAATGCGTCCCGTATTAGACGTTTGTGCCAAGTATGGTTGATTTCTAGAAGTGTTTCAGGGCTTTGTGGATGTTGGATGTTTTCCTGATACAATTGGTGCAAAGAGACATTCATCTACGGGTGCAAGTTGGACTTCAAAATAGCATCTACATACAGAGAGAGATTCATTCTTTCATGAAAATGAATAGACCTACAAGTCTATAAACTATGAGTGGATTGTTACTAGATCAGTGAGTGAAGGGAGAGGAAGAGGTGATCCTCTCCACTGGTAGTGAGCCAGAGAGAGAAACAGGGAGTGACCCATGGGAAAACAGTGAGATGACCCTAAACATTGTAAAGGATGTGAGCCTTGGAATAGAAGTGATCTATCCCGAACCTTTGTATCCACATCTAGTGATGAATAGGGGAATTTGGTATGACTGACAACTTGTCGGCATACACTCCTTGGATATAGCCTAGTGAGGGGGAACTAAGTAAAAATCTATGTGTCTACCTGCTAACTTCCCTGCATTGCATTTAAAGCATCATCGTCAGATAAAGAAGAAAATAAGTGATCATAATAAACACACAAGTGAAAACAATGTGACCCTTCTAATAAACAGGTCATGACCTAGTGGGCCATGAAGAACATTGAAAAAGAATATCATACCCTGATTCACCCCCCTCTCGGGGTATATATGCCTCTATTGGTCCCACCATTAAGTGATGAAACAATTTTTGATTAATTTATAGAAATTAATGATAGTACATAAAGACATAAAAATGGTTTTTTCACAATATATAATTTTACAAAACCACATCCTCCTTATTTACTACCTTATTGCATGTCACATATTAATATCGTTCAGTATCTCATACTAGTAGTGATGATGGAGATTCCTAGTTCTACCATTTACTCCTCAATATTTATCTATATATGTAACACCCCGACCCTAGTTACCCAGAGTCGGTGCATTATTACATAACATTGGCATGATCACAAGAAATATCAAATCTCGAAAGACCGATTGGTTTAGTAGCCTTGGAAACAATATGAAATCTTGGGGTGTTACAATGTACCTCCTAACATAGGAAGATAGAATGTTCCAATAGTCTGTATATATTATATAGATTAGAGTGTATGTAATTCGTATTATACATTAATAGGTTTGGGATTTTAAATTTTATTACTTTTTTAGTTGTAATTCAAGATATTTGAATGCAATGACATGTCACTTTTATTCATCTTAATATCATTCAATGTTTTCATTTATTTTAATGAATTTTTTCAAATATGAGAAAAGTAATAATCTTGGAATGAATATTTATATTATGAATAAAATATGTGTCCTAGTGTTTCACATTAATGATTTATAGGATAAAAAGCATTTTACTTTTCATCTATATTATTAATTATAATCTTTCATATACACGAATACTAAATTAATTGATTTTATATCATCTATATAATTTATATTGTTTGAACAACTTGGATTAATAATCATGAATCATTTTATTATATTTATAATTGAGTTATTATTTTATGATAGTAAATAATTTCTTACAGATGATAGGATTACAGTAGATATTCCACTATTTAAAATAATATAAATTAATTTATAAAGATAAATCATCACTAAAATGTGTCTACCATTTTGGAAAGATATAGTTAGTAGAACACTTCTAGTTTTTAAAGTCATATATAGTCATTATATCAAAACTATCATTGAATACATCTACCTTAAATAAAAGAAATATATAATTTCAAAAATCTTTCACATGTTTATAATATTCAGTAATGATCATATTTAAAACTATTTAATATGATATAGTGTAGAATTATATAAGATTATATAATGCTAAATAAAGACCTGATTATATTCTAAATTAGATCTATATCTATACTGGATCTACCAAAATACTAGATTTGAAGATAGTTGATGATATAACAAGTTATGAACTATACATACTTTAATGTACCAGCAGAAATGATCTATTTCAACTATGGAACAAATATTTTTATGATTAGCATATAAATTTAATACCAAAACAAACTAATTGATGGTATTAAATAATGATATACAATGTGAATTAAATAATCATTATGACTAAACTGCGCCTCGTTGTATGGAATGAAAATTACTTATTTCAATGCATCTTACTTTTTACAATGATGTATGATATTTTTACTATTATTCATCAGAGGAATATTTTACATTATGATAATGAAAATTCTATAGAAAAATTTAGTAAAATATGATTACAATTCTTTAGAAATATACAAATGAGGAAAATCATTTTTAAACCAAATTATATTCCAAATCAATTACACTTTTTTGTGGAATGAAACTAGAGGTATATAGATACAAATCATATGGATTTTTCTATACACTATGATACTTTATTAACCTGCATGTTTTGAGGAACATGTATTATCTTATAAATATGATAATTCATGCTCCTTTATATATGATGAAATTTTATAATTAAGTATTTTTATATTTTTTTATCTATATAAGTTTTTCTCTCATTTTTTGATTTACTTCTAAGAACATTATTATATTACTTTATATATCAATATTCTTATTCTTATTTTTTTTAAAATAGTTTTCTTCACAAACTCATAGAAATTAATTTATTTTGATTAATAGAAACTATAGAGGTTGTCATGTGTTACCACATTATTATTTATTTCTCGTGTATAATAAAAATATTGGGTTTGTGCCAAGAAACATTCTCAATTATTTATTTTAAAACAAAATATTGTTTGTGGATCCATTTATGGTTGTAAAAAATAGATGGGAGTTGGTGATTTCCATGTGGAACAGAATAAGTAACTACTTGAGACCAAACACTATATTTTATACTATTATATGTTTCCCCATTGTTATTATTCATTTCAATTTTAAAAAATTAATATATCCAAATCCTCTAAAAATATTTAATTCTGTAGTTATATTTAATTTGTTTTTATATAAATTGTTTTATAGTGGTTCCTAATTGTAGATGTTAAGGTATTCAAAAAAATTATAACTGATCATAAATCCTGATACTGTATAATTATTTGGAAGATAAAATTTATATAAATATACTATTTTAATTAATTATGAAATTTTTGATATTTTGTTGGATTTTTTTGGATGATTTTTTAATAGAAATTATTACATGGAAGACAATTTACTCTCCTCTTGAATTACTCACATTGACAAAATAATTATATCTGATGTTTTATCACATAGAATCACTAGATTCTATTTCATGGATATATATTTAATTTCATGAAATTTTATACATTGATATTATTTCTTATATTGTCACACTTAGTTTTTATATTTATGGAATTGATTAATTGATCAGATATTGTTACAAATTCAAAAATGATTTCAAACTGTGTCAGATTAATGAAAATAAATTATTATTTTATAAATATTGTCAAATTTAATTATTTTTAGTAGAACACTTTTATATATTATGGTAGTATACTAATTGGAATCATTCTCCACTTTTTTCCCTTGGATGGTTGTATAAGTTTTACTATAAAATTTTGATAAAGATAAGAAAATCTTATATCTCGTATGCTTTTATATATTTTTATCCTTCGATTTTAGTTGGATTGGAGGTTAATATTATTCACTATGATACATGTTTGTCTTTATATGACAATTATTTAATGTATTCTTTATTGGGAAAAGATCGTATTTATCTAGATTATTATTTTTCAATATCATAATACTTTGGTTGAATGTTTTATTTCCATTTTCTATGGTAATTTCTCTATTTAAACTATTCACCTCATTATGTGATAATTGTCTTGGGTGTAAGATTTTTCTTACCTGGTTAGGTCTGTTATCTAGTGTTTTTTCAAACATCATAGTATCATTAATTTTTATGAAGAATGAAAAATATATTATAATTTTTAGAGAAAATTTAAAAAATTATCATATTCAATTAAAAATAATAATAAAAACATTCAGACAACTATCATGATATGCGATTAGATTTAAAATTTTAAAATATATCTAAATGAAAATATCAAAAATTTACAACTAGGATATTTCATTATATTTATAAAAAATAGATATAAATTTTTTTTTGGAAAATAGTCAACAAAAAAATAATACATCACTTAAAGTATTCAATAATTTCTATTTGTATTTATATAAATCCCTAAACACATTAATGTTATCAAAAAATATTTTAATGATACTATTAAAAATTTCTATAAAAATATCATTTCATGAAAGTAAATATTAAATTTTTATAATTAAGAAATGATGAAAAACAATTATGACTATTTTGTTCATGATGAAGACAAATTCAATTAATTTATAACTGATAAATAAACATAATAAAATATAAAACTATTCATAAATTATAATTAAAAAAATAATATATAAATTATAATATCTTTAAAAGATATTTAATATAGAACCCGACTTAAATACATTAATATTTATATTAGTTTTATTTCACCACAATATTAAAAACAAACACTTTATAATTCCATTAAAAATAATAAATCGAAAACTGAATAACTAAATTTAATAATAACTAATTTTTTATTGTATCACAAATATTAGAATGAGTGGTAATGGATAACTGAAATAATATAATATTATTAGAAGATTTTTTCATAATGAATCGTCACTTATAAATGACATAATCCCAAGGAAAACCCAATTAAATAATATAGAAAGGGGAAAAACTACACAACTATGAGTAAACAACTGGGAGAAATTGATATATGGGTTTTATATTAAATTGATAGAGATTTAATTAATTGAAAAATATTTTAACTATGATGCTTTATTGGTGTCGAAAAACAATATAGGAAACTAGGGACCAACCGTTTGAAAGGAATGTATTTCATGAATTTCACAGAACCTGGTTATTATGAATAATTATTTTTATCTATATGATGTGTAATAATTATAGACTAATGAATAGACATTATATGTGGACAACAAACACATTTTAACATTAATTATTCACAAAACAAAGCATCATTAAATGAAAAAAATATCCAAAATATGAATAAAAAATTGATGTAAAATAAATTATACATTTAATAATCTGGAATGGTTATCACTAACTATGTGTTATTAATCAAAATGTTACTACAAGTAGTCTACAAAGTGATTAGAATAATAAATCTCAAAGGATTAGTCGTCTATTTATACTACATGGTTTTTAAAAATAATACATTAATAGTTTAATTGTGTTGGGATATATAATAAATTACTCAAATATAAAAATGTGAAAGTTGAATTCTCATCATCCATGAGAAAATTAAATTTAATTAAGCATTATGATATTGTGTGGTTTGACTATAATAATTCACCCCACCATATTTAATTATTCACAAATGATGCTGTTGTATATTATATTGGTAGTGGAAATATAGCATTTAATAATAACTGTAAAGAAATTTTTTTGGATAAATATTTAATCTAATATACCCATAAAAAATATAAAATGATAATGAAAAATTTATTGTATTTGAGATACTGAAGCATTTAGGGATTAAAAACATCACTTGATAGTATTAATCTCATTCCTTCTCAAAAAATAGAAATCACATGATTGAATACTCCATACCTCGAATTGGGTTGTCTTTTATGTCGGTCTATTATTCATTAATAGAACTCTTATAATACCATATTTCATTAAAAAATTAAAATTAATATGTGATATTTAAATTGACTAAAAAGTCTCTATAAATGTAAAATAGTTTAAATAAATAAAATATAAACGTTTATATGGGTTTTCCATGTGTGTATTCATTATAAACATATATGAACCCAACTATTTGGCATTTATGTTATATAAATTCATTAATACATTGTTTTCAATAATATAATTTATTGTTTTCTAATAATTTAATATCATTTAAATGTTCTAATACAAAATATATTTTCATTGGAAAAAATAAAATAACTGAATAAAAATATAACAAAATATATCTCATATAGAAATTATATCATCATAATTTATTTACATGTTACTCATATTGATCTATTTAAATGATTGATCATTTACTATAAATTTAAAATTAATTGAATAAACATGATGGATACATGAACCCAACACCCATAAAATTAGATCATATATTCTTCTTATTTACAATATTGGGGTTCCCTTTTCCCATTCTAGGAAAAGTTAAAATCTCTATCACCCTAAAAAATAAATTAAACAATTACACATTCATGATATATTATTTAGGTCCCTAAATTATTCATTACTCCATATGATGACACTCTCAACTAATGTCCATAAATTATTCCTCTTAAAAAACTAATCTTATACAAACTAATTTGAGGAAAAAGACTATAATTATTTATTTAGTAAATGAGTCTATTTAAATTCTATAATAATGAATGATCACTGAGCCCAATTCTTAACAACTATATTGGAATATTTTTTATAATTCAATGTCTACTAATGATTTACGAATAATTCATTAAAAACACCCCATGATTTCTTGATTTTGTCACATTGTCAATATTATATTCTTCATCTATATCCAACTCGACCAGTAATGATTAACAAGGACTCTTTTTCATTTAGGGTACTCAAAATGCAACAATGAGTCTCATTAAAATCATATGTTGCACTCAGCTTTGAGTTATACCAAGAATCATAATATTATTATTACTTCAAGTTGTAGTTAATGAACAGCTGTTGTATTAGTGCCAATAAATAATACTAACTAAAATACTAGTATTATTGTTTTTAAAATGTATTTACATTTCTCCTATATTTTTTAGAGGATTTTAATGAGAATGAATCTGATTTTAAGCCTTAAATACTCTAATATTTGTTAAAAGGTCATTTACCACCTTTTGATAGAGATAAAATTTTAAATCTAGTTTTTTATCATTTATATTCTCTATTTAAAAAAATAAAAATATTACATAGAATTGGGTCCTAAAAAATATTTCATTAGATAATTAATTTGTTATTATTTTGATAAGGTTCATTTTTTTAATGAATAGTGAAAAATATTACTTTTAAAGTCATAACTATATTTTCATATAATTTATTTATTTAACTATGTTATCATATTAATTGTTTTTTTTGTAATTTGATTATTTATTATAATTTAACCCAATTCAAGTCATTGTATGTAATTTCAATTTTAAATTGGGAATAAACACATGTCAATCATTTGAAAGATCATACATCTTAAAAACCATCTTTTGGGTTTTGACTATTGAAATTAATTTTAAATTAATTCTTAAAAAAATTGTTTTGAATTTATAAAAAAGGAATAAAAATTTTGAATCATAAGACCCTTATTTTATAAATAATTACCTTTTATTTTTAAGATATTATGATTAGTAACTTCAGTAATTAATTTATTTACAATGGTGAAAGGGTAATTATGGTAAATAAGGGTAAACAATAATATTATAATAATATTAAAATAGCAAAACACATGTTGTGGTCCATTGTGATTATATATTACCAACCATGGACATCCTTTGGTCTATTTTAGGACCCCACATATAAACTTGAGAGTGATAATCACAATTTATAATTTTTAATTTAATGTAAATTGAGAAATAAAATAAACATGTTTCTTTTTAATCAATGAATTTTTATATGGGGTCATATAAGTTTTCTCTTAGACTATAAATAGTCATTAATAAGATAAAAATATTTCATACATCTGGATATTTGGTTTTTATTTTTTTGATATTAAATAAATAAATGTCATTACGACACAATGACGACGATGTGATTTATTCTTTAATGAATGCTTCAAATAAATTATATTTTAAATTTTAATATACTTTTAATATGAATATTTTGATGAAATTATCAATTTTTTTGGATGATATTGATATATTATTTATGAGTTATATCCTTTGGATCATTGAAATTGTGTTATTATGAAATTTTTTAAATATTCTTGTATGTAGTGTGACCAAAATTAATATAATTCATAATATAAAACATAAAATAGTTTATTAAATTATAATGAATTCCTATAAATCAATTATTTGGAAACAAATTCAAAAAAATTCAAAATATTTCATAAATCACTTTTAAGTGGGTCTTTTTTCATGATATGGTAATTAAATTAACCCACAATGTGTAAATAACATGATATCACTATAAGATTAAAAAGGGTAAATAAAGGTAAATATAAAAAAATAAAAAAATATTCCAAACAAGTATAAAAATAATTGGATTATGGATATTCTAACCAATATCATCTAATATTGGATTTAAATAAATTTATGATAATTTTTAATTGAAATTGAATTTATAATAAGTTAATACTTCAAGTCCTTCATGATGTGTCCCTACCTCTTAAAAAAGGCCATCAACTCTACCCACAAAACACAAACACATAAATCGTCAAGGATCCTCCAAATTTATCACAAATAATCTTCCAAAAAACCTCTACTCCTCTTTAATGCTTTACCTTTTGAATTAGGCAATTAAATAACGTATTTTGGCTCAAATCAAATGTATTTACAAGTTTTAGTGGTTGCGTCTTCTCTAAAGAACAATCCATTATATTACTTATTCACTCCATATTATATTCATATTCATTGATTAAATAACAAAACATGTATACCAAATAGACTACTATTATGAGACATATTCAAACTATACATTCACACACCTTCTTCTAATGGATACGATCATACTGTTTCTATGTAAGACGAACTACATCCCCAAGAAATGATGATTGGTAAATTTTACCCTTACACCCTTCATGGTGGCCATTATAATGGAACTGTATTTATATATGATATATATTATATTTACCAATTCATTATTTTATATATTTTTATTTACAACATACCTTTATGTTACCTCTAATGTGTAAAATCTATAATTTCATATGAGGAAATCCGAACTACCACACCATAAAAGTGGCATGACCAGATCATGTCATACATGGAACTTATAAATGAAAAATTTAATGAAATTTTATAAAATATATAAAATATTTATTTTAGTATAATTATAATATACATATTTATCATTTGTTTTCACTGCATTATTATGACAAACAAATGAAAGTAATGTTCATGCGTACGTATGAACAACAATATCTATGAATGATGCATACCATTTCATATATAAAAACGTTATAGAATATTATAAATACATATATACTAGATATATATTATATTTAAATATTTAATATTATTTTGGAGAATATGGACTATTTACCACATTGGCATTTTACATCAAAGAAGTTATTTTTTCACTGAAGAACAAAATATTGACCACAAAACCGATATTATCTTAAATAATTATGAAATTATTATAACATGGTAATAAGTGTTATAAAAATAATAATAAACTAGAAAAGGTTACCATTTATGTAGTTTAACCTATGTTTATTAGTTCGGGAAATAACAACATAACATGGTCATTCAGATCATGGTAAGGAACATTACCTCAATTTTCTTTCATTGAGGCATATGTTTATTTATAAATGAATATATTTTTTATAGTGTATAAACCAATTTGATATTTAATATAATTAAAAGGAATTTTTTTATACGAAGCATTTATCTATATAAAAAATTAAATGATTCTTTTTATTATATGAAGTGACACAGACATTTCTGTCACCTCCAATAATATTTGATATTTGGATTCCGTAACAAGTTGTAATCTTTTTTAAAGGAAAATAAATACCACTAACTCTTTTTTACATATTATTTTGTTTAAAATGGTCTTTATAAAGGATTGATTATGTAAATATCGTTAAATGATATATTTTTATTGCAATGTGGAAAAGTTATCTTTCCAGTTGTATTATTTTAAGTGTTATGATTATGTGATGGTTATTGGGAATTTTATATGTATACAGGTGGTAATATCAGAATATTACAGAGGGTGATACCAAGTTATATCTCCAATCAACTCGTTAACATGATAAATAAGAACATTAGTGTTTATTGTATGTGATTTGTGGAATATACTATAATGTGTATTTCCAACATAACCATGAATATTTCTCCCTAAATAGACATGAAAGCTAAAATGAAAGTACGTTATAAATGTAAGATGTTAACATTAAGACTTATGATTTCAATGATTAATTAAAAAATCTTATTATTTCATGAGTTATATTTAATATATTATGGTTTTTCAGTGAAATGTATGATTTCATTGATTTGTCTATATTGATGGACTATTTTCTTCTTTCCTAGGTTTATAACAATAACAGATATTTTCATGCTAATCTAATGTTTTTGAAAAAAAATTCATAGGGTGTAAGTATGTGTTAGAGAAAATAATAATTCAATATGATTCATATGACGAAAGTAATTTTTTGAAGGATATTGGTTTTTGTGAAAAAAAATTTGGATAGTGTAATAGTGTTTACATTTTAATTTTTTTGATGTAATTTATTATTTATGGACTAATTGTCTAAAACTCTAAACATGAAAAATTCCCCAGTGTTGAATTATTGATATAACTCCTGATTATTTAATTATTAAGGATAGGGACCTATAGTATCAGCACTCCCACATATGAGGGAAATTATTCCCAAACAAATATATGATGTATATAAATTATAAACAATAATACATAGTATCTATGATAAAATAAAAATAATAAAATCAATATATATAATAAAATCCACAGAGACTTCAATATTAGGTTGACAATGATTTACCAGTGGGTTAACTTATAAAGACCATATAAATCACCATTAATAGAATATAAAACTGTATAATTTAAAACGATAATAAAATAATTTAAAAACTCAACTCAATAAAAATACTTCTCAAAATTCTAAAATAACAACACAAAAATAAAGAAAAATAAAATAATATGAAATTACCCTATAATATAGGAAAACAATACATATTAATTTGGAGACATATTATAATAAATAAATTAATTAAACAAGAAAATTAACACAATATACGAAAAATTATATAAATCGATAAAAAATAATCCACTTTTTAAATCATAATATATTTCCTTTATATTAGAAACATCATTTAAAATAAAAAACAATTGAATAACATATCAAAATTTGGGTTTTGTGACTACATATAAATGGCCATTAATGTGTTGATGAGGAAGATCCTAATTTTATCAAACTAAATATTATTAGAAGATATATTATTTTTCCTCATTTCATAAGGAAATAGTAAAAAATAGAAATATAATGATTTAGAATTATAATGAACTAAAATATAATGATTATAAAAACATCCCTCTTTCATGATATGTAAAAACGATATATAAAACCATTGTTCAACCATATATATGTATCCAAATGGATTCATTACATACCATGATGAAAAGATTAAGGATTTTATGACAACACATTCAATTTATACATGACACCCATGTATTCTCCTGATTGAGAACACAGAAACACATATTATATTAAAATAAGTCTTACATCATCAGTATAAAAGATAAAAAAATTATAATATAACTATGTAATACATTTTATCTTAATGTCTACCCATCCAACATATCAATTGTTACAACACGGAAAATTAGAAATGTTTCAAAAATAAATATACTCAAAATTATGCCTTGATTGTTAATGGCCCTATCAACTATATACTATGACTCTCAAAAATTAACCGTGATCTATTTCAAATTTTTCACTAACCTATAAATGATATAGAACACATATACTAAATCCAAATCATTAAAATTGTTAGTATTTATTCCTACAATAAAAAGGATGAAAACTATATTTGAGGAATCAATATCTAAATATATGTGAAAAAATTCCCATCAAAAATAAAAAATAAATAGTTAGATTAATCTCAGATTTATGGAATGATAAATTTATTTTCAGTGAAATGTAAAACAATATTTATATTATTTATTGATGAATATAATAATAAAATTATAAAAATGTATACATTTAAGAAGAAATGTTATTTATACTAGGATCTGGACTCCATTATAATAAATGTGATGAAATATATTTTCTTATTTAAATATTATTAATTTTCCACATTCCTACCATTGCACATTTTGAGTATATATATATTTTTCAACTTATCTCCAGTCTATTTTATGCTTCATGAAATTAATGAAATAAATAATACACATAATAAACACCATTATTGTTTATTAGTAATGATTACATTTAATTTGGATAGACATATCCATAGTGGACTATTAATTCTATACGAATAATATACAACCAAACTAATATTATTAACCAATTTTTCAAAAAGGCTATATCCTAAGTAAATTATTTTGTAAAAAAATTATATCGAAATAAAAAACTACATATTAAATTGAATGAATATTTTTCTTAATCATTATTATTTCTAATTAGTTGTTTAGGAACATGATTTACCACATAAAAAATTTTGTTATATATGAAATAATATCTCATTAATCAAATGTTTTTTGTTCTATGTAGACCCTGTGAAATAAATATATCAATTTCAATTATACTAAAATATTGATATTCAGAAATGATGTTATATATATATGACCATATTGTATTTCACAATTAATAATATTTTTCATATTATACATCATTCAAGATACCCCCTTTGTAGTAGAGTAGTTTTTATTTATTTATTATATAGAGAAAATTTACATCATTAATTCATGGTAAACTCCTCCCTACAACATTTTTGTTAATAATCATGTTGGGATATATAATTTAATATGTTCTATATTACCCCAAACCATTTATCTTATGCTAACACATCATTTATATTATTAATAATCTATCTAAAATTACATATTTTATATTAAGAATCACATGTCAAATGTGAATGAAAAATTTTCAACGATATTCATAATTAAATCTTATCAATTATTTCATTATTACTTAATTTAAATTCATATATGATTAAAGATTAATCTTTTCAAAATCATCTATAAAATTCATTTGTGTTTATTTAATCCATACAGACAAGTATAATTTCACGAACTGAACATTTTATGACACCACTTAGATTAAATAGTGACTAAAACATTATTTTATGAAAAATTATAATCATACTAGATTTTCATATAAACTTAAAATGTCATGTTTTATAAAAAAATAGATTAATATATAATTAATTTCTCTATGAAATTATCATAAGATTATGTCTTTTTTAATATAAATCATAAAACCATCAACATCAATCAAAAACCCTAAATTATATACCAGTAATGATTATTATAATCTTAATACTAATGTTAGAAACATTATAGAATAAAATATAATCATTTGGTATTATTATTTTAATTGATTTTTTTCTTATGATGGTCAAAATTATTTTGTGTATAATAAACACTCTTCATTAGTGATACGTAATATGTAATAACTCATGTTTAATTCATATCACATTAATGAATCATATTTTCTAATAATATCTCAAATTAAATATCTTATGAATATTAGATTTAATGTAAAATTGTAATTAGTTTCTTAATTAATAATATGTCAACTTAATTATCAGAAAAAATATTCTTTATGAAATATAATACACATCACAACATTCTAATCTATTTTCAATATTTTTAGTATATTAAAAATTTATCTAATCTATATAATATATTCTGCATTACCAAAAAACATTTAAATTTTCTAAATAAAATTTAACTATAATTTATTTATTTAACTACACAACTCTTTTAATTTAATAGAATACATCATATATTATACATTTAGCGATTCATATTGCTGTCTATAGAATTTCAAAAATAAATCATATTTTTATTATATTAGTAATATTGTACAGTTTATTTCATTATAAACTAATTTATAAACTCATAAAACGTACACATGATTATTAATATGCTATGCATATATAGATTCACATCCATGATTTATCATAACTACAAATTTTATAAATATACAATACATATCATGTATATTGACTTATTTATGATATAATTTAACTAGAACTTCAAGAATCACCCACCAACATATAAAACCCTTGAAAACCTTCTTTAATCATATTTAATTAACTCCCACATTAGAAATAAAATGAATTATTGAATAAATCATAAAAGTAATCATCCCCTATATATGGGCATTAATAGAAATTTCAATATAATCTTACTCAAGTGGGTACAACAACATCAATCTATGAATTTGTTATAATACAAATACAATAAATTTTAATTTCACTAATATGTAAAAATTTATAAAATAATGGTTCAAAAATATAAGTGTGGACCTAATTTTTTAATGAAAATTATCCTAATGATTGAAAATAATAAAAATGTAATTTAATGAATGCCACAAATTTTTTTATCAAATTAATTATCCATGAACCATTCTACTATGACTCCAATTATGCTATTTTTCCGGAAAACAATGTGTAATAAAATCAAATATAAATTATTTACATTAAATAATAAAAATAAAAAATTTAAATCAGTTTGTAAAACTATTAAATAAATATAAAAATAACAACAAAATAATATATAAGAACAATCCAATGAATAAATATTAATAATAATATTTTAATATACTATTATAAATAATTATAAATTTATTTCCATAAAAAAATCCAAGATATTTATAAAAATAATTTATAATCATATAAAAACACATAGATATAACATCTTAGCTAGATATTTTGTTTCATTATTGAGATATAAATTTGGAATTCATCTAACTCGAAGAACATCACAAAACATTAAATAATGTCTTAATTCTTGACCTTTATAGACATGATATTCTAATATGCTTCAACCTAGTATTATACACACATTATATTATTAAAAAATATATTTCCATTTGTTATTTTAATTACCAACATCCCATTATCATAAAAATACACCATTTAAAAACATTAACATATCTATATATTTCATAAATAAATTATCCATGGTGATTTTAAAATTGTTTTCCTATTATTTGAATTCTCAATATTAATATATTTCAGATAAAAAAATCCAATATAATCATCTCACATCATATAAACTATTTCATATAAAAAATTATTACATAATAGTATCAACTTCGTATGCATGGAAATAAATAATTTTAAAACAAGGACATTTATGTCTATATAGAAAACATTTATTGGTAATGGGTTTATTCTTCTCCACATTGTATTGTTCTTTGACTCCAATTAATGGTATTATTCATAATTATATACAAGAATAATGAGTATATAAATCACATCTCATACAAATTAATAATTTTCAAAAGTAACATGGATTTAGAAATATCATCAATTTTATATTCAGTCACTGCATTCCTCAATATAATTCCTATCTATATTTATTTACTATTTTATTCTAATAATTCTTTTTGGTCACCAATATAGAGAATTAATATAAAATAAATTATATGGTGTGGTATTATTTTTTATTAATGAAATAGTACACCATATATTCTACACTAATTCTATGTTATAAATGATAAATGAAAATAGAAATCTAGGTCTAATATTAACATAAAATTAATTATAATATTAGTGGAATGTGATTATAATAAAAAAATAATTATCATGCGTGGTTATAATGTTTCTATGATGAAAACAAATTCACTATAATTTGATTTTATAATTCATAATGTATTTGATCAGTTCAAATCCTCTAGTTCAAAAAATTAATTTTATTTTTATAGGAATATCTAAATAAATCCACCCAAACATTAAATACCAAAATACTACATCTTATTATATGAATAACCATTTCATATTATTATGAGGAAATCTATAATTTCAATTAATTAATATCTTAAGACACAATGGTACATAAACAATATGTACATGAGAAATTTATCATAATAAATATAAATAAAAACAATAAATTCATAGTCTATAACGGTACATTATAGAATATATTTTTTTAAATATGAGATGAACCATAATGAAATCCAATAAGATGACCCATTATACAATGAAATTATCTTAATATAATATAAATAATACTTATATAAAGTGATTTAAAATAAAAATCAACGAAATTTAAATTATATGATAACCATTAATACATTCATTATGTGATAATAATGTCTTAACAACCAATGTACCTACATTAATATTGGGATAATCTAATGGGTACCATATTTTAGGCTTTATATATTTTTCATTTTTACCACTTGTTATCTAAGGATAAATATCCTTGTAATCTTTTTTACCTTGAGAAATACATCTATTTAAAATTTAAATTACAATATATTTATCATTACCCAATAAATTTGAGATATATAACGAACCAATTACTTTTATTATCATAATATATCTACATTAAGGACACATGATGAAGAAAACATTTATCATTATATCAAAAATTTACACATGGAAAATGTTTTTTTGTAAATATTTCATCATCATAGTGATAAGAGCCATAAATAATGATTAAATAGGGTATAATTTAATAATATTCTGAATTATTAATAATAAATATCAATGTATGTTTCAATAGAAGAGAAATTCATTAAGAATATTATCAGATTGTTTTATAAGAATTTAAAATATTCATTTTGGAATAAGTTATTGAAAGTATATAAAATAAAATATAATTACTTATTATTTTTTACTTCAATTAAACCATGGAAAAATGAAATTAATTTTTTAATGAATTGAGTTGATATAATGAAGTGAAATTTTAGTCATTTTGTGTTTAATAAAACAATTATCCCTTTTACATTTTTCTATAAAAATTATCATTCCCAATTTATAGAAATTGAGATGAGGATTGTTATTGATTTCTTTTAAAAAATATGAAAATGAAATTTTTTTAAATAATTATATTAATAATAGTAAAATCATTATTGAAATCATTTTAAAGAAATAATATGCATGGAAGAATAATATTATGGAACAAATGAAAATCCTATATTTATTTTCCTTATCTTCATTCTTTTAGTGTCAAGACTATATAATAAAATTAAAATTTGACAAAAAAATTTAATTTCATTAAATAAAAATATGTTATGTGAATACAACTCATTTGGGAGGGAAATATCACATATAATCATCTGCAAAAATTGATGCCTAAATTGTTGAAATAAAAATTAGATACTAACTTAAAACCCTAAAATCATGTCTTTAATTCTTTTTACAATATATAACAACATTTATAAAAAAAATATTATTTTGAATACTTATATTCAATCACCATATTAATAACCATAATGCCATTTTCATTTCCCTATTATTTTTTCAATAAAAATTTCTTAAAATATATTTTTATGAATATCATATCAAGTTGATAAATGTATCAATAATAATATATGATATTATTCATAAGTATTTTTTCAATGTTCATTTCGAATTGGACCACTATATCTATAGTTTTAAATGTGATATAAATTATATATATATTATTAAAAGGTATTCATAAAATAAAAATAATATACATTGTTGTAAAATGATTCATATCACTATATACAGGTTGTATTACAAATTCATATTAACATTATGAAATAAATAAAACATTTTTATTATGTTAATATTTATTTATAAATCTTAATAAAAAACCACTAAATTATTATTAAATTAATCTAACTCATAAAATAATGATTTCTTCAAAATGAATTTCTATTAATTTTTATTATAAAACAATATAAACAATTATTATAAAATTCGAAAATTTTCATAGATAAAATGATTTTTTTTAAATCATAAAAAAATATTATTAGGATGACTACTTCAAATTTTTTTTGATTTAAATGAAATTATAATAAACTATGAACATAAATTATTTTTATTGATAAATATATATTTTATTGAATTTAAAATGTCTAAAGGTTTTATATTTTTAAAAAATTTATCTATTATGTTATTATAATCATAATTAATTTTATTGAAACCAATTTTCTTTTTGAATTCAATATTATAACATATTTATTCAAATTTGTAATTTTTTGAAGAAAACGTTTCATGTTCACATCATTATACATTTCCAAATAAAATTATTTCGATAGGCGTTATAGATATAAAAAATTAAAAAATAATTCCATATTCAATATAATATGTCAAAATCAGGTATATTGGCCATGTTTGTTTGATTCCCTTATAATTTTTTACCATAGAAAATTTTTTCCCCACAGAAAGAGTAAATTAGATAATTAAGGTCAAAATAAAAAAAATATTGCAAAAAAGGGACCCTATCACATGGCTTTATCATGTTCTATGAGTTCACCTTTTCAATTTTCTTCCTTTAAAATATGTGTGGCTACATGTTGACATATTTCATTAATAACCGGCATCGTATTTATTTAAATGAATAATAAATTCAACATTTCACTAAATTGAAATTAATATCTACAAAAAATTTATAAAATGGTAAAATGAGGATAATATTAGTAATAAATATTTATATAAATGATAAATAATTTCGTTATGATACTAATTTAATTATAATATTTATTTATTTATAATACTTGTAAATGATTATTTAACCCGAAAAAAAAATTTAACATAAAAAAATAACTTATATTAAAAATATTAGATGAATTATAAATTTTTTAGTTATAGATTATCATGTCATTGATAATGGAATATAACTAAATATTTAATCTTAACATCATTAGGATTTTATTAAATAATTCTGTTGTTGACTTAGATGTAAAATAAATGAATATTTAATAAATTATAATCAATTATATATAATTTTAAATAATAATTTATTGAATTTTCTATAGTCCATAAAAATATCATCATAATATTAATTAATAGTGCATGGATGAAAATATAGACAATTTTCTATTTAAGAGAAACTTTTTATATTATTGTAACATTCTTATTCATTTAATATTAAAATTGAACTAAACATAGTTAATGATCAAAATTATTATAAAAAAATTATTAATCCATGTGATAACGAATAATATGACAAAAAACATTTTATATTTCAACGTATTAATTTATCTCAAAATTTCCATTATTAATAAACTATGTGGATCATTTATTCATTATTTCATAATGAATTTATAATAGTTTAACCATTACTGATATTTCAAGTGTGTCTCTTACCTCCCTTATTAAAGGAATTCCCTTTCGGTTAATAATTACATAACATTGAATCCTATAGATAAACATACAATACCAAATTACCCTAAAAAATATTTATCAGTTTAATATAGGTTTTTGTATTCCCAAATGACTGTCCAATGACCCTTCATAAAAGATATAATAGAGATAACTAGATAGAGAGGCAATCACATTAACAAATTAATTAATTATTACATTACACTAAGGATATGGTATTTTAACTAATATAATAAATTTTATTAGATATATAATAAATTTTAATTATGATTAATAAAAAATTATCTACTATATTTCCCAACTAATAGGATATTAATGTATCACATAAGAATACATAAAACATATCATAACCCCATAGAAAAAACAATCATTTTACATCACTATATTTTTTTGGATTTTTATTATTATAGTTCAAATATTAATTCATGATATTAATGATTTAATTTTGATCCTATATTTAAAATATCATATAAACACTCCTACAATATAATCCATAAGAAAACAGATAACAACCCTAATGCATATGTGAGGACTATAACCACTATAAAATAATGACGTTAATATTAAATTCGTGACTAACAAGTATTGTTATAAAGAATGTTGTAATGAAAAGGAGGATTTATATATTATTACAGTGGTTCTATAATGGAATTTTATTACATAAATTTCCTTCACTTCTTCTGTCAAAAAGTGATAACAGTATACTTCCATACATAAAACCTACCATTTATATAAACAATGCAATTACTTATTCTTTATCTTACATTTATGGATGAGACTAAATATATTCATATATTAATTATATATATTCTTTATATAATTACTATGATTATGAAAATTGTGGATGAATGATCAATTGAAAATATAATTGAACTACCAAAATACAATTCTTATTAAATAATGTTATAGTTTAGACACTGTAACTATTATTTTGACCAGGGATTTGTATGGAATGGATTGTAAATTATTATCTGATGTTCATATATGATAATATTACTATTTATTTCATTATTATATTTAATTATAATAATGTTTATTTTTTTTTATAATTATATAAATATTTGGAATAATGTGGAACTCAAGGTAAGCTATTTATATTATGAATTGTATTTATTGATGACTTATGTCATATTTAGAAATATTATTTTTTTGGTGTAAATACTAAAAATATTATATGTTATATAATTGATTATCTTTTATAAATGAATTTTATTGTTTCTGTTTATGTTATAATATTATTTTTCATAGGATTAAAAATATATCAATATTGTTATAGTTTTATATTACAAACTCATTATTTAGTGGGATTTTTAATGATTACTCTTTTCATGATGATAATGAAAGATATACAACTAAATAAGGACATTAATATTATTATTTTATGGTTTCCAATGAATTTTCATTAAATTGTATATTTTATCTATATTTAAATTTTAAATTAATATTGAAACATTTTTTAGGAAAAATAATTATTATTTACACATTTGTTGCAATTTTGTTGTCTTCAATGTCCATATTATTTAAAAAAATCCATAATAATTTTCATTTTATCATATATTCGATTAACATCATTTCAATAATTGTTGAATTTGTACATAATTTTTTTAGATGTAATATTTATCTTTCTATTGTGATTTGTTACTTTTTTTTACAAATGTGTGGATTTAATGAATTGCATTACAACATTAACAATGTGTCGTAATAACATGACAATAGAAATTCCTAACGAGTCCCCAACCTCGTCCTAATAGTTTTTTTAAATAAAAATTATTATTTTTAACAGTTTATAATTTTTATGTATAAATATTTTAATATATTATGGATATAATATTTTACACTAAAAAAATGCATTTAATCTATTAAAGGAATTTTTATTTATTATATAAGTAATTGATGATTCATACTCTTTAAAATTATATGATCCAAAGTCAACAAACCAATTATTACTTAATTTTTTTGTGATTAATAAGGCATGATATTTGTGAGACCCATTTTATTTCAATGCATAATGCTACAATTAATGGATTTCGAGTCCATAATCATTTTAATGGATTGTTCATTTATTATGTGATTATTAATTTCATTTAGTTATTGTGAGTTAATCTACAATTAATGATTACTTATCCCTCTAACCCATACATATATATATTATAATTTTCATTTTCATTTAGGATATCATATAATTTTATACCCCTCCAAAGAATTTGTTATAATGAATATCTACTAATAATAACAAGACTAGAATGGGGGGTGAACCCAAATTATCATGGAAGATAATCCACAATGAATGTAAAGGTAGGGAAGTGGTACTACTATGCTAGAATATGGTGTGAACCGAATCCCAAATTTTACTAAAATTATTGATACATGATTATAATGGAATTAATTTTTAATACTTATTTTAACTCAAAAACTATAAGACAATTTTTTTATATTTCACCCATTATGTTCGTAGATTTTAATATGATTCATATACTATGATGTTTCTTGATTTAATATGTGAATCATTATTATATGAATTGATATCTAGGTACTCGGTTATGTAGCTTTAGATCATTTTTTCATAACCTTATGCTCATTTTACCATTATGTGATAAAAAAAATCTCATGTTTTTACCCTTAATCTGAATATGAACCCAACATTTTGTGTGTGTTCATTCCCAGGCTTATGATGATCAATTTATTAAGTGTTTTTTTATGATGAGTAATGAGTGATACCATCATTGGTGAAGATGTTAGATATCAATTATGAAATAATAAAACTATTCATATATTATTTATAGATAGCAATCTATTATTGTCCTTAGGTATGTACATGATATATATGTGAAATAATTACAATAAAAGGATAAAATGATTATTAATGTTGCAGTTGGATCAAAATAATATGTATCTGACGATCAACATTATAATAAATTAGATAGTAAGAGTTTAAAATTTTATTCAAAAAACTAGGTATATATTTTTATATAATATGAAAACATATTGATTTGGAAAAGAAAAAATTATTAAAATTTCACATCAATACACTGATGTGATAAAGAAAATGTTGATGTGGTTTTTTCAATAAATAATTTAGATAATGTAAGAATAAAATAGTTTCTCATGTTCATATAGACTGTCTTTCGAGTTCATAGAGTTTGTTCAGTTAATTCACTCATTACTTTACTCTTCGTGGGGGTATTTTTGGTTAACTCAAATTTTACATCCGAACTATTATAAATGGATAGGAATTGTGAAAACCATGGATGAACATTA
Source organism: Viscum album (assembly GCA_963277665.1). Classification (NCBI taxonomy): domain Eukaryota; kingdom Viridiplantae; phylum Streptophyta; class Magnoliopsida; order Santalales; family Viscaceae; genus Viscum; species Viscum album. The sequence continues at coordinate 222,757,649 of OY728158.1, forward strand.
TTAAATCCATGATATAAGGAATTAAAAATAATGTGTTATGATATATAAGTAATATGAATTATTTATATAGATTATATGATTCCACATTATAAATATTATTTCATACCCTATAATATTTGTTTTCGACACTGGTAGGAAACAAGATTGTTCATCTTAATTGTAATAGATAATAAAAATATTATATTCATGAGTAACCAAACCAAAGTGGTCCCTGATGGAAAAAAATATAAATATTCCCATTCTTCGATCATTGAATATGATTAAAAATATCTAGATGGTTCAACATAAAACACATACATATTTTGAATGATATTGTTTCATAATGGAAATAGGGTATGGAATTTTCACCTTTGAAGACTTAAATAATTTTGTACAAAATAAAAAAGTAAATGTATGAAACTAAAAAAAATGTGTTAATAATATTGAAATATAAACTATAATTATTAAGAAAAAGTTGATATTTATATTGTTTTATATGAATTTTATATGATGGTACCATTTATATTTTAATATATGATTTGTGTGTAATATGAGAATTTATTATCCAATAGCCTTCACTGAATTCTAATTCAAATTCAATTAATGACATAATAAATTATAATACAGAAAATAAAAATGTATGTAATTATTTAATTGAATTATCTTTTATATGTGTTACTTCAATAATATTATTGATATCAGAATCATGAAACATCTTGTTATTATTCACCTTTAGTTTTTCATTATATACATGAAATCATATGTTGAATAATACTAATTACAAAGAATTATGTGATAGAATTAAGGATATAATATATAATTGGTATAAGTGTAGTATTTGTATTTTTTTCTTTAAATGGGATAGTATTGGGGACCGTGAATTTATTTAGTTTTTTTATTTAAAATTTATTTAAGTCATCTTTGGTGATGTTTATTACACATTTGGATTTATGTAATATAAATAATAGTATATCATTTTTGGGGGAGGGGTAATAGTTTTGTCATTTTATGTAATCATATAATATTTTTGTTAATGTTAATAATAGATTCATTGATAACTCCAAGAAATTATAATTTTAATGTTTGAAATAAATTTGAACGCATCGACACACCATTTTCTGGTTTAAGTGATTGGATTTTGATTTTATTTGAAACATATAATAGGGTATATGATGAGTACTATAATGAGGTTTTAATAACCCTTTTGAATTTAGTATTGTGTTATTGGGTATGTGGAGATTTAAAAAAAATATGGTTTGAATGTGATTCATTGGAAGGAAATTGGTTTATGATATAATTATGTCGAAGATAGGTATTATAATTTATGATAGTATAAAAATTTTATTCATGAAATTTTATTTATATTTAATATATTATTATATTATATAGTTATTTATCATTTTAATCAATAATAGAATGCGAGATATTTCATTATGTTGGGCTATATGACACACATTTTAATAACATGTGATTTAATATTAAAAATTATTTCAGAATATTACAATAAAATATTTTCATATGTGTGATGATAGTTTTTATTTCACTATTAAGGTTAATAGATAATATTATATTTATATTATATTAATTAATTATGATAAAGGTTTATATATTTAAATAATTATCTATGTTAAAACCTACATGTTATATTTGAAATTTTGGAGTAAAATGTGTTATTATCGCCATTAAGGGAATATGAAACAAATATTTCATTGAAGAAATTAATGTCATGGGAGTCCATCTCTGATACTGGAGATGTCTAACACATACATGGTAGATGGTGGTTTGGTTGTTTTTCCATGAATCATGCATCCCAAAAAAACAGGTTCATTGTAATGATCTCTCTCAGAATTCCTCTGAGATCACTATTAGTTTATTAAATTAAAATGGCTGAAATCTCATCTCTATTTTAAATTTTATTTTTTGCGGATATTTATATAATAATAATAATTTCATTCTATATGAAATATATAGATAATGTGGTTAAATCATCTGTCTTATATCTTGATAATGGAACCAACATTTCACATTTGAGTAAGAATATTATTTATTTAATTGCATGATTTTATAATTTTTCATGAAGACTTCAAATTGAGTCCACGAAAACTGTGTAATTTGATGAAAATCCTGATCATGTAGATTTTTTTTAAATTTGTAATTGTGCAGAACTCACCTACCTCAATCATGTTTAACAAACATATCATAACATTGAATAAAATTTTTTAGGGAAATATTAATCCGAAATGGGGTGAAAAGTTCACACCATAGTGTAGAAGGAATAATTTTGTATCAAATAATTTGGTACAACTTAAAAATAGTGATATAGAGAAAAAAATCATTTTTCTATGTAACGTGACAAGATTGATTATGTATTGGATTATTTTGTTTTAGGATCAAATAATTGGGATATGTTAATTCTTCAATATATAAATTATCCAGTCCAAGAAGGGAATAGATGCCAACCTCTTAATGACTATTATATACTTCTAAAACATATGGTTATATGATTATATAGCAGGTTAAAAGCGAATGATATTGAATTAGAGGTACATTTATATGTTATGATATCTAAAAAAAGACATAGTACAGGTGAATATTAATCAATGCGGTCGTGGATTAACCCCTAGTGATTCATTTTTGTTGTAGGACTATTCTCATACTGACAAAAATTTTGATTCAATTAATATAAATGATAGAAGATGATGAACAATGGATTCATGGAATCTCCAATTTTACTAAAACTTATATAGGTATATATTATACTGTAAAATAAATTTTCCAAGGTTCCACCTGATAAATATGCCACATCACTTACCACCTCTAGTTTAACCAATGATGAATGAAATGTAATATTAGAGTATAATTTTTCTTAAGGACGTGATAAACTATATGAGTAGTCATTTAATTGGAAACATATTTATATTTTTAGGTATGTTGATAGTGATCATATACATATTCATTCTGACATGGAATTTTCTAATACTTATTATAAATTACATTGAATATAGTATCGGGTTTGAACCTATACATTATATATGGGATGAATTCATGAAATATTATAGTTGTCACAAGTTATCTACGATTATGGGTGATGATTACATATTTTCATCAACATCACCTAGAGCAGATTATAATTGGTTATTTTATCACCTTTTTATATGGTTTGGAGAAATCAAATTTTTCTTTTGATTTTTAATATAATTTTTTCATGAATTAATTAATTTCTTCCTTATTATTTTTTGATGGGTTATACTAAACCCCATAAGAGTGAATCTTTCATGAAAATAATTTTTAATATGATTTTGACTATTACATCATTATATGAATGATTATTTATTATTCAGATTTTACCAACTTTTACAATGAATTTTTTGTTTTGGAAAATGATTTATCAGAGGAGGAATATCATGATATAATTATTTTTTCCATTAAATGTTGATTTCAGTTCTCTATACATCACAAATTTCCAACTAATACTCATCGTTAGCAGAAATATATGAAATTTTGTGTGAAATTTACTAAATGATGAAATTATACATGAAAAGAAAGTATATTATACATATATTCATTTTTATATTGTAAAATAAATTCATAAACTCTTGAAAAATAATCATGAAATAAAAACATTATCATCTTACCATCAAATCTAAACAAATTGAAGGTATATGTCATACACCAATGAATTTTGGTTTTGTGGTCATTAACTCTTTATTGGCCATTATATTTTTACTAATCCATGTTCATCATCACTCTCTATTATTTTTTAGAACTCAATTTTCTTGAGAATGTCCATATTTCCAATTCCAACTATTGTAATCCTAATTGGAAAAAAATTATAATCTATTTTATAGAAATATCATATTTAAATATCTATATTTTCATTTTAATATTGAATGATCTATTATTTTGATGTGGGATTTCAATGAAGGTATTATCTAATCTTAAAATGTTATTTTCCATGAATATTTTCTCATTGAGATAATGAAATTTATTTAATGGGTAGAATGTTACACCTTAAGATTATGAATGAGAATTATCTTCAGTATCATATATAACTCACAAAACCATGATTAAATGAAAAAAATATGAGTAAGATTAATTTACCCCAACTTTTAAATTTAATTTTATTAATATGATAATTTTTGGTGAAATATATTTAATGTTCATATATAATTATATATATTTATTAATTCATTTCAAATACATACCCATTTATTTTAAAGTCCATTACAATTCAAAATATGTTTTTATTCAAAATGAACAATATTTTTTTGAGGTAAAATATTATGTTATATTCATTGATCATTTCAAAATGTAATTGATAAAGAATATTGGTTTCTTCTATATATATATATATTGATTTTTACTAAATTTATGATATTTTCAATAAATGAATAAATTACTATAGAATAGTGAAGAATAAAATTTTTTATTGAAAATATTATTTTTACATTAATTCTGACATTAACATTATGTTTAAGAATTGTTCCAATGTAATAATAATTCTCTCTTATTATGAGAGATAAAATTTTAGTCATTAGAATCAAATGAATGGGGGAAATAGGCTTAAAATATTATTATATTTATAAATGATTTATCATTGTGAAGAACTATTTTATATTATATATTTTTTATCATATTAAATTAATTTCCAATATGTTTTATAATTTAATAATTATGAAATACCATATTCTCAATCAGGATATTCAAATATAAAAAATTTCTCAATTTTATTTATGGTTATTATTAATAGTAACCTCAATAAATATTTTCCCCTGGGTATGGTTTAATTTTGAATTTAAAATTCACAATTATAATATTGTCTAATTATTAAACTAACACATGGATTTATCCAATTAGATGATTTTAGTGGGGCCATTTTCATTTATTACTCAAATATATGGCCACTTTGTGACATTAATATTTTATTATTAACATTATATTAATTAAAAAAATAAACCCATAATTTCGCACTAACGAATTGAAAATAATTTAAATTTTTATATAACAATAAAAAATTATATGTACAGCTCTGAATTATTATATTATATATTAAGTAATTTTTCTTTTTATATAAATTTATTTCAAAATTTTATTTTTTATTTAAATAACTGAAATTATTACCAATTTTTGACATAGTATTTCATCAATTAATACAAAAATAAAATAAATGAATTTAAATTAATTAAAAGTAATATAATTTGAGTTACTAGTAATATTCAATGAATTTAAATATTGATTATAAAATTTTACTTTTTTTAATATAATATTTAACAACATGAGTTTATTTGAACAAATTTTCAAATAAATTAATTTTATAAGATGTATTTCATTAAACAAAATCAAAATTTCCCTTCACATTATACCAACATATCTTTCACTATATGCCACATTGACATGGTATTTTTTACATAGATCATTGAGATTCAATAAAACATCATTTTATTGTTATTTATATAATATAAAAAAATATTTGTTAAATTAGAGGGTGTGAATAATATTAACTAACTTATGAAAATGTTAATTTACTGATCGAAAATTTATTATAAATGAAAATTTATTTTATATAATTATAAATGAAATTTTTTTTATTCCCCCAAATTAATTGGTATTCATAAATATATTTTGTTACAAATTTTTAATGATATTATTGAGTTTAATATCTTATAATTTAAATTATATATTTTTTATATTCAAAAAATACATTTTATAGGCATAAGATAAGAAAAAACATAAATATATGCATACAAACCCATATATTTCAAAAAGGAGATTTTTATCCTTTTAAAGGAGAACCAATTTTAATCACAATTTTGACAATTTTTAAAATATTATTTCAGAAAATAAACTTATTATTTGAAATAGGATTATAAAAATTTATATTTATTTTTTTTTTTCACTTTTTATGACAAGTTTATTGTATTTATGCATTTTAAAAAATTAAAAAAATTTATTGAAAAAAACATAGTCCATAAAAATATTTTCTAGTTAAATAATATTATAATAGGTTTTAATGTAAAAATATATATACATTTTTCATATAATTTAAATTAAGTCATTATAATAAATTTTACATTGAATTTATAAATAAAAATGTTTCAATATTTTTCATGTTTTAGTTTATATATAAACTATTTTATCACATACACAATAAGATAAATATTAAATTAATTACAACAAATTTAGTTCATTTAGTTTTAAAATTTCATGCGATGTTTTGAATAAGAGGGTAAAAATTATGTAAATATAATTATTTTTGTTTTGGGGCATTGTAAATATTATCCTTAGTAAAAAATAGTACAATGGTTACAGATAAATATGTTAATTAAAGAAAAATGATAATTAAAATATTAAATTTTTTCCCAAACACTTGTCCTAATATCATTGGATAGGTGTATTTCGACCAAAATAACATTAGAACCGAATTAAATTCTTTTAGAACAATTATTTTATACTTTGACATTTATTATATTTTTTTAATGAAAAGTAAAAAAAATCATATTCATATTTATAAGGAGTGAATAATTTTAAATATTGGGCTATAAAAAAATTAAAATTGTACCCAAGATATTCATTTGAATTAAAATAAATCTATCACTATCAAAGTCATTTATTATTAATTTATAGAGGAGAAATATTTTAACAAATGGATTGAATAATGAGGATTAATTAATTGTTTAATTAATGTGTATATAAAAAAATTATATTAAAATTTTTAAAATAAATATAGATTACATGGTTAATTACATCCACTAATTATATATATATATATATATATTATTTTAATTTCATATTAGATGTGTTTGGTCTATGTAATCATTTTTTGGGATATTTTAAGTAATACAAACAATAAATATTATCAAAATAGACACAAATTATAATTTAAAAAAATATTATTTTGTTAAATGATAGAATATTAATAAAAATATATGATCCATAAATATTAATATAATATTGTTTAATATTTTAGAAATAATTCATTTTTGTTATGTTTTTCATTATATATTGACTATATTAACCAATAAAACTAAAAAATAATGTTTTCATGAAAAAATATATAGTGCATAAATATGTGTTAAAACTAAATGATAAGGTTACTATTCTAATAAAAATATGTTTAAATATAATATATTGACATTATCCCCACAAATTAATTTACTATATTTTAAAAAACTATCTTTTAAGATATTTGAAATCACAAATAAATTAATATTAATCTAATATTTTTAAAGATTCTGATAGTAACCCATCTCTTATAAAATGGAACCTCTTCTCACACCTCCTCATAACACCTTTAACATTATATAGAAACCAAAAAATGACTATTTAATATTTTAATACTATTATCAAGGTTTTCAAGGTTATTTTATTCCCCAAAGACCAACTCGAGTGTCCCTAATATATGATCTATAGGGCGTTCGTCGAAGAAGTGATAATATCCGTGACCAACCTAATCAAAATTATTCCTTCTTATACTTTATATTCATGTGTTTTCACATTCTATATGAAATAATACAGTTCAATTATATACTTAGATATTATTATGGTTATCTTAAGAATATATTCCATATTTTTTCAATCCTATGAAAATTTAAATCACCACGTGTGCATTTGTATGACCTACTATCGGAAAAATATGGTATTTTTTTGGTTTTCATAACGAATTTACTTAAATGGTTATTATGATAGATATAATTATTCTATATCATAATTATAAAATGATGTACCTTTTAGAAACAACTATATACAATTCAGTATCATACCTATCTATCATTAAAGGAATGATATAGTCTCTCATGTGTTTGTTTGGCCGACCGTATCCACAATGCGATTTGATTAATTATATTTGTTAAAAATACAAGAATAATTATATTAGAATAAATAATGCATAAATATGTTATCTATTATGATGATATTATTTTAAATGAACTAATTATATCCTCTACCTCTAAGATGATATTTATAAGGGAAAACATGCATAAGAAAAGGAAGCTGTTAGGAGAGAAAGAAGTGTAATGATGAAATATTATTAACAAATGGGTGGTAGTTTTATCATATAATATATAAAATTGATTTCATTTTATAATAATTTAATTACATTATTGAATCCATTATAAATTATTTTTATATATGCATGAACAAAATCATATTTAATAAATGTGTTAATTCGAAAATCTCATTATCATTGGGAGTTCAACACATAAGTATATGTGGGATATATTTATCATCCACCTTTATGATTAGAAAAAAACTATTTTAAATAATTATTACTATTATTCAACTATGTATTCCAAGTTCTATATACAAAAGAAATAATTTGTGTTAAATGAAATGGAAAAACATATTTCCCATTTCGAAATGAGGAAACTATTTAATTTTTTTTCAAAAAATTACTAGAAGTGTGTTTATTTTCTTATTATACATAATAAAAATATATTCCAACATTCATCACATTCTAATTCTTTGAGTATTTTATTATGATAATTGATATTTATTTTTAATTAAAATTTATTCTTTTATTATTTCGTGGTATTTAAAAAAATATAGAATAAATGTTAATTTTCACATAAAATGAATTTAAAATATATTTTCACATTATTTTCTATATATGATTTAATACATTTGAACTACTCATTTCATTCATTGAATCAATCTAATTTATATATTCATATTCATTCTCTAAATGGTTTACATTTTATGTCATGATGTTGATGAAATCTATAACTTTTTAGAAGTTATATTCTTTTCAAACTGCTTCATTCCATGGGTTATGCATCAATGAAATTATTAGCAAACATGTCTCTTTTCCATAGATTACTATAAGTTAAAATATTTAATATATAATTTTAATTTAATTGGATCTTATATTATTGTTTATTATATCATGGAAAATGGATGTATGATTTCATTATGATATTGGTTGGAATTATATTTACCTATAATTATTTTAGTATAGAATTTTATATCAGGACATTATCAAAAGATAATTTTTCCAATATGATGGTACTGGGAGTGAAATATGACAACCCAAATTATAGGGAAGTGATCACATAATTCTATGATGTTCTGATTAATGATTCTTTTACTACTATTGAAATAATTTTAGCTTCTTATGTTTCTCCCAAAATTCTATTTTTATTCCAATGTTATTCTTTCATGGACCGGGTTCTCTCTTTCATTATGATTCTTGTCTTATGAGCTGTCAATTTTGGGGACAATGTCATATATATGAACTTTAATGTAAATGGTATTTTCTTATATTTTCATGGCCATGTTCTCATACCCTTATGCTTGAAATTATGTTTACATATCTCCCTTATTTAACCTTATCGAGCATCTGAGGTCACTATTTTGTTAGTTTTCATTAAACGAGGTTATTAAAATATGTATTAAGTATGATTTTTCTATAAAGGGATATATTAATGAAGATCATTTTTACATATAATGTATCCCAAATATGTACCATGTATTTATGTTTCCAACATTCCAAAGGAACTACACTACAAAGGGCTTTAGGGATTTATTTTGTGAAATGTATTTTATAATCCACAAAATTAATGTAATGGAAATGTATTGAAATTGAGGGTATCTACTATTTGAAAAACTAAAATGGATTAGATAATATTTTGATTCTAGGTTTATAAAACCATTTTAGAACCCTAAGTTAATCTCTATGTATAAATATATTGATAAAGAAAACAATAAGAAAATGTTCAGGAATTTTGGTATATGATTGATCTAGTGGTTTCCTTGGAATACATCCCTTTGTGGATAAGAAGAGTGGATATGTCTCTGGATCATATATATGTAGGATTAAAATATATGGAATGGTGTGCATGACATTAATTGGCATTACTGTGTACACCACAATGGTTTATACTGTACACCTAGTCATATATTGTCGGTGGATATTCAATGGGAATTCCAAAAATAATTTCCATCCATCAAAATTGTTTTAATTATAAGATGGTTATAAACAAAATATGAAGAACTTAAGGTGCTATAGACCTAGGGATTTATTATAATTTAGACATCCTATATGTGACTTTTCATGATTTTTTGGTTTCTCAATATGATAACTATTTGTTACATTATTCTATAACATTTATTATATGTATGGAAGTAAAAGGAAACTCATTATTGGTGAATGAAATTGAAAATGAAATTATTTTCCTCTTATGAAACCAAATGTTAGGGGATATCGAATTGAAATTTTTTTTCTATACACACAAAAAAAATTTCGTATATTGATTATGGAGGTCTCATAAATGAGAAAGTATTAGAACAACATTATCTATAGTATTTAATGTTGAAATTTATATTTACTTTTAAGGGGTTTTATAATATACGTATTGTTGAATTATTGATCATTACGTCCAAAATTGTAGTATCCATTCTCTATTTTTTGATAATCAGAATGATTTTGTATATTTTTTTGTGGTTAGAAGGAGAAGTAGACCAGTGGTTGACTCTAATTAAGAATATTTGTTATTAAGATAAACTTTATTACATGGATTGGGTTTAGATAAATCATTTATTTTTTAATAACTATTTTCCTCAAAAACATCAATCAAAAGTCGATAAAAATTTCATTGAGTTAATGAAAATAAGTGATGATTTTTTAGTACCTGTGATGGTTATTTCATACATTTTTCATGGTACACATCAAGAATTTGCATTCAACCCAAATGCAATATCGATAGGTTCATTAGTTTTTTAATTAAAAGACTCAAAATAAAATTTTCTGTAAGATAAAATAGTTTATGGGAAGATATTTTGGATTGTGTATTAATGATGAAATGGAGGCCGGATCCATGAACAAATCTTATTAATTTGACAAGAGGAATACTATTTACATTAAAAATAAATCTAATTATTATTAAGTGAAAAATAAATTCATTCCTTTAATATATATTTGTGGGATTAAGCATTGTATAAGTCGAATTAACGGGATAATAAAGGTTTTTTATATGGAACGAGTAGTCAATAGGATTTTCATTTTCATAGTAATTATATATAATCATATATTGATGTGAATTGATGGAAGTAGGCATAGAATAAACCCCCTCACATAAATTCTATAAGTGTAAGGATATTGGTTATAATTCGAATGAGTTCCCAAACCCTAAGGCTACTGAAGATGATTGTTGTGAACAACCACTTATGTTGAGGCAGAAGGAGAAATCTTCGGCTATCAATATTTATGAGGAGGGATGTTGTAGTGATATTTTTAATGGTATACATACAATCAAGTCTATTACTTACAATGTCAAATATTATTTGAGTGCTTTTCACTATTTTATAGCTAAACAATTTTATATGGGTGTAATGATTCCCACAAAACAATTAGATTTGGAATTAGCAATGATAACATCTATTGTTATGATGATTGTATCTCATGTCTATGATTCTTATCTAGATGATGTTTCTGGGAATGGGTTTCATGAAAATACATTCATTCTTCCTTATTTTGTCATTGATTTCATCATAAGCATGGATTTTCATTCTATGAATATTCCACCATCGTGTTTCAAGTAAGGGATGTTGTATTTGGTGTTTCAAAACAACATATGATATTTTATCAATGTGATGATAAGTATGAATATTCAATTAATATTATATCCAATTTTTGTGTCTAAATTATAATTTAGAATTGATGTTTATCTCATATGGTTGGGTAGAATATTGACATCGATGAAATTCCTATTTTATTGTTATTATGTGGAATTAATTCTCAAATAATTTCATATTCTTATACTGAAACATGATATGTAGTTTTCTATATAGGTTATACAAGGTTCTACAATAATTTTAATGATTCCTTATAAAATTACCGAATGGAGTAGAAGGAAATTGATATGAAACTATAATAATACAGTGAAAATGGACTCATTTGGCCTAGTGTGTCACCATGGGATAAACTAATTCAATTTTTTATGATTAAATTTTCTTCAACGATACACTAAAATAATTTACAGTAGTTAAGCATGATTAAAATGAAGAAAAAGTATCATTTTCCCCATATTTATAATTTTATTTATCATCTACACTAAGCTCAATAATTATCTAGGATTAACCAATCTTCTAGATAACATCAACATAGATTCAAAATGTAGGATATACCAAATATTTAATTCTATAAAAGGTCTGGTCAATATGAATTTATAATTATTTCATTTAGACTTACTGATTCCCCATATATCATTATGTATTTGATGTGTATAATATTTATTGAATAACTATATTAGTTTTTATTATTCAAAATAGATGAAAATTATTGTCTATTTAATGAGAATGGTGGGGTTTAATGTACACATATGATTTTTTTTAATGACACTAAGAAAGGATGTAAATTACGAAATATTTAAAAATTATAAATTTTGGCTATGAATGGGTTTTTTGGGTCATATGATCTCAAAAGAAGGTATATAATTATTTCCATCACTAAAAGTGGATATTTAATGTTTGACTATACCAATAATTATTACAATAATTCATCACATTGCTGATTTTTCTCATTTTATTGATGATTTAATGATAAATTCACACCACTATATAATGCTATTACCTTGATAACTTGTAAGCGTTCCAGGTTCCATTAGATAGATGAATGTGGGGAAAATTTGATTGAAATCATGATATGGTTAGTTTTTACACCCCTTCATAAATTATCCTATATTTATGAGGGGGTTTTAATCTATTGTTATGAATAATTGGATGTATTTTGGTGTGTAATTATTAAGACTAACATGGTCGTATCATAGAATTACCAAGAGTTGATGATTAATTAAACAAATTATAGAACTCGTGTTTTTTAGTTAGTTTCTAAAATTTTTAAAATAATATTTTAATGGAAATATCATAATAGTGAAATTTGGAATACATATAACTATCATAAATGTTTGAAATATATATTAACATAGGAATGTTGAACAAGAATATATGAATATAATTACATTTTATAAAGGTTTATGACTACTCAATACATTACCACCATGGGAAAGAAAATAAGGTGGTCCATCGTCTGATTCGAAAAGATCACATTATATTTTCCATTTTTAGGATCATAAAAATCCAATATTAATGAATTTTCTAAATGATAGACCATGAAATCTTTATGTAATGGGAAAACAGTATCTTTCTTAAATGAATATTTATTTCCCAATCTATTTACTGATTATAGAGTCACCAATGGAAGATGTGGTCTTATTAAAGGATAGAAATGATCATGAGTTTATCCTTTGTCATGAAGGAAGGATAAAGTTCATGAACTACTCATGTATTTATTCCAAATTAGATTTTATGTGGGACTTATTAGTGGATGATCATTAATTTTCCTTCTCAATTCATTTATGAAACACGAAGATGTATATAGGAAGGATAGAACACTTATATCGAGATGGAATGAGTAGAGATATTGAGGAGTTTGTGTCCTACTGCATAGTTTCAATGATAGTTATAAATGAATAGAAAAAAATATATGTGAATGTTGCATCTATTACCCATACCAGAATGGAAATGAGAGATTATCAAAAAAAATTCATTGGACTCCCCTAAATTTCATTAGGGATTAATCCTATATAGTTAATAGATTATTACCTTTCTATGTCAGTATAGATTATTTCTAATAGAGAAGAATTATGTATGGGTAAACATTCTAGAATATACAAGTAGGAAGTGGTATGGTTAAAAGATGTTCTATATTCTATTGTATCTTATCGGGACACACAGTTTACCTCAAAATGTAGGAAATGTATTTTAGAAGTAGTTGATATAGAATTGAGTTTTATAACTACATATAACACTCATAATAATGGTCAATATGTAATAAAAATTCAATACTAAGAGGATATTATGATATCATGTTATCGGGATTTTAATGGTGGTTGGGATATACACCATACTCTAAATTATTTTTCATATAAAAATAGTTTTCATTTATTCAATAATATTAATACATATGAAGTCATCTATGATAGGAAATTTAAAAATTCAATTTATAGGGATGATGTTAGAGAAAAAATTCTTTATGGTTATTAGATCATTAAAGAAGTGGATGATATGGTCAGAACCAATCATTAACATATAAAGTCATCAAAACCATAGTTTAAATGTTCTGTAGATAACTGATGGTGTGATATAGAATTATATTTTTGTGATAATTATATTCTAAAAATATATCCATGGAATAAGGCTTTGAGTTTCTTGAATAATGTAATGTAAGACCTATATAATTAGTCCCATAGAAATTTATGATCATATATGGAAAACCAAAATTCATAAAGAATTTCCTAAAAATAACTCTTAGGACAATAATGTGTTCCATTTATCTCCCCTATGGAAGTACATACCTGACCTTACACATGTAATGACCTCATAAGACATACCATTGGAGAAGGATCACTCTAATGAAGAACCACTTGATATTCTGGATTATATAGAGAATGATATCAAAAACAAGACCAATCAACTAGTCAATGTTTTTTGGAATAATATGTAGTTAGAGGAAGCTATATGTGATCTAAAGGATGTGATGAGGTAGGATCACCCATATTTTTAGTATCAAAGTAATGAGTTTCATGGGAAAAAATAATTTTAAAATTGTAAGATAAAATATCCAATGTTTCAATGAACAATCTGTTTCAAATTTATGAATTGTAATTATTGTCTTTCATTTCACAATATCAATCATTTCTTTCATATGATACCAACTTGAAATACACCACAGACGACACTAAATATTCATATGGTACACATAACAATGAGTTTCCATAAACTGTCATTTAATTATTATTTAAGTAATATAAAAACATATTTATTAAATTAAAAGATAAGAATAATATTAACTATCTTATTAAAATGTGAATTCATTGGTTAACAATTAATTAGAAACAAAAAGATATACCAATTAAATATAAAAAATGTTTCAGTTCTTGTACTTCTAAAGTAATTTTGTTTTAAAAAAATTCATTAATTATAATTCATGAAAGATATTAATTAAATATATAATTTATATATTCAATTAAAATAATTCTAAATTCGTTTAATAAATTTTATATGTATAAGTTAAGAAACAACATATTTTTATGCATAAAATTAATATTTATTAAGAAAGAAAATTTATTTCTCATTAATATATAATCCCATTTAAATCCACATTTTGACACATTAAAATATTATATTTATAAAAAATAAATTCTTCATTAAAAATAATATATTAAAACTTATAATGATTTATTTTTTGTATTTTTCTGATAAGTTTCATTTGTTGATGAATTGTTAAAAATAAAAATTCTAAATTGAAATCAACATTCATCTTCTATATAATTTTATAGTTACATTATATTTTATTATTATTTTAAATTATAAATGGATTAAATTTTTAAAATTTTATAGAATTTTTTTCATTGGACAAAATTGTACTTTTAATTTAGAAAAAAAATTTGCAATATTTTTTGTGTTTTAAAATTATTATTCCATTTTCACCCCCAATTAATTAGATTTATATTAAATCAATTTCTAAAATAAATAAGATTTATATTTCAAAAATTCGATACAAAATATGGAATCATATGGACCATCTTAAGTAAATCAGTATCTATTATTTGTTGTTATAATGAATAGTCATTTAGTAAATTTTCATTTAACCCAGTGAAGGGTATATTCGGTAATTAAATGTAATAAATATAATATAATATAATTAAATTATACATAGATAGTTCCTAAATTCAATTTATGTCTGTATTTTGAAAAAAATAAACCTTACACTAAAATTATATTTTATCCCAAATTTTTGAAAAAATGATATTTATTATCTTTTATTTAATGATAAGGAATCACTGTCAAAATCATATTTTTAATAAGTATATAATTTTTTAATAGGGTTATAGATAATATAATTTTTTTAAAAAAAATTATTTTAAATCTGATAAAGTTATATTCATCATGATAATTATTATTTAATTTTTTATAGTGTAAATAATTAATTTTATGTGATATATATTAATGATGGGGTAATTTTTCAATTAATGGAAATACCAAATAAATTATAATTTAAGTATTATAAAAAATATTATTTTACATAATTAATGAAATCCAAAAAAATTTATAGATATTTTCGATATTTTGGTGTTATATTATAGTACTGGCTAAAATTTACCGAGGTATCTAGGATATTCTTAAAAATTAAAATACTTAGTAGTATCAAAATTGAAATATATTATACTTTAAACTAATTAAATTTTATTCAATGATATAAAATTCAAATAAAATATATAAATAGGAAAAATAATTAAAATATGGTTAAAATTTTAATTAGTGATTCAATTTGGTTATATTGGAATTATAGACTAACTATATTAACCTAAATGTTTAAAAATACAAGTTGTTTTGGTAAAAGATAAAGGGTTTAGTAAAAGGATAAATCCAAAAGGCATGGTTATTGTTGAGACATAAAAATTTGTTGATTGAAAATATTTTTTTCCCATCATCAATTATCTTTCAAATAAATCATTTTAGTGTTATTTACTGTCAAAAATAAATTTATATTAATTTAAAAAATTTAGTGTTTCTATGAGTTCAACTACCCTCACATATAAAAATTATTTACATGTTCAATTCCTCAAATTATCTAGAGACATATAGATTGAGTAAACCCTGCAAATTTATCCTCTTAAGATCTTCATTGATTATCTTTAGGTGGTGGTATTTTTAGAATAAAAACCCTACAATCCCTAAGATATTATATAGAGGGGGTTCATTGATGAAATGATATATCCATTACTAAATCTCTCAATAGTAATTTTTATTTTACATCTTCTTCATGTGTTTTTTTGTAAACTATATGTTTTCTAGTCCTGAGGTAATGAGTTTTAGGTAGATGGGTGGGACTCATGGCTCTTAGAAAAGTGAAATGATATATACTCTGGTTGATGTTACTATGGGTGATGGAAATACTGAATTCATGGGTGGTGTGTTTCCATAGGCTAATATGACTCCTACTTCTCATGGATAGATAATGAGGGACTTTAAACATATTTATTCCACATGAACTGGAGAAGAGAATGTAGCCGAAGATGATTACTGTGGTAGTGGTCATTTTTGTAAAACCTCTCCTAAAATCATGGAGGGTTAGGAGGATAATATTGCTACTAGGGATGCTTTGGAAATTGTACCTCGAGATAACTATCAATCAAAACGACAAGGTGAAATTCAAATTTATACTTGTAATGAATCTGCTGGAAGTTTGGGAAATTTAATAGGAAACTAGTATCCTGATGGGAGGATAATTTGAGAATCTACTAACCAAGTCATACGACATGAACGACAGGTGGTGGGGGAAAGTTCACAAGGGAATGAAAAAATCAATGGATGCATATGATTTTCCAGGGATATTACCTCAAAAAGAATGGTATGATCCTCAGATCTCAATACATTTTGAACAGGTTACTTTTGAAAATATCTCTATTGTAGTTCATTTAACAATGTATTGTTTCAATGATATACAAATATAGAAAATAATTTTAGTATATATTTCGTAGTTTCTTAAAGGGATCTTATTCCACATAAGGACATGCTTTCTTGTCTGGAATAGGTAATGGAGGAGAAACTACCAAATAATTATGGGGATTCATGAGAAAATTTTGAATGTTAATTTCACCCATTATTATCTGATCAATTGAAGAATTATTATTTATATTTAAGAAAGGCCTTAGATGATAATTGTTTTCATGCACGTATGGAGTACATGAGTGTCACATTCCCATTAGATCTAGAAGGTGAGACGATGCATAGGGGAATATAGAAAAAAGAATATGATTGGTTTTTTTGGTAGTTATAGGATAGTTTCTTCGTAATGAAGCTGAGAGTTTTTGGTTGTAATGATTATTTATATCTCACGAAGATGCATGTAATCCATTTTAAGGATGGATTTCATTCAAATTTAGAGACGATGTTATAAAACTTTTCTTTGAAATGTAGAATCATGTAGGATTCTTCAATGTCTTCAAATGATTCATCATCTGATTAGAATGTTCTAAAAAAGACTTGGTGGTGAGGTCAACACCACAAGGGGAGGATAATATACCCTACAAATATGGGATACATGTGTAATTATAAGTGGTGATCTTGGTTTTTTTCAATACATCTGGTTCCATGTCTGTATTTTCTCAATATTTTTTATTATATTTTATTTATAATTTTTTATTAATTGGTTTACATCCCATATATGAGCCTTTTGAGTATATAGTGGAACATTATTATTATTATATAACAACCATATTCCTAATTTTATCTATCGTATGAAAACAAATCACCAAATAATTGTACGTATAACCTACAGAATCCACCTTGTGGTGTAATATATTTTTCATTAAATAATTTGTTCAATGGGTATAATGATTTATATAATGAATATATATTATAATTACAACATGAAATTAATTTTGGAATAAAATATATACCATCCACTACTATATCATTTCAAAATTATGTGAATGATAATTTTACTCGTACATATATATGACCTACTATATCTATGATGTGATTTGATTTATTCTCCATGATTTCCAATAAAAAATGATTATATAAATATATATATATAGAGTGTATAAATATGTTATCTATTAAATAAATATTATTCTGTTATGGAATTACATTTATCCTACATGTTTTAACTAGGACATATACTAAAAGAACATGCATATAAAAATGATGTAGTTTACACCCACATGAAAAGTAATAATGATATATAATTACCAAAAGGGTGAAAAAATGATTATATAAGATACCATATGAATGTTTTTCTTGAAAAAATTAATACTTTTTTTACCCATTATACTACTGTTTCATATACATTATAATGATATCATACCTATGGAATGGTTTAATTCTAAAATATATTTGTTGTTGGGATTGTTTATACATATGTATCTTCTTGGAATTATTTATCATCTATGTTCTTTATTAATAAAATTTTATTGTAATATTTTCGTACTGTTATTATAATATTGTTTAAATTATAATTTACCGATGAAAACTAAATTTATAAATGAATTCAAATGAATATGTTTTCGTTTTCCTAATGATGTGCCTTTTTTTCTTTTTCAAAAATAGAATGAGATGAAAGATTAAATTTTACTTATACAACATGAATGGATTTTTATTCTTTTATAATTCCATAATTCATTTTGGATTCCCTTAAATTCTTCCCATCTTATTTTTAATTATTTTTTTATTTCATGTCATTTTTATAAAACAAAATGTTTTCCACAAAAAATTGATATTTTCTGATGGATATGTTTTTAAAAGATATTTAATAATTATTTTCCATCATAGATGAAATTAATTTGTGTTACTCATGTATATCATATAAATAATCAAAAAACCCGTTCATATTTTTCCACTGAATTGTTAATATTTTGTAAAATGATGTTTAAAAAAAATTAACGAGTTAAATGATTATGAAAGAATGTTTTTTAATGGGTTATTCATTGATTACATAATTATTAAACCTATGTTTTTTCCATATGTTATGATATGATATCATTTTTATTATACCCATTTTGTTTCATATGTTATTATATGATTATTTTATATCTTATGTTGTATTAATAGATGATTACATTATATGACAGGTGGAACCATTACCTCTCTCCCATTCATTGGGTAAATACTTATATCTCATGAGATATACATAAGGAATATTCTGAAATAATATGGTCTTGGGAGTGATCCATCGCTACAAATAAGATATGGGAAGTGAACCCTTACTACCAATATGTCGTTGGTAGTGAATCCTTGAATGGAAATTTAAATATTAGTATATGATTATATGATAAACACAATTCTATGCTTTAATAATATGATATGGATTCATGTATTATTTGATCTATTTTCATATGATTTACATGTTCTAAACTATAATACATGTTTCCATGATCTTGTTTATGATCTTTGATATTCAGGTTTTGATCATCAAATTTTTTGATCACATTCTCATTTCTGTATACTCACGATTATGTTTTCGTATCTCTCTTGTTTACCTTTACTCTTCATCTAATATCAGAACTTTTTATTTATACATTCACCCTGTTATGAATACATTTATTATATTAGATGTGTCTAATAAGGATGCTAGTCAAGAAAAGTTTATTGGGAGATAAATTATCTCACTAATGTACCTATGTTTATGTATCCATATTTCTAATGGAACAAGACTAATATTTTCATTATGAATATATTATTTAATAAATTAAGAATTCTATAAATGTAATGTATTTAAAATGAAGGAAAAGTGAGGGTTGTTATATAATTGCATTATATTTTCCCTCCTTTTGATGTCTTTTATGATAAATTAAACTAATAGTATACTAATTTAAAATTTTAATATTTTACAATAAATATTATTTAATAAAATTATTAAAACTATCTAAAAATAAAATCATGGGAAAATTTAGTTTCATGTGGATTGAAATGTCAAATAATTTTTATTTATTATTATATATAAAATTATTTTATCATTAATAAAACGTTCTAGTTGAAATAGTTGTTTCACATTGTAAGGTAAAAATGTTTTTTGAAGGGCTTGATCGAAATTATAATGTTTCAAACAACACAAAAAACAATAATAATTTAATTTCATGATGTTAAATCAATACAACTCACTTTTTTATAAATTTAATTTACATTTTATATCATTTTCCTTGATAATAAAATTGTATATATTAACCCTTTAGTATTATAATTATGCATACCCTCCCACCCTTATAAATGGAAACCACTTGTTTCATTTCATTAATAGATATTGGGAATTCTAGATCAACCATACCCTAAAAATTATCATATAACACTCTTTACACCCATTAAATAGGTTTTCATTAGCACAAAATACTACCGCTATGTTATTAAATTGGATTGGTAATTGTTTTAATTAAATGAAGAGGCAATAGAATAAACAAATAATGTCATTTTTTCTTCATATTTTTACTCATATAAATATATTTTATTTATCATATAAAAATAAATTAATAATAAAATATATAAATCATTATTATTATGACTATTAAACAACTATTATATACCCTTTTACAATAATATAGTATGTGAATACATCCCAAATGCACAAGTACTTCTTACCATGTCCTTGTAGTAATAAATATCATAAATCATCACCATCATTTATGGATGGGTATTATGTAATGTTTTCTATTTTATATGATAATTTTGAAATAAATTTTCATATCTAAAGTAAATGTCATATCTACATTATAATAGCAGAATATTTTAATTAAAAACAATGTTCCAATGTGTATCTAGCATACAATAACTTCTATAAATGATTGGTGAAATATATAAATATTACATCATGGTATTTAAATTTACCAGTATTAATATTATAAAATAATTAATAATATATATATATATAAATAAAAATATATTTGTGATAAATTTAACAAATATATTCAACTAAATTTTAAATTAGTTATATTATTCATCATAATCATTTTTTCATTAAAAATGTTTTTATTTCATATAGAAAATATAAAATAATAATTATTTAAATATTTTAGAAATTTAATATGATAATATTTAAATATGTTAATAATATTTGATACAATTATTTATTTATTTTACTCTTTTGGATTTTTTATGAAAATATATTTTTTCTTGTTGAATGGTGATAAATAAATTTTTTTCTAAAAAATAAATATACATTCAATAACTTAGTCAATTTAAATTTCCAATTATTATTGTAATATAATTTTTAATTAAAATTTATAATATATAGTTATATTATGTAAAATTTAATATTATTAATTGGATTCACAATTTTCTTATAAGGATGTATTTGGGTAAAAAAGTAGGTTTTCAGATAACTAATTTAGTGAGAATAATGATTCTCCTTATTTTTTTGTTTAAAACCTAATAATAAATAATTATATAAATATATAATTAATATTCTATATAAAAATAATTTTTTTTTCAAACTACAATTAATATTAGGGAAATTATTAAAATAAAATAATAATTTTTCATTTTAAAAAATACTTAATGGAAATAGTAGTTTTCATTTTTTTTCTTATATAATTTCATGTTAATATTTTCCTATTATTTATATTTATTTTATAAAATATATTCAATATTAGAAATCTACATAATTTATATAATCTAACTAGGTGAAATTAATTTTTAAATAAAACTATTATTTAATATATTAAAAATAAATTACCCCTTTTCAATTGAAAATGTGTTTCTATAGGGGCCAAACTAAAATTGAAATGGATAAGATAACCTATTCATTTTATTAAAAAGATTGGAATTCTATATATTTACCATATAAATCATAATTAAATATAATTTCCCTCTTTTGATCCTTTGGTAATGTGATGAACTCGGGTGAACCTTATTGTTATAGAAATATAAAACTATATATTACAACTCACTTATAAATGGCCACCACTATCATCACATCTTAACATCATCAATAACTTAGAATCTGGAAAATAACTACCCAAATCACATCCCAACATGGATTCCCTCATCTTATAATATTTTTTTTGAAAAACCATTTTATGAACACATTTTGTATAATACAAATGAGGTGTTCTTTGAATAGGTATAATATCTATGTATTCCTTTTTATGCAATCTTTAACTTATTTAATGTCATATTTTACTATGAATATATTATATTATAGTTATATAATATATACTAATATTATAATTTATTAATTTAATAACTTATATAAATATTATCCGAAATCAATTGGGATCTCAAATATATATTTTTGTGTATGGATGGATAAAATGTCTCCAGTCGATGTTATTCACTTTAAATAATATCCCTTCATCGATTGTTGTAGTCATGGATGCAAATTATATATATGATAATTTTACCATGTTTACTCATTTATACTCATTATATTATATAGAAATTTTCTAATTTTCTTTCTTTGAGGGATATGATATCATAATATGCCTATA
Source organism: Viscum album (assembly GCA_963277665.1). Classification (NCBI taxonomy): domain Eukaryota; kingdom Viridiplantae; phylum Streptophyta; class Magnoliopsida; order Santalales; family Viscaceae; genus Viscum; species Viscum album. The sequence continues at coordinate 222,780,607 of OY728158.1, forward strand.
TGACTCATTTCTTCCATGTGATATGATGTGATTTTTTTCACTAAAACATTAAAATAAAGGAAGAGAAGTAATATTAACGAATATAAGTGATATTAATGACATATTTATCATTCTGAGTTGATAATATATTATTTTAATTCTTCCACTATCAAATTATTACATTGTTCATGTGTGTCCGGACTATTGGCTTCATAAAGAATGGTGATTCTTTTCCTCATCACCATTTACAAGAATGATATATATTAGTTTTTTAAAATAAAGAATATATAATTTATGATTTTATATTTTTTAAAAAATATTCCAACCATTTTTCTAAAATGAACATAAAAATTGAATCATTACTGAGACATGCATACAACATAGCATATCCTTGATCGTAACATGGTATATTTTGATAATTATTTTCATTATTACATATAAAAGTATAATTAATGAAATTTTTTACTAGGTCATTATAATTAATCACGATATGTTAAACTAATTACTTCTTTAAATATACACAACACAATTAATATTTAATGTAATATTGAACCGAACCTTACAATAATAAAAAATATATATACTTAACAAATTTTGTAGTCAAATATACAATTATATATAAATTAGAGAAAATATTTATGTATAATATATTAAAAAATATACATTTTTTTTAAAATATAATAATTTATTTATTCTTTTTAAAAATTATTTAAAATATAAGAAACTGTATTTTGGATTAAAGATAAGGGTTTTTCTGATCTCACATGAACATTAATGAGACAAATAAAATAGAAAAAAATGGAATGTGGTGAATAAAATTTATAATTTCAATATAATATCATGGATATTTTATTCAAAAAGAAAATTTATGATCCAGTTTTAATAGACTCATCTATGTGGATTTGACTTGAATGTTACCAAGTGGTAACAAATTTACAAAATCAATTTCATTTAGTTGCGATGTATTAATTCTATATTTTATTTATTATTTTATGATTATTTATTAAATTATATTGGATTATCATATATTTTAGATAAACAAATAGGTGGATTTCAATTACAATGTGTAATTATAGAATATATTAAATATAAAATTCATTGGTATTATTTTTGTATTGTATTTTTGTCAAAAATTATTTATCACATAGAAAAACATTTTTGATATATTCCTATATTGAATTTTTAGTTGTATATCATCCCATTAACATTATATATCTTAAAAAAACTTATGTTCATGATATTTAATGTATAATTTCATGTTATTATTTTATAGGACTTCAAATTTTACAGATACTATAATGTAAAATTCATTATGAATCATTTTCATTTCATTCGGGACTTTCTAGGATCATGTTTCCTTTGGAGGAAGTAATGGGATATTATTCAAATGAAAAAACATCTATTATTATCATCTATATACGATTGTTTTGGAAATATATTATTTTACATGACTACCACATTGTTCAAATAAACATAATGAAGTCATTTTTATGTGATACGAATATTTTATTTACATTCTTATCATGTATGTATAACTTACATTGTAATGTTTTCTAATTTGGTTTAAAAAAATTAATATTCCAATAAATAATATATCATACAGATATTCTACTTGTTATTTTAAAATATTATAAATTTATTTAAAATTAAACGTATCACTCATTCTAAAAACGGTAACTTTTTACACCATTATTAATTTTTTAAATGAGTGTTTATTCATTACACATATGTCATAATCATATTTTCCCAAAACAATTTCCATTATATTCCTAAATATTTAATTAATATTTTTCCAATTTTTTTTAAAATTTAAATTAAATAAACAATAATATTTTTGTTAATTTTTACAAATTTATACTTATTATAAACATTATATGTTTATTTTTTCACAAATATAAAATATAATTATATTTAATGGTATTTCTAATCATCAATATTATTTTCAGTTATTGTTACATATCTTCCAATGGTGATATTTTTTAATGATAAAATACTTATTCCATCTTTTCAAATATTATAATTGTTTTAATTATATTCTTGGGAACCCATTTCAATCATAATAGTTTTTCATGATTCAATGGTATTGTAATAAGACTCATTTTTATTACACAAGTTAATGATATATCAAATAGAATGATATGGAAAAAAACTTAATTCCCACTGGTTAACCATGTTTGAATGATAATGTTTTGAAACACATTAAATATCCATAGTTTTTTCATGTTTTCAAAATAATAATGGTGGTTCATATGATTTTATTATGAAATAAAATCTATATATGATTTATTCATGATATGGTTGATTAAAATAGTATATAATAATGTGTTGTTCAATTTCAACCCATGGATGGGTGATATCATTCCAAAACAAGATGGTTAATCACATTATTAACCCATGATGTGGGTTTTATTACTAAACCAAGGACTGGGGTGTCTATTATATCCTTGTAATTCATTGGTTACTATGGAGATATATATAATCATTATTTGTCATATTATTATAAATTAGTTTAGTGAAGACAAAATTTTCTGATTCAAATAATTTTCATATATTATTTAAATGGTTTTCTAATGATTATCATTATCAATAATGACGTCACATGCCACGTGATTATTGATTTTAATGAATCTTTCTTATTTTCATCCCAAATCTATGATTTATTTTTGGATGCTCAAGGTATCAATGGGTATTAATACACTTATCTTATTCTAATGAACTATCACTATGTCATCATACCATTATTCTTATATTATTCTCACTGATTACTTTCAATTTATAATTCTTATGTTCTCTGTTACAAAACATTTTAACACATGATTTTATGTTTCATTTTTCCAAGGTTGTAATGAATGAGGGTGAATAAATTATGTCATTAAAGGATTTCATATGTAATTTATTAATCATTTATACATTACAAGTATTTAAATAAAGAATTTTTTGTTAAACATATATGATTTAATGACATAATATTTATTATTTAATGGAAAATTCTAATTTACCTTCCATTTACTTCATCTTTCTAATTATAAAAACATATTCTTATAAGCATACAACATATCATCTTTGTGAGGTGATAAATTTTCATTAAAAAATCAATAATTTTTTTGATGAATCTATATATGTATATACATATATATAGAATATATACTATAATAATATCATCACAAATATTTTGAAGATGTTTCAATGATTAACTACAAACTAGGACTAAAACAAGTAGATTAAATTTTTTGTGTAACAACGATATAGTTAACTAGAAAATATGTCATTAATAATGGAATACTAATAAATGTGTGTTTAAATATCATAATTAATTAAAATATGACATAATAATCATAGTCATGAATTTTTTAATAAATTTAATAAAATTTAATTTACTATAATGATAAATAGGGAACTTTTAAGGCATGAAAAATTTGAGGATGAAGATATATCATCTCAGATATTTTTATGGGAGACATAGACAATTTTAGGAAATTTATAATTATTTTATTATATAATAAAAAAAATATTAATGAATGATTCATATAATTTTAAAAAAATTAATATTTCAATAGATTCTATTTTTTCTTGTGTATTATGATTCGAAAGATACAAAAATGGATAGTGTTTTATGTCACAATGTCATTATTTATCAGTTTTATTTATGAATATATTATTTAAAATGATATTAACATATATTCCACTATAATAAAACATTAATTTTATTATCCTTTATTCTTTTAGATTATTTTCATATAATTACCACATTTTAATCTCTTTGGTAATTTTTTTTTTGGGAAATTATCATTAGAAAGGCATATTATTTCCCCTATATGTGGGAATCATTTCAATAAATGGTCATATATGTTAAATTTTTTCAATAAATAATCTCATATTTAAAAATTTATTTTTTAAATAGTGAAAATTTATTATTTTCATTTTAAAAAAAATTAATTATAATATTTTTTTCATTATTCGACTAATGTATTGTTTTGATATTTTATACAATTACATGAAAGGATTTATTTCTTTTAAACTAAATGGCATGGATGGAATTTCATTTCAACATAGCTAATTTATTATATGGGGATTCTATTATAAATATCTATGTATAATTTTAAACCACATATATTATTTATTTATTTGGAAATTTATAGACATTAATAAATTAATATCACTGTGAAATGAGTTTCTTCTTGAACATATATTATAATTGATCAATGAAAAGTATTTTAATTTATGATAAAATTATTTTATTTTACTTATGTTATAATGGAGTTATCATATAAGGGTACAATCGTCTTTATTTCATCAGATTGTTGATGAAAAATTTGAAATGAATGTTATAAAAATTGTTCATTTTCCATTGGTTAGGAAATAAAAATATTATTATTAAACCCATTTATTTTCAATGGATTGTGTTGTGATGAAATATTTAAGAATTATATTTAATTTCATTATATTTGGAAATGATGATTGTATAATTATATTTTAGGACATATTTATTATTTTCACTATGTTAACAAAGGTCCCATAATTATGCCGCCCTTATAAAAATTTTACAGAGATGAATTTGACATGGGAAAAATTGAACTGCAATTGGGAGTGAACCCTAATCAATAAGGGGATTTTTTTATATGATAGCCTGGGGTTTATGTATTTAAAACTATGATAGAATAGGAAGTGGAGAAAATATACAGTGATATTTTTGTAATTTAGAAATTTTTATTAATTGCAATGATTTTTTGATAATGTGTATGAAAAACATCATTATCCTAAACCAATGTAATTATCTCTTGGATTATATCAATTTATTTCATAATGATTAATTTGTACTGAACTATCATAATTTATGAAATTTGTCAAAATAATTATTTACATTATTTTGGGTATATATTTCAGATGTTATTATCATGTTATAAAACCAAATTTCTAATTTTAATCTTATGTGATAATGGATATCTCATTTGATTATTTGTAAAAACCATAATGAGCCTAGCATTTATTGTTATTTATTTATAAATTCAATTTAAAATTGTGAAATTATTGTATTTATAAGATGGTTACTATTTATTAATATAATTTCAGGATATGTGGATTATATTTCATAAAAAAGGTGATTTATTATCTATTATCCATAGACACTAATCCTTTAATGTCCTTGAGAATTTGATAGTAAAATATATTGAATAATAATCTTAAATAATAAATTATATATATGGTATGTTCTTAAGACCATTAAAATTTTTATTCGTTAATCAAAATTTCATTTATTATATTAATGAAAATTTATTTGTCATGTAATGATTGAGGGACCAGGTAATGAGAATGTCGAATAAGATATAATATTGGTTGTCCTTCCTAAATAGTTTAATATAATTATATAGAATCATACTTTGGCATTAACATTATTATCCTATTATTTTAATAACATGTATATTGGATACCATTTCATAGTTTTCATTTTTAATTTTAGGAGTAGGGCCAAGAGGGAATTTTGAGGATACAAAAAATGATGAATTCAAAGATTTATTGGATTTTCACCACAAAACATTGTGGTTCTCAATAATTCTTGGGATTTACATACCATGTAATATGGTTACATGATTTTTCATTTCCAAAATAACAACAACTCTATTATTAAAAAAAGGAAATATATTTTCACGGAATTTAGGATTTTTTAATTCTAGAATATTTATTTATGTTACACGTCGGGTAATGACCAATGTGTAATTTTTAAACATGAATCGTAGATTAAAATTCTATTTTTTTCAACTATGATAATCAATTATATTGACCATATATCCATCCCCAAGTGATTTTGGATACCTCAAAACAATTCAGGTAATTTCATTCAATAAATAAATGATCTTGCAATTACGAAGTTACAATCTGATTATGCATTCTCCCTATCTCTTCATCTATTTCATGTTTCCATCTTAGTGTCAGATAGATCAAAATGGAATTTCTCCTTATGGACCAATGTAATTGGATATTGTTTCATGGTTATGTTCACAGATATTTTTCACCATATTTATTTTTTTATAGTTCAGTGGTAGGTTTTTTATTTTTATAGAAAATGTAGGTGATTCCATATATATGGCCAAATATGATAAAATGGACTTAGCTATGAGGTTAGAGTTTTCTAGAGAACCATTTTGTCCCAATGTTTGTGTGAATTCATCTAATAGAAAGAGGTAACAAGATGATTATTATGGTGGATGTCAATAGAATGTTTTTTCTAGACCTCCTTTATTTCATGCTCGAGGACTATTGATATTTAACAACTATTGGATTCCTAACCATTCATATATGGTTTGGAAATGAGGTACCCAAGATCTTTGTCTCCTGAAGATGCTCGGGTCTCAAAAGTAAATTGTTCCACGCTTATTACACTCTATGTAGTGCAACAAGATCACTAATACCTATTAAAACTATGTGATATTAGTTGATTCATTAAAAAAGGGGTCCCAGATATGTCCATACGAAATAATGATTCTCTACTTAGTGTAATAGTATTCAAATGAATCAGATATTGGTCTACCAACGATGAGAGGTATTATAAATATATATTCTTCATTATTGAATTCTTTATTTGGTACTAGTGCATCTCATTCATTTAATCCAACGAATATTATTAATATGATATATCCTAATATAGATCTTTTCTTATGTGATTGACATGTCTATGCAACATGAAATTTTGAGTGATAAGGGCCTATATGTCCCTTTTTTCATATCTCCTTATAAGAAGTCGATTTTTGATGGAGTTCTCTAGTCCATTAAAAGAAACCCATTGATGTCATACTTGGTATGTATTGGGTAATTTTAAACAAATCATGGATATATTTCTATATTCGATGGGTCTTCATTACTACACCCAATGGTGTATATAATATCAATCAAGGGGAATGAGACCCAATGTCTAACAGTGTCATACCTTCTTATTCAAATTTGGGTAAATTGATATTTGTGTTTCCATTGATATGGAGTGATAATAATTTTGAGGAGATCTCCATCCTGTGTTTATCACGGTTCATAATTTGTTTTCTTCAGATTTCTCTTTTCAACCACTAGTAAGAGATATATTGTTGTATATTGATTTAATACATGGTATAAAACATATGTAAACACTCTCTTATCACATGGAACCATATTAAATGAAAAATTAAAATTTTAATAAGATGATATTCTAGATAAATATTCATATATCTGAGTGCGTCACTTTGGACGACATGTGTTCTACTTAGTTATAATATTGATTATTCACCTCACTTATTTTATTAATTACTGAAAAAAATTGAGTCATGGTAATTAAATGTATATGTTGAAACTTTTGGATGATCTATTTTATCACATGAAAGGTATAATGTGTTTTAAGACATTTGGTATTTAATCTTCTTATCTTCATTTGTGGATAAAAAATACAAAATTTATAAAACAACCTTCCAATGTAGAAATAAAAATTACGAGTTCCTTTTCATGAATTTTTTACTAAAAATTATCATGTTTTTTTGAATTAAATAATAGTATATTAAATGAGTATATTGAATAAATTTTTGTAGTCTTAATTGATGACATCCTCTTTTACACTATATATGTATGTATGATAATGATCATCATCTAAGAGTAGTTCTAGAATTGTTGAGATATCATTAACATTATGTCAAGCATTAAAAATGTGATTTTAATATTTATATAGTTACATTCATGGGTCACTTTGTGTTAGAACATTGTATTTATAATGATCCTGATGTCTTTTATGACATGTAAATAACAATGAAATGTTTTCGTATTTAAGGATTCTTGGGTTTAGATGGGTTTTATAACTGGTTCGTTAAGGACATCTCAAGGTTATTATCTCCAAACTCTAATCATACTCAAATGGGATTAAGTATATAATCAGATTAAAAATTACAAAATTATTTTGATGAGATGAAACATCAAATAACTGAGGTGTTTTTTTTCCTTCCCGATGCTATGAAGGGGTATGTGTTTTTTTATGATACATCTAGTTCAGAATTTGATTCTAATCTTATGAAGGATGATCACAACATTTCTTCTAACTCTCAACATCTCAGGACACTTGAGATTAAATATGTAATATATTACCTTTAAGTTATAGTTCTAATTCATATTAATAAGAAATGGTGACACTAATGTTATAGAGAAAGAGTCATAATGTATTTAGGGAAAATGAACTGGAATAATATATTATATAAAAATTATTTAAATCTCTTTTAGAGTTATAGTTTTGAATAACAAAAATACATTTATTTTGACATCACTTATTCTAGTGGGATAGGGAATGTCATTGATGATTAATTGAGTTGGAAACATCCAACCCATGCTTTCAAAGAGTCATCGGAAAAGTGGAAAATGAAAAATCTTTTTCATATATGCATATTGGTGTTCTGGAAAGATAGATTTAGGTTGCTTTCCTAGAGTTCGGTTTAAATCCTCTAATGAAGATATAATCATTCAGGATTAGTATATTTCATATTGTTATGCATAATTAGAGACTATTTTTATATCGAGGAGACTGTTCCTGAAATATCATTATCTATTTAGTTCAAAATAAACTTTTTGAATCTCATTGTGGATAGTTATCAGTACAAATAATGTGACGTGGGTATTTCCATAACTCAAATTGAGAACTACAATTAGGAATCACTAATATATTATATGGGATGTAGTGATGATTATAGTTGTAGGATATATTACATCCTATTACCATTTGTTATGTGCTTGGGCCCAATTATTTTACAACCGAATGATTGGGTGTCATCCCATGTCATTTATTGAGTTATCCAGACAATTTCAAAGTATTTTAGACTTTTTTGTAGTTTTTCTTTGATTTGAGCACAGTTTCAAAAAGTGTATAGCAAGAATAGTAAAAATCCACATGGATAGCACATATATTGACAAAGTTGGTATCCAACCCATGAAACACTTCCAATGGATTTGTATTGTTTTCACGGTTTTGGCATAGTTATCACTAACCGTCTGACAAAACCCATGAAACTGTGAACAATGTAATTAAACATGTGAAAATTTTAATTGAATACCAAAAAACACCCTAATCAACCTCATACTTCTTAAAATCATTAATTATTTAATTCATGGGGTTTTGAAGACCTCTAGATCCATTTTATCTTCCCAAACAACATCTACATTGGAATCAATGTGATAATTTAAATAGATATCCTCTCTGTCTTGGAGTTATTCTATTTTTTTATTAGATCTGACTTGTCATATTGATTCTTTTTTCTAAATTTTTTTGAAAGTGGTGATAATTTTTCTATAATGATTGATTTATGTGGAATTATAGATATAAGTTCATCTCTATCTTATTTCAAATTCAATATTTTTATATTTGGGGGCCAACAATGAAGGATATAGGACATGGATTTGTTGTGGTTGGATAACATTAATTATTAAATTAGGTTTCAATTATTTTTCATCATATTTTTAATCAATGTTTCTAGATTATTCATAGGTACATGTTTTTAAAATTACTACACTCCTATGATTTTCTTCCATTTAATTCCTAATAAAATCACCACGGATCAATTTATAGTGTAATTCGAATCAACATTATTTAAATTGCATCTAGATTGAGTTTTCTGACATTTTTTTAATTGAAAAAATCAATTAATATTTTGATTTATTTATAATGATATTTTAATTTATATTTTGTTGAAATTGTGGTATTTTTAATAGATATTGATTTATTGAATGTGATTTGGCTCGTGTATTGATATATAAAATGTATGTCCGAGATTTGAATTAATTGAATTGAACTATATATTGTTTTCAATAATTATTAAAATAATATAATTTATTAAATTACCAAGACCCGCATTGAATTATTTTTACAATTATTTTAAATTTGTGTTCCTTAGTTATGTAAAATAAATTATTATCCATAATGGAAAGATGGTGTCAAAACATGTACTGAAATTTATTCAATACTATTAAAATTTTCATAATTACATTAAATGAATGTGGATGATTTAAAATGAATGATTGTTTTAAATGACTGTTTTCAATTTTTATGATGATTTATTTAATGAAGTCTGTTGTAATACACTTATAAATCTTGAATTGATTAAAAGTATTTCGAATAAATTGATGTAATTTTTTATGCCTGATTTAAAATTTTAACACTGAATAATGAAATAAATATAGCATGGTTACACTTATTGAATATTGAAATTCCTTAAAATGTAATGAATTGAATTTTGGAGGAGAATTTTTTAAACCCCAAATTCAATTCAATTTGGGGTTTTATAGGAAATTGATTGAAATTTTTAAAAATTAAATTTATGTATTTAGTTCATAAATTGAATTCTAAAATTTATTTTTGAAGTTATTTGAAATCCAAATATTTAAAAATGGAATAAAATTTGTTTTCAAAAATCCTTAAGATTTTATTTCGGTGGAAATTAATTATTTTGATTAAAAACTTATTATATTATTTAAAATAAAAAATTGGTATACTAAAATGGAAATGATATTAAATATTATTTTAAGAAGTCTTAAATTAAAAATCTAATCATTGTTTTTTATGAGAACATGTGAAATCCTTACGTATATAGTGAGTTACTTTTGGTGGAACTTTATGATTCTACAACATTCTAAAAAAAATCTTCACATTGCATCCCTTAGGAAATAGTGATGAGTCCTCTTTTTCTCAGTTCAAGGGACTTCTGTTGATACTATTCTGTATTTATGGTTTTATGTACATGTATCCTAAAACTATCATTCCTATTTGGGAGAATATCATGTTTCTCACTTTTTTGTATTTGGAATGTAAACATTTCCACTATTGTGAAATATTTTACATTACTTTAGAATTTACATAAACTATTTTATATAAAAAAACTTTAGTAATTTTTTTGAAATATTCTATCATTTAAAATGAAAAGTATTTTTTTTTTTGAAATTGTTATACTGTAAGGTAGAACTTTTTTATTTTAAATGATATGATCTCTATATATTTGTTAAACCAACTATATTTATTGTTTCTTTTCGTGCTATATTTATTATTATTTTTATCCTTCACTCTATTGTATTGATTTCCATTAATCTATAAATATTAGTTTAGAATTATCATCTTTTCATGATTATCCAACATTATCTTGGGAAATGGTTGTTTCTACCGAGGATGGGAGGAAAGATGCGCCCGACTGTCGATCTTATGGAGGGATGAGTTTCGCTCAATTTCTCAAGTCGGGTATACCGGTCTTCTTTTAGAAAATTCAAATGGATATGTATCCAATGATCTGTGGACCTACTTTCCAGAGGCAGGTGTTTGCTGGGTGATTTGCCCAGCGATGCTCAAGAACACTCATTTGTCGAGAGGATTGGAATTTGGGTTTTTCACCCCATTTAAGGGGGAATTATTTCATGTTCCCAGAATCTCTTATAGATATAATATGTATTCATATGTTCGCAAATCATTGGTTTATCTCCAAACATAGTATCAATGGATTACACCTTAGTTGGAAATGATCAGCTAACTGCCGGGGTGCATAGTCACTTAGACCCGAGGTTTACAATCCCTCATTGGGATTAATGAATCTTATGAGTATGGACTTATTGATATGTCACTGGTTTAAAGCCTCATAACCGGGAACTCTAAAGATTATTATCATCCAACATGAAAGATAATGACATGAGTGTTTGTATCGAACGCGTGATACGGGCTTTCTACATATACTCGTTAGAGGAATCAGAATCCACAGAGTTCGGTTTGAAGGGTATAATTGGGACATTAACATGGTCAGTGGACCGAATTAGTATTAAACCTCAGGGAGGCATCCTACATACCATGCATTGAAGATAGGGACCAACACCCACGTAGATCATTTTGACCACTGTCGTAATGAAGATGTTGTGACCATCACAAATCTCTAAGCAAATGTGAGTCATGCTGGGTGTGAGAAACAAATGAATGCAACAGACATGGAAATCCTCACACATTCTCCATTTCATGGGTAGGTGAGGAAGACAATGAGCAGAGGAGATGTCTGATACCACAAGACTCTTCTTATCCCTGATGTTGGAGGAAGATAGGAGTCACACAGTGGAGCAATGAACCTTCTGTGATGAGAGGTAAAGGGCCATTGGATTCCTGTGAGGATGGTGTGGGGCTTACTCCATGAGGGATGCACAACCACTCCCAATAGACGAGCGAGGTTCTCACCACTGGTGCTCGTCGAAATGAAAGGCGAGTGGGGTCCTTCAATCCTGATAAGTGGAGAGGCTGAAAGGGGAATCTCGGGCTCAGACCCTGCACTACCATGGGAATGTCAACCAAGGAATGATTTAGGAATCCACTCAAGATTTGGGGAAACCCCTTTTTCCATGCATAAAGTTGGTATTTGAACTCAAAGTGGCGCGTTGATGTGCCTGAAGGGTTTATCATACAGGTTCGGTGGATTTGGTAGAGGCCTTGGCTTAGGGCCGAATAGGCCAATGAATAGATTTCAAAGGATTAGGACAGATTGGAAGGGTTCTATCTGGCTCGGGGGAATGGGAACCCTAAAGGAGTTGGTGGGCCATATTGGTGCATGAGGTGTGGTTACATTCACATAGGGGGTGCTATGCTATTGGAGATGTCGTCTGCCTACCAGGGTGGTACACAAACTGATAGGCATCCCACCTACCAGGGCTGTATGTGTCGTCAGGTTCAGCCTGCATACCCGGGTTGTATACGGTGGAGTCCGCGCGAGAAGCAGTGGCCAGTGGCGATGTCGTTCGTGGGTTTTTTCGGTTAGGTCTTCGCCCACACTGGAGGGTGAAACGTAGTGCATTAGATTAAAAAGGGGCATAGACTCCCTAGTCCAGGGGGGTACATTCGCGGATGGGCCATGGCTCACTTTTCTATTATTTTACATTCACGGTTCACCTATTTTTTATGAATTTTTTGTTTGATTATTAATTCATTTCCAGTTTCATACCTGTTTTGGGTCACGAATTGGAACATCGTTGTTCATGAAATCCTAAGCTCCATCCTCTGGAATCCTTCCACCTGAATCTGATCGATCCCTTCCTTCTCCCCCTCGATGTCCTTTACCATACGGGGAGAATGAGATGTATCTGTGTTCATGCGACACCTTTTTCGGAATCCCATGATCAAAAACCCAGTTAACAGATGACATGCTCAATCAGAAACTCGCGGGGGGAATTTAATAAACCTAACCCGCGATCTAAATCAGTTTGGTGGGGGGGATTTGCGGTCGTGCGAGGATTCGCCTCTGTTCCACGAATGACAACGTTTGTGGTCTGAGGCGTTTGGCATGCTTTGAAGCATGGGCGATTCGTGATGGTGGATCGGCCTGGCAGTTGTCCTGCTTCGAGCTTGTGGATGAGTTCCCCCCTCCATCTCGCGATCGACGATGGTCTGCGGAGGGGGCGGCTCGCTGAACCGGCTGCGTACCATCAATATTAGACTAGTACACAGACCAGTTAGTCCTTCTACATTCTTATGTATTCTCCATATTTTATTCCAATTATTTCAGGTAAATCGGGTATAATAATTTCCCATATTAAAGGGATTCCCATTCTCCTTTTGCAATTTTTTTAAGACCCTACAATTTCCCCCACCGGAATGGGGTCTGATTGGAAAGAAGAGGAGGAAATTCCGATGTAGAGTGGTCCAAAAACATTTATATTTTTTTATAGTAGAGTGGACCTGGTAGGGGACCACGCTTATAAATAAGGGGGCCCCTACCCTTGCCTTTTACCAGATTCATTGAAAAACATAGCTCTCTTTTTGTCTCAGCGCACCTGCTCCTTCGTGAAACTCCATGTCAACGAACCAGCTTCTATTTCCACGAACTGTTCCTTGTTATTGCTTTCCATCACTCACGGACCATTCTCTTGGCCACAAACTAAAACTTTTAATCAAGTAAAAAGTAATTCAGGACGGGCCGTTTAAGAAATTGTGACGTGATTTTGGATGGCCTGCAGATTGGAATAATCCAGACATTGATAATATTTCATGTTTTCCAAACATAATCATTTAAATTAGAAATTGAGATTCTATGGGGAAACATAGATCCCAGGTTTCTGGCCAATGCATTGTGGCCTAAAATATCACGGACTTCTTCCGAGCAGGGTTGGTTCGCGTGATGTAGCTGTTGCGAGCCACATGGTGTTTTGTCCAGATTGTATTATTTCATACTAACAATTTGTATAGTTTCCATGATGCAGGGAGAAAATATGGTTCCACCTCGACCTGTCATTAGGCTTATAGCCGAGCCACTTCCAATTGGTCCAGGGAGACGTCCATATATGATCCATAGAGCTGAGAGCATCAAATAGGATCCTGGATGACCCATCATTCCCAGCGATGGTGTTTTGAAGGATTTTAACTCATTTGAACTTCTAGGATATCCATTATCAAATCTCCTTCCTATTTATGGTTTCTTCTTTCAAGACAACTTCCATATCCCCCTCTTCTTCTCAGGTCTTCTACCCCCTCGAAATTGAAACATCACCGATGTGCATTAAAGCAAACCTCGCCTAGTGAGGAGAGATGATCTACGATTCTGATCTGAAAGAAACTTTTATTTTTAGAGGCTCCATTTGGACTTAATGTTATCAGTATACTTAGAACATCTCCCAAGAGGCTGTCCTCAAGAGTAAACCCTACACTATCAACCATGATCTTGTGGATCTTGAGGCGGCATGGATTCCCAGGTGGGATCTTCAGTTTGGTGGGATTTTCTCAAATTATTGGGCTTGGGACTTTTGGGTCCATTATCATTTCTGAGAATTTCCAAACTCACTAGAAGTGGAAAATTTGTACTCCATAGTGTGGGCTTCCCAGTTTTCTGTTTACTCACAATCTTCTATCCAACCTAACAGGCTCAGTTGCTGGTTTTCGAGCACTAACACTTTCAACCTCTCCCATAGTGAAGTTATTATTATTTTATGGTACATCTACCAATTGGGAGGGCTTCTGATCATTGGTAAGATGTATGAAAAAAAATTTCCCATCCCTGACGCATGGGATGATGTTGTACGAGTGCCTTCATTGACGAGGGATCTGCTAGGTATGGTGGAGCAGTAACTGGGTCAGCCCTTGTGTGCCCACTCTCTTATTACCTACAGTACATGTATAGGGTTATTTCTAAAGTCCACCGGTCCTGTGTCGATGGTGAAGCGCCTCAGGACTCATCCTTTTCATCAATCATGAACTATCCTAGGTTCCTACTAGGAGGTTTTGGAGGAGGGCGATGATCTTTCATGGGGTTATGAGGTGATCCCCATTGTGTCTCCTTTTCTAAGGCAGATATATCTTTTCGCCATGTTTATGAGTGGGTGGCTATTCCCATCTCATGATATCAAGCCAGGTGTCAGGGCCTGCACCATGATGATGGCAGCTAAGCTTGTGGGAGGCCGACCGGTGAATCTTTTCATGCCCACTTTGGCTCGTATTTATGAATTACTAAGCCACACGTAGGAGAATAGGCAACCCTATCGTCTGAGTGGGCCATTTGAATACTTATATGGATAGTTAGTGGATCATTTCCACTGTTATGAGTATTGTCGTAACACATTCCTTATGCTTCCTACTCTTCGACCTACACTGCTTGATATAGCTAGAGTTCGGCTGGAGTCCCTCATCTCTGATGAAGATGTCATGCTTTTGAGTGACTTTTCATAGTTCTCTTTCACTGACTACCCCACTCCTTCTGGCATCATGGTTGATGACCATAGGGTGATCTTAAAAGAGTGTTCTTACATGTTTTCACTGTGGGATAGGTTTTTATATTCGCGTATTTATAGGGTTTCCCTGTGTGTGTTGTACGTACCATATCATTTTTCATTCTAGATTGGATGCATGAAACTCCATGTTTCCCTTCCCCAACCTTGGGCCCGAGGAATGCATCTGACCGTTCTCCATCAATAGTGGTTGATGTTGATGTGGGAGGGATCTGGCACAAGTACTCTGTTACCTGACATAGGAGCGGTTTCCAGCCTATTCCTGGAGTATGTGAGAATATGGATAAAGCATTATCCATATGGGATGTTATGGAAGGCTTTCCAGCAATTTCCCAAATCGGGGGTTACTGCAGAAACTGTGCATACCGCACCTTCCTTGTCAGCTTTTATGGAGGATCGATTGACGGCTCAAAGGTCATATATGCTCAGGGGATCATCCTCGTCTAACCCCTCAGTGGTCTAAGTTCAGATAGATCCAACCCTTTTGGAAGTAAATGAGGATTATCTTGTGTCTTTGGGAACCCATGATGTAATTCTTGAAGCTCCAGCAGCCTATACTAGACTTATCATCTCAACTCCCTTGCATGAACCTGGGCTAGAAGATTCTGACCCACTAGTCTTGGTACCATCTTCTAGTGTGCACATGTCTCCACTGAATGCAATGACAGACTTCATTCCTGTGTTATATAGCTAGGATACCAAAGAGCCTCGTGTCATGGCGAACAACCAAGCAATGCAATGGTGGTCCTGGCCCATGATCTGTGATATTTTTGCTTAAACGCCTCTAGCAAATATGGAGACTAAAACTGATTCCCATTGGAAACTCTTCCTAGGTGTGGGGTAAGGTGGATTCGACTATCGACATCTTCATTTTCTCTCCTTTTAGGTCATCATTGCTTTTGGGGAGGTTTCCACTAGTGAACACAAACATTCTCACCTCGCTGCCTCTCATTGCGGGACCCATGATTTTGAGGAAGCTATGATGAAGCTCCATCAGCTGATAGAACTAGAGGCAAGCTCTCAAGATCAGGAAACCACCTTATCTGTCGATCTTCATGAACACAAATCTCGACAAGTGATCCTGAGGGATCAGTTGTCATCTTCGAATAGTGACCTTGAATCTACCAGGAATGGCATCAACAATATCCAAACAATGGTAAGTCACACTCGTTCAGTTTCCAATGTTGAGGCAAGGGAGAAGTTTGTGCTGGAGAAAACTTTCAATAACCTTCACCGCACAGTTTCCGATCTAATGGAGAGAGCGAGCCTGGCTCCTTTGTGTTGGCCAGAGATATTTTTGTACACTTTGTCTTACCTCTTTAGTTGATGTGAAGGAGGGACACTAGAATTTGGACGTCCTCCCTTTTTGTCCAAATGGAAGGTAATCTGCTATCAATTGTTTTTTTCTATAAAATTTGATTGTTAATAGAACGAAAATTGTATAAATAACAACTCACTGAATTAGAATTAATCATATTTCAGGAAAATGATAAAATAGAAACAGGATCTAATTTTTTCTTGGGCCATCGGATCCAGTAAACATAGTTTGACTATAGCTAGGTTTTTATAGAAAAACACCAAAATATTTTTTCCTTTTTCATCAATACCCTAATTTATCCTGGGCCGATTTGGTGTGGACCCAGTAGGTATGGCTTTTCTTTCTCTTAGGTCTCCATTTTTGGTTCTTCAGCTTAACGGGCTTTTTACCTCTTTTCTTTTGTGAGCAGTTTAAAGTCCCACCGACAAGACTATCATTACTGATATTTTAGGTCAAACATCTTTGACCAGATATGGTGGGGTGAGGGCCTCGATGAGGATTGGTTGATTAAAAGATGTATCAACTCCTTTTGAAAACATGTGTGGGAACATGTTTATATTTGAACAACATGAAGGTCATGTCAGAAGCCATGTGAGTCGTATCAGCATGCAGAGGAAAAAAAGAATCACCTAAGGAAGACTTACCTTTTTTAGAGGGGCCAGGGGAAATAAATATTTAGAGCCACATAGGGAATGGTATGCAGAGTCGTACATAGGATTCCTTATGTCAATGACTGGATGATTCTAATGGCCTGAGGACTTCATGGATGTACGGATTATGGAAACCACCATGGGTGGCTTAGAGAGTTATGGAAACCATCAGGTTTGGCATGAAAAGGGTTTGGGAACATCTATATTAAAAATTATTTTAGAATAAGAGTCAATTTTCATACACATTTAGGTAGCCTAAAGGATGGTTGGTTCTTGGAACAGTTTAAATTCATGCATCTTGGACATTCCATTAAATGGAACGGCTTCCCCTGGTTATCGGTAATCTTTTCAGAGACGTTCCACCATATTCATGCAGGGATGTGAAGAAAGGTTGGTAAATAGAAGCTCAGAGGGTTTTTGAATCCTGGGATGGATATGGGGGGCTCATAGGGCAAGAGGAATACGAAGAGAAGGAAATCATGCCTTTGATTGATGGGATTTGGGCAATCAATCTGAAGAGTCGATGAGGGCATGGTATGCATAGTCATGTAAAGGCGTCCTTAGGTCAATGATTATATTCACTCGATAGCCAGGCAACATTAGGAATGTTTAGATTCCAGACCACCAGGGGTGGCTTATGAATGTTAGGACTTTTATAAGTATATAGTATGGTTTATGAAAAGAGTGTGCTTGGATACGGGCAAAAAATCTAGGATAAACATCCCAGGAATGGGTGAATCCATCCCTTCTCATGCTGTTTTGAGACGGAGGTTTATGTAGGTATGGCCCATGCACTGAGGGAAGGAGGAAAACCTCTATTCCTAATTGAACCTGTGAAGAGTTCGACTATGCAGTTTAATGTCATGCGGCAAGGAGGAAGGGCATTGTTTTTATTACTAAATCCGTGTACTTTAACATCATGCAGAAAGGACTGTGGGAATTTTAAATTTCGTGTAGTTTAACAACATGCGGTTAGGATGGATTCCATGCAATTTAACATCATGAGGTAAATTTGGGGAGCATTATTAATGATATTTTGCTGTTTAACATCGTTAAGTGAGGACGAGAGCATTTTTAAATTTTGAAAATGCTTTTAGTTGGAGGATTTTCCATATATTTTTAAGGCTTGGCCTTTACAGCTTCACGCCATGCAGAAATGTAAATACCCAGAAATTTCAAGGAAATTTGTTTTATAAATACTTTGGAATTTTACGAGTCTGCGGTTTCTGACGGCACTTGATTCCGAGGCCCGGTGTGCCCTAAATAAATTTCTAATGTTTTATTTCGGTACGTTCAGTAAATGTAGGTGTGGGTTTTTCTATCATTTGAACCAGTGTTTAGAATTAAAATCTGAGGGCACCGATGAACTCAGAGTGTCAGTATTCTCTTAAGGGGACCTTTACCACAGTTGCATTTAATGTGGGTTGAATGTTAATTTTTGTGGATTAATAAATAAGTTAAATAAAATTATTATGAACAATTATATTTATCTTGGGTAGTTAAATCATACATGGGGAAGTTATTAGTGGGTCCGAAACCCAAATATCATCTCATGGGATGATATTTGTGAGGAGGGGCCCACACAAGCCCTAACTTATCACCTCCCCTCAAATCCCCATTAACACCCCTTTAATTAATTCGACAACTACCCCTTATTTAATTAGATCACTTCACCTCCCTCTCTCTCTCTTTAATATTTTCCAACACATTTTAATTAATTAATTCAAACTCTTCAATTAATTAATTAATTATATTGAATTTTTAATTACATGTGTGAATAAAATAATATCCTTAGCTATTATTTTATTTTTGGTCATTCGTTGTGTTCAGAGGATTTTGGGAGAGCTCTTGAAAATTTGAAGAAGGAGTTTCTCTCTTCATCAAAGAACATCTCCCTTACAACAAAGAACCACTGATGAATTAAGATCACATCCTTAGATCTTCGTTCAAGCATAATGAGAAGGAGCCTATCTAATGGAACACCGACGACACACCATCCTTGGCTCCTTCTTCCCTGACGTCAAAAAGTTGACCCCGTCTTTCCATGAGGCCATATTCTGCGATGCCCATCTATCGCGAATCTTATTTCGATTTATGGGAATTGTATAATTTTAGTTTGATAAAATTATACACTTATCGTTGTTGAATGAGAATGGTTGTTTATGGGCAATTGATTCCGCCTAACGCGGAGGGTGTGTGTCGAACGTACATGGACTGACGACCGTCCTTCGTATCTTTTATTTGCGATTGAGATCATCTTGGGAAAGTGGCGACGAACGAAGGAGGAGGCCGCGTGATTTATATATGAGAAAGAATTAGAGCCCACAACCACGGGCTGCTCGACTGAAGAAGAACCGCCCGAATAAAACCAGTCAGGTTGAAGAAAGACCGCAGCACCGCAAGGGGTGTTGTGCTGCGGAGGACCGTAGCCCGTGCTCCACAGGCCGCTTCGGCGGCGAGCTGGCAGGCTCGTCGGCCGACCAGATGAAGGATCCATGGAACCCGAAGGTGTCATGCAACATGACCACAGCCTGCTCAAGTGAGCCACTTATGCAGGGAAAACTGGCCAACTTCGGATAGCTGGATAGGAGGGTGGCGCCGCTCAGTGCCGCCAGTTTGGGAAAGCGCCCACCCCCACCCCTCCAATAGCTCGGCCAGCCGGCCGAGCCACGGCTGGGCCAGGCTATGCGACACATCGGGCCGGTCTAACCCTCTACCGGGTCAGAACCGCCAAAACCGATTTGACCCGACCCACCAGCCCACGGGGCTTAACTGATTGATCCCGTTTTAACTTAAAGTTGAATAACTCGAAGACAACGCATCTGATCAATGTGCTGACTGTGACACTGGGGACCCTCGTGAAGTGGCGTTCCATTTTCAATACTCTAAGTGAGTTTTTGAAAACATTGTAAAATAGAAGGGTTTGGAATAACCATATTTCCAACTGGGCCCCTGAAGAAAAAATGATAATAACTCTCAGACCATGTGTCAGATTGACACGTCGTGTGACACATTGGGTTCATTTTGACAAGACCGAACATCAGGATTCATCAACTCTGGCCTTCATGACAGTTGATGTATAGACCTCCTCATTGCTCGAGAAATATACCCTCCCGGAATCGAGTGTGCTGTGTGTGGGAACCCTAGAGCTGGATGTGACTGCAATGACAACCGTACTGGAATCCTTCGTGGGTTCGACAACAGCGACTACCGTAATGGAATCATACATGGGTTTGTCAATGACAACTACCATACTAGAATACACTATGGGTTTGATGGTGATGACTTCTGTTCTTGTATCCAATGTGGATCCGATAGTTTCACTTATATTCTAGTATCCTACATGGGTCTGACATAGTATCTTGCCTAGTATCCTACGTGGTTCTGACAACTTAGCTGGTCTAGTATCCTATGTGGGTCTGATAACTTAGATGAATCAGTTACTAAGTATGATCATTTTTATCACATTACGAAAGATGTATACATGTGTGAGTTGAGTCTTGACTTTCAATCATTATTATCAATGTGATTGACTTCTTTCTTGTGTGGAATGGTTGTTATTGGGCTCGAGAGTTGGAGTCGAACTCATATTAATGACATCGGTATATGTATGTGCATATACCTAAGTAGAGTTAGTTGATACGTCATGATTGTATCTTTCTTTTTTGGTATATCCTTTGTGGATTCTGGGAGACCTTCGGGGATCTCGGAGGTCCATACTGAGTATGGATATACTCACCCCTACACGGGCTATTCCCGCACTACGCTGTGTTGGATGCAGAAAATGAACAGAACTGATCGAGGTAGAGACTTGTGGATCTGGATGGTTCACGAAGGTGGACCACTCGGTGGGACGTACACAGAGCAGACGAACAGACCTAAGGTGCTGAGAAGACCATCTGTACCAACCCATCAGGTGGGATTCATGGAGGAAGACTCAGTGGTTGTAGCTTTTCTATACAATTGTTGTACTAGTCTTTTTGTTGTTTTGAACTTACTATTGGGATTGTATTTCTGTCCCATTTCCTTTCAGCACTTAATTTTTGTATTAGGTATTTACATAGTTATTAATTTACTTGTGTACTCTGTTGTGATTGTTTACTTTAATAAAGGAAATGGAATCCCAACATAGGGATTTACGCCTTTGGGGCTAGTCTCTAGCCCCTGAACTATGGAAGGCAGGCTTGGGGAGGTCACAGCACGGGCCCGAATGATGGCTCGTGATAAATTGGTATTAGAGGAGTCAATTTTACTGTAGAAATCATGACTCTGATCATTTCATTCTATGAAGAAATATTATTTAGAGTACTGAGTGTTGTTTTCAGTCCATGGAGTCCAGTTTTGTTGCAGCGGATGACATATACATACACAAGGACCCTGACCACTGATTTATGACTCATTGCATGAAAACACTGATTTCATGTGTGTTTCAAAAGTCTTCTTTGTGATTACTTTGTGTTAGATCACCAGGTATACTATTTTGACCATGGAATACCTTTTAATTTTCAAGATGGCCCCATTAAGGCATCCATTTAGGGTTCTGAGTTTCGTACGAGATGGTAGCCCACCGAGCGATGAGGCCTCGGTGCAGGGCCACATCACATCGAAGGCACCAGCGGCACCACTACCCACTGAGACACCGATACTATCATCCCAATCAGAAGAGAGTACATGATGCCTTAGTGCGTTGCACAAGTTTCAGCGATAGAGGCCAGCCATGTTCTGCAGAGAGATGGACCCACAGGAAGATGAGGATTGGCTGTAGGCTATCATAAGGGTTCTCAGATTGGTATGGACACCATCTGACCTATTGGCGATCCATTTCGTGAGTCTCCTACAGTCAATGGTAGGTAGATGGTGAAGCATTATTCTCTAGGTGCATGACGAGGCATCTCTTATTTGGATAGAATTTGAGAGTCTCTTATGCTCAGTGTTTGTCCCATCCACCATTCATGTGGTGCAGATTAAGGAGTTACTACACCTACAGTAGGGAAACATGATAGTAGCTCAGTACTCAGTGAGGTTTACTGACCAATCGCGCTACTCCACAGACATGGTACGAGACCCATTCTTCATGGCCCAGTCCTTTGATCAGGGACAGAGGCATGAGATCAGGGCTTCGATGATCTCTCTCAGCATTCTGACATAGGTGGGAGTGCTGGAGCGAGCCCTTCTTGTAGAGAGCATTCTCGCTGAGTCGACACTAGCAACGAGACCCACCACAAGGTGACA
This sequence comes from Viscum album, assembly GCA_963277665.1. NCBI lineage: Eukaryota > Viridiplantae > Streptophyta > Magnoliopsida > Santalales > Viscaceae > Viscum > Viscum album. The sequence goes on from OY728158.1 coordinate 222,803,509, forward strand.
CATATTCAAGTATTCTGTAGCTGGCAGTAGATAAATGTCGTAGAGGTCCATGCAAACCCGTCCAACATGAGAGGGACCTCTGCATATAGGTTTGGTTGTGAGGGCACCCGAAACAGAGCCAGCTATACGAGGAAAAGGCAGTGCTATGTATGCGGCGGGCAGGTTCACATCGTTCTAGACTGCCCGACCCACCATACGGATGATAGAATGACTGTGGAGGGACCTCCTAGGCATAGGCAGAGGTTTGGCCATGGTATTCTATAGGGAGCAAGTGGACGAGGCAGAGGAGCTGGCCGAGTAGCTGGTGGTGGATGATCTTTTGAGGCTCTTCCACCACCATAACAGGAGGTCCACCCTGATCACATGGAGTTGGTTGTTAGAGGAAGGCTCAGCTCCAGGAAGTTGAGGCCTATGACCATGGTGCAACTGAGATGATTCAAGGTACTATCTATGTCTACTCCAAACTTGTTTCAGTACTATTAGACACAGGTGTGAGTCATTCTTTCATTTCTACTGCCCTTGATCGGAGCTTGGATATTCAAACAGAGCCGTTCGCTCGATCCTTATGGTTAGAGACTCCTACGAAAGCATAATCGATGATTACACACTGAGACCAGCAGTGTGAGCTTACTCAAGGTGGAGAGAGCTTCGACTAGGATCTTCTTGTAGTGTCGTTGAGGCCTTAAGACGTCATCTTGGGTATGTACTGGTTGTCTACACTCCATCCTCAGATCGACTGCATTAGGCACAAAGTGCGGTGTGTCCTCAAAAATGGGAGTAGGTTTAACCTCACCGATAAGAAGGGAGCCTTTGTACAGCAGGATGGACATACGCAGAGGTGGGGGCAGCCGATCACACATTAGTTGGATAGTCTCATCTTTGAAGCGGTTGATGTGTGGAGTCCGATTTTTCATGTTGTGGTGGATTAGTATGCAGATGTTTTTCTTGATGATGTTACCAAACTACCTCATCGTAGAGAGGTAGACTTCTACAAAGACCTATACCTTGGGAAAACACAGATATATACTCAAGAGTATCGGATGGCTCCCACCAATCTCCATGAGTTGTGGGTACAACTAGAGGACTTTCATGGGAAGGAATTCATCTGACCAAGTGTCTCACCCTGGGCATCTCCGATTTTGTTCAACAAGATGGAATATGGGAGCATGCGACTGTGTGTCGACTACAATCACCTGAACCAGGTAACCATAAAGAACAATTATCTACTCTCTAGGATTGACACCCTATTTGATCTGCTCAAGGGAGAATGAATGTTTTCGAAGATAGACTTTAGGTCAGGCTATCACTAGCTCAGATTTTGAGACAGGGATGTACAGAAGACGACCATCAGGTGTCACTATGACCACTACAATTTTGTGGTTATTCCCTTCAGTGTAACCAGTGCTCCAGTAGTGTTCATGAGTCCCATGAACATGATATTCCTACCTTAAATTGATCATTTTGTCATATTCTTCATCGATGACATAACGATTTACTAGACTACTAAGGAGGATCACTGCTACCACTTATAGGTTATACTGGATACACTCCGAGAGCACCAGCTTCATGGTATGCACTCGAAGTGTAAGTTCTGGATTTGATAGGTACACTTCTTGGGACACGTCATCTCGGAGGAGGGAGTTACAGTGGATTCAGTGAAGATCAAGGAAGTACTTTCTTGGGAGCCACCCAGGAGAATGACGGAGGTGCGATGTTTCCTTGGCATGGCTGGGTACTATCGGAGATTTGTGTTAGATTTCTCCAGAGTTGCAGCACCGCTTTTATCCTTGACTAAGAAGTGTAATCCAATCATGTGGTATGATAGATGTCAGCAGAGCTTTCAAGAGCTGAGGTAGAGGTTGACCAATGCGCCCAGCATGATTCTACCGGAGTAGGTCATAGGGTATGTAGTTTACTACGATGCATCAGGGACTCTACTCGGGTGTTTCTTGATTTAGGAGCGAGTAGTGATCGCATATGGAGAAAGAGAGATAAGATAGCATGAGAAGAACTACTCTACCCATAACCTATAGTTAGCAGTAGTGGTCTTCTCCTTAAAGATGTGGCAGAACTATCTGATCGGTGAGCGCTTTACATTCCACTCTGACCACCAGAGTCTCAGGTACATCATCTCATAAAAGGACCTGAAACTGAGACATCGGCGATGGCTTGAGTTCCTCTTGGATTAAGACATTGAGATAGTCTATATTCCCAGGAAGGGAAATATTGTATCTAATTCTCTCAGTAGATGATCGGGCATTCAGCTGCTATGAGAGGTGGCAGAGAAACTAGCCACATTGTAGATATCCTTTGTGGATATTGATGGAGCATCCTTTCTTCATTATCTCATTGTCAATCCATCACATCTTTAGTGAGTTAGAGAGGCACAATGAGGGGAAGCTGATTACGAGACACCACATGCTCAGATATCCTCAGGGCTGGCACCCCATGGATTTTCTAAAGGAGGGGAGGACATCATCCACTTCAGGGGACGTACCATGTTACTAGTTGCACTATAGTAGGAGGTGTTGAGGGATTTTCACACTTCTCCTCTAGAAGAACATCCATGAGTGGAAAAGATGTACCAGGATATCAGACGATATCATTGGTGGTTGGTTATGAAGAATGCTATAGCAGAGTTCGTTTCAGGATGCCTCACTTGTCAGCAAGTGAAGGCGGAGCAACAGGTGCCAGTGGGCTTGGTTCAGCGATTAGAGGTCCTGGAGTGGATGTGGGAAGTGATATCCATTGATTTCATGATGGGGATTCCATGTGCATCTAGAGGGCACGAATATATCTGAGTGAAAATTTACTGACTCACCTAGTAGGCCCACTACATACCGATTAGAGATATGGTTTCAGTATAGAGCATGGGATGCCTCTACATTCAGGAGATCATACTGCTTCCTAGTGTGCTATCAACTATCATTTCTGATCAGGAATCTCGATTCAATTCCTGTCTTTGGAAGGGATTACAGGAGGCATTTGGGACACAACATCTCTTGAGCACTGCCATTCATCCTCAGACGGATGGCCAAACTGAGAGGACCATTCAGACTCTCGAGGACATGCTCTATGCATGTGTCCTGGACTTTGGTCACAGCTAGGAGGATCACCTACCCTTGGTGGAGTTTGCTTAAAACATCAGTTACCACTCTACCATCAGTATGGAACCATAAGAGTCATTGTATGGTCGAACTTACAGATCACCTCTGTGCTGGACTGACTCGGGGGAGTCAGCACTTGTAGGACCATAGATGGTTCAGGCTATGACAGAGAAGCTGCAGATCATCCAGGGGCGGATGAAGACTGTACAGAGCAGACAGATGTCCTATGCTGATAGGATACAGAGACCACTATGGTTCAAGGATGGAGACCACGTCTTCCTACAGGTCTCACCTCGATGAGTTATACAGAGATTTGGCCTGAGCAGAATGTTATCTCAGCATTTCATCGGACCTTTCCAGGTCCTCAATAGAGTAGGCGAGGTGGCTTACTGCCTGGCCCTTCTACCTCAGTTTCACAGGGTGAATGATTTCTTCCATGTAATTCAGCCGAGGAGATATGTTCATGACCCGACCCACATCATCGATGACGGGGAGCTAGACATTGATGGCATAGAGACATTCACGGAGGTTGTAGTGGAGATCGAGGATCCACAAGAACAGGTCCTACGTGGATGGTCAATTCCTATAGTGTGCATTTGCTGGAAACATGGGAACCTCTAGGAGAGCACATGGGAGTGGGAGGCTTAGATGCAAGCTTAGTACCACCATTTGTTTCCCTAGTGTGTGATGTAGCATTATGGGGATGTAAATACAAGAGGTGGGAGTAATGTAAAGACATGAAAATTTCAAGGAAATTTTTTTCTTATATACTTCGAAATTTTAAAAATCTATAATTTCTGACGGCACTTGATTCGAAGACCTGTTGTGCCCAGAATAAATTTCTAATGTCTTATTCTGATACATTCAGTAAACATACGTGCAGGTTTTTCTATCTTTTGAACCGATGCTCTTAATTGAAATTCGAGGGCACCGATGAACTCGCAGCGCTGGTATTTTCTTAAGGGGACATTTACTGCAATTGCAATTTATGCGGGTTGAATGTTAATTTTTGGGGTTTTACAAAAAAGTTAAATAAATTTGTTGTGAACATTTTTATGTATCTTGGGTGGTTAAATCCCACATGGGGAGGTTATTAGTGTGGCACACACCCACATATCCTCTCATAAGAGGATATTTGTGAGGTGGGGCCTATATGAGCCCTAACTTATCACCTCCCCTCAACTCCCCATTAACACCACCATTATTTAATTCATCAACTACCCCTTATTGAGTGAGATCTCTTCAACACCCTCTCTCTCTATTTATTATTTTCCAACATATTATAATTATTTAATTCAAACTCTTCAATTAATTAATTAAAGAGTTTGAATTTTGAATTACATGTGTGAATAAAATAATATCCTTAGTTATTATTTTATTTTGGGGAATTCGTTTTGTTGATAGGATTTTGGTAGAGCTCTTGAGAATTTGAAGAAGGAGTTTCTGACTTCATCGAATAACACCATCCTTCCAATGAAGAACCGCCGAAGAACGATAATCACTTCCTTCGATCTTTGACCAAGCCTAAGGGGAAGGATCCACACACAAGGGACACCGACGACACACCATCCTCAGTTCCTTCTTACTCGATGTCAACATGTAGACGCCGTCATTCCTAGACGCATTCTTCCACAACGCCCGACTACCGAGAATCTTATTTTGAGGTAGGGGAATTGTATAATTTTAGATTGGAAAAATTATACAATTATCGTTGTTGAAAGTGAATGGTTGTTTATGGCCAGTTGATACCACCTAACGAGGATGGCATGGGAAAAATTCACACGGCCGACGACCCTCCATAGAATCATTTATTTTCAATGGAAATTCTCTTGGGAAGGTGGCGATGAATGAAGGTGGCGACTACACGGCGACCATATGCGAAAGAATCACGTCCCACAACCGAGGGCCGCTCGACCGAAGCAGAACCGGACGACTAAATCTGTTTAGGCCTAAGGAAGACCGAGACTCCACAAGGGGCACCACATTCCAGAGAACCGTGTGTCGCGCTCCGTGTGCCGCTTCGGCGGTGAGTTGGATGGCTAGTCGGCCAGATGGATGAAGGTGCCGCACAGTAGGACCACGACCCACTTGAACATGCCTCTTGGGCCAAGAAGACCGACTGACATCGTCCGGATGGATGGGAGGGAAGCGCCACTTGGCGACGCTAGTTTGGTAAAGTGCCCCCACCCCTCGGTCCGCTCGACCACTCAGGATGAGCCGCGCCGCTAGTCGGACAAGCTGCGGCTGGGCAGGGCCGCACCCTACCAGGCCATGCTGCTCCGAGCTAGGTCGGGGCGTGGCTCGGGAAGGTTCGTGCACCTCATCGGGCTTGTCCATCCCTTTTCTAGGTCGGACCCGACAAAACGGGTTTGACCCAACCCACCAGCCCACTGGGCATAACGGGTCGGGCCCGTTTTCACTTAAACCGCGCATCCGATCGACACACCGTCTATGGCACTGTGACCCTCGTGATGTGGATGTTCTTTTGCGATACTCCAAGTGAGTTTTGGAAATATTTGGAAAACGATTGGGTTTGGAATGATCGTATTTCCAACCGTGCCCCCGAAACAAAAATTCTAATAAGTCTTAGACTGGGCATCTGATTGATGCGTCGTTTGTCGCGTTGGGTTCCTTTTGAAGAGACGGAACTTCGGGATACATAATCTCTGGACATCGTGACATTTGATATATCGACCTCCCTTTGTTTGAGGAGCGGAACCTCTTAGAATCGAGCGTAGTGTGTGTGGGAACACAATATCTGGATGCGACTGAAACGACTACCATACAAGAATCCTCCGTGGGTTCGGCAAGGATGAATACCTCACTGGAATCATCTGTGGGTTCGGAGACCACGACTACCATACTAGAATCCTCCGTGGGTTCGAAGATGATGACTAATGTTCTTGTATCCTAAGTGGGTCTGGCAGATTGACTTCTATTCTAGTATCCTGCGTGGGTCCGACAGAGTAGTTGGTCTAGTATCCTATATGGGTCTGAAGGCTTAGCTGGTCTAGTATCGTACGTTGTTCCGATAGCTTAGATGAATCAGTGTCTACATATGATCATCATTATCACATTATGAAAGATGTAACCTTTGTGAGCTGATTCTTGACATTTAATCATTATCATCGATGTGATTGACTTCTTTCCTATGTGGACTGGTTGTGATTGGGCTTGAGAGTTGGAGTCGAACAAAGATTTATCACTTAGGTATATGTATGTCCATATACCTAAGTAGAGTTATTTGATACTTCATGATTGTATCATTTTTTTATGATTTATCCTTTGTGGATTCATGGGAGACCTTTGGGGATCCCGGGGTCCCTACTGAGTATTGTTATACTCACCCCTGCATGGGCTATTCCCGTACTACGTTGTGTTGGATGCAGATGATGGACATCGCTGATCGAGGTAGAGACTTGTAGAGCTAGACAGTACGTGGAGGTATACCACTCTATGGGACATACATGGAACAAACGGATGGAACTGAGGTGTTGATAAGACCATCTGTACCCACCCTTCAGGTGGTATTCCTATAGGACAAATCAGTGGTTATTTATTTACATTACTACTATTGTACTAGTCATTCAATGGTATTGTACTTACTCTTGGGCTTGTATTTCTGGACCCTTTTCGTTCAGCACTTAATTTTTGTATTCAGTATTTACATAGTGATTTCTTTAAAAGGGTACTCTACTGTGATTGTTTACATTCATAATGGAAATGTCTTCCCAGCTTACAGATTTACGCCATTGGTGCTAGTTTTCATCCCCTAGCCTATAGATGGCAGGCTTGGTTAGTCACAACACAGTCCCCGAGGATGGGTCGTGTTAGGAAAAAACATGTCTTGTGCAGTTTTAATCATCATGCGGTAAGGATGTAGTTGCAGAGTACACTCTTTATTATTATGTAACTAGGCTCGAATATCTCAGCAAGTCCAAGACATGGAGAGGGGTTGATGGTGTAAACCCCGGTTCCGAGGCTTCTTGGATCAGGAGAGATGATATGGGGGCTCTGAGGCCGGTAAGCGTACGGGTCTAGGAAGAGTATCACCTGAGGAAATATTTCCTTTGGTAGATGGGATATGGGTTATCAATATGTAGATCCAATAATAGAAATGTAGGAATTGTCATACAAAGGTGTCCATGGGTTAATAACATTCCACTTCTGATGGTCATGAATGATTATGAGGATCCACAATTGTCTGGGAAATGATATGTCATTCGGTAAGGAAATATCGGGACATGTCAGAGATTCTTGGCACTGGTTGCTGTTAAAAGTCAAAGAGTTCACTGCACTAATTTATCTTGAGCATGCGGTGTACCTTTACTCCATGCTATTTAACGTCATGCGGTAAGCATGAAGTACTCATAGTTTAACAGTTATAGAGTTCGGACCATTGGGTGACTTTTGCTACAATCACCCAGAGTGAAATTGAGTTACGATGCTCTGGTATACTCTGAACAAGTGTCAGGGAATGATGGTGTAAACTAAAAATCTTGGGTTTTTAGTATCAAGTGATACAGTGTTGGGCTCTAATGAATGTAAGAGTACAATGATGGGATGGTTATCACCTGAGGAAATCTTGACATTGGTAGACGGGCCAGGGGCTATTAATATGTAGAGCCACTGCGGGCATGGAATGCATGGTCATAAAAAGGTGTCCACGGGCGATTACATTCCCCTTCCGATGGCCTTGGATGATTATGAAAATATAGGATTCCTCATAGTATAGAGTTCAGCATATGGGGATAATGGTGTCCTAGCATACAAGACACATCTTCACCGCAATTTCTCGTCGAGTCAAAGCAGCCTGGACCTAACGTGATGTTTGTAGATGTAGATCGTCATGTGAACCATGGGATAATACATAGGCTAACTAGGTAAGGATTCCCTAGAAACATTTGGATGTGTGAGGGGAATGAACTTGTAAACAACTGATCCTTAAATTTTTGGATTAAGAGATATGATATGGGGGCTCTGATGTAACGCCCTGACCACAATTACCCAGAGTCGGTGCATTATTTTAATACATTGGCATGAATATATGGAATCATGTCCTAAAGGACCAATCGTTTTAGCAGTCATGGAAAATATATTACATATATGAATTTTACATTACAATTCTTAACATAAATAACAACATAAATAATCATTCACGAACGGCATTATCCCTTGGATTAACCCTGCATATCAATCACACTACAATTCTCAGAATCATTGGAATAATAAAACCAAGAAAGGGGTGATCTCAGATGCTCAGTAAGGATAATAATATAGCGGAAACATTCTTAAATAAGCATAAACATATAAGGAAATGTATAACTAAAACAAAATCTTTTTAAGATGGAACTTCATCATAATATTGTAAAAAAATTATGTAATGCCATTTAGTTATTCACATGGATATTCTACTAGTCGAATAATCACATGCAATATCACTAATAGCTTTCATAATGATGGAATGCGTAATGCTAGACTATCATACCCACATAGTCAAGGCCTTCTTCCAAGACTACAAATAATATTTGTTCAACGCCTTTTTCTAAGATATTAGTTTGACTCATTAGACCTACCGATGCATCGAGGAGCTATAGCGGGCTTCACAGATCACATACTAAGTCCAATGCATTCCTCATATGAAATGTTTTAAACATAACGTAATCATTCATATTAAAAATGGCATACAAAATTTCAATACTTTACCCATAAATCAAGAATGGTATAAAAATATCACATCCATAGTCAAACATTTCAAAAAATCTTCAATACCCTATGGATGATTTGTATCATAATAAATCCACTTCTAAACAAGTTTAAAATCCATTACATGATTTTTAAAACTCTTTGAGAGAAATATCCGGTTTTCATGAAAACTTTTAAAAGTCAAAAAAATTAGAAAGGTAGAAATTTAATGATAATTTTGAATTAAAGTGTCACATACCACTTTGAAACTTTTTAAAGGAATTAATATTTAAAAAAAAAATCATGCCCATATATATAAATCCTTAAAACCATTTTGATGGCATGGACATTAAGGAGAAATATTTAGAAGAACAAATATATAAATCATTTGAAATGATGTTTTAGTAAAAAAAAGTCCCTAAAAAGAATCCCTTTGAACAATCATTCATGAACCATGGACATGGATAATAAATATGTCCCAGTAGATACTTACGTAACTACAAGATCGGATAATAAAGAGATTGTGAAATTAACCCTTACCAATATGGTATCTTACGAAACATACACTCCATGAAAGAGGTATCATACAATTAACATTTAAATACACATAAATTAAATTGTATTACGAAGTGAATAAAGTTATTGGCAGTACATACACCACACAAATGGTAATAGTGGTAATATGGCATGAATCTCACGGGAATAAGGAGTGAGAAAAAAAACCCTTACCTTGCACATTCCCTTAGTCGATGGTATGTTTAACTACTAGTATGAAGACCGTATTATGTTATTAAATTATACCAGTAAAATATTAATATTTATTATATCATACATTATTAATTTATGACTTTATACTACCCATTTAATAATAATTTCCTTATTAAATTAACATTTCACGTAATAATAGCATGCATTATCATACGTGTTTTAACTTGTTACTCATTATTGTATCTGATAGATCATGATTTAAATATTTCCAGAATATAGAACATGATATATATATCATATAAAATTAGAATATATATATATATGTATAATAGACATATATATGAAATGGAAAACACCGTTTATAGAGACGGTAGTCTGTATGTACCCATATAGGTTGTTTCCGTTGTCATAACGTATTGAATGAAACTAAGTGAATAATATATATATAAGTACATATATATATATATATATCCATTAGAATCATTAGTTCATATATTAAAAACATATTAGTAATATATATTTTTATAATCATCGATGAATGGTGAATGGAAATGAATCTAATCGCTTCGTGGAACCGGTAATACTTACGTACACACGAACGATAATATCATTTCCTAGAAGGTGTGTAATTGGATGGTATATTAATTTTACAGAGAAATTATCACGTTATTTTTATTATTTATATACATATTATTCATCATTATATCCATCCAAATAACACAGTGTTGAAGAACAAATTACACCACGGCCTGGAGATAATAAGCCATACGTACGCACGCAAGGTGACATTATCATTTTTAAGATGGATAGAATAATGAATAGTGTTCTGAAATAATTATAATAACATCATAGTATACATAATATACTATATTTATTATATTATAATGGAAATAACAATGAAATAATAATTGGAAGAAGAACGTAACTTGAAAAAGAGTGTTGAAAACATTACTTCTTCTTCGTTTTCTTCCTTTTGATTTGATCAAAATTGATCCTTAAGTTGCCTTTGTGACCAAAATAAGGACTTTAGGTTGAATGGTGGGAAATTTACAGGATATTTGGGTAGGGTTTTTCAAATCCAAAAGGATTTTAAGGTATTAATAATTAGTTAGAAGTGGTGTCCTTTTATAAGGGAGAGGAGGGGCTCTTTAGAAAAAACCTAAAGTATTATTTTATAATAAATTCATTTTCGGTTTCTAATGGCTAAAAACACGATTATTTAACGTATATGGTTGTTATGGGTCGACAAAAGCTCAACAAATATTTTTTAGGCAGTTTTGGGTCTCTATATTAACCTTATCATTTTGATTTAAATCTTAGACAAATAATTTGACATTTACCATGTCTCTTTGTATTTTTATATTATATAGTCAGTAAACATACTAAAAATCTCAAAGAGACACCAAAGTGGAACATTAATAATACAAATATTATTATATATGTCCTTTTTAGGAACCATGTTTTTTTAGGAATAGAATATCAATTAATAATATAATATTTTTTTTAAAAACTCATTTATTTCAATTTTGACACTATTTAATAATTGAATTTTTTAAAGTCTTATCAAAATTATTAATTCGAACCAAATTCATTTATGTAATAATAACATGTCATATTAACCAATAAATGTTTTTTATTTCATCAATACATTCAAATTATATTTTTTTAACATTTATAATAATAATTATTTGATTCTGTCATTAATAAGGAAAATGCTGCATCATTATTGTGTCATAAATAAATTGAATTTTTAAATGTCTAAAATTTTAAAAAAATTAACTTTATGTAGGAAATAATTTTATATTTATAATTAATATTTATAGTCTAAAATATAACATATATAACACTATGTAAATATTTTTTTTCTAAAAGATATATACTTATGTCGTTTTTGTATTTACATTAACTTAATTAATGTAAAGTGTCATTATCACTTACATGTGGATCCATGGGGTTCCAAAATCGACCCAAATATTCCCATGGTCGTAAATGTAACATCCAATAGGTTTAGGACACATTTCACAGTAATGTATTAATATTATAATATTATTTTTTTACCCTTATTTACCGGATTTACCCTTTAACAATGGTAAATAAAATATTTACCGAAATAATTATTTAAAATGTCTAAAAATAAAAGTTACCTATTTAAAAAAAATTTCATCCTGATTCTGAATATGGAATCCATTTTTTTAAATTTAAAACAAAAAAGTGGGAGAAATTAATTTAAAATTAATTCTCATTGTCAAAATAAAAAGCGGGTTTTTGAAAAATAAAAACTATCAATAGATTGACAGTTGTTTATGTCGGATTTAAAAGTGAAATTACATCCAATGACAAAAATTTTATTAAATGATAAAAAAATTTTATAAATATACTTTAAAACAACTCAAATTCATAAATTATCACTAATAATTATATCTATTAAAAAATTGTTTTCAATTAAAATTTAGTAATTTTCAATATTCATCAAAATAAGAAAGTTATCAGAAATGTACCAAAAATACATCCTAAGACAATTTTGTTATTCTGAATCCAAAAATGAAGTCCATTTTGAAATATAAAATGTATAAAAATTCAAAAAGTGGGTATTACTATTCATAACAGCTAGTTGGATTGGTTGAATTTGTGTTAGAACTCGATGTTGCGTACAACAAACGCTACTGTATTATTTAAAGAGAAGCGTACCATGGAAGCTTGAGGTGTAACATTCTCTCCTCCTTAAATAAATTTTATCCTCTAAATTTGAAATTATATTTAAAAAAATAAGAGGATGAAAATATAAAATACCATTGGGAAAACCCATATAGGAAATTAAGTTAATAATATTTAGTCTTAATAAGAGGAAAATGGAAAAAAGGGTCACCACCAAATTATGATCTCTATTAGGAGGACATTGGTGGAAAATAGAGAAATATAATTTGATGGAAATGTAAATATTTATAGGTAGTTATTGAGGTCATCAATCACAAACAAGTGTAAAATTCAGGATCTTAAATTCATCAATCTATGATGATTTAAATTACCATCGGTTCATCAAAACATATGGTATTAGGAAAAATCATTTTTGGTTTTATGATCCATTATCTAATGTATAAGAATTAATTTCTTCATAGAATAAGAGAAAAATAAAAATATATACCTGAAAATTAGAGTCCTGTCCATTAACTAATTTCTACCACATACTCATCTTTCACTCTAAATGATAATAGAACTTAAAAATAATATTTTATTTATTCTATTCATATAGGGTTAAAAAATGAAATTATAATTCATCTAACAGATTTTTTTTACAGACTACATTATTCAATACAGGACATCACGTGGGCCAGTGTTATGTGATACACCTTTGTCACCCTTTGGTTCCAGGTTCATGTCTCGCGGCCTTGTCAGACGCTACGGGTTGTCGCCCGAGCTCTGGGTTATCCTTTTATAGCAATCCAAAAATAATCTCAAACTAGAATTATCCCAAATACTTCCTACTAAACTCACAGTTCAAAATTTATATGGAATATAGACACAATGAAGGTCCTTTTTTTCCTCGTAGTAATATGTGAACACCTTCATCTTTTAATCTTTTATGTCACTAAAACATCCAGAATTACCATAAAACTTTATTGATTAAACTCATGATCCATTAATCCTTATAGAAAACTGTATATACTACTTATATTCAAAAGTTTTGTAAACTCCAACAATGATGGAATATAAAAATCATTAATCATTTTCAAGGTAGTCAATAATATCCAATATAATTTATCCAAATCAATCATGTATTATTCCAAAATAACTACCTCGGTATCGGAACCATATTATGGTTTATATTTCTCCCAACCATGTATTTTCCAAACATTTAACTTCCTATTGAGTCACATTTCTTATTTCCACACAATATGAAGTCCTTAATGAAATAGTAATTCAGTACAATCCATATGTACTCCATAATTATTATAACTATTATATTGTTGATACAACACTCAAATGACATAATTATCTAATAACAACCTAAGAATTCTAATCATTCCTCCTCTTATGTGGTAGTATCATAACATGATTATTATCTAATAGCATCATTTGGTGCATACTATGATGATTTGTGAATTGGTTCGCATAGTTTCCCAACTTCTTACAGAAGAAGAATTTTACATTTGAAACCTTTTTCTGACCCTTGCAGTGACGTACATTTTGTCCCTTTTCTCCACACTAATAACAAACTCCCATTCCATTCAGGAAGGTTCCAGGGTGTTTCTTACCACATTTATCACATAGAGAAAAATTCTTCATTTCCCTCTTCCCATTATCCATCTTTCTCGCATCCATCCTTTTCTTCTCTTGCTTATCTTCAAAGCAATAGTACATAGAGATTTATTTAATTATCTTATTATCACATGATACTATTTCTTCATATGTTGAGAATACATGGGAGAAAATTTCCCTTCTAAATGCTATCTTAATACCATGAATGATATTATCCTTCTTACTCTTTGGAAGATACATATTGCTGGAGTTCCCATTCCTTCTACTAGGTGAAATTTCTAAACAATGGAATACACTAGATTAGTTTATGAATAGAAATTCCTAATCCCAAATATGTAAAACACGTAACATAAATGAAACTGTTTATGGATATATTCTATAATCATAAAATGTTTTCTTTGAAGAATTATATACTCATAAACCTTCATAATGGTTTGTAAAGAAAATGATATTTATCATAAGCATATCCCCTGAGAGTGTCATAACCAATAGTGAAGCAAGGCCCGTTGTCATGCACCAGTTCCAGTTCGAGTCTAGCTCAAAGCGGTGTTTTCAGGTTTTACCCCAAGGTACATCTGTTCCAGAGCTGCCTCTACCTACTCGTATCCAGATAGAGATGTATCACTTGGAAAACTGACAAAATCTATAGAATACCAAAATTCTAGGAAGTTCTTCTATACTAATCTTCAAAGTCTATTTTAGGGCTACGTTCTCTAATTAGAGTTTATCTAAATCTAGTTTTCATGGTTATTGCTAAACATACTCTGATACTAATTGTAACACCATGAACCCAGTTACCCAGAGTCAGTGCATTATGTTAATATATTGGCATGATTTCAAAGAATCACGTCCTGAAGGACCGATTAGTTTAGCAGTCTTGGAAAATATATTATATACATGAATGTTACATTACACTTCTTAACATACACAAAAACATAAATAATCCTTCACGAACGCCATTATCCCTTTTCATAACCCTTCATATCATTCATAATACACTTCTTAGAATCATTGGAAAAATAAAACATAGAAATGGGTGACCTAAGATGCTCAGTAAGGATAAGAATACAGTATAAACATTCATAAATAAGAAAAAACATATTAGGAAATATATAACTAAAACAAAAGCCATTTAAACATGAACATCAGTATAATATGTCAAAAATAAAATCAATTAATGCCATTTACTTATTCACATGGATATTCTAATGGTCAAATAATTACAAGAAATATCACTAACCACTTTCATAATGATGGAATGCATAATGCAAGACTATCATAACCATATAGTCAATTCCTTATGCCGTGTCTAAAAATATGATTTTCTCACACCCTTATTCCAAGACACTAGTTTCACTCATGAGACCTACTGATGCATCGAGGAGCTGTAGTGGGCTCCATCCGTCACTTACTAAGTCTAACACATTCCTCATATGAAAAGGTTTAAACATAACATAAACATTTGTATTAAAACTCCCATACAAAATTTCAATAATTTACCCATAAACCATGAATGGTACAAAATTAATACATCCACAGTCAAACAATTCACAAAACCTTCAATAGCATATGGAATATTTTCATCATAATAAATCAACATCAAAACTAGTTTAAAATCCATCCAATGATTTGTAAGACTCTTTGAGAGAAATATCCCATTTTCATGAAAAAATTTAAAAGTCGATAAATTTATGAAGTAATAAATTTATAGACATTTTTGAATCCAAGTGTCTCATACCACATTGAATATTTTGAAACGAATTAATATTTTAAAAACATTCATATCCATATAAATAAATCCTTAAATACCATTTCCAAGGCATGAATATTAATGAGAATGATATAGAAGAAAAAATATTTAAAACATTTGAAATGATGTTTTAGTAAAAAAATTCCTTAAAATAATCCATTTGAAAACTCTTTCATGAAACATGGACATGGATAATAAATATGTTCCAGTAGATACTTGTGTAAAAACAACATCAGATAATAAAGAGATTGTGAAATAAAACCTTACCAATTTGGTAACTTATGAAACATACACCCAATAAAAGAGATATCATACAATGAATATGTGAATACACATAAATTAATGTTTATTACACAAAGAATTCAATTATGAGTAGTACATACACCACACAAATGGTAATAGTTTCAATATGGCATGAATCTCATGGGAATACAGAGTGAGATGAAAACCCCATACCGTGCACTTTCCTTTAGTCAAGGGTATGTTTAACCTCCTGTATGATGACCGTAGTATGTTATCAAATTATAATAGAACCATATTAATATTTATTATATTGTAATTTACTCATTTATGACTTTATAATACCCATTTAATAATAATTTCCATGTTAAATTTACATTTCGGGTAATAATAGATATCATTATTGTATGTGTTTTAACATGATTATCTTGATTGTGTCACTTATATCATGATTTTAATACATCAAAAATATAATACAATATTTACATATCAAATATATTTAGATTATATATATTTATAATAGACATATATGTGAAATGGAAAACACTGTTTATGGAGACGCTAGTCTGTACGTACGTAAAAATGATGTTTCCGTTTTCATAGCGTATTGAACGGAACTAAGTGAATAAAATATATGTAAGTACAGATATATATATATATATCTCCTGTATAATCATTATGTCATAAATTACAAACATATTAACAATATATATTTTTATAATCGTCGTTGAATGTTTAATGTGGAAATGAATCTCATCGCGTTGTGGAAACGGTAATCTGTACGTACGCACGAGCGACATTATAATATCCCTAAAGGTGTGGAATTGGATGGTATATTAATTTTACAAAGCCATTATCATGTAATTTTAATTATTTAGATACCTATTACTGATCCATATATCAATCAAAATAAAATATTATTGAATAACAAGTTACACAACGTCATGGAGATGGTAAACCGTACTTACGCACACATGGTGACATTATCATTCAAAAGACGAATATAATAATGAGTATAGTTGTGAAATATTTATAATAACATCATAGTTTATAGAATAAACTGGATTTATTATTTTATAATGGAATTAAGAAAGAAAGAAGAAGTGGATGATTAAAGGAAATTGAAAGAGGGTGGTGAAAACATTACATCTTCGTCGTGTTCTTCCTTTTTATTTGATCAAAAGGGCTCCATTGGATGGATTTCTGATCAAACTAAGTCCTCTAGGATGAAGTGAAATAAGGTGATAGGATTTTTGGGCAGGTTTTGGCTGATCCAAATGGCTCTGATGGTATGAATAATTGGTTATAAGTGGTGTCCTTTTATAAGGGGGAGAGGCTCTTTAAGAAAAACATAAATTATTATTTTATAATAAATTCATACATGGTTTCTAATGGCTCCAAACTGGATTCCATAAATCCTAATGTGGGTATGGGTAGATAAACTCTCAAAAAATAGGTTTTAGATAGGTTTGGGTCAATATATTATCCATATCATTTTGATTTAACTCTTAGTTAAATAATTTTACATTTACCATGTCTCTATGTATTTTTATATTATATAGTCAATAGACTTCCTATAAACATCCAAGAGACCCCCAAAGTGGTCCATTAATAATACACCTATCATTCTATAAGTCCTTTGGCCGAACCTTATATTTTTAGGAATAGAATATCAATTCATAATATAATATTTCTTATAAAAACTCCTTTATGTCAATTTTGACACTATTTAAAAAATGATTTTTTAAGTCATAAAAACATTATTAATTCAAAAAAAATTCCTTTTAGTAATCTTAACATGTCATATTAACCAATAAAATTTTTTTATGTCATCAAAACATTCATATTATATTTATTTTAACATTTATAATATTAATTTTTTTATTTTTTCACTAATAAGGAAAATACTGCATCACTATTGTGTCATAAATAAATTTATTTATTCAATGACTAAAAATTATAAATAAAAATCCTATTATGTAGGAAATTATTTTATCTTTATAATGAATATTTTTAGTCAAAAATATAACATATATAACCTTATGTAAAAATTGTTTTTCAAAAAGATATATGATTTTGTCATTTCTATATTTACATTAACATTATTAATATAAAGTGTCTTTATCACTTACATGTTGATAAATGGGTTTCCAAAATCGACCCAAAGATGTGCATGGTCGAACGTGTATAAAACAATAGGTTCAGGACACGTTTTAAGGTAATTTATTATTATTATAATATTATTTTATTACCCTTATTTACCGGATTTACCCTTTAACCATGGTAAATAAAAATTTTACCGAAATAATTATTCAAAATATGTAAAAATAAAAGTTACCTATTTACACAATTTTAAAATCGTGATTCTAAATATGGAATATATTTTCATATATTCAAAAAATATAAGTGGCAGAAATTAATTTAAAATAAATTCTTGTTTTCAAAACAAAAAGTATGTTTTTAAGAAATAATAACTATCAAAAGATTAACACTCGTATATCTCCAGTTTAATTGTGAAATTACATCCAATGGCCAAAGTTGTATTAAATGAAACAAATATATTCTAAATATACTTTAAAACCACTAAAATCCATATTTTATCACTATTAATTATTTTGATTAAAAAGTTGTTTTTAATGAAAATTTAGTAATTTTCATTATTCATCAAAATATTAATGTTATTATAAATGCCCCAAAAATTCACCCCACAATAATTTCTATTTTTCGAATACAAAAACGAAGTCCATTTTGAAATATAAATTGTATAAAATTTCAAAAAGTGGGTATTACTATTCATAACGGCTAGTTTGACTGGTTATGGAGTGTGTAAGAACTCGTTGTTGTGTAAAATAAATGCAATTGTATTATTCAAAGAGAAGCATACCGTGGAATCATGGGGTTTTACATCTGAGGTCGGTAAGCTTACAGAGATAGGAAGAGTGTCACCTAAGAAAATATTGGCTTTGGTAGATGGTTATGGGGCTATCAATATGATGAGCCGCTGAGGTCATGGTATGCATAGCCATACAAAGGTGTCAATGGGATAATAACCTTCCACATCGGATGGCCTTAAATGATTATAAAGATCTGAAATTATTCAGTTCATAGAGTCTGATATATGGGAAGGATTCATCCAAATGCACAAGGAGTATTCCCATCATGTTTCACCGTATATCTTAGGTGGGTCACCATGAAGTTTGTGCAGTTTAACATCATGCGGTGAAGACAAAGCCTATAAAGTTTTAATGTTGTTCGATGAGGATAAATATAGACCGACATGAAAAGGGGATTACATATAGTTTAACATTATGCGGTAAGTATGAGGGGTACATATACCTGTGTTTTATTTTATCTGTGTTTGGGCTATGTGATAAAATCTCGGCATCACTATGTATCCTACGAGGGCAAGAATCAAGCCACGCGTAGTTCTTTTGGGGAATACACCCCATATAGGTATGGTTTTGAATGAGGGAAAGGGGAAATTTAGTTTTTTATTATATGTGCTCTTTAATGTCATGCGCTAAAGGCGAGGAATAAACTCCATGTAGTTATGGTCATTACATGGGGGAAAGGGGAATTTTTAGCTTCATTTATGGTGGATGGGCCAAGGCGTAGAATTCTGGCGTCACTACGTATCCTGCAAAGGAAGGAATCAATTTTTACGTAGTTCATTTGAAGATAATACACCCTTTGCAGGCAGGTCTGGTCCACACATAGAGGAAAATGTGATTTTTAATCTTCATTCGAGGGTGGCTGGGCCAGGATGGGGGCCCCTGGAGTCACTACATATCCTGCAAAGGCGAGAATCAAGTCCTACATAGTTCTCTAAAAGGGATACACCTCATGTAGGTTTGGTCTATACACAGGGGAAAAAGGGAACTTTTAACTTTATTTGGGGATGGATGGGCAGGGATACAGAATATTGGTGTTACTACGTATCCTACAAGGGAATGAATCAAGTCATACATAGTTCTCTAAAAGGGATACACCAAGTGCAGGGTTGGTCTGTACACTGGGGAAAAAAGGGACTTCTAACTTTATTTGGGGATGGCTGGGCCAGGATACAGAATCCTGGCATCGCTACATATACTGCAAGGGAAGAAATCATTAAATACATAGTTCTCTAAAATCTAGGCAGTTTAACATCATGCAGTGAGGATGTAATACTCTTAGTTTAATGTCATAGAGTATGGACCATTGGGGCTTGGCAGATTATCATCCCACAGCTCAAAAGAGAGGTTCTTGTTTATTTAACATTCTGAAGCTCGGACGAAAACTGATTTTGGTTGTGTGAAATACTTCATCAGAAATCATGCATTTATAGGAGCGGTAGTGAACTACACGTCCATGGAGATCAGGGCACATGCTCCATTGGAGACGACCTTCTGTATAACATATGGTCCCTCCAAATTGGGAACCACCTTTGGAGGTTTCTTTCCTAGTATCATTGAGGTCCGGAGGACCAACAACAGTTCTCCTTCCATGAAAGACCGAAGTTGATACATTTTATTGATGGCTCATGCGATCCTGTTCTAAAATTCCACAATATGGTGCAAAGTGTGCAACCGCTTTTCATCCAATGTTTCTATTTCACCTATCCATTTTTCTGATTTGTCATTGATTGAAAACTGATTACAAATGGTAACACAGTGAAATGGAAATTGGAACTCAATGGGTAGGACCGCTTCTATTCTCTATACTAATGAGTATGGATTAGTCTATGTAGTGGTGTAGATTTCGGTTTGATAATTCCACAAAACCTGATAGAATTTATCTGACCATGATTTCATGACTTTGTTCACTATTTTCTCGTTAATTTTGGACCGGGTCTTGTTGAAAGCCTTTATCTGTCAGTTGGCCGCTTCATGGTAGCGGGATGAGTGGTTAGACTTGATAGAATATTCTTTGTATAACTTCTCCAATTCAGTAGAGCATAAGCTGGGACCGTTATCCATCATTATGGTATGAGGAGTGCCGAATATGGTGATGATATTGGCATTTACAAATCTGACAATGTTTCTTGCTCCGATATCCTTGAGGGGTAAAACTTCTACCCATTTGGAAAAGAAGTCATTTACAGTGAGGATATACTTCAGTTTTTTTGTCGTGGTGGGAAGATATGGTCCCACAATGTCTATTCCCCATATGGAAAATGGCCATGAGTACTTTTCCAAATGAATTAACTCTGGGGGTTGGAGAATGAAGTTGGCATGAACATGATAGGAGTTTCATTTTGTTGTAAAGTGCTCTCAATCTCGTGCCATGGTGGGCCAATAGTACCCAAGCCTTTGAACCTGATGGTAAGGCTTAGACCCTGACTGATGTTCTCTACATACACCGACATGTACATAATTTATGACAACAATGGTATCTTCTCTATAAATGAACCTGAGGAGGACTTTATTGAGGCCTCAATTGTAGATGACCTCTTACTGACTCGTGCCACCAGATAGGAAAAAGTTGATTTCACTTCTCCGTACTTTCTCTCATTTAGCCCTGTATGATGGATGTTTTCCCCTTTGAAGGTAGTTTGCAATGGGTTCATCCAGTTGGTGGTTGGAGCATATGTCTCAGGAATAGGACTGACTTCGTTGATTTCGTCTCTCATAGTCTAAACAAACAACAAGACAATTCAACGATGAGTAATATTGATAATTGTTTCATCCCGGCCTGGGTTAGCTAGGGCTATGGATGTATTGGCTAATTTATTGACCTGAGCATTCTGATACTGGGGAATATAGGTCAATGTTGGTTCCGTGGAGAATTCTATCATTAACCCTTGGACATGGTCAAATAGGGGAATGAACTCCTCCTTTTTAATAGCATAGTCACCATTGTCATGGTTGATGACCAGATCCAAGTCACCTTTTACCTTAAGGTGTGGTACTTATTACTAGAGTGTGATCTCTAGGCCTACAATGAGGGCTTGATACTCCGACTCATTGTTTGTACATCCTTCTGATTAGCGGAAGGAATATGGAAAGACTGCCTTTTTTGAGGACATGAGTATGATCCTCAAACCCACCTTGTTAAATTTGTTGTCCTCCATACTCTTCTCTATTGGGCTTCGTGATGTGTCGTCGAAATACATTTCCCATATCGGGAACTCCTTTGGAACCGAGAAGACGTCTTCACCAGCTAGCTCGATGTCTAGTGCGGTGGTCGCTGTCAAGGGATGCTCTGCTTGAAACATTGCTAATTCCTGGTCTTTGATGGATTTATGAGGCAAAAACCAGATGACAAACTGTTGCAGGATGACTACCCATCGGGATTGGTGCCCAACTAGCATCGGGCTGGTGAGGACATACTTGAGCGGGTTACTACGTGAGACCTAATGGACTTCATGATGCTGAAGATTATGTTGAAATATTTGGACTGTGATCACCATGGACACGAAACTCTTCTCAATGTTTTAGTATCATGTTTTAGTGTCAATCATGGATTGGATGAAGTAATAAAGATTGTTTTCACTACCGACATCATTTTTCTGTTCTAAGAAGGCACCTAGTGACCGATGTAGGGTCATCGCGTATATGATAAGAGGTCTTCCTTCAACTAGGGTAATGAGAACCAGTGGGCTTAATACGTACTTCTTTATGCTGCCGAATGCCTCTTGGAAATCACATGTCCATTGGTACGTAACCCCGATTTTCATTAACCAGGTGAAAGGAAAACATTTACCCGCCAGGTTTGCTATGAACTGCTTCATGTGGGCCATGTGTCAATGGAATCCTCTCAACTCAGTGAGATTGCGGGGTGGTGGTAAACCAAGGATAGCCATTGTCTTTTTAGGGTCGAATTCGATGCCATTATGGTGTACAACGAAGCCAAGGAATTTCCCTGAGGTAACCCCAAAGGTATATTTCAAGGGTTTCATCATCAGGCTATGTTTTCAATGTATTTTTAAGATAGTTTCAAGGTATGACAAGTGATCTAAGCATTTTCTTGTTTTAACCACCAAGTCACCCACATAGAATTCAACGAATCATCCCATGAATGGTTTAATGATACGATGCATGGTGCGTTGATATGTGGCACCACCATTCATGAGACCAAACAGCATGACCCTGTAACTGAATACTCTTTGAGGAGCCCTGAAGGTAGTGAAATCTTTGACTTCTCAAGCCATATTGATTTTATTATACCCATAATAACCGTCCATGAAGGATAAAGCCTTATACACAGTCGTTGCGTCGATTAATAACTCGGTGATTGGGACTGAGAAATCATCTTTTGGTCAATGTCGACTGAGATCTCTGAAATCGATTCAGATGTAGATTTGTCCATTCTTTTAATTTATGGGGAAATTTTTGGCTATCCAGATGGGGTATTGGAACTCCCTAATAAAGCCTTATTTAATAATCTTATCAACTTCAGCCTCTATTTTGGAATTATATGTGGAGTGAGTCCTTCTGGCAGCATGATTATAGCCCTAGTGGTCTTTTGGAAGAGCTAAGTGGTGTGTCACCACATTGGGATCGAGTCTCAACATTTTTGTTTAATTTCAGGAAAAAACATCTCAATTTTTCCTCATGAAAGAGGTATATACCTCACGATCCTCAGGAGACATGGCTGTACTAATGAGGTTGGGCATTAGTTCTTCTTTGATACCTAGGTTTGTTTCCCTGATCTCGTCCATAGTGGTGGAGACACCATCCTCAAATGTGGGTGGTGCATCCTAGAGATCTTCCTTCACTTCTTCCCCCACATTCTCGTCTTCTTAATTGGGAGGGTCTTGGGAGTCTCGAGGCAAGTCATTGTGGGTGTCCTCGATCATGTATTCACCCCCAACATGTGTGTTAGCAGTCGTTTCTACACTACTATGCTTGGGCATCATGACTGAAGTCATGAGGATAGCTGAGTACATGACCAGACATGAAATCCAGCTCTCAAAATTGTTGATGGGAAGTACGTAGTCACCACCAAGATTCTTTAGGGGGTCATCAGGAACCATTTCCATACCATTTAAAGTGGGAAGCCAGTCGATACCATCGATCGAGGATTTCTTATTTTTTTCTCATAAAAAACAGCATCAATGTAGTGAGACTTGGAGAACATGATAGGGGACTTGTCAACATGCAATTTTACACTTTGACCATTGATGCAATACAGGATACACTGGTGGTAGGACGATGGAATGGTCGTGTTCTTATGGAGGCACGACCTTACCATCAGGGCACTAAAATTTATTTTCTATCGGACCACCAGGAATTCCGAGTAGGCCACAAGGTCGCCAAAATGGGTTTTTTAGATTGACATGTCTCATTGGCTTCTATTCACTCTTGTCGAAACCCAACAGAGTTGTGGTAGAGGGTATTAAATCATCCTCACTGTAGCCCAAATTACGATGTGTCCGTAGGGGAAGGAGGTTAACTCCAGTGATATCGTCAATAAAGACGTTCCGGATCTCAACATCATTTAGTTAACCAGACACATATAGTTGTATGATGTGTCCTTGCATGTTGGAATATACATCCTGATCGGTGAAAGAAATAACTGCATTGAATTCAGTCGGTCTACTCTCCATCCAGTAAATCTCGGCATTGGCTACCTTGGCTTGAATCCTCTAGGGGCTGAGAAAGGCTTCTATAATCACCTCCCTGAGATCTGTTGACAAATTTAGGGCATTCATGATTGGTAGTTTGGCTGGTACCGATGCCAGCTACTTAATGATATCGTATTTCTGCTCTAGAGGACGACGTTTCTCTATTGGCAGAAGAGTTTTAGCAGGCACATTGTGATCGGGAGTATGTGACGAGGAGGGACCGACCTCATGGTCAGATATCGAAGTTGTTCCCTGGTTCTAGGGACTCAGCCCGACCAGTCTGGTTTTGCGCACTAGGCAGCTGGACACTTGTTCCTCCTCTGATGGGTAGCATAGAATGACTTGTCTAGAGTGTGATTCTTGTGGAGGTGGAGGGATATTATTTCACCTACTGAGATCATTGAAGGGATCTCCCAAGGGTTTTCACGACATTAATGGTTTTGGTCGGGTTAAAACCATAGGGTTGGTTTCGGCTGTGATTGTACCTCCCCTAGCATCCCCTGCTTCTGTGATTCCTCCTCTTAGCCCCTTATGTTGAGAACATAGGTTCATAAACATACCCTTCATCAGGGTGTGATTACATTATATTGACAACGTTGATGGAACCAAAAATCATCTCCTCGTCCTGTGACAGGTCAACCTGGTCAGTTGTCCCTGATGGTGTCGTTTGGTGAGTCGGTGCCAGTGGTGCCAAGTTTGAGGGCATAAAATCAGACAGTGTCCGGGCTAACATTGGCTTCGTTGTGGACTGCTCCACATGGGCTTGACTCCTCCCTATTCAATTACGCTTGGATGACCAGCTCGTCGAGTTTTGTAAGGCCTATATTTTTGGTTGTATGACATTAGGGGTTATTGGCAGCAACACCGGCTATTGTAGTTGAGATAGGAGTATCCCCTATGCTCCATTGACAGTATTCTGATTCATCCAGTCATCAAATTTATTCACCATATTTCTGGTGACTTCATGCCACCCCTCCTCTTTTTTGGAGTCAGTGGTAGAAATATATGTCACATGTGGTGGGGGTGGTCCTAGATCGACTTTCCCGAAGTCTACCATCATTTGTAGAAGATCTTTGAAGACGAAGCATTCCTGGATATTTTTCTGCTACATTCGACTATAGGGACAGTAATATTTCCGATCATCATGACCAACATCATTGAGTTTCTTTGGCTCTAGAAGGTGGAGCAAATATTAATTCAGGGCGGCGATGATGTAGCCACAGACTTGGTCCTCTAGAAATGAGTATAATTTGTGTCTTTGTTCCTCAAATTGGTTCCTCTTCGATCCTATCATATGTTCCCTCTTGGGTGGAGGAATCCACTAATATAAAGGAGTCCTTTGATGATTTGGTGGAGGCCTAGGCGTTGGAGCAGGCATAGGGGCCGACATGAGCATGACAGAGGACGCTTCAGCTCTAATTACTCTCATTGCAGGAGCATGTGAGGCTATTCAGGGATTCTGATAAGTCTTTTGTATGGAGTCATCAATTATTTGGGAAATCATAGAGGGATTTTGGAAGCCAGTGGTGCACTCTACTAGTATGAGCGGTGTTTGCAGCTTATCTCGAAGGTTATTGATGTATATGGAAAGCATCTCATCTTGGGGAATTGGAATGTTCAGAGAGTATGTCAAACCCTTCCATATGACGATGAAATCTGAGACCCTGTCCTTGTCTCTCTATTTGCAATTCATGAGGTCATTTACTGTTGTTTTAGGCAGCATTGAGATGAACTGAAATCGGAACTGCTGCCGATGGTGTTCCCAGCTTTTTATTGACTGAGATGGAAGACATGTATACCATATAAAGGTAGATCCTTTCATGGTCCGCACAAAGAATCTGAGTTTCACTACTTCTGGTTTTTCCAGGGTTCCCATCATAGGGCCGTAATAAGATGCGCATTTCATCAGATGTTGTTCCGAATCACCTGATCCATTGAAAATAGAAAATATAGGGCTCCAAAAATTAGGTGTAGGAGGTGTGTTACTGACCCAATCTGGGTAGGGATTTTTCTCTGGTTATACCGGAGCTCTCTGACCTTCCATATCTTCCATTCTAACTGTCAGGGCCTCTATGGATTTAGTGAGACCCTGGTTTACATCTTGTTGGTCCCGATCTTGGGCACGAGTAGCCCAAGGCATTTCATGAGGATCCTGATTGGCCAGCACCATGGGTGAATAATCCATTTGTGACAACTTCATAGGGTTAAGGCATACTTTCTATGGATTCTTCATGAGTGGAGGTAAGTCTTGGTATTCAATAGAAACCATGTTCATGTAGTTGGACGAGCTGGGTGATGCATTCTTTAGGGGACCTGGCCGCCCTTCGTTTGCCGGGGAAAACCCTGGTCTTTGAGGTGTTCTTTTCGGGAGTGCAAGGTGTGGATCTTCTATGGAAGAACGTTCAATAATTTGGTTCCTCTGGAGTTGCTCAGTATTAAGCCGCATTAATTCTTTCATTTCCTCGTCCTGTCGAGTGAATCTCTCTTCGAGCGTATGTGGCTTGTTTTTATCGAGAGAAAGAGGTGGGTTAAGGGTAACATGTACTTTGTTCTTATACGTGTTTGAAGCTTGTAGGATAATTGGAGGAGGGTTAGCTGGAGGTGAAGTCATATTTAGGGAAACCCTCTAGTTCCAGCTGTGTATACGTGGTGGTTCATTGTGAATTACAGACTGACCGGAACTGTCGTCTCCTGATCGATTCGGATTTTCATCACCTTTGGTGTCACCCAGGGGGTTAACCTCTATGGCATTGATGGATGCATATCATCGGTGGAGGAGATGTCGTATTCTAAATAGTAATAGGATCCCCCACACCTTTTACTAGTCTTCCCCTTCCTATCTAGGGATTGCTTTCGAAATCCTTAACAAAGGGTGAAAAAGAGAGTTATTTAATGCGACCTTACGGTACACCTCCCTTTTGAAGGGGATGATGATTCAAAGGATGGGATAGGGTAGTAACCTCCTCTTCTGACAGTCCTCCCTAGACAAGAGAATATTGATTCTCATGGGTGTGGTTGTTGTTAATGTGGTAAAAATTCCCCCGTCCCTAAGGTCTGGGGTTGGCTCCATTCCTTGGACATTGAGTATCTTCTCATCTTTATGGGTCTTACTGGAGATTTTTTTGTTAAAAATTCCCCTTGCCATGTAGGCTGAGGGTGACCGTGGATTGCGGCAGTGGCTTCTGCTATCGCTACCTGCCTGATCTTGCATGCCCCCATTCAGGGTGAACTAGATCTAATTCCATGTTCACCTATGAAATAATCACTTATGGGGAGGCAAGCAATGATTTTTGATTGGCCTCTCTTAGGGGAGAGGGTTGTTGCATTCTTTCGGTGGCCTTATCCAAGAGTTAATGAATGGATTTTTCCTGTTGGGACGGATTCTTTTGGGGCATACTGAAGGACCATATCTATTAGGGGTGTTTTTTTTTACTATACATGGACCCCACTCGATTGTTGTCTTGACATGATGACCTTGCAGGACATTATTCCAAATGGGTTCTTCTGGGCAGGGTGTGGAGTAAAATACAGAGCCCCATTTTCTCCCTATCCATTAATATGGAATCATGTTGTAGCGTCGCCAATGAGGTGTTGGAACTGGTGTAGAGCATGGAGTCAGGCAATCTCAAGGTTTCCTTTACGCCTCTCTAGTCGTGGTTTCCACGCCGAAGGAAAAGATTCTAGGTCGACATGATGCAAGAGGTCTCATATTGTCCTATCATTGTCTACATACCCATCATAGGACAGGAATCGTGATTTCAACAGGTGGAGGGATGTCCATATATTTGAGCGGATTTTATGCACACATTATTCTTGAAACTTTATGGGTATGTCGAATTGGGAGGTTGTCGTGGGCCATAATATAACGAGTACATCATCTCTGGCCAATTGTTTCCTCAGGTTCAAAATTTCAACATACTCCTCCACTAGTGATTCATCGACCTGGTCAGATCAAATGAGATGCTCAATGATAGTGTAGTTGGAGGAAATGGGGATGGAAGGTATTGAATTACCATGTGGGCGATTCCGAGGTGGTTCAGAAGATGAACGTGGCACCAGAATGTCTCCTGGTTGAAGAAGGGTTTCATCGATGACTAGCTGGGAATTGGACATGCTTGATCCTGTCCTTCTGAGTGTCTCAACATATGAGGGCTTTTCTATGCTTGATTCGGTAGTGGGAGTACCTTCCTGTCGATATGATATGTCACTACGGGGAGGACCTTTGCAATAACTTCCATCATGGTGAGGATGACCATCGTGGTTTGATGTTCAGTTTTTATCCTAGGGAGGTCCATTAAGAGACACTACGACAAGGGGAGGACCTTCTTGTGGCTTGTGGCCATTGCGGGGAGGACCTTCACAATAGAGGTTGTATTGGTGAGGACTACCATCACAGCTGCCACAATGGTGAGGACTACCATCATAACTTCCGTAGGGAGAATTAATGTGGGGTACACCATGGGGAGGGCCATCAGAATGTACCGCGACGAGGAGAGGGCCTTCTCTTTGCATGAAGTCTCAATGAGGAGGACCTCCATTATCAAAGTGGCAAGGACTACCATCGTGATCTGATGCATGGCCGCACAGAGTGTCGTTGCAACGTAACCGCTGAGGAGGACCTTCAGAGAAGGCCACGACAAGGGGAGGGCATTCCTATTATGATGAAACGTCACTGCTGGGAGGGCCTTCACAGTTGAGACTATAACAGTGAGGACTATTATCTTAATCTTTGGTACCAATTCATAGAGAGTGTTTGCAGTATATACCCCGGGGAGGACCTTCATGGAGGACTGCAGCAAGTGGAGGACCTTCATAATTCTCAATCGTCTGGTCATGTGGACAACTTCTATGACTCACATCAAAAGAGAAACTATTGTGATCAATCTGTATATGCCCGTGGGGGGAGGCCCTAACGGGTGCTCTAGGAGGGACCTTTAGAGATGCTGGTAGTGACATTGCGTGGAGGACGTTCACCAATACTACTGCCACCCCCATAATATGGTAATGGGTGGGTAGGGTTCTGAGCCTTCGATATCTGCTTAGCGGAATTGGGAACCCCATCCTCTATCAAAGAAGATTCATGAACCCTATCATTATTTTCCGGCTTCCTTCAGTGCATTCGGGGCACATTCTTGCGGGCAGCGGGGACCGTTTGCTATTGATTATGGTCTTCACCTTTGGGTCCCATTCTAATTGGGTCTCGATATGTTTCTGGGATATGCCAACGAACATCTTAACTTTTAGTAGGGTTATATTCCAACCCTAGAGCATCCACATTGATGGACAGGAGTCCCCCAGTTGTAACGTGTGAATCTACTTAATCTGGTTGACCTTGTATCACATAATATAGTTGAAGACCCTCCTAGGAATAAGAAGGGGTGTAAATCTGCACTGAGGTGGCTATCTCGTCTCTTAAATGAGTTTCCTCGATTGGAGAGATGGGCTCATGGTCCTGAGTCCTTATTATTTCCGCTGATAAAATTACATTCTGGAATGTCTGTAAGATATGATCGGGGATTGATACCTGCTCCTCCATCATTACCAGGATATGCAGAGATACATCTTTGGCTAGAACGGGTGTGAAGGCTCATTCCAGTATCGGAGTAGGAATATCTTACTCTGGTCCTCCTGTGGTCAGTGGGTACTGACAATTATTTTGTGTTGGTGTAGGTGAACGAGTCTGCCCCTGTGAATGGATATGCCGGTTTATCTATTTGTTTTCCTCCACATTGGGATGGTGTAATTTACATGTATTCTCCGGTAGATGTCCATGCATATGTTAATTCCCCACATTAACGAGTTGGTGGCCTTTGCTGGAAGGTAGATGCGACTTCCTATTAATTCCTGCCACATATAGATGGCGGGATTTGTAGATCTCCACCACATCGGGATGGTAGGAATCAAGAGCATCTGCTTGGAGCTAGTTCTGTAGGTGTTGGGTTTCCAACACGTTTGGTTGGTGAGCTTCATGACCATGGACATGGAGAGGTTCCTACTAGGTAGGTGTTGTCCTATGTGAGTGACTCGCTTGATGGAGCTCGGCGAGGGCGTGCGCCTGCTCGTGTGATGCCACCATGTATGGATGGTGGGATTTGGAGGAGCGGAAATGTCTATGTTTCGACTCATAACACGTCTTCATGACTGGGTGTCAGAGCTCTTCCTTAGGGTCAAGGTTGATGACCAGTCCATAGTTGTATGTTTTTCTCCCTTGTCGGGTGGTCCGAGGGGTTGGATCTTGGGTAGTGTGGGCCAGGATCCTCGGGGTGACATCCTCCTTAGCATCAGGATATTGAGTCGCGGTGTAACCACGACGACAACTTCCGGCAAGGGCCTAAGAGCAGAACCCCAATTTAGTAGGGATGATGTCCGCAGTGTCGACTTCATATGCCTCCCTTTGATAATGGAGGTACATGTTGTCTCAATTCAGGGATAGACTCCTGAAATGGTTTGAGATGGAAACATGATCCATCTAGATCTGCTTTCTCAGCTACTGCTAGGAGGGAGACCAGCGGGTCTTGGGAGATTGGATGGCATGCATGGCCACCTCCACTGTCGAGAGAGTATTGTTAAAGTGGGACTCTCAGATCAACACATCTGAGACACATCATTGAAGATGCTGAGTAGGTGAAGGTTTCCATCGTTGGTGGGGATGTTTGGTCATTATGTTGCTTGATGTATGTGTCTGTGAGTTCCTCTATGATTCCTTTGGATCGAAGGGAGTTATGTTTGGTACCTATCAAATATATTAAAAAATACAAAAAAAATCCCATCAAAGCTCCATATCTTGATCCCATGCATAATTAATGACATTTCATGGCCCTCCTTGTGAGAATAAAGTGGAACAGTGTGAGATTAGGTAAAATTTGTCATGTTTGGTTAAATATTCATGTCAGGTTCACAATTTTTGTTTCAACAGAGTATGGGAGGACCAACACGCCTGACAGTCAATCTTACGGAGGGCTGAGTTCTGCTCAATCGCTCAGGTCGGGTATACCGGTCTTAGTTTCGAAACGCCCAATGGTTCTGTATCCAATGATATGTTGACCTGTTTTCCAAAGGTAGGAGTTTGATGGTTGATTCAGCTAGCGATGCTTAAGAACTCACATTGGTCGAGAGGATGGGAATTCGGGCTCACTGCACCCTTTTGGGGTGAATTATTGAATGTTCCGGGACTCCATTATAGATTAATGATGTATTCATATGTTTTTGAATCTTTGGTTTATCCACAAGAATAGAACCCACATATTACCCCTTAGTTGGAAAATATCACCTAAACGCAAGGATTCAGAGTCACATAGGCCTGAGGTTTACCATCGCACATTGGGATGAATGACTCTGAGGAGTTTGGACTTATTGATATGGCACTGGTTTAAATCCTCATAACTGGGCACTCTGGAGCTTATTGTCATCCAGATGGGACATATAACGACATGAGTGTTTGGATCGAAAACGTGATATGGGATTCCTACACATCCTCATGAGAGGAATAAGGATCCACATAGTTTGGTTTGAGGGGAATAATTGGGGCTTACACGTGGTTAATGGCCTGAATTGGGATTGATCCTCGGGGAGGCTTCCTATGTATCATGCTTGTGATACAGGGATCAAAAACCATGTGGTTAGTTTTGACCACAGTCGTTGTGCGGACGCTGTTACCATCACAAATCTCTAAGCCCACATCCTTTATGCCCAGTTTGAGAAACAAGAGAATGCAACAGACTTGGCAGGCCTCACACATTCTCCCTATCGAGGGTAGGGGAGAGATATGACGAGTAGAGGAGAAGGCCGGGACCACTAGACTATCCTTCTACCTAATATAAGAGGAAAATATGAGTCATGAAATAGAGCAATGAAAATTTCTTAATGAGAGGGAATGCGAAATTGGATTCCGGTGAGGATGGTGTGAGTATTAATCCCGGAGGGATGCCCTACCGCTCCCAAGATAGAGGAGAAGTGCTCAATGCTGTCACTCATCAAAAGGAAACATGAGCAGGGTCCCCCAATCATAACAAGTGGAGAGGCCGAAAGGGGACTCTCTGGCATGGACCCTGCACTACCGTGGGAATGTGAACCCAGGAATGTTTTGAGAATCCGTTCATGAGCCAGGGAAAACCCTCTATCCTTGACTATCATGGCTATGTGAACTCAAAGTGGCACACTGATGCGCCTGAAGGTTTCATCATACGGTTCTAGTGGCATCGGTAGAGGCCTTGGCTCGGGGCTAAACTTGACAATGAATTGATTGTGAAGGATCCGGATGGATTGGAATGGTTCTATGAGGATTGGTGGAATGAGAACACCGAAAGAGTTGGCGGGCCACATGGGTGTATGAGTAGTGTCCGCCATCGGGTAGGGGGTGCTACGCGGCTGGAGAGGTCATCCACATACCAGGGTGGTACGTGGACTGATAGGAATCTCCCGTACTATGGCGGTACATGGCTTCAGGATTGGCTCACGTAACAGGTTGGTACACACTAGAGTCCACATGGGTAGTGGCTTCCAAGGGCGATGCCAGTCAGGGGTTTACCGGTCAGGGCTTCGCCCACATAGGAGGGTGCTACGCGGTGCATTGGAT
This sequence comes from Viscum album, assembly GCA_963277665.1. Classification (NCBI taxonomy): domain Eukaryota; kingdom Viridiplantae; phylum Streptophyta; class Magnoliopsida; order Santalales; family Viscaceae; genus Viscum; species Viscum album. Next base: position 222,836,376 of record OY728158.1, read on the forward strand.
CAAAAAAGGGGCATAGACTTCATAGTCCGCGGGGGGTACATCCACGGAGGGGCCATGTCTCACATTTCAATTATTTTATGTTTGTAGTTCACCAATTTTTTATTCGTTTTTCAGTTTTTTATTAATTTTTTTTCTAGTTTTATACCAGTTCTAGTTCACAAATTGGAACTTCGCTATTCTTGAAATCCTAAGCTCCTTCCTCTGCAATCCTTCCACCCTAATCTGATCGACCCATTCCTTCTCCCCCTCGATGTCCTTTTATAGTGGGGGGAAATAGATATATCTGTGGTCATGCAAAACCTTTTATGGAGGCCCATGACCGAAAACACAGTTTATAGATGACTTGGTCAATCCGCAACTTGTGGGGGGCATTGATGCAACTCACCCGTGATCCAAATTGGTTCGGTGGGGGTGGGGGTTGTGATTTGCGGCCGCACATTGCTCAACCCCTATTCTGGGAACAAATATGTGTGCGGCCTGGGATTTTTGGTGTGCTTCAGAGCTGGGGAGGTTTTTGATGAAGGACCAGCCTGGTGCATGTCCTGCTTCGTGCCTGTGGAGGGGTTCCTGCCACCGTCTCGTGAACAACGCTGGTCTACGGAGGGGGCAGCTCGCAAGACCGGCCGTGTACCATCAATATAGGACCAGTAAATGGACCAGTCAGCCCTTTTCCAATCTTATTTATTCTCTATATTTTTTCCCAATTCATTGAGGGAAATTGTATCGAAATATTTCTCAAACTAAGGGGATTCCCAATCACCTTTTTCAGAATTTTTTGGACCCTACAATGGCTTTCAAATATTTTCAAGAAAATGATTCGTTTTTAAATTGTTAAATGGAATGATTTACATGTTTATAATCATAAAATATATTTAATGTTTAAAATACTAAATTCAAACTAATACCAATCCTCTAAAATTTAAACTCATATTTTATTGTATTTAAATTACCTTATGATGAAATGGAATAGAATAATTAATGGAATATTACAATAAAATATAGAAAACACCATACTTGTAAATTTTATTATTTGAATCATTTTAGTAACCTACTCTACGAGATCCTGATCACAAATTACATTTTGGTTTCATTGTTGGTGACTAATGGTGGGTGACATGGGACATGGTTTGTGGATGTGGACCATGAGGAAATGGGTTTTAGTGGTTATGTTCAAAATTCTATTTTTATATTGTCTTTTGTACATGATATCTATGTATTATTTGATATATATATATAGAATGATGATGTTTCATCATTTTACTCTATTATTTTAATCTTCTAAGGTTGAAATCATTCCTTATGTAAATTTTTTAATGGTTAGGTGGTTTTCTTCTTCCCTTGGAGACTACGAATGTTGTTCAGCTTAGTGGAGAATAAGATCAAATATTTGTTTAGATATTATTATAGGCTTCTCTATTAAAATTGGTATCAAAGGAAGTCGTTAATTAATAGGGAAATACATTCATTTTAAATAATTATTTTCTATTTGGTGATTCATGGTAGAAATAATATTAATAATATATCACGACTCAAGAGTTACACTTTTTGAATGTGGTTGATCACTCCCATCCATCATGGGGATTCTTACTATACCTAGGATTTTGGGACTTCAATAATTCATCAGAGTTATATGATTCCTTTTTATATATTATATTTATATTCCCAATGATAATATCTTTGACATCAGAATCTCATATGAATTTATAAACCAAATTTGTAGGATTACAACTATGGCTTCATATTTTCATGGTTTGCAAAACTGTGAGGATTTGGTGTGGCTGATTTGGAAATACAACCATGGATTGTTTTTAGGTTGTTGTGTAGATGACCAACCCATATGAAAAATAATATTTATGTTCTAAATTGTTTATAAACATGAATCATTTTCCATATTAACACATGTGACTTCATTTATATGAGGTTTGTAATGTGGGTTATGGATTGGGGTTGATTATGTCGCATGTGTTATTATTTAAAATTTAATCCCTTAATGAAAATTTTAGATCATTTCTGACAACTAAATTTTTTGCTTCAAAATTTTTTTGTTTTAGTACATTGTGAAATATTTTTATTAACAAATATATGTTTTATGATATTTCTTATTTTATAAAATATATATAATTTAATATTACATGATATGATAATAAAATGTTTTTGAAATAGGATTATTGGTTTATAATTGATTTTAAATTAGAATGAATTTTATAATTCAAAAAAACAAGCTAATGGATTTGAGATTATGAAATAATTTAAAAAACTAGAAAATGCTTTTTCAATCTGTTATCAATTTATAACAATATTTATCATTTTGAAAGGAAAGAGCCATATTAGATAAGTTATGAATTATTGTATATTTTTAATAGAATAATGTTTTTATTAATATGTTATTACATTTTATAATATATTATGGTCTCTTTAAAATATTTTTATGATTCTAAGTTGGTATGCATTTGTTTTGTGATGTTCAGAAATGTATCATAAAAAGTTCTCCAAAAATGATAGAATGTTGGTCTTATAGTTTGGTCCTCGAGGTATTCCATTGTGTTTCACTAGTGTTGAATAATTTATCAATGACTATACCTAGAATCCATATAGTGTATTAGAGATATAAAATTTCCAACATTTTAACCCCACCATTGAAATCCTCGATTTAAATCCACTATCTAACAATGCTGAAAATTATTCTCTAAATGTAGATCAGTGGCGTGAAGAAGTTGAGTAGATCACTTATACACTGAAGACTCTTGAATCTATGAAAATTATGTTAACAAAATCCATATTTTATGGACCTATCCAAAAGGTGTGGGAACATGTGGTTGACACTATTATGTATGAAATAGTGCCTTGGTAATTCATCAGGGAAGTCTTCATTCCGGGAAAATATCTACAGGATGTTGAGAATGAAAAACATTCTAAGCTCTTAACTTTCTGTCAAATTGATTAGTCAATTGTGAATTATATCATGAAGATATCAATTTTGGTATGTTTCATAACTAATCTTTTTTGTATTGAATTATATAAGGATTAATCTTTTATAAAATTTCTTCATGTATACCAAGTGTTTGTCATGCCTATGAAATGGTTGATATCATATCCAATGCTTCATGGAAGGGAATTTTCAGATGAAGTGGAGATAGAAAACCAACAAGAAGGGATAAATTCCAAATTCAAAATTGATTCAGTTTAGTAAACCTCCATAAATTTAAATTATTACTCTCATGTTCTTCCAATGTGGAGCACATGTTCAGTCTATGAGGGTGTAATCAAATACTACAAAATTTTATATATAGAATGGATTTCTAGGTCATAATAAATGGTTTTTTGTGTTGTCACACACCAAATGTAATATTTTTTGGAAGTATTAGATCTTTATTATGGATAAGGTGATTCCTACTAATAATAGGTCACCATCCATATGCCTCAAATTGATTCTTTTCGTGTATTGGTGGATCTCTTGGTTTCTTGAGATTTGATTTAAATGTAAGATAAGAAACTCATTGATTTTTTTTTCATATAGATTTCATATTATGTAATACATACTTGATATAAAAATTATTATATCTATTAGGATATTTTTTGGTTCATTCAGGGATTTGTGACATAATGATGGATTCCTTTTAGTGAAATATTGTTTTTGCTCCTCTATTTTCTTGTAGATTTTACATAATAGTTGGAGCTCAATTTTTTTGTGTAGGATGTTCTTCCATGTGAGATAGAAGTTAGTTATCACACAGTAGCCTTGATGTTTATGGTACATACATTAGTATTGGGATAATCCTTGGTAATATATGTGTGTAACTAGGATGTTGTGGATTTTTGATTGACCAGTCATACGGTGGTTCTTGAGTTTGTATGAATGAGTTCATCATGGTATGCGGCACGATATTTACATTTCTATGTTTAAATCAATTAATTTCACTTCGTTTAAACCCTTGTGATTTATTTACCTTTCATGTGGATGTTTAAACAATAATATTACTCCTTGGTTCCTGGTAAAACTCTCATCATTGGGTTTATGAGACATACTTTTCATAAGTTACAACATTATAGTGAATAATTTAATATGGGGGTGACCATTGTTAGGTCTACAGTATTTCTCATGGTTGGAGATGTTTGATGATCATGGTGTTTATATCATGGAGTTTTGGGTGTCTTACAAATTTTGGTGATTCTCTATGCTAGTCCAAAGACCTTCCTCCTCAGATGAAAAATTGGTGGATTTCATCATATATCATCGTGTTATATCCTTAGTACTGGATACTTTCTGAAAATATAATGTTCTCAAGTGGGGAGGTTGTAACATAATGTTACCTATTTATAGGTGTTGACCCAATGATTTCACTACCAAATGATTGGTTATCTTCATGGATATTTTTTAGATTTTAATATAAATTTCTAAAGGTATTTGTTCCTCTAACTAGATTGTGCATGGTTTGAGCGTGGTTTGATAATTTGCATATCTTGACCTATAAGGGGTCACACGGTTTTTGCATGGTTTGAAAACATGTGTAGCCTAACCAAGAAAAAAATATAGTGGCTCTATTTTGGCTGCACATATTTCAAATGGGTATTATTAACTATGAAAAATAACCTTGGAAACGATGAGTGTGATAAATAATGTAACAAAAATTTAAATAAAGAACCAGAACCCTGCAAATTAACCACAAAATTCTCTTAATATATCATAGTCAGATCCTTAGAATTTTCATTGACCTATAGGGAAATTTGGGATTTCCCAACAACAAATCATGGTCGATCATAGAACCAATCATAAGAGATATTGTCTCATTCATTAATTTTATATGTTTTTTTCATCAATATTCATTAATCGATGAAATCCATCTCCATAATGGTTTTGAAGCCTATCAGTTAGTTACTCTCTAGATAGATTGATGTTTAATTGTTGATACTCGACCTCTAAAGTCTAATTTTAAGAGTAACCTACTTATATATAGTAATCACCATTGATGGAAACACATATGTGATTTTTTTCAGTTGTATTCTTTAATTTACAACAATGAGTTTCTAATGTTTTCTTTAGTTTTGTGGTTTTTTCCCTTGATAATTTATATAAATATGTTTCATAAATTTATAAACATCTTTTATGATATTATTACATTTAATTCCACATAAAATATAATTTGACATATTTCCCATGGAATTGATTATGACATGAATAAAATGGATTTGAAATTTTTTCCCTCACCAGAATGTCAATGGATAGATGTAATGATTGTTTAGATTTATTATTAAAGATATTTTAATGTACTTTTCTGAAATTGAAGACATTAGATGCATTTTGATTTATTAAATGGTGCTTATCCCAGGATTTCATTTTTAAAATGAACACCAATGATTTGAATTACAAGAATTTTTCTATTTGATGTTTTCTAAATAGTTTAAAATAAATTAAATTATAAAATATCAATTAATGCCCTTAAAACTATTTTTTCCCTTATATGTAAATTTTTTATAGGGTTATTTTAAAAAATGATTTATCTTCATGGAAATTGGGTTTAATCCCATGTTTTGAAATTTATTCAATATATTTTTAATGAAATACATCATTTAAAATCAATAGTATTCTTTAACATGAATGAATTATGTTGACTCATATTGGGAATTTTAATGATTTTTTTGTATAAATTAGGTAAAGAAACAATTTTAAATATTGAATAGTTTTAAAAGATATTGAATGAATTGGTGATAGTGTTAATGAATCGATAGTAATTTTTACATCGAATTGTTAATGGAAGCATGTATGGTTACCATTTTTATATGGTGAAAATATTTAAAATAATTTGAATTATTACTTGATGGAAACTTATGAAAACCCCTAATTCTATTGAATTTTGTGTTTGATTTGAAATTGTTATAAATTTTTTGCAAACTAAATTGTTGATTTTCATTTTGGAATTGGATTGTGAAATATAATTGTAAAATTGTATTGGGAATTGATTTAAAATCCCAATTTTTAGTGATTTATTATAATTTTGTTGTTTTATACATTATGGAATTATCCTCGTGAAAAAGAATGTGTTTGGTAAAAAACATGTTATGTTTATGGGAAATTTATCATATTGAAATGATGAACGAGATTTAATTTTATTTTATGTTGTTGTAATTTCATGTTCATAACGCTGAATTGTATTTGATGATATTCCGCGATTAGGTAGTTAGTGGGTTATTTTGGGTGGTATTTTAAAATTATAAAATTATTTAAAGAATCATATTAGCACACATCATCCCTTATGAGATGGTGATTAGTCTTATAGTCCTTTTTTAAAGGAATGTATTAATTTAATATTCCATATTCACTATGTTGGGTCCCTATAGTCTATAAGTACCATAAATATTTTATAAATTAACTTGTGTCTAATTTTTGTTTATTTTGAATGTATATGTGTAGAACTATTGTAAACTATTTTACATGCCTGTGGAATTTTTAAAAATAACTTTTTAAAAATGATTTATTTATCCATTTTTTGTGAAATATTACTTCATTTGAAATGTATAATATGGATTTTCTTAAATATTATTTTGGAAATAAAAATGTGATTATTTAAAATTGAATGATCCTTATATTGTTTTTAAACCATATTGAACATGAGTTTCCTTTATTTCTTAACTTAATGTTATTATGAAACATGACCATATTGTATTTATCGCTATTCATCTTTACATATTAGGTTTATATTATCATTCTTTCTCAATTTCCGTACTTTGGCTTGTGACAAGGGATTTAATGCATTTAAATAATATTTCCAGGTATATTTTTTTCAAATGGTTTTTTTTATACTTTTATCTTACTTAATTATTTTTAAGATGTTAAAACTAAATTTAATATATAATATTTATACCCCCCCCATTTTAACTCATATATTATAAAATTAAATTCTCCTTATAAATTATTTTTATATATTAATTGATGGGATCATACTAGGATATTTATCTTAGACCCTACTTATAGTGTTTGGTTTTTATTTCCCTTTATTACCATATAATTGGTGATTGTTCAATCACGTTACACTGTGGTTCTCTTCATATTGAACAATAGTGGGTGAATTTGGACATATTGGGGTGGTCGTGGACAACTAGAAGATGGGTTTTAGTGGTTATGTTCCACATTCGTTCTTCATAGAGTCTCTTTATACTTGATATTTATATATGTTTTGATATATATATATACATCATGAGGAGGTTTTCGAATTGTATTATATTATTATAATATTTTGAAGAAAAAATTGGTCCTAAAAGTATTTGGTAATGATAATTTCCTTGTAGTTAGTGTGAAGAAAATGAAAATGTTTTTCTGGTTAGTGGCGAATCATCCTAGATATTTATTCAGATGGTATTCTTAGTTGTCTCATTATAGGGTAAAAGGCAAGGAATTTCCAAATTTTTCATTATTTTCTACAAATTAAATGAGGTTAATGATGAGAACCATAAAAAAATTGTTTCTAGTTAATCCACATCAAGACCCAACAAGGATGTGGGATGTGATCAACAAAGAATTTTTTGTCATGAATATGTGGATCCAGAAAAAGAATAATATGATATGGGTTTTGATAGATCTACTGACCATCTATTCTCACCTTTTATCCATCAATCATACAAAAAATGTGGAGTAGTTAGGAAATATCTATTTGAAAAAGATAGTTCATTTTAACAATGTTATATATTCTAAGACGCTAATAAAGATCCGGAGTTTACTTTTAGATTTTTAGAGGCCTTCAAAAATAACTGGGTTCCCAATTTTAGTTGAGTATATCATACCATACAGAGTCGGATGGACTGAGAGAAAGGGATATACAAATTCATGATGTCATGCACCCTATAGTTTTTATATACATGTGTAGAGAATGTGATCACCATCTAATAATAGTTTAGTCTTCATAAGACAATATTTATCTATATTATATTAAAATAGTTATTTTAATCATTTATTGGAATCTATTCATATTTTTGTTATGATATTAAAATATTGTTGAATGTTCCATGGTTGTACCAATGATGGTTCAATATATGAAAGTAATGATTATGTCAATTCAATGGAAAATGTTGGCAGAAATGATCTAGTATAAGTCTTATGGAGATCCTTGTCATAGATCGTTCAAATTATTCAGTTGTGAGTACTTGTTCTTGAATTTCTCAACATATATGGGTCATCAACAACAAGGGTGGGGGGTAGGGAAAACTTTATCGACATTATTTTGGACCTTTTTTTGTTGATGATCATGTAGGAAATGTTTCATACCATTTATCATTTCCAATTAATATGACATCAATAAATGATATATTCTATGTATATAAACTATGAATGCTTATATCTAATCCATATCATGTTCTTATTTAGGGTGATCATGAGGATTTACATGATTTAATAGTGACAGAATGGACATTCATTATAGTTGAACCAGAATCCATGTAAATTCATTAGAGGGAAATAAATTTTTTTGTGTGCAATGGAATCATAGTTTGGATTCTCATAGGATATGGGAATGTGAGGCCCCAATAAGAGAGGAGTGGAATTAATTTTCTACATGAAATATTTATGACATTCTTTTTTAGGACATAATTTGTTTTTGATTGGGAGGTAGTAGGATCCTATTTTCATTTTGAATGTGATGTTTTAACCCTCATTGTGGGTGTCCTTTTACATTATCACTATAGGGCCTTGAACGAATTAAGAGGATACATATAATTATGAAGTCGTATATTTTATAGATTCTCATCATAAAACCTATTTGTTTTTTATATTTCATGGGATTTACATGGAATCAAATATGGCTACATGACATATAATACCTAAAAAAATTTATCGATTTTAAAAAAAGGCAGTGGATTTTTGATTCATTAGTTATTTGTGAATAACATAATATTCAATTAGTTAGACATTGGGTAGTGTCATGAATATTTTCTTAAATAGTCATCTTTCATGAAAATTTTGATTCCTCATCTCTATAAAGAATATCTAGCAAAACTAATAGCATGCCCTTAGTAATTTTGGATCCCTTAAACCTTTCATGATTATTTCATTATATTAATGAATTTTATTTTTATTGTGGTGTGATTTTTTTGGAAATCATTCTACATGTCTCACCATCACATTCCTATCATCACTGATGTTTAATGTATTATATTTTGACTGATGGAAATAATACCAATATTTTAGAATATCATTTATAAGAAGAGCTTCTATATGATCTTCACCTTCATTCTTGTGGGAAGGTCCCATGCCAACATTTTGTTTCTATGTGAAAAGTATCTGGTTCCGTTATGATGTCCAAATTTGATTGACGTTTGCTTTTTATTTTAATTTTAATAGTTTTATTTAAATTAAATTCGTTTTGAACTATCTTAAATTGTTTTATTAAGGCTTAATTCTATTTAATTGGATGATTTGGATGGGATTGAGAATGAAATTTGGATAAACCTCAAATCTAATGAATAATGGTTTGTTTCTGAAATTAATGAATAATTATGAAACATAAATTCATTAGATTAATTTATTAAATTTTATTGAAATATTTTATATGAAAATTTTTTAAGAAAAATTCACACAATATATTTGATATAATCTCATTATTTTCATGTTGGAAAATTAATTTTTTTGATTAAAAATCACTATGTTTGATATCATAGGGAAATTAAAATATTTAAAATTTTGAATGGGATAAATTTTATTTTTAATATTTTTAAAATAAATTTCCCTTAATTGGTTTTTATTATAATATTTTCAAGCCTATGTATATATTTAGTTTTTGGGATAAGGCTCTTTTTGACTCTATACAATTGAAATGAAGACTAGGGATGCAGGTCGCATCCTAGATGATATGGTGATGAGTATAATTTTTCCATTGATAATGTATCATTCTTATGCACGTATTTATATAATGTCCTTTAAGGGCGTGAGGTTCCAATAACCTTGATGTATCATACTTTTCAAATATTACCATGTTTCTCACTATTGAATTTTAAATATAATCCATTGTTGGTTGTAAATATTTTTACACATGCCTTATAAATTTATATAATGTTTTTATATACAATGTTTGATATTACATTTGATTAATGTATTTTACAAATTTAAATATTAATGAATATATTTTTTAAAATACTATTTGAAAATGAATATATTTTTATAAACTTTTAATGATTTATTTGGTTAATTAAATACATGAATCAACATGTGGGGTTCCCTTATTAGGATTTTCAGTCGCACCATACCTGAGCCATCGGGTGTTTGTAGATTATATAATTCCATGTTTTAGAAAGTGTATGGTTCGACTTGGAGGTGGTATTTTATATTGATCCTTATCCTTGGATATTTTGTTTTGTTGGGACATTGTCATTAATCAGGATTTTATAGTAATTTTAAATTTTTATTTTGGGTTGTTTACCACTTTTAATTATCATACAATACTCCCTGTAGAGTTTTTCTTTTATGTATAATATCTAGGTTATCTTCTTCCACAATTTTTGTTCCATAAAGATTACTAATCATATTTTTTAAGATTAATGGTGCTAGTATCTAAACTATGGGGATCTGGAATTACCATTAGGCTATTTTGATATCATATTGTATATCGAGTTACTAGGGTAACCAGGAAGGTTCTTGTCATGAACATTATGCCTTGAATGTATGGAATTTCCAAAAAACCTATAATTATGGGATTTTCAATGTTATGCATATATTTTATTAGTTTATGTCATGATTTATCTAGAAAGATCAAAAATTATTAATATGGGTGAAGAGGAGGCTCTTTATAAATTTTTTTGTACGGTATCCACTAGAATTACCTTATGTATAAATTATTAGTGATTATTTTTCATGTTTATATAGCCTCAAATAAATATTTTATTAATGATCTTATGACTAAAATATTAAATCCTCTCATTTCATTAAATTTATATGTGTTTAGGTATTATTTGATCTGTTATCTATATGTTTTTATCTCCCTGTGAACCGTTTTATTATTAAAATGGTGTCGATGTTTTTTACACATTAGTTGTATTGAATTTTATAAACTATTATCAACCAAAACATAAGTGTTTAATATATTATATAGTGAACCATAGATAATTATATTTTCTCAATAAAATTTTATTTTTATTTTTATTGAATTTAATAGCATATATTTAAATATAATATCCTATTAATGTCATTTTATGGACTACTAACATAGAATAACATTAATGAGAAAAATATAATAATTTCTTTAATTCCAAAAATCTGAAAAATCATTAATATGTAATATGTATCTTCAAAATTAATATTAAAAAATACAATAGGAAATTAAAAATCCTATAAAATATCAAAATTCATTTATTATATTTTCATATTCATATAGAAAATATTGTATTTCTGTTATATATTAAGGTAATTTAATTTTTTAAATAATAAAAAATAAATATATAATTCATTGAAAAAATATTAAAACTCAACTAATAATATCAAACATATAATAATATAATTTCATCATTATGGAAAATTACTAATTTAATCATAATAAGGACCATGAAATTTGTGATCGGTTAATTAATTAAATTAATATTATGGTAATTAATAAATTAAAATGTAAAAAATATAAAAATTACTATAATATTAGTTTATTTTAGTAAATTTAATTTCATATAATATAAACAAGGCATGTTTTTTAGATTTTTGTAATTCCATATTACTGAATTTGTTACCATATTTTATTTATTTCTTGTAATTGAGTTGAGAAATAGTTTTAATGGTTACCATTCATAATGAAAAAGGGATAATGAATTATATAACAAATTTTATTAATATGATTACTTATATGCGATAAATTTTGAATAAAAGTATTTATTTTTAAGATAAATATATTCGTTATAAATTAGGTATACATAAATCAATGATAATTGTTTTTTGGAAAAATTATTTTCATGCATAAAAATCAATCTATTTATATTATATGAATAGGATAAAAATTTAATTATTGAAAATAATTAAATTTATTATATAAAAATGAAATTATTTATTATCATTTTTCACTAGGTAATAATTTATTTTATTAAAATAAAAAATAATTTCATGGATAAGAACAACATTTTTGAAGAAAAAATCTATTTTATTAATTCATATGTTTTTATCAATTAATATCAACAGAATTTACAATATAAATTTCTAAAGAAATTAGTTTTATCATTCATATTGTCTTATGTGTACCTCCAAATCAAATAGCTTGATGATAACTATCTCATTAAATAATAATTGTTCAATATTATAATTTAGTTTGATTCAAATTATAATTGCATTTAAAAATGGGTATTGGAAACATCATTATTATTTTAATGGGAATACATATAATTTATGTGGATTTAACATTATACCAATAGAAATTAATTTGTACCATTAAATTAGAACACAATAAATTCAATAATGTGAGGATCTATTTCAATCATCACATCCTCAACATCCAAATCATCTTCTATAATTTTTTCATTTCCCTGAAAAACATTTACCAGGTGAGTAGTTGTATTATGTTGACCATTATATCTCTGTTTGAAGACATAGACTATTTTTTATTCATAGTAATGATCATGTTGTAGTGTTAAAACAGATTATTTCAAAACATGTGAATGATTTATTATGAATGACACCATTTGAGATACATGCAACACAACATGAAATTAAGAGTCATTCAACAGATGTCTGAAGAGATACTCTAAAATCCACACTCTATTAATTATCATCAAAGGAAAAACATACCTAGGAATTTTTACATTCATTATGAGTCTCATTAAAATATACAATACAATTATTCATATCAACTCTACTAACCATATTAAATATATGGATCTCAATAATTAATACAAATATTACCATTCTATCCACTCATAGATTCCATAATGTGATAATTTATAGATATATCCTTCACTTTTTTTAATATCTTTATAATTTTAATTTTTATATTTTATCCAAATTAATTATTTCATGTTAGATATACGTAGTTATTTTAATTTAGGGATTAATAAGGATCCATCAGATGAATTAAATTAATGCAATAGTTATATGAAATCAAATAGTGAAATGTGTTGTTAACAAACACCTTTGAAAACTAGAGGATGTAATCTTAACTATACAAGTAGGGTATAAATGGTGATCCAAAATTAACAACATATATGAGTATTATATGATATATTGATAACAATTTCCATAACCAATGATTTTTAAATACATCACTTGAACATTGAGGTAATACTTGGATCTAGATTAGATGCATCAGAATGAAACACATCATGAATCCCAAATTAATCCATAATGTATATTATCTTGATATGATCGAGATATATTTCATCACCCGTGGAAGTATGATGTATTGATTTCAAAAATAAATAAATTGGATCCCAATTAGAATTATGGCCATTAGATGTGTTATGGAGTCCAAGAACCAAATCCACGCTAACATTTTAACATTTCCATTTTGGTGTGGGTAATATTTTTAAAATACCCATATGAATATATCCTTTAGCCCTAACATTATAAAATAAAAATTATACCGATATATAATCTAAAATTATTATCTTAATTTTCCACTGCATAAATAAACATTCAAATTTCCATACTACTAGGTAGTTATTTTATGTATAGTGACTTATTCCCTATAAGATTCATCTAAAATTTATAGTTTAATGTATGGTATTGATGGGGGAGACATATTATTACATAACGTTGCCATACCCTTCTATTCCAAATTAAAATAACCAATAATTCAAACATTCTATTTTATTTCTATATCATTCCTTTTCAAATTTTCAATATTCACATGAATATATTTTAGAAATGTAATTTTTTCCACTTAAATCATGATTTCCAGATGAATCCTTTGATTTTTTGATTAAATTTTACCATCACAGATCCTCAACAAATATATGCTAGAATTATTATTTTCATGAAGAGTGATCTCCACATTTTCTCCTAAACATAATTTTTATCTATTTATCAGTCAAAATATTAATTCAACTACAACCATCTTCTATGTGGATTATTCATCACTTTTTGAAATAATAAATAAATTAATGATTTCTAGTCAGAATATATTTCAAAAATTTATACATAAATATTTTCCACAAAATTTATACATAAATATATTTCCAATATATTGTTCATATTAAAATTACAGTAGCTACCTATAAATAATGATATAGGTTATTTTGTTAAGGTCCATAAATTGGTGTGATCTATAAGATTTCACCACAAAATTTCTCAAGTAAACTCATCCACATACCCTTCTTACATGCATCATTATAGACTAAACCCACTTCTTTAATATTGGGAAGTGAAAAGACCTATTCGTAGACCTATATTACAATATTATTCAAGGATTTAAAAACATTATTTGAATAATGGAAAAATGAACTCGTTAATGTTTATATGGTGTGTGGATTAGATATCATTGATAAATTCTTCACATAATATAGAAAATTAATATCCTAATTGGAAACAAATTTTATCTCATTATCTATGGTGTGTTTAATACTATGATTAATATCATTAATAATTTTTTGACACACTAATAAACACTCTACAAATATTATATGAACCAACAATGATTCCATTTATTAATAAAATTAAATGATGTGAATATTTTCATATATCATCACCTTCAATATGGTCTTCATTATATTACCCATGTGATCTTCATGATCTTTTTTTGTCTTTAAATATATATAGGTATATATTCTATAAATAGTACAATATATTGGTCATGGTAATAGTAAAAGACATTGTTCTGTAAATTAATCAATATAATATGTGATTTTTTAGTCCAAATGGAATCAACACAAAATCAAATTTTTTACACCTCATATGGAATGTTTTCCAAGGTCAGCTAATTCATTTTATCAATTATTGATAGAATCCATATCAAATATGAATATTCAAAAAAAATATCACCATAAAAAATATAAAAATCTTAAAAATTTTGTAGTAGTTACTTATTAAAATGGTAATATTTTTATGTTCCTCTTAATCAATGAATATTAACATTGAGACTTATTTTATAATAGTGAAAATAAGAGGTTAAGAAATGGTATTTACTTGGACAAATGAATACCTTATCCAAAATATCATATCTTTTCTTAATAAATTAATCAATATAAATCATTTCCATTCAATATAGACTAATTTTAATAGGTTTAACACATGGGATGAGATAAAATGATATACCAACCACAAAACATTGAGTTATATTCCCTGAATCTCATAAGAATACATCAACATAATCCAATGAAATTATAATGTATTTTATTTTTTGAGTCACCCGAACCATATGATATAAATTCTTGCATTTATTAAGAATCAAGAACCATATAAAATAAAAAAATTCAATTGGGTTTTAATATTTTTTATCAAATGTTTATATTATTATTGGTTTGATGGAATATAAAATTTTAATTTTTTCCTAAATAATTTGATTGGGAATTATATTTTAATCCAAATCCATTATAATTACAATAGATGTTACAACTAGAGAGATAATATTAATAATTTCAATAAGATAATTCCATGAAATAAGTATTATAAATATATCATTTAATGGATATTTGATCATGTTGACCGTAAAATATTTCACCACTACATCATTAGTTATTCATTGTAGTTTTATTGAGATACATATATAAAATTATTTTGATATGAAATATTAAGTATATCAATAATAAAATAATAATAATTATTATGTATATTGGATGGTAAATCTACTATTCCCTATTTAATTATTACCACCCCATCATGGTAATTTCGATTATAGTATATTTTTAATTCTCTCTATGAATATAATGTTTCTAAAATTATTTATAATGTTTAGCCATTTTAAATTTATAATATATTATCATTTCAATAATACAAATTTTATTAAAACATTCGGTTGTGGTGTGGTACCTTTTTTTCTTTCTCATAGATTTGATAATAATATACAATCATCACATAAATTAATTTGTCCAATTTTAACAATATTGCGTCCAAAATTTAAATAATATAATTCTCCCCTCAATGAAAGTAACTCCATAATTCATTCCACACTTATGTTAATAGAGGACTCTTATTGGTCCCTATAT
This sequence comes from Viscum album, assembly GCA_963277665.1. Taxonomy (NCBI): domain Eukaryota; kingdom Viridiplantae; phylum Streptophyta; class Magnoliopsida; order Santalales; family Viscaceae; genus Viscum; species Viscum album. Next base: position 222,852,468 of record OY728158.1, read on the forward strand.
CATTATTATTTCAAGAAATTTATTCTAATTTCATCTCTTTTTTCTTGGAAATTCCATGAAATTATTTGTGAGCTAAAATATATATTTTATCCTTTACATCAAAAGGAATTATTTCATAATATAAACTAATGTTATTTAAATCTTAAACTGTTCAGATTTATGGTATTATGACATTGATGAATAAATCTATTAAACTCTTTATTGCAATGATAACTCTAGAAGCATGAGTTTCCAGACTTGTAATATTGTCCCCATGGTTAAAAATGTAATTTCATTTAATTTGATTTATAAATATGAATTAGTTTTCAATTTTAAATTTAATAAATCTACAAAATTAATTTCTCAAAACATAGTATAATAATTCTTCCCACTAAATAGAGTCAATTTCATCAAATTTACTTATGTTTTGATAATATTTACCCTAATGATATGCATCTCTTCTGAATGATTAATAATAAAATGAATTTTATATTTCGTAGAACATTAGGTAATAGAAAATATTTCTTTTAACATTGATCCACAACTCTTAAAAAAGGGGATCTGATTAACTAATAAATGAAATTCTGTTTTACCTCATTGTGGACTGAAAAACAAAATTCTTACTATTTATTTTTTGGAATTAAAGAAAGATAGATGGATTGAGAAATCATTGTATATATATAAATTATTATTTTAATTCCAAATCAAATAATATTCTATGGAAGTCAGTCTTATTGTTTTTTATGCCAGGTCAGGGCTCTTCCATGAAGTCTTGAATTTGTTGATTTGTCCTTGGATGTTGGATCGTGGAGGCATGATTGTTTTAAGTCATTGATTTCATGTTAGGTTCCCCCTCATCCCTTAATAGGGGGTTTATCCTAATAAAAAAATTATTTTTCAGTCAGTAAATTTACCATCAACATCAATTTTGACCAGTATCCTCTGTGCTCCATTCCTTCTGTAACACCATAAGATTATAGGAAATATATTTTCCTAGTAAACAAAATTTCATTAATATAATTCAAAAAATAAATCAATTAATTTTTATAAAGCATTAATACAATAATTAATATTATTTATTAAACATTGAAATTTTAACCCAGATGTTAAAAAATAATTTAGTAATATTGATAAAAAAATATTATATATATTTACTATATATAATGAAAAAATATTGATAAAATAGTTTTTAATTATTATTATTGTCAATATAATCATTGAAAATAATTTGATCTGAAAAAAATAATTTTTTTTAATTTGGTGAACAAACTAAAAATATTTTTTTCATTGTTAGAAAATTTATTTGAGAAAATTAACTAAGTTTTATGTTATAATATATCAAAATAAAAATAAATAATTTTTTTATTTCTCTAATGTGTTAATTTCGGAATGAATAATAATAATAAATTTTTTTTTATTAAAAATTTACATTTCATTTGAATAATTTAAAACATTTTGTTTGTTAAATCATTGAATTAAATGTGAAATTAGTGAAAATGTTTACGTTTATATCAATTGACATCATTAGAATTAATATCATGTTGAATATTTTTATTAAATCCATTTATACTAATGAGAAAATTTTAAGTTAAAAATTTTTTTTTCATCAAAATAGTGTGTTTTAGTTTTAATTAAAGTATACCTTTTCATTATATTGAATTTTTGAAATATTTATTCCATATTTGAATTTAAAATAAATAATATTTTCTCGTTTTTATACTAATAAATGTAAAATATTAATAATAAAAACAAAAAAAATTAATTCTCACTATTATAAATAAAATGGGTTAATCGGGGCATTAAATTAAAATGTTAATGGTCAATAATTAAAAAATATTAGTAAGAATAATTCATTATAGAAATATTTATAACTTATCTAATATATGATTCAATAATCAACATATTTATACTCATTTATTCATTTCTAAAATGTGGAATCAACTCTTATACCAAAATACAAGGTTCTTCCCTCACCCACTTTTTAAATGGATAACTTCCCCACTCATCACCAAATTTAAAAATAGTTTTTTTATACATAATAATCCAAATTTCCATATTCAATTAAATATTCACATATTATAGATTTTTATTTTTGTATGAATCCAACCTACAAAGGATTTTGGTTCATACCAAATGATGTTGTTGGAAGAAGATGTATCATTCATAACTGAGTGGCTTTATTTAATACCTACATCTATCTCCGAAAAATATTCATAATCTATAATGATATATTAAATTAAATGTATTCATTGTATTGATATTTTATTATGATTTTCACATCCCGACCTATGAGAAAATTTTATTTTTAATTATTTTTCATCCTTTAAATCCTTTTGTTGTAGCCCGGGGTGAGTCCCGGACCACATTTTTGAGCGTAGGATAAAAAGTGGGCTTTTGAGGCAATGTCTTTGTGTGCTGGAGAAAAATGTATTTTGGAAGCCCCTTGTGGCTTTATCAATGTAATGAATTGACTTCCCATTCTTAATAAATGAAAATAAATGATTTTTAAATTAAAACAAACATTAATTTCATTGTTTAAAATAATTATTGCTAATATTTTTATGCTTATTAAAATTAAATAGATACTTTTATTATAGTAATTTTTATCATCATGATTTTATTATTATAATTTTTATTATTATTATTATTATTACTATTTTTATATCTATTATTTTATTTCATATACTAACAGATATTTTTCATTTTGTTATTATTATCAATTGATTTATTACTATTTAGTTAGTAGAAGATTAAAAATATATAAATACATATATATATATATAGATAAATAATATTTTAGTTGTATTTATTTAATTATTTTTATATTTATTTTTATTTTATCACATTTTATAGGGTCATCAAAAACCCTTTCTTGTCCCCTATCTTTCCCCGGGTGTGCTACACAAATAAGAGGCCCTCCCCAGCTTCTCCCAAGCACCTCATTGCCCAGCCGCACCACTCCTTCGACACAAGCAATGCCCCTAAAACATCCCTCTGTTTGGTGCAAGAAGCTTCATGTCCTGCTCAATGGCACACCTCGGTGCCCTCTCAAGCATCCTTGTGACCCTATGGCCTAATGCTTTTTCCCCATAATTTGGCCCTTCCTCCCTCTTGGTGTGGCGAACCTCCAACAATGTGCCCTCACCAAGATTCCTATTTGTATCAATGACCCCCGAGCTCTTGTGGTCCTCAATCACAACCCTTATTCCACCCACATCCAACCGTGCAGACCCTCTTTGTGGGTCCAACGTGACACCCCCTAGTGTGTCCTTTACTACACAATGCAATGCCTCCCCCCCCCCCCCCAAATGTGGCCTCCTTCTCCCTTGCGTCAAACCCTGGCTGAATCCACCTGTCTGTTTAACCATCTACCACCTTGACCTCTAGTCTTCCCATTTAGGTTCGTAATAGCCCCAGCTGGCTACCCTACCTCTTTGGTCGACCCATCTTCCATCCAACACCTCTTCCGCACCTGACGAGGTGATGTCCACCCACTGTTTCTGATGTCTTCATCCTAACATGAACAACCCCTGTCAGTGTGCCCCCATCCTACAACCTCTTTTTGGACATGTGTATCCTCTTTGTTATGGACCTCTAATTATTATTTTTGACTTTAATTCATTTATGTTGGATGTTTTTTAAATTGAGGGTTTGTTTTGGGTGGTTTAGGATATTTGAAAACCTCAGGGGGGTAGTATTGAGTTTGCGTCATCGTTGGGCTTCATTTTTGAGGTGATTTTTTCTTCCCACAGCTTGGTTTCACATTTTTTTAATTGGGGTTTTTGTTTGTGTTTTGATTTCTTAGTGTTTTGTCTGTAGCGTCATGGACCTTACGACATGGTTTGAGACGTGTGTTGTTTCACCGTGCCTTACCTTCATGGTAGGTTACTCTATGCAATATCCTTTAAATTTAAGAATAATTTATTTCTTGCATTTCAAACCTAGTTCTAATATTAATTATTTATATAGATCTTTTAGTTATATTTTATACGTTGAACTGGAGTTTTTATTTCTTATAATGTGTTGTAATATATGGTTTGGTTGGGTTTTGAAATTAATTTCTTAATTAAATGACCCTTTGGACTTTGTGAACAAGATTTAGAATTAAGATTCTTGATTGGGATTCATAAATGGGTTTTGAAGTGTATTTTTGATCATCAATGTGTTTTTTGTGTGATTCTTAAGAAAGGTTTTAGCAATGGAAAATCATGTGAGGCCCGTTAGGAACTTTGTAAAACTAGTTATTTAAAGAAAAATCTCCTCGAATGTGGTAACATTTCTTTGGTTGAGTTATATATTATGGGGTGTCTGTTTTATAAGACATCCCTCTAATCAATGGTAAAAAGGAAAGGGTCATAATCCATGGGGTGACATGGGGTGTTCCATGTTGTGTTTTATTATTATATATACTATGATTGGATGTACGGATGGTATTCGTAGGCCCACCCCCTTTCTAAATACACGAGCTATGGGAACATGGCCTATTGAGAGAATATTTTGAGAATGATTGTTTCACTGGTAGGTTATGGTACTAACCATTGGCCCATAGTAGTTGAATCTATTGGGTTTATTACTTTGAGATTTTTCCCTCATACTACCTGAGAAAAGATTGTCAAATGTATTTGGTGTTAGTTTTCATGGAGTGTGACATGTAAATGAGGATGAGGTCTCATTTATTGTTGTCTTTTAGTTTATTATTGATCTCCTAGGTTCACCCATGTCTATACAAATTTTGTTTATTGCAGTAGTGAATATGATGATCATATTTATACCTAAATTTTTTTCATTGTGTGATTTCATATTTACATTATTGTATATTTTTTTCCATAGAAAATGGTAATATGGTACTGATTGTTTTTCTAATAATGTTTTCAAATGAATTTTTTTATTCTTCATTGTACAAATTTGAAAATATAAACATCAATCTCCCATTTTAAATTTCCATTGACACTAATTAAATGAATCTAGATATGAAAATGATCATGGGAAATGGTTTCTATATTCTTTTTGAGTAAAATATTTAGAAAAAAATCTTTTATAAATTGTAGTTGAATCATTAAATCTTGTTTCTTTTATTTCAAATATATTGCATTGGGAAAAGATATTGGACAAGCCTACTGAGTTTTAATACTCACACCTGTAGTTATTTTTTGTTATCAGTATTTTTACTGGCTACAACTTGAGTTCACTCGCCTTGGGGTACTCTTGATCGTTGTGTCGGATAGTGACCCACTAGGTCACACTGAGTTAGTTCAGATATCATGTTTGGTTAGTTTTATTTCATTTTGTTCTTGTTTTTCACATTACTTGGTTTATTTATTTATTTATTTATTTTTTCTGTGTTGGTATTTATTATTTATTCTTCCATATTTATTTATATGGGGTGAAATCATTCCTACAAACTCTGATGATGCCCTGGCGCTTGTCGCCAGCCTGGGAGGATCGGGAACGCCTCTCAGGCCATGTCGTGGACTGGCTCATGAGATATGTTTAGGGTCAACTCGTGTTGGTTCATGAAAAAATGTTATTAGAGGAGATCTGATATTAGTGGACCTCGCTTTTTAGAGTGCACTTTTTTATTTGTGATGTCAAGCAAGATGGAGTAGTATTGTACGGACATGAGTTGTAGGAGCGTGAAGAGAATCACAAATCTTGTTCGTTCTGATCCCCAGGTGTCCATGGGAATTCTGGTTTAATTTATTTAGTTGGATTTTTATGGAAATGTTTTTCAATTGGGATACGACAAAGGCAGTTGGGCTAAAATTCCTCTTAAGTCGTATGGTCTGGAAAGCCATGTGAAGCAAGAGGAATGGTCCAAAAAGACTATCTGTGTCAGTGACATGATTGGAATATGGCCGAAAACCATATGGTCAATTCCCACACCGACACTAGTTACATGTTTGATATTTTTGTGTCTCCTCTAACATCAACGAGTGATCCTAATTTTAATAAAAGGGTTTTTGAAATAAATTGTGGTTTGAAATGACATGTTTAATTAGTTGAATGTTTTAAAAATAAGTGGTATAAATGATTTGTTTTTGGAAAATGATGTTTCTTTGTTTTCGCCTTTCACATCCAATGGTTGCTCTCATGCATAGGGGTTTTTGGAAATGTGGACTGATTTTTGGTACAGTGGAGGGATGCTCGAGGTGGCACAGATACATTCATGTGAGTGATATTCTAAAGAATACCAATAGTGAGGTTTTAACCCACCATGTTTTTTTTCAAATTAAGGATGTTTTCAAAATAAATGTTTTGAATTTATGATGGATTGTTTTCTTATGCTTAGAGATTTTCATATATGCAATGATTTTTTTTGAGGTTTTTTATTTATTAATTTTTTATTGACTGGGTTCTTGAAACTTTTTAACCCACAGATATTTCTCTGATCCTATGATGGGTTACCGTAGTACGGTAGATCAACCTCACTATTTTATTCTTGAGTTTTGGAATAATGATCCACCTCTCATTTATGGTCAAGAGGACCCTTTCGTAGCAGAGGGGTGGATGTAGATGTTTTAAAGGGACTTTAACCTTATTGAGTTTCCTGACTCGTTGATGGTCAATTCTGTAACCTTCATGATTGAAGATTCATAGTGGGTGTGGTTGAATTAAGTGTCTCGAAAAAATACCCATCAACAGCTAACATGGGAGTTTTTCAAGGCTTTTTTTGTCAGCATTTCTTTGATGATGAATGGATGAGATAGGGGATGTAGATGTGTTGTCTAAAGCAGGCCGACATATCTGTGTTGGAATATTTCCAGATCTTTGTAGATATAGTCCCTTATTATTCTTCGGTATGCAACATATTACCCCATGAATTCTTGAAAATTCATAGAGGGCCTCCACCCTAATCAACAGTCAAAGGTGTTAGAGTCCAACTTTACTTCTTTTATAGATGTGGCGAGACAATCATTTCATTTCGAAGCCGTGATTGTAGGAGTTCATTAAGTATTCCTCCCTCCTTCAATCCCTATGAGCAGTGGTGATGATTATGTAAAGTAGATGATTATGCAATTGAATGTGGATGGAGCATGTCATGATATCAAAAGGCTTTGAGATCTATCATCATCTAATTCATAGAAAGTGATCTTCATGTGTTAATAGTATGGAAAGCTGGGTGACATGAAGTCGTCATTTCAAAGTGCCCTGAAACACAACAAAGCATGTGGACGCTTGGGTCACTTGTGACGATTCTGTTGGGGCATTGCTAATAAACTTCATGAAGGATGTTCTCAGAATTGATGTGTTGTTGGGTTTTTTTAATGTTTCTTGTATATGTTTTCTCTAATCGTAAGGGTTCTCTTAGTTTTGTAGTGTATAGATGGTGTTTTTAGTTTTGACATGTATTGGATGTCAGGGGTCTTTTGATGAACTCCAGTTTTCAATGATAGTATGATTATTATTTTAAAATATTGTATTTTTTTGTCAAATAAAATGATATATGTTTCTTATTAAGATTATCAGAACCTAACTGCGAGGTAGGAGACACTTCATCTATCCCTACTCCAGCCAAAAGGCCTCCGAGTGAATCCGGTGGGTTGTCTAAAACCCCAGGAAATTTTAAGGAGTCTGGTTAATGTTGTGCCTCAACCATGTGGTGAGACATTTTTGGTGTTTCTTCTCTAGTTTCTCTATGATTTTAATTTTTCTATTGTCACATATTGTGCGATGGACTTATCCCTTGAGAAATGTTGGTGACTGTTCCTTTTGGATGGTAGTTGTTGAGCAGTGACTTTACATGGGCCACCCAGGTGAATAATTTTCACCTTTGGTTTGTGTCCATCACAAAGTGATGGGACATGAGTAGTTGTCTATCATTGATTCAGTGATCCAATCCTTAGGCCCTCCCTCCCATCCAATGGGGTAAGGGTTTCTAGTTTGCGCATAATTTTCAGATCTTCCCCTTTCCCTTTCGGATAAGAGTGAGTGGTTTAAATGTTTTTTATTCTTTTTATAGCTTGTGTAAGTCCTGGTTTTAACCCATGTTGGATTTCTATTTCGTTGCTAATAGGTTAGTTTTTTATTGTGGGGAGATGCGCCATGAGTCTATTTGTGTTTTCTCTTATGATGTTATCAGATGATAGTTGAGTTCTTATGGTGAGGAGTCTGACTAAACCTCCCCTCTGCTGGTGATCTATTTCAGGAAATGAGGTTGAGTCCCACTGGTAGTCTCTCTGATGTCTTTGGGATAAGAGGTGGGATCGTGTTATGTGTAATCCTTAGGGGTTGATCGATTGGCTAGATAGTGTGGTGGATTTCATAGGGTGTAAAGCATTATGGTGGGGAGAATTTTCATGCCCTGAGCTATGAGACTATTTTGTTTCTAATAATTTTTCCACCTTTTAATCCTTTTTGGAGTGGCCCAGGTGATTCCTGGACAATATTTTTGAGTTTATGGTAAAAACTACTATTTTTGAAGCGACGTTGTTTGGAATGTGAGTGGAATGTATTTTGGAAGCCCATTGGGGATCCGTCTATGTAATGGCATGACTGCTCATTCTTATAAAATGAAATTAAATGATTTTGAAATTAAAAAAAACATTAATTTCATCATTTATAATTTTTATTATATTGATTTTTATGTTTATTAAAACATATACATTTATTATATTAATTTTTAACCACATGATTCTTTTATTAGAATTTTTCTATATTATTAGTATTATTAATACTATTTTAATCACTATTATATTTTCCCATACAATAATTTTTATTATTCCTTTAATAATTATTATATATATATATATTACTATTTTGTTCTTAGAAGTTTACAAATATATAAATATATATATATAATTTTCGATTTTTTTATTTATTTATTTTATTATTATTATTATTATTATTATTATTATTATTCATCACCTTTTTTAGGGTTTTTGGAAACCCTTTACTCTCCCCCATCTTTCCCCTGGTGTGTGGCACAAGCATGAGACCCTACCCCCCCCCCACATCTTCTCCTCAGCACCTCGTTAGCCAACCGCACCCCTCGTTCGGTACAAGCAATGACCTTAGAGGCTCCCTCTGTTTTGTGCAAGCAATGACCCACCCTACGTAGTGCCACACCACGAAACTCTCTCTATTATCCTCATGACACTATGGCATGATTATGATCCCCCCTATTCTAGCCTTTCCTCCTTCCTAGTGCGGAAAAACCTCCAAAAGTGCACCCTCACCCAGACGCATGTCCGTAGTTGCGACCCCCTTGCTCAGGTGGTCCTCACTCACAACCCTTGATCAGCTCACATCCAACTGTATAGACACTCTCTGCTGGTCCAGCGTGACACCCCATTGTGCGGCCTTTACTACCCGAATTGATGCTCCCCATAGACTTGGCCTCCTCCTCTCATTCATCACATCTCGACTGACTCCTCCTGGCCATTTCGGCATCAGCCACCTTTAGCTCTAGTTTTCACGTTTCGGTGTGCAACAGCCCCAGCTAGCTACCCTACTTCCTTGGATGACCCCTCTTCCATCAAACACCTCTTCCTCGTCTGAGGAGGATATCTCCATAGACTATTTCAAATGAATTATTCTCAGCGTGCACAACCCCTTCCCACTAGTTCCCAGCCAGCAACCTCCTTTCAGCCATGTGTATCCTCATTGGTAATGCCCTCTATTTTTTCTGTTCCCTCTTCCTTCATTTATGTGGGATGTTTTTCATATTGATGGTTCACTTTGGGTGGTTTATTATTTTTGAAACCCTCAGGAGGTAGTGTCTAGTTTGCGTCGTCGTTGGACATCAGTTTCGAGGTGAGTGTTTCTACCCATAAACTGGATTTGAATTTTTTTAATTTGGGGTTTTGTCTGTTTTTTTTTGAGTGTTTGATGTTTGGTTTGTAAAACGTTTGACATTACCTAGTGGTTTCAAACACGTGTTGTTTAGTCAGGCCTTTATTAGAGGTAGGTTTCCCTATGAATCTTCCATTAAATTTATGAATCATTTATTCCGTGATTTTCACACCCAGTTCTAATATTATTTATTGATATAGAACTGTTAGTAATATTGTCTTCCTTGTATTAGAGTGATTATTTATTTTAATTTAACACCCCAACATTTCATAGTGTGTTATTTCTTCAAAATAATTCAATAACTGGAACTACACACAACACCGAGTTCAAGCGCACCATGACTTACCAAAAAAACTGTTAAAAAGTGGTTATGAATAGTATTAACTAAATTTTAAACTTTATATAATCCTTGTAATTTTAGAATCCACATTATAAGTTTCTTAGACATAATGTAAGAGCAAATTCATTTTCAGTATTGCACTTTTATCAACTTTTAATAGTGAACCCATTTTAAATACAATATTTTAAACTTTTTGACTAATTGGGGATATCAAAAATTTAAAATGTAACACCCCATGATTCTATGGTATGCTTCTCTTTGAATAATGTGATAGCGTGTGTTATACGCAACACCGAGTTCTAACACACCACAACCAATAAAACTAGCTGTTATGAATAGTAATACCTACATTTTAATATTATATATATATATATTTTATATTTAAAAATAGATTTCATTTTTGTATTTGGAATATCAAATTTTTCCTAGGGTGAAATTTTTGAACTTTTCGGATAACACTTATATTTTGATGAATAGTGAAAATTACTAAATTTTAATTAAAAACAAATTTTTTAATCAAAATAATATATATTGATAAATAATGAATTTTAGTGGTTTTAAATTATATTTAGAATATATTATTACCATTTAATATAATTTTGGTCATTTTAAATAATTTTACAATTAAACCGAACATAAACAAGTGTCAATCTTTTGATAGTTATTGTCTCTTAAAAACACGCTTTTTGTTTTAAAAACGGGAATTAATTTTAAATTAATTTCTGCCACTTATTTGATTTGAATTTGGAAAAATGGATTCCATATTTGGAATCAGGATGTTCAAATTGTGTAAATAGGTAAATTTTATTTTTAGACATTTTGAATAATTACTGCGGTAAATATTTTATTTACCATGGTTAAGGGTAAATCCGGTAGATAAGGGTTAAACAAATAATATTATAATAATAACAAATTACCCTAAAATGTGTCCTAACATTATTGGTTGACACATGTTCGACCATAGGCATCTTTTGGTCGATTTTGGGACCCCATGGTGCCACTTGATGGTGATAGGGACACTTAATTTTAATTAAGTTAAAATGAATACAAAAATGTCAAAGCATATATATTTTAGAAAACCAATTTTTACATAGGGTTATATATGTTGGATTTTCGAATATAAATATTCATTAGAAAGATAAAAATATTTATAACATAATGATATTTTATTTAAAATTTTTAGACTTTAAATAATTTAATTTATTTATGACACAATGATGATGAAATAATTACCATAATAGTGAAAAATTAAATAATTGATATTATAAAAACACAAATAAATATAATATGAGACTTTTTATGAATTACACTAATTTTATAAGTTAATATGACATGTTAGGAATGGTTTAATTAAATTTTTTCTAAGTAATAATTATGTTATGAGTTTCAAAAAAACCAACTATTGAATAGTGTCAAAATTGACATAAAAGTGTTTTTAAAACAAATATTATATTATTAATTGATATTAAATTCCTAAAAATCTAAGGATCGGCCAAGAGACTTATATCATGATAGGTGAATCCTTAATGGACCACTTGGGGGTCTCTTGGATGTATATAGTAATTTTATTAACCATATAAAATAAAAATACAAAGAGACATTGTAAAAGTGAAACTAATTAACTTAGAGTTAATACGTAAAGATAAGGTTAATATAAGTACCCAAACCTATCTAAATTCTATTGGTTGAGTTTTTTTCGACCCATACCCACCTTAAAATTTAAATAATAAACTTTGGAGCCATTAGAAAACGAATATTAATTTATTATAAATTAATATTTCTAGCGTTTCCAAAGGCGCCCCTCACCCCTCTTATAAAAGGGCACTCCTCCATCTCATTTATTAACACCTTCAAAGCCTTTTGGATCCCCCAAACTCTACCCAAATACTCTCCAAACTTCCCTCACTACAACCTATAGTCCATAGTTTGATCAGAAAGCCAACCTAAGGAGCCCTTTTGATCAAATCAATAGGAAGAACCCGAAGAAGAGGGAATGATTTCACCACCCTTTTCCAAGTTCCTTTCTTCTTCCACTTATTCTTCCTTTGTTTTTACCATTCTAAAATAACAAATCCAGTATCATATATATATTTTGATGTTATTATAAATATGGTACAACCATATTCAGTATAATATCCACCCTTTTGAATAACATGTCACCATACGTGCGTACGTACAGCTTACCATCTCCACGTCGTGGTGTAATTGTTATTCAATATATTATTATTTGGATGGGTATAAAAATGATTTGTAACTCATATAAATAATAAATATAACATGTTAATTTTTCTTTATATATGATATAACATCCATTTATATATTATTTTAATATCAAAAGAATGATATTGTCGCTCGTGCATACGTACGGACTACCGTCTCCACGAACGCGATGAGATTCATTCTCCATCGTATCCATTCATGTATAATTATCATTTTATGATTTAAAAAAGATTTTTAAGGACTTGGTATCATTCTGGATATGAATAATATGCAACCTATCCATTACAAACATGGCTTAAGTAACAAAACATATAAAAGTAAACGAGTAAGTTAACACCCGAAACAACGATAATACTAAAATATTATTAACAAATCAATGTTAAAAGATCATATATGATATCATAATAATTTATATGATTCCTTTATAATTTAATAAGAATTATTTCACCATTATACAGGAGGTTAACTTACCCCAACCAAGTAAAAGTACAAGGTAAGGGTTATTTCACAATCTCTTCATTATCCGAGGTTGTTTATACGTAATAATCTACTGGGATATCGTTATCATCCACATCCATGTTTCTTAAAAATGTATTTCAAAACATTTTTTCTATTTAAAAGAATATGGGTTAATGTCATTTATACCCTTTTTTGACTTTTTAAAAGAGTTTTATAAAGGAATCTTTCCGTCGTTTTCCAAACGAGGTGTTTTTAACCATTTCGACAGAATTAAGGTAAGAATGTTTTTTTAACTTATACGGCAGGTGCAGTTATATTTCGCCATTATAAAATCGTCGAATCATCCCTTAAAAGATTATAAGAATATTTTAAAAGAAAATGTTTTATTTCATAAATATAAGACTCTTAAATGATTTCAAAATATAAGGAGATATTTCTCTAAAAAGAGTTTGATTTCATCTATGTCAACATCCTTTGATGGATTTTACGCTTATCTGAAGATGATTTATTATGATACAAAACTTCTATATTGTATTGAAGGTTTTATGATATGTTTGACTGTGGATGTGCTATTTTTATACTGTTCATATTTTATGGTGAAAGTATTGACATTTCGTACGCTAGTTTTAATATGAATGTTTATGTTATGTTTAAACATTTTCATATGGGAATGAAATGGACTTAATATGTGACGGGTGGAGCCCACTAGAGCTCCTCGATGCATCGGTAGGTCTCATGAGAAAAACTACTGTCTTGGCACAAGGCCTTGGGAAAATCTTATTTGAAGTCTATGCACGAGTCCTTGGCTATGTGGTTATGATATTCTGGCATTATGCATTCCATCATTAAGAAAGTGGTTATTGATATTGCATGTGATTATTCGATTAGTATAATATCCATGTGAATAAGTAAATGTAATTATTTCATTTCACTTTTTCCATAATATGTTGAAGTTCATGTTTAAAAGGCTATTGTTTTAGTAATTCATTGCCTTAAAAGTTTTGCTTATTTTTGAAAGTTTCCTCTATATTGTTATCCTTACTTAGAATTTGAGCTCACACATTTTCTATGTTTTATTTTTCCTAGGATGTAAAGAATTAAGTTATGAATGACCTGCAGGGATATTATGAGGGGATAATAGTGTGGACTATGGAGACATTATGTTTTTGGAGTAGTTTTTCACATTATGTTGTAATGAAAAACTTTATGAATATATCTAGTGTTTCCAAGGATACTAAACCAATCGGTCTTTCGAGATTTGATCTTTCGTGTGATCATGACAATGTTATGTAATAATGCACCAACTCTAGGTAACTGGGGTCAGGGCATTATAGTTGGTATCAGAGGAAGTTTAGTACAAACCTTGGAAGCTATATTTAGATAAACTCTGATTAGAGCACATAGATTTATGATGAATTTTAAGGATTAGTATAGAAGAACTTCCAAAAATTTTGGTATTGTAGAGATTTTGTGAGTTTTCCGAGCAATACATCCTTGTCTAGATATGAGCAGATAGAGGCGGCTCTGGCACAGATATACCTATGGGTAGAACCCGAAAACACCGCTTTGAGCTAATGTCGAACATGAACTGGTGCACCACAATGGGCCTTACTGCACTCTTGGTTATGACACTCCCGGGGGATATGCTTAGGATAACTCTCATTTTCTTTTAAAATTATTATGATGGGTTTATGAGTATATACTCCCTCAAAGGAATCATTTTTATGAATATGGATTATATCCATAAAATATTTAATTTATATTAGGTGTTTTACAAGTTTGGGATTAGGTATTGTTATACAAAAACTAATATAATGTATGCCATTGTTTAGAAATGGTGCCCAGTAGAAGGAATGAGAACTCTAGAAATGCACATGATAAAAAGAGAAAGAAGGATCATATATTTCTTGGCCTTAAGCCAGAATTTATATCAGAAATAGTCCCACATGTATTATCATCATATGGAGAAATAATATCATGTGTTGATAAGATAAGTAAAGAGTTTACTGAGTCCTATGGCTTTGAAGGGAAGAAAGAGAAGAAAAGGATGGAAGAGAGAAAGATGGATAATGGGTAGAGGGAAAAGAAGAATTTTCCCATATGTGATAACTATGGAAAGAAACACCCTAGAACTTGCATGTAAGGAATGAGAGTTTGTTATAAGTGTGGAGGAAAAGGGCACAAAGTACATGACTACAAGGGTAAGAAAATGGTTTCAAATGTACAATGCTTCATTTGCAAGGAGTTTGGACAATACGCGAACCTGTGTCCCAGTCATCAGACTATACCGCAAGTGATGCTATTGGATAATAATCAAGTTATGATACTACCACAGATGAAGAGGAATGATTAGAGTTCTTATGCTGATTATTTCATTTGAGTGTTGTATCAATAATGTACTTGTTATAATAATTATGGAGTATATACTATTTCATTAAGGACTTGAGATTGTGTGGAAGAAAGAAAAGTGACTCAATAGCAGGTTAAATTTTTGGAAAATATATGGTTGAGAGAAAGATAAACCATAATATGGTTCTGATACTGAGGTAGTGATTTTAGAATAATACATGATTGATTTGGATAAATTATATTGGATATTCTTGACTACCTTGAAGCTGATTAATGATTTGTATATTCCATAAGTGTTGGGGTTTAAAACATTTTTGGATTGATGAATTATATCCAGCATTCTATGTGGAATAAGGGAGCATGAATGTAATCAATAAGGATTATGGTAATTCAGGATGTTTCAGTGTATTAAAAGAATATATGATGAAGGTATTAATATGCTATTACGGCTTAAAAAGGATCTAAATTATGTTTACATTCCTTATAAATGTTGGATTGTCAGTTTGGACCGAAGTATTTTGGATAAATTCTATTTTGAGATTAATTTTGTATTGACATAAAAGGACAACCCGGAGGTCAGGCGGCAACCCGTCGCGACCGGCAAGGCTGCCAGACTTAAACCAGCAACTGAAGGGTGACAAGGGTGTATCACCTACCACTGGCCCACGAGATGTCCTGGATTAAATAATGTAGTTTTTATTAAATGATCTGGTAGATGAATTATAAATTCGTTTATTTTGGATCCCTGTACGAATAGTATAAATAGAATTTTTTTACGTTCTATTTTCTTTTAGAGTGAAATATGAGTTTGTGGTAGAAATTTATTAATGGATAAAACTCTAGTTATAATGTAAGTATATATCCTTATGATCTTAGACAATCTCATAAATAAATTACTCAAAATTAAGAAAAGATACTTAGAACAAAAATGTTGTCCTAGATGGTACCTTAAATCATCACTAATTTATGGTTTTGGGATTGTTTGCCTTTTCATAGCCATGTTCTCTACCACTCTCCATCAGATAATTGATAGTTAGATTTCTCTTCCATATCCATATTTTCCTATATGGAACCCTAGAATGTGTTATTTTCAGTAATCGTCATACTTTCACTCCTTATTTTTAATAGAGTCCTCATTAATTCATTTTTCGACGTGGGATTTCAACTAAGATATTTTGAAACATCAAAAATGTGTTATCCCAATACCCTATCTTTTGTTGAACCGATGGTATTTCAAATCATCATAGATTGATGAATTTAAGGACCTCAATTTTATACATGTTTGTGATTTATGACCTCAATCACTACCTATAAATATTTACGTTTTTCCTCCAATTATATGTCTCTAATTGCCACCAATGTTCTCCTAATCGAGATCATAATTTGGTGGTGACCGTTTCATTTCTCTTTTCCACATATTAAGACTAAATTTTAGTAACCCAATTTCCGATGTGGGTTTTCCCAGAAAATATTTTCTATTTTCAACCTTTTATTTTTGAAGAACAATTTCAAATTGCGAGGACGCAATTTATTGAATGAGGGGAGAATGTAACACCCCAAGATTTCATAGTGTGTTATTTCTTCTAAATAATTCAATAACTGGCACTACACGCAACACCAAGTTCAAGAGCACCATGACTTACCAAAAAAGCCTTTCATAAGAGTTCATGAATAGTATTAACTAAATTTTAAACTTTATATAATCCTTATTATTTTAGAATCCACATTATCAGTTTCTTAGACATAATGAAAGAACAAATTCATTTTAAGTATTGCACTTTTACCAACTTTTAATAGTGAACCATTTTTAAATACAATATTTTAAACTTTTTTAATAAATGGGGTCATAAAAAATTTAAAATGTAACACCCCAAGCTTCTATGGTATGCTTCTCTATGAATAAGGTGTTAACGTGTGTTATACGCAAAATCGAGTTCTAGCACACCACAACCAATCAAACTAGCCGTTATGAATAGTACTACCTACTTTTTGAAAATATATATATATTTTATATTTCAAAATAGACTTCATTTTTGGATTTGGAATATCATATATATCCTAGGGTGAAATTTTGGAACTTTTCGGATGACACTTATATTTTGATGCATAGTGAAAATTACTAAATTTTAATTAAAAACAACTTTTTTAATCAAAATAATTTATATTGATAAAATATGAATTTTAGTGGTTTCAAAGTATATTTTGAATATATTTTTACCATTTAATATAATGTTGGTCATTGTACATAATTTTACAATTAAACCAAACATAAACAACTGTCAATCTTTTGATAGTTATTATCTCTTAAAAACATGCTTTTTGTTTTATCAACGGGAATTAATTTTAAATTAATTTCTGCCACTTCTGTGTTTTGAATTTGGAAAAATCGATTCCATATTTGGAATCAGGATGTTAAAATTTTGTAAATAGGTAACTTTTATTTTTAGACATTTTGAATAATTACTGCGGTAAATATTTTATTTACCGTGGTTAAGGGTAAATCCTGTAGATAAGGGTTGAAAAAATAATATTATAATAATAATCAATTACCCTAAAACGTGTCCTTACCATATTGGTTGATAAATGTTCGACCATAGGAATCTTTTGGTCGATTTTGGGACCCCATGGTGCCACTTGTAGGTGATAGGGACACTTAATTTTAATTAAGTTAAAATGAATACAAAAATGACACAAGCATATATCTTTTAGAAAAACAATTTTTACCTAGGGTTATATATGTTGGATGTTAGACTATAAATATTCATTCGAAATATAAAAAGATTTCCTACATAATGATATTTTATTTATAATTTTTATACTTTAAATAATTTAATTTATTTATGACACAATGATGATGAAGTAATTACCATAATAGTGAAAAATTAAAATAATTGATATTATAATTACACAAATAAATAGAATTTGAGACTTTTTATGAATTAAACTAATTTTATAAGTTAATTTGACATGTGAGGAATTATTTAATTAAATTTTTTCGATGTAATCATTCTGTTATTAGTTTCACAAAAATCAACTATTGAATACTGTCCAAATTGACATAAAAGAGTTTTAAAAACGAATATTATATTATTAATTGATATAAAATTCCTAAAAAAATAAGGCTCGGCCAAGAGACTTATATCATGATTGGTGTATCATTAATAGAACACTTGGGGGTCTCTTGGATGTATATAGTAATTTTATCAACAATATAAGATAAAAATACAAAGAGACATTGTAAAAGTGAAAATAATTAACATAGAGTTAATACATAAAGATATGGTTAATATAAGTACCAAAACCTGTCTAAATTATATTGGTTGAGTTTTTTTCGACCATCCCCACCTTAACATTAAAATAATAAACTTTGGAGCCATTAGAAATCGAATATGAATTTATTATAAATTAATATTTCTAGATTTTCCAAAGGTTCCCTTCACCCCTCTTATAAAAGGGCACTCCTCCTAATTTATTCACACCTTAAAAGCCTTTTGGATCCACCAAAATACACACTAATACTCTCCCAAGTTCCCTCACTGCAACCACGTGGCCTTAGTTTGATCAGAAAGCCAATCTAAGGAGCCCTTTTGATCAAATCAAAAGGAAGAACCCGATGAAGAGGTAACGATTTCACCA
This sequence comes from Viscum album, assembly GCA_963277665.1. Taxonomy (NCBI): domain Eukaryota; kingdom Viridiplantae; phylum Streptophyta; class Magnoliopsida; order Santalales; family Viscaceae; genus Viscum; species Viscum album. The sequence goes on from OY728158.1 coordinate 222,871,243, forward strand.
CCCTTTTCCAAGTTCCTTTCTTCTTCCACTTCTTCTTCCTTTTTTTTTACCATTCTAAAATAATAACTCCAGTATCATATATATACTATGATGTTATTATAAATATGGTAGAACCATATTCAGTATTCTATCCACCCTTTTTAATAACATGTAACCATACATGCGTACGTACGGCTTACGGTCTCCACGTCGTGGTGTAATTGTTATTCAATATATTATTATTTGGATGGGTATAATAATGATGTGTAACTCATATAAATAATTAATATAACATGTTAATGATTCCTTATATATGATATAACATCCATTTATATATTATTTTAATATCAAAAGAATGATATTGTCGCTCATGCGTACGTACGGACTACCGTCTCCACGAACGCGATGAGATTCATTCTCCATCATATCCATTCAAGTATAATTATCATTTTATGATTTAAAAATGATGTTTAAGGACTTGATATCATTATTTATATGAAAAATATACAACATATCCATTGCAAACATGGCTTACGTAACAAAACATATAAAAGAAAACGAGTAAGTTAACACCCGAAACAACGATAATACTAAGATATTATTAACAAATCACTATTAAAAGATCATATATGATGTCATATTAATTTATATGATTCTTGTATAATTTAATAAAAATTATTTCACCATTATACAAGAGGTTAACCTACCCTAACCAAGGAAAAGTACAAGGTAATGGTTATTTCACAATCTATTCATTATCCAAGGTTGTTTATACGTAATAATCTACTGGGATCTCTTTATCATCCACATTCATTTTTATTAAGAATGTATTTCAAAACATTTTTACTATATAAAAGAATATGGGTTAAAGTCATTTATACCCTTGTTTGAATTTTTAAAAGAGTTTTATAGAGGAATATTTCTGTCGTTTTCCAAACAAGGTGTTTTTAACGTTTTCGACAGAATTAAGGTAAGAATGTATTTTTAACTTATACGGCGGGTGCGGTATTTTCCTCCGTTATAAAATTGTAGAATCTTCCCTTAAAATCTTATAAGAATATTTTCAAAGAAACTTTTTTATTTCATAAATATAAGACTCTTAAATGATTTCAAAATAGAAAGTGATATTTCTCTAAAAAGAGTTTTGATTTCATCTATGTCAACATCCTTTGATGGATTTTACACTTATTTGAAGTTGATTTATTATGATACAAAACTTCTATATTTTATTGAAGGTTTTGTGATATGTTTGATGGTGGATGTGCTATTTTTATACCATTCATAGTTTATGGTGAATGTATTGACATTTCGTATGCTAGTTTTAATACGAATATTTATGTTATGATTAAACCTTTTAATATGGGAATGCATTGGACTTAATATGTGATGGGTGGAGCCCGTTATAGCTCCTTGATGCATTGGTAGGTCTCATGAGAAAAACTAGTGTCTTGGCACAAGGCCTTGGCAAAATCATATTTTTAGTCTTGGCACGAGGCCTTGGCTATGTGGTTATGATAGTCTGGAATTATGCATTCCATCATTATGAAAATGGTTATTGATATTGCATGTGATTATTCGATTAGTAGAATATCCATGTGAATAAGTAAATGGCATTATTTCATTTTACTTTTTCCATACTATGTTGAAGTTCAAGTTTAAAATGCTTTTGTTTTATTAATGCATTGCCCTAAAAGTTTATGCTTATTTTTGAATGTTTCCACTATATTGTTAACCTTACTGGGCAATTGAGATAACCCCATTTATATGTTTTATTTTTCCCCGGATGTGAAGAAGTAAGTTATGAATTACCTTCAGGGTTATTATTAGGGGATAATAGTGTTGACTATAGAGAAATTATGTTGTTGTATTAGTTTTTCACTTTATGATGTAATGTAAAACTTTATGAATATATCTATAGTTTCCAAGGATACTAAACCAATCGGTCTTTCGAGATTTGATCTTTCTTGTGAGCATGCCAATGTTATGTAATAATGCACCGACTCTAGGTAACTGGGGTCGGGGAGTTACATTTAATGTCTTGAAATAAAGTCTTTGGTCGTGTTTTCACATTAATTTCATTATGAAATGACCCCTAGGCCTTTGTGAAAATATTTATGTTTTAAAATTTTGTTTTGGGTTTCTTAAATGACTTTCAATGTATATTTCTTTTCATCAATGTGGTGTGTGTGTGTGATTATTAAGAAACATTTTGTCATGGGAAAATAAGGTGATGACTAGTTGTCACATTTTAAAAGTAGTTATCTCAAGGAAACTCTCCCCGAATGTGGTCCCTTTTATTTTGTTGAGTTATATGTTATGGGGGGTCTGCTGGGTAGTACTTCCCAATGATAAATATTAGAAAGGAAAGGGAAATATTCCTTGTGGAAAATTGGGGTGTTTACTATTGGGCTTTATTATAATATATACTGTGATTGGATGCTCAGATGGAATCAGTTGGCCCACCCCCTTTCTAAATAAACGAGACATGGGAACCTATCATATTGAGATAATATTTTCAGAATTATTATTGCACTGGTAGGTTATGGTACTGTCCAGTGGGCCATAGTAGGTGAATATATTGGGTTTATTACTATGGTATTTTTCCTCAGCCTTCCTGAGAATAGATGGTCCAGCGTATTGGGCATTTTGACTTCATCATGTATGACATATCGACGAGGTTGAGGTCTCAAGTATTTGTGTCATCTGGTTTTTATGGATCTCCTAGTTTCACCCATTACTATTTGACTTTTTTTACTTGTAGTAGTGATTATTATTCTTTTATGTATACTTATATTTCCCTTACTTTGTAATTTAATTTGTGCATTTTTGTATATTTTTTACGTTTGAAAATGGTAAAAATTTTTTGATTAGGTTCTTAAAAATGGTTTTAAATAAACATATTAAATCCTCCTTGTACAAATTTGAAAATATAAACATTACTCTACCTTTCTAAAATTCCATTAACACCAATGAAATGAAACTTGATTTGAAAATGGTAAAGAGAAATGGTATGTACATTTCTTTTGATTAATATATTTAGAAGAATATACATTTATAAATTTTAGTTCAAATTTGAAATGGTGTTACATTTATTTTAAAGGATGTTCATTAGGTTTAGATATCGGTCTACCAAACTGAGTATTAATTGTAGTGTTTCGGACCACTCCAGTCTATTCCTTTGTGAAATGTGGTGTTGAAGGTGTTTTGGGAGCTCAAGGTTTCTTGGGGTGCATTTGGGTTGACATTTAAGGAATGCTAATGGTAAAAATATTTCACACAGTTGGTGCAGGGTTTGGATAAACAGTGTGGCTAAACCATGAAAGGTTGGTGTTGGAAGCCATTTCCAATGCCCGGTTAGCGCACAGTTTATCTAACTGTGCAGACTAACCATTCAAGGAGTTCTTTTCTAGGAAGAAGCTAACACACGGTTAGGGAATAGTTTCTTAAACCGTGTGGACTAACAGTGCAGGCACTTAATGTTATATCCTAAAATTTTGGATATGAACTCTTTTTCCTCTAACTAGGTTTTTTAATCCTCTAGGCAGTCCTATCTCGGGATTACCCTTCCTTGGATGTAGATGAACCTCTCCCAAGCATTTTAGAGGTGATCCGGAGGCTTTTCTTGTAAAATTGAAGCTGGTTTCATGAGTTATGTGATCGTTCATTTTTTGTTTCTTAGATCTAATTATATCTACTCCTCCTCTTCTCTCGATTTCTTAGATCTGTGCCCATTATGGGTAGATCTAAGTGTGTGGATGTAAATTATGATGATATTTGGTCTTGGTTGTTTTAGGAGAGGACATCTTAGGAGGACTCATGGATAATCAACATGGTTTCTATGATGTTTTTTGACTATTGTGGTTTTACTCAAAAAACATTGAGGTTGGGGATTCATGGCTTCTCTAATTTTTATGTGCAATCTTAAAGTTAGCATGATTTTTTCCGTTGGATCACAATTAAATAAACCTAATTAAATACTTGAAATGGATTGAACTATTTTTTATGATCGCGTGTTGTTGCTTTTTACAATGTTAGCGGGTCGCGACTTTATTTTCTAGATAGTGTGATATCTATGTCTTGCTTGTTAGCATGTTGTTCATGATGAAATTGATAAAGAAGGTAATGACTGAAGTAATTGATAAATAATTGTCCAAAGATAAAGAGGCATGTAGAGGAATCTTGTTTTTGTTGTTGTGGTCGTTGATCCAAATTAATGTTAATCAAATTGATGCTGATGTATGTGATTAATTTAGTTGGTTGGTAAACATGAAAACTGGTGGTGCTTGTTGTTTGAAGGCTAGATGCCTTGTCAAATGGCCAAGAGCCCAAATTGATGTGATGTTTAAATTCCTATTGCATGTTCTGTGATGTGACCCTGGAGGGGTTTTCTGATATGTTGGGGCATGAAGGCCTTGTGGTTGTGGCAGCAGCTAACGCCTAGAGTGGCGAGATGCATTGGTTTATTCATATGGGTGTTCGGGAGGACACCAGGGAAGATGGAATGGGATGGATGTGATTGTTGGATGCTTGGTGCTTTGTTTGGTTGTTTATCTCATTTACTTTTTCCCCCTTCTCATGGCAGCTGGTCTTGGTTACCCTTCTTCCGAAAGAGGCGAAGACACGCTGGGTACTTCACGTGCTTTCTGTGTTTATCCTCTTAAGGTAGAATGGGTCTACACTCTTGCTATAGGCAGCAACAACTCAGCGGGTAGTACATCTACTCAATGTGTTGAGCCCCATGTGTTTAGTATCATAGGATGCTTTTCTATAATGCATGGGAATATGGGAAAGTAATTCTATAATGGATGTTTTAATACATGTAGTTGACCAATGGGGTTGGATTTTTTTGGAGCTTAATGATGAGGTTGAGAAATTTTGAAGGGACATTGGTTTTTTGGATGTGATGTTAATGGAATTTAATGTGGAAATTGTTCATGGTTAATTAATGATTGAAGAACTAATTAATGTACAATGGAATTGAAAAAAAGGGAATGAAGTAATATAATAAAACTGTTAAATGGTTGTGTGCTTATAGGATACCTAGTCTTAGAAGTGGCATCCTGGAGTCTGAGAGATGTTAGATGCAGTTCTGTCTAATACTCGGTTATGCCTAAAATGCAGTTGTGAGTTATAGTATATTCTGTACTTTTTGGGTTTCTATATGCTACTCGACCCTGTCTTTATGGGAAACTGGCACCTTGGGGATTCTGAGCCCTGGGGGGTGTTTTCCCCAACATTTTGGTGGGAAGATTAATAGTTGACTACACCGTTTGACCGCACTCTCTTCTATTGGAAGATACCAGTTCCATTAGGAACAACTGTTATTTTTTCCAACATATGTGTGTTGAGGGATATAATGTCTTATTGTTATACACACACTCATATTCTGGATTTAGTGTCAAATGGACTACTATAGGTGAAACGTGTATAGGCTATGATGGCTTGAGGATCCTTACTCGTTGTATGGGCTGTAATGACTTGAGGTATAATACCCGACATATGATATAGGTTATGAGAGCTCTGGTGGATGCCATAAAATAACTAGTAACATTTGGTTGTGAGGATGGTGTGGTGCTTCACCCGGGTGTCTACGATCAATCCTTTGTTGTGCACATGGTGTAGATCGTGGACCATAGACTTAGTGTATACGGGCAAGCATTTGGAGAGAGATTCATAGGATGTATTTCATTGGGGAAAAGCGACACACCAGTGGGGAAGTAGTAGCAAGGTACCCTTGATATTTTTTACTATATGTTATATTCTTGTATGTGTTACATGGTGAGAGTAGCCATGGTGAGGTTGTGAACTTAGTATACTTGTTTAGGTTACTTGTTAGTTTAACTTGTTATTCACTGTGATTTAGAATTATTTCATTACCTTTACAAGAGAGGATTTAGGGAGGGTCCTACTGAGTATACTGTTATACTCACCCTACATATATATAAACTATTTCTCAGGTCACATGGATCAGGTTGGTGATCCGGCTGGTTACTACTAGCTTATGGTTGCAGGATCTGTTCGGGCTTGGGATCGTTGTTGTTTTTACATTATTTTGGGTATGTGTTGTTTTCTATATTAGTCGTAGTACATTTTCATAACATTAAATATGTGCAGTTGGGTTTTCATTTATACTTCAGTTTTGAGTTGGAGTTGGTTGGTGTCTTTCTTATCTCTCTCTTCCACATGTGTTCTCTTAGAGGGTAATAACTCCCATTTTTGTGTTTATTATATCCTCGGTACTAGTCGCCAACCCAAGGCCTACTAGAAGAGGGACTCAGGGGTCATTATCTCCCTTCTCACATTACTGGCCCAGGATGGGTACACTTTGTGGGGAGGGGGTCATCATAGAGAGGTATCAGAGGTCTAGTTGAGGGATAGGATGGATTTTGGAGTTAGTCACATGTGAGGTTGCAAGTGTTTGTAGGGAAACAGTGCCATTCATGTATAGAATGTGAGATAATCACTCGAGACCAGATGGGTCATAGACATTTAGGGCCCCCTTTGATCTGATGCATGGACCATTATGTTTACAATGGCTACTAAACCAAGTGATACTAGTTGTAGGGTAGAGACCTAGGAAAGGATCACACATCATTCTTATTTGTTCCTGTGTTTGAATTGGTAGACCTTGGGATAGTTTAACCTAAAATGAATAAAAGAAAATAAATATTTAATTAATGCAGAGTCTTCCATATTCTAGGCTTACAAGCTCTATGTGTTTGTTATATTATAGGTATGACTCGAAGTCGACGTCCTTTTCAGGTTTACGAAGAAAATGCCCAGCAGGTTGTTCTAGAAGATCGTTGTAGGGTAGAGGTTGACGACGACGACACATGGAGGAAGACACTCTGAGAGTTTCTGCGCCAGAGCCTACAGAAGTAGAAGGGCTCCATTACAGATGCATTCATGGAATACTGGTTGGAGGAGGTCAAGATAGGCTTCAGTTTGATCCATTATCGGAAGGAGCACTGTGTGTCTTTAACTGCGATGATTGTTTGGGGATTAGCTAGGAAGTGGTGTTTCATGTTCCTCAGGGATCGAGGGGAGTCAGCGAACTCATGGGAAGAGTTCCAAGACAAGGTTAGGGTCGAATTCCTTTCCTCGACTGCGAAGTCGTCCAGTCGTCAGGAGCTTCTTACCCTTCGATATGGGAGCTCCAATGTTCGAGAGTTTGGAATCCATTTAAGGATCCTTCTACTATATGATTTGGACCTATTACTTGATGAGGAGGCAAGGGCGAGGAATTTTGAGGAGGCTTTGCATCTAGAGAACCAATACCACACCACCCAATTTATGTTGAAAACATATCTTGAGGTGTTGAAGAGGGCATAGGTTTTTGAGAGGACATTGGCCAGGACCAGATCATCACGAGAGGGGAATCGACATGATTCCTCACGAAGCTGGGGTGTGGTCTGGGGTTCCTGGTTTTCAGGGCAGATGAGATTCCATTCAGTCTGGGGTAGGTCCCATCCCATCACATCTTGTTTCTATATAGGCAGTAACTCTCATGCCTATACCAAGGGATAAAGCACTTGTTTTTCTTATGGTGGTCATGGCCATCAACAGAAGGAGTGCCCGACCTTTCAGAGCGGTCATCGTGCACTAGACACTCTGCTCCAGGTTCCTCCATTGGGGCAGTTCCTACCAAGGAATCAAAAATAGTAGGTCACACCAGTATTATATCACCATAGGGTAGATGGGGCATGCATAGGACTATTCCATGATGCTCCTCGTTCTCAGAATGCAGAGCTTGGCCGTGGTGGTGGTCGTCATCAGGGTCGGTGACCTCATGGAGGAGTTCATGGTCTGCTTCATGTTCTAGCGTTTCCAGCACCAGACGAGCCAGATGTTGTTCAAGGTACCCTTTGACTGTTTTCTACCTTGGTGTATGCATTTTTTGATTCATGATTGACACACTCCTTCATATCGCGTACCCTTGTCAATGCATTGGGACTTGAGGTAGAGATGCTTCAAGTTCCATTGTCATTGACTATGCCAGTTGGAGGTCGAGCTAACATGTTTGAAGTATGTAGAGATTGTGAGATTGTGTAAGGGGAACACTACTCTTGGGGATTTTTCCAATGTTTACTAATACAACCATATGATGCCATCCTCAACATGGATTGGTCGTATTTAGTGCAGGATATCATGGATTGGTTCAGGAAGAAGGTCATTTTCATTGGTGCTGATGGAGAGCAAGTGGTGTTTTTTAGTGAACGAGACCCTCAGATGGGTCCTAGGATTGTTCCATACTTATCATCCATGGTGGCTGAGATGATGTTGAGTTCTTCAGAGGTTCGATAGTTGGCGTTTCCTAGGGTCATAGAGGAGTACCCTAATGTCTTTCCAAAAGAGGTTTTAGCCTTACCCCCTCAACTAGAGATCAAGTATGGGATCAAGCTACATACATGAGCATATCCAATCTCTATGTCTCCATATAGGATGGCCCCTTATGATTTAAGAGGGATATATATTTATCTTGATGGTCTGTTGCAGTACTTTGTTTTTCATCCTAGTGTGTCACCATGGGGTGCACCTGTTTTGTTCATGAAGAAGGCCAACGATAGTTTGCGGTTGTGTGTCGATTATCGTCGCTTAAACAAAATGACAATAAATATTCACTATCCTCTTCCACGGATTGATGAATTCTTCGATCCAACGAAGGGTGAATGTTGGTTCTCAAAGATCGACTTGCGGTTAGGAAATCATCAGATGCGTGTGATGGATGATGATATTCCGAAAACATTTTCTGTTGTCATCATGGGTATTATGAGTTCACTGTAATTCCATTCTTCATGATGAATTATACAGTTGTATTCATGGGTTTGATAAGTGTTGTGTTTCGTGAGTTACTGGAAAAGTTTGTGGTACTCTTCATCAACGACATCCTTGTCTACACCACATCTAAAGAGGAGAATGCAGAGCATCTACGAGCCATTTTGGGAGTTCTTCGCCAACAAAAGTTGTTCGGGATGTTGGCGAAGTATGTGTTTTGGTCCCTAGATGTCTGTTTCTTGGGGCATGTTGTGTCCCAAAAGGTCATAGATGTGGATCTATTGAAGATAGATGTAGTTGTATCTTGGGTAGCCCCAATGATTGTTTTAGAGTTGCGATGTTTCCATGGTCTTTTAGGATACTATAGGAGGTTCCTAGCCAATTTATCTCATGTTGTGTCTCCTCTCACAGCTTTGACCAAGAAAGATCAAATATTCATATGGATTGATCAGTTACAAGCAACCTTTGAGTATCCAAAAGAGAAGTTATTATGTGCTCTAGTCCTTTTTCATCCAACTGAGGGAGTTCATTTTGATGTTTTATGAGATGATTCACATCTGGGGTTAGGCTGTGTTCTCATGAAGTATAGATAAATTGTTTCTTATGGGTCTCAACAGTTGCGTCCCCAAGAACACAACTATGCCACCCATGATCATGAGTTGGTATTCGTGGTGTTTGCTCTGATGTTGTTGAGACATTACTTAATTGGTGAGCGCTTTGTGGTTTTCACTGATCATAAGAGTTTGAGGTATGTTTTCTCCCATCGTGACTTGAACTTAAGATAGTGTTTTTCGATTGAGTTCTTGCAAGAAAACGAATTTGAAATATCTTATACACCTATAATGGGGAATGTGGTAGCCGATGCACTGATTTGAACGTCACGTAGTGATGATGTTCGTGAATCCAGTGATTCATTGAGAGTAATGGAAGAACTTTCAGCCATACATCCTGATATGGGAGAAGTTGGGGGTAGAGGTTGTCTTTTTCAGATGATGGTACAATCATCCCTAATACAGAAGGTGGAAGAGTCTTAGTTGGGGGATCTAGAGGTGGAAGTCTGGAGAGACCGATTTATTTTGGCTGAGGCCCTTGATGGTTGGTCTGAGGATGAACAACACTGAGTGTTGTATCATGGAAGGATTTTTGTTCCTTGGGCGATGCACGAGATGGTTCTCAGAGAGTTACAATGTTCTCCCTTAGCGGTACATCCTAGCGTGAAAAATATGTATCGATCCTTGAAGAACTAGTTTTGGTGGCCTAGGACGAAGTGTGCGGTTGAAGAGTTTGTGTCTCGTTGTTTAGTCCTCCAAAAGGTGAAGGTCAGACACCGTGTTCATGGTGGTCTTCTCCATCCATTATATATTCCTCAGTGGAAGTGATAGGAAATCTCAATTGACTTATTTACAAGTTTACCTTGAGCTCTGGGAGGATATAATACTATATTGGTGGTAGTGGATCGTTTAACAAAATTGGACCAATTCATAGCGATCAAGGAGTCGAGCTCAGTGGATGTTTTGTCGAGGCAGTATCTAGAGGAGGTGGTGAGACTTCATGGAGTCCCTAGGACGATCATTTCTGATCGAGATCCTCGTTTTACCTTTAGGGTGTGGAGAGGTCCCTAACAAGCTTTTGTTTCTCTATTGTTCCTTAGAACTTATTTTTATCTCCAAATTGATTGTTAGAGAGAGCGAACCATCCAGACTCTTGAAGACATGTTATGATCTTGTTTTCTTGATTTCAGAGGTTCATGTATGGGGAACTTACCCTTGGTGGAGTTCTCTTACCAAAATAGTTTTCACCCCACCATCGGTATGGTGCTGTTAGAAGCCTTGTATGGCTGGACTTTTCGTTCTCTATTATGCTGGATTGGGGTCAGAGATTCACCAATTCTCGGACCAGAACTAGTGCAGAATACAATAGAGATGGTACGGGTAATTCATGAGAGGATTAGGACCATGCAATATCGTCAGAAATCATATTCTAATCAATGAAGGAGGCCCTTATAGTTTAATATTGGTGATCATGTGTTTCTTGAAGGTGACTCCCCGTCGTGGGCAGTGAAGGATTGGGCATGGAAGAAAGCTTTCTCCCCGGTTTGTTGGGACATTTGAGGTGTTAGCTCATGTTGGAGCTTTTTTATATTGAGTATCACTTCCCCCTCATATGAGTCAGATACATGATGTTTTCCATGTATCATAGCACTGTCGTTATCTTCATGATGACTCTCACATCATCGATTGGGGAGTGATCGATGTTGATGATGATGCAAACTTAGAGGAGAAACCTGTGGAGATCCAAGAGAGTAGGGATAAGGTGTTGTGCGGTCATTCTATTCCTTTGGTTCATGTCTTGTGGAGGAACGGTGGCTTGGATGAGAGTACCTCGAAACATGAGTCATAGATACATGCTCAGTACTGAGAGTTGTTTGATTTTTAACTCTTTTCATGTATGGTTGTAACTTGTGTGGTTATGAAACATTCATTTTTATGAGATGTCACCCTTTATTTCTTTTGTGGCTTGATCTCTATTGAGAGGTATCTCAATGGGTGGTTTTTCATACCCTATTTCATTTTCTCTTTAATTGGGTTCTGGATTCTCAAGAACGATAATGTTTTGAGAGGTATCTAATGTAATGGCCCAGAGCTCTCCAGTCCATTCTTTTGTGAAATGTGGAGCTAGAGGTGTTCCGGGAGGTCATGGTGACTTGGTGGATCATTTGGGTTGAATTTTAAGGAAAGATAAAAGGAAATATCTTTTTCATGGTTGGCGCACAGTTTGGATAAACCATGCGGTCAAACCATCCAAGGTTGGTGTTGGAGGTAGTGGCCAACACAGGGTTAGCGCACAGTTTGTCTAACCTTGCAGACTAACTGTGTGTGGAGTTTTTGGAGAGGTAGAAGCTAATGCACTTTTATCACAAGATTTGTTAAACCATGTGGACTAAACGTGCGGGAAATTATAGTTAGATCCTAAAATTGTGGATCAGAACGTTTTTTACTCTAAATGCTACTTTTGAGCCCCTAAGAGGCCATAACTCGGGATTACCCTTCCTTGGAGGTATAAGAACCTCTCCCAATCATTATGGAGGTGATCCAGAGGCTTTTCCTGTCGAATCGAAGCGTATTTCTTGAGGTATGTGATAATTCTTTCTTGGTTTCTTATATCTACATAGATCTACTCCTCCTCCTCTCTAATTTTCTTAGATATATTCCCATTATGGGTATATGTATGTGTGTGGTTGTCTATTATGATGAACTTTGGTCTTGGTTGTGTTAGCAGAGGAGATCTAAGGAGGATTCCTGGAAAATTGACCTGGTTTATTGGGAGTTTTTTCGACTGTTGTGGTTTTCCTTGAAAACAATTGAGGTAGGGGATTCGTGGATTCTATAATTGTTGAAGTTCAATCGTAGAGTCAGCATGATTTAGCCCTTTGGATCATAATGAAATTGACCTAATTAAATACTTTCACCAGATTAAAAGAATTTTCTTGATCACATGTTGTTGGTTTGTACAGTGCTAACAGTTCACCTATTGATTTGATAGATAGTGTGATATCTATTAGTTTCTTGTTAGCATGTTGTTCTTGATGATATTGATAATGAACGTATACCTGGAATTAATTGATAATTAATTGGCTAATTTTAAAGAGGAATTTAAATGAATCTAGTTTTTGTTTTTGTGGGTCTTGATCCAAATTGATACCTATGTATGTGATTAATTTAGTTGGTTGGTAAACCTAAGAACTATTCGTGCTTGTTGTTTGAAGGCTAGATTCCCTTTTAAAGGACCAAGAGCCAAAATTGATGTGATGTTTACTTTCCTACTGCTTGGGATGTGATGTGACCCTAGATGGGTGTTGTGATATGTGGGGGCATAGAGGCCCTATGGTTGTGGTTGCGAATGATGCCTAGAGTGGCGAGATGTATCAGTTTATGCATATGGGTGTCAGGGAGGACACCAAGGATGATTGAATGGGATGGATGTTATTGTTGGATGCTTGGTGCTTTGTTGGTTTTTTTATCTACTTTACTTTTCCCCACTGCTCAAGGTAGCTGGTATTGTTTACCCTTCTTTCGAAAAAGGTGATGTCACAAAGGGTATGCCACGTGATTTCTGTGTTTAGCATATCAAGGGAGATTGGGTCTACACTCTTGGTATATGTAGCGAAGACTTGATGGGATGTACATCTTCTCACCGTGTTGAGCCCCTTCTGTTTAATAGCATAGGATTTTTTCTACAATCCCTTGGAAATGGGAAATTAATTCTGTAATGAATGTTTGAATAAATGATGTTAACCCATGGGGGTGGAGTTTGTTGGAACATAATGATGAGGTTGAGAACTATTGATGGGACATCGGTTTTTTGGGTGTGATGTTAATGGAATTTAAGGTGGAAATTGTTCATTGTTAATTAATTATTCAAGAATTAATTAACGTACAGTGGAATAGTTAAAAAGTGAATGAAGTAATCTAATAAAGCCCTTAAATGTTTGTGTGCTTATAGGATACCCAGTCTTAGAAGTGGCAGCCTGGAGTCTAATAGATGTTTGTTGTAGTTTTATCTAAGACTAGGTTATGCCAATAGTGTGTTTGTGAGTTATAGTATATTCTATACATTTTTTGTTTCAATACGCTAATCCATTATGTCTTTAAAGGAAACTAGCACCATGGGGATCCTGAGCACTAGGGAGGTTGCTTTCCCCAACATTTTGGTGGGAGGATGAATGGAAGACTACCCCCTATGACCCCACTCTCTTCTCTACTTATCTTGGTAGATACTAGTGCCATTAGGAACAATGGTTAGTTTTCCACATATGTGTGTGTAGAGGGCTATAATGTCTTATGGTTATTCACACAAATATATTCTGGATATTTTATCCTATGGACTATTATAGGTGTAATATGTATAGGCTGTGTGTATGGGCTGTAATGGCTTGAGGTATAATACCTGACGTATGATACACATTATGCGAGTTGTGGTGGATCTCGGAAACTACCTAGTTACTTTTGGTTGTGAGGATGGTGTGGTGTTTTTCCCATATTTCTGTTGTCAAGCCTTTTTTTTACACATGGTGCAGATTTTAGAGCATAGCCCAAGTGTATAGGGGAACGATTTTGGAGACAGATGAACAAGACGTATGTCTTTGGGGAAAAGTGGAAAACCAGTGGGGAAGTAGTAGCGGGGTACCCCTGATATTATTTACTATATGCTATGTTCTTGTATGCGTTACTTGGTAAGAGTAGCCATGTTTAGGATGGAAACATAGTATACCAGATTAGGTGACGTGTTAGTTTCACTTTTTGTTCACTATGCTTTAGCATGCTTTCTTTACCATTGCACGAGAGGCTTCGGGGAGGATCCTACTGAGTAAATAGTTATACTCAAACTACGTATAAATATATTTTTTTAGGTCACTTGGAGCATGTTGGAGATCAGGCTGGTCACTACTAGATTGTGGTTGTAAGAGATGTTTGAGCTTTTGGTCACTGCTATTTTAACATTCTTTTGGGTACTTTCAATTTTCCCTTTTAGTTGTAGAACTTTTGCTTGACATTAAATATGTCCACATGGGTTTTCTTTTATACTTCCGTTCTGAGTTGGATTTGGTTGGTTTCTATCTTATCTCTCTCTTCCGTATGTGTTCCCTTAGAAGGTAATTCCACCCATTTGTGTGTTTTATTTTACCATCGGTGCTAGTTTCCATCATGTGGCCTACTGGAGGTGGGACTCGGGGGGTCATTTTATCAATTCTCACATTGCCAAACCAGGTGGGGTACACATTGTGGGGAGCATGTCGTGACCTTAATACTCATGCCTATAGTTTTTTTCGGTTTTTAGTGTTTGTGTAGTCTATATTTAAAGTGTGCTCACCTTGGGCGATGCTTTATCATTGAGTCATAGAGTGACCTGTGGGGTCACACAGTGTTAGTTCATATTTCATGTTTGGTTATTTTGTTTTCTTTTGTTCTTGTTAGTCACTTTACTTGGTTTATTTATTTATTTATTTTCTGCGCTTCTCTGTATTATTTCTACTACCTTATTTATATATATTGTTAGAAATGGTTCCCACAACCTCTGTTGATGGCCTATCACATGTCACCAGCCTGGGAGGATCAAGAACACCTCTCGGTCCGTGTCACGAACCAGATTGTCTGACCGGTTCAGGGTCAACCTGGGTTGGTTTGTGAAACTATTAAATTATGAAACTATATATATATCTACATTAATAAAAAATTAAAGCATTATAGATAATTTATATAGAAAATTATCATCATACAGACTGATTTAATATGTTTTTTATCCCCACTAATCATTGAATTAGATAATTGTGGATTTAATTTCACTATATTAAAATTTCGAATTATTTATACACTTATAAATATAATATAAAACATACCTTCTCATCTTCCAAACATTTGGATAACAATATTGTTAATCATGTGTTAGTGTGGTATATAGCCTCTACATAAAATGTGATTCATTTAAAATGTTATTTTGACAGTTATTGTAAAAATATTATATATAATTATTATTAATGGAAAATAAAAAATAAAATTCATTTTCTAAATTTGTTATATCATTTAGACTTTTGGTTCTTATCATCAATAAAATGAAAATAGTGCTATTATGTATTAAGACCATTAATCAACATAAATGATGTGATTCATTTTCTATGTTTATCATTTTTGGATTTTTAATTATAGATATATAATGAATACATCCATCATTTAAATCTTGGATAACATTTTGGGAATTATTTACAATGATAAATGTAATAAAATATCTAATATACCAAACCAAAACATAAATTACTATTTATGATAGTATAATCTAAGAATTGATTTTAATAAGGAATTATTAATAAACAATTAATAGTATTTATTATTATAAAATATATTGTATGAATTATATTATTATAGTTATTTAATATATTAATATAATATATAATATATTATATAAGAGGTTTGTATGTATATTAATAAATTCAATACATTAATGTAAGGGATTTTCATCTCAAATTTATTTTTGTGAGAAACATTTCATATTCACACAAAGATTCTTTTTGTGGTACATATAATTAACATGATTTTTTTTATTTTCCTTGTTTACATTAATTTAATGTGATATTCATATATTGAATAATTTTATTTCCTTCAAGAGGGATGTAATTTAATATCTACTAATGTAGTATTGGATTTATATTAAAATATCATTATCTATCATGATTATTTATGAATAAATGTATGATTATGTATTATTAGGATATATCTCTCATGTATGTCAAGAATTTTAATCAAATTTAAATAATTTTTTAATATAAATGTTATATGTTCATTTTATTCTCTTTATTTACTGAAGTATCCAAAAAAAAATTTATATGGAATAAAAAATTTATTTCACTATTCATCAATATGTACTTTTTCATCCATGCCAATGTTTTCTAAACTTGTTTTCTATTTATACTATTCTTAAACTAATTTTTAATTTACATTTACCCTGATATTACACTTATTCTTAAAATTTCTAAATAAATATTCTTGTTATTTTTTAAATGAAGTTATTTTTAGTTTTTTGTAAAATTTTAATTGAATATTTTCTTAATATATATAATATAAACAATATTTTACACCAACATGACAATCCAATTGTAAAAATATTCAATTATATGTTGAAAAATTATTTCCAATTTATTTTTTTCTTCATTAATATGAATTTATTTTTTATTTAAAATGATATTTAAACAATTAAAGGATATGTTTCTTAATAAATATTCACTGTGATCATTTAAATTAATTTATTAATTATTATTACATCCTCAATTTTATTATTTTCAACTTGGGACATAATATATTGATACCTTTTGTATTGTTTCTCTAGTTTATATATTACAATTATTTCTGGATGTTTTTAAAATCAGTTTTTTGTCATCACATTATGTAATCATAAAATATTGATTAAAACCATTATATTTAATGAATAATGATATCATGACTATTTTATGAACTGATGAAATTTGTCTATAATATCTCAACTAGGATATCTATCTTAGATGCTCCCTATAAAAATTTAATGTGTAATTAGTAATGATCTATCTTCTCAATTATTAAATTGGAGGTTCTCCCATCACTCTTAAAAATTGTATATTAGATGTTATCCCATGCAAAGAAATTATGGTTCAAGGGATGTTATCCCCTGACCAATAAATTCTAATATAAGATGTTATCACATGAAAAAAATGGGGTACATTAGTGATTAATAGAATCAAAAAAATGGGAATTTAGGACTATATAAATTCCTAAAATATATTGTACACTAGAGGATATAAAAATAATAAAAAATGGAAAATAATATTTATAAAATTCTTGATAAAAAAGGGTTACACAAGATTTTATACTTTTCAATTCATAGGTACATGTGAGGGTAGACCAATAATTAAATTCTATGAATGTTATGGTGGGTTTCCATGACATAAAATTTTCAATTATTTAGAATATTTAAATATTCCATGTCTTAGAAAAACTTTATTCTCTCATATATCATGTTATATTATTCTTTTCTGATTCATCTCATATGGACTACAAATATTATTCTGTATACATATGTTAAAAATATAAGACATACATGGAATGTCATTAATTTTTTTTTCATTTTATCATAAAATTACTCACAGTCCATTATTATGTGGTTAGTGATATCTCAATTTTTTAAATCATATATTGAATCTAAGGACCTATTTTATTACATTTCCTTTGGCAATGTTATGAATAATTTGATTATGTAATATATTGTGTAGAATAGTTATTGTTATGAATAAAATTATGGTGGATGGAATATCTCAATCATGAACCAATTCTTTATGATACAAAATTTACAAAGTGGATATAACTATGTGATTTTAGAATGGATAATTATTAATAGTAATGAATAATCATATAACAGAATGTAATGAAACCGTATGAAATATAATTTTAATTATTTTTTAAGTAATAATGTTATTTTTATAATCATTTCAAATCATAGATGATAAAACAATCATGAGAACCATATATATATGGTTATCTATATAAAAATATTATAGAGTTTTAGGGAAAGATATAGTGGGTGGTTTCTATGAAATTAAATCTCATTCATGAGAGTATTAGAGGATGTTGATATATAAAAGTAATATTTCGGTGTAATAAATCCCATAAGGTAACATTAGGATATTACTCAATCATCACCTAGTGCATGAAAATTGTCCTTATGAATAACGTTGTTTTCCACTCTCGAGAGATATGATATAGAAATTTATCAATTCCATATCAACTATCGTGAGCATTTTGAATAGGTGATGACCACCTAGTGCCTGACAATGTGCCTTGTTAATAATGTTGTTTTCCACTCTCGAGAGATATGATATAGAAATTTATCAATTCCCTATCAACTATCATGAGTGTTTTGAATAGGTGATGACCATTACTAAACTCATTAAATACATAGGATTAATTTAATAACAAATCATGATTTAGATATCATATATATAATTTTCTTTGAGTAAGTGGTATCATATAATTATAATTCATGATCACATTATTATTATTGTATTGGTTGAAACATATATAATTATTTTATGTTTTATTTTGAAATAAATTAAAATAATTTACATCATGATAATCAGTTTTTTATTATTTAAAAAAAAATATCATATCTTTGATAAAATAACATTCTCAATATATAAATTATTTTGAACAACCAATCAATCAATAGGGGGAAAATATTATACTAAACCCATCATATGACAATATCCAATATCATGTTTTTCTTATTTATGTTTTTTTTCACCTTATTTACTTTCTTTTTTGGCAGGTGTCATCAATAAAAAAGTGAAGAGTGCTGGGTTGTATGAAATTGGTGTCTGAATGATCTGCGTTGTGATGATAGTGTTTGATAAACCGTTCATTATCAATCGATTTGGGTTGGTGGGGATATTCGACTCGAGCACCTTACCTGTACCACTGGGTTTTCTTGAAAAATGAGTCATATATACATATTTTTCGCAGTAGTAGTAGCCTTCCCTGCTCCTTGTACTTATCAAGCCTTTACATTCAATATATATCAGTATCGTTCCTCCAATTTTCCAGTGCTTTCCTTTTGGCTAGCGGTATCTTTCCACGAATACAACATCCTTATATAAATGATCTAAATCAATAAATAAATCATATAGAAGAATCATGGATGGGTAGTTCAGGTCTGGGGAGGCGTAATCGAGACACGAGTATGCAGAGATTTCATGAATTAATACATATGTCACATCGATTGGAATCCAAGTCATCGGATGCTTGTTCTTTCGAACTTAAATAAATAGAATGGATGCGTGTTATCGAGTAATCCATCCTTTATCTGATGAATCAGATTCATCTTACTACTTATTTTATTCACTTACTGAGACTAGTTGCTTCCTCCTGCAATAAGTCGAAATACAAACTTGTAAAACCTTATATTCTAATTGTTGAGTTTGATTTGACTACACAGAGCATAAGAATTCCATCGCCTCATATTTTACTTTTCTTTGGTAAGGATTCAGGGGTTTAGTTATGCCTTTTCCCCCTATTCAATCTGCTAGGGTACTCAAAGTCGTATCCCATGTTTTTCAATATTTTTCTTGTATTTGATTTATAAAATATATAAATTTTCCGACAACATTAATTGTTTATTGAATGAAAAAACTCATTTTGGTTTATTATCATTTTAATGATAGAATATATCAATGGGTTAATCATATTGTGAATCAGAGGCAACAACAAGGAAATTACTCCCAATAGTGGGTTGAGAATAAGTCATTATTTTTCAATAATCACATACATTGTATTAATCATATGAAAATTTATATTTAATTCAATGAGGTAATATAAATTAATGATGAATATATAGTTAAATACAAGTAAAAAATTTCAACATTGGTTATATAATCTTGTGGTATTTTTTTATAACAATAATATAATTTCTACGCTTTTCGGGTGGCATAAAACAACATCTTTGATGGAATTTATCCATATGAGACATTATTATGCAGGAAGATATTATTATATGATAGATAATAAGGGAAATATAGATTGGATTTATCTAAAAATCTAATTTTTTTGTTGAAAGAAATAAAAAAATTAATAAAATTTAATAAAACCATTTAGAAAATATGATGACATTTAATTAATGATATGCATGTTAATGGAAAAATTGAGTATATTGTAATAAGGTGACTATTAAATGACTTGTGTGGGGTAAATAAGGTTTTCGAATTCATAAATACTAATTTATTGGTAAAATGATAGCATGCGATTTGAATAAAGAATATTGTCCTCATAATTCACCACTAATAAACTTTTGTTTCAAATTAAATGAATATGTGAATGATGCAAAATAGTGAACAAATTTAAAGGATAATCATGATTTCCAATTTTATTAACCTCTTAAGATGAGAGAAAATAGTAAATATCATTGGACCATTATATAGTTGAGGGATATTAGAAAGATAAGGTGAAAGGTACACTTATTATCAACTCTATAACATCTAATGTCAAATTCATCACGGGATATCCCCACTATTTAAAATCATAATTATTTTCAATATGTATCACAATACATATATAAATATAAGATGATGAATAAAAAGTTAACCTCTTTAATGTTATATTGATCACAGATAAAATCTATCTTTCGCCTCTTGTTGATGTTTTTTGGAATTTTCTTACATCATTTTTCTATATTCTCTCAAGTGTTTAATGTGATATTTGATCAGGACACCAATACATGATTTCAATAATACATCATTAATTAATCATTTACTAATATAACGATTCTTGTAAAAATTATTTAAATATGAATGATTATGTTTATGATGAATAAAAAAATGTACAGTGGATGTTTAGTGTAAATTTCCAACTTTTGTTACTGTACCCCAGTCATAGAAATTAAGGTAACATCAGATTTCACATTCCATCTGCGAATATAATATTTCTAAAATTCTTTATCAATATTATCAAATATATTTTATAATTTTGTTCTTATAACATTAATATTAATTTTATTAAAATAAATGAATTCGTTGTGGTGTATTTTATTGGTCTTTCTCATAAATTTTCTCATTACATAACTTCATCACATCAATTATATAATCAATTTTGAAACCAACATTTGTCCCAAATATGAATCATACACATATCACCTCATTGAAATTATCGCTATAAATCATTCAACATCATTGTTAAATGATGATTCATTCCCTTCCCTATATCATAATAATTTTTATTAATTTAATATAATTTCATATAACTTTTTATATAAAAACATTAAAATTTCTTTTAAAATAATATATATATATATATATATATATATCATTATTGTCAACAAAATATATTATTACATATTATACTCTATATTTTTTAATATATAATACACTTAATATATATGGTTTTCTTCAATTTATGAAGCTATAAATCTAACTCCATGGTTTGATGATATTTTTAAAAGTGTACGTCATAAGACCTATAATAGAGTCAACATTATTAAAAAGGTAGTTTCATTTCATATGATTTATAATAATTAATTAATTTTCAATTTTAACTATAATAATTATATCAAATTAATTTCTAAAAAATTAGATTCTTAATCAATCACACTAAATAGAGTCAATTTAATCAGGTTTCCTTACGTTTTTCACTTATTTGAATAATTGATATACTTTTGTTCTTATTGATAATTAACCAAATGACTTTTTTCATTCTAAAAACATTACATAATAGAAAAAATTTATTTTAATATTTATCTACAAGTCAATAAAATGGGTATTTAAATAAAAAAATGTAGTTTATTTTAACATAATGGTGGACTCAAAAAATAGTATTACCAACTATTTTTGTTCCAAATTATACAATTATTCATGGATGGAGAAATTTTTGTATATATTTCTAGGATAATTTTAATTCTTAATGAAAATTTTTTTTGTCACATCAGAGGAATATCAATACATTGACTACCAATTTATTTTTAATCAAGGACCATATATGCCCCATTCATTATATTACACCAGAATACTTTATGAAATATTTTTTCGGAATAAAATAAATTTATTTATTAGAATTCCTAAAATTAATCATTGAGTATTAATGAATCACTGGTACAATTATTAATTTTTTTATTATATAATATTGGATATTATAAGAAAGATTTTAAATATAACATATTAATCTTTATAATTATTTTAAATTATATATAATGGTTTTAGGTAATAAAATTTATGGGTAAAAAATTATATAATTCTTATTATTGTACATATATACTTTGAGAAAAAAAATTTGAAAATATATAATTGTTCATATTTTTTTACTAAAAAAATTCCAATACTAGAAAATTATTTTTAAAATATTAACATCATTTTTTGATAGAATATATAAAAATACTGATAAAGTAAATTTTTTTCATTTTTATTATGAGTTCAATTTCATAATGTTTGTTAATAAGATGACTATTTTTTATTAAAAATGTTCATTTAATTTAAATAATTAAATTTCAATGATTGATATAACATTGGATTAAAAGTTAAATTATTGGGAAATTTTTTATTATTTTAATTGATATCATTGGAATCAATAGCATGTTGAATATTGCTATAAATCCATCTATCTAATGTGGAATTTTTCCATTTTAACCCATTTCTTCATCTATTTAGTGATTTTTAATTTAAATTATATTACACTATCACTTTATATTGAATTTTAAAAAATATGTTCTATACTCGAGATGATAATAAATAATATTTTCTATGATGTTTAAAATTTTATTTGTAAAAATGTAACATTAAAAAAAGAGAAAATTAATTCTCATAGATAAGAATAATATTCAATAATCATTGTATAAAATAAAAATGATAATGGTCATTTAAAAATATTATCTATAAAAAAATTTATAGAAATATTTATAACTTTTATAATATATGGTTTGATAATGATCCATTTTATATTCCTTAATACATTTATAAAATGTGGAAACACCTTTTCCCTATGAAAAATACCATGGGTCTCAACTCCACTACATTTAAAATTGAAAACCTCTCCTCTCATTTTTATATTTGAAAATAGTTTATTTTTCTCCATGAGAAAACTAATTACCTAAGTTAAATTATTATAATCATCTTTATGGATTTAATTTTATTTGGAATCCTACCAAATAATGATTTTGGTTCATACCTATAATGGTTTCCTAAAGGGGAGGTATCATTCATAACCGACTGTGTTTATTTTTTATCTTCACATATCTCTACTAAATATTCATAATATATAATGATATATTAACATTAATATAATTACTATTTTTATATTTTATTATTATGATTTATTAAACTATATCAATATCATACTTAATAACATGAGAAAAGATTTTAGATTATATGTTTAGCATATTACCATCTCACAAATCGATTTAATGCGTTTCATATCCCAACTACTCATAAAATTATATAATGATGAAATTAATTACACTATATTAAAATTATTAAATATTTATACTTCTATAATTATAATATAATATAAAAATTCTCACCATCTATGTATTTGAAAGATAATACCATTGCTCATGTGTTTATATTGCATACCCCCTCTACAATGTTATGTCATTCATTTTTCAAATTATATTGATATGTACTGCAAGAAGGTTATTTAAATTTATATAAAATAAATTATAAATTAAAATGATTTTAGGAAGTTTCTATATCATTTAAACTTATTTTATTCTAACCATCAAGAAAATTAAAAAATCCCAAATGTGTAATTACAATAAATCAATGTAATTTATGTGATTCATTTTTTATCTTTATCAATTTTGGATAAATATATATAGATATATAATTAATAAATCCATTATCATAAACATAGATAATATAATGTATATTATTTACCATCATAAATGTAATAAAATAACTAATTTACACAAGATAATCATATATGACTAACGAATTAAATATACTCTGAAAATTGATAATAACAAAAAAATTAAATATTTTATATATGCCATTATATATAATATATGGTATGAAATACAACGATATAGTTATTTAATACAGTAATATATATATATAGATTTATATATATATATATATATATTATAGGTCGATATAAAATATTAGAATAAATTCAATACATTGATGTAAGAGATTATCACCTCAGTTTTAATTTTGTGGGAAACATTTCATATACACAACATGTTTCTTTTCTGTGATATAAATAATAACCATTAATATTTCTATATTATATACAAAAATGTTATGTGATATTCATATATGAGGAATTTTAATTCCTCCATGGGTGTTACAATTCAATATTGACTAATATGGTAATGGTTCAATATTACAATATCATTATATATCATGATTGTTTGTAACTATGTTTACAATTTTTTTTATTTTATATCTCTCATGTATGAGTGGAAAATAAATCATGTTTATATATTTCATTAATATAATTATTTTATGATCAGTTTACTATTTTTATGGACTCATTTTTTTACAATAACATTTATATAGAATATTGAATTTATATCTACAATCATTAAAAAATAATTCTTTATCTATGAAAATGTTTTCAATTTTTTTTAAAATTATTACTATTCTGAAAAGACTATATAATGAAATTTTAGCCTTATTTTGTTTTTTTAATGTAAATAAATATTCATTTTTTTAAATGATGTATTTTATTGTTCTACCAAATATGTGAATGCAATATTTTCTTAATGTATACAACATATACAATATTTTCCACCATCATGACCACCCAATAGTTCAAATATTCAACTACATGTTCCAAAATTTATTTTCAATGAATTTTTTTCAACATTAATAAGAATTAATTTTAATTTTACAATTTTATTGAAATGATTAGAGGGAATTTTTTTATTAAATATTCTATTTGATTAATCAAATAAAATAATTAATTATTATTACATATTTTATTTTTTTAATTGTTACCCGGGATATGATACAATGATACCATTACTATTGTTTCTAAATAATATTTATTTTAGTGATTTCATTATGTATTATAAATCAATTTATTTTCCAAAAATTTTAAAATCATAAAATATTGATGATAACCATTACATTTCTTGAATAATAATATCATGATGGCTTTTTGACCTGATGTAATATTTCTATAATCCCTCAAATAAGTTATATGTCATAAATTTATCCCCTTAAATTTAATTTGTAATTAGTTATGTTTATGAGATTGATGTTTACACTTGAGTTTCTCCCATTACAAAAAATTTGGTACATAGGATGTACCCAATTCCATGAAAATATGGCACATGTGATGTTATCCCTTGGCCAAAATTATAAAATTATGTAGTTATCCAAAGACAAGAGAATGGTTTAAATTACTGTTTAAACCTAACATAAAAAAGTTATTTTGTAGATTATAATATTTCTAAAATATATGGTACACTAGATGATATTAAGATAATGAAATTGATTTTACATAGGATGTTATCACAATCATGATAAAAGGGGTTTCAATAGAGGTTATCCACGTAATTAATTAGGTAAAGGGGTGGTTTTCCTAATCTAAACATTTTATGAATGACTTTTTGGGTTTCCATGACATAATATTTTCTATCATTTTTTATCTTCCATTATTATATGTCTAATGAAAATTTTATGCTATCATGTATCATGTTGTATTATTAAATTATTATTCATGTCTTTTATATATAAAATATTAATTACATAATACATCATTATAATATAATACAAATATAGTATTGTATCTAAATTATATTATCATGTTATCAAAAAATTATTCAAACTTTGTACTTATGTGATCATTGATATCTCCAATTTTTAACCATATAGAGAATATAAAGTCATCTATTATTAAATTTCCTTTATCCATGTTATGAATATTAATAGTATGTATTATATATCGTAGAATATTTATAGTTATGAATATAATTGTGGGATATGATATATCTCAATCATGAAGTAGTTCATTATTAATATAATTTAATATAGAGGATATACCAATGTTATTTATGAATGTATCATTGCGTATTGTAATGAATATTCATATAATACTATTTAATGAAAATGTATTAAATATATTTTTCTTAAATTTAAGTATCGAATATTGTATTTTTTATCATAAAAAATCTAGGATTACAAAAAAATCGATCCCTATAGATATTTATATATATATTAAAATATTATAGATAATTGTTGGAGGATAGATTGATTAGATTCTATGAAATGAAATATCATTCATGAAACAATAATAGGATTTTGATATATTACCACTATACCTAGGGGTAATAAATCCCATACGATAACATTGAGATATAAAACCATTTCACATAGTGCATGACTATGGGCCTTAAGACTAACTGAGTTCTCGACACCAGATAGAAATGATTTTGATATTTACCAGTTAATTATGAACTATCATGAATGATTTGAATATATGTTGACCATTAATGAATTCAATAGATCATAAGGATATATTGATGAATGATTTTGGATGGTGATATCATATAAATAATGTTCCCTGATTATGTGGTTTTCCGTAATTATAATTTTATCTGAATGTATTATTTTGGAATTTTATTATTGGTCGAATCCTAAAGAGTTTTGTCAATGTTGGTTTTCAAATAAATTGAAATTATTTCAAACTACATAATCCATATTTAATTATTAATGGAATGAAATGTTTCATATCGATGATCAAATAACATTCACAATCTATGAATCATTCTAAACATCCATGAAACACTAGAGGGATAAGCATTCAATTAAACCCATCATTATACAATATCCAATATCATGTAGTACTTAAAGTGATAGTGTATTTTCAAATAAGGGATTATTTAAATATATATTTTATCCAATAACATCAATTGTTTAAATAATGAAAAAAATTCATTTTCGTGTTATATTATTTATAAGGAAATGTATATCAATTGGAAAATCATATATTGAATAAGATTCATCAAGAATGAAATTAATCCTTATAGTGGGTATAGATTTTGTGGTTATTTTTCATAAATTACAATCATTTCATTATTAAAATGAAATTGTAGGAGTGATTCCATGATGTAATATAAATTTTTTATGTATATGTAGCTAACTAAAAAGAAAATATTACAAAAAAATGTTTTATAATCTTATTGTAGTTTTTTCAAACATTAATGTAATGTTATCCTGTTATTCAGTGGCACAAAACCATAAATCTAATTAGAGTTATCCATATGAGACATTAGTATACATGAATATATCATTAAATGAGAGAAAATGATGGAAATATTTATTTCAGTGACATACTTATATCATTGATTATGTATGTAAATAAATATAATGATTAATAAAAAATTTAAAAACCATGTAAAAAATATTTTGAGCATTCAATTATGATATTTGTGGGAATAGAAAAACTCATAATGTTTTAATAAAGTAATAATTATATGTGTTATTTTTCGAATAGATATTCATTGAGTTGGATAAATTTTTTTATTGGTAAAGAGATCACATGTGATGTGAATAGAGATAATTTTCCTCATAATGCATTCCCACGAAAATGTGTTTAAAATTACATGAGTATCTAAATTATGTTAAAAATGCACAAACATTATGGTTATTGATGATTCCGAATGTCAATAACATATTAATATGAGATAAAATGGTAAACATCATTTTATTATTAATTATTTGTGGGATAATATAATGATATGGTGAATGGTACACTTTTCATCCAATATTAAACTACTAATCTGAATTTCTACTCTATATCTACCCCTATATACTTTATAAATTATTTTCTTATTGTATCATAATATATCCATAGTGATTAAAAGCATAATTTAATATAAAACCTTATATTGTAATATTGATCACATATCATATATATGATTCCTCTCTTGTGGCTGTTTGTAGGAGTTTTCTTTCAAAATGTCTCATTATTATCCCACATGTTCAATTTGAGGTCATTGTGGTCCTAGGATTCATATCACAAAATATATCCCACATAAATATCCTAGGGAAGGTAGTAAAATTTTACATTAAATACCAATATTTTATCATCTATTTGTGTGAATATTAATAAAAACATCCAATGGAAATCAAAACAAAAATATGTCATTTGATTCAGTTTCAAATTGGGTTATTCTCATAGATATATGGGGACCAACACACAATTAATTATTCTCAAACTGTACCAAAATTTGCATATTTCATTCTAGAAGAGATTTCATTATTCCACTATATGTTTTGTTGAAAAAATATTATATGTCATTCTTAATTTGAAAATATTCTGAATGAATTCATGTATATTTACTAAGATTATATTTTATAAATATTGTTAGAAGATATGAGAAAGTCATGAAATTGGATTTTTTAATCCCACGTTGTCACTATAGCATGTAGCATATATTTATTAAGATAAAATATGGATTTATGTGACTTTTCATGTATTAATTCATAACAAACATAATCAAAATAAACAAAATTCATAACAACCCATATTGATGATATGTTCATTCAGATATGGGGAGATCAATACAATTTCATGATATATCTTTTTTTCGAGCCATCATAAATAGAGATACAATAAATATGATATGCATTATAGTTGATTCATCATAATGTATTTTTAAAAAATTTATATTGTGAAAATCCTCTGGAAGTGAATTAAATAACTCGATATATTTACTGAAAATCCAAAGCATAGAGATGTTGTATAAAAACTTAACAAATTGATAATTTTGGCAACAAAATGATTCATTATTGGGGAAAATAATATATAGAGAGTGTACATTTTTAAATCTGTTAGTGAATGATTATTTTTAACACTGGAATAGAATAATAACTATTAAAAATTTCTAATGTGTTCATAGTTTTGATAGATATTACCAATGATTTTTGGATAAATTCTTACAAAAATTTATTCAAACCACTAATTTAACTCAAATGGAATCCATTATTATTTTGATAGGTCAATTTAAATAAAATGAATAAAAGGATCATAATAAAATACTAGTCCTTCAATATATTCATACAGTACCCTATTAAGGATAAGTCTTTGTAATCTATAGTGGTTCAATGAATAATGTTATGGTGGAATCATCATTTAGAATTGTATAGTGAAATCTATTGAATCACAAAAATTTAATTTTCATTAGTGTAATAACCAATCATTCAACAAGAATATGGATCATTTTATTTTGGTTTAAATCCATTTAAATATCCCTTATAATGATGCAGAATCCTATCAAGGAGGACCTGGGTGATATTGGGGTTCATTTAGAGCCTGGATCCCCAATATGGAATGAAATTACTAGGCCACATTGTTAAGAGAAACTATGCCACCTAGCCCAAATTATTTCCCTAATCTATAATATTATAGAAAGTAGATACCTAGGGGTCTCATGGATTTTTTGGAGGAATGTGATTGTATGTGAATGGTCAATCCATGCTATAGTCTTCTAGGATATATCGATTTCACGTGATTTTCCCATGGTCATATAAATGGTTTGCCTAACCCTCAGTAGTTTCACATTGATGTAATATGTATTTCCAAATTATCTTATAGGTTTGGAAACTGTGCACCTAAACAGAAAACCCATGTTATTAAGGATGAAATGTATAGTTTTAAAAATATTAAATATTTTTATCTATTTCTTACTCTGTATTATTTTCTTCAGTGGATGAAATTGTTTTCCCTCTCCCATTAATCTCAAAACTATCTCAATTTCAGCTTGGAGGTAACTAATGAGATCTGTCTTAGATTCATGAACTGATGGAAGCATTATATAGATGAGGTCATATCTTGAGCCCCCCTTATATTTTAATTTATCTTAATATATATTTTTCTATTTAAGAGAAAATCATTATTCTTAAAATTATTCCATTTAACAATTTCAACAATTCCTCCCAACATTAATTAAATATGATGTCTCTATCTAATAAAGGCTCATCAATTGACTTAAGGTAGTTGATATCATTTTTTCCATATGAGTATAGTATTTTCCAAATCATTTTCTTTATGTAACTCACTATATTTTTAAGAGACCCCTATTTTAATTGATCTAATCATATCAAATTGACTGAAAAAATAGATTCAATCCATTTTATCAATGTTTAGTAGTTTATAAGAACTATAAAACATTTATGGAGACTCTCGGGGTGTTAAAAGTGGAATTTTTTATTATGGATAAATGTATTAATATCCTTGAATTCCCATTTTGCGTCTAGCTTGAATTTTAATAGGAAATACCCATGAAAGGTTAATTTTAAAAATAAAACCAAGTCACCTCTAAAGAGGATGGCTCACATGGAATTGGAATTTCTCATGTAGGAAATTTTTGTATTGTTCATGACACCTTCTAAATGACCCTTTGTAACCTATAAATGGTCTTCCAATGCTTTTAGAAATTATAAGGTATGATGTAATGGGATAAATTATTTATGAATGTATTCATTAAATATACTAATTGATGGATTAAAATGTATTTAATTATTAAGGGATGGAATCCCATGGCATTGTTTTCACTTTACTAAAATGACAATATGAATTATATCATCTTGTTTTTATTTTTCATTATAATTCATAAACATGAGACACAATACCTCATGCCTTATATTATGATTATTAAAATTACTTGATATGAGATTTATTACAAAGGAATAGTTTTTTATCATGATGTTATCACTCTCTCTTATATGTGGTGGTGAGCATGACATCACACACCACTAACACCTGTTGGATGGTAGGATTTTCAAGCCACATCCCTTGTTTCATGTGTTGGAATAATGAAAAAATTACCATCTCAAATGATGGGAATGACATATCCCACTCAGTATGATATATAGGGTACACACCCTATATCATGACCTTATAGGCTCATTTGAATTGTTTTGGATGTTTGAGTTATACCCCACTATATCTAGTGACATGTATTCTTGGCATATTGCTACTTAATTCCACACATACTTGGTTCATATTAGTGGATTTAATGTATAAATAATATATATATGTATATATTTACTATATATATACTGATACAGCATACATATATCTTTACCAATAAAACAATTGTATACAGACTCATGTTATCCTTTAGTAACCTCAGAGGGGTGTTATTTATTTATTTATCATTGGTAAATAATAACTATTTTATGAAAACTATTTAGGTATGATTACTTCTTGGATTTCTTCTGTAAATTTTAGGTGGTGGACAATATATATTTTATCTCACACACTAATCATGCCACCTTTGGTTGTAATGAATAATATGTGACTCATGGTAAATATTTGGTAAGGGGACCTATTATATGTTTATGATATGCATTACTTATAGATGAATCATAGGTGAAGAGAACAAATCATAGACTCAATTTTCTTGTAGAGAAACATTTTATAATTTTCTATTTCTATATAGTAGTTTTATTTTTTATTTTTTCCATATTCCAATTTTTAATATCATCATTCCATGAATCCATGTATACAAAATTTCATAGTGTATTTTTATTATTATTCAGTTCTTATACTATTTATTCATCAGCTATTTATTATTCCTTGATGTGATGTATTCTTATATTTTTTATTCATTTTTGTTTCTATAAACAATTCCTGAAATCATAGAGGTTGTATTAACTACACTATCCCACCATTAATCATGTGCTTCTAGTTGATAGACTCTAGGGGGTAGATAGGTGCACTTGAGTCCATGTAACCCACTAGCTCAGGACACAAGTTATGTAGATCCTAGTTCAAGATGATAAAATGTAATATAAAAGAATTATTTTGAATTTTTCATACTATTTTGTTATTAAATATGAGATATTGAGTGAATTTAATTTTTAATTGAAACATTCCAAGGATGTACCTATAACAGGACTGAGGAAAATCCAAATTCTTGAGAATAAGGAATTGATATTATTTATTATGCGTGTTTTAGTTTATATGACTTCACTATTGGGTAATAGACATTACCATTGATTTTATTGATGTTGGTATTATAGAAAACAATATTTAATTACCATAGTGAGAATAAATGGGTGTTCTTTATATGTACGTCCATTGGAATAGGCACAATTGGTCTAATAGATTTTGCGCCTTTCCTTTTAATGTCTACTTTCAACATCGATTTTTTTGTTACATATTATTACTTCCCGGAATTTTAATTTAATTTTGATGACACTTCTTGTATGGATTTGAAAAAATAATTAATACATAATGTGTTTCCCTTAATATAATAGTGTTCTCTTCAATTAGTAAAAGTACAAACCACAATCAGCCTAATATGTAAATTAGATTCATGGACCATTGGTCATAAGAATGGGAATGTGTTATGAGGTGGATTTATTTGAGTTCATATTCATGTTCATAAAGAGTGTGGGAACTTATTCATAGGGGTTGGTAATACATCTAATTGATTTTTTAAGTGAAATACTTATTTAAATGAGAAAACAATTAAAATTAATATAAATTCCAATTTGATATTAGATATACATTACATCTAAATTAAGGACATAAACCCGAAAAAATCTATAGTAGTGGGTAGTGGGGTATCTCTTATGTTCATATGGCTATATATTCTCTCTCATTGTTAAACAGTCCTGGTTATAAATGCAAGAATTGGGGTATAATGTATCATATAGAAGAATTTACAACATCGTTAATTTTCTACCTCTAATAATATCAATTTTATGATATATTTTAAGGAATGGGTTTTGCATTATATAATTATGCCTCTAGGATGTCATATAGTATCCCTGAAGGCAGTGAATACCATACACTTTAGGTGGAGGGTCACAATCCAACAATGATTCCTCCAATAGTACCACATGTGGCACATTTTAAAATTCATAATATGGACAATTGGATGTTGTTCTGACAGAGATATCAACATGTAATATAGTGTATTAATGGTGTTCTACAACTTTCTCTGATTGTGAAAGAACTGACTTGGGAATTATATATATAACATCCTCTCAGTTTATCAGTTGATGGTGGAACACACAGCTTAATTTCTGATTGAATCCACTCATAAAATCTTCAAACATCTGGAGATGCCTAATGGATAAGGAGAAACATAATTCATATTTGTTGTGAAATTATCAAAAATAAATTATGGTTGGTTTTCACCCTGGAAGAGCTATATTGTGGTATGGTCTGGGTAGATTTCCTAGAGATCATCTAATTATATATAATCTATCAAATTTTTAGGTCTAAATGAATTAGGGAATTATTGAACCTATAATAGTGTATTATATATGTTTTCAAATATTCATTATATTTTATTGTGTGGTAGAATTTCTCTCCTTTACAAAAAGATGATGACCTTATGATTTCATTGAAATTATATGATGGGAAGTTATATGCCATCTGCTTGAAATTATATAAACTTTGATTAAGGACCATATCAATGATCCTCAACATGGAAATTATTATATCGATAAATATTAGGGAAGAATATAGTGTGAGTCAAACTCTTTCAAAAACTAATGCCACTAGTGGTTCGTCTGATGTGATAAAGAGAAATATTGAGGCTACTCATGAAGATAAATGAATTCAGGATCCTTGTGCGGATAGATTTATAATAAGTCACTAGTGTGGGATGTTGGGACTCATTAATCCCCAATTCTTCCATGACCTAGTGTAGTGCATAGGTTATGGTAGGAAGAGACATATGTACAACTTCTATGGATTTTTCAAATCATTGTGTAGAAATCATGGATACAATCA
The DNA here is from genome assembly GCA_963277665.1 of Viscum album. NCBI lineage: Eukaryota > Viridiplantae > Streptophyta > Magnoliopsida > Santalales > Viscaceae > Viscum > Viscum album. Next base: position 222,904,755 of record OY728158.1, read on the forward strand.
AACTATAGAATTGGTATCATGTTCATTTCAATACCATCATAAATGAAACCATAATTCCACTGGCCAATGATGATGAGGTGGTGTTCATGGATGAGGAAGTCAGGAATATGATTCCCAGGGCCTGAATAACATGGTTTCTTATGATAGTCATGTGTTGACACATGCCTATTATAGATGAAATTTATATTATTTCCTTCCAATAATGGTGGAGAAGAGTTTGATACCATCTATAGTATGATGTATTATTATATAAGCCTCTACATTAGTGTCATTTCAATTTTAATGAGTAACTTCTCACTTTTATATATTTGATAACATTATAAAAATTATGTTCAATGACATCAAATGCTTTCATGGATTAATCATTATTGATTATCCATTAGGTATCTTATTAGATAGTGTGTTCATTTGTAAGCACATTCCCTATGAGATAGGAAGATACCTCTTTCTATGGAATTTTCACTTCCGTTGTGTAATGATATTTGACATAATCATTGGAATGGAAGGTTTAGTTCACAATAAATCCATTATAAACAACTATTATTATTTACATAGTTTTGCATCCCCATTGGGGGTAAAAACATGCACAATAGTGAATTTAATATGCAAGATATATAATACAGACCCAAGTAGTAGAGGCTATGTAATATCACAATTTGAATTTTCAGCCTTTTACATGATGACCAATAGTTATGGAATGCTATTTCATTCCAATAATGTGGAATTTAATGAATATATTTCATAATAACATATATATTCTACCTGCAATGTAATGTGTAAAATTCACTATAAATCTAGAATTAGGATTTGAACCAGTGACCAATACTCCATATAGGATGGAACCTAAGGAGCATCTCGTACTAAAGAAGCAATTAAAGGTTCTTTGGGATAATTACATTATACACCCCATCACATATTCATGTTGTACACTAGTCCATTTCTCCATGAAAATATTTTGTACCAATATGATTGGTGTAGATTATGATCGATTAAACAATGTCATGGTAAATAATGAATATTAACGTCCTCGAATATATGACCTTTCTTATCAGATTAGAGGATAGAGAGTGTTCTAAATGATATTATTCATGTCAGTCTATCACTGTCTGTGTGTTAGGTCCTTTTATAAACCTCACACAACATTCTGGTGATATTCTATATGGGTAAATGGTCTTGTTTTTTGGACTCAAAAAGTGCACATTCATTTTTCATGAGTCGAATAAATCATGTTCTCCACCAACATATATATACATTCATGGTATGTGTTTTTTAATATATCATTTTGTGTTAATTTTCAATATGATACCATTACAATCCTATTAATATCAGGCTGAATATATTTATAGAGCATCAGCTCAATGGGAAGCTCATTAAATTCCATATTTGGATAAACATAGTCCACTTCATGGGTCACATTATCAAAAATACTATAGTTATATTATACATAGATAAACAAAGAACTATATTTTCTTAGAATAATTCGAATAATTTCATTGACATACATATATTCATTGAGCTATCTTGATATTACAGACTTTTCATAAAAAATTTTACAAACATTGGGGTGTCTATTAAAGGCTTGAGAAAGAACGGTGTGAAATTTATATGGTCATAAGAATGTAATTCATCATTTCAAGAGTTAAGGGAAGTTTTAATTTAGTAATGATAATGATTCTATAAGGGGAATACATGAGATATGAAATATAATATGATTTATTAGACATCAAGTCTAGAGATGTTCTCATGTAGGATGAGTGAGTCAACACATATAGGTATCATTGACTAGGTCCTCATGAGAAGAATTACCCGACACATGACCTCAATCTAGATGTCATAGTGAATGCACTAAACTATTTTGAACACAATATATATGGAGATAATATTATGGGTTTCTTGGATAAAAAACTGTGATATATATATTTACATAGTGAGATCTGAATCTCTGTAGCACTAGTGGGCTGACTAAAAAGAGTTTGTTGATTTTAAACATGCCTATATAGAAATGAAAAAAATATATCACAAATGATTTAATATGAAAAAATTATAAAAAAAAATTTATGTTTTAAGTGTTCAATGGTAGCTTATGGTAATATTATTAGATATACACATTGTGTTTTATGACGTCCTTAGTCACACTATCATCTCGGACATATCACTGACTTCTACTCTTCTAGAATGAGTAAGAATGGGTAAACTATCTGCTCTCAAAGAACATATAATATGGTAAATTATCCCATATGATGATAAATCATTATTTTGTACCATTTATTGGGAATATCATTTATTAATACATGGAAATTTGTCTTCTCGATCAGATAATTTGGAGGAGCCGATGTAGAATTGTCATTCCTCAATAGGGGATGTTCATCCTAGTATACAAAAAATATACCAATACCAAAGATGCCAATATTGTTTTCCTATTATATAATATGATATTTTCTAGACCATTCACATGATTATACTACATTCAATATATGATTGAATAAAAGCATCATATGGATTGTATTTTATTGATGTTTCAATTCCCATGTGAAAATGCTATGAACTCTATATGGATTTCAGGACTAATCTACCTTGAAAATCATGTGGAAATGATATAGTTTGAGGTGTATTTGATCATTTAATAATTATCTAACACTTCTTACAAGTTTTAGAGACATTTTGGTAGATGAGATATGAATTGTGTACATATATGGGGGATTAATGTCCTCAAGGATATCCAAGTTCTATTATGTATGATATTGATTCTAGAATTAAATCATGTTTATAAAAGGGGTTGTATAAGGCCTTTGGTACACAATTGATTTTTTAATGGCCTATCACCCATAGATAGATTGATAGATTGAATTTTCTATTTTATTACTAGATGACATTCTTTTTCATGTGTCCATGACATTATGCGTTCTTGATAGAAAAACATTCCCCTTATCATGTTCGATTATAATGAAATCATCTACAAGTCCATCAAGATGGAACCTTATGAATCCTAATATAGTTGGTCTTTCAATTAATCAATGTGATGGCTAGAGTATATTTATGTAGTTATTCTTGGACCATGTCTCAGGTATGGGACTACATGGTTGGTCATGATGATCATAAATTGCATATGAAAGTTTAGTCCATAGATTTTTCATATTCTCATAGATGTCATAAACCCATCGAGTTTATGAGTAGAGACCGATATATCCTATGAGCCTCACCTAGGGTAGACCATATACAAAATATGATGTTTGTTAAAATTTAAACGGGGTTTCTTAGTACCTTTGTGCTTGTGAATTTGAAAGAACTAGTGGAATTCAAGTTGTAACAATATCTGATATAACAATTTATAAATGATGTATTTCATGTCTATCCGCTTCAGTAATGTTTTCTATGAACATCAATTATATTCCAAATAGATGAGGATTAGTTGGATATCGATGATTCCTTCATTAATATCTCATTGGAATTTTGTATTGAAGAATTAAGGCACTAAAATGTTATATTGTTCATTTGTATTGGGTAGCATGTGAGCCTGGCCGGGTAATAAAAGTGAACTAGAAACATGTAGCTGATGTACAAGATCAATGGCTGAAACACTTCACTAGTGATCCCTCATTAACCATATAATGAAAAATCTGAGAAACATTTATTTACTAATTATAGGTTGTAATTAAATGTCACTCCACAATGTTATGGATATTTTTGGGTTTAAATCCATTTAAATATTAATGATTCCAAAATAAATAATGGAGTTGTTGAGTTATTTTATGGCTTGTTAGGATCCCAAAGCACCCAAATGTCATGATATTATCTAATCACACAATTTAGTGAAACTGTACTTCCTAAACCACTAGGTTTCACCAAATTATATGGTTTCGTATCATGGAGACCTATGGGCCACATAGTTTTTCTATAATCATGTGACCATTGGGGCATGGCCTTACGATGAAGAAATATTGTTTAATAAACTAACATTATATGGTTATCATGTGGTTGTATAATCTTTGAGAGTAATTTCGTGAGGTTCCCTTTTAATGAAATAACTACCACACTGTTGGTGTCTGATATTGCCAATCATGTGTATAAAAATATGTTCCCATGTTGTTAAGGGTAAAATATCCATTTCTTCCAAAAATAAATATATTTTCCTATTTTAATATCTTAAATCATTTCATAGGTGGATGAAATGGTATTAATAATCACATTGAGCTCAAATTTCAACCAATCTAATAATTTAGGATAATATCTCATCTAGTGTCTGATTAATAGTCTAAAGAATGAACTGTATATATTTTGGTGATTTATCGAGTTGTCTCCCATCCTTTGTCAGTTTACATTAAGATCCATTGAATTATATAATTGAAATAAAAGTTTCCCTATTTTCTATGAATTATATCATTTAATTAATTTCACTCATCCTACATTATGTCTGAGGCTTCCATTAGATGAGGAATGATAAAAAAATTATGGTAGGTGGTCTCACCATTTCCCCATGAGTTAGGTGTTCTCATATATTTGGTGTTGTTATGCATACGTTATTTTTCCAAGACACCACTATTAATTGAGTTATTCATAAAAAACATTTATTAATGAATGTTGACACACAACTAGTGATCCCCATTTAATGGCTTTAAAAATGTATAAAACAAAAATGGACACTCATTGGGTGCGACAATTTGAATTTCCCATTTTGGTTAATTGTTTAAAATTCCAAGAACTTTAATATAGATTATATATTTTATTTCAATGGAATTCCTCTTGATATATAATTTTTTATTTAAAAAAAATCACCCTCTAAAGTGAAAGGACCAACTATATTTGAAATTTCACTTATAGTAAATTTCAATGTTGACCATGTATCCTTATAAATATACATTTGATCTATTTAAATTGGTTTTAAATTTATTACATTATGATGATGGGTGAATACCAGGGATGAATTATTCATTATGGTTTTCTTCCCTTAAATTAATTGATTTATTTAAATGTTATATCAAACTAAGGGTGGGAATCCCACACCAATGTATATGATTTAATAATTACATACTATAATTTGTATCACCTTATTATAATGGAAGTTGAACCGTGATACACATGATTGGTAATGAATCATGACATACATATTCAATTTTTTATTAATTGACATGGTATGTGTTATGATGGTAAGGTTTATGTTGAGCCTGAATATATAAGAGTCTCTTACATCAGGTGTTCAGAAGGACCTCTCACAACATTGAATCTAGTTGTATAGTGGGCAGGGCATGTGAGGTCCCTTGATTTGAGTGATGAAATAATGGGACCCCCACCATTTTGAGGGAAGATCATGACGTCTTCCACTCACTAAGATATGTAGGTAATATACTATATTTTTGGATCTTATAGGCTCGTTATAAGGGTCCTTGATGCTTGAGGTATTCCCTGGTGAAACTAATTTCTAGTATTCAAGGTATATGGCTATATACATCCATCATTACATTGTTCATATATATAGATTTGATATATAAATATAAAATATTTATATTGTATTACTATATATATAATGGATGATCATAAATAAATCATGGACAAAATCTGATATAGGTGGAGCCACCACATAACCTTCAAGAACCTAAGAAGGGTATTATTTATTTATTAATATTTTTAAATTAATTAAAATTTACATTACACTATATAGATATAAGAACTTATTGGATTATATATGGTCACCCTTAGTGGTGGCCTACTAATATTTTTTCTCATATGGGTTTTGCTCTCCCTTAAGTACCCAATAATACGATATGACTGTAGGTATAAATATGTGCAAGGGAATTCTTATAGGTTCTTGATATGACTTTATTGTAATAATATTATAGAATCAGAGTACAAATCATAGGTTTGAGATATTAATGTTGAATGTTTTTTTTTCTTTTGGTAGTTTCTATATAGTATTATTATATGTATGTTTTCACATGTTCCCCTTTTTAATATTAGAATTTCTTTCTTCCATTTATAATAAATTTCATAGTGAAATTTTATTTTTATTCAATTCTTTAATTGTTTATTCTTCCCTTCTGTGTTTATTCATTCCATAATAGTTGAATCCATTATGTTATGGTTGTATTTACTCTCTATTGTTCAACCCTATCTAAAGGGTATGGTATCCCCACCATTCCACCATTACATCCTCACTGATAGTTAGAAACCTCTTGAATATGGGGAGGTGAACATGATGTCATGTGTCCCACTATATTTAGAAACATCTTGAGTGGATCATGAGATGTGATGATACAATCAGAAAAATAACCGAACACATGATTTGTAGTTAGAATCATTATTTTTACACTAAATATGTGAGTTCTTTATCATTTGGATAATAGAATTATATATAGACTACTGTTATGATCTTAATATATATATATATTAAAAACTAAAGAGTTTAACATGTACAATAGAATATAGTTGGGGATTATTATTTAACATAACTGCTCAATATGTTACAACATGATGAAATCTAAGAATATCGCCAATGAAATAAGTTTATCGAATGATGAAATATTATCTAAGATGTGGATAAAATTATCCTATCTCATTGGATTTAAAAACATTGGAACTATAAATTATGATAGACAAATAGATATATTATGTTTCTCAACTTCAAGTTTAAAGATAAATCTATTTAATGAATAAATATTTTCATAAGGATAATGTGTTGTTAATGATGATGAATAAAAATATTACTGAGTTCCACCTTTATTGTGATTGAGTAATAATTATTTTTTTTAATTTTATGTGCTTTTCATCCATAAAAAATTTATTGAATGAATTTAAGAAGAATCTCATAATTCCTCATTATATATTAATCCACGAAGTAAAAAAATAGGTATATACATATAAAGGTTTATTTCATCTCTGATGATTTGAATAATGATTTAGTTGAGGTTGTAACTAAATGATTTCTATATCAACAAGATATGTTTGGCACAAAATATACTAAGGGGATGTTACAAATATTACATATAGCAAAATGTAAATGGGACAACACCAATATAGATTTATTTCATTTGAATCTGGAATACATCTAATGTGAATAATTTTATATAGCTTATAGTCATTTATCATAAATTTTAAGAACACCACATCATTATAAGTGATTAAATTTCTCTGCAAATAATTAAAATAATATAAATTATTGAATTGTTGATTTTTAATGTATCAACACATTTAATTTTAATTGAATATTATATGATGTTTCTATTGACAGTACAATGAAACCTTTATCAGTTTCATGATATATTATATAGATTCTACATGTTGAATCATCCATATAAAAACTACTCATTTAGGAAAAATAATTGAAACCATATTGGACATTATGAGATATTTTTAATGGATTTAAATGGATGGTGTTATCTACATCGTCCCCGATTCTAAATTTCTTTTAAAATAGCATTTTCTTGATAATTTATATTGGAGCTTATGACCCTCACATTTGAAAGAAGTGTAAAATGTTAACATTATTGAAATTAGTAATATAACTCTTGATATCGATACAAGATCTACCTAATGAATTCTCATAAATTATTAAATACCCACAAAAAAACATAAAGGAAAATCATATTTTGTAGAAACATTCTATTGGAAATTGTCAGAGTTATTATATATACGTTGTTGCTGAGAATATTTTCATGTAAATTTCAATCAATAAAATGAATTTGTGATCTATTCTTAAACGATTGTTGATTCCTAGATATATTTGGAATTTAAATTTCATTTATTGAGTATAGATGGTTACTTACCACTTCACTCTTTGACCAAGCCTCTCAAAAATTCAATATGAGTTCAATGAATAGTTTCAATATATGTACATATCGAATCCTTCACATGAAGTAAAATATGTTTTCATACAAAAAGATCTATATAATTATTATATCTACTAACCCTTTGACTTTTATTGTCATTGAAAAAATATTATTTTTAAAAAGACTAGTCACAAGGATACCTTTTTAAGGTGAACCCACTAACATGAATACAATGCATGGGATACTGAGGATATAATGAGAAAATATTATCCATATTTATATGTACTTGATTGATGAAATTTTAATCGATAATTTCATTTTTTATGGGGTATACTGATACATCAATATTTTTTTAAAAAATAATTTCCATGTAAATAAAATTTATTTTATATCGTACATTACACACAAAATAATAGATTATGATCATCAATATACTATTAATATTATTATTTAAAAATGACCAATATGATCATGTTAAAAGAAATTAAATAATTAATATGAATAAATGAAATTTTAAAATTATTTAAAACATTATTATTTAATATAAATATACTTCCTATAATGTATATTATTTTTTTAAACATTCATAAGTGTTTCTTAAAAACATATTTTCACAAATAATGTTTATTATGTCTACGAAATATATATGTAATTAATTTCTTACAATATTATAGAATTTAATTCAAAAAATGATGTACCACATTGGAATAATATTTTTATAAATTTTTTATGATAATGTTTTGGACTTTTTTATAATGTAGTATTCACTAATGGAATAGTATAAATATATTGGGTTTTAATTAAAATCATCATTTTCATTTTGTTATTTATGAATTCATTCATCTGGAATAAATTTTATAAAACAAACACTATTTAATTATTTATGATTTATCATTTTAAGATCATTAGAAGTGATATAATGTTATTTTTAATAGAAAAACCTATTATTCATATGATATAATTTTCTTTTGAATCATATTTTTAAAAAATATATTTAAATTTACTATTATTTTATATAAATATAATTATTTCAATTCAATTAAAAAAATGTATTATTAATTTTGAATAAGAATAATAAAAATTATTTTATATTTTGAAATGATCATTTAGTCATAATGAATAAAAAATAGTATTTTTTTATTTATTTCATATTTTAAATAGGTTCATCGATGGTTATGCTAAAATAAAAATTAATATAATTTACAAAAACATTACAAAAAATAATAATGAATGACAATATATGAAATTATCACATATATAGTTTATGATTGATCCATTTGGGTGCCATTTGGATTTTGTAAAATGCGGTGATACAATTGTCTTTTTAAAATTCCATGTGTGTCCTCTATATAACATATAAATTGGAACCCCCTCCCCTCATTTATTTATAATTAAAAATATTTTTGGTTATGTATAGCGCTTTGAAAAAACATAATTATTTCACTATGCATGAATTAAAGGCCTTTTTTGTTTGTATTGTATTATAACAATGCTTCTGTTGAAAAAATTTGGTGGTTCTCCTATAAAGTTGAATCATTCCTAACTGAGAATTATTTTTTCTTTTACCTAATTAAAATATTCATGAATAATTATGATATAATATAATTATAATTTTTCATATACTAATTAGTTTTTATGATAATGTAACATCTTGTGTCTATCTTCTCCCTTATAAATTGGGAATTGAGACCACTTTAAATGTGTTTGGAGGGCATTGCCTAATGAATTGATCTAATTAATATTCTATAACCACCTATCATTGATGGATATATTGAAATTTTTAATGAAAATATATTTAAACTATTACATATTTATACATTTGAATTGATTTTATCATATCGACCATATTACCTACCAATCCATTGGAAAATAATAATTTCACTCATACGTACATGTAGACATCCTTCTCTATGATGTGTTGTCATTATATTTTTCATTTTACATTTTCTAGATGGAAATATGTTTATATGTAAATAATAAATTTGGTTTAAATTTAAAAGAATATGATTATATAAATGTGATATATTATTTAACATTCATTTGTTGGAATTATCATGAAAATTAAAATAGAGTTAATGCATAAGTATGGCCTAAGGTATGCATGATTATTGATTTTTTATATATAATTATATTTTTTTCTTTTCGAAAAGACATATATAATGAATATATTACATATTTATATTAGTTTTAAAAATGTTGTTAATATATAACCTTATACGATGTAAAATGGCAAAGAATACAAAACCCAAAAATAAAGAAAATATAATTAATTATTACTCAAAAAATTATTTAAATAGGAAATTTGATATAAATAAGTAATGAATAGACATTATAATAATATTGTAATATATATAGTATCGTGGCAATTAAATAGATTTATAATAAACCTATATTTCTAATGTAATATAGTATAATGTTCATTAATAATTTCAATACTTTTTATATTTTATATTATGCTCATTGTTAATTAAGTAGAACACCAGCCATATTCACCACATCCTTATATTATGAGGTGTATATAATACCCCTCAATTTATTTTGTGATTATTATAATTAATTTAATTCAATATATATATATTAATATTATATTATGTCTTTCACGTGGAATACAATTTAAATGACACCAATTTTCTTATGGTTTTATGTTACATTATCAATGTTTATGATGTTATATATTAAAATGTTTCTAAAAATGAAATCAAATAATATATGAATAAATTAAATCATGGATTTTTTTATTGATAGATTCTTTCATGAATATAAAATATTTACTTTTATTTTCCCATTATTTTATAATAACAAATCCAAAATAAATTTCTCAATGTAAAATGAATTTAGGTTCATCCTCTTTCTAAAATACATTTTATCCCATGTCTATGGGTTCTAATTTTTTTTTAATAAATGATTTTAATATTATATAAATATTTACTAATATTATTTTCTGTAATAGTTCTGTTTTAAATTTTTTTGTTTTAATGTATTATTCTTATCATTATCTCATGAATGTACTTTTAAATTATATGAAAAATTTTGAAGGAATTTCTATCTTAATATATACAATGTTGACTTCTTTCACATCTATCATAACCACTCAAATATTTTAAATAATACCATACATAGATTTGATGTTATTATATATGAATATATTTCATTTAATAGTTGTGATGTTTTTTATTATTAAATATGTGATTTCAAATTGGAAATGATATTTTCCTCTATAAATGGTCTATGCGATCCTTTAAAATAAATTTTCATCTTTGATGAAAATAAATAATGTTACCTAATAATTTTTAGATATATTATATGATGATACCATCCAAAATAAGTTTCTATATGAATTATTTTTATAAAGTGATTATGATTATGAAGCATGTTTCATTTCCATTGGTTGTGAAATAATGAAATATGGATGAAACAAATTTCTATTCCTGAGTTTTTATGGTGAATATCATATGATCTCTTGGAATACATAAGTATAATATTTATAATATTATTGTTGTTAAATGATGTTCCAACCAATGCATATCAATTATTGAAAATTACATATAGGCTACTATAAAATCTTGAAAATAGAGGGTATAAGGGTTTTTACCACAAGAATAAAAATTGTACTTGTTAGGTTATAAAATTCCTTGATAAATGGTAAATGAGAGGTTATTTCTTGCTTAAAAAAGACTAAAAACATGATTTTATCATAAATGAAAAATGATATAGTACAAAAGAAGGTTATCTGAATCTAAAAAAATCAACTATATGAGAGGATATCTGAATTTTTAAATGATGGTGCACATGGAGTTGAACAATGAATGAAAAATAGGTTCTATTAGAAAAAATACCAATTGTCAAATGAGAATTTATTCCTCTTATTCATTATGGCTGGTCTTTTTCCCCTTTCTAGAAGCAATTGGAGCCCCCCATCCAGAGGTAAGTTTTGAGCCTGTACTAGAGCATTTATGCAAACTTTTGGTTTCCTCAGAGATCATCCCTTTCAATTCATGAATACCTAATTTTTGGTGTGTTGAAGTAATCTTCGATTGTTGATCATTCTCGTAGGGTACTTATTTCATATCTCTTTAATGTGTATCAAGCGGGGCTGGTATGCTAATGTTTCTATGAGTTTGGCTGAATCCATGCCTAAAGAAAGATTATAAATAGACTTTTATTGAATTAAGGGGTGTGACTGATGATTTTTTTACTCTTTTACCCTTTCATATATGTAGTGATCTATACAGGCTTATGTGCCCAAAAAATTAGGGCCATTGGTGGTCTTTCCATGTGCACTAATGGACCCATGTATTCAATGATGATTAAAGAGCTATAACATGATAATTAGTTAATCTTGTATACTCGGTTGATAAAATGAATATCTAGTGAACAACAATCCTTGTGTGAAAACCCCATTTAACAAAAAAAGAAGAAACTCATTTATTGGTGTGATTGAATCTCGAAACACCCTTGCTCTGTATTGGGGATATCTGTGGTTGTTATGATTGATTATTATGGGGTGACAAGGATGGGTATGGTATCCCCTGTAGTGGTGAAGATGTTTTTTGGGGATATACGGTCGTGTTGGCCATATGGTGGGGCTTGGTTTGGCTCCAGTACATTGTGGGATATCAAGGATCACTTTTTTTTTTGTGAATTTACAAGATAACTGAGTGTGAATGATAGATCTACTGCTTTGTTGTTTTTCCATCCTCGAATATTGGATATTCCTATTAGATACAAGTAGTGAAGAGTTATTTAAAATAGAAAATCTCAAATGTTATAACAAGAACGGGTTCAAATGGGTATTGTTTTCTAGGAATGAGTTGTGACATGGCTGGGGTGGTGTGATTTTTATGAATGAATAGTAATGAATGTGTTAGTGTATTGGCTAGTTTTGGAAACACTAGGATGGGATGAGTGCTTGTTTACATATATTTATAATGTAGTTCTTAAGTTTCTTATTCGTTCCCCACCCATGTTGATAACATCATGATGAACACCTCTATTTCAATGTGTGAGGGTGTTTTTCCCATCACCCCACTGAGTAAGTAGTTATTATCTCCTCTTATGATTCTTTTCTAAAGTAGCCCATGTATTTTCGGGGAGTATGTGATGGACTAAGTTATATTACCGCCCATGATTCTCCAGGAAAGGTTGTTCTGGTTGTTGGACCCGGTGTGTGTGTTTGAATGTTGTTCCCCATGTGACTTCGGGATGAGGCCCATGTGTCTTCGGGCATGGCAGTAATTGTTTTTCAGGAGTGGTGGTCGTTGTTATAGCCCCGGTGTTTGCGGGCATGGTTACATGTGGTGGCTGTAGGCCATGTGCTTGCAGGGGGGTGAGTGGTTATGGTAGCCCAGGTTTCTGTGGGAGGGGTATGATAGTGTGACCATTTTGATAATGGTGGGAGAGGTCTGACACATAGGATGACATCAATAACCAGTGGGAAAGTGGTGTAGGGTACAAAAACATTGATGTTTTATTACTATAACATTACTTAAATTCTGTTATTTGGGGTGTGTTCCTTGTTGAGGTTGGGTGGATAGTTTCCTTGATTGGTTCATCAGTTATCGCTTTTTTCTCATAGGGAATTATAATTCCTCCCCACTTTTGCACAATAGATTTTGGTTTTCTCTAATGAGTGTACCTATACACTCTTCCTATGTATATAAAATTTTTATCATGTTTTCTAGAGGAAATTCGGGATAGTGGGGGTATGTACTATTTTAGACATTGGGACACTTGTTGCTATTTTTTTCTTTTCTTTTGTATTTAACTTTGTAGTTTTCTGGTATTGTTGAACATATTATTGAACATGCATATGGGGATTGGATTATTTAGGCTTTACTTTTACTTCCTGTTTTTGTTTCATTTTCGAAATACAATCTTATCTCCTGATCCTACTAAACAAAATCGGGAATTCCTTACATGTTTTTGTAATTTAATTATTTTGGTGCTCGTCACTATTTCGAGACTTATTTATGGCGGGTCATGGATCTCATTATCCAACCTTCATCTTTAATGAAGCAAGGGTCTGGAAATCAACTGTCCCTTACCTAATCATGGCAATGGCAGGTTTTGACAGTATGGGTTTTTTCATTGACATCATAAAATAATGTTATGATTTTCAAGTAGTCACAAACCCCTCTTTTTTATCTTTCTTTTGTTGGGTTTTGATTATCGGTGAATCATGTCATATTCAAAATATTATGGATGTTTTGAGGTTAGTGCCCAATTGGAGAACAATTATTATAAATTATGTACCTTCTAGGAGTAATACATGATACCCAGGTAAGTGGGATAGCATATAGTAGGTGAATGTTATTCAAAACATGAATCCTATTAAGAGAATACATGAATTACAATTTAAATTAGTTCACAACATATGTATGGTTTTCAAAACTCTGTGCCGATGTCGATAAAACTATGCCGAAAAATTTTATTTGATCTGAATTTTCATTAAAAAAATTGAATCCAATTTTTTATGAAATGAATGTATTTGTACATCCAAATATTGTTTCTCCTATCCTTCGCGCCCCCAATAGTGTTTTTTACCCCTATATTCACTACAGTAAGGTGTTCAAATTATGAGGATCGTCTATTAATCATCACTCAGATAGTTTCCTCATCTAAATATTGTTATCCCATGTTCTCTATACACCACCCTTGGAATAAATGGATATCTGTGATAATTTTTATATTTGAAACACAATTCTTGAAACTAATCCGATGTTTTATTTATAGGTCCTTATATTTTTCATTCTCGTTTATATTCTTTTTTTATGATACGGGTTTGATGATATGTTGTTCCCTATGTATTTGGTTACATTATGATTCCAAATTTTTATCTACCCTAATTAATTTATTTAATTTAAATAATTTGATATAAATAAAATTTCATGATTATGGGAAACTACTTCAGTTATTTCATTGTAAAACCAATATATCATTGAATTATATTTTTTAAAATATGATTTAGGCATGTGATTTGAAATCTGGAAATTCTATTTAATTAGGGTAGGTTTATGAAATTTTAGGATATTTAAGTTTTTGAAATTTCAATTATGAAATTATTTCAATCAAATTGTGGAATTTAATTTTTTAAAAAGTATTTGATGGAAAATGGTGAAAAAATCCAATTCCAATGAATTTTTTGTCACGACCTCGGGGCTCGTGCCGTGACTATCCCAAGCCCACCTTCTATAGGCCATGGGATGGTAACTAGCACCAAGGCGTAATTCCTGGTAAAAAGGGAAGGCATTCCCTTTGTAATGTAAATAAACACCACAAAGCAAGCAAGAAGAAGTAAAACCCAAGTAAAAACTGGGTACAATAGTAAGTGTAGAAAAGTAACTGGGCCAGAAGACAAACCCAAACTGAAAGTAAAGTAAAACAGAAAAAAGGAGTACAACAACTGAAATGTAAAACTGTATCCTCGATCCATCCACTGGAAGTCCCACTTGAAGGGTGGGTATAGAGAGCCTCCACAGCTCCCCGGGTCTAGCCGTCTGCTCCGAGTACGTCCCGCCCAGTGGTCCTCCTCCAGGTACCGACCTTCTCAGCAATCCCCAACCTTGATCAACAATGTCTGTCACTTGCCACCAACACAACATAGTGCGGGCATAGCCCGTGCAGGGGTGAGTATAAGCTACTCATTAGGGACCCCGAGACCCCCGACGGTCTCCCAGAATCCACAAAGGATAATCCACAAAGGAACGATACAATCACGAAGTTTCATCTGACACTAATTAGGTATATTCCCATACATATACCTAAGTCATCAATTCTAGATCGACACCAACATCCGAGCTCAAGTACAACCCAGTCCACATAGGAAATCAATACCAAATTCACACAGGAAAGCATAACGTAAACCACAAAGGATATCAAGTCAATCTTATCGAAGATAAGGATTGAAAGTCAAGATTGAGCTCACACAGGTATACTTCTTCGTAAGATGAGAGAGATGATCAGATATAGCCACTGATTCATCTAAGCCGTCAGACCCACACAGGATCGATAGGTACTAACCACCGCAATGACCCACAAAGGATCAATAGGTAACTAACCCCCACAAGGACCCACACAGGATCAGACCAACACAGGATCTATAGGTGGTGGCCCACATAGGACAGCTGAGCGCTGAACCACATAGGATCTGACCGACACAGGATTGGTAATACTGATCCACGTAAGATTGCTGAGTGCTGTAGTCATCGTCGTCGAATCCACGAAGGATTTCTATATAGTCGTCATCGTCGTCGCAGTCGCAGCCAGCTCTATGGTTCACGCACACAACAAGCTTGTTCGGGTGGGTCCACTCAACAATCCGAGAGGCTGATACATAAACTGACACATAGTTCGAAGTTTCTATTTCCAATAGTTCTGTATCGTCAACAGGAATTCAACGTCACAGACGGCGCGTCAATCAGATGCTTGGTCTGAGAGTTATTGGCTTTTTCATCCCAGGGGTCTGGTTGGTTTTTAAGTCAAAACCATCACGACCATACTCCAACTATGTCCAAACCACGAGTAAAGTAAGCCAAAAGTCTTGTCTCACTATAAGGAATCAATTAAAGTCGAAGACACGTAAATCGGACATCCGGAGCTCAAATAATAAGTGTTTTCGCTCCGAGGGTCCTATTGGTTTCGTGTTCGAACCAACCCGGCCGAACCCAAAGTTCTCCCAAACCTTGAGTGTAATATACTGAAACGACCATCTCGATCCACAGATCGCTACAGAACTGACGGTGTGTCGATTGGAGGCCAGTAGCCCATGTTATGGGCAAAAGACTAAAAGGGGTCCGTAAGTGGGTGTTTCGGGCCCAGACCAACCCTGCCCAAGACCCCTGGGGTCGGCCCGAACTGGGTCAGGGTTTGGCCCACTTGGGCGCGGCCCGGCCCAGCTGGCGCGGCCCGACTCGGCCTCGGTACGACCCGGCGCGCTGGCACTGGCCTGGTGGCTCGGTTGTTTCGGCCGAGCGGATGGGGGTGTGGAGGGGGGGCTGCCCCCCCGTGTCGTAACCGCGGCCCCCATGTGGGGGGTCGCTCTTGTCTGGCCAAACGGGGGTTACAAACCCCCAACTCTTACTCTGACCGGCCGGCCCGCTCTATAGAGACCCGTAGCTTGACGTACATGGACATTACATTACTTTTGCGGAATACTTAGTACATAACAAAAACACACACACAAGGATCGTAATAGTTTAGTGTCTTTGGAAACTCAGAACGTAATCTTCTAATCGTGGTGAAAGATCTTCAATATCTCCCATAAATATCTTCCCTTTTTTTACCTAAAACCTTTATTTATATCCTGGGGAAAAGAAAACATAAAAGGGTGAGCTCAAATGCTCAGTAAGGGTAAACAAAAATAAAAATCAATGACATCATATTCATAATAACATAACTTTTGGAAATCTTAACCTGTAAAAGAGAGAATAATTTCATAACATGGGATAAATCATAGTAGTGAAATAAAATCCCAATAATCATAACTTAAAACATGAAGCTTTGTGGCATACACACATAATCATAGAGAATCATTTCTTGTTAGTCAGGACTCATTGCCAAGACTATCTTAGTGGACAAAGTCCCTTTCTGAATCGAGTAACCCTCGTTTCAGTCATGTTTCACTGAACCGGTATAACCTACCATTTCAGCCATGTCTATATCATGAGATATAAAATCTTTACCCAATGCATTGGAGGGAGATATAGGTCCCACCCATCTGATAATGATACCATTCTTATGTGTGCCACAAAATCATAAATCATACATCATTGCATAACCCATGTAATAAAAATGGGATTCTTAAACAACATGACATCATAAAACCATTAATATAAGATAAAGGAATTCATAAACATAATTTCATCACAACATAGGCAAATCAATGTAAAAATATGGATATAAACAGAACCCTTTATTATCTTAGATGGAAAATAATTTTGATAAAACACTTGAAATGAATTCTTGAGGAAAATATCCTTTCTTCTTCAAAATCAATTGCTTTTCACAAAACATCATGCAATTTTAAAAGAAATAGATTTTATTGAAAATATTCATGAAATCTTTTGGAGGAAGCTTCATTAAAATAAGGCTTTATAAAACCGTAAAAATCCGTTCGTGCCGTATAAAAAAAACATTCTTTTTTACTTTTGTCGAAAAAGTCAAAATGTACCTCGTACGAAAAACGACAAAAGATTCCTTTCATATATTTTACTAAAAACTCACCAAAGGGTAAAATTGGATTTAAAAAATTGTAGATGGATGGAAATAATATTAAATATTGAGGAAACATGGATGTGGATGATAAAATACACCCCAGTAAATACTTACGAATAAACAATCTCGGATAAAAATGAGATTGTGATATTTCCCTTACCTTAGGTCCAATTTGCTTCGTATGTGTCCGAACCTCCTGTATAATGATTCAAATAATGTCATTGACTTATTACAGAATCATATTCATTGTTATGATATCATATATGGTTCACTTATAACATTATATTACCCGTTCTTTTGTAAATTCCATGTTAAAGAAGCGTTTTGGGTAAAATCGTTTCATTTATCGTGGGTGTTTTGACTTGTTGTTCTTGACATCATTATTACTTATATCATGATTTAATTACTTCCAGAATATAAAATATGATCTATATATCATATATATTCAGTATATATATATATAATAGATATATAAATAAAATGAAAAACACCGTTCATGGAGACGGTAGTCCGTACGTACGCATGAACGCTGTTTTTCTTTCCTTATTGTCTTGAAATGGAAGTAAGTAGATGACATACATATGTATATATATACATAAATACAGTAGCTTTATAATGTCATATATTTCATTATTATTTCTTATATATATATTATAATCATTCTTAAATGGTTAACATGGAGAATGAATCTCATCGCGTCGTGGAGACGGTAGTCCGTACGTACGCACGAGCGATGATATCATTTCTATAAATATTGAATTGAATTGGAGTGGATTATACAGTATATCAGAATCAATATGATGTTGTAATAACTATGTATAGTTATTCTTTACACCATTATACCCATCCATGTAAGGTGGTGGTGGAAACTAGATTACACCACGGCGTGGAGACGGTATTCCGTACGTACGCACGCGCGGTGATTTCTTTTTCCGTAGGATGGATAGATGGTGAAATAGGGTTGTTTCATACTTATAATAACATATCAGTATATGAGTGATACTGATGTTATTACTTCATAATGAAACAACCTAAGAAGAAGAAGTGGAAGAAGAAATAAAGATGAAAGAATTGGTAACGGTAATTACCTCTTCTTTGAAGCGCCTCTTTGAGACCTCCTCTTAGGGCACTAAAATTGGTCTTTGAGGAAGACCAGAACCTCTAGGATGTTGCTAGGGAAGTGTAGAAGAGATTTTGGCAAGGGTTGGCCGAGCTTGAGTGCTCATATTGGTGTGAGGAGGAGGGGGAGGAGGTGTCCTTTTATAGGGGAGGAGAGGGGCACCTTAGGAATTATTAAAAATATTAATTTATAATAAATCTAAACCCACTTAAAAACCTCCAAAAATGACTCATATTCGAAGATTAGATGAGATAGGGTTGTAATCTCATCAACCAATCAAATTTAGACATGTTTGGATTTTATTTTAAACCTTATCAATTAGATTTAACTCTAAGTTAAATAATTTAACTTTTACCGTGTCTTTTTGTTTTCTTTCACTATATGGTTAATAAACTTACTATAACATGCCAAACGAACCCCAAATTGTTTATTATTAATATATATATCCTTATCTAAGTCATTCGGCCGATCCTTAGATTTTTAGGAATACAATAACAATTAATAATATAATATTTGATTTAAAAACTATTTTGTGTCAATTTTGACACTATTTGATATATGATTTTTGTGAAAGTCATAACAGAATTAAATGTTCGAACCAAGTTGATTAAATCAACATTAATATATCATAGTAACCTAGAAAATTAGTGGAATTCATAAAAAATCTCAAATTACATTTATTTTGGTGTCTATAACATCAATTATGTCAATATTTCATTAATAAGATAATTACTGCATCATCGTTGTGTCATAAATAAATTAAATTATTTTATGTCTAAAAATTACAAATAAAATACCATCATGTAGGAAATCTTTTTATCTTTCTAATGAATATTTGAAATCGAATTTATCTTATGTATAACCCCATATTAAAAATGATTTACTTATTAAACTTTGATTTTAACTATTTTAACCTTTCTTTAAATAAATTAATAATAAATGTCCTAATCTAATCCAAATGGGCCTAAATGGTCATCTTTTATTCCTAAGTTTGTTTTTAGTCGAATTAAACTTGTCCAATAGAATTAGGACATGTGTTAGGGTAATAGTAATATCATATTTACCCTTAGTTACCCTATTTACTATTAACCGCGGTAAAAAAAAGTAAAAAGTTACTATTCACCAAAAAATTATTTTCATCTCATTGAACCACATTTTAGTCCTTGATATTAACCGTGTCTCTCGGATTTTCGAAATTCCATTCACAGAAGCGGTAAAATTATGTTTTATGCAAAATTCAGTTTTTTAACCTACCACTTAGTAGTTTCACTTTTCATCAAAAATTGATGTTTTTCAGAACAATGCCAAAATTTCATCCCAAGCTATGTTTCATATTCCGAATTCAAAAATGAAGTCTATTTTACCAAATTCATAACATAAAAGTTGCATTAATTAATTTTATAATTAAATCCCGCTGTTAAAAAAAATAGCGTGTTTTTAAGAAACAATATCTATCAAAAGATTGACACTTGTTTATGTCTAGTTTAAATGTGAAATTACATCCAATGACCAACATTGTATTAAATTGTAAAAATATATTCTAAATATACTTTAAAACCACTCAAATTAATGATTTATCACTATTAATTATTTCGATTAAAAAAGTTGTTTTTAATTATAATTTAGTAATTTTCACTATTCATCAGAATATGAAAGTTATCCGAAAAGTACCAAAATTTCACCTTAGGCTAAATTCGATACTCCGAATCCAAAAATGAAGTTCATTTTGAGAGCTAAAATTTCTAAAATTTAAAAAAATGGTTATTACTATTCATAACGGCTAGTTATAATAATATTTTAATAGCATATCATTGTTTCGTGAAACTCAGTATTACGTACCACACACGCTATCGAGGAAGGTTGCGATTGCGTGTAATGCAAGGCAAGTCAAGGATGCATGTTCTGCAAGCTCCTTTTGGTGTAACGTAAAACACAAGACATTAATAATATTAAAAAGAATATTTTTCATAAAATCTCGGGTTGTTACATTCTACCCCCCTTAAAATGAATTTCACCCTCGAAATTCGTCGGGGTTATAAATGGTTTACTATTCAAAAGTTTCTTTAATAGAAACCCACATAGTAAAAAAGAATACCAAAACTTGGCTTTAAAAACTAAAGTATGAAATGTAACGATTACCCAAATAAACTAATCACTGGGTTTCCACATAGGTGAAAATATGGATATGGAAGAGAAATCTAACCATCATGTTCTGATGGAGAGTGGTAGAGAACATGGCTATGGAAAAGCCAGTAATCACAAATCCATAAATTTGTGACGATCTAAGGTACCATCTGGTTCATCAGGTATAAGAGAACTAGGACAACATTTTTGGTTTCCAAGATCATTTCCCTAAAGTTAAAGAATTTGAATTAGAATAAATACTAACTTTATTTTGGTACAATCTCACTGTTGTTCGTGTCTTGAACAATTTCCACTTCATCTCTTAAATAAATGAAGTTGAATTTGTTATTCATGAAGTGTTAGCAGATTATGTGATAGAACGACGGGTCATTCCATCTGTCTCAAACAAAAGGTTAGAAAAAATTATATGCATAAGTCGATCTATAGTGAGATTAATCATATATGGTTCCTAAAATGGACTTATACTTCATATATCATACTACTTAATATAATAACACTAGTTTCTACTAAACAGGGACTTCCTATAGGTCAGTGGTAGGCGATAAAGGCCAGTCGCACTTCGGTTGTGGGTTCGATTCCTACAGCCTTGTCCGAAGCGATGGGCTGTCGCCCGTCCTGCAGGTTTTCCTTTTTATAAAACTATATTACTATAACATCCCATCAATAATATCAAAAAAAACAAACAATACTAACTTATGTCCAACATAATTCATTCCATTCTTTAGGCTTATCCATAATACTGCAGTCGACTCTCATAATATAGTGAAAAGGATTACCAGAGATTTAACACCATCGTCGATCCCCATATATCATAAGATATGTTTTGTTGGTCACATTCCAAACATTCAAAGTCTTTAATCGTGTATTCTCTTGAATACCTTAGTGAAAACATGAATGCAGTTAAAAGTTGACACTTTTCACATACCAAAATCCTCAAAATTCTATGTACTCAAACTTAGTCCTTATATCAATCATGAGCTCATGAATACTGTTAAACATTTCATTTTCTCGTTTTCCCTTCATTATGCGCATAATATCTCAATCGCTTTGAATACCACATTAGACCAATACATAAATATTCCAATATTCCATGATACAACATTATTTTGGAATCCCATTACATAAACACTTAATCATACCACCACATCGTTGTCATATTCAAGATTTCCAATAGTGATCGCATTTGACTTCCCTTTGTCCTTTGCCTTCAGTGGTTGCTCATGTTGATCATCACTAACCCTTGGATTAGGGCAATTATTAGCATAATGCCCCATTTCCTTGCACTTGAAGCATTGAAGTGTTGGTGGTGCGTTCTCTGCAGTGTTTGCTTTATTCACATCATTAGAAACACTTTTTCCATTACTTCGACACTCAGCTGCTCGATGACCTTCTTTTCAACACTTAAAACATTTTCTAGTCCCTTTAAGACAATCTCCACCATGCTTCTTTCCACACTTTGTGCATAAGGAAACATTCATCTTCATTTCACCATTATTCTGAGAATTCTCCTTGAGCTCCATCTTTCGTTTCTTGTCAAAACCATGAGATGGATATGTAACACCAACTTCCATTTCTACCTTGATAGCACAACGCACAATTTCTTCATAGCTACGGAAGTCTCTTATAGCTAATGCCCTTCGAAGACTTGGTTTTAAGCCACTGAAAAATTGATCAACTTTACTTTCAGGTTGGATGATAATACCAGAAGCATACCTTGCAAGTCTTGTAAAATTTTCTTCATAGGTACCAACAGATTCATCATCCCTTTGCTTCAGTTCAAGAAACTCTTTCTCCATGTTTGTTCGAAGAATACGAGGGAAGTACTTACTAAAAAACAAGTTCTTGAACTCGTCCCATTCCATGGACTCAATTTCATCTCTTGGCCTCGTATTCTTGATAAGATTCCACCATTGATCAGCTTCACCTTCAAACGATATACTGCTAAGATGACTTTATCATGTTCAAAACATTGAAGAACTGAAAATATCTTTTCAGTAGTACTAATCCATTGTTCAGCAACTAATGGATCAGTAGACCCACTGAAAGAAGGTGGACGCTGCCTCATGAAGGATTCAACAGAATGTTGCTCATTCCTTTGCTCGTTTGGAAGTCCTGCATGATTCATAGCTTGAGAAAGTTGTGTGAGCATGGCTACAAGATTTTTCATTCCAGCTCCCATATCGTTTGGTTGCTCAGGGGGACAATCATTGCATTGCCCATCACATTCCGCATTAACACGGTTCCTTCGGGTTCCAGCCATCGTCTAAAACCCCAAAAGAATAGTATGAGAGGCAAAAATCATGCTAGGGAAAACAACAAAATAAAGGGGGAGTACCTTCAATATCTAACATCTTAGGTTTAATTCTATGATCGTTAGCGTAGTTCTAGTACTATAACCTATACGTATACTTAACCTTAGGGACATCCCTAGACATACCTTAGAAACATCTCTAGGGATCTCACTAACGTTTTCGCATCCTAGTTTCCAAAGGTTGACTAAACCTTTCCTCTGATACCAACTGTAGAGACCCGTAGCTTGACGTACATGGACATTACATTAATTTTGCAGAATACTTAGTACATAACAAAAACACACACACAAGGATCGTAATAGTTTAGTGTCTTGGGAAACTCGGAACGTAATCTTCTAATCGTGGTGAAAGATCTTCAATATCTCCCATAAAGATCTTCCCTTTTTTTTACCTAAAACCTTTATTTATATCCTGGGGAAAAGAAAACATAAAAGGGTGAGCTCAAATACTCAGTAAGGGTAAACAAAAATAATAATCAATCACATCATATTCATAATAACATAACTTTTGGAAATCTTAACCTGTAAAAGAGAGAATAATTTCATAACATGGGATAAATCATAGTAGTGAAATGAAATCCCAATAATCATAACTTAAAACATTAAGCTTTGTGGCATACACACATAATCATAGAGAATCATTTCTTGTTAGTCAAGACTCATTGCCAAGACTATCTTAGTGGACAAAGTCCCTTTCTGAATCGAGTAACCCTCGTTTCAGTCTTGTTTCACTGAACCGGTATAACCTACCATTTCAGCCATGTCTATCTCATGAGATATAAAATCTTTACCCAATGCATTGGAGGGAGATATAGGTCCCACCCATCTCATAATGATACCATTCTTATGTGTGCCACAAAATCATAAATCATACATCATTGCATAACCCATGTAATAAAAATGGGATTCTTAAACAACATGACATCATAAAACCATTAATATAAGATAAAGGAATTCATAAACATAATTTCATCACAGCATAGGCAAATCAATGTAAAAATATGGATAGAAACAGAACCCTTTATTATCTTAGATGGAAAATAATTTTGATAAAACACTTGAAATGAATTCTTGAGGAAAATATCCTTTCTTCTTCAAAATCAATTGCTTTTCACAAAACATCATGCAATTTTAAAAGAAATAGATTTTATTGAAAATATTCATGAAATCCTTTGGAGGAAGCTTCATGAAAATAAGGCTTTATAAAACCGTAAAAATCCGTTCGTGCCGTATAAAAAAACATTCTTTTTTTACTTTTGTCGAAAAAGTCAAAATGTACCTCGTACGAAAAACGACAAAAGAGTCCTTTCATATCTTTTACTAAAAACTCACCAAAGGGTAAAATTGGATTTAAAACATTGTAGATGGATGGAAATAATATTACATATTGAGGAAACATGGATGTGGATGATAAAATACACCCCAGTAAATACTTACGAATAAACAATCTCGGATAAAAATGAGATTGTGATATTTCCCTTACCTTAGGTCCAATTTGCTTCGTATGTGTCCGAACCTCCTGTATAATGATTTAAATAATGTCATTGACTTATTACAGAATCATATTCATTGTTATTATATCATATATGGTTCACTTATGACATTATATTACCCGTTCTTTTGTAAATTCCATGTTAAAGAAGCGTTTTGGGTAAATTCGTTTCATTTATCGTGGGTGTTTTGACTTGTTGTTCTTGACATCATTATTACTTATATCATGATTTACTTACTTCAAGAATATAAAATATGATTTATATATCATATATATTCAGTATATATATATATATAATAGATATATAAATAAAATGAAAAACACCGTTCATGGAGACGGTAGTCCGTACGTACGCATGAACGCTGTTTTTCTTTCCTTATTGTCTTGAAATGGAAGTAAGTAGATGACATACATATGTATATATATACATAAATCCAGTAGCTTTATAATGTCATATATTTCATTATTATTTCTTATATATACATTATAATCATTCTTAA
Organism: Viscum album; assembly: GCA_963277665.1. Taxonomy (NCBI): domain Eukaryota; kingdom Viridiplantae; phylum Streptophyta; class Magnoliopsida; order Santalales; family Viscaceae; genus Viscum; species Viscum album. The sequence continues at coordinate 222,930,295 of OY728158.1, forward strand.
ATGGTTAACATGGAGAATGAATCTCATCGCGTCGTGGAGACGGTAGTCCGTACGTACGCACGAGCGATGATATCATTTCTATAAATATTGAATTGAATTGGAGTGGATTATACAATATATCAGAATCAATATGATGTTGTAATAACTATGTATAGTTATTCTTTACACCATTATACCCATCCATGTAAGGTGGTGGTGGAAAATAGATTACACCACGGCGTGGAGACGGTATTCCGTAGGTACGCACGCGCGGTGATTTCTTTTTCCGTAGGATGGATAGATGGTGAAATAGGGTTGTTTCATAATTATAATAACATATCAGTATATGAGTGATACTGATGTTATTTCTTCATAATGAAACAACCTAAGAAGAAGAAGTGGAAGAAGAAATAAAGATGAAAGAATTGGTAACGGTAATTACCTCTTCTTTGAAGCGCCTCTTTGAGACCTCCTCTTAGGGCACTAAAATTGGTCTTTGAGGAAGACCAGAACCTCTAGGATGTTGCTAGGGAAGTGGAGAAGAAATGTTGGCAGGGGTTGGCCGAGCTTGAGTGCTCAAATTGGTGTGAGGAGGAGGGGGAGGAGGTTTCCTTTTATAGGGGAGGAGAGGGGCACCTTAGGAATTCTTAAAAATATTAATTTATAATAAATCTAACCCCACTTAAAAACCTCCAAAAATGACTCATATTCGAATATTAGATGAGATAGGGTTGTAATCTCATCAACCAATCAAATTTAGACATGTTTGGATTTTATTTTAAACCTTATCAATTAGATTTAACTCTAAGTTAAATAATTTAACTTTTACCGTGTCTTTTTGTTTTCTTTCACTATATGGTTAATAAACATACTATAACATGCCAAACGAACCACAAATTGTTTATTATTAATATATATATCCTTATCTAAGTCATTTGGCCGAACCTTAGATTTTTAGGAATACAATAACAATTAATAATATAATATTTGATTTAAAAACTATTTTGTGTCAATTTTGACACTATTTGATATATGATTTTTGTGAAAGTCATAACAGAATTAAATGTTCGAACCAAGTTGATTAAATCAACATTAATATATCATAGTAACCTAGAAAATTAGTGTAATTCATAAAAAAGCTCAAATTACATTTATTTTGGTGTTTATAACATCAATTATGTCAATATTTCATTAATAAGATAATTACTGCATCATCGTTGTGTCAAAAATAAATTAAAATATTTTATGTCTAAAAATTACAAATAAAATACCATCATGTAGGAAATCTTTTTATCTTTCTAATGAATATTTGAAATCGAATTTATCTTATGTATAACCCCATATTAAAAATGATTTACTTATTAAACTTTGATTTTAACTATTTTAACCTTTCTTTAAATAAATTAATAATAAATGTCCTAATCTAATCCAAGTGGGCCTAAATGGTCATCTTTTATTTCTAAGTTTGTTTTTAGTCGAATTAAACTTGTCCAATAGAATTAGGACATGTGTTAGGGTAATAGTAATATCATATTTACCCTTAGTTACCCTATTTACTATTAACCGCGGTAAAAAAAAGTAAAAAGTTACTATTCACCCAAAAATTATTTTCATCTCATTGAACGACATTTTAGTCCTTGATATTAACCGTGTCTCTCGGATTTTTGAAATTCCATTCACAGAAGCGGTAAAATTAAGTTTTATGCAAAATTCAGTTTTTAACCTACCACTTAGTAGTTTCACTATTCATCAAAAATTGATGTTTTTCAGAACAATGCCAAAATTTCATCCCAAGCTATGTTTCATATTCCGAATTCAAAAATGAAGTCTATTTTACCAAATTCATAACATAAAAGTTTCATTAATTAATTTTATAATTAAATCCCGCTGTTAAAATAAATAGCGTGTTTTTAAGAAACAATATCTATCAAAAGATTGACACTTGTTTATGTCTAGTTTAAATGTGAAATTACATCCAATGAACAACATTGTATTAAATTGTAAAAATATATTCTAAATATACTTTAAAACCACTCAAATTAATGATTTATCACTATTAATTATATCGATTAAAAAAGTTGTTTTTAATTATAATTTAGTAATTTTCACTATTCATCAGAATATGAAAGTTATCCGAAAAGTACCAAAATTTCACCTTAGGCTAAATTCGATACTCCGAATCCAAAAATGAAGTTCATTTTGAGAGCAAAAATTTCTAAAATTTAAAAAAATGGTTATTACTATTCATAACGGCTAGTTTTAATAATATTTTAATAGCATATCATTGTTTCGTGAAACTCAGTATTACGTACCACACACGCTATCGAGGAAGGTTGCGATTGCGTGTAATGCAAGGCAAGTCAAGGATGCGTGTTGTGCAAGCTCCTTTTGGTGTAACGTAAAACACAAGACATTAATAATATTTAAAAGAATATTTTTCATAAAATCTCGGGTTGTTACACGCTCTGGCTGGCCAGCTGCTCCACCACGGGACCAGTGCTGGCTGATCCCCCTGCTTTGACGCTGGCAGCTGGAATCCCGGTCGCCACTCCCTGCTCCTCCGTGGCCTATGTCTGTGGCCTTGGTCCGCCCGGCATGGCGCGATGGCGCCACACATTCCGTACCGCATGAAACCACGCGGTGCTGCTGCACTGCGCCGCTTTCCTTCGAAGCGTAACATCACAACAGGCAAGGGAGGAAGGTAAACCATGTTTGTGCGGTCCGACCCCCTCCCGTTAATCGATAGCAAGAGGTCCAAATGGAAAGAGGAACAATGATAAAAGAATTCATGAATAACAACAACAATAAAATCCCCTACATCGTCGAATTTGATGAGCGAGGATTCTTCACTGAATTAACCGTCGCAGAAGAAGATGTCACGGAAGAAGAGGGTCGTTGGTGTCGCGGTACATGACATCGTGTAGTCGATCTCCAAGGATTCAGCATTCTTCGTCAGAGGTCAGTGTGTTATTTGCGTTCTTCGCATTTTTCCAGTTGTTTGACGAAGAAGCTGAAGATCTTCAAGCCTCCCATTTTTCTCCCAATTGCCTCTCAACACAACTAGTCCAACCCAAAAATAGAATAAGTTCCTTACTTATTTTATTATCATGACAGAAGTTTTCAAAATTAAAAAATTTAATTTAAACCACTTAATTAAAATTTTTCATTAAGTAGGAGGGTTATGGGAGTTTAGGGAATATGAAGGGGTGGGGTTCATGTGGGCCCCACCGCCCTCATAACCTCTCTTGAATGGTTACCCAACTTCCACCCAAATATTAATCACATAGTAAAAAAAATTATAGCTCAATTTTTATTTTTATCTTCCATAAGTTTTAACATCTCCTCCCGTGTAAACGAAACTACGAAAACGGTGTTCCTAAGCAATTACTATAAGGCCCCAACCATAAACCTTACTTAATCTTTATTTATTACAAGATTACACATTGAGGATCTTTTTGGGTTTAGAGTTTTAGAGAATTAGATCATAAAACATGCATTACATTCCACATATAAAAAATGTGGTTACATAAAGATAGTATTCTTCATTTCCATCAATGGAAACATAATTAAAATAAAACATGGATTCATTCTTGACACTTCCTTGACACTATCATCATATCATGTACCTTTCCCTTGACCTGTGAAAAAAATTTCAAAAAAACTTGGGATGAGCATAAAAAGCTCAGTATGGGTTATAAAAACATGGAAAGGAAACATGGGTACATATATACATAAGAATGAAATCATACTTTACCCATAAAACATAAGCACTTTAACATACCTCATCAAATCATTAATAAATCATAGAAATCATAAGACATAAAGGTAACTTGAGCCATTCATAACATTCTTACGTAGGGAGTAACCCTCTTGGTTACGTTTGGAATACCCATCACAGTATATTCCCTAAAATCTCTTCGGAGAAACCTTAACGTTTCACTCTTTCGCATTAACCAATGCATTGGAGAGCTATATCGGGCTCACCCGCCCTTTGTTTATCACGGAACCACCCGTTTTCATAATAATGCCCACAAACCTCAACATCATTGTATCACGTAAAACATGCATAAAAGAAACATAACATTTCCACCATTCAATCACAAGATATCAATACCACACATTGATATAAAAATAATATGAAAACAATTTTCAATACCAAAATAAATGAAAAGTAAAACATGGTATTTATTTTTCTTTTAAAAAGAAGGTATGGCTTGTAGAGGAAGCCGAAACTCAAATAACGGTCACGACGGTGGAGAAGTCATTGTCACCGCATACGTACGACAAAAACATTCCCTTTTGTCATTTAGTAAACTCTTCGTATAAAAAATATTCCTTTTGAATTAACATAAAAGTCAAAGGGGTTTATACACCGTATAAAAAAAAGTTTTATATAAAATAAAATATGCCTCAATGAAAGACGATTGAGACAAAGTCCCATACCTCGTATCTGACCTGACCCGACCATTCTTTAATCTCCTGAATAATAAACATGAGTTAATATCTACTTTCTTAAGAACCTTTTTCAAGTTCATTATTCTTTTTATACCATGTTATGAACATCACATAATCATTTAAGTTAATAATGTTCATTTTGGCAGTATTTGGTTCTTAAGTCAAAAATAGACTTCTTACACTTACATGTTGTAAATTTGGTCAAAGGTTCATTATATCCATAATGATATTAATGATTTAGATAACAAATATATAATATATATTCAGCATATACATGTATTTATAATATTACATCACATTTAGAGGTATGAAATGAAATGCACCGTTCATGGAGACGGTAAGCCGTACGTACGCATGAACGCTACTTCCATTTCAATTTTGTATTTTCTGGAATGGAATCATAATGACATAAGAGTATATTATAATTCTAGTATAATAACATATATAATATCATTAACTTTATCCTTTACACATCCCACATATGGTATTAACGAATTAAATCACTTTCAGGGGGCGGTAGTCCGCACTTCCTAAAATGAAGATATCGTGTTTACCCATAATGGAAACCATAAAGGTATGCCCAAAATGAAAAAAAACAGAAGCTTATGGAAAACATAAACATATTATATATCATATATAAAAATAGTGACATCATAATGGCCACCATTGAAGGTGTTAAATGAGTATTGAACAATCATCGTTTCGGGAGGTAGAATTTCCCCATCCACAGAAACTGTATGTTCTTTAACCATTTGATGTAGTTGTGTGAGAGTGTAGCTCAAATAAATCTTATGACAACATCCTAGTATATTGAAGATACTGTTGTTGTTACAAAAGAAGTAGATAAAAAGAGTTTAGGGGGTTGGAGAAGAAAAATAAAACAAATGAACATGAGAGAGTGAATTACCTTTAAAAGTGTAACTCTTTTTGATTTGAGCCTAAAGGATTCCATTGAAAGGATTATGCCCAAAGGGAATCCTTTAGGATGAGGAGAGGGATGTGAAGAGAGTAAATGGGCAGGGGTTGGCCGAGCCAAAGGCATGAGGAGTGTGTGAAATGAGGTAGAGGTGGGGGAATTTTATAAGAGGAGTGGAGGGGCACTTTTGGAATGTAAAGATAAGTTACTTTATTTTAAAAAGAGTTTCAGATTCAAAAGGTCCCACATTGCTATAATTCGAGGATAAGGTGATAAGGCTTCGAAATCCAGTCATCGAATTGGTTTTATCCATGTGTAGGTTTTATATTTTTCATTATCTTTCCATTTTATTTAAATCGTTAAATAATTAGGTCATCGCTGCATCATCATGATGTCATGAATAATTTAATTTATTTAAAGTCTAAAAATTAAACAAAAATACTATGATGTAGGAAATCTTTTTAGATTTTCAATGACTATTTATAATCAAAAATCTGATCTTTATAACCCCATGTAAAAATTGTTTTTGTAAAACATATTATGTTTGTGTCAGTTTTACTTTTACATTAAATAAAAAGTTATTTTTGTAATTTCCCAACCAAAGTGGATCCATGGGGTCCCCAAGTTAACCCATGGCTTGTCGTGGTCGGCCATGACACAACCAATGAGGGTTGGACATGTGTCAAGCTCATCTTATTTAATTAAATCATTATTTTTACCTTAAACTACACTAATTACCACTAATCGCGATTAAAACTTAATAAGTTACTATTCACAAAAAAATTATTTTAATCTCATTGAACCACATTTTACTTCTTAATGACAACCATGTATGTCGGATTTTCATAATTCAATACAAATTAGTGGTAATCTTTCATTTAACTGAAAAATCAGTTTGCTTGATTACCACTTAGTGGTTTCACTATTCATCAAAAATTGGAGTTTTTCAGAAAATTACCAAAACATCAGTCTAAGATATATTTGATATTCTGAATTCAAAAATGAAGTCTATTTTAAAAAATTCATAACATATAAGTCACATTAATTAATTTAATAATTAATTCCCACTGTCAGAGAAAATAGTGTGTTTTTATGAAACAATAAGTATCAAAATATTGACACCAGTTTAAGTCCAATTTCAAAGTGAAATTGATTCCAATGACCACCAATGGATTAAATGGTAAAAATATATTCGAATTTAATTTCAAAACCAATTCAAAATATAATATAATCATATAAATAAATTATATTAAAAAGCAGTTATGATGTAAAATGCAGTATTTTTCACTATTCATAAAAAAATGAACACTGTTAGAAAAATACCAAAAAAATATCCAATTTAAAATTCAATGTCCCAATAATAATGAATACGTTTATGTTGAAAAATATAGATTATAAAATTGTCAAAAGATTGATTTAAAAAGGGTTTTCCATCAAAAGGCAGTAAAACAATCTTTTAAGAATATTAGTGTATTCCATGCTTAAGATTGGATTTATTTTAATTTTAAGCCTCTAAAACACTATCTAATTCATTAATAGACATAGATAAAAATATCTATTATTCATTACTTACTTGGGATGTTACATCCTTCCCCCCTTTAGAAAATTGTGTCCCCGCAATTTATTTACTTATCGAATAAATGGGGGTACTTATCCCTCGTTGCATTTATAGATTCCCATGTTGCCTCTTCAATCATGTGGTTTTTCCACAAAACCTTTACCTGGTGAATCACCTTATTCCGTAACACTTGCTCCCTGTGGTCAAGAATCTGGACCGGTTGTTCCTCATAAGATAGGTTCTCTTCCAGCTGAACTACCTCTGGACTCAAAACATGAGATGGATCTGGCATATACTTTTTCAACATCGAAACGTGAAAAACATTTTCTACCTGAGATAAACTCGGAGGTAAAGCCACTCGGTATGAAACTGATCCAACTCTCTCCAGAATTTCGTATGGTCAAATGATCCTTGGACTCAAATTTCCTTTCTTACCAAATCTCATCACACTTTTCCAAGGAAAAACCTTGAGAAAAACCTGATCACCTACCTCAAAAGATAGATCCTTCCTCCGGTTTTCCGCATAACTCTTCTGCCTGCTCCGTGCTGTTCTCATGTGTTTCTGAATCAGCTGAACTTTTTCTGCCATCTCTTCTACCAATTCTGGTCCCATCAACTTCCTTTCACCCACTTCATCCCAGAAAGATGGAGTTCGACACCGCTTCCCATATAATGCCTGAAATGGTGCCATCTGTATACTGTAATGAAAACTGTTATGATATGAAAATTCAACCAAAGAAAGATGTTGTTCCCAACATCCCTGATAATCCATAGAACAAGATCGTAGCATATCCTCCATGGTCTGAATTGTTCGTTCTGACTGCCCATCTGATTGAGGATGAAAAGCTGTACTAAAATTTAATTCAGTACCCAACGACTTCTGAAGGCCTTTCCAAAAGATAGAAGTAAACTTGGGATCACGATCCGATACAATGGAGAGTGGAACTCCATGTAACCTGACTATCTCTTTAAGATACAAATGGGAAAGTTGATCAAGAGAGAAGGTATCTCGTATAGCAAGGAAATGAGCAGATTTGGTCATGCTATCAACAATAACCCATATTGCATTATTACCTCGAGATGTCTTTGGTAATCCAACAACAAAGTCCATGGATATATTCTCACATTTCCACTCTGGAACTGGTAAAGGCTGAAACATCCCTTTCGGTAACTGCCGCTCTGCTTTAACCTGCTGACAAGTCAAACACTTCACAGTAAAATCAGCAATATCTCTTTTCATTCCATCCCACCAGTAATACACCTGCAGATCTCTATACATCTTAGTACTGCCAGGATGAACTGAAAACGGAGAACTATGAGCTTCACATAACAACTCTCTCTTCAACTGTGAATCACAAGGCACACACAATCTCTTCCCAAATCTCAAAACACAATCATTATCAATGTTGAATTCAGGCAACTTACCTTTCTGAACCAGCTCTACCTTTTTCCGCAACTCACTGTCTTACTTCTGTTCTTGCTTGATTCTATCTGATAGAGAAGATCTCACTCATACCTAAAATAAAACAGAAGGACTTCATGCACCAACAAATTCTATGCCAAATTTCATCAAATCCTTAACCAAAGATTCACTTTCCAAACACAACATTTTTAATGAAGCATTACTTTTTCGACTCAAAGCATCAACCACTTTATTTGCTTTTCCCGGATGGTAATGAATTGTACAATCATAATCCTTAATTAATTCTATCCATCTCCTCTGTCTCATGTTTAACTCTTTCTGAGTGAATATATACTTTAATCTTTTGTGATCGGAATATATTTCACACTTTACTCCATAAAAATGATGCCTCCAAATTTTTAAAGCAAAAACAACAGCAGCTAATTCCAAATCATGTGTAAGGTAATTTACCTCACGAGTTTTCAACTATCGTGAAGCATAAACAATTATCTGATCATTCTGCATTTGGATGCAACCATGTCCTTTCAATGAAGCATCACTGTATATAATAAACTCACCATTCCTGAAAGGTAGTGCCAAAACTGGAGCATTCACCAATCTTCTTTTCAATTCCTGAAAACAATCATCACATTCTTTTGTCCAGATAATCATAACACCCTTCCGAGTTAGATTAGTCATTGGACTAGATAACCGTGAGAAATTTATAACAAACCTTCGGTAATAGCCTACCAAACCAAGGAAACTACGAATCTCAGTTACATTTGTGGGTCTTGGCCAGTCTTCCACAACTTTTGTTTTTGCAGGATCAACAATTATCCCATCTTTAGAAACAATGTGACCAAGGAAAGAAATTTGTTACAACCAAAACTCACACTTGCTGAATTTCCCATACAGTTTCTTTTCTTTTAAGGTTTTAAAGATAACCCTTAAATGTCTTTCATTCTCCTCTTTACATTTTGAAAACACCAAAATATCATCAATGAAAACCACCACAAACTTATCCAAGAACTCATGGAAAATTCTATTCAATAAGTCCATGAATACAGCAGGTGCATTGGTTAGCCCAAAAGGTATTACTACAAATTCATAATGGCCATATCTCGTATGGAACGTGGTCTTCGGAATATCTGCCCCCTTTACCTTCAGCTGATGGTACCCCGATCTCCGGTCAATCATTGAAAAAAACTGAGCTCCCTGGAGCTGATCAAACAAATCATCGATATGAGGCAAAGGATATTTTTTTTTAATAGTGACGTTATTCAAGGATCTATAATCAATGCAAAGTCTCATAGAACCATCTTTCTTTTTAACAAAAAAACATGAGCACCCCATGGTGATGTGTTAGGTCAAATGAAACCTTTCTCTAATAAATCTTGCAATTTCTCCTTCAAATATAAAAGTTCAATTTGTGCCATTCGATAAGGGCGTTTTGAAATTGGCTTAGCATCAGGAACTAAGTCAATAGTAAACTCAACTTCCCGATCAGGTATTATTCCAGGAAACTCATCAGGAAAAACATCAGGATACTCATTTACCACTGTCACATCATTAATCTGAACAGTTCCTTTATTTTCAATGACGTGTGCAAGGTAACATTCATTTCCATCTTTTACAAGTTTCTCGGCCTCTTGATATGTTATCAAAAGTAAGGGTTCATTCTTGTAAATAAACTGAAAGTCATTCTGAAAAGAAAATTCTTTAGCTCTACAGTCAATCTTAGCATAGTAAATAGAGAGCCAATACATACCCAGGATAACATCAAACTCTACTAGAGGTAGAACAATAAGGTTTGCAAGTAGGTTCTTTCCACAGATAAGGATAAGAAGATTCTTATAAATTCTTTTTGCCTCAACATTTACCCCATGTGTTTTTACCAAATGTTCAGGAGTCATTTCTTGAGATGGTATTCCCATTTTACTAGAAAAGGTTTTATAGATGAAAGAATGTGTAGACCCCGAATCAAACAACACACTGGAATAATTTGAAAAAACAAACAATGTACCTGATACAACTTCATTTGATGGCCGGACATCTGCTGAAGTAGTTGCAAAGGATTTCACCAACACTTTCTACTTGTAGTCTAACTACTTCCCATCACTCAAGCTCTTTGCCGGACACTCGTTTGCATAGTGACCCATCTCATAGCACTTATAACATTTCACTAACTGTAAATCAAATTTGTTCTTACCTTCACCTTGATCGTTTTCAGTGCAATCACGAGCCTTATGTCCCATATTACCACATCGGTAGCACTTTCCCGAATTCAGAAGACATTCCCCAGCATGCCTTTTGCCACATTTATCACAAATTAGAAACTTAGTTCTCTTACCATCAGACTTTTTTGAAGAATTCTTACATTTCTCCTGCCACCTCGGTCTCTTCTTCTGCTGGTTGTTATAGAACACTTGGTCATTGGCAAACTCCATTTACACCTTCTCAGCACATCAAACATAATTTTCATAACTTTTAAACTCATGAGATGCTAATGCCCTTCGATATTTTGTCTTTAATCCTGAGTAAAAATGATTGATTTTACTATCAAGGTCTCGGTTAAAATTTGGAGCATACCTTGCCAATCGAGTGAACCTTTCTTCATAGGCAGCCACTGAGTCTTCCTCTTGCCTCAATTCCATGAATTTTTTTTCCATTCTAAGTCGAACATCCTTAGGAAAATACTTCTCAAGAAACATACCTTTGAATTCATCCCAGTCAAGAGAATCAATCTCATCAGCGTCCCTGATATTTTTAACATAGACCACCACTGATCTGCTTCACCCTCCAAACGGTAAATAATAAGACTAACCTTGTGATTGTCTGAACACCCCATGACATCAAAAATATTCTCCAGTGCTTTAATCCACCCTTCAGCTAACACAGGGTCAGATGATCCTCTGAATAATGGGGGATGTTGCCTCATGAAATGTTCCACCACTGACATGTTCCTCTGCGGTTGATCTGGCTGATCTCGTGCATGGATACCACCAACATTTATAGCCTGAGTCAACTGTGCCATCACTGCAACAAACTGTTCAGTTCCAATTCCGACCATTTCTGGATGCTGATTCGGAAGGTTATTTCCTTCTGTATGCCTTCCTAACACTGCTTCCCTGTTTCCTCTACGGAAAACCATTCTGAACAAACATGTCTTTGATGAAGCAACATGGTAATATTCAAATGCTATATCATTTCAAAAAAAAAAATTTGGAGAATCATTTAATAGAATTCTAACTCATAAAGTTATCTAAACTGACCATTGATACCAACTATAAGGCCCCAACCTTAAACCTTACTTAATCTTGAGTTATTACAAGATTACACATTGAGGATCTTTTTGTGTTTAGAGTTTTAGAGAATTATATCATAAAACATTCATTACATTCCACATATAAACAATGTGGTTACATAAAGATAGTATTATTCATTCCAATCAATGGAAATATATTTAAAATAAAAAACGGATTCTTTCATGACAATTCCTTGACACTATCATCATATCATGTACCTTTCCCTTGACCTGTGAAAAACATTTCAAAAAAACTTGGGATGAGCATAAAAAGCTCACTATGGGTTATAAAAACATGGAAAGGAAACATGGGTACATATATACATAAGAATGAAATCATACTTTACCCATAAAACATAATCACATTAACATACCTCATCAAATCATGAATAAATCATAGAAATCATAAGACATAAAGGTAACTTGAGGCATTCATAACATTCTTTCGTAGGGAGTAACCCTCTTGGTTATGTGTTGAATACCCATCACAGTATATTCCCTAAAATCTCTTCGGATAAACCTTAATGTTTCACTCCTTCGTGTTACCCAATGCATTGGAGAGCTATATCGGGCTCACCCACCCTTAGTTTATCACAGAACCACCCGTTTTCATAATAATTCCCAAGAACCTCAACATAATCGTATCAAGTAAAACATGCATAAAGGAAACATAACATTTCCACCATTCAATCACAAGATATCAATACCCCACATTGATATAAAAATATTATGAAAACCAATTTCAATACCAAAATAAAAGAAAAGTAAAACATGGTATTTATTTTTCTTTTAAAAAGAAGGTATGGCTTGTAGAGGATGCCGAAACTCAAATAACGGTCACGATAGCGGAGAAGTCGTTGTCGCCGCATACGTCCGACAAAAACATTCCCTCTTGTCATTTAGTAAATGCTTCATATAAAAAAGATTCCTTTTGAATAAACATAAAAGTCAAAGGGGTTTATACACCGTATAAATGAAAGTTCTGTATACAATAATATATGCCTCAATATAAGGAGATTGAGACGAAGTCCCATACCTCGTATCCGACTTGACCCGACCATTATTTAATCTCCTGAATAATAAACTTCTGTTAATCTCTACTTGCTTAAGAACCTTTTTCAAGTTCATTATTCCTTTTTTACCATGTTATGAACATCACGTAATCATTTAAGTTAATAATGTTCATTTTGACGGTATTTGGTTCTTAAGTCAAAAATAGACTTCTTACACTTACATGTTGTTAATTTGGTCAAAGGTTCATTATATCCAGAATGATATTAATGATTTGGATAACATATATATCATATATATTCAACATATACATGTATGTATAATATTACATCACATTTAAAGTTAAGAAATGAAATGCACCTTTCATGGAGATGGTAAGCCGTACGTACGCATGAACGCTACATCCATTTCTATTTCGTATTTTCTGGAATGGAATCATAATGATATAATAGTATATTATAATTCTAGTATAATAACATATATAATATCATTAAATTTATCCTTTACACATCCCACATATGGTATTAACGAATCAAATCACTTTCAGGGGGCGGTAGTCCGCACTTCCTAAAATGAAGATATCGTGTTTACCTATAATGCAAATCATAAAAGTATGCCCAAATTGAAAAAAAAAACAGAAGCTTAAGGAAAAAATAAACATATTATATATCATATATAAAAATAGTGACATCATAATGTCCACCTTTGAAGGTGTTAAATGAGTATTGAACAATCATCGTTTTGGGAGGATGAATTTCGCCATCCACGGAAACCGTATGTTCTATAACCATTTGATGTAGTTTTGTGAGAGTGTAGCTCAAATAAATCTTATAACAACATACTAGTATATTGAAGATACTGGTGTTGTTACAAAATAAGTAAATAAAAAGAGTTTAGGGGGATGGAGAATAAAATAAAACAAATGAACATGAGAGAATGAATTACCTTTAAAAGAGTAACTCCTTTTTATTTGAGCCTAAAGGCTTCCTTTGAAAGGATTCTTCCCAAAGGGAATCCTCTAGGATGACGAGAGGGATGTGGAGAGAGTAAATGGTCAGGGGTTGGCCGAGCCAAAGTCTTGAGGAGTGTGTGAAATGAGGTAGAGGTGGGGGCCTTTTATAAGAGGAGAGGAGGGGCACTTTTGGAAAGTAAAGATAAGTTACTTTATTTTAAAAAGAGTTTCGGATTCAAAAGGTCCCACATTTCTATAATTCGAGGATAAGGTGATAAAGCTTCTAAATCCACTCATCCAACTGGTTTTGGCAATGTTTAGGTTTTAGATTTTTCGTTATCTTTCCATTTTATTTAAATCGTTAAATAATAAGGTCATCGCTGCATCATCATGATGTCATAAATAATTTAATTTATTTAAAGTATAAAAATTATAAAAAATACTATGATGTAGGAAATATTTTTATATTTCCAATGACTATTTATAATCAAAATCGGATATTTATAACCCCATGTAAAAATTGTTTTTTTAAAACATATTATGTTTGTGTCATTTTTACTTTTACGTTAAATAAAAAGTTATTTATGTCATTTCCCAACCAAACTGGATCCATGGGGTCCCCAAGTTGACCCATGGCTTGTATTGGTCGGCCATGACACAACCAATGAGGGTAGGACATGTTTCAAGCTCATCTTATTTTATTAAAGCATTATTTTTACCTTAAACTACACTAATTACCACTAATCACGATTAAAACTTAATAAGTTACTATTCACCAAAAAAATTATTTTAATCTCATTGAACCACATTTTACTTATTAATGACAACCATGTATGTCAGATTTTCAAAATTCAATACACATTAGTGGTAAGCTTTCATTTAACTGAAAAATCAGTTTGATTGATTACCACTTAGTGGTTTCACTATTCATCAAAATTTGGAGTTTTTCAGAAAATTAACAAAAATTCACCCTAAGATATATTTGATATTCTGAATTCAAAAATGAAATCTATTTTAATAAATTCAAAACTTATAAGTCACATTAATTAATTTAATAATTAATTCCCGCTGTCAGAGCAAATAGCGTGTTTTTATGAAACAATAAGTATCAAAAGATTAACACCAGTTTAAATCCAATTTCAAAGTGAAATTGATTCCAATGACCACCATTGGATTAAATGGTAAAAATATATTCTAATTTAACTTCAAAACCAATTCAAAAGATAATATAAGCATATAAATAAATTAGATTAAAAAGCAGTTTTGATGTAAAATGCAGTATTTTTCACTATTCATAAACAAATGAACACTGTCAGAAAAATACCAAAAAAATATCCAATGTAAAATTCAATGTCCCAATCATAATGAATATGTTTATTTTGACAAATATACATTATAAAATTGTCAAAAGATTGATTGAAAAAGGTTTTTCCATCAAAAGGCAGTAAAACAATCTTTTAAAAATAATAGTGTATTCCATGCTTAAGATTGAATTTATTTTCATTTTAAGCCTATAAAACACTATCTGATTCATTAATAGACATAGATAAAAATATCTATTATTCATTACTTACTTGTGATGTTACAATTACCGGCACTGGAAATTCATCGGTGCCCTCAGAATTCGATTCAGAGCACTGGTTCAAAGATAGGAAAACCCACTCGTTCATTCACTGAACGTACCCAATCCAAACTTTATAAAATGATTTCGGGTACACCGGGCCTCAGAATCAAGTGCTATCAAAAACCGCGTTCTTTTAAAATCCCAATGAATATTAAGAAAAATTTTACCATGAATTTTACGGGTCTTTACATTACTCCCACATGAGGGCTTTATGTCCCCATAAAGATACATCATAAACAAGGGAAAAAAATGTTGGTACTGTGCACATATTTGAGCCTCCCGCTCCCAAGTGCTCTCTTGGAGGTTCCCGTGCTGCCATCTGATGCGCACTAGGGGAATCAACTTTCCATGTAGGACCCACTCATATCGATCCTCGATCTCCACTAGGACATCCGCAATAGACGCCCCGTCATCAATGTTCAGCTTCCCATGGTAAATGATATGTGTTGGGTCGTGCATGAATCTCCTCAGCTGAGATACGTGGATGACGTCGTGCACCCAGTGTAAATGAGGTCGTAGAGCCAGGCCATATGCCACCTAGACGATCCTGCTGAGGACCTGGAATGGTACGATGAAGCGTGGAGACAACTTGCCGCCTCGACCAAATCTCGGTAATCCACATCAATGTGAGACCCACAAGAAGGCATGGTCATCATCCTCGAACTCTTGTGTCCTCTGCCTCCTGTCATCATAAGACTTCTGCGGGCTCTGATCTATCCTCATCCTTTCTTGGATGACATGGACCTTCTCTGTCGTGGCCTAAACCATCTCCGGTCCCACAAGTGCTGACTCCCCAGGGACTGTCCAGCACAGAGGAGATCTGCAAGTTCGGTCGTACAACACCTCTTATGGTGCCATCCCGATGGTGGAGTGGTAGCTGTTGTTGTACGCGAACTCCGCCAATGGTAGGTGGTCCTCCCAGCTACGACCAAAGTCGAGAACACATGCACGGAGCATGTCCTCGAGAGTCTGAATGGTCCTCTCCTTCGGACAATCTGTCTGAGGGTGAAAGGTGGTACTCATATGTAGCTGCATCCCGAAAGCCTCCTACAACCCCTTCCAAAGCAAGGAAGTAAAGAGAGAATCTCGATCAGAGACGATAGATGATGGTACACCATGAAGCCGTACTATCTCCTGAACTTCGAGACGTCCCAATATCTCTACTGAGCCCTGCTCTCTGATGGGTAAGAAGTGAACCGACATGGTGAGTCGGTCGACAATATCCCAAATAGAGTCGTGACCTCTGGAAGTCCATGGATTTCTTGTCAGGAAGTCCATAGATATGTCATCCCACATCCACTCCTGGACCTCCAAGGGTTGTACCAAGCCAGCTGGTACCTAGTGCTCTGCTTTCACCTGCTAGCGGGTGAGGAATCAAAAAACAAGCTCTTCCATAGCCTTCTTCATGCCCGGCCACCAGTGTTGTCGTCTGAGATCCGGGTAAATATTCTCCACTCCAGGATGTACCGCCAAATGGGAAGTGTGAAACTCTCTCAGTACCACCTCCCGAATAGAAACTGGTACCAAGGTACGTCCTCTAAAAAGGACATCATGCTCTCCTGCTAAAGAGAAACCATCAGGTGCCTATCCTGAGGATATCTGTGCACTCCGCATCTCATAGTCGGCATCCCCACGTGGTGCCTCACCGACCCGCTGCAGTAGTGGAGGAGTTACTGTGAGTGACTAAACAAAGGATGATCCATCGCTATCCAAGAAGGATATCTGCATAGCGGCTAGCTACATTGTCGCCTCCCCAAGTAGCTGAATTACATTCCTCCTACTGAGGGCATCAGCCACTATGTTCCCATTTCCAGGAGTATAGACTATCTCATAGTCATAATCCTGGAGGAACTTGAGCCATCGCCGATGTCTCAGGTTTAGGTCCTTCTACGAGAAGATGTACCTGAGACTCTGGTGATCTGAATAGATTGTAAAGCACTCGCCCATTAGATAGTGTCGCCAAGTCCTCAGAGCGAAGACCACTATTTCTAACTCCAGGTCTTTGGTAGCATAGTTCTTCTCATGATACCTCAACTGACGTGATCCATAGGCGATAATGGCCCACTCCTACATCAGGAAACATCTGAGTCCGGTCCCTGATGCATCGTAGTAAACTATGTACCCTACTCCCTCCTCTGGCAACCTCAAGATAGGCGCACTAGTCAATCTATGTCTCAGCTCCTAGAAGCTCTGCTGACATCTATATGACCACTTGAAAGGCTTTCCCTTCTTTTTCAAAGGTGATAGTGGTGCCGCAACTCTGGGAAAGTCTGGCACGAACCACCGGTAGTACCCAGTTAGACCCAAGAAACTCCCCACCTCCGTCACACTCATGGGTGACTCCCAAGCCAGCACTTCCTCGATCAATGCAGGATCCACCGCAACTCCCACCTCAGAGATGACACATCCCATGAAGTAGACCTCACGTATCCAGAAAAGACACTTCGAAAGCATTATATAAAGCTGGTGCTCTCGGAGTGTGTCTAGTATAACCCGTAATTGGTAGGCATGCTCCTCCTCAGTCGTCGAGTATATCAAAATGTCGTTGATGAAGACCACGACAAATCGATCGAGGTATGGCTGATAGATACTGTTTATGAGGACCATGAACACTGTTGGAGCATTGGTCATGAAAAAGGGAATAACCATGAACACATAGTGGCCATAACGACATCTGATGGTTGTCTTCTGCACATCCTCATCCCGAACTCCGAGCTGATGATAGCCTGACCTGAGGTCTATCTTTGAGAACCACCGTGCTCCTTTGATCTGATGGAAGAGGTCATCAATAAATAGTAGAGGATACTATTTCCTCACTGTCACCAGGTTCAGGCGATGATAGTTGACACAAATTCTCAAGCTCTCATCCGCCTTCTTGGCAAACAATATCGGGGAAGCCCAGGGTGAAACAATAGGTCGGATGAATCCACTTCCCTACAAGTCCTCCAACTGTACCCATAGCTCTTGAAGCTTGGCGAGAGCCATCCAATATGCTGGGGTGGATATCGGGGCTGTCAAGTGGTACATATCAATATAAAATTCTTCCTTTCTGCGAGGATGTAGTCATGGAATGTCATCGGGGAAAACATCTGCATACTAATCCACCACTGCAGTTAAACTAGGACTTCACACGTCAACTGCTCCTAGGATGAGACTAGACAACTGAAGAGTGATGGGCTGTCCTCTCCTCTGTGAGAGTCCATCTTGTGCTGTGAAGGCTCCCTTCTCACCAGTGAAGGTGAACCTGCTTTCGTTGGTGTGTACACACCACACCTTGCGCCTAATACAGTCTATCTGTGGATGGACTGTAGATAACTATTCCATGCCCAAGATGACGTCGTAAGTCCTCGACGCTGCTATAAGAAGAACCCAGCTGAAGCTCTCGCCTCCTAGAGTAAGCTTACACTGCCGGCACCAGTGTGTAATTGTCGAGTCTGCTCCTGTTGAAGTCTCTAGCCGTAAAGATTGAGCCAATGACACTATCGGAATCTCTGAGCACTGCACAAGGGCAGCGGCTATGAAAGAATGACTCGCTCCTGTGTCTATAAGAACTGCAACAGGGGAGGAATAGACATAGATAGTACCTCTAATCATCTCGGGCGCGCTGTGGTCGTAGGCCTCTACTGCCTGAAGCTATGCATGTCTATACCTGCCAGCTCCCTGTGGTCGGGGTGGGCCTCCTAGTGGTGGTGGTGGTAGAGCCTGAAAGCGTCTCCCACCACCTACTGCTCGGGCAGCTCCTCTAGCATTTCCGCCTACTCCATGCGGACCGCCACGGTCGACCCTCTGCCTCTGCCTGGGTGGTCCCTCAACCGTCTGCTGCTGCTTTGAATGTTGGGTCGGGCAGTCACAAACCATGTGGCCCTGCCCGCCGCATGCATAGCACTGTCTACCTCTCGAAAGACTGGCTCCGCGCTGAGTGCCTCGCAACTCTAAAATAGTGTCTTGAGGTCGTCTACCTGAGGGTCTGGTCTGCCTGGAAACATGTGTCATCTGTCGACTGCCTACTGCAGAAGACTCTGGTACGTGCCGCCTTGCGGTAGGTCTCACTACTGATGTAGGCTCAGCAAGGAAGCTCTCAACGAGAAGTGCTCGCTCCAGTACCCCTGCCTATGTCAAAATGCTGAGGGAGATTAGTGATGCCCTGATCTCATGCCTCAGTCCCTGCTCGAAAGTCCGGGCCCAGAAAAATGGGTCTCGTACCATGTCCGTCGAATAACATGAGAGATCTGTAAATCTCAATGAGTACTGGGCAACCGTCAAGATGCCTTACCGCAGCTGTAGAAGCTCCTGGATGTGCACCACACATAGGGTGTATGAGACGAACTCCAAGCGGAAGAGGCTCTCAAAGTCCGTCCAGAGGTGAGATGCCTCGTCTTGCACCTGGAGCATCAATATCCACCATCTGCCTACTTTCGAGTGTAGGAGGCTCGCTGCGAGGAACTCCATGAGGTCAGCTGGTGTCCTCACTAACCTGAAAACTAGTCTAACTACCTCCAGCCAATCCTCAACTACCTGAGGTTCCATCTCTGCATGGAACCTGGGCGGTCACTGATGTTGAAAATCGTCAGTGCACTAAGGCAACGTGCATCGTCAGTGGTTGGGGCTGGAAGCATCAGTGGCTCGGCGGGTAGAGGTACCGTCAGTGCCTCTGTTGTCCAAGGGCCCTATACCGAGGCCTCGTTGCTCGGTGGGCTGTCGTCACATACAAAGCTCGAAACCCTAGCTGGTTTCCATCGTGGGGCCATCCTGAAAAGAAAAAGGTGAGCCACGGTCAATTAGTATACCAGGTGAGCTGACACAAAGTAATCACAAAGAAAACTTGAAACACACATGCAATCAATGTTTTCATGCATTGAGTCGGATATCAGATGTATGGGTCCTGGTGTATGGATACGTCGGCCACCGCACCAACACTGGACTTCCTGGACTAATAACCACACTCAATAATCTTAACACTATTAATTCACATAGAAAAAGATCAGAGTCCTGAGTTATGTGGTAGAACCGAACTCCTTTGATACCAATTTTTCACGACCCATCCTCAGGGCATGTGCCGTGACTACCCCATATTCGCCTTCCATTGGCCAGGGGCTGGCGACTAGCACCAAGGTGTAATTCCTAGTAAAAAGGGAAGGCATTAAATTTTTAAAGTAAAAAAACACCACAGAGAAAGCAAGAAGAAGTAAACACTTTGTAAAAACTAGGTACAACAGTGAGTGCGGAAATGTAACTGGGCCAGAATACAAACCCAAACTGAAAGTAAAGTACAACTAAAAAAGAGTACAAAAACTGAATAGTAAAACTGCTGCCTTGAGCCGTCCACTGGATGTCCAACCTAAAGGGTGGATACAGATAGCCTCAATAGCTCCTCGTTTCTAGCCATCTGCTCCGAGTACGTCCCACCTAGTGGTCCTTCTACAGGTACCGACCTACTCCACAAGCCCCAACCATGATCAAAATTGTTCTTCGTCTGCAACTAACACAACATAGTATAGGCATAGCCCATTCAAGTGTGAGAATAAGCTACTCAGTAGGGCCCCCGAGACCCCCGAAGGTCTCCCATAATCCACAAATTATAATCCACAAAGTAAAGATACAATCACGAAGTAACATCCGACACTACTTAGGTTTATGCCCATACATATTCTGAAGTCATCAATTCTCGATCGACTCCAACATACGAGCTCATGTATAACCCAGTCCACACAAGAAATCACAACCCAATCCACACAGGAAAACATAACGTAAACCATACAGGATATCATGTTAATATTATCGAAGATATGGATTGAAAGTCAAGATTCACCTCACAAATGTATACTTCTTCGTAAGACGATACAGATGATCCGATATAGCCACTGATTCATCTAAGCCGTCGGACCCACATAGGGTCTATACGTACTAACCACCGCAATGACACATAAAAGAACGATAGGTAACTAACACCCGGAAAGACCCACAAAAGATCGGACCCACAGATGATCTGTAGGCGCTGGACCACAAAAAACCGCTGAGCGCTGACACACAGAGGATCTGAACCACACAGGATCGGTAGCAATGATCAATGTAGAATAGATGATTTTTTTATTCATCGTCGTAGAATCAACAGAGGATTTTTGTACAGTCGTCATCGTCGTCGCGGTCGCAACCAGCTCTAGGGTTCCCACACACAACAAGCTTGTTTGTGTGGGTCTGCTCCATGATCTGAGGGGCTGATACATCCACTGACATGTAGTCTGAATTTGATGTCTCCAAATGATCTGTATCATCAATAGGAACACAACGTCATAGACTGCGCGTCAATCGGACGCCTGGTCTGAGAGTTATTGGCATTTTCATCCCAGGGGCCCTGTTGGTTTTTAAGTCAAAACCAACTTGACTGTACTCCATCTACGTCCAAAAATTGGGCGCAGTAATCTAAAATATCCGTCTCTCTAAGAGGAATCAATAAAAGTCGACAACATGTCAATCGAATGTCCGGAGCTCAATTTATAAGCGTTTCCACTCTGAGGGCCCGATTGGTTTCGTTTATGAACCAACCCGGTTGAACCTAAAGTTCTCCGAAACCTTGAGTATAATATACCAAAACGACCGTCGCGATCAATGGATCGCTACGCAACTGACTCTGTGTCGATGAAAGGTCCATAGCCCTTGTTATGGGAAAAAGAATGAAAGAGGTACGAAAGTGGGGGTTTCGGGTATGGACCAACCCGACCCGAGACCCCCTGGGTCGGCCCAAACCTGGTCGACCCGAACCGGGTCCGAGTCTAGCCCACTTCGGCGTGGCCTGGCCCAGCTGGCTCAGCCCGATGTGCTGGCGCTGGCCAGGTGGCTCGGTAGTTTCAGCCGAGCGACTAGGGGGGGGGGGCGGTGCCCCCATTTCATAACTGTGGACCCCCTGTGGGGGGCCAATCTTTTCTGGCCATCTGGGGGTTACGAACCCCCAACTCTTCCTCTGACCGGCCGGCCGGCTACTGCACCACAGGGTCGGTGCCGGCCGGTCCCCCTGCTCGGACGCCGGTGGCTGGAATCCCGGAAGCCGCTCCCTGCTCCGCCGCAGCCTTGGTCCGCCCTACGTGATGCGATGGTGTCGTGGCCCCGCTCCGGCCACGGTGCCTTTGGGGTTCTGTCGCGCGCTGAGAAGGTTCCATGACTTTGTTCGATTCGATGGATTGGTGCGACGGCGTCACGCATTCCTTACCGCATTACCCAGCGCAGTGTCATTGTACCTTGCCGCTTTCCTTCGAACCGCAACCACACAACAAACACGGGAGGAGGGTCGGCCATGTTTGTGCGGTCTGGTCCCCTCCCATTAATCGATAACAAATAGTCCAAATGGAAAGAGGAACGATGATGGAAGAATTCTTGAATAACAACAACAATAAAATCCCTTACCAATTCAAATTCGTTGAGCGAGAATTTGTCACGGAAATAACTGTCGTGGAAGAAGACGTCGCAGAAGAGGAGGGTCGTTGGTGTCGCGGTACATGGCGTCGCATAGTCGATCTCTGAAGATTCTGCGTTCTTTGTCGGAGGTCAGTGCGTTCTTTGCATTCTTCGTGTTCTTCGCGTTGTTCGACGAAGAAGATGAAGATCTTCAAGCCTCCCCTTTTTCTCCCAATCCCCTCTCAACACAACTACTCCAACCCAAAAATAAAATAAGTATGTTACTTATTTTATTATCCTGACATAAGTTTTTAAAATTAAAAAATTGAATTTAAACCACTTAATTAAAAGTATTCAATATGTAGGAGGGTTATGGGAGTTTAGGTAATATGAAGGGGTGGGGTTAGTGTGGGACCCACCGCCCTCATAACCTCTCTTGGGTGGTTACCCAACTTCCACCCAAATATTAACCACTTAGTTAAAATAAAATTTTTAGCTCAATTTTTATTTTTATCTTCCAAAAATTTTAACAACTCCTCCTGTGAAAATGAAACTCCGTAAAAGGTGTTCCTAAGAAATTACCGGTGATGCGAATTCATTGGTGCCCTCAGAATTCAATTCCAAACAATGGTTCAAGAGTTAGGAAAACCCGCTCGTTCGTTCACTGAACGTACCCTTGCCAAAATTCGGAAAAAGATTTCGGGCACACCTAGCCTTAGAATAAATTGCCGTCAGAAACCATGTTCTTGTAAAATCCCAAATAAAATTAAGAGAAAATTTCCCTTGAATTTTACGGGTCTTAACATTTGTAGTCTTTATGAAATTCAAGTAATTTGACAGATAATTAAATAGACGAGTTTAATTGAAAATCTTGATTGTGAAATTGAATTGTGAATTGATATCAAATACCTGTTTCTGAAAATGGTTTAATATGGTTTTGATAAAATCCTTTGGGTTTTATCATTCTGAAAATGCATTTTTCTCTAATAATTTTTTTTGGGATTTAAATAGAAATTTTGTATATTTAAAAAGGAAACTATGATTAATTTTATTTTAAGATTTCATGAAATAATTTCCCCATCATTTTTTATAATTGGTAACATGTGACCCAAAATAGGATAATGAGTTTTTTGGATGGAGTGTTTTGGTATATTTTTATTGAAAATGGATTTCTTCAATATAATAATACCATTTCCATTGAAAATGGAATTTTAGATGAAACTTTTATTTTAATTACTATTTAAACTCCATTCCATCAACAAGTCTAAAAAATGATAAAGGGAATCCAATTAGAATGAAAAGGGAAAAATACATGATGAAAATCAATATGTTCAAAGGCATAAAATTTTGAATCGACTTGGTCTAGAAAAAACACCATCAGTGAGTAGCCTACTAGAGCACCCCAAAATGTAGTGCAACATACTTACGCACCCTAAATCCTTTATCCCAAGGTCCAATTTTTTGCCTATAAGTACACCCTTCGGGCCCTCATTTGTAGGAAAGAATTTACCCAAAGCTCAATTACTACTCTGGACACCCTAGTCTTCTGAAAATTTCAATGTATATTTTCAACACCATGAGCGGAGTATTTAAGGTGGATCATTGAGATTAATACCTTTTTGTGTTTGAAAACAATAACACTTGCACGACTAAATTTCCCAACATTCCAAAATCTTAAATACTTGACCACCGCCCATTCCTCCTACTGGAACGTGAGATCCCTACTTCTAGGGTCACTTGTGAATACTCTTAATGACTTGAGCATGGTCTCACCCAAGTATTACCATATTGGTTGTTCATCGCTGAAGTGAACATCAGGTCAGCTAACTCTACTTGAACACCCTTATTTACATGGGCACCCCTCCATGATTCGCATACATTCTTCACTCTAGTCAGTCTAAAAGCCATCAAGGCTTCCTTAAATCTAGTCATTGCAATTATTCTTCTTCACATGACCCCTTTTCAGAAAGGGAATCTATTGAGACCTCCACCAAAACCTCCTGACATATCTAACCTTTTGGAAAGACACATTTGCATGTATCATATTTGGGTTTTTATATCCAAAGTTAGGGGTTTTCAGCATTTAATTCACAATGTGGATATGATTCATGGTATATATGTTGGTTTTTATATCCACAATCACATGGAATTTGATCCTAGGAATAGTGATGGGAGGTTTTTGGTTGGGAGGAGGGTCGTCTCCTAACCCCTCCCTTCTCGAAGAGATGACCCAGAACATTTTGCCTCTAGTAGGGAATGTACATTTCACCTTTGATTTTCCATGAATGAATTGGATATGTATCCCTCCCCTAGCATGATCAATTTTAGGGAAAACCAATCTGGAATAAACCCATAGCTTTTCTTTTAGGAAGTGGCATCATTGCTCCTCCTCTATTATTTGGTTCTAAAGACCAAAGGAGAGATGGGCATATGGACTGTCATATCCCTTTCCCTCTCACATTAGTTTGATTCAACATTGGAAGACGTCGTATTGTATTTCCTTAACCCTCAACCATTCCTCCTTACATTGGACCATTGTCAAATTTAAATAGGACAAAGGGAAGGCTCATCACCACACCCACTTCCACGATCGCCTCAACATCATCCACCCTTGCTGCCAAGGGTGTTCCCTCTTCCGCCAGTTGAGTAGGAATAATTTGAATGTCAAAGTGTAATTGTTGAATATTTCCCATCCTCTTATTTCTCAAACTGAGAATGACTCACGCGGGCTTAGAGATTTCTGATAATTACATGATAAAAAACGAAACTCATTAAGAAATAAATTAAAATAGCACAAATTATAGTTCAAATCATGATACGTAGGATGCATTTTCAAGGCCTGATCTCACTGGATATCCTCCATTGGAATCTAACCATAATTTCATTAATATGGGAATCCTCCATAGAAATAAGCCCCAAATAAAATCACAAATAATTAATTCATTCTTTTCTAGGTATAACCCAATCTCTTCCCTCTCAAATTACCATACTCTCCTTCGTGACATATTGAACTACATTGTCTAGGATTCCCATCCATATGGAATATGTAGGAAGCCTCCATGATTTTCAAAACACAACACATAAAATCAAAACTTTTATACATGGGCCATATTCCATACAAGGTCGAATCAAACATGGAAACTAGTATCATTTCCATGTTCCTTGGGCTTCTTCATCACAAGTCTCACACTATTTTTTGACCAGGTACCTTCCACTTAGAGGTCCTTGTCACATGACCTTAAAATATATGATGAGTCTCACTATGTAGCACTGAACAATGAGGGATGTGATTCCTTTCACAAGGACACACATGTAGCCCATTTTATGGGCACAATTCCAAAATAAAACAGACCCTTAACTCAATGAATGATAATAAATTCTAGATTCCCCCATAGAGTGGAATAAAAACCAGTATCATCACAACGATGATTAAAAGAATCTCTATGTAGTATATGAGAGGACATCATTGATGGAGAACCTCAAATACAAATAGATTATTTTTAACCTTTTCCCATTCTAAATAAATGATTGAAAATTACAAGTGATACTAATGATATACATGGTAAATTAATAATGATTAATGAAAACATCATAAAGTTAGTAGAAAATAATTCCCACCAAAAGGGTGTGATGAGTATGAACTCCCATCCACTAGACCAATGCATGTTATTAAGTATCGTGATGTTCAAACATAAGGAACTATTGACTTTGGAATTCAGGCCCCATTCAGATAATGAACTGTTAGAATAATTTTGTTCTATAAATTAATCCATTGAAACACTCCTAGAAGTAGTGATTCTTAAAACCTGAATACACGTTTCAAGGAAGAACAAAATAAAAATAGTGAACCTGGCATGAATCTATAACCTACATAATAATGTGAACCACCTGTTAGGACCCTATAAAATGGTTAAGGAAGGCCATATAAAGGAATCAATCACACATGTATAATTCTAAAAAGATGTATCTTTAATGAAGTTTGTGGTTGTTTTAATGTTTTCCTTCTCATAATTTCCTTCATTCTAAAGTTTTATTTCTCCAAGACAAAATCTGTGAATGTATGGAACACTAATCAAGATAGATCACCATTCACAAGATGTATATAATCACCGACCAGGCATCTTCAATGTTGGGTCTCTATTGTGTGGGTAAAGGAATATCACTGTCATGGTAAAATCCCGACTTTGGAGGCTACCCGTCATGCCCTCTAGATCAATAAAAATGCTTGATCATCTATCCCGCAATAACTAATGATCATGAAGCTGATGTTTGCAACCACATTATTTAATATATTTGGGTCCTTATCCCTAGAACACAACAATCAGTCCCGCCAGTACTACATAGTAGTGGGTCAAGAGGACACTAAAGGCCTCACATCAAGAATGAAAGAATATTTCCTGAGTAATACCACCTACAATCATCACTAGTAGAATCACATGGTAGTAAACCCCCATCATGATGAGGGTGTTTCCTCTAGTCATTCAGCCCATGTCTCTTTATCCTAGGCACATAAGTTGAACCTCCGGGTACAATGTCTGGTCAATAGGGAGAATACATCATGCACATTCGGAGAAGCTCATCATCTTAACTTGATAGAAAATAATGAAAGGGAACATACACCCATCCATCATTACTTTGTTGTTCAGAAGACTCATCTTCATGAAACCCACCCATCCACCTAGATAAACCTGGTAGAGTTTCATGAACAGGCACATAAAACTCTTTACAAGTTATCACCCAGTCAGCAGGCTTGTTTGACCGCAATTAAAAAAGATCTCCAATATAATGCGGGGGCAACTGGTAAACATGAACACAAACCTATTTACTATCACAAATTCTATCAGTTGTCTGGTATTCCAGTATTGAATGAAGTCTGTTGACCATACATGTCAGGAAATAGCCACTGGTCAGATAAACCTACTAATGTTTATCAAGACTGCAAATAGTTTCATTTCGTAGCACCTAGAGAAGTCTGTCTGAAAGCTCTGATGTCAAATTTGTGGTAGACCCAAATCTCTACCCCCATACATGAGTACTATCAATATACATTAACAAGAAAATAAAGAAAAGAGCATACGAATACACATACACTAGATATATAATGGTTTTCTACTCTTGTTTTGGCTGCTAAATTCAACAAAATAATCTTATCAATTGTGAAATAGAATACACAAATCCCTATCCATATTCTAGAAACATTCTAGGATATTATTACTACTACTTTAGTTGAATCATGGGAACAGACACATAAATATTTCCCCACACTTGTGATGAAACATTGACTTGTCATCCCATAGTATATACACACCTTGTTCTAGTCTTGTAGGGTTATTGGGCGTACTCCCTATATCATACTGATAAAAAGATTTGGAACAAACATCCTTTCCAATTAGTGATAATTGGTCGGCTCCATTAACCACTCCATGGCAGACACATACACATTCACATGATAACCAATTTTCCCAATATTTGTCACCAAATAAATATAATAGAACATCCATGAAGAATTCTCATAATGAACTGTTTTAAAATCAAGAGTCAAGATGAGATTTGGATCCTCATAATGTTGGAGTTCATGAAGCCCTCAATCATTTATCTACTGTAGCTCAAGATTCTACCCACTGATTAACAAATTTTGGGATTGGTAGTTGTCATTCTGATGTTCCTCATCACACATTTCATTATGAAGGAATTATTCATGAAAATTTAGTCAATCAATGTTGCTTATCTCCATATGAGAGCCACGACATCCATTTGTGTGTCCAGAAGACCAAGGAGCATTAAAATTTATCCCTTGTTTTAATCCATCATGGTGATCCTCTACATGATGTCATTCACTATGAATGTCTTCTCTGTGGTGGTATTTCTCATTATCATGAAAAATTCATAATTACCAATGTTGTGATGAGAAAGCCCACTTATCTCGAGGCACATGAAATCACATGTTAAGTCATGTATAATTCTTTTTCATTTACTGGTGAAACACTTTCCCAAAAAGAAGACATCATAAGGGAATATTCATCCTCCAAACATCCTTGGGGTCATTTTTCATCTTATTCAGAGCCTAATAATTGGTCAGAAAAGTGGATAACCCTCATGAGAATAATGATGAAGATATGTAAAACATGATAAAACAATTGGCCAATGAGGAAATAAATCATGTTCTGGACATTGGAGAATTCATAGTATAACATTCCAGAATCGATGAAAGAATATTTCATTCCAAAAATCCATCTCATCTTATGAGAATATTTTTTCATTTGATATCCAAAGCATTACCATATGATGAATATCAAAATCATGTAAAGGTAATTGAAGGGTTGCAACTTCAAATTGACCCAATGCCTATCTTAGTTTACCAACATCAAAAAGTAGAAAAACAGTAGATAATTCTTCAGTAAGAATGCCTCAATGCTCTAAAGTGGCTATGGCAGTAAATTTCTAATTCCTCATGTAGTGTTAATATTAGAGGATGGGGTGTACATGGAGCATTGATTTTCACTGCACTCCAAAATTAGTAAAGTCCACTAAAAGTGGTCTCAATAAATGTTATTTCCCACGGTTGGCCACAATAATTAGATTTCGTATGTAATAGAATCTACACTCCAGAACAGTCTTAAACTAGATCTCATCAGAGTCAGGAAAAATGAAATTAATTTAATGTGTTACTTTTACATCTGGAATCTGAAAATCATGAACATGCATCCTCTTTAGAGGATGTCAGCCATCAGAGAATGAAAATTTCTGGAAAATCACAACGATCATCCAAAAAAGGAGATTTAAGTGGTTATAAGATGATTCTCCCAACTAAATTTCAAACCAAAATCCACAAAATCAGAATAGATTTTGCATGAATTTCAGCCATAGCTGTTCAAGAATCACCCCATCTTTCATGGTTGGGGTCTCATTTAATTCCACCTTCAAATTCATTCAATAATGAATTAATATTTAAAGAATAAGAAGAATAAGAACAAACCCACCATATATTTAAGGGAATAAAAAGATGATGTTCTTTTCCCTGATGTGTTACACACTGAGGAAAATGAGAAGGTTTGAGTACTTGAAATCAAGAGCTTACCCATAATATAGGTATGCCTTCAAATAACCAACTCCCACCCCTCCGAAAGGCATCTATCTTGGGGAAAGGGAAATATCAGATCACATCTCAGTTTTCCACTAGGGAAGGTTAATATACTTTACATGAAGAGATATTTTCACAAAAATAAGAGTAAATTAAGTAGTTGAAAAGACTCAATACAATGTTACTTCAAAACAACATTTCTACAAAACATACCCCCATGACAGGTCCTCAAATTGTACATCTTATAGGAGCACCTCAGCAAGGAGGATTTGTTGTTACTACATATTTGGATAATGAATTATATCTCCTAGGTAAAAAATTAAGGCATGACCATATACATCCTGAGAGAATTGTTTTTCTAGGTTATCTTATGTATCTATTAGCACCACCATCAGTGGTATTTCCAGTAGTTGAACCATTTCAAGCTCTAATTACAATACCTGCACAAGATCCAGCTCATCTAGATGTTCCCCAAATTCTTATGAACAAAATTCAAGCATTAACAGCTCAATTGGAAGCAATAGAGGAATGACATGCTCCAGTTCAGATATAAAATAGAGCTTACCCTAACTGGGTGGCTGTAATTTCTCCCCCACTAAATTTTGTGGATACCACATTCCCGAATTTTAATTTATGTGAGATCCTAAAAAAATTTAAAGAATTTTGTTTCTCCTTGCAATCCCATGTGGGGAAATTATCAATAATAATTTGTAGTAAATCATATGTGTTTTGTTTAGTCATTAAAAGGACAAACTTTTTTCAAGACTACAAGTATACAATACCAATAAATTAATAAATGGGAAGATCTTTGTTCTTCTCCAATTTAGCTGAAGACTACCAAAAATGATTATTTTTTATCTTACCAATTGTAATCAAAGGGAGAATTAATGTGTTTCAGATTTCATTACTAGATGGGAATGATTTAAATTTTCATTATGTATATCACTTCTTCAAGAAGATTTTATAACAATTTGTGTGGAAACTCGATGTGATGATTTGTGCACACCATTGTTTCATTTGAAATAAATAGGAGTGTATCAAGACTATATATCAGTTGCTCATCAAATAGAATAGTATATTATAGAAACTAAGGCTAAAACTCATGTAATTACATATTCTCTAGGTAAGAGGATAGTAAAGGTAGAAGTTGTAATAGTGACACTCAAGAATACACCTATACCAAAATCTACTCCATGATATTCATCATATTGAAGGGCTTCGCCTCTAGAACATTAGCTTCACTGACCGCCTCATCAATATGATCAAAGGGATCAAAGACAGAAACAATTTTCAGAATAAAGGAATAATGGTTATTCCTTAAAGACTAAAAATGTTCCTGGTTACACCATCTCATCCTTAGAAAACAAATTGGCTCATTTTCCAAGGCCGAAGAAACCAAATAAAAGAAGGACAATATAATCATATGAAATATTTTCCCTTTAAACAGATGTTAGGACATCCCATCCAAGAATGTTTTGTTCAAAAAATCATCATGAAAAATATGGTGGAACCTGGATTATTGAATCTAAAATGTTCATCAAATCATGAATCTTGTGTCACTACGACTGATCCAATGGAGATAGGTAAATGGTATGAATTCAAAAGAAAAAATTTGAAAATATATGATGATTGGATTATCCATATAAAGATCTACCAGACTCGTTCCTTTTTATAATCTCAGTTGAAAAAATCAATTGTGTATTCTACCACTCCTACTACAGCAAAACCATAATCATCAAAAATTCGTTCCTCAAAGAATCGAAGTGATTATAAAGTCAAATAAAAATTAGAAGAATATTAGATCATGTTAAGGCCAAATATATATTTGACCCTTGTAGATTTCATGCCATCTATAACACAAGAATGAGCACCACCCGAAAAAACAGGAAAAACAGAATTAAACCATCAAGATGAATATTCATCTAATAAAGATTTTATCTTTGAATCCGCCAATGTTATCCACTTTACGAATCCATATATTGATAGTGATTATGATTATAATGAGCTAGAATTCCTTGTACCTAATTAGGGAACCAGAGGAAGAGTCCATGGTTGAGGATATAAGAGAAGATGTGGGAATTCTAAAAACAACCAATTTTACTCAACCCCTGCTCAAACCACATATGTGATAGAAACTAGATGAAGAACCATTTAGCGGGATCAAAAGGAATAAAGAGTTTTTTCCCTGAATGACAAGATCGGTTCTGACACAATTTTTTTTTATGACTGATTAGAAGGTGCATTCTATTCTTATCTACAAGTGAATAGACCTAGTCGGTCTAATATACCAATGCCAAGAGTATTTCTAGTATCATTACCAACATAGAATACAATAAAATTATAAGCATAAATTTCCACAGCCCCAAAAAAACTATATCTTAATGCTTGGAAATACATACCTTTGGAAAAAAAGTAGGATTTCTCGAAACAATTTCCCCATGTACCAGACTTGTTTTCAATTTTGGATGCTTTAAATCTGTCAAAATATCATTGAGAAGCACTCATTGATGCATCATCATTTCTTCAAGAGTTTGAAACTGAAGTTTCTGCTTCTGAGGAATACCGTATAATGAATGATCCTATAGAATGTCAAGAAGTCGTATCTTTTAATATGAATATGGAGATGATGTTGTACATGGAAATATCATACCATTGTATTAGTCTTGAAAGGTAAATGACATATACATATGATGAGCCTTCATTGATAATAGTTCTGGAGTCTAACTCATTCCCATTTGTACACTTCATCGAATGGGCTTTACTAAATCATATTTATCACATTCCACATTAATGTGGCACGTGTATGTTAAGAATAAACAAGAATGTCTTGGAGAAATTACACTCAAAACACAGTTTGGAGATCCTATATCTAATTCCTATTTCATGGTTGTTCATCAGGACACATCCTTCAATGTTATACATGGAAGGCCCTGGCTCCATGAATATGCAACCATAACTTCATCATACCACCAATTTCTTATGTATAGTTTCAATGGTCAAATCAAAACATTTTATGATGACAAGGCTTTGTTCAAAACTAGTGATTATAAATTCATTGAAGAAATTTTCTATGACACAAAACGATAAATGTTCATGAAAAAAGTAATAACCTGAGTTAATACTCCAAATGTATAGGTAAATATCCAAACAAATCTATTTGTGCATTTGAGTACAGATTATGTTCTACCCATTGATCAAATAAAAATGGTAAAAGCCAAATCTAGGAACTCATGTAGTAACATACATAATGTCAATTATGGAAATTGAGCCTGATAACAAGGAAGAAACTATTGATCCACTAGGAAATGATGAAAGCCTAAATTGAGAAGTTTTTATTTCATCCAATGAACAAAAAAAATTCTATACATCATCAAAAAGAGTTGAAGAGATTGTAGCAATAATAGTGGAAGACAATGATGTTGATTCTCAATCCATCATCTACTCTTTATTTCCATAGGAATACCCTTCATCATCAGTAGGGTCAAGTATGGTGGCCTCATCATCAGGATGTTCAAATAAAAACTCATCCCTTAACTATTGGTTTTTTCCTCATCATATATAATGCATGTGGAAATTGAAGAGGTAACACGTGGTGATGTAGAAGTGGCAGATCTCAGGGACTATCTTCTATTATTTGAGCAAGGTGTCTCTACAACTGTGTATGAGCACAAAGAAATAAATAAGTTTATAAACGAAGATCCATACCCCACTCTAATTATTGTGTCCATTAACTCTAAAGAGAAAGAGGTGTATACATCAATTTTAATGAAACATCGAGATATTTTTTCTTTCAATTATATATAAATTATAGGTCTTAATCTTGATGTAGCCACCCATAATTTCGGTTTGCTATATGAAAATTACGGATTCAAGCAAGCAGCATGAAGAACACACCCAACTCCAGCTTCCAAAATTTATGTTGATGTTGATAAGCTTATAAAGTATATATTTTTACTGAATGTTTATTATCCCATATTGTTGGACAAAATTGTCCTTGTGAAAAATAATAATGGACAAATTAGAGTCTACATTGATTTCAGAGATTATAACCTGTATTGTGATACAGTTGATTATCCTATTCCTATAACATAACTATTAATTGGTGAAACTACTGGATATGAAGCTCTTTCCTTCATAGAAGGCTACTCTCGGAATAATCAAATCTGTGTGGCCCCATACAAGGATGAATCTACATCATTTAAATCCCCTCAAGGTGTGTTTTTTATCGGGTAATTCCCTTTGGATTAAAGAATGCATGTGCAACATACTAACGTGTCATGAACCATATCTTAAAACACATCATCTAGATGTTTTTTTAATGCTATGTTTATTATTTTGTGGTCAAATCCATACAATCTTACAATCAGATGGTTGAATTAGGGACAATATTCCATAAACCTGAACAACACAGTTTGTAGATGAACCCCATATGAAGTGCTTTTAGGGTAAGCTCATGAATGTTTCCTGGCTTTGTTCTAAACCATCTTGGTATTTATGTTGATCATGAGAAAACAATTTCAATCCTTTTTATGTAACCTACTCAAAATTTTATTTCATTATGGGGACTCCAAGGACACTTGGCCTATATTCAGTACATTATCTCCTATTTAGTCGGTAAGTGTTACCCTTAACCCTATTAAGGAATAATTAGATCACCTACCAATGGACTAAAGACTACCATGAAGCATTTTATACCTCAAAAAAATATCCCATGAGTCCAACAGTATTAATGCCACCTATTGAAGGAAGAACACTGAATATCTACATTATAGATTTAGAGCATTTACATGGTGAATTCCTTACCCAAAATAATGGTGTTGGGAATCAAAATAGCCTTTATTATCTCAGTCTAACTATTCATGATCTAGAAACAAGATAATCAAGTATTGAAAAGTGATGCCTAGCCTGAATTTTTTCATTTCATAAATTGATGAACTACCTACAACATCATGAAATCTAATTGGTGTCCCTCAGTAATCCACTAAAATTTATCCTCATTCATCCTACACTTTCTAGTCATCTGGCACAATGGGATGTTATTTTTTAATAGTTTGATATCTATTTTGTGCCTTAAAAGGCAATAGAAGGCAATTCTCTGGCCGACTTCCTTGCTGAGCATCCATCTGCGGGAAATCCATCATTAAATACTAATCTTCTTGATGAGGAAATATCCTCTATTCAATTTTACTCCCAAACATGTGAAATTTACTATAATGGTGCTTCCAAATGTATAGTAGGTAAGGGTGAGGAAAAACCTTAACTCAATAATGTTGGTTTATGAATTTTTCTTATTTCCCTAGAAAAGGTTGTGTTGCCTTATTCCTTTCTATTTTAACAATGATGTACCAATAATGTGGAAAATTATCAAGCTCTCATCATAGGTTTGGAATTTTCCCTACAAGTTCAAGTGAATCATTTGAATGTAAAAAAGTGAATCAGAAATACTAATGAAGAAAATTAATTGATATTTACCTATAAGAAAAATAATGTTATACCCTTTGAGTGATTACATCGGATGGTTAATGTTTGTATTTCCTTCAGAGAATACAATTTATTATGTCCTAAAATCACAAAATTCTCAAGAGTATGCACTATTTAATGCATCTAAAACCATGGAAAATCCAAATCAGAATGAGGCAGTAATCAGCATAGTCTAACATCATGTGGATTTACCTTTTGATCATAGAAGAATATAATAAATTAATGTAATTTGTCATATTTCTGAAACATATGGTCATACCACATGATGGAGAACATCTATAATATAATATATTCATAATAGGATACTTCCACCTTATGGGGATGATAAAGAATAGATCTGACAAAAAGTAGACAATTTCCCTCATTATGATAGGCTTGACCACCAATAGATACTCAAAAAGTGAGGATTTGATGGAATATTCTTCAGATGTATTGATGAAGAAGAGACATATGCTGTTATGAAAGAAGTACATTCAAAAGAATGTGGTTCCCACCAGTCTAGGAATAGACAAATTGATCAGATTTGAAGTCTTGGATACATTTTAATTTCAATGACGTAGGATTTCATATATTTCTCTAAGAAACATGCCATCTTCATTAATCAACCCCTAGAGTTTCAATATATTGAAAAATACTCATGGCCATTTTACACATGGGTAATGGATGTAGTATGACCCTATCATCTAGCTACAGCTATGGAGTTCAAGTATATTTTAACTACTACTGTCTTATTTTCAAAATTTGCTAATGAAATGCCACTCAAAGAATTAAGATCTAATAGAATTGTTTGTTTTTTCAAAACAAATATCATCACCATATTTGGTGTCCCATATACTATTTTGATGGACAATGGAACCAATTTTTGTTCTTCAGAGTTAAAAAAGCTATATCAGTTACATAATATCAATTCCAAACATAAATAACACTATCATGCGGTGGTCCATGGATAAATAGAGGCCTTCCATTAAACCCTGTAAAATATACTCCAGAAGATGGTGGATAAAGATAAGAAATCATTTTCTGATAAAATTTTGAATTCATTATGGTATTTTTGATAAACTACCCATATTACTACCCATGTGACACTTTATTCATTGGTATGTGGAATGAAAGCAGTTTTTTCAATTGAAATGAAATTGGCCCCACAAGGAGTTTCAATCTATGTTTAGTTTTCTGATGATGAGAGGTCTCAGAAACTATTCAATGAGTTGGAATAATTATATGAGAAAATATAGAATTTTTTTATCATCTAGATGTCTATTAGAAAATAATAGCATAATATTTTAACAAGAATGATTGCCTCCATTCATTTCAATACGGAGAATTGGTATTGGTCCTTAGGACTCCAATGATACCTGAAAAGAATCCTCCAAACCATGTGAAAAAGTGTGAAAGACCTTATTCCATACATATGGTCTATTCAAGTGGAGACTATTACTTAATATAAATGGATGTAGACCTTATAACAACCCCTACAAATGAAATATTATTGAAGAAATAATTTGTGTAGTTATGTACATTTCTCCTCACTGCAAGACTATAAACTACACAATACAATGTCTTCACTACAAGACATTAAAATAAAAAGTTCAATTTCCATTCTGCAAGATGTAAAACTAAAGATCCCCCATGTCCTAGTTGCGAGACATTTATCTTGATAACAACTATAAGCTTAGATTTTGTATGACATTAAAATCTGTAACATATTCCTCCTTGTCACGTGATGTTAAACGACATTACATCATTTGTACAGCTAACTTTTTCTCTATTTGACAATAGATGTTTCCATAAACAATCATCATTGACATCATCACTACACCTTAGTGGCACATGAGTCCCACTCATTCCTATGTCTGAGTCAGATCTGCATAGAGACCTTATTTTAAGAAATTTGTATTTATTGATTCTCATATTCCAATGAGATACATAGAGACACATAAATATCCAATTTTTGGCCCAACCACAATAAAAAATATCTTTATTTTAGTTTCTCCTCTAGTATTTGAATTAGATCAATATATAATTTTTCCTTATGATATATTATTTTGTCCTTATACACATTAATGTCTTCAGATTTACCATTCTCTTAGAATGTGTGAAAAGATCATCATTTAAAACTCAATTATTGTGTGGAATGATTGTATAAGGAACTAAATACGGCTTGATTCTCATCACATTGAGAAATGAAGTGACACTTAGATCTCCAACCATGGGCCCAACCATGATAAAATACCTTTATTTCTTGTATAGAAATCAAATCTTCATTGGTTATTTATTATGAACCATATTTGACTGGATTCATTCCCCTAGAAGACACATAGTGAATATTTTGTTTTATCCCTTAAACCAGTTACAATATGTCATTCCTTTGAAATATGTTTATTTAAATCCATACCATAGGACGTTAAACTTCCTTCAAATATAGAACCCCTATTCTTTACTTTTGTCACCTTTGCACTACAAACAAAACCCTTACTGCTCCTTGTATCTCACACCGAGCATAACTCATGTGGGCTTAAAAATATGGTAAATGACTTCTTTATATAAAAAAGATGTTTCAATTTCTTGTGAGGATATCAATGTCCTCAATACAACACTAAAAACTACATAATATATTGTCCTTACTGCATGACTTAAAACAACAGAATATAATGTCCACACCACATTACATAAAACTACACAATATAATGTCATCACATAATGAATTAAAACTACACAGTATAATGTCTTCATTGCATGACCTAAAACTACATAGTACAATGTCCTCAATGATTGTCTTAATTTTTTTATAATGTCCACACTACATGACAAAAAACAGAACATCAATATATAAATTCAGAGGAATCCAAAAAAGACTCCATTTTTCTTTTGAGTCAAATCTATGTAAAATACATCATACTCATCGCCAATATTGATTCAAATATTTCACATGTGCATTGAAAAAAAAATCCCTTCTATATTTCACAATCATAATCCTTAATATTTCCAGGGCCTCGTAATTATTCTCAAGGTTTCTGGTGACATTGTTTCTAATATTTATGAACTATTTTATTTTACTATGCAGTACATGCTCTTAGGAAGCCTTGCATAAAATTCATACATTTCAGGACTATCAGTAAAATGATTCCTCTATTTTTCTATGTAGCATATTCCCTAGTTGGACCTGCATAAGACAACCACCATAATGGGATATCATGTAATGATAACATTGTTCTTTGTTATGTTATAATTTTCCCCTTTAATCATTGATGACAATTTAAAATAATTCATATTGTAAAATAGTAATTCAAGTATACTTGAACCATTATATTTCTCACAATCTGAATGTCTTAAGACCATGGTTTACAAATTTCCCAAACCATGTGTTCTATACAATATGAAATAACCTTAAAATAACAAGGCCATATATTATATAGTGTTTCCATTTCTATACCTAGTTGTATGACCTAAAACTATAGACACCATAATTTCTACCATTGGGTCACACCTTCGTAGGAGTCCTATTCGTCTGGTTCATTGAAAATTTTCATTGTAAATACCCTCTCCATATTCAGGTACCTTTCCCAGTAAATCCAACTATGTGCATCAGAAAATTTGAACCCCCATAATCTATCTTCATATTTTATCAATAGAATGTCAAACATACAAGCGCTCTTTTGATTGACTATGCAACACATGCCCTTATATAGCCTTGCATATGTTTCCTACATAATTACCTTGTCAGTAAAAAGATGCCACTATATGGAGATGCAGCATATGCCCAAGCTGCCAATGCATAATACAACCCCCATAATGGGTTTGTCAATTAATGGTTACATCGTTCTTAGAAGATAAATCCTCTAATGCCTTAATCCTTTTTTCCATATCACCCTTTGGATTCAAAAAAATTACCAAATCATATTATAAAATTTTCCATTCCATACATGAACATGATATTATATTTCCAAACAAATTATCAAGAAATTAGGAGAATATCATACATTTGGTCAGAGATAACGACCTAGAGTTAAAGTCACACAATGTCCTCACTACATGACTTAAAATTGCACTGTATAATGTCCTTAATCCATGAATTAAAACTGCACAGTACAACGTCATCACTTCATAAAATAAAAATTCACAATATGATATCTGAAATTCCACTTTCTAATAAATCTTAACCATTCCTCATACACAAAATTCTTATACAAATGTTTTTCCTTTCTATGACATATGTCAGTGTAAAATAGCCCTTTCATTTTTAAAATTCAATTCAAAAGAAAAACCACACATTGTTGTCTTGAGTCCCCCAAATCTTATTTTTCCTAATCTATCAACAACAAAATGTTAATCTTCAAATATATCTTTTTTTTTCTATGAATCACTTCCCTTTAGGAATCCTTGCATATGTTTCCTACATAACATGCACGATAGTCAAAAGATGCCACTATTTGGCTATGCAACATATCCCCCAGTTGGCCCTGCACAACACATCGCCCATTACAGGTTTTTTCTAATAATGATATCATTATTCTTGGAAAAATCATCCATTATGATGATACCTATTTTAAATTTGGTGAACATGAAAATCATGGCTCAGGATTGCCTTTGGAAACATTTATTGTATATTAAGGCAATTAAGCTACATAGTTTTTGTTTGGGATATAATTAAAATTTCATGGTCAATGAGATTTGGCCGTAAATATTATCCCATTATATTCCCACATGCTTGACACTTTATTAAAAAACAACAAAAGACTTGGTACTCATTATATTGAGAACCCGAAACGGTAACTCAAAACAAAATTCAAGTCCAAGATCACTAAATGTGCATTTTTTATTGTTTAGGTAATAGTTTGCAATAAAAAAACAAGAGATATAATGTTGTGGTGTTATACATATAACCCTACAAAAAATAAATCTATGTTTAATGGGCCCAATGGCCAATGTAAAACAAAACTAGTTAATGAAAGTGAAATAAAAAATGATTAAAGGAAAAATAATTTCCATTTATTAAAAATTTTCACATAGGATCATCCAAAAAATTGAGTCTCTCTATTATAAATTACAAAAGGATTTCTACTTAATTTTTTATTTGATAGTCAACCACTTAATACCCATCAACTGTGTGTTAAGGTTTTTCTATTTTACCATCTTTGCTCTCTTTAGCAAGATGAAGTGCTTTTCTAGCATCTAAAATGGATTTTTCACAATGGTTATGGAAATCTCTAAATGATCTAGGAAGTAGGAAAAGATCCCCTTTAAAGATATCAAACTATTGTTGAAGGAGCAATTGTTGAACAGTCATTTCATTAATTTTCTGCTTCAGACCCTTCAACATTGCATTATTATTAGCCATAGTCTGGGACAATGTTACTTGGAACCCTTCAACACTGATTAACAGTTTGACTATTATGAAGTCTGTTAAAAGATTTTTCACTTACTACCTCCTCTGGATAATCTCTCTACACACAATATGAATTTAATGGTATTCAAAACATCCAAATCCTATTATTACTAAAAACGATGAAAGTCATGGAATTCATGAAGGTAGTACCTCAAGGGTCATCTTAGATATTATCTTCCATATTTTTTTCTTGTTTTTTACCGAGCAAGATTAAGTGCCTACTGTAGTTATGGGTCTGATTCAGAATCATTGTAATAAGTTGGGATATATTCTAGGAATGATGCACTCAAAGAAGTCCCATGTTCTGTTCCTTCTTGAAAAATGGTTGGACCACCTTCCAATGTTTATTGGGTTGATGCAATGGCTTCACCTCTTGACCTAGCCATAAATGACAATATCACTATATGGTAAAATAAGAGTTATATTTATGGATTTATTTAAGAGATAAAAAAATTGAATGAAATCACAATATTTGTATCTATTACCTAATAGTAGGTTATAATAATTATAATAATCCTCCCGAATGTTATCAGTTTTAGCAAATTGGGTTGATGTCTCTGGACGAGGAGTGAAATCTTTAATATAGTCAGGATTTTCATAGTGAACCTCAGGAGGACCTGCTAACTCCAGATCCAACTAAGCCAATATCTCAGTAATGGTGGGGTTGACAATAATATCTACACTTATTTAAGTATCATTGCGGCAATAGTTTCTGTAGATGGAACTATATATTTCAGTCAACCATGGTTTGCATGTTAATCCTAAGATAATAAATAGGATGAATAATTATAAATCATGTCCAGTTGATTCTATACAAGGAACTCCAAAATCATCTAAATCATTAGATATAATGATATGTTATAATAGTTCTTAAAAATACATTCCAAGGTTCATCATTTCATTTAATTATATCATACATCCATGGTTAGTTTCACCAATGGGAGCACGTTCCGAGTTTTCTTCACAACCATCCTCTAGTAACCATTTACCTTATATACCTTCTTCATCAACAACTATGGGGTCAATGTCAGTTGTTACATGATGTTCTGGGGTATGTGATGAACATAAATGTATCACATAATAGAGGTTAGTTTTTATTTCATATGATTCCTAATGATGTTTTATTGACTTACCATAATCTTTTCCTCCTCTGATAGCATGAATCAGAGAACTTCAAGGAATTGATGTGGTTCCTTTGGATTCAAAGCCTCTTCAAGAAAAAATGGATTTGTATGAATTTGTGTCTACTCAGAAGCACCTTCTAAGACTCCTTGTTTCTTATCACTAGTTTATTTCATATAATAAATAGAAATATCCCCTATAATTTTTAAAAATTTCAACACATTTTCATGAATAAAGATAAAATATCATGATTATTAGGGATATTTACCACTCCTAAGAAAGCACTTAACCATGAAATTCATTCTTTGGTGATTTTTCTTCTTCACCTTTTTTGGGGGGCTTGCATCACCATCTATAAAGACAGGTATCTGAGATTCCAAAACGATCTTTATTTCATCCACCATGGCTTGTTGTCCTAGAGATATTTTTCGTGATTCATAAGAAGTCCCAATAGATCTAATAGTAGTGCCTCCAGGGCTATACATTGGTGATGGAAATTACTTTGTTTTTTCATTACCCAACTATAAGTAAAGATAATATTTTTCCTATTTAACAATGTTTTGACTAAAATTCATGTTGAAAAATGGATAATAATGAGAGACAATGGAATCTTACATCCTCAGGATCTACAAAGTGACGACACTCTTCATCTAATGAAGGATTGATCTCTTTGGTGATACCATGATCTATCATTTCCTTTACCTGCTTTGTGGTATGAATTGATTAATTAGTGGAATATATGATCATTTCCATCACTCGACTATATGTCCTTTCCTCATTGGTATTATCCTTAAAAAATGGCAAAACAATCCCACATATCTACTACTCCAAGAATATGCAGTCCTTCAAACAGATACAACCATAAGGTTTTAACAACACAATAAGTATTCTACCATGATTGAACAACCTCAGTTCTTATGTATTATAAATGTATATCTAAGGGTTGTGGGGAATATCCTACAACCATTGACTGGATTTTCTTCCCAGCTCCCAGATTCAAAGTTGATGGATTATAAAATAGAACATGTCGCTCCTAAAAACGATGGTGACCCGATCTCCATGATATGACTTCAGTAGGGATTGATGGAGTGTCTCTTTTAATTCTAGTAACTGGATTATATCTGGCGTAAGATATCATTGGTGAATTTGGAGAGTCATCACCTTCACCCTCTTATTCATGCATGTCAGCTCCTTATGATAAAGAATTATCTTCCAAACGATGGGGCAACTTCCTAATTAATCTTTATATCCCCACTAGAGGGACATCATGATTTAATACCCCATCTAGGATTGATTCCATCCAGTTTACAACATACCAAATAGTTAATCGACTTATTGCATCAGCAACGGGTAAATTAAACACTACCATAATCTTCTCCACAGATGTTATCAACCATAGTTGTCAGGAAACCATTAGTTGTTTCTCTAATTTGACACAAGAGGATATATAGTATTATTTTGTAGAAATTTGAATTGAAAAGGAAATTTATAAGTATAGGCCTCCCATATGACTTCTCTGTCAATTCTGGTGGCCAACACGCCATCTCTAAAAGCTAAAATATAGTCCCTCAGTTCAAAACTGGTTGTCCCATCATCAAAAATACAACCTGTAGGTAGATTCCCATATGGAAAAAATGGAAATTCATATACATTCATACTAATTCCGGGATGTCATAAGAATAAAATGACAATGCTGAACTCCCCAAAAAGGCTAGAACATACGGTGGGAAATAACTTATAGAAACATGCACTCCACTTTGTTCAATATAATATCGGATGTGAGTATAAATACATATCTAAAAAAGTAGGAATGGTTCAGCTATTCTAAATGGTGACTTCCCCTTTTAAATATGGAGAAAAATCGTATGATTCATGGCCAAAATATGAGTATCAAACCCTACCTTCCTTTTCTCTGTTAGATTCCCCACAATAACAATGGTTTATGGCCTCACGCCTCCTTCAAATACATATAATGATAATAAATACATGCAGATATACAGTGTAAGGATATCTTCCAGATGTATCATTGCAGAAATTCTTTAGTTGATTTCGTATTCCTATTTGTGAAATTCATTTTTCTCCATTGTTGAGTAGAAGGTGTCAAGAGTACCTCTCTTCACTGCAATTGAATATCAAGTCGGACAGGTGTATGTGGGCCCCTATTCCTTGTCCATTATCAAAACTATTTTCCGTCCATTCTTCTAGATGAATATATCTCCTAGAGTAATACTTCTTGGTGGCCATGTTCTTGAGTTATTTAAATATTTTCATCAACTCACGAACCAAATCTGGTGTCTTCTATAAATCATTACATTTTACCATTTTATGAATAAATTCATTATATATATCTTCCTATAATGGAGCTCCATAAATCATATAAACATCCCACATGCTGATTCATACATCTCCATGTGTTAAATGGAAATATTTAGTCTCTAGACTCCATCAAATTAATAATCCGAGCATGAAATCATCATTCTTGTACACATAATATTGTCCAACATAGATACCTTCATAAATACTGATTCTATTGAGGTCATCTTTAAATTTTACACAAGTCCTATGAACCTACTATGCCCAAATCCACACAGGTTTTACACCTCCTCTTGGTTGGGAGTCCAAACATTTCAAATATAGAGAACATGAGATATGATGTAT
This sequence comes from Viscum album, assembly GCA_963277665.1. Taxonomy (NCBI): domain Eukaryota; kingdom Viridiplantae; phylum Streptophyta; class Magnoliopsida; order Santalales; family Viscaceae; genus Viscum; species Viscum album. The sequence continues at coordinate 222,974,613 of OY728158.1, forward strand.
AATATAATCTTTCTCTACTATCCAAACATTGGAAAATGTTCTTCCAGTAGAATCGTTGGCTTATGAAAATTTGGTATATTATTGAAACAAAAAATGTGGGACAAAGATCCTTGGATTTGGATCATTAAAATCCTACAAATGGTCGTAGCTATACAAAGACAGATAGGTTCTTTGACCAAGTTGAAATGATACTTCTTATAATATTTTTCTATATCTGTAAGGGTGGATTCACAAAAAACAATGTAATAGTGAACCACAACATTCATCATGTCATTAATCCTTTTTCTAGCAAGCTCATCAGTAATTACAATTCTTTTGGGATCCATTTAACTTGAAAAATGTTAGAAATAAACTCTTTTAATGTATATTCATTTTTTGTTATCTCTTGATAAAAATAATTGGAAATGGAATTAAGGTGCTCATGTGTAAAATTAGCACGAATGTATATGTCAGCGTTCAAGTATAGCACAATGTTTATAGTTCGAAATTGAAAAACATACAAAAAAGCATTGTGAAATAGAACCGTCCAAGTCAAAAAAACATGCATGCAAAGAGATAAAAATTCGGAAGACTCAACAATTTTATCGAAAGTGATATTGTTATATATAAGTGACACATGTCACCATACATGCCATATTCTTGTGCTCTGTGAACATGTGAGACCATTTTTTCAATGTGCATAATAGTTAGGCACCCCAATACTCTTTTAGTTCTCCATAATTACATTACCTCAGAATAGGATCCTCTTTTTTATTTTAGATCCAATTTTAAGGAGAGGATTTTGTTAACACTCCATTCAATAAACGGTTATAAAAAAAATAAAATGGGAATCCCCTTAGAATGAAATGAGAAAAAATACATGAAGAAAATAAATATTTATTGAAAAAATTAAATTTTGAATCCCTTTAGTCTATCCAAAACATCATCGGCATGTAGCCTACTTGCGCACACCAAAATGCCACACAACCAACATGAACACCCTAAATACATCCACCCAAGGTGTAGCGTTGGCTTATAAAGGGATATTAGGGGCCCATATTTGTATGACTGTAATTTCTCGAAGAATTATTACTTCCTTGATCGCCATAGTACTTCACCCAAATCTTCCAAATCATTCAAGGTAGTTGTTCAACACCTTGAGCAGAGGATTTAAGGGATATCATTTGACTTATGTCCTTTTAGTGATTGAAAACAATTACACTTGCACGCCTAAAGCACCCATCCTCTACAAAATCGAAATACTAGCATGTGTCCCATTACTCCAGTAAAAACATGAGTGCCCTACTTCTTGGATCACCTGTGAATACTATTGAATGATTTATCAAGGTCTCTCACAAGTATTATCATACAGGTTTTTCAAGGCATAAGTAAACATCAGGTCTTCCATGTCTACACGGGCTCTCATAATTGTTCTCCCTTCCCTACTTGGGATCCCCTCTTAATTTCACTTACATTTTTTACTCTCTTCAGTCCACAAGACATCGTGCCTTCCTCAAAGCCATTCCTGGAAAGGCATCTTCTTCATTGTCTCCCTTTTCTTAAAGGTATTTTATTTAGATCTCAATGAAACCCACATGACTTATCAAAACATTTGGAAAGACACATATGCATGTCTTCAATTTGGAATTGTTTATCCACAGTCAGAGGTTTCCCATATTTTTTCCACAATGGTTTTTGGATTCATTTAATTTTTGTGGTTTTATATATCCACAGTCACATGGACTTTTCTCCTAGGAACAATTTTTTGATGTTCTCGGTTTGGTACGGGGTAGGGTCTTAACCCATCCCTTCTCGAAGAGATAGCCCAAAACCTCAGGTCTCTCGTAGGGAAGGTATGAATCACCATTGCAATTCCACACAAGAAAAAGAGAATTTGATCTACCCTACTAGAATCAATTTTATGGAATCCAGCATCGCATAAGACCATATATTTTCTTGAAAGAGGTAACATCATTGATCCTCCTATATTATTCAGTTCCAATGAACAAAGGGGGGATGTGAACATGTACTTTTATTTCCCATTCCAATTATATTGGGCTTTTTAACTACGGGAAGCCATCCTAGTGTGAGCCTCTAATTTCAATATCGTCCTCCTTACATTGGACCCTTGTCCAATGTAAATAGAATAGAGGGAATGGTCGTCACCATAACCACTTCCATGGTCACATTTTCCATGTCAAACTTCACCTCTATAGGTGCTCCCTCTTCCACCAGTGGAGGAGAAAAAAATTTAAAGTCCATATTTCATTATTGAATCTTTCTTATCCTATAGTTTCAAACACTGAGCATGAGTCACATAGGATTAGATATTCATTACAATTAAAACAATTACAAAAACACACCTGAAGGAATGAACTATGAGAACACAAATTCCTGTTGAAACTAGTTTATGAAGGATGCCTTTTTAGGGCCCAATCTCGCTGGATATCCTCTACAAAAATCCAACCCTAATTCCATTAATCTGGGCATCCTCATTAAGAATAATCCCAAAATTAATCTCATATTCATCATAGAATCCTTTTCATCAAGTAATACCAAAATCATACCTCTCAAAGGACCATACTATTGTATTTAAATTAGCGTACTATGTGAGATTTTATTCCTATCTATATGCTAAATGTAGGAAACCTCCATGAGGTTCAGACCCAACACTTCAAATTAACCCTACTCTTCTTGGGCCATATTCCTATCATGGGCTAATCATACAAGTAATCACACATCCTTAGAATGTTCCTTGGGATTCTTCAACATATGTCCACACACTATTTTTTGAAAAGCACCTACCGCTTATATGTCCTTATCACATGATCATAAAAGGTATGATGTGTCCCATTATAAAACACCAAACTACTAGGGTTATGATTCATTTCACATGGATATGTAGGTAGCCCATATTATGGGCGTGATCCCATGATCCAAATCAATCCTTCATCTCAATGGATGATAATAAATTCCATAATTCCCAAGTGAGTGGCAAAAAACCCAATATCAACATAAAGATTATTAAAAGAATCTCGATGTATTATATGTGAGGTTACCGTTGAGGGAAAACCACAAATACATACAAATGATTTTTAAACATTTCACATGCTAAATTAATGATTGAAATATCTTAGGGACATATATTTTATACATGGACAATTAATAAGGATTCGTGAAAATATCATAAATTTACAAAGAGATTATAGGAGTTGAAAATAATTCTCACAAAAGGGTATAATGATTCCAACATCACATCCTCTCAAACAATGCATTTTCTTAATTATCATGTAAATCATATGTGTCAAATTCCTGCCTTTGGAAAGAAGTTCCCTCTCGGATAAAGATATTTTGTATGTTTCTAGTTCCATAAATAAATCCAATTGAAACCTCATAGAAGCAGTGATTATTAAAACAATAATGCATGTTTCTAGAAACTATGAAATAATTACTCAAATTAATTCTCATAATGGTATAATGAATATTCCAAAAGAACAAATTATTTATAATAAATTTGGTTCAGGTATTATATATATGATATGTGTTCCTAGATATCATTGAGTGATCCTGAAATATCTTAGATAATGGTTACCCATAGATAAAGAACTAATTCATTTGTTAATGATTATATTCTATGATGATTTATTTTTCTGAATTTCTATATGGTTATTCCAATTTGTAAGTGTAATATATGACTTAAATTAGATGAAGAATCATGGAACATCTATGAATTGTATGTGATTACCACTGAGTTTCATGGGAAATTATTTTTATAAGGTTCAAACTAATAATCCATTCATGCTAAATGTTAATTCCATTTATAAGAAAAAAATCATTACATTAAGAAAACCTTTTTACATGTTTTCATATTTTTCACTATAATAACATTTTTCATTTTTTTAGTGGAATATTGATTTGTTTCTCGAACACCATTTTTATAAATTTTTTTATTTTATTTTTGGATGGAAGATTATAATGAAGTGAAAAAATTTAAATCAATGAATAGTTTTCAGGAAAAGAAATCTTTTATCTTGTTTCAAATGTTCCCTATGTTATGAAAAAAATGAATATTGATTAGAACAATCCACCATATATTATATTATACTTTTAAGGATGATTTATGGAAAAATTCTCTAAAACTCTAAACATGGAATGATCAATAAATGTACGAGATTGAATTTGTGACTTCAATCTCAAGATTCTATATATTTATAGGATGTGTACTTATAAAAATACCTTTAATAAAAATTCATAACATTATAATGAAAATACATTTGAATATAAATTTTTGGATCTCCTATAATATGATAAATTTCCTCTTGCCAGGAAATGTTATGCAATGTTTTTTACTCTAATGAATATATATTATAGTTCACCCTTTTTAATTATTTCACACCTATATTAATAAATCACATAAAATTACCAACATAGAAAAAATAATAATTTTGAAATAATTTTGAAAATCATTATTCCTTTTTATACTATTATGGTTATGAATTTCTACTCAACCATATCCTTTCTTATATGGATCTACATGTTTAAAGAAATTATTAAATAATTCAATTTACAAATTATGAGAAGAAATAATTTAAGACATTGTTGCAATCAATATTATAAAAAATTATTAGTATTTTAATGTATTCGATGTATCTTCCAATTATTCACATTCACTACTTTTGTCTACATATATTTATTTTTATTTATCAATGTGTGGTTGAAATGAAATTAGAAAATTCTTGGAAAGATGTGTTTCATGTTAAACAATCCACATGATTCCATATAATGAATTGTGATTTAATTTTTGGAAATCCTCCCTAGAAATTATATTTCATTCACAATTATCTTCTCATCATACTTTTATTAAATTATTTGCACTTGTAAATGGGAAATGGAAAAAATGATTCTGGATTTTAGAAAATGGTCAACATTTATGATCTTTCTATATAAAATATCATGAATGTTATCTTCTAACTGAACCCTTTCACTTTATTATTATTTTTATTTATAGAATTATATTATCTTCCCTCACTTATCACAATATATCAGGGAATATTTATTATAATCCATAGTATATCCTATTACACCAAAATTTAAGTAGATATTTCTTTATGGTTAGGCATTCCAATGGAAATATGTGAATTTCATATAATATAATTCTTAAATTTCCTATAACATATGGTTGATGAGTATGAACCATTCCATAAATTCCATTGAATACTGTATTTAATAATTTTCATCTTGCATTTTACAAAATAAAAATATTGTTTCACCAGCTTAGGAGGAATTATTTAATAATGGTCATTAGATATATACTATTACTATTTTTTGATGTATTTATTTAGATAATTACCAATTACATTTCTCCATACAAATAAATATTCAATACATTAAAATTCTATTGTGATATAAGAATTTCCATTCTTCTTACATTAATCATAAAACATTGTATCCTTGTCATATAGAAATATTGGATTATAAGGACTATCATGATTGATATAATATTATATAATTAAAAATCCCAATTATAAAATAATATGTAAGAAAATTAGTAGAAAAAAATATGTTATTTTTTCTGAGGATTAGGATTTATTCATGTCAAACTATTTAATTTTGGTTTAGATGGACCATTATTTTATTTTGTTTATCTTGAAGAACATATATTATGCATTCTCACATAAACTATAAATTTATTAGTATTCTCATCATAAATAATATTGTTCTGTAATTATATTTATTTTGGATTTGAACATGTGCAATATATATTCATTTAATTATCATAATCCTAATTTTATTGAGAGGATTTTAAATTTTGGATCAATAATATAATATAATGATCATTAGATACACTGAAATGGTTATTATCTTTAAGAAATATTTCTCATAGAACATGAATAATTCAATTAATTGTGATTTATTAACTCTATTCTCTCATTATTATATAATTAATATGTTTGATAAAATATACGATTTTTTTTTGAATTTGAGAATAAAAAATTTTGTTTTGAGGATGTTTTTTCTATCATCCAAATACATTATTGTACCATTAAAATCCTTTTATACATCTCAAAATGTTATTTGTTTGTTTTTTTCATTGCTAGTATTTTATTTTCAATCTATCAGATAATTTTAGTTTCATGATTAACAAGATTACTATTGACATACAATAAATATTTTATACATCAAATTCTTAGAAAATTTTATAAAAACCACTGCTTACCATATCCCATTCAATAATATCAATGATCCATTAATCATTAATCCCTAAGTATAATTTTTCAAAATCCACGGTATATAAACAGAATAAACCATGAAGTGTTGAGATATTTCAACAATTTTTAATTTTTCCAAAAATCATATCTATTTAATGTTATTATACAATTTTTCATCCAAATTTATGATGGATTATTTATAAGTTATTTTATCAATATTATTAATGATAAATATTCTAAATGGTTTTTTTAAAAAATAGCAGGTAGAATTTTTTTTCATTTTTTTATTATTTAATTCACACAGTAAATATTCAAATATTAAGATATATATACATATCGGTATAATTGAATTATGACTTTTATATTCAATTTATTTTAATAATAGGGATTCCTTATAATTATAAATTTCATTTTTAGAAAATAATTTAATCAATATAAATAATAAATTCTAAATTAATTAGAAATAAAAAATCAGACACCACATAACTATTCTTTCATAGAATACACCATTCTAAAATAATATTGATCATTTTTTTATAATTCAATAATATCTATAAATAAGTTTATTCCATTTTTTATTGTTGATTGACCCTGTAAGTTTATTTAAATCCACACAACATAAAATATATTGAAAATAAACTCCAATAATAAACATGATATAAAATATATATAATTTTTCAAATATATTCCAATCAAACATTGGATTTATGTATTTATTATTTGATAAATTAATGGATCTATGATGAGAGGATTGTTCAATAAGTTTTAAATATTTTTATAAAAATAAAAGTTTATAATATAATTTAATTTCCCATATTCATTGAATGAAATTATATCAAATTTTCACTATATCATTTTAGTTTTATTCCTATAATACATGTTTTTAAACACATATTAAGAAACATCATGTGTTATCCCATATGAATTTTCATTGATTTTTCCTCGTTATATGGTTTTGATTATTAAAGTCACAAAAAAATTTCCTTATTTATCAGGAATATATCATTTATGGGTATATCCTTGTATAAATAATATTTTCACAAACTATGTATAATTAAACCATCATGCTGAATTTTTTTCAATAAAAATTTCATTATGAAATGTGAATTTTTTTATCATGTAGGTATGTGTCTTATATAGACATAAATTTTTTATCACCTTCCTCAAAACCAAACAATCTCATATGTTTTCTATGTCATGAGATCTCATGACATTTGTATATACTATGTTTTCCTTCTAAATCATTCATCAGCTAACATGACGATAAATATATGATAGGAACAACACTCAAATTTATTATAATTATTTTTATACTAGGATTAAAAACCACAAATTAAAAGGATATGACCAATTCATTAACACATTGATGGTAAAACAGTACTTTAGGGGAAACACCCTGTCTCTACCTTTGATATTCAAAAACATAAACCACATATACTTTTTAGTCTCTTCCTCCAATATATTTTTCTTCCATTCTAACATAATACATATTTTTATTCATTTACATGTAATTCCCTATATTCAAAGGGTACAGTAACATTGTATCTATCATTTCAATATTATACACAACTCAAATACAATTTATTTTTTTATTGTCACTAAATCATAAATTACACATCCATGAAACTAATGAATAACCATTATAATATTTACCTAAAAATTTCATTAAATGCAATTTATATATATGGATAAATGATTATATATAAAAAATATCTTCTTAAAACAGATAAATTATATAAATCTAGCCACTAGTATATCATTCTATTTATAATTTCCTAGGAATAGAATCAAAAGGTTTGGAAAGACATATTCTATAAATATGGAACTATCATCAGTTATATTATCAACACACTTAGGATGGTAACAAGGTTATAATCATTATGATATATATAAAATTTGATGTATTATTAATCTCAATATTATTTATTTTATCCTGAATATAATCATTATATATATTTTTAAAAAATAAATAATATCAAAAGAACATCTAATATAATTTATTCTTTTATATTATATAAATTTAATCATCGTTATTATCTTCTAATTAATACACATTTTTCCAAATATATATAATATATATAATTTTCATTATTTCATATATATCTCTAAAAATTTTCATTATGCTATAATTTATCAAATTATGACCACATATGAATGATTTTGTTATCCTCACCTAATAATAATTTTTATACATTTGAATATTTCTTATTAAGAGTCATATAGAATTTTTATATTTCATTAAATATTATTTTTACCACCTAAAATACATGAATTTTTCAAAAAAAAATTAGTGTAATTAATATTTGTATTATATTTACTATATTTTCATTATAAAAAATCTTATGATTGTTACATAAAATATTCCATGGATTTTTTTTAGTTATATTTCCATCCCCGTAATAGCAAATATTAGAAAAAATATTTAATATGATAGATATCATAGAGGGATCAATGTAAATTTATAAATAATTTATTGGGAAAATTATATATAAATATATATTATGACAAAGATATCAAATATTAGTTTCATAACCAATCAAAAAAGTTGTTCATTAATAAAATATAATCTATATACACGGAATTTATCATAAACATTAAAAAATCACTTATTAAGTAGTGTATATTATGCTCCATTTAAATGGACTAGTTTTAAATATCATAGAATAGGAATTTATAGTCACATACTACATCAACTACATCAATAGATAAATGTCATTTAAATTCTCATAAAAATTACATATTTGAATAAAATATACTACATATAGAATATTAAATCCCCAAAATCACAATAAATCATTCATATATTCTTACCAGAAATAGAAAAAAATTATATGAGTTCATGACCCATAATTATAAAAATAACATAAACAAATGTATACAAATATTAGAAAGATAAATCACGAATTAATCAAAATAACATTTGATTAAATTAAATGAATTAAAAAATAATAATTTCAATAATACACAACATGCTCCAATATATAACCCATAATAACAAAATGAAAATAAAAAACAATCATATCCAAGAGTTATGTGAAATATCATATCATTCCCCCACCAATATATAAAAACATGAAAAACAGTTATCATCTATCCCCACCATGTTGTTGTTGTACTAATCCTATAATATGATGAGAGTGATAAAATAATTTATAGTAGCTACCCTCCCCCAAAAATAAATTTATGATAAATATATTATTATGTTAGTTTTCAATATATATAAAAAATATTGTTGTTTAATATATATATATATATATATATATATGTATATATACATAATTATTAAACTCTAACACCCATTTGAAACAAGTTATTTTAAGGTATTAGGGGTATATATTTATTTATAAATTTTACAAAAAAGAAAAATAACTAAAAATTGAACAATATATATTGATGAAATTTTATGAAATCACATAAATATTTTCAATGAATAGGGTCTTATGAAAATATCCAATAAATTAAAATTTATTTAATAATAGTGTGCGAAAATAAGAGTGGGATTTTTATAGGAAATACATTATAATTTGTCTATAATAAATAGTTTGGAAAAAATTAAATGAGATAAAAAATATAATTATATCTATGGAATCATTCATATAACCAAGGTTTGACCTAACAATAAATATACTACCATGTAAAAATAATCAATCATTATTGTTTTAATACCCACCAACCCTTACTCCAGGAATCATTCTAAAGTGTCATTAAAATTAAATTTCAATTATTTAAAATGACTAGTGAGGGATAATTAATGGAATCCGAAAATACATCATAAATAGTAATATTTGAACGTAAAAAATAAAAGACCATTTTGGTTTTTTGTTTTAGTGAATTTGGTCAACCATTTAACAACAATTATTCATATAAAATATGTTCAAAATGATCTAAATCATATACCATAAAATTATCCACACATGAATTCTTTCAATATATAAATAATTTTTAACGATCCATAATAAATTAAGAAAAATAAAACATAATAATATTTAAACATTCCTAGTAAGGTTAAACATAATCATTGAAACTTTTATGTCAGAAAAAATCATAACATTGGAATTATGTTATTTGGATATTATCAACAATCATTAACATAAAAGAATATAGTTTATTCGAATTTGTACTTGGAACAAAAACCATTTTAAGTAGAATAAGGATTCTTCAATGTAATGTGTCAATGTGAAAAAATTATCATGATATTTTTGTTTACATTCATGATAAAAAAGAATCATTATATACCAATAGAAATAATAGTGAAAATAGGTTTGTATATTGGTACATCATCTTTAAAATACTGATAATGATAATGGGAGACCAATTAAATACATATGAGTAACCCTTCAAAAACTCCCATAATATTCCATTTAATGTCATGAAACATTACAAAATTCATTAAGAATATATAATGGGATTCACTCGATATAAAAATTGTCCTTGATCATTCAGAATGATATTTGATGGGGATCAACTAATTGTATATGTTATATGTTGATCATCAATTCATAATGAGTCATGATGGGGATCAACCCATTATAAAAGATATATTAGGATACCTTATTTATAATTATATTGATTGGTTCTCAACCATTCATGTATAATGTATCAATATCACCTATAACCTTCTTTAACATCGATGTTCAATTCCTGAATATAAAAGACAATATTTTTTTCTTTTTGGAATAATAAGAATTTTTTATATTTACATTTTTGTTTAAAATGTAGAAAAAAATTAGTTCAATATAAATTTCATATTCCATCAACATATATAATAAGTATGTTATCATTACAAAATATCACATTTAGAAAAATATTACTATCAATTTTTATCAGTATAAAAACTTTTAAAATATGAGATGAAACATTATTGAGGAAAAATACATTTCTAGATTTAAAATATTTGGTTCAAAATATTTCAATTCAAAAATTAATTTGAAAATAACTTTCATTAAAACAATTAAATTATAATTTAATATTCAACACAAATATTTTTTATGTACTCAATGAAATATCATCCTATTGTATATATTACAAATAAAAATTTGTTTTAATCCTTTTTCAACGAGAATCAAGTGATAACTATTTAGAAAATTGTAATTTATTTAAATTTAAAAATATATTACATAAATTCCAAGAAATTGGATGAAATATTTCAGAAAATATTTCAGCATAGAAAATTAATTTTTTGAAACATTTTAGAAATCATCTATAAAGAAGGTAATGAAATATGATATAATTGATTTTACAATATTGGTATCACTTTGGAATAAATTCTATTTGGATTCATTAAAAAAATAATGGGGAAATGGATTCTAAACATGAAATTAAAATTCAAAAGCATATTAGAATAAATTATATTTGAATTAAAAAAATAACATCAGATGATTTATCTTAATGGATCCATAAAAAAAATATTTAAATGAATGGATAATGTACCATAATGACTTCTCAACTTTGGTAAAATTTCATGGAAATAAAATTTAATTAATGAATATGTAAGGAATTTTTAATATCATGAAAAATATCAAAAATTCCTTCATGTCGATGTAAGCACACCATATATGGAAATAATGATTAAAATATTTTTTGCATCCATTGAAAAATAATTTGTGAAAAAAATCATTGAAATTAACATTTTATTAAATAATGAATTAATCAATTGTGTTATTTTCTTCAACTAATATAAACACACACAAAATTTGGAAATATAGAATAAAGAAAATAAAGTTCAATTATGATATATTTTTTAAAAAAATTATGATTATGTGCGATTAAACAATGCAATGAAATTGAATAATGATTCATATTACAAATTTGTGACAATCATGGAAATTCCCATTGGATAAATTAATCTTAATTACAAAATAAAATACATTGATAGTAAGATAATTCATTATATGACATGTAATATTTCTAGTATATACACCAAAAAATACAAAATAGGACCTAAATAATATTCTTAAAATAATTAAAAAATGGCTGAATTCATTACATTGATTCCATATTTTCCACATATTTCCTGCGAGCCATCTACATTAAAAATCCTAAGATTTTTTAGACATAACTCCATCATATTTTGTAATTATATTAATACTAGGCCTATATTATGGTATGTGTGATTTAAAAAATTAACTTTTTCATGGAATAGCCAATCCTAGTGGCTCGTGAATAATGATGAAATAAGAATAATATGGTCCATATAAAAGTTTTTGAAGGGGGTAATCATGTAATTTAATAAATTAATATTATAATAAAATTTTATTATTATTCAAAAATGAATCCAATATAATTTATTAAAAATATTGTACGATTGTTAGTTAAAATCATCTTACCTAATTAAATTTTCAAAGAATTATTTCATGGTTTTACCCTTGTCTATTTTGAAGCCCCACATAAACAATTTTCACAATTAGAGAAATTTAAATATTTTTATCTTAATTGTATAACATAGTTATATAGTACAATGTCCCATAAGAGTTACATGATAAATTTGATTAAAATTTCCCCATTAATGTGAACGATCTGAAAAATTTTATAAATTTAAAAATTGTTATAAAATAATTTTTTATTATAAAATTACATTCATTTTGAATATATAATTTCTTCTTTCATAAAAATTATATAAATACTAGAAAAAAATGTAATATTTCCAAAATAAAACATAATCGTATAACATTTCATGTTTATCTAAAAAAATTGATCACATATAAATAGTAAATTATTATTACTTTTTGTGTTCATAAAATCCTTTCATTTATTTATTTGATACATTCAAAAAACACTATGTTAGTGAAGCATAATCAGTTAAGGATGTTTTTTATTTGATTAAAATTAAATTTATATTTTTATAATGAAATAAATTAAATTTATCTCTAAAAATGTAATTTCGAACAAAATATATCATTTTTTCCTAAAAATGTAATAAATATAAAGTAAAAAATTCATAGTTTTAACATAACTTAATTTAATTTAATATAATGTGTAAAATTAATTTCGATGTATAAAAAACTAGATATATATTATTCATATGATGTGATTATGAATTGCCAATATCTATCCTTTAAAATTAATCCATGTGTTAGGGTATTCCATTTGTATCTATAATTGTACATCTAACTCTAAATACATGACAATCTAATTAACATCTAAATAATTTCAAAAATATCAACTCATAATTTTAAAAACTAAAATGATCATATTTACTAAATATGAACTTCCAAATTTAAAATATGGAAATCATATTCATGATTTTTATTTAATAAGTGTCCAAAAATTATTTTAAAACATATTCAATAAAACATGACAAAAATAGTTTAAAAAAACAATTAATGTATGTAATTTATATATGTTAAAGTAATGTTTAAATTTCATAGGAAAAATCCTAATTTTAAAATTTTAAAATAATAATTAACTAAATAAACTTTATATATAATGAAAAAATATATTTTTTATTAATAAATGTTGTAATATAAAAAATTCATTGAAATCTATATATTTCACTATTCACAGAAATATTAATATTTTCATCAAATTATAAATATATTGACATAATTTAATTTTGATATTTTAATTGAAACATTGGATTAAATTTTATAAAATAAAATTTCTAAATAAATAAAAAATTTATTATGATAATCACCCACAATGAAACAAGGGATTCATTTTCTTAGGAAAACATATTTTATAAATATAAAATATCTTTACTAACAATCTAGTGCATATTTACAATGATGTATTTAATTAATTTAAATCATCATAAGGATTATATATATTCTAAACAACGATTATTCCTATCCATAAACTCAAAATTAAAGAATATTTTATAATAACCAATTATATATAATAAATATTTTTTTTATTTAGGATTGATGATGTATTTTTTCACACTATTGAACAATATATTTCTTCTGAAATCAAGGTATATTACATTGTACCACCACTAAAAGATATATTAACATCTAAAATTTAACTTTTTTATCTTTAAGTTATTTTTTGAAATTTAAAAATAACCTTGTCAAATTAACACAACATAAAAATAATTTTTAAAAACATCATCCACAAAAGAGTGATAGGGATATATAAAGGCAATTAATACTAAAATAGATTTGGGATTGTAAATAATAACAAATAAGTGGGAATTTTAAATATTGGAATGAATTATGAAAATATATTCAAAAAATGGTAGAGATTCAAATAGGTCATTTATCATGGGAAATTAACCTATTAAGAGAAAATAAACAACCCAAAAAATGTTCTACAAAAATATACTCATCTAAAATGAGTTTAAATAGATAATCATTTCTTATAAGATCATTCCCATGATTAAATAAATTAATTATACCATCATATGAAAACATATTTAAATGATAAATATAATTGGATCATTTAATTAATTTCTACCACAATATCTTATATAAATAAATTACAATTTTAGTATTTAATTATCTTTTAAATATGATGAACTAAAATTATATTTTATCGTATCACAAAATCCACAAAAACGATACCATATACTCATCCTTCTTTTATAAATCAACCATAATCAAAATGGTTGGAATTGTTTAATATATTTCTAGAAATGAATAAACCATCATATGGTGATTTAAAACATTAGTCAGTAATGCCTCATCAACATTTCTATCATTTCAACCAAAATAATTCCCTAAATAATTAACCTAAAAATCAAAATAAAATTCATTATTAGGATTAAAAATCTATTATTAGAATTATTATAACATATATATTGCTTTACCAATAATATAATAAAATCGATAACAATAGAAATCATTCTAACTATATCATTCCCAAATTATGAATCAATAATCATATAATCACTAACATTTTATAATAATTTGCAAAAATAACTCTATTACAAAAACAACACAATAAAATTCCAACAAAATCTAATTCAATATTCATTCGTCACTAAAAATAAAATAAAACTCATTTTTCATAAAATAAAAACTTGTATTAAAAATAATAAACTCCTTTATTAGTGACATATTCAACAAAGAATTATTCAATCACATGGATTCCAATATCATATGTATCCAAATATGAGTTACCCATAATTACCTCAACATTAAATATATTATACTTGATATTCATTAACAATTTCTTTAATAATATAAAAATAAATGTAATGTAAATTTTTTAGAAAAATATAATTCACATTTATCATAATGGTATCATATATCACATCCTTATAAAATAATTCCAAAAATATCAATAAACAACTCAAATTTTTGTAACATAACCCCAAAAAATAGAATCCTAATTCATCCAATTTATAATAAAAAATAAATTTATTAACCTGTTATTTTAGTATTAAATCTTCAGATTACCTAACCTAAAAATATCATATTATTCAATTTTATTTTCACCCTTTTCTGAATCAAAAATTGACAACTGCAAACCCATAGTACTACATTTAGTAAAAAATAAACTGTGCCGTTATATATTTAAAAATTATATATGAGTCCAAAATTTTCTATCTAATACAAACATCACCAAGATGAAATATAGGATCACATACATACACATTTAACATTTTGGATTAGAGATTTTTTTGATTTAGGAATTTATTTTAAATTAGGATTCATAAAAAATCATAATTATATATGGTATATACCTTAAGATCATCAATACATTAATCCTTTATTTACCCATTTATTTTATAATCATTTCCTATAACATAATTATAGGAATAGTTAGATGGTCTAGATAAATCTATATATAAGTTTACTTAAAATGATTAACATAATGAATTTCATCATTGCCCATACATTTTAAATAATGATATATTTACCAAATAAATTATTTTTTCTATAAAATAATAAATATTAATCCCATAAATACCTATATCAAAAAACATAAGCATCTAAAAAATATTTATAAGTGGTGAGTGTCATTGGAAAAATAATCTCAGCTATGTGATGTAAATCTTCCTAAATGGTATCATTAAATACCCATATGAATCACAAGAAAAACATTTTGGTATCATGGAACATTACGTTCATAGCTCATGTCAAGGATAATATGATCCTATTGAAATCCTATTGAATAACAATCCTATAACTCCAACATTAATTCCTATAACAAGAATGATAAATATACAATACACTAGAGACATATATTAGAGACTAATGGTTATATAATTTATACACAGATCACCCATTTATCATATTTTAAAATGGGGAATAACATATAGAATATGTTGTATAGGGATCTTCAAATTATCATGAGCTATAATGGGTCTCAGACAATCATATATGATGTACGAGGATCACCCATTCATCATAATCTATAATGGGGATCACTGACGCTTATAAGAAGAATCTTGATCTATCATCATCATAATTAATTTCTATATACCATTCATGGAAAAAAGTTATACTAATTCACATTTATAGAAAAACAATAGTCATTGTTCTTTCATCACATGATTATATACTAGAAAATAAATGGCATACTTGGAAGTATCATAATATTTTAAGAGAAACATTTATTTATCAATAATTAGAAAAGATCCCAATTAGAAAATTTGTATTATAAAGGGATGTTGGTGTTAATGGATGGATATACCATTAAAAGATCAGAAAATGAATCCATGTTAAAGAAACCCAATTTTCAAATTTAGAAAATTTCATTTGAAAACAAAAATTTCCAAAATATAGTTAATGAAATATTTATTTGAAATAAATATAGAAATTATAATGTAATTATTATGGAAAATACTAACATCCTAGTCCAAATAAATAATATTTTTTGGAAAGTAGATGTCTATTATATAATATTATATTATATTATACTCACTAATCTAATAGAGAAACCAAAAAAACATTATTTCATTAATGAAAATCATTACATTAGCCATACATTATTCATACTAAAGTAACAAATAATATATATGGGAAAAATTGAAATAAGAAAACAAAAATTGTAAAATAATAATATCATTAATTTTCAACAATAACCCCCCCCCCACCAACGTAAAAATATAGAATAGAAATATTAGTATAATAATAAAAATTATTGAATATAAAAATATACAATAATGAGGGGGATTTATTTGAAATTTTAATGATATAATATAGATGTAATTGTATGGGTAACATGAATGTCGGAATAGTAATGTTACCATTGTAATAGTATCATGAGTATTTATAATACAAGTTAATAGAGGCATTTCTGATCCTCTGAGGCTACTACCTATTTCTAAGTATTAATGTATCACTATTTGAATGAGTTTTCCAAAAATAATCAATGATGATGTAAATAAATAAGAAATAATAAATGAACAAAAAAAAACAAAACATATCTTGATATGAAAAAATATAACAAAATAACATTGAAAAAATAATTAGAAAAAAACTAGAACCCAACTAGATCTATATATTCCCTCTTGGTAACCACCAACCACATGACCAACCATATCCATGGTAACTCGAACCAAAAAACATTACCATGCATATTGTATTGGGTCTACAGATGGGATGTGGCACAATTAATGCGTGATAATGAACAAATAATTCTAAAATCACCAAATTGTATATAAATTACATTTATTAAAAAATCTATAACTAATATATTGAAATAAATTAATTAAAATAAGGTTTTATCAGTTTAAATAACAAAATAATTTTTTTTTAATAAATAATTTTAAGAATAACAGACATTGACTATCATTTGAAAATATTATCTATTTAAAAAACAAACATGAAAAAGGATACTCAAACAAGAATCCATACACAAAGATAAAAATGGAATTTTATATAAATAAAGAATAAAGAACAAGTCTATAATAATGTTGATTTATAAATAAAATTACATATAAGAACCATGGAAATATCCTAAACTTTTCTAAAAGAAATTCTAAGAAATTGTTTGTTTAGACTCACTACCCAACATTTTGTGAAAATTCATCATCCATAACAAATTGGGCTCTCAAAACATTAGAATCCAATGGAATTTCCAACCTAGCCTCTAAGCAATGCATTAGGGTACCAAACCATATAATTGGGGTTAATATGAATCCATGAATTAAACCCCTATAGGAAAATCATGAATACCATGATAATATTACATGGTGAATGGGAGTTCATCACATGCGTGGATCCAACTGAGAATCTACAGACTTGATGATTTCATATCCAAAACACTGACACCATGGTTTTGATATACTTCTCTTTAGAGGGACCACAAAAGTGGTTCTCATCAATAATCAATCCATCTATAATTGAAATCCAAGCCTAAAACTCCTTTCACATTTAATCCATCATTTTAATAAATCATAGGATTCAACCATTTCATAACATTAAAAATTTTATAATAATTTACAAATCATATTCCTTTACCAAGGTAAAACACATATCACACACAAAATATTCTAAATGGGATTTATTTAATTTAGTATCAACCCAATTTTCTATAGTTCCAGATAAACCATTATTGTGTCAAAAATATTTCAAACAACATTTCAGTAATTTTTAAAACAATGATCCATTTTAGATTAGGTTGAAATAACCATCTATGAATGGGGGAGGTTAGGAACAAACAAATGTAGAAATAAGTGTTTAAAAATACATGTTCAAGCGATACATATTTACTTAAGTATCCATTATGATATATGTTATTATCCCACTGGGAACTTTGGGACCATAGGGTTGGGAGAAAATATAATTCATTTCAAATGGAAGACCATAACAAAATCATCTAGTAACCAATCAAATGAATCCCCACTGGCATTTCCATCATCCACAATGACCCACACATTACTATTATATCAGAATGAAGAATTAAAACAATATCCAAAGCATAATTTGAAATAAAGACAAACTTACGCAACAATTACAAAAGCAACAAAAAAATCAATGTTCCCAAATTAGTTTTAAATGATTGATAGAAATTCAATAAAAACGTCCTTAATATATATCATTATCAATTTAAATGTCCTTCAAAATAAAATTTTCAACCGATTTACCTACATGAAAGAAAAAAATATTTTACTACAAACATCAGAAACAAAACTCACTAATTTAAAAAAAATAGAACTTCTTATGCATCACGTGGCATGATTGAGAATGTTAATAGATGAAAAACCATCCTCATTGAAGTGAAAATGCAATGAAAATATAGAAAAAGGAAGAACAAAACAAATGTGAAAATCTATACAGCATTTGACCAAGGAATCACAATATTGCATATCATCCACAACATCTATGTCTTGGGAAAGAGGGAATCATCCCATGTAGAACTAGTAAACCAACATGGAAGATGATGAAAATGGGGGTAATATGACAAAAACCTAAGACTCGTCTTATAAAAATTAAATATAATACTTGACGTATAGATTGAAATGGGATGGAATCATGGGAGCTCCCACAATGTTCCTGGGTTAGGCCATTTTAGAGAACCCCGATTTTTGGGTTAATACATATGATGGTAAAAATTTGAATTTCAAATTTTAATGATCTTGGAATCATGACGTTTCAGGAATGAGTGCATGATAAATTAGGTGAAAATTATTCCCACACAATTAGAGAGGAGGAAAACACTTTGTGGATTGGTCGTGTAGTCAAGAATCTATGTACCAGGAAATTTGATATGCTCGATAAAATTGCAGAACATACATGTTATCTTTCTTCATGGTTTATCTAAACCATGCGATGTTGTGATTCATGTCCCATAAACAATTATGAATCATCAAATTTTCTATTATGAATCACATGATGTAGAAAATTTTATTTGAATATCATTAAAAGTGACCCCTTAAAGATTATATTAAACATGAAACACCATTTATCTGTAGTGGATTCACAATTTACCTGTGTACTATACAAACTTACAATGTATATGGAAAAATACCACCCATAAAATCCCAAACTCAAGAATTTTTTGTTTGGAACTTGTATCTATTCATATAAAAATAATTTAAAATCAATAAAATAACAAAATAAAGTAAAAAATAAATTTTGGGGTGTAAAAATTCTCCCGATGATAAGAAAAATTTCATTCCCCGGAAATTCACCCTTCAAAACAATGAAAAAATATTAATCACAAAAAAAAGATAAGATTGATTGAAATAATTTTATAATGTGTGACCATTAATTTCATATTATACACCAATCCAATTATAGAGTAAATAAATTAATGATGAATAATTGGTGAATAAGTGATTGTTTTCTCTACTACTAGAGACCACCTAACTCCGACCAACATCAGGATCAGGGGCTCCATGCACATTTCAAACTCCAAACATGAGGGAATACCCCTGATAGGTACTTAATGAAAAATAGAAAACCACAATATGATTCATCATCATCATAAAATAATAAAAATATCCAATTTAATAATTACCAGAAACAAATAAAACCCAAATAGGATAACCACAACCAAAACCTGACAACAAATCAATTAATAGCGTTAAAAAAGAACAAGAAATCAGATTATAGAGGAATAAACCAATAACGTTTCATAAAACATGGGGGACATTATGTAGAAAAGAAAACTAAAATTATAGAAGTCAATTGTATATAATCTAATACTAGATAAAAAATTCTATCTATTATTCCCCACACCATTTGCGATTGAAAACATTATGAATAGATCAATCTGGGGCATATGGATTGAGCCATAATATAACAATTATATACTTCAAAACATCTAGATGCTAAAATTCTTCTACATGGTTATACATTTATGGATACTCTACTTCATGAATATATACATGTTATATAAAAAAGACACATCAATAGATTTCCATTAGATAATTATTTCAAGAAGACATTGACGTCCCAAACTACACATACTGTAAGCAAATTTTCAATTTTAACCGGGGGAAATATACCATAACCAAAAATGTTAACTCCTCACAAATGATTCCCTATGGAAACACCTCTCCCTTAATGGGGCACCATTACGATCACCCACTACCACATTCGACACCATGGGAACCAACTAGTCCTTAAATTTATCATCTACCAAAATCTAAATATTAACATTATTTGATAATAGAATTAAATAATTGATATATAGAAAAAGACCTTGAAAAGTTGATCATTTATTGGAACCATTGATTCTATATAAATAGTTTAGGAATCCAAATCCATAAAATGACCAACATATGTTTTCACTATCTGTTGGACTTACTGGACTACCATGAGTTATACCACATTCTTTTTCCTCGCTTCATATGTTATGAATTATATAATGAATGATTTTTTAACACATCAGAATAAATCATAAATATCAACAATTGTGGATAAATAAAATTATATCAATCAAATCGTAGACTTTAAAATGATCACAAAACAACCACACTCATATTATGATGTGTTCCCAATTACATTATGACACCATAAGCTTTTATATGAAAATGCACTACCTCTAATGTACATAGATATCCATAAAAAATGGGTAACACATGGGAGAATATTGACTAATACATTCCACCATGATTCTATATATGGAAAAAAACTAGACTACACATGCTAGACACCTCTATGAGTTTTTTGTAGAGTGAACACTATAAAACATAAATCATAAAACCAAATAAATTATTCAATGAAATATAAACAAAAAACAACATCACAATTAAAACAACAATAACATAAACAAAATAACACCTTGAAAATAGATATTTATAATTCAACGCTACTATTTCAATTCATATTTTACTAACCATCTCCTTCTATAGACACCTTCCAAATAATGATTTCATCTTAGAAATAGAATTTTATGTAATGAAATATAAATTTTTATCAAAACCAACCATAAAATTATTTTTTAACCCCCACATTAAAGAAACCGCTAATCTTATCAGAATACATGCACAAAGTCTAAATAAAAAATCTAACAAATCTCACACCAAACACCGGTGTCATGGAACTAATGACAAATCACTACCCAGTTTCATGGTTTGCTAGACCTTTCCCCTAGAAGTCATAAGTCCCCAAAAAATACTATGATCATTTTACTCAGCCACACAATGGTCACCACTCCATATATTATCACCATATAACACAATCTCACATCCATTGGAATTCCATATTCCCACAAAATATTAAATAATTCATAAATCCCAGACAGAATTTAGATACTCAAGGATTAAGAAGGAAATTTGATAATGATGTGTTTTTACCTACATTTTGTGTCCCAACCATCATAGAATCTAATATACAAATATCCCGATATAATAAATGGAAAACCTGATACCATTTCATCATGAGCCTGGTTAGAAAAACATCAGACCCAAAACATGACCCAGTCTGAGATAAAGTATAAGTTGCATTCATAATCCTCCTATGATAGTTACTACCACTAAATATCATTTTCATCACAATGCAACTGATTTATTCCACTAACTACCTAGATAAAATAATCTAAATAGACACACTTCAATGAACCTTTGAAACCAAATAACAGTAACTAAAAAATATCTAGATATAAATATAGATGACAAAAAACACACTGAAAGAATTATTAAAACTATACCAAAACATGACTAAATGTCTATGTCACCAGTTAGTCACAACTGACCATATGTCTAACTTTCCCCAAAAGATAATTAAACCACGGAACCTAAACCTGAAATGCAGGTAGATAATACTGTTATCGTGCAATACATATAGGTTTTGAGAATAAATAACTCAATAAGTATTTTTCACAGAGTCCATGCATTTCTTTCATTAAATACATTAAAAAAATTATTTAAAAATACAAATTATAATAATATTATACTATTTTAATGAATCAAATACAAATTTCCAAGACAAACCTTTTTATAAAAAAGAGACATTGTTTCCCTTCTGAAAAAAATCTATATTAGTAACCCAACATGAAACTGAAACCCAATTTAGGAAAAAATGATAAAAAGGTAAAATGCTGAAAATAATAAAAACAGAGTAATCAGGTAATCATGGTGCATATTAAAATATAATATTTTTATAAAAAACATTATCATTTATAGATAATTTATATAATCAATCTCTTGATGTGCATAATTATGATTCACCTTCTGGAATATGGTGAATCTCCATATTAAATAACAATTTAGACATTCTAAACTAGAGAATAAAATTTCAAAACCTTCCTAGACTATCAAAAAAATATTGGGGTACCAACCCTTTTAAATGTGGTTGACGAAAAACCTTCACCTGACCATCTAGATGACTTCCATGACTCTATGAAAAAACAAAATTATGTATGGAAGATCATCATATTTAGGGCTCATCCCAATATTCCATATCTTCTATGATTTCATATCCTAAAAACTAACAACATCATCGAGAAGTCCCTCTCCTTAGGTAAACCATAAATGGGGTTCCCATGAGCAATCAAGACAACCAAACGATCCATGTGGGCCCAAAAAATCACTTTAAAAATAAGCTTCTAAAACATCACATGTTCAAAAAAAGTCCATAGAATTTACACCTATGGAATCATTTATAAACCATTTTATAAAAACATGGTAATGAATACCTCATACACCAAATATCCATAATAGGTATTTATGTTATTTAGTTACTGTACAATATTCAATGTATCAAATGGAACATGATTGTGAACAAACAATTCATAACCCCATTCAATTAATGTCGAAACATGTAAAACTTTTTTAAAGAAATTTTGAAGGATCATCTATGGGTGTGAATTAATAAATTTTGCTTGATTGATTTGTTTGTAAATCTAGGAATAGAGGACCTATATTCAAAAAGGTATGAACCATTATTTATTACCAAAATCTTAAAGAAATTCTTCGGAACATATATATGTGAATACATAACATGGAAAATAAATGGTAAAATGAATGTATAATATAATAGAAACAATCTATTGAATAAAAAAAGGACATAAAATCATCTCTAATGTCCCAAAAAATGAATACTAGAACAGAATGAGGCCATACAACCACATCCATAGCTCAATTAACATTAAATACTAAATTACCAAAACATAATAAAGGATAATCACTACCAAAAGTTCCAAATTTAATTATAGAATATCATTTGACATATTTTCCAACACATTTCATGAATATATATATAATTAGGAATAATTCTATAAATCCATTGGAGGACAATTTTCCACCAATTTTCCACAATAAAAATACATGTAAAAAGTTCTCTCAATAAATCAGAAAATCAAATAATAAATTTATAAATTAAATAGAAATTTTGTAGAATCACATGGAATATATCAAAAATGAAATGAATGTAAACACTGACCTTAATTATGTGTAGACGAAATTAAACTATTAAAAATGAATAAAACACCTAGTGGGATAATCCGATCACATGAAAACTACCGAACAACTAGATAACATATCAACCCATGCTTTTATGGTTCATACTAGAGAAATCCAACCAATTAAGAACCATGAAATCATTTGGGAAGAATAATAAGTGGGGGAAATTGAGCAAAAATATAATAAATTATCCTTAAAAACAGAAAAACCATCCATGGGGGGGGGGGGTTGGGGATAAGGGATGATAACTTCTGAGCTCTCATGTTATGGTTATGTTTTTCTAAGGAGGAGACACATGATTTTGGATTTAAATCTTACATGTAAACATATAGAATTTAATCTTCATGATGATATGGGATGTCTCATAGTTTAGTCACATGGTTTGATAGATAAATGTACCCAATGTGCACAAAAAACTATAGATGTGGTACTACATACATGGTTTGGTAAACCGTACCCAAATCATCTAATTTTTTTCAAACAAATGGCATCAAATCCCTACATGATTTCTAAAGAGTTCAGCTTAACTATTTGTAATATGTTCTTTGTGTCACAAACAAAATCTTCAATCTGCATGGTTTCTCAAATTCATCACATGTCCTTGCCCAAAATCTTTTCAGGACATCAGATATTAAATTGAACTGTGAAAAAAATATTTCTACACATGATGCACGGTTTATCCTCAAGCCCTGTACACTATCTATGCACATGCCAACATGTCACCTATATTGTCCAGAACATAAATATTTTCACTAGAAACCAAACATAATCATTATACATATAATCTGACATTAAAAATGAATAAAATAAATTATAATTAATGTTCTGGTTGTGACATTTACATCCAAAAAATAAATATATTGAAAAATTAAATGATAATATATGCCCATTTGTTATAAATTATATTTCATGGTATTTGAAAAAAACATAAATTTTATAATAATAATTAAAATCACAAATATAATTTTTTTAAACAAAACTAGTTTTTTAATTCATTATATTAAAATAATAAATGTGGTATTTTTTTCATTTCATCAAATAAGTCAATTTGTAGTTGAATAGTTACAATACTATTTTTCATGAAACTTGTATATCATAAATCGTATCATTAATGATGTAATTACAAAATAATATTTTTGAGAAATTGAACATTTTCCAAATTACATTTAATTACATAAAAAAGTCATTAGTATTAAACAATATAAAATTTATTGACGTTAAAAGAAATGTCAACGACCTGATGTCAATAGTGACGCATTAAAATATTATTTATAACATTAATTTTTAATAAACAAGTGAAATCGGAATTATAAAGGGATTTTATGTCTTGAAATATTGTATTTTAGTTTTATAAAATGAATATTTTTGAAATATTCAATATTTCATGTTTTACCTATTATAAAATATTATATATATATATTTTTTAAACAATTCCAATCTCATAAAATATAAATATCCTCTATCCCTCCCTAAGGATTACTAATCCTCACATGCTTTATAAACCCAATTTCATTACCAAATAATCTATATAAAAAAATTATAAATAAAAAAATGTATTTTATTAAATAAATCTATTCAACAAGGATGTATAATTCCATAAAATAATAGCCACACTATAGTGGGAGTATGTTTTTTTAAACACGTCTCTTATTTCATTATTCTCATTGATCTCCAACATTCTATCAGAACAAAACATTATACAATTTTATTAAGTATTATTTCTTCATTATATTAATTATATTATCCTACCTTGAGAATAATTTTTTTACATATTTATATTTCATACATCTTATGCATCATTTTTTTTATAATGTTCCCATTAATGATCAGTTAATTTACAACAAGGATATTTCCAATTAATTTCAAATCACCTCCCCTATGAATGATTTTTATAAATTTTTTATGATAGATAAATTTATAATATATAAATTTAATTTTTATTGAAAATAATCTACTAATTTCTATAATACATTTAACAAAATTGTAAAATAGTAAAAAAAATAATATTTTTTAGGACTAAATTAATTTACAAATGTTATCTGTTTGACCATGGAAATTATGATATATTATTAGATGAATATAGTAGATAATTGTTTTATGAATGACAATAATTTATTTCTTGATCAATTTTTAAAAAACTTTTCTTTATTATTTTGGTTGATGAATGAGGCTAAATAATGGAGGATTTATTTTATAGGGATTCTCGAACCTAACTCCTTTTCATTTGGTTATACATATTTCACATCATTTTTATGGTTAATCATATAATATTACTTAAATATACTTTCACTATAATTCCATTTATTCTGGGTATATTAATTTGTCCACATAGACATATTATACAAATACAATTATTTTCCTAAAAAAGTTCGTTCTAAATCACCTCTTTTACTTATATTGAGTTTTTTCTTTTCTACATAATTAAGATGATATTTCATCTAAATTTTATTTCCCTTATTCATTTATGATCCCCAAATTTATTCATCCAAATATTTTTTTATGAAATCATTATTAGTCCCATTCAATTATATGATTTATTACAAGATAGAATTTTTTATACAATATATGTGGAATATATTATTATCTAAATATAGTGAATTTTATATAGAAAATGATTTTATATTCATATATCTATTGGTATAATGTGATGTTTCTCATTATAATATATTTATTATGAATAAACAAGTAGATATATTTCATCATATGGATGATACTAGTATTATTCAAATATGTCATGTGGGAACATGATGCTATATTTGTTCACAAATGTCTGTGTTACTTCACTATTATGACATTCTATTTCATTTTAATTAATTGCAAGATTATATTAAATATCTAATGTTTCCCATTTCATTATGATGATGACCCCATGATTGTGATGTGATGATGTTAACTATTCTCAACCATGTTATTTGGTTTAATTTCACTTATTCCTCATCTTATTGGGATTTTTTCCACACATTTAGTTTATTTATATCATTAGGTTTATATATATGCAATGAAACACATGAAATATTTTATATAGATAATTAAAAAGGATTCAAATAATTCATATGATTTAATATATGGAAATGTTATATGATCCTAAATTTCAAATGATACTAATAATTTCATTCCTCTAATATTTAAATATTATGTTTTTTTCATTAATAATATGTAATAGTAATGTTGAAAAAATTATACCCATTATAGTTTATATCAATATTATGGTATAGGTAATTTATGTAATAATTATTTGAAAAAATTAATAAAAACCCTTATGATAAATTTATGTATTGGTTAATATCAAATTGTATTTTTTATAAGATGATTGAGTAGATGGATCCAAAAAGATATCATTTTAGATTAAATTTAAATATTAAAATAAATTATACTATAAATGATGAGTTAACATTTAACAAACTATTGTTTTCGATTATGGTGGGAACATTGTGAAACTATGAAAAATACATTATAATGGACAATGACATTATTTTCCTAATTAAAAACGCATTCCATGGGATATGTATTTCAATAATACATGGTATTTTTAACTTGTTTTCATATAATATGAACAAAAAACTGAACCATCTTGAACATCCTCAATTATAAAAGATAGATAAATTTGTTATGGAATCATTCATCTGTAAAAAACCAACATATACTTGGATATTCAATAGAAATTTAACTAAATAGTGTGTTAACTCAATAGATATGATATATTCTATCTTCTACTATTATGATAAAGAGATGGTCACTACTGACATCTATCTTTATAATGTATATGAGAATCACTGAAGGACATTGGTAAAGAATAGAAATCCAAAGGATGAAATAGAAGTGATATATTCTAAATATATTGAGTTGAAACTTCTCA
The DNA here is from genome assembly GCA_963277665.1 of Viscum album. Lineage (NCBI taxonomy): Eukaryota > Viridiplantae > Streptophyta > Magnoliopsida > Santalales > Viscaceae > Viscum > Viscum album. The sequence goes on from OY728158.1 coordinate 223,002,898, forward strand.
ACATTATTTTTACATTAACACTTTTAAAAAAAACATAATGATAATATATTTGGATAATATTAGGTAATGGTGAGTTAATTATGACTTATGAATAAAAAGCATATGTTTTTTATGATTCACCTAGATATTTTTTGTAATAAAATATAGAAAAATTGTATGATTATTTAGTGGGTAAAAAACAACCACATAAAAGGATCTATCTATTTTATACGTTGTAGTTTGTGACTAAGTGGTATGATTTTCCCTCAATAAATAAAATGATTAATGATATTGACCTTTTTTGTAATGATCTAACATGAGAACCCTAGGGCTGGTGAATTATTATATTCCATTGGCATAGATACAATCAGAAAATGTAATGTATATAATAATTAAGTATATTTTGACAATGATAATGCAAACATTATTCTCGTTTTACATTGTAAAATTGAAAATATAAATATAATAAATAAATAATATCTATAAATCCTTTAAATTCATTCAAAATATTCCTCCTATTAACTGGGGGCATGTAAACATTATTAGGGAGATCCTATGTAATTGTAAGGGAATGAAAAGTAAATTATATAATGAATCAATAAGATTAATTTCAAGTTAAATAATTAAAAAAAATAAATTCGAATTAATAGTCAATGAATAATCAATATGTTAAGTTAAATTAATGAAACACATGTCATTTATTCTATAAAATAGAAATGAAGTTCAACCATTGATAATTTAAATTTTTTATCATTGATAGTAATAACTACTGAATTATATATAATATAAATTAATAATTATTTGGAATCGTGTTTCCTATGAGCATTATACATTTACAGTCACGATTTATTCTCATAATAGACTAAACTATTCCGATTTGGCCAACTGATTTAACTCTCGAAACATATGATATATTGTTGGATTTTCGTTAGCTAGTCCCCAACCAATAGGTACTACATTAAATTATTCCCATATTATTAATTTAAAATCAAAATAATTCTTCTTATATTGAGAAATTGAATTAAATTCGTAAAATTAATTTCCTTATTGATAATCAATATTTAATAAAAGATATATATTTTCCCATATTTCCCTAATAAGTTAAATAACAATGAAGGTGAACATTGTATGTAAAAATGATATAAGGTTTAGGATATAATTTAACCATTACATTTTAATATTTATATATATTATATACATATTTTACAGTTGTGTTTATCCTTTATAAGGGCTATTTTTAAGAGAATGTGAACAATCCAAATAAATGATATCGAAATGATAACTTTTACTATTTTGAGATTTTCAATGGAAAACCCAATGAATGATATATTAAAAATAAAATCAAAAACCTAAAGAACATAAATGTATTAATGCTATAATATATTTAAATAGTAAGTAGACACACCACCCAAAATTTTTAATTGATGAATATAACATTTACCTCATTGATTTTAAATAGAGATGAAAATATCTTAAATTGTGTTTTCTGTTTGGGTGAACATACATTTTAATGTAGTATAATAATATTAATAATGTTAGTAAATTATTAAAATACCAAAACTATTTTTATAATATCAAAAATTATAAAATTATTATATCTTAATACTCTTTTGATGGGAATCATTCATCATTTTCGTAATATCAGTTCTTTATTCCTATGTTTTATGTATGTTTTAACAATTCATTTTTTTCATTCTTACTTTTTTTTGACATAATAATATCCAAAATTTTATCCATTATGTAGTTATTATATATAATTTGTATATATATATTTATAATAATCCACAATTTTTGGAGTTAGAAATGAAATGCACCTTTCAAGGAGATAGTACGTCAAGCCTATGCCTGAACGCTTCTTCCATTTCATTATCTTATTTAAAAGAATAAAAATCGAATGAAATATAGGTATAATATAATTAAGGAATAATATTAATATCATATATGTCACATATGATGACAAAAACCTTTTTTAATGAATTCAATGTAAATTTTCAATTATTCACATCGCATTGAGGAGGCGATAGTCCACATGTCCACAAAGGATGTAATAATATCCCCATAATTTGGATTTCATAAATTTATGTGTTATTCAAATTATAAAAACATAAATAAATTTAACTATATTTTACAACATAAATAAACATCAAATTCAATATATCTTCTAACCATGAATCTTGGTAAATGGATGAATTAACACCGTCAATTTGTGAGGCGATAGTCCTCTTGAAAAATTAATAATGTTTGTGTGCCCCATGTTATAGATGTGTGTTAAAGTTTAGGTAAAAAATTATATTAAAATATTTTAATAATTATTATTATACATTGGTTTTATATAGTAAATATATAATAGGAAACTAATATACAGGTGAAGAAATTAAATGAAAGAGATCATTAGATAGATTTACCAATTTCTCAGGTATATCTTTTTGGTTTAAACCAAAAATCATATTCAATTGTATTTATGAACATGATTTGGATTATTGGTTGAGGGTATGGATGTTTGTGCTTAAATCGGTAGATTTTGGGTGGGTAAACATGGATTATAGTTTTGAAAATTTGGGAGCAGTTAGTGCATTTTAAAACTGGATGAGGAGTGCCATTCCTAAAATTTTTAGAAAATGGAATTCCAAAAACATTTTTTCAGTGCCATAAGTATTCAATAATATACCAAAGTAGAAATACTAGAGTATTTTGTCTAAATATTATCTTAAAAATTTATATAATAATGTTTCTATTCAATATTAGGTCCTATGATTAAGGTTTAATCCTTTGTTGAGATAATTTTTTGATTAATCTATGTAATTAATTTTTATCACATTCACTAATATTTTTTGTCACAATATATCATTCAATTATTATTATTTATAAAATATGAAAACTCAAAATATGTAATATTTGTTTTATTAGAAATTTCTGTCACATAATTTGATGAAATTAATTTAAAATTAATCACAATGATGGCACAATAATGAGTGTTTTTAAATAAAATAAATTCAAATGTTTACAATGATTTTATATCTAATTTCAAAGGTGAAATTGATTTAAATGAACTAAAACATATTCAGGAATATATATTTATATACTATTTCTTTATAACAAATTTATAACTAATTTTTATACATTAAATTATTTATATTATTAATAAGTATTCAATTAGGTCCTTGTATTAATACACTACTAATCAAATATAAAACATCAAAAAAATTACAGAAATTCAACCTATGATAATGTTGAATTAAAAATTTAAAAAAAAATTATTATGATATATATATATGTGTGTGTGTGAATATGTTTATATTTAAAATATGTGTCAAATATAATGGTCATAAAATAGTCTTCAAAAAAATATAGTGTTTTAAGTGTAGCATTAGTTTTGATCATATATTAAGATAATAAAATATATTATATGAATATAAAAAACAAATTTTTTTAAATATATTTATATAAATATATTTCTATAATATCATTTAATAATAGTAATTATTTAATTTTATTAATATAAAACACTTTCTTTCCATGTAAATTTATTATTATAAAAATATTTCATTTATATTCAACTAATTTTTACGTTAACTTTTAAGTAATTGGTAACCAATTAATTCCACCAAATATCTATTAGTTAATCCTATTTATAATCTCAAATTAGATTGTAAATTTGTAGAATTTTATATTAAATTTTAATATTTTAAGGTTATATTAAAATGTAAAATCCATATCGTGTGTAACATATTTTCATTATGAAATTCAATATTTCATGTAACATTGTCTATCATTAGTGTTCAGTTTTGGTAATTCCAAAAAAAATCCTCATAAATTATACATTTTTATTGTAGCAAAATATTATCATGTTTTTTTGTTTAAATTATCCTAGATGAAAAATGCAATTTATTGTAAAAATAAAATTTTATAAATGCTTGGGGAGTTACCTTTCCCCAATATAATTAAATTACGTCCATTTGAATTTCAACATGATCTCATTAATCAAGGGACTTATATTTGTAATTTAAATATTTTTGAAAAATACACAACTTAAATATAGATAATAACACATATTGTTAATTATAATGATAAATAAATGTCAATGTGACCACAAAACTATGATTTTGAATAATATTGCATTATAGAAAAACTGGACATGGATTAACTATATAACTATCATATTCTGATGGAGAGTGACATAGAACATTTTCATGATAATGAATTTTCCCACAATACCATAATCATAGGTGTGAATAAGGGTCATTGATGTCATAAAAATGATGATAATATGATAAATTTTTTGTTTCAATATATATTCATAGATTAGAGGAATACATTCATTATATAATAACATATCAATATATATTTAATTTAACAATTATTTTAAAAATAATATTACCGTTTGGCCTGTATTTAGCTATTTGTACTTCTTATATAAGTAAATTATTCTTTGAAATAACATTAATGTTTCTTCTTATACCATTTCAGAAATTGTTAACCACGTGATACTTCTATGTGTAATGATTAAAAACATTGAAACCATCTTCATGGTTTTTAATAGTTTCCAATTTACATTATCTATATCAATAATCAATTTCCAAAGATTAATTATATAAATATTTTTATCATATAATGGATTATCTTTCCTTCAACTGTCTATTTTTTCGCAAAAAATAACTACCTACTGAATCACATTTCATTGTTTCATTCAACTTATGATCTAAAATCATTGATGAAATTTTTTGACAATACAATACTAAAATATTAAATAAGTTATATGATGAGAAAACTATCAATAAAGTAATTATAAAACATATTATATATATAAATACTGAATAAAATTAATTATTCCACTAATTTATTTTCCATGACATATTTTTGACTTGATCCTTATTTCGATGTATATTCCATTGAGGCTTCAAGAATTCATTTAAAAAAGGCCCAATCTCCTCAAAGATGATACAATAAATACTAGCAATTTCTATCATCCATTTGTATTTTTTTCCTTGTGAAACTTTTCTACACACATATATCTATGTCTAAATCATTTGAATACTTTTATAGGGTAATTCATTCAATAGTTATCACATGTGGGAAAAACCATTATTCCCTTCTTCCCTTTATCTATTATTTTATCTTTCTTCCTATTATTAATTTTCTAATCATTGAATCCAAAAGACATGATAATTTATTTCCCTCTATTTATAAATCATAATAATATTTCATCATATGATGAAAAGATTTGAGATACCAGTCCCCTTTATAGTCTAAAAAACAAACTTCATCCTTTTGTTTTGGAGAAGATACATTCTCTTCAACAAAATATTTTGATCACGATCGACCTAAATATTGAAGAATGACTCTATAATAGTTCTCTGTTAAATGAATTCAACTTCTTCATCCTCATTAGTATTATGGATCAGTGACGAAAATTTACCTGTAACATTATTGTGGCAATACACTACAGGTGTATCATTATCCTTGTCTACATATACCAATTCCATGACGGATTAATCCAAACACATAATCAATTTCTCAACAACCACATTGTAATTAGTCCTACAAAATGATTGAGGTCTCTGTCATATAATGTGATCCAACATCCAAGAATATTGTTATGAAACATGTTACTCTAACTGAGAATGTTTATATGTAATAACCTGATTATGTCAAACTAATATATTCATAACTTCCTAAGTTCCAATACCATCTCTATTGAATTTATTCGCTGGAAAACCTCTATATTGGACACATGTACTGATACACTTCTTCCCTCCATGTATCATTTCTACACAATGTAATATACAACAGTTTCTCATAAAATTATGAACTTCGTACAATTATAAATATTGTTAAACATTTAATAGAATATGAAAAGATTATTCATATCTATTCTTATAACAATAAGCATGGTTTTATTAGAGATATCATTAAATTACAATCCTTCAAAATGTATTGAAAAATAAAATTTTAATTTTCCAATGTGTATCTACATGGAGGGTCTTATGATGAGAAAAATAAGTCTCATTCCAATATACTAGTTTAGGATCAATTTTTTCTCAACACATCTTGTTAGAGTCGTTTCACTTATATACATATCTTCCATGAAAACATCCACATATACTATCCATACATTGTTTTATTTCTTAGAAGATGAATAAAATTTATACCAAATACAAATTATTTATTAATTTATATTATTATCTTAGATGTCAATATAAATTTTATATTCCCTAATTTATTTTTTATAAATCTCGATTCTAGGGTTCCTTATAAACATTATCTAATATGAACATTAATGCCCCAACCATATAATCCTTGAGTAAGTGAATTATTTTATTACATTTTAATATATAAAAAATTAAAATACCATTGGACTGAATATCATAAAATATATAGAAAAAAATATTACATACATGATATCCATAATAAAAAAGAAACATAGAAAATAAACCATTACTAAACATAAAAATGTATAATTATTAAATCAAATTTAATATATTCCTCTTAATAAACATTGGAAATGAGTCATAATAAGGTTAATGTAAAATAACTATTAGGAGTAATTATATAAGATATATTAATGAATTAATATGCATAATGTAATTTTTACTAACTATTATCACATTCGGGTAAAATTACATGACATGAGATAATCAATATGCCAACATAAATAACTGAAAAACATTTCATTTAATCAAAATATTGAGAATAAAATACTTCCAATGATATTTTCAAAGAATAAAATCATATGGATATTAATAATAATATAAGTATAAATAAATTAAACACTGATTTATTTGAATTCATGTTTCCCAGTTACATCATACCTTTATAGACAAAATTTATTCTTATAACGTTTTAAAATATTCTGATTTGGACAACTAATTTTTCTCCAGAGACTAACAATGCTTCATGGGGCATGTAATATCCATTCCCCAACACATAGGGCTTCCACTAAATGGTTTCCATCCCACTTCATCATTGTATAATGAAATCCTAATATAGAGAATTATAAATTTAAATTCCTATAACATTTTCCTTTCCAAATAATCCTATGGAACACAATATATCTATTAACCAATAAATCCCATGTTAGTTAAATAACAATCCGTGATAAAAATGTAATTAAATTTTTTTTATAGTTTAGGAAATATTAAAAATCATTTCATGTGAATATTTATATTTAATATATATGTTATTAAAAATAAATATATTCATAATGATTTTAATTTATCATTATAAATTTAAGAATCACAAAAAAAGTCATATTATAATGAAAACTTTTACAATTTGTTGATTTTATGTATGAAAACATGGAGGAGATAAATCAAAGTAAAACCATAAATACCATTATTAGAAAATGATTCATGATATAATACATAAAAAGGGGTATTATATACAACACAAAAAATAAGTATTTGTTCTATATGGCAACTATCTCATAGATGTTAAAATTAAATTAAAATAAATTACATTGCATTTACTTTTGGGTAAATTTCCTTTAACCACCGGTATATTAGTTTTGAGAAATATATTAAATTAAAAAGGAACTATGTTAATATTTATAATATCATATATTAAACTCTTATAATATCATATTACCTTTTTATTAAAAACTATTATCATTTTCAATATTTTTAATGTTATTTGACAGGTTTTTATGGTATGTTTTGACATATAATTTGCTTGATTATTACAAATATCATGATATCATATCATAAAGAATGTAAATATTTTATGTAATTTTTATATCTAATAACTTCATATGTATTTATAATAATCTTTTAAAAATTTTCTTTGAAATGAAATGAATCATTCATAGACATGGTAGGTCATAAAAATGCATAAACATTACTTTCAATTCATATTCATATTTAATTGAATCAAATTTTAATTATATATATTTTCTTTAAAATTATATTATAATATTTATTTAAAATATTTTGTATATATTTATTAACATATTTTATTGTTCATTCTATAGAAATTTTCAATGAATCACATCGTTTTGAGGAGGCGGTAGTCCACATATCCAAGAATGATGTTACTGAAAACCTAAAATATTGAATGGATTATGGTATATGTTATAAAAAATTTAAAAAATCATATAAATGTTATTTATAAATTATATATCATGTATAAATTACAAATACATCATTCTTACCAACCATTAATGGTGGTAAATAGAAGAATAAATCACATTAGTTTATAGGCTTGTAGTCCACCTTACACACTAATTATGAGTGTGAATCTCTTTTAGTGGATATGTGTGAATGTGTTGGTCCCATTTTTATCATAAAAACCTTTAATTATATTATGTATACAGATATAAATATATAGGAATTACATCGAAATAAATAAATCGGTTGGTAAATAAATGAAATGAATGTGATTGGTTGAGAATGTTACCATTTTCTAGGATAAATCCATTTGGTTTAAGACAAAATACATCAACGGTTAGATTTATGAACAAGTTTAGGATTTTATTATTGGGGGATGGACGTTGGGATGTTAATAGATCATATTATGTTTGATCCAATTTGATTTACCGGTGGGAATATGTGGGATAGTTGAGTTCTATTTTATAATGGAGGAGGAAAGAGAACTTTATAAATTTTTAAAAATAGAATTTCACCCATTATTTTCAATGTCATGTTGGTCAAATAAAAAAAATCATTAAAAATAATTTAATAGATTGTTTATATATTGAAAACTAATGTATTTTATATAGGTTTATAGGTTAATTATCGTGACCAAATTACAGTTTGATTGTTTTGTGATGCTAATTTTTTTCATTACCGCAGAAATTTACTTTAATCACTGTCACTTATATTATCAGTAGAAATTATTTTTAAGTTATTTTAAATTATAAATTATAATTATAAAAAAAACATTTTAAATTTATTCAAATTTAAATAACATATGTGTTAAAAATTAATAAAAAATTAATCTCTCAAACAGGATAACAATGTAGGTCTTAGAAGTGAAAATGATCAAATGGTTTTTTATTATTTCAATTTTAAATGTTATATAAATTAAAAAAACCTAAAAGGGATTACTTTATATATAATTTATATAATGAAATATTAAATAAATTAAAATATTATTTTACACTATAAATTATTGATATAAGAAGGTGATTTTGAATTAAAATTTTGTATTTTTTATAATTCACCACAAAATGTTATTAGATTAAAAATAAAAAAAGATTCCATAAGAATAATTTTATTTATTATTTGAAAATAATATTTTAATTTAATTTATATAATCTTTAAATAATCCATTATTCTTTTATCATCATTATACTATGTTAAATATATATTTTTTATTAATTAAGTCTTTTTGATATTTTACATATCATGCAACACTGATAAATGTTAATTATAAATTAATGAACTAAATTTGGATTGAATTACAAGAAAACTCATTTTAAACCAACAAAACATTTATATTTCACATGATCTATATGGAACATTGAGTTTAGCTTATATTACACACAAGAATGAGTTTCCTCGATGGATTATATGACACTCAAGAGAGTGTTTTACGGTACAATAAAATATTATTAAAAATAGAATTATTTAATATAATTAGATATAACCATGAAATATTGTTTTAGGATATAAATAACATTATCAACCTTATAAAAATAAATTCATGAATTCATTTAATAGAGATTAATTTGATACAAATTTGAGGACCAATTGAATATAAAGGGAACATTTTTATTAAAATGATTTTCAGATCAAAAATTAATATTTCCCTAATTAATTAAATTCATTACAATTGGGGAATTATTTTAATGAAATATATATTATGTAATATCAATAAAATGTTTTTACAATCATATAATATATTTGAAAGGGATAAGATAGAAGAAAACACAATTTAAAGCACAAAAACCAATATTTTTATAAAAAGATTATTTCTATTTTTAATAAAGAACATATTTTTAATATTACTATAGGGACTTTAAAAAATATTATATGTAAAAAATAAAATTATTTATCTGAAAATTATCTAAAAAATTAGTATAGGGTCTATTTTTTTATTTTGTCATGCGGTTTTAATTGTGTCACTAATAGTGAATTATACAGAATTTAAATTCAAAACATATTTTTCAATGCTTATATTTATAATAATATAACATATTTATATTCAATTATATATTAAATTATATAAAATATAGATAAATTAATTAAATTTAGGGAATTTTAATCATTTCACTATTAAATTTCATGTAAAATCATAGTAATCTTTTGATCAATTTTACATTAAAGCCCTATTTGGACATCCTATCGGCACGATTGAATTAAAATCAATATCCCAAACTAGTGTAAATTAAATTTTATTAAAAGGTATTAAATTATTATAATAATTATAATATTTAATTTCTATTAAGAAAAACATGGTTATTTATCATAAAAGTTATTTAATGTAATTAAACTTATTTGTGGAGATTAAAGTGAAGAATAAAATTATAAACGACAAAACCATATACATTATACCCAAAACAACATAAAAGGTTTTCTAAAATCCATTTTATGACCATATATTTACCATGTTATCATTTTCCTTGAATTTTTTTCGTTATTTGATCTACTTTTCATAGGAATAATGTGGGTGGAATTCCCATTCACAAAATTTATATGAATGTAAATTCTCTTCTACTCCAAAAAAATAACCCCTACCACTTATTCACACCACTAAAACACCCTAGATCACTTATGATATACAAAAATAATATATTAAGATCCACATCATCTACTTTTAATCGTCCCAGTAGGAAGAAATCTATCCAAGGAATCCATTTAGTGCAATGAAAAATGAGGTAACCAAAGAAGAGGCTACATTATTTTTCAATCTATTTTCATATATTTTATTTCACAATTCGCTCAAATATTCTTTATAAATATGTAAATAATAACATGAGTAGTTTAAAGACCATGAAATTTAAAGGAAATTGTTTCCTTAAATTCTTTGGAATTTAACGAGTCTGTAGTTTCTGACAGAACCTTATTCCGAGCCACGGTGTGCTTGTAATAATTTTCTAAGTTTTTTTCAGCTACGTTCAGTAAACATAAGGGTGGGATTTTCTATCTTTTGAACTAGTGCTTATGATTGAAATCTGAGGACACCAATAAACTGACAGTGTCAGTATTCGCATAAGGATACCTTTACCACAGTTGTGTTTTATCGTATGTGGTAGTTAAAAATTGTGGTTTATAATTAAAAATTAAAGACTAAATAAAAATGTGTGTGTAACACATAATTATTTATTTGGTGGTTTTTATCTCCAAAAGGAAGTTGGAGCCCCCCCCCCCCACATAACCTCCCATGGATGGATAATGTGTTCTGGGGCCCACACGGACATAAACTCTTCAACTACCCATTGAACCCCTTGGAAACCCCCCATTTATGAGGGGTAAAACCTCCACCATCCACCTCTATTATTAATTATGAAAACTATCCACCACCCACTTTCCCTCATTAAATTTATAACAACATTAATTAATTAATTGAGATCCACAATTAATTAATTAATTTTAGTGTTTGAAATATTTTCAATCTATTTTTCCAACATTAAAAGATTACATAAACTTCTTTTAATTTTGTAGGCATAATCCTGGTTGGGGGAAACTATGGTGAGAAGGAGAGATTTTGGAGGACTTCACCCTCTCCAATGAAGAACATGAGTAACAATATCATCTTGAAAAATAACAAATTCATTTTTCTTTGACCGGGGCAAGAATGTGTGGTGACACCCACGAGGAATGCAATCATCATTCCTCTTCCTCCACATCAAGGGAGAAGACGTTGTCCACGAAGAATGTCACCAATAACAATTATTCCTTTTTATACGCACCCTGACATCAATGAATCAATGTCGTCGTCAATGAAGGAACTCCGAAACAAGGTAGGTAGATTTCTATTATTTTAATTGAATAAAATTATACCGTCGTTCGTGTTAAAAACTATGGTTTGTCATTGGCCTTTTATTATCACCTAAAGCAGAGTGTATGGGAAGAACAAACACGGCCCGAAGACCCTCCATTGATTCTTGATTATTTTTTGCAATTGAGGCGGAGTCGGAAGAGGCGGCGACGACCGAATTCGGCAACGACCGGAGGTGGCGGTGACTAGTGGCGACGACCGCGTGGTGGAAAACCATGGCCCGCAACCACATGCCGCTCGAGATGAAGAATCTGGCGGCTAATGCTGGTGGGTAAGGTGAATCGTGGCACCCACAGGTGCCACGCGGAGGAGGTGGGCCCGCATCTATGGGTGACTTTGCAAGACAAACCAGCTGGCTACGGCCAGCCAGGATGGAGATTCGTGGGGCCTGCAGGCACCTTGCGGTGGAAGAACTGCGGCCCGAAACAATGGGCCACTCGCTGGAGAACTGGCCGGCTACCTGCTGGCCCTGCAGAAGGAACTGTGGTGCCACATTGCACCACTAGGGAAGAATAGTTGCCTGCTGTGCGGGCTACTCGCACCGAACAAAACCTTACGGCTTCGGCCTTCTTCGACCAGCCGAGCAGCAATGAGGGGGGACAACGCTCGATGCCGCCGGGAGAGCCGAACTGGCCCACAACCGCAGGCAGGGTCTGTGGGTAGGCCAGACCACAACAGGACAGTCCAACCCCCCAAATGGGTCAGACCCACCAAAAAGGCATGGGTCGACCTAATAGCCCACTATGCTTGACGAGCCGGTCCCGTTTCACTTAAATGTGATTATCTTCTAGACCATGCGTCCGATTTTACACACCATCAACGGCACTGGGATCCTCACGATGAGGTGGTAATTTTGAGATACTCTAAGTGATTTTTGGAAAAATTTGGAAATTGGCCGGGTTTGGAACGAGTGTAATTCCAACTGGGCCCCTGGAACATAAATGCTAATAACTCTCAGACCGGACATCTGATTGATGCGGCGTCTGTCACGTTGGGTTCCTTATGATGATATGGAACTAAAGGACACATCAACTCAAGAAACATTGATTTTCGATGTATCATCCATTGGCTCGAGGAGAGGATCCTCATAGAATTGTGCGTATCGTGTGCGGGAACCCTAGAGCAGTTTGCGACTGCGAAGACTACTGTACCAGAATCCTATGTGGGTTCGGGAACGATGACTACTGTACAAGGATCCCCCGTGGTTTCAATGACAATGGCTATTTTTTTAGAATACTCTGTGGGTTCGACAGCGATGACTACTGTTCTTGTATCCTGTGTGGGTAAGACAGTTTTGAATTCTATTCGTGTATCCTATTTGGGTCCAACAGAGTAGCTGGACAAGTATCATGTGTGGGTCCGACATCATAGATGGTATACTATCCTATGTGGTTCTGACATCGTAGATGAATCTGTGACTATATCCGGTCATCTCTTTTGCTATACGAAAGATGTATACCTATGTGAGCTGAGTATTAACTTTCAATCATTATCATCAATGATATTTACTTTACTTCATGTGTGGACTGGGTTGTGCTTTGGATCGAGAGTTGGTGCCTAACTGAGATTGGTATCTTAGGTATATGTGTCAGCATATACCTAAGTAGGGTTGGTTGATACTTAATGATTGAATCTTTCTTATTTTGTTTATCCTTAGTGGTTATTGTGAAACCTTGTGGGTCTTTGGGTCCCCAATGGGTATCATGATACTCACCCCAGCGTAGGCTATGACCACACCTCGCTGTGCTGGATGTAGACGATGGACATCGCTGACAGAGGCGGAGAGCGCCACGGCTAGACGGTACCCAGAGGTGGACCATGCAACGAGTCGGCACAAGGAGGAGACTGGTGAATGTGGGTACTGAGTTAGCCAGTTGTTCCTACCCTTCAGGTTGGAACCCCGGAGGACGACCCAGGAGATTATCATTAATTTCAGTTCTTTTTTCCTTTCTACTTTTACTTTTTTTTAGTTGGGTTTGTATACTAGCCCATTTACTTTCCAACACACTTTTTTGTATTCAGTTTTACATAGTGTTAACTTCCTGTTGCATTCTCAAATGGGTTTGTTTACTTTTATGAAGGAAATTCCTTCCTAGATTAGGGATTTACGCCTTAGGGGATAGTCGCCAGCACGTGGCCTATGGAAGACGGGCTTGGGGTACTCCCAGCATGGGCCCCGAGAACGGGTCAGGACAAATTGGATTCAGAGGAGTCGGTTCTACCATATAACATAGACTATGATTCATTAAACAACAATATTGTTTAGTATTTTGGGTGTGGTTATCAGTTTAGGGAAATCAGTGTTGGTGAAGCGGCCCACTTATCCATACACTAGGACCCAGACCTCTGATTTCCAACTCAGTGCTTGAAAAAACTGAATGCGTATGTGTTTACATTGAAAATATTTCGTTGTGATTACTTTCTGTCAGCTCACCAGGTATACTGTTTTAACAGTGGCACACCTGTTTCTTTTCATGGTGTCCCCACGAAGGCAACAACCTAGGGTTCCGAGTTACATACGAGATGGTAGCCCACCGAGCGACGAGGCCTTGGTGCATAACCCCATCACAGCGGAGGCACCAGTGGAACCACTACCAGCTAGGCCACCAATACCACCATCCCCAGCAGCAGAGACTGAACGCCACCTAAGTGCGTTTCAGGAGTTCCATCTCCAGAGAATGTCCAGGTTTTGATGATAGAGAGACCCACCTATAGTTGAGGATTGGTTGGAGGCTCTCCTAAGAGTTTTTAGATTGGTAGAGACACCAGCTGACTTCATGGTGATCCTTGATGTGAGTGTTCGGCATGAGGTAGTAGAAAGATGGTGGATCCTAATGCTCCAGGTGCTTGATAACACATTATTACTCTGGATAGACTTCAAGAGTTTCTTCTGCTTGGAGTTTGTTCCTATCGCCATTCATGTGGTGCAGATTCCGGAGATACTTCATCTGCAGTAGGGCAGCATGACAATAGCTCAGTACTCATCGAGGTTCACCGACCTCTCGTTCTTCTCCACGGATATCTAACGATACCCGTTCTTTAGGGACTAGACCTTCAAGAAAGGACTCTGGCATGAGATTAGGGCTTCAACGATTCCCATCTGCATCCCAATGTAGTCAGGGCTGCTGGAGCGAGCCCTTCTAGTGGAGAGTTATCTCGCTGAGTAGTCACCAGCTGCGAGACCCACCGCAGGACGACACGTAGTGGAGTCTTCTTGCAGCCAACAGTAGACAGTTGACGTAGAGGTCCATGCGGACATGGAAATCAGTTGGGTGACCTCAGGATATAGGTTCAGTTGTTCAGGGCACATGAAACAGATCTAGCCATAAGAGGACCAAGCTGTGCTATGCATGCATAGGGTAGGGCTACATGGCTCGTGACTGCCCGACCCACCATGAAGATGAGCAAAAAACAGTAGAGCTACCTCCCAGGTAGAGGCAGAAGATGGATTTTGGTGGTCCGTCGGGAGCATCTGTATGTGGCAAAGGAGTTGGCAGAGCAGCGGGTGGTGGACGACGTTTCGAGGCACTACCACCACAACCACAAGGAGGTCCACCTCGACCACAGGGAGATGGAAGACAGAGGTGGACTCATCTCCAAGCAGTCATTGCCTATGTCCCTGGAACAACTTAGATGATTCATGGTACTATTTGTGTCTACTCCACCCTTACTGGAGTACTTATAGACATAGTTGTGAGTCATTATTTTATTGTCACTGCCCTTGTTCGGTGCTCGGAGATTTCGACGGAGCTGTTGGCACGATTATTACGGCTAGAGACTCCTACGGGAGAAGACTTGATGATTACACACTGGTGTTGGCAGTGTGATATTACTCTATAAGGTGAGAGATTTAGATGGGATCTTCTTGTAGTGGCATCAAGGCCTTACGACGTCATTTTGGGTATGGACTAGTTATCCACAGTTCATGCTCAGATTGACTGTATTAGGTGCAATGTGCAGTGTATCTACACGGATGGGACCATGTTCAACATCACCAGTGAGAAGGGAACCTCTTCAGCGCAGGATGGACTTATACAGAAGTGGGGGCAGCCGATCACTCATCATTTGGCTAGTCTCATCCTCGTCGTGGTTGATGTGTGGAGTCTGATATTTCTTGTTGTGGTGGATCAGTACATGGATGTTTTTCCTGATGATGTTCTAGGACTACCTCTTCATTGAGAGGTATACTTCTACATTGACCTATACCCTGGGATAACACTGATATCTACTCCAGCATATCAGATGGCTATTGCCGAGCTTCGTGAGCAACAGGTACAGCTGGAGGACTTGCATGGGAAGGGATTTATCCAACCCAGGGTTTCACCCTAGGCATCTACAATTTTTTTGCCAAGAAGGCGGATGGGAGCATGCTACTGTGTTTTGAATTCTATCACCTGAATTAGGTGACCTTGAAGAACATGTACCCACTCTCGATGATTGATCATCTCTTGGATCAGCTCAAGGGAGCACCATGGTTCTCAAAGATAGACCTCTGTCCAGGCTATCACCAGCTCTGAGTTTGAGATGAGGATGTGCAGAAGATACACTTTAGATGTCGGTATTTCCAATACGAGTTCATGGTTATGCCCTTCAGCATAACCAATGCTCCAATAGTGTTAATGAATCTAATTAACCAGATTTTCCAGCCTTACCTCGATTGATTTGTCATATTCTTCATCGACGACATACTAATTTACACGACTATTGAGGAGGAGCATTCCAACCATTTGATGGTTGTACTGGACAAACTCTGAGAGCACCAGCTTTATAGTAATCTCTCGAAGTGCCAGTTCTAGATATGAGAGGTTCACTTCTTGGGACACATAATCTTGGAGGCTGGAGATGCAGTGGACCCAGCGATGATTGAGGCAGTACTTTCTTGGGAGCCACCGAGGAGTGTGATGGAGGTACGGATTTTCCTGGGTCCAGCTGGATACTATCAATGATTTTTTCCAGAATTCTCTTGAGTTTTATAACAGCTTTCATAATTGAAAAATAATGGGAAACCATTCATGTTGTCAAAGAGATTCCAGTAGATCTTTTAGAAGATGAGGAAAAGGTTGACCAGTGCCCCCATATTTAGGCCACCAGAGTAGGGTGTAGGGTACGTAGTTTACTGTGACGCATCATGCACTAGACATGGTTGTGTCCTGATTTAGGAGCGGGCAATGATCGTCTCTAGTTCATGGCAGTTGAGATAGTACGAACAGAACAACACTACTCGTGACATTGAGTTAGCCATAGTGTTCTTCACCTTGAAGATGTGGCGGCACTATCTGATATATGAGAATTTTATAGTCTTCACTGGCCACCAGAGTCTCAGGTACATCTTCTCAAAGAAGGACCTGAACCTAAGACAGCGACAATGGCTCGCGTTCCTCCAGTACTATGACTTCGATATAGTCTATACTCATTGTAAGTGGAATGATGTAGTATATTATCTTAGTATGAAATCGGGCATTCAGCTGCTAGGAGAGATGACAGAGCTGTTGGTCGTGTTGTAGATATCCATTGTGGATAGAGATGGAGCAGCCTTTCTGAAATCTCTTGTAGTCACTCCTCCACTTATTTAGCGATTTAGAGTGGTGCAGCATAGGGACATTGAAATTGAGACGTGACGTGCTCAGATATTCTCACGTCAAGATCCTGATGGGTTTTCTGAAGGTGGGGATCATGTCAACCTCTTCAGAGGATGTACCATGGTACCAGTTTCACTAAAAGAGGAGGTGTTTAAGATGTTTCACAATTCCCCTCTAGAAATAATTCCAGGAGTGGCAAAGATGTATCAGGACCTCATATGACAACATTGGTGGATGGGTATTTTGAATGAAGTATAGGAGTTTGTCTCTTGATGCCTCACTTGTCTGTATGTGAAGGTGGAGCACCAGGTTCCAGCAGGCTGGGTTCCACCCTTAGAGTTTCCAGAGTGGAAGTGGGATGAGATATCCCTAGATTTTGTGATGGGGCTTCCACGTACATCCAGAAAACAAGACTCTATATTGGTGATTGTTGACCTAATCATCATATTTTCCCACTTCCTACCAATTATAATTTAGGGCTCAGAAGAGATATTGGGACACCTCTATGTATAGTAGATCGCACGGCTTCATGGTGTACCATCGATGATCATCTCCGATTGAGATGATCGTTTCACTTCCTGACTATGGAAGGGGTTGTAGGAGGCATTCGGGATGCAGCTTCTATTGAGCACCACTATCCATCCTTAGATGGACAGTCATATAGAAAGGACTATTCAGGCTCTTGATGCCATTCTCCATGCATGTGTCCTTGAATTGTGTTGCATCTGGGTGGATCACATACCATTGGTGAAGTTTGCGTACAACGATAGTTATCACTCCACCATTGGGATGGCACCTAACGAGGAATTGTATGGCCAACCATGCAGATCAACTCTATGTGGGAATGACCCATGGGAGTTAACTTGTAGGACCAGAGATAGAGCATGCTATGACGAAGAAGGGTCAGATCATCCAGGAGTGGATGAAGACTGCATAGAGCAGACATAAGTCCTATACTGATATGAGACAGAGACCACTGGAGTTCGAGGATGGTAACCAAATCTTCCTATGGGTCATACCATGAGAGGCCTATGACGATTTGGTCGAGGCAGAAAGTTATCGCTGTGATTCATTGGGACATTCCAGGTTCTCTGCAGAGTAGACGAGGTGGCTTACCACCTGGCCCTTCCTCCTCTGTTGCACCGAGTGCACAACGTCTTTAATGAATCTCAGCTGAGGAGATACATGCATGACCCATCCCACATCATAAACCTTGTGGAGATAGACATCAATGATGATGATACAATCATGGATTCCCCAAAAGATATCTAGGACTCAAAGGAGTAGGTCATACGAGGATGGTCGATTCCTTTGGTACAAATTCGCTGGCAGCACGAGAACATCTATGAGAGCACATTGGATTGGGAGACTCAGATGCATTCTTAGTAACCTCATTTGTTTCCATCATGTCTTTTGTAGATTTACGGGGATGTAAAGCCATGTGGTGGGGGAAATTTAAAGACCCAGATATTTCAATGAAATTAGTTTCTTAAATTATTTTGAATTTTACGAGTCCGCAGTTTTAGACAGAACCTGATTTTGTGGCCCAGTGTGCCCGGAAAAATTTTCTAAAATTCTGTTCGGATACGTTCAGTAAACGTACATGCAGGTTATTCTATCTTTTTAACAAGATCACAGAATTGAAATTTGAGCACACTGATGAACTCATAGCATCAATATTCGCTAAAATATTCATTTACTGAAGTTGCGTTTTATCGGATGTGGTTGTTAAAATTTGGGGTTTCTAATTAAAAATTAAAGATTATATAAAAATGTGTGGGCAACACATTCTTATTTAATTGGTGGTTTTTATCACCAAAAGGAAGTTGGAGTTCCCCCCACCCCCCACCACCACCAAACCACCCAAGGGAGGATAATGTGTTGTGGGGCCCAAACGAACATCAACTCTTCAACTCCCCAATAAAACCCATGGAAACCCCCGATTAATGCAGATTAAACCCTCCAACTTCCACAACTCTTATTAATTATGAAAACTCTCCACCACCCACATTCCCCCATTAATTTTTCAACACCATTAATTAATTACTTGAGCTCCACAATTAATTAATTAATTTGAGTGTTTGAAATCTTTTGAATCTATTTCTCCATCATTAAAAGAAGACTTTACCATCTATTAATTTGGTTTCAAATATCTTCTTTCTTCTTCGACCAGGGCAAGAACGCGAGCCGACACCCACGAGGAACGCCCCTATCCTTCCTCTTCCTTCGTGTCAAGGGAGAAGACGTCATCCATGAATAACGTCACCAATAACGTCGCTTACTCCTCGGACAGACCCCGACATCAACAAAAATGGCGCCTTTTTCAATGAAGGAACTCCAAAATGATGTAGGGAGATTTTTATAATTTTAAATGTATAAAATTATACCATCGTTCATTATAAACTCAATGGTTCATCATTGGCCTTTTGTTATCGCTTAACGCGGAGGGCACAAGCTGTACAAACACGACCAGATGACCCTCCTTATATTCGTGATTATTTTTCTCAATGGAGATGGAGTTGGAAGAAGCGGCAGTGACCAAATTAGACAGCGACCGGAGGTGGCGGTGACCAGGGGTGGCAGACACACGCCGGCCGCGTGGTGGAAACCCGCGGCCCACAACCACATGCTGCTCGGGCTGAAGAATCGGCCAGCTACTAGAGACCGGGATGGTGGACCGCGACACTCGTAGGTGTTTCATGGAGGTGGTATGACACACATTAGTGGGCCGCTTGGATGGGAAAAAACTACCGGCTACGGCCGGCCGGGCTAGAGATACATGGAGCTACACGGTGGAGGAACTGCAGCCCGCAACCACGGGCCGCTAGCTGGAGAACCTGCCTGCCGCATGCCAGACAGGCTGAAGGAACCATGGAACCACTTGGCGATGCGAGGTATGAACAACATCCTACTATACAGGCCCCTCACGCTAGAAAAAACTGGCAGCCTTTGGCTGGCCGGGCATCAAGGAGGGGCGGCGCCCCTCGGCACCGTCAGGAGAGCCGAAACGACCCGCAACCGCGGGCCGGGTCCATGGGTGGCCAACGCCCCACTGAGCTGGGTCTCTGGGTGGATCATGCACCACCGTGCCAGGCTGAACCCCATCCAGGTTTGACCCGACAAACCAGGTCGGGCCGACCAGCCAGCCCACTGGGCTTGACGCGTTGGGCCCGTTTCTCTTAAACATGAATATCTTCTACACCACGCATCTGAATGACGCGTCGTCTATAGCCCTGTGATACTTGTGACGATGTGGTCCTTTTGCGATACTCTAAATGTCTTTTAGACCACTTTGGAAAATGGCTGGGTTTTGAACGAGCGTAATTCCGACCGAGCCCCAGGAAGATAAATGCTAATAACTCTCAAACCGGGCGTCTGATTGACGTGTCGTCGATCAGGTTGGGTTCCTTATGACGATACAGAACTAGGGGATATATCAACTCAAGAAATCATTATATTTGATGTATCAACACATGGCTCGGGGAGTGGACCCTTCTGGAATCATGCATGCTGTGTGCGAGAACCCTAGAGCTGGTTGCGACTATGACAACTATTGTACCGAAATCCTACATGGGTACTGCAGCGACAACTACTGTACAATGATCCTCTGTGGGTTCGTAGACAATTGATATTATACCAAAATCCTCCGTGGGTTTGACTGCGATGACTACTGTTCCTATATCATGTGTGGGTTCGACAGTTTTGACTTCTGTTCTTGTATCTTGTGTGGGTCCGACAGAGTTGCTGGTCCTGTATCCTGTGGTGGACCGAGAGCATACTTGTTCAAGTATCCTGTTTCGTTCTGAAAGCATAGATTAATTAGTTACTAAATATTATTATCTCTATTTCTATACAAAATATGTATACCTGTGTGAGCTAAGCCTTGAATTTCAATCATTATCATCGATGAGATTGACTTTACTTCCTGTGTGGACTGGGTTGTGCTTGGGCTCGATAGTTGGAGATGAAATGAGATTGGTAACATAGGTTTTCGTATGGGAATACACCTAAGTAGGTTTGGTTGATTCTTCGTTATTGTATCTTTCTTATTTATTTTATCCTTAGTGGATATTGTGAGACCGTGCAGGTGTTGAGGTACCTACTGAGTATCATTATACTCACCCCTGCATGGGCTATGCCCGTACCTCGTTGTGTGGGATGTAGACGACGGACATCGCTGACGGTGGCTTAGAGAGCCACGACTGTACGGTACATGGAGGTGGACCTTGCGACGAGTTGGCACATGGAGGAGACTGATGGACATGAGTGCTGAGGTGGCCAGCTGTACCTACCCTTCAGGTAGGAACCCTGGATGATGATCCAGGAGCTAATCCTTAATTTCAGTTGTTTTCCCCTTTTACATGTACTTATTGTTCAGTTGGGTTTGTATACTAGCCCAGTTACATTCTAGCACACATCTTTGTATTCAGTTTTATTTAGTGTCTACTTTTTATTGTGTTCTATGTTGTGTTTGTTTACATTTATAATGACAATGTCTTCCCTGCTTAGGGATTTACGCCTCTAGTGCTATTCGCCAACCCCTGGCCTATGGAAGGGGGGCTTGGGGTAGTCACAGCACGGGCCCCAAGGACGGGTCATGACATGTGGGCTCAATATAATTACATTATTCTAATTATAATGTTTGGACCTTCACTGGTACACACATCCATATAATTGATAATGAAAATACATCATTTTTATTGTAAAATATTGTTTCATAGAATGATGTTGTTCGGTTTTCCATTACAACAAATCATTTTTGTTCATTATTATGAAAATTATATATTTATGAAATTAATAATATATTTATGTATTCTGTAAACTAATATATTTGTTATATAAAACATACATCACATCTTTCCATTTTGTTTGAATGTAATAACATCATTTATGGATGTGTAGATTACTACCTCCTCAAAGAGATATGATCCATTCAAACATTTCCAATAGAGTATTTGGGATTTGTATACTACTATTATATGACACATATTAAATAATATTTATTATAGATTAATATATATATATATAAATATTTCATATACATTCATTCTTTCAATACAATAACAAAGAATATGAATGTTCACGCGTATGTATGATATACCTTCTCTAATAAAGGTGTATATTGCTTAATATTACAATATTATATAGATTATTTTATATATCTATATAATGAATTTATATTATATATAAATCATTTATTACCTTTATTAAAAAATTAAATTTTTATCTATGTAATAGGATCAACAATTAAAATGTAAAACATGTGTGTTAAACAAATCAGTTATTTCATGAAACATTAATTTAAAATAGAATTGTTAATAATGTATAATATTAAGTCAATCGATAATATTTTTTGTTTTTTTATAAAATAAAATTAATAATTGATATATTAATAATATATTTATATTTATTATTGATGAGTTTTTTATGTGTCCAATGACTATAATGTTTAAAGGTAATGGAATTTCATCTCAATTTCTTTCATTGACATACAAGACATATTCACCAGTCAATACATTTTTGTGGTATATAAAATTCCCATTGATGTATTATATAATTTTTTTACTTAATATATGGTTACTAACATATATATTTTATTATCTTTCTTTCATAGGGTCTATGTTTTAAATATTATAATATCAGTTATGTATTTTTTTCACATATTGAATTCACATAGAAACATTCCATGTTATACACTTATATTTTTCATTGTAGTGAATATACTTCCTTTTAAATGTTATATAATCAATCTAATTAATTACCTGATAATCTATACATAATGTAATATTATTTGTTAAGTTTTATTATTTTTAATTTTTACTAAATTTGTAATGGTTTATTTATATAATCTCATACATTATCGATATATTTGATAAATATGCTTCAATTAAAGAATTTTTGAATCATGAGAACAATAATTAAATATCATAATAACTAATTATACATGGTATATTCATGTTAAAATTCCATTTTATGCTCGATGTTTCTAAGGATAATTATGATTTTTTTAATGAATATCTAACATTATTTCTTCTTTCGGTCTGAAAGTATTATTCATTTAAAAATATATTTTGTAAAAATGTTTTAAATAATATTTTTCTATTATCCAACAAAATTTAATGGAAATTTTACAAATTTATTAACATTTAAAAAAGATTAAATTTAATCTTCTTCCTATTTTCAGACCAAGGATCTTCCTTGATCATTTAGGGTGTAAAAAGAATGTTATGCATGTGCGGACGCACCCACTATCATGATAGTATTTTAATTGATTCATATATTAAAATATTACAAAGGTAATTTTTTGCAAAAAAAATCTGTCCTGATATTCATGAAATTTCCTTATTTTATAATCATTTAAATGTAAATGTTTTTTGAATTTTTTTTTAAAATTTTATTTATTATTTTTAAAGTAAATGTCAAGATAATCAGAACTAAAAATATATTAATGATTCAATTACATTTATTTAATATATTTTATATAAAATGTGTTATCAAAATAAATTTTATTTTAAAAATTATTTTAATAGAAGGTCAAAAAATAATTTCCATAATGAAATTATTAAAAAAGAAATTAAAATCATTAATTTTAAAGGTGATTTTTGAACATTCTTAATGAATATAGTAATAAATGAAAGTGTATTTTCCATATTTAATGTTTCCAGAGATCACTCAAAATAATATTCCATCTTACATCTCCTCCTTAGTAATGTTAAATCATTATTGGATATTTTATCCAAAAATACAATTTATATTATTTATTTAATGGTTTATTTATTAATATCATTATATTTATGATAATGATATCTCTTCTGGGGCTATATTCTTTTGAAACTCACTCCTTTGTATGGGATATCATTTTATGAAATTACTAGGAATTCTGTGTTTTTTCTATTCATTATGATATGATGAACTGTATATGATTACTATTTCATTTCACTGATTAATATATGATATTTATGAAATCAATCTCTTTTTTCGGTCTTCATATGGTTAATGTTTTTTATCACATTGAAGATGTATTAATTATTTGATTATGTTAAGCATTGGACCAATATCTACTTAAAATTCATTGTTAAATGATTTATATATATTGAGATAATGATAATATTCATGTATACATGATTAATCCACTATAGGTATATGGGGAAACCCAATTGCATACAATGAAGGTATTGTGATTGGGGATGATGAAATGTCATAGATATTTGGTGTTGTTCCCATTAAAATAGGAATATGAGAAACCAAATCCACTAAGGGATGATGGGGAAACCCGATCCCTTACATTAAAGGGATATCGACTGTGGATGGTGGTGTGTCCTGACTAGTAGGTCTAGTCCCCTATAGAGTTCTGATTTTTGGGAATGCTGATCTACTATTGGAATACATGGAACCTGAACCCATACATGAAATGGACTATGAAATGGGATGGTGGTCTGTCATGCTCAATAGGTATATCCCTCATTTAGCTCCCTGATATTTCTAGTAGTGAGTCTTGAATAATAGGTAATGATATTACACGATTATGTCCATCCCTCAATTCCATGTCTTAATACAGTGTTATTATTTCAAGGATTATAGTATTGATTTAATTATGAAACACTCGTTATGAAGTATCACCTTTATTAAAAGATTATTGTACATAATATTTTATATGTAGGGTATGATCATTTAATACTGTGATCACATTCTCATACCCAAATTCATATGTTCATGCATACATATATCTCTCTTTCACCGTTAATGAGCTTATGAGATCACCCTTTTTAGGTATCATTCCCATGTATATGAATATATATTTTATATATGATATATATAATAGTGTTCTAGTCATGAAGATCTTATTTGGAGATAACAGATCTCACTCATGTACCTATGTTTATGTTTCAATGTTTCCAAAGGCACTAAACTAATATGGTCTTCATCAATCTATAAGAGTATGGTTTTTATGTATTTTGAAAAATTTATTTAAGGACTATGTACATTTATAATGGATTATTTAGTTTTTATTAGAGAAATTGTGTAGTGGGCCTTCAAAAACAAGTATGATAAATCCTTTGTGAGATCTACAACAAAATATCTAAGGGGAATTTTATTTGTGAAATCTATTTTCAATTTTCAGATATTTCAAAACTCTTATTTTTTTTAATGATTTAGTTAGATTTGGTTTCTTGTTTCATTGATAATAATTATGAAACTTTTGGTTGTTTATGAGATATAGCATGGTTGGTACACAATTAGTCCAAAATACATAACCTTTAAGAGTAAATTGTGCAGCCAAATGAAGTTGGATTTTTCATGGCAAGTGCATGATTTGTCACGACCCGCCCTCGGGGTCCGTGCCGTGACTACCCCAAGCCCGCCTTCCATAGGCCAGGGGCTGGCGACTAGCACCAAGGTGTAAATCCCGGTAAAAAGGGAAGGCATTGCCTTTGAAAAGTAAACACACACCACAGAGTAAACAAGCGGAAAGTAAACACTAAGCAAGCAGAGAACAACTGAAAGTGCGGAAAAGTAAATGGGCCAGTATACAAACCCAAACTGAAAGTAAAGTACAACTCGAAAAGGGAAAAACAGCAACTGAAAAGTAAAAGCCGCTACTCCGAGCTGTCCACTGGAAATCCCACCTGAAGGGTGGGTACAGATAGCTCCTCTACTCCACAGGTCCCGCCGTCCGCTCCGAGCACGTCCCGCCCAGTGGTCCACCTCCGGGTACCGTCCCGCTGTGCAAGCCTCAGCTAAGGTCAACGTTGTCCGTCGTCTGCAACCAACACAACGAAGTGCGGGCAAAGCCCGTGCAGGGGTGAGTATAAGCTACTCAGTAGGGACCCCGAGACCCCTGAAGGTCTCTCAAATCCACAAAGGATAACCACGAAGAAAAGTACAACACGAAGTAACAACCGACACTGCTTAGGTATATGCCCATACATATACCTAAGTCATCAATTCAAATACGCTCCAACCTCCGAGCCCAAGTACAACTCAGTCCATGCAGGAAAGTATACGTATTCCACATAGGAAAGCAAAACATAATCCACACAGGATTGCACAACACAATCCACACAGGAAAACAACAGGATTCAGCTCACACAGGAATACTTCTTCAAGGACGATAAAGATGATCACTGATCCATCTAAGTCGTCGGACCCACAAAGGATCGATAGGTAACTAACCCCCGCAAAGACCCACACAGGATCGGGCTCACACAGAACCTGTAGGCGCTGGCTCACACAGAACCGCTGAGCGCAAGGACCCACACAGGATCGGGCTCACACAGAACCTGTAGCACTGATCCACGTAGGATCGCTGAGTGCTGTAGTCGTCGTCGTCGAATCCACACAGGATCTCTATACTTTCGTCGTCGAATCCACACAGGATCTCTGTACTGTCGTCGTTGCAGTCACAGTAGCAGTCGTAGCAGTAGAACAGTCGCAGCCAGCACTAGGGTTCCCGCACACAGCAAACTCGTACGGAGGGTCCGCTCCACGAGCCGAGAGGCTGATACATCAACTGTCATGAAGACCGAAATTGATGTATCCAAAAGTTCCGTATCGTCAACAGGAACTCAACGCAACAGACGGCGCATCGATCGGACGCCCGGTCTGAGAGTTATTGGCATTTTCGTCTCCGGGGGCCCGGTTGGTTTTTAAGGAAAAACCAACCCGACCGTACTCCACCTGCGTCCAAACCTCGGGCGGAGTATGCCAAAAGTTCCGTCTCACTAAGAGGAACACAACGCGGCTGACGGCGCGTCAATCGGACGTTCGTAGCTCAAGATATGAGCGTTTCCGCTCCGAAGGCCCGGTTGGTTTCGTGAACGAACCAACCCGGCCGAACTCAAAGTAAACCGAAACCTTGAGTGCGATATACCGAAACGACCGTCTCGATCCAAGGATCGCGTTGCCGCAGACGGTTCGTCATTCGGAGGTCCGAGGCTCAAGTAAGGAGCCAAAAACCGAATCTGGTTCGAAACGGGGGGTCCGGGTCCGGGCCGACCCGGCCCGACCCCCCCCCTGGGGGCGGCGCGGCGGCGGCGGCGCAGCGGCGCGGCGGCGGCGGGCCGCGGTGGCGGCGGCGGCGGCGGGCCGCGGTGGCGGCGGCGGCGGGCCGCGGTGGCGGCGACGGCCGCGGCGCACGCGGAAGGCACGCGGGGGCTAAGCCCCGCGTTTTTGGTCAAGGCGGCACGGCTTTGAGCCGTGCCTTTGCAAAAAAAACGGCCCCCGCAAGTGGGGGCCGGCTGGACGAACCGGGGGGGCTTTGCCCCCCCCCCCTCCTTTAATTGAACCGCCCCCCTCATTAAGAGGGGGGGTTTGAAGAACCGGCCGGGGGTTTAATCCCCCGGTTTTATGACATCCGGCCGGCCCGCTGGCCGGCCGGTTTTTACAAACCGGACCGGAAATTCCGGTCCCGCCCTCGACTTCCGACACCGGCGGCCCGGCCGCCGGTCTTTCCTTCCACCGCGGCCCGGAACCGGCCGCGGTCTTCTCGTCCCGCCGCGGCCCGGAACCGGCCGCGGTCTCCTCGTCCTGCCGCGGCCCGGAACCGGCTGCGGCGTTCGTCATCCGGCGCGGTGCGACGGCACCGCGCCCTTATGCTGTGCCATGAATCCTTCCAACGCGGCGCGACGGCGTCGCGTTCTTGAAGACTCTCCTCTGCGAAGCGCGACGGCGTTGCGTAAATTAATTGAACGATCCACCGCGTGGTGCGATGGCACCACGCTTCTTGCTTCCACCCGCATGAATAAACATGAACGTTGGAGGGGGGTTCGGCCGTGTTCGTGCGGTCCGGCCCCCCCCTCGCGTTAGCTAAACACTTAATAAATATTTCAAAACCTCAGGTAGACATGCGATCCACGAGCAAGAAATGAAATAATTTAAGAATTAACAACATCCCCTACCTCGGGTTTTAGATTCAAAGGTTCGGCTACGCTCCGCGGAAGACGGCGTCGCGGAGGTCGGTTGTCGCGGTCGTCGTTCGTCAAATCCGTTGACGAAGAGTTAAGCCCGAAAAGACACGTCGCTGGCGGATCTTCGATTGCCGACGAAGAAGGTTCGGGGAGGAAGAAGAGGTCCGAAGATACCGGGTCGCCGAGTCGATGATCCTTGACGAAGAGTTGTCGTTCTTCGTTGAGGATGAAGACGTTCTTCGTTCGTCGTCAGAGCTTGGAGATGAAGGGAAAGCTCTCCAAAGACAAACAAAGAACTCTCAATAAAATAAGAATACCACTTATTTTATTAACACATAACTCAAAAGGATTTCAAATGTTTGAAATTCAAAAGAGTTAACTCCCAAAATTAATTAAGAGTAACCTAAGCCAATTAATTAGGGGTTAGGTACGTTGAGAGAATTTGAAAAGAAAAGGGGTTCGTGTGGGCCCCACCACACTTAATCCTCCCAAGGGAGGTTAAGTGGGTGTGGGTCCCACTTCCAACCACCTTTGATAGGTTTTTAAATAAGTTAAAATAAAATTTGTATTACACAAATTTTATTTAACTTAACTGAAAAACCCCAAAACGTAACTCTCAACCCGCAACAAACGCAACTCCCGAAAAGGTCTCATTAAGCGAATATCGGCGTTGCGAGTTCATCGGTGCCCTCGGATTTCAATTCCGAGCACCGGATCAAAAGTTAGGAATTCCCGCTCGTTCGTTCACTGAACGTACCCGAGCCAAACTTCGGAAATTAATTCCGGGCACTCCGGGCCTCGGAATCAGGTGCCGTCTGAAACCGCGCTCTTGTAAAATTCTCAAGAAAATTAAGAAAAAAAAAATTTCCCTTGAATTTTACGGGTCATTACATTACTCCCACCTCAGGGCTTTACGTCCCCGTAAAGATACAACAAAAACTAAGGAAACAAATGAGGGTACTGAGCACGCATCTGAGCCTCCCGCTCCCATGTGCTCTCCTGGAGATTCTCGTGCTGCCATCTGATGCGCACAAGAGGAATCGATCGCCCACGCAGGACCCGCTCCTGTCGATCCTCTATCTCTACTGGGACCTCCGTAAAAGTCGCCCCATCGTCAACGTCAAGCTCCCCATGGTCAATGATGTGCGTCGGGTCGTGCACGTATCTCCTCAGCTGGGATACGTGGAAGACGTCGTGCACCCGGTGCAACTGAGGTGGTAGAGCCAGGCGATAAGCCACCTCTCCAATCCTGCTGAGAATCTGGAAAGGTCCGATGAAGCGCGGAGATAACTTGCCGCCTCGGCCAAATCTCCGAATACCACGTCGAGGTGAGACCCGCAAGAAGACGTGGTCGCCATCCTCGAACTCCAGTGGCCTCCGCCTCCTGTCAGCGTATGACTTCTGCCGGCTCTGAGCTGTCCTCATCCGCTCCTGGATGACCTGGACCTTCTCTGTCGTGGCCTGGACCATCTCCGGTCCCACCAGTGCTGACTCCCCAGGGTCTGTCCAGCACAAAGGAGATCTACATGGTCGGCCGTACAACGCCTCGTACGGTGCCATCCCGATGGTGGAGTGGTAGCTGTTGTTGTACGTGAACTCCACCAAAGGTAGGTGGTCCTCCCAGCTACGACCAAAGTCAAGGACACATGCGCGGAGCATGTCCTCGAGAGTCTGAATGGTCCTCTCCGTCTGACCATCCGTCTGAGGGTGAAAGGCTGTGCTAAGACGTAGCTGCGTACCGAACGCCTCCTGTAACCCCTTCCAAAGCCGGGAAGTAAAGCGGGCATCTCGATCGGAAACGATAGATGATGGCACGCCGTGGAGCCGCACAATCTCCTGAACGTAGAGACGTCCCAAGCTCTCAACTGAGCCCTGCTCTCTGATGGGTAAGAAGTGTGCCGACTTGGTGAGTCGGTCAACAATCACCCAGATGGAGTCGTGACCTCTGGAAGTGCGTGGAAGTCCAGTCACGAAGTCCATAGATATGCCGTCCCACTTCCACTCCGGAACCTCCAAGGGATGTACCAAGCCTGCTGGTACCTGATGCTCTGCCTTCACCTGCTGACAGGTAAGGCATCGAGAAACGAACTCTGCTACAGCCTTCTTCATGCCCGGCCACCAATGCTGTCGTCTGAGGTCCTGGTACATCATCGCCACTCTAGGATGTACCGCCAAAGGAGAAGTGTGAAATTCCCTCAGCACTTCCTCTCGCAAAGCGACTGGTACCACGGTACGTCCTCTGAAAAGGATGTCGTGCTCTGCTCCAAGGGAGAAACCATCAGGTGCCTGTCCCGAGGATATCTGTGCACGCCGTGTCTCACAGTCAGCGTCCCCATGCTGTGCCTCCCTGACTCGCTGCAGTAGTGGAGGAGTGACTGTGAGAGACTGAAGAAAGGCTGCTCCATCTCTATCCACGAAGGATATCTGCAAAGAGGCTAGCTGCTCCGTCGCCTCCTCGAGTAGCTGAATGCCCGTCCTCCTGCTGAGAGCATCGGCTACTACGTTCCCCTTCCCAGGTGTATAGACTATCTCAAAGTCATAGTCCTGGAGGAACTCGAGCCATCGTCGCTGTCTCAGGTTCAGGTCCTTCTGCGAGAAGATATACCTGAGACTCTGATGATCGGAAAAGACTGTAAAGCGCTCGCCCATCAGATAATGTCGCCATGTCTTCAGGGCGAAGACCACTGCTGCTAACTCCAGGTCATGGGTAGCGTAGTTCTGCTCATGCGGTCTCAACTGTCGTGATCCATAGGCGATCACTGCCCGCTCCTGCATCAGAACACAACCGAGTCCGGTCCCTAATGCATCACAGTAGACTACGTACCCTACTCCCTCCTCAGGCAACCTCAAGATAGGTGCGCTAGTCAATCTCTGCCTCAGCTCCTCGAAGCTCTGCTGACAACTGTCTGACCACACGAAGGGTTTCCCCTTCTTCGTCAAAGCTGTGAGTGATGCCGCAACTCTGGAGAAGTTCGGCACAAATCTCCGATAGTATCCAGCTAGTCCCAAGAAACTCCGAACCTCAGCCACGCTCCTGGGTGGCTCCCATGCTAACACAGCCTCAATCTTCGCGGGATCCACTGCAACTCCCGCCTCAGAGATAACGTGTCCCAAGAAGTGGACCTCACGTATCCAGAACTGGAACTTCGAGAGCTTACCATAAAGCTGGTGCTCTCGGAGTGTGTCAAGAACAACTCGCAAGTGATAGGCGTGCTCCTCCTCTGTCGTAGAGTAAATCAGAATGTCGTCGATGAAGACCACGACAAACCGATCTAGGTATGGCTGAAAGATCCTGTTCATGAGAGCCATGAACACTGCTGAAGCATTGGTTACACCGAAGGGCATAACCAAGAACTCATAGTGGCCATACCGACATCTGAAGGCCGTCTTCTGCACATCCTCGTCTCTGACTCTGAGCTGATGATAGCCTGACCTGAGGTCTATCTTCGAGAACCACCGTGCTCCCTTGAGCTGATCAAAGAGGTCATCAATCCTCGGTAGCGGATACTTGTTCCTCACTGTCACCTGGTTCAGGCGACGATAGTCAACACAAAGTCGCAAGCTCCCGTCCGCCTTCTTGGCGAACAATATCGGGGAAGCCCAGGGTGAAACACTGGGTCGGATGAATCCCTTGCCCTGCAAGTCCTCCAACTGTACCAGTAGCTCTCGAAGCTCGGCGGGGGCCATCCGATATGCTGGAGTGGATATCGGGGCTGTCCCGGGGTACAAGTCAATATAAAAGTCTACCTCTCTGCGAGGAGGTAGCCCTGGAACATCGTCGGGAAAAACTTCCGCAAACTGATCCACCACTGCAGGAAAACCAGGACTCCGCACGTCAACTGCTCCAAGGATAAGGCTAGCCAACTGATGAGTGATGGGATGTCCTCTCCTCCGCTGAAGTCCATCCTGTGCTGCTAAGGCTCCCTTCTCGCCGGTGAAGGTGAACCTGCTCCCGTCGGTGCGTACACATCGCACCTTGCGCCTAAAACAGTCAATCTGTGCATGGACCGTAGACAGCCAATCCATGCCCAAGATGACGTCGTAAGGCCTCGACGCTGCTACAAGAAGATCCCAGCCGAAGCTCTCGCCTCCTAGAGTAAGCTCACACTGCCGGCACCAGTGCGTAATCGTCGAGTCTGCTCCCGTAGGAGTCTCTAGCCGTAAGGATCGAGCCAACGGCTCTGTCGGAATCTCCGAGCTCCGAATAAGGGCAGCGGCTATGAAAGAGTGACTCGCTCCTATGTCTATAAGAACTGCAGCAAGGGTGGAATAGACACAGATAATACCTCGAATCATCTCAGGTGCGCCGTGGTCGTAGGCCTCTGCTGCCTGGAGCTGTGCCTGTCGCTGCCCGCCAGCTCCCTGTGGTCGGGGTGGACCTCCTGGTGGTGGTGGTGGTAAAGCCTCAAAGCGTCGGCCACCACCAGCTGCTCGTCCAGCTCCTCTGCCTCGTCCGCCTCCTCCCTGCGGACCGCCACGGTCGACCCTCTGCCTCTGCCTCGGTGGTCCATCTACTGACTGCTGCTCCTCGGCACGGCGGGTCGGGCAGTCACGAGCCATGTGGCCCTGTCCGCCGCATGAGTAGCACTGTCTGCCTCTCGGAAGACTGGCTCCGCGCTGTGTGCCCCGCACTGCTGAGCCAGTGCCCTGAGGTCGTCTGCCTGAAGGTCTGGTCTGTCTGGACCCCTGAGTCATCCGTCGACTGCCTGCTGCAGATGACTCTGCCACGTGCCGCCCTGCGGTGGGTCGCTGTGCTGGTGTAGACTCAGCAAGGAAGCTCTCGATCAGAAGGGCCCGCTCCAGTACTCCTGTCTGAGTCGGAATGCTGAGGGAGATCAGCGATGCCCTGATCTCGTGTCTCAAACACTGCTCGAAGGTCCGGTCCCGGAAGAATGGGTCCCGTACCATGTCGGTCGAGTAGCGCGAGAGATCGGTAAATCTCGCCGAGTACTGGGCGACCGTCATGCTGCCCTGCCGCAGCTGTAGAAGCTCCTGGATACGCACCGCACGAAGGGTGGCTGGGACGAACTCCGAGCGGAAGAGGCTCTCAAAGTCCGTCCAAAGTAGAGATGCCTCATCGTGCACCTGGAGCATCAAGCTCCACCATCGTCCAGCTGCTGCGTGTAGTAGGCTCGCAGCGAGGATCACCATGAGGTCTGCTGGTGTCCTCACTAGCCTAAACACTCGAACCACTGCCTCCATCCAGTCCTCTGCTGCCTGGGGATCCGTCTCTCCGCGAAACCTGGGCGGTCGCTGTCGCTGAAACTCATGCAGTGCGCTGAGGCGACGTGCATCGTCAGCGGCTGCTGCTGGAAGCATCGGGGGCTCGGCGGGTAAAGCTACCGCCGGTGCCACTACTGGAAAAGGGCCCTGCACCGAGGCCTCGTCGCTCGGTGGGCTGTCGTCTCGCTCGACTCTCGGAACCCTAGCTGGCTGCCGTCGTGGGGCCATCCTGAAAAGGAAACAGATGCGCCACGGTTAGAACAGTATACCTGGTGAGCTGATATAAGTAATCACAAAGAAAACTTGAGACTTTCATAAAGCAGATCAGTATACCCGGTGAGCTGACACAAGTAATCACAAAGAAAACTTTGAAACACACACGCAATCAATGTTTTCGTGCATTAAGTCGGAAATCAGAAGTCAGGGTCCTGGTGTACGGATACGTCGGCCGCCGCACCAACACTGGACTCCCTGGACTGATATCCACACTCAATACGCTAAACATTATTGCTTCACATAGAAAAGATCAGGGTTCGCGGTAGAACCGAACTCCTCTGATACCAATTTGTCACGACCCGCCCTCGGGGTCCGTGCCGTGACTACCCCAAGCCCGCCTTCCATAGGCCAGGGGCTGGCGACTAGCACCAAGGCGTAAATCCCGGTAAAAAGGGAAGGCATTGCCTTTGAAAAGTAAACACACACCACAGAGTAAACAAGCGGAAAGTAAACACTAAGCAAGCAGAGAACAACTGAAAGTGCGGAAAAGTAAATGGGCCAGTATACAAACCCAAACTGAAAGTAAAGTACAACTCGAAAAGGGAAAAACAGCAACTGAAAAGTAAAAGCCGCTACTCCGAGCTTTCCACTGGAAATCCCACCTGAAGGGTGGGTACAGATAGCTCCTCTACTCCACAGGTCCCGCCGTCCGCTCCGAGCACGTCCCGCCCAGTGGTCCACCTCCGGGTACCGTCCCGCTGTGCAAGCCTCAGCTAAGGTCAACGCTGTCCGTCGTCTGCAACCAACACAACGAAGTGCGGGAAAAGCCCGTGCAGGGGTGAGTATAAGCTACTCAGTAGGGACCCCGAGACCCCTGAAGGTCTCTCAAATCCACAAAGGATAACCACGAAGAAAAGTACAACACGAAGTAACAACCGACACTGCTTAGGTATATGCCCATACATATACCTAAGTCATCAATTCAAATACGCTCCAACCTCCGAGCCCAAGTACAACTCAGTCCACGCAGGAAAGTATACGTATTCCACATAGGAAAGCAAAACATAATCCACACAGGATTGCACAACACAATCCACACAGGAAAACAACAGGATTCAGCTCACACAGGAATACTTCTTCAAGGACGATAAAGATGATCACTGATCCATCTAAGTCGTCGGACCCACGAAGGATCGATAGGTAACTAACCCCCGCAAAGACCCACACAGGATCGGGCTCACACAGAACCTGTAGGCGCTGGCTCACACAGAACCGCTGAGCGCAAGGACCCACACAGGATCGGGCTCACACAGAACCTGTAGCACTGATCCACGTAGGATCGCTGAGTGCTGTAGTCGTCGTCGTCGAATCCACACAGGATCTCTGTACTTTCGTCGTCGAATCCACACAGGATCTCTGTACTGTCGTCGTTGCAGTCACAGTAGCAGTCGTAGCAGTAGAACAGTCGCAGCCAGCACTAGGGTTCCCGCACACAGCAAACTCGTACGGAGGGTCCGCTCCACGAGCCGAGAGGCTGATACATAAACTATCATGAAGACCGAAATTGATGTATCCAAAAGTTCCGTATCGTCAACAGGAACTCAACGCAACAGACGGCGCATCGATCGGACGCCCGGTCTGAGAGTTATTGGCATTTTCGTCTCCGGGGCCCGGTTGGTTTTTAAGGCAAAACCAACCCGACCGTACTCCACCTGCGTCCAAACCTCGTGCGGAGTATGCCAAAAGTTCCGTCTCACTAAGAGGAACACAACGCGACTGACGGCGCGTCAATCGGACGTTCGTAGCTCAAGATATGAGCGTTTCCGCTCCGAAGGCCCGGTTGGTTTCGTGAACGAACCAACCCGGCCGAACTCAAAGTAAACCGAAACCTTGAGTGCGATATACCGAAACGACCGTATCGATCCAAGGATCGCGTTTCCGCAGACGGTTCGTCATTCGGAGGTCCGAGGCTCAAGTAATGAGCCAAAAACCGAATCTGGTTCGAAACGGGGGGTCCGGGTCCGGGCCGACCCGGCCCGACCCCCCCCTGGGGGCGGCGCGGCGGCGGCGGGCCGCGGGGGCGGCGGCGGCGGGCCGCGGTGGCGGCGGCGGCCGCGGCGCACGCGGAAGGCACGCGGGGGCTAAGCCCCGCGTTTTTGGTCAAGGCGGCACGGCTTTGAGCCGTGCCTTTGCAAAAAAAAAGGCCCCCGCAAGTGGGGGCCGGCTGGACGAACCGGGGGGGCTTTGCCCCCCCCCCCTCCTTTAATTGAACCGCCCCCCTCATTAAGAGGGGGGGTTTGAAGAACCGGCCGGGGGTTTAATCCCCCGGTTTTATGACATCCGGCCGGCCCGCTGGCCGGCCGGTTTTTACCAACGGGACCGGAAATTCCGGTCCCGCCCTCGACTTCCGACACCGGCGGCCCGGCCGCCGGTCTTTCCTTCCACCGCGGCCCGGAACCGGCCGCGGTCTTCTCGTCCCGCCGCGGCCCGGAACCGGCCGCGGTCTCCTCGTCCTGCCGCGGCCCGGAACCGGCCGCGGCGTTCGTCATCCGGCGCGGTGCGACGGCACCGCGCCCTTATGCCGTGCCATGAATCCTTCCAACGCGGCGCGACGGCGTCGCGTTCTTGAAGACTCTCCT
This sequence comes from Viscum album, assembly GCA_963277665.1. NCBI lineage: Eukaryota > Viridiplantae > Streptophyta > Magnoliopsida > Santalales > Viscaceae > Viscum > Viscum album. The sequence goes on from OY728158.1 coordinate 223,039,378, forward strand.
CGGCGAAGCGCGACGGCGTTGCGTAAATTAATTGAACGATCCACCGCGTGGTGCGACGGCACCACGCTTCTTGCTTCCACCCGGATGAATAAACATGAACGTTGGAGGGGGGTTCGGCCGTGTTCGTGCGGTCCCCCCCCCCCTCGCGTTAGCTAAACACTTAATAAATATTTCAAAACCTCAGGTAGACATGCGATCCACGAGCAAGAAATGAAATAATTTAAGAATTAACAACATCCCCTACCTCGGGTTTTAGATTCAAAGGTTCGGCTACGCTCCGCGGAAGACGGCGTCGCGGAGGTCGGTTGTCGCGGTCGTCGTTCGTCAAATCCGTTGACGAAGAGTTAAGCCCGAAAAGACACGTCGCTGGCGGATCTTCGATTGCCGACGAAGAAGGTTCGGGGAGGAAGAAGAGGTCCGAAGATACCGGGTCGCCGAGTCGATGATCCTTGACGAAGAGTTGTCGTTCTTCGTTGAGGATGAAGACGTTCTTCGTTCGTCGTCAGAGCTTGGAGATGAAGGGAAAGCTCTCCAAAGACAAACAAAGAACTCTCAATAAAATAAGAATACCACTTATTTTATTAACACATAACTCAAAAGGATTTCAAATGTTTGAAATTCAAAAGAGTTAACTCCCAAAATTAATTAAGAGTAACCTAAGCCAATTAATTAGGGGTTAGGTACGTTGAGAGAATTTGAAAAGAAAAGGGGTTCGTGTGGGCCCCACCACACTTAATCCTCCCAAGGGAGGTTATGTGGGTGTGGGTCCCACTTCCAACCACCTTTGATAGGTTTTTAAATAAGTTAAAATAAAATTTGTATTACACAAATTTTATTTAACTTAACTGAAAAACCCCAAAACGTAACTCTCAACCCGCAACAAACGCAACTCCCGAAAAGGTCTCATTAAGCGAATATCGGCGTTGCGAGTTCATCGGTGCCCTCAGATTTCAATTCCGAGCACCGGATCAAAAGTTAGGAATTCCCGCTCGTTCGTTCACTGAACGTACCCGAGCCAAACTTCAGAAATTAATTCTGGGCACTCCGGGCCTCGGAATCAGGTGCCGTCTGAAACCGCGCTCTTGTAAAATTCTAAAGAAAATTAAGAAAAAAAAAATTTCCCTTGAATTTTACGGGTCTTTACATGATTAGTCAAGATGAGAGATGTAATTTGATAAAAAATGAATCTTATAAAAAAAGGATGATGGTAACTCAAAATATTTTTTCAAAACATGTCTCTCTTCCCATCATAGAATGCATATCAGTTTTAATTAATCATAATATTAATAAAAAAATCATGTACCCCCTTTGAAGTCAATATTGAAAATGAATGACCCATAATCCATTTTTACCTTCCTCGGTGCTCCTAATAATATTTATTTTCCACTTAGATCTCTCATCTAACAAATTCAAATCATGTGGAATGACTTTTTATCATTTACTAGATTGTTTCTTTTTCATTTATTCCTACTTCTGTGATAACTCATCTCATCCCTATGGTTCATTGATCCCCATTTTATTTATAGATCCAATACCCACATTTGGTTCTAATCCTAGTTTTTAGTCATAGATACTTATATTAATCAATATATGATTGTGTTTTTTGTGTTATTATTTGTGATTTATGATCATATGATATCATGTTTGGTGGTATCAGCTTTATTCGAGATTTTAGTTAACCCTATATTAATCAATTTAATTTTAAATGATTGAATTAAATGAAATTTATTGATTTCAGTTAAATTTATTACATTTTATTTTTATAAAAACTAAATTCCATCTAATTGATGCTTTAAAATGTGTTTTTTGGCATAAAATTTGAAAAATAATATTCTATTGAATTGGGGTATGTTTATGGATTTCATTCAAATTAAAATTGATTAATTTAAATATTGGATTTGATGGGAAATTTTTAAATTAAAAATATGATTTTATTTATGGAAATGGATTTTATTGATAGTGTGAAAAACCCCATATCATTTTAAATGGTGGTTTATTTTAAAATTTATTGAATATTGAAAAATTTTATATTATTGAAATTTGTTTTTGAAAGTGTATAGTAAAATTGAATTGTGAATATATTTCAATTTATTAATAGAAAATGGATTATTTTTTTATTAGAATCCTTATGGATATATCATGGTGAAAAGAATATTTTTCATAAAAAAAACATTGTTTTTGTTTTTAAATGAAAAATAGTCAAATTTTAAATGGATAATGGGATTAATTATATTTTATTGTTCAGTTAAATATATTTCACATTATTTTATTACAATTTAATATTAATTTATAATGTAGTTCTGAGATGTTTTGACATCACTTTACACTTCAAAATGTCTAAAAACATAAATAAAGCATGTCATGTCCCATTGTTGATGGGAATGAGTACGATTTGGATAGAGTTGAAAGGGACTTATGTACATATTTCCAAGTCCTTATTTGTGTGGAGTCCCTATATCATTGATTTATCGTACCATCTTTAGAATATAACCTTGTTTCTAGATTTTTTAATTTAAAATGAATATATTCCATTATTGTATAATGATTTATATACCATCTGATTTATATAAATATGTTCACATATCCCATTTAAGAATTGTCACACATTTTTGGAAATGTTCCATCTATTTAATAGTTATTTTTTTTCTTAAATTATTTCAATCTTTTAATGCATAGAAATAATTATTATAATAATTATTAGGAAATTCCAAACCAATTGGTTTTAAATTTAATGATCTCATTGGATAATTTATCATGTGAAGATATTATTTAATCCTTCATGAGACCAAACACTGATTCTTTTCTCACAGCCTACATGTTTTTAATGTCCTTGACATGGGGGGCACTGAACTGGTGGCCTATGCCAGGTCATCACATGACTTCAGTCACACCACCCAATATGCCAGAGGGTGACTTCTAGCAGGGAGGGTGTAATAAGTCACATGGGGAAACTATACCCTCTATACCAATGTATGACAGAACAGACCAAAATATAAATATTGAAAACAATATGAATAAACCTATAAACAAGCGTAGGTAAATATATACCAAAAATTGGTAAAAGCCAAAAATCAAAATTAACCATGTAATTGCATGTAAATAGTGACTATTTGAATGAAATCCATAAAAAAAGACCAAATCCCCCTAAAAGGTCCCAAATAATTGTATTGTTCCTCAAACATGCATATCCCAAGCCTGACTCAACAACTTTTCATAAAACTGTTTCTCTTGTCTTGACCTACAACCATAAAATATACATGGGTACCCAACAATGGCCCGAGTTGGGTGTCAGTATAAGAATTAGTTGGCCACCAATAATTATTCCTAAATAATATCATGTATAATCGAGAGTGAATAAATGTTTGAAATAAATGACATGTTAATAAAAAATAACTACTTAGTATCAATTAGTTATCAATTGGAATCATAACCATTTATGTCGTTAATATTATATTCACCAATTCTCTATCTTTATCACACAATTCACTATCATCATGAATTTCATTGGTTATGCACATAAATAATCTACATATGAGTCAATGGAAACCAATCACACTGCATAAAATAATAAGTCATGTCCATATTTCACTAGGGATAAACACATCAAATCAACATAGTGTCCTCACCTCGATGCCTTGGTTTGGGTTGAATGTAGACATTATAGGAATATATCATGTTTCCCCTTACCATACCCATGAATTATGTAGTGGAGTTTAGAGGCATAGTATGTCTGGACCATTGGGCATAAAACCTCATGTCAATACCCACCTCCACCAAGCCAGGTTCACATTCATATTTTACAATTTACCACAGACATACCATATCATGACCAATAGAAATAGAAATCCCATTTCATAACCAACAACATTATAGTAAAATTATCCCTTAACCCATTATGTTGTTCAATGATTCCCTTATATTAGTCAATATTCACCCATTACCATAGATTAGTTCATATATCACAATTATAATTTCACATATAGAACTTTTATATCACCTAGAATTCCATCTTTATTACATTCAACCAATTATGTATGCCACATAATTCCCATGTATTAATCCATTGAACATATTTATCAGATCCCTCAAGACACACATTTACATTTTCATCAATTCACAATACATTCAATACATAATGTGTTCATCATTTCAAATACAATAATAATGTACAATTATCAAGATGAATGAAAAGACATTATGGACCATAACAATTATCTTATGAAAATCTATTATCATTCCTAATCCTTATACCCTCACCTCATTACCTTTTTTCATTTTCAATGTTTATATAACCCAATAATATTGAACCACACGACCCCCTTAAACCATTTATAACCCTAGAGGATAACTATCACCACAAAATTTCAATTCAACCAACGATATTAAAATTTATTTATTGGTTCTAAATTATCACACATAAACTCTACACATATCTCTAAAAATTTCTAGGTTTGATAATGTTGGTACACTTCACGGATGACATAAAATCTTTCTATTCAATCTAAACATATTCCAAGATGATCATTAGGGGTCGAAATTAATAATTTATTGTAAATTTTACCATTACATGCCAAAGAATTTTAATTCAAAACTAAAAATAAGTAGTTACACACACTCTTGTGCACAAATCCATTAAAAAATAGTTGGATATAATTTTTAGACAACTTATGTCAAATAAAATGGGGAAAAGACTACTAATGTTATAATTATATTCATATCCAAAAATACTAAAGACCTATCCTAGGTTACACTAGAAGAATATTGGTATTTTCAATGGAGGGAAATGGGTGAAACTACATAAATTAATCTAGAAAATGGTAGAAATGGGTGTGATAGACTTACCCAGAGCTTTGATTATCAAATGAGGGCACTACAAATGGATTAGAAACAAAGGATACTAACCCCTTTTAATCAGGGGTCGAAATGGGTCAACCTTATGGAATTTGGTGGATGAAATTATGGAGAAATATGATGGTCATCCAAAAATCACATAATGGCAAAGTTGTAATTTTCCTACCTTTTACAATGTTTCACGGTATACCTACAGGGTCTTCCAAACAATTCAAAAAATTGTGTTCATACAACTATCTATGGATGATGAGGTAATACTATTACCTTAGATGATCCACATGATTTAGAAACTGTTATTTAATCGTGAGATATGCCACTATCCAGGTCTGCATGGTTTTCCTAAGATGGTCACATTGTTTACTTAATCATGTTCCAACAATGAACCATGAACAGCTTGGCTCAGTTTTTCTTCCATTCATTTTTTGATCCCTTATATTACCCCATAGGCCCCTTATACATCATATAATTATTTCATTGACCAAAAAAAGTTATTGAAAATACAATTTATTGTAGGATGTACCGTCACAATGTCTATAACCTTGAAACCATACCACCATAAAACAGTTCATCCTTGAACTGCATTCCCATGAATTATTGTGATACTTAAAGAATATGATCATGCTACTAGGACTTCATATCCTATACCATTACACAATTATCCACATTAACATTATTATGATTTAATAAACATGAACTAAGGGAAAAATTGTTCATCATACGAATGTCGTATTATGACCCACCAAAAGAGATGGATACTCCTCGAAATATGTAACTATTTTATCCATACATCATATCATATAAATTAATAGGTAAAACATTATAAACAATGCATCTTTCACATCACATAAAAAATCATCACAAAATGTCATCTCGTCATGAAAAAACTAATCAACACACCATTGTTAGCATCCTCTTCAAAACTGAAGACCGAATTTCCTTGGTTCTATTTTACTATGTATCCAAAACTATAATAGTTATCAATACTCGTTATCACCAAAAGAATAAAAACCATATCTTTCTAACCCAAAAATCTGATCACTTCACCAACCAACCACATTCCCATTTTCGTTCCGCCTCCATTTTTCAATATATTACAACCCCACTATTGATGAAAGACTATAAGAGTCGCAACCCAAGATTAAAAACATATATGAAATGTTCCAAAATCACCACTCTAAGACATCCATATGGGATTTTTCTAGAACTAGACTCCATAATTTAAATTGAATCAAAAGAGTGTAAACTTATACAATATCATGTTGTGAAATAAGATAAGTCTAACCTAACTGAATTCTGTCAATTGTTTTCAAATTAGCACTTGTTGTTACAACATCAAACGGGAGGCCTGTCAGTCTATACACATCCATTCAAATATACGATATAATGTCATGCCTCCCTCAACATGCATTCCCCAGAACACCTTAATACACATATTGGAGTCTAATAAAAATAATCCCTGGAGTTATTGAACCCAATTATTATTTTCACAAATTGATGCCACGTCTTACCACTTGATTTCATGGCTTAACACAAGGTTCTTGAATTCATTTTTCACTACTGTATCCCCAAATCCACCATAATGAACAATCAAGAACCATTATATTGGCCCTCAACCTCTCCATGAGACCCAACATTCACCTCATACAGTTCTGATTGGCATCCCCGCTCAACTACATCAATTTAATTTTCGCCTACACACAAACAGAACTGACTGATCTCTCCCCACATTAAGAGTGTTGTTATCATTTCTCTCTATTAGGGATTCCAACCACCATTGCTTAAAATCGATCATAACCTAGATGCTAAAACAATGATATGGTTGCCTTTATTTTAATAGAATGATAAAATGAACATCTGCCAATTCTGTTTCCATATTCCGTGAACAACACTGATTATATTTGTCAACACCGGATCTATCCTGAGGAAATCACCTGATAAACATCAATGGTGAGAATCCCATCATATAGCTCAACATATACTTCCCCCAGGAGAATATAATCTGATATTTCCCTTACCCATTAAAAACACCTTCATGTTTTTTCGTATAAATATATAGATTCTATATATACCATGAACAATGACAATATGTTTGGCATGATCATCACAACCAGAGGATCACTGAGATGTTTTCAAAGAAAACCATTATCCACTTATTCATTTTTATTTCACCTCAATATATGGGACACTATGAACACCAAAGGTTATCTTCTTTTCTTGCTTCACAAATATCATCATTACATAACCACTACTACTCACGCATGATTTCCATCCAAGAATCACCACCACTCTATGACCATCCACCAAACATATATGAACAAATGTTTCCTATGGAACCAATTCTACCAAACTCCTCGAGCTCTTCCAGCATTATCCAAATGGGTATCAACCTAAAAATGTTTTCGAACATAACAATCAAAACTAATTGTCTTTCGAATATCCATTCTTCCAACTATGGATTCGCAAATATTTACAAATTCATTTCCGGATTTAAACTATGGATTATCAGCACATACCAGCTACTAGTTATGATTAGAAACCTCATTATTTGATCATTTTATGACCAAAATTAAATTGAAATTATTTTCCCCAATCAATCAATCACATGTGTATAATCTAGAACTGAATTACATACCATTAAATTCATACTAAAATACCCAGCCATGTGACCACCATTACCTCGGGTGACCATTCAAAACTAAACCATCTTATTGTTCATGATTCATCCTTATATCTCCCAAATAGTGAAACATCGTGGCCTCCATTAATTGTTATCCAAAGAAGAGGGTCAGACATCCATATTATATGACATTTCAAAACTAACCATACAACCAATCAAATGCACAAGGAATCCCATGTTAAAGAAACAATGAAAAAAATTCCATATACTAAATCATGATGGTACTCAATATGGAATGATTCCACCTATGAACATCTAACATGAATCATACACTAAGGAACTCACAACACTAGGTTTACATTATATGAGTTCAACGTTGATTTTACCAAATCATTATATGTGTAACCACAACATGATTCGCATCAAGAAAAATAAATCATCCACATAGTCCACTAGGACAAACTAGCAAAAGGTAACACTATCTATATCCTGCTAACAATATCCAAGACATTTGCTATGTGTCACACAACCAAAATTAAGAGGATCCCCATCTGACCTCCCTCATTGTTCACCATTAATGTCAAATGACCCCAACTCCCAAAACTGGAGTCACAACAAGTAAAATTCATTGGTCCCCATTCAAAACCAAAAACATCATGTTAAAAACAATTAATAGTTTGATAATGCCATTTTCACCCACGTTTCGACAAACACTATGCCTAATGCACCAAATTACCACAAACTTTGTGTTCTACACCCAATATTACCATTCACATACATCTTCAATATAGGCCAAACACCCTCCTTGTGATACAAACCACAAATCACAAGGGTCCCAACCCACAAGGTCTCTAAATCAAAGCACCATCCTGAATGACCAACATACACTCTGTATGATCACCCCTCATGAGAGTTAACACACTAACATTACTGAAAAATGTCTTATGACTTAATGGCCAAAACCCTACCAAATTAGTTTTAAAAACATCTCCCATGAAACACCATGACAATCATGGTCATTCAACCAAACTTCAAGGTCTCAAACTAAGGAACTCTCATTACCCCAAACTACCCATACACATGTCCACTCGAAAAAACATGGAATACGCACCACCTAGTTTACAAAAATGTTTCATTATTACACATTCTTTTATAATTAACATCACATTAATTGTTGATCAAATATATTCACATTTTAAACTCCACATTCAATCTACATTCAAAGTTCCCTATATTATTCATGAAAAGAATACAACACATTTTTCTAAACAAACCCATCAATTAATGAATGAAAAGTTATAAACTACATATGGGAATGGTTTTATACCATCATCCTTAAAAAATCACTCCACCTTCACTATTATCTCAATCATCATGACATATAAATAACTAACCTATGATATAAATACAATGATTTTTGATCAACATGGGGTAAACCAAATATCATAATGACAAGTCTTTAATCAAACCACCTTTTATATCATTTTATATTTTAAAATTCAAATATTTTCTCCTATACACATTGCCTATTTCAAAACTTGTTAAAATCCACATTTTAACTAATTTAAGCATTTCACTATGAAATAGTCCTTAAAACGTTTACTATCAAAATGCAATATTTCACTTTTAGACAACATTAATCCATTAAAATTTATCAAAACCAAAAAAATTTATCCCAGTCATAATGTTTTGTCACACACACTATTCTATTACTATTCATTTACATACTGTTCATTTACCTTCTTGAATTACCGTTATTATACACCATTTTCATCAAAATAAATCATTGAAATTGTCTTCCATAAACTCTCTATTCCATCCACAACCATCCCATGTGTTCCTACCATGATAAATGTGACATATATCCTTTGGTACCTAAATAGATGCAAGCATATAGATCCTTAGGAAATTACAGATTAAAAAATTAACGATAATAAGTAAAATCACACAACAAGTCTATCAGCTAATGGTCAAATATCATATAAATGTAGCAATACATGTCATGGAAAACAACTCCATCCATTAGTGACTTGGGTTTCCTATTTTAGTGAGTTAGATAAATCCAAACATTAGCTAATTAAAAAACCCCAAAACATACTATTATACAATTTATAATCCAAAATTAGGATGAAAAAATAAATAGGAAGGAAACTCCACCTATACAACATTGTTACACCATCATCCAATGTGCTAATAATTGGTGACTTGAGCCTGGTTGTCACATGACCCCAACTGTGACTCCTCATAATCATGAGGTTTTCAACTTGTGTTGGGGGTATAATTAGTCATGTGGGTACACTATAACTGTATAATAGAGTAATAAACAATATATAACACTATCAAATGTGGAAAAAATAGTAATCAACCAATAAACATGCAAAACCAAACATCTCCAAAACTATGTAGAAGCCATAAATAATCATTAACCATATCATGACATGATAATAGCTTCAGAGTGAATGAAAACCCCAATAAAAAGAAATGGATAAATCCCTTGAATGAGTATTGATCAATGTACATATTCTAATTTGTGCATATTCGAAGCCCAAATCAACATCCTATCATAGGTTATTTGATCATGTCCTAACCACAACCCATGAAATTTTCTCAAGTACCCAATGTCATTTCAAGCAGGATATGAGTACAAAACTCATTAGGCCACCAACAATAGTTTCTACATAATATCCAATTTAATAGATAGTTCATGAATTTATAAAATAAATGAATTTTTAAATAAAATGAATAAATCAGTATCCATTAGTTAACAATCTGATCCAACCCATTTCAATAATTATTATTATATTTATCATTTTTCTATCTTCATTACATAATCCAAATTATTTATGAGTTTGAATTGGTTAGGCACAAACATCATCTTTATATTATTAAATGGAAAACAATCACTATTAATAAGGGAATAATTGAACTCCTTATTTCACTATAGATAAATACATCAACTCAACACACTATCATCACATAAAACCCATGGTCTGGGTGGAATTCAACCATAAGAGGAATGGATCATCCATCCCCTTCCATAACCCATGTATTTAGTGGTGGAGTATAGATCCTCAGTCTGACTCAACCCATCAGTTTAGAACCTCATGTCAATACCCCACTCTAAAAATCCATATTCACATGATAATTTTTCCATTTACCACACAAATAAAATATCACGAACAATATAAATAGAAATCACTATTCAAAACCATCATCATGGGAATTCATACTACGACTTTACATATTATTTTATTCATGGATTACGGTAAATTAGACAATATTTATCCATTACCATTCATTAGCTCATATATTCAATTTATCATTTCACATGTATAATTTTATATAACATAGGACAAACACATTATTAAATTCAACCCATTAGGTAAACCCTGTAATTCCTTTGTAATAACCAATTCCACATTTTTATCAATTACCACATGTTACCCATTTACGTGTTCTTCAATTCCAAAGCCATTGAAAAATTAACATGTACATAATTTCATATTGGCTAATCATATAGACATTTCAACATGATTGACATGCCATTAAAAATTGTTTTAATCAACTCATCTAACTCTTTAGTAATTACTAAGACTTAGAAAATAAACCCATTACATTTTTCCCATTTCATTATTCATATATCCCAATGCCATTCAAACCAAAAACCCCCTTAAATCATTAATAATCCTAGAGTATAACTATCATTCCTACATATAAACTAAACTAAAATTATTCTCATTCTATTTAAGGGATCTATGTTAACACACATTATCTTTAAACCTAAAAATGAAAATTTCTAGGTTCGGGAAAGCTTGTGCACAACATGGGTGGACATAAATTGTTCTATTAATCCTCCAGGAATTCCACAATTATTATAAGAGGTCTAAATAAATAATTGTTTTAATTTTACCTGGAAACAAAAAATTCATTCAATGAAAAACCATAGAGATGCATGATTATATACTCATATAAACAAATCTACTCATAAACTAATGGTGAAATGTGTAGACCACCTAGCTCAAATCCAATGATAAAAACATTCATAATTGTATCCATATATTTGAATACAATTCAACATTGAATACCATTCCTAAGAACCACTATATAAAGAGATATTTTTTCCCTTTAGAAGAAGACTGGAGAAACGAGAAACCCTAATCTAGAATAAGAAATAGGGGATGCGATAAAAATATATGGAGCATTGATCCATAACCGATGATTCCACAAGAATCTTTGAAATGAAATGGATAGACCCATTGTAATTTTGAGTCATATTGGGTGTCTCTAGGGATAAATGTGGAACAAATGTTAGAGAAAATAGATATTGATCGTAAAATCAAGTATTTTACATGCTATAAATATTACAAATTATACTTGGTTGTATTGTTTACACTCACGATTATCCAAACAGTGTGAGAAGTATGTGAGAACCACTATCTAAGGATATTTTGGTCACACAATTACCTAGATAGATCTTGATGGAATATAAATCATTCTCAAACAATGATATATGCCTCTATCATTATTTGAATGGTTTTCCAAGTAAGTTCTCAGAGTTTACATTACATTGTGCCCACAATGTCACTTGCACTGTTTGTCCAGTGTATCTATTCATTCATATCTCGATCCACTAGAACACCCCTGAGGCCCCAAATACACCTAGAAATAATTTCATTAACCAGATTTTATACAAGTATGTACCTTCATAATATATTGGATCATACAATCTGACTATGGAGGTTTTTAGATTATCTCCTTCCAGTTTAAACCAATGTTAAAGCACCACATGGATGTGGTTACAGTTGTTGATCTATAGGTTTTGGTGTTTTTCATCCATTGGTACATGGGTATTTTTTTTAATTTTTATAGAACATGGTTTTTATACTTTGGTTGGTTATACATGTTTAAATTTTGGATCACTACTTATTTTATATATTATTTATATACTTAATGTCTTGTTTCATATAAATTTTCAACGTTAATGTCAAAATCATTCACAAATTTATTTTGTATGATTTCAAGTGCTAGATTTTTCTGGTAGGATTAGGAATAAAAATCATGCCATGTTAGAGATGTCTTAGTTATTAGTTCACCAGCATCCAAGACTGGTTCATCAAAACATTGTATTATTGATTGAGGTCGACCATTATGTTCTAAGTAGTTATAAATTTCTAAAAACATGTTGGGAGATAAAAGTATGTTTCAAATGAGTTATGGGATTTATTTAAATGATGTGATCATTGTGTCACTACGGTTTTTTGGGTAAGTTGTCTTTTGGATTAGTTCTATTATTTTCATTATTCAATATTTGGGTATGTTTTAATCCATATCATGTTATATCTATGTAGGTATTAATTCCCATATTTAATTATTTACATGGTTAACTGGTGTCTATTTTTACTAATGTTTCTTAGAATCATGAAAATTAAAAGATGTGTTATTTAGATATGATATTAAACTCCTACTAAAGTGTTGTGAGAAAATTTACTTGTTAATTTGAAACTACATTAGGAGCTTATACACACTGGTGAAGCCTTGGGACAGGCCCAACCTCCAGTTCCTAATATGGTCCCAATGATGAAAAATCAGAAAGTTATTCTCAATATTTTTTCTAAATATTTCCTTCTCTAGAAACAGTAAATATTCTAAGTATTATATAATCTTACTGTGGTTGAGGAGTGGTTGAGCAGAATGGTCTGATGGTTTGGATTTTTTGAAACATCCGACTAAATATTGGTGATGTGTTCCACCATTATGTTGGAAGAAGTAAGTGGGATATGGTGGGACATGATGGTAATGGTGACTAACTAAGAGGGATTAGATTTTAAGAACTTCTATGGTATCTCCATGGATATGTTCTATCCAGAGTCAATTCTACTGGTCATGTCTACTATGTTTTTCAATCATCATAATGATGATACGACTATAAAAATATGTTTTTTTTAATTATCTTTACATTTTTACAACTAATATTGTATTAAATGAGAATATAATGGCCTAATAGTTTGATTTTAGAATTCAACCAAATATCCATTCTCATGTTTTCTAGTTGAATCATCTATATTATAAATATGTAATGGATGGAGAATTCATAGTAAAGATAGACCTATCTTTAAATTCAGAATTATTATGAGTTTCATTATCTATTAGGGAATGTGTGAGTTCCAAAATGGTAATTAGAAATCATGATGATTCTCTTGATGGTTCTAAAATACAGGGTACATCTAGACCTCTTGATGTTTTATGAAGAGGTCCTTATATTTATTTAACTCTATGTAATTCTCAGAAATCCAATGAGGGTTTTCACTATGGTACTCAAGACCTATGTCTCATAAGGATTCTTGGGTCACATAATGATATTATTCCATGATTGATTCAATCCATAAAGGTGCTTGGGATCCTCAAAAACTACTAAAACTGAGTTAAAATTTTATGCTTCACATGGAAATTAAGTCAACCATAAGAATTCAGAATGGCGTTTCTTAATGCTTGGGAAGAGTCTCTGGAGAAGATGATACATTTACATAGACCATGGGAGGTACCATTAAACTTTATTTCTCATTAGTGACAGTTATATTTAATACTACTGAATATCTCTTATTTATTTCAACCATTATTATTAGTCTCCTAAATCATCATATGGATGATATAACATATGGAATTTATATTAATACAACCCATGGTATGAATAGAGTTAAGGGTCTTCATTGTCAATATTTTTCTCACTCTATCATATGTTGATCATTCTCGATGTTTTTATATTCTTGAAATGAAAACACATAACATCTTTTTCATTATAGATTTGATTATTTAAATAAAATCATTGATAAAATATAATCATTAATGTGTCTCCTTCACTAAAATCGATGGGGTTCTCCATGTCCTCATTGGATAATGGAACCCAAGTTCATGGAGAGCCACAAATTAATATCCACTGTTTAAGTATGTGGAATCAGTGTTTTCTGTTGAATTTTATCGGGAAATTTTGAGTGGAGATCTCACTCCAGATGGAATCACATTTCATGACATATTTTCTTCAAAATTCTATTATTTTTTCCCATTATGGGTGGTTTAGTTTTCTAATGACCTAGTTTCTCATATACAACTGGTTTATATTCCATATTACAATATCAATGTTCGTAAAATGAATGATCAGATATACTTGTTCATTGACCTTATTGATATATGCTTTATATGTCTGAGTGTGTCAGCTTCGGTGGACCCATATTTCATTGTTATTATATTTGATTGTTCACATACCGTATGTGTTTTTTAATAGAATCTCAATCGTGTATGGGTAAATAACAAATTTCTATTACCATTAATCTTGTTTTATCAATTGAATGTGGTTTAATGGTTCTTAGTGGTTAATTTTTATTTTGGATAACATTATTTATTGATAAAAAAACCTAACATTCCAAAAAGAACATTTCTATGAAAGTATGGACATTAATATTAACTTTTCATGCCATATAGTATAACTAGTTCTTCTATAGATTTCATGGATTTGATTAAATGTATTTTCAACATGTATCTAGATACCTTCGTGTTTTGACTATGAGGATGACGACTCATTTAATACAAGCATAAAGGGAATCAATTGAATCCTCAGAGAATAGTAATGTTTTCTCTAAGAAATCAAAAACATTATTCTGTTCTTTAGAAATATGATTTTTTTTATTTTGAAGGATAATATTTCTGGACATTTAATGTTATAATAAAGAGATTAAATTTATCCAGTGATGGTAATAGATATTGCGACTTTCTAGTAACCAAAGAATTTATTCACATTCTAAAGATTCTTAAAAATAGATGTATATTATTTTTGTTTCATGAAAAACTAATCAAATATGGATTCATTAATGAATGAAAAAACTCAGAAGGGAATAATTTTTTTAGGGAATGTGAAATGTCAAAATTTATTTTCTGAGATGAAAAGTCTATTGAAATTTGCGCTAGTGTTGAATATTCTAGAGGCCAAGTCGGGATATGAGGTCATATTTTAGTTAATGAGAATAAGCTTAGGATAAATATTCATGAAGTTTGATCATGTTTTTTTTGATAGATCTCATCAACATAAGAACACGATAAAAGTTATTTGATCCATGACAACGAACATGAATGTGTGATGCATAAATAAAAATTTTGCTGGCATTACATTTTTAGGAAATGATTTGTCATGTATTTGGACCACTAGATCATGTGTCTTATCTTCTCTCAAAAATATTTAAATATGCTCTCGAGTAATTGGGTGGAATAACAATATTCTATCAATTTCAACATCACATATACCCAATGGAAAGGAAATTTCATTGAATATTATTTGATCACAAAACATCTGACCTCAATAATGAATGAATCATTAGAAGATCATAACTGGAATGGTATCATAGTACAATTGTATATTAGATTCTGAGAATCAGTGTTATAGTATTACATGGATATTTCTTAGTTGATCTACACTATTATAAAATATATTCTTTAAAAATTAAAGTTTATATCGAATTCTATAGCATTAGATACTCACAAAATTAAGGAGAAATTGATCTGGATTGGAAATTTTCTAAAGAATGTATTATTTTTGTTATGAATGATTTTTTTGTACCTTCTTCAGTATAAAAATTTTTAATGTGGGTTTTCCATTATTCCTTGTGGGTAGTGAAACTAGGATCCATGAATATGTACTATAACATATGGAGACTGTTCTAGTGGCCATGTATGATATGGGGAATTACATAGTTTGTTTCCCATTTTTATATGTTCTAATATTTTAAACCATGCACCATAACCCTTCTAGTTTAAATTAACTCATAATAGTCCCAACATGGTAGTTGTATGACATCTCTATATACATTGTGGTTGGGTTTATACATACCTATATAAGAATTTTGTGGTATGGTTTATGATCCATATGCTTATTAAAATGTAATTCATTATACCCATTCATTATACCACCATAGTTGTTGAGTTGAGGAATATATATATGAAAGGGATTGTTTATTTTCCTGGATTTCCTTCAATTATAGTTTGTAATTTGTTTCCTCAGTATACATTTAAATTTTTGAGAGGCCTTATTTGGGCAATGGGATGTCATTTAATTTTGAGTACCGCATACCATTGGCATTCAGATGTCCCGACAAAAATTCTATATTTATAATTTAGGATATTTTTATAACTTGTGTTACAAACATTGTTGTATCTTGGGATGAATAGATGACTATGGTTGAGTTTTATTATACTAATATATTCTAATCCACAATTAAAAAAAATTCCTTTCAAGGCCATGTATAGTGGTCCTTCAAAATCTTTCTCGTGTTGATCATAGATAGGTAGATGTTCCATGATTAGATTGAGCTTGGTCCAAAAAGTGATCAAAAAGATCTTGATGAATCATCATATAATTGTGATGAAAATGTGACATGTATGTTTTATGCTAATGATCACCATTTTGATTATGAATTCTCAGTTGGAGGTATGGGTTTCTTAAAGGTTTCACATTGGTCGGATCATTGACATATTATGAGGCATGGGAAACATGCTCCATGTTGTGTGTGACATTTTGAGTTTATTGATTAGGTGGAAAATTTTTCTTACCATTTTTATCTTACACCATAGATGATATAGATACATAACATGTTCAATGTATTTCAACTCCAAATGTATCTATCTAATCCATATCTCTATCTGAGTTGGAGGGATCATAAGGTTTGCATTTCCCCGACCCCAGTTACCTAGTGTCGGTGAATAATTACATGTCAAGGGCATGATACAACTAAATCATGTCCAAATATACTGATCAGTTTAGTATCCTTGGAAATACTTGATACTTTCATAATTTTCACATTAAATTGTAAAAAGAAAAACTACAATAACAATGTTCCCTTATACCGAACTCAAATCCCCTCATACAATCCCTGATGGTCAGTCATAAAATTCTTCTTCACATCCTGGGAAAAATAAAACATTGTAATGGTTGAGCTCAGATGCTCAGTAAGGATAACAATATAGTGGAATCTTTCATAAATAAGCATAAAATTTAAGGCAATGTATAAGACTAAAACAAAATTCTTTTAAACATGAACATCTACATAAAATGGAGTAGATAAAATCAAATAATTCCATTTACATAGTTATGTGGATATTCTATTAGTCTAATAATCACATGATATATCAATAACCACTTTCATAATGATGGAATGCATAATTCCTGACTTCATAACCACATAGTCAAGGCCTTGTACGAAGACCACAAATAAGATTTTTTCAAGGCCTTGTTCTAAGACATTGGTTTGTCTCATGCGACCTACCGATGCATCGAGGAGATGTAGTGGGCTCCACTCATCACTTACTATGTCCAATGAATTCCTCCGATGAAATGTTTTAATCATAACATAAACATTCATATTAAAAATATCATACAAAATGTAAATACATTATCTTTAAAACATGAATGGTAGAAAAATAACACATCTGCAGTCAAACATATCAGAAAACCTTCAATAATAAATGTAGGATTTGTATCATAATAAATCAACCTCAGACAAGATTAAAAAACATTAAAGGATGTTGACATAGATTTAATCGAAACTATTTGAGAAAAATATCTCATTCTTTTTTAAATTCATTAATAGTTAAATAATTGTAAAAGAAAAAAATTATTTTGAAAATATTCTTATAATCTTGTAATGTAAGCTTCAACGACATAATTACAGAAAAATATAGCTTCACCCATCGTATAAGTAAAAAACATTCTTACCATAATTTTGTTGAAAAGGAAAATAAAGTAACTTGTTTAGAATACAATGGAAAGATTCATTTCAAAACATATAAGGTAAAATAAGGGTACAAATAACTTTACTACAAATTCTAGTAAGTAGTTATATTTTTTGGAATACATTTTTAGGAAAACACTTTTGTGGATGATAAATAGGTCCCAATATATAATTACATCTAAAAACATTGAATAATGAAGAAGTTGTAGAATTAATCATTGCATTGTAATTTTACATGGTCGAGGGTATGTTAACCGCCTATATAATGGTGAAATAATTGTCATTATAATATAAGAGAATCATATACATTAACATGATATCATATATGATCTTTTAATATTGTTTTGTTAAAAATATTTTAGTATTAACATCGTTTCAGGTATTAACTTATTTTTTTTCCTTAATACGCTTTGTTACGTTAGTAAATTTTGTTGGGGATATGATGTATCATATTTATATTCATAATTATTGTAAGTCTTTAATCATTACATTTAATCATCAAATAAAAATTAGTCTTGAATATATACAATGGGGAATGAATCTCATTGCATTCCTAGTGACAGTAATCCGTACGTACACACGAGCGACAATATCATTCTTTTGATATTAACATTATATATAATTATATTGTATATCATATATATACAGAATAATTATCATGTTATATTTTTTATTTACATCAATTATACATCATTATTAAACCCATTCAGATTATAATTTATTGAATAACAACTACACCACGACTTGGAGATGGAAAGCTGTATGTTTGCACGTATGGTGAAATGTCATTCAAAGGATTGATATAATAATGATTTTAGTTGTACCATAGTTATAATAATATCAATGTATATAGATGATAATGTAGTTATTTTTTTCAAATTTAAACAACAAAGAAAGAGGAAGTGTATGAACAATGTAACTTGAAAGAGGTGATTAAATATTTACCTCTTCATCTTGTTCTTCCATTTTATTAGATCAAAAGTGATTCATAAGACTGATTTTTGACTAAAGGAAGGACTATAGGATGAATTGAGGATATATTAGATAATATTTGGGTAGGGGTTGGCCGAGCCAAATGGCTATGATGTTTTGAATTAGAGGGAATGGGATGTGCCATTTTATAAGAAGGGTGAGGGGCACCTTAGGAAAAGATTGATATATTATTTTATAATAAAATCATGTTCACTTTATAATGGATCCAAAAGAAATTATTTAATGTATATGTTGGGGATGGGTTGAAAAAAACTCAACCAGAAGATTTTAGACAGTTTTGGGTCACTATATTAATCGTATCTTTTAGATTTAACTCTTAGTTAAATAGTTTGACATTTCCCATGTATCGTTATATTTTTATATTATATAGTTAATAAACTTACTATAACCATTCAAGTGAATATCAAGTTGTTCTATAATGACATATATAAAATTATTTAATAACTTTGTATTATCCATTGATTTTGACGACAAAAATATAAATTAATAATATAATATTTGTTTTATGAACTCTTTTATGTCATTTTTGACACTATTTGGTATATTGTTTTTGTTAAATTCATAACTGCATTGTTACTGCGAAAACAATTCAGTTAATAAATTATAACATGCAAAAATAACTTATAAAATTCATGTATAGCCTATGAAATTTAAAATTATATATATTTTAACATCAATAATACCATTTATTTGACTCTTTCATTAAAAAATAAAATATTGCATCATCATTGTCTCATAAAGAAATTTAATTATTCAATGTCTAAAAATTATATATAAAATACCATTATGTATGACATATTTTTATCTTTCTAATTAATATATATAGTTGAAGATATATCATATAAAACCCAATAATTTTTTTTACTAAAACATATATTCTTCATTAATTTTTCTATTATTTTAACTAAATTAATATAAAGTGTCATTATCACTTAAAAGTGGCTCCATGGTGTTCCAGAATCGACCCATGGCTGACCATGGTCAGACATGTATCATAAAATATTTTTATTACATTTTTTATGGTAATTTAATATTATTATAATATTACTTATTAAACTAATTTATTAGATTTACACTTTAACAATGGTAAATAAAATATTTACCGAAGTAATTATTCAGAATGACTAAAAATATAAGATACATATTTACAAAATTTGGACCCCCTGATTCTAAATATGGAATACATTTTTTTATATTCAGAACACAGGACTGGCAGAAATTAATTGAAAATTAATTCCCATTGTCAAAACAAAAAGCGTGTTTTAATGAAATAATAACTATCAAAAGATTGACACTTGCTTATGTGTAGTTTAAATGTTAAATTATTCCCAATGACCAACATTGGATTAAATGGTAATAATATAACATAATTATACATCAAAAACACTCAATAGTATAATTCATCACTATAAATTATTTTGAATAAAAAAGTTGTTTTTAATTAAATTTTAGTATTTTTCACTATTCATCAAAACCTATATGTTTTAAAAAAATACCAAATATTCACCATAATATAATTTCAATATTTTCATCCAAAAAATGAAATCCATTTTGAAATATAATATTTATTAAATTTCAAAAATTGGGTATTGATATTCATAACGGCATGTTTGATTAGTTGCGATGTGATATAATCTCGATGTTGCGTACAATTCAAGATATTTCATTAGTAAAATGGAAATGTACCATGGATGTTTGGGGTGTTAAATTATCCCCTACATCATATAATTTCATCCTCAAAATTTCTAGAATATTACTTAATAAAAATATTTGGGTTCTTCTTTATCATAACATTCTCGGGATCCAACGTTGCCTCTCCCATCTTATGGTTTATCCATATAACTTTTACCAGATGTGTCATTCGGCATAACAACAATTTTTCTCATGTATAATTAACATTGATAGTATTTCGTGATAAAACAGTTTGAGTATAACTTCTAATTCCACATAGGTGAGTACATGTGTTGGGTCAGGCATGTATTTTCTCAATATTGATATTTGAAACACATCGTGAACTTTGGAGAGACATGGAGGCATTAACAAATGGTAAGCTACAGTTCCAATTTGTTCTAAAATTTCAAAAGGTCTGACGTACCTTGGACTTAATTTTCTCTTCTTACTGAAACATATAACACCCTTCCATGGAGATACCTTTAATAAAACATAATCAATTATTTGAAATTCCAAATCCTTCCTTCGGTTATCATCATAGCTCTTTTACCTACTTTGATCTGTTTTGATGTAGGTTTGGATTACCTTCAACTTTTCCATCATTTCCTCCACATGTTTTGGGCCTATGAGTTTTCATTCAACAACATCATCCCAATAGGTTGGTGTGTGACATCTCATTCCATATAACACTTCATATGGAGCCATCAGAATACTTGAATGTAAGCTATTGTTAAAGGAAAATTCTAGCATTGGTAATTATTGATCCTACATACCTTTAATGTCATGTGAGAAAGATCTTAACATGTCTTCTAAGGTTTGAAGACTCTGTTCTGATTGTCCACCAGTTTGAGTGTGGTAGGTAGTGTTCAATCTAAGATCAGTATCGATGGATTTCTAAATACTATTCCAGAGTCATGATGTAAAACATGGATCACGATCAACAACAATCGATAGGGGTACTCCATGATGTCTCACAACTTCATTAATATATAGTCTTGATAAATGTTTATTTGGTAAATTTTCTCTTATTGCAAGAAAATGTGATAACTTTTTAATATTATCAACAATGATCCATATTGAATTGTTCTTTCAAGGAGTAGTTTTTAGTCCCATGACAAAGTACGTTATAATATTATCCCATTTCCACTAATTTGTGTGAAAAGGTTGCAAGAATCCACCTGGCTTTTGCCTTCCTTCTTTCTCTTGTTGAAATAACATACATCATGAAACAAAATCAGCAATATCCCTCTTCATGTTCTCCACACCAAAAATGTTCCTTCAAATATCTATACATCGTAGTGCTACCACGGTGTATAGAGAGATTGGATCTATGAGAATCATCCCACAATTCCCTTTTTAGATCAGTTATTTCGGGAACCAAAATTCTATTCCCGAATTTCAAAATTATATCGTCATACACAAAGTCTCCCAATCTCCCTTCATTCATAGATTTAATATTCTTTTGATATTCCTCATCATCATCCTAAGAAATTTCAATCCTTTATAGTAATGATGGTTTGATAACAATTTAAAAAAGCATTGATGATTCAACTTTCAAGTTTATTCTCATATATAGCTTTACTACATCCCTGAAAATAGGATCTCTTTCAAATATCATATTGTTCAAAACACTATGATTCATTCTTCTCAAAGCATCGTCCACCTTATATGCCTTCTCTAGGTGGTAGTGTATAGTGAAATCATAATACTTGAGTAGTTCAAGCCATCTCCTTTTCCTCATGTTTAGTTCTTTATGTGTTAAAATATACATTAAACTCTTCTGATCGGTATATATCTCACATTTTTCACCATATAGAAAATGTCTCCAAATCTTTAAAGCAATGATTACAGCTGCTAACTCAAGATCATGAGTAGGACAGTTTTTCTCATGAATTTTTTGCCATCATGATGAATAAGAAATGACTATATCATTCTACATAAGGACACAACCAATCATTTCTTTTATGAATCATTATGAATATCAATCCCATCCTTCCCTGAAGGTAGAGTATATATAAGAGCATTGACTAATATTTACATAATTTTTCCAAAACAATATTCACACTCTTTTGAAAAAAAAATTAACCCCTTTATGTGTGAGATTTGTTAATGGGTTTGCCAACTGGGAAAAATTCTAGACTAAATGTCGATAATAACGTTCTAAAGAAATAAAAACTGTATACCTCAGTTATACTCTTTAGTACTGGCCATTCATGGATTTCCTTGGTCTTTTAAGGATTAACAGAGATTCCATCCTTAAGACAATATGGCCAAGAAATGAAATCTCCTCAAGCTATAATTCACACTTTTTAAACTTACAATATAATCTTAGACTTCTAAGAGTCTTTAAAATAATGCACAAGTGATTTTCATTATCTTCATAGCTTTTGGAGTATACCAAAAATATCATCAATAAATACCACTATAAATTCATCAAGATATCCCTTCAAATAATTTTTTATTAGATCCATGAAAATAGAGGGTGCATTTGTCATCTCAAGAGGCATTACTGTAAACTAGTAATGCCCATACCTAGTTTGAAATGATGTTTTCAGAATAACATCCTTCTTCACACAAAACTGATGGTATCTAGATCGAAAGTCAATCTTTGAAAAATACTGAGCTCCAATATGTTGGCCGAATAAATCATCAATGGGATATTGAGGATACATGTACTTTATTGTAATAGCATTGATTTCCCTATAGTCAATGCATAACCCCAAGGACTATCTTTCTTCATAAGAAAAAGAACAGGGGATCCCCCTGGTGAAACACTAGGGAGAATAAATCCCTTATTACTCAATTCCACTAGTTGTTTCTTGAGTTCCACTAATTCCACAGTGGCCATTCTATAAGGTTTTATCGATATGGGCCATGAACTAGGAATTATGTCATTGAAAAACTCAATTTCTCATTCAGGAGGATATCCATGTAAATATTCTAGAAACACATCAACATATTCTTGAACGATAGGATCATCCCATATTTGAACATTATTTTCTTCACCCATAGTTGTTTCAGTCTCTTCCTCCCCAATAATTTAATTTAGTTCAGCTACTGGGCGTGTATCTAGATAAGAATGAGGTGGTGATGTTTCGGCTCTAAAGATAAGGTGCTCTTTATCATAATCATCAAAAATTGTAACCTCCTTTTCATAAAACAATTATTCACATCATGGTATGAATTCCTATCCATACCGAGGATTATATGAAATTAAATCTTGGCAGTGACTATGATATTAGAAAATTAATTACATTTTTGAGCCTAAATAGGGATTGATTCACAAAACATTGTTGCAATGATTCTTACCTTATAAGTTTTGACTCAAAACTACCCTGTTAAATCAAATTGTGAATATAAAATTTTATTAGGAAACTGGGAAGATATGAAACAATTAAATGTTCTAGAGTCAAATAAATCTTTGGATAAGCTATATGAAACAATTAAATTACATGCCACTACATCTTTCAGAGCTTCAACCTCAGTAGTAGTGATTGCATAACCTTAGCCTTGATCCCTGGGCCTTTTCTGAGTTAATTCTCCAAGGAACATAGGACATTCATTTACATAATTCTCCCTTTCTCTACCATTTTAGAATTCAACAATGATATCCTCCTTCTTCCCCTTGCAATCACATTCATGGTGTCCTTTTTCATCGCACTTGAAACAGACCCCATTCTCTTCAAACAAGTACCCGCGTTTTTGAACCCACATTTACGAAAGGATAAATATTCAACATTTCCCTTCTTCCCTTTATTTCCATTTGAAGGGTGTTTAGTAGATATTTTCATCACTTTCTTTCTTTAATTTCATAATTCATAGATAATTCCTTTTCTGCCTTGGTAGCACATGAGACAATGTCTGTGTATGATGAGAAGGATTGTTAGACTAGTGCTCGACGGAGAAACAGATTTAACCCATCAATGAAATGGTCAATATTACTTCTTGGGTTATGTATATAATTTTTTGCATGCCTTTCTAAAGTTGTAGTGTTAGCTTCATACTTTGAAACATTCTCATCCTCCATTTTCCTTAGACTCAACAATTGTCTTTCCATATCCGCTCGATGGTCAAGAGGAAAGTATTTTTCTAATATATTTTTTTAAACTCATTCCATTACATATGTAATACTTCATCATCATCCTTTATGATAAGAATCATGGACCACCATTGATCTACATCTCCATTGAGGTGGTAAACTTGCATGAAATCATTTTCCCATTCACTACTCCCCAAGGAATGGAATATTTTCATTAAAGAATTTATCCATTAATCACCTACTAATGGATTTGTTTCCCCATTGAATATTGGTGGTTGTTTCCTCATGAAGCAGTCTAACATTGATCCTCCACATTGTTGATCAGGGGGCTCAATACAGGTAAGATTATTATCCATAACCTGAGTGTGTTTTCCAAATATAGTGATATGTTGATCCGCACCCGTTGTATATCCAGCTCCACTATAATTATCTTGAGCTAGAGGGAAATCCCTACATGTAGTGTGTGAATTGATATAGTTTCCATTACTTCCACTAGGCTCCATTTCTAATAAATGTCATACACTAGATTAGTTCATGACTCCCAATACATAATTCCAAACATATAACATAATTAACATAAATTGAACAATTTATGGATATAATCCATAATCATAAAACAAACAGTTTCTTTGAAAAGGTATATACTCATAAATCATTCATAATTGTTTGTATTGAAAATTTGGATTATCCTATGCATATCCTCAGGGAGTTTCATAACCATGAATGTAGCACGATCCATTGTCATATACCAAGATAGCCAGGGTAAAGCTCGAAACTCCTTGTCCAAGTTTTCACTCCTAGTTTCAACTGTACCAGAGCCTCCTCTACCAGCTCGGATCCAGATAGGGATTATTATTCTAAAAATACACAAAATATCTAAATTACCAATATTCTAGGATGTTATTATGTACTAATCCTCAAAAACTATCTTAGGGTAATGTGCTCTAATAATAGTTTTTCAAAATCTAGTTTCTGGAGTTTTTACTAAACAAACTCTGATACCAACTGTAACACCTCAAACCCAGTTAACCAGAGTTGGTGCTTTATTACAAAACATTGGAATCATACAAGGAAATATTTTCCAGAAATACCAATCAGTTTAGTATCCTTGGAAATACAAGATATACTCATAAGTTTTACATTAGATTATAAATGAAAAACTACAATAAAATTGTTTCCATAGACCACACTAAAATCCCCTTAGACTAACCCTACAGGTAAGTCATAAAATACATTTTTACATCATGGGAAAAATAAAAAAAAGAACGTTGTGAGCTCAGATTCTCAGTAAGGATAAAAATGTAATTGAAACGTTAATTAATAAAAATAAATATTTAAGTAAATGTATAAGACTAAAACCAAATCCTTTTAAACATGAACTTCAGCATTATATGGAAAATATAAAATCGAATAATGCCATTGAATTATTCACTTCGATATTCTACTAGTCAAATAATCACATGCAATATCAATAGCCACATTCGTAATGATGGAATGCATAATATCAGACTTCATAACAACATATTCATGGCCTTGTGCCAAGACTAAAAATAAGATTTTGTCAAGGCCTTGTGACAAGACACCAGTTTGTCTCATGAGACCTACCAATGCTTCAAATAGCTATAACAGGATCCTACCCTCACTTACTATGTCCAATTCATTCCTTATATGAAAAGTTTAAAACATAAAATAAACATTCATAATATAACTAGCATATTAAATGTTAATACATTATCTCTAAACCATAAATGGTAGAAAAATTACACATCCATAGTTAAAAATATCACACAACCTTCAATAGAAAATGAATTATTTTTATCATAATAAATCAACATCAAACATATTAAAATCCATTATTGTATGTTGACATAGATGAAATCAAAACATTCTGATTGAAATTTCAAATTATTTTTTTGAAATCATTTGAAGTTACATAATTATAAAAGAAAACATTTATTTTCAAAATAGTCTTTTAAACATTCATGGGAAGATTCAACAATGTAATAATGGCAGAATATAGCTGCACCCTCCATATAAGTTATAAAACATTTTTACATTAAATTTATTGAAAACATCATTAAAGTAACTTGTCGGGAACATGACGGAAAGATTCCTTTCAAAACATATAAGGTCAAATATGGGTATAAATGACATTTATCCATAGTCTAGTTTGTAGTAAAAATGTTTTGGAATGCATTTTTAGGAAAACACAGATGTGGATAATAAAGAGGTCCCAGTATATTATTACATATAACAACCTTGAATAATGAAGATGTCGTAGAATTAACCCTTACCTTGTACTTTTCTTTTGTCAAGGGTAGGTTAAACTCATGTATAATGGTACAATAACTATTATTAAAATATACAAAAATCATATACATTATTATGATATCATAAAAGATCTTTTAATATTTCTTTTATAATAATATTTTATTATGATCGTCCTTTCAGGTGATAACTGATTCATTTTCCATTATATGGTTTGTTACGTAAGTAATTTATGTTGTGTATATGATGTATCTTATTCAAATTCATAATTATATTATGTTTTTAAAAATAAATTTTATTCATCAAATGAAAATTAGTCTTAATGGATCTGATGGGGAATTAATCTCATCACATTTATGGAGATGGTAATCTGTACGTACGCACGATCGACAATATCATTATTTTGATATTAAACAAATATATAATAAGATTGTATATCATATATGAAGAATCATTATAATCTTATATTTATTATTTTAAATCAATTATACATCATTATTATACCCATACAAATTTTAATGTATTGAATAACAACTAAACCACGACGTGGAGACGGTAAGACATAAGTACGCACATATAGTGACATGTCATTCAGAGGATGGACAAAATAATGAATATGGTTGTACCATATATAAAATAACATCAATTTATATATAATATACTGGACTTATTATTTTAGAATGGAAACCTCCAAGAAAGAGGAAGTGGAAGAAGAACCTAACATGGAAGAGGTTATGAAATATTTACCTTTTCGTCAGGTTATTTATTTTATTTGATCATAAGGGATCCATAGGATGGATTTATTAGTAATGTAAGGCCTGTAGGATTAATAAAAGATAGTTGAGGAGAAATATGGGATGGTTTTAGCCGATATAAATGTCTTTGAAGGTGTGAATTAAATAGAAGAGGAAGTTTCCTTTAATAAGAGGGGTGAGGGGCACCATAGGAAAAGACTAAAATATTATTTTATAATAAAATAATGTTTTGTTTCTAATGGAAAGAATAAATTTTCTATGGTTTATGGAGGTTATGGGTCAAAAAATGATCATTAATTATGTTTTTGATAGAATTGAGTCACTATATTAACCATATTATTTATATTTAACACTTAGTTAAATAGTATGATATTTACTATCTCTCTTTCTATTTTTGTATTATATTTTTAATAAACTTACTATTAACATCCAAGATAATATCATTTGCTTCATTAATGACAAATATAATATTATTTAAGAAATTTGGATGAACAATATATTTTTATGAATATAATATTAATTAATAATATAATATTTATTTTAAAAACATGTTTATGTCAATTTTGACAATATTTGGTATTTTGTTTTTTCTAAATTCCTAAAAGAATTATTAAGTCAATAATAATTCATTTAATCAATCATAAAATTTCACATTAACCTATAAAATTCTTGGATCACATAAATAATTTAAAATTATATTTATTTTAACATTTATAATACCATTTATTTGATTCTTTCATTAATAAGTAAAATATTACATCATCATTGTGTCGTAAATAAATTTAATTATAAAATGTCTAAAAATTATAATTAAAATACCATTAGGTATTAAATATTTTTATCTTTCTAATAAATATTTATAGTCTAATACATAACATATATAACCCTATGTAAATATAATTTGACTAAAAGATATATTCTTATGTAATTTTTGTAATTACATTAACTTAATCAATATAAAGTGTCACTATCACTAAAGAGTGGCTCCATGGGGTCCCAAAATCGATCCATGTTTGACCATGGTCAAACATGTACCTAAAAATCAAGTTAGAACATGTGTATGAATAATTTAATATTATTATAATATTAATTTTTTACCCTTATTTACCAGATATACCCTTTAACCGTGGTAAATAAAATATTTATCGAAATAATTTTTCAGAATGTCTAAAAATAAAATTTACTTGTATAAATAATTTGAAACTCCTGATTCTAAATATGGAATCTATTTTATAAATTCATAATACAAAAGTGGCATAAATTAATTTAATATTAATTCCGGTTTTCAAAATAAAAAGCATGTGTTTAAGAAATATTAACTATCAACGATTGACACTTGCTTATTTGTTGTTTAAATGTGAAATTATGTCGAATGACCAACATTGGATAAAATGATAAAAATATATTATTATTATACTTAAATCCCACTCAATAGTTTAAATTAGCACTATAAATTTTTTTCTTTAAAAAAGTTTTTTTATTATAAAAATTTAGTATTTTTCACTATTCTACAAAAACAAAATGTCTTCATAAAAATACCAAAAATTCACCTTAAGCTAATTTTAATATTCCAAACCCAAAAATTATTTCCATTTATAATGTTAAAATTGAATTTTTTTAAAATGTGGGTATTAAAATTCATAATGGCTAGTTTGATTTGTCGCGATGTGTTATAATATCGATGTTGTGTACGACACAAGCTATTGCATTATTAAAAATAAAATGTATCATGGAAGATTGGGGTGTTTATGGTTGATCCAGATTTATCCATGATACAAAAATAGTGTTGAATGTTTATTATGAAACAATGGTACTTCATGGGAGGAAAACACCTTAAAATTTTATAGTCTTGGATCCTTTTTTTGATTCTCATGATACATGGGAGAGGGGTTAACTAATTAAAGAGTGGTGTCATCATCTATTTGGAATAGAAAATTCTAATTAGAATTTCTAGGGACATAATGTTTTAAATGGTGGGGAGGTTTTAATAGGATATTACTATTTTCAGGTGTTTGTAATCCTTTATATTTTATCTTTATTTAGTTAATTTTTATTTGGGGTAGAGTGAGGATGAATTTAGAAAAAAAATTACCATCTTGGCGACAACATGGTCGGTGGATGTTTAGTCCAAACCATTATCCATCTCAATGTATATCATTCAACCAAAGTTATTGTGATTATTTATAGATGGGAAATGGTTCATTAATATGGTTATCCTCTTAGGATAAACTATGGTACCCAATTAATATTGGTTCACGGTTAGTTCACAAGGTTTTTCAATCAATGTGGATCTACCTAGGATAACATTCATACACCTTTATCAGTAATTCTAATTCTGAAAAAAATTTATGAGTCACCCATTTAGGTGCCCAAAAAAATAGAATGACCCATAATCTTTTTATCCATTACATATTTCTCCCATGAATATTTCATGGAACTATAATTCCTCCTCGAAGTGATTCAATGATTGAGTACCACACATTGATATTATATGGACAGATTCTTCTTCTCATTCTCATTCTCCCATGATATCTCATATCCTCCATAGTGTTACATGAACTCCATGTTTATTTGTGGATATAATATCCACTTTATTATATATAATCCATGCTTTTATTCTTGTATCCTTATTGTCTTTATTATACATAAGATTTTTCCATTTACAGATTTTGGATTTGAGATATCGTGATCTCAATGTAGGTGGTTCCATCATGATGCATTATTTATGATAAACCAAATTAAATTATTTGTTTCCAATTTTATGAAAAAATGGAATTTCTTGAAATTAATTAAACAATTTTTTATATTTTGGTTTGAAAAACCCAATTCTATTGAATAGGGGGTTCATAATGGGTTCTTTTCATGAAATTGGAAAACCCAAAAATCAATGTAATTTGTTTCTGTTTTTAGAAAATTTGATAAATTTGAATTTTTTAATTTAAATTGTTGATTTGATGGAAATTGGATCAATTTAATTTTAAAATATAATTATTAAAATAGAATTATTGGAAAAAAGACAAAACTGCAACTTCCAGTTATTTAATTTTTTTTTCTAAAATCGATATAATTTTTTGAAAAATAATATAGATGAATTCACTTAGTTAATATTAATTTTAAAATTTAGTTTTGAATATTTTTAAATTATTATAATTAAAAATTCCATGAAATTTTATTTGATAGAAACCTTATGATATTACATTGTGGAAATGATGTTTTGAATGAAAACATATTTTTGGTTTTAAATGGAAAATTTTAATATTTTAAATTGGGAATGAGATTCATTGTATATTAAATATGCTTGAAATAAATTTCTCATCCTTTTTTTGTACTAGAAAAATTGAAAGTCTTTGGTATTTTTTGAGTTATGTTGATGAAACATTGTGCATTAGAGTGTTCCAAAACATAAATGATGCTTGTAACATCCCATAGGTGACAGTTATTAGTCCTCCATACATAGAGTTCAAAGAATCATATGTAGAATTTTCCGCTTCATCATATGTGTGGAGTCCCTAGAGCATGGTAGTATCATACCTTTTTATTCATATGACCATGTTTCATGATATTTTGAAGTTCAAATGAATATATTCCATTGTTGTAAAATTTTTTACATTCCTGTGGATTGATATAAACTGTTTTGTAGAAAAAAATTTAATTATTCAATTTGTGAAAATATTCATTGTTTTGAAAATGTTCCAATAATTGAAAAGTATAGTGTTTTCTTTAATTGTTTCATTATTTAGAAATTTAATACATGAATTATTTTTATGTAATATAATGAAATGAAAATAAAGTTTTCATTAAACTGATATCCCACCTTGTATAATATAATATTTCTATATTATATTGAATTATTTGTGAAAACCAACTGGTATTTTTATCTCACACACTACCTATGCATTCATGTGTTTGTAGATTATCTCCTTTCATACTCAATCAGGGTTAAATAACAACATGGAGGTGGTTATAGCTATTGATCTATGTACTTTTGAGTTTTTTCATTATGTAGATGGAGAGATTTTCTAGTTTTCAAGTATTTTATTTGTTTCACTTTTTTTTATATTCCTATTTGAATTCAGGTACCTTACTCCCACTATAGATAATTTTGCTATTAATTCCATATTTTTTCATTTACTTTAGATTCATTTCAGGATAAATAATTCTATACCTATTTTTATGATGACATTAGGTATTCACCGATCCTTGGGGATTTTAAATTCCCTTCAGGCTATGAGAAAACTGTATATTTTATCGAGATACTGTTATACCCATCCAAGTTCAATGTAATAAAGGAAAAAACATAATATTAAAATTTCTAGGAATGTTTTAAGTTAAATAAAAATTAGGTTACTAGAAATTCATCAATGTATTTTTACCACAAGATAAAG
Organism: Viscum album; assembly: GCA_963277665.1. Taxonomy (NCBI): domain Eukaryota; kingdom Viridiplantae; phylum Streptophyta; class Magnoliopsida; order Santalales; family Viscaceae; genus Viscum; species Viscum album. The sequence continues at coordinate 223,071,729 of OY728158.1, forward strand.
TGTTTCTAAAAATAATGAACTTGGTTGTAATAACTCTAAGAAGGTTCATTGTCTCTAACTCAAGCATAACCTTGTACATTGAAACAATCTTCACTATGCACCTGCTTTGACACACATTGTGGGTTTTCTTTTGGAATTCACAATATCATCATGAACCATTATGAATTAAGTAAAAAAATAATTTGGCTATTTATATACCATGAGAAACCAAGGGTGTCAATTATTAAGAAATTTTTAAAGATTTAGACATCTTATATGTAATTCATTTTTATGATTATGTTGTTTTCTTCTATAATATGTAATGATCACACTATGTTTTGAGTTTTTTTATTTTATAGAACAATAAATTACTAGATTTAAATTTACTACGATGAATGATTTTATGGTACTCAGTAATGTTGGATGATAATTGGAGTGAAGGATTTGGTGATCATGCCAAATCAGTTTTCAGGGAGCACTATTAACAACATGTACCGTAACCAACAAGAAGACTCATAATGGTAGAGAATGAAGGTTTTCATTGTGATTTTTGGTAATGGATAAAATAGAGTAAATTATATTTAGTTTCCATGGATTCAATAATAATAAAGGAATCAAATAAGTGAATTTCATTTAGGATTAAGAATATGATTTGATAATTGAAATGAAATACACAAAGAATTTAACATCAAAGTATTCATTGAGAGTTTTGTTATAAATAGGTATAGGAATTTGTTACACCCTATGATATAATCACAAATTGAATTATATACGAGTGTAATAAATTGTAATTATAATAAATCCATGTACCAAGTGGAGTCTTCTTGAAGATAATTAGAGAGGTTGTTTGAGTATTATTCATATTGCGGATGATGATGAGACTAGAGATAAAATAAAAATGAAAATTGGTATTGCATAATATGTGAATGTTTTATAGTAGTGTATAAATTAAGAAGAAGAATATTTTATGTGTTTTTGTTTTTAGATTCGTGACTTTTTTTATACAAATTTTTAATATATATTTATGGTTATTTTTATATTTTTCCACTAAGGATATACAAGAATACAATGAATGGTTCGGATAGACTATGAATTTGATTTGATGACATTGTGATGTCTGTGGAAAAAAATAATTGGAATGAAAACCCTTATTATATAGATTATGATAATATAAATAATTTATGGGAAATATATGAATGATATGAATTATTTAATTTAATGTTACTAGTTACCTTTGAGTTATTACATAATTTGTTGAAAATTTGGTCTATCTTATCATGGATGAATTTTAAAACATCACATATTCAATGGATATAACATGTAAATATTTAAAAAAGGAATCAGGCATATATTCAAAAAGGAATTACAGTAATTCAGGTTATTAGAAATTTGGAATAGAATATATAATTTTTGGTACTCACATGTGTGGAGTAAGATTACTAAGAGGTACTTTTTGTTGAATGGGAGATCAATGTTAATAGAAATTCAAAATTGTATTTATATTTTTTGATTGTTATAATTTAAAATGGTTATAATATTATCCATTTATGGAATGTTTTATCTTAAAATATAGTTGATATATTTGGGATGAATACAGCATCTCACTATATGAATATTTCATAATATTTTATAACTTGTGATATCATTTTTATGATGGATGGAATTACCTACCAATAACTTCATTTCTTTCCTGATATACTAATGATTTAAGAATGAATAATTCACATTCATTTCATAAAATAATAGATGTTTTGTAAATTGATCATTACACATAATCGGTGAGATTGTACTGAATCATGTCTGTACAACATCTCAAAACAATTCAACAACCATAGAAAAAATGATGTTGAAACAAAGGTATTTAACCTTCTACCATTATATTTTTTTAATTAAAGGGACCATTATACCATCAAAGATTTATGGATATGTGATTATTGATATTATCTTAACCTTATTCCATATAACTCTCTCATAGATCTAGAATGATATATTTCTCTACAATGTTCATGCTTTCACATCCATGATTGTTTCTCCAATTTAGAAATCTAAATATATGTATATTTTTGAAACTATTTTAATTCAAATGAACTATTTTGAAATTTATTTTAATATTTATTTTTATGATGAGGGTTTTATTAAAAGGAAATTCAATTTTTAAACCTTTGATAACCAAATATATTTTCATGGGTTAATTTTAATTCAAGGGATTAGAATGCATAATCCAATGATTTTGATTAATATTTTTTCAAATTAAATTAATCCATTTTATATTTTACATTTCACAAAACACAAAAAATTTATTTCTTATAAAAACTAGTTTGTTATATTCATTTGGTTTTATATTAATTTCAAATTAATTGAATACTAATTAATTAAACCATATATCTATAAGTTAGTTTTTATATTTCCTTATAAAAAATTAATTTGATATGTCATATATTATTAATTGAAAAAAATAAAATTATAATAAAATTTTATGGTTCTATAAAACAAATTCTCCTATATAACACAAGCCATTAAAGAAAGTATTGATTATGTCTGATGTAATATATTATCAGTGTTCCAAAATGATAAATCCAAACATTATTTTGCTCATAAATTGGGTGTTTTATATAAATCTTTTAGAAACAAAATTATAACTCTAAAAGGAAAATATTGTACAATCTTCAGGTGTTATATTTTGATATGGGGATTTAAAGATAAATATGTAATTTCATGATGGTGTCTCAAATTTAGAATTATGTAAGAGGATCCAATCGCACATATGTTAATGTTTTTAAAATAAACATAATTGGAATTTTTCAATGGAATGGAGATATTTATTAGGTATGGGAGAGAAAGAAACCAACGTCATCAATGTATAATATAAATGAAAAATCCATTCAACATGATAGAGTAAAGGAAGGAACCTCGTAATGGAAAACCCATGGTTCAATGGTTCAAATGTTGGGAGAAAGTGAACTATAGAATATAGTCCACAAAACCATGTGAAATTTATGGTAATCAGTGTTAGAAACCACCAAAGATGAATGATCAATTTAAATCTATTTCAAATCATGAATACTAAATTAGATCATGAAAATAATGTTGAAAAGTGTAGACTTCATATTCAATGAATTGTAAAATAAATTTTATTTCATTCTAGTTCTACACATTTGTGTATATAATTTTTGTTTTGATGAATAATTGACACAAATATAAGAATCAATGAGGTTGTGACATTTTTAAATACACCTAGTGGTGTGATATTTTAAAACCACATATTGACTCACCTTTTGTATGTGCGTCTGGTAATATTGTTTTATTGAATATCATGATAAGTAAATTTGTGGGATTTGATACTATTATGGTCATGTATTGGCTCTCATTATATAAAAAACATAATTTATAACCAAATGTATATCATTTATCATATTCCAAGCAAACCCATTATTTAATATAAATGAAATTAAGATAAAAACCCACCTTAGGATATTCCCACAATGAAGTGGGTGCATCTACTCTATGATTAATTACTGCATTCGTAGATGGTTGAGTTTCTCAATGTTATCAACATTGACTAAATGGCCATTATTAGGGAACAAAATAATTTATTTCTTGAATAATTCCCTATAAATCCATAGAATAATGAGCAAGATTTATCAATAGAGCATATACATGGATACACTAACGTAAATAAATTCTTCATCATGATTTCGTTATTTTAACATTAGGTGTTATATAATAAAATGAAATAGAACATTTTAAATATATTCATAAAACCAATTGAAATACATTTCATATTTCCACTTATATTTTTAATGGAAACTGATGGGTCAATGAAGCAGTGTATCTGTTACTTAGTGCTCAAAAAGATCACCATAAGAAACATGTATCTTCCCCAACGGATTTATGAATCATTTAATATGATTTGAAGAGGTTATTATTTTTTAAATTTGGATCTTCATATTTTATATTATCATGTTTAGATGAAGAATGATATTATTCAGAATAGAACATTCTATAATAGGTATGTAAGTTATTAGTTCATAGCGATGGGAATCAAAATTATTAATTACATTCAAATGATCATGGATTTGATGAATATAGTATTTGGATACAACCCCAAAAACGATTCAGTAGTGTTTATAATTGAACATATAAATTAAAAATGTGGAAAATTGGAACCTTAAGAGATGCTAAGTATTGTACTAGAGATATTTGGGCACTATAAAATGTATTCTATTTTCTAAAAAAGTTACTTTTGGATGAAGCTTGTTAGGTAATTAGGAAATTTCATCACAGGTGAGGTATTTTAAGTTGGTGATTATAAGAAAAATGTCATTTTGGAATGATGAAGACCCACTATTGACATTGAAATCCACATTTATCATGTAATATAAGGGTTCTATCATTGTTTAGGAAAAAACTTTCTCATGACAATCTATCCAAATAACATAGATAACATGTAAAGGTTTAATGTATGTATGAATTTAATAATGTGATGAATTTATTAAAGAAATTATAAAGAGGGTAATCACTACACATGTAATCAAAATTTAAAAATTTTGAGGAAGTTTTGTTATATATACTATTTCATTTAATATATTTTTGGGTTATAATCTCATGAATAATTTAATAAATATATATTAGGTCCCATATGATTTTATGATCCATGGGATATGCTTATTGGGTCATGTTTTGTAGTTGGGAACTGTGATATTATACTCATAGACTGGGAGGCACTTTCTCTATGTTTTTAAATGTGATATATATATCAGTCATAATATTATATATCAAATATTCATACATTAAGATATCATCATTCTTAAATTAATTTTTTATACAAAATAAATTATTTTGATTGATCTATTGAATGCCATCTAATAATGTAATACAAGATTATTAATTCTCTAAAAATAATCTGACCAACTATATTATTAATTATGTGGATTGTGAAATATCCTATTATTATGGATATGAAAAATATTAATATATATATCCAAATTTTAGGGAATTCATCCAATGTTTAACAAATGTTTTCTTAATCATTTTTTGATGATATGATCACGATGAGTAAAATGGTTGATTGAGGGATTCAATCTAAATTAAATAAGTAATTGAATGGATGACACATGGGTTCCACATAGATGATGTTGGATTAATATGATATGGATCTATAATTTTTCGGACTTCATCTCCTAAGATAAAGAAGGATATATCGTATAATGCAGATAACTCTTCCTTCTCCGTCTATTCTATATGTACCACAGGGATTCATGATCTTAGAGATCATTTCTAGTGGGACAACATGAAGAAAATGATTATAGTGTGTATATAATGGTGTTTTATTTTTCATAATATTATTGATGAGAGACATAATTCCAATTTTATGATTCTACTATTACCTATATAAACATGAAAATGGGGGACATTGTAAATACCAGAAAATTTCAATGAAAATTATTTCTTAAATTTTATGGAATTTTATGAGTCCCCAATTTCTGATGGCACCTGATTCTGAGCCCCAATGTGCCCGGAATAAATTTCTAATGTTCTAGTCGGGTATGTTCGGTAAACGTACGTGTGGGTTTTCCTATATTTTAAACCGGTGCTGGGAATTTAAATCTGAGGACACTGATGTACTCACAGTTCTGGTATTCACATAAGGGGACCATTACCATAGTTGCGTTTGGTCAAGAGTAGAAGTCTTATTTTGGGGTTTCATTATAAATTAAATAAAATTGTTGTGTAAACATTTTTATTGTTAAGGGGTCGTTATTTTCTCTAAAGAGGAGTTAGATATGGGGCCCACACCCCACATAACATCCCAAGGGAGGATAATGTGTGGTGGGGCCTACACAATCACCTAACCCCTCGTTTAACCCCTTAATCCTTTAGAATCCCACATTAAGTGGAGACTTTCAACATTCCCTTTATAATGATTCCAACTCAAGAATAATTAATTCTTTTATTAATAATTTTTAGGTGTCTTGAGTTCATTTGAATTTATATGAAATGCTTGGCAAGACTATAATTTTGTGGAATGAAAATTATTATATTTGGCTTGGAAAATATTTTTGGGGGGTACTTTTGGAGAAAACTGTTACTGGATCTTCATTCTCTTGACGAAGAACACAATTCTTCAATGAATAACATCTCTGATGAATAATGTGAAAAACATCTCCAATGACGCTTCCTCTTCGGGTGCACCCCGATGGCAACACAATCGACTTTTGTATTCCGCAATGCCTGACTTCCTCGCCATCGTCTTCCTTGTCTCGTCGACGTGAAACATACCATGAATCAAGGTTGGGGTTCTATGTTATGTTTTCAATGAATAAACTTATATCCCTGATTATTTTATGTTTTCTTTTTTTGACGGTGGCCTTTGTTATCAATTAAGGCGATGGGCGTGGGCCGAACAAACATGGCCCTACATCCCTCTGTTGGTTTATTGATTGATTGTTCATGGAGGTAAAATCAAGAAGGCATGGTTCCATATCACCATGATGGAGGAGATCCATGGGATGGGGAAGGCGGTGGCGTCGATGACCGGAGGTTGCGGCAGCTGTACACCAGCTGCGTGGAGTAAGACCTCGGCCTGCAACTGTGGGCTTCTCAGCCGAAGAAGAACTAGAATGTCTCATGACTGGCTGCGTAGGAACAACCGATAGGCAAAAGCCGACCGGGTTGGAGGAACGTGGTGCCTCCTTGGCACCGCGTTGCAGGAAGACCGAAGCCCGCACTCTGTGGGCCGCTTCTACGGCAAACCGGTCTGCCACCTGCCAGCCAGGCTGAAGGGAGTTGTAGAACCAGCTGGTTCCGTGTGCAGACGAACATCAACCCGCAATCTGAGGGCCGCTTGTTCCAAAGAAGACCAGTCGGCCGGGCAGGAGGGGAGGTGCCTCCGTTTTAGAAATCTGGGGGGTGGCGGCCCCCCGCTCCGCTCGACCAATTGGCAGAGTCGCGACCTGCTGCGGGACGGGCCCCCTTCCTTCATACTAAGGCTTGTCCTGATGGGCCGTGCCTCACCGGGCTGGGCCACGCCCCAGCCGGGTCGGACCCATGGAGCCAGGATGGGCCGACCGGCTGGCCCACCGTGCTTGACGGGCCGGGCCCGTTTCGCTTAAATGAGAATATCTTCTAGACTGCGCCTCTGATCGACATGCCGTTTGCGGTACTGGGATCCTCTTGATGAGGAAATCATTTTGAGACACTATAAGTTAGTATTGGACAATGTTGGAAAATAGATAAGTTGGGAACAAGATTAATTCCAACCAGGCCCCTAGAACCGAAAAGCCAATAACTCTCAGACCGGACGTCCGATTGACTTACTATCTATCTCGTTGGGTTCCATTTAATGAGACGGAACTTCAGAAAACATCATTCCGCACTTCATGATAGTTGATGTATAAACCCTTTTTCTCGAGGAGTGGACCATCCCAGAATTGAGCGTATTGTGTGCGCGAACTATAGAGCTGGCTGCGACTGTGTTGACTACTATATTGGAATCCTCTATGGGTTTGACAGCGAGGACTACTATGCTGGAATCCTCCATGGGTTCGACAATTATGACTATTTTAATGGAATCCTCCCTAGGTTCAACAATGATGATTATTGTTCTTGTATCCTATGTGGGTCCGACAGTTTGAACTTTGTACTTGTATCCTGTGTGGGTTCGACAAAGTAGCTGGTCTTGTATCTTGTCTCGGTCAAACATCTTAGATGGTATTGTATCCTGTGTGGGTCTGACATCTTAGATGAATCAATGACTAAATATGATCATCTCTATCGCTATACAAAAGATGTGTACCCATGTGAGCTAAGTCTTGCCTTTCAATCATTATCATCATTGTGATTGGCTTTACTTCCGGTGTGGACTGGATTGTGCATGAGCTCCAAAGTTGGAGCCGAACTGAGATTGATAACATATGTATATGATTGCGAATATACCTAAGTAGGGTTGGTAGTTACTTCATGGTTATATCTTTCTACTGTGGTTTATCCATTGTGGATTCTGGGAGACCATCAGGGGTCTTGGGGTCCCTACTGAATATCGTTAAACTCACCCCTGCACGGGCTATGCCCACACATCGTTGTGTTGGATTAAAATGAAGTACATCGTTGACGAAGGCCGAGAGAGATATAGGAATGGATGGTACCTGGAGGTGCACCATATGGTGAGACGGTACACGAAGTAGACCAATAGACATTGATTGTTGAGGTGGACATCTGTATCTCCCCTTCAGGTAGGATACATGGCGGATTTTTCACAAACTTCCCTTTTTAGTTGTTGTCCCATTTTCAGTTGTACGTGCTTTCCGTTGTACCCATATTTTACTGTTGACCATGTATTTCCAGACCCTTTACTTTTAACACTTCTTTATATATAAATTATTCAATTAGTGTTTACATCCTGTTGCATTCACTGTTGTGTTTTTTTACTTTCATAAAGTAAATTGCTTCCCATCATAGGTATTTATGCCTATTGTTTAGTCACCAACCCCAAGCCTATGGAAGGCCGGATTGGGGTAGTCCCGACACAAGCCCCGAGGATGGGTTGTAACAAATTGTTATTAGAGGAGTTGGTTCTACTATAGAACACATGACTCTGATCCATCATTTATATGAAGCAATAATGTTATGAGTATTGAGTTTGGTTTTCAGTCTTGGGAGTCCAGTGTTGGTGTGGCGACAGATGTATCCATACTCCAGGACCCTGACCTCTGATTTCCTACTCAGTGCAAGAAAACACTAATTGTGTGTGTGTCTCATTTGTAAATTTTTCTTTGTGATTACTTTGTGTCAGCTCAACAGGTATGTTGTTTTACCGTGGTGCACCTGTTTATTTTCAGGATGGCCCCATGAAGGCAGCCATCTAGGGTTAAGTGTTACGTATGAGATGGTGTCCCACCGAGCGGAGAGGCCTCGATGCAGGGGCCCATCATAGTGGAGGTACCAGTGGTACCTCTACTCGCTGGAACACCGATACCACCAGCCCCTACAGCAGAGAGTGCATGTTGCTTAAGTGCGTTGCATGAGTTCCAGCGCTAGAGGTTGCCCAGGTTTTGGGGAGAGACGGATCCACAAGCACCTCAATATTGATGGAGGATATCATGAGAGTTTTCAGATTGGTAAGAAAACTAGTAGACCTTATGGTGATCCTTTCTACGAGTATCCTGTACATAGCAACAGGAATATGGTGGATCTTGATGCTCTAGGTTCATGACGAGGCATCTTTAATATAGACGGACTCTGAGAGTCTCTTACGCTTGGAGTTTGTTCCAGCCACCCTTCATGCGGTGCGGATTCAGGAGTTACTACATCTGTAACAGGGCATCATGACAGTAGCTCAGTATATATTAAGGTTCACCGACCTCTCTCGCTACTCCACAGATATGGTACGAGACCCATTCATCAGGGCTCGAACCTTTGAACATGGACTCATGCACAAGATCAGGGCTTCGACGATTACCCTCAGCATCCAGATCCAGGCAGGGGTGCTGGAGAAATCCCTTCTAGTGGAGAGGTTTCTCGCTGAGCAGTCACTAGCAGCGAGACCCACCGCAGGATGACACGTAGTAGAGACTTCTACATGTGGTAGTAAACAGGTGACATAGATGTCCAAGTGGGCAAGGCCTTTAGGTGGGTGACCATAGGATACTATTTTGGTTTTGCGGGGAACACAAAATAGAGCCAGCCTTACGAGGAGAAAGCAGTACTATGCATGCGGCGGGCAGGGTCACATGGCTGGAGACTGCCCGAACTGACATGCAGATGAGAAAAAGATGGTAGAGTTACCTCCTAAGAAGAGGTAGAGTATCGATTGTGGTGGTCTTCCAAGAGCAAGCAGACGAGTTAGAGGAGTTGGCCGAGCTGTGTGTGGGGGACGAAGTTTCAAAGCTCTACCACCACCACCACCACCAGAAGGTCCACCTCGACCCCAGGGAGCTGGCGGACAGAGGCAGGATCATCTTCAGGCAGTCGAGGCCTACCTCCACGGTGCACCTGAGATGATTCATCGTACTATCTATGTCTACTCCACCCTTGTTGCACTACTTATAGACACAGGTGTGATTCATTAATTCATTGACAATACCCTTTTTCGGAGATCAGAGATTCCGACGGAGTCGTTGGATCGATCTTTATTCTAGAGACTCTTACAGGTGTAGGGTCCATGATAACACACTGTTTCCAAAAGTGTGAGGTTAATCTAGGAGGCAAGATCTTCGGAATGGATTTATTGTAGCGGTGTCAAGACCTTATGACATCATCCTTGGTATGGAATGTTTATCCATAGTCCATGTTCAGATCGAATGTATTAGGTGCAAAGTATGGTGTGTCTGCACGGATGGGACCAGGTTCACCTTCACCAGTGAGAAGGGATCCTTTTCAGTGATGGATGGACTTACACCGACTAGAGGGAAGCCGATCACAAATCATTTGTCTAGTATCATCCTCGAAGTGGTTGATGTGCAGAGTCTGATTTTTCCTGTTGTGGTCGATCAGTACGTGGATTTTTTCCCAGATGATGTCCCAGGAATACCTCCTCGAAGATAGGTAGACTTTTATATTGAACTGTACCATAGTATAGCACCAATAAAAACTCTGCCATATCGGATGGATCCCAATGAGCTTCGTGACCTACGTGTAGAACTGGAGGAATTATAGGGGAAGGGAATTATCTGACCCAGTGTTTCACTCTAGTCATCTTCGATTTCTTTCACCAAGAACGAAGATGGGAGCTTGCGACTGTGTGTTGACTACCGTCACCTGAATCAGGTGATCGTGATGAACAATTTTCCACTCCTGAGGGTTGAAACCCTCTTTGATCAGCTCAATGGAGCACAATGGATCTCGAAGATAGACCTCAGGTCAGGCTATCACCATCTCATATTTTGAGACAAGAAGGTACAGAAGATGGCCTTCATGGGTATGTATGGTCATTACGACTTATTGGTTATGCCCTTCGACATAACCAATGCTCCAGATGTGGTCATGAGACTCATGAACAGGATCTTAAAGCCACACCTCGATCTATTTGTCGTGGTATTCATTGACGACATACTGATTTACTCGACTACTGAGGAGGAGCATGCCTACAATTTGCGGGTAGTACTGGACACACTCCGAGAGAACTAGCTTTATGGTCATCTCTCAAAGTGCCAGTTCTGGATTTGAGAGGTTCACATTATAATAAATGTCATCTCGATGGATGGGGTAGCCATGGATCCAGTGAAGATCAAGGTAGTACATGATTGGGAGGCACCCAAAAGTGTTATGGAGGTTTGGAGTTTCTTGGGTCTGGCTGGGTGCTATCGAAGATTTGTGCTAGACTTATCCAGAGTTGCAGCACTGCTTTTAGCTTTCATGAAGATGGGGAAACCCTTCGTGTGTTCAAATAGATACCACCAAAACATTCAGGATCTGAGTCAGAGGTTGACTAGGGAACCAATCTTGAGGCTAAAAGAGGAGGGCATAGGGTACGTAGTTTACTGCAACCCATCAGGGACCAGACTTGGGTGTGTCCTAATGCAAGAGCGAGCACTGATCATGTATTATTCGTGGTAGTTGATACAACACAATTTGAAATAGGATACTGATGACCTAAATATAGCTGCATTGGTCTTCACATTGAAGATGTGGCGGCACTTTCTAATGGATGAGAGTTTTACAGTCTACTCTGACCACCAGAGTCTCAGGTACATCTTCTCGCAGAAGGACCTGAACATGAGACAGCGGCGATGGATCGAGTTCCTCCAAGACTATGAATTCGAGATAGATTATACTCTTGGGAAGGGGAATGTTTTAGCTGATTCTCTCTGAAGAAGATCAGGCATTTTTCTTCTAGGAGATGTGATAGAGGAGATGGTTGCATTGCAGATATCCATTGTGGATAGAGAAGGATAAGCCTTTCTTCAGTCTCTCAAGTCACTCCTCCACTTCTACAGAAGGACTGAGAGGAACAACGTGGGGACGTTGACTGCGAGGTGCGAGTTGCGAAGTTCTCAGATATCCATAGGACATGCACCTGATGGATTTTATGAATGTGGGTAGCAAGTCATCCTCTTCAGAGATGTACCATGGTACCAATTTCACTACAAAAGGTGGTGTTGAGTGAGTTCCACACTTCCCAAATATAGGTACATCCATCAGTGGCGAATATGTATCAAGACCTCATATGACAGAACGGGTGGCTAGGTATAATGAAAGTAGTATTAGAGTTTGTCTCTCGATGCATCACTTACAAGCAAGTGAAGGCAGAGCACCAGGTAACAGCAGGCTTGGAACATCCATTAGAGGTCCCAGAGTAGATGTGGTATGGGATATCCATGAATTTAATGATGGGGCATCCACGTAAATCTACCGGGAACAACACTATCCGTGTGATCATTGACTGACTCATTATGTCAGCACACTTCCTACAGGTCAGAGAGCAGGGTTCCGTAAAGAGTTTAGGACACCTCTTCATTCAAGAGATCGTACGGCTTAATGGTGTTCCATAGACTATCATATATGATCGATATTCTAGTGTCACTTCCAGGCTTTGGAAGGGGTTAAATGAGTCTTTTGGAAAGCATATTTTCTTGAGCACCACCTTCCACCCTCAGACGGATGGTCATACAGAGAGAACAATTCAGACTCTGTAGGACATGCTCCATGCATGTGTTCACAATGATGGTCGAAGCTGGGAGGATCACTTACCCTTGGTGGAGTTTTAATAGAACAACTAATACCAATACACCATCGTGATGGAACCATACGAGTCATTGTATGGATGACCTTTCAGATCAACTCTGTGTTGGACTGACCAAGGGGAGTCACCACTTGTAGGACTAGAGATAGTCAGGCTATGACGGAGAAGGTGAAGATCATCCAGGAGAGAATGAAGATTGCACAGAGCAGACATAAGTCCTATGCTGATAGAATACAGAGACCACTGGAGTTCGAGGATGGTGACCATGCCATCTTACAGGTCTCACCTTGTCGAGGTTTACAACGATTTGGTGAGGCGGAATGTTATCTTCTTGTTTTATCAGGTCGTTCCAAGTTCTCAATAGAGTAGGCGAGGTGGCATACCGCCTAGCCTTTTCACCTCAGTTGCACTGGGTGCATGATGTCTTCCATGTATCTCATCTTAGGAGATATGTGGATGACCCATTCCACATCATCGACCACTAGGAGCTGGACATTGATGATGGGGCCACATTCATAGAGGTCCCAGTGGAGATAGAGGATCGACAGGAGTGGGTCCTTTCCGGATGGTCGATTCCACTATTGCGTATTCACTGGATGCATGGAAACCTCTAGGAGAGTACATGGGAGCGGGAGGCTCAGATATGTGCTCAGTACCCCCATTTGTTTCCCTAGAGTGTGTTTTAGCATAATGGGGACGTAAATCCTTGATTTGGGGGTATTTTAAAGTCCCAGACATTTAATGGAATTTTTTTTCATAAATTATATGGAATTTTACGAGTATGTGGTTTCTGACGGAACCTGATTCTGAGGCCCAGTGTGCCCGGAATAAATTTCTGATTTTTTTTAGGTACGTTCAGTAAATGCACTTGCGAGTTTTCTATCGTTTAAACCAGTGATCATAATTTAAATATGAGGACACCGATGAACTCGTAAAGCCGATATGCGCTGAAAGGGACCTTTACTGTAGTTGTGTTCGGTCTAGAGTAGAAGTTTTATTTTTTGGTTTCATTCTAAATTAAAAAACAATATTGTGTACAAAACTTCATTATTAAGGGGTGGTTAATTCCTCCAACGAGGAGTTGTTGATGGGCCCCACACCCCACATAACCTGCCATGGGAGGATAATGTGTGTTGAGGCCAACATGAGTACCTAAACCCCCTTTTAACCCCATAAACATTTGGAATCCCACATTAAGTGGATTCATTCCACATTCCCCAAATAATGTGGGAAGTTCAAGACTAATAAATGCCTTTATTAATTATTTTGAGGTTTCATGAGTTTATTTGAATTAATTTGAAATGCATGGAAAGATATAATTTTGGGGAAAGCCTATTCTTATATTTTTCTTGGAAAATATTTTTGGGGGGACTTTGGGGGGAAACTCTTGGTGGAACTTCATCCTCTCAACAAATAACATCTCTAACAAAGAATGAAAAGAACTTCTCCAACGATTCTTCCTCTTCAAGTGAACCCTGACATCTACAGAATCGACGTCCGTATTCCACAACACCTGACATCCGGAACACCGTCATGCACGGCTCATTGACGTGTAATTTACATTGAATTGAGGAATGGGGTTTATGTTTAATAATTAATGAATAAAACAATATCCTCTATTCCTCGATGTTTTCTTTATTCAACGATGGCCTTTGTTATCAATTAACGTGGAGGGTGTGGGTCGAACAAACACGGCCCGACGTCCCACTGTTGGTTTATTGATTGTTTTTCGATGGAGGCGAAACGATGAAGGCATGGTGTCGTTGCACCACACCAGAGGAGAACCACAGGACAGGGAAGGCAGCGACATCGATGACCGAAGGTAGCGGTAGCCTCGAGCCAATCGTGTGGAGGAAGACCGTGGCCTGCAATTGTGGGGCGCTCGATCGAACAAGAACTGGTCTGTCTAACCACTGGCCGGGAAGGAAGAACTGGTCAGAAAAAGCAGGCCGGGATGGAGGACCGTGGAACCACCTTGGTGACACGCTATGGGAAGACTGCTGTCAACGCTTCGTGGGCCTCTTCGTGGGTGAACCGGCCTGGCACCTGTCAGACGAGCTGGAGGGAGCTGCAGCACCCGCTGGTTCCTCGCGCGGAGGAACCGCGACCCGAAATTCACGATCTGCTTGCACCAGAGAAGATAGTCCAGCTTCGTTGGGTCACGCATGAGGGTCGATGCCGCTTGTCACCGTCGTTGCCGAAAAAGTGGGGCCTCCCCCCCGATATTCACTGAAGGGGACCTTTACCATAGTTTTGTTTGGCCTAGTGTAGAAATTTTATTTTGGGGTTTCATTCTATATTAAATAAAATTATTGTATACATGATTTTATTATTTAGGAGTGTTTATTTCCTCCAAAGAGGAGATGTAGATGGGATCCACAATCTACATAACCTCCCATGGGAGGATAATGTGTGGTGGGGCCCACACAAGCACCTAAACACCCTTTTAACCCCTTATACCGTTGGACTCCCAAATTAAGTGGATTATTTCCACTTTTCCCTCATAATGTTTTCAACTCAGGAATAACTAATCCCTTTATTAATTATTTTGAGGTTTCATGAGTTCATTTGAATTATTTTGAAATGCTTGGCAATATTATAATTTTGGGTAAAGCCTATTAGTATATTTCTGTTGGAAAATATTTGTGGGGGGACTTCGGGATAAAAAACTTGGTGGAACATAATTCTCTCGACGAAGAACACCATTATTCAATGAAGAACATCTCTGATGAAGAATGTGAAGATCTTCTCCAACGATGCTTCCTCTTCGAGAGCACCCTGACATCTATAGAATCAACTTCTGTATTCCGCAACGCCAGAAATCCGCGACACCTTCTTCCACGGATCGTCGACGTGCAACGTACCATGAATCGAGGTAGGGGGTTTATGTTTAATTTTGAATAAATAAATTTATATCCTCGATTCCACGATGTTTTCTTTATTCGACGGTGGCCTTTGTTATCAATTAACGTGGAGTGCGTGGGCCGAATAGACATGGCCCGATGTCCCTTCATTGGTTTATTTATTGTTTGTCGATGGAGGAGAAATCAAGAAGGCATGGTGCTGTCACACCACATCCAAGGAGAACCAACAAAAGGGGAAGGTAGAAGCATCAATGACCAGAGGTAGCGGTGGTCGCTCACTGACCGCGTGGAGGAAGAAAGTGGCCCGAAACTGTGGGGTGCTTTGCCGATGAAGAACAGGCTGGTCTCACGACCAGCCGGGCAGGAAGAACTGGTCGGCTAAATATGGTTAAGGTGGAGGACCGCAGCGCCTCCTTGTTGCCGCGCTGCGGGAAGATCGCAGCCTTCGCTTTGAAGGCCTCTTCGGTGGAAAACCGGCCTGCCACATGCTGGACGAGCTGAAGGGAGACGTGGTACCCACTGCTGCCACGTGTGAAGGAACCGTGGCATGCAATTCGCAAGATTCTTGCACCAGAGAAGGCTGGCGGGCTTGGCATGAGGGGCGATGCCGCCGTTTAAGAAAACCAGGGGGCCACGCCCCCCCCCCCACTCCGCTCGGCCAGCTGGCCGAGCCACGGCCTCCCACGGGCCAGGACACATGTCGCCTAGGCGGACCATGCTCCGTCGGGCTGGGCTGACCCCCCAGCCGGGTCAGACCCGTAGAGCCCGGATGGGCCAACCCGCCAGCCCACCGGGCCTGACGGGCCGTGCCCCTTTCTCTTAAATGCAAATATCATCTAGATTACGCGTCCGACCGACAAGCCATTTGCAGAACTGGGATCCTCATGAAGAGACGATCCTTTTTTGAAACTCTAAGTGAGTTTTGGAAAACCTTTGAAAATGGATGGGATAGGAATGAGCATAATTTCAATCGGGCCCCTAAAATGGAAAAGCCAATAACTCTCAGACCGGACGTCCGATTGACACGTCCTCTTTCGCGTTGGGTTCCTTTTGATGATACAGAACATCAGGATACATCAACTCTAGACATCATGATAGTTGATGTATCGACCCCTTTTCTCGAGGAGCATAACCTCCTGGAATCGAGCGTGTTTTGTGCTGGAACCTTAGAGCTGACTACAAATGCTTCAACTATTGTACTAGAATCCTCTATGGGTTCTATAGTAATGACTACTATACTAGAATCCTCTATGGGTTTGATAGCGATGATTACTGTTCATGTATCATTTGTGGGTCTGGTAGTCTGACCTCTATACTTGTATCCTATGTGGGTTCGACAGAGTAGCTATTCTTGTATCCTGCATGGGTCAAACAGCTTAGTTGGTCATGTATCATGTGTGGGTATAACAACTTAGATGAATCAATGACCACATCTGATAATATCTATCACTATATGAAAGAAGTGTACCTAGGTGAGTTGATCCTTGAATTTAAATCATTATCATCAATGTGATTTACTTTACTTCCTGTATAGACTGGATTGTGTTTGGGATCAAGAGTTGGAGACAAATTGAGAATGATAACTTAGATATATTAATGGGAATATACCTATGTAGGGTAGGTTGATACTTCTTGGTTTTATCTTTCTTCTGTGGATTCTACTTTGTGGATTCCTGGAGACCTTCAGGGGTCTTGGGGTCCCTACTAAGATTCATTATACTCACCCCTCCATGGGATATGCCTGCACTTCATTATGTTAGATGAAGACGATGGACATCATTGATGGAGGTCGAGATCAAGCTAGGATAGGATGGTACCTAGAGGTGGACCACACGACGAGACGGTACACAGGGGAGACTAATAGTCGTGGAGTGTTGAGGTGGACTTATGTTCCTACCCTTCACGTAGGATACTCGGCAAACATTCCAGGAAATGCCCTTTTTAGATGTTGTCCCTTTTTCGGTTGTACTTGATTTCTGTTGTACATGTACATTACTGTTGGGATTGTATTTCCATCCCCTTTAATTTCAGTCATACATTCTATATGCAGTATACACTTAGTGTTTACTTGTTGTTGCATACTCCGTTGTGTTAGTTTACTTTCATAAAGGCAATGCCTTCCCAGCTTCGGGATTTATGCCTTTGGTGATAGTCTCCATCCCCTGGCCTATGGAAGGTGTGTTTGAGGTTGTCACGACACGAGCCCTGAGGACGGGTCGTGACAGAAAATCCATATGGAATTTTTCACTCGTCTCAAAAATACATCCATATAAAACAATGTGATATTGGATATTATGGATATCACCACCATGACTTCCCAATTCATCATTATATGGGTTATATTATCCCTACTAAAACATTAAATTATATAATAGAATGATTTTGTGAATATTTTTGGAATAGAAAATAATATCATCTCTGATCATGATCCATATACCACATCTAAACTATAGACAACCCTTAAACATTATTTCTGTTCTAATATCATTTTATGAATTACCATTCAACCCCATATTATTGGAAAATATGTTCAGGCTATTCCAAAACTAATGGAAATTATGATATTATTTTAAATATAGTTATGTATATTTTCAGATAATTATATCACATTAATTTATTTCTCATACTAATACATCTTCCGCATAATTATTCAAATGAATCGCTATGTTGATTTGTCATGTAATGGATTTATAGCACCTATTTTAGGGATAATGGTGATGAATAAATGATACATAAATTAAATATTTTGATAGATATGAAAAAAGGATCAATCCATTCCAAAATACTTAAAATGATCTCATAATTAGAAAATGTGCTATGCTAAAAACATTTAACTTGATTGAATATTTTTTTTTTAGAAAACAATTTCATTATAATATCGTGTAAGTGAGTAATATGTTTTTTATAGAATGGGAATCATATTCATATTTGAATTGACCTCTTTTATAGGTACTATTATGAAATATATGGGATGATTGAAAAGAGTTATTGAAAAAAGAAAAAATAGTAAAATTTGGTAGCATTTAATTTAACATTAAATGTTTCTATGTATGTTATATCTCCACATAAATATTCTATATCCTCAATGAAAATTAAAATTAATGTTGACATATAGAGTTGTTCTTCAAAACTATGAGTTAATGAGTTCTATAATAATTCAAAAAAAATAAAATATTTTTTTGGGAAAAAACTATTTTGGTTATCTGTATATGTTTCATTTAATGAAATAATGTGAGAAGAATGATTATTTTGAAATTATATGTTATGATCATAATAAAAATGTTCTTATTTGATCATATTTTAGGAAGTATAACAAAAAAATTATAATAATATTATTATTTATTAGTGGGATTGTATTATTTTTTAATAACATATAAATAATAAAATTCTAAAAGGATAGAAAGCATGATAGATTATGAAGGCTATATTTCATCAAATAATTTATAATATTGTTTATTGAATATTAAGGGCATAATTATTTCTAATATGAAATTATAATGAACAATAATTTATTACAAGATTTTTTATCTAATAAATCCATGAAAAATGATACATTGAATAAAAATAATCATCATTGATAATATTAGAACAAATCTAAAGCATTACATGAATATTTTACTCAATTAGAAGAGAATAAAACATTAACTATCCTTTATGATTTTTTTATTATCAAAAATATTCGAATACCAAAATAAAAATGTTTCTAAAAATTATAATTCCTCTAGCGATAAAAATTATAAATAATAATTAAATATTTCATCACATACTAATATAAATAAAAATATTCAAATGATTTATAAAATCAATTCTTTATGAAAATTATTTTCACACGAGTTAAAAAATATTAATTTTTTTATTACATTGGTTGAGTATAATTTTTTTTATAAATATTATAGTATTTTATTTCTGGAAAATTTAATATAAAAATTTTACTACTATGAATTAAAATTTATATAAAATTTAATAAAAGATTATAAATCATAAATTTTTTGATGAATTGGATTCAGTCATACTAAAAATGATTTTGAAAGCAACTATTACTTTAAAAAATTTAACAATTTTTATAGTAAATGGCCTAAAGTATTTAATTAGAAAACAAAATTTCATTTAATAATGAACATTAATTATAATTTTTTAAGACATGCTATACAGAAAAAATATATTTCTTAACATTTAAATTTAGGATTGATTTATATTCCAAAAATATTATTTTCTAAAAGTGTCACACCCAATCATGACTAGGATCCAAAATACCCATAATAAAACTTATTTAAAAATATGATATTTATAAAATATAATAATAATATATTCTTGGATTTTTTATGCTCATTGTATATTACTATTAATAATTATTTCATATAAATTATTAATAATAAAAATTAAGACAATTTTATTTTTTAAAATAATGATCATGGACAAATTAGTAGAAAATGTAATATTGTTTTTATAGGTACTACTTTAATTTTAAATTTTTATTATTTACTGATCTAATGAATAATCATCTTAGAACAATCAAAGAATGTTATTATGGATATGTTCCAATCACCTGTAATGATAATTTCAAATTTCCTAGTTTTGAATATATGTTTAAACTTTCTACTAAAAATAATGAAAATATATACAAGCATAACATATAAGACCTTATGATAAATGATATACCATACCATAGTTTAATGTGAGAACAAGAATGGTTGTGTGATAAATTATTAGGATATTATAGTGTAAACATTTATCTAAACCCTATATCAATGTACTAATTTATGACATGCTTGATTTTATTTATAGTTATTTTTATCTTTGAGATCTTTGTTAATCATAGAATATCCAAGATATTATAATATATATTTTTATAATATATATTTCATTATTTCTACTCAAAAAATATTTACTGGAGAAAAATATTATTCATATCTTAATGATTATTAGTATTTTACATTTACATATGTATGTTTTCAAGACTAAAAATGGAATATATTTTTCAAAAAATAAAATTTAGTAACTCGTAGTAAAATAGGAAATTATAACATGAATGGATTGTCACTTTGATAGGGTATAGAATATGATATTTAATAATTTTAATGAATTATTATAAGAAAAAATAAAATATATAAAATCTCAGTAACTTGAACCCCAAAAAAATGGTGTAATTGAAATAATGAATATAATTATAATGTGGGTTCTTTGAAACATGTGGATTAAATACTAAAATGAAAAAAATTAGATTAATATATTATTACATACAACAATACTATAAATCCATTTTAAATATAACCATGTATTCATAAATGTGCATTTGATTTAGGAAGTAATATAATAAGAAAATTCATTAGCCTAAAGTATTTGGCAATAAAATATCGACTCTTGAAACAAGAGATATTTTACCAAAAAATATCAAAATTTCAAAAAATAAATTTTTTTATTATAAAAAAATAATATTTTTTATAGTATTTTGATGATAAATAAATTACTATTTGTTTAAAAAAAATATTGTGAAATAGGATGAAAATTACCATTTTATTTTCATACAACTACAACCCATATAATTGAGAGTAATTAAAAAATTATGAAATTTAAATAAATTTAAAAAATTAATTCTAATATATACAAATATTTGAATATTTTTATCATGTTCTACCATAAATTATAAATTAAACTAGTTTTTAAAATGATATTTTAAATACCAAAATAAATTAATAATATATAGGAATCATCCTTATGATAATATATTTGGCAATGTAGACAAACAAGTCTTACCTAGACGATTCATGTAAAATAAAAAAGATCATTTTGAATTTTAATCTCAATCACAGCTAGAAACTACTAATGAAGAATTATATAATAGATATTGGAATAAATTTATGAAATATCGACAAAATCAATTTTATTAAAGTTAATTTTTTACATTTATTGATCAACCTAAATATTATTCTACAATTATTATATAATGGGTATTTTTGAAATAATTGTAATTAAAATTGAATCTTAGATAGATATAAATCTATAATATTTATAAAGTCTTATAATCATAAATAAGTTATAGATTTCAATTAATCATGTTCTCATTTAGCTAGATATGACACTATCCATATGCATCCATCTTATTCAGACTATCTCAATTTCAATATATTTTTAATGGATATGGATTTCTATTTTCTCTAAGATCACCAAAAAATAATTTTATTATCAATAAATTATTAGTTAATATTTAAAATCATAAAATAGAGAATAATACCTTTTATTGAATAATTTTTATAATTCACAAAAAAAATATTGGATATAGTTGAGACTCAAAAAAACAAGAATGTAGTTGATGATTGTGTTTGTAACATCCTGAACCAGGTTGCACATGATGGCCCCTCGATCTGGTTCATCACATGCCTTCTAGAATGCCTCCCCATACATAATAAGCATACAACTACAAGTGAATGTGAGATATTTCATTCATGGGGTGATTATACCCTCATTTATCAAAGTAATATTGGAGTGGGAAAAAATCAACTATATTAGATGAATATATATCTAGTATAATACTCTTTTCACAATATTAAAAAATATGAATTAAAATAACCAATTGAAAGTAAAAAATGATATGTTAGTATAAGTTCCATGTGTCTATAGTGAAAAAAATATAAATACACCAAGAATCCCCAAACGGGACCCAAACTATGTCGGGTTCCATCACCAAATATACATCCCCAATCAACCTCCTAACCCAATGAAATTTCCCTTATCTTGAACTACAACAATATAATCTATTCAGGTACCAATCAACAAACCTAAATATGTTGTTAGTACAACATTGTAGGCCACATCCAATGGTGGCTTAAAAATTCTATCCAAAATATAGTGCATGCAGTTTTATAAGGAAATTAATACAATGAAATAATAAATATTTCATCACATTTTCCATTTTTATTATCTTACTAAATTAACTCTAGAGTTCCAATGGATTCGCATACCTCAATAATAACTATATACGGTACCGGATCCCAAAATGTTACCTAGTTAATATCATATCTTATTACATTCTTCTAATCAATGATCGAAGTTTTCATTGTGCTATGATATCTCATAACCCTATTCAACTCATGATAGAGATCGAATATTCTTGTGTGGGGGCATAACATAGTGTTCCATTATCTCAACTCATTAATTTCACATATATAAACCACGTCTCCAAAGTTATAAATATCAAAAATGGTTGAAATATTACCTAGTCACCATGCATAGTCCTCAATAGAATGATTGTGTTCCCATTATCATTACTCTTATGCATAATGACCGTGTTTCCATGTATATATCCAAATTTATAATGACATTGATATCATTTTCCATACACAAATGTATGATGACCTTGTTCCCAAATTTTTATAATAGTTAAGAATGACCATTTTCCATTCATTATAATATAATTAATTTACAAATTATATCTCCACAAAAAACACATTAATAATTCCCAAAATAGTGAAAAAAATCCAATACATTAGATAACTCAACAATTAAGTATGTGAATCATACCATTATTTAATTTATCATATAATTAATCAATATCAAGATTCATATTCCAAAATTATTTTTCTAGAATTATTTTTATCATTCAAATCTATACATTCCTTAATCAATCTGATATTTAATTCTCAATGTCACATTATCAAAGCCACATAATTAATCCAAAATTAATTATCACATCTTTTTCATTTAAAACCCTCATAATTATTTACCAGATTAATTATATAGATTTCTTTTTTTCCAATTATAATCAATTCCACAATTTAATTATCAAATAGGTCATCCAATTTTCTTAGGATTAATACCCCAATTAATATACTATTTTAATAGTGATTCAATTAAAAAATTGGTTCATCCAATAACCCCAATTCTGAGAAAATCAATTGATATATGTTTATAGAAGTTATACAATCTTGCCTATGTATATCAAATCAATGACTATGGGAAATATATTTATACCACATAACTCAGCTCATTGATCGATGTTTTTGCAATGTATATCATCAAAATTCATACAACACAATGACATAAATATGAGTTCTTGAACAAAAATGCTTAAAAAAATAATGATCAACAACTTTGTGATCTCATAAATATAGATATAGTTATACATTACTAGACCTAGATCTCACAAAATTGGTTTATATACATGTATTTGGAGGATATATACTATGAAAATATCATGTAATGATTAAAGAAACAATGATACATGAATCGAGATAAAATTCACTTACCATGAGAAGAGTGGATCTTAAATTAGGGAATTTCAACTCGATGAAATTATACGAAATGACATGGAATACCTCAGGGTTGATGGTAAAATATCTCATTATCCTTAGGAATGTAAAATCTCTAGGTAGGTTTTCATAGGTGGTGAACCAAATCATTAATGGTCAAAAACCGTGGGAGAACCACTATTTTAGGATCTCACTATCAGACCTCGTATGGTTTAGTCAAATGGATACTCAAACCTAATGCTAACCATTTTTTAAACACTGCTTTAATGGTGATATTGCATAGAAATCTCCCACAACCTCTCATTCTAGGAATTATTCATGTTGAAGCGACAACCTCAATATTCAATAATGTGCAAGGCTTCTCTTAGGCAGTTATATGATTTTTACTAACATTTTTTCAACTGTGCACAACATGTTTTCAGCAAAATTTTCATATCATTCACCCAAACATACACTAATACTTAACTCCCAACAAAGGTATTTATGAAAAAATAATAAAATTCATAAAATATGAAGATCTATAGAAAAAGATAGGATCTTACAATCTCCCTACCTTATTGAATATAATCTTCGATCTACACATCAAAGGCTTTATAAGAATACTGACCAAAATGTTCTATACATTTACCCCTCAAACCTACTTATTTATCCCATGTTTTCTCTTTCACATGGAAACGTTTCCATAACACATGAAATATTGGCATGGTCTTTCCCCACAACACTATCTAAATATTATCTAACTCATGTATCATGTGCTCCTCAAACGATACATCTATATCATGGTCATTATCATCCACATCGTTCATTAGAAGAATAGATAGGGTCATACCACTGATGTTGTGATACATGTAAAATATCACGCAATGCATTGTGCCTCTATGGAAGATCCAATTAGTATTCCACCAGTATGATTCAATCCACATCACAAAGGGTCTAACAATCCTGGTTGATGACTTGATCTTCCTTTGTATGCACAAGTGACACATTCTAGGTGACACCTAAAATAATACCTAATCATGTTCTGTAAAATCTATGGGTCGTCTTCATCTATCATCATATGACTTATGTCTACTCTGATCCATATCCTTATTTTTTCGAACCAACTATACCTTCTCATATATCTCCTACATGAGACTCTGTCCGAAAAACTCCGATTTCCCAGCCTCCAACCATTGTATTGGTGATCTCCATGCCCTACTATAAAGAACCTCATATAGTTTCATCCAGGTAGATTCTTGATTACAGTAGTTATTGGAGAACTCAATTAATGCCAAGATATTTTCTTAAGATCCACTGATGTTAAGAAAACATAGCTGTAACATATTTGCACGCATCTGTATAGTATGTTTTGACTACCCATCAGTCTATGGGTGGAATTTCGTACTCAATAAAACATGTGTTCTAAGAACATTTTTCTATCCCTTATCGAAGCATGACGTAAAGAATGAATCATGTCCTGAAACTATAGATCATATCCCTACATGAAGGTAGACTATCTCTTGAATGCAAAGTTCTCACAACTATTCTACTATAAAGGATTCCATTATAAGAAAGAAATGATCTTCCTTTTTTCATTTGATCCTATATATAGTCATTCATTCTATGAATATTTGGAATAGCCACTACGAATTCCACAATAAAATCATCCACCAACGTTATGGTATTTTAAATGGTTGTAGTAAACCTCTAGGTCATTGATACTCCATCATCACATGTTGACATGCCAAGAATCATTTAGAAAACCTTGATATACCCATTTTCATGTCTAGCCAATAAAATAGTCATTGCTGATCATTGTATATTTTGGTTACACATATATGCACCACCATTTCGTGGCATAAAACTCAGACATAAACTCCTCTTTCATTCTTGTAGGAACAATAAATCTATCCCTCACAAAGATGATCACATATTCATCAATTAACTAGTCTAAATGTTTCTTCCCACACTAAATGATTTTTCTAAAGGCTAATACCGATGGATCCTCTAGGTTTCTATCGTCGGTCTGCATCAAAAGGCTAGAATCCACTACAACTAAAACTAGAGTCATCTTGTCTAAACTCTCCATTACCACAACAATCATTTTATTGATTAAGATTATTGTCTTCTACAATATAGTCAGCTTCCAAACCATTTCTGTATGAGTTTTTCTTCTCAAATATTCAACCACACATTTTACCTTCTGAAAGGTATATGCCTATTCAAAATCAAATGTTTGCATATTCTTAATTCATCTCCACTACCGATGATTTAAATGAAATTGTGAAAATATATAAAACAAATTAATTTATTTGTATATAAAATAAACTTTTCTTCCAAAATATAATATCACTAACACAGAGGAGAATAAACTACTTCTACCAACTTGTTGTTGTGCACATGGTAATTACATTTAAGAGGTCTAAAATATTTAGACTCCTACCCCAAAACTAAATCTTCTGGCATAAGAAGAACACCAAATATAATCATAGAACTATCACAATAAACCATATACTCCTCATAATAGGAACAAAATTACTAGTGATGTCAAGATATTCTTCATCTCCGGAAAAAATATCTCGCAAGCCTCTGACTGTTCAAAAAACAATCCTTTTTTGATCAATCTCAAATGTGGCCCTACCAAAATTCAAATTTCATGGATGAATCACCTATAATATCCATATAATCCATGAATATATTAAGATATCCAAAACATTCTGGGATTCTCCCATGAAAACACTGCCTAAACCTTCTCTGGGTCCACTGACACACATTCCTTTGAGATGATATTCCCCAAGACGTGTACATAATCAATCCAGTACTAACCCTTAGATATATTGTGATATAACTCATGCTCTCTTAGTGTACTATGGATGTTGTCAATAAGTTGAGAACAGTCATCAGTAGTCTTGGAGTACAAAATTAGGTCATCCAAAAACACCACATAATACTTATCCTGATGTTGATATAAGATCTTATTCATCAATTACAGGGACACATATACTGGAATATTCATCCCAAACATCATTACACCAAACTCATAAAGTCTAAACCTACTTCTTATAGCATTCCTTGGAACATAAAGAGTATAAACTCTATACTGATGATACCTTGACCTCAAATTGATGTTTTGGAACACACAACATCTCATAAATTGGTCAAACAAATCATCCATATGTGGAAGAGGATATAAAATCATCACATTAATTTTTTACAACTTCTTATAATCAACACATGAGAAAAAACTGTCATCATCCATCCTTGCAAAGAAGATTGGTGATATTCAAGGCGATGTACATAGATGGATAAATATCATATCCTCTAACTCCTTCAAAATAGTGTTCAGAACTTGAATTACATTTGGCTCCATTCATTATGGTGTAATAAATACTGACTTAGTCCATAAAGAGACCTCAATAGTGAATTCAACATCACTCTTAGGTGTTATCATTGATAAGACTTTAAGAAAGACATAAAAAATATTTCCACTATAGGTGGAAGTAAATTAATCCTAACACCCACATACCTTAAAAAAATACTAGCATCTTGGTTTATGATCTCTCCATGCTACTAGGTAATTGGCATACTTGACCATCCTCTATAAACCACTCTCCATGGTGAATATACTCTTTACCCTTAGTAGATGTAAAGGTATATCTCCAACAGTAATAGTTGATGTTGGATTTGTACGTGGCTAGAAAATCAATTTCCATAATTTGGACGAACACCATTATATCAAAAATATAGATGTCCTAAATAGAATGATATTATTCAATATATTGTTAACATCCATTACAATGATAGATATCTCTAGACTACACTCCAAAAATTGTATCTATATTAATAACCCCACTAAAAAAACTTCACCAGAAGGATAAAAAAAATAACATGTTTTGTAAATATAAATTAATGCTGGGAAGATGTGGAAAATATTATTAGTTTTGGTAGAATCTACTATAATTATACATGTCACTATCAATGGTCCAACCTCACTATCAACAATTGTAGGCTCTATTGCCTGTAAAAATGCATACTCTATTCCATGCTATTTTCTCTGACTCCCATTAGTAGAACCACCATACTATTGAGGGTGATCATTCCCAAATTCACCACATCCACTACCTATACCTCCTTGTCTTGTAAAACTACAAATACTAGCCAAATATTTTTAGAAGATCCCCTTGACATACTAAGTCATTGGGAATCTACACCATTAGTACATTTTTTCATTATGACCTACAAAACTCATATATATATATATGCCATCATGACACAAGATCGACAATATATTGGTGGTTGGGAATAGTTTTGAGAATAGTGTCCCATCCATGCCCATTTTTGATAGATCACCCCAGAAAGGTCCAGTACAACTATCCCTCCTATCTATTTAATCTACCTCCCATTTCCTTAACAAATGATTTCATAATGAAATTTCCTTGTATCATAATTCAAACCTCATACTTTACCAATTAAAACTACTTAACAATCTCGAGAAGCCTCCCTCATGTTCCCTTCAACTATGAGAGTCTGATCCACCACATCCGTAAACATCTTCAGCAATAATATTTTCACATGGGGCGTAATGTCACACATAAGTCCATCCGGAAAAAGATTCACTATAGTTTCCTAATCTCCTTCTAATGTTGGAAATAAATAATTTCAGTTTATTATGGAGTCCATCATAGTCCATCACTGACATGCTCCCATGCATCTGATTCATTATCTCAACATCTTTCTATTGTGTCAACATCTCTTGATAAATGATCAACAATAACCTCTCAATGAATTTATTCTATAACATAAAACTAGTCTACCCATTTTTTTGAGGACTATCCCACCATGACATAGTTGATCCCTATATAATTTAAGAATCCAACTTGACCTTCCTCTCAGTCAGAGACTCTAAATGGTTTTATATTGTCTCAATGTATTCTACCCAGATTTCATCTTCCTTAGGTCTACCCTCTCTACTAAAAGTCAAAGGGTGTTGCATCTAAAATTCACATGATAACTCAGATTGACTTTTCACAAGGCGCCCTAGGTCTATTTCCATGAATTTCATGATTCCATAAATGTTCATTCAAATCTGCATCCCTTCATCTCTATCTAGAAAACGATGTCCCCGTGTTACCTAAATAGAAAGACATTCCTAGGAACTCCTCTCAATAATCCCCATAATAAGAGTCCTAGAGGCATAATCTCTACAATTTCAGACACTCAACTTTGGTCTCATAAAAACCGTATATCAATAGGTATTTGGAAATAGTCACAACAAGCGATTTCAACACTTCTCCATATGGTCAAAACAGATGCAATGTCAATACCCTTAACCGTCATACTCATTTGTTTTGAAAAACAAATGTGAAAACACTATCATTATAAATTTAATCTTTTATTAACCTAATTATTCTCAATTTTTATAATATTACGATCCTTATCAATTCTTGTTAGGAACCTATTTTCATTTTAATATAACAACAATGGAAAAATTTCATGTTTAAGAAAATACCCATAACCCATATACTCATGCATGCCTAAAATGATGAGGTCACAACAACCATGACAAACTAGAAAGATTCATGCTGACTCAATTCTCATGAAAATATGTTCCATGAATCAATACATAAAAATCCTTGGAAATAGTAATCAAAACACACCAAAAGTGTGTCATGCATTGTAAAATAATATTCAACTATAATAGAGAACTTCAATAACAATAATCCCACCCTGATTACATGGGTTTTCCCCAAAAAATGGTTTTGGAATTCCCTTGAATAAGCTCATTACCAAGCCCTAAATCCTTATTTTCTCATTTATAAAATTTTGATAACAGTAATATAAAAGAATAAGAGTTAAACTGGGGATTTGGTACCACTTTATGACACCCCGACAGGGGTTTCACATAATACTTCCTCGAGTAAGTTCTCCACATGACCTCAAGTGAGCTTCTTGTACATGAAAGGCTTCTGACAAAAAGTTAGTGTCTTGTATGGCATTCATAGAGAGATTATATCATCATTTATCAGATTAAGTCACCAGCGGTAATAAATACACTATTTCAGAAGAATATATATACAGAACAATACTCAAATAAAAATATAAACAAATTGTAAATAACATACTCAACTAAAAGGTAAAACATGATTTATCAGTATAATTATCATTTTTCTATAATTAAACTGAAATTAATTACACTACAAAAAACAAAATGGTTCCTGATACATGCCTAGTTCTATCATCCACGCACTATCCCAACTCAACCACCTATCATAGATTCTTTTTCATTATCTAGTCTACAAAAATATAAACTCTTCAGATATTGATCAAGAATCTCGAATGGAGTTGGAGAAAAACATAATAAGACACCACCAAAAAGTTCATAAATAATTCCAGACAAACAATAGTATATGTAGTTCTATATGAAACTAAGTGCAATGCATTAATAAACTGTTTAAAATAGTCATTTATTCTTTTCTAACAACATCAATTATAAGGTTCTAAAGGATACATGTACCTCAACACTAACAATATTTCATACCAGATCTGACATGTTCCATAGGTAATATCATATCTTATTACCCACATCATTTTTTGTTCTATGTTTTCATGTTCTACGATGAATCAGTACATAATTCTACTCATGTCGGAGTTCAAATATTCTCATGTGATGCCATAACATGGGGTTCCACTAATTCCAATAATTAATTTCAAATTTTTATGAAAATTTCCAATGTTACCAATATAACCAGCATAAGTAAAATAACAAATTTTTTATGATTATCTCTTAATATTATAACTATGTTCCTATTATCTGTACTTCTAATTATAACTACCATGTTATCATTAATTATTTTCAATTTAGAATGACCATGTTCCCATTCGACGTAATCATAAGAATGATAACCATGTTACTATCTAAATTTCAAAATTTAGGATGACCATGTTCCCATTCGTTATCACATAATTAATTTACTAATTAATTATCCACCACAATCCCATTACACATTCAAACATTAGTTAATTTCATTCATTACATTAGATAACTCAAAAGTTAACAATGTGATTCAAACAATTAATTGGTTAATAAAATAATTAATCAATATCACAATTCATATTCCATATTTAATTTTTTATAATAAATTACCTCATTTTAATCTCAACCTTCAATTTTAATCACATAATTAATTTTCTAATCCATATTGTCAATGAAACATGATTTAGCCACAATTTATTATCTCAACATAGACAATTAAAAACCTCATAATTATTCTCATAATTAATTATCTTTATTACAATCAATAGATATTTAAATAAATGACCCCAATTCAGTAATATAATAAGGTATCCCGTTTATTCATGATTAATTATCCAATTATTCACCTATTTCAAAAAATCATTTATAACTCAATTAGTTAACATAATAAACCCAATTAATGGGAAATAAACATCTAATGGATGATAGAAATTCTACAATTATTATTATACATATAAAATCCAAGACAGTGGGAATTATATTTAAAAAACTACCTAGGTTCATATATATGTGATTGACCATGGGAAATCCCCAAAATCCAAGTAATGTAACGATGCAGGTATGACTTATGGATTTAAGTAAATAAATCATGATCGAGATCAAATACAACATAATCTCATAAATCTAGATCCATATCCACAATAAATGATCTATCACTCGCTATAAAGGTTTAGATATAAGGTAATAAAGATATCATCCTTGAAAGCATCAAGGAATGATTGAAGATTGAATAAGATAATCATCTAGGGGAAATTAACATACTAGTAAAAGAGTGGATCTTCAATTCTGGATTTTGATCTCAAACACGTTTGTTCATACGGCCTTGGAATCCCACCAAGTGGATGGCTGAACCATATTTTACCTGTGTAAAAGTAAAATCATGACTTAGGTCCATATTGGTGGTTAATCAAGACATTAAATTTTCAAAACAAGTGAGATTTACAATTTTATAACCCACTATCTCCCCTCACATGGTTTTAGTAACATGGTTATACAAAACATCTGCTAACCATGTGTTATCCACTACATAAAGCAGTAAAATCACATTGGAACATCACATGGACTCTCAAACCATGCATTAATTGTGTCGATGCTACTACCTAGAAATACAAGATTGTGCATGATTTCTTCTAGGTAGCCATAAAATTTGTACAAAATTTGCGCCCAATATGCTCATCCCCTTTTTCACCATGGTTTTCTATACTTACACCAAAAAACACACCAATCCATAACTCAAATAAAGGGTTAAAAATTTGAAAACAATTTCGTGAAATCATTCCTGAGATAACACCAGAAAAATTTGATATCTTATTGTGATGGAGAGAATGATAAATAGAATGTAAAATAAGCTAATTTTAATGATAATTTTCCAATTGTTTAATTTTATTCAAGTAATTTCTCGTTATGAGATCGAGTTAAAATTTATAGATGATGATAAATTATATTACATATTTGTGAATAAGTAAGAATAATCACTTCATTATTTTGTAAATCATTATTATTTTTGCAATATATCAAAAGGATAGGTTGATTCATTACAAAATTTAAATTCTTATAATAAACTTGTAGGTTATTTTTTATATGGATAAAATATTATATCATAATAAGATAGTACTAATGATTTTAGAAGATTAGATGAAGTGAATAACATTTCATATCAATGTGGATAAAAAGTGATATGATATTACACGATGAAAAAATGGAAGATGATAATAAAAAATAATTATAAATTACATTTACTTTTATATGGTTTTAATACTAATATTTCAAAATTAATTATTGATGTATCCAATTTAAATATTTTTAGTTATTATCATATATAAATGTACCAAGAAAATATAAATAGAATATTGACATTCAAATAAGATTCTCTGAAGATAAAGTAAGATTATTTATAATATCCATTTCGTGAAGTATATTTCCTTATTTCAATGAAATATAATAGTATATTTGATTAAATAAAAGGTTATATTTCAATGATAGTATCATCTATAGAGCATTTAAGAATGTTTAATGATGGATTCATGAATATTAATTTCATAAGGATGAATCTATAAATGAATGATTGACTTGTATTCTATTATGGAAATGTAATTTTCATATTATTTTTTGAATTAATATTAGAATAAATGTTTTTCAAAGACACATGAATTGAATTTGTACTATTTACTGTTTGATTAATGTCTTTTTATTTTTTTTAGAAAATTCATTTATATTAATTTATTTAGATTAATTTCCTTCCAATATTCTAGGTATATGTTCTTTATCAAAATAAATTTTTAAGAATCAATGGGGGGATGTGAGAATATATCCTATCAAATGAATGTTAATAAAAATTATTTTTCAAAAAATTATATGGAATAATTATAGTAATACGCAATGTGAAATATAATTATATGGGATAAGAGGAATCAATGAATATGTTTATTCTAACATCAAAGATGAATGACTAATTTTTATTTATTTTTAGGTATAAAATCAAATGGATTTTTAAAAAGTAATTTTTATCATTATTTTTCAATTTATGTATATTGTTTTGTTACATATAAATTAGGGGTGATTATTGAGATTAATTTTCAATGTTAAACATTTTCACTCCATTTATTTAAATCAAAACACACTTTAATATAAACATTGTTTTAATTACATTATATACTTCCCATATATTATAATTCACTTATTTAAAATATAAATTTTTTATCGATCATATAAAAAATTTTAAATCATACAATAATTTTTTATTTGAAAATAATTTATAACAAAATTTTATTTATAATAAAATAAACCATTATAATACGATGAATGAATATATTTGATGATGTTTATAATTATACTGATTATTATATTTGTACATAACTATACATTTTACATCAGACCAACAATATTATATTTCACCCAATTTATTTTTTAATATTTTTAACATAAAATGTCTAATTGAGACTCATTGAATGATGATTCAAATTTCATATCATAAAAACATTCATCAAATAGTGGGATACACACTCTAAAATGAATCTTTGAAATAAAATATTGAATGTTGATTATACTTTTCCCAGATTAGTTTATATTATTATATTAGAAAAATAATTGTTGTATTTTAAAACAAATATTATAGTATTTTTATAGTCCTACCAAGTTAAAATTGGATAAATCTTTTAATGACTCTAAAAATATTTCTAGGAATCTTGGACTATGATAATTGAAAATTACCATATGAAAAGGGTATCCTTAGAGTAAAGATATGATGCATTTACACTCAGTCACTATTGAAATTAATTTTTCAAAATTTTAACATCATGTTAGTTTTTTGATCATTGTAATCATTAATTATTTTATCTATTAAGGTATTATTGTGAGGATTTTAATTTCCATGAAATATTTTTCATGATTTTAATAACTATGTCTAATTGGGAATCATTGGTTGACTCCATGTATTGAAATAATGTTATGACCTTTTATATGATTTCGTTATTCCATAGACATTGAGACACAAATATTTGGATATTTTTTATTGACAACATATTTATAATAATAAATTATTAATTTAAAATTATGTTATATAATAGAAACCTTAAATAATGTTTAGTTACTTCTATAACACTTAATGAAAAATGTTTTCATGTTCTTTTATAATGTTTCTATATAATTGAATATATATCATTATTATGTATAATGTTACTTTTTCTAAGACTTATTTTTGATGATTTGAATATATTATGAAAACATATACATGGTATATACTTTTATTTAAATATGATTATATATAATATATTAGAAGTAGTTTTACAAGAAAATAAAATTTATATTTGATAGTAAGTTCATCATACTAAGTAAAGAGAAATTTTATATTATTTTTTATAAGAAAAATTTAAACCCCAAAACATTCATGAATCCATTTTTATACTCTTAAATCCTATATGAATCTAATTAAATAATATTTCTACTACATGATATCATAAACTTCTAATCCCCAATGATGAAATAATTCAAATTCAAACATAAAAATTATTGAATTATATATGATTTAGGATAAATCATATAAAATGACTAGAATATATAATATATATAATAGATTATGTGGGAAAAATTCATCAATTAATTTAAATAAATATAATTTCCCTTAACTTGATACCATTACTTCCATGAATGTTATTTAACTCTTCTACCTTTGAAAACCTTTCGAAAATTACAACAGAAAAACATAATAGGATATTTTCATGATCAATCAATGGATTCTATGATGTGGGTGGAACTTAATGAATAATATTTTTTCAATTAATTATCGATATAAATGTTCATAATGTGTGGTAAAATTAGTATAAGAGGTACCATTTTATAATAGATTAGAGGGGAACTCTTGAAATTTCATAAAATATTAAATAGATTAAAATTAATATTAATTTAAAAATTGAATAAATAACAATTTATATGAATATATGATATGGAAAGGGATATATAATATCCACTAATAAAATTTTTACAAGTTTTTTTTAATTCTTTTACCGTTATCTTATTTAACTATTTGTAATACTTTTTCATTATTATGGTAATATAATTTTTTTTAACACACATGTAATGTATGTTTTTACTCTTATAAAAGAAAATTGAAAAAAATCGGCAATCGTTGATTTCATAGACTATATCCATTAAAATATTCATATTATAAACAAAATTAATATTCAAAACCATTTAGTAAATCATTATATCTTATGAAATTACATTAATGTCACTATTAGAACGATTCAACAAATAAGATATTCATAAATACTACTAATCATTGATTTAGAATAAAATAGATATATACCATTCAAAGTTTTAATATATATATATAAGAATGAAACTAAACAATTACACATAAAATAATATTAATAATGATTTAAATATCATTGTATATTTTTACTACATGCACATGAATTGTGCCACTACTGCATAAAAACATAATGTAAATATTTCATCAAAAAAATTAATAATAAATTAATATGATGAAAAAAGTTATTTATCCATAAAATTAATATTTTAATCTAATAATATCATCAATTTTATACTTCTCAATAAACTATTGTTTAAAACCAACATTAATACATTATTTACATGTAATCATTAATAAAAATATAATATTTAAAATTCAAGAACAAATTGAAAAAAGTTTGTATTTTATATATTTCGTTAATTATATATGAGATATTATCATCCTAAAAAATTATTTCTTGTGTACGGGTGCTTAATTAGTCAATTCCCATTTTACTTTTAAATTTAATCGCTGTATTTACAAATTAAAATGGTTACATATATTTTTATTGTTAAAATTCATAATATCTAAAAATGCAAGGGAGATATTTAAAAATTTCATCACTCCAAAATTTAAAAATATGAAATCAATTTCTATATATTCATGAAAACAATATTTTTTATAAATATATATACAATAAAATGAAAAAAACATGATGAAAATATTTTTTTCAGTTAAATACCATTGTGGTATAAAATATTTTCATAATAAAAACAGTTTTAATATTCATTTCAAATACAAAAAATTATTATTCAAAATAAATATAAACTAATATTATATTATATCTAACCAAACTATAATTATAATACATAAATACATTAAATAAAAATACATGATTCATTGAAAACCATTATTTTTCACTATTCAAAGATAAATAAAAGATTTCTATGATTAATCAAAAATAAACATTAATATAATATTTATATAAATATTACAACATTGAATTTAATTTTAAAATATATTTTCAATATGATTAAATAAATAATATCAAATATGGTCATAAAAATACCATTTTTGGATAAAATGAAATTTATAAGAATAATATTTCTACACTAATAATCAAGTATTTATATCCTTAGAATTAATCCATACATTTTAATTTCTTATACCAATTATATATATTTCGTATCTCATACAATCCTAATCATAACATTCTAATAAAATAATTGGATATAATTTTCCTATTTGGAAGAATATATATTTTGGTTCAATCTTGATGAGATGTATGTATTTTTTTCTTTTTCAAACAAAGAATTAATTTTACAATCTCATGATATTATTATCGGAACACATATTATCATTGATGATAATCTAGGATAACAGAACATTAGTGTCCAATTAATTTTAGCTATCATTGTTTTACTATATAATAATATTTTTTACTAAAACTATACTTTCCATGTTAGAAACCATTAAATATAGATGTTTTCCCCAAAATGGTGCCATTAACGAGAGTATAATCATAAACTAGGGATGGATAATGGAATGAGGTTTCCCCTATCAAATATGGAAATGGAATGAATATGGTCATTCCCCCATAAAAATGATTTCATATGTGATGGAATAGTTAATGAATGACTTACCACTCATAAATATAGGGAGGCCCATGATTGCAAGCATAGTTGGATGTGTGGATATGTAGAATATAATGGGTTTCACCAATGTAGATGTTTTTATATAGTTTTTATGTGTTTATTAGTTGTTCTCTGTGGAAATGGATATGGTATGGAAAAATTATATTGGTATTGAAATTTTTATATATTTTGATAAAATGTGAATTATTTTTTTTAAATTCTTGTGATAAAATGTTCTATACAACTCGAGTGATTGTAGATGTAATTTTGGGAAATGATATTGAGTTTCATTACTCATTTTATACTTTGGAATAATGGTCATTTTAGATATATCAATTATCAAGCCACATTTAAAATAATTGTATCTTATTTATATTTTAAATATCCTAATACATTAGTTTGAATTGTAAAGATTGGTCATGAAGAATAATAGGATATGAGGAGATTGTTTATTCAATCTATGTGTGTTTTTTAATTTTTTTCATCCACATTCCATGTAGATGTTGGATGTCTTCCACTTCGGTACACTGATATTGGTCACGGCGTAGTTTGGTGTTTTAATATTATTTTATTAAATTGAGTTTTAATACTTTGTTATAAGGAATCATATTTGTTTTTATTGTTTACTATTTACATGGTTGTGGTTTTTAACTATTGAAGGAAAAATCAACCCTACTATATTTATGTAATTGGAATTTTTTTCCATAATTTTTCATCATAGA
This sequence comes from Viscum album, assembly GCA_963277665.1. Classification (NCBI taxonomy): domain Eukaryota; kingdom Viridiplantae; phylum Streptophyta; class Magnoliopsida; order Santalales; family Viscaceae; genus Viscum; species Viscum album. Next base: position 223,109,594 of record OY728158.1, read on the forward strand.
GATGTTTAATAAATAAAATTAGGAAATCATACTCTATTAATTCCAAAGAGGAGGGGAGATATGTTACATATTTAATCAGTCTCATCAATTCCATCATTTCTTTTAAGACAAATGGATTTTTTTTCGATTAAGAAGTTGAAAATTGATTCTAGGTTAGTCCCGGAGTTGTGATGGTACAAAGGATAATGATTGTGGGAACCTAAAATGAAGACAATAAACTGATACAACTCACCTATTTGTGTTGAAAATCAAGTGACCATGGAGTTGGGTAAATAAGTGTCTTGGATGCACTCATAAGATATGTAATCTTAGTGTCATGGGGTTCACCAATCATAAGAGCATGACTTGTACTGAAAAATTACATCCCTCTATGATTATATATTTCATATTGAGTAAAGATTTATAATTTAAATAATAATATATGATTTACATGATGTGTTATATTTTATTTTTAATGTGAGATTTTGAAAATAGCATAATAATGCTATATTGAAAATGATTTTATTTTCAAAAGCATGTTGGAATTTCTAATAGTGGGTATAAATTAGATAGTGGTTGATTTTTGGAAATTATTGTTGTGATAGTTGTCTTATTTTAAATTTTATATTAGTAAGACATCATTTAGTAGAGAGTGATACATATAGTCTTATGTTTTGGTGTAAGAAATGACACTTTTTTGGAATCATAGAAACTAACAATAATTGGTTGTTGGGAATGTGGTTTCACATTCTCTATGTATAGACCAAAAAATGGTGCATAGTATTATTTAGGGATTTCAGGTCATTGATAGTAAGAAACAAAGGGATTAATCAAGGAAAGTGAATCATTCAATTCAGTTCCATAAGAAGAATCCATCAATCATTCAGGGTGATTCTGACCCATAGAATGCTTATGTGTGGTTGAATAGGATGGCTAATATATTTGATATCCTAGGAACCCCATCATATATGAAATCAATATGGGAGACATGTATTGTAGAGGATGATCGAACCAAATTTTAGAATTAACGGTCCACGATAAATTACACCATGTCACATCAAAGGATAATTTTTAATAATTGATCAATTTAAATTCTATTCCTCAAAATTTATAATTAAAAAAATGATTGAATGTTTCTTCTAAATTCCTAGAAATCTATCATCGATAAATTATGTAAAAAATTAATGAATTTAGCATTATTTTCATCTAATGTAGCTAAGTGTTCATCATTGAAGGCTCAAATTTTTTAATCAAGGTTGAGATAAAAGATTTTTTCAAGAGTTATATTCATTTTATAAATAATATTAAAAATACATTAAATAGTTTGATGATGGTAGAATGGGATATCTCATTTTGTTATGTAGGAGTATTCAGGATGATACCTATTGGATATGGTTGAAAATCTATTGTTTAAAAACGTGGAAATACAAACACATATTTCTAATGTAGTGGAATGGATCAGAATAAAAACAATTACCAATGAATATTCCTCTAAAAAAAGAATCATCCTAGAAGATTTTAATTTTGTTCATTCGACTACATGAATTGATATTGTGGGACACATCCCAAATAATTTTTTAATGGAATCTATTTGGGGAATCATCAATTCTATTATTGTAGTTTTATAAGGTTTGTTGTTCAAGACACTTCTCTAGTGTTTCAAACATCATATTATTTGATTAGAAATTTATAGAAAAATAATTATCATTAATAAATATGAGATATCATTGTTAATTCTAGAAATACCATGATTACATAGGAATGGAAATATCCATAGCGAAATAAATTAAAACATGTAGTTACTACATTGTTGTATGAAGATGTAGTGGTGGTTATTGATGTTCGATCCATAACATAGATGGTTAATATACAATTGTTTTTTATTCAATGATTTTTTAAATATAATTTTAATTATGATTTATTGAGATATTATGTTACTTCTCATGATGTTGATCTTATGGGTTTACATCTTTAAAGGATTCCATCTATTTTGATAATTAAAAAACCTCTTGGTCAAAGAGATTGTTGGTCCATTTTGAGTAAATCATGATTTATATATATTGAAAATGATGAGTGGTTATGATGTTTATAAATTATTGAAATGGATTTCAATTAAATAATCCTCATTCATAATTGGTTGACATTGTACAATTTTCACATCGAATGTTATAATATAATAGATTGTTTTATGACAGATAATGGCATCGAGTATCTATTATAGAATAATATATTGAAAAGATTGTAAAATTGGATTATAATAACGATATCTTGAAAAAACATTATACTAATTAGAAATTTTGACCTTAGAATCAATGAGGATATAAATAATCATATATTTTTGGATGATTTTGGTCAGCTTTAGAATGTTTTCCACTAATGTTTCTTAGGGTTAATACACACAACAGAAGTGAAGAATATGATTGAACTCTATAAATTAACTAGTAATATAAATCATTTTTATAATCAAATATAACCAATAGAATTATGTGTATTGATAGTGTAGTTGGATTATCCAGAAAGATAATGGATCATTTGGCCTAACAGTTCTTTATTGGAAGAACCGATCATTTTTTGTCAGACATGAGGAAAGAAGTCTTCGACTGTGGGTCGAATATTATAGTTGTTCTCATGTTAGGATAAATAATTAGAATCCAATTCCATGAAAATTATATCAAGTCAATAAATTTGGTAGATCACACTAGTTCACTAAAATTGATTTATTGATTACTGTATCCCCAACTATTGGATCAGGAAGAAAATATTCCAAAAATAACACTCCAGAGTATATAGATTCATTACAAATATGTGGTTATGAATTTCACACTAATAGATTCTACATATGTATTAATGGAATTTATGGATAATATATTCAAAATATATCGATCATTCTTCCTGGAAGTTTTTTTTAAGAAATATTGGGATATAAAATGAGTAGGGATGAGAATGAGAAACACGTGATGACATTTTTAATAATTTGGTTGTGTTATTGTCTTTATTTCAAATATTAAATGTATTATTTTTGATAAAAACTTGTATATTTCCACGGATAGGTAATCTATGAATGATTTTTTTTTGGGATCTAAAAAAGATATATGCTTTTATCTACTGTCGACCTCCAATGAATTTCATCAAGAGACACAGTTTCTTTGGGTTTTTTCCCAATAATAATTCCTTTATTAGTGATTTTTCATTACTATATAAACATATTATATCATTGAAAAGGAAATATTATCCATTCCAATAAAATATGTAATGTAGAAATTCATTTTATTAGATTAATATTTTCATTACATCAAAACTGATAATTATTTTAATCGAATCAAGACCATGGTAAATGTTGTATAATGATAAAACTCAATATGCTTTGGGGGTGTTTTCTCTTGCATGTATATCATGTTTATTATCATGGATTGTGGTAGTTATTGATTCCTGACAAGAATAACTAAATTCTATTATTGTAAAAAAAAATTCCATTCTTTGAATACATCATACTATTTCCTTTATTGATGGTAGATTTATAGTTCATACAGATTATATGATCATAACAATAAATAGGGATTCAGATGAGAGGATGTCGATGTTAGTGATAGTAGTAATGAACATGGATTGTGATGATAGATGTAGTGCTGTATTATTCTTCATTAATTCAAATGTTTCTTATTTGTTAATTATTTTTAATGATATATATCCATAATAATCAGAATTTATTTCTATGTGGTCAAAACATAATTGTGGGGAGACCATTGAGGGTAATTGTTGGATGAGAGTTCATTTTTGTGGCTTTGAGACTAGCTAATACTTGATATACCATATTAAAAAAACAAACTAATGTTTTGAACTATTCAAGATGGTATGTTCACCATAAAATATTTAATATGTATAATTGGATGAAAGAATATATTCATTTGTCATTGCTAAAAAAATTGGCTATGTATTTTTTGAGATTCTTAACATGTAATCAGGTTTTGGTAGTGAAAAAATGACATGTATGTATATTCTAGTCCTTACAATATTCTATTTGGAATAGAGAGTATATGTCCTTTGGTTTTTTAAATGGTCTCTAAAGAGTTTATCTGAATCGTGATTCTTTATGGGATATAGTGTATAAAATCACAACGCTGGTACATTTAGTCACTTATAGAGAATCTCATACAATATATGAGTTTTCTAAAATAAATATCCAATTATTTTTAAAGAGGTATGGAATACATGTTATGATATTATTAGACCATGTCTTGAGTTTTATGTGACATTTCAAGAAATCCTTAATACAATCCCATTGTACTACATTTATAATGAGTATCAGATATCATCCATAGACATATAGATTAGACGAATCCATGATATTAACATTGTAAGACATGATATTGTCATTTGTAATAGATTTCATAGGCTCATAGAATGAGCAGACAACATTAATCGTGTTCCCTTTTAATAATATTTTTAATCCCTCAAAACATTAGGATCCATTGGAATCATTTTCTGGGGGTCCTTAACATTATTTGCATTGTTGGATAGATATTGGTTAGACTTCATTGGTTATACTAATTATTTTCCAATATATGAAGAAGAATATTTAGATATAATAAAGTGATTGGATGTGGCTCAGAGTCATCGGAAATCATATGTTGATCATCGTTGATTGTCGTTTTCACTCAAGGTGAGTGATCACGTATTCCTGATAATCATGTAATGGAATAAGTGTTTTCAATATGGTAAATTGGGAATTTTATATCCTTGATACCTATGAATTTTTTATATAATTGTAATCATTGGTATGTTATCATATATGTCAAAATTTCCACCATGGTTTAGTTCATTGAACAAACAATTTCCTGAATAATATTTGAAAAAAAAATTCTTGATCCACACCATGTTATTCAATTGGATCAAGTTGGACTAAAATTTGTATGCCTCATTGGTTTATGTACCGATACATATTTATTATAGGAAATATAATTTATTTTGTGGTAAAATTAATGATATAGTGCATTTATTATTGAATCTGGGTGAAATTTAAGATAAATGTTGAGATTTGGAAAAATAAATGGTTGATAAATGGGAGTGATCATGTATTCCTGATAAAAATGTATTTTACCTATATTTTTTGTAATTAATTTTGTGAATGTTTGGAATAATGTTAATATTATTTATGGATTATCAAGAGTTTCATAGTTTTATAATGGTTAGAAGAACCTATGTATTTCCTTTTGTTAAATATGCAATGGAAAAAAATGTTCTATAGGTAGGAATATCGTTAGGTGTACAGTGTGTCCAGATCATTCAACCATCTAAGATTATGCATGAAATTTGGAATAGAAGAAAAATTATAGTTTTCATAAATTTTTTCTAAACTTTGGAGACAAAAATTTGAAGGATGTTTCAAGGAATTGAATGGAAAATAGTATGTGCACAATTTTTCTAATTGTGCGCCGAAATTGTGCATTATTAAAAATTAGAACAAAAAAAGTGGATATCGCACTATATTACATATAAATTTCTTTTTTTCCACAATGGAGACCCTAAATTAGGTTTTACTTCTCCCAAATGCTATGGATTTAACTCGCATTGATCTAAGAGTGATCAATTAAAAAACATTTTCTATTGAAGCGAAAATTCCATTGTAAGTCTCCATTTTTTGTTATTTTACATATATAAATTAATATTACCTTTCTTATATTCATATATATAATAGAATTGAGATATTTATATTCTTATTTTTTTCAACCCTGATGGGATATAGATATGTTGATGTTAGGTTACAAGATTTATGGTTGGTTTTGGATGCATCAACACAGCCTCAAAAAAAAATATGCCATTCTTTATTAATGTATTAATATTTAATGATGGTGGCTTTACTCTTGAAAAAAAATATTATAAAATAAATATTTAAATTCTAATTGTTTGATTTAATATAAATATGATGTTAAATTGATGTTCAAAGCATGTTTTAAACCCTATTTTTTATGGTTTGTTGTTTTCTTAAATTTCGTTCTTCTCTAATGGTAATAATTTGTGGAATTTGAAATAATTATTTTATAATGTGATTTATTTTTTATTCATGGAACTTTAGTTAGGGTAATTTTTCCAATAAAATGTTTTTTTTAAATTAATTGAAATATTTGATTGGGTATTTTTTTCCATAATTGTTGTTATATGGTTATTTTTATTGGGATAAATAAGGTTACGGGTTTTCACCAATCCTATGTTGGTTGGATAAGGGTATGATCTTTCACCCCAATTAGTGGTTAAATATTTGACAAATTATAAAATATTTGAATCACCAATCATGAGTATTGGTGGTCTGGGGTTTTATTTATAGTTTTATGGATGGATATGTGGAATGGAATGAGTTATTCTTAAATATAATTTTTTAAAAATAGTTTAATGAATTAGATGGTCGTTATCCTTGGAAATGAATTTGGGTTATTAGAAATATTTTGGTACATAAATTCTCTTATATTATGATTTAAATTCATAAAAATTTAATTATGTAAATTTGTTAACATGTTCTATCCTTTAGAAAGATTTTTGATTTCATTTGGGTAGAATAAACTTGTTTTTACTACTCATGACCCTTCTGTGGCACTTTAATTATTTTTTAGAAATCGTTTTTCCAAACATTGATAAAGTTAAAGTATCTCATTTCATTAGAGATTGATCATGAAACTATGAGTTATATTGTGATAGTAGATCACAGATAATATTTCGATATGTGGAGATTGTTTCTTTGGAGTCCATGAGGATTGTGAATTTGTCTTCTACTTCATACAATGATGATGGTTTTCTTCCACATTGGTACCCTGATATTGGCAATGGTGTAGTTAAGAATTGATATATTTTGGTATTAATTGGAGTTGTATTAGACTATTGCCTTGATTCATATAAATCTTGTTTATTTATGGTATACATCGTTTTTGTTGATAATTTTTAATGGGGAAATCATCCTCCCACTATATAGAAGACCTTAAAATTATTTCTAGCTTACAGAATTGATGGGAGGTCATCTATGGAAATGTCGTAATTATTTCATGGAATAAAACAATGAATATGGGATGAATTTTACATAATTCCTTCTATTAAATAATCACATCTAAAATCTATTGTGTCTAAAATGATTGGTATATCATATACTTCTTCAATCAAATGAAATTATAATTTTTGAATTTTACTATTTAATTTATTAAATATATTTTTTTGGTCTTCATTGAAATGTTGGATGAAAGGAAAAATGTAAATAATAAAGATATTTTATGGAGAAAATATTAGTAACAAATTTTTAATGATGTAAATATTTCTAACACGTCATTAAAATTCATTAAGTATCAATTTTAAATTCCATAGAATATGCTTATAGTTTATTTAAAATTTTAAAAACAAGGTTTTTAATTAAGTGTAATAAATATTTTTGGAATTTTTATAACATATATATTTATTATAATAAACCCCCAAAGAATATCATACATTCCAATATGGAGTGAAAATATAATAAAATTAATTATAATTGTTACACCTAATAATATTAAAGAAAAAATTATAATGAAAACATTCATAGTTTTAATAGAGATCAAAATGATATGTTAAGATCATGCGATGTTAAGAATAACACATTTAAAACAATTTTTCGATATCTGAATATTAATTTAAAAATAAATAGAAAAAACTCGAACTCTATAATATGGTTATAAAATTTTATGCCCTCACAAACATTATACAAGATTATAATATCCTGAAAGACCCAAATTAGTATAATTATGTTCTTTAAATAATATTGTGTTTTTAACACCTATATATCATAAAATATATTTTCCACAATCATTAATAATTCATATTTAATTTATTTTACTTTATAAAAAAGTGATGAGAAATGAAAACAAGTAGAAAATTTTGGATGGAATAATTGATCCCACAATAAAAATTATTTGATGTAAGGAAATGGTCATGTCTAGGAATATTGAATCAAAATTATTTTACATATAGTAGATTTTTATCCTAAAATAATAAAAATAATATAATAATATTAAATAATAATATCCCACTCCTAAAACTAATTGAACAATCTTCTTTTGGACATTGTTAGTGTTTTTTGTTATTCAGGCATATTGAAATATATTTGTAGAAAGAAATAAATCATCGTAAAAAATAATTATGTCCATGAGTGAGGGGGATATTTAAAAAAATTGAATCCAACTAAAAAAATAACATTATATAAAAAGAACATTATCATAAGAAATATAATATTAAAATATCAATATTTTTTCCCAGAGATGTGATATTTACATTGACATTTTTATGATGTGTACTAGTATATTATTACCAGGAATATATTATTTACATAAGTGGATAATGAAGCATAAAATTTCTAAAATTTACATAAACCATGAAATCTTATAATCCATTAGAAATTAAACATTTAGGAATTAGTAGAACAAGATATCACAATGAAAATATGAACATAACAGATATGGTTATCATAGTAATTGATCAGATAATATTTTTCAATTTTAGAAATATATACCACTCCATTGATTATTTTTTTATTATGATAAATATCATGAATAAAGGGAGGTTTATGAAAACATAACGGGATTCAATTTGGTAAATTTATAACCATATTGTCATAGTTGATTCAATTCATTATTATGAAGATAAAATATTTCCGAAAGAACGTTATCTAAATGGAGATTTACGATGTGTATGGAATGTTAAAGAATGATTTTCAAAGTGATAGAAAATATATGAGATATTTACAATTAAATTATCCATAATGAAAAATAATTTTAAAGAAAAAATGAATTAATATTAAAAAATTGTCTGCTACAATGATGAAATCCATGTATAATGAGATTGTAGATAATGTTTCTGATGAAATATCGATCATATTAAATGAATAGTTGGATTAATGTAAGATCATGGGGAATTCTAAAATAATTATATATTCTCTAGTGAATAATATATGGAATTAATTTGCAAATAAAATTAAGGATGAAAAAATAAAAGGGGAATAGATCCAAGTGAGGCTAACATCGTAAATGTCAATGAAGGTGAAAAAATATATTTTTCAAGATTATTTATAAAAATAAATAAAATTATTTCTATATTAAAACCAATATCATCAAAAAGAAATTCGATATAAAAAATATTAAAATACACCATGTAAATTATCATATTTTTAAATATTATAATCTAACATTTTATTTATGTAAATAAAATAAAGGGTGATCTAGAGGAGAAAATCATGTAATGAAGAAAAGTATATTTTAAAAATAATGGATTATGATTTCAAAAATAATGAATTTTTGTAAAAATAATTATAGATTACCAAACCACGTACACAGTATATTTCATGATTTTAAAAAAAATGACAATTAAATATAAAAAATGATAAAGAAATATTTTTTAATTGGACAAATGGATACATAAAGAGATAAAACATTAATAAAGAATATATAATCAAATTTAGATAACGATATACTAACAACCATTGAGTATCTACAACTATGTAGCTTACCATGTGGAATACATATTTAAAATGGATTATATAAACAACCAATTAAGGTAATAAACAAGGAATAAAATTGTAGCATTTGAATAAGAAGATATAACATGATACCATTAAAAGAATTTCTCATGAGTTGTTATATGAAGTAATGTAAAACTAACCAAAGAATCAAAATGTCATGTAAACATAGAATTTATTTTATAGAAAATACTGAAATGATTATAATTTTTAGATAACCACCAAGACAACGTCTGTTATGGTACAAAGTCCAATTATAGATTAAGATCACTAGATAATAATATATGTCACATTTTGACTGACTGGGGTCTAAATTTTTTCCACCTTAACACACATATTATAGTCTAGGGGAAGGTTACTAGCACTGAGTAGGCATATACCTCAAATGGAGAAAATTAAAATAAATTATCTTTACACACACAAATCATCATTACAAAAAAAATCTAAAATGTAAAAAAATTTATATAATTCATGCACATATAAATGATCCTACAACCAGAGTATGACATGATGTAAATAACAGTAAATAGGGACAAATACAAGATCACTACAAGGAGTCTGTAAAACAAGTCTAACTAAAACTACAGAATTCCAACATTCTCCAAGGGAAAGGACTATTTTAAAGGCATGCTTTGAGAAAACACATCGGTCATCCCAAATCTAGTTATACTCCATCAGAACCTAGGCCTCCTAGGACATTTTCAAAAGGATATTATTCTTCACAAAATATGACACATATGAGAATAGATGGTGTAGGGGTGAATATAATGATACCCAGTTTGAAAACCCAAAATCAATCAACAAGAAGAAACAGGTATTCTAAATACAATCTATGAAAATCATCATATAACAAATTCCATCAATGAAAACTAACCAAGATATACTCAATAGAGACATGACACCATCAGGAGGTCATAAACAATTTATAGCCACACTATTATTCTCAAATCCATGATCTTTTTTAGATAACTCACTCTTAAACCATTGAAATCATTAGATACATTTGATAAAATGGACTAGCTCATTTCATCCATGACAAAAAATAAAGGGTGGTCAAATGAATACATTGATTCACATATAGGGGGTGAAGCCCATTACTACTAGGGGACACCATGAACCCAATCTAGATCTACCAACTACGTGCGTTATCATAGGAAAATGATTCCACAAACGTTAATGAATTATCAATCAATATGAGGGATCAATTAACTACTCAGAGAGTTCACATTTATTCAATAAACTCTACTAGGGATTATAAAGATCTTACTCAAGTCTCAGGGAGGGGTGACACAATTATATATAAAACTCATCATTGAGATTAGATTACAATCTAGTTATATGGATGTAATTCTAACATTTTACCCCCATGTAAAGGACCAGGGCACTACACTCAACATATACTTGTCCAAATTGGGATAACTAATATTATCAAGAACTCTTGAAGGACGTCCATGGTGTATCCCAGGGGGAACCAATGTGTCCACTTACCCCATTCTCTTCCCATGTGGAAGATCATTTCACAACACGTAAGCTCCATATGTAAAGTGTTTAGGTTTTCCCTATGGTAAAGACCATATAATAAATCAAATAATGATATCATATTTTTTATAAATGAACATATTTTTGAGTAATTCCAATTTTATAAAATGGCCACATGCACGAGCTATTTTGAATTTTATTATGTTTAAAACATTTTTTCATTTAACACCAAGCCCTAGTACCGCACATTGTCTCATCACCAAGTCTCAAATTTAATTTATTTAATATAAAAAATAGTACATGGAAAAATGAAAACTACATTCTCTCTTATAAAGTATTTATATACCTGAATGTCCAAAAAAAATTAACTAAAACAAATGAGGTTACATAGCATGAATCTAATCCTCCATCTCTCATGTTCTCTATTAGTGATTCTTGTGCTTCCATTGGATACATTCCAAATGATTTGAGGACTAATAAATAATCATTCCTTATCAATCATCGATCACTATTGGGTACTTAGTAAATTTATCTCCATCATTTATGTCTATCTGTCTCATGTCATTGATTTTAATTATTCATTAATGTACTTCCTCAACTCTTGCGCATAGAAGAATTTGTGTACATGATATAACAAAGAGGTAAATCTAAGTGGTATTCCCCCTCGAAAACTATATTTAGTATATAAAAATGGAAAATGACACTAGGATATCTCATGCAACATCGTAAAAATGTTTATAATCCTCTTTGATGTGTAACTAAAAGGAATACATGGTCTCCTTCATCAAACTCATAATTACCCCATCTCCTTTCAAAAAAAGACTTGTGATGGTTCTATGTAGTCCTCATCATCTCCTAGATGATTTATATCTTCTACACTGTAGTTTTGAATAGCTACGTTTCAATGAGGGATAACTCATATAGATCAGTCTGGCAATGTACTAACCTTGAAGTTCACCCATAAACGACATTAATGGTCACATTAAAAGGGTTTTATGGTAGACATTTTCGTATGAGGACAACCCCATTCGATGGTGATCCTACCAACTACAGGAAATGTCTAACTTGAAAGCTCTGATCATGTCCTCTAGAACATAAATGGTATGCACATTTTAGCCATTAGTTTGGTGTTCAAATATTGTTATCAAGATTTATAGGATCCCAAATGCCTCAAGTAATCTTTTCTATAACCAGGATGAAAAATAAACTTCATGATCAAAAAAGTCATCAATCGATCTATATGGAGGTCAAATATCTCATAAACATAGAGGAATCCCAATCTCTCTTCTAAACTCTTCTCTTGAATATATATGAAGTGGGACCCCATGGTGAGTTGGTTAATTAACACCCAGATTGAATCTTTTCTAATGGACATACATTGTATGCCTATCACAATGTCTCTAGATATCCTATCACAATTCTATTCTGGTACATCAAGGGGCTCATCAAAACCAGTTGGATCCAAGGGCTCATCCTCGACATACTAAGAAGTATGGCATTGAAAAACAAACATTGCAACTAATTTACTAAATCATGGATACAAAAATTAATCAGGGGGTCCTCGAACATCTTTTCCAACATCGTATATACCATAAAAATGGATTTTGGAAAATCCCAAAAACCACCAATGCAATATCATAGGTACTAAAATACATCATTGTAAAAGTAAAAATTCTCCATACCTTTTAAATATCCCTCAGAAGCATGGCCTGTATATTTTTGAGCACATAGGGTCAAACTATTGGTATATACATGTTCTTCCTCCATAACACACTGCAAAATTATGTGGGTGACTACCATAAAATGGATGTAAGCTACAACATCTCCATCCATGAAGGATAACTCAAGTGAGGTTGACTACTCTAATGTCTCATTCAGTAGATGTGATCTAGGTATCTGATTATGATTATCTTCCACGACATTCTCTATCCCAGGATTATTTATAATCTCAAATTCATAGTCCAACAAGAACACTATAAATAACCAATGTCTCTTGTTTTTATCGCTTTGAGATAAGATATTATTGAGATTCATTTGGTCAGTCTAGAAGACAAACCACTTGCACATCTGGTAGTTGCACCACATTTCAACATGAAAACTACTGCATCTAACTGAAGATCATGGTTTGTGTAATTATTCTCATGTTGCCTCAATTGGTATAACCAATATCAAATAACATCATGCATATACCACATGAAACATCCAAACCTCGTTCAGGATACATTGCTGAATACCTTGTACATGCCACCTTCCACTTGTAACATAATGATGGGAACACTCATCAACCTAGGCCTTAGCTACCCAAAGCACTGTTGGAATTTTTCTATCCCTATGAAATTATACCCCTTTTATGTCAAGGGTTTCTAGGTTGTTAAAACTCTAGATAAGACGGTTACAAATATTTGATAGTACCACACTAACTCATTGAAACTCTATACATTGATAAAAATATTTGGTGGATCCTAATAAACCACTTCCTCAACCTTTAATAGATCCACTAAAACAGTATCATCTAAGATAGTGTGTCCCAGAAAATGGAACCATCGAATCCCAAACGAGAACATCAATATCTTTCCATAATTTTAGTTCTATGAGAGTGTGTCTATAACCATACTCAACTGTCTTGCCTGCTCCTTATTGGATGCCAAATACATATTTATTTCAATAATGATGAAAAACCACAAAGTAGTCAATGTAATGTTGAAATATCTGGTTCATGAGGCCCATGAAAACTTATGAGGTGTTCATCATGACAAATATAATCACTATGTACTCATGCATATTATAACAACATATGAAGGGAGCCTTAGGTATATTATCATACAATACTCATAGCTGATTATATCTAGATCTATGGTCAATCATTGATAACCATCACACCCATTTTAACAGATCAAAAAGGTCATTGATCCTTGGTAGTGGGGACCAGCTTTTCATGGACACATGATTCAATTTTGGTAAATCCAAAAATTGGATTATAATCCCATAATCTTTCTTTGAATGAAACTTTGGGTTTGCCCAGAATAAAACACTAGGTCACACAAATACCTTCATCTAAATTTCCTCTAACTGTACCTACATATCATGATGCTCTGTGGGAGCCATCCGATAGGAAGGTGTTCATATAATTGTCTTCATGGCGTTTAGATCAATGTATCTATATATCTCCCGGTGTGGATGTAAACCTGGAATATATTTAGGAATCAATTCCTCGTTGTAGAGACCCGAATCTTGACTTACACTGACATTACATTACATTTGCGGAATACTTAGTACATAACAAAAACACACACACAAGGACCATAATAGTTTAGTGTCTTTGGAAACTCGGAATATAATCTTCTAATCGTGGTGAAAGATCATCAAAATCTCCCATAAAGATCTTCCTTTTTTTACCTAAAACCTTTCTTTATATCCTGGGGAAAAGAAAACGTAAATGGGTGAGCTCAAATTCTCAGTAAGGGTAAACAAAAGAAATATCAATCACATCATACACATAAGCACATAACTTTTGGAAATCTTAACATGCAATAGAGATCATAATTTCATAACATGGGGTAAATCATGGCAGTGAAATGTAATCACAATAATCATAACATAAAACATGAAACATTTTGGCATTCACACATTATCATAGAAAATCATTTCTTGTTAGTCAAGACTCATTTCCAAGACTATCTTAGTGGACAAAGTCCCTTTCTGAATAGAGTCACCCTCATTTCAGTCCTGTTTCACTGAAACGGTATAACCTACCGTTCCAGCGATGTCTATCGTATGAGATATAAAATCTTTACCCAATGCATTGGAGGGAGATGTAGGTCCCACCGATCTCATAATGATACCATTCTTATGTGTGCCACAAAATCAAAAACCATACATCATTGCATAACCCATGTAATAAAAATGGGAATCTTAAACATCATGATATCATAAAACAATTCATACATGATAAAGGAATTCATAAAAATAATTCCATCACAACATAATCAAATCAATGTAATAATATGGATAAAAACAGAACCCTTATTATCTTAGATGGAAAATAATTTTGATAAAACACTTGAATTTCATTCTTGAGGAAAATATCCTTTCTACTTCAAAAACACTTCTCCTTTCATAACATGTCGTAAAATTATAAACTAAAAGAAGTTGATTAAAAATAAACTTGAAAACTTGTAAAGGAATCTTCTTGTATATAATGTTTTAAAAATCCATTAATGCCATATAAGTTAAAAAAACATTCTTCTCATACTTTTGTCGGAAAAGTCAAAAAGTGCCTCGTATGAAAAACGACATAAGATTCCTTTCATATTCTTTACTAAAAACACACCGAAAGGTAAAATTGGATTTAAACAATTGTAGTTGGATAGAAATAATATTACATATTGATGAAACATGTATGTGGATGAAAAAATACACCCTAGTAAATGCCAAAGTATAAACAATCTCAGATAAAAATGAGATTGTGATATTTCCCTTACCTTAAGTCTGATTTGCTTCGTAAGTGTCCAAACCTCCTGTATAATGATTTAAATAATGTCATTAACATATTACAGAATCATATTCATTGTTATTTTATCATATATGGTTCACTTATGACTTTATATTACCCGTTCATTTGAAAATTCCATGTTAAAGAAGAGTTTTGGGTAAAATCGTTTCATTTATTGTAGGTGTTTGGACTTGTTGTTCATGAAATTATTATTACTTATATCATGATTTACTTACTTCCAGAATATAAAACATGATTTATATATCATATATATTCAGTATATATATATATATAATAGATTGATAAATGAAATGAAACACACCGTTCATGGAGACGGTAGTCCGTACGTACGCATGAACGTTGTTTTCCTTTCCTTATTGACTTGAATGGAAGTACGTAGACGACATACATATATAAATAAATCCAGTAGCTTTATAATTTCATATATTTCTTTATTATTTCTTATATATACTTTATAATCATTCTTAAATGGTTAACTTGGAGAATGAATATCATCGCATCGTGGAGACGGTAGTCCGTACGTACGCACGAGCGATGATATCATTCTCATGATCGTGAACATGTGTTGAAGTGCATGTATACTATTTCAGTATCAATATCACATTATAATAATTATATATAGTTAATCATTACACCATTATACCCATCCAATTAAGGTGGTGGCAGAAAATATATTACACCCCGGCGTGGAGACGGTATTTCGTACGTACGCACGCGCGGTGATTTCCTTTTTCCGTAGGATGGATAGAAAGTTAATTAGAGTTGTTTCATATTTATAATAACATTTACGTATATAAGAAATATTGATGTTATTACTTTATCATGAAACAACTGAATAAGATGAAGTTGAAGAAGAAAGAAATTGAAAAAGATCGGTAATGGATATTACCTCTTTTTGACGCCCCTTCACTTAACCTCCACTTAAAGAAATAAGGATGGTCTTTGAAAAAGACCAGGACCTCTAGGATGATACTAGGGAAGTTTAGAAGAGATTTTGGCAGGGGTTGGCTGAGCTTGAATGCTCAAATTGGTGTGAGGAGGAGAGGGAGGAGGTTCCATTTTATAAGGGAGGAGAGGGGTACCTTTGGAATAACAAAAAATATTATTTTATTATAAAGTCATGTTCGGTTTTTAATAGCTCAAAATTGATATATTTCGAAGATAATGTGGGGATGGGTCGAAATACTCTCATCCAATGGAATTTAGACAACTTTAGGTTCCTATTTTAACCTTATCATTTAGATTTAACATTAAGTTAAATAATTGTACTTTTACCGTGTCTTCTTGTGTTCTTACACTATAAGGTTAATAAACTTACTATAAAAAGACAAAAGAACCCCAAGTTGTTTATTATTAATACATATAACCTTATCTAAGTAATTTGGCCGAACCTTAGATTTTTAGGAATAAAATAACAATTAATAATATAATATTTATTTTAAAAACTATTTCATGTCAATTTTGAAACTATTTAGTAATTGATTTTTGTGAAAATCATTACAGAATTATAAGTTAGAACAAAGTTAATTAAATCAATAATAACATGTCATATTAGCCTATAAAATTATTGGAATTCATAAAAAGTCTCAAATTATATTTATTTGGGTATTTATAACATCAATTATGTCAACATTTCATTAATAAGATAATTACTGCATCATCATTGTGTCATAAATAAATTAAATTATTTAATGTCTAAAAATTACAAATAAATTACCATTATGTAGGAAATCTTTTTATTATTCTAATGAATATTTATAGTCGAATTTATCTTATGTATAACCCCATATTAAAAATGTTTTAGTAAATAAACTTTGATTTTACCTCTTTTAACCCTTCTTTAAATAAATTAATAATAAATGTCCTAATCTAATCCATGTGGGCCTAAATGGTCATATTTTATTTCTATGTTTGTTTTTGGTCGAATTAAAATTGTACAATAGAATTATTATATGTTTTAGGGTATTAATAATATCATTTCTACCCTTAATAACCCTATTTACTTTTAACCGTGGTAAAAAAAAATCAAAAGTTACTATTCACCAAAAATTATTTTCATCTCATTGAACCACATTTTAGTCCTTGATATTAACCGTGTATCTCGGATTTTTGAAATTCCACTCACAGAAGCGGTAAAATTATGTTTTATGAACAATTCCGTTTTTTTAACTACCACTTAGTGGTTTCACTATTTATCAAAAATTGAAAGTTTTCAGAAAACTACCAAAAATTAGGCCTAAGCTATATTTGATATTATGAACTCAAAAATGATTTCTATTTTACCAAATTCAAAACATATCAGTTGCATTAATTAATTTAAAAATTAATTCTCATCGTCAAAACAAAAGGCGTGTTTTTAAGAGATAATAACTATCAAAAGATTGACAATTGTTTATAACTGGTTTAAATGTGAAATTACATCCAATGGCCACCATTGTATTAAATTGTAAAAATATATTCTAAATATACCTTAAAACCAGTAAAATTAATAATTTATCACTATTAGTTATTTCGATTGAAAAAGTTGTTTATAATTAAAATTTTGTAATTTTCACTATTCATCAAAATATGATAGTTATCCGAAAATCACCAAAATTTCACCCTATGCTAATTTCGATATTACAAATCCAAAAATGAATTCCATTTTGAAAAATAAAATTACAAAATTTCAAAAACTGGTTATTATGATTCATAACGGCTAGTTTTAATAATATTTTAATAGCATATTGTTGTTTAGTGAAACTCGTTATTGCGTACTACACACGCTATCGAGGAAGGTCGCGATTGCGTGTAATGCAAGGAAAATCATGGATGCGTGTTGTGCAAGCTCCTTTTGGTGTAGAGTACAAAACAAGACATTAATGAAATTAAAAAGAATATTTTTTATAAAATCTCGGGGTGTTACATTCTACCCCCCTTAAAATGAATATCCCCCTCGAAATTCGTCGGGGTTATAAATGGTTTACTACTTGAAAGTTTCTTTAATAGAAACCGACATCGTAAAAAGGAATACCAAAACCAATCTTTAAAAACAAATGTATGAAACGTAACGATTACCCAAATAAACTAATCACTGGGTTTCCACATAGGTGAAAATATGGATATGGAAGAAAAATCTAACCATCATGTTCTGATGGATAGTGGTAGAGAACATGGCTATGGAAAAGCCAACAATCACAAATCCATAATTTTGTGACGATTTAAGGTACCATCTGATTAATCAGATATAAGAGCACTAGGACAACATTTTGGGTTTTCAAGATCGTTTCCCTAAAGTTGAAGAATTTGAATTAGAATAAATACTTAATTTATTTTGGTAAAATCTCATTGTTGTTCTTCCCTTAAACAATTTCAACTTCATCTCTTAAATAAATGAAGTTGAATTTTTTATTCGTGAAGTGTTAGTAGATCATGTGATAGAATGATGGGTCATTCCATCTCTTTCAAACAAAAGGTTACCAAAAGTTATAAGTCCATCTTATGGTTAATCGTATATTGTTCCAAAAATGAACTTATACTTCATATATCATACCTCTTAATAAAATTAAACTAGTTTCTACTAACCAGGGACTTCCTGTAGGCCAGTGGTAGGCGATAAAGGCCAGTCGCACTTCAGTTGTGGGTTCGATTCCCATAGCCTTGTCCGACGCGATGAGCTATCGCCCATCCTGCAGGTTGTCCTTTTTCTAAATCTATATTACTATAACATCCCATCAATAATATCGAAAAACGTTTTATCCTAACTTATGTCCAACATAATACATTCTAATCTTTAGTCTTATCTAAAATACTTCGGTCCAAGCTCATAGTATAAAGAAAATGATTACTTGAAATGTCACAGAACAATCACGTGAATTCCATCATTTATCCCCCATATATCATAATATATATCTTATTGGTCAAATTACAAACATGTGAATACATTAATAATGTATTCTCTTGAAGAATGAATACCTTAGTGAAAACATGAATGCAGTTAAAAGTTAACACTTTCCGCATACCAAAATCCTCAAAATTCTATATACTCAAACCATGATATCACTTAGTCCTTATATCAATCATGATCTCATGAATACTGTTAAATATCTCAATCACTTTGAATACAACATTAGATCAACACATAAATATTCCAATACCTTATGATACAACATTATTTTGGAATCCCATTACATAAACACTTAATCATTCTACCACATCGTTGTCATATTCAACATCGCCAATAGTGATCGCATGTGACTTCCCTTTGTCCTTTGCCTTAACTGGTTGCTCATGTTGATCATCACTAACCCTTGGATTAGGGTATTTATTAGAATAATGCCCCATTTCCTTGCATTTGAAGCATTGAAGTGTTGGTGGTGCGTTCTCTGCAGTGTTTGCTTTGTTCACATCATTAGAAACCCTTTTTCTATTACTTCGACACTCAGCTGCTCGATGACCTTCTTTTCCACACTTGAAACATTTTATAGTCCCTTTAAGACAATCTCCACCATGCTTCTTTCCACACTTTGAGCATAAGGAAACATTCATCTTCTTTTCACCATTATTATGAGATTTCTCCTTGAACTCCATCTTTCGTTTCTTTTCAAAACCATGAGATGGATATGTAACACCAACATCCATTTCTACCTTCATATCACAACGCACAATTTATTCATAGATACTGAAGTATCTTATAGCTAATGCCCTTCGATGACTTGGTTTTAATCCACTGAAAAATCAATCAACTTTACTTTCAAGTTGGATGATAATGCCAGATACATACCTTGAAAGTCTTGTAAAATTTTCTTCATATATAGCATCAAATTCATCATCCTTCTGCTTCAGCTCAAGAAACTCCTTTTCGGTCTTTGTTCGAAGAATAAAAGGGTAGTACTTACTGAACAACATGTTCTTGAACTCATCCCATTCCATGGACTCAATTTCATCTCTTGTCCTCGTATTCTTGAAAAGATTCCACCATTGATCAGCATTACCTTCCAAACGATACACTGCTAAGATGACTTTATCATGTTCAGAACATTAAATTACTGAAAATATCTTTTCAGTGGTACTGATCCACTGTTCAGCAACATGTGGATCAGAAGTCCCACTAAAAGAAGGTGGATGTTTCCTCATAAAGGACTCAATAGAATATTTTTCCCTTCTCTTCTCATTTGGAAGTCCAGAATGATTCATATCTTGTGTATGTATAGCAATAAGATTTTGCACTCCATCTCCCATAACATTTGTTTTTTCTGGAGGACAATCATTGCATTGTCCATTGCATTGATCAACATGGTTCCTTCGGGTTCCAGCCATTGTCTAAAACCCAAAAAGAATAGTGTGAGAGGAAAAAATCATGCTAGGGAAAACAACATTATAAAGGGGGAGTATCCTCAATATCTAATTTCTTAGGTTGAATTCTATGATCGTTACCGTAGTTCTAGGACTGTATCTTATACGTATACTTATCCTTAGGGACATCCCTAGACATACCTTAGAAATATCTCTAGGGATCTCACTAACGCTTTCGCATCCTAGTTTCCAAAGGTCGACTAAACTATTCCTCTAATACCAACTGTAGAGACCCGAAGCTTGACGTACATTGACATTACATTACATTTGTGGAATACTTATTACATAACAAAAACACAGACACAAGGACCATAATAGTTTATTGTCTTTGGAAACTTGGAATATAATCTTCTAATCGTGGTGAAAGATCTTCAAAATCTCCCATAATGATCTTCCTTTTCTTACCTAAAACCTTTCTTTATATCCTGGGGAAAAGAAAACATAAAAGGGTGAGCTCAAATGCTCAGTAAGGGTAAACAAAAGAAATATCAATCACATCATATACATAAGAACATAACTTTTGGAAATCTTAACCTGCAAAAGAGATCATAATTTCATAACATGGGGTAAATCATGGCAGTGAAATGTCATCACCATAATCATAACTTAAAACATGAAACTTTGTGGCATTCACACATAATCATAGAAAATCATTTCCTGTTAGTCAAGACTCATTTACAAGACTATCTTAGTGGACAATGTCCCTTTCTGAATCGAGTCACCCTCATTTCAGTCCTGTTTCACTGAACCGGTATAACCTACCGTTCCAGCCACGTCTATCTTATGAGATATAAAATCTTTACCCAATGCATTGGAGGGAGATATAGGTCCCACCCATCTCATAATGATACAATTCTTATGTGTGCCACAAAATCATAAACCATACATCATTGCATAACCCATGTAATAAAAATGGGAATCTTAAATATCGTGATATCATAAAACAATTCATATACGATAAAGGAATTCATAAAAATAATTCCATCACAACATAATCAAATCAATGTAATAATAGGGATAAAAACAGAACCCTTTAATATCTTAGATGGAAAATAATTTTGATAAAACACTTGAATTTCATTCTTGAGGAAAAAATATCCTTTCTACTTCAAAAACACTTTTCCTTTATTAACATGTAGTAAAATTATAAACTAAAAGAAGTTGATTAAAAATATAATTGAAAACTTGTAAAGTAAGCTTCTTTGAAATAATGTTTTAAAAATCCATTCGTGCCGTATAAGTTAAAAAAACATTCTTCTCGTACTTTTTTCGAAAAAGTCAAAAAGCACCTCGTACGAAAAACGACAAAATATTCCTTTCATATTCTTTACTAAAAACTCACCGAAGGGTAAAATTGGATTTAAACAATTTTAGGTGTATGGAAATAATATTACATATTGAGGAAACATGGATGTGGATGATAAAATACACCCCAGTAAATGCCAAAGTATATACAATCTCAGATAAAAATGAGATTGTGATATTTCCCTTACCTTAAGTCTGATTTGCTTGGTAAGTGTCCAAACCTCCTGTATAATGATTTAAATAATGTCATTAACATATTACAGAATCATATTCATTGTTATTTTATCATATATGGTTCACTTATGACATTATATTATCCATTCTTTTGTAAATACCATGTTAAAGAAGCGTTTTGGGTAAAATCGTTTCATTTATCGTAGGTGTTTGGACTTGTTGTTCATGACATTATTATTACTTATATCATGATTTACTTACTTCCAGAATATAAAACATGATTTATATATCATATATATTCAGTATATATATATATATAATAGATAGAAAAATGAAATGAAACACACCGTTCATGGAGACGGTAGTCCGTACGTACGCATGAACGTTGTTTTCCTTTCCTTATTGTCTTGAATGGAAGTAAGTAGACGACATACATATATAAATAAATCCAGTAGCTTTATAATGTCATATATTTCATTATTATTTCTTATATATACTTTATAATCATTCTTAAATGGTTAACTTGGAGAATGAATATCATCGCGTCGTGGAGACGGTAGTCCGTACGTACGCATGAGCGATGATATCATTCTCATGATCGTGAACATGTGTTGAAGTGCATGTATACTATTTCAGTATCAATATCACTTTATAATAATTATATATAGTTAATCATTACACCATTATACCCATCCAATTAAGGTGGTGGCAGAAAATATATTACACCACGGCGTGGAGACGGTATTCCGTACGTACGCACGCGCGGTGATTTCCTTTTTCCGTAGGATGGATAGAAGGTTAATTAGAGTTGTTTCATATTTATAATAACATTTAAGTATATAAGAAATACTGATGTTATTACTTTATCATGAAACAACTGAATAAGAAGAAGTTGAAGAAGAAAGAAATTGAAAAAGATCGGTAATGGATATTACCTCTTTTTGACGCGCCTTCACTTAACCTCCACTTAAAGAACTAAGGATGGTCTTTGAAAAAGACCAGGACCTCTAGGATGATACTAGGGAAGTGTAGAAGATATTTTGGCAGGGGTTGGCTGAGATTGAATGCTCAAATTGGTGTGAGGAGGAGAGGGAGGAGGTGCCATTTTATAAGGGAGGAGAGGGGTACCTTTGGAATAACTAAAAATATTATTTTATTATAAAGTCATGTTCGGTTTTAAATAGCTCAAAATTGATATATTTCGAAGCTAATGTGGGGATGGGTCGAAATACTCTCATCCAATGGAATTTAGACAACTTTAGGTTCCTATTTTAACCTTATCATTTAGATTTAACATTAAGTTAAATAATTGTACTTTTACCGTGTCTTCTTGTGTTCTTACACTATAAGGTTAATAAACTTACTATAAAAAGCCTAAAGAACCCCAAGTTGTTTATTATTAATATATATAACCTTATCTAAGTAATTTGGCCGAACCTTAGATTTTTAGGAATAAAATAACAATTAATAATATAATATTTATTTTAAAAACTATTTCATGTCAATTTTGACACTATTTAGTAATTGATTTTTGTGAAAATCATAACAGAATTATAAGATAGAACAAAGTTAATTAAATAAATAATAACATGTCATATTAACCTAGAAAATTATTGGAATTCATAAAAAGTCTAAAATTATATTTATTTGGGTATTTATAACATCAATTATGTCAACATTTAATTAATAAGATAATTACTGCATCATCATTGTGTCATAAATAAATTAAATTATTTAATGTCTAAAAATTACAAATAAATTACCATTATGTAGGAAATCTTTTTATTTTTCTAATGAATATTTATAGTTGAATTTATCTTATGTATAACCCCATATTAAATATGTTTTAGTAAATAAACTTTGATTTTACCTCTTTTAACCCTTCTTTAAATAAATTAATAATAAATGTCCTAATCTAATCCATGTGGGCCTAAATGGTCATATTTTATTTCTATGTTTGTTTTTGGTCGAATTAAACTTGTCCAATAGAATTAGTATATGTTTTAGGGTAATAATAATATCATTTCTACCCTTAATAACCCTATTTACTTTTAACCGTGGTAAAAAAAAGTCAAAAGTTACTATTCACCAAAAATTATTTTCATCTCATTGAACCCCATTTTAGTCCTTGATATTAACCCTGTCTCTCGGATTTTTGAAATTCCACTCACAGAAGCGGTAAAATTATGTTTTATGAACAATTCAGTTTTTTTAACTACCACTTAGTGGTTCCACTATTTATCAAAAATTGAAAGTTTTCAGAAAAATACCAAAAATTAGGCCTAAGCTATATTTGATATTATGTACTC
The DNA here is from genome assembly GCA_963277665.1 of Viscum album. Lineage (NCBI taxonomy): Eukaryota > Viridiplantae > Streptophyta > Magnoliopsida > Santalales > Viscaceae > Viscum > Viscum album. Next base: position 223,134,207 of record OY728158.1, read on the forward strand.
AAAAATGATTTCTATTTTACCAAATTCAAAACATATCAGTTGCATTAATTAATTTAAAAATTAATTCTCATCGTCAAAACAAAAGGCGTGTTTTTAAGAGATAATAACTATCAAAAGATTGACAATTGTTTATAACTGGTTTAAATGTGAAATTACATCCAATGGCCACCATTGTATTAAATTGTAAAAATATATTCTAAATATACTTTAAAACCACTAAAATTAATAATTTATCACTATTAGTTATTTCGATTGAAAAAGTTGTTTTTAATTAAAATTTTGTAATTTTCACTATTCATCAAAATATGAAAGTTATCCGAAAATCACCAAAATTTCACCCTATGCTAATTTCGATATTAAAAATCCAAAAATGAATTCCATTTTGATAAATAAAATTACAAAATTTCCAAAACGGGTTATTATGATTCATAGCAGCTAGTTTTAATAATATTTTAATAGCATATTGTTGTTTAGTGAAACTCGTTATTGCGTACTACACACGCTATCGAGGAAGGTCGCGATTGCATGTAATGCAAGGCAAATCATGGATGTGTGTTGTGCAAGCTCCTTTTGGTGTAGAGTACAAAACAAGACATTAATGAAATTAAAAAGAATATTTTTTATAAAATCTTGGGGTGTTACATTCTACCCCCCTTAAAATGAATTTCCCCCTCGAAATTCGTCGGGGTTATAAATGGTTTACTACTTGAAAGTTTCTTTAATAGAAACCCACATCGTAAAAAGGAATACCAAAACCAATCTTTAAAAACAAAAGTATGAAACGTAACGATTACCCAAATAAACTAATCACTGGGTTTCCACATAGGTGAAAATATGGATATGGAAGAAAAATCTAACCATCATGTTCTGATGGAGAGTGGTAGAGAACATGGCTATGTAAAAGCCAACAATCAAAAATCCATAAATTTGTGACGATCTAAGGTACCATCTGATTAATCAGATATAAGAGCACTAGGACAACATTTTTGGTTTTCAAGATCATTTCCCTACAGTTGAAGAATTTGAATTAGAATAAATACTTAATTTATTTTGGTAAAATCTCACTGTTGTTCGTCCCTTAAACAATTTCAACTTCATCTCTTAAATAAATGAAGTTGAATTTTTTATCCGTGAAGTGTTAGTAGATCATGTGATAGAATGACGGGTCATTCCATCTCTTTCAAACAAAAGGTTAGCAAAAGTTATAAGTCCATCTTATGGTTAATCGTATATTTTTCAAAAATGAACTTATACATCATATATCATACCTCTTAATAAAATTAAACTAGTTTCTACTAACCAGGGACTTCCTGTAGGCCAGTGGTAGGCGATAAATGCTAGTCGCACTTCAGTTGTGGGTTCGATTCCCATAGCCTTGTCCGACGCGATGGGCTATCGCCCATCCAGCAGTTTGTCCTTTTTCTAAAGCTATATTACTATAACATCCCATCAATAATATCGAAAAACGTTTTATCCTAACTTATGTCCAACATAATACATTCTAATCTTTATGCTTATCTAAAATACTTCGGTCCAAGCTCATAGTATAAAGAAAATGATTACTTGAAATGTCACAGAACAATCACGTGAATTCCATCATTTATCCCCCATATATCATAATATATATCTTGTTGGTCAAATTACAAACATGTGAATACATTAATCATGTATTCTCTTGAAGAATGAATACCTTAGTGAAAACATGAATGCAGTTAAAAGTTAACACTTTCCACATACCAAAATCCTCAAAATTCTATATACTCAAACCATGATATCACTTAGTCCTTATATCAATCATGATCTCGTGAATACTGTTAAATATCTCAATCACTTTGAATACAACATTAGATCAACACATAAATATTCCAATACCTTATGATACAACATTATTTTGGAATCCCATTACATAAACACATAATCATTCTACCACATCGTTGTCATATTCAACATCGCAAATAGTGATCGCATGTGACTTCCCTTTGTCCTTTGCCTTAACTGGTTGCTCATGTTGATCATCACTAACCCTTGGATTAGGGTATTTATTAGAATAATGCCCCATTTCCTTGCATTTGAAGCATTGAAGTGTTGGTGGTGCGTTCTCTGCAGTGTTTTCTTTGTTCACGTCATTAGAAACCCTTTTTCCATTACTTTGACACTCAGCTGCTCGATGACCTTCTTTTCCACACTTAAAACATTTTATAGTCCCTTTAAGACAATCTCCACCATGCTTCTTTCGACACTTTGAGCATAAGGAAACATTCATCTTCTTTTCACCATTATTATGAGATTTGTCCTTGAACTCCATCTTTCGTTTCTTTTCAAAACCATGAGATGGATATGTAACACCAACTTCCATTTCTACCTTCATATCACAACGCACAATTTATTCATAGCTACTGAAGTCTCTTATAGCTAATGCCCTTCTATGACTTGGTTTTAAGCCACTGAAAAATCAATCAACTTTACTTTCAGGTTGGATGATAATGCCAGATACATACCTTGCAAGTCTTGTAAAATTTGCTTCATATATAGCAACAAATTCATCATCCTTCTGCTTCAGCTCAAGAAACTCCTTTTCGGTCTTTGTTCGAAGAATAAAAGGGTAGTACTTACTGAACAACATGTTCTTGAACTCATCCCATTCCATGGACTCAATTTCATCTCTTGGCCTCGTATTCTTGATAAGATTCCACCATTGATCAGCATTACCTTCCAAATGATACAGTGCTAAGATGACTTTATCATGTTCAGAACATTGAATAACTGAAAATATATTTTCAGTGGTACTGATCCACTGTTCAGCAACATGTGGATCAGAAGTCCCACTAAAAGAAGGTGGACGTTGCCTCATGAAGGACTCAATAGAATATTTTTCCCTCCTCTTCTCATTTGGAAGTCCAGAATGATTCATAGCTTGTGTATGTATAGCAATATGATTTTGCACTCCATCTACCATAACATTTGTTTTTTCTGGCGGACAGTCATTGCATTGTCCATTGCATTGATCAACACGGTTCCTTCGGGTTCCAGCCATTGTCTAAAACCCAAAAAGAATAGTGTGAGAGGAAAAAATCATGCTAGGGAAAACAACATTATAAAGGGGGAGTATCCTCAATATCTAACTTCTTAGGTTGAATTCAATGATCGTTACCGTAGTTCTAGGACTGTATCTTATACGTATACATATCCTTAGGGACATCCCTAGACATACCTTAGAAATATCTCTAGGGATCTCACTAACGCTTTCGCATCCTAGTTTCCAAAGGTCGACTAAACCATTCCTCTAATACCAACTGTAGAGACCCGAAGCTTGACGTACATTGACATTACATTACATTTTTGGAATACATAGTACATAACAAAAACACACACACAAGGACCATAATAGTTTATTGTCTTTGGAAACTTGGAATATAATCTTCTAATCGTGGTGAAAGATCTTCAAAATCTCCCATAATGATCTTCCTTTTTTTTACCTAAAACCTTTCTTTATATCCTGGGGAAAAGAAAACATAAAAGGGTGAGCTCAAATGCTCAGTAAGGGTAAACAAAAGAAATATCAATCACATCATATACATAAGAACATAACTTTTGGAAATCTTAACCTGCAAAAGAGATCATAATTTCATAACATGGGGTAAATCATGGCAGTGAAATGTAATCACAATAATCATAACTTAAAACATGAAACTTTGTGGCATTCACACATAATCATAGAAAATCATTTCCTGTAAGTCAAGACTCATTGCCAAGACTATCTTAGTGGACAATGTCCCTTTCTGAATCGAGTCACCCTCATTTCAGTCCTGTTTCACTGAACCGGTATAACCTACCGTTCCAGCCATGTCTATCTTATGAGATATAAAATCTTTACCCAATGCATTGGAGGGAGATATAGGTCCCACCCATCTCATAATGATACAATTCTTATGTGTGCCACAAAATCATAAACCATACATCATTGCATAACCCATGTAATAAAAATGGGAATCTTAAATATCCTGATATCATAAAACAATTCATATACGATAAAGGAATTCATAAAAATAATTCCATCACAACATAATCAAATCAATGTAATAATAGGGATAAAAACAGAACACTTTATTATCTTAGATGGAAAATAATTTTGATAAAACACTTGAATTTCATTCTTGAGGAAAAAATATCCTTTCTACTTCAAAAACACTTTTCCTTTATTAACATGTAGTAAAATTATAAACTAAAAGAAGTTGATTAAAAATATACTTGAAAACTTGTAAAGGAAGCTTCTTTGAAATAATTTTTTAAAAATCCATTCGTGCCGTATAAGTTAAAAAAACATTCTTCTCGTACTTTTTTCGGAAAAGTCAAAAAGTACCTCGTACGAAAAACGACAAAATATTCCTTTCATATTCTTTACTAAAAACTCACCGAAGGGTAAAATTGGATTTAAACAATTTTAGGTGGATGGAAATAATATTACATATTGAGGAAACATGGATGTGGATGATAAAATACACCCCAGTAAATGCCAAAGTATATACAATCTGAGATAAAAATGAGATTGTGATATTTACCTTACCTTAAGTCTGATTTGCTTCGTAAGTGTCCGAACCTCCTGTATAATTATTCAAATAATGTCATTAACTTATTACAGAATAATATTCATTGTTATGATATCATATATGGTTCACTTATGTCTTTATATTACCCGTTCTTTTGTAAATTCCATGTTAATGAAGCGTTTTGGGTAAAATCGTTTCATTTATCGTAGGTGTTTGGACTTGTTGTTATTGACATTATTATTACTTATATCATGATTTACATACTTCCAGAATATAAAACATGATTTATATATCATATATATTCTGTATATATATATATATAATAGATAGATAAATGAAATGAAACACACCGTTCATGGAGATGGTAGTCCGTACGTACGCATGACCGTTGTTTTCCTTTCCTTATTGTCTTGAATGGAAGTAAGTAGATGAAATACATATATACATAAATCCAGTAGCTTTATAATGTCATATATTTCATTATTATTTCTCATATATACTTTATAATCATTCTTAAATGGTTAACATGGAGAATGAATCTCATCGCATCGTGGAGACAGTAGTCCGTACGTACGCACGAGCGATGATATCGTTCTCATGATCATGAACTTGTGTTGAACTGTATGTATACTATTTCAGTATCAATATCACTTTATAATAATTATATATAGTTACTCATTACACCATTATACCCATCCAATTAAGGTGGTGGCAGAAAATAGATTACACCACGGCGTGGAGACTGTATTCCGTACGTACGCACGCGTGGTGATTTCCTTTTTCCATAGGATGGATAGAAGGTTAATTAGAGTTGTTTCATATTTATAATAACATTTCAGTATATAAGAAATACTGATGCTATTACTTTATCATGAAACAACTAAAGAAGAAGAATTTGAAGAAGAAAGAAATTGAAAAAGATCGGTAATGGATATTACCTCTTTTTGACGCGCCTTCACTTAACCTCAACTTAAATAACTAAGGATGGTCTTTGAAGAAGACAAGGACCTCTAGGATGATACTAGGGAAGTGGAGAAGAGATTTTGGCAGGGTTTGGCTGATCATTAATGCTCAAATTGGTGTGAGGAGGAGATGGAGGAGGTGCCCTTTTATAAGGGAGGAGACGGGTTCGTTTGGAATAACTAAAAATATTATTTTATTATAAAGTCATGTTCGTTTTTAAATAGCTCCAAATTGATATATTTCGAAGCTATGGTGGGGATGGGTCGAAATCCTCTCATCCAATGGAATTTAGACAAGTTTAGGTATCTATTTTAACCTTATCATTTAGATTTAACATTAAGTTAAATAATTGTACTTTTACCGTATCTTATTGTGTGCTTACACTATAAAGTTAATAAACTTACTATAAGAAGCCAAAAGAACCCCAAGTTGTTTATTATTAATATATATAACCTTATCTAAGTCATTTGGCCGATCCTTAGATTTTTAGGAATAAAATAACAATTAATAATATAATATTTTTTTTAATAACTATTTTTATGTCAATTTTGACACTATTTAGTAATTGATTTTTGTGAAAATCATAATAGAATGATATGTTCGAAAAAAGTTAATTAAATCAATACTAACATCTCATATGAACCTAGAAAAATAGTGTAATTCATAAAAAGTCTCAAATTATATTTATTTGGGTATTTATAACATCAATTATGTCAATATTTCATTAATAAGATAATTACTGCATCATCGTTGTGTCAAAAATAAATTAAATTATTTAATGTCTAAAAATTACTAATAAAATACGATTATGTAGGAAATAGTTTTAGATTTCTAATGAATATTTATAATCGAATTTATCTTATGTATAACCCCATATTAAAAATGTTTTAGTAAATACACTTTGATTTTACCTCTTTGAACCCTTCTTTAAATAAATTAATAATAAATGTCCTAATCTAATCCAAGTAGGCCTAAATGGTCATATTTTATTCCTACGTTTGTTTTTGGTCGAATTAAACTTGTCCAATAGAATTAGGACATGTGTTAGGGCAATAATATTATCATTTCTACCCTTAATATCCAAATTTACTTTTAACCATGGTAAAAAAAAGTCAAAAGTTACTATTCATCAAAAATTATTTTCATCTCATTGAACCCCATTTTAGTCCTTGATATTAACCGTGTCTCTTAGATTTTTGAAATTCCACTCACAGAAGCGGTAAAATTAAGTTTTATGAACAATTCAGTTTTTTTAACTACCACTTAGTGGTTTCACTATTCATCAAAAATTGAAAGTTTTCAGAAAAATACCAAAAATTAGGCCTAAGATATATTTGATATTATGAACTAAAAAATGATTTCTATTTTACCAAATTTAAAACATATCAGTTGCATTAATTTATTTAAAAATTAATTCTCATCGTTAAAACAAAAGGCGTGTTTTTAAGAGATAATAACTATCAAAAGATTGACACCTGTTTATAACTGGTTTAAATGTGAAATTACATCCAATGCCCACCACTGTATTAAATTGTAAAAATATATTCTAAATATACATTAAAACCACTCAAATTAATAATTTATCACTATTAATTATTTCGATTGAAAAAGTTGTTTTTAATTTAAATTTAGTAATTTTCACTATTCATCAAAATATGAAAGTTATCCGAAAATCACCAAAATTTCACCCTAAGCTAATTTCGATATTACGAATACAAAAATGAATTCCATTTTGAAAAATAAAATTAAAAAATTTCAAAAAGTGGTTATTACTATTCAAAACGGCTAGTTTTAATAATATTTTAATAGCATATTGTTGTTTAGTGAAACCCGTTATTGCATACTACACACGCTATCGAGGAAGGTCGTGATTGCGTGTAATGCAAGGCAAATCAAGGATGCGTGTTGTGAAAGCTCCTTTTGGTGTAGCGTACAAAACAAGACATTAATGAAATTAAAAAGAATATTTTTCATAAAATCTCGCGGTGTTACACTCGTTCTCCTCCATAACTATAGGACTCTATGGAATTATAACATCCACCGCCATGAGGATCATTCTAGACAACTTATGGTAAATCTGTTTCACCTTCCAATATGTCCCCATCTAGAAAATCCTATATTTTCATTCCATAAATAAATAAAAACATAGTATCATCAATATGGACACACCACACTCTTCTCCCAAAAAATCTTATCTGAGCTTGAACTATAGATAACCAGACAATTCAATGAATGACGTTTTATGTCCTTAACAATATTTACAAGAGACACCAACCAAAACTATAGACTCTAAGATTCATGTCACACTATTAGCACCAGTTTGTGACGTTTGAGTGACCTCAAATTGAAGTCTCTGAACATAAGGGCCGAGTCAATGGATCAAATGAAATCTCTGTGTGTTGAACAAGACTCATGGAATGAAAATAATGACGATCACCTTTGTCTATCAAATGTGATTCTATGTTGCATAATAGATAGATCAAACCTCATATGATTTCAAGATCATTGGTGTTATAGGATACAATGTAACGTCATTGTTCCAGAAGCCACCCAGAGGATACCCTTACCCTATTGGTCACATGGCCTCAAGGGCATTTCCCTGAACGCCAGAGCCTTTTGACTATTAATGAGGTACTTGGCTCTGATAGTGGGGTTACTTTGCCCTCATTGACAGAGTACAAAGTAGAAGTATCAAATATATATAAGAGAAGAAGTAGTAACAATCTCAAACAACAGTTGTAGTAGAAAACTGAAAGTATAAACTTGAGAACATATATAAAATGATTCATGATACATATGTCTAAGAAAATATACAAACAAGTCACAATGTTGGAATACAATAGTGCTAATCTAAAGTGTAAAAGAATGCAAATAAATTCCTCATCAATGGAATCCATAGCTTGGTCCCATGCTCTCTAGCTCTACAAAAAGTCATGTACCTGATGTAGAAGGGCACATTTCCTTATCTATATCTGCAATAATGTAATCTGTTTGGGGCTAGATGCATGACCCAAATAATGTTTGAGACTAAATCCGAGTAGGAACCCACCTGAAAAATGTGTTCCTAACAGTCAGTGAGTATATGGATGGTATAAGTATAGAAAGTAGTAAACAAGAAATCACTATGTAGTAAAAAATTTACAGTTTAAAGCATTCAAATCACCACACAACATGAAACAGCTAATCAAAGAAGATAAACACAACTACTAACCATCTAGGAAGTACCCACAACCTATCCCCTCTAGTCCTACCAACAACACAATCTAGAAGCTAAACACAAGGCAACCCTCTGGGAAGTACACATAGTGTATCCTCTCTGGTCTTACTGAACAAGTACAAGAAACCCTTTAGGCAGTACACTCAGTATAACCCCTCTGGTTCATCGTAAGTACACACTCTATGAGGATTCACTCACCATCAATTCCCCCTATAGTCATTTAATGGTACTAAAGGTGCTCGGGGGAAGCACTCAACATCTCATTATCCCTGTGGCCTGCGTCAAGGAACTACAAACACTATGGGGATGCGCTCATCGTCATTTCCCCATGTGGTGTCACATAGTAAATTATAAAGACACTCTAGAGAATCCCTCATCATCCATTATCCCTAGGGTCTATACATCATGTTCTCTCTGCCTTCTGTAAGTCATGAAAGTGTAGCAGTGCATAACAGCCAATGTAAACCTCATGAACTACTTGGCTAGAATTCTACAACACTATAGTATAACAGTATCACTGTCACACCATCCTATAAAACTATTCATGGGAATGTTACTAGATGCCTATTAGGAAGACAAGACCCAAAGGTCAATGAAAGAAAAAACATGCATTGGAAAACCTCCAAAGCACTACAATTCACCTTATTCAAAAACAATAGTCTTCTACTCAGGCATATCATCATATTAGAGAAACAATAGGGCTGAAACAGTAAACAAGCAATACAACATTCATAGGTATAAGGAAAAAATTTCACATCAAACTCATAAAAATTTAACCAAATGGAACACACCACCTACCTCAATGTATGGAGAAAAATATACATGAACCTTGAAGATTAAATCTCTTTGGAATGTTGTGGATCTGAGAAAACGTCTAAAACGTTCAACCCACGATAACATAGAAAATAAGAGGAATCAGAATATGAGGCTCAAAAAGAAGTGATAAATCACCGATGCGATTACAATACAATTTATAATTGGTAAATCAGAGGTTGGATGGAGGCTTGGGGGCTTGGAGAGAATTCACGGCCGTACGAGTTCTCTTGGATGATGAAAACCTAGAAAAAGGTTGTTCTGTCTGTCAGACACAACTTCTATGCATTTAATTAAATAAAAAAATGCATGGTGTGTTCTTTTAGAATACACGGGGTGTTATTTTTTTTACTCTACTTTAAGAGGCCTCTAAGTCACTCCCACATGGCTGTGTGCGTGACTACTACACGACCAACACACAGCCTACTACGGAAAGGAAGTACATGGTGTGTAATTTAAAAATTTCTAGAAGAATGGTGTGTGGATACAACATAGCCAGGTGTATGGCTACTACATAACCAGCACATTGCCTCCTAAAGAAATGCAGTACACGATGTGTACTTATAAAGTACAGAGTGTGTACTTAGAAAATTTCCCGAATTTCATATTTTTCTCTAAAGTGACCAGAAAATGAAAAACATACCTAGAAAAAAGATCTAGGCTCATAAACACCATATCATTCAAATGGCCTCTTCCATGCCCACTATCTCCCAAATCATAGTGTGGGAAGCCTAGGATGGGGTTGTAAAAGGTCGAACCTTCGAACACATCATAATGCACTGAAAAACCCTCTTCCATGTCATCTAACCATTAGACAAACCTAGTCTACTCTCTATTGTCTATCTCTATTGTACATTGATTATCACCTAATCATCTATGTAAGGGGTTGGGAACTCTCTTTACAGATGCCCCAATGATCTCTAGTGAACCATCCTATGTCCCTTGGTAGATTTGAACTACCCTAGAATCTATGAACCACTAACCCCATGTATGGGGATTACCTCCGGAAGTACATGACCCTCTGGGATGACTTTGATGGTCATCATAAACATACTATCATAGTATCAGCTATCAGGTTCTCACAAATATATCCCACTACTAGAGTCTGGTCTTCTATAAAACACTACACTTACCTGGATCACTAAAGTACAATAGTATAGGTAGAAACGCTAAGGGAAACCCCTGATTTACTAATATATCAACGTAAGCCATGTATAAAGGTCCAAGTCCTGAAGAACTAGTCACATACAATATCCAATGATTTTCATAAAGGTTCATTAATCTTCCCCAAATATAGTTCTATGATCAAAATTCCCATATTCAGATACAAAAAAGATCATGTATGTGTACTGATCACAACATGGCCAGATAGAACACCATAATGAAGAGATGTTTAGTGTCTATCTTAGAGATAAATCAGTTATCATTTTACTGAGTCATCAAGAATCACTATCAACCCACAGACCTCGGATGAAGTCTCATGGAAGGACTTCCATATTTTCAAAATGAATCCTCATATGGTGGATATCACAGTTTACTACCTCAACCAAATCTCCATCCACAAGGTGGTGTATATAACCCTAAAACATGGGAGGTTACTCCCTCTAAAACATGGGAAATATGCTCAACATAATATAATTTACACATAGTAGTGATTTTACATCATGTTTCTCAATTTTGGTGGTATAAATGGTAAACCACCTAGCGATTCTATCTCTATAGCAATCCCTTATACTGATACATTTTTAATGAGTGGATCATCGTCATGATAATGGAGTGGAATCCCTATTGGTAGTTTATACCGAGGCATCATGATATAAAATAAGTGGTATTATAGTAAATCGATTATATATATAGGGAGATGACTACAGGAGGAAATAGAAAACATGATCATTCTTATATGATGTGTGTACCGCATTTTTTTTCATACAACTAGTTTTCTCATGTAACAAGTCGAAGAGAATGTGATTAGATTACTAGTGTATATTAATTTTGTCCACCACACCAAGACTACTGTCCCTTTCCAAAGACTCTAACTCAAAATGCTTTATAATGTTTCCCCAAACTGACCTCATGGAATCCTGATCAAAATATATAATTAATACCCCCTGGTACAAATCTATCATGACACAACCAAATGGGGTCTGAGCCATGATCTCCCAAAGACGCTCACTAATATTCATTGGGTAGGTGACTATTACTAAGTAGGAATATCCCAAAAATGGAAACTTCTAACCTCAATTGTGTGTACACACACACGCACACATCTCTAGGACACACAATTATAAATATATAATCAATAGAATGAATACATGAATACATTTATGATCCCATAACTACAATACTACAATAATTCATGAATGTAAACAATGCCAAATACAATACTACAACAAAGTGATTGCAACACATGTCTAACTAGAAAATTAGATGTCCAACATGCTCAAATATAGAGGACAATATCAAAGGTACTCTCCCAGGTATCACCTCGAAATTCCCAACTCTAGCTATAGTCCACCCACCCCTTATCCTCCTAGGACACAATAAAAATATCACCCAAATCCACAAGACAAGACACATTCAGGAAAATACAATGTATGGGTGTAAATAACTATACGCATTTGGACAACATGTAAACAAAAAACATATAGAAGCAAGTATTATTTTCTCAATACAAGATATGAAAATATGTATATATTATATACTGTGGGAGAAAAATAATCCAGATATACTCATGAGATACACCACACCATATGCCTATCATAAACAATATCCAGACAAGTTATTCTATTCAATGTAATTATCATTCAATGAGAACTCACTCCTCGAACCTTGATATCATCAGAGAAACTCAAGGAAGAAGACATTATCATTTGGGAAACTCCATAAGAGAATATGTTGGAAAAATACTACTATGTTACAATGAGAGTGTGTAATGCCCAGAACAATTGGTGGACACCACAAAACCAATCCGTATCAACACAATACATGAGGAATCATATGCCAAAAATTCCAAAAAACCATACTGATGATCTCCCTTATATATAGGTTCAATTCCCTACTCTTTGAGGTCACGATGATTCCAAAAACACCACTAAAGATGATTGATGATCGCACGGTATACTTGTAGAGGGACTCTAGAAATCTATTGTCACTCCATAGAGGGAATTAAAATCTATTTATGGTGATGTAATTAAGCATTGCACCCTTGAGAAATGTACTAATAGATCATATTCAACTACTTCTAGTTCAATCTATGATAATGAAAAACCTCAATCACTCTTGATGAGAGTAAATGGTGTGTCCTAGGGGTACACCACTTTTCCAAGAATCCCTGGCTATGCCAGTGTCGAAGTGACTCGAATATGATTTATTGCCAATATACAGTGTTTGTAGGTTAACTATATAGTTTATAGAGATCCATGATTCCCTACACATGACTCATAGATATGTCTGGGTGCTGAAGATGGGTTCATGTACTGGTTCATGTATGATAACCTATATCTATGTGGGAGTACATGGAATATCTATTCTGATGAACTCACACCTATGATTGTGTACATAAAATTTATACAATGAGTCTTCTAGAGATGGTCACAAGCCACATGACGAGGGTCACATGCCATGTGATCCTTAACTACGACCAAACCCTGTCACCACAGATATGGGAGACCACCCACAATGTAATCACATATGATATTCTGTGTTCATTTAAAATTTCCAAAATCATAGAATCATCCTCTACCCATCTCATCCTATTCTCCTCTTTTAATATACCAATTGATTCCACCTGAAATAAATGATCTGACATAGTACATGCCTCAACCCCATATAATACCATGTCACATCGTTATATCTTCTCACAAAACAAATCAAATCATTATTCATAGTCGTGCATCGAAGAATGTTGACAAATGATGAAGAATAAAATTATTTAAATCATCCACCATCTGAATCACTATATCTCCATCATTTCACTTTCTTTGTGTTGTGCTGATTCCAAATCTACAAAACCAGATCATTAAACCCTGAAATAGGTCTGCAATGATTGATTGATTCAGAACAGTCTTGTCTCTATTCAAATGAAGAATGCCTATGATGGATGATAAATCAGGGGAGAAAATCACAAAAATAAATCATGAGAATGATCCTAAATTGCTTTTTGTGTCAGTATCCATTTATTTTTGTAAGATAAATAGTGGATATAATCACATAAATTATCTCAAAAAACCTACAAAATAAATCCAATTCCTCAAGGGGTTCATTATGAAAATAATTTTTTTCAATTTATTTGTATTAGTGGAATAATTTATATATAGGGTATAATCAACTTAGAAAATCCTACATTGAGTTTGGATAGATCATTAATGAGGAAAAAATTTGAGTTGCTTGCATTGTCCAGATATCATAACCTTCTCTTCTATCATTCTTCAATATAAAATTAGAAAATCGGACATCGAAATAGTTCACCCATGAGGTCCCCTCTAACACTTCAGTGGAACATGTCAAATTCACAATGTAATGCTTCTAACTATGTGAATTTTTGATAATTTTGAATTAAAAGAGATAATAAGGTCATTGTGAAAAAATAATATGTTATTAAAATTTTTTATTCCTTTTTGGAATGTGTAAATTTTTTCAAAAACCTTCCACACCAACTAATGATAATCCTTTCATAGAGTAAACCCTCTTTTAGAAATCAAATTTTACCCTCAAATATATGATATTGGAATCCATTTTCAGAAATTCCACTATATTGAAAAAATGATCAAGTGTGTTAATTAATATTTAAATATATATCAAGAATTTATTTAAGGAACACTGGGCCTCAAAATTTCGCTCCTTCTCAACACCTAATCACCAAAATAATTATTATAGTATCTAAAAATAATGAAAAAAAATTATGATATGTTACACCAAACACATTTCTTTATCATAGTATAATTTTACCCAATTCATTTAAGTGATAAATGGATGTATAAATCCAACTAATTACATTCATATGCATACCACATATTGAAATAATTGGTAACCTATCGATATAAGGTTTACCCATGGAATGAATTGTGTTCCATAATCCTGTCATAAATAAAATCCAAAGTGTGTATCATAATGTATTCCATAAGGCAGGGGGTTAAATCGTTCATTTAAATTCATATTGGAATGATATGTAATAGTCATTCTAATTTACTTTTATATAATCTAAATACTTGAAAATGAGTTATTAAGAAATATTTTAAATTTAAAATAAGTTACATTTCATTGAATGTAATAATTTTCAATTGATTATGCTGGGATAATAATAATTTTCATAAAACCATAAGTGATTTAAAATATTATTTTATATAACAATGATGATTTGTTAAGAAAAAATTATATTCAAAAATACCAAATTTAGTGGTACATTAAATGTGGTAGACAAAATACAGAATTACAATTTAATCAAATTTCTAAAATATATTGGGAAGGGAATATTTATAACACTTATATACATTTTAAAAAATATTAAAATAATTATAGTATATAAATATTGGTAATTTTTTTAGAATATCAAAGAAGTATATAAAAAGAATAAACAGTAAAATTGTTCTAGAGTGAGAGAAAATGTAACCCAAATAAAATAGGTTCTTTAGGAGAGACCAAACAACTTATATTGTAGACTCGTTATATTTTTCAACATAATTTCCCAACTGACCAAATTATACTAATTTATTTCATAATTCATACTTTTTTTAATTTGTAATTTTTGTAATAAAATAATAAGATGACTTTTATGGGAATATGAATCAGTTATATTAATCAATTTCAATGCACATTGGATGTTTATATCATGATTCCCTTCTAATTCAACTTGTGGGTAATTATTCAGGTTTTTTTTTCAAATTAGAATATAACACCAAAAGGAAAATCAAATGATATTCAAAAAAATATGAATATTTAAATCATCTTCAATTCTGATATTATAAGGCCCCAGCCTTAAACCTTACGTAATCTTGAGTTATTATAAGATTACACATTGATGATCTTTTCAGGTTTAGAGTTTCAGAGAATTAGATCATAAAACTTGCATTACATTCCACATATAAACAAAGTGGTTACATAAAGATAGTATTCTTCATTCCCATCAATGGAAACATATTTAAAATAAAACATGGATTCTTTCTTGACACATCCTTGACACTATCATCATATCATGTACCCTTCCCTTGACCTGTGAAAAACATTTCAAAAACATGGGATGAGCATAAAAAGCTCAATATGGGTTATAAAAACATGGAAAGGAAATATGGGTTCATATATACATAAGAGTGAAATCATACTTTACCCATAAAACATAAGCACATTAACATACCTCATCAAATCATGAGTAAATCATTGAAATCATAAGACATAAAGGTAACTTGAGGCATTCATAACATTCTTACATAGGGAGTAACTGTAACAGCCCAAGATTTTATGAAAAATATTCTTTTTTATTTCACTAATGTCTTGTGTTGTACGCTACACCAAAAGGAGCTTTCACAACACGCATCCTTGACTTGTCTTGCATTACACGCAATCACGACCTTCCTCGATAGCGTGTGTAGTACGCAATATCGAGTTTCACTAAACAACGATATGCTATTAAAAAATTATTAAAACTAGCCGTTATGAATAGTAATAACCACTTTTTAAATTTTAGAAATTTTAGCTCTCAAAATGGACTTCATTTTTGGATTCAGAGTATCGAATTTAGCCTAAGGTGAAATTTTGGTACTTTTCGGATAACTTTCATATTCTGATGAATAGTGAAAATTACTAAATTATAATTAAAAACAACTTTTTTAATCGAAATAATTAATAGTTGATAAATCATTAATTTGAGTGGTTTTAAAGTATATTTAAATATATTTTTACAATTTAATACAATGTTGGTCATTGGATGTAATCTCACATTTAAACCAGACATAATCAAGTGTCAATCTTTTGATAGATATGGTTTCTTAAAAACACGCTATTTGTTTTAACCGCGGGATTTAATTATAAAATTAATTAATGCAATTTCTATGTTATGAATTTGGTAAAATAGACTTCATTTTTGAATTCGGAATATGAAATATATCTTAGGATGAAATTTTGGCATTTTTCTAAAAACTTTCAATTTTTGATGAATAGTGAAACCACTAAGTGGTAGGTTAAAAACTGAATTTTGAATAAAACTTAATTTTACCATTTCTGTGAATGGAATTTCGAAAATCCGACAGACACGGTTAATATAAAAGACTAAAATGTGGTTCAATGAGATGAAAATAATTTTTTGTGAATAGTAACTTTTTACTTTTTTTTACCACGGTTAATAGTAAATAGGGTAACTAAGGGTAAATATGATATTACTATTACCCTATAACATGTCCTAATTCTATTGGATAAGTTTAATTCGACCAAAAACAACCTTATGAATATAATATGACCATTTAGGTGCACTTGGATTAGATTATGACATTTAATATTATTTTATTTAATGAATACTTAAAATAGTTAAAATCAATGTTTAATAACTAAAACATTTTTAATATGGGGTTATACATAATATAAATTAGACTATAAATATTCATTAGAAAGCTAAAAATATTTTCTACATAATGATAGTTTATTTATAATTTTTAGACTTTATATAAGTTAATTTATTAATGACACAACGATGATGCAGTGATTACCCTTTTAAGGAAATATTAACATAATTGATGTTATAAATGCTCAAATGAATGTAATTTGAGACTTTTTATGAATTCCACTAATTTTCTAGGTTACTATGATATATTATTGTTGATTTAATAAACTTGGTTCGAACATATAATTCTGTTATGACTTTCACAAAAATCATATATCAAATAGTGTCAAAATAGACACAAAATAGTTTTTAAATCAAATATTATATTATTAATTGTTATTTTATTCCTAAAAATCTAAGGTTCGGCCAAATGTCTTATATAAGGATATATGTATTAATAATAAACAATTTGGGGTTTTTTTGGCATGTTATTGTAAGTTTATTAACCATATAGTGAAAGAAAACAAAAAGACACGGTAAAAGTTAAATTATTTAACTTAGAGTTAAATCTAATTGATAAGGTTAAAATAATACCCTAAACTTGTCTAAATTTTATTGGTTGATAGGATTTCGACCCATCCTCACTTTAGCTTCGAAATAAGACCCTTTGGAACCATTATAAACCGATTTTGACATTAATATAAAATAATATTTTGAGGTATTCCTAAGGTGCCCCTCTCCTCCCTTATAAAGGGACACCTCCTCCCCCTCCTCCTCACACCAATTTGATCACTCAAGCACGGACAAACCCTGCCAAAATCTCTTCTCCACTTCCCTAGCAACATCCTAGAGGTTCTGGTCTTCCTCAAAGACCAATTTTAGTGCCCTAAGAGGAGGTCTCAAAGAGGTGCTTCAAAGAAGAGGTAATTACCGTTACCAATTCTTTCATATTTCTTTCTTCCTCCACTTCTTCTTCTTTGGTTGTTTCATTATGAAGTAATAAAATCAGTATAACTCATATACTGATATGTTATTTTAAGTATGAAACAACCCTATTTCACCATATATCCATCCTACGGAAAAAGAAATCACCGCGCGTGTGTACGTACGAAATACCGTCTCCACGCCGTGGTGTAATCTATCTTCCACCACCACCTTACATGGATGGGTATAATGGTGTAAATAATAACTATACATAGTTATTACAACATCATATTGATTCTGATATATTGTATAATCCACTCCAATTCAATTCAATATTTATGGAAATGATATCATCGCTCGTGCGTACGTACGGACTACCGTCTCCACGACGCGATGAGATTCATTCTTAATGATTAACCATTCATGAATGATTATAAAGTATATATAATAATTACTAATGAAATATATGACATAATAATCATAATGTATTTATGTATATATATATATGTATGTCATCTATTTACTTCCATTCAAGAAAATAAGGAAAGAAAAACAGCGTTCATGCGTACGTACGGACTACCATCTCCATGAACGTTGTTTTTCATTTCTCTATCTATTATATATATATATACTGAATATATATGATATATAAATCATATTTTATATTCTGGAAGTAAGTAAATAATTATATAAGTAATAATAATGTCAAGAACAACAAGTCAAAACACCTACGATAAATGAAACGATTTTACCGAAAACGCTTCTTTAACATGGAATTTACAAAAGAACGGGTAATATAATGTTATAAGTGAACCATATATGATATCATAACAATGAATATGATTCTTTAATAAGTAAATGACATTATTTAAATCATTATACAGGAGTTTCGGACACATACAAAGCAAATCGGACCTAAGGTAAGGGAAATATCACAACCTCATTTTTATCCGAGATTGTTTATACTTTGGCATTTACTGGGGTTTATTTTATCATCCACATCCATGTTTCCTCAATATGTAATATTTATATCCTTATACAATAGTTTATATTCAATTTTACCCTTCGGTGAATATTTAGTAAAGGATATGAAAGGAATCTTTTGTCGTTTTTTGTACGAGGTACTTTTTTGACTTTTCAGACAAAAGTACGAGAAGAATGTTTTTTTTAACTTATACGGCATGAATGGATTTTTAAAACATTATTTCCAAGAATCTTCCATTACAAGTTTTCAAGTTTATTTTTTAATCAACTTATTTTATTTTAATTTCGTATGACATGTTATGAAAGGAAAAATGTTTTTGAAGAAGAAATGATATTTTCCTCAAGAATGGAGTTCAAGTATTTTATCAAAATTATTTTCCATCTAAGATAATAAAAGGGTTCTGTTTTTATCCCTATTATTACATGGATTTGATTATGTTGTGATGGAAATATTTTTTATGAATTCCTTTATCTTATATGGATTGTTTTATGATGTCATGTTGTTTAAGAATCCCATTTTTATTAAATGGTTTATGCAATGGTGTATGGTTTATGATTATGTGGCTCACATAAGAAGGGATTCATTATGAGATGGGTGGGACCTATATATCCCTCCAATGCATTGGGAAATGATTTTATATCTCATGAGATAGACAGGGCTGGAACGGTAGGTTATACCGGTTCAGTGAAACAGGACTGAAACGAGGGTTACTCGATTCAGAAAGGGTCTTTGTCCACTAAGATAGTCTTGGCAATGAGTCTTGACTAACAAGAAATGATTCTCTATCATTATGTGTGAATGACACAAAGTTTCATGTTTTATGTTATGATTATTTTGATTACATTTCACTGCCATGATTTACCCCATGTTATGAAATTATGATCTCTTTTGCATTTTAAGATTTCCAAAAGTTATGTGCTTATGTATATGATGTGATTGATATTTCTTTTATTTACCCTTACTGAGCATTTGATCTCACCATTTTATGTTTTCTTTTCCCCAGGATATAAAGAAAGGTTTTAGGTAAAAAAAAGGAAGATCTTTATGGGAGATTTTGAAGATCTTTCACCACGATTAGAAGATTATATTCTGAGTTTCCAAAGACACTAAACTATTACGATCCTTGTGTGTGTGTGTGTTTTTATGTACTAAGTATTCCGCAAATGTAATGAAATGTCCATGTACGTTAAGATTCGGGTCTCTACAGTTGGTATCAGAGGAAAGGTTTAGTCAACCTTTGGAAACTAGGATGCGAAAACGTTAGTGAGATCCCTAGAGATATTTCTAAGGTATGTCTAGGGATGCCCCTAAGGATAAGTATACGTATAGGATATAGTCCTAGAACTATGGTAACGATATTAGATTAAACCAAAGATGTTAGATATTTAAGTTACTCCCCCTTTATTATGATTTTTTCCTCTCACACTATTCTTTTTGGGTTTTAGAAAATGGCTGGAAACAAGGTGATTCACGATAATGGAGGATATGAGGGACAATGGAATGATATTCTTCATGAGCAACCAAATGAAATGGGATTTGGAAGTCCAAACATCATTATTATGCCGAATCAGAAATCTCATAATATGATCAATAAAGTAAAATTTGGTAAGTTTCCTGACTCGGCTAATAAGAGAAAGATGGAGTTTCATGATGATCATAGAGGAAAGAAAGTTCAATTTCCCCTATGTAAATCATGTGGTAAGAGGCATCAAGGAGAATGTTTCAAAGGAACTGGAAGATGCTTTGGGTGTGGAAAAGAAGGACACAAAGCCAGTAAGTGCAAAGGAAAAGGTTCAGTTAACACCAGGGATGAGGATAATGGTATTGCTACGACATCAACAATGGTTAAATGTTTTAAATGTGGAATGTACGGGCATTATGCAAACCAATTCCCTAAGGGAAAGTCTCATGAAGAGAATCAGTATGGTCGTATGGGTAGTATTTATGTTGATGATGATGATGAGACTACAAATGATATGTGAGATGAAAGAATTGTTGAAGCTCAGTCAATGGTTTAAGAATGTAGTAGAATGATTACATGTTTATCCAGTGTAATGTTGTATAAGTAATCTCATGGTACTATGGGATAAAGAGACATCTAAGGATTGTTACATTATTGTCTTTCCTTATGTTTTGAAAGTAAGTGATGAATAGTACCTGTATTTTTGGAAAGTAGATGATATGCGCATAATGAAGGGATAAGACGATAATGAGATGTTTGATTGTATGCATGAGATCATGATTGATATAAGGACTAGGTGATATCATTGTTTGAGTATATAGAATTTTGAGGATTTTGGTATGTGGAAAGTGTTAAATTTTAACTACATTCATGTTTTCACTAAGGTATTCAAGAGAATACATGATTAAGGACTTTGAATGTTTGTAATGTGACCAACAAAACATATCTTATGATATATGGGGATCGACGATGGTGTAAAATCTCTAGTAATCGTTTTCACTATGTTATGAGAGTGGACTGCAGTATTATGGGTAAGCCTAAAGATTGGAATGGATTATGTTAGACATAAGTGAGTATTGTTTAAGGATAGAAGTATTTTTTCGATATTATTGATGGGATGTTATAGTAATGTAGTTTTAGAAAAAGGACAACCTGCAGGACGGGCGACAGCCCATCGCTTCGGACAAGGCTGTGGGAATTGAACCCACAACCGAAGTGCGACTTGCCTTTATCGCCTACCACTACCCTACAGGAAGTCCCTGTTTAGTAGAAACTAGTTTTATTATATTAAGCTGTATGATATATGAAGTATAAGTCCATTTTATGAACCATATGTGATTAATATCACTATAGAACGACTTATGTATATAATTTTTGCTAACCTTTTGCTTGAGACAGATGGAATGACCTGTCATTCTATCACATGATCTGCTAACACTTCACGAATAACAAATTCAACATCATTTATTTATGAGATGGAGTGGAAATTGTTCAAGGCATGAACAATGGTGAGATTGTACCAAAATAAAGAAAGTATTTATTCTAATTCAAATTTTCAACTTTAGGGAAATGATCTCGAAAATCAAAAATGTTGTCCTAGTGATCTTATACCTGATGAATCAGATGGTACCTTAGATCATCACAAATTTATGGATTTGTGATTACTGGATTTTCCATAGCCATGTTCTCTACCACTCTCCATCAGAACATGATGGCTAGATTTCTCTTCCATATCCATATTTTCACCTATGTGGAAACCCAGTGATTAGTTTATTTGGGTAATCGTTACATTTCATACTTTAGTTTTTAAAGAAAAGTTTTGGTATTCCTTTTTACGATGTGGGTTTCTATTAAAGGGACTTTCGAATAGTAAACCATTTATAACCCCGACGAATTTCGAGGGCGAAATTCATTTAATGGGGGGTAGAATGTAACAGCCCGAGATTTTATGAAAAATATTCTTTTTTATTTCACTAATGTCTTCTGTTGTACGCTACACCAAAAGGAGCTTGCACAACACGCATCCTTGACTTGTCTTGCATTACACGAAATCGCGACCTTCCTCGATAGCGTGTGTAGTACGCAATACCGAGTTTCACTAAACAACGATATGCTATTAAAATATTATTAAAACTAGCCGTTATGAATAGTAATAACCACTTTTTAAATTTTAGAAATTTAAGCTTTCAAAATGGACTTCATTTTTGGATTCGGAGTATCGAATTTAGCCTAAGGTGAAATTTTGGTACTTTTCGGATAACTTTCATATTCTGATGAATAGTGAAAATTACTAAATTATAATTAAAAACAACTTTTTTAATCGAAATAATTAATAGTGATAAATCAATAATTTGAGTGGTTTTAATGTATATTTAGAATATATTTTTAAAATTTAATACAATGTTGGTCATTGGATGTAATTTCACATTTAAACTAGACATAATCAAGTGTCAATCTTTTGATAGATATTGTTTCTTAAAAACACGCTATTTGTTTTAACCGCGGGATTTAATTATAAAATTAATTAATGCAATTTCTATGTTATGAATTTGGTAAAATAGACTTCATTTTTGAATTCGGAATATGAAATATAGCTTAGGATGAAATTTTGGCATTTTTCTGAAAACTTTCAATTTTTGATGAATAGTGAAACCACTAAGTGGTAGGTTAAAAACTGAATTTTGCATAAAACATAATTTTACCACTTCTGTGACTGGAATTTCGAAAATCCGACAGACACGGTTAATATCAAGGACGAAAATGTGGTTCAATGAGATGAAAATAATTTTTGATGAATAGTAACTTTTTAGTTTTTTTACCACGGTTAATAGTAAATAGGGTAACTAAGGGTAAATATGATATTACTATTACCCTAAAACATGTCCTAATTCTATTGGATAAGTGTAATTCGACCAAAAACAACCTTATGAATATAATATGACCATTTAGGTCCACTTGGATTGGATTATGACATTTAATATTATTTTATTTAATGAATAGTTAAAATAGTTAAAATCAAAGTTTAATAACTAAAACATTTTTAATATGGGGATATACATGTGATAAATTGGACTATAAATATTCATTAGAAAGCTAAAACTATTTTCTACGTAATTATATTTTATTTATAATATTTAGACTTTAAACAAATTAATTTATTTATGACACAACGATGATGCAGTAATTACCCTTTTAAGGAAATATTAACATAATTGATGTTATAAATGCTCAAATGAATGTAATTTGAGACTTTTTATGAATTCCACTAATTTTCTAGGTTACTATTATATATTATTGTTGATTTAATCAACATGGTTCGAACATATAATTCTGTTATGACTTTCACAAAAATCATATATCAAATAGTGTCAAAATTGACACAAAATAGTTTTTAAATCAAATATTATATTATTAATTGTTATTTTTTTTTTAAAAATCTAAGGTTCGGCAAAATGACTTAGATAAGGATATATGTATTAATAATAAACAATTTGGGGTTCTTTTGGCATGTTATAGTAAGTTTATTAACCATATAGTGAAAGAAAACAAAAAGACACGGTAAAAGTTAAATTATTTAACTTAGAGTTAAATCTAATTGATAAGGTTACAATAATACCCTAAACTTGTCTAAATTTTATTGGTTGATAGGATTTCGACCCATCCCAACTTTAGCTTCGAAATAAGACCCTTTGGAACCATTATAAACCGATTTTTACATTAATATAAAATAATATTTTGAGGTATTCCTAAGGTGCCCCTCTCCTCCCTTATAAAAGGACACCTCCTCCCCCTCCTCCTCTCACCAATTTGATCACTCAAGCTCGTACAACCCCTGCCAAAATCTCTTCTCCACTTCCCTAGAAACATCCTAGAGGTTCTGGTCTTCCTCAAAGACCAATTTTAGTGCCCTAAGAGGAGGTCTCAAAGAGGCGCTTCAAAGAAGAGGTAATTACCGTTACCAATTCTTTCATCTTTATTTCTTCCTCCACTTCTTCTTCTTAGGTTGTTTCATTATGAAGTAATAACATCAGTATCACTCATATAATGATATGTTATTTTATGTATGAAACAACCCTATTTCACCATCTATCCATCCTATGGAAAAAGAAATCACCGCGCGTGCGTACGTACGGAATACCGTCTCCACGCCGTGGTATAATCTATCTTCCACCACCACCTTACATGGATTGGTATAATGGTGTAAAGAATAACTATACATAGTTATTACAACATCATATTGATTCTGATATATTTTATAATCCACTCCAATTCAATTCAATATTTATGGAAATGATATCATCGCTCGTGCGTACGTACGGACTACCGTCTCCACGACGAGATGAGATTCATTCTTAATGATTAACCATTCATGAATGATTATAAAGTATATATAATAAGTAATAATGAAATATATGACATAATAATGATACTGGATTTATGTATATATATATATATGTATGTCATCTACTTACTTCCATTCAAGACAATAAGGAAAGAAAAACAGTGTTCATGCGGACGTACGGACTACCGTCTCCATGAACGGTGTTTTTCATTTCTCTATCTATTATATATATATATATACTGAATATATATGATATATAAATCATATTTTATATTCTGGAAGTAAGTAAATCATGATATAAGTAATAATAATGTCAAGAACAACAAGTCAAAACACCTACGATAAATGAAATGATTTTACCCAAAACGCTTCTTGAACATGGAATTTACAAAAGAACGGGTAATATAATGTCATAAGTGAACCATATATGATATCATAAAAATGAATATGATTCTTTAATAAGTAAATGACATTATTTAAATCATTATACAGGAGGTTCGGACACATACGAAGCAAATTGGACCTATGGTAAGGGAAATATCACAATCTCATTTTTATCCGAGATTGTTTATACTTTGGCATTTACTGGGGTGTATTTTATCATCCACATCCATGTTTCCTCAGTATGTAATATTTATATCCTTATACAATAGTTTATATTCAATTTTACCCTTCGGTGAATATTTAGTAAAGGATATGAAAGGAATCTTTTGTCGTTTTTCATACGAGGTACTTTTTTGACTTTTCAGACAAAAGTACGAGAATAATGTTTTTTTTAACTTATACGGCATGAATGGATTTTTAAAACATTATTTCCAAGAATATTCATTTACAAGTTGTCATGTTTATTTTTTAATCAACTTATTTTATTTTAATGTCGTATGACATGTTATGAAAGGAAAAATGTTTTTGAAGAAGAAATGATATTTTCCTCAAGAATGGAGTTCAAGTATTTTATCAAAATTATTTTCCATCTATGATAATAAAATGGTTCTGTTTTTATCCCTATTATTACATGGATTTGATTATGTTGTGATGGAATTATTTTTTATGAATTCCTTTATCTTATATGGATTGTTTTATGATGTCATGTTGTTTAAGAATCCCATTTTTATTAAATGGTTTATGCAATGATGTATGGTTTATGATTATGTGGCACACATAAGAAGGGATTCATTATGAGATGGGTGGGACCTATATCTCCCTCCAATGCATTGGGTAAAGATTTTATATCTCATGAGATAGACAGGGCTGGAACGGTAGGTTATACCGGTTTAGTGAAACAGGACCGAAACGAGGGTTACT
This sequence comes from Viscum album, assembly GCA_963277665.1. Classification (NCBI taxonomy): domain Eukaryota; kingdom Viridiplantae; phylum Streptophyta; class Magnoliopsida; order Santalales; family Viscaceae; genus Viscum; species Viscum album. The sequence goes on from OY728158.1 coordinate 223,160,293, forward strand.
AGATTCAGAAAGGGACTTTGTCCACTAAGATAGTCTTGGAAATGAGTCATGACTAAAAAGAAATGATTCTCTATGATTATGTGTGAATGCCACAAAGTTTCATGTTTTAAGTTATGATTATTGTGATTACATTTCACTGCCATGATTTACCCTATGTTATGAAATTATGATCTCTTTTGCATGTCAAGATTTCCAAAAGTTATGTTCTTATGTATATGATGTGATTGATATTTCTTTTATTTACCCTTACTGAGCATTTGAGCTCACCATTTTATGTTTTCTTTTCCCCAGGATATAAAGAAAGGTTTTAGGTAAAAAAAAAGGAAGATCTTTATGGGAGATTTTGATGATCTTTCACCACGATTAGAAGATTATATTCCGAGTTTCCAAAGACACTAAACTATTACGATCCTTGTGTGTGTGTTTTTTTTATGTACTAAGTATTCCACAAATGTAATGTAATGTACATGTACGTTAAGCTTCGGGTATCTACAGTAACCCTCTTGGTTACATTTGGAATACCCATCACAGTATATTCCCTAAAATCTCTTCAGAGAAACCTTAACGTTTCACTCCTTCACGTTACCCAATGCATTGGAGAGCTATATCGGGCTCACCCGCCCTTAGTTTATCACGGAACCACCCGTTTTCATAATAATGCCCAAGAACCTCAACATTATCATATCACATAAAACAAGCATAAAGGAAACATAACATTCCCACCTTTCAATCACAAGATATCAATACAACATATTGATATAAAAACATTATGAAAACCATTTTTGATACCAAAATAAAAGAAAAGTAAAACATGGTATTTATTTTTCTTTTAAAAAGAAGGTATGGCTTATAGAGGAAGCCAAAACTCAAATAACGGTCACGACGGCGGAGAAGTCATTGTCGCCGCATACGTACGACAAAAACATTCCCTTTTTTTGTTTAGTAAATGCTTCATATAAAAAAGATTCCTTTTGAATAAACATAAAAGTCAAAGGGGTTTATACACCGTATAAAAGAAGGTTGTGTATAAAACAAAATATGCCTCAAAGAAAGGAGATTGAGGCGAAGTCCCATACCTCGTATCCGACATGACCCGACCGTTCTTTAATCTCCTGAATAATAAACTTGAGTTAATCTCTACTTGCTTCAGAACCTTTTTCAAGTTCATTATTCCTTTTATACCATGTTATGAACATCACATAATCATTTAAGTTAATAATGTTCATTTTGTCGGTATTTGGTTCTTAAGTCAAAAATAGACTTCTTACACTTACATGTTGTTAATTTAGTCAAAGCTTCATTATATCCAGAATGATATTAATGATTTGGATAACATATATATCATATATATTCAGCATATACATGTATTTATAATATTACATCACATTTAGAGGTAAGAAATGAAATGCTCCGTTCCTGGAGACGGTAAGTCGTACGTACTCATGAACGCTACTTCCATTTCTATTTCGTATTTTCGGGAATGGAATCATAATGATATAAGAGTATATTATAATTCCAGTATAATAACATATATAATTTCATTAACGTTATCCTTTAGACATCCGACATATGGTATTAATGAATCAAATCACCTTCAGGGGGCAGTAGTCCGCACTTTCTAAAATGAAGATATTATGTTTACCCATAATGGAAACTATAAAGGTATGCCCAAAATAAAAAAAACAGAAGCATAAGAAAAACATAAACATATTATATATCATATATAAAAATAATGACATCATAATTGCCACCTTTGAAGGCGTTAAATGAGTATTGAACAATCATCGTTTCGGGAGGTAGAATTTCTCCATCCACAGAAACCGTATGTTCATTAACAATTTGATGTAGTTGTGTGAGTGTGTTGCTCAAATAAATCATACAACAACATCCTAGTATATTGAAGATACTGGTGTTGTTACAAAAAAAGTAAATAAAAAGAGTTTATGGGGTTGGAGAAGCAAAATAAAACAAATGAACATGAGAAAATGAATTACCTTTAAAAGTGTAACTCCTTTTGATTTGAGCCTAAAGGCTTCCGTTGAAAGGATTCTGCCCAAAGGGAATCCTCTAGGATGTGGATAGGGATGTGGAGAGAGTAAATGGGCAGGGTTTGTCTGATCCAAAGGATTAAGGAGTGTGTGAAATGAGGTAGAGGTGGGGGCCTTTTATAAGAGGAGAGGAGGGGCACTTTTGGAAAGTAAGGAAATATTACTTTATTTGAAAATGTGTTTCGGTTTTAAAAGGTCTCACATTGATATAATTCGTGGATAAGGTGATAAGGGTTCGAAATCCACCCATACAATATGTTTTGGACATGTTTAGTTCATAGATTTTACATTATCATTCCATTTTATTTAAATCGTCAAATAATGATGTCATCGCTGTATCATTATTATGTCATAAATAATTTAACTTTTTTAATGTCTAATAATTATAAAAAAAATAATATTATGTAGGAAATCCTTTTAGATTTCCAATGACTATTTATAATCAAAAATATGATCTTTATAATCCCATGTAAAAATTGGTTTTGTAAAACATATTATGGTTGTGTCATTTTTACTTTTACATAAAATAAAACGTTATTTATGTAATTTCCAAACCAAAATGGATCCATGGGGTCCCCAAGTTGAACTATGGCTTTTCTTTGTCGTCCATGACACAACCAATGATGGTAGGACATGTGTCAAACTCATCTTATTTTATTAAATCATTATTTTTACCTTAAACTACACTAATTACCACTAATCGCGATTAAAACTTAATAAGTTACTATTCACCAAAAAATTATTTTAATCTCATTGAATCACATTTTACTTCTTAATGACAACCATGTATGTCGGATTTTCAAAATTCAATACACATTAGTGGTAAACTTTCTTTTAACTGAAAAATCAGTTTTCTTGATTACCACTTAGTGGTTTTACTATTAATCAAAAATTGGAGTTTTTCAGAAAATTACCAAAAATCCACCCTAAGATATATTTGATATTCTGAATTCAAAAATGATGTCTATTTCAAAAAATTCAAAACATATATGTGACATTAATTAATTTAATAATTAATTCCCGCTGTCAGAGCAAATAGCGTGTTTTTATGAAACAATAAGTATCAAAAGATTGACACCAGTTTAAGTCCAATTTCAAAGTGAAATTGACTCAAATGACCACCATTAGATTAAATGGTAAAAATATATTCTAATTTCACTTCAAAACCAATTCAAAAGATAATATAATCATATAAATAAATTAGATTAAAAATAAGTTTTGATGTAAAATGCAGTATTTTTCACTATTCATAAAAAAATTAACATTGTCAGAAAAATACCAAAAAAATATCCAATGTAAAATTCAATGTCCCAATCATAATTAATATGTTTATTTTGACAAATATAGATTATAAAATTGTCAAAATATTGATTTAAAAAGGTTTTTCCATCAAAAGGCAGTAAAACAATCTTTTAAGAATATTAGTGTATTCCATACTTAAGATTTGATTTATTTTCATTTTAAGCCTCTAAAACACTATCTAATTCATTAATAGACATAGATAAAAATATCTATTATTCATTACTTACTTGGGATGTTACATCCTTCCCCCCTTTAGAAAATTGCATCCCCGCAATTTATTTACTTATCGAATAAATGGGGGTACTTATCCCTCATTGCATTTTCAGATTCCCATGTTGCCTCTTCAATCATGTGGTTTTTCCACAAAACCTTTTCCTGGTAAATCACCTTATTCCGTAACACCTGCTCCCTATGGTCATGAATCTGGACCAGTTGTACCTCATAAGATAGGTTCTCATCCAGATGAACTACCTCTGGAGTCAAAACATGACATGGATCAGGCATATACTTTCTCAACATCGAAACATGAAAAACATTTTGTACCTGAGATAAACTCGGAGGTAAAGCCACTCGGTATGCAACTGATCCAACTCTCTCCAGAATTCCATATGGTCCAATGAACCTTGGACTCCAATTTCCTTTCTTAACAAATCTCATCACACTTTTCCAAAGAGAAACCTTGAGAAAAACATGATCACCTACCTCGAAAGATAGATCCTTCCTCCGGTTATCCGCATAACTCTTCTGTCTGCTCTGAGTTTTTCTCATGTGCTTCTAAATCAGCTAAACTTTTTCTGCCATCTCTTCTACCAATTATGGTCACATCTACTTCCTTTCACCCACTTCATCATATAAAGCTGGAGTTCGACACCGTTTCCCATATAATGCCTGAAATGGTGCCATCTGTATACTGGAATGAAAGCTGTTATTATATGAAAATTCAACCAAAGAAAGATGTTGGTCCCAACTTCCCTGATAATCCATAGAACAAGCTCTTATCATATCCTCCAATGTCTAAATTGTTCGTATTGACTGCCAATCTAATTGAGGATGAAATGCTGTACTAAAATTTTATTCAGTACCCAATGACTTCTGAGGGCCTTTCCAAAAGTTAGAAGTGAACCTGGGATCACGATCAGATATAATGGAGAGATGAACTCGATGTAACCTGACTATCTCTTTAAGATAGAAATGGGAAAGTTGATCAAGAGAGAAAGTATCTCGTATAGCAGGGAAATGAGTAGATTTGGTCAAGCGATCAACAATAACCCATATTGAATTATTACCTCAAGATGTATTCGGTAATCTAACAAAAAATTCCATGGATATATTCTCCCATTTCCACTCTAGCACTGGTAAAGGCTGAAGAATCCCTTTCGGTAACTGCCGCTCTACTTTAACCTATTGACATGTCTAACACTTCACAGTAAAATCAGCAATATCACTTTTCATTCCATCCTTCCAGTAATACTCCCGCAGATCTCTATACATCTTAGTACTGCCAGGATGAACTGAAAACGGAGAACTATGAGCTTCACATAACAACTATCTCTTCAACTTTGAATAACAAGCCACACACTCTCTCTTCCCAAATCTCAAAACACAATCATTATCAACATTGAGTTCAGGCAACTTACCTTTCTGAACCAGCTGTACCTTTTTCGGCAACTCACTGTCTTGCTTCTGTGCTTGCTTGATTCTATCTGATAGAGAAGATCTCACTTATACCTGAAACAAAACAGAAGGACTTCCTGTACCAACAACTTCATTGCCAAAGTTTATCAAATCCTTAACCAAAGGATCACGTTCCAAATGCAACATTGTTAATGAAGCATTACTTTTTCGACTCAAAGCATAAGCCACTTTATTTGCTTTTCCCAGATGGTAATGAATTGTACAATCATAATACTTGATTAATTCTATCCATCTCCTTTGTCTCATGTTTAACACTTTCTGAGTTAATATATACTTTAAAATTTTGTGATCGGAATATATTTCACACTTTACTCCATACAAATGATGCCTTCAAATTTTTAAAGCAAAAACAATAGCAGCTAATTCCAAATCATGTGTATGGTAATTTACCGTATGAGTTCTCAACTTTCATGAAGCATAAGCAATTACCTGATCATTCTGCATTAGGATGCAACCAAGTCCTTTCAATGAAGCATCACTGTATATATCAAATTCACCATTCCTGGAAGGTAGTCCAAAACTGGAGCATTCACCAATCTTCTTTTCAATTCCTGAAAACAATCATCACATTCTTTTGTCCAGAAAAACTTAACACCCTCCCGAGTTAGCTTAGTCATTGGACTAGATAACAGTGAAAAATTTCTAACAAACCTTCGGTAATATCCCGCCAACCCAAGGAAGCTACGAATCTTGGTTACATTTGTGGGTCTTGGCCATTCTTCCAAAACTTTTGTTTTTACAGGATCAACAATTATTCCATATTTAGAAACAATGTGACCATGGAAATAAATTTGTTGCAACCAAAACTCACACTTTTTGAATTTACCATACAGTTTTTTTTCTTTTAAGGTTTGCATGATAACCCTTAAATGTCTTTCATGCTCCTCTTTACTTTTAGAAAACACCAAAATATCATCAATGAAAACCACCAAAAACTTATCCAAGTACTCCTGGAAAATTCTATTCATTAAGTCCATGAATACAGCAGGTGCATTGGTTAGCCCAAAAGACATTACTACAAATTCATAATGGCCATATCTCATACGGAACACAGTCTTCGGAATATCTGCCTCCTTTACCTTCAGCTGATGGTACCCCGATCTCAGGTCAATCTTTGAAAAAAACTGAGCTTCGTGGAGCTGATCAAACAAATCATCGATATGAGGAAAAGGATATTTGTTCTTAACAGTGATATTATTCAAGGCTCTATAATCAATGAAAAGTCTCATTGAACCATCTTTCTTTTTAACAAACAAAACAGGAGCACCCCATGGTGATGTGTTAGGTCAAATGAAACCATTCTTTAATAAATCTTATAATTTCTCCTTCAACTCTAAAAGTTCAATTTGTGCCATTCGATAAGGGGGTTATGAAATTGGCTTAGCATCAGGAACTAAGTCAACAGTAAACTCAACTTCCCGATCTGATATTATTCCAGGCAACTCATCAGGAAAAACATCAGGATACTCATTTACCACTGGCACATCATTAATCTGAACAGTTCCTTTATTTTCAATGACGTGTGCAAGGTAACATTCATTTCCATATTTTACAAGTTTCTCGGCCTCTTGATATGTTATCAAAAGTAGGGGTTCATTCTTGTAAACAAACTGAAAGTCTTTCTGAAAAGAAACTTCTTTAGCTCTACAGTCAATCTTAGCATGGTAAATAGAGAGCCAATCCATACCTAGGATAACATCAAACTCTACTAGAGGTAGAACAATAAGGTTTGCAAGTAGGTTCTTTCCACAGATAAGGATAGGAAGATTCTTATAAATTCTTTTTGCCTCAACATTTCCCCCAGGTGTTTTTACCAAATGTTCAGGAGTAATTTCTTAATATGGTATTCCCATTTTACTAGAAAACGTTTCAGAGATGAAAGAATGTGTAGACCCCAAATAAAACAACACACGGGCATAATCTGAAAAAACAAACAAAGTACCTGATACAACTTCATTTGATGGCCCGAAAGCTGCTCAAGTAGTTGCAAAGGATTTCACCACCCCTTTCTACTTGTCATCTAACTTCTTCCCATCACTCAAACTCTTTGTCAGGCACTCGTTTGCATAGTGACCCATCTCATTGCACTTATAACATTTCACTAACTGTAAATCAAATTTGTTCTTACCTTCACCTTGATCCTTTTCAGGGAAATCACGAGCCTTATCTCCCATCTTACCACATCGGTAGCACTTTATAGAATTCAGAAGTCATTCCCCAGCATGACTTTTGCCACATTTATCACAAACTGGAAACTTAGTTCTCTTTCCGTCAGACTTTTTTGAAGAATTCTTACCTTTCTCCTGCCACCTCGGTCTCTTCTTCTGCTGGTTGTTATAGAACACTTGGTCATCGGCAAACTCCATTTCCACCTTCTCATCACATCAAACAAGCTTTTCATAACTTTTAAACTCACGAGAAGCTAATGCCCTTCAATATTTTGGATTTAATCCTGAGTAAAAATTATTAATTTTTCTATCAAGGTCTCGGATAAAATTTGGAGCATACCTTGTCAATCGAGTGAACCATTCTTCATAGGCAGCCACTGAGTCTTCCTCTTGCCTCAATTCCAAGAATTGTTTTTCCATCCTATGTCGAACATCCTTAGGAAAATACTTCTCAAGAAACAAACCTTTGAATTCATCCCATTCAAGAGAATCAATCTCATCGGTGTCCCTGATATTTTTAACCATAGACCACCACTGATCTGCTTCACCCTCCAAACTGTAAATAGCAAGACTAACCTTTTGATTGTCTGAACAACCCATGACATCAAAAATCTTATCCAGTGCTTTAATCCACCCTTCACCTAGCACGGGGTCAGATGATGCTCTGAATGATGGTGGATGTTGCCTCATGAAATGTTCCACCACTGACATGTTCCTCTGCGGTTGATCTGGCTGATCTCGTGCATGGATACCACCACCATTTATTGCTTGAGTCAATTGTTCCATCACTGCAAGAAACTGTTCAGTTCCAATTCCGACCATTTCTGGATGCTGATTCGGAAGGTTATTTCCTTATGTATGCCTTCCTAACACTGCTTCCCTGTTTCCTCTGCGGAAAACAATTCTGAACAAACATGTCTTAGATGAAGCAACTTGGTAATCTTCAAATGCTATATTATTTCAAAAAATATATTTTGGATAATCATTTAATAGAATTATAACTCCTAAAGTTATCTAAACCGACCTTTGATACCAACTATAAGGCCCCAGCCTTAAACTATACTTAATCATGAGTTATTACAAAATTACACATTGAGGATCTTTTCAGGATTAGAGTTTTAGAGAATTAGATCATAAAACTTGCATTACATTCCACATATAAACAAAGTGGTTACATAAAGATAGTATTCTTCATTCCCATCAATGGAAACATATTTAACATAAAACATGGATTCTTTCTTGACACTTCCTTGACACTATCATCATATCATGTACCCTTCCATTGACCTGTGAAAAACATTTCAAAAACATGGGATGAGCATAAAAATCTCAGTATGGGTTATAAAAACATGGAAAGGAAACATGGGTACATATATACATAAGATTGAAATCGTACTTTACCCATAAAACATAAGAACATTAACATACCTCATCAAATCATGAGTAAATCATTGAAATCATAAGACATAAAGGTAACTTGAGGCATTCATAACATTCTTACGTAGGGAGTAACCCTCTTGGTTACATTTGGAATACCCATCACAGTATATTTCCTAAAATCTCTTCGGAGAAACCTTAACGTTTCACTCCTTCACATTAAAAAATGCATTGGAGAGCTATATCGGGATCACCCGCCCTTAGTTTATCACGGAACCACCCGTTTTCATAATAATGCCTAAGAACCTCAACATAATGATATCACATAAAACATGCATAAAGGAAACATAACATTCCCACCTTTCAATCACACGATAACAATACGACATATTGATATAAAAAGATTATGAAAACTATTTTTGATACCAAAATAAAAGAAAAGTAAAACATGGTATTTATTTTTATTTTAAAAAGAAGGTATGGCTTGTAGAGGAAGCTGAAACTCAAATAACGGTCACGACGGCGGAGAAGTCGTTGTCGCCGCATACATACGACAAAAACATTCCCTTTTGTCGTTTAGTAAATGCTTCGTATAAAAAAGATTCTTTTTGAATAAATGTAAAAGTAAAAGGGGTTTGTACACCGTATATAAAAAGGTTGTGTATAAAACAAAATATGCCTCAAAGAAAAGAGATTGAGACGAAGTCCCATATCTCGTATCCGACTTGACCCGACCGTTCATTAATCTCTTGAATAATAAACTTGAGTTAATCTCTACTTGCTTAAGAACCTTTTTCAAGTTCATTCTTCCTTTTATACCATGTTATGAACATCACGTAATCATTTATGTGAATAATGTTCATTTTGTCGGTATTTGGTTCTTAAGTCAAAAATAGACTTCTTACACTTACATGTTGTTAAGTTGGTCAAAGGTACATTATATCAAGAATGATATTAATGATTTGGATAACATATATATCATATATATTCATCATATACATGTATTTATAATATTACATCACATTTAGAGGTAAGAAATGAAATGCACCGTTCATGGAGACGGTAAGCCGTACGTACGCATGAACGCTACTTCCATTTCTATTTCGTATTTTCTAGAATGGAATCATAATGATATAAGAGTATATTATAATTCCAGTATAATAAAATATATAATATCATTAAATTTATCCTTTACACATCTCACATATGGTATTAACGAATCAAATCACTTTCTGGGGGCGGTAGTCCGCACTTCCTAAAATGAAGATATCGTGTTTACCTATAATGGAAACCATAAAGGTATGCCCAAAATGAAAAAAACAGAAGATTAAGGAAAAAATAAACATATTATATATCATATATAAAAATAGTGACATCATAATGGCCTCCTTTGAAGGTGTTAAATGAGTGTTGACAATCATCGTTTCGGGAGGCAGAATTTCGCCATCCACGGAAACCGTATGTTCTTTAACCGTTTTATGTAGTTGTGTGAGAGTGTAGCTCAAATAAATCTTATAAAAACATACTAGTATATTGAAGATACTGGTGTTGTTACAAAAGAGATTAATAAAAAGTGTTTAGGGGGTTGGAGAAGAAAAATAAAACAAATGAACATGAGAGAATGAATTACCTTTAAATGTGTAACTCCTTTTGATTTGAGCCTAAAGGCTTCCATTGAAAAGATTATGCCCAAAGGGAATCCTCTAAGATGAGGAGAGGGATGTGTAGAGAGTAAATCGGCAGGGTTTGGCCGAGCCAAAGGCTTGAGGAGTGTGTGAAATGAGGTAGATTTGGGGGCCTTTTATAAGAGGAGAGGAGGGGCACTTTTGGAAAGTAAGGAAATATTACTTTATTTGAAAATGTGTTTCAGTTTTAAAAGGTCCCACATTGATATAATTCGTGGATAAGGTGATAAGAATGCGAAATACACCAATCCAATAAGTTTTGGACATGTGTAGTTCTTATATTTTACATTATCATTCCATTTTATTTAAATCATCAAATAATGATGTCATCGCTGCATCATTATTATGTCATAAATAATTTAATTTATATAATGTCTAAAAATTATAAAAAAAATACTATGATGTAGGAACTATTTTTAGCTTTCCAATGACTATTTATAATCAAAAATATTATCTTTATAAGCCCATGTAAAAATTGTTTTCGTAAAACATATTATGTTTTTGTCATTTTTACTTTTACATTAAATAAAATGTTATTCATGTCATTTCCTAACCAAAGTGGATACATGGGGACCCCAAGTTGACCCATGGCTTGTCTTGGTCGGCCATGACACAACCAATGAGGTTAGGACATGTTTCAAACTCATATTATTTTATTAATGCATTATTTTTACCTTAAACTACACTAATTACCACTAATCGCGATTAAAACTTAATAAGTTACTATTCACCAAAACATTATTTTAATCTCATTGAACCAAATTTTACTTCTTAATGACAACCATGTATGTCGTATTTTCAAAATTCAATACACATTAGGGGTAAACTTTCATTTAACTGAAAAACAAGTTTGCTTGATTACCACTTAGTGGTTTCACTATTCATAAAAAATTGGAGTTTTTCAGAAAATTACCAAAAATTCACCCTAAGATATATTTGATATTATGAATTCAAAAATGAAGTCTATTTTAAAAAATTCAAAACATATAAGTCACATTAATTAATTTAATAATTAATTCCCGTTGTCAGAGAAAATAGCGTGTTTTTATGAAACAATAAGTGTCAAAAGATTGACACCAGTTTAAATCCAATTTCAAAGTGAAATTGATTCCAATGACCACCATTAAATTAAATGGTAAAAATATATTCTAATTTCACTTCAAAAACAATTCAAAAGATAATATAATCATATAAATAAATTAGACTAAAAATCAATTTTGATGTAAAATGCAGTATTTTTCACTATTCATAAAAAAATGAACATTGTCTGAAAAATACCAAAAAAATATCCAATGTAAAATTCAATGTCCCAATCATAATGAATATGTTTATTTTGAAAAATATAGATTATAAAATGGTCAAAATATTGATTTAAAAAGGGTTTTCCATCAAAAGGTAGTAAACCAATCTTTTAAGAATATTAATGTATTCCATGCTTAAGATTTGATTTATTTTCATTTTAAGCCTCTAAAACACTATCTAATTCATTAATAGACATAGATAAAAATATCTATTATTCATTACTTACTTGTGATGTTACAGATATTTGTTCTAATATAGGGATAAATAATTTTTTAAAAAGTTAATATTAATAGTTTACTTCATATATTATTTTTTATCGCTCCATATTAACATTATTTTCTTATTTAATTAAAATATTATTGTGAAAATAAAAAACATTAGTGAAGTTATATAATAATTTCTATAATCTTATTTTTAAATTAGATGTATTTATAACTATCCCTGAAGGGTGTGAAAAAACAAATTGTATTGTTTGTGAAGCCAATGATCAATCATTATTGTAACTAGCATATATATTAAAAAATAACATAAGGAATAACATATATGTTGTATTAAAAAATTACATTATAGATATCATATGTGTTCGATTATGTTCTGTTCATTGTTTTAGTTGAGGATACAGTAGAAGAATAAAATAAATTGACAATGTAAATTTGGGAGTATTACATCTTAATTATTTTCTCATTGAAGTTATCCATAGAGAAATTTTAATTTTTATTTGGGTGAGAAAGTAAAAAATGATTTGTGGGAAAGATTTATGGTATGTTTTTTTTATAGGAAATTGGAAAATTCATTTTATAGAAGGTTTGAGTATAATGGATTATGAGGTATTCTAATTATAATTGGATGATATTTTTTATTATTATTATTATATTAAATAGTATATTAACTACAATCAGGGCAATAAAAATAATTTATTATTATTAAATATATTGTTATTGGTGAATTTATGTTCGAAATAATAGGTTCTTATCTATTTCTTGACATGAAAATTAATCTATTTAGTGTATAATAATAAGTATTTCATTTTTTTGTATTTCAGTGATCAAAAAAAATTAAAATAAATTAAAAATAAATAAAATCAGCCCACCCATTTTCTTACATGTATCTCTAAATAATTATACCCAAATTAAGAACTTAATTTTATATAATTTCTTAATTATGTCTTTAAATAAATTCATCTTTTATTACTAATATTCAAATCATATTATTTGGAAAAATTTTCTAAAATTTAGAAAAACAACATATCATTTCAAAAAATTATAATAAAATTAAAAAAAAGATAATTAAATTGAATAAATAAAAATTTTCAGTAATTAAATTTCTTTTATGAGGTTTTATTTTTTCTTATTTTTCTTTTCTTTTTTTTTTGTTTATCAAAATTTTGTGAAATTAATTTTTAATATTTTATAATAAAAATTACATTTGACATCGTTTAATAATATATTATTTTCATTTTAGAGATTAACTAATATTCGAATACAATTATATTATTTATGATTTTTTTCTAATGGTGTGAAAAAAATACTAATAGTAATATAAGTATTAAAATCAATAGATTAATATTCTAATGGTAACATTACTCTTCAAATGGTAAAATTGTAAACCATCATATAGATTCCCAATATTCTATAACTACCTCATGCTTCATTAATTCGTCATTCAGTTATATTTTTTACTCAAGGTAAAATATATTTTAATTTTCTAAATGAATATTTGATTAATAACATACTACATCATTCCAAGAGTGTTTTTCATGTGTAAAGTTGTTTTTGGGGATTAAGGTGAACACATTTTTCATATGAAAGTCAAAATGTTTCATACTTTTTGACAATTTTTTAATTTAAAAAATTATAAAATTTTATTTATAAATATTAAAAGTTCATGTTAACATAATAAAATATATATCAATTCATCATGTTATTCATGATTTCTTTAATACATTAATAAATATTTAAATGGTATATGATGTAAATTTTCATTTCGAATATAATTGGTTATTAACTACATCTCATTATGTAGAGAAATAAACTAAAAATTTGTTTCAATAAAATCATTTATATATATAGACTGTATAATGTATAAAAATTATAATGATATTACTGTTGAGGTTTTCAATTAATAATTTTCATTAATATTTAAAACATAAAATTTATCTACACTATAGAGGATTTGAGATTATATTTTCTAAAAAAATATGGAATTATATTTCATTTAAATTAAATTTATATATGTTTCTAATGATATTGAAAGAATATAGATCATTCATTATATATAAATTTAAATAAATCTAATAATTTTATATGTATAACAGTTTCACATGAATATATTTTATGATAGAACCGATCATCATAAAAAGTCACAATTTTTCCAAACTATTTAGACAATATTTAATTTGATTTTTATTTCTAAAGGATCATTATTAAGAATAAATTTTGATGAATCCTTCCATTCAACATATGAATATAATTACTGATTTCTATTTTATTCTAAATAAAAATTATAATAATTTGTATTCCCCATGATAAAAAATTTTATTTAATGATAATAATAGGAAGAATAAAATAAATTAAAATTAAAAGGTGTTATCAAAAATGTAATTATGTGAATTCAACCAAATTAAATAGTTTAGATTGATGTTCTCATAGAGGAATTGTATTTATAGAAAATAAAGATTAATTCCTTAATAATGTGATGGATTTATTATGTGTTGTTAGTGTTTAAATAATTTGGTGATGGTATTGTTTTATTATATGGAAATTAGTTTGAAGAAAAAATTTATAATTAAGAAGGAAGAAGGATGTTTGGCTATTTCATATAGACTTATTTATTAACCTTAATTAATTGTTAATGTGATTATTTTTTATGATATGATATTATAGGAATTAAAGAATGTGTTTTTTGGATTATCAACCATCTCATAAAAATATTCTTTGAGGTTGTAAAGATAATTCATATTATTAGATGAAAACATGAGATTAAAATGATAGACATTTCTGAATATCAAATTTGGAATCCTATTATAATAACAAGGGGAAACAATTTTATTTAGTGATTAAATATAAATGGGTGATTCCATTGATGTTCTTAAAAGGATTTCATTATAGTACTTGAATACATGAGAGTCTATAGATCAATTTATATAAAAACAAGTCATATATAAAGGTAAAAACATAAAAAATAATATACTTCTAATAATTCATGCTTCGTAATGGTTTTCCTAGATACTGAAATGTACCATGATCATATTAAGGACATACTTAATTGTAATTGAAATTTTATTAAGGATACATAAATATATGACAAAAATTCACTAACTATGTAATTTTATATATCTATATAATGGATAATAAATTATAAATTTTTCATATAAAGGTATTGTAAAGAATTTTACATGCGTAAGTGAAATATATACATTTCATAATACAAGGATTTTTTGAATATAAATCTAAATACAACAATGTGGGGATAATTAATAATTAATTATCGACATCTATATGTAGAAACATACATAGTGAGATGTATAAAAGATAATTAAATACCATATAAATGAACTCTAAATATTTATTACTTTATATGGTTTTTAGTTGTTTTCATATTACCTTTTATTTGTGAACAAATAAAATTGTGATCATTATCTAGATTTTGATTTTAATATACTATGAGATGAGTAAAAATAACAACAATGAGTGAATTCACAAGATCAGACCTTATTTGTTAAATTAATACTTGTCCTAATCCACCATTAGAAATCATGATAGATGGAAATACCACATACACTGATCGATTTTGAAGCACTGGGTGGTAGATAGACTAGATTTGATGGTAAACAAAGGCCAATTATATTATACTTCAAGGTTTTTTACTAAATAAAAGTAATAATAAATCAGTGAGATCAAAATTCTTGTTATACATGGTAGGTTGTGTGACCATTTCTAGAATATATAGAGGACAAAGAAACATTATGTATTATATTGTATTTCACATAAAATTTATTTGATTTTTTAGAAATTATAATATAAGAAAGATGTGATATATATAAATATAATTAAAATATTTACAACCATACACAACTTAAGGTTCCTTTGATATGTTGACACATAATATTAGGCCAAAATTTCAAAAATTCATTCATGAGAGGATCTATGTGGAAAACATAAATACTAAAAAAATTGATAGATTGGAACATGAATGAAATTTATTGGGAATAAATGTAAATCATCTTATAAGATTAAATATTTTCAGAAAGGTACGTAATATGTTTGGTAATTCCAATGGTATATTATTTTATTTTTGATTCCATTATAAATGTGATATTCATGTTGACTGGAGCTCATTATTTTAGAATATCAATTAATCAAAATAGAATCCACATCATGAAAATATTATGAAAACAATGTTCTTTATATATGAAAAATAATTGAGGTCATACATTATTTAAATACAATATTTATGATTATATGAATGAAATACAGGTTTTGTGGTACTTCAATAAAAATGATTGGGGTTATTGATCCACGTTGTGAAATATTCAATGTAAAGTCTCTAGAAGTGGAAATGTTGATTATTATAGTAGGATCAATAGTAAAAGTTATCTTATGAAATGTCAAGAAAAACATTTATTAATATGTGTTTGTATTGATGATATATTTTAGAAAACAGATTTCGTAGGTTATGATAATTATTGATGTCTAGATATGAAGTAGAAATCAAGTATTTTTTATTTTCTAAATATTTATATTGAATGGTGAATATGTATTTGTAGAATATGAGTTGAATGTTTATGATCATATATAAATATTTAATGATAATAGAATTATATAATATTCTTAAAATGAAAATTTTCCAATCTTCATGATAAAACAATATGAAAATATATACATTAACATATATATATATATGAGACAAAAATAATCATCAATTATGAAACTCATTAATACCATAAAAATTATATAGATATAAAAACCTATAAATAAAGGATATTTTGATTATGATGAAAATGAAATATTTAATGAGTACTAAAGAATGTAAAAAACACTTAATTCTGAAATTCTTATATACAATAAATAGATTACATAAGTAGAGATTGATAATATTTATGTTGAATATCTAATGCATTGTGAAACAAAAAATATTGATGCCCATTTTTCATTCAATTTTATAGAGAGACCATGTAGTGAACAAGGAAAATTAGAATAATTTTATATAGATCACATCATATAAGTGGAAGTAATTTACATTTTTCAGCAATGGTCTCTATAAGAACATTTGATACCATCTAAAAACACACTTTTAAAGAAAATTTGGAACTAGGGTAAATAATTATAATACTTACAAAAGATATTTTTTCTTACCAAAAAATATTTATTAGATTCAAAATATAAATATTGTTTCACATGCTGGGAGGAAGTAATTATTTAAAATATATTTGATAATATAAATTTGCAGTCTGTACGATCCTAACCTAAATACGTGTTTGATTTCAAGTATAGTTTCAATCCTTTTAAAATCTATGGTACTAATATTCTTTAATATCGAGTAATTTCATATGGATATAATGGGTGGGATAATATTAGTAACCCATTTATTTTAAAATATATGTATATTATGGTTAGTCTGTATGTATAGTATGGATATAAATATTTTTGTTCATATCGTATTATGATAATTCACCATAAACACACTCTTTGTGTCCTTACATGATCCACTAGTTGTACAAGTGATGTTTTTGGGAATCATTAGTCAACATTGATATAATTATAAATATTAAAAGTAGTTTTACATGAATAATATTATGTTTGGATTAAAAAATATTCACTCAGAGCCCAAATTAAATATAATTTCATCCATTCAAATTATAATTGAATATGAATTTTCAACTAAATCATTATAGAAAAGGAACAATAGTAAAAAAATAAATGATGGAAAATAAATTATGTAAAACATGTATATCTTAATAATTGATTGAGGTATTGGTGGTGACTAATAATTATTAAAATATGATGTAATTTAATCTTTTTAGTAAATATGTTCTAGTTTTTTGTTGTTTAATTATGATTATTTCATCAAAATAATTTCTGAATTATTATCTTAAAATTATTTTAATGAGAATAATATTTCTAATGATGTTATATAATATATAAATTTGTTTATTTATTAATTATATTTTTGAAAATAAATAATTGAAAATTGATCTGAATTTTGCGAGAAAATTTTATATATGAAGTACCATTGTTTCATAATTATATAAATACTTCTATATTCTAATTAAAAAGTAGTTTCAATTTGAATTGAAAACATTTATCAACTTTATGGGGAATTATAATGAAATTTCTGCGAGAATTTATTTGTAAATATAGTTTTTAGGGAACATATTCATGCATTAATGTTTTTAATAAAATCACACAGAATATAAAAAATCTCTAAATTATTTCAATTGAATAATAATTAATTATGTTTTTTATAATTTATATTAATAAATATAAATTTTTTATGTTCAAATTCAGAATTTAATTTTTGAAATAGAAGACATGTATATAATGGTGGATGATTAATAGAAAATTATTATCCAAAAATTTCATTTTATAAAATATATTATAAATAATGTAGGTGTATATTGTCTATAAAATAACTAAATTATTAGAAAATATACCATTCCACAAAAAAAATATGAATATATTCAAACATCAATATAGACTCTAGATGGTCAATGATGTAATTGAGATCATCCATAAAATAATTCACCTCTATATCATCCAATATTGTTTTCCATGATTACAAAAAATATATCTGATATTAAATCATTTTTTGTTTAATGGTTTTGTAATAAAATATTCATTACACATAAAGATGGTATAAAATTATGAGAAAATAGAAAATAGAATATTGATTTAAAAGAATATGTTAATGAAATTTTGAAAACAAATTCTATCATAATCGAATGGGGATTAATACTATAAGAAGAAAGTTATATAACAATGAAAAAATATAATTTCTTCATATATAATAGATAAAAATTGTTTTTTTGTGAAACATTTTGTGTTGTTGGTTGTTCAGACATATGGAAATAGATTAAAAAAAAATTTGTGTGAAATATTCCAAGAAGTAAAAAACAATGGATATTTGTAGAAATATATTAACGAATAATATTTGAATGATAAAAATCATCAAAAAATGAATAATTGTTTCATGAATATAAAATTAATGTAATTGGAACATTTCTCTTAGTTTTGAAATATAAATGGTCAATCATATGTATTATGCATGTTAAATCCTACATAGTACCAATCATATAATGAATATGAGAATGAATAATAAAACTCATAAAATTATGTGATCCATCAAAATATTAATTCCTTATGAGATTTATCTCTTATTATTGTAGTTTAAATACAAATTCCTCATACTAAAATGATAATTTCTATAAATGATATCACAATGGAAGACAATATATGAACAGTCTTTGATTATAAGATAAAACACATTCTGAATTATTGTATTATGTCCATCAAATATATATTTATATGAATTGATAAATCTGAATACCAAAATAGGATTAATTTTTATAAATTGATTGTAATATCTGAATGGTGGTTCAATGTACTTATAAATAATCTAATAGGTTCTAATAAAACATTATCTCAATGGTTTTTAAATTAATGATTATATTTACTATGAATTATTGTATAATGCCTTCAAATGTATGACCTGGAATACTGTACAAGAAGAGTTTATGATGAAAAATGGAAAACATTTTATTACTATGATGTAAAAAAGTATGTCTATATAAGATTAATCAACATGAAAATAGAGTCTATATTGTGAAATAATGATAAATTGATTATATTTACAGAATAGTTGGTCAGTAATAAAATATTTGAAATAAAAAAAATGAATATGTTTAATCAATTTGATATTGTAGATAATCCATTATCAACAAATAAGAATTACGATACATATAAAAAGCATTGGTTCCATGTTTTGTTCATATCTAGAGAGTCATTAAATTTAGAATTATGGGACTGATTATACATTTAATTCCATCAATTAAAGGATCATATATAATTATATTAAAGTTACATCGTAATTTATATAATTTGAGGCATTGGAAAACCCCACTCCATATTAAATTTTTTTTTTAATGTTAATATATGTATATATATATCTATAATAAATGGAAATATAATATAGGCGGAGTGAGAGGTGATTTTCATATATATAGGGTATGAGATTTTATCCATCATGGAGTTGGATTTTGTTTCATGTTTTAGAGAAATTTATTACATCCATTTATTAGTATCCAATAATTATGATACATTGTAATAAATATCAATATTCATTGAATTTGGAAATTATGATTGAATTGTATAAATTAAAATTTATGATATTACAATACAAACATACATAAATATTTTTTTAATTTTATTTTTAAAGTCATAATTATGGTTGATATTTTTGGGAAGTTAAAATGGGGGTTTTATGTCATGACAGTTCTAACTATGATGTGTTTTTAGAGACTATGATATGGATAAATCCTTGATAGAAATATTTAATTAGTCCCAAAATGATTAAATTATTAATGCTGTCAAATTCATGGATTTATGAATATTTTTTATATAATATAGTAATTACATTGAGTTTTATACAAAATCTATAACTTATTTATATAGACTTAACTATATAATGTATCATTATTAATAATTCATAATTATCAAAAAATTCCCTTATAAATATAATAAATGATTAAATCCATATTTTAATAGGAAGAATATGTGTATTTAGTGGTACACCACTATGTGACCATTTTAATTTATTACAATAATGTGTATAATAAAATGTATTTCCATTCATACATGTTTTATAAATTATAATTTAATGTATTCCACCAAATAAAAATAATGTGACTCATGTTCCCATGTTGATATATATTTTTCTTCCAATAATTATTAATGTATTAATTAATAGCTATTTTTTATATATGTATTTTTTGGGATGTAGAATTTATCTACTCTTTTTAAATAATAAATTAATTTGTTTTTAAAGTATTTTTTTATTTTATAACTATATTTAATATAATATGTTAGACTATTATCATATATCATGTAGATTGATTAAATCAATATTATTTGTGATGATTTATATTAATATGATATTTCATAAATTAAATACATTGAAATATTTATTGTAGAAACCTTCTGTTTAAAATATATAATCAATGATTTATGATATCAATAGAATAATATATAAAACATATTAAAAATCAAATTCTAGATGATTGATTGACTGATGAAATGGGAAGTTAAGGGTATTACCCATGAAAGTTGATTTTTACTAGCGCGACCCTCCTTCACCAAAATGTGGGAAGGGTCAGCAGTTTTCCAATCCCTTCATTATTTATGTTTAAGGAGAGATAATGACCCCAGAAACCCACCTTCAATAGGTCCCGGAGTGGCGACCAATGCCATGGGTACAGAATTTCACATAACATGGAAGGCGTTACCCTTTTTATTTTTATAGAAACGAGATATAAGATAGAAACCCCAACAATACCAATGATTAAAGTAATGGAAAAGACAAAAGTTACCCATTCCCATATGCATGCTCAATAGTAAATAATACAAGCATCATGAACTCCAAATGTAAAGTTCCAAGAAAAAATAGAAAATGAAAACAGCAACTACCCCAAGGTCTGTGCTAGTACGGTCTCGCATGATCCCTGAAGTCCTCCTAGAATCCTGAAAAACAGTTTTATATATGTAGGGTGAGCATACAAGTATACTCAGTAGAAAAAAAAGACTCTCATACACAAGTGAGGAGAAATTATAAGGCCCCGTGGAAAAAGATGTAACCAAACACCCAACAATGAAAAGATATCCACCCAACTTCACCAAGGCTCGCAACCCAAATAACTCAAGTCAAGTAACATATAGTAATATCACATCGATATTTGGGTACACCATGCTACTTTCCCACTGGTTATTGAAGACATCCAACGCATTGAACTAATCCTTCCCTTCTCACCGCAGTCCCAATTCCACACCTGCCCGCACACAACAGTGCCATAACCACACATCCTGCCCGTAAACACCTGGGCCACAACCGCTATCTTGCCATCAGACACCTGGGCCACAACATCCTCACGTAACCATGACTGCAAACACCATGACCAGAATAACCACTGCCACGCTAGAAGACACCTGGGCCAGAAAGCTATTGTCATGCCCAAAGACACCTAGGCCTCATCTTGAAGATACATGGGAAACAACCTGCCCATAAACACCATGGCCAACCACCACAACTACCCCACTCGAAGATTCATTGGTTAAGAATGGAACAAGTCCATCACAGCCTACCTGAAAATACTTGGGCTCTCTGGGAAAGGGAGCAAAAAAGAGCTAATAACTAGCCACTAATAGAATTGTTGGGAAAAATACCATCCCCCGTGAAATGGGGGTGTTTGGAACTAAGTTCTCAACATGGGTGGGGGGAAAATTAGAAACATAATAACTACAAATATTTGTCTAATTTACAAGTACTCATCCCAACCTAGGGTTTCCAAAGACAATCTAAGAAAAATCACACTCTTCCCTATTCATTGGAAGCACACTACTTATAGCAGAGTCAAAACACATCCCCAGAACCAATTCCCATTTAAGATATTCTTGCTTCCATGTTCAAGTAATCTCATTAAAGTAAAGCTCTGCACTACTGGGAAACTAACAACATAATGACAAACTAAGGGAAACATTTATAGCCAATAGCAATTTCAGAATTCACACCCAGTTCTCTTGCAAATTCATAACAACAAAGGGATAGGTGAGATCCCTAGAAGTACTGAAACCAATGAAAACAATGAGATACTGCCCTATGTTCCCAAAATCCAGGATCCAGTGGTTTCTCAACAATAGAGGATCCCAACCCAATTTTTGATATAATCAGAGTAATCACACAGCCTCATATTCACAACCAATAAAAGTACAACAACATGGGATCCCATCCCCACCAATATCACCCCAACAATCACCCTGTGAAAGAAACAAACAAACTGCTACCACCAACACAAGGCACGCCCATACAGGTATTTTCATATTTAAATGATTTAACACACTTCATGGTTTCAATTCCACTATCGGCCACACTGACCTGGTGAAACACCTCGAAGGGTCCGAGAAACCTGGGAGAGAGTTTACATCACCTGCCAAACCAATACTGCCCACGCCGAGGGGAGACCATCAAGAACACGTGGCCCCTGACCCCGAACTCCAAGTTACTTATCCTATCATCCTCATTTGACTTCTTCTAATCCTGATGTTCCTTTATACTCTCTCGTATAAGCTGCACCTTCCCCATCGTGTTTGTGCCACCTCTGGGCCAAGAACACCTACCTCATGACTTCTGTCCAGCACACGGGAGAGCGACATGACCTCCCATAAAAGGCTTCGAAAGGAGTCATTCCAATGGTAGAGTAGTATCTATTGTTGTAGGTGAACTTTACCAAAGGAATGTGTCATGCCCACGATCCCCTAAAGTCCAGGATTCATGCTCATAGCATATCCTCCAAGGTCCGGTTAGTCCGCTCTATTTTCCCATCTGTCTGGGGGTGGAAGGTAGTGCTAAGGTTCAGTAGGGTGCCAAAATCATACTGCAAACCCCTCAAGACTCATGAGGTAAATTGTACAACACTATACAAGACTATGGATCTTGGAACCCCATGAAACAGAACCACCTCGTCCACATACCTCTGTGCTAGAGCATCCACTACACTCGACTCCTTGATTGATAGAATGTGAGCTGATTTCATCAACCGGTCCACTAATACCCAGATGGAATCTCACCCCACTTGAACCATGGGTAACCCTCTGATGAAATCTATTGAGATGTCGTCCCACATCCATTTTGGTACATCTAAAGGATGAAACAAACCACCTGGAATATGGGTTTCATCCTTCACCTGCTGACACACTAGGCACTTGGCCACAAATCATGCCACTGCCTGCTTTGCCCAAGGCCACCAAAACCATCTCCTCAGACCCTAGAACATCTTGTAAGCTCTTTGGTGAACCGCCAGGGGTGTCCTGTGGAAATCACCAAGGATTCTCTCATGAGTCACCTCCAAAACGAAGAACTTCCCTTGGAATAGAATCCGATTCTGACCATCTTCTATCCACCCTTCTGAAGCATTGCCTTGGCTAACCTGGTCACTCATCACTTCACTCTCTAGGTCTCCCCACTAAGGCTTATCCACCTGATGTAATAGAGAAGACTGTACTATCATCGGAAACATGCAACCCCTTCCACTATCTATCCTTTCATCCATGTGTATGACATCCAACTCTTCCATCACCCTCCACGTGCCTGCCGAATCTCAGACCGCATCCCTCTATGACCATCTGCTCAAGGCATCAGCCACCACATTTCCTTTCCCTGAGGTGTAGGAAATCTCAAAATCATAGTCCTGATGAAACTCCATCCACCTTTGCTGTCGTAAGTTCAGGTCCTACTGTGAGAAGACATACTTCAAGCTCTTGTGATCGTTGAAGACCATGAAGTGCTCCCTGACGAGGTAGTGCCGCCACAAAATTAGTGCGAATACGACCGCCACATGTTCCAGATCATGAGTGGCGTAATTACGCTCATGGGTACATAACTGGCTAGACCTATAGGAGATCTCCCCTTGTCGCTGCATCAACACACATTTGAGGCACTGCCCTAAAGCATCACATAATACCTCATACGCCACCCCTTCTTCAGGCAACCTCAACCCTAGGGTAGTAACCAACTTATCCTTCAAATAGTCGAAGGCTGCCTCACACTGGTCACTCCACACAAAGGCTTGGTCTTTTTTGGTTAATACTGTCAAAGGTGCTGCAACTCAAGAGAAGTTGGGTACAAACCTCCAATAGTAACCTGCCAGCCTGAGGAAACTATGGACTAATAACACGTTTTTGGGTGCTACACAAGAAAAAACCGCCTCAACCTTCGATGGGTCTACCACTCTTCCCTGCTCGGACACCACCTGCCAAAGGAAGTGTACTTCTAATGTCCAAAACTTGCTCTTCGACAAATTCACAAAAAGTTGGTGCTGTCGGAGGACCTCCAAAACCGTACTCAGGTGATTATCATGATCCTCCTCTGATCTTGAATAGTTCAGGATTTCATCTAAGAACACTACTAAGAACCGATCCAGGTACTCCCGAAATACGGTGTTAATATGCCCCATAAATACATCAGGAGCATTTGTAACGCCAAAAGGCATGACCATAAACTAAAAGTGCCCATATCTGCACCTAAAGGATGTCTTCGGGATGTCACCGTCTTTCACCATCAACTGGTGGTATACATACTACAAGTCGATCTTCGAGAACCATCCTTCCCCTTTCAACTGGTCAAAGAGATAGTCTATCCTTGGAATAGGGTAGTGATTCTTGACTGTTACCTAATTAAGCCTCCTGTAGTCTATGAACAGCCTGAGACCATCGTCTTCCTTATTTTAGAACAAGACTTGTGAACCCCACAGTGACGCACATGATCGAACATAACCCCTCTTCATCAGGTCGTAAATCGGAATCTGCAACTCTCATAGCTCTGAAGGTGCCATCCGGTAGGGATGCATCGAAATCGGAAGAGCACTAGGCTGAAAGTCTATCCAAAACTAAGCATCACGTCGAGGGGGTAGAGTCATCACCTCCTCAGGAAAGATGTCCATAAACTCACTGATAATCACCAATACCTTCACCATCTCTACATCTACTGACTCCACTGATAGCTCAGCTAACAAGGAGAGGAGGAGTTCCTCTCGCCTGCTGCCCTTCTGGAAACCCTGCTCGCTGGTGATTGTAACATGTCGGCCACCTATGTCTGAAAACACGACCCTTCCTTAGAATCAGTTGATGAAATAACATACATGGAATATCCAATAAATGCCTAGGATGACATAGTATGATTGTATCTACAACAGCAGGAGGTCCCTGACTGACTGATGTGGCCATATCATCAGTCGGCATCCTCGACAAACATATATCTAGTCGTTCTGACCTCCGACTGGTGTGCTCGACACCAGGGGCACTAGAAGTCTCTTGGAATCTAGGCGCAAAGAACGGGTTATACTGGGTGGAACAAGGGAGTGTGAATCTCTTGTATCAATCAAGACATAAGCATGGGTACTGAACAAACTGATCATACTTCAAACAACTTCTGGTCCTGCTAGAACCGCTACCTCTGTGGCGTGCAACTAACCAAACATGGATCCTCTTCCTCTCTGTTGTCGGCCACCTCCCCAACCATTCCCTAGTCGGGGTCCCTGAGGATCTCCCTGAGGTTATCCTCCCCCAACAGCATCTTCCCTCAGAGGAGCAGGAGCACGCTGACCCTACTGCTGCTGCTGGAAAGGCTTCGCTGGATACTACTACTACTGAGGTTGGTGCTGAACATGCCCACCACCACCATACTACACTATATCCGGGCACTGATTTTAGAGGCACACATAGCTCCCAAAGACGTAGCATCTCGGCCCTTGGACTGAAGAGAAAGGGAAAGGGCCAGGAGATCGAAACTGGAACTGATGTGGCCTACTCCCTACTAGTCGAAACCTAGAGGGCCCTGATGCTGGAGGCCTGGTGTTGACGACCATCTCCTTCAATGATCCCAGCAAGATCCCCTCTCATGACACACCTCCCAGCATGCGCATAATATCCACCACTTCAGCCTTCTTCTGCACCTCTAGTTATGTCTGTAGGGTGAAGGGAGTAACATCATACTGGAGGGAAATTCAGAGTGCCTCAACCAAACGTGTCGCTCGAGACTCCGCATCTGAAAATAGGTCCAGAGCAATGTAGAGGAGATCCTTGAACATGATCCCCAACTGTCTTACAGACATACGCCCCTTCTATAGGGAGAGTAGCTCATACCTCTTCTCAGTTTTCATCATAGAAGAGGGGAATTCCGCCCAAAACTCCTTCTCGAAATCATCCCATGTCACCTCATCCTCCCTCTTCTCCCCCAGATAGAGCGTCCACCATTGACATGTAGCTCCCTACATCTGGATCACGGCTATAGGAACCCAATACTTTGTCGAAGCCCAAATCAAGACGAAAGCTATCACAAGATCCTCTAGCATACTCTATGTATTCATGTCTGAGGTGCTGCCCTCACACATCCCAAGGGTCTGCTGCTGGAAAGCACGGAGCATCTTTTTCCACTGGCCATCCACCTCCTCTCAATCCACAATCTTTCAATCGACCACGTCAACCTTCTAGTCCTCTATCTCCCGCAAAACTCATGGTTGTCTCCCAGGTTCCATAGCTGCAAAGTAAACAAGGGATGCCTAAGTCCAAGTAGTGTATAATATTATCCTTAAATTTTCTGAGACTTATTCATTTATTTTGAATCCCCATGACAATGATGAAACAAGAGAACACAAGTCATTATGATTCGTGTACCTTTCCTTTGGTCTCTATCCTGCAATTAGCATGGCCTCATTTCGTTGTTCAGTAGGTCCAGAGTCCTTGCATCAGATCACGGGGGCCCTAAAATCTTGTGTCCTAGCCGGTATTCCCTGGCCTAATTCATGCACCGAGGTCACCCGACATTTTTTCCTACCATCACATGCAATACTCACTATTCGTAACTCCAGAATCCATTCTGTCTCTCATACCACTCCTTTGATACCATTATATCACGACCCGCCATCACCAAAAGGAGGGAAGGGTCACAAGTTTTCCAAGCCCTTCAGTCTTCAATTTTAATGAGAGATAATGACCCCTGAAACCCACCTTCAATATTTCCCAGAGTGGCTACTAGAACCAATAGTGTAGAATCTCACACAAAATGGAAGGCATTACCCTTTTTATTTTTATAGAAATGAAAGATAAGATTGAAACCCCAACAATACAAAAGATTAAAGTAAAGGCAATGCCAAAAGTAACCCATTACCATATGAATGTTTAAAAGAAAATAATACAATCCTCAAGAACTCCAAAGGTAATGTACCAAGAAAAAAAGTGAAAACAGAAACTGCCACAAGGTTCACACAACAACGGTCTTGCACGATCCCTAATGTCATATTGTAAACCTGAAAAATAGTTTTATATACGTAGGGTGAGCAAACAAGTACACTCAGTAGGGAAAACCAAAGACTCTCGTGCACAAGTGAGGAGACATTTTAAGGCCCCTTAGTAAAATATGTAACCAAATTCCGAATAAGGAAAATCTATCCACCCAACCTCACCAAGGTTCACTCCAAAAATAATGCATGTCATGTAACATATAGTAACCGCACATCGATATTTGGGTACCTCGTGCTACTTCCCCACAAGTTAATAAATACATCCTATGCATCGAACCAATACCGCCATTCTCACCGTATTCCCATTGCCACACCTGCCCCCACACACTTGAGCCACAACCACACATCCCACCCACAAACACTTGGGCCACAACATCTATCCCGCCCGCAGAAACCTGGGCCACAACAACCTCAGGTAACCATGCCTGCAAACACCTAGGCCAGAACAACCACTGCCATTCCTGGAGATATGTGGGACAGAAATCTACCATTACGCCCGAAGACACCTTGGCCTCATCCTGAAGATACTTGGGAAAAAAAACTGCCCGTAAAAACATGGGCCAACCACCACAACTACCCCACCCGAAGATTCTAGGGCTAATATTTGACCTCCGTCCATCACAGCATGCCTGAAGATACATGGGATATCCGAGAAAGGGAGCAGAAAAGAGCTAATATCTAGCCACTAATAGAGGTGTTGGGAAAAACACCATCCCCCGTGAAATGGGGGTATTCGACACTATGTACTCAGCTTGGATGGGGTGAGAATAAGAAACATAAGAACTACAAAAATATGTATAATTTACAAGCACTCAACCCAACCTAGGGTTTCCAAAACCAATCAAAGCACAAGCACACTCGTCCCTATTCATAGGAAGAACACTTCTCATAGACGAGTCACAACTAATCCCCATAACCAATTACCATTTAAGCTATTATTATGTCCATATTCAAGTAATCTCATTTATATAATGCACTGCACTACTAGGAAACTAACAGCATAAGCACAAATGTAACGCCCCGACCCTAGTTACCTAGAGTCGGTGCATTATTACATAACATTGGCATGATCACGAGAAAGATCAAGTCTCGAAAGACCGATTAGTTTAGTAGCCTTTGAATAACTAGATACATCCATAAATTTTTACATTACCTCATAAAAAAAACCTCTTGTCTTCATATCCCCTCATACTATCCCTGCAGGTCATTCATAAATTACTTCTTCATAATCCTGGGAAAATAAAACATTAAAAGGGGTGAGCTCAGATGCTCAGTAAGGATAACATTATAGCAGAAGCTTTCATAAATAAGCATAAACACTTAAGGCAATTTATAACTAAAACAAAATCCTTTTAAACTTGAACTTCAGCATAAAATGGAAAAGGTAAAATGAAATAATGCCATTTACTTACTCACATGGATATTCTACTAGTCGAATTATCACATGCAATATCAATAACCACTTTCATAATGATGGAATGCATAATGCCAGACTATCATAACCACATAGCCAAGGCCTCGTGCCAAGACTACTAATAAGATTTTGCCAAGGCCTTGTGCCATGACACTAGTTTGTCTCATGAGACCTACCGATGCATCGAGGAGCTATAGCGGGCTCCATCCATCACTTATTAAGTCCAATGCATTCCTCATATGAACATGTTTAAACATAACATAAACATTCGTATTAAAAATAGCATACGAAATGTCAATACTTTTACCACAAACCATGAATGGTATAAAAACAGCGCATCCACAGTCAAACATGACTCATTCGATACAATATGGAAGATTGTATTGTATCACATTAACCTCAATCAAGAATAATGAATGATGTTTACATAAATGAAAATAATCATCAAAACTATTTGAGAGAATTATCCCCCTTTTCTTGAAAACATTTAAAAGTCACACTATTTGTCAAGAATCCATTTAAAAGTAGATTTTTGAATCAAAGTGTCCCATACCACTTTGAAACTTTTTAAAAGGAGTTTTAATTTCTAAAACATTAATGTCCATATAAATAAATCCTTAAAAATATTTTTGAAACATGGACATTAATGAGCAAGATTTAGAAGAATAATTCTTTAAAACATTTAAAAATGGTATTTTAGTTAGAGATTCTAACCAAAAGAGACACTTGAATACAAATAATTGAGGTAATAAAAACATTGTAATATCATGAGAATAAAGGGATTCATGATATACTATGTCAAAGTACATTATATACACCACATAAAAGTGATTTGGTGTATATCAACAAAGAAGTCTCAATGGAATGTAAATTGAGATGAAATCTCTCATAAAGGCCGTATCCTTAGGTTAAGGATAAATAAACGACATAATTATGTGTGACAAATATAAATACACTAAATATTATTGGATATTCAGTGTAAAACAATCAAAGGATATTCACACATATTCTTGTAAAAACAACACCAACGAATTGGATGTTTAACTCAACAAATGGTGAATGAGTTAAAATTACTCTTATCAAATTCATATCAATGACTCGAGAATTACCAATGAGTGATTATGTGTATCAAACTTATATCCACAGGAAGGGGAGTGGAAATAATGACATAATCAAATGAATAGTGATTCCACACATAATCATGGAGTAATATAATCAATGAAATATGCATAAAGCCAAATGAGTGGAAATTGAAATCTCAAATTCCCTTATTGATTAGGTAACTTAAGAAACATACACCCATGAAAGAAGTATCATACCATGATGATGTAAATACCCATAAATAAAAGTATATAACACAATGAATACAATCATGGGCAGTACACATACACCACATGCAATAATTAAGTGGTGATCAATGGAATTGTCACGGAATTAAAAGTGAGATAAGAAAATCTCTTACCACGTTAATCGACTGAGTCGTATGGCCAAAAGTTAATAACCACCAAATGATTCACATAATAACATGAATATAAATAGAATCATGATAATATATATCAAATTTCCATACATAATACACCACATTCAATAATTTAGTGGCGAATAATGGAAATCTCACGGAATTGAAAGTGAGATAAGAGAATCCCTTACTTTGTACATTTTCCTTGGTCGATGGTAGGTTTACCTCCTGTATAATGGTGAAATAATTGTTATTGAATAATACAAGAATCATTTACTTTAATATGATATCATATATGATCTTTTAACATTGATTTGTTAATAATATCTTAGTATTAACGCCGTTTCGGGTGTTAATTTACTCATTTTCTTTTATATGTTTTGTTACATAAGTCATGTTTGTTGTATCTTATTCATATCCAGAATGATATAAAGTCCTTAAACATCATTTTTAAATCATTAAATGATAATTATACTTGAATGGATACGATGGAGAATGAATCTCATCGCGTTCGTGGAGACGGTAGTCCGTACGTACGCACGAACGCTACTTCCATTTAATATTTTATTTTAAAAGAATCGAATCCAAATGATACATAGGTATATTACTTTTCCAGTATAATCTAATATTTTATATATGTTACTTAAGTTCATTAACACCATCCTTTATACGTTCCATGTGTGGTATGAACGAGTCATATCATTTTAAGGGGGCGGTAGTCCGCACTTCCTCAAATGAAATTATCGTATGTATATACGACATGAAACGAATAATGGTATGAAATAAAATGGAATTACAGAAGCTTATATATAAAATATATATCATTAATATCATATTTAATTACAGTGCCATCATAATGGCCACCATGAGAGGCGGTAAGATGTTTTTGAACAATCATCGTTTCGTGAGGCGTTAGTTTGCCATCCACAGAAACATTATGTTCATCATCCATTAGATGGAGTTGTGTGTATGTGTAGTTTGAATACTTCTTATAAAAACATCCTAGTATATTGAGGATACTGTTGTTGTTACAAAAGAAGGGAAATAAAAAGAGTTTGGGTGTTGAAGAAGCAAAATAAATGAAAATAATTTAAGAGAAATCGTTACCTTTAATTTAGGTAACTCATTTTGGTTGGAACCAAAGGACTTGTTGAAATGCTTTCTTCCTAAGGGTAAGCTTCAAGGAGGAGGAGAGGGATGTGGGGAGCTTAGTTGGGCAGAGTTTGGACGAGCCAAGTGGCTTGAGAGGTGTGAGGAAATGAGAAGGAAGAGTGCCCTTTTATAAGAGGGGTGAGGGGCACGTTTGGAAAAGAAAGAAATATTAATTTATAATAAATTCATATTCGGTTTCCAATGGCTCCAAAGTTGACTATTCAATGGTTGTGGTGGGGATAGGTCGAAAACAACTCATCCAATATAATTTAGACAGGGTTGGGTACTTATATTAACCTTATCTTTAAGTATTAACTCTAAGTTAATTAGTTTCACTTTTACAATGTCTCTTTGTATTTTTATATAATAT
This sequence comes from Viscum album, assembly GCA_963277665.1. Lineage (NCBI taxonomy): Eukaryota > Viridiplantae > Streptophyta > Magnoliopsida > Santalales > Viscaceae > Viscum > Viscum album. Next base: position 223,192,328 of record OY728158.1, read on the forward strand.
GGTTAATAAACATACTATATACATCCAAAAGACCCCCAAGTGGTCCATTAATGATTAACCTATCATAATATAATTCTCTTGGCCGAACCTTCGATTTTTAGGAATTTAATATCAATTAATAATATAATATTTTTTTAAGAACTCTTTTATGTCAATTTTGACACTATTCACTAGTTGATTTTTGTGAAACTCATAACAGATTGATTACTTCGAACAAAGTCAAATAAATCAATCCTAATATATCATATTATCCTAGAAAATTTGTTTAATTCATTAAAAGTTTCATATTATAATTATTTGGGTATTTATAATATCAATTATGTTAATTTTTTACTATTTTAGTAATTACTGCATCATCATTGTGTCATAAATAAAATAAATTATTTAATGTCAAAAAATTATAAATAAAATATAATTATGTAGGAAATCTTTTTATCTTTCTAATTAATATTTATAATCTAAATTTCAACATATATAACCCTATGTAACAATTGTTTTGCTAAAAGATATATGCTTGTGTCATTTTTGTATTCATTTTAACTTAATTAATATAAAGTGTCATTATCACTTACAAGTGGATCCATGGGGTCCCAAAATTGACCCAAAGAATCCCATGGTCGACCATGTATCAACCAATAGGGTTAAGATACATTTTAGGGTAATTTAGTATTATTATAATATTATTTTTTAACCCTTATTTACCGGATTTACCCTTAACCATGGTAAATAAAATATTTACCGCAGTAATTATTCAAAATGTCTAAAAATAAAAGTTACCTATTTACACAATTTGGACATCCTGATTCCAAATATGGAATCCATTTTTCTAAATTCAAAACACAGATGTGGCAGATATTAATTTAAAATTAATTCCCGCTGTCAAAACAAAAAGCGTGTTTTTAAGAGATAATAACTATCAAAAGATTGACACTTGTTTATGTTCGGTTTAATTGTAAAATTATGTCCAATGACCAAAATTATATTAAATGGTAAAAATATATTCTAAATATACTTTAAAACCACTCAAACTCACAATTTATCACTATTAATTATTTTGATTAAAAAAGTTGTTTTTAATTAAAATTTAGTAATTTTCACTATTCATCACAATATGAAAGTTATCCGAAAAGTACCAAAATTTCACCTTAGGCTAAATATGATATTCAGAATCCAAAAATGAAGTCCATTTTGAAATATAAAATATATATAATTTCAAAAAGTAGGTATTACTATTCATAACGGCTAGTTTGATTTGTTGTGGTGTGTTAAAATCTCGAAGTTGCGTACAATGCACATCATTGCATTATTCGAAAGGAAACATACCGAGGAAGCTTGGGGTGTTACATTCTCCCCTCCTTCAATAAATTGCGTCCTCGCAATTTTTAAAATTTTTCTTGGGAATATAATGGAAAGTCCCACATCGGAAAAAGAGTCAATAAAACTATCACTTTAAAAGAAAGAAAGAGAGGTATAAGGGTCATCCAAGATAACCCATAATAGGATTCAATGTAAGAAAACATGGATATGGATGATAAACTAAGTGTCAAGTTCTGATGGAGAGGGATAGAAATCATGATCAGGAGAAAGCTAACAATGAGAAAACCACAAACTTGTGTTGGGACAAACGACCATTAGTCTCCTAGTAGGAAAGTAAACGGACAACATTTTTTTTAAGTTACATTACATAAGGAAGAGGAATTCATTTATGATATTTACTAAGAACATTATGAGATATACTTACATTTTAAATAGATTTTCATTCTTTAATAAATTTCCACCACTAACTCATTTTTTTTAAACGATGAGTATTCAAGAAGACTTGGTCACACTGGAATAGATAGAATAAACTTCTATAGAATCACATGATCCATGAAGGATAAACCATATATTTACATTGTCTTTGAAGATTAATCAAAACCAAAATGGTCAGTGAATGATCTAATGATCCCCCAAAAGGATATTCATTGAGATAAATATGCACTAATCTTAATTTCTAAAATTAAACCAACAATACCCCAAAATTAAATAGATACCATTCAATAACCAATTGTCCTTAAAATCCTTTAATATAATCCAAACTAATATTGAAACCCAAAACATAGAAGAATTTGATTATGTAGTCTCCCATGTTAAATTGTATCTCCAAATTACATCAGATACTCTTAAAGTCACATACTCAAAAGTAATTAACCTAATCACATATTCTCTATTATAGGTTAATCATTTCCATAAATAACCCAAATCACTATAAATCCACAATAAAAACGTAGATAAAAATCTATCATTACTCCACAAATGAAACCCCATAGTATTCTATTTTCCTTGGGCATATAGTGTTCCCAACAAAGCGAACATCTTTCCAAAATAACATTTATCACTTAATCACCAAATCATTTTCCTATACCAAGGGTATTCTTTTGATATGAAATAAGAACCCAAATCAACTTATTATTGATCAATAAAATCATTTAACTAAAAAAAAGTCACACTAACCAGGGACTTCACGTAGTCCAGTGGTAGGCGATAAATCCCAATCGCACTTTGGTTGTGGGTTCGATTCCCATAGCTTTGTCCGACGCGATGGGTTGTCACACGGTCTACGTGTTGTCCTTTTTCAAATACTATATTTTATAATATTGCCAAAATGAGATAAATTCCTCAAAATACTATATCATAAATTTAACCACAAATGTTATATCATACCTTGAATCTTCATCCCAAATTAGAATAACTTATAATTCTCTCAAACCCCAATGATCATATAATTCCAAATGGTTATTTATACCCATATCCACAAGAGAAGAGACAATTCTTCCTCAAATATCATTCTCACATGGAAAACAGCGGGGTTACAAATACAAGAGAAAATTATTCCATAGTAAACCCATCAACAAGGAGTGCTAATACTTTTTAAACATTTCTCCAACCATTTATTCCCACATAGCTTCTTCTTTGACCAAGAAAATATCCTATAGAATAGGACATTCACTCGGGTAATGGCCAGGTCCCCTACATTTATGGAAAATGACTGTAAATGGACTCTTGGGACCATTTTTATCTTCTTCCATAGTACTATTAATTTTTCTTCGGCAATTCTTTACTTTATGTCCTTCCTTCCCGCACGTAAAACATTTCGTTGTCCCATTGAGACACTTTCCTGGGTGTCTCTTTCCACATTTCCTGCATGATGAAAATTGAGGGTTCTTTTCTCCATGGTCTCCATTGCTGGAGCTCTTATCATTTATCACCTTTCTCTTCCTTGTTGAGTCTGGGAATTGGTTAATATATATGTTGTTGATCATATTTTTGAAAAACTGATTTGGCATAAAGACGATATCTTTTACGCCTATCAACATTCCATTTTGTTGCTCATTGCCACCACCGTTCCCATATTGTACATCATTCTCAAAGTCACTATGACTTCCTTGGAATCCAGCCATTGACTAAAACCATAAAGCATTGTGTGAGTAATAGTAGTCGTAAAATCATTTAGAGATTAAAATGTCACCATATTCTCAATTTGAAACATATTAGGATTAACCAAGGTCATTTAATCTCATCTTATATATATATTACTTAAATTGGTTTGTAAAGAAAATGTAAATTATCCTAAGCATATCCCCCGGGAGTGTCGTAACCAAGAGTGCAGCAAGGCCCGTTGTCGTGCACCAGTTCTCGTTTGAGTCTAGCTCAAAGCGGTGTTTTCGGGTTTTACCCCTAGGTACATCTGTGCCAGAGCCGCCTCTACCTGCTCGTATCCAGACAGGGATGTATTGCTCGGAAAACTCACAAAATCTCTACAATACCAAAATTCTTGGAAGTTCTTTTATACTAGTCCTCAAAGTTCATCTTAGGTCTACGTTCTCTAATCAGAGTTTATCTAAATCTAGCTACCAAGGTTTGTACTAAACTTCCTCTGATACCAACTGTAACGCCCCGACCCTAGTTACCTAGAGTCGGTGCATTATTACATAACATTGGCATGATCACGAGAATGATCAAGTCTCGAAAGACCGATTAGTTTAGTAGCCTTGGAATAACTAGATACATCCATAAATTTTTACATTACATCATAAAAAAAACATCTTGTCTTCATATCCCCTCATACTATCCCTGCAGGTCATTCATAAATTACTTCTTCATAATCCTGGGAAAATAAAACATTAAAAGGGGTGAGCTCAGATGCTCAGTAAGGATAACATTATAGCAGAAGCTTTCATAAATAAGCATAAACACTTAAGGCAATTTATAACTAAAACAAAAGCCTTTTAAACTTGAACTTCAGCATAAAATGGCAAAGGTAAAATGAAATAATGCCATTTACTCTCTCACATGGATATTCTACTAGTCGAATGATCACATGCAATATCAATAACCACTTTCATAATGATGGAATGCATAATGCCAGACTATCATAACCACATAGCCAAGGCCTCGTGCCAAGACTACAAATAAGATTTTGCCAAGGCCTTGTGCCAAGACACTAGTTTGTCTCATGAGACCTACCGATGCATCGAGGAGCTATAGCGGGCTCCACCCGTCACTTATTAAGTCCAATGCATTCCTCATATGAACATGTTTAAACATAACATAAACATTCGTATTAAAACTAGCATACGAAATGTCAATACTTTTACCACAAACCATGAATGGTATAAAAATAGCGCATCCACAGTCAAACATGACTCATTCGATACAATATGGAAGATTGTATTGTATCACATTAACCTCAATCAAGAATAATGAATGATGTTGACATAAATGAAAATAATCATCAAAACTATTTGAGAGAATTATCCGCCTTTTCTTGAAAACATTTAAAAGTCACACTATTTGTCAAGAATCCATTTAAAAGTAGATTTTTGAATCAAAGTGTCCCATACCACTTTGAAACTTTTTAAAAGGAGTTTTAATTTCTAAAACTTTAATGTCCATATAAATAAATCCTTAAAACCATTTTTGAAACATGGACATCAATGAGCAAGATTTAGAAGAATAAGTCTTTAAAACATTTAAAAATGGTATTTTAGTTAGAGATTCTAACCAAAAGAGACACTTGAATACAAATAATTGAGGTAATAAAAACTTTGTAATATCATGAGAATAAAGGGATTCATGATATACTATGTCAAAGTACATTATATACACCACATAAAAGTGATTTGGTGTATATCAACAAAGAAGTCTCAATGGAATGTAAATTGAGATGAAATCTCTCATAAAGGCCGTATCCTTAGGTTAAGGATAAATCAACGACATAATTATGTGTGAAAAATATAAATACACTAAATATGATTGGATATTCAGTGTAAAACAATCAAAGGATATTCACACATATTCTTGTAAAAACAACACCAATGAATTGGATGTTTAACTCAACAAATGGTGAATGAGTTAAAATTACTCTTATCAAATTCATATCAATGACTTGAGAATTACCAATGAGTGATTATGTGTATCAAACTTATATCCACAGTAAGGGGAGTGGAAATTATGACATAATCAAATGAATAGTGATTCCACACATAATCATGGAGTAATATAATCAATGAAATATGCGTAAAGCCAAATGAGTGGAAATTGAAATCCCAAATTCCCTTATTGATTAGGTAACTTAAGAAACATACACCCATGAAAGAAGTATCATACCATGATGATGTAAATACCCATAAATAAAAGTATATAACACAATGAATACAATCATGGGCAGTACACATACACCTCATGCAATAATTAAGTGGTGATCAATGGAATTCTCACGGAATTAAAAGTGAGATAAGAAAATCCCTTACCACGTTATTCAACTGAGTCGTATGGCCAAAAGTTAATAACCACCAAATGATTTACAGAATAACATGAATTTAAAGAGAATCATGATAATATATATCAAATGGCCATACATAATACACCACTTTCAATAATTTAGTGGCGAATAATGGAAATCTCACGGAATTGAAAGTGAGATAAGAGAATCCCTTAATTTGTACTTTTTCCTTGGTCGATGGTAGGTTTACCTCCTGTATAATGGTGAAATAATTGTTATTGAATAATACAAGAATCATTTACTTTAATATGATATCATATATGATCCTTTAACATTGATTTGTTAATAATATCTTAGTATTAACGTCGTTTCGGGTGTTAATTTACTCATTTTCTTTTATATGTTTTGTTACATAAGTCATGTTTGTTGTATCTTATTCATATCCAGAATGATATCAAGTCCTTCAACATCATTTTTATATAATTAAATGATAATTATACTTGAATGGATACGATGGAGAATGAATCTCATCGCGTTCGTGGAGACGGTAGTCCGTACGTACGCACGAACGCTACTTCCATTTAATTTTTTATTTTAAAAGAATCGAATCCAAATGATACATAGGTATATTACTATTACAGTATAATATAATATTTTATATATGTTACTTAAGTTCATTAACACCATCCTTTATACGTTCCATGTGTGGTATGAACGAGTCATATCATTTTAAGGGGGCGGTAGTCCGCACTTCCTCAAATGAAATTATCGTATGTATATACGACATGAAATGAATAATGGTATGAAATAAAATGGAATTACAGAAGCTTATATATAAAATATATATCATTAATATCATATTTAATTACAGTGCCATCATAATGGCCACCATGAGAGGCGGTAAGATGTTTTTGAACAATCATCGTTTCGTGAGGCGTTAGTTTGCCATCCACAGAAACATTATGTTCATCATCCATTAGATGGATTTGTGTGTATGTGTAGTTTGAATACTTCTTATAACAACATCCTAGTATATTTAGGATACTGGTGTTGTTACAAAAGAAGGGAAAAAAAGAGTTTGGGGGTTGAAGAAGCAAAATAAATAAAAATAATTTATGAGAAATCGTTACCTTTAATTTAGGTAACTCACTTTGGTTGGAACCAAAGGACTTGTTGAAATGCTTTCTGCCTATGGGGAAGCTTCAAGGAGGAGGAGAGGGATGTGGGGAGCTTAGTTGGTCAGAGTTTGGACGAGCCAAGTGGCTTGAGAGGTGTGAGGAAATGAGAAGGAGGAGTGCCCTTTTATAAGAGGGGTGAGGGGCACCTTTGGAAAAGCTAGAAATATTAATTTGTAATAAATTCATATTCGGTTTCCAATGGCTCAAAAGTTTACTATTCAAAGGTCTATGTGGGTATAGGTCGAAAACAACTCATCCAATAGAATTTAGACATGTTTGGGTACTTATATTAACCTTATCTTTAAGTATTAACTCTAAGTTAATTAGTTTCACTTTTACAATGTCTCTTTGTATTTTTATATAATATGGTTAATAAACTTACTATATACATACAAAAGACCCCCAAGTGGTCCATTAATGATTAAACTATCATAATATAAGTCTCTTGGCCGAACCTTAGATTTTTAGGAATTTAATATCAATTAATAATATAATATTTGTTTTAAGAACTCTTTTATGTCAATTTTGACACTATTCACTAGTTGATTTTTGTGAAACTCATAACAGATTGATTACTTCGAACAAAGTCCAATACATCAATCCTAATATATCATATTATCCTAAAAAATTTGTTTAATTCATTAAAAGTTTCATATTATAATTAATTGGGTATTTATAATATCAATTATGTTAATTTTTTACTATTTTAGTAATTACTGCATCATCATTGTGTCATAAATAAAACAAATTATTTAATGTCAAAAAATTATAAATAAAATATAATTATGTAGCAAATCTTTTTATCTTTCTAATGAATATTTATAATCTAAAATTCAACATATATAACCCTATGTAAAAATTGTTTTTCTAAAAGATATATGCTTGTGTCATTTTTGTATTCATTTTAACTTAATTAATATAAAGTGTCATTATCACTTACAAGTGGATCCATGGGGTCCCAAAATTGACCCAAAGAATCCCATGGTCGACCATGTATCAACCAATAGGGTTAAGATACATTTTAGGGTAATTTAGTATTATTATAATATTATTGTTTAACCCTTATTTACCGGATTTACCCTTAACCATGGTAAATAAAATATTTACCGCAGTAATTATTCAAAATGTCTAAAAATAAAAGTTACCTATTTACACAATTTGGACATCCTGATTCCAAATATGGAATCCATTTTTCTAAATTCAAAACACAGAAGTGGCAGATATTAATTTAAAATTAATTCCCACTGTCAAAACAAAAAGCGTGTTTTTAAGAGATAATAACTATCAAAAGATTGACACTTGTTTATGTTCGGTTTAATTGTAAAATTATGTCCAATGACAAACATTATATTAAATGGTAAAAATATATTCTAAATATACTTTAAAACCACTCAAATTCACAATTTATCACTATTAATTGTTTTGATTAAAAAAGTTGTTTTTAATTAAAATTTAGTAATTTTCACTATTCATCAAAATATGAAAGTTATCCGAAAAGTACCAAAATTTCACCTTAGGCTAAATTTGATATTAAGAATCCAAAAATGAAGTCCATTTTGAAATATAAAATATATATAATTTCAAAAAGTAGGTATTACTATTCATAACGGCTAGTTTGATTGGTTGTGGTGTGTTAAAATCTCGAAGTTGCGTACAATGCACGTCATTGCATTATTCGAAAGGAAACATACCGAGGAAGCTTGGGGTGTTACATTCTCCCCTCCTTCAATAAATTGCGTCCTCGCAATTTTTAAAATTTTGCTTGGGAATATAATGGATAGTCCCACATCGGAAAAAGAGTCAATAAAACTATCACTTTAAAAGAAAGAAAGAGAGGTATAAGGGTCATCCAAGATAACCCATACTAGGATTCCATGTAAGAAAACATGGATATGGATGATAAACTAAGTGTCAAGTTCTGATGGAGAGGGATAGAAATCATGATCAGGAGAAAGTTAACAATTAGAAAACCACAAACTTGTGTTGGGACAAACGACCATTAGTCTCCTAGTAGGAAAGTAAACGGACAACATTTTTTTTAATTTACATTACATAAGGAAGAGGAATTCATTTATGATATTGACTAAGAACATTATGAGATATACTTAAATTTTAAATAGATTTTCATTCTTTAATAAATTTCCACCACTAACTCAATTTTTTTAAACGATGAGTATTCAAGAAGACTTGGTCACACTGGAAGAGATAGAATAAACTTCTATAGAATCACATGATCCATGAAGGATAAACCATATATTTACATTGTCTTTGAAGATTAATCAAAACCAAAATGGTCAGTGAATGATCTAATGATCCCCCAAAAGGATATTCATTGAGATAAATATGCACTAATATTAATTTCTAAAATTAAACCAACAATACCCCAAAATTAAATAGATACCATTCAATAACCAATTGTCCTTAAAATCCTTTAATATAATCCAAACTAATATTGAAACCCAAAACATAGAAGAATTTGATTATGTAGTCTCCCGTGTTAAATTGTATCTCCAAATGACATCAGATACTCTTAAAGTCACATACTCAAAAGTAATTAACCTAATCACATATTCTCTATTATAGGTTAATCATTTCCATAAATAACCCAAATCACTATAAATCCACAATAAAAACGTAGATAAAAATCTATCATTACTCCACAAATGAAACCCCATAGTATTCTATTTTCCTTGGGCATATAGTGTTCCCAACAAAGCGAACATCTTTCCAAAATAACATTTATCACTTAATCACCAAATCATTTTCTTATACCAAGGGTATTCTTTTGATATGAAATAAGAACCCAAATCAACTTATTATTGATCAATAAAATCATTTAACTAAAAAAAAGTCACACTAACCAGGGACTTCACGTAGTCCAGTGGTAGGCGATAAATCCCAATCGCACTTTGGTTGTGGGTTCGATTCCCATAGCTTTGTCCGACGCGACGGGTTGTCACACGGTCTACGTGTTGTCCTTTTTCAAAAACTATATTTTATAATATTGCCAAAATGAGATAAATTCCTCAAAATACTATATCATAAATTTAACCACAAATGTTATATCATACCTTGAATCTTCATCCCAAATTAGAATAACTTATAATTCTCTCAAACCCCAATGATCATATAATTCCAAATGGTTATTTATACCCATATCCACAAGAGAAGAGACAATTCTTCCTCAAATATCATTCTCACATGGCAAACAGCGGGGTTACAAATACAAGAGAAAATTATTCCATAGTAAACCCATCAACAAGGAGTGCTAATACTTTTTAAACATTTCTCCAACCATTTATTCCCACATAGATTCTTCTTTGACCAAGAAAATATCCTATAGAATAGGACATTCACTCGGGTAATGGCCAGGTCCCCTACCTTTATGGAAAATGACTGTAAATGGACTCTTGGGACCATTTTTATCTTCTTCCATAGTACTCTTCATTTTTCTTCGGCAATTCTTTACATTATGTCCTTCCTTCCCGCACGTAAAACATTTCGTTGTCCCATTGAGACACTTTCCTGGGTGTCTCTTTCCACATTTCCTGCATGATGAAAATTGAGGGTTCTTTTCTCCATGGTATCCATTGCTGGAGCTCTTATCATTTATCACCTTTCTCTTCCTTGTTGAGTCTGGGAGTTGGTTAATATATATGTTGTTATCATATTTTTGGAAAACTGATTTGGCATAAAGACGATATCTTTTACGCCTATCAACATTCCATTTTGTTGCTCATTTCCACCACCGTTCCCATCTTGTACATCATTCTCAAAGTCACTATGACTTCCTTGGAATCCAGCCATTCACTAAAACCATAAAGCATTGTGTGAGTAATAGTAGTCGTAAAATCATTTAGAGATTAAAATGTCACCATATTCTCAATTTGAAACATATTAGGATTAACCAAGGTCATTTAATCTCATCTTATATATATATTACTTAAATTGGTTTGTAAAGAAAATGTAAATTATCCTAAGCATATCCCCCGGGAGTGTCGTAACCAAGAGTGCAGCAAGGCCTGTTGTCGTGCACCAGTTCCCGTTCGAGTCTAGCTCAAAGCGGTGTTTTCGGGTTTTACCCCTAGGTACATCTGTGCCAGAGCCGCCTCTACCTGCTCGTATCCAGACAGGTATGTATTGCTCGGAAAACTCACAAAATCTCTACAATACCAAAATTCTAGGAAGTTCTTTTATACTAGTCCTCAAAGTTCATCTTAGGTCTACGTTCTCTAATCAGAGTTTATCTAAATCTAGCTACCAAGGTTTGTACTAAACTTCCTCTGATACCAACTGTAACGCCCCGACCCTAGTTACCTAGAGTCGGTGCATTATTACATAACATTGGCATGATCACGAGAAAGATCATGTCTCGAAAGACCGATTAGTTTAGTAGCCTTGGAATAACTAGATACATCCATAAATTTTTACATTACATCATAAAAAAAACATCTTGTCTTCATATCCCCTCATACTATCCCTGCAGGTCATTCATAAATTACTTCTTCATAATCCTGGGAAAATAAAACATTAAAAGGGGTGAGCTCAGATGCTCGGTAAGGATAACATTATAGCAGAAGCTTTCATAAATAAGCATAAACACTTATGGCAATTTATAAGTAAAACAAAATCCTTTTAAACTTGAACTTCAGCATAAAATGGCAAAGGTAAAATGAAATAATTCCATTTACTCTCTCACATGGATATTATACTAGTCGAATGATCACATGCAATATCAATAACCACTTTCATAATGATGGAATGCATAATGCCAAACTATCATAACCACATAGTCAAGGCCTCGTGCCAAGACTACAAATAAGATTTTGCCAAGGCCTTGTTCCAAGACAGTAGTTTGTCTCATGAGACCTACCGATGCATCGAGGAGCTATAGCGGGCTCCACCCGTCACTTATTAAGTCCAATGCATTCCTCATATGAACATGTTTAAACATAACATAAACATTCGTATTAAAACTAGCATCCGAAATGTCAATACTTTTACCACAAACCATGAATGGTATAAAAACAGCGCATCCACAGTCAAACATGACTCATTCGATACAATATGGAAGATTGTATTGTATCACATTAACCTCAATCAAGAATAATGAATGATGTTGACATAAATGAAAAAAATCATCAAAACTATTTGAGAGAATTATCCGCCTTTTCTTGAAAACATTTAAAAGTCACACTATTTGTCAAGAATCCATTTAAAAGTAGATTTTTGAATCAAAGTGTCCCATACCACTTTGAAACTTTTTAAAAGGAGTTTTAATTTCTAAAACTTTAATGTCCATATAAATAAATCCTTAAAACCATTTTTGAAACATGGACATTAATGACCAAGATTTAGAAGAATAAGTCTTTAAAACATTTAAAAAATGGTATTTTAGTTAGAGATTCTAACCAAAAGAGACACTTGAATACCAATAATTGAGGTAATAAAAACTTTGTAATATCATGAGAATAAAGGGATTCATGATATACTATGTCAAAGTACATTATATACACCACATAAAAGTGATTTGGTGTATATCAACAAAGAAGTCTCAATGGAATGTAAATTGAGATGAAATCTCTCATAAAGGCCGTATCCTTAGGTTAAGGATAAATCAATGACATAATTATGTGTGACAAATATAAATACACTAAATATGATTGGATATTCAGTGTAAAACAATCAAAGGATATTCACACATATTCTTGTAAAAACAACACCAATGAATTGGATGTTTAACTCAACAAATGGTGAAAGAGTTAAAATTACTCTTATCAAATTCATATCAATGACTTGAGAATTACCAATGAGTGATTATGTGTATCAAACTTATATCCACAGGAAGGGGAGTGGAAATTATGACATAATCAAATGAATAGTGATTCCACACATAATCATGGAGTAATATAATCAATGAAATATGCGTAAAGCCAAATGAGTGGAAATTGAAATCTCAAATTCCCTTATTGATTAGGTAACTTAAGAAACATACACCCATGAAAGAAGTATCATACCATGATGATGTAAATACCCATAAATAGAAGTATATAACACAATGAATACAATCATGGGCAGTACACATAAACCACATGCAATAATTAAGTGGTGATCAATGGAATTCTCACGGAATTAAAAGTGAGATAAGAAAATCACTTACCACGTTAATCGACTGAGTCGTATGGCAAAAAGTTAATAACCACCAAATGATTTACAGAATAACATGAATATAAACAGAATCATGATAATATATATCAAATGGCCATACATAATACACCACTTTCAATAATTTAGTGGCGAATAATGGAAATCTCACGGAATTGAAAGTGAGATAAGAGAATCCCTTACTTTGTACTTTTTCCTTGGTCGATGGTAGGTTTACCTCCTGTATAATGGTGAAATAATTGTTATTTAATAATAAAAGAATCATTTACTTTAATATGATATCATATATGATCTTTGAACATTGATTTGTTAATAATATCTTAGTATTAACGTCGTTTCGGGTGTTAATTTACTCATTTTCTTTTATATGTTTTGTTACATAAGTCATGTTTGTTGTATCTTATTCATATCCAGAATTATATAATGTCCTTAAACATCATTTTTAAATAATTAAATGATAATTATACTTGAATGGATACGATGGAGAATGAATCTCATCGCGTTCGTGGAGACGGTAGTTCGTACGTACGCACGAACGCTACTTCCATTTAATTTTTTATTTTAAAAGAATCGAATCCAAATGATACATAGGTATATTACTATTCCAGTATAATATAATATTTTATATATGTTACTTAAGTTCATTAACACCATCCTTTATACGTTCCATGTGTGGTATGAACGAGTCATATCATTTTAATGGGGCGGTAGTCCGCACTTCCTCAAATGAAATTATCGTATGTATATACGACATGAAACGAATAATGGTATGAAATAAAATGGAATTACAGAAGCTTATATATAAAATATATATCATTAATATCATATTTAATTACAGTTCCATCATAATGGCCACCATGAGAGGCGGTAAGATGTTTTTGAACAATCATCGTTTCGTGAGGCGTTAGTTTGCCATCCACAGAAACATTATGTTCATGTTCCATTAGATGGAGTTGTGTGTATGTGTAGTTTGAATAATTCTTATAACAACATCCTAGTATATTGAGGATACTGGTGTTGTTACAAAAGAAGGGAAATAAAAAGAGTTTGGGGGTTGAAGAAGCAAAATAAATGAAAATAATTTAAGAGAAATCGTTACCTTTAATTTAGGTAACTCACTTTGGTTGGAACCAAAGGACTTGTTGAAATGATTTCTGCCTAAGGGGAAGCTTCAAGGAGGAGTAGAGGGATGTGGGGAGCTTAGTTGGGCAGATTTTGGACGAGCCAAGTGGCTTGAGAGGTGTGAGGAAATGAGAAGGAGGAGTGCCCTTTTATAAGAGGGGTGAGGGGCACCTTTGGAAAAGGTAGAAATATTAATTTATAATAAATTAATATTCGGTTTCCAATGGCTCAAAAGTTGACTATTCAAAGGTTGAGGTGGGGATAGGTCGAAAACAACTCATCCAATAGAATTTAGACATGTTTGGGTACTTATATTAACCTTATCTTTAAGTATTAACTCTAAGTTAATTAGTTTCACTTTTACAATGTCTCTTTGTATTTTTATATAATATGGTTAATAAACTTAATATATACATCCAAAAGACCCCCAAGTGGTCCATTAATGATTAACCTATCATAATATAAGTCTCTTGGCCTAACCTTAGATTTTTAGGAATTTAATATAAATTAATAATATAATATTTGTTTTAAGAACTCTTTTATGTCAATTTTGACACTATTCACTAGTTGATTTTTGTGAAACTCATAACAGATTGATTACTTCGAACAAAGTCAAATATATCAATCCTAATATATCATATTATCCTAGAAAATTTGTTTAATTCATTAAAAGTTTCATATTATAATTATTTGGGTATTTATAATATCAATTATGTTAATTTTTTACTATTTTAGTAATTACTGCATCATCATTGTGTCATAAATAAAATAAATTATTTAATGTCAAAAAATTATAAATAAAATATAATTATGTAGGAAATCGTTTTATCTTTCTAATGAATATTTATAATCTAAAATTAAACATATATAACCCTATGTAACAATTGTTTTTCTAAAAGATATATGCTTGTGTCATTTTTGTATTCATTTTAACTTAATTAATATAAAGTGTCATTATCACTTACAAGTGGATCCATGGGGTCCCAAAATTGACCCAAAGATGCCCATGGTCGACCATGTATCAACCAATAGGGTTAAGACACATTTTAGGGTAATTTAGTATTATTATAATATTATTTTTTAACCCTTATTTACCGGATTTACCCTTAACCATGGTAAATAAAATATTTACCGCAGTAATTATTCAAAATGTCTAAAAATAAAAGTTACCTATTTACACAATTTGGACATCCTGATTCCAAATATGGAATCCATTTTTCTAAATTCAGAACACAGAAGTGGCAGAAATTAATTTAAAATTAATTCCCGCTGTCAAAACAAAAAGCGTGTTTTTAAGAGATAATAACTATCAAAAGACCGACACTTGTTTATGTTCGGTTTAATTGTAAAATTATGTCCAATGACCAACATTATATTAAATGGTAAAAATATATTCAAAATATACTTTAAAACCACTCAAATTCACAATTTATCACTATTAATTATTTTGATTAAAATGGTTGTTTTTAATTAAAATTTAGTAATTTTCACTATTCATCAAAATATGAAAGTTATCCGAAAAGTACCAAAATTTCACCTTAGGCTAAATTTGATATTCCGAATCCAAAAATGAAGTCCATTTTGAAATATAAAATATATATAATTTCAAAAAGTAGGTATTACTATTCATAACGGCTAGTTTGATTGGTTGTGGTGTGTTAAAATCTCGAAGTTGCGTACAATGCACGTCATTGCATTATTCGAAAGGAAACATACCGAGGAAGCTTGGGGTGTTACAAAAAACCAAGGGAAAAAGTTATATCCAACTGCAATTTAAGCATTCACACCCGGTTCTCTTGCAATGTCACAAAAACAAAGGGATAAGTGAGATCCATCGAAGTACTGGAACCAAAGGAAACCTCGATATACAACCAAATTTCCCAAAATCTAGGAGCCAACGGTTTCTCAACAACAGAGGATCCCACCCCAATTCGTGATATAAGCAGAGTAATCACACAACCTCAAATTCACAACCAACTAAAGTATAACAATTGGGGATCCCATCTCCACCAGTATTATCCCAACAATCTGCTCGTGATATAAAAAACTAATCTAATACCACCAACACAAGGCAGGACCATGCAGGTATTTTCAGATTTAAAAGATTGAACACACTCTATGGTTTCAATTCCACTATGCTTTAACCGGGGTTATCACAGAAAAGGGTTGATCCTGTTGCTTTCAATTTAATTAACTGATTATACATAATTAACCAATTCCATGGTATGGTTATTTAAACATCCAGGAGCACCATGGATCATTACTTCACATAGAAAGACCACCAATGACAATGATTTTTAGTGAGCATAGGCTTATACATTTCACAACACAGAACAACATAAATAGTACATCAGAACATAGATCACCCCCCTTCAATTATTTAAATGTCTATTCATTATCTTCATTAAGTTAGGTTTCATGAAGTTCCATAGAAAAAAAATAATGTCCACCCTGCATGATACCTTGAAAGGACAGATGATGGAGAAAATCCTTAATTGGTTTATCAAGGATCAAAGTTTGTATCCCTATGACAAATCTGGTGAAGGGCGACTCGCAGGGCTCCGGCACAGTTGCACGACTTGCCTTGGGAAGAAATTACTTCTAACGCACAAGGAAAAGGAGGGGACTAGCCAAGCTGGTGAAGAAGAATTTCTAGCATGATAAAAAAGATGAGATACCCAATGTTATGGGATTAGAAATTTTAACGCCTTGTAAGTCGAATCATGGTTCTACCACGCGGTTGGGCCGTTACACATTAATGAATTAATTGTTATTTAATAGGGAGTTTTCTCGAAATTTTTAGATATTAATTATGGGTTTAAAACATCCTTGAAATGCCTTAAAAGGTCAAAAATGTCTAAAAGAGGTGTTATGGGAAAAACCTTTACATTATGATCCTAGAATATGGAAAAGTTATGGATCATGAGGGTCTGGGACATTACATCTACAATTTAAATACACATTACCATTTTAATTGAGGTATTTATAAAACCTTAACATTATCCAAATAATCTACATGAATATCTAGATTTATTATTGTAATAATTTGTCAATCCCAAATGAATATTGAATACATATATTAAGGTATCTCATAAATTATATAGGATATATATAGTTATTTCTTGAAATGTACAGGTTTCATAAAGGTAATATAGACATACATATCTGTATCACCAAAACACTACTTTTTATAAAACAATGGTCCAAGTATCACTATCCTTATCATGATTTATGTTATTTTTAATGTTATACCTAGAATAGTTTATCCAAAAAATGGAATTTTAATTAAATTGACAAATATTGATATAATCCATCTATAGAATAAGGGGTTTTTAAGGATGAACAATCCAAAACCCACAAATATAGGTTAAATGTGAATGTTATAGGATATAAATAATGTTAATGAAAATGATATAGCTAATGGTTATATCCAAGCTATGTAATATTTTTATGAATATAAAATGAATTGTAATAGTTGCTCAGGATTTCCAATGTATGAATAACTATGATCAAATTAAAACATAGTCATATGATGGAGAATGTATTTTTATGAGTTATGATGTATTGAACAGACCAAAATGTGTGCATTCAATAGATAAGAGGTTAGTGTTGTGTCGAATAGAAGTAATGATATTATATTATCTATATGGATATATATGGATCGATCTTGGATAGTGATGGAAAATGATCAGCAGTATAGAAGATGAATAACCATATAGACACACAATGACATATGGTGGGAAATTTAACTATATCAAGATTAATCAAAAGTAATAATTATTTATACGGGCTTACAGGTAATATTTTACCATTATATATATTAACTACATGTTGATTTTAAATCGATAGAATCCAATTGAATTACATGTATTTTTTTCTATAAATTTCATAATCTATTTGTCAGGAATGAAAAAAATAATAATACAAATCCTAGATATTTGTGAAAGACAATATTGTGTAATATGGGGAAGCATTAGAGGATATTTTAATATAGTTTCATCTATTATACATTTGAAATAGATGTTATTAATAGATGATGGGTCAATGTGGTAACTATAGATGTTCTATATATTCATGTTATTTATATTGGTATATTCATGTAATTTCATGGTCATGTATATAATTCAATGTATATAATTAAATTTATTGCATTCCTATAGTTGTAAAGGTTATGGTTGTTAAGGTGACACCCAATTTATTATTGGAACCTTATGCGTGAAATATCTAGGAATACACTTATAGGTGACTTCATAACCTAAATCCACATTCTAATATTCAATTGAAATATAATATCATACATTACATTTATTGATGCTATGAAAAATATACAGGGGCATAATGTATTTATAATCCATGGGGGTAATGAAATCAAATAAATATAATTTTTTACTTGTGTATCAAGTAATGATTTGTGTATTGAAATACTTTTCAATGTATTTACTAATGTATTCATGGATATTTAAATGAATATTATTACATATGTTTAAGAAGAGATGATTAGTATGAAATAATAAAAATTTATTATTGTGTAACATATCTGAGTCATATGGATAAAAATATGTAAATATAATATATTTGTAAAATCATTTTAAATGAATTGTTTATAGGATATATTAATGTGCACAGTTTTTTGAAATATTCATGAGGAAAAATAAAAATAAATTAATAATAAATAAATTCGATGATATGTATCATTATTCAGGAAATCAAGAAATTAAAATTAAATTTATTGCTAAAAATAAAATTCTTTCTATATTCATGATATTTCCCCATGAATATAAGAAAATAATATATATTTTTATATTAATTTATATTATTGTTCTTGAAAATCATATTTACTTTTGAAAACCTTAATTGTTGTAGAAATTCTAATGATATGACAAATTCAATAAGAAATCTCTATTCATTGAATAATTATATGTTAGGAAAATATTTCAATTATTATCTTCCATCATATGCACGATGCCTTGAAATAGATATACGATCTTCTTTGATTCAAAATCTCAATGTTATCGAGCGGGGAAAATGGTTAACATGCATGATTTTTATAATTATAATATAGTAGATGGGAAAAAGTTCATGGGATAATTATGTTGTATAAAAAATCAGTAATTCATATTTAAAAACATTATAGTAAGATTATTAGTTCAAAATATCAAAAACCATATAATTAGGTTTTTGTTTTATCCTATCATTAAGGATTTGGATTGTCCTAGTGTAGTAATTAGATCCCACCATCTATGAGTCGATGACCAATAATAATTTCATTCAAAATAATATTTTCAATATTATTAGATCAAGACATTAAAAGTTGTGTGTTTTCTGGGATGGATCTAAATATTATAAATGAAACTTATGATCTAAAATGTTTTTATGTCATAATTATGAGTGTATTTATTTGCAATGTGAAAAACAATTATCCATATACTATAACCATGAGAAAATTTATATTTAATAATTGGAGATAATATGAAGAAAAACAAAAAAAATAGATTGGGTTATTAATAATTCACTAAATACAAAATTATCATACATGAGCCACGTGTCTATAGAATTACGAAAAAATAAATAACATTAACATTATATTAGGATGAAAATTATACAAAACTACATTAATAATATAAATTATAACTAAAACAATCAAAAATTAATCTATATTGACACATTCATAAATAATATATATCAATATATATTGTATTTACTTTTTATTAATTATTCAATTAAAATGAATCTAAAATTTACATATATTAATAATTTTACAAGAACCATCACGAAGAAATCATGTTTGGTGGTACTATAGTATCATACCTATAATACCCTTCTAAATATTAATTCAAAACAAAAATTTAATAATTTATTATGGATAAAAAAATAATATTTATGAACCCTTGGTAATTCATGATAACAACTTGTCTACCCCAAGGTTACAACATGTGTACAGAAAAAATATTCCTTTATATATTATCAAAACCATTAAAAAAACCTCACAAGTCTTCTATTGTCATTTTAAAATTATTTATATCCTTATAAAATATAAATATTTCAATAGGTTTCCAAAAAAACACATCAAATCCAATTTATTTACAAATAATTAAGATAATTTTGTGGGATTATTTACTAAAAATTAGTGATTATAATCTGTTTATTATTACAAATTTTATTACTCAAGGATTTATTCTTAAATATAACCCCATGTCAAAATATATAGTGAATAAATATTCATAATTTTTCAATAAATTTATTTTTCCATCCCTTGTGGTAAACATTAATACTA
This sequence comes from Viscum album, assembly GCA_963277665.1. Lineage (NCBI taxonomy): Eukaryota > Viridiplantae > Streptophyta > Magnoliopsida > Santalales > Viscaceae > Viscum > Viscum album. The sequence goes on from OY728158.1 coordinate 223,212,831, forward strand.
GTAATGATATATATTGGATAAACAATGTGAACATAAATATTATACATTGATTATCAAAAAACAAGTCTATATTGCACAATGATAGCATAAGGACAATAGAAGACTATCCATAATGTTTGTAATTATTATTAATATTAACATGTTTAAAAAATTGATTGTTTGTCTGAGATATTTAATATTAAAAAATTCATATACCTAATTATTCTAGAAGATAAAGGATATCAAATAGATTAACTAGGTCATTCAAAACACCAATCTATATGTGATAAAAACAACATTTTCATGTTTGATACTGTTACCTTGATAATAGAAATATTTAACTATATACATAACCTGAAGACAGAATTTGGGTCTGGGTATATCATTCCATGTAAACTTTTACCAATCAACCCTTACCAACATATCATAAATTTGTTTTCATTCAATCACAAAAATATAGAAGGTGAGTAATAACAATAAAAATCAATATGTGTATTATGAAACACAAATTATGTATAATAGTAATTAAAAACACATCCCAACACTGACATGATCTATACATATGATAATTTCTATAAACCTATATACAATTGTAAGGATGTGAATACAATTGAATTAAGATATGATAATTATAACATAAAAATGTTATGGTTTATATATGAGTTATGGTAATCATCCACCCACAAAATTTGTACAATAGAATGTTGTATAAAATAGTATGGGTAGTAAGTGTCATTTTTATTTTCACATAAAATCAATCAATAAAGCATTCTACCATATGTAATATGTATAATAGAGAAATACCTTCAATTTATTGCATTAAATTTATCGTTAGAATCACAGATACATGTAGACATTACTAAATATGAGCTATATTGAATAATTTGGAATTATTTTCTTAAAAAATATACATCATGAAAATATTTAAATATATAAAATCATGTTGATAGAAATAAAATATTAATAATAAGTGAAAAATGTATTACATTTTTCATAAGTGAAATGTTTATTATGAATAATGAACTAACATATTATAAATTAATTCATATTAACTAATATGATGAATTTTTTCTATATTAAAATTACATCTTACCAGGGAGATTATATTATATAAAAATAAATTAAATAAACACATATATAAATTTAAAATATTACATTTAAATAAATCACATTTTTATATATATTGTAATTGACACAACACTAAAAAATTAATGGAAGAGACTATAGAAACCCGCCTTTTTATCACATAAACATTCATTACATTATACAAAACTGAGGATCTTTAAGGTTTAGTGTCTTGGAAACTAGGAACTTAAAACATGAAAACATAAAACATTCTTATTAAACACTTGAAAGGCTTCTCCTCATGTTCATCCTAGGTTCATTACTGCATCTCATAACCTGGGGACATACATCAAATGAAAGTGTGAGCATAAGGCCCAGTAAGGGAAATAAGGGAAACATTTAACATGTGAACTTGAGATACATCAACTATGTCATGAACAAGAACATTAAGGCATGATAAAAAAAATCATCTGCCATATCATAATAAAAATAACAATTTTCATAACTTTAAGATGTGGCTACATCATTTAACATAGACATTCATGAACATATCACTAAGGTCCATCCCCAAGGTGTCATTTGAAAATTACCAAGGTTATTCACCAAGGTATCGTGAAAATTGTAATCTCTAGTGGTTACATCATTACCCAATGCATTGGAGCGCTATCAGGGCGCACCCTTAAATTTGCCTTTATTATCAGGTGATCCACATATATCATCATAAAAAATTTCATAAATAACCCATATAGCATAAAATAAATGGGTTTCATTTCATAATCATAACGTATTAAAAACTGCATTAAAGATATGATCTTTGTATCACTTTAAAACCCACAGAAAAGGAAGGTGGGTCTCATGTATGTAAATCGCAGAATTTAAAATAGAACATTTTGGTATATATGTGAATACCCCTTTAGAAGAAAGAGATTTTAGTATTCACTTAATAATATAAAATAACTTTAGAAAAATAGAGAGACATTTTGAGACGGAAATTCTACAGCATAATGACTATGTTACGAGGTTTTAGAAGTCATTAAAAAGAGAGGGAAAATGGGTCAAACATTCATAAATGACCCATAAAACAGTATATGAACAGAATAAGAAGGATATATGATCATGGTAATTAAATTTCAAGGACATACCATTTGAAATGAAAAACATGGAAGGAAGACAAAAATTAGATTTCTCTTATGAAAGTTCGGCAGCCTAACAGCGCCACTTAAAACTTCATAAAAAAAATAATGAGAGTAATAGGGGATCTGTAATTATATGAACATGAAAAGGGCAGTAAGAGGAGTATAAAAGAACATCCTCCAACATAAGAACATGGATCATAAAAGGAATGACATAAAAGAGATTACTTGAAATGAAAGAGAGAGGTCAGATCCCTTACCTTAAAATGTAACTCTTAATCCTCAAATGTTGGGACCTTGAGGGCTTGGGAGCACCTTGGGAGGACTCCTTGGGGGGTAATGAGACCAGAAATTCGTTGGGTAAGAGTGGGGAGTCGAATGGATGAGAGGAGGGCTTGGTATTTATAGGGAAAATGAGGGGACAAGGCATTAATGGCAAAGGGACACCTCATTAGTGGTTTTGGCAAAACCATGGGCTTTCCCATGGTATTTGCCCATGGAATTGGCCACTTGGTACACCTCATACCTTATCTCACTATTCATAATTCGAACATATTGATTACAAACTTAATACATCATTTAATGATGTCATTAAACACCAGTAACTTAAAAACTGTATTTTCACTATTCATCAAAAATTCAACTTTTTCAGAATAATCCCAAAATTTCACCTTAACCAAATATCAACGCTCTGATTACAAATATGAACTCCATTTTATAAAAATAATTTTCTAAATATTTTTAATTTAATTTTTAAATAAAAACACTATTCCCCGAAAATTCATTTTTTTCAGAAAAAACCCCAAAAATTAGCATAGCATAATATTGGTGCTCTGAGTTCAAAAATGAAATCCGTTTTATAAAAATAATTATCTAAATATTTTTAATTAAATTTTTAATTAAAAATACACTATTCACCTGAAAAAACTAATACTTGAATAATAATTTATGAAACCGTTATTTTAACCATTTTATTAAATCACATTACTTAATCAAGGTGCCTAGATTATATTAATACTTTCTTTAAGTGAGATTACTAATTCATTTGGACACATTACTAATCCTAATCATAAAATCACTATTCATAATTTACTATTCATCAAAAATAATGTTGATCTTATTAGACTCCAAATTTTGTTCTGGACACAATTGTAGAAGACCATTTTTTGAAAATCATTACACATTTTAAATTATTTAAGGTTTACATAAACATTTTTTTAAAATATCCTTTTGAAAATTCATCAAAAATATTCATACTATATTTATCCGGACATTTGAAAATTCATAAACTTCATAAGAAGAAATCCTAGTTTTTATTTAAAACAAAGGATTACACAAGGCAGTTATGGTCTCCTTACATAGCCCCTTATCACACCAGCATAGGACCTAAGTGTAAGGTGTGCTAAGGTGAGAGAATCTGAGGGAGGCTCGGCCAACATCGCACGAGTAGTAATTTCTATCAGTTTTAACTTCTCGCGAAGGCGATCCCGTTCTAGCTTCACACGGTGAAGTTCAGCTTGGGTTTGGTCCAGAAAAAATCCCAGTGGTGCTACCTCCTTCCCAAGTTCTGTTAGATGGGCTCTGATCGGTCCAAGACTACTGGGTGAGGCCATCAAATCTTCTTTCTATATTAATTAACCAAAATTACTTGTATTTAGAGACAATAATCAAAACATTTAGTTTCCAGCGGTCATATTGACCAATGGTCATATGACAGTCAAAAACCAACGGTATAATTTTAATTATACTCCTGTTATCCAAAGAAACATTTTTGTTGAGTATAAGAAAATAAAATAAAATCACACATAAAATTAGGAAACAATATTTATTCAAAATTTCGGTTCGTTACAATCTTCCCCCCCTTAAGAAATTGCGTCCTCGCAATTTTTAAAAAATTGGGTTTTGAAATTTCATTGAAAGTCCCACATCGGAAAAAGAGTCAGTAACACTATTACTTTAAAAGACAGAAAAGGGAGTACAAAGGCCACCCGAGTTTACTCATACTAGGATTCCATATAGGAAACATGGACATGGAGGATAAAAAAAAGGGTCACGTTCTAAAAGAGAGTGAAAGAAAAACATGATTAGGAGAAATTTAACCATAAGAAAATCCCAAACTTATGATGTGTGTAAACGGTCATTGATTACCTAGTGGGAAACGTAAACCAACAATGTTTTTGTTTTACGTTCCTTTTCATAATTTTGAGGAATTTATTTACTACATAGAACAAAAACATAAGGAAATATATCTATCTTCATGTAGAGTTTCATACTTTAATAAGTTTCTACCAAAACTAATCTTTTCTCCAAATGATGAGAATTCAAAACTACTTGGTCTCATCAAAACACAAGAATCATATTCTAGAGAATCACATAATCCACAAAAGATCAACTATCTATTTCTTCTATCTTTAAACATTGTCCCAAAAATATAAAGGGTAAGGTAAAACAACTCTTCAAAAAGAATCCAATAGGAAGGGAAACTATTTTTAAATCTTCAAAGTTCCATGGTACTACCCAAAGTTCATCATAGACCATCCCATAAATAACGTTCCTTAAAATTTCTCAAAATAAACCAAACTAAGATTGAAACCCAAATACAAGAGGGATTTGATAACATAGTCTTCTAAAATAAAATTCATTGTTCATCTCCAACCAACATCAACCACTCCTAACATCTTATAACAAAAGTAGCTAACCTAAACATATTTTACCCAAGATAGGTTAATCATTCCCATAAGTATCCTAAATTACTATAAGTCCACCTTAAATTCATCGATTATTCAAAATATAAGTCAACCTTACTCCTCAATGAAAATATCGAAGTAATATATTTACCTCGATCACATAGGGTCCCCAAAATAGTGAACGTCTTCCAAAATAATAATCATTTTTTAACCCCGTAATCATCTCTGTCATATTAATACGACAATCGTCGCATTTCCTATCACATTGGTTTTTAGGAAATGTTCTTCCATTTCCCACCATTAACTAAGAAAAGAAACTATAATTAGGGGCTTATTTACTTAGCTAATAATCCTGAAAAGGAACTTAAAGCATATAAGGATAACTTGTAGAAGAAAAGTATATCCTAACTTGTGATCCCCTAGGTTCTAATCTAGGTTATCCATGATCATATATTCTTTTGTGAATCCTTATTTTATTTTATCTTTGTTCCTTTAACAATGGTTCATACTAAGCTTATGAATTTACCAAAGCATATCCCCTGGGAGTGTCGTAACCAAGAGTGCTGCAAGGCCCGTTGTCGTGTACCGGTTCCCGTTTGAGTCTAGTTCAAAGCGGTGTTTTCGGGTTTTACCCCTATGTACATCTATGCCAAAGCCACCTCTACCTGCTCGTATCCAGACAGGGATGTATTTGCTTGGCAACCCATTACTCAATACTCACCAAAATACCAGGAAGATTTCCTATATATAAACTTTTCTATAGGCTTCTTCCTAAAGTTTTCATATCCTAATTTCCACAAATAACTAAACCATCCTTTGATACCAACTATAGCAACCCACCTTTTTATCACATAAACTTTCATTACATTATACAAAACTGAGGATCTTTAAGGTTTAGTGTCTTGGAAACCAGGAACTTAAAACATGAAAACATAAAACATTCTTCTTAAACACTTGAAAGGCTTCTCCTCATGTTCATCCTAGGTTCATTACTACATCTCATAACCTAGGGACATACATCAAATGAAAGGGTGAGCAGAAGGCCCAGTAAGAGAAACAAGGGAAACATTTAACATGTGAACTTGAGATACATCAACTATGTCATGAACAAGAACATTAAGTCATGATAATAAAAATCATGTGGCATATCATAATAAAAATAAAATTTTTCATAAATTTTTGATCTGGCTACATCATTTAACATAGACAATCATGAAAATATCACAAAGGTCCATCCCCAAGGTGTCATTTGAAAATTACCAAGGTTATTCACCAAGGTATCGTGAAAATTGTAATCTCTAGTGGTTACATCATTACCCAATGCATTGGAGCGCTATCAGGGCGCACCCTTAAATTTGAATTTATTATCATGTGAGCCACATATATCATCATCAAAAATTTCATAAATATCCCATATAGCATAAAATAAATGGGTTTCATTTCATAATCATAACGTTTTAAAAACTGCTTTAAAGATATGATCTTTGTATCACTTTAAAACCCATAGAAAAGGAAGGTGGGTATCATGTATGTAAATCCCAGAATTTAAAATAGAACATTTTGGTATATATGTGAATACCCCTTTAGAAGAAATAGATTTGAGTATTCACTTAATAATATAAAATAACTTTAGAAAAAGAGAGAGAAATTTCGAGACGGAAATTCTGCAGCATAACAACTATGTTACGAGGTTTTAGAAGACATTAAAAAGAGAGGGAAAATGGGTCAAACATTCATAAATGACCCATAAAACAGTAGATGAATAGAATAAGAAGGATATATGATCATGGTAATGAAATTTCAAGGAAATAACATTTGAAATGAAAAACATGGATGGAAGACAAAAATTAGATTTCTCTTATGAAAGTCCTGCAGCCTAACGGCGCCACTTAAAACTTCATAAAACGAAATAATGAGATTAATAGGGGATCTCTCATTATATGAACATGAAAAGGGAATTATGAGGATTATAAAAGAACATACTACAACATAAGAACATGGATCATAAAAGGAATGAAATAAAAGAGATTACTTGAAATGAAAGAGAGAGGTCGGATCCCTTACCTTAAAATGTAACTCTTAAGCCTCAAAGGTTGGGACCATGAGGGCATGATAGCACCTTGGGAGGACTCCTTTGGAGGTAATGAGACCAGAAATTCGTTGGGTAAGAGTGGGGAGTCGAATGGATGAGAGTAGGGCTTGGTATTTATAGGGAAAATGAGGGGACAAGGCATTAATGGTAAATGGACACCTCATTAGTGGTTTTGGAAAAACCATGGGCTTTCCCATGGTATTTTCCCATGGTATTGGCCACTTGGGACACCTCATACCTTATCTCACTATTCATAATTCGAACATATTGATTAAAAACTTAATACATCATTTAATGATGTCATTAAACACCCGTAACTTAAAAACTGTATTTTCACTATTCATCGAAAATTCAACTTTTTCAGAATAATCCCAAAATTTCACCTTAACCAAATATCAACGCTCTGATTAAAAATATGAACTCCATTTTATAAAATTAATTTTCTAAATATTTTTAATTTAATTTTTAAATAAAAACACAATTCCCCGAAAATTCATTTTTTTTAGAATAAACCCCAAACATTACCATAGCATAATATCGGTGCTCTGAGTTAAAAAATGAAATCCGTTTTATAAAAATAATTATCTAAATATTTTCAATTAAATTTTTAATTAAAAATACACTATTCACCTGAAAAAACTAATTCTTGAATAATAATTTATGAAACCGTTATTTTAACCATTTTATTGAATCACATTACTTAATCAAGGTGCCTAGATTATATTAATACTTTCTTTAAATGAGATTACTAATTCATTTGGACACATTACTAATCCTAATCATAAAATCACTATTCATAATTTACTATTCATTAAATATCAAGTTGATCTTATTAGACTCTAAATTTCGTACTGCACATAATTGTAGAAGACAATTTTTTGAAAATCATTACACATTTTAAATTATTTAAGGTTTACATACCCATTTTTTTAAAATATCCTTTTGAAAATTCATCAAATATATCCATACAATATTTATCCGGACATTTGAAAATTCATAAACTTCATAAGAAGAAATCCCAGTTTTTATTTAAAACAAAGGATTACACAAGGCAATTATGGTCTCCTTACATATCCCCTTATCACACCAGCATAGGACCTAAGTGTAAGGTGTGCTAAGGTGAGAGAATCTGAGGGAGGCTCGTCCAACATCGCACGAGTAGTAATTTCTATCAGTTTGATCTTCTCGCGAAGGCGATCCCGTTCTAGCTTCACACAGTGAAGTTCAGCTTGGGTTTGGTCCAAAGAAAAGCCCAGTGGTGCTACCTCCTTCACAAGTTCTGTTAGATGGGCTTTGATCGGTCCAAGACTACTGGGTGAGGCCATCGAATCTTCTTTCTATATTAATTAACCAAAATTACTTGTATTTAGAGACAATAATCAAAACATTTAGTTTCCAGCGGTCATATTGACCAATTGTCAAATAAAAGTCAAAAACCAACGGTATAATTTGAATTATACTCATTTTATCCAATGAAACATTTTTTTGAGTATAAAAAAATAAATTAAAATAACACATAAAATTAGGAAACAAGATTTATTCAAAATTTCGGTTCGTTACAGACAAGGGGTGTCCAAACAAAATATTCTCCCTAACTAGATACCTATAATTATAGATGAGAAATATATATTCAAAAAAAAGTTTATACATTCCTATGATATAATTATTTATAGATAAATTGTTAATGTTAAAGGATTATTTAAAAATGAAAGTAAAAAAGAAGAGGTTTACTCCTGAGATCCTCAAGTAGAAATTATTTTAATAACATGTAGTTATAGTGATAAATGACGAAGCTCAATTTATGTTCAGTAATAAATTTTAGGTATAATAATTATTTTAACTAATATATAATCATGATAAATAAAAATAAGATAGATTATTCATTCCATTGGTCACCAATGAATGAAATTCTATCAAGATCATACAATTAATGTAGCTACCTACTTCAAGGATTACCATATGTGGATTAACAGAGGGAAGAAATCTCAATAATGCAAGAATGGTGTTTTAGAATTCGGAGGAAACATGATGTGACATAATAAATAAGATTATATATGTTTTAAAAGAACATTACTATTAATATCTATATTTAAAAAATCTTCTTATGATTCCCTTAAAAAATTTAGTGGGTTACCATAATATTTTATTTTAGATATAATTTTTTCATGAATGTCTCAAGGATGAGACACAAGGAATATATTTTCATTTCTAATACTATAAAACTAATCACCTCATCAATTTTTTATATTTATTTAAAATCCATACAAACATCAATATAAATTATCCAAATAAAATTTTAATTTTTAATTTAATATGAATTATTTAATGGATTAAATAAGGGATATGATTACTTAATATAAATATTAATATCATTATATTTTATTTTTACATAAATTATTATATTAATGAATTATATATAATCATTAAAACAGTCACTGCTATAATGAATATAAAAATATATGAAATAAAATCACATTTTCCAATAAATTGACCAAATGGGATAATGAATTAATTAATAAAATTACTTTTGTCAATAAAAAATATCTTTCTCATATCCAGGAGTTATATTTTATCAATGTATATTCTTCATTAATATAATGAAAAAATATTTAAATTGATATATAAAGTTTTAAAAATTAATATTTTAGAAAATTAAAAAAACTATGAAAATTTTGTTCTCTGGTTTATTGGATATTTAATTCATATTGTTTATAATATTTTACACGAAAAAGTGACCAATCTAACACCTTCATTATCCGTTATAATTTTTTTGTTTGTATAATATAACAAAATTCCAAATATGATTAAAAGCGGGGTTAACAGTTAAGGTAAATCTATATAATCAAGGAAATTATATTTCATAATTGAAAATATAATTATATTATTAATTATGTTGTTAAGATAATTTTTTGGACTCAATAATGATGATAAATAATGATGGTGTAAATTTTAATTTTTTATCTATTTTATTGAATATTAAAAAAATTTGGACTTCATTGATATTATAATTTCACATTGTTTTTAATTTTAACATAACAATATATATTCTTATAAATTTCATGACAAAATATTTTTTGGGGGGATATATGAGAATATTATTCTATAATTGAAATGGGTATCATATATTGAAATAAAATATCAATATGGATCTATCTAACATTTACAAATAATTAAAGAGAAGAATTAGAAAAATTTATAGGAATAATGAAATAACATTGCTATTATTCAACATCGTGAAAAAAAAATATTATGCCTTGAAAAAAATGAATACTATTGGTTATGACTCAAATATAGTTTTTTATTAAATTACATATACATGACTACAAATCTCATTCACCTAAAAAACCCATCAAATATCATTGTTTACACAATTAAAAGAGATCTTATTATTACTCATATAATCCATAAAACCTCTATGAAATAAATTACATGTTTTTTATGAAACTAATACATCAAAACACCTCTATTTTATAGTTATATATTCTTATATAATTTTTTTAGTTTTATCTATTGTGAACGAAAAATAACTAACAAAGTTTAATTTACAGACATATGACTAATATTTACAAATAAGGTTTCAAATTAATGTATATATAATAAATTTAATGAATTTATAGATATAAATATATATATAGATAAAATATAATAAAATCTTGTTTGTTATCTAATTTTACACATATAGACTATTTTTTAAAACCACCTAATCCAATGGTGTAATTCTCCAATATTCAATGTCATCAATGCTAATCAATATAAAATAAATATTTCTTGAATGTCGGATTATTTTTTTGTTGAATATATTTTAATATTTATTTTATAATATGGTTAATAATTTCAATAATATAATATGTAATACATTATAATGGGTAAAACATCATCAAATGAATTAACCACTGATTTCAAATTCTGTAGTTTTTTTCAATGAAAAATAGAGAAGATACAGGGATATTTATAAAAATATTATAAATTTCTGAAATAATACCATGAAACACGTAGTGTTAATTCTGAAATTATGAAATAAAAAAGGAGGAATGAAAATTTTGATGAAAATATTTAGGGAATGTGATTTTAGTATGTGTTGTGTATGTATGTTTATAAGTCTAGTGGAAACAGTAAAGTTTTTTTATTTATATTATATCTATCAAAGTGTAGGTTCTTGTAAAAGGGTATGACAGATTATATAACATGGAAAGTGAATTATTTTTTATGGGGGGAAGGATAAAATTAATGAATTGATCCCACTATGTCAAATATTTTCTATATTGACCCTTCTTGTTGAAAATCATATAAAAAAATTATCATTGGTCTCATGTTTCATTAGATACTATTTAATGACTTTTAATTCATGTACAATTTCCCTAAAACTATAATTTTAACAACTATGAGTATGTTATAATACATTATCACACTTAAAGTTCATTCTCTTACATTTGGTTACATTTAATTAATTCAGGCATTTTAACCTCCATTGTTGTCCTCAACTTTTTTGTCTATAGATAATAGTTTGGGGGATAAATTTAAAATAGGATTTATTTATTCCAACATATAGTTTTTTATCACTATTATTATATAACTATTTATGTTTTTCAATTTATATGGGTTGTTTATGGATAATATGATTTAATGTTTCTGCGTGTTCCACAAGTATTGAGATAATGTTATTTTGTACACTAATTATCATTCATCATTTGGTGAGGTTGGTGGATTCTTCTAGAATATTTATTGGTCTCCATATAAGGATATAAAAATAGTGATTTATGTATGTTTTAATATATCATTTATTTTTTATGATATACTGGTTCATTTATATTAAAATTTAGTATTTCAGTAAGGAATATTTATTTCATAATGTTTAACAATGAGTTTCACATGTCTCTAATATTGGATGAAAATTGTTTGAAATTCTGTTTATTTTTTTATTGGAAAAATATATATTATTAAATATTTCATTAATATTATTTGATATATTAGTTTAATAGTTTTTTGAGGTCCCTAGCCATAGATTTCAATATCCAACATATGTGTTGGTTCTTAAAATGGGTTTATCATGACGTTGAACACATCAACATCAATGTGTGTTTTTTATCTATATGATAAGTAATTTTTAATTTATTTAAATAAAATATTATTATCATTTATACTATAGTAGTTACACATGGTAAAATAGATCCATCATGATTTAAAAAATGTTAATTGCATGCATGTGAATTGATAGGAAACAGTTGAATCCACACACACACACATATATAAATGGTTTGAGGAATATTTAGATATTATTGTAATATTAATTGATTTACCATAGTTTTATATAGAATTATAAGAATTTTTTTTTATAAAACAAAATAGAAATCTTGTTTGACATTCACATTAATGGGTTAAATGGGAAGTCATGGATATATACTATAAGGTTTTGTAATAACCCTAAAACACCCAATTGAAGAATATTAACATTATGTATGAAATTATTCAGGTAAAAGAGAGATGAATATATTCACATGTACTATACAAAATCTATGTTATTGTATTTATGAAGGAGGTAGAGGTGTTAAATTATTTGTTAATAGTTAATGTTTTTTGCTGACATGAAAGAGTTCATAGGATGATCCATTTTGTATGATATACTTTATATATTTTCAGATATTTTTTCTATTTTATAATTTTTTGGGCTTATTTGGTTATTACATGTTTATTTACTTAATATGAATGTTTTATAATGTGAACCATATATTATATCTTCACTATTTATGGATTTATTAATATATTTTTGGAATTTATTAGTGAAATATACCATATAAATTAAATCTTGTAGAATTATAGAATGAGTGGAGTCAGTTATTTCAATAAAAAATGTATGTAAAATGTATTTTTTATCAATAATTTCAATAAATTGTTGATAAATGATCTATGCACATGTTGTTCTATATATTATATATCTTTGAGAACATCATGTTTTTATAAAAGGTGCAAAAAATATAATTATAGTGAAAAATATTTTTTGAATTTTTCATATAGTCTGTATTGTATATGAAACCCAAATAAATTCTCAATGGGATTTGTATGGTTATTTATTTTATGGTGATTAACATGTCTTAATTCAAACAATAGATATAAATCATTATAATAGAAATTGATTACTAATGAATGATTTTGAATTTTTTAAATGTAAAATTGATTTAAAAAAACTCTTCAAAGTACTCTTTCATAACATGAATATTTATAAATTATATATGGATTCATTTTTAAGGTGTACAATATGACTATTACATGAAATGGAAAAAAATTGTTAATGGACTATTTATGGAGTAGGATATCTAGGAATTCTGATAAGTATTTAAAATTCAATTTATAATAATTTTTTAAAAAATAAATTTAAATATTTTCATGAAAATTATTTTTGTTAAAGGATTCTTCTAATGTGTTTACGATTGGTACTAAAGAACACATCCACCAAAGAATTGTTTTCTGATTTTTTTTTGTATGAATTCACATAGATAATGAATCATAATGATCACCCTTAAGATAATAAATCCTTTGTATGTTGGAACAAAAAAAAAATCCTATTTTCAGTTATTGTATCCCATCAAGTCAATGATTGTGTTGATAATTCAATGTAAATTCAATTGTTAAAACCATTAGTAATTCAGTATGATTGGTGGATGAAATTTTATAAACTATTTTTAATGGAATATAAATTTCCTTTCTTAGTTAGATACTCTTATCAAAATGAAATACATGTAATTTCTATAAGTTTTTTTAAATTTAGAGTAATTGATGGGATTTGGTCGAAATATTATATTACAAAAATGGATGAGTTTCTATGGTCTTTATAAAAATATAAAAATATCATTAATATAATAATATATTTTAACATTAAACCATAATGGGGGAAAAAATTACTGCATAAAAATATGATAATGCTTCACTAAATTGATGGCTTTGGAATTGTTTTCATTAGTGGAAGATTCTAATTACTCAATTAATCCTTGGACTGATTTATCCTTGGTGTAACATGATATATGGAATAAAATTTTGATGATATTTTTTGTGATTATATATATATGGGTTAGAACAATTTACACCAATATTTATATCTCATAAAAATTTTAAATGGAGAAAAACAATATTTATACACATGGAAGATGTAGTTCAAGAAGTATATGAATGATGTAACGATATAAATCATATAATGTGATATAATAATTGTATTAATGTGATATATTGATATTATATTCTCTTAATAAAACTTATATATTGATTGACATAATTAATATTTAGAATTTTTTATCCTAGAGATATAGTTTTGTAAAAAATATCAAGAATGGGTACTGGAATAGAATATTTTGGCGCATAAATCTACTTTTTAGTAATCCAAATAGGCCATAACTAGAAAATTATTTCATTCATAATAATGTATCACATTCCAAGGAAGATTGGTTGATAAATACATATTAAGGGTAGGACATAAATTTTTTATGAAAATCTATACGTCAATATGTGTATCAAAAATGGTGTTATCACATTACAAAGGGTGATCACATTCTAGGAATACTAATTGTTGTCTATTCTAACCCGATCAAGGCTCGATGCTAAAAAAATGTTGACCATATATGACTAGATATACCCAGAGGAAATTTTTAACTGATTATTATTCAATTAAATGAAATATGATATATTTATAAATTTATTTTTATTAAATTTAGTATATCATCGGTGTTAATGGGTAAAAATAAATCAACACATCATACACATCAAGTTCTTTATAAGAGATTCTGACAGTTAGAATAAATAATCTCCATCATGATATTTTGTGATAGTCATCATGCATTGATATTATGAGTTCACTATACATCATATGTGAAAATTTTATATAATTATAGGCATGGACTATTGATAACATAAAAACAAAAATATTTTATTATAGATGATATGAGATATTTTTACTCCAAAGGATGATATGGATGAATTTGAAGGAGAAATAAGAAAAAATAACGATTGAGATGGACAATTTATGAGGAGTGTTAAGTTAATATCATGTTATATAGTTGAGTTGGTGTTGCTGTTAATTGAATCAAATTTGATTCTCCCATATGAATATAATTTCAATCAATTTACGGATTACTTTATAGATGATCACATTAAACAACCTAGAACGTTTTAGGTAGATTATATGTGTTATATAGTACATAGGTTTATTTTTATTTCTCATCTTTCATTTGAAAATAGTCCCATATTAATTTTAAGGGTGTATTAATTATATATAAGACATGATTGATAATGAATTCCAACGAAAAGAACCTCAATCATGGAATTTATGGATCCCTTTTTTATGATATAAAATTGAATATGGAAGTTATTATTCAATGATAATGATTTCATTAAATAGTTTATAATTACATAAAATGATATATTCCTTGAGATTATTATTTTTTGATTAATGGGTGTTTTAAAAATATTTTACAATGAACCAATTGAGTTATAATACCATTATGTATGGCTGATGAATGATGTTATCCCCAAAGAATCATTTTTTTTGGAATTACAGCCATGTTTATTCTAACATTTCAGTTTTAATTATTGGATGATAATATATTTTTATGGTATATATGAATGTGTTACTTACTTGGTATAAAAAATAATTTTTTATTTTTTATTAGTGACATATAGTGGTATTGACTATCTAATGTTATCCAAGAGTTATATTTCATGATGTTAATAAATATAGTGAGGGATCACTGAATCAATGTATTTTTCTAAAAATGTTATTTTTATATTAAATAAATTATATTTATAATTGTTTATTTAATAAAAATTTTAATTTCAATTATATTTGATATATATATATATAATGGATTGTACTAAAGATGTTGTTTAGAGATTTTTTTATAATTTTTAAATATTTAAAAAATCTTTATTTAGATTTTCTCGAAAGAATAATAGCTGATGATGTATTTAACATTATTTTATAAACCATTAGAATTTATTCATTAATCTCAATTATAAATATATTAGTTCAATAATATGTTGAAAACAATAGATGTTTTAGGCATGAAATTGTTCATAATAAATCATCATAAGTTATTATGAGTTCTAAAATCCATAATCATTCCATGAAATGATTCATGAAAATTAAAATATAAAATTTTCATACAAAGTAAAACCTTCCATATTATTCCTTAATAGAACATATTTCTCTTTTTTATAAATTTTAACAGTATATACACCTAAGTAAAACATTTTCATGTGTGAATATTTAATATCCCCTTCCCATAATTTATTTTCATTATCAATATATACTAGTAATTGTTGCTCCATAAAATGACTTTCATTTTAAAAAATAGGTAGAAATATCAATCCACCACAAACAATTTTCTTATATGGCTTGAGAGGGTGATGTCATCCCCCCACCAAATCATATTCTATAGTGGCATGAGGTTTTAAAATCATCACCCACCCCCACCCCATTAATATTTTTTGGTAGTGAAGAGTTGTAATCCCCCCAACCAGAAAATATTTTTTTTCTGATAGTAATGTTTAATACATTTCCCCAAATTGATTGTGTCACATGATAATACTAGACCCCCACCCCTCAAATGGATTCCCAATTACATTTTATCTGACAATTTTATTTCCCATTATAGAATTTCATGTATTATAGGTGGTCTATAATTAATTTTAGAACATTTTTATTCGCATTCCCTATAAATGCACAATGTTTTCAACGGTTGAAGATGAGAGTGGGAGAATGACGAGGAAATGATGATATAGAGAAATGTGGAGCAGACAATAACACTAAATAAGATACTAAATTTGATGATGTAATTTACATACATGAAACCATAATAGTGACATGGTATCCAAAAAAGTTATGTCCCATGAATGTAAAATGATCTTCATTGTTGTTTATAATCATATACCAATTTTACCCACCATCTTCATTGAGTTTTTGATTTATAATATCCCCTCTATAAACCCAAAAAATGTATCTTTATATCGACTAATTTTTTTAAATTTCATCATTTACACTTCCCACATAGCCACCACATATAAGTAAACTTATTATGAGTGAAAAATTATTTTAACACTAATGAAAATGAATTCACATGGTATATTATGAACTTTATTTACCTCCCTAGTAGATTGGGTCTATGGAATTCGAAGAATAATGCCTTTTGTGGTAATGAGGATCCCATGTAAATTGGTGTTGGATGTTTTGGAGGTAGTATCATTCAATTTTCATGCTATATCAAATGTGAAGGTAATTTTTCAATTTCCAAATATATATTTAAGTCACAAATACTTTTTTTATAGATAATTAAGATGATTGTAATGGGTAATACATGAAATTATTTGTGACTAACAAAGTATATTATAACTCGTTTCTATCATTATTTGGGTATAATTTATCTCTCGTATAATATTTTAAGGAATAAACCCATATTCATTAAAAGGATATCATTTTCTAACATCATTCGATATCCCCACCACCATCCACCATTGGAATATAGTGTAATATTATTTTTGTATCTATATTGGGGAATATTTTTCTATTAAAATGTATTGTGAAATAAGGAGATCATATTCAATATATTTTTTTGAAACTAATAATGACTCACAAGGGATTTTAGATAATTAGATATCATATCACTATCCTAGTAAATACTAATTAATGATCCTTTCACTATCTGTAACACCCAAATCATTTTACCATCATCTTAATGTGTTACATTCACTATGATATGATACATCAATGTACCATATTAATTATGAATTAATTTCGCCCCCCATAGGTTCAATACCTATCTTTATAAATTACATGTTATTTCATTCTCATACCATGTGGATAAGTAGGATTCATCCCAAGGATAAAACTGAACAGGTGAATTCCTCCAAAATTATTATTTTTTCCCATCCCTAGTATGATTATTACCTATCATGGGATGTTATATACATTATATGTACATTCCACCTCAACATCAACTTCCCAGTTACATTTTAATGTTGTCTCATATATATACACTTCTATGGTGATAAACTATCAATGTAATTCAATGTGAAATTCCCAATGAAACATATTCTAGAAACCACTATTCATGACCTATATCTTGTATGAAAATTAATTAAATAGTTCAGTCCTTCTAACCTGAAACACAATGGTGTGAGTTATACAATATACTAGAATTGAACTATGTGGGTTCTTATAGTTTTTAAAATATTTGTATGAATACCCTCTCATGGGAATCAACCTGATATAAAAACTTAATCATCATCACTAAATATAAATAAATATCATCTTACCAAATTATTTGCATTAAAATGATCCTTTAATTTAAATAATGAACATGTGAAAAATGAGATGTCATTGAGATCCTCAGACACATATAGATGGATATCTCAATAGATATCATCAATTACATATATATGTTTCAACAGATTTAGAGACATTGATATATAATGACACTTAATCATATATGAATAAGTGACTGATTTCCGCTATAAAGTGTGAATAAAATCATATGATATTTTGTAAACTAATCATAAATATGTATTAAATAAATAAATATGTAATATAGCATGAAGAAATTTCCCTCCCCCTAATGTGGGTGATTATCCCAACATCTCATTCTGTAGAACAATACAATTCAATATATGTATTTGAGAATATTAACAACAATCATGTGGCTTGGGAAAGATGACCTGTTTTATATATTTTAATACAATTACATATTTCTGGATATAAAAGAAGACACCAATCCAATTTAATCATTGTTCTGATATGATAATATTTCTCCCAACATTAAAATCTATGAAACCACAATCAACCAAAACATTAAACCAATAGACATTCAATGCTATCTGGAAAAATGGATATCCTAAAGGGAATATTACATTAACTGAAATAATTGTGTCACCAACATGTTGGGATCTATTTTCTAATTTTTTTTTTTAAAAATAAAATTTCCAATCATGAATCATTGGAAATTATCAATCATAATATAATTAGCTACTTTTATTCCATATTATTGAGTTTCATTAAATTTTTTTGTTAATTTAACTGAAAAAATTTCAATATAACCATATTCCATAAAATAATTGTCTAATACCATTACAAAAACATTTATTATTTATAATACTTGTGATATGGGTCACCATCCCCTTATTGGATGTCATAACCATCTCAATGACTAAATTTATATTTGAAAATACAATGGTAAAAGACTAACATAAGAATAGTGTTATCCCAATATTTAAATTATCATGGAGAGACATCTCAGACCTGAAATCAAAGCAATCATTTACCTTATTATGGTTCAGATGAACCAAAAAATAGTCACATTCATAGTTTTGTACTTTTTTATGATCGTATCCTAAATTTGATTCATTATCTAAAGGAGTTGAATTTAGAGGATAATTGTTTATTAATCACCAATGTATTGGATTTCCCACATTGGGGTCTTGATATATCATTCCACTTCCTATATTTTGTTTTATGATGTCCTCATCATGATTGGGAAGAAATCCCATGGGATGATTTAGTCCAGCTAGGTTTGAGTTCCTAAGTAAACTTACCAAAAGGAAAAATTAAATCATTTAGGATTGGGAACACAACACCATTCTTTCGATATAAGGAAAGTAATATATTGATGTAACATGTAATTAATAATTTATCCCTTCCGGAATATATAAAAAATAAAGAATAGACTATAATATTCCAAAACATCCAATAATTACACATTTATACATGATTCATTAAATAAAATTACACATAATACATAATAAAATATTTATAAGTTTAGAATATTTGTGAATTATTTATATAACATAAAATCTTTAAAACAGGATATAGAAACGTTATTTAAAATTTTCTATACCATGGTTTATTAAATACTTCATTAACATGATAAAAATAATACATTTGACATAAAATGAAAAGGGATATCTTCAAAAAAAACATAATAAAGGTCTGATCTATAAATCAAGGTAAGGTAATAAACATGGAATTATTTTTACATGTTTGATAATAGGAATATAGTATTATATGGAATGATAATCATAACATGATAATTGAGAAAATAACTCATATCACTGAATAACCATCATAGGTCAGGGCTAAGCTACCATAACATAATGGTGTACCATTTTTCATAAAATAATTAGGTACACACCTATATCAACCTAACGTATCATGATAATAAACATTACTCAATGCATGGGAGTTCTGTCTGGTAACAACCATCATGATCATTTCATTCTTATGATTTAGTGAATTATTAATCATTAAATTTTATTTGAAATTTAGAAATTTTTATTTCATACTTTTAATTCACCAATTGATAATTATATTCTCATAAAGGTGAATATCATTGATAGAGTAATAGTTATGGTATTCACAACATATTTTTTTGGCATGGAAAATAATGGTGAAATTTTAGCGCCATATTAGTGATAAAGAAATACTCATAAAATTGGTTAATGAAAAATTGGGTCTCTATTTTTGTGGACATAAAATATAATGTAATATAGAGAGGTAAAATTATATTTTATCATTATAATTTTATAAATAAAATTCATAATGAAATATGAAAATATGAATAGTGTAAATAGTCTATGTGAACTTTTTTTCATGGTATTAGGTGAAAATAAAGTATAATTTGAGTTATAATGATTTTAAAAGGAATAAATAATAATTTATAAGACAAACAATAATTTAAATGGAATATGGAATGTCATTTCCTATCATAATCCAATGAAAATTAAAATCCATACAATTAAAGGAGAGCTTGATAATAGAGGGGAGTGGAAGATCCCATACATGAGTTTGTGACTACAAAGTATTATTGTGGGATTCATGAAAGAATGGGTTTTCATGGTAATATTATATGGAGTTTAGGGTAGTGTGTAAACATGATACAATTAGCATGAGTGAAGATAAATGGTATATTTATTCAGTATATAAAGAAAATCAGGGATTTTTCATTTTTATTTGGTTTTTTGGAAAATACACAATAAAATTACCATACACAAAAACGATAAAATTGTTTCTTCCAATGGGTTTTCCCAAAGCGGAGTAGTTCTAATTAATTTATGAGGTTAGTGGACTAAATAATTAATATATGACCCTTTTTGTTTTGAAGGTGAGTCACACACATAGTGAAAAGATTGTAAAATGAAAAAATATATTATAATTCTTCAAGGATTCATAATGGATTTAGAAATTAAATACAATGAACATATAATTACATTATTTTAATTTGGAGAAATATATATTTTTATGATCTTATTTTTATTACTTTTTACATCACTATTTGTTCATTTTGAATTTATTAAGGAAAATATTTATTTATATTGTTTTTAATTTATAACAATAAATATAAATGATTCCAAAAATTATGAAAAATTCACCATTGTATGATTTTAACATCGTGATTAAAAATTATTATTCATTTTATATAAATTGTTTTTAATATATGTTAATTTTTATTTTTATGATAAAATTATCTTTTATTAAAAATGATGAGTATTGTACAAATAACATATTTTTTAAACCTTGAAAAAATTACATCTAACTTCATAAAAATTATATGAAAATTTTAATTAAGTAAAATAAATTTAATGATATTATTTTATTAAATATTATTTTTTTAAAATATTCATCAAAAATTATTTCATAATATATTTTGAATATTAACAAATATTATTATTCATACATTATGGTATCAAATCAAAAATCATTTAAAATTAGAAATAATAGTATGAAAAAACTATTCATTAATCAATAAAAAATATTTTAACGGTAATATTCTTATGGTCTTGATACATATTGTTATAATATTCTAGAATATTCATTATGAGTAAGGTGTGGGATTGGGGTAAATTCATGTGGTGGTTCGGGGAAAATAGTTTGGGTCCTAATCTCGATACAATTGAACTTGTCTTATAATTGGTTTTTTCATTATTGTATTATTGACCTCATCTTGGACATGGTCATGGGAATTACCAAGAAATAATACCTCATGTGAATGCTTCGATAAATTAGCATCACAGTGTACGAACATACTAGTTGGGTCATTCACAAAATTTTTCTGTGAAAATTGGATATGTGAAACCCATATATATATAGTAGTAATTTGATCATGGTTTAACAAATATATTATTAATGTTAAGGATACTTAATTATCGTATAAATATAATTGGTTGTTATAAAATAAATTAAATGAATTTTTTTCTATAACCATGATTCTTAATAATAAATTTAAAAATAATCAAGGGGAATTTTATATATAATATTTCAAGTTGCTACAATCTTCCCACCTTAAAACATATAAAACTAAATATTTTCATTCATCAAACTAAAATAGATTAGATTAATATTCCCCAATTGATTCCTCCAGTTCCCACATTGCTTCTTCAAACATAGGGTTTATCCATAACTCGTTCACTAGGGTAATATTATAATTCCGTAGAATGTTTTATAAATTATGTGTGATCTTTAATGACTTCACTTCATAGAAATGGAAAATCAAAAATGGTACTTCCTCTATATTAATTACATGTGATTGTTCTAGTATGTAAATCCAAAATATAGATACAACGAAAACATCATATACTTGAGATTAATTTGGTGGGAGTTCTGGTCACGAGTTCACCACTCTGATGCGATCAAGGATATCAAAGAGTCAAATGTATCTTGAAAAAATATTTGTCTTCTTCCCAAATCTCATAACATTCTAATTTTGATATATTTATTGTAATATCATGTCTATAATATCAATATCTAGGCCCCATATACGATTTTATTCATATCAATTCTTCTGACAGTAACAAGCCTTGCTGTGTTCCATAATGGTTTTAACCTCAACCACCATTTATCATTTAACCACTTCAGGATATAGATGATTGCATTCACCCAAATTTATTCAAACATGCATGTGTTCTGCACCTCTTCTTATAAAGGGCTTCATAGGGAGACATATGGATGATCAGGTGGAAACTATTGTTCTAAGAGAACTTGACCATAGGATGATATTTGTTCTATTATACATTGAAGTCAATGTATTATTAGATCAGCATGTATTCATGTGTTTGGATAGTCTCATCAGATTGGAAATCATTATTAGGGTGATGTATTGTACTAAATATCGCCTCAGAGTTAATATCAAGCAAGAGACTTTTCAAAAAAATCAAAGTTAATCAAGGAACCCGTTTAGATACAATTGATTTTGGTACTCAATATAGACCCACCACTTCTCTTATGTATATTGATTCATTTTGATATAATATGAAATCCTATTATTTCAAATGAAGTGTGATGAATTTTTTATGATGATCCAAGATAGCCCATATAGCATTGATTCATTGGGATGTCTTCAGTAGTCTGGTGGCAATTTCACTAGTGAATTTTCCCACTAGCATATTGGAATTGGTAATGGGTTTATCATTCCCCTATAATCCATCCTTTAATCCATCAAATGATATCATAATATTCATTTTGATGAATATTCAGCAATCACCTCCTTAATTTTGTCCCACCAATCGTGGTCTATGATATCTTGATACATCATTATATCTCCAGATTTAATGGATAATGTAATCCTACCAGAATCACCCAATAGTTCATCTATTAACTGAATACATGACTAAAAAAATATTCATCACCCAAATCTAAAATGTCCTTATTTATTTACATTATACTCATAGGATGTCCATTTTATTATAATTTCCATTTTCCATTGAATTCCAACACAATAAGTTTGATCATTCATATACTGTCGAAGAAGATATAGTAGAGAAATCATTCATAACGCGATTGATGAAGTTTCATCCTTTATACATCCAATGGACACCCTCTTAAATTTTATGAATATTGGATCCTTGTAACTTTTCAACAATGATTTAATTTATAGAGTATCTTCTACTTTAATTTCTTTAACATATGGATAGTTAACTGGGAAGTCATCGTACATACTAAGATCTAACCAACTTCCCTAGTACGTATTTAGCTCTATTTGTTTGAATAAATATTTGATACTTTTGAGATCCATATATATTCTTTAGTTGTCACACAAGATATAACACTAATATATTTTCAAATAATTGAACATTATATTTAACTACTTGTTATGTGTTTGATAGTTCTGTTCATGAACATTCAACTGCATTTGAATAATAGTCAATGAAAATTTCATTTCTCATCCACAAATATCAACATAAAATTTTTTAATCATCACTTAATGTTATGAAATCTTATCCAATCGTGGGTATTGTAACCATATGGTCATTGATAATCCTTCTTTTAAAATCATTGAAGAACTCTGTAAATTATTACTTTTATGAAAACACGACTCCCTCACAAGTTATCAAGGTATGAAGTTATGATAATCATGATAAATATCTCAAATATTACTGATAACATCAACCTCTCTCAAAGGATACTATAAAAATAGGTCACATATGATTGGATCAACTATAATTAAATTTCACTTTTCATTGAAGGACCCACATATTTCCTATTTCTTATGATTATATTCACTTAGAAAGAGACATCCTTTTACCAGAACTCAAATTTTCTATACCCAGAATTAATCATCTTTTTTGGCATGGTCTATTATATTATTTTAATATTCTCCTTATGTTCAATATTATTTTTGGTGAATGCTAGGATATCATCTATATATACTACAAACCATTTTTTATATTAATATATAAAGACACCATTCATCAAATCCATGATGATTTCTCGATAATTAGTGAGTTTGAATCAAATCACTATGAACTCATTGGGCTCATACACTATATGAAAATGAAACTTTGTGATATCGATAATTCCCCCATATATGATTATATTGACGTCATTTATCCACCTTGGAGATGTATTCTTCTATAGGTATCTTATTATATATTAATTAATATCTGGAACCTATTACATTGTCTTTATAATGATTTTGTTGAGAAGATGTAATCAATTCGATGGCGCATTGACCCATCCTTATTCTCTATATAGTGGACTAGTTCACCTTATAGTGATTCTTTTAGGTGTATAACCCATTTATCAAATTTTTCATTTAGTTACTTATTTATCCCATCATGTTCCACTACACAATCCAATATTATGTCATTGATATTAGAAATAGAACAACTGATATTTCGACTCCTCTGCTAGGAGGCAGACCAAATAATTCTTCAAGAAATAAACAAGTGTATTACTTAAAAATTGGAATGTATTAGATAATAATCTTTTTTAAAGACTCAATAATTGTATCTAGATATTATTTCTCATAGGGTATTAATATTCATGCATGTGATGATTTTGTTGATGAATATTCTTCCACCACATAGAAAATATAATTAATAATCGACCAATTCTACAAAAAGTGAGTTATTTTATTATCATGGAAATTTATGTTCGACATATACATGGAAACCCAATACATGGATTTTATATAATAAATCTCAACAAATAATAATTACAAGTATCCGTGGAAATTTTAGACCACAAATTGTGACATAGGAGGAGTAATATCCATAAGATGAAATAATTGCCTCATTTTTTTTCACAATGATCTATACCTTTGGTCTATGTTAGGTTGATTTAATAGTTCTAAATAAAATCCTTTATATAATGGAATATTTTGAACTCTATTAATAAATTATGCTCTCTATTCATGAATGAAAATCAATGATACCTTCCACCACTTCATTTTCTTGATTTACTGTAGCAGTAGTGACTACGAAAGGTCTCGCATGCTTCTGTGAAGATTGATTGTTGATTAATAAAATCATAGAATTAGGTAATTAGATTTAAAACACCATGGTTACTTGTAATTTTTTTAAACCTGTTTTTTGAGGGTTTACCGGAGGATTCCTTCATCCAATACATTTGCAAGTTTCTCATGTCATAAATTTTTAGGTTTGAGACTTTCCTTCACACAAAGAATCTATTTATTCACCCCATTTGGAATTTTACAAGGTTCTTCCTTTCCCACCCTTGAAATTTGGGATGATAATATTTAGTTGGACTATTATATTTCTCAATCAGAGCACCATAATTAAACTCCACTTCTCACTTCTTATTGCCAAATTACACTTGTAATTATGAGATCTCCATATAAATGTGGATGACACACCACATTATTTTATTATAGCTATCAAAGTCATAGATCAGCTGTGATTTTCATAGATTATGTTTTATCCCTCTAATGAACTACTAATATAATCATTGAAAGATAATGAAAATGTTGATGGATTATTTTACAAGTCTTCATGATTTATTTCATACACCATGATAGATTAGCCAACATTTTCTATTAAGGGAAATAAATATCAATCCATTTTATATCTGAGGGTTTAGGATAATATTTATCAAAAAAAACATTTACTAGAATTCCTTCCACTCCATGAAAACAATATCATCATCTGGATTTATATTTTTGATCAATATTCACCAATTATAAGCCTCTCTATCCATATGATACATTTATAGTTGAACTATCGATTATTTGAATCTGATAAGGATAAATAATATCATCTCATGAAATAGATCCATTGTTTCCTTATGAATTTATCTAATGATCCATTTAATGTATAAGTTAATTGTAACATGAAGAACTCAAATGTGACTTTATCTCTATTGTGGGTGTTTGGGAGCTCATCATATTCTAGGTCTCTATTCAAAACATTAGTTTTTTGGGGGTGTATTACGAAATTTTTTTTATTCTATCGTCCATCGGGTTGGTAATATCATTGTGGAAGTCATCCCATTAACCTTAACATTAGTTTTTAATATTATACCACTTATTTTTAAATATTGTATATAATAAATGGAAATGTATGGATGATTATTTTAATCTTTTAATCAAATAAATTGGATACTAATAGGAATAAAGGGATAATATATATATTACATTCATTTTCTATCATATGAATTTCTGGGCATCAATATTGTGTATCTAGGATATATTTCCATGCATTTATTCAAATTATAATTTTTCTTCTTAATAATGGTTCATAATTATCTTATGAACATACAAATGAATATCTCTTGGTTTTTTCAAAATAGGTTAGTTGTAATGCCAATTATCATGTACCAGTTTACCACGATTCAAGCCTGAAACACCTTGTTATCGTAGTTACTCATAGGTACATTTGTTCCAAAATCATGTCCATATATAATATCTAGATAGGGTTTTATTTTTCTGATAAACCATTTAATCTAAGATTCCCAAATTTTAGGGATTTTTTATTATACATAGACTTATCATTAAAACTTCGTTCAGTGTTATCAAATCATAAAACAAAAAATAACAAATCATTTCCATGATTACTAAAAATAAAAATCATACTCTATATATAAAATTAATACTTTATTTATTTAATATAATTACACATAATATAATCCAAAAGTTCAAATAGTCAAATGTATTTTGGAAATATGTACATATAATATCATATTTATCATAGGATAAAACAGAAATATAAAAAAATTCTTAACATGAATTATTAAAAAATTATTCAACTTGTTCAAAATAATCCTTCAAAAAAACAGGATGGGATATCCTGGGAAAAAAATACTGGTGATCTAAAAAACAATGTAATGTAATAAAAAATGAATCAGTGATACATATTAGAAAATATGAAAATAAATGAGGAACACAAGGGGAATTAATGATAATAAATGATATATATTGACAATCATTACAAGGGAAATGTGAAAACAAAATAAAATAATAAAACAAGCACATAGGTCAAGGATATACTACTAGGAATTCATGGGGAAAAAATTACCATATATTAATTAGCTAAACCACTAACGCAACATTACGTATCTTGATACTAAAAATTCTCCAATGCATTAGAATACTATTTAGGAACACCCCTTATATTCATTTCATTCTAATGCATATGTGTGACACAACAAACACCAAATATAGATTCTTTCATCATCCTTATTTATTCCATTATCCAGGAATATGGATTTCATAAATTTAATTTCGTAATAAATAATTACTTATTCATAATGGGTAATACCCATGTTATAATAATGGGTATGATTTTTACTACCTAATTATATTGGAATGGACAATCACAGTGACAATTCAACATCATAACAACCTTATGTAAAAATTATGAAAATTATACAATTACATAAAAAGATGTATATCATTATTTGGAAATCAAATGGGATATAATGGAGAAATGTAAACTCATTTCCCGAAAATATAAATTTGTAAATAGAAGGCACAAGGTAATGAAGAAATAATAATATATAAAATAATACAAGAAAAAAATTTAATGGAAACATGTGTACATAAAAGATCACGGGTGGATTACTGAGAGTGAAAGGATAGTCTCATAATTTATAAAAAAATTTAATGTATGGGGAATATTAAATATATTATCACATCATATGAAACATAATAGTAAAAGACATATCATAAAAGGTCTTCTTGATAATAAAAGACAGTTGAAGATCCCTAACTTAAGTGGGTGACTCCAGCAGCTTTGGAGGGGAATCTTGAAATCATGGGGATGCCATTGGAGGACTTTAGGGAGTAGAAGAAAGAGTTTGGAAGTTATCCTTAATGTTTTAGTGAATTGAAATATGTTCTTAGGTAGGTTTATATATAAAATATGGTAATTTCATTATTATTTAATTTTTGGACTCACCATAATTAAATAATCAAAACAATAAAACAACCTACAGTTATTCCCATGGATTATATAAAAAATTAATTGTTTATATTTTTTTACTAGGATAACAGCTGAAAATATTTAAATATAACCATTGGGGATGTGAATGGAAGCCCAACCCTTAATAAAATTAATATCATAAAATTCATTATTTTTATATGAAAACTCAGAATAAAATTAAAAAATTTAAATAAAATAAAATTAATATCAAATTATTTTAAAAGTAAAATATATATATTTTTTGGACCATTTTTGTACTTATTATGTCACTTTTGGTGCTTCATGATGCCATAAACCCAAGGTATATTTATATAGTATTTATTTATTAAAAAAATATTTCTTCGTCATAGAAAATTATGAAAAATTAATAATTGGATACATTATGCATTTTGATGTAAAATTAAATATTCATTTTATCTAAATCATTTTCTAAATATATGAATATTATCCTTTAAAATAAAAAATTCTTTTTTTAAATATAAACTATTTTTTATAAAAATATTTTTTGAACCCTTATAAAAATTTCACTTCAATTAACAAAAATTATATGCTCATTTGATTTTAATAAAAAAAATTTAATGGAAATATTTTATCAAAATGTTACATATTTAATTAATTAATTAATGTTGTTTTTTAGTGGATTTATAATATTCACCAACAATAATATTTGAGATTTATTGAATCAAAGATAATTTTTTTTACCATGAAACTCTAATTGGATTAAAATATAGTTATAATTATTAAAAAAAATATCATACATACTAATATTTCTAGGGTCTTGTTACATATCACTTTAAAATGCTTTATAATTACCTAAGAGATAGGTGTGTGGTGGTGGGACATTCTTGGGATTGTTGGGGGAACATGGTTTGGGTTGTGTTCTCAAGTATCATAAACTACTATAATAAATAATTTATCTATTAATTTTGTTGTTGGATCTCATTTTGAGATTGATCGAGCGAGAATCCCCAAAATTATATCACCTGCAGAAGATCTCAAAAATGAGTTTCATTGTGTATCATCCTATTATTGGAAGCCATTACATCCATTTTCTGTGGTAACTAGCTTTTGTAAACCCATATATTATCACTAATCATATAATCACTATTCAAAGGCAATACTATCAATGGTAAATATCATTAATGATCCTTTAAATTCAATTGGATAAAATAAAAATTAAAAAATTATTATGTTTTCTATATCCATATTACAGAATTACGCATTTAATAAAAATGGAAGGGGTTTTTTATTTATTATTGTTCGACTAATTACGAATAAACACTAAGAGAAGGTCATCTCCATATTCTAAGGATAAATAGATGGGATCCCATTATTTGAACAACCTAATAGAACTCTACAAAAATATACATGCAATGGATGTGGGTATGATAATCTATATTACCATTTTCCAACCAAAGAATTGTAATATATTCCTTTTATAGAAACAAATTTCATACATCATATCATTTTTAAAATAAAAGGGTTCAAATAAATCCATTATAAAATTGTGTATACCTACCATTATAACATGATAGAAGGGTAACTATTTATGAGGTGGGAACAACACTCCACCATAAAAATTGGGTATCCTATCTGCAAGATACAACAGTAATTCAAAATTTGGTACATACTCTAATCAAATAATGGAGGTTTTTTGAATCCTTATTCTAATAAATGGGTGATAGTATACATCACATGTACGAATTAAAAATATATATTATTTTTTAATTAAATTTATAGTCTAGGGTAGTATCATATTCAATGTAAAATAATATAATTCCAATGGATCATTTTGATCGCACTTTGAGAGTCTCATCTAAGTGTTATTGTACTTCAAAATAATAGTCCATGTCATGTGACTCCATATGGGTGATATGAAAACATATATCATGAAATATCACCATATTTGAACATAAATTTATATATACACCAATATCATTTCTCTAAACAATGATGGATTGCATGTGGCACTCAATGATATATAAATCATATCCCAAGACATTATTGACTTGTTACCAATTAAGGGATATCGCTATTCTAGTATAAAACTTCATCCATGCATCATTTAATCAAGTATATCTAGAGGCAATCCATCAAGTTTTTAATATGATAATCCCCTTTATGGAAAGACTGAGATTTACCATGATAACCTACATTTTGATCAGTACCATTATAACCCTCCTCATAATATGAAACAAAATCCTTCTTTAGAATATCAACTAAGTATAACTATCCCATGGTATAGAACACATGAAGCCTCTATAGAGATGAATATTATGTAATAACGGTATCCCTTCCCATGATGGTCTGAAATACAAATATCCTTCCCATAGTGATGTTTTTTTTCAATTATACGGTCTTCCCCTTAGTGAATAATCCATGAAAAATCCCCCATATTGTGTGGCACAGGGGAAAGTAAGGCAATTCATGATAGATTTATTTTCATTTAAGAGTTATGTTATTCCTCAATTGGAAGGAATCATGACGATGCGGTCATTATTAAAACCACCCTTGGTCTGCATAGATTAAAACAAAATATACTATATTATATCCAATTATACTATTTAAAATAAAATAAATATGATATATCCATTATAATCAAATAAATATATAAATATATAATATAATTTTAAGATAATACGTCACTATTGTTGAAAAAACAATACATTGGTAATGTAAAATTCATATTTTGGTCCATGAACACACTTTAGAATGATTTTCAGTAACATTATATGAGGGATAGATACCTAAAATTATTTTTTGGATCTTATGTATTGCTCATAACTATTTGATTTAAAAGTAATTACACAATGAAGTGTTTAAAGATATTTTTATAGAAATATATTAACTTGATTTTAATATTTTATGTTTGTTCATTTCAACTATAATACACCAGTAATTGAAATTTATTTTGAGAACATAAAATTTGATGGTCTTGATTCATTGAAAAAGTTCCTTCATTAGATTTAGGACATGCTACATAGTGCCTATATAAAATTATAGGAAGATTATATATAACTGCATTTCAATTTTCTTTATGGTTCTATAATCCATTAATATAATGCTTTATCAAATTTAATTTCTTCAATTAAACTCGTATAAATGATCAATACCTTAGAAAATATGAATACATAGTTAGTGTAGACAAGGACTAAATCGAAATAGTTATGGGAATGTCTGTTTAGGTATATTGGGTGAGTATTGAGGGGGTAATATAGAATGATTTAGTATTCATCTTGTTTCATATCATCTAATCATCATGTAAAAATATTTTTGACAAGAAGAAGTATCTCGCATTTAGAAATTAAATATCCCCTGATATATGAATAAATAAAAGATTGTAATTTAATAAAAGTATAAATGATAGTTGTAGGCATTGTGATATAGGATATATCATAGCTCTCTGTTATGTGGTAATTTATAACTTGAATGACCCCCATCAATATAACTCTTAAATTATGATGTGATTACCAATTTTATTAGAAGAATCCACATCCCACTATAATGGAGGGGGATTTATATCATTTAATTCCCAACTTAGGTTGGTCTTTACCCCTTTGGTAAATCATCCAAAAACTAGAGTATATGATGTTCCTCAACTAGTGCATTGCTTTCCTCAAGGAGAATGAAAATGATGAATCCTTCTATGATTATTCTCTGTTTATCAATTTACAAGAAAACATCAAAATAACACAAGAAATAAAGGATGAGGCCCCCAAAATTATTTTTTCATAACATATAATCCAAAATAATAACCAACTATAATGATTTTGAAATTCCCTATACTTATCCCAACATAAACAATTCCTCATATATTCAAAATAGTGAAATTATTACATCAATTAATTAAACATTAGTATACATAATTATCAATTTCACATAAAATTATATAGTTTAACAAACAAATATTGGTCAACATGAGAGGTATATTTATATTTTAATCATAGCCACAATGAAATTATTGTTTAAGGTGTGCATAACAAAAAATCATGGGATTGAAATTTTATTATGAATTCCCATGATTTTCATTTTAACTTGACCTAATCTTGTGTCACCCAATAAAATATTTATGGTAATCTCCACATGAAACTTAACACCTAATGAATTTTAACTACTAATATATGAGTAATGGTTTCCATACTATGAATATAGTAAAACTTTATATATAATAATTCATCTAGGAGGTCTAAAAGGATACATTTATATTGGATACACATTTCAAGGAAATAAAAATCTGACCCTCTGTAACACCACAAGCATCCATGATACTCTTCTCTTTGAATAATGCAGTAGTGTGTGTTGTACGCAACTTCGAGTTCAAACACACACCACAACCAATCAAACTAGCCGTTATGAATAATAATACCCAATTTTTTAAATTTTATACATTTTATCATTCATAATGGACTTCATTTTTGGATTCACAATATTAATATTATCTTAGGGTTAATTTTTGGTACATTTCTGATAAATTTCATATTTTGATGAATAGTTAATATTACTAAATTATAATTAAAAACAACTTTTTTAATCAAAATAATTAATAGTGATAAATTATGAATTTGAGTGGTTTTAAAGTATTTTCAGAATATATTTTTACCATCTAATACAATTTTAGTCATTGGATGTAATTTTACATTTAAACCAGACATAAACACGTGTCAATCTTTTGATAGTTAATATTCCTTAAAAACACGCTTTTTGTTTTCACAATAGGAATTAATTTTAAATTAATTTCTGCATCTTCTATGTTTTTAATTTAGAAAAATGGATTCCATATTTTGAATCATGTGGTCCAAATTTTTTAAATAGGTAACTTTTATTTTTATACATTTTGAATAATTACTTCGGTAAATATTTTATTTACCATTGCTAAAAGGTAAATCCCGTAAATAAAAGTAAAAAATAATATTATAATAATAATAAATTTCACTAAAACGTGTCATAACCCTATTAGTTGATAAATTTCAGGCCATGGGATTCTATTGGTAGATTTTGGGAAACCATGGATTCACTTGTAAGTGATAATGACACTTTATATTAATAAAGTTAATGTAAATACAATAATGACATAAGAATATTTCATTTAGAAAAAAAAATTTTACATCGGGGTATATATGTTATCGTTTCGACTATAAATATTTATTATAAATCTAAATTTTTTTAATACATAATGTTATTTTATTTATAATTTTTAGACATTTAATAATTAGATTTATTTATGACACAATAATGATGTTGTATTTTCCTTATTAATGAATGAATCAAAAAAATTAGTATTATAAATGATAAAATAAATATAATTTGAATGTTTTTATGCCATCCACGAATTTTTTTGGTCAATATTACATGTTATTATTTCTTAAATGAATTTCGTTCAAATTAATAATGTTTTTAAGACTTTAAAATAATCATTTATTAAATAGTCTCAAAATTGACATAAATGAGTTTTTAAAACAAATATTATATTATTAGTTGAATATCTATTTCTAAAAATATAAGGATCATCCAAAGGACTTATATAATGATATGTGTATCATTAATGGACCAATTTGGTGTTTCTTGGATGTATATAGTATGTTTATTAACAATATAATATAAAAATACAAAGATACATGGAAAATGTCAAACAAATTAACTAAGAGTTAAAACTAAAAGATATGGTTAATAAAGTAACCCAAACCTGTCTAAAACTTATTGGGTGTGTTTTTTTCAACCCATACCCACCTTAGCCTCTAAATAAATCTGTTTGGATCTATTAGAAACCAAATATCAATTTATTATAAAATAATATTTTATGTTTTTCCCAAGGTGACCCTCATCCCTCTTATAAAAGGGAACTCCCCCTTCTCACTAATTAACAACTTTAATGCCTTTTGGCCCAGCCAAAAACTGCCCAAATATCCGCCCAACTTCCCTCAAATCAACCTATAGGCATTAGTTTGATCAGAAATCCATCTTAAGGAGCCCTTTTGATTAAATAAAAACGATGAACACGACGAAGAGGTAATGTTTTCAACACCCTTGTCACGACCCAACCCTACCCGGGATCTAGCCGCAACTACCCCAAGCCCAGCTCCATAGGCCAGGGGATGCCGACAAGCTTCGAAGGCTAATAAACTCATGGAGGCCTTTTCTTGAGTACCTGCACACACACACATACAGCACACTCAATGAAAAAGTGAAGAGTAAAAAAGAAATGAAAAGTAACAACCGCTATAAATAAACCACAATGTGCATCGACATCTAAAAGTGAAAAGAATTTTTTGAAGGTAAACTAAAATCAAAAGGGAAAAAACAAGCACCCAACTAGAAAAGTTCCACAACTCGGCAATAGGTAAACAAAAGAAAATAGCTGGAAGGGTCCCCCACCTGGATCCTGACTACGACCACCGCACACCGTCCACAATCCTGAACTCCTAATATCCACTGAAGTCATGACCAACCTATCCATCGTCTACAAGGGCACACTATGTGCGGGCAAAGCCCAAGCATGGTTGAGTATAAAAATACTCAGTAGGATAACCTAAAGTCTCTAGGGAGAAACAAAGGTGGTACTGAAGGGTGAGCAGTAGATCGAACTGGAAAAAGTAATGGAGTACAACCGAGAGTGCAGTATAGAGTAAGATTAGTGAGTCCAGCTCAATCGAACAAGAGGAAAGAAGGTAGACGTGTCCAGACACAAAGAGCAGTAAATGGTGAGAAGATGAACTTCTCATCGAGTCTTCGCTACCTATATTAGGGGAGTAGACTCGTCCAACCCCAAGAAGCTTGACACAGAATGAACGTGGCATACCACGTGTGTCTTTGCCTCTCATGGAAGGAGAGTAACCAAACCCCAGAAGTTGGTACTAGAACAAAGTATATAGAAACATATATGCTCAAACCAGAAGCCCATAAAAGATCGTAATGGGATCTCCATCACATAGTTCATCCCCAGAAGTTGAGTAAACAAATGTCCCAGAAGTAAGCATCATCAATGACCAGCATCCCGCACATCTACCCTAAACTACAAGTCAAGGGGCTCAAATCACCACACATCGACACTATCCGCTTTGGGCGGCACTGACTCGCCCACACGGATTTAGATCATGTCACAAAGATGTATCTCGGTGGGGAAATCACCCCTCATACATGAGAGTTATAGGGGAACATCAAACCACACCTCATCACTACCCTACAGTCGAGAGGTTTCCTCAAAGTCGATAGAAAACCCCCTACCCAACCCCATTGAAGGGTGATCCTTGGAAGTCAATGGGTTCCCACTGGATGAAGACCTGGTAAGAGTCGACAGGTGTCACACTGCCCAGTCCCGTAATAGGGTACTCTACTGGAGAGAGACCCGGCTAAAGTCATCGATGGGTCCCAATTCCCAGCACGGTAAATGGGTACTCCGCTGGATGGTGTCTTGGAACCGTCATCAGGGACCACTTCCCAGCCCAGCTGGTGGTAAAACCGGCATCGGGGACAACATACCATCCCATATGGAGGTAAACCCGGCATTGGGGACCACTTCCCAGCCCCACTGGGGGTAAACCGAGAACCACTTTGTCCATCTCGGCTGGATGGTACTGCTCGGTGAACACCATTGTATTGGCCATCCCTGCTAGATGGTAACCCACTAGCCATCCCGGCAGGATGGTACAACCTTCTGGCCAGCCCTACTGGAAACAAATTCTTTGGTAGAGAATCGGTGCTGGCATATTTTGTGGGTCACATTGAATGAAAAAAACTCTACTAGGGAACATGAAGGGTCGGGAGAAACTCCCAAGGCCTCTCAGGGCGATCACACTCCAATCCACTGAGTTACTGTCGAAGGAGATTGAGAAAACTCATCCAAGAAACTGGGAAAACACCCACGATGTATGAGAACATGTAGTCATAAACGGTTTCCAAGTCAAGTGAAATGAAACGGTACTAAAAACCCTCAAATCTGAACAAACAGAGGAACCAAACCATCTCCTCCAGCCAAATGAGAATAGGACCAGGGGAAAACTCAACCTTGCTGGTCAACAAACAAGAACATAGGGACCCTCTAAGTCGCGAGTGGTCAAAAGTATGTAGAGAAGAACATGACACGCACATGGGTCCCACACGACGTGTGGCCCCAAGTCAACCCCCACCAAATGCAAAAAACTTCCTCTGGTACAACCATCCACATGTACCTCCCAGCATTCTCGCAGACTCCCAGAGTATGCCACGTCACCAGCCGAAATACTAAAATGCCCACGGCACCCATCATCAATGAGAAGGCATAAATGTAAAAACTCCTAAATTCCACCTCAATGGCTGAGGCATGACCAACCACAACTCTTGAAACATATAATTCACTCACACAGGAGTGCCCGTGATCACATGCCAAGGGCCCACTACAAACACAGTAGAAGAATCGCCACCGGGGAACCTTCATATTTCCACATTTAATAAGATCATGTAAGAGGCTCCACTCACCTGAACAGATTACACCATTGTAATTCTCATGTAAAAACTTGTGAGATAGACTACTTACTCGCCTCCAATAGATATCCAACGGAAAAGTCTCCAACACCACTTTACACTCGAACGACGTCCCGTGATCCCGAGCCTCGGCCATGAAAAAAATCGAGCGCATCGCACCATTGCAATTGTAAGAACATTGTTCTTATCTTTAAGTCATGGGATTATTCCTTTCTCTTTTCCTTATGTGTTTTTTAATAAAATGTGGAAAATGTGTAAAAATCCTAAATTTTGGAAGTACACACCGTGTACTTTTTTCCACACGCCATGTACTTTTGGCTGTGTAGGGATGAGTACATAGGGCATGTAGCCATGTCAGCGACAAAGGGTGTAGGAAAAAACTACACACCATTTAGTGGTCCTTTACACGCCATGAATTTAGTCGGTAGGCCAAAATAGTAAGGCCGTGGAGCAGCCGCCAGCTGGGCGACAGTACACGCCGTTTACTCAGAAGTATATGCGATGTACTAATGTCGAAGTGTGAACAGTATGGTGGTCCTGCCAGAGGAGCAGTTAAATGAAGGATGTACACACCGTTTATGTGGAAGTACAGGACGTGTACTTTGTTTTTTTTCTTAAATTGGGTATTAGCCTCCCATGATCACAGGGAAGGCTTAGAACTGGAGGATGGAGTGGCAGGGGACGATCGAACCATTGATGATCCACCAGGAGTTCGTCTGGAATCTGATTCCACCTCGGACTATCTCGTTGGAACCGTACGGGTAAGACCTCTCTTCTCCTGGAGTGTTTCTTACCAAATTTTTCCCTAGAGTATGTTATTTGATGTTGAATGAATGTTTTCTTACCTCAGATATATGTCATTCTTGGACATTTTTTGGAGTCGACCTTCGAGTATACCGCTCGTTGGCATAAAAGGTAGGTTTCTTGGTGTTAGTTTTTCTAACTAATGTTCCTTTTAAGTATCTTAGATCCAAGAACACAAGTTGGGGTATTGTGTGGATAAGTCTATGGCTATTTTAAATACCTAGAGTTAAATTGGTAATTAATTATGATATTAAAATGTTGCTTGGGATCGATTCTTGGATCCATCACCACCCCTGGGGTGCATTCCATTGTTTAGACATTTGGCCAGGATACCCGAGGGTATGCCATGTTTAAATTATGCATTAATTTTCCTTTAAAAGAATTGTATGTGAATTAAATGTTTATTTACCTTTTGGGCATAGACCGGTTACCTGTTTTTCCTGAGGGCGGTGTTGTGATTAGCCTATAGGCTTTCTACTACTTAACATGTGGGATACATCTTTCATGACTATGGGAAGATGATTTTATGCCTGTGGGCGACACTATTTACCCCTGTGGGAAATATCTGTGTGCCTGTGGGCAAATTCTTGTGTTTGTTTCTCCTTACCCAAGGGTGGGAGTTTACGTGTCTGTGGATAATTGGCTATTTACTTATAATATTCACTATGGTGGTATTTTAAAGTAAATGATTAAAAAGAATATTAAAATGGAAATATAACTCGTTGAGTTTATTAATTTTCATTATTTCTTACTTTATTGCATTTTACTATTGCACACTGTCGATGCATGCTTACACGCAGTTGGGCACGGGCCTTTGGTGGGTGCCTACTGCGTATTTATTTCTCACACCCTGTTTGGGTCACGTTTTTCGGCCCAAATAGATTACGTTTCTAAAGGTGTGAATAGGGGAAAGTGTCCCTATACAGGTACATGAATGTTGTTGAGGAGTAGAAGGGCATGAGACCGAGACTAGGCTCGCAATGCCGCTGCCAGCTGTTTTTCTTTGCTTTTATGTACTCTTCTTTTGGTTGTATTGTGTTGATGTATAACATGTTATGGCTATTTTCTTAGAACGCGAGTCATGTGGAATCATCATTTATATATTGTTGGTTATATCCACTGCTGTTGTTTATTTTTGTTGTGTATGTTTTACTGCTTCCACTGTTTGATGTATGTTTTATTCTATATTCCGTTTCTCTACACTTTGAAAAATGAGGGCATGGTTTCCCCACTATCATACCTGGGCCCTCGTTGCTAGTCGGCCTCCTATGGAATTTGGGGAAATGCGCTTGAGGTCATGTGGTGAACCGGGTTCGGGGCACTCATTGTGTGGCACCCAGGTCTGGGACGTTCAAAAGTGGTATCAGAGGAGGTTCATTTCTTTGACATACTATTTGTCAACGTAGTCAGGGATTGGATGAACGGTAGTTTGTAATAAGTTGTGCCAAGACGTAGCTAACCCTTGTACAGGGAAATGCCAGTCTACCTCGTATTTTTGAAATTTTACTTATTTTTCAAATTTTACAGTTGATTTGATTTCAGCGTTGGTTGACGCACTTGTGATTGTGCTGTGATATTTTATCTATGGGTTCTATAAAGTAGCATCCCGATGAGATGAGGGTATTCCTTCTCATGCATCATATAAGCACATGCTAGATATCACATTCCATGCATAGTTTCCATGCAATTTAGGTGCATTAGAAATTTCATTTTGTTGTGATAGTTTTTGTGCTAGAAAAGCATGTTGTTGTCATAGGTACATTGAAAAATACCTACAATTTGATAGGATAATTTTTGTGTGAGTTTTTCATAGAATGGATTCCAAACATTGGTTTTTGGGGAGTATGGGCCCCCATTTACCAGAATTTGGTGGACCATTGACTGTTTATTATTTATTACACATATAAGTTTTCAAACATTGATTAGTGGGGAGTATTGGCCCTCATGGGTAAGAATTTGATACATAGGTGTTGGTTTTCGATATTTTCTAGGTTCCAGGGAAGCTTCTGAGGCATACTATCCAGAAACCCAATATACACGCCGTGTAGTATTTTTTTAAACACGTCGTGTATGGCCTTATGTTCGAGAAGAAAAATGAACTTTTTAAGTACACGCCGCATACTCTAAGTACATGCTGTGTAGTCTCTTCTCATGTCTCAAACTGTGTGGGCGGTGACACGGGGTAGGGAAGACATTGGTAAAAACACGCCGTGTACTGAATGTACACGCCGTGTAGTTGTGACCCGGAGTCCATCCGTGTAACTAACAACACAGGTCGATGAACTTCTTTTACAGAAAACGACGTGTCAATGATGAACACGTCGTGTAGTGTGACCTGGGGACTTTGCTGTGTAACTAAAAACACGGTTCGATGTCACTGTTCCTTGAACACGCTGTGTACCTTTGGAACACGCCGTGTAGTCTTGTCCGAGGACAGATCATTTGGACTTAGCTGTGTGGTTGAGAAACAGGGTGATGTAAACACCATGTGTGGATGTAACACGTTTTGTAGTTTCATGCCGAGTAGTCGACCGTGTCACAAATGACATGGGCTGTTGGAAAATAACACCATACACGTAGTGTAGTTTATATACATGCCTTGTAGTTTTTGTTCAGTGGGAGCAGTGTGGCATAGCCGTGTTGATGGACCCGGGTAGGGAAGGGAAGTCAAGTACATGTCGTGTAGTCAGTATACACGTCATGTAGTCTTTTTTTTTTGTAAATTTATAATGCCTTATTCCTCCTGTTCTCTTTGGGGTTTCTTCATTTTCGGCCTTTGATAATCTTGAATCTAAGGTGTGACTTTGACATTGTAGTGTCATGCCGCATAGACGACCGCGCGTTGTTCTCCAGGAGAGCAGCGATGACTATACTCCGGAGATGGTGGGCCATGGGATACCATTTGATCCTCCAGCAAAGCCAGATGCGGCGCCAACTGTTATACCAGACACAGGCGTGGAGCCTTAGTTTTGTGAAAGATTTATGTGGTTCATGAAGACCATTTAGGGAGCACCACCGGCTGCCACATCTATGGCCGATATGACACGTATCTTCTAGCAGCAGCAGCCGCCTACGTTTTCAGGAGATGGTGGACCACAGGCTGCAGAGTCTTAGCTGGGGTCGATGGAGACTATTTTCGATCATCTTGATATGCCTCCATGGTGGAGGGTCAAGCTCGCGACATATATACTGCGTGATTCCGCCAAAGAGATGGCGGGATGCTACCACCCTATCAAAGCATCATAGGGACATGGAATGGGAAGACATCCATGAAGTCTTCTATGACTTTTTCTTCCCAGAGTCGTTTAGAGCAGATAAATCTCGGGAGTTCATGAATCTGCAGTAGGGCGCTATGTCAGTGATGGACTATTCTTCTCGTTTTACGGAGCTTCAGCGCTTTGCACCCGTTCTGGTGGGTGATGATATGTTGAGAGCTGGACGTTTTGAGGATGGTATTCAGTATGAAATTCGAGCACTGGTGAATGTGTTCAGGTTTCCAACTGTACAATATATTATGAACAAGGCGGTAATCACATAGAGGAACCTTCGAGAATCTATTGGTGTGGGCCATGGCGGTTCAGCACTAGTTACTGGTACTTTTTCTATTGGCAAGAGGAAGAGATATGCAGACTTTTCTTAGGGCGGTAGTACTAGTCAGAAGAATGCTTCTGGTGGCTAGGTTATGTGCTACCAGTGTGGTAAATAGGGGTACAAGAGGACACAATGTCCCCAAGACCCATTGGAGTGCCAAGCTTGTGGTAGGATGGGTCATCTTCAGTTCTTTTGTAGGTCATTTCCACCAATGGCTAGTGAGGAGGGTTCTGTGCAGACTCCGCATGCGGGAGCAGGACTAGCAGCATATTACCAGTTAGGGAACTGGAATACGTCACAGCGTACAGGCAGAGATGGTGGTTGTGGCCGTGGTAGCCAAACACCAGGATCCTAGAGGTAGTAGGCCGGGATAGCTCAGGGTAGCCAGGATCTGTTGTAGGGCCATGGCACAGGGCAGGCATATGCAGTACAACAGAGCCAGCATGAGCAGGATCCCGAACCCTCTACAGTAAGAGGTACTATCCTAGTAGCTTCTGTTTTATCATCAGTACGTTTTGATATGGATGCTACACATATTTTCCTATCTGTGCCTGTTGTGGAGAGCCTTGGTCCTTTTGTCTCTACTCCTTCTGATATCATGACACTAGACACTCCATTGGGGACAAGAACGACTGATGTGTGTCAGTGCAGGGAGTTCCCACTTGAAGTTGGTGGATGTCACATTCTTTGGGACCTCTATGTCTTAGATATGATGACATATGATGTCATTCTTGGAATGGACTGGTTGGTTTCCTTTCAATCCTTTGTAGACTACTATCATCATAGGGTGTGTTTCACATCACCAGAGTGTGGAGAGTTTCTATACAAGGGACAATGAGATGTTTAGGCGAGTTGAGCTAGACTAGAGCATCATAGGCGAGGTGGAGTCACAGACCAAATTGCGAGTTTATATCTGGATGACCAGGGGACTTTTCAAACATATTTCCCTCTAGTGGATGATTGTTTCAAGGATGTCTTCTCGGACAACTTTTTGGGTCTACCCATGATGAGTTAGGTGGATTTCTCTATTGAGCTTGTGCCAGCAGCAGCACCAGTGTCCATTCCTCTTTATAGGACGGCTACACCCGAGCTGTAGGAGCTCAAGAGGAAGTTAGAGGAGTTACATGAACAGGGTTTTATCCGACCCTGTTCTTCTCTGTGGGGTTCTCCGGTCCTTTTTTGGAAGAAGGCGGTTGGTACCCTCAGACATTGTGTGGATTATCGGAAGCTGAACCAGTTGATGGTTAAGAAATGATATCCCTTGCCACGGATTGATGATATTTTTTATGTGCTTTGTGGAGGACGAGTGTTCTCAAAGATTTACCAGGGATCAGTATATCATCATCTTCTCGTGAGACCATTTGATATACCTCTCATGGCATTCATGAGTAGGTATGGTCTATATGACTATATGGATATGTCGTTAGGACTCAAGAACGCACTAGGAGTTTTCATGGATCTGATGAATCGTGTATTCCATCCGTATCTTGATTCTTTTGTGGTATTATTCTTGGATGACATCTTTGTGTACTCTCACTTCCTGGGTCATATCATCTTTGAGGTAGGAGTTTCAGTAGACCCAGAGAAAGTGAGAGCAGTGGTTTCCTGGGAGCAGCCTAAGAACGTGTTCGAGATACAGAGTTTATTAGGGCTGACTTGTTACTACAGACTTTTCATACATGGCTTCTCCCGTTTAGAAGCACTGTTTACTGGTCTGACTATGAAAGTTGTGAATTTCTCCTGGTCATAATCTTGTGAGACAGATTTTCAGGACCTGAAGGGAAGGTTGACATCAGCACCGATCCTGATACTCCCAGAGCTCAGGAAGATCTATACAGTTTAC
This sequence comes from Viscum album, assembly GCA_963277665.1. Classification (NCBI taxonomy): domain Eukaryota; kingdom Viridiplantae; phylum Streptophyta; class Magnoliopsida; order Santalales; family Viscaceae; genus Viscum; species Viscum album. The sequence continues at coordinate 223,256,166 of OY728158.1, forward strand.
TGTGATGCATCAGGTATTATGCTGGGAGTAGAGTTGATGTAGGGTGACCGAGTTGTTGCGTATGGGTCTCAGCAGTTGAGGCCACATCATGGGAATTACCTGACGCATGATCTCGAGTTAGCTGCAGTTGTATATGAATTGCTCTATTGGAGACATTATCTACTGGGGGAGCATTTTGTGATTTTCACTGACCACAAAAGATTCATATATATCATTACTCAGAGTGACATGAATTTGAGATAGAGGATGTGGGTCGAATACCTACAGTCCTTCGATTTTGAGCTTTCCTATACACCTGGTAATGGTAATGCAGTAGCTGATGCACTGAGTAGGAAGGCTCAGATACAGGCAGTTCAGGAGGCCAGCGGTGAGTGGCGGCTCATGGCCTTGTCCTCTAAGATGCATTTGGAGGTTCATGACAGTCTGGGACAAACATATCTCTCATCTTTAGCTGTGAAATCTACCCTCCTGGATAGAGTGAGGATGAGACAACTATCTGATTCAGAAGTCCATGTTCTACAGGAGTCGGTGGCAAGTGTGGACCCTTCTCCTTGTTGGACGATTGGCGACGATGAGGTTTTGCATTTCCATGGTCGATTATGGGTTCCAGGGGATATACACGAGGAGCTGATGCGAGAGTTTCATGCTTCATCTTGGGCAGTTCATCCCAGGGTTACCAAGATGTACCGTGACTTGAGACGTCAGTACTACTGTCCGGATATGAAGATAGATGTAGCTGGTTTTGTTATGATGTGTTCCACCTATCAGAAGGTGAATGCGGAGAATCAGAGACCAGCTAGGCTATTATAGCAGTTACCCATCCTGGAGTGGAAATGGGCCGATGTCGCGATGGATTTTGTGCCTGGATTTCCGAGGACACCTCATGGAAATGATGTCGTGTGAGTTGTTGTGGATAGAATCATGAAGGTATCCCACTTCATGCTGATCAAGGAGACCTTTGGTTTTGACGAGATCAGAAGGCTGTATATCCGAGAGATTGTACGTCTTCATGGGATCCCTCGTTCTATTATTTCAGATAGGGACGATCGTTTTACATCTCACTTCTCGCAGAGTTTTTAGAGGGCATTGGGTGCACAGTTTCTTCTGAGCACAAAATACCACCCTCAGACCGATGGCTAGTCATAGCGTTCAATACAGGTGCTAGAGGACATGTTGCGTGCATGTGTCCTAGAATATGGTGGCTCTTGGGAGAAGCATATACCCTTAGTCAGGTTTTCCTATAACAATAGCTTCTAGATTACTATTGAGATGGCATCATATGAGGATTTATATGGTAGGCCATGCCCGTCACCTTTGTGATGGTTATAGGCAGGTGATGTAGCTTTACTGGGACCACTGCTCGTACAGGAGACATCATAGAAGGTCCAGTTTATTATGAAGCAGATGGCTACATCATAGTCTCTTCAGAAGACTTATGTTGATTGCTGCAGATGACCATTGGAGTTCATGGTCGGGGATCAGGTTTTTCTACATGTTTCACCAAGGCTGGGACACAAGCGGATCCAGAGACAGGGTAAACATTCATCGCGGCATGTGAGAACATTTGAGATTTTGGAGAGATTTGGGATGGTTTCATATCAGTTGTAGTTACCACAGTTGTACCGATCCATGAACGACATCTTCCACATATATCAGTTGTGTCGCTATCATTCAGACACATCTCACGTCCTTCAGCCTGAGGGTGTTGAGCGGGAGGAAGATTCGTCCTTTGAGATGTATCTGATTCCTATCATTGACAGGATCACAAATGTTCTCTGAGGCTGATCAGTTCCTCTTATATAGGTGCTATGGAAACATTTCTGAGTGCATATTGAGACCTGGGAGCGGGAGTCTGACGTATGTGCTCCATGGCCGGAGTTGATCACGTCTATATCCTCCCCACCATTGGAAGAGCACTTTGGGGACGAATTTCTATAAGGGGGAAGGTTTTTAAGAACCTGGTTCTTATCATTGAGTTACATTCTTCTTCTTTTCACTTCCTCTTAAGCGTTTTTAATAAAATATTGAAAATGGTGAAACATCCTAAATTTTGGAAGTACACTCTGTGTACTTTTTTCCACACTCCGTGTACTTCTGTCCGTGTAGGGATGAGTACACGGGGCGTGTATCCATGTCAGTGACGAAGGGTGTAGGAACAGACTACATGTCGTGTAGTGGTCCATTACACGCCGTGTAGTCAGTTCTCAGGCCAAAATAGTAAGGCAGTGGAGGAGCCGCCAACTGGGTGACATTACACGATGTGTACTAAGAAGTACATGTCGTGAAATCATGTCGACAAGTGAACTGTATAGAGGTGCCGCTAGAGGAACAATTAAATGAAGGAAGTACACGCCGTGTACTTGGAAGTACAATCCGTGTACTTTGTTTTTTTTCCTTATATTAGGAAGTAGCCTCCCCTGTTTATAGGGAAGGCATAGAACTGGGGGAAGGAGAGGGAAGGGATGACCGAACCTTTGAAGATACGTCGGGTGTTCGACTGGAATCTAATTCCTCCTCGGATGATCTTGTTGGAACCGCGAGGGTAAACCATCTCTTCTCCTGGAGTGTTTCTTACCAATTATTTCCCTAGAGAAGTTATCTAGGGTAGAATGAATTATTTCATACCTCGGATCTACGTCGTTCATGGGCATTTCTAGAGTCGACGTTCGGGTATACTGCTTGTTGGTGTATAAGGTAGGTAGATTTGTGTTTGTTTTTCCAACTGCTATGTCTTTTTTGTATTTTAGTCCCACGAACCCATGTTGGGGTGTCGTGTGGATGTGGTAGTGGCTATTTTAAATACCTATAATTGAATATGTAATCAATTGTGATATTAAAATGTTGTTTAGGATCGATGCTTGGATCCAGGACCACCCCTGGTGTGCATTCTACTGTTTAGCCATTTGGCTAGGATACCCGAGGGTATTCCATGTTTAAATTATGAATTAATTTTCCTTGAGAGGAATTGTATGTGAAATAAATGTTTATTTACCTGTTGGGAAAGGACCGGTTACCTGTTTTACCTAAGGTCGGTGTTGTGATTAGCCTGTGGGTGTTGTACTACTTAGCCTGTGGGAAATTTCTTCCATGACTATGGGCAGATGATTCTGTGCCAGTGGGTGACACTATTTATGCATGTGGCCAATATTGGTGTGCCTGTGGGCAAATTCCTATGTTGGTTTCTCTTTACCCGAGGGTGGGAGTTAATGTGTCTGTGGACAATTGGCTGTTTAGAATATTCACTGTTGTGTTATTTTAAATTAAATGATTAAAAAGAATATTAAAATGCAAATATAACTAGTTAAGTGTATTACTTTTTAGTACTGCTTACTTTTTTCCATTTTACTATTGAACACTATCGATGCATGCTCACTTGCAGTTGGGAACGGGCCTTTGGTGGGTGCCTACTGGGAATTTGTTTCTCACACCCTATTTGGGTCACGCTTTTTGGCCCAAACTGATTACATTTTTGTTGGTGTGGATAGGTGCAAGAGTCCTTATACAGGTACTTGACTGTTGCTGAGGAGTAGGAGGGCATGGGACCGAGCCTAGGCTCGCGATGCCACTGCCAACTTTATTGATTTTTTTTATGTACTCTTAATTTGGTTGTACTGTATTGATGAGTAACATGTTTTGGCTATTTTCATAGAACTTGATACATGTAGCATCATCATTTATATACTATTGTTTATATCAACTGCTGTTGTTTATTTCAGTTTTGTATGGTTTACTGGTTCTACTACTTGATGTATGTTTAATTCTATATTCCACTTCACTACAATTTGAAAAATGAGGGAATAGTTTCCAGACTAAATGGCATGGTCCCTCGCTTCTAGTCGGCAGCTTCTGGCATTTTGGGAAATGGGCTTGAGGTCACGTGATGAATCAGGTTCGGGGCACCCATTACGTAGCACCCGAGTCCAGGAAGTTACAACGATCCCCTCAGGAAAACATGTTAAAAGGACTGCTCACTTGAGTGGAACAGATATCCAGAGAAAAAGATGCAATCTGGCGCACCGCACAAGAGCGGTGCGACGTGGGACCCGTATCCCGCTCCCAAAGCACAACAAACGGATCACACTATTGCGATCCTCTCAGAAAAGTACACTTGTTTGACTAATCACTTGTCCGAAATGAACACCCGTTTATAAAATTGGAAATCACTACCGACTCCAAAAATGGCCCCTGTGGGGCCAGAACCAGCATGCAGAATTAGAGCGGGCATATTGTGCCATTATAATTCCCTTGAAAAAACACTCAGAATCGGCTACTCACATGCCCCGAATGGACGTCCAATGAAAATGTTACAAAGCGATACACACCACTCAACAAAAGGGCCATAGGGCCCATTCCTCATCTCTGGTTCAAACACCCGAAACCACAATGGAAAACTCCGGCTCGACGCCAGGGTCGCAAAGCCACTGATGGTGCTCAATTCGAACATCAGATGTGCATGTACCATCCAAAACAAGAACCCCCAGAGAAAACACCATTCAACTTAAAGGCATGTCATGCCACCGAACTCCCATCCCGGGAATTAAAAATTCTTGAAACCATCTCAAAGAGTTCCCCTCGATCCAAGGAATGCATCGATGTAGACGACATGCAAAATGGGAGTCCTTAGAAAAAGATACGGGCGTCCGAATTTTTAAGGGGAAAACCTCTTTGGGCTAGACCGGCCCGGCCCTCCATGGCCCGTGGCTCCCACAGCTCTCCGTGGGCCCAGTCGCCACCCCCGACCGGCCCTCTTGGCCGATCATGTTCCCCACTGCATCCCGCCTTACATTGGTCATGGTTGCGCCCCACGGGGCCACGCGCCTCGCGGCCTTCTCCCCCCTGTGCCCTACGACGGCACCGGCCACCGGGGATCCCGTTGGAGTCCCCTCCTCGCCGCCATCCATTCCGGCCGCCTGCCGGAGCCACCGCTTGGAGCCGCTCCGCCTGCCAGAGCTTTCCAGACTGCCCTGTTGACCGCCGAAAACCTTCAGTCCGGCCATAAAACCGCAAAACCACCCCGAAACATTGTCTGACTGCTGCGGACGTGTCAGAGCTCAGAATTAAAATCCTAAAGATGCATCAGAAATCTCAGATAGAGATCTACTAATCTATGGTCTTTGATTGAAGATCTACCAGCAATTAAATAGTATAATATGGGCTCCAAATGAGGTAATTTAAAAAACCACATAAATGAAACCACCTACCTACTTGGGCATAGCCCGACGCTTCACGTGAGGTTCGCCGGAGCCGCCTTGCCGGAGCCGCCTTTCCGGAGTCGTCACGTTATGCTGGAGAGATGGAGCCGAGTGGAGGATCTTCCTACATGAGGGGGATCTGCCAGGGGAGGGGGTTTGAGGAAGAAGAAGGGGAAGAAGGGTGGGGGTGTTTTAGTAGGAAACTCTTAACCCCCCGCCCGTAGGCCCCATACCTGATCTCCCAACGAGGTCAGAATTAAGTCTCCCCTAGGCTAAAAACCACGCTCTGAGCGCAACGGCAAACTCAGAATTTTAATCTATGTCTTCATTCAACTGGTATAGTACTTAATGCTCGATGCTGCCAAATTACGAAAATGCCCCTAGGGCCATTTTTCAATGACGCCCCTTGCCCGCAAAACTTATACCCTTCATAGGGTAAACGACATATTCCGGACTCAACGGTTCCATTAGATTCTGAATCCGAGCCACCGTTTAAGAGATACTTGAGTTAATCTGTTAAAAGAATAAAATAATTATTTAATTTATTTTTTCCATGCTCCGATATCCAGCGAGGGGTCCAAACGACCCGTGCTGACATGTTTAATGTCGTCCATAGGGTAAACACCCCATTTCAGACCCATTTGTACACTCAGATTTTTTATCTGATGCACTGTTTAAAATTTATCCCTTTTATTTGGTGTGCCCAGTGTGAACACACTGAAAAGATAATTCCGGCCACACCTGGGCTCCGAATCGCATGCCGTCTGAAGGTGCTGCTCTGGAATAACAACAAGAATATTACAAAATCTTTCATAGCAAAAAACGGGTTCATAAATCATTCCCTCCATCATGATTTGCGTCTCAGAAAAGATAAACCCAGGAACAAATCTGGGTACTAAGCCCACACTTGGCTCTCCCGTACCCAGAAAAACTCTTGCACAGTCCTATGCCAACGCACAAAGACAAAAATATTTGATATGTTCATGTGAGATCTGCCCTTGCCGATGACGTGCATAGGGGCATGCACACATCTTCTTGGGTAAGTCTCGTGGGAGATGTTTTGCAACCATTCCAGACTTTGGGGTTAGGGCAAGGTGGTAGACAACACTGCCATCTCTTTCACAGTCTCAAATGACCCGAAAGATCTCGGGGGTAGCTCACCTCCCCGACTGAACCCCTACATTGAACGTCATGACTAAAATCACAACTCGCACCTGGAACAAGGCCTGGTAATTCCCTCCTTCAGAATATCCATATGGTGAAACACCCAAGGATATCTGGACGCACAAGATTTCATGGTTGATGTCTCACAACCAAGACTCTCTTATGTGCTCGGAAAGCAATGAAATCGACACCATCGACTGAAGAGAAAGGTTGTATGCATTTTACCTTACCAACATATGGTTACACCGACACCCCGTGCCACCCTGATTATGACCTAAACATGGTCCAGGGAGAAAATAATTTCACACACAAAGTCTAACAATTATACTTCAAAAAGTAGAAGATATGTAGAGTGTACCTCTTATCACCTTATGCTCTGTAGGATCGTATACGTCTAATGCTCATGGTTGTCCACGGTCCCATCTGTCAGCTCCCAGAGCCTGACGTGGACCGCCTAGTAGTGATGGGAAGACCACGTATGGTCGTCCTCTACTTCCAGCTCATCCCACTCTTCTTCTAGCACCACCTCTCTGGGTGCTGCTCTGATCATGGTCCCGCCCCCGTCGTAGTGGTGCACTTGCTGCCTGCCCGAAGCTCTCTACATGCCTGTTCAGGCAGTCCTGTTCCAGGTGACCTTCCTCATCACAAGCATAGCACCGACTCTCTTCGGGCTGCACTAGTGCCCTCCGACACCACCATGGTGTACGACCACTCCCCTGAGTATGGTTATCAGAAAGCCAGATGCATCAATGTTCTACTAGCCAACTCCCGCTATCTACAGCAGATGTCTCGACTCCAACATGCATGCTGCCACCACCAACTCTAGAACGTGACAGGAAGCTCACTATCACCAACACCTTCTCTAGCACCCAAGAATATGTGGAAATTCCCAAGGGTACTATGACATCACGAATCTCTTGGCAGAGGCCCTAATCAAACATCCACACTCGGATGTTGTCATCATGGACCAAGTCCGGGTAAAAGCCTGCACAGTCTGTCAAACTAGCCACGTACTCGGCCACCGTCAAACCTCCCTGCTGAAACTGTAGGAGCTCCTGAATCTGAATGGAGCAAAAGCAGGAGGGAAAAAACTCCTCACAAAATAACAACTGAAGGTCACCCCATGAAAGCAAAGACTCGTCAAGAAACTGAGTCAATAGACTCCACCCATGTCAAGCTACTCCACGGAAATGGTTGGCGGCTAAAGCCACCATAAGATCTATCGGTGACTGCACAAGCCTCCAAAGGAGAACCAATTTCTCTAGCCAAACCTCTGCTGCATGAGGGTCTGGCTCACCACTGAACCTCAGCGGTCTCTGCCACTAGAACTCACGGAGCGTGCTCAACCTACACACAAGATCAACCTGCTCTGTTGAAGCTTTCTTCTTATCAACAGGTGGGGATGCTGCTATCATCCAACCCAGAGAAATGGGCTCGCATGATGGGTCCTTGACTGAGGCCTTGTACCTCACAAGGTCATCCTCACGAACTAAAGCCGGTATTCTGGCTGGCTATCTTCACGGAGACATCCAAAATATATTCAAGGAGTGCCGCGGTCAGATTAGTATATATGTATATAACAATAATAACAATGGGGATCTGACTCATGAAGTACAGTCAAAGACTCAATATTATGTGATGCATAAACAAAATTTCCATGAAATGAGTGTCTCAACATTTCAAGTGGACAAGCAGGTTATCTGGGTCCTGGTGAATAGATATGTTGGCCGTCGCACCATCACTAGACTCCTTCGCCTGAGAGCTTCTCTCGAGACACGTTAACACTGTTGCCGTAAATCCCAAAAAATTATTTTTTAGGGATGTCTAAACAACATCCCAAGGAATGAACCACATCTGATATCACTTTTTCAAGACATGACACTACTTGGGCTCGAGCCGCAACTACCCCAAGCCCGCCTCCATAGGCCAGGGGCTGGCAACAATCGTTGATGGCTAAACAACTCAGGGAGGCCTTTTCCTGAGTACCTGTACACACACACATGCAAAAAACTCAATGAAAAAGTGCACAGTAAAAAGAAAAGAAAATTATGAACTGCTATAAATTAACCACAATGTGTATCGACCTCTAAAATTTCAAAGCAAGTGCTGAAGATAAACTGGGAAGAAAAGGGGAAAAACATGCACCCAACCAAAAAAGTGCCACAACCCGACAATGGGTAAACATAATCTAGCAGCTGGAAGAGTCCCCCACCTAGAACATGACTACAACCAATGCATGTGGTCCATGCTTCTAAACTCCTAAGCTCCACTGAAGTCACAAGAAACATGTATGTCTTCTTCAGGGACACAACAAGTGCTGGAAAAGAACAATTAGGGGTTAGTATAAAAATACTCAGTAGGATACCCTGAAGGTTGGAGGGAGAAACAAAGTAGGTACCGAAGGGTGAGATGTATATCGAATTGGAAAAATTAAATGATTACAACGGAGAGTGCAGTAAAGAGTAAGAGTAGAGAGTCCATCTCAAACCAACAAGAGGAGAAATGGTAGAATTGTCCAGAAACAAGGAGCTAGAAATGATGAGATGATGAAATGCCCATCAAGTCTTCCCTACCTAGAGTAGGAGAGTAAACTTTTCCAAACACAAGAAGCTAGACACAGAAAGAACGTGGCATACCTCGCGCGTCATCACCTCTCATGGAAGAAGAGTAACCAAACCCAAGATGTGGGTACTAGAACAAGGTATATATATATCCATATGCTCAAACAAGAATCCCAAACAAGATTGTAAGGGGATCTCCATACCATAGGTCGGCCCATGAAGGTTAGTTTCCAATAGTCCTAGAAGTAAACACCATCTAAGACCAGCATCCCACACGTCTTCCCTGATCTGCAAGTCTATATGCTCAAATCACCGCACCTTGACACTATATGCTTTGGGCGACACTGACTTGCCCACACGGTTTTAGGTCATGTCACAAGGATGCATCTCGGTGGGGAATGTGCCCCTAAAACTTGAGTGTTCGGGGGGAACATCAAACCACTCCTCGTCACTGCCCCATAGTCGAGAGATCTCCTCATAGTTTACAGGAAACCCCCTACCGAGCCCCGCTGGAGGGTGATCCCTAGAAGTCGACGGGTTCCCACTGGAGGGAGACGCAACAAGAGTCAATGAGTGCCACACTACCGAGTCCCGTAAAATGGTACTCCACTAGAGGGAAACTTAGCTAAAGACGTTGATGAGTCCCGATGCCCAGTCCTGTAAAAGGGTACTCCCCGGGAGGGAGGCTCAGAACCGTCATCGGGGACCACTTCCTAGCCTAGTTGGAGGTAAAATCGACATCAGGGACCACTTCCTAGCCCAACTAGAGGTAAACCCAACATCGAGGACCACTTCCCAGCACCCTGGAGGTAATCCCGACATCGGGGACCACTTCCCAGCCCCGTTGGAGGTAAACCCGGAACCAATATGGCCATCCTGGCTTGATGGTACTGCTCGGTGAACACCGTTGTACTGGCCATCCCTATTGGATGGTAACCCATTGGACATCCCTGCTTGATGGTACAACCTCCTACCCAGCCCTTCTAGAAACAACCTCATGGGTAGAGAATCGGTGCCCGCATAACGTTTTGGTCACACCGAATCCACAAGAACTCTACTAGGGAACACAAAGGGTTGGGAAAAACTCCCCATGCATCTCAGGGTGATCACGCTTCAATCCTCTGAGTCACTGTTCAACCAGACTGAGACAACTCATCCTAGAAAGTGGGAAAACACCCACGTTGTACGAGCATAGGTAGTCGTAAATGGTTTCGTAGTCTGGTGAAAAGGGTACGGTACTAAAATCCCTCACAGCTGAAGAAACAGAAGAACCAAACCATCTCTGCTGACAAAACAAGAATAGGACTGGGGGAAAACTCAACCCAAGTGGTCAAAAAACAAGAAAAGAGGGACCCTCTATGTCGCGAGTGGTCAAAAGTATGTAAAGTAGATCACGACACACACGTGTGGCCGACGTGACGTGTGTCCCCAAATAAACCCCAACCAAGGTCACAAACATCCTTAGGTACAACCATCCACATGTACCTCCCAGTGTTCTCGCATACACCCAGAGTATGCCACATCTCCAGCCCAAAGGCTAACATGCCCACGACACCCATCATCTATGTGAAGGCGTAAATGTAACAACTCCAACATTCCACCTCAACGGATGAGGCACGGCCAAAAAAATCCCTTCAAACATATACTTCACTCAAACAGTAATTCAAGCGATCACACACAAAGGATCTGCTACAAACATGATAGATTAACTTCCACCAGGGAACCATCATATTTCCACATTTAATAAGATCGTGTAAGAGGCTCCACTCACCTGAACAAATTACACTGTTGTAATACTCATGGAAAAACATGTGAGATCGACTAATTACTCTCCTCCTACAGATATCCGATGGAAAAGTCACCAACACCACTTTATGCCCAAATGGTGTCCCATGATCCTGATCCTCGGCCCCGAAAACAATCGGGTGCATCGCACCATTGTGATCCCCACAAGAAAACATGTTAAAAGGACGGCTCACATCAGTGGAACAAATATCTAGAGAAAAAGATACATTCTGGTGCACCACACAAGAGCGGTGCTACGGGGGGACCCGCATCCCAGTCCCAAAGCACAATGAACGGATCAAACCGTTGCGATCCTCTCCAAAATGTACCCAAGTTTGACTAATCACTTGTCCGAAACAGACACCCGGTGATAAAACTGGAAGTGACTGCCAACTCCCAAAATAGCTCCCATGGGACCCACACTAGCCTGTGGAATTAGAGAGGGTGGATTGCGCCATTGCAATTCCCTCAGAAAAACACTCATAATCGGCTACACGCATGCCCCAAACGGACGTACGATGAAATAATTACAAAGCGCTGCACATCGCTCAACATACGGGCTGTGGGGCCCACACCTCAACTCTGGTTCCAACACCCAAAAATACAGTAGAAAACTCTAGCTCAATTCCAGGGTCGCAACACCACGGACGACGCTCAATTCGTACATCGAATGTGCCTGTGCCGTCCAAAACAAGAACCCCCGGAGAAAACGCCATTCCACTTAAAGGCGTGTCGTCCCATCAAACTCCCATCCCATTAATTAAAAATTACTAAAACAATATAAATTCGTACCCCTCAATCCAAGGAACGCGTCACCGATGATGGCTCGGAAAACGGACGTCTGTAGCAAGAGATACTGGAGTCTGAATTTTTAAGGGGAAAACCCCTTTGGGCCGGACCGACCCGGTCTAGCCGGTCACCCCGCTCGGGCCGGCCCGACCCTCCGCAACCCATGGCACCTGCGGCTCTCCGCGGGCCATGTCGCCGCCCCCCGACCGGCCCACCTGTACGGTCTTGTTCTCCATAGTGACCCGCATTATGCGGGTCGCGGTCGAACTGCATGGGGCCACGCGCCTCGTGGCCCCCTCCCCCTTGGGCCCTACACCGGCGCCCGCCACCTGGGACCCCGCTGGAGTCCCCGCCTTCCTATCGTCTGTGCCGGACACCTTCTGGAGCCGCCTCCTGGAGCCGATCCGCCACCGGACCAGCCTACCAACCGCCAGAAACCGCTGGTCCAGCCATAAAACCCAAAAACCACCCCGAAACTTCGCAGGACTGCTAAGGACGCTTCTGAGCTCAAAATTCAAATTCGAAAGATGCTTCGGAAATATTGAATCAAAATATACTAAACAATGGAACTTTCTTGAATATCGGGAAGAAATTCAACAGTATAATTTGGGATCAATGAATGCTAGAATTAAAAAAATAGAAATGAAACCTCCTACCTCGTCGGGCGTAGCCCGACGCTTCACATGGGGTTCCCCGGAGCCGCCTTGCTAGAGTCATCGTGCCTCGACGAATAGATGGAGGAGAGGGGAGGAGCTTCCTCCTTGAGAGAGATCCTCCATAGTAAGGGGTTTGAGGAAGAAGAAGGGGAAGAAGTGTGGGGGTGTTTAAGTAGGAAACACCGAAACCCCCGCCTGTAGGCCCTGTAACTGATCTCCGGATGGCGTCGAGATTAAGCCTCCCCTAGGCTAAAAACCACACTCTGAACGCAATGATAGTCATGGAATTTTAATCCGAGGCCCCATTCAAATGTTATAAAACTTAACTCTCAAGGCCGCCAAATTACGAAAACGCCCTTGAGGCCATTTTTCACTGGCAGCCCGCGCCCGCAAATCTTATTCCCCACCTAGGGTAAACAGAACGTTTTGGACTCAACGGTGCCCTTGGATTAGCAATCCGAGCCACCGTTTAAGAGATACTTATGTTATGCCATTAAACGAATAAATTAATTAATTAACTTATCAGTTCCATGCTTCGATAGCAAGCGAGGAGTCCAAACATCCTGCGCCAACATGTTTTATGTCGTTCCTAGGGTAAACACCACATTTCGGACCCATCCGTACACTTATATTTCTGATTTGAAGCATTGTTTATGAGTTATCCCATTTATTTGGCATGCCCAGTCCAAACGCACTGAAAACTTAATTTCGACCACACTGGGGCTCCGAATCGCACACCATCTGAAGGTGCTACTCTGGAATAACATCAAGAATATTCCAAAGTCTTTTATATCAAAAACCAGGTTCTTAAAACCCTCTTTCATGTTCCTTTATTCATCAACTTCTTATTTCTTTTTTATTTCCATTCTAAAATAATATCGCCAGTATGTTCTATATAATGTGATGTTATTATAAATATGGTACAACCATATTCATTATTCTATCCATCGTTTGAATGACATGTCACCATACACGCGTACATACAGTTTACCGTCTCCACGTCGTGGTGTAATTGTTATTCAAAACATTATTATTGGGATGGGTATGATAATGATGTGTAATTGATGTAAATAATAAATAAAACATTATAATTAATATGTATATATTATATACCATCCAATTATATATTATTTTAATATCAATATAATGATATTGTCGCTCGTGCGTACGTACAGACTACCGTCTCCACAAATGAGATGAGATTCATTCCCCATCATATATATTCAATTCTAATTCTCATTTGATGTTTAAAAATAATTTTTACGGACTTGATATCATTATGGATATGAATAAGATACAACTTATGAATAACAAACAAGGATTATGCAATAAAACGTATAAAATAAAAAAAGTATGTTAACACCTGAAATGACGATAGTACTAATATATTATTAACAATGAAAAGATAAAAAATAATATATGATATCATATTAATGTATATGATTATTTAATAATTTAATAACAATTATTTCACCATTACACAGGAGGTAAAACTACCCTCTACTAAGGAAAAGTACAACGTAAGGGATAATTTTACAATCTCTTTATTATCCGAGGTTGTTTTTACGTAAGTTTCTACTGGGACCCCCTTTATCATCCACATCCTTATTTATAAAAAATATATTTCAAAACATTTATAATATTTTCTAGACAATGGGTTAAAGTCATTTATACCCTTATGTATTTTGAAATAAATCATTCTGTCGTTTTCCAAACAAGGAATTTTTTGACCTTTTTGACATATTTAAGGTAAGAATGTTTTTTTAACTTATAAGGAGGAAGTGCTTCATTATGGATGTGGTGATGGATCCGACATTTATGATATGTTGCTATTTATTTTACCTTGTTGTTACTGCGTGCTGTATTTTTCTTTCTTTTAATAAAAGGTTCGAGGCTTGCCTCTAACTACGATTTTACATTAAATATTTTTTTTACAATTATGTGACTCTTAAATGATTTAAAAATAGAAAGAGATATTTCATTAAAAAGGTTCTTGATTTCATCTATGCCATCATCCTTTGATATATTTTATGTTTATTTGAAGATGATTTATTATGATAAAAAATTCAATATTGTATTGAAGGTTTTGTGATATGTTTGACTGTGGATGTGCTATTTTTATACCATTCATGGTTTATGGTTAATGTATTGACATTTCGTATGCTACTTTTAATACAATTGTTTATGATATGTTTAATATTTTTCATATTATTAATTAATTGGACTTAGTAAGTGATGTGTGGATCCCATAATAGCTCCAAGATGCATCAGTATGTCTCATGAGACAACAAGATATAGAATTGGCGGAGGCTCTTTCCAAATTTTGATATTTGGTTTTGGCTGAGGCCTTAATTATTTTTAGACGTCTTCACCACGGCCTTAAGAAAATGTTTCAGAATGTCCGTCATTATACATTCCCTAAATATGAAAATAATATTGATGGTTCATGTGGTCATTAAACTTATAAAATACCAATGATTATGTTTTATTATGGCATTATTTACTCAGCTCATATTTCTGTCATAACTGTATTCATTTTAATTATTGGTAAAGGTAGGTGGTTTCAATTATCAGCATACTTAATATTTATGTTATCTTCTATTGTATTGCATACTCGTATTGAGCATTTGAGCTCACCCCTTTCTTATGTTTCATTTTACCAGGATATGAAGAAGTTAGTTATGAGTGACCAGTAGGCATAATCTAGGAGGCTTGGATGTTTCTAATGATATATATTTGTTTGAATTTCTTTTCAAGTTGTAAAGTTGAACTTATGTATGAATCTTGTTTCCAATAATAATAAACTAATTGGTCTTTCGATACATGATTTCCTTGTAATCATGCGAATATTATGTGATAATGCACTGACTCTAGGTAACTGGTGTTGGGGCATTACAGTTGCTATCAGAAAGAGTTTTGTACAATCCATGGAAACTATATTTAGATAAACTCTTCTTAGAGTACAATTCCCTATGACAGACTTTGGAAATTAGTATAGAATAACTTCTGAGAATATTGGTATTGTAGGGATTTTGTGAGATTTTCGTGCAATACATGCCTATCTGGATACAAGGAGGTATAGGAGGCTCTGGCACAAATGTATCTAGGGGTAAATCCTGAAAACACCACTTTGATCCAGACTCAAATGGGAACTGGTGCACGATAATGGGCTTTGCTCCACTCCTCGTTACGACACTCCCGGTGGATATGATTTGGATAATTCTCATTTTATTTTCAAACCATTATGAAGGGTTTATGAGTATATACTTCCTCAAAGAAATTTTTTTATGAGTATAAATTATATCCATAAACTGTTCAATTTATGATAAGTGTTTTAGAAGTTTGGAAATATATATTTTGATTCATAAACTAATTTATTTTATGACATTGTTCAGAAATGGTGCCAAGTGGATAGAATGGAAATTGTATCAATTAACGAACTCCATGTAGAGATTTACATCCTCATCAAGATAATTATAGTGGAGCTAGTGATGGAACTGGTGCTGATCAGCTAATCACTATACATGGAAAACTCACTCAGGTTATGAATAATAACTGTACCCATATGGAGAACCAAGATCCACAACGTATAGGATCAATTTTAGATCACTTCATGAGGCAACAAAAACTGATATTCAATGGGAATATAAATCCATTAGTGGTCGAGTAATGGATAAATTCTTTAGAGAAAATATTCCACGATTTGGGCTGTAGCGAAAAGGAAAAAGTTGTCATTGCAGTTTAACGGCTTACTGGAGATGATGATCAATGATGGTCATTGATTAAAAACACAAAAAAAGGATTAATAAGTATCAAATATGGGATTTAGGGAGTTCAAATAGATTTTATTAGAAAAATACTTTCTTCATGGCCTTTGAGAAGATATGGAAAGGAAATTTTTGAGTTTGAGGAAAAAGGAGGATGAGAGTGTCGCAATGTACGAGGCTAACCTTACATGGTTAGCGAGGCATGCTGCAAATTATATACGTAACCCAAGAAGTATGACTGATCATTTCATTGATGGTTTAAAACAATTTCTCTATCGAGAATTAGTATGAAAATCCTTCTCATCATACGAATATATTGTTTTGTGTTTTATCAAGACAGAAAAGGAATTCTCTAAGTCTTATGACTTTCAATCAATGCAAGAGAAGAATAGATCTATTGAACACTCTGGGAAAATAAATAATGAAATAGGGAAGAAGAGATGAATTAAATTTCCACCTTGTGATAATTGTAGAAGGAAGTACCCTGGTTCCTATCTAAATGGAAAAGATGTATGCTACAAATGTGGACAGAAAGGCCATTTATCTGGTGAATGTAAAGGAAATAAATATGATACCAATGTTCAATGCTACAATTTCAGGGAGATGGGACATTATCCAAATGAATGTCCTAAGTATCAGGGAAACTTACCTCAGAAATGGCCTAGATACCAAGGCCAAGCTTATGCAATCACTACTACTAAGGAAGAATCCCCGAATGTTTTGGTGGTAGGTAATTTAATGGTTTCCACAAGTTTAGAAAATGCTTTATTTGATTTTGGATCCTTGAATTTTTTCAAATCTTCCCAGTTTTCTAATAAAATTAGATATTTCCATTTTTATTTAACAATGTAGTTGTCAGAAAAACTCCCAAGAGATGTATCATTGCAACAATGTAATGTGAATAAGTCACCATTAGAGCACATAAATGTTCTTTATCTGCTGATTTCATCGTCATACCCATGATTGAATTTGATATAATCCTCGATATATATTGGCTATTAGACCATGATGTAACGATTTATTATAAGAATAAGGAGGTTATATTTTTTTATGATAATGATAAATAACACCTTATCTTTATAGTAGAATCTTCACCACCTGATTCTTATCAAGATCTACCCCCAGTAGCTCAACTAAATTCAATTATCACGGAGGAAAAGAATGAAATAACTATGTGTGAAGAAATAAATGTTAAAATAGAGGATTTACCTATTGTGCAAGAATATGTTGATCTTTTTCCCTATGATTTACCTGGACATCCTCTAGAATGAGAAATTGAGTTTTCTATTGATTTAATTCCTTATTCAAAAACCATATCAAAGACCTCATATAGAATTGAAATTGTGGAATTAGTTTAACTAAAGAAACAACTAGAGGAATTGAGTAATAAGGAATTTATTCACACTAGTGTTTCTCCATTGGGAGCCCCTGTCCATTTTCTTATGAAGAAAGATGGATATATGAGGTTATGTATCGACTACAGGGAAATCAATGCTATAAAAATACAGAACATGTATCCCATACCTCTCATTGGTGATTTATTTGACCAACTACATGGAGCTCAATACTTTTCAAAGATTGAACTTCGATCAGTATACCATCTGGTGTGTGTGAAGAAGGAAGAAATTTTGAAGAGATAAATACAAACCAGGTATGGGCATTAAGAGTTTATAGTAATGACTTTTGGATTGACTAATGCACCCTCTATATTCATGGATCTAATGAATAGAGTTTTCACGGAATATCTCGATGAATATTTGGTTGTATTTATTGATGATATCTTGGTATAAACTAAAAACTATTAAGATCATGAAAATCACTTGTGCATTATCCTGAAGTCCATTAGAAGACATGAATTATATGGGAAGTTTAGATATTATGAATTCTGGCTTCAATAGATTTCATTTCTTGGCCAAATTGTCTCAAAAGATGGAATTTCCATTGATCCTTTAGGGAAAAAGGCAGTCCAGGAATAGCCAGCACCGATGAGTATAACTGAGGTACGCCGTTTTATTGGTTTAGCAAGTTATTATCGACATTTCATCCAGAACTATTTCTGGATTATCTAACCCATTAACTATGCTCACATGTAAAGGGGTTAAATTTTTTTGGAAAAAATATTGTGAAGAATGTTTTGAAGAACTGATGAGAATATTAGTCAATGCTCATATATTGACTCTACCATCAGGAAATGATGGGTTTTCTATTTATAGTGATGCATCGAAGAAAAGACTTGGTTGTTTCCTCATATAGAATGATATGGTTATTTCCTATGCATCATGACAACTGATAATTCATGAGTAAAACTATCCTACTCATGATCTTGAGTTATCTATTGTAATATTCACATTGATGATTTGGAGACATTATCTGTATGGTGAAAATATGAAATTTATACATATCACAGGAGTTTGATGTATATTTTCTCACATAATGAACACACCATGAGGAAAATGATATGGCATGAACTACTCAAGGATTATGATTTCATGATACACTACCACTCGAGGAAGGAAAATAAGGTGGCTGATGCTTTGAGTAAAAAGGATCATGGACTTTTGAAGAAGGTGAGAGTTGAAAAGATTTATATATATATTGATCTATTAATGATGGATATGGGAATAACCATTGAAAGTGAAACATCAATGATTTTTCAAATGGTTTCCAAACCATCTTTACTAGAAAGGGTAAAGAGTTCTCAGACCGGTGATGACGAGTTTCAAAAGAAGATTAAAGCTGTGAATGATGGGAGATTGAGTGACTTTGTGTATGAAGAAGGAATTTTGAAATTTGGGAAGAGACTCTGTGTTCCCAATATACCTGATCTAAAAAGAGAGTTGTTGGATGATTCTCATAGTTCCAATTTCTCTACACACCCTAATAGAAACAAAATGTATAGGGATTTGAAGGAACATTTTTGGTGGGACAACATGAAGAGGGAGATAACTAATTTTTTTGTCAAGATGTATGGTTTATCAACAAGTGAAAGTTGGAAGGCAGTAGCCTGGAAGATTATAGAAACCTCATCCCATACTTTAGTGGATGTGGGATAATATTACGATGGAATTTCTCAAGGGACTACCAAAGACTCCAAGATGCAATGATGAAATATTTGTCATTGTTGATCGTCATACCAAGTCAGCACATTTTCTTTCTATAAGGGATTATTTACCACTTGAAAATCTAGTAATACTATATACTAATGAAGTTGTGAGACTTCATGATGTACCCCAATAGATTGTTTCAGATCGTGATCTCCATTTTACATCAAGATTCTGGAAGAGCCTTCAGAAGGCCTTAGATACTGATCTTATTTTGAGCACTACCTACCACTCTCCAATAGATGGACAATTGGAATAGACTATTCAAACGATAAAAGACATGTTGAGATCTTGTTCACTTGACTTTCATGGTAAGTTTGATCAATATTTACTTCTGGTATAATTTTCCTATAACAATAGCTTCAATTCGAGTATTCAAATGGGACCATATGAAGCGTTATATGGAAAGAGATGTCGCACACCAACCTATTTGGATGATGTTTCTGAATAAAAACATGTAGGCCCAGAACTAGTGGAGGACGTGATGGAGAAACTGAAGGTAATCCAGAACCACATTAATGCATCTCAAAGTAGGCAGAAGAGCTATGCCGATAACTGAATGAAGGATTTGGAATTTCAGGTAAGAGATCATGTTTCCATGACGGTATATCCATGGAAGGGTGTTATATGTTTTAGTAAGAAGGGAAAATTGAGTCACAGGGAAATCGAACCATTCAAAATTCTAGAACAAATTGGGGTTGTATCTTTCCATTTGGCAATGCCACCAAATATCTCCCACGTTCACGATGTGTTCTACGTATCACTTTTGTGAAAATACATGCCTAACCCAATGCATGTACTCACCTATGAGGAAGTAGAACTGGAACCCGATTTATCTTATTGAGAAGATCATGTAAGGATTATTGATACCAGAGAACTAGTGTTGAGAAATAGGATGACTCATCTGGTAAAAGTTCTATGGAGAAACCATAAGATTGAAGAGGCAACGTGGGAACACGGGGAACTTATGATGAAGAACCACCTAAGTCTTTTTATAAAGTAGTATTCTAGAAATTATAAGATGAAATTATTTGAAGGAGGGGAGAATGTAACACCCCAAGCTTCCACGGTATGCTTCTCTTTGAATAATACAACAGCATGTGTTGTACGCAACTTCAAGTTCTAACACACACCATAACCAATCAAACTAGCTGTTATGAATATTAATACCCACTTATAAATTTTTTATACATTTTATCATTCAAAATGGACTTCATTTTTGGATTTATAATATCGAAATTATCTTAGGGTGAATTTTTAGTACATTTCTGATAACTTTCATATTTTGATGAATAGTGAAAATTACTAAATTTTAATTACAAATTTTTTTAATAGAATAATTAATAGTGATAAATTATGAATTTGTGTGTTTAAAATTATATTTAGAATATATTTTCACCATTTAATACAATTTTGGTAATAGTAAGTAATTTCACATTTAAACCAGACATAAACAAGTGTCAATTTTTTGATAGTTATTATTCCTTAGAACCACACATTTTTGTTTCGACGACGAGAATTAATTTTAAATTACATTCTGCCACTTTGGTGTTTTGAATTTTGAAAAATGGATTCCATATTTAGAATGAGGATGTCCAAATTGTGTAAATAGGTATCTTTTATTTTTAGAAATTTTGAATAATTACTTCGGTAAATATTTTATTTACCATGGATAAAGAGTAAATCTAGTAAATAAGGGTAAAAAAATTATTATAATAATAAAAAATTACTATAAAACATGTAATAACCCTATTGGATGATACATGTCCGACCATGGGCATCTTTGGGTCAGTTTTGGGAACCCATGGATCCACTTGTAAGTGATAATGACATTTTTATTAATTAAGTTAAAGTAAATACAAAAATGACATAAGCATATTTGTTTTAGGAAACCAATTTTTACATAGGGTTATATATGTTATATTTTAGACTATAAATATTTATTAGAAAAATAAAACTATTTCCTACATAATGGTATTTTATTTATAATTTTTAGACATTGAATAATTAAATTTATTAATCACATAATAAGGATGCAGTATTTTCCATATTATTTAATGATTCAAATAATTAGTATTATAAATGATATAATATATATAATTTTAATGTTTTTATGACATAAAAGAAATTTATTGGTCAATAAGGAACTTTATTATTGATTAAATTAATTTTTTTCTAATTAATAAATTTCTTAAGACTTTACCAAAAATAAATTATTAAAAAGTGTCAAAATTGACATAAATGAGTTTTTGAAAAAATATTATATTATTAATTGATATTCTGTTCCTAAAAATCTATGGATAGGCCAAAGGACTTATATAATTATATTTGTATCATTAATGGACCACTTGGGGGTCTCTTAGAAGTATATAGAATATTTATTAACTATATAATATAATAATACAAAGAGACATGGTAAATGTCAATGTAATTAACTGAGAGTTAAAACTAGAAGATAAGGTTAATAAAGTCACCAAACCTGTCTAAAACCTGTTGTTTGAGTATTTTTCGACCCATACCGACCTTATCCTCGAAATAAATCTGTTTTGACCCATTAGAAATCAAATATGAATTCATTATAAAATAATAGTTTACATTTTTCTATGGTGACCCTCACCAATCTTATAAAAGGGCACTCACTCTTATCACTAATTCACACCTTCAAACCCTTTTGGGTTGGCCAAAATCTGCCCAAATATCCTCCAAATATCCCACACTTCAACCTAGATTCCTTAAATTGATTTTGAAGCCAACCTATAGAGCCTTTTGGATCAAATAAAAAAAGAAGGACCCGAAGAAGTGGTAATGTTTTCACAACCAACATTCAAGATCCTTTCTTCTTCAACTTCTTCTTTATTTATAATTTACAATATAAAATAATAACTCCATTATCATATATATACTATGATGTTATTATAAATATTTTACGGCCATATTAGTTATTATATCCATCGTTTTAATGTCATGTCACCGTATGTGCGTACGTACGACTTAACATCTCCACATCGTGGTGTAATTGTTATTCAAAACATTATTGTTTGGATGGGTATGGTAATGAAGGGTAATTGATTTAAATATCAAATTAAACATGATAATTATTCTTTATATATGATATATCATCAAATTATATATTATTTTAATATCAAAATAATGATATTGTCGCTCGTACGTACGTACAGACTACCATCTCCACGAACGCGATGAGAATCATTCCCCATCGTATCCATTCAAGTATAATTATCATATGATGATTAAAATAATTTTTAAGGACTTTATATAATTCTAGATATGAATAAGATACATCATATTCATAATAAACACGGCTTATGTAATAAAACATATAAAAGAAAACAAGTAAGTTAACACCCGAAATGACGATAATACTAAGATATTATTAACAAAGAATTGTTAAAAGATCATATAAGATATCATATTAATATATATTAATCTTTTATAATTTAATAACAATTATTTCAACATTATACAGGAGGTTAAATTACCCTCGTCCAAATAAAAGAACAAGATAAGGGTTAATTTCAAAATCTCTTTATTATCTGAGGTTATTTTTACGTAAGTATCTACTGGGACCACCTTTATCATCCTCATCCATGTTTCATAAAAATATAGTTCAAAACATTTATACTATATACTATTCAATGGGTTAATGTCATTTATACTCTTATGTGTTTTAAAATGAATCCTTCCGTCCTTTTCCAAACAAGGTACTTTTTGACCTTTTCGAAAAATATAAGGTAAGAATGTTTTTTAACTTATACGGTTGGAGAGGCTATTTTCCGCCATAATAACAGCATCAAGGCTTACCTTACAAGTTTATAAGATTATTTTCAAATTTATATTTTCTTTATTATTATGTGACACTTAAATGATTTCAAAATAGAAACAGATATTTCTTTAAAAAGGGTCTTGATTTCATCTATGTCAACATCATTTGATAGATTTTATGTTTATTTGAAGTTGCTTTATTATGATACAAAACTACCATATTGTAATTATGGTATTGAGATATGTTTGACTGTGGATGTGATATTTTTATACCCTTCATGGTTTATGGTTAATGTATTGACATTTTGTATGCTAGTTTTAATACCAATGTTTATGATATGTTTAAATTTTTTCATATGAGGTATGTATTGGACTTAGTAAGTGATGGGTGGAGCCTGCTATAGCTCCTCGATGCATTAGTAGGTCTCGTGAGACAACTAGACGTGGAATTGGCTAAGGCCCTTTCCCAATTTTGATATATGGTTTTGGCCGAGGCCTTAATCATTTTTAGACATCTTAGCCGATGCCTTGACAAAATGTTTCAGAATGTCTGGCATTATACATTCCCTCATTATGAAAATAATATTGATGGTTCATGTGGTCATTCGACTAGTATAATACCAATGATTATGTTTTGTTATGGAATTATTTACTCAGATCATATTTCTGCAATAAATTTATTCATGATTATTATTGGTAAAGGCATGTTCTTTAAATTATTCACCATGCTGATTATTTTTGTTATCTTCTGCTGTATTGCTTACCCTTACCGAGTGTATATGCTCACCCCTTTCTTATGATTCATTTTCTTGAGATATGAAGAAGTTAGTTATGAGTGACAAGTAGGAATAATCTAGGACGCCTGAATGTTTAAAATGAAATAAATTAGTGTTTTATTTATTTTCATGTTTTAAACTTGAACATATGTATGAATTTTGTTTCCAATAATACTAAACTGATCAGTCTTTCAAGACATGATTTCCTTGTAATCTTGCCAATGTTATGTAATAATGCACCGACTCTGGGTAACTAGGGTTGGGGAGTTTCCCCCTCTCTGGTTCCATCCCTCCTCAAGAAGATATATTTATAATAATTATAAAATACCCTAAACATAATAAAAACCTAGGGAATATATAACTAATTTACCTTTACTTATTGAGATAAGAATTTGTAGAGTTCCTCCATTGGGGAATCAACAGAGCCTATGTATCAAATATTATCACTATCCAACACACATATTTTATTAAAAAATTGTAGATATAGATGTAATCTCAGTACCTTCCAATAAATTTCTTTGTCCAACCTCTCATTTAAATAGATGTCCCACCAAATGATAAATGAAACAATTTATTAATTTAAAAATCATTTCGAATATATGGAAGTATTACATGAATCAATACATCTACATATTATGACATTCCATGAATGGGTATATGATTCCCTTCATCCTCCCAACATTGAAATTCAAGCATTATAAAATTTTAATGGAAATATTAATCTATTATAGAATCCTAAATATTTTTTCCTAATTTCCAATGATGGGTCCCCCTGAATAAAATTACCTATGTAAACATAATTTAATGTTACAGTCTATCGAAGAATTTTCCTTTATCTAGTATACAATTTTACCATTCATGTTTATAAAAGGATGAAATTCTTTTCATCGTTATGTTTTCAATCATATAAACTCAATAGTAATAAAAAATATATATACACCACTACTCCAATTTTATACATTGATAAAATCTACCATCCTCATATTTCATCTCTAGGTGTAATGGTTTTAATTTCATACTGACCATACAACATCCAATGGATGAATTGATTTATCTATATATAAATAATTTCTTATATGATGTATGAATAGATATTTTGATCACATTCAACTCACCAAAACCAGTTTTTATTTTGGAAAAAAACCACAAAACCCTTAATGTTGACATTAATGATTATGTAATAAAATAATTTTATAGACATTAATAAATTTATTTGTTAAGTTATAAATTATTAAAACTATAATGGATTATTAAAAAACATTATTTATTATAATGGAATTAATTAATATAGGTGACATGTATACACTCTATTTATGGTTTCTTATATCATAACATACTTATATGAGACAAGTATACTTTAATACTATTAATTTATTTTATATACTATATATAAATAAGCATTAAATATTTTATGATTAATACTTCTTATATATTTTAATTTTATATTAAAATTTATTTACTTTATTCAAGTGGTTATGATTTATAATATACAATGTTAGTAAGGGTTTAAGCTTCAATCGCATATTAGACAAAAATAATTGTGCATTAATTTATTGTGAAAGAGAATATTTTACAACTATATTTAAAATAGGTTAATTTTATAATAATATGGTTATTCATTATATTTTTAATAATAGTTTCATTTTCCTCACTTTTATATTTAAAATGGCTTTATAAGTGTTTTCAATAAAAATTGATTTTATTTTTGTCTTCGGTAAAAACCCTACTCACTTCAATATCCATGATATACAAAAAATTAATTCATATTTTCTTATTCTTTTATTTTTTATTGTAATTTATTATTAAGATTAATTTTTTACAAAATGGATTAAAATGATTATTTTCGTCATTTTTTGAATGAGGATTTTTTTACTTTTTTTCATAGTGTGACATGAATATTTTTTAAGATATAATTTATTTCTAGAAATAAACCCATTTGTGACCATTATTTTATTATATTTATGTATTAATAATATTATTTTTATTAAAATTAAGTGTAACTAAATAATATTTCTTTTGTGTTTTGTTTTATAAATGATCACTTCATATGTGAAGATATATGTTACACAATATTTTTTATTTTCTTAAAAGTATTCATATTCATCATGATGAAATCACATAAATATTATATAATTATAATATATTTTGTATATATTTCACATTATATATATACAAACCATAATACCCATTTAATGGGATAATTTATACGATAGGGAATTTTATAAAAATAATTCATTAAGAAATCTATTTTGATTAAGATACGTGGAATGATTTTTCACCCCATTTTATTTTCATGAGCAATTCTGATATTTTTTGATCATGATATGTTTTTTAATGTCGAACATGATATTAATGTATATGATATGAATTTTGTGTGTGTTCCTAGAATTATATATCCCGTTAGTTAATTAGATAATGTTTTACGCTAAATATATGTCGTTCATGGGTGTAGGGATTAATCATAATACATTATGGGATACTATAAACTGTTATATTTTTTCTCATTGATTCTCATTGAGATTTTTTTACATGTTTTTTCTTCACATTTAATTTTGATTCAATGATACAATTCCCCCATGTTCTTTATGATATGATTCAATGAGATTATTGATGATAATTTTATTTTTTGATACAATGATATACTTTAAACTAATATGTTATGATTTTTTATATTATTTATTTAATTAATATGGTATTTAGAACACCCCTCTTATAATGGTATTATCCATGTTATCCAATTTAGTTTTTTGTTGTTGAGATGAATTATTGATGTCATTAAGAATAAAAAATAAAATTTTGTTTTTATAATATTTTATTTATGTGTTATGAATCTATTCTAGGAAAGACACAAGGACTAATAATATTTGGGTTGTGATTAATGATTGTTTTTCGTAAAAAATGATACAATATATAAATAATTAGTGGGTTGTAATATATAATGTATAATGTTATAATGTTGAATCCTCCCCATATTCCAAACCAAATAAATTGAATAATGTACAATATTTATTGGTCCATATTCATGATTTGATCATGATCCCACAAGGGAAGCTATATCCCTTCCAGCTTCATTCTTCCTCATCTATATCAACTGAAATTCTTGGTGTTGGTCATCTCATCAATATATATTTCCAATGGTATTAGCAATAATGCAAGGCCCATGCCTTATAAAAGAATCAATAATTTCTAGTCAACAATGTTCTAGATTTTCATTACCCATTTCAATCAATTATGTGATCTAGTCATTTAAAGATGACCCTAAAAGGAATTATGTGTCCTGTTCAGTGGAGCTAAACCATGTGGATTCTTCTTCCTTTTACAATGATATGTAGGAAGCCTATCTCAAGGGCCTAATAAAAATATTAAAAGTCTAACCATATACATAGATTAAAATGAACTCATAACCGCCAAAATATGAGGCATTAAATGACAATCCATTTGTTATTAATAATAAATAAGTAAATAATGATATGTATAGATAATCTCTATCATATATTAACAAATCACAAAATGTTGAATGTAGGATTTATACAGATGTTTCAATTGATACTGAAATATTTATACATACATATTATTAATCCCACACGTATAATTTATTATTTGATTATGTAATTGTTGAGTATAATAATATTGGGTTTTTTAAATATAATAATTTAATATGACATAAATTTAATAGGGATTCATGGTTTATGAATCAATTCTCCCAAATTGGGTGCGATGAGCCAGACCTCTAATCATATCCACAAATATAATTCTCTAAGAATAATTATAAAAATGATAAAATATGTTTATACATTGGAATGTACAAAACATTTAAATATATGGGAGCCATTAAATGTATTCAACTATAGGAATAAACACTACTAGAAAATAACATAGTAAGGGAAACAAATAAAAATGTTGAACTAAACATGAATATTTTGGAAACAATACTCAGCTACCCACAATAATCATTCATTCTAGAATTTTCATAATGAAACTATATTTTCTACATCATCATAATTTAGGTAAAGTGTAAATTATTTTTTCATGATTATACAAATGTATATTTTAACGTCATATAAGGTGATCATGTGGTTATATATGGCCCATGTCAAATAATGGACAATGAAATGAATTAAAAGAAACATGAATCTTAACCTTTATTACTGATTCATAAATTTAACATTTGTTTTTACTACTTATTCTCAAACACATTTACAGTGTAAAAATATATCAACTGATATTATTTGATTGTATCTCAATTTTAACCAGTTTTATGCAGCTTTGATATATGGTGTACCTAATATCATCAAATATCTTGATAATATATTATCATGGGATATTAAATTATTTACCATATGTATCAATTCATTAATAAAATTTATATATTCATTAATAATATAATGATGATAATTAATACACTAACATAATTTTATATATTTTTATAACCTTCAATGCATGGTATGGAAATGATATTGTTAATGATTATTGTTATATTAACATTAATAGATGTGGTAAGAGATGATCCATTTTCTGATATGAAATGATGTTTAATGATTCATTATTAAAATAAATGGTAGGAAAAATATTTTTTAAAATATAATTATTTTTCAAATTACTATTTCAGTCTTAATTTCTAGCGAATGTAATCCATAAAATATTTAATTCTGAAATTCAAAATCAAAGGGATTAGTGTTTATTTTATGATTATATTTTTCTATTTGTTGAGACAATATAGAAATACTAATGAATATTTAAGGCCCAAAAAAATTTTAAATATGAAAATTGGATGTTTTAGATATTATATATAATGTAAAAAATACAAAAAACAAAAATGATTTAAAAATTGATGTTTTTAGTGTAGCTAAAATGAAAAAAATTTAATGAACATAATTTTTTTGAATGAAATTTATATTAAACAATTACATCCATGAATTCATTAATTTTTTTTGAATAAATGTCATGTGATGGACATGGTACCAATAAATACCCTTCATCCCTCCATTTCGAGTGGCGGACCCGATAGGCAGTGACATCACAATCTCATTTCATAAAATTCTTATGTGTATCGTGAATTCAGGTAACTCATTTTCACCATGAACTAGTAATTTATTAGTTCTATCCGGCATTCCATTCTATGTATGGGTGAGTGTTTGTTCATATTTAATGAAATAATTAGCTATGAAGAAAAATGTTCTCTTATCTTGACCATGGCTTATAAATCGCTTTGTTTTGAAAATCATCAATTTTTATTAAATACTATTTAATATATCCATATATAAACCCATTTTAATCGAAATATATATTAAAATTATTGGGAATTATACGAAAATATATATGATTAAAACAATTCATTGGGACTCCATCATTGATAAATTAGTGTCCAAATCAATTGGATTGAT
Source organism: Viscum album (assembly GCA_963277665.1). NCBI lineage: Eukaryota > Viridiplantae > Streptophyta > Magnoliopsida > Santalales > Viscaceae > Viscum > Viscum album. The sequence goes on from OY728158.1 coordinate 223,285,124, forward strand.
CCCATTCACCCCTATAGATTAGTGTTGTTGTTTCACATGTAAATTTATATAATTTATGTATAAAATCACCTTTTTTTATTTTCATTTTATTTCAGTGGTGGCATGAAATTTCTTTTCAACCCCACCATTTTTATACCAATGTAAATTTTGAGTAGTTTACAATGGGGAATAATCATGGAATAAGAAACACTAAATTGCTACCATATTATGGAGACCTCATGGGTATATATTCAAAATATGTGTATTGCTATGAAATGGATCCAAAAACTATTTGGCAGTCACATTTTTTAGGAGGATGGGAGAAAGGCCGCATCCTGACCATTTTTAATGGGAAATATTTCATCCACCACGACTCTCTAAAAGATTTAATACATTCATTTGAATCGTTTATTAAATAAAAAATAAAAAATAGGTCACCCATATATTAATAATCATCTATTATCATGTATTGAATATATTATCATCTACATGTATTAATATTTCATCACTAAGTGATAAATATGTATGTCTCTATTTTTACTTGTAATGGTACCCTTTTATGTAGGGATTTTAGATTCTTATGTTGTTGATTTTCACATTATTTGTTTTATACTACCATGTGGGGTGGTCTGAAAATTATGCTCATCAATATTGGAAAGAGAATTTTTATTTAAAAAAGAAGAATGACATGGGAAAACTATGTATACTTATTATTGGAATATGAACCCACATAGATTGGAGCCACATAATAGAGAACATCAGATGTTTTATGTATATGTTAAGGGGACCGTACCACATTGTTTAATATCATGTGGCAAGGAAATAATGGTCGAATATGACTATAAATGAGAGGGTTTGGAAAATATATAGAGGAATCCCTTATTTTTCTATTTTTAGGAAAAAATGGACTTTTTTAATGGTGACCAATATATGTAATTCAACCTCATAAGGATGAAAAAAGGTGGACCCACAGTAAATTTGGCTATCCAAGTCAAGGATGTGGGGGAATGATCCAATTAGAGTTGTGTCCAATTAATATTGAGAGTGGATTGAATGTGTGATTTTTCTACCTCATGATGTATTTCTACATATCTTATACAATATTGTTTAAATGATTGGTTAAACACCTAATATAATGAGGTCCATTTCAAGGTGAGAGGAAGATCTAAAAAAGGGCTCTATTTAGAGACATGTTTTCCATTCCCCTCAATGATTGACCATTTATGGATAACGAGATCATTGCCTAAGAACCTATGTGTGTTTTAGGGTGTTAGGATTACCAAATTAGAGTGGAAATAAGTATTCTAATTGGTTATTCATTTTTAAGATGTCCCTTTTAGGTGGAAACAATGTTTTCTGTCTAAAATTGTATAAAAAGATATTTTTGTAGAATGTGGTGTATATAAAATTAATCTACGCTCTGAGATAGGTATTTTATTATATTTAAATCATGAATACCACAAATATAAAAATACATTGTGATTCATTCGATATATTAGAAAACAAATGATGTGGAATATATAGTAATGATCACATTCTGATTCATCCACTGGGGGATGGGTGCAGGGTTATTAAAGAAGAAGTGATTAGATGTATATTTCTTCTCTATTTATTTGAACCCTAAGGACCCATCATTACCCCTTAGGTTGCGTTACAAATTTCCAATAGAATTTATAATTGAGAAAACTTCATGGATCCCACCTATTAGGTATGATAATTTCGGGTTGCCTATTACCACATGAATGAGTATTTGTGAGGCGATATTGGTATTCTAGGATCTCTGATCATACAATCTTATTTTTATGGTGTGATGTATTGTCTTAGTCCTCTTCATCCAATGGTTTTCGGAAAATAGGGTCCATATACTTGCGGTTATTAAATAGTGCCCAATTGGTGGCCCGTGTGGTCGTGCCAAGGGATTGCGGAACATGGTTCTCACATAGTGGTCCAAGGTTAGTTTATGGGGATTTACATAGGTGTGGTGTGAATGATCTAATTATGTTTCATGTTTATATGACTTTGTTGAGATTATTATGCCTCTGGGTTATGAAAAACTAGTGAATTAGAAAATTGTTAACTGTTATCCCTAGGTGCCATTGTATGATTATCACTGACATTTCATGTTATATAAGAGTCATTCTACCTTTTAGTTTTGTGTTATAGGTTCTTCCCCTCAATATTATTTGTATTATACACATTTATTGGCCTTAATAAAATGAACACAATTTATTTCATCATATATTTTTATACTTAATGAAATACCTCAGTGTTTTCGGGACATAATAGATTGGCATGTGTGGTAATATCATCAATCGGTCTATATATCTTTTATCAATAAATATGATAAGAAAAAAGATCATAATTACATCAAATATTAGTCCCTATGGTGAATTATTACATCCATGTAGGTCCACTAAACAATTTTATCATGTGAAACCCTAATTTAGATATTGGAAGCTCATGTTGGGTGGTACATAAGGGGCCCACATGAGTGTTTGGGGAAACCTGTGGGGTATTCAAATTTTGAAAAATGATGAATAATTTATACACCACTCACTCATACTAATTCAGATGAGTTCAACAAAATTATTTCCTTCTTATTTATTAAGTGGATGTATACAATGTCTCCCCTCAAAATTGGATCTGATTGGAAAAAGTTTATTTCATCTGGATGTAGAGAAAAATAATGATTATGATTAAGCCTTTAAACACTAATTTCCAGACTTATTTTCACATTAACATAATCCTTGATCCGAAATTAGTTTTAGATAAAAAAAGGTACCAAAAGTAGTAGTCCAGATGCAAACTGAGATAGTCAATCATGTAGGTTTGTCACAAAGTTCAGTCACATTGGTTGACCACATCTATGACATGTTGTATATAAGTAGAATAACATGTATCATGAATTTATCCTTGTCAAAAAAGTATAATTACCTCTCCCCACATATGTATATCAACCATCAGTCCACAATTTATAATTTAATCCTTTTCCCTAACTTAACATTTCTATATATGTTGATCACGAGATCATGTGACCAATGTGAGCCCCGTTGCACATGTTAAATATGTAATTCCAGTTGATATATTGAACAATGTTTGGACACATGAGAATGTTACTTCTATGGGAAGAGTAGATTGATTGACCTTTATGAGGTCACTCCATTATTGAATTTTATAATTTTTAATTAAAACAAAAAATTTATGCATCTTGCCATTTTTTTTATTAATATATTTATTTCATATGAAATATCAGTAAATATTTATTGAACAAAATACTATATGTGTTTGGAAAATAATTAATTTTTTTTGATATGTTACTATTATATGAATGGCCCCACCCTTCCAGAAATAGAAATATACTTGGGTAACTACTAGTCAAAGATCCCATTAAATGAAAAGATTTAAAATTACTAAAATAATTTTTTAAAGGATAAATTAATCCCATATGTAAATATTTATCTTCCCATGTATACATATCTTGAGTGAAACATCATCACAATGCCCATCATCTCTTCAATTGTAGTATTAATCCATCAATACATCATAATAGATCCTTGGTTTTTGTGTCAATGATTATGTATTTTAGATCTAATGTGACACAGTGTGGAATAAAAACCATAGTGAGGTATGTTTCTATCCCATTAAACCACGATATATTAATAGAAGGGCTATATGATAGATTGAGTTATTAATATCTAAAGGGTTTTTGGTCATCACTAATATAAATGTGAATACTATTTCCAATAAACATTTGATGAATATAATTATGAGTTAAAATAATTTAGGTTTTAGGATGTAGTATGGGTACCCTAGAGATATGTGTACATGAATTTGGATACATCACAGTGAATGTCTGTTTGATAAAGTCTTCAAATACATTCTCAACAGGAAAAACTAGTCCATTTTTTCGTTGCTCAAATCACCCTGGTTAAAAAGTTCCTCTCCTCCATGCTAAAGAGTGTCCTTTCCTCTCTTTTTCCGCACATCATTCCTCAATAGAATTGAAAAACTTCATTCTAGTTTCATTTTTGATGCACACATAAAAGGTAAATATCATTGAGGATTTTGGAATAGGATGGCTTGCAATGTATAGTGAAGAGGTATTGGCAAGAGAAAAATCACTGAATCCATGAATAGTATCCCACAATGATTATCATAGAAATTTATATAAGGGATGTCACTGTGGGAAAACATTATTCATAGAATATATAGAAGGGTTCGGGATGGTATATGAGGTAGGAGTTATATCATCTGGAGATCCATTATACATCACATACCTACACTTCATCATAAATCACATTGGAGTGTAGTTTGTGGATATATTATCTTCTAGAACCCTATCTGGATATGTAGTAGTCTGACCACTCTAGGATTACCTATACCAACATTTTTCTTTTCATAGTACATCATGTGTCCTTCATCTATCCTTGTTAAGAATAACCATTATGAGAAGGAATTCAATAACAGCATCATGACTAGTTTAGTCCAGGATTGGATAGTTTATACCATCTCCTCATTAAATACATTCTGAACAAAACAATATTGATAGATTCATCATGATGAACATGGTCTTGATTCATGTGGAGCTTCTCTATGGTTCATGTAAATTCTATGTAAGTTATCCATCCTTCTTTTAGAACATCTATAAACATTCATTGCCTTCTGATGAGATGGTGTGACCAAGTGGTAACAATATAGTCTCCTAGTGAAACTACTTTTATCGACCTAGTGAGGAAACCATTATCCATATTTTCATTGATGGGGAATGGGGGTAAGTTGTGTGGCTTGGTCATGTAAATTTTTATAGAATTTATGATTATGATCATTCTAGATGTAATTTTTTTCATTCTTAGTTTCTCAACACATAAGTCTATTCATAGGACATCAAGGTGGGGACTATGTCCATCATCCCCAGATATTGGATAATATAATATTCTGACAATAGGATCCATCATGATGGGACTAAAAGATCAAATATGTTAGTTCATTTGTGGGGTCAATCCATAGAGATTGAAATCTATCCTCTGTTAATGTAATGAGAGATGTCCACATCCCTACACTAACTCATTCATGGAAAGGTATCCCCTAAAATGAATCATAGTTATTCCTCATTGGGAAATTTGTATTGATGGATTCACCTAGATACTAGTGTCAAAATGAATATTTATGGGTCCATTATTAAAGGTATGATGAGAGGGGGAGGGGTCGTCCCCAACCTGGATGGCTCAGTCATCATTTTAAATAGTTCTTATTTTGGAAATGGTGATTCTCTCCTTGATGAAGCATTGTCCAAGAATCGAGGGTTGTAATTGTCAATCTAAGAAAATATATCTCTAGAAGGGGTGGAAATGGAATCTTACATTTTCAATGGGTATATAATAATTGATAAATCAATTCCTCCGGTTATCACTTATATTTTTCTCAAATGATTAAATCTACTTTCAATTCAAAAGGATATTACCCATACATAGTAAGATGATAATAATGTAGAAATCTTCCTGGCCTCCCTAAACACACTTTTAAAATTATATAAAATATTTAAAACTTCTAGGTGTCATCCCTTGGAATGATTGAATCTAATAAGAGCGTATTGTCTTGGGCTCTTCTAATTTAGACCCACATAATTTTTTTGGTATTTTCTTCCTTGTTAATAAAATTTTATATTGTTAGATTGATGAAATAAATTTCATATTACACACTATTAATCCATCATTAGCTTTAAAGACACTATATGATTTAAGGATCACCTATTCTCAGAGAAATATATGTGAAATTTATCTCACTAAAAAACATAGGAAGAAATTGAATAGAAATTTTCTTTAGCAAATGAAATTGTACAATTGGCCAATAATTTGTAGAAAAGGTATCCTCATATAGGTCAATATGTTCATTTTGAATCATGGAATAATTTATTTTTGGAGAGATAATTAGAGGTTCCTAGATTTATATTCCCCATTTCAATTACATCTATACTGAATCGATGAATTGTAGTAATTTTTTGGCCTATATTAGAGGAAGGCAAATATGACTTGCAAGAATATTGAGACACAATTGGAAACACTTTAATTACTTAACAAGATGGATTTATATTGATGTGTTTGTGTAAAAATAGTCTACTAATCAATGAATATAATTGAGTTGTGGGCCAAAAAATTTAAATTATACAAAAAAGATATGAAGAATCACATGGTGATGTCAATCCAAATTTATTAGAAAATAAAGAAGGCCTTATTTAAGGTATACATGGGAATGTTCCCATAGTGAATAAATTGTACATTTCAATTGATATGGGGTTGGATTATGAAATACCTAACATTTTATTATATGTTTATTTTAATTTATGTCTTTGAAGGTGGTATTGTCAACACATTCATGTATTTTATTATATTATTCCATTATCTCTAAAATATAATGAATATCTAATGAATCTTAACATACTAGATATATTATGTTTTCCTTATATGGAGGTATTATTACATAATTTCTTATTTATAATAGCCAAGGGGATGATTATCTGACATCTTACATGATCGTTTTCAATGATAGGGAGATGGAATTATATTTTAAATAGAATGTTATCTATGAATCATATGTTCCATGATAGGTTACACATTAGTTAAAATGTATAAAATAATATAATGTATCTCCAAACTAATAAAATAATCAGCATGAGAATCATCCAATAGTTGAATAGAAAGTTGACATCCACATGGCCTTAACGATATCTCATTGTTAAATTATTATACACTAAATACATCCATAAATTTATTTAAACACTGTATTTGTTAATGAATTTATATCGTACTACCCTAATATGGAATTAAAAGTGTGGATAACTTGAGTCATTAAGATGAAATTTTAGGGTAAGGTGAATCATAAAATGTAGGATCTCCGTAAGGGAGATGAAAATGATGCTCCAAATTCATATTATCAATATGAATCATTGGTTATGGAGAATTCATGTGTTATAAAGCCATGTAATTTGAGTCATGGTTGAACAATCATCATCTCCATGAGTTTTCTTGAGCATTGGTATACAAACCATCCTTCATTGTAGAGAGTAAAGAAAATACCATGGTTTCAAAATATGTTGGAACTTATTCCAATCCAGTTATATAATAATCCGATTATGTGTGGACTATGGTAGCCTGATCCTAATAATATGTATCCCACAATATTAGATATTTATCGGTGTTTCTTCATGTTGGTATATAGGTCCATCTAAATGGGGTAATTTGAGAACCCATCGATAATCTCCCAAAAACCAACCTAGATGTGGTATGGAATTATATCCATGTTATTGATATGCTAGTATATGAGAGTGATGATCGGGTCATGACTACAATGTAGTTAAATAATATCATAGATCATGGTGCTGATAATGGAGTGGTAGACATATATAATGTGAAATGGGATTACTAAATATATGTGTTTAATTTATGATTTATTCCATTTTCATTTTACACATAATGATATTTTGTTTATTGGAATTACTATCTGGGAATCACAATATATTCCTGTAAGTTGAAACACTATAAATAGCCTCCCCAATATGCACCCCAATGTCCTGATCAGGGTTGAGTGATCAACCCATTAACAATGGGAGTAAACTACAGGTCAATGACTAATGGATGAGGATGTGGGTGGGGAACAGTTTTCATCTCTTCTTCCCATACATGAGAAGAAGAACATGGCTTTATCTCTATATGATGTGATCTAATAAATGATTCAAAATTAGTATACCATGTTTATTCACAAAGGTAATCCTTCATAGTTATATTCAATTCTATAACACACTTGATATATATATGTGATCCTAAATTCACTTTTCCTGATCTTCTTTACATTAATCCCTCAATTAGTCTAAGAATATTCTATTATTATTCTATAAGGAAATTATTTATGGGGTATTATCTCTAAATCTTAATCCATAACAATTGATAGGATATGTATCCATGGACTAAATATCATCATTTCCAATAATATTATAATGAACATAATATCCTATTAACATTTATTTTTCATAAAATGATATCATATGAAAGGTTTTGGATATCTATTTTATGATATTTTATCCTTGCATCATGAATTTTATTGACATTCAACAATCGATATTTACTTTATTTCTATCTCTATAAAATCTTATCGATTTCTCTCGTTATCTAATTAAACGTTTCCAATGGTTCTAGAGACAAATGAAACATGTGACCCCTTGTGTTAGGCATCCTTCATAATCGCTTCAATAAATCATTAATTAAGAACTCCTCAAATATAATATTCATATATTCTCAAACATATTAGTATAATAGAATCTGTAGATGAGTTTATGGAATTCATTAAGAAATTTGATGGATGTGAGTAAATTCTTATCAGAAAAATCATTTCTAATTATTTTTTAGTCATTATATATTATTCATTAATATTTTTCCATGGATATAATTTCTATTTGGATGTGAGGTTAGGTATGGAGGCCCATCTAACTCATGCTTGATAGGGAAAAATAGTTGAAGTTCTGGATTAGGGATAATCTCAAGGGAACCCATCCTATGTTTTAAAATAATTCATGAGGATTCTCTCTATTATGATATCTTGGTTCCCACTATTGAGATCAGGGACACCATACATGAATCAATCTACGTGGATGATTCCTAAATGAGTTACTTCCATTAACTTATATGATCACCTTTTCAAATAAATCATCATTGTCACATGATGATATAGAACAATACATTTCTCATTCATATTAATCTCCTACAGTGGTTGAACATAATGGGTAAATCGCCATCACATCTCAACCGAAAATACATGTCACGGAGAAAAAACTCCACAATTGGGAATGATAGCTAGTTACAAAACCAAGTTGATCATTAGGTATGCATAACACAATGATATATTCCTTATGTAATATCATTTGGGAAATGATATGTTCTATTTATCATGTAATTTAGTATTGAGTTACATTTAGAAGCTAGTTTTGGAGATTCTTCTTGAATCCTTGACCTCATGAATTCACCACCTCCTTTCTACATTCTCTGATACGGGATATATAGGATGTAGTAATTTTTCATTTGACCTCGACGTTAATGAAATATTATAGTTTTGGGAGCAACACTATAGGGGATAAAAATTTTATAACCAACATGATGGAAATTTTTATAATCATAGATCTGTTATATCCAATATGGAAAATTATCATTCCATGTATGTTGGGGGATTTCAACACCAAATCTATTGAAAATACATTTAAATGTTACCCATTCAGAAATAGTTTCACATTGCCAATAAATATTTGTTATTACACATCCATACAATAATGATTTTATAATTAGATGAAAAATATGATGTTTTTGTGGAAAATGAGATCTCATATTCTGATAAGGATTCCATTATTACATAGTTGAATGGGATTCTAAATATGAATGATGATGACCCTATGACACTTAAAAATACCAAGTATTTGGTTGGGGGAAATATGTAACAAATGATTTAAATAATATAATGTGTGTGAACAATTATGAATCTTTAACCGTGAATAAAAATTATTTTATTACGAATTAACTGGTTATTTGTTCATGTCTTCACTATAATTAAAACATAAACTTGAAATAACAATATATTATAAAACACCATTAGATCAATTTATTATAATTATAGTGATTTTAATGGGTGATTTATCTATTTTTATTAGAGATCTTTTGACATACCAGGAATATTTCATTTTTTTATAATCAAAAAATTGATCCTAAAAAAATATTTGGTCAGTTTCCTCAACTTAGTAATTTTTAACAAAATTTTACATGATAATGACCCGTAAATTTCAAGGAATTTTTTTTCATAAATAATGATTCTTTGGGTTTTTATGAGTACGCAATTTCTAATGGAACCTAATTTTGAGGCATGTAGTGCCTAGAATCCATTTATGATGTTTATCTCGGGTACGTTTTGTAAACGAACAAGCGGGTTTTTCTATGTTTTGAAACGGTGCTCGGAATTATAATCTTAGGGCATTGATGAATTCGCAATGCCAGGACTCACATAGGCGCATCATAACTTCAATAGAAAAGGGTAAGATGAAAAAAATAAGTCTTTATACTTTCAGAAAAATAATTTTATAAAATAAAATAACTATATATTATTTTATTCTTTTTCTTCCACCATTGAGCAATAGTTGGAAGAATCTCAGTGTAACGACGACCAATAAATTAGGGCCATTCAATGACTCATCCCTTGGGTTTTGTAACATAAATACCCTTGTTTTTTATAGGTTCATTAATTTAGGTTCATTAATGAACCATAATAATGAACAAAACTAGAGGATTAATTCTTTTATTAATCAATTCTTTGGCAAAGGAATTGGGAACCGGTGGGAGGAAGCTCTGATGAGACGCTGATGACACCGGCCTCTGATGAAGAATGACGAAGAATGTCGGTTCGTTAGAGATTGATGATGTGCCCCCAAACCTCTTCCCCACGACTAGATAGGAGATGCTGCTTCCTCCTCGGCGCACCCCAATGACAACTACGATCCTCTTCACCACGATGCCTTGTACCGCAACACCGATGATCTTCTTCATAGTTGAGGTAGGGGTTTTGATTTATATTTCTTTTTGTCAATTTTACCCTCGGAATGAAGTATAATTGTTGGGAGTTGTTTAAACCACTAACATGGTGGGTGAGGACAAGTGAACATGTCTGAACCCACTGCTATTTTGTTCTTGATGCGCGGAATTTTGGGCGATGTTCAAATGGGACTGCAATGACATTTGAATGTCATCGCAGTGAAGAGCGGGTCCCGAGATGACCGCATGCGTAGATGGGAGCAAGAACAGACCACCAGAACAACTCCGGTGGCCTGCAGACATCTCTGTCGGTGAGGCAGCACCCCGGCTCACCACCAGCAGGAGCGGGCGCGACTTTAGCATTGGCGCCAGGCGGCTGAAGCCCGCGGCCACGCGGGATCCGAAGGACGATGCGGCGCTCTCCGCGTCCGCGGAGCGCAAAGGGAGGGGGACCGCATCCCCCACAACCCAGCCCACTGGCCGAGCCATAGCACCCCCCAGCCGGGCTGGGGCGGGTCGCGTAGACCGTGTCAGGCCGCGCCCCGCCGGGTCGGGTTGACCCAGGGGGGTTGGGCGGGGTCGGGTCAGGCCCAGACCACCCATTTCGGATTGGTTTCAGTCTTTTGCCCACATCTTTGGGTACAGACATCTGATCGACGCACCGTCAGTTGAGTTGGGATCCTTGAATCGAGACAGTCGTTTTGGAATATTAAATTCAAGGTTTAGAAGAACTTTGTGTACAACATGGTTGGTTTGAACATGAAACCAACTAGGCCCTCGGAGCGGAAACAGTTAGAACTTGGGCTCCAGACATCCGATTGAAGTGCCGTAAACTTTGTTGAATTTATCTTACTAGAATACTTATTTTGGATTACTACCCTTGAGGTTTGGGCGTGTCTAGAGTACGGTTGTGTTGGTTTTAGATTAAAAACCTATCGTACCCTTGGGACGGAAAAGCCAATAACTCTAAGACCAGCCGTCTGATTGATGGATCGTCTATCACGTTGTGTTTCTATTGGAGAGACGGAACATTATGATATATCAAATATAGATTGCGTGATAGTTGATGTATTGACCCCCTTGGATCGTGGAGTGGAACCTCCCAGAATCGAGCATGCTATGTGCGGAAACCCTAGAGATGGCTGCGACTGCATCGACTTCTGTACTGGAATCCTCGGTGGGTTCGACAGCAATGAAGACCGTACTGGAATCCTCCGTGGGTACGATGACGATGACTAATATTCTTTTACCTGATGTGGGTCCAGCAGTATTGAACTTTGAACTTGTATCGTGTGTGGGTTAGACAGAGTAGCTGGTCTTTTATCCTGTGTGGGTTCGACAGCTTAGCTGGTCTTGTATCCTATGTGGGTCTGACAGCTTATATGAATCAGGGGCTACACTTGATCATCTCTTTCTCCTTACAAAGTTTATACCTGTGTGAGCCGAGTCTTGATTTTCAATCATTATCATTGATGTGGTTGACAGGATTTCCTGTGTGGATTGGGTTGTGCTTTCCTGTGGGGACTGGGTTGTGCTTTCCTATGTAGACTGAGTTGTGCATGGACTTGGGAGCTGAAGCTGAACTATAACTGATGACTTACATATATGTATGGGAATATACCTAAGTAGTATTTTTGATACTTCATGGTTGTATCTTTCCTTTGTGGCTAATCCTTCGTGGATTCTAAGAGACCTTTAGGGGTCTCAGGGTCTATATTGTGTATCGTATACTCACCCCTGAACGGGCTATGCACTCACTACGGTGTGTTGGTTGCAGACGACGGACAACACTGATCGAGATGGAGGCTTGAAGAGCTGGATGGTACCCTGAGGTGGACCACTTGACAGGTCTTACACAGAGCGGGCGACCTGACCCTAGAAGTTGAAGAGACTATCTGTACACACCCTTCAGGTGGGATTTCGGGAGGATGACTCTGTGTTTCTTTTTTTCTTACAGTTGTTTTACTTTCCATTCAGTTTTATTGTACATTCAGTTGGGTTTGTATACTGGCCCATTTACTTTTCCAGTACTTACCTTGTACTCTGTTTTTTTTATTATTTATTTCTCTTGTGTTTTTTGTTGTGTTTGTTACCTCATAAACGCCATGTCTTCCCTTATTTTGGGATTTACTCCATTGGTGCTAGTCGCTAGACCCTGCCCAATGGAAGACTGGATTGGGGTAGTCACGGAACAGGGCCTGAGGACGGGTTGTGAAAAATTGGTATCAAAGGAGTCAGTTCTACCGCAGAACTTCAGACACTAAAAATTTCTTCAATGTGAAGAAATAATGTATAGAGTAATAAGTGTTTATATCATCCTAGGAAGTCCAGTGTTGGTGCGGTGGCTGACGTATCCATACACCAAGAACCTAACTTCTGATTTCCGTCTTAGTGTATGAAAACATTTATTGCATATGTGTTCCAAAAGTTTTATTTGTGGTCACTTTGTGTTATCTCAGCAGGTATAATTTATTAATCGTGGCACACCTTTTTCTTTTCAGTATGGCCCAATGACAGTAGCCAGCTAGGGTTCTGATATTTGTGTGAGACGGCAGCCTACCATGTGATGAGGCCTCGGTGAAGGGCCCCGTTACAGCGGAGGCACCGGCTGTGCCTCTACCCACTGAGCCACAGATGCTACCCGCCCCCGTGGCAGAGAGTGCACACCACCTGAGCGCGTTGCACGAGATTCAGAGGTAGAGGCTGCCCAAGTTCGATGGAGAGATGGATCATCATAGAAAATGAGGATTGGATGGAGGCTATCAGCTGAGTCTTCAAATTGGTAGGGACACCATCAGACCTCATGGTAATCCTTGTTGCGAGTCTCCTACATAAAACAACAGGTATATGGTGGAGATTGATGCTCCAGGTGCATGATGATTAATCTCTTATATGGACGGACTTCGAGATACTCTTATACTTGGAGTTTGTTCCAGCCACCCTCCATGCAGTGTGCATCCAGGAGTTACTACAACTGAGGCAGTGCAGCATGTATGTAGCTCAGTACTCAGCATGATTTACTGAACTCTCGTGCTACTCCACGAACATGGTACGAGACCCATTATTCTGGGCCTGGACCATCAAGTAGGGGCTAAGGCATGAGATCAAAGCTTCGATGATTACACTCAGCATTCCGACCCAGGTGAGGGTGCTGGAGCATTCCCTGCTAGTGGAGAGAATTCTCTCCGAACAACCATCAGCAGCGAGACTCACCACAGGATGGCATGGAGCAAAGTCTTCGGCAGCTGGGAGTCGACATATGATGCATGGTTCCAAGCAGACCAGGACGTCTGGTGAGCAACCTCAGGACACGGGCTCAGCTATGCGGGGCACATGACACTGATCCAACCTTTCGAGGAGATGACAGTGCTATGCATGCGGCTGGTAGGGCCACATGTCTTGTTACTTGTCGACCCACCATGCAGACGAGCAGCAGAAAGTGGAGGGACCTCCGAGGTAGAGGTTCGACTATGGCGGTCCTCAGGGAGCAGGAGGACGATGTAGAGGTGCTGGCCGAGAAGAGGGTGGTGGACGATGCTTCGAGGCTCTACCACCAACACCCCGAGGAGGTCCACCCCGACCGCAGGGAGCTGGCGGGCAGAGGCAGGCTCAGCTCCAAGAAGCATAGTCTTACGACCAAGGTGCACCCGATATGATTCGAGGTACTATCTGAGTGTACTCCACCCTTGCTGATGTTCTTATAGACAAAACTATGAGTCATTCTTTTATTGTTGCTACCCTTGTCCGGAGCTCATAGATTCTGACAGAGGCTATGGATCGATCCTTATGACTAGAGAATCCTATGGGAGCAGACTCGACGATTATGCAATGGTGCCGGTAGTGTGAGATTACTCTAGGAGGTGGGAGCTTTGACTGGGATCTTCTTGTAGCTGCGTCGAGGACATATGACGCCATCTTCGGTATGGACTAGTTATCTACAGTCCATTCTCAGATCGATTGTATTAGGCGCAAGGTGTAGTGTTTCCGTATGGATGGGACCAGGTTCACCTTCACTGGCGAGGCGGGGAACCTTCATATCACATGATGGACTCACGTGGAGGAGAGGGAAGCCGATCACACATCAGTTGTCTAGTCTCATCTTCAAATCAGTTGATGTACGGAGTCTGAGTTTTCCTGTAGTGGTGGATCAGTATGTCGACATTTTTCCTAATGATGTTCCAGAACCACCTCCTCACATGGAGGTATATTTTTATATATGCCTACACCCTGGGACATCATCGATATCCAATCCAGCATATCGGAAGGCTGCGGTCGTGCATCGTGAGCTGTGGGTACAACTGGAGGACTTACAGGGAAAAGGTTTCATCCGACCCAGTGTTTCACCCTGGGCTTCTCCCGTCCTATTCCACAAGAAGACGGATTGGTGATTGCGATTGTGTGTTGATTACAGTCACCTAAACTAGGTGACTATGAGGAACATGTATCCACTTCTGAGGATTGATGACCTCTTTGATCAGCTCAAGGAAGCATGTTGGATCTCGGAGATAGACCTCAGTTCAGTCTATCATCAGCTCTGAGTTCAAGACGAGGATGTGCAGAAGACGACCTTCAGATATCGGTACGTCCACTATGAGTTCTTGGGCATTCCATTCAGTGTGACCAGTGCTCTGGCAGTGTTCATGAGTTTCATGAACAAGATCTTCCAGCCCTACCTCGATCGGTTTGTTGTAGTCTTCATTTACGACATACTGATTTACTCGACGACTGAGAAGGAGAACGCCTGTGACCTACGAATTGTACTCGATACACTCCTAGAGAACCATCTTTATGGTAATCTCTCAATGTGCCAGTTCTAGCTTCATGTGGTTCACTTTTTGGGAAACATAATCTCAGAGGCGGGAGTTGCAGTGGATCCCACGAATATCGAGGTAGTACTTTCTTAGGAGCCACCCAAGAGCATGAAAAAGTTGAGGGGTTTCCTAGGTCTGGCTAGGTACTATTAGAGATTTGTGCAATAATTCTACAGAGTTGAAACATAGCTTATAGCTCTGACGAAGATGGGGAAACCCTTCGTGTGGTCATACAGATGTCAACAGGGCTTCCATAAGCTGAGGCAGAGATTGAACAGGGCGCCCATCTTGAGGCTTCCATAGGAGGGCATAGGGTACGTAGTATACTGCGACACATTAGGGATAATACTCAGGGTGTGTCCTGATGTAGTAGCGAGTTGGGATCGCTTTCGGTTCATGGCGGTTGAGGAAGCATGAGTAGAACTACACCTCTCATGACCTGGAGTTAGCAGCAGTGGTATTCGCCCTGAAGATGTGGCGATACTACCTGATGGTAGAGCACTTTAATGTATATTCTAACCACCAGAGTCTCAAGTAAATCTTCTCACAAAAGGTCCTGAACCTGAGATAGCGACAATGGCTCATGTTTCTCCAGGACTATGACATTGAGATTTTCAATAATCCTGTAAAGTGGAACGTAGTATCCGATGCTCTCAGTGAGAGGACAGGCATTTAGCTACTTGGAGATGTGACATAGCAGCTTTCCGCATTAGGGATATCCTTTGTGGATAGAGATGGGGTATCCTTTCTACAGTCTCTCATAGTCACTCCTGCACTACTTCAACGGGTCAGAGAGGCACAACGTGGTGATGCTGACTGTGAGGCACGACGTGCTCAGATATCCTTAGGGCTAGCACCTGATGGATTTTATGAATACGGGGAGCCCATCATCCTCTTCAGGGGACGTACCAGGGTACAAGTTTCACTATAGGAGAAGGTGCTGAGGGAGTTCCACACTTCCCCTCTAGAGGTACAACCGGGGGTAGAAAAGATGTACCAGGACCTCAGAAGACGGTACTGGTGGCCGGGTATGAAGAAGGTTGTGGTAGAGTTCGTTTCTTGATTCCTCACTTTTCATCAATTGAAGGCAGTGCACCAGGTGCCCACAGGCTTAGTACAACCCTTAGATTTCCCAGATTGGAAGTGGGACGGGATATCCATGGATTTCGTGATGGGGCTTCCAAATACTTCTAGAGGGGACAACACCATCTGGGTGATCATAGACCGACTCACTAAATCAGCCCACATCTTACCCATTAGAGAGCAGGGCCCAGTAGAGAGATTGGGATGCCTCTACATTCAGAAGATCATACGGACTCATGGTGTTCCATTGAATATCATCTCCGATCAGGATGCTCTCTTTACATCCTAGCTTTGGAAGGGGTTGCAGGATGTATTTGGGACGTAGCTACGCCTGAGCACTACCTTTCACCCACAGACGGATGGCCAGATATAGAGAACCATTCAGACACTAATGCACATGCTCCATGAATGTTTCCTTGACTTTGACTTCACATGGGAAGATCACCTACCCATGGTGGAGTTTGTGTACAAGAGCAGCTACCACTCCACTATCGGGATGACACCATACGAGGCCCTGTACGACTTACCTTTCAGATCACCTCTATGCTTGACTGACCCTGGGGAGTCAGCACTCATAGGACCAGAGATGCATCAGGCTACGATAGAGAAGGTGCAGATCATCTAGGAGCCTATGAGGAATACACATAGCAGACAGATGTCTTATGCTAATAGGAGGCAGATACCACTAGAGTTTGAGGATAGAGACCACGTTTTCTTACGGGTCTCCCCTCGATGGGGATTACAGAGATTTAGGTGGGGCGGCAAGTTATCTCAATGCTTCGTCGGGCCTTTTCAGGTACTCTGCATGGTAGGTGAGGTGGATTACCGCCTATCCCTTCCACCTCAGTAGCAACGGATGCACAACGTCTTACATGTATCTCATCTGAGATGATATGTGCACGACCCAATGCATATCATCGACCACGAGGAGTTGGATATTGATGACAGGGCGACTTTGGCGGAGGTTCCGATGGAGATCAAGGATCAACAGGAGTAGGTCCTTTGTGGATGGTCGATTCCTTTAGTGCGCATCAAGTGGAATCATGATAACCTATAGGAGAGAACATGGTAGAGGGAGGCTCAGATGCATGCACAATACCCTCATTTGTTCCCCTAGTTCATGTTGTAACATTACGGGGACATAAATCCTAGAGGTGGGATAAATGTAAAGACCAGTAAATTTCAAGGAAAGTTTTTTTTCTTAAATTATGTTTCTCTGGGTTTTTACAAGTACGCAGTTTCTGACCTCACCTGATTCTGAGGCCTGGAGTCCCCAGAATCAATTTTCAAAGTGTAGCTTAGGTATGTTCAGGGAATGAACGAGTGGGTTTTTCTAACATTTGAAACGGTGCATGGAATTAAAATTTGAGAGCTCTGATGACTTCAGAGAACCAGGATTCGCATAGGAAGAGCATAACTTCAACTGATAAGGGTCGGACAAAAAAGATATGTTTTCAGAATTTCAGAAAAATAATTTTATAAAATAAAATAACTATAAGTTAATTATTTCTTTTTCTTCCACCTTTGAGCGGCAGTTGGTGGAATCACAGTGTAACGACGACCAATACATGAGGGCCATTTAATGAATCTCCCCTTGGGTTGTGTAACAACAACGCCCATGTGTTTAATTGGTTCATTAATTAAGGTTCATTAATGAACCATAATAATGAACACAATGTGAGGATTAATTCTTTTATTAATCAACCCATTGGAACAAAAAATGGGGAACCCACGGTAGAATGATCTGATGAAATGCCGACGACACCGGCCTCTGAAGAAGAATGACAATGAATGCTGGTTCCTTGGAGATTGATGACGTGCCACCAAACCTCTTCCATATGGCTAGAGAGGAGACACCGGTTCCTCCTCGGTGCACCCAGAAGAAACATACGATCCTCTTCTCTGTGACGTTGTGTACCGCGACGCCGAAGATCATCTTCCTGGTTGAGGTAGGGGTTTTGGTTTATATTTTTGTATGTGAATTTTACCATTTGAATGACCTATAATTGTTGGGAGTTGTTTGAACCACTAACGCAGTTGGTGCGGACCAACGAACATGTCCAAACCCACCGCTATTCTATTCTTGATGCGCAGAATGTTGGGCGACGATGAAACTATATCACAACGGCGTTTAAAAGCCATCGTAGTGATGAGCGGGTCCCGAGATAACTGCAGGTGTAGACGGTAGCATGAACGGACCACCGGAACAACTACGGTGGACCACATACATCTCTGGTGTCGTGGTTCGCTGGTGCGGCGGCGCCCCATCATGCTTCCTACAAGTGCCACCGCGGCTGGATCTCGCGGTCGTGTGGGATCTAGAGGAGGACGCGGTGCCTGCCGCGTCCATATAGCGCAAAGGGAGGGGGGACCGCGTCACCCTCTGCTCGGCCCACTGGTCGAGCCATCGCACCCCCCAGCAGGGCTGGGGCCGGTCACATAGATCTGTTCAGGCCACACCCTACCAGGCCGGACACAGACCAATTTTGGGTCGACCCCGGGGGGGTCGGGGGGTTGGGTAGTGTCGGGCCGGGCCCAGATCCCCCATTTCGGGCCGCTTTTGGTCCTTCTCCCACATCATGGGATACAGACCACTTATCGATGCACCGAAAGTTGTGTTGAGATCCTTGGATCGGGATGGTAGTTTTGGTATATTACACTCATGGTTTCGTAAAACTTTGGGTATGGATAGGTTGGTTCGAACACAAAACCAACCGAGCCCTCAGAGCGGAAACATTTATAACATGAGCCCTGGATGTATGATTGACGTGCCATTGACATTGTTGAATTTATCTAAGTTAGAGGGTTCATTTGGATTTCTATGCTTGATTTTTTGGCAGAGCTGGAGTACGGTCAGGTTGGTTTTAGGTTAAAAACCAACTGGTCCCCTCAGAGGGAAAATCCAATAACACTCAGTCCGAGAGTCCGATTGATGCACCGTTTTCCACGTTTTGTTTCTTTTGACAAGACATAACTTTGTGATACATCAAATCAAGATTTCGTGATAGTGGATTTATCGACCCCCTTGGCTCGTGGAGAGGACCCTCCTAGAATCGAGCGTTCTGTGTGTCGGAATCCTTGAGCTGGCTGCGACTGCATCGACTTCTGTACTGGAATCCTCTATGTGTTCGACAACGATGACGACCGTAATGGAATCCTCCATGGTTTCGATGTCGATGACTACTGTTCTTGTATCCTATGTGGGTCTGGCAGTATTGACCTCTGTACTTGTATCCTGTGTGGGCTTGGCAGAGTAGCTGGTCTTGTATCCTATGTGGGTCTGACAGCTTAGCTGATCTTGTATCCACTGTGGGTCATACAACTTAGATGAATCAGTGGCTACATCTGATCATCTCTATTGCCTTATGAAGTGTATAACTGTGTGAGCTTAATCTTGATTTTCAACCACTATCACTGATGTTGTTGATTTGCATTCTTGTGTGGATTGGGTTATGCTTTCCTGTGTGGACTGGGTTGTAATTTCCTATGTGGACTGGGTTGTTCTTAGGCTCAGGAGCTCGAGCTGAACAGTAACTGATAACATAGATATATATATGGTCATATAACTAAGTAGTGTTTTTTATACTTAATTATTGTATCTTT
Source organism: Viscum album (assembly GCA_963277665.1). Lineage (NCBI taxonomy): Eukaryota > Viridiplantae > Streptophyta > Magnoliopsida > Santalales > Viscaceae > Viscum > Viscum album. The sequence continues at coordinate 223,305,159 of OY728158.1, forward strand.
CCATTGTGGTTAATCCTTAATGGATTCTGAGAGACCTTTGGGGGTCTCATGGTCCATAATTAGTGTCATATACTCACCCATGCACGAGCTATTCCCGAACTATGTTGTGTTGGTTGCAGATGATGGAAATCACTGAATGAGGTGGAGGTTTGAGGAGATGGAAAGTACCTAGAGGAAGACCAATTGACGAGACATACAAGGAGCGAGCGTCCGGACCAGAGGATCTGAGGAGACTATCTGTACCCTCCTTTCATGTGGGATTTTAGGAGGACAAATCGGTGTTGCTGTTTTTCTTACTGGTGTTTTACTTTCCATTCAGTTGTACTTTACTTTCAATTGGGTTTTATACTGGCCCATTTACTTTTCTAGCACTTACATTGTACTCATTTTTGCTTAGTGTTTACTTCACTTGCGTATTCTGTTGTGTTTCTTACTTCATAAAGGCAATGCCTTCACTTCTATTGAAATTTCCACCTTTAGTTCTAGTCGCTAGCCCATGGAATATGGAAGGCAGGCTTGGGGTAGACATAGCATGGGCCCCGAGGATGGGTCGTGACATGATTAAGGCCTAGTGATAGATACAACACATTTTATTTGGTCTCACCATTTAATTTTTCATCAAAAAATATTCTTCCTCTTATTGTTGGATGTTTATAGTCCTGATAGAATTACTCAGGAAAATGTTTTTTTAGGTTAAATAACATTGACTATGATTTATGGGATAACACTCTGATTATGGACTGTATTCTATTAATTCTTTAATACTTCCTATTTATGAATATGTAAATTTTATTTAATGTTATTTTTATTTAAAAAACTAAATAAATGATATAGTACAAGTAGTAGGGAATGAAAATGGATCATATTTGAAAAAAGGCTTCCATTATAATGTTTTTGGGGTCTACAATATTTAGTGGGTAATATCTTATGGATGAAGGTGCATTTTGAATAAAGATAGTACATAGGGAGACTTATGAAATTGAAGGATATGTGTATTATAAAATGTTAAAATAATGGTGTACTTCAAATCCAGATATCTCTAACAACGATGGATAAATAGATATTATAAGGATCTAGATTTATTAACATCACATAAATTGATTTTGGAATGGGATTTATCTGTGAAAGAAGGAAGAATGTGGGCCAAAACTAATAATAGATGAGAATGACCCCCACCCCAAATTTTATTTTTATATAAATATTGTGGAATTCTATTTCAAACATGTTCTAGAAAAGGATTGGTGTTTGTTGAAATTTTAGACAACCTACCCTATACTCATTTTTGTCCATGAATTATAGAAAAACAATGATATTTATGGTATAGTAGTTGGGTATGAAATGGATGATGTATGAATTTATAAATATATCATTGACAAGATAATAAATATAGATTTGTTTCTAGGTCTTTGTATATCTTTAATGATATGATAAAAATAATAGTGTGAACTTTTAATGATATATGGTTGAGAATATGATGAGGAATCTCTAATTAAATATATTACATTATGAAATTAAGAGATTGTCAAATGTTGTTCTTTGTTGTTATGTTATAGATGACCCACACCAGAATGAAAAAATCCGTCCAAAATATGGTAGTAGAATTATTTAGTTTAATGTCCTACGTCTATGACATGAACCATGAATTTTATGATTTTTTAGCAATAATTATGTGGGTTTAAATTCAGGTTTTGTAGTTTCTATAGAAAACTAATTGATTTTAAATTTCATAGCCATCATAGCTATAATTTACCCACCATTCTTCAGGAATGAAGTTGGAATGTTTTAAGCATAAATATGAGGGATTCTATATTTAAAACATTATAAGAGATATGTTTCTTTGGATAGAATAAAAATATCTTTTAAACTTATTTTCCATCATTAATTTTTCATGGAATAAGATGCTTCGTGAGGTTTCCCTTAGTGTGATTATTATAATGGTTGAATGTCCCTGAGAAGGGTGACATCAATGAATCCATATTGGATCATATATGCAATAGTCAAAAATGGTTTCCTATGTCATTAGACAGTCAATTTTTATCAAAAGTAAAATCTGATTGAGTTTCCAATTTCCCAATACAATGATTTTAATTTTTTCAAGGAAGGTTATTATGTATGAAAGGATCATTTAATTTCAAAATAAACAAATAATAGGGGAAATTTTACATACATAGGTTGTATCAACATTAAAAGATAGGATATTTTTAATGAATTGAGGATGATCCTTGGAAATGTTTCTTAAAATCATTGAACATCATGTTAGGTATATAATCATGATAAATTTATTTCTAGGGTTGATTCTACATATAAATTGAATTATTCTGTGGAGAGGGGAAATTTTACTTAAAATTATACTTTTAAAATAAGGACCCCAGTTGGAGTCCATAGAACCATTTTTATGGTGTTAAAGTGGGATTGTTTTTTCGCTACTAGGATAATAAAGATAATTTATGTGTTGCTTTATAAACATACAATTAGAGAATCTAACCTAAAATTCATTCTTATGAAAGTTTATAGAGTAATAAAATAACAACACTAAGAATTAAGGTTCATTAAATAAACACATGTATAATGTTGTGTTATTTCATGAGAAAATTATATAATCCATGTAGTATTCTGTTATATTGTACTATAATTGTCATAAAAATTAATATCATAATAATTCGACATTATGATATCAATTTAAAAATCCTAAAACATTAACTATGAAATATCATTTTTTATGTCATACAGATAGTACTAGATGTATGGTAAATGATCGATTATATTGGGCTTACTAGGCCATGTCTATTCCATCATACATCAATTTTTAGGAAATTAAAAAAAACCATGATTATGTGGTATAATAGATCATGAAATTTATCATTGGGAAATTATGTTGGTAATGTTCATGAAGAATATCTGTAAGGTGGTTGCGAGTATGATATTGTTACTATATATAATGAATAAATTGTCCATTATTATTGAAGAAGAATCCTCTAGATGAAAGGCATTACTGGGGGACACATATGAAAAACCAAAATAGGGAATTTTGTGGATTGTCAAAAAAATGATTACATTGGATTGGGCAATTATTATTCAAAACATCATGGTTGTTTTACAATGATCCTTGTTTCTAGGGAAAATGATTGTGATGTGTGGAAGGTATGTGTGGAAGAAAAAAATCAGGAATTTTAAATATAAATTTCCATGGACTATGAATATCCATGAATATATGTAGAGGACATGTAAGGATTTAGACATTTCTGTTTCAGTAATGGTCTCAGGAATGAGGGAACAAGATTTTGAGTCAAATACATTGACTAGATTTGTGCGACTTTGGAATGGGATGCATGATACTTTTTTACTACGGTAGGGCATAGTTTATAGGGAATTGTATTTACTATATATCTTATATAGTTAATAATAAAGAGATAAATTTATCTTAAGGTGTTTCCTTTCATTGTTATGACCCATATATAGGTAAAAGTGGTTTTCATAAATTTGTATGATCTAATTAAAGCATTGATTTTGGAGTCTCTTGAATAAATTTTTCATGTATGCAGAAGATTAAGATTTTTATCTAATCCAAATATGTGATTGATTCATAAAATCTTCATGTCACTATATATCACATAGAATTGGGAATCAAGACACACATATTTCTATGATGGAGGTGTAGTTGGAGGCTAAATCCAAATATTGTAATCTAATCCAACATGTAATGAAATGTTATATACTTTAGGTGATTCAAAAGGGATGAAATTTTTTTTTGTTATCTAATTATAAAAATAAGATATATTATATCATAAAAACATATTATTTGGATGTCATATAATGTATTTATTAGTATTATATCTTTCCTTATATTGTTATGATATTTTTAGGCCATAGGACTATGACTATAATTCATTTTTTACGTTCATGATATGAATACCATATATCATGATTATTCAATATAATATTTTAGAAACCATGAAATTTCATAGATTGTAACAGGTTCTCAGTCCATCAATGTCATGGAATTGGATCTGTTAAAATAGACCACATGCACACAATATGGTACCTCACCCATTGGATCATGCAATGGATGTTTCATCCCTAGTAGCATTGCATTTATGTTGAATTTTTCTATATTACCTTATAGGAATGATAGAAGAAGAATATTCATAATAAAATCACATGTTATGCAATTTTTTTGGACAACTATTTAATGATATTTGTGAACCCTTTTTTTATTTCATCAACAACATTATTCCATCCATTTTTAGGATTTCTGATGCATAGACATCTAATCATAGATGGAAATGAAATATTATGGACTTATATCTCAATAAGAAAGATTGATTTAGTAATTTATACTAGTTAACATGGGGTCTCCAATGTAGTGGTGTTTGTTTTAGTCTACTATGTCCAAAAAAATGACAATGATTGTTTGGATTAGAGTATATTTTATTTTCCATCATCATCTAGTGTATTTTGTTATGGTAATTTTTAAAGACTACACACATCCATTATCCTCTTAACTATAGTGATATAAATGTATTAACATTATATTATAACCCTATATTAACAATTACAACATATAATATCATAAATTGATTCAATGTTTATTCAGTATAATACAAGGGATAAAAATATATTAATGATATTGACCATCAAAAATATAAAAATAATTATTTTTTCAGAATTCATTATGGGCTGATTAATTGGCCCATTTGGTTAGTAATTCAATCATATTGAGTATATATGGGAAATTATTATATGTCGTTAGAGGATAAGATGCTAAAAATCCATTCAATATACATAAAATTCTATGTGTATTTGGTAGTGTGTAGTATCTCATGTGGTATATGGATGATGTTACAATATACTTGGATGGAATAAAACATTTTGATGTATTTTTGGAAATCATACATCCTTGAAAGCCATAAGAATCCAAGCCTATATGGTTAATTTGAATTTTTGAAACCAGACTGGTAGGAAATAAATTTCCCTATATATAATTATCTAAAGATAAATATAGTTTCTTTGTAACTCCACATGGTTTTGAAAACAAAATAATTTTATAATGTAGACATTAAACATAACATTGCCTCTACTATGTTTTGAATTTCTAAAAATGTTCATCTAGATTTTTTTTAGTAAGTCATTTGGAGTCATATAGAACAAACTTGATTTTTGGTGAGTAGTTACATGCCCTTCTGAATGGTAATATTAATAGAAATATGACCCTTTTGAATAGTAAATAATGATATTATTTTATTTTTTCAAGGTAATAAGATAATTGGATCTTAATTAATTTTTCAATGTGATAAAAAACTAATTATACCTTTAAAATTTGTATTTTATGAATTAAGTATGATTTTATTTAAAAATTAAATTAATAATATTTGGAAAATTATTTTTGAAAAAAGGAGTTCATTTTTGAATTATACACATCAAATAATTATAGGGGTTAATTTTTTGGATATTTCTGAGATTATTAAATTTTTTATTAATAGTGAAATTTGGTAAAATACCGTATATACAAATTATCAATTAAATACACTATTTATGAATTTATAAGTTATAAAAGCCCACCTTGAATGAAATCCCATCACTTATTACAATTTGGGGTCACAAAAAACCTCAATATTGGTTGTCTTATAGGAAATAATAACATAATGAATTAAATATTTAAAAGACACCCCTCTCATCCACTAAAAAAAACCCCCACCACTCCCGCTTCTCATTACTCTACAATGACTTGAAGTTCCATAACGATCTTCCAAAATACCCTTCACTAGCCACTCCCCACGGAAAGGAATATCATTTTATTTACAAAATTCTAAAATCCCTTCATTTATGTAGGTTCTCAAGGAAGTTATTTCAAGAGATATAATTCCATTCTTTTTCTTTTAGTTTCATTTGAATTTAACATCTTTTGTTATCATATCTTGATTTCCTCTATCCAAATGATCATGATAACTCTCATATTATATATATACATGAAATATATCATCTGAATAGATGATTCGTCAACAATATTCTTACTCCCTCCCTTTTATTTTTATAAATGAAGACAACGTCCATGATGTTCTGATTTATATCCTCTTGGGATGATAAAGTTTCATCATTAAATCTCTCCTCCATTACTGGCCATGAAACCATATTTTTTTAACCAGAATATAATATATGTATAATAAACTAATTAATATTAATGAATCAGTATTTGTATATATAAATAATTTATATGAAAAAACAAGTTCATAATAACCTAAATACCGCCAAATAATCAAAGTGATTGTCATCTAATGATTCATCCTCATTCCATGTATCCAAACAATAGAAATGGAATTTATCAATTATGGATGTTCATATATAGTATTTTATTTCAATTTAGTTAATTTAAAACCATTCCACATGAAATCCATTACATAAAAATATGTGAACCAATTATGAATCATTTTAACAAACACAACGGAATGAAAGAATTCAATATTATAACTTATTACTAAAGACATAAATGAAATAAATATAATTAGGAAACAGTAAATTCGTGTCTAATATGTTCTAAATTAATTTATTAATGATTATAATTTCATATTCTAGGACCTTAATTTAAATAAGGGAACACATTCGGATTTAAGGTAAGTGTTTCTTTATCTCACTTTTTTTGTGAGATTTTCCATAATCAATACTTATACTTGTGTATGGTGTGTGTAAACTGAAAATTTTGGTAACATATCAGGAATATATTAATGTTCATGTTATTCAATGTATAATAATAATATTATTAATCTTTGGGTATAAGAATCATTTGATTAAAATTTGTAAGGGTTTTCCACCGAAACATCCAATATCATCCGAGATACTGTCATTCACTAATTACGACAATGAAATTGTTATGTATTGTTATACAAAAATAATAAATTATGTTTGAGATTTCGGTATATGAAAACCAACTACTATCCTTCTCTATTTTATTTATTGTTACATGTTTTAAAAGAATCTTTCAAAATTGTTTCCAAAATACAAGGATGATTCAAGAGATTTATTCAAATTTTTACCTATTTTAAGGTGCACTATGTAATATGTTTTTGAAAACCATTATCAATATGAAATAAAAAAATTCTATTATGAAAATATTATATTATTTACTTTTTGTGTTAAAAAATAATTTTTCCAAAAGAACTCTTCTTTTCAAAATAAAGAGGTTTTATCTCTAAAATTGCTTAATGATTTTATAAGAGTATTTTTGTCTGATTCCAAACTCTTGTTAATTTTTATGTTGTCACGACACCCACCCCACAAGGAGTAACCCTACTAAGCCGGGAATTTAATAATGGAGATAATGATCCTCAACTCTTTCCTTCAGTAGGCCCTGGGGTGGAGACTATCATTGAGGGTATAATAAACACACAAATGGGAGGCATTACCCTCAATGAGATCACATGAAAAAGAGTGACATAAGATAGACACCATGAAACTCCAAATCAAACAACATAATAATCAAAATCCCAACTAAACAAATTTAATTGTATGAAAGGATACTACAACTGAAAGGGGTAAACAGTAAGTACCCAGAAGAATGTAAAAATAGTAGCAACCACAAGACCAAACAGCTCCTATAACCCCAATCTTGTAGAAACTATAATTATTTCCATCATTCTCCATGTTACCTGAATAATATTTATATATACATAGGTTGAGTATAAAAGTATACTTAGTAGGATCCTCCCAAGATCCTCTCATGAAAAATAAAACAATGCATGTTAAAGTAGAGTGAAAAACAAGTGAACCTAACTCATCCCCAAAATAGGTATACAATGTTCCCAGCCTCACCATGGATACTCTCACCAAGTAACACATACAACAGTATATTATATAATAATGAATATCAGGGGTACCCAACTATAACTTCACAACTGGTCTTCCGCTTTTCCCCAAATCCGCACGTACTATGAATCTCTGTCCAAAAAGGATTAACCGCAGACAACTAGGCGAAGCCCCACTACATGCACCTCATAAAAAAAATAACCACGTTGACACCAAAATGTTACCATGTAGTTTATCGGAGCCACAACAGCTCAAATAAAGTGTATCATACATCAGACATTATAGCTCATACCATTACAGCCCACACACCAATTAAGATTCCCCAATCCGTCACAACCTATACATTTTATGACTGTAGTAGTCCATAGGATACTATATCCAAAATATATGTGTGTGAATAACCACAAGCCATTACAGCCCTCTACACACATATATAGGAAAAACATACCACTATTTCTACCAGTATAAGTATCTACCAAGAGAAGAGATCACAATAAAAGGGGGTAGTCAGCCATCCATCCTCCCACAAGAATGTTAGGGGACCCCCCCCCCCCCAAGGCTCAAAATCCATGGGGTGTCAGTTTCCATAATAGACAAGGAGGAGTAGCGTATAGAAACATAGAATGTATAGAATATAATATATCTCACAACCACTTTACAGGACTAAAAAATTCATAGACTCATCTATATCTAACATCTCTCAGACTCTCAACTGCATCATCTATGACTAGGTATCCTATAAGAACACAACCATTTAAAGTGCATTATTACATTACACCATTCCTATTTTTAATTCCACTTTATGTTAATAAATTCATTAAATACTAGTTGAACATTATGAATTTCCACATTATATTACATTGCCATCAAACCAAATGTCCATTGTCCCTATAAAATTATATCCGCAGGTTTCTGTCCCAGCAAGCTCCAACCCCATGCATTAACATCATTTATTCAATTATTTATTTACAACATTACAGAACCATATTACCTGGAATTCTAGACAAAAACAATTGTGCAATTAAACACAATTGGGCTCAACACCATGAGTATATGAACTACCTGTCGAGTCTTTTCCACCTATAGAAAGTGCGTAGACCCATCCTACCTTGAGATTCTAAATAAAGAAAGCATTTGGATTACCCCCCCATGTCTTCATCACTTTTAGAAAAAGGGTAAGCATGACCTACTTCCTTGAGAAGTGGGTAATGTTAAATAGAAAAACAACCCTAGAATCATCAAGCATCCAAACATTCACATCCATCCTGTTTCATCATCCCTAGTGTCCTTCATGAAACCCAAATGCATAAACCATTACATCTCACAATTATAGGAATCATCTGCCGCCACAACTAGTAGGCCTCCATGACCCCACATATCACAACATCCATCCGGGCTCACAACACAACACATGATGTAGGAAAACAAACATCATATCAATTAGTCTCATGGCCCTTAAACAAGCACAAGGGTAACTCAGAACCCTAAAATGAATTAGATTTTATCATACAACCAGTTCTTTAATCCATATTGCATTAAGTAATTTATTATTCATAGGTTCCAAATTCATGAACCCTAATATGTATGCTATCAAAAATAATTAAACATGCATACTATACCAATTTCATTATCATCGAATTTAAACAAGAAGAATCAGATTCATTTACATGCATCATTATCTTTAGGAAAACAATAATTTATTGATTCTTAAATTATGTTCTTTTCCAATTTCTATCATGAACGAAAAGTTAAACAAAGATAGAATATATATCACACTATCTAGAAAGACAAGAGGACATAATAAACGATTGATGTCAATTTATATTTTAGTTTCAAATATTTATTAATTCAATTCCATTATTATCTAGTGGGATAAAACATGCTAAATATACATTTTCATGTAAATGAAATGAGATGAAATGAATCCCCCATGACAAACTGTTCTAGATTTTATTTTTATGAGAAAGAGACACACAACGATTTACGATCTCCTCCCCCATTGACAACAGTATCAACCCAAGAATGAAGACACACCACCACACCATTCAACACCCAAGAAAATTCAATTATTAACATGTAGTTATAATTCCATAAAAGGGAAAGGATAATGGGAGGAGATGAACCAAAAAACAATGACAATAGAACATACCGTATAAATGAAAATGATTGATACTGCTTTGTTGCACAAAAAAATTGAGGGAAACCATTCCAAGGAGGAAAGATTGATTGCACAATTCCAATGATCTCGAATGAATGATTTGAGAATGTCACACATGAGAAGATGGAGTTAATAATAGGTTTAATATATTTATCTATTTAGAATATTTAATGGAGGTGTGCTTTATGATACATTGTATTTTCCATTAAAAGCGGATCGCATTAAACCACGCGGTTTGACCATGTAAAAGCATCCTAAGCCTTAGGAAAATTAATATATGAGTTATAGCCTTTTAAAAAGCCTTAGAGTCCTTATAACAAGGCTTTCAATTTATTTTATGTCAAAGGAACGTTATTGGTGTGAAAATGTTGGATGCACGAATCATTTTTCATGATCATGAAATTTGGAAAAGGAAATAGAGGCTACAGTTGGAAGCTCACCATTCTAGAAAAACTGTATTTAATCCTCACTATTCTAGAAACATTGTTCATAAACATCACCATTCTAGAAGCACTATTCATAAAACATGCCATTCTAAAATCACTATTCAAAAACCTTACCATTCTGGACACACATTTTATAAACCTCACCATTTATGAAACACTGTTCATAAACACAAAATTTGGAAAAGAAAATATTTTCTACCATTGGAACATCACCATTAAAAAAGCATTGTTCATGAACTCAATATTTGACAAAGGAAATAATGGATACCAATGGATTTCATCATTCTGGAAACACTGTTCATGAACTCAAAATATGGAAAAACAAATATTGGCTCCTGTTGGAACCTCACAGTTTTGGAAATACTTTTCATGGACTCAAAATTTTGTAATGGAAAGTAGTCAGCACTATAAACTCACCAGTGAATTGTTCACATAAGGCTACTGATGACACTATTTCCATAAAGTCACCAATGCACTATTCACATAAGGCTACTGATGCACTGTTCATAGACTAGAAATTTTTAAAATTGTTGGTAATAAGTCACCTTAACCTCTTGTAACACCTCAGACACTAGATTTTTGCAAAGGAATGGACAAGAGAGGTCCATGCCATTATATCAGATTTCATTCAATACATTCTCGTCCTCGAGAATTCAAAACCAACCTAAAAGGGATTAGAAATGATTTTCGAACAACTACCCATTGAGATACCTCACAAAATAGGTAAATCCACCATAATCAATCAAAGAATGCCATATCATAGACGTAAAAGGTCTATAGCCTCAAAGTGGACATCATTACATGAATAGAGTTGAGCATCAAACAACTCTTGGTACTGAGCATGTATCCATGACTCACTTTCCAAGGTACTCTCCTCCATTCCACCCAATCTCAAAAAGACACGAACCAAGATGATAGAACACCCACTAAAAGCTTCCCTTTCTGGTCTTAGATCTCTATAGGTCACTCCTCAATGGTCACATCATCATTTACATCGATCTCTCCCAATTCGATGACGTGAGAGTCATCATGAAGATAACGATGTTGCTGTGATACATGAAAAAATCGTGCATTAGGATCATTTTTTGGGGAAGTGATACTTGATATGCCACAACTCCAACAAGAGATAGCACCTCAAAAGGCCTAATGAACCATGGAGAAATATTACTACAATGACAAATCCTTCACTTCCCAGGATGGGGAGACACAATCAAAAACATGTGAACCAAAATTTAAAACTCTAAGGGTCTATTCCATTGATTGGAATTTGATTTCTGACGATCCTACACTGTCTTCATCCTATAAAGAATCACTTGAACCATCTATGATGTATTCTGCAGTAGTTTTGGTTTGAGAATTGCTGAATTTCCAACCCTTTATAGCACAATGATGAACGAAAATTTCGTCCATACAATACTTCAAATATCTACATACAAATGGTATAGTGAAAAATATTTTTGTAGGTGAACCCCAACAAGGCTAAGGGCTTCATCCAAGATCCTATAAAATCCATGACTCTAGAGCATAACATGACTTCTAGATTATGGATAGTCTGCTATGTCTGACCATCCATCTGATGGTAAAAAGTAGTGCTAAGGCATAGTTGTGAATCGAAAGCATGTTGGAGACCTCTCTACACCCTGGAGGTAAAACGAGGATCTCTATCAAAAATTATAATCCATGGGACTCCACAATGTCTCACCACCACTTTTAGATACTAACTCAACAAAACCATCACTGAGTTCGACTCCTTGATCACTATGAAGTTGATCAATTTAAATAGAAGATCCACTATGACCCAAATTGCATCATGTCCTCTCAAATCTCAAGGTAAACTTGTAACAATGTCTATTGAGAAGTCATCCCACTTCCACTGAGGAACATCTAATGGCTGGAGAAGGCCTCTAGGAACTTGGTGTTCGGCCTTCACGTTTTAGAAGATGAAACATCGAGACACAAAATCAGCAACTGCACACTTTAGCCTAGTCCACCAAAACGCACTCCTCAAGGATCAACACATCTTTTTCACCCCTAAAGGTATCAAAAAATGTGAACTATAGAACTCTATAAGAACTCTCCCACACATCGCCAAAGGATCAAAAAGGCTTCAGTGATACAACACTCGGTGTTGTTCATCCTCAGTCCCACCATTAGGGACCACACAACAAAAAACTCTGTCTTTCCAGACCCCCACCAGATTCATGCATTGCATCACTACATGTCTTCTGACTCAGCACATCAACTAAAAAGTTATTCTATACATGTGTATGTGATTTTTTTATGTTGTATTATTGTATGAACACTATCAACTAACAAGGTTTCATGTAAATGTCACATGGAGAGAAAACATACCTCCAGATCTTATGATTAGTAAAAACCACAAAGCATTCACCAGTGAGGTAATGTCTCCACAAAATCATAGCAAACACCACAACATACAACTCAAGATCGGGGGTGGAATAGTTATGTTCACGGGGATGTAACTGCTGATACTTATATGAGACAACTGATATTTGTTGCATCATAACACAACCTTACCCCAAATGTGAAGAATCTCAGAAATCATCTAACTAAACTCCCTCAGATGGATGTCAATGAACTGGATTACTATCCAAATTCTCCATTAGTTACCTGAAGGCTACCAGACATTGATCATTCCATATGAACACCCGATCCTTCCTGGTAAATTCTTTCAGAGAAGTCTCAACTCGATATAAATCAGCTAAGAACGATGTGGTAGCATGCAAGACAAATTAATATTCACACCTATAAATATTTCATGGGAGTAGTCCAAGACACGACAGCTTCTATGATCAATGGATCCAAAGCTACTCCCAACTAGGACACAACATGTGCCAAGAAACAAACTTCTCGAGCCCAAACGTCACACTTTGATTACATCCCAAATAGAGGATGGTGATGATGAACTCCCAAAATGGTTTGTAGATGCTCTTCATGTCCCTCCTCATTTGTAGAGTACAAAAGGATTTCATCGATGAAAACAACCACAAAATTGTACTATAACTCACAGAACACTATGTTCATCAATCTGATGGACACAAATGAAGCGTTTGTCATGAAGAATGGTATTTAATGGAACTCATAATTCTCCTGATGAAAATCGAATGAAATCTTCATGATATCTTCATCCTTCAGACACATATAATGATATCATGACCACAAGTCGATCTTTGAAAAGTAACATGAACCATTTGTTTGATCTAATAAATCATCAATGAATGTAAGATCATAGCAATTCTTCACATTCACTTTGTTTAAGAGACGATAATTGACACACAACTGGAAACCTTCATCAGCCTAATTCACAAACAAAAATGGTGCACCCCACGGTGATAAAATCAGCCGAGCACAACCAAATTGTAAAAGACCATAAAGGTGTATACGTATCTCTCATAACTTATAAGGGTCCATTCTGTTTGGAGACATAGATATTGGAGATGCTCCTACTTGTAACTTGATACCAAACTCGATCTCTTGTCGATGGGGTAAGACTATAACAAATTATGGAAAGACATCAGGGTACTCTCCTACAACCCTATCAAACTACAACTACTAATCCTACTAAAAAACTCAGCATTATCTCAACCAACATGGATTTAAAGGATGGAACAAGCCTATGACCCATCCCAAGGTATCTATCACCAATGAACAGCACTATCCCTCTATCGGTATTGATAAACACAACATGCCTCTTGAAGCATTCCATGATAACCTACGCTGAATACAATAAGTCCATCTACGGAATAAAACCATAGGGTTGTATTTATAAACATATGAAATCACCCCATGGGTGGTGCAACCCCAACACTAGGTCACAGTCTCTACATACTTCAATCAAGTTAGTTTCGCCTCCGACTGGCATAGTCAATGTTAAGGGCACTGGAAGACTCTCTACCTCATGTCCCAAATCATAGATAAGGGAAGGTGATATGAAAGACTACATAACTCCTACATTAAATAAGGCAAACACCAAGGTATAAAAAAAGGGTACCTTGAACGACATCAGTCTCTCCTAGAGCTAGAAAATCTAAAGCATTTAGCTGATCATTACCTCCTCCATGGCCTCTCTGGCCCTGATGAAAACTACCAACACAACCACGCTCTACTCTATATGTATAGGGAGTGTCACATTGCTATCCTCGGCCTTCTCCATCTACCCTCTGATGATCTAATGTTGGTGCCATCTGGTGCTGCTTCCTCAGGTGGAACTGCCTTAATGGAGCAATGTGGAGCTGAAAACCTGGCGCACGATGACGAAATTAAACGGTCGGGCACTCTAATTGGTGATGACCTAGAACACTATAGAAAAACTAGTTCATGGTCACTTGGAATAATCTTGATATCTTCTTCCACAGGAGGAAAAAGTTTTTTAAGGTTGGGACCTACCCCTGGCTGAACAAAAAATGTCCTTCCTTGAAAACCAGGAGCCCCAGATCACATCTCTACATCGTGAGGAATCATAAAGACCCCCTATCATGATAATCTGGTTCTGGCCAATTTCATCTCAATGAACTCTTCCCTCACCATCAAATCCTAATAGGTCTTCAGTATAACTGGGGTGACATGGCGATGTATACCTGGAAAAAATCCCCCCTCTAAATGTCTCACCATAGCCTCCACATCTGCAAATATATCCAAAGCATTTCGTAATGTTTCCTATAACAGATTCCAAAATATCGCACACTAGAGATCCCCTGTCGAAGGGTAAGATACTCATGGTGACTGGATGGCTTTGCACTCAAAGAAAGAAACACGACTCTAAACATGTCTTGGAATTCCTCCCATGAGATCACAAACTCCTCACAATCACTGTTGAACAAAAACCACCACTGTCTCGCTACTCCTAGCATCATTGTCACAACCAAGGACCCCTAGTGCTCCTTCCAATCACGGATCAAACTGAATCCTATCATGACCTCTTCAAACCATTCTACCCTGACTGCATCTGAAAAAAAACCTTGTACTTCTGCACATTATAAAGCTTAAACTCTCAGAGTGTCGTCCTCAATGTTGTGTCATCGTCAACCTCTACCATGTTGCAATCTGAAGACATATCCTGCTGGAAATATTTTATGTGACCCTAATGAGGATTCTGAACTAGAACTATACATTTAAAATTAAAAACAGTTAGTGATCCTAAAACAAGAATATGGATGAATCAACATTAATATATTTATTGTTTTCTTTTATTTATTTTTCTATAATATCTTGTTATCTACCCATTCAAACACATGCACAATGATGAATGATGTGTGATCCTTTCATATGTCGTTACCAAAAAACTAGTATCACCTCGTATAGTAGCCATTGTAAACTTAATGGTCTTTATATTGGATCATAGGGGGCCCTAAACACCTATTTCTCATCCAGTCTCTAGTGTTTATATCACATTCTAAAAATGAATGAAACTGTTTTCCTACCAAACCATGCAACCTAAAATTTGACTAACTCCAAACTCCATCTTATCTCTCTACCAGACATCTGATACCATTTTTTCACAACCCCCTCCCCACAATGTGTACCCCTCTAGAGCCAAAAATGTTATAAGGGAGATAATGACCCCCGAGTCCCACCTCCAGTAGGCCCTGGGAAGGCAACTAGCATCAGTGTTATAGTAAAAAAACAAATGGGAGGCATTACCCTCTCAGAGAACACATGGAAAAGAGAAAGATAATATAAACACCAAATAACTCCAAATTAAAAATCAAAATAAATAGAGTCCCAAATACATAGATGTAATGTCATTAAAAGATACTACAACTGAAAGGGGGAAACTTCAAGTACCCAAAATGGTAAAAACATCCTAAAAAACATGCCCGAACAGTTCATGTAACCCCGAGCTATTAGAAACCAGCATTATCTCCAACCTACTCAAAGTCACTAGAAAACCCATTCATATATTCCTAGGGTGAGTATTATAGTATACTCTGTAGGATCCTCCTTAGATCCTCTCATGAAAATGTAATGAAATCATTCTAAATAGAAAAATTACAACAAGTGAAACTAACACGTTACCTAAATAGGTAAACTATGTTCTCATCCTCACCATGGCTACTCACATCATGTAACACTTACAAGAGTATATAATATAATAATGAATATCAAGGTTACCCCTCTACTACATCCCTGTTGGTTTTCCGCTTTACCACAATATAACAAATCCTAAGAATCCCTCTCCTAAAAGGATTTCCCATGGAATCCTGGGAAACACACCACCACATACACCTCATTCAACAAAGCCACCACTTATACAAAAGAATGTATCCATATAGTTTCATGGGAACCAACATAGCTCACATAACATGTATCATACGTTGGGAATTATGCCTCAAGCCATTACAACCCACACACTGAGTAAGAATCCTCATGTCGTCATAGCCTACACACGTTACGCCTATAGTTGTTCATATAATACAATATCATGAATTTGTGTGTGTGTGAATAAGCACAAGTTGTTACAACCCTCTACACACATATACAGGGAAGAAAACAATTGTGCCTACTAGAAAAATTAACTACAAAGAGAAGAGAGTGGGGCCAATGTGGGTAGTCATCCATCAACCCACCCACCGAATGTTGGGGAAAACACACGCCAGGGCTCAGAATCCATGGGGTGTCAGTTTCCCTAACTGACAGGGTGGAGAAGAGAATAAAAACACAAAACGTATAGAATATATTATTGTTCACAAAAACACTATAGAAATAACATTGTCACAGACTCAACAATATCTAACATCTCTCAGGTTCCCGGTTTCCACTTCTAATACAAGGTATCCTTTAAGCACAAAACCATTTAAAGAGATTTATTAAATTAAATCATTCCCTTTTATCAGTTGAAATTTACGATAAATAATTCTTTAAACACTCATAACAATTATCAATTTCCAAATTATATTTCATTGGAACCACACACAAAGTCAACTATACCATTAAAATGCTAACCTCAACATTGCATTTTAGCAAGCTCCAACCCCATGGGTTAAAATGTTTTATTCAAATATTTATTTATAAAATTACATTCCCATATTCCTAGGTATTATTAAAAAACATTATATTTACTAAACAAAAGGGGGGTCAACATGGTTGGTAGATGAACTTCTCATCGAGACTTTTCTACTTATAGAAAGAGCATAGACACATCCTCCCTTGAGAAACTAATCACAGAAATCATGTGGCATACCCCGCGCATCTTCACCCCTTATGGAATAAGGGTAAGCATGACCAGCTATCTTGAGTTGTGAGGAATGTAAATAAGATAAAAAACCCAAGTATCAATAAACATCCAAAAATTCACATCTAATCTGTATCATCATCTCTAGTGTCCTCCCTGACACCCACATGCAAAAACTGATTCATCTCACCACTCTAGGAATCAACTGCTACCACAAAATGTAGGATTTAATGAACCCATAAATCACAATAGTCATCCAATCTCACATCACAACCCAAGAAGGAGGAAAAAATATCTTATGAAATGGTACCTTGGCCCTTAAACAAGTAATAGGGTAACTCAGAAACCTACAATGAATTATCATTTATCAAAAAAATAGTTCTTTAATCCTCCTTGGATAAATAGATTTATTATTCTTGGATTCTATATTCATGAACCCTAACCAGTAAGTTATCACAAATAATTAAACATCAAAATTACACCAATTTGATTAACATGAAATTGAATCACGAAGAATCAGATTCATTCACATGACCCTTTATCATTTTCCAAATAGTTTTTGATTGATTCTGACATTATGTACTTTAAAAATTTCCATCAAGAACGAAACGCTAAACCAAGAATGCATAGATATGACACTATCTAGAAAAACTAGAGGCTATAACATACAAACAATACAAGTTTATTTATCTTGTTCAAATATTTATTATGTCAATTGAATTGTGATCCAGTGAGATAAAACATGATAGCTATATAGTTTCATGTAAAATAAATGAGAATAAAAAAATACCCTACCTCAAACAGTTCATGACGTTATTTATATAAGAATGAGCCATAGAATAGTTTCCAATCTCCTCTCCACTTGACAACTGTATCAAACTGAGGATGTAGAGACACCACCAAAACAGTCAAAACCCATGAAAGGTTAATTAAGAACATGGAGATATAATTACATAAAAGGGAAAGAAGAAATAGAAGGATTTGAACCCAAAATAATGATGATAACATATACCATATATCTGAGATCGATTGATACTGCTTGGTTACACCTAAAACATTGGCAAACAAATCCAAGGAGAAAAGTTTGATTGAAGAACACCTACGGGATGGAATGAAAAGTTCCAGTGGCTCACACCTGAGAATAAGGAGTAATAATTAAGGAGGAAGATATCTTGTCCCATTAGAAGATTTAACGGAGGAGAGATTTATGATATGATGAATTTTCCATTAAAAGAAGATCACATTATACAACATGTTTTGACCATGTAAAAGAATTTCAATCCTTAGGAAAATTAATATAAGAGTTATGGCCTTTGAATATTCCTTTAAGTCTTTATAACATGGCTTTAAATGAATTTTACATCAAAGGAAACATCGAAGGGGTGAAAATGTAGAAATATGGAAGCATTGTCCATGAACACAAAATATTAAAAAATAAATAGAGGATTTATTTGGAACATCACCATTTTAGAAACACTAAATAAACCTCACCATTCTGGAAACACTGATCATAAACCTCAACATTCTTGAAACAGTATTCATAAACATCAATGTTCTGCAAACACTATTTATAAATATCACCATTCTAGAAACACTGTTCATAATCCTCACAGTTTTGGAAACAATGTTCATAAACTCAAAATTTTGAAAATGAAATATCGGCTACCATGGGAACCTCACCGTTCTAGAAACACTAATCATGAAATCAAAATATGGAAAAGGAAATAGGTCACCATTAGAACCTCACCATTGGAACCTCACTATTGAACTTTTCACATAAGGCTACCGATGTACTGTTCACAGAACTTGAAATTTGGAAAATATTTAGAAATAAGTCACCTAGACCTCCTAGAACACCTTAGATAACAAATTTCTAATTGGAATGGAATAGAGACATCCGGGACAGTACATATGTATTAATAGGTTTTATAATTTATATTGTGATCAACCATATTTTAAATTATGGTTTACGACTAATTTTATTGTGGATGATCTATCCTAAAACCATTCCCCATATTACTATGAATAGTTAGTGATTTTTGTTCAATGATTACAGAAAGATAGTTACATTTCATATGATAGTTTCAATATAAATTTGTTGTTTACGTTTATCCCTACTCATATGAGAAATTAATTGGACTTATTATGTGACACTTGGGGCCCTCTATATCCCCTTTATTCATCTATTGGTATCTTGAGACAAATAGACGTGGAACTGGTTGGGGCCTTTCAGAAAGTGTTATATGTATTTTTGTTGAGGACTATATAATTTTTAGATGTCCAGGTCGAGGCCTTGACAAAATGATTCAGAATTTCTAGCATATGAACATCCCACATTATGAGGTTAGAAACTGTAATATCATTTTCTTATTCAACTAGTTGAATACACATGATTATGTTTTTGAAATATTTAATCATCTTATATTCATGCACTAATGTGTTCATGTTAAATATTTTTTAAAAAACGTGTTTTCAATTATTCACCATGTCATATATATATGCTATCTTATGTTGTATTATGTATGCTTACTCAGAATTCGAGCTCAACCCATACTTGTGATTCATTTTACAGGGATACGAAGAAGTAATTTATTATTGAAATGCAAGCATAATCTATGAGGCATTGATGTTTCTAATGGAATATATTAGCATTTTATTTCCATTAATAATATAAATTTCAATTTATTTATGTATTTTGTTTTGAATACTACTAAACAAGATGGTCCTTCAGGATTCATATTCCTTGTTTATATGCTTATGTAATAAAATAAGGCACCAGATCCAAGCAACTGGTGTCAGTCCCTTATATTTGCTATAAGATGAAGTTGTGTTAAAAACATGGAAGTAAGATTTAGAAAATTTATATTATGGAAGAGATTATGTGATAGTGTTTGAGGATAAACAAACAAAAACGTCCAGTTATTTTTTTATGGAATATACTATGGGGATCTTTAAAAAAATAAATCCCTATCTAGATATGAGTAGGTAGACGTGGATTTGGCATAAATGTACACATGTGTGAAATATTCGATATAGATTTTAGGGATTGACCTAGGGTATCTAGGTACACGACAATGGTCCTTGCTACAGTATTCATTATGACACACCTAGGGTATATTCTTTGGATAATTCACATTTTCATTACATGCCATTATGAATGATTTAAATGTAATTATTTTCTCAAAGAAACCATTATTGTGATTATGGGATTAGACATTCGTATGTTCTCAATTTATGATATGTATTCTATTATGATAAGATTTTAAATAGTGACTAATAACCAAATCTTGTGTATGTCATCATCTAGAAATTGTGCCAAGTGGAAGGAATGGAGACCACATTAAGGTTCACGTCCCCTGTAGGGGTTTCCCTCCAATTCATGATGATTATGTTGTCTCTAGTGTTGTGAATGGTGCTAAGAAACTTATAACTATTCTAGGAAAATATACTTATGTTATGAATAATAACCTTACCCATATGGAGCATTCGGATCCACCACATGGAGGAGCTATGTTAGATAGAACTACGCGATAACAACCTCCATCGTTCAATGGGACTACAAACCCATTTGTAGTTGAGTAGTGGATATGATCCCTTGGGAAGATATTCCATTCTTTGGGAAGTTATGAACGATAGAAGATCATCATGGCAGTTTATCGGCAATCTGGAGATGTGAATCAGTTGAGGTCAATAATCCAAAACACAAAGGAGGTGGAAGAAATACAAGAGATGTAATGGTGAGATTATAAGGAAATATTGGTAAAGATATAAATTCCTCATGAATGGTGAGAAGATATGGAATGGTAGTTTCTGAACTTGAGTAAAAAGGAATCTGAGAATGTTGATATGTATGAAGATAAATTTACAAGGATAGAAAGCATGATGTGGACTACATACGAAATCCATGGATAAAAATTAATCTATTCTATGACGGCTTAAATCCATTTCTCGAGAGGGCTCTGGTCTCACAATATTTTTCATCATATGAGGATATAGATTCCTATTATATCAGGACATAAAATAAATTATATATGTTTTATGACTTTACGAGATAAAATATACGAAGATGTCACGACCCGTCCTTGGGGGCCTGTGCCGTGACTACCCCAAGCCCGCCTTCCATAGGCCAGGGGCTGGCGACTTGAACCAAGGCGTAAATCCTGGTAAAAAGGGAAGGCATTGCCTTTGAAAAGTAAACAAGCACGATAGAGTAAGCAAGCGGAAAAGTAAACACTAAGTAAAAGCAGAGTACAACTGAAAGTGCGTAAAAGTAAATGGGCCAGTATACAAACCCAAACTGAATGTAAAGTACAACTCGAAAGGGAAAACAGCAACTGTAAGGTAAAAGCCGCTACACTAAGCTGTCCACTTGTGATCCCACCTGAAGGGTGGGTACAGATAGCTCCACTGATCCACGGGTCCCGTCGTCCGCTCCGAGCACGTCCCGCCCAGTGGTCCACCTCCAGGTACCGTCTTGCTCAGAAAGCCTCAACCACGATCAACGTTGTCTGTCGTCTGCAACCAACACAACGTAGTGAAGGCATAGCCCGTGAAGGGGTGAGTATAAGCTACTCATTAGGGACCCCGAGACCCCCGAAGGTCTCCCAAAATCCACGAAGGATAAACCTCAAAGGAAAGATACAATCAAGAAGAAACAACTGACACTGCTTAGGTATATTCTCATACATATACCTAAGTCATCAATTCAAATACGCTCCAACCTCCGAGCCCACGTACAACTCAGTCCACACAAGAAAGTAAAACGTATTCCACACAAGAAAGAAAAACGAAATCCACACAGGATATCACAACACAATCCAAACTGGAAAGCAAAAGGATTCAGCTCACACAAGTATACTTGTTCGAAAGACGATAGAGATGATCACTGATCCATCTAAGTCGTCAGACCCACAATGGATCGATAGGTACTAACCCCCGCAAAGACCCACACAGGATCGGACCCACACAGGATCTGTAGGCGCTGGTTCACACAGGACCGCTGAGCGCAGACCCACACAGGATCGGACCCACACAGGATCGGTAGCACAGATCCACACAGGATCACTGAGTGCTGTAGTCGTCGTCGTCAAATCCACTAAGGATCTCTGTACTATCGTCGTTTCAATCACAGTAGCAGTAGTAGTAGTAGTCGCACCCAGCTCCAGGGTTCCCGCACACAGCAAGCTCGTTAAGGAGGGTCGGCTCCACAAGCCGAGAGGCTGATACATCAAATGTCACAAATTCCAGAGTTGATGTATCCAAAAGTTCCGTATCGCCAATAGGAACTCAACACAACAGACGGCGCGTCGATCGGACGCCCGGTCTGAGAGTTATTGGCTTTTTCGTCCCAGGGGCCCCGTTGGTTTTTAAGGAAAAACCAACCCGACCGTACTCCACCTGCGTCCAAAACTCGAGCGCGGAGTGCCAAAAGATCCGTCTCACTAAGAGGAACTCAAAAAAGATGACGGCACGTCAATCGGGCGTCCGTAGCTCAAGATATGAGCGTTTCCGCTCTGAGGGCCCGGTTGGTTTCGTGTACAAACAAACCCGGCCAAACTCAAAGTATTCAAAAACCTTGAGTGCGATATACCGAAACGATCGTCTTGATCCAAGGATCGCATTGCCGCTGACGGTGCGTCGTTTGGAAGTCCGTAGCCCGAGTTATGGGCATTTGAATCCAAACCGCTCGGTAACGGGGGTTTCGGGCCCGGGCCGTCCCGGCCCGAGACCCCTCGGATGACCAGAACCGGGTTGACCCACCCCGGACAGGGTCGACCCAGCCCGACGCGGCCCAGCCCGGCATGGCCCGGTCCGACTAGGCCCGACCTGGCTGGCGGACCGGACAGGCGCGCCGGTTCGGCGCAAAGCAGCGCGCTGGGCGCGCTGCCTGCTCGGCCGAAGGCCGAGATGCCGGAAAACGGGGGGCCGCCTTCCCCCCTTTGTGAAGCTGGCCCCCCTCATAATGGGGGGCCATTATAGCTGGCCTGGGGAATTTATTCCCCCCAGTTTTTCCTCCCTTTCGGTCGGCTCGACCTGGCCGGCCGATTCTCCCACAACGGGACCGGCAAGGCCGGTCCCCCTTCCGGCTTCCGACACCGGCGGCCCGGCTGGCCACCGGTCTTCTTGTTCTGCCACGGCCCGGATTCGGCCGCGGCCTTCGTTGTCCGGTGTGGTGCGATGGCATCGCGCCCCTCCGCTGCGGCCCCGTTCCCGCCGCGACGCCTTCAAATTTTTTCGACGCGGCGCGACAGCGTCATATCCTTGCATTAATTTACGACGCGGCGCGACGGCGCCATGCGTTTCTTGTCGTATGATCCTGCGCGGTGCGACGACACCGCGCCACACCCGTTTAAATCCACAACAGAATCAATATGAAAATAGGAGGAGGGTCGGCCGTGTTCGTGCGGTCCGGCCCCCTCGCGTTATTTGCTAACAATTAGACAAATTCCACAAAGAAATAATCATAGGTATAAATCATGAATAAAAGAATAAAATAACCCCTACCTCAGTTTCAAGTGCAGAGCACGTCAACAAACCACGGAAGACTAGCGTCGCGGAGGTCGGGCGTCGCGGAAACCGATCGTCATTTCCGTTGATGTCGAGGTGCGCCTGAAGAGGTACGTCGTTGGAGAATCTTCGTAAGCAGACGGAGATAGTCTGAGGAGGAAACAGTGTCTCCGTTCGTTGACACGGTAAGAGGATCGAAGAAGCGGCGTCGTCAATCTTCAGAAACACACCGGCTACGAAGAAGGGAGAAGCAGCGTTCTTCGTCGGAGCTTGAGTGTTCTTCGTGTTCTTCATCAAAGTTGAAGAAGGTGGAGAGAACCTTTCAAATTCTCTCAAGATGTCTAAGGACACCAACCAAAATAGAATAAGCTAACGCTTATTTTATTTACAAAATTATCAACTTGAATTTCAATGGTTTGAAATTCAAACAACTCAAATCAATTAATTAACAATGTTGTCAAGTTAATTATGGAGGAGTTATATGGAGTTTAACAAGATAAGATGAAGTGTTAGGGTTCGTGTGTGCCCCACCACACTTAATCCTCTCAAGGGAGGTTAAGTGGATGTGGGTCCTACCCCTAACTCCCATTGGGAGGAGTTAACCAACAAGTTAAAAATAAAATGTGTTTCCACATTTTGTTTAACTTCTTTTAATTTTTTCCAAAAACTAACTTTCAACCCGCAAAAAACGAAACCTCGGAAAAGGCCTCCTTAAGCGAATATCGGCGCTGCGATTTCATCGGTGCCCTCAGAATTCGATTCTGGGCATCGGTTCAAAAGTTAGAAATTCCCCCTCGTTCGTTCACTGAACGTACCCGAGCTAAACATCAGAAATTGATTTCGGGCACACCGGGCCTCAGAATCAGGTGCCGTCAGAAACCGCGCTCTTGTAAAATTTCAACGAAAATTAAGATAAAATTTCCCTTGAATTTTTTGGTTCATTACATTACTCCCACCTCAGGGATTTACGTCCCCATAAAGATACATCAAAACTAGGGAAACAAATGAGGGTACTGAGCACGCATCTGAGCCTCCCACCCCCAAGTGCTATCTTGGAGGATCCCATGCTGCCATCTGATGCGCACTAGAGCAATCGATCGTCCACGTAGGACCCGCCCCTGTCGATCCTCGATTTCCACCAGTACCTCCACAAATGTCTCCCCATCATCAACGTCAAGCTCCCCAGGGTCAATGATGTGTGTCGGGTCATGCACGTATCTCCTCAGCTGAGATACGTGGAAGACGTCATGCACCTGGTGTAACTGAGGTGGTATAGCCAAGCGATAAGCCACCTCTCCAATCCTTCTAAGGACCTGGAAGGGTCCGATGAAGCGCAGAGATAACTTGCCACCACATCCAAATCTCGGTATACCACGTCAAGGTGAGACCTGTAAGAAGACGTGGTCACCATCCTCGAACTCTAGTAGCCTCCGCCTCCTGTCAGCGTATGACTTCTACTGGCTCTGAGCTATCCTCATCCTCTCCTGGATGACCTGGACCTTCTCTGTCGTGGCCTGGACCATCTCCGGCCCCACAAGTGCTGACTCCCCAGGGTCTGTCCAGCACAAAGGAGATCTACAAGGTCGGTCGTACAACGCCTCGTACGGTGCCATACCGATTGTGGAGTGGTAGATGTTGTTGTACGCAAACTCCACCAAGGGTAGGTGGTCCTCCCAGCTACAACCAAAGTCGAGGACACATGCATGGAGCATGTACTCGAGAGTCTGAATAGTCCACTCCATCTGACCATCCGTCTGAGGGTGAAAGGTTGTGTTCAAACGTAGCTGCGTCCCGAACGCCTCCTGCAATCCCTTCCATAGCCGGGAAATAAAGCGAGCATCTCAATCGGAGATGATAGAAGATGGCACACCGTGAAGTCGTACAATCTCCTGAACGTAAAGACGTCCCAAGCTCTCCACTGAGCCCTACTCTCTGATGGGTAAGAAGTGTGCTGACTTGGTGAGTCAGTCGACAATCACCCAAATGGAGTTTGACCTCTAGAAGTGTGTGGAAGTCCAGTCACGAAGTCCATAGATATGCCGTCCCACATCCACTCCGGAACCTCCAAGGGTTGTACCAAGCCTGCTGGTACCCGATGCTCTGCCTTCACCTGCTGGCAGTTGAGGCATCGAGAAACGAACTCTGCCACAACCTTCTTCATGCCCGTCCACCAGTGCTGTCATCTGAGATCCTGTTACATCAGCGCCACTCCGGGCTGTACCGCCAAGGGAGAAGTGTGAAGATCTCTCAGCACCTCCTCCCGTAAAGCAACTGGTACCTTGGTATGTCCTTTGAAAAGGATGTCGTGCTCTGCTCCAAAGGAGAAACCATCAGGTGCATGTCCTGAGGATATCTGTGCATGCCGCATCTCACAGTCAGCATCCCCACGTTGTGCCTCTCTGACCACTGTAGAAGTGGAGGAGTGACTGTGAGAGACTGAAGGAAGGCTGCTCCATCTCTATCCACAAAGGATAACTGCAAAGAGGCTAGCTGCTCTGTCACCTCCTCAAGTAGCTGAATGACTGTCTTCCTGCTGAGGACATCTGCCAATACGTTCCCCTTCCCAGTAGTATAGACTATCTCAAAGTCATAATCCTGGAGGAACTCGAGCCATCGCCGCTATCTTAGGTTCAGGTCCTTCTGCAAGAATATGTACCCGAGACTTTGGTGGTCAAAGAAGACTATAAAGCGCTCGCCAATCAGGTAGTGTCTCCATGTCCTCAGAGCGAAGAACACTGTTGCTAACTCCAGGTCATGGGTAGCGTAGTTATGCTCATGCGGCCTCAACTGACATGATCCACAGGCGATCACTGCCCGCTCCTGCATCAGGACACATCTGAGTCCGGTCCCTGATGCATCGCAGTAAACTACGTACCCTACTCCCTCCTCAGGCAACCTCAAGATAGGTGCACTGGTCAATCTCTGTCTCAGCTCTTGGAAGTTCTGCTGACATATTTTTGACTACACGAAGGTTCCCCCATCTTTTTCAAAGCTGGGAGTGGTGCTGCAACTCTGGATAAGTCTAGCACGAATCTCCGATAGTATCCGGCTAGTCCCATGAAACTCTGAACCTCTGTCACGCTCCTGGGTGGCTCCCAAGTTAACACTGCATCGATCTTCGTAGGATCCACTGGAACTCCCGCCTCAGAGATGACGTGTCCCAAGAAATGGACCTCACGTATACAGAACTGGCACTTCGAGAGCTTACCATAAAGCTGCTGCTCTCGGAGTGTGTCTAGTACAACCCGTAAGTGGTAGGCGTGCTCCTCCTTAGTCGTCGTGTAAATCGGAATGTCGTCGATGAATACCACGACAAATCGACCGAGGTATGGCTGAAAGATCCTGTTCATGAGGGCCATGAACACTGCTGGAGCATTGGTTACGCCGAAAGGCATAACCAGGAACTCATAGTGGCCATACCGACATCTGAAGGCCGTCTTCTGCACGTCCTCGTCTCTGACTCTGAGCTGATGATAACCTGACCTGAGGTCTATCTTCGAGAACCACCGTGCTCCCTTGATCTGATCAAAGAGTTCATCAATCCTCGGTAGCGGATACTTGTTCCTCACTATCACCTGGTTCAGGCGACTATAGTCAAAACAAAGTCGCAAGCTCCCGTCCGCCTTCTTGAGAACAATATCGGGGAAGCCTAGGGTGAATCACTTGGTCAGATGAACCCCTTTCCCTACATGTCCTCCAACTGTACCCGTAGCTCTCGAAACTCGGCGGGGGCCATCCGATATGCTGCAGTCGATATCGGGGTTGTCTTGTGGTACAGTTTAATATAAAAGTCTACCTCTCTATGAGGAGGTAGCCTTTGAACGTCGTCGGAAAAACGTCTGCAAATTGATCCACCACTGCAGGAAAACAAGGACTCCGCATGTCAACTGCTCCTAGGATGAGGCTAGCCAACTGATGAGTGATGGGTTGTCCTCTCCTCCGCGAAAGTCCATCCTCTACTGCAAAGGCTCCCTTCTCTCCGGTGAAGGTGGACCTTCTCCCGTCGGTGCGTACACATCGCACCTTGCGCCTAAAACAGTCAATCTGTGCATGGACTGTAGATAACCAATCCATGCCCAAGATGATGTCGTAAGGCCCCGACGCTGCTACAAGAAGATCCTAGCCGAAGCTCTCACCTCCTAGAGTAAGCTCACACTGCCAGCACCAGTGCGTAATCATCGAGTCTGCTCCTGTAGGAGTCTCCAGCCAGAAGGATCGAGCCAACGTCTCTATCGGAATCTCCGAGCTCCAAACAAGGGCAGCGGCTATGAAAGAGTGACTCACTCCTGTGTCTATAAGTACTGATGCAAGGGTGGAATCGACACAGATAGTACCTAGAATCATCTCGGGTGCGCTGTGGTCGTAGGCCTCTACTGCCTGGAGCTGTGCCTTTCTCTGCCCGCCAGCTCCTTGTGGTCAGGGTGGACCTCCTGGTGGTGGTGGTGGTAGAGCCTCAATGCGTCTCCCACCACCTGCTGCTCGGCCAGCTCCTCTTCCTCGTCTGCCTCCTCCCCGCGGACCACTATGGTCGATACTATACCTCTGCCTCGGTGGTCCCTTAACCGTCTGCTGCTCCTCGGCACGACGGGTCGGGCAGTAACGAGCCATGTGGCCCTGCCCGCCGCACGAGTAGCACTGTCTGCCTCTCGAAAGACTGGATCCGCGTTGTGTGCCCTGCACTGCTGAGCCAGTGTCCTGAGGTCATCTTCCTGGACCCCTGAGTCATCCGTCGACTGCCTGCTGCAGATGACTCTGCCACGTGCCGCCCTGTGGTGGGTCTCGGTGCTCGTGTAGACTTAGCAAGGAATCTCTCGATCAAAAGGGCCCTCTCCAGTACTCCCGTATGAGTCGGAATGCTGAGGGAGATCAGCGATGCCCTTATCTCGTGTTTCAAACCCTGCTCAATGGTCCGGGCCTGGAATAATGGGTCTCGTACCATGTCAGTCGAGTAGCGCGAGAGGTCACTAAATCTCGCCGAGTACTGTGCGACCGTCATGCTGCCCTGCCGCAGTTGAAGAAGCTCCTGGATAAGCACCGCACGGAGGGTGGCTGGGACGAACTCCGAGCGGAAGAGGCACTCAAAGTCCGTCCAAAGTAGAGATTCCTCATCGTGCACTAGGAGCATCAATCTCCACCATTGGCCCACTGTTGTGTGCAGTTGGCTCGCAGTGAGGATCACCATGATGTCTGCAGGTGTCCTCACTAGCCTAAAAACTCGTACCACTGCCTCCAGCCAGTCCTCTGCTGCCTGGGGGTCCGTCTCCCCATGAAACCTGGGTGGTCGCTGGCGCTGAAACTCATGCAGTGTGCTGAGGAGACGTGCATCGTCAGCGGCTAGTACTAGAAGCATTAGTCGCTCAGCGGGTAGTGCTACAGCCGGTGCCACTGCTGACAAAGGGCCCTGCACCGAGGCCTCGTCGCTCGGCGGGCTGTCGTCACACTTGACTCTCGGAACCCTAGATGGATGCCGTCGTGGGGCCATCCTGAAAAAAAAAACAGGTGCTCCATGGTCAAAACAGTATACCTGGTGAGCTGTTATAATGTGATCACAAAGAAAACTTGAAACACACATGTAATCAATGTTTTCATGTATTAAGTCGGAAATCAGAAGACAGGGTCCTGGTGTACGGATACGTCGGCCACCGCACCAACACTGGACTCCCTGGACTGATAACCACACTCAATATGCTAATCATTATTGCTTCACATAGATATGATCAGAGTTCGCGGTAGAACCGAACTCCTCTGATACCAATTTGTCACGACCCATCCTCGGGGCCCGTGCCGTGACTACCCCAAGCCCACCTTCCATAGGCCAGAGGCTGGCGACTAGCACCGAGGCGTAAATCCCGGTAAAAAGGGAAGGAATTTCCTTTGAAAAGTATACAAGCACCACAGAGTAAGCATGCGGAAAAGTAAACACTATGTAAAAACAGAGTACAACTGAAAGTGCGTAAAAGTAAATGGGCCAGTATACCAACACAAACTGAAAGTAAAGTACAACTCGAAAGGGAAAACAGAAACTATAAAGTAAAATCCGCTACAAAGAGCTGTCCACTGGAGATCCCACCTAAAGGGTGGGTACAGATAGCTCCACTGCTCCACGGGTCCCGCTGTCTGCTCTGAGCACGCCCCGCCCAGTGGTCCACCTCCAGGTACCATCCTACTCAGCAAGCCTCAACCACGATCAACGTTGTCCGTTGTCTGCAACCAACACAACGTAGTTCGGGCATAGCCTGTGCAGGGGTCAGTATAAGCTACTCAGTAGGGACCCCGAGACCCCCGAAGGTCTCCCAAAATCCACAAATGATAAATCACAAAGGAAAGATACAATCACGAAGTAAGAACCGACACTACTTAGGTATATGCCCATACATATACCTAAGTCATCAATTCCAATACGCTCCGACCTCCAAGCCCACGTACAACTCAGTCCACACAAGAAAGTAAACGTATTCCACACAGGAAAGCAAAACGAAATCCACATAGGATAGCACAACACAATCCACACAGGAAAGCAACAGGATTCATCTCACACAGGTATACTTCTTAGAAAGATGATAGAGATGATCACTAATCCATCTAAGTCATCAGACCCACAATGGATCGATAAGTACTAACCCCCGCAATGACCCACATAGGATCGGACCCACACAGGATATGTAGGCGCTGGTTCACACAAGACCGCTGAGCGCAGACCCACACAGGATCGGACCCACACAGGATCGGTAGTACTGATCCACACAGGACCACTGAGTGCTGTAGTCGTCATCATCGAATCCACTAAGGATCTCTGTACTGTCGTCGTCGCAGTCACAGTAGAAGTAGTAGCAGCAGTCGCAGCCAGCTCTAGAGTTCCCGCACACAGCAAGCTCGTTCGGGAGGGTCCGCTCCAGGAGCCGAGAGGCTGATACATCAACTATCACAAAGTCCAGAGTTGATGTATCCAAAAGTTCTGTATCATCAACAAGAAATCAACGCAATAGACGTCGTGTCGATCGGACGCCCGATCTAAGAGTTATTGGATTTTCGTCCTAGGGGCCCGGTTGGTTTTTAAGGCAAAACAAACCCGACCGTACTCCACCTGCATCCTAACCTCGGGCGGAGAGCTCCAAAAGATCTGTCTCACTAAGAGGAACTCAACAAAGCTGACAACACATCAATCGGACGTCTGTAGCTCAATATATGATTGTTTCCGCTCCGAAGGCCCGGTTGGTTTCGTGTACGAACCAACCCGGCTGAACTCAAAGTATTCTGAATCCTTGAGTGCGATATACCGAAATGCCCGTCTCGATCCAAGGATGTCATCACCGCTGACGGCGCGTCGTTTGGAAGTCCGTAACCCGAGTTATGGGCATTTGAATCCAAACGGCTCGGTAACGGGGGTTTCGGGCCTGGGCCGTCCCGGCCCGAGACCCCCCTGATGGCCCGAACCGGGTCGACTCTCCCCGGACAGGGTCGACCCGGCCTGGAACGGCCTGGCCCGGCCCGACGCGGCTCGGCCGGGCGCGCCGGTTCGGCGCAAAGCAGCACGATGGGCAC
This sequence comes from Viscum album, assembly GCA_963277665.1. Classification (NCBI taxonomy): domain Eukaryota; kingdom Viridiplantae; phylum Streptophyta; class Magnoliopsida; order Santalales; family Viscaceae; genus Viscum; species Viscum album. The sequence goes on from OY728158.1 coordinate 223,336,801, forward strand.
GCTGCCTGCTCGGCCGAAGGTCGAGCTACTGGAAAACGGGGGGCCGCCTGCCCCCCTTTGTGAAACCAGCCCCCCTCATAATGTGGGGCCATTATGGCTGGCCAGGGGAATTAATTCCCCCCAGTTTTTCCTTCCTTCCGGCCGGCCCGACCTGGCCAGACGGTTCTCCCTCAATGGGACCAGCAATGCCGGTCCCCCTTCCGGATTCAAGCACCGGTGGCCCGGCTGGCCGCCGGTCTTCTCGTTCTGCCGTGGCCCAGATCCGGTCGCGGCCTTCGTTGTCTGGCGCAATGCGACGGCACCGCGCCCCTCCCCCGTGGCCCCATTCTGGCCGTGGAACCTTCAACTTTCTTCGACGCGGCGCGACAGCGTCGCGTCCTTGCATTAATTTACGACGTGGCGCGATGGCGCCACACGTTTCTTGTCGTATGATCCTGCGCGGTGCGACGGCATCGTGCCACACCCATTTTAATCCACAACAGAATCAACATGAAAATAGGAGGAGGGTCGGCCGTGTTCGTGCGGTCTGGCCCCCTTGCGTTATTTGATAACAATTGGACAAATTCCATGATGAAATAATCACAGGTATAAATCATGAATAAAAAAATAAAATAACCCCTACCCCGTTTTCAAGTGCGGAGCACGTCAACAAACCACGAAAGACTAGCGTCGCAGAGGTCGGGCGTCGCGGAAACCGATGGTCGTTTCTGTTGAAGTCGAGGTGAATCCGAAGAGGTACGTCGTTGGAGAATCTTTGTAAGCTGACGGAGATAGTCTGAGGAGGAAACAACGTCTCCTTTCGTTGACACAGGAAGAATATCGAAGAAGCGGCGTCGTCGATCTTCAGAAACACACCGGCTACAAAGAAGGGAGAAGCGGCGTTCTTCGTCGGAGCTTGAGTGTTCTTCGTGTTCTTCGTCAAAGTTGAAGAAGGTGGAGAGAAACTCTCAAATTCTCTCTAGATGGCTATGGAGACTGTTTCGCGCGGAATCCGGGGATGACCTCCTGGACGGGAGATTCAAACGTTCCGATCGGTTTCTAACGGGTTTGTTCGTAGAACCGGAAACATCCAATGATTCCACATCCGTTTGGACCTACTTTCCAAAGGCAGGCGCTCATTAGCTTGTGGGCTAATGAGGCTTAGGAATTTGCATTGGTCGAGAGGATGGGAGGTCGGACTCATCACACCTTTTTGAGGGGAATTATTGTCTACTCCGGGACTCTCTTTATAGATTTAAGTTAAGTTCGTGAATCCTTATTACATTACCAAGTATGAAATGAGCTTTCCTTTAGTTTTAACAATCAATGATTAAATATGCAAGAAATTTAGAGAATCTTTTATATGTATTTGAGGTTCTTCATCAATATAGAATCATCTATATTTTTTTAGAGATTCTTGGTCAATGGTATCCTTCAAAACATTTATATAAAAGTCTCTTGGTCATTTTGATGACCAGGCTGGTTTTAAAGCCACTCAGTGGGGCACTTGAAGTTTATCGTCATTCAGAAGGACAGAGATTATTTCAATGTTGGGATCGAACCCATAAATGGGCTACCTACGTATCCTTTGTTTTGAAAAAGGAATCGGAACCCACGTAGTTCGAGGAATGGGATATGATGTTTTATGATTGATGGCTCAAAGATGAATGTCATAATTACTTTTACACTCTAAGCTCACGTGAGTCATGATCGGTGTGAGAAACAAGAGGTATTGGTAAAATTCAGACAATTGTGCCATAAAAGATGCAATCATAAGAATTTGTTTTGGGGCTTATGTATAGATGACTGCCCAGATAGACGAAAGTTTAGGATTTAATTTTAGGGAGAAAATCCAAGAACAGGGTCCACAAAGTTATATGTGCTTCATGGAGATTTGAATACTCTAATCTTGGGGCTTACTCCTAAGGAGGATGCCCAAGTTAGGAGGGGACTTATGATTGGGTTTTATTCCTAAAGAGGAAACCCAAATCAAAGGAAATTTATGACTGGTTAAGAGAAATTTTAAGAGACTTGGGGCTTACTCCTGAAAAGGAAGCCCAAGGTTATGACTGAGTCTTATTCCTGAAAAGGAGACCCAGGTTAGGGGACTTGGGGCTTACTCCTGAAAAGGAAGCCCAAGGTTATGACTGAGTCTTATTCCTGAAAAGGAGACCCAGGTTAGGGATTAAGGTTTGGGGCTTACTCCTGAGGAGGATGCCCAAGTTTGGGAACTTGATTGGGGCTTATTCTTAAGAAAGATGCCCAAGATTTATGACTAGGACTTATTCCTGAGAAGGAAGCCTAGGTTAGGGGACTTGGGGCTTACTCCTAAAAAGGAAGCCCAAGGTTATGACTGAGTCTTATTCCTGAAAAGGAGACCCAGGTTAGGATTCTCTCATCTTAAAGGATGAGGTTGAAATGAATGTACTCTCAATCTTTGGTGACATAAAGATGTTTAAATCACTGGGTGTTTGAGAGGTATTTCACAGAATTCCTTTCAGATAAGGATGTCAAATCAAGAAATCATGCCATAAATGGCTTTTGAAGAGTATCTTGAAGACTGAATCTTGAATAGGAAGGGTGAAATGGCTTAAGAGGGGTAAAAATGGGCAAGATGGGCACCCAAAAAGCTAGGGGCGCGCAAGTCTTGAAGGTCGCGCAAGTCCTGCGTCGGCGCGCAAGTGTTGGTCGCGCATGTATACTTGCGCGACATGAGGGATACTTGCGCGATTTTCAACCAGAGTTGAATTACTTGAGCGACTCTTTATTAAACCCTTTCCCATCCTCTTGAGTTTCTTCCAGAGAAGGGACGCGCAAGTTATATTGAAGGAATTAAGTTGGCGCGCAAGTGTTTGATAAGTTTCAACACTTGGGCCTTCCTTCTTCTCTTTAGATCTTCCATTCTAGGTATGAAATTACCTTAGAAGTGTTCCGGAAGCTTTGAGAAGAGACTTGAGCGTCGGGAGCTTTGATCCGAGTTTCTGGAAAGAGATACTCCCGAATGGGGGGCCCACAGGGTCTATTTATAGGCAAAAGAAGACCCCGGGCGGTTACTGGGCGGTTACCAGATCTGTCGCGCAAGTCCCTTGCACGACCATGAGGGGTCGCGCAAGTGTTGAGGCGGCGCGCAAGTACACTTGCGCGACCAAGAGGGAACTTGCGCGACCTCTGGGCAATGTTCTCCTTTTTCATCCCTTTGTCGATTTTTGATGTTTCTTCAAAGGATTAATCACTTTGAGCTCAGATATTCCCTTTTCTGAACTTTAGATTCCGTGACGAAAGGAGCGTCAACAAAAGTCCCCCCTCAGAGTTGGATCCGGAGAAAAAATGAGGATTTGACTCTGAGGAAATCGAATCCCTCTAAAGGAAAAGGGCGGCGCGCAAGTCTTCAAATGCACAGAAGTCGGCGCGCAAGTCTTCGTCGCGCAGGCATTGAGCACTCTGGATGCGGCGCGCAGATAGGCCTCCTGGCCTATAAATACACGGCTTCCGGCCGTAGATGGCATCTGAAGTTCCGGATTTCTCGAGCTCTCGCCGCGCAAGTCTTCCTCGTCGCGCAAGTCTCTTGTTTTCGCTGTTTCTTCGCTGCCGCGCTACTCTCAAGGTAATAGGGCTTGCGCGGTAATACTTGCGCGACCAAAACTTGCGCGGCACATGTACCACTTGCGCGACATCTCCATACTTGCGCGCCTTAATGCCTTAGCCATTTTTTCAAATTCTTTCACAAATTTTATGAAAAATAAAACCCATTTAAGAGTTTAATTTATTCAACTCCTGTGCAGATTCAATGGCTCTTAGACCTGGATTACGTGATGAACTAGCTAGCACGCGGATAGATGATATGATGAATATCATTGGCCCTGATTACTATACTGTCCAAAACAGCACTCTTCCATTACCTGCTTCAAATTTACTTAAGCCAATGGGCTTAGTAAGCATAGTTTGATTTTTAATAGGATTATTACAAATAACCCTACAAACATTGAATCTTTTAACTGCTCAATATTACCTAAATCATACAAAAAAATGTATATTTAGTGAGCTGGAACTTGACTTTTATTCAGAGTTCCTTTGTCTTTTGTGTGGGCAGTTTAAAGTCATGCAAGCCGGACATAAAGAGGCTAATGTTTAAGGTCGAAATAGCTTTGACCGAAAAAATGGATTAAAATGGATTCAGTTCCTTGATAATTTATCTGAAAACAAATTACCATACTCAAGTATGAGAGAAAATATGTAAACTATGACTTAAGAATATTTGAATCTGAGGAATGATATGAAAAAGAGCTAAATAGAATTAGAAGAAGTAGTTTCCAAGAATGAAGTTACTATTATTTAACAAAACCCGTTAGGGGGTTGAAATATGCAGGGCCACCTATGGGCATTGGCTGCATAGTCAAATAAAATAGCATATTTTGGCTGACAAGTCTGTTATGTGGACTGTTTATGCAAGGCCACCTATGGGCACATGCTGCATAGTTAGGCAAAAGAACTCTCAGAAATTTACTTTCCTAGTGCTAAAAGCCAGTGAAAGTTTATGGAGATTCAAATTTTCTAAAGCATAGAGTTTGTTGTATGGAAAGAGGTACTTGAATATGTAGAAGATATTTTCAAACAAGAATATCGAAGAACTGGATGAATATCACTCCTACGAAGGTCTGACCCAAACGTAGGGAAGAAGAATAAACCATAGACTTGAATACTTTCAGATCATGAAAAAGGATATGGGACAAATATGTTAAGGATGGATATTTTTGCGGATCCCTACATACTGTCATTTAAGACAAATAAGGACAAAAGAGGCATTCTTCCCAAGAATGAAGTTACTATTATTTAACAAACCCGTTAGGGGGTTGAAAACATGCAGGGCCACCTATGGGCATTGGCTGCATGGTCAAATAAATAGCATCTCTTGGCTGAAAAGTCTGTTATGTGGACTGTTTATGCAAGGCCACCTATGGGCACGTGCTGCATAGTCAGGCAAAAAGAATTCTCAGAAGTTTGACATTTTTGTGACCATAAGTCATGAAAAGGGTTATGAAGATCTGAAAATATTTAAGGTTAGGATTATAATACATAAAGATGGGTATTTTCCAATGTATATAGAGATACAAAGGTCAATGAAAACCATAATCATGTTGTGGCTGGGTCCTGAATTGAAACTTGGACTTCACTACGTATCTCATAAGAATGAGAATCAAGCCATACGTAGTTCTTGAAATGCAGTTTAACGTCGTGCAGGACGAAAGGATGAGTGATCTTAGTTTTTGGGGTCATAGAATTCGGACCATAATAATGAATACACAGTGTGTGTTTTCATGAGGACTTTTCAGCCAAGGGACTGAAAGTGAAATTTGGGGTTAGGCCCAAAAGACTTGGGACTGGATTCGAGGGACACTCGAATGTTCCTACGTATCCCATAAAGATGGGAATCAAGTCCACGTAGTTCTAGAAACTACCCTTTGTACAAATTTGGTTCGTACATGTGAAGGGTGAAAAGGGACTTTAGTGCAATGATGGTTTTAACCTAAGATAAAAAGTTTAGGCATTACCATGTATGTACGTAGTCTTTTTGAAAATGAAAACCATGATTGAAAAAGAATCAATGTTAATAATGGTTCCTTCTCAAATGAGGAAAACAAAGAATATTGTAGTTTATTGTCGTACTGGACAAAAGTGTTGTATAGTTTAACGTCATATAACAAGGACGAAAGTGAATCAATGTAAAGATATTGATTCCAAGGGTGGTTTCACAAATCATCATCAAATGAGATTGTGGTGAACCAATGTGAAGAGATTGTTTTTGGGCTTGAACCTTTGGGAGGTTGCCTACATACCCAGCCTGGAGGGCAAGGATCAAAGTCTGTGTAGTTCAATTAAAGAATGAATTAATGATCAAGTTGTTCTTGTGGACAATGATCTAAAAAAAATGTTGTTGGGACTTACACATGGTTAGTGGCCCAAAGGGAGTGTTATGGTTGATGTTCGCTCTAAGCTCACGTGAGTCATACTCGGTGTGAGAAACAAGAGGTAATAACAACCTTAACGATGTACAGTTTAATGTCATGTAGGACATAAAAAAGGGACTTTCTGTACAGTTTAGCGTCATGTAGTTAAGACGATGGGGACAATATAGTTTAACGTCATATTGGACGAAAGGGGGATTGTGCAGTTTTAATGTCATGCTGGACTTTTGATGATTATATAGTTTAACGTCTTTCCGGACGTGAGGGACTTTTATACAGTTTAGCGTCATGTAGTTAGGACGTCACAGTTTAACGTCTTGCTGGACATATTTGCAAATAGTTTATGGTCGTATACATGGACCAGGAATGATGCAGTTTTAAGGTCATGCTGGACTGTTTATGGAACTTTTTCATAGTTTAATGTCGTGTGGGACGAAGTTGCAGTTTAAAGTCATACTGGACCGTTGCTGTATAGTTTTAGCGTCATATAGCAAGGACGAACTGATGCTGTACAGTTTAAAGTCATGTAGCTAAGACTAAGGTGAATCAATATGAGGATATCAGTTCTGATCTTTTTACAGTTTATCGTCATGATGGACGTTGGAAGTGCCACACAGTTTAATGTCATGTTGCTAGGACACAATATAGTTTAATGTCATCTCGGACAGAATACAGTTTAGTGTCATGTAGGACAATAAGGGACTTAACACAGTTTAACGTCATGCTGGACGATGAAAGTGCCACACAGTTTAATGTCATGTCGCTAGGACAAAATATAGTTTAATGTCATCTCGGACAAAATATAGGAACTTCTATACAGTTTATTGTCATGTAGGACAAAATCAGGGACTATGCAGTTTAAAGTCTTGCAGTTAGGACTATTGGTGATGCACAGTTTAATGTCATGTTGCAGGGACAAAATTTAGTTTAATGTCATCTCAGACATTGAAGGTGACACAGTTTAACGTCATGTTGGATGAAGTTGTAGTTTAAGGTCATACCAGACCTTGGTGTAGTTTAAGGTCATACCGGACCTTGGTGTAGTTTAAGGTCATACCGGACCTTGGTGTAGTTTAAGGTCATACCGGACCTTGGTGTAGTTTAAGGTCATACCAGACCTTGGTGTAGTTTAAGGTCATACCGGACCTTTGTGTATGAACCAATTGTAAGTCTTGGTTCTAGGAACAATATTTTGTGTTTATACAAAATACTTCTTCAGAAATCTGGCATTAGTTGGAGTCGTGATGTGTTCTCCATCCATTGAGATTAAACAGAACCAAAGATTAACTCTTCGTCTGATAAAGACTCTGCCTGATTAGCCTGTTTAGGCTGTGCCGTTTGATGGGGCGGTGCCCGTTGCTTTGAAGTAGATGGCATGAAATCTGCCAGAGTCAAAGACAATTTAGGCTTTGATACATACTCATCTTCTCCTGATTCCTCTTTCTTCATTGAATTGCTCTGCCCTTTTGAGGATTTGTCTTTTGATGGAGGCTTTACTGCAGCTTTTGTAGGAGACACAATTGGCTTCTTCAATTGTGTTCGCAAAATGGAATGGGTCCGATTGATTGTCTTTCTGACCATCCAATCATCATATTTTTTCGCAGTTTTGCTTTTGACTTCCTGCCACTCGCCTCCTTCCTCTGGATCTATAGCGGTAATACATGCTACATGAGCTGAAGAACCCTTCAATTTGACTTGTCCCAAGTCGACCATCTTTTGTAGGATGTCTTTAAAGACAAAACACTCCCGGATGGGATGCCCCAACATTTGATGAAAGGGACAATAATTGGGACGGTCTTCATCTCCTTCCTTGTTTGGTCTCTTCGGCACTGGTAATTGAACCAAATTATTCTCCAGAGCTGAAATGAAGTAACCAGGAACTTTCTCACTTCGGAAAGAGTATGTTTTACTCTTCATATCCTCAAATTGTTTTTGTCGTTGATCTTTTTGATCATTTGGACGAAACAGCCTTTGTTGTTGGCGTTCAGGAGGTGGAGCCCTTCGAGAAGATGAAGGTTTTGAAGTAGAAATAGGTACAGGTGCCTGTTTAAGCATAACTGTAGCAGTTTCTGCTTTACCCATTCTTCTTCCTGGAGCTGATGGAATTACACGAGATTTAACCTTAGCCTGCATAAGGGAATCTTCAATCTGTTGAGCGATTGAAGTAAGGTCTCGAAACCCTCCTGTGTATTTCACAGGGATCAATGGCGTGCGTAATTCGTCACGCAAATTTTCCACACAGATTGGCAATAATTCCTCCTGAGGGAGTGATAAACTCAAGGAATACGTTAATCCCTTCCAACGAGCAATGAAATCAGAGACTCTTTCATTCTCCCTTTGCTTGCAGTTTGTAAGATCGAAAACTGTCGTTTTTGGCAAAGTTGAGCTGAACTGAAGAAGGAATTTTTGACGAAGATCCTCCCATCCGATGACTGACCGGGATTTCAAGCTTGTATACCAGAAAAAAGCTGGTCCTTGCAAGGTTCGCACGAAGCATCTGAGTTTCACTGCTTCTTGTTGCTCTGGAGTTCCCATCATAGGATCACAACAAGACACGTAATGCGTCAAATGTTGTTCAGGGTCACCTGATCCATTGAAAGTAGGGAAAATAGGGTTTCCAAAACTGGATGGAGGAGAAATTGAATCTACCCATTCAGGGTAAACTTTCTTTTCAGGTTGAACTTGCGCCCGTTTCCCTTCCATATTTTCTAACCGAGCTGTTAAGGACTCAATAGTAGTTATTAACTTTTGAGAAATGTCAGGTTGAACTTGGTTTTGGGTAGGTGCAATGAATGGAGCTTGGACAGCCGTGGAGGTTGGTGCTGCAACTAATGGTAGTGCTGCCAACCGTTGTTGCGTTTGACCCGTAGGATTAGACCTCTGTGGGTGTACTGATAAAGGAGGATATTCCTGATCCATCTCAGTAGTTACAACAAATTCCTTCGGCTGTCGGACTTCAGCATTCATAAGAAGAAGACTACTCTGAAGTAGTTCTGCATTCAACCTTCTTAATTCTTTCATTTCTTCCTCCTGTTGTGCAAGCCTTTGCTCTAATGAGAGCGATTGACCTCCTTCAGAGGAAGGGTGAGAAGTAACCTGATTCTTTCCTTTCCCCTTATTGGATCCTTTTCGGAGAGGGGGAAGTGGGTTACTTGAAGGAATACCCAGATTTTGGGTAAGGCTTTGATTATGTGTGCGCACACCTTCTTCATTTAGGTCTGTGTGCGCAACTTCTTGAGCAGGAACCTCTTCATCTGATCCCTCTGATTGAGCCTCATTTGGTGAATCAGCAGCAACGGCAGTGATGACATTAATGGATGCATATTTCATGGAATCCTTTCTATCAGCATTTCTGTGATATTGTCACCTTTTATGTCCATGATAAGGCATGGCATTCCGTTGACTTGACCCCTCAGGAATTTCTTGGAGAACCGTCACTTGGAGAGAATCTCCTGACATCTTGGCTCTTCGTTCCTCTTGAGGCTTATTCCCTAATCGAGAGAATACTGACTTTCTCTGAGGGAGGGATTGAAGATTTGAAAAAGTCCCCAGTCCGGTGGACTGGGGGTGTTCCTGTTGCTTCTGCTCAACTCCTCGAATCCCATTCGTTGATTCTGAGGGTTGGGTTAGAGAAGTCCCCAGTCTGGCAAGCTGGGGTGTCTCTTGACATGCTATGTCTGAGATCTTCTTGAAATCTCTCTTGATCTTGCGGATCTTAGTTCGGAAATTAGCTGGATGCATTAACCTGTATCCACTTTTATCACCTGGTTCAACAGACCGTTGGATGATTTCCGAAACTTCTGTCATTTGATGACGTGTTTGCTCCAGACGAGAGGCTTGCGCAATATTCTCGCCTGCTTGATGTAGGAGCAATTCAACAACCTGTTCTCTATATACTTGATTGTGAGAGGAACTAGTTGAAGCTTGATCTCGAGCAAGATTTTGATTATGAACAAAGCCCATTGACTGTGGCCGGCCATGGGCAATAACATTGCATGAGACCATTTTCGGCGGGCTTTGCTGACCGGAAAGCACTGTGAAATGTTGTGCTCCGTGAATACCACATCCTCTGATATGAACATTAGATGGAGCATTGGAAATTAACTGACGCAATCTTCTTAGTGCGCCAAGGCATGAACGTTGAAGGGTTCTCTGTTGCTTTTCAGCCTTCGGATACCGAGAGACTGATAGAGATGCCAAATCAATCTGGCGTTGTAACCCTTCTATTATCTTAAGATGATTTTCATATTCATCGTAAGATAATACCTTCTTCTTTAATTGACAAAGAGTTTTCCATATGTTAAGACGAATATCATGGATTCCATCATCCGTCAACATCTTTGGAATGTCATACTGTGAATCAGCCAAAGGCCAAAACATGACTGGTACTTCACCTTTTTCCAGTTTTTTCCTCATGTTCAGCATTTCCTCTTTATCATTAAATGAAGATTCTTCTACCTGTTTGGACCAGAGTTGGTGTTTCCTTGTTGCTTCATCGGATTCAACAAGATTGGTAGAGGAATCATTATTCATGCTGGAAGATGAATGACCCAGGGAAGGTTCAGAGAATAACCTGAACCCCAAGCTATCTTCTGATGGAGAAAGAGTTTCACCTGCCGATAGTAAAACTTCAGACATGACTGGTTTTACGTTTGCAAGTGCCTCGAGATAGGAGGGCTTTCTCGTCACTACATTGCCTTCTGAAGAATTTTCGAGACAATGTGAATCACTACTGCGGAGAGGACTTTCGCTGCGAAGTTCATCACCATGAGGAGGACCTTCATGATGGGTTACAGCAAAATATGAGATCTCTTGCTCCTTGGTCTTCTGACCACACAGAGGGTTCCTGTGGTTCTCATCTGAAGAAGAAACTTCAAGATTGACCGAATTTTCATGAAGCAAGTCTTCATGAGGAAGTGTCTGTTGAAGACCTTCGGGATTAATGTTCCTGTTATTGGGAACTGAGGGAGTAGAATCTTGAATTCCGACAGATAAATGTCTGAGGGCTTCAAGAACTCCAGCATCGAGCAAGGCCTTGTTGTAGATTGGCCTTTGATCTCCTGACTGTGCTGGGCGGATCTTTTTCTTAGATGCCTTCTTACTCGCTTTAGAAATCACTTGATGACGAAAGTGATTACTCTGAGCAGGTGTATGTGCCTGATCAGGAAAGATGGTCAGGTTAGGCTGACGATCATCGCTCAAATCAGGTGTATGTGCCTGACTTGGTTGTCCATATGATATGGGGGAGTAGGCCCCACAACCCTCTTGGACTGGAACAGATGTGTGTGTCTGTTCCGGAGTGAATTGTTGATGTGTCACTCCACTGCTAGGGATAGATTTATGTGTCTGTCCCTGATATGATGCTGAAGCTGTTATGATATCCTGGCAAGCATCCAGAATATGAGCAGGAATTTGCTTCTGCTCTTTCACCATTGACAAAATATGTTTGGTCACTTCAGCCGCCGGAACAGGGATATACGTCCATTCCGGGCTTGGAGTAGGTGTATGTGCCTGCTCCTGTCCTCCTTTTCCTGTCAGTGAATCCTGACAGTACTCAAGTGTGGAGGCAGAGAGTTTAGTCTGCCTCCTGTTTGTCGTCGGGGATTTCCGACTGACTTCTCCGTGCGCTACCAAACGAGACTGTTGGTAGGCTTGATTAGTATTAGCAGGTGTATGTGCCTGCTGATTACACTTCGCCAAACGCTGTTGACGAGATCCATCATATGTAGTCAGACGAGCCTGCTGACTAACTGCTGATGTATAAGCAGGTGTATGTTCCTGCCTATGGTACTCCGCCGGAATTGCCTGGCGGGATCGGATTGATGCTGCCAGACGAGTCTGCTGGACAGCGGGATTAAAACGAACAGGTGTGTATGCATGCTCGTTATTTGCCACCAAGTTAGGTTGGTGGACTTCTCCGGAGATGACAGGGATGACAACCTGCCTATTGTTAACCGGGTTCCGTCTCTGGCGATTCATCTTTCCTGCTCGGGTTCGAGGAACCTGAGCTGAATGCCTGGAGCCGGTACCCTCATCATGTTGAGGGCGCACTACCGCACGAGTCTGGCGGCGATTGTTGATGGGAGCCCTTGAGAAGGACTCCTGTCTTTTTGATTTAAGGTCCTGCGGGACCTACTCATTCACTTCCTCGGAATAAGGGAGTGAATGGAAATTGCGTTCCGGGGATAACGACCCGAAACGGTTGGAGATGGTAGTCAGCACCGTCTGCTTCTTGATTGCTGGTCGCCGTTGACCGGACGACCAGGTAGAATTGCTAACTTGGAGGGCTTGACGAGCGGCCTCCAGAGTTGGGATAGTACCGTTGCGACGGTACTCCTTAACCAGTGCATTAGAAACACAGCGTTGAAGACGCTGAGTTGGTGATGTCATCCTCAGAGCGGATGACGTTCCAGCAGGAGTAGCAGCATTGGTTTTCACGGCAGCAGACCTCACAGTAGAGGTGTTCCCAGCAGCAGTATTCACAGGGGTGAATTTAAGGAAAGCCATTTTTGTAGAAGATCTTGAAAAAAAGAGTGCCTGTTCCATGTAACAGACATAATCAAGATGAATCCGGCCACTGCATCTATTGGATGAGCACATGTCAATGATTGCCTTGTTGGCCCAAAGGGCCTAACAGATAAGAAGAACATCACTTTAATTTGGTTAAGGATTCACGTCGGGTTCACCATTTTTGTTTCGCACGGAATCCGGGGATGACCTCCTGGACGGGAGATTCAAACGTTCCGATCGGTTTCTAACGGGTTTGTTCGTAGAACCGGAAACATCCAATGATTCCACATCCGTTTGGACCTACTTTCCAAAGGCAGGAGCTCATTAGCTTGTGGGCTAATGAGGCTTAGGAATTTGCATTGGTCGAGAGGATGGGAGGTCGGACTCATCACACCTTTTTGAGGGGAATTATTGTCTACTCCGGGACTCTCTTTATAGATTTAAGTTAAGTTCGTGAATCCTTATTACATTACCAAGTATAAAATGAGCTTTCCTTTAGTTTTAACAATCAATGATTAAATATGCAAGAAATTTAGAGAATCTTTTATATGTATTTGAGGTTCTTCATCAATATAGAATCATCTATATTTGTTTAGAGATTCTTGGTCAATGGTATCCTTCAAAACATTTATATAAAAGTCTCTTGGTCATTTTGATGACCAGGCTGGTTTTAAAGCCACTCAGTGGGGCACTTGAAGTTTATCGTCATTCAGAAGGACAGATATTATTTCAATGTTGGGATCGAACCCATAAATGGGCTACCTACGTATCCTTTGTTTTGAAAAAGTAATCGGAACCCACGTAGTTCGAGGAATGGGATATGATGTTTTATGATTGATGGCTCAAAGATGAATGTCATAATTACTTTTACACTCTAAGCTCACGTGAGTCATGCTCGGTGTGAGAAACAAGAGGTATTGGTAAAATTCAGACAATTGTGCCATAAAAGATGCAATCATAAGAATTTGTTTTGGGGCTTATGTATAGATGACTGCCCAGATAGACGAAAGTTTAGGATTTACTTTTAGGGAGAAAATCCAAGAACAGGGTCCACAAAGTTATATGTGCTTCATGGAGATTTGAATACTCTAATCTTGGGGCTTACTCCTAAGGAGGATGCCCAAGTTAGGAGGGGACTTATGATTGGGTTTTATTCCTAAAGAGGAAACCCAAATCAAAGGAAATTAAAGACTGGTTAAGAGAAATTTTAAGAGACTTGGGGCTTACTCCTGAAAAGGAAGCCCAAGGTTATGACTGAGTCTTATTCCTGAAAAGGAGACCCAGGTTAGGGGACTTGGGGCTTACTCCTGAAAAGGAATCCCAAGGTTATGACTGAGTCTTATTCCTGAAAAGGAGACCCAGGTTAGGGATTAAGGTTTGGGGCTTACTCCTGAGGAGGATGCCCATGTTTGGGAACTTGATTGGGGCTTATTCTTAAGAAAGATGCCCAAGATTTATGACTAGGACTTATTCCTGAGAAGGAAGCCTAGGTTAGGGGACTTGGGGCTTACTCCTAAAAAGGAAGCCCAAGGTTATGACTGAGTCTTATTCCTGAAAAGGAGACCCAGGTTAGGATTCTCTCATCTTAAAGGATGAGGTTGAAATGAATGTACTCTCAATCTTTGGTGACATAAAGATGTTTAAATCACTGGGTGTTTCAGAGGTATTTCACAGAATTCCTTTCAGATAAGGATGTCAAATCAAGAAATCATGCCATAAATGGCTTTTGAAGAGTATCTTGAAGACTGAATCTTGAATAGGAAGGGTGAAATGGCTTAAGAGGGGTAAAAATGGGCAAGATGGGCACCCAAAAAGTTAGGGGCGCGCAAGTCTTGAAGGTCGCGCAAGTCCTGCGTCGGCGCGCAAGTGTTGGTCGCGCAAGTATACTTGCGCGAAATGAGGGATACTTGCGCGATTTTCAACCAGAGTTGAATTACTTGAGCGACTCTTTATTAAACCCTTTCCCATCCTCTTGAGGTTCTTCCAGAGAAGGGACGCGCAAGTTATATTGAAGGAATTAAGTTGGCGCGCAAGTGTTTGATAAGTTTCAACACTTGGGCCTTCCTTCTTCTCTTTAGATCTTCCATTCTAGGTAAGAAATTACCTTAGAAGTGTTCCAGAAGCTTTGAGAAGAGACTTGAGCGTCGGGAGCTTTGATCCGAGTTTCTGGAAAGAGATCCCCCCGAATGGGGTCCCACAGGGTCTATTTATAGGCAAAAGAAGACCCCGGGCGGTTACTGGGCGGTTACCAGATCTGTCGCGCAAGTCCCTTGCACGACCATGAGGGGTCGCGCAAGTGTTGAGGCGGCGCGCAAGTATACTTGCGCGACCAAGAGGGAACTTGCGCGACCTCTGGGCAATGTTCTCCTTTTTCATCCCTTTGTCGATTTTTGATGTTTCTTCAGAGGATTAATCACTTTGAGCTCAGATATTCCCTTTTCCGAACTTTAGATTCCGTGACGAAAGGAGCGTCAACAGAGACCAACCAAAATAAAATAAGCTAATGCTTGTTTTATTTACACAATTATCAAATTGAATTTCAAAGGTTTGAAATTCAAACAACTCAAATCAATTAATCAACCAAGTTGTCAAGTTAATTAAAGAGGAGTTATAGGGAGTTTAAAAAGAGAAGATGAAGTGTTAGGGTTCGTGTGGGCCCCACCACACTTAATCCTCTCAAGGGAGGTTAAGTGGATGTAGGTCCCACCCCTAACTCCCTTTGGGAGGAGTTAACCAACATGTTAAAAATAAAATGTGTTTCCACATTTTATTTAACTTCTTTTAATTTTTTTCCAAAACTAACTTTCAACCCGCAATAAAAGCAACCTCGGAAAAGGGCTCCTAAAGAGAATATCGGCGCTGCGAGTTCATCAGTGCCCTCAGAATTCGATTCTGGGCACAAGTTCAAAAGTTAGAAATTCTCGCTCGTTCGTTCACTGAACGTACCCAATATAAACTTCAGAAATTGATTCCGGGCACACCGGGCCTCGGAATCAGGTGCCTTCAGAAACCGTGCTCTTGTAAAATTCCAAAGAAAAATACGGAAAAAATTTCCTTAAATTTTATGGGTCTTTACTGAAGAGGGATGAAGAAAACTCTTCAAAAGGGAACATGGAATCTTGGAAGAATGGAATAGTTGAATATCCACACAATGGTAATTGTGGAAGAAAACACCCTCATGCATGCATAAATGGGAATGATGTATGCTACAAATTTGGAAAGCAAGGACATCTTGCTGGTGATTGTATGGGGTATATAGATTCTAATAATGTTCAATTATACACTTTTCAAGAGATGGGGCACTATGTTAAGGATTTTCCAATGCGTCAAGGAATCAAACAATAGAAAAGGCCAAAGGAGAATGTATAATTTTATGTGATCACAGCCTCAGAGGTTGAAGTTCCTAATGATTTGGTGGCAGGTACATTGATTGTTTCATCAAACATAACCAATGATTCATTTTATTTTAGATCATTGCATTCATTTATATATTACCATTTTTCATAGAAAATTAAATATGTAAAATTTTATTTAATAAAAGAGTTATCAGTAAAAACTTCTAGTGGATGTATCATTTCCATAATGGAGTGTAAATTAGTCCCCCTCATGACACAGAAACTTACTTTAGTTGCAAACTATATCATCATTCCAATGACTGAATTTGATATAATTCTCGGTATGAATTGGCTGTCGAATTATGATTCAAAGATCTATTAAAAGAATAAGGATGTTACAAATTTTTTTAATGGTATAGAATCCCTTTTTATTAGGGAAGAATCATCCCAATATGATTACCATCTAGATCCACCCCCAGTAGCTCATATAAATTCAATTATTGGGGAGGAATGGAATGCAATAACTATGTTTGAGGAAAATAATGTTCAAATAGAATATTTACATATTTTGAAAGAATATATAAATGTATTTATAGATGAGTTACCAATACATTCTCTAGAGAGGTAAATTGAGTTTTCCATTGACATAATTCTTGAAAAATGGCCCATATTAAAGAGCCCTGATATAATGGCCACAATGGATTTAGTAGAGATAATTAAAAAACTAGAGTAATTGAGTGATAAATGATATATTCTCCCTAGTGCTTCCCTATGGGGAGCCCCTGTTGTTTTATTTAAGAGGAAACATGGGTCTACCAGGTTGTGCATTTATTATAGGGAAATAAACACTATTACAATAAATAATACGTATCCTCTTCCATACATTGGTTATTTATTTGATCAAATTCATCGAGGATAATATTTTTAAATGATTTATCTTTGATCAGGATATCATCAGTTGATTTTGAAGAAGGAAGACATGAAAAAAACAACATTCTGAACTTGGTATATATAATATGAGTTTATAGTAATGCCTTTTGGACTAACCAATGCACCACCTATTTTCATGGATCTAATGAATATAGTATTCAAGAAATATATTGATCCCTTTATAGGGGTGTTTATTTATGATATCCTGGTATACTAAAAAATCTATGAAGATCAAAAAAATCATGTGCACACTATTATAAAGACTATATGAAGATATGAATTATATGGGATGTTCATAATGTGTAAATTTTGGCTTCAATTAGTTTCCTTTCTAGGCCACATTGTATATATGTATGGAATATATTTATATCCTACAAAGACAATGGTTGTGCAAGAATTTCCATCACTAATGATCATAACTAAGGGACGTAGTTTTATTGGTTTTTTTGGTTATTATCAGCATTTCGTTCATAACTTTTCCCATTTATCCAAACCAATGACCATGATCACACAAAAAGTGGAATAGGATTTATGAAAAAATGTAATGTAAATACTGTTTTAAATAATTGAATAAGAGGTTAGCGAATGCTCTATTCCTAACCGCACCATCAGTGAATGATGGGTTTGTTATCTATAACGATTCATCAAAGAAGGTCTTAGTTGCATCCTTATGTAGAATGATCGAGTGATTTCATATGAATATAGGTAGTTGAATTTTCATGAAAAAACAATCCAACTCAGTATCTTGAGTTAGAAATGGTAAAATTTTCTAAGATGATTAGGAGAAATTACCTCTATGGTGAAAAAATGTGAGATATATATAGATCATAAGAGTTATAAATATACCATGTCAAAGAAGGAACTCAATCAGAGACAAAGGAGATGGATTGATCTACTCAAGAATTATATTTTCACAATAAACTACCACCCGAGGAACGAATATATGGTCGTATATGCTTTGAGTATAACAGACCATGGATTTTGGAACCAGATGAGAGTTTACTGGGATCACATATTCTTGGATCAAGAAAAAATGGATATGGTAATTATCAAGGATGGTTACAAATCACTTATTTTTCAAACAGTTTCCAACAATCTTTAATTCAAAGGATAAAATGTTCTCAGGCTGATGTTGATGAGTTTCAAAAGAAAATTAACGATATAAATGATGGAAATTTCACAGGCCCAGTATATGATGGAGTAATTTTGAAATTATAAAAGAGGCTTTATCTTCCTATTATTCCTACGTCAAAGTGGTAACTATTGTATGATGCTCACAACTCTAATTTCTCTATAAAACATGGTAGAACCAAGAACTATAGATATCTAATGGAATATTTTTTTTGGAAAACATGAAAAGTAGATTGATGATTATGTATCGATATGTTTGGTGTGTAAAAAGGTGAAGGGGGTGATAACATCCTGGAGGAGTCATGTAACCCCGTCTTATTCTGTTGTGGAAATGGCATGATATTACAATGGACATTTTCATGGGGCTACCAAAGACTCCACAAAAGAATCATGAGATATTGTTCGTTATTGACTGTCTTAAAAAATCAGAAAATTTTATTGCTACGAGGGAGTATTTACCACATGAAATTTTAGCAAGAATATGTTTTAATGATGTTGTAAGACCTCATGGTGAATCCTTATCAATTTTTTCTGATTTTTGTCCCCATTTTACATAACTATTCTGGAAGTGTCTTTAGTATACCCTAGATACTAATCATCGTTTGTACACTACCTACCACCCAAGATTGATAGACATTCAAAATGGACTATTAAAATATTAAAACACATGGTGAGGCCATCTTAACATGACTTTTAAGGCATTTGGGATCAGTATTTACTTATCTTGTAATTTTCATATAATAATAGCTTCCATAAATGTATTTTTATTTCACCATATAAATCATTATATGGAAAGATATTTCGTACTCAAAATTGTTTGGATAATGTTGGTGATAGAAATATTGTAGCCCCAAAACATGTTTAGGGAACAACAGAAAAGGTGTTGATTATCGAAAACCATATCAAAAAAGAACAATGATAAAAAAAGAGCTATGCTGATAACCGAAGGATGGATTTGGAATTTCAAGAAGGAGATCACAATTCCATAAAAGTACATCCATGGGAGGGTATTTTAAGATTAGTTAAGAAGGTAATATTAAGATCCAGGTACAATGGACCTTTTGGAATTTTGGACCAAATTGGAGTTGTATCTTACCTTATAGAAATGACGCCAAATATCTCTAAAGATCACAATGTGTTCCATGTATCAATGTTATGAAAATATATCCTATCCCCACACATGTACTAACCTATGATGAAAAAGAACATAATCCTGATCTTTCTTTTTTGTGAAGAGCCTATCAATATTATTGATACTGGTGAACATGTATAGAGAAATGAGATGACTCGTATGGTAAATGTTATTTGGAGGATCCATAAGATAGAGGAAGAAACATGGGAGCATAATGAGCTTATGTTGAAGTCATTACTCAATATTTTTAGGTATCGTTTTGTGAATTTTGATGATAATATTTTTGTAAGGAGGTGATAATGTTACACACCATGGATTTGGAAATATTGGATTATTATAATATATCCATTAAATATAAATTTTCATCTAATATGTTTATAATTTCTATTAATGGTCATCTAGAGATGTGAATAGTAAGTCATTTAGAGTCTGATAGAAAAAACATGATTTTTGGAGAAAAGTAAAAAAACTAATATTAATAATAATATGAATCGTAATATGACATTTATGAATAGTAAATAATGATATTATTTTATTTTCTAATGGTAATAAGATAACATGATCTTAATTAATTTTTCTAATGTGATATAAAACTAATTATACCATTAAAATTGTTATTTATAGAAATAACTAAGATTTTATTTAAAAAATATACTAAATTTATTTAGAGAATTATTCTTGAAATATGGAGTTCATTTGGAATTTTACACATTGAATAATTGTAGGGGTGATTTTTTGGGATTTCTCTAATATTATTGAACTTTTAATGAATAGTGAAATACTGTAAAATATCGTTTACAAAAATTATCAATAACATACACTCTTTATGAAATCATAAGTGATGTAAGACAACTTGATTAAAAATCACATTCACTTACTACTATTAGGGGTCACGTGAAATAACAAAATTCTATTTCTTGAGGGAAATAATAAAATAATGAATTAAATATTCAAAACTCATGCATATCCTCCAATATAAAAACACCCCAGCACTCTATATTCTCTTCACTCCTTTGTTCCTTGATTTTCCTTGTTGTATTTCCCAAATACCCATCCCAAGTCATTCCCCAGGACCTGGAAGCTATTGGTCTCTCCAAAAGACCAAAATCCCTTCCCTTAAGGAAGGTTCTCAAGGATGTTATTACAAGAGGTAAAGCACCTTTCCTTTTCTTTTAGTTTAATTTTAATTAATCTTAATTTTTTTATCCTATATTCACCACCTTTTACAAAATGATCATGATAACTCCAGTATATTCTATATACTGAAATTATATCACGTTAATGGAATTAAAATCATCCTTATTCTTACTCCCTCCCTTTTATTTTTATAAATGAAATCAACGTCCTTAAGGTTCTGATATATACCCATCATGGACAATGAAGATTAGTTATTCAATATCTACATCATAAAAAGACATAGAACCATATTATTGGTTTAAAAGGACTATAATAAATGTATTATAACCTAATTAATATTCATGACCCAGTATATGTACATGTAATTAATTCATGTGACAAAACTAGTTCATAACAACCCAAATACCACCAAATAATCTAAGTGATTTTTTTCTAATAATTCATCCTCATTCCTTGTATCCCAAAGGTATAAATAAACATTTTCAATTCTATATTTTCAGAAAAAAAAATATTAAATTTTAATTTTGGATATTTACAACCATTCTACATAAACATCATTACTTAAGAATGAGTGAACTGATTTTGAATCAAGAAAACAAAAACGCTGGAATGAAAAAATTCAATATTATAACTTATCAATAAAGAAAATAAATTAACTAAAAAGAGTTATGATAAACTAAATAAATATCTAATAGGTTCTGAATTCTGTTATTAATGAGTATAATTTCATATTGCATCTCTATAAATTCAATAGGGGAGGACATTTAGATATAAGGTAAGGGTTGTTTAATCACAGTTCTATTTTGGTGAGATTTTCCATAAGAACTACTAATAAATTTGTAGGGTGTTTTTTTAATGAAAATTGATTTCACATATCTTGAATATTTATATTTTCATGGAATTTATTGTATCATTTTATATTATTAATCAAGGGTAATATGAATCATTTGATAACAAAGTGGTAAGGTTTTTCCACCCAAACATCCATTTTTATTTGGGTTAATTCCATTAACTAATTACCTCAATAAAATTCTTATCTATTGTTATATAATCTTCATAAATTATTTTTAAGTATTATATATATGTAATCCGACCAGAATCCATCCTTTTTTAAGGATTGTTAAATGTTTTAAATGAACCTTTCAAAAATGTTTCCAAAATTCAAGCCCAATTCAAGGGAATTAAAAAAATATTTATCTATATTAAAGGTCACTCAATAATATGTTTTTGGAAACCATTATGTAAATAATATCACAAATTTTATTATAATGATATATTCTTACTTAACTTATTATTTTATACAAATATGTTTTTCCAAAAGAACTATTCTTTTCAAAATAATGATTGTTTATCTCAAGAATTGCTTAATAAATCTATAAGTGTATTTTCTCCTGATTCAACACTCTTGTTGATTATTATGTATTATTGGGTTTAATAATTTATAATTTCACCTAGAATATTTTAAATAATTGTTTATGACGATTTTTTTTGTGGATGTGAAATCCTAAAACCATTGACCGTATTACCAGAATTGGTTAGTGTTTCATGTTTAATAAGTGGGGAAAGTTAGTTAAATCTAACATGATAGTTTCAATATGAATGTATATTTTTTTTACTTTTATCCCCCATCATATGATTAATTAATTTGACCTATAATGTGATTTTTGGGTCCCACTATTTCCCCTCGATTCATTAGTTGGTCTCATAAGAAAAATAGATGTGGAATTGGTCGAGCCCTTTACCAATGTGATATATGAATTTTGGTCGACGCCTAAATCATTTTTGGAAGTCTTGTATGAGGACATGATGAAATGATTTAGAATACCAAGAATATGCATGTCCCTCATTATGATGCAAGTAATGGAAATATCATGTGGTCATTTGACTAGTAGAATATCAATGATTATGTATTGTAAATATTTACCCAGCTCATATAGATACCAAAAAGAATTCAGGTTTATTATTATTAAAGGAATGTGTTTTCAATTATTCAACATTTCTTATGTTTATTATATCTTTATCATTATTTATTACATTTACTGAGCATCTTATCTCACCCCAATCTTATGTATCATTTTCCCATGATATGAAAATGTATATTTTGAATGACTTTCTAGCATAATCTAGGAGGCATTGATGTTTATAATAGAATAAATTTATGTTGTATTTCCTTTAATAATGTAAATAAGAACATATTTATTTATCTTGTTTCTAATGAAACTAAACTACTTAGTCCTTTAGGATTAATATTTCTTGTTTATATGCCAATGTAATAAAATAAGGCACCAGTTCAAGGAAACTGGTGTCGTTTTCTGACATACATCTCCATCAATGATCCTAATAAGTAGTCTATTAGAGCCACATTTATGGTGTACTTATTTGTGACTTGAGAAATGATAATTTCTAATGTTAAATAATTATCATTAGGCATTATTGTTTCCAACATTAATGGATGGAAAAACTCTATTTTTATTGTATTCCCCAATGGGAATCATCCAACTGATTGAAAAAATAATCATGATCTGTGATGTAATTAAAAAAATCAATGATTCCATATTTTCATGATCAACAATAGAAAAAATTTAGTTTTAATCAATATTGATTATAGTTTCACCCGTACCAAGATCCATCAATGTTTCTACCTAGGATTTTTGTGAATGATGGATGTGGTTCAATGCTAGATAGGATCATGAGTTTTCCATTATTCTTATGAAATATTCAATGAGGGGGACATTATATTCCTTTTTTATTGAATATTAACTATTGATATACATGATCACCAATTTTCTAATTCGTTTCACCATAATTTTGTCCTCCGGAATTTTTTTTCTACTTCTTGAACTATAATAAGGGAATGATATTTTTCCTCGATTTTTATGAAACCGTTTTGAAAAGGAAAGAGTAAGGTAATACATCCTTTTATATGGAGATAATAAATAATCAAAATAAATTTTATTATTCTTGGGGATATTCCACACACTTAAACATTAATATTCAACATGGGAAATCAAAATATATCTCTCAAATTAGGGGATAAATATTGAATAGAAAAGATATCATAGTTTGGAAATTCAATATTCCATAAAATTATATCATAATATTTATTTCATTCAAGGAATTATATTAATAAATTACATTTTAGTTCATCCAAAATTATTAAATTAATTTCAAATAGTTGTAATATGACCACTCACCATGCCATTTTTCCTATAAATATTTTCATCATTGATTATATATATGTTTTTTATTATGAGAGGCCATGTGATAATTATGGTGATGAGGTATTTTCATATATTAAAAAAGGAAAATATTGACATTGAAGGTCTATTATATATATATTATTTACATTTATTTATATCTATCATGGTCTGACTGATATAATAATTCTTTTTTCATTCCCAACATCATTGTTCTATGTGATAAAAAAATCCACTGAGTATCATGTGGTTGTGAAATAAAAATGAGTTCATCTACCTTGAAAATAATCATCGACACAGGTGGACTCAAAATATATATAATTAAACTATCAAATTCTCCATGAAATACATTATTCCATTGATAAGTGACTAAATTAATAATTTACAATATAAAGGGATATCACATTTTTGGGAGGATTTCTACGATGCATCGATGGAATAAAAGGCTTCCAATTATTCCACTAATTTATTTATCATTATGACAAGGTTAGATATAAAAGATTTTAATCAACATCATATTATTTAATTCAAATCCACCACCACATTTCATGATGAAATAAAAATTCTAATGTAATTCTAAATTAATGATTCAGGTTGTTCATTCTCATGCTATACTATCCTTGTTTACTACGGTTGTTCTAAATATCCAAAAAATTTTATAGTGTTTCTATGTTTTAACCATTGTATTTTGTAAATATAAAACATATTACCTCACAATAACGGTTTTTGAAATATAATTCATTTCATGTGGGAATTTAGCACAATATTTGTTCAAAATAAATGGAATTACCAGATAATAATATACCCATTGGTGTGATGTGAATGAGTTGTATTCCTCTTCATTTAGGGCCTCCAATATTTGGATTTATACTTTATATTTACCCATGAATGAATTTACATGATATCTAATAGATGCATTAATATGTAGTCAAGTGATAGATACTATGATTTCATATTTTATAAAATACTTTTGGATATCCATGTTGATGAATATTTTTATTTTCCCATTCATCAAAATTTTCGTGACTATTTTGGATATCCGTTTTTATAATAGATCCCAAATTGAGTTTTCATTGATGATATTTTATATATTATCATCAATTTTGGAAGCGTGAATCAGGCCACTCCATCTCACTTCATGTTTTTAACAATAATGATATTCTGGAATCCCTCAGGATGAGTGAATACCTTGGGATTGGGACATAAAATTTTTATGTAATTCCACGTAAACATGTTCATATAAATATATAGAATTGATTGACACACCTATTTTTCATTTCGTGAAATTATGTTTTAATCAATGCGGGATAAGGGTCCTCTTCTAATCCCATTTATATTTAGTACCATTTTTCAATAGTGGTATTGAAACTCTCCTTAAATATTGGAGGGGGATCCCTATGTTTATCCAACACATAATCTTCCTATTCTACTGCCTCTTGCTCTTTTAATTTATCTTACCCTTATTCATTACATTTAGTAGAAGATGGTGGTAAAGTAAATTATATAACATTCATATGAGAGTCAACATTTTTACATCTAGAAGAAAAATTAGTTTCTTTCAAACAAATCAGAGACATAGTCTTTCTATAAACCTCATTAAAGAAGATGATAGATTTATAAAAATTATCTTTATTAATTATTTGTTATTTTTTTTACAAATTCAAAACATGTTAATGGTTCTATTGAAACTCATTCGTAAAATGAGGGAATTTCCTCAAAACATTTTTCCATTATTTTAAAGGACAGTGACCATTTCTGTACTACAAGACTCAGTCACCATTAATAATATCAATGATATTATTAAATACATACATTAATGAGGTCACATATGTTTGATTTTGTTATTGTAAAGATCATATTAGTCATTGATCTATTTTAAATAACATTCCATGTTCTTTTGTAGACTATTCGAGGCAATGTCACTAGAAAACTAATTAGTCATGTGTATTATTACATCCCATGGTAAAATTATTATTCAATATATTGTGATTGTCTAGATTTGAATTGGACATTATAATTTTGAATCATCAAAATTTTTAATAAATTAATTAATCATTACATTGGTTTAAAGATTACTTTACTATTAAATTTTGATTCATACATGGCCTTCCAATGTAATAATTGAGTGTATAATCATTAGAAACAACCAGAATATAACTTTTGGATTTGAGGTTCTCGTACTATGAAATTTTCATGATTCTTATTAGTGAATTTTTTTTGATGTTTCACTAAGAATGGAATGTCATAGTGTAAGGGGACTACTAGGCCTTTCTATATCGTAGTTTCAAATAGTTAGGAATATAATTACGTTTAAATATATAAAATTATCAATGAAATCATTTATCATATACGGAAAATTATTCCTATGAGAAATTTAAATGGGGAATATGTTAACCTCTGTAAAAATATATTTTTTTTACACCTTGAAATATATAAGCATGTGAAATTCAATAGGATTGTTCTATGGATGATATACTTCAATAGTGAAAAACATAGTCTCAAGATCTTGATATCATACTAAAGCCTCTATGAGTTCATCATGGGGGTCATTTGACAGGCATATAGTGTTGAGGTTTGAAAATATGATTGGAACCAGATCCACATGGATTAAATTTCATACTATGGTTTAAATTTGCATCACATTCATGCATGACGCTACTCTTACACATGTGCTTTACGAGATGATAAACTTAATGGAGGAATATTTTCCCTTGTAATTAGGATTTGATGGTTTTGATGTCTTTTTTGGTATAGGTATAATATTTTTTTAATATTTTTGTGGTTGATTGGATAAAATTACAAACTCTAATAGATCTGCCACAATTATCGGGTCAGAGTGACACCATGAATATTAGGGAACATACATTATCCTAATAGGCTCACTGATGGAATCATCTATATGTTTTTGATTTATAAATATTCTATTCTAGAATATTTTCAGAGTATTTAGTTGTCCCATTATGGTATCATCCCCTATGATGGCTTTGTGGCCTCTGCCTATAGTTTTTATATTTTGTGTACGGGTTATTGGTTTATAGAGATTATCGTCATCACAAAAGGGTTAATTTATCTTAATCAAATTAATTGAACAAAATAAGAATTTTTTATATAAGGAATATTCTTATCAGTGGTTCAATTCATGAGGTACCATTTAGTGGGATAGTTCTTGGGTCCTTTTGAATAGAATAATAATGTATGAGAGATTTGGGGAGGGTTTTATAATTTTTACATGCTCATTTTATTTTACATTTCATTTTCTTATCTGGTTTTCATACATCATATAGGTGGATTAATTTGTGTTTTGTAGTGTTGAAGAGGTTGGTCATTCACTGGAAAGAGAAACTAGGGGCACAAATAGATGTTTCATCTTTACTAGGTGAATATCACGAGATCAATTGATTCTCATCATGGACCTCCAATAATTTATATTATTTACACATTTTTCAAGTAACTTCATACCACTCACCTTAAAACTGGTGAGTTTTTACATGCACAAATTTCAGCTATGTTTTTGGTATTTCCAACTTCACATTCCTAGAATTGAACATTTCATCTAGGATTATATAATGTAATGAATTATTATTTGATGAGAACCAATGTTTGGTTAAGGGTAAATATTTAGGGTGATGTTTGAGAAAAACATGATTATGTATCGAAAGATATTGAATGATGCAATTATTGTTCTTTGAAGTCTTTATAAAGTATTAATATACATTATCATCTCAGAAACAATTGTACATATTACTCTATTTTTCGAAATGATTTTAAAATCATTGATGCCACCCATTTATTATAAGAGGATAAACTTTTGGATTCTCAAGAGGGGTTACTTCATAATATGATGCATGTTATGGGGATTGATTTTGCATAGATGTTGGGAGTAGACTGAAATTGGTGGCCTTGATATTATCAATTTTTAACCCCTGATAGGATTGAATTAGTATGGAATTTACATTGATATATAATATGGAATAATCAAACATATGCTCGAATGATGAAAGATCTGAAAACCTAACTGTATAATTCACAGGTATGAGTGGATATTATAAATCAGACGTAATATAATATATAAATTGGTACATAAAATCATATTGGGGAGAGGTAGGTTTAGAATATAAGTCACCCATACCAACATAAGAATTAAATATCAAAGCCACTCATTCTCTTACTTTTAATTGATTGAGAGGTCAGGGATATTCATCTTTGTAAACGTTGATATAAATTGAATTAAAACCAAAAGACGAAGATATTATCATCATGTGATTTACTAATATTGTAAAATTTTATACCATAATAATATTTTCACTTTCAGTATTTGTAAAAATATTCAGAGTTTCATTTTTTCATGTTTTACATGGGTTCCCATCTTGCAATCCCAAATAGAAACTAAATGTTTATGATGACACATTAGTTCCCATGAGACATCAAATATTGGTAATATATGGCCATAAATGTTTGGTGGGGGAGGGTTAACATCCTACCAATGATGGTAATCAATTATTAATGGCATACGAGTGGGTTTTATTCCCCAAAAACATCCAATAGGACATCCAATGACACTCTTGTGGTGATTAGTCCATAGGGGATGATCATTTGAACATGTTATTTAAATGGTGAAGCAACAAGTAAGGCTTGATATATCATATTTACCATTTCATATGGGTGAAATCCATCATGGGTTATCCTTTTATGGTGTTCATAATTTAGATCTGATTGTTTTACAAATATTGGAAATCATAATACCCTACTTTTATTCATTACAAATAAACATGCTTTTTGTCCCAAAATTATGATAGTTCTATAAATACACTATTATTAATATTTAAATATATTATTTTTTATTATTGTCATATAGGCGAGAGATATGATGCTCAACATGAAATAAATACCAATTTAGAACATTAAATCTATGCAATCCTATATTTCATTCTCTTATCTCCTAAACTTCCAAGTAATATTACATGAACCTATTTTTTATCATCATTGATTTGAATCATTACATAATAAGAAGGATGGTAGTTAGACCCTATCAATTTAACATTGAAGAAGCTCTTTGAGGGGGCTTTGGTAGATCATTCACTACAACACTCAATTGTTTGGTGGAATTTTGATACATTATTGTCAAACTATCAACATTGTTTTCAGGGTGGAATGTTGTATGAATCAAAATTTACACTTAAACAATAGTTTCATCCATCATGGAATATCATGTTTTAGTGGAGATTGAATTAAGAAATTCGTAGTTCATATATGGTGGTGTATTGAAGCTCGAATGATAGGAGGGATGATTGACCACGTCATATATTATGAATAACCTAATATCGTGAGGATTAGTGTACATATATTAAATATCTAATGTAATTATTTATTATTGATTTTAATACCTCCTTTATGGTATTCCATTGTTGCATCTTTGAATTGGTGAATAAAATGTATCCACCACAAAAATATTCTATATTTACTCCTAATAATGATACTTTGTTTTTAGATGGGACAATAATGCTGGATTAATTTTTGGATTCTCCTCTTAAAAATAAAAATAAAAATTTTAAATATAGATGATGTTGATTTAATGAACTCCCCCTACCATCTAGGATGGTGTTTACTCTGATCAATTTTTGATACACCTTTGACTGTATCTATTGGATTCTAAAGAACATACATTATAAAGAATCCCTCAATCCTGTAGTTTGTGGATCCTCTTATATAGCGACAAATTTTTTCATATAGATTATTTCATGATCTTTAACATCCTCATTAGAGTACCAGATGAGTTCCATATTTTTTCTACCAATAACCTATATGAATATGAATGAAATAGTGGTATCCATATATTAGGTCTAAATAATTGAGAATCTTCCAAATAATATTGAATTCCTAGTTTCATAATCATTTCATGCATTTATCTCACAAGGATCAATTCCGTTTATTTATTTTCATTACTAATTATTATTCAGTGCACAATTATTCATGAGTTTGGATCACATTTGATATCTATATCATTGATATAATTTTAACCAATTTCACTTATTTTTAATTTTTCTTCTTAAAAAAATGTGAAATTCTAAGCTCTATTTCCTCCTCATCCACTTCTATGAACAATGAATGGGAGATAGAAAATCATCTAATGTAATTTGTGAAATGAATTGGGGAATTATAGGTTAATATCATTCATATGTTTTCATTCATTTGGAAACCATACATTTTTAAGGTATACCATGTCATATTTCAATAACATTATTCTATCCTGAAGAAAATGTTTATATACCCATCATTTGGAAAGGACATCATTTTTATCGGTCATATATTATTCAACTCGTTAAGACTGATTTCTATCATCCATTATTTTGATTTTACCTTTAAAGGTATATTTTATCTGTGTTTATGGAAAAAAATGATTGGAATATTAACCTTAGTTATTTTCCTAACCATAAGTGATATATTCTCTAATTATTCTATTGATGATTTCTCCCCTAGATCTTCCCATAGTATGATTTTTACATTTTATTCTATCAATGTGTTGGGTTAATTGGAATATCATATTGTATATTGGGATGAAAAAAATATAGAGTTGGATTAAAGGGTAACCATATTCTTAGACTATCAAATGTTATAGAATAAATGTAAATTTTCAAGGAAACTGAATTAGAAATGACTAGCTCTACTTTCCCATGTGGTTCAGTTTATGAGAGCATACCATGTGAAGATAATTTTATACAATTTTCCCCCATGAATCAATTATTCTATGAAATGGATATTGATTTCCATGTATGGTAGTGATTATGAGAAAATATTGTACTATTTACTAGGATTTTCAATTGATTTCTATGATTTTGGAAGGGAAAAATTCCTTCCCTAGAGTAGAAACTGGGAGGGATATATAAACACTATATAGAATTACTATATTGGATTGAAATTGATTTTGATTAATCATTAGATATGTTCAATGACCATTCTATATGGGATATGGGATATGAATATACTCAAGAGTTACCCAAACATTAAATTAACAAGTCACCCCAATTATGGGGATGGAGTATTGTTTTTCCATTTGACCATCGTCACTACACTCATTATATCATTGAAGGATAAGAGGATATTTTATGAAAAATGAATATTACCATTCATAATTAGTATAAAAGGATGATTTACATATATTTCTAGAGTAGGTATATATACCCATTCTTTGTATGGATAAATGATGTAGGCCCTCTTTTATTCACAATATCTTATAGGTATATACTAACACTCTTCATGTCTGGGTTTGAAAATTTGGGTTTTCCCCATATTCACAATCAGTGTGTCAAGAAAGGACTATCTAGTTGTTTCAAAATTTAATTGGAATACATGATAGGCATTAACAGGTATATCATCATTCTATAACATTTAATCTACATCTTCTGGTTCATTTTCAATTGTACGAAAATGAATTTGATCATGTTCTTGGTGGATTGACCACAACAAATTCCAAGAATTCATAGACGATCAGGTTTGGGGGACCTATTTTGGATCACATTACGTGACATCCCTAAATTATTCAAGATGTGGAACGGTGTAGCATAGGCAGTAGTGGTTTATAGAGAATTCTATTTATGGTACTCATATATCATTTAAATGCAGTTGATGATGATCTCTTAGTATTAATCACTATGCCATGGGAAAAACAGTTTTATTCCCTCCAATTAAACTCTACAAATATTACTATAAGTGGAAATGAAAAATGTATAATTTAATTACACTAATTGGTGGTGAATGTATGGTTTGATGGGATTAATGGGATGGAGGGATTTATGAGTTGTCACTAGGGTTTGAAATGTACCCTTCTTTTGCTACGCACAATCCAGTTCAATAAAAACCTAGTGTCGAAGATGTTGGTTTGACAATTGGTTCCATCAATTAGAGGTATTCCCTCATTCAAAAACATACCATTTTTATGCTCTTGTTAGGATAATAGAATCCATTATACCTATGGGGATTCATGTTTGATGTGAGAACTATAATTGAAAAAAAGATATACCCATTAAATAAGATTCTTAATAAATTATCACATGTATAAATGATTGTTTTAAATCCATTTTTAGGCAACATTATTTATGTGATATTGGATAAAAAGTGTGTGAAAATCATTTTGGATAAGGATCCATATCTTTTTAACAACATATTCAAATTAAAATCAAATAATTTCATTATTAAATTAAATGGGATGTGAATGGTGTTGTTTAGTGGTGGTGTCATTACAATTAATGAAAAAAATTTGATTTATTTTGGATCCACTTCTAAATATAGTTAAATGTTGTTTATTTATGGAATTAGAAACACCCAATTATTCCAATGTTTGTGATATATCATGAACCTACCATCCAATCATATCTGGTAATTGGTAAATGGATGTAAAAATTACTAGAGATTAAAATCAATAAGAGGATGTGAGGTTTGACTCATCACACATTTGGGGGATTTATTTTTATTCTCATGACACTTAAATATATTTAATAGATATTCAGTAATTCATTGTTAAATCTGAAATTTGAAACCTTTTTCTGATTGGTTAAGAATAAATTATTAGCATGAAATGGATTTAGAATCAGTTGTATCAGTCCAATATTAACATACAATGGATAAATTCATATATATCTATGGTTTAATACTTCTGGTAACCATTTCTGCAATGATAATTTACTATTTTATCATTTAAAATCATGATAATTGTTTCAATACACACAGTGATTATCTAAAAAATCTATCATCACCCAAGAATATGTGAGTAGTTTTGATGTTGGGATCAAGCCCTGTGATATGGGAATCCAATATATCCCTGTTTATGGAATCAGAACCCATGTTTTATGGTGACCCATAAATGTAAATATCATAACATTTAATGATTTTGATCAGAAATAGACCACACAACTAAAAATCATGGTGTAGTGATGTCTAGTGTATGTTATTATACTAATGGATGGTGCATGACTTATTCAAATGAATAATTAATTATGTTATCTTCTTGGTAATATGAATTTATATTGGGGGGACCTAAATCATAATATATGGGGATATAAATTTTAAATAAGGAGGATATAGATGTAATGTTTTCTTCTGATTTAGAGGGTGGGTGGGGTAATGATCCTATAAGTGACATGTCCCTATAAAGATTATGTTGGTCTTAGAGTGTTTTTTTTGGATCTAAAAGTTACTTCCTATGTATCTAATTAATATATTAATAAAATCATATATAGTTTATATAATCAGTTCATAGAAATAATATGAGGTGTCCCATTTTGATGAAGAAGGATGACCATGAAATGGACTATATTTCAAGAAATTTAACATGTTCCCCTTATCGATTAAATATATTGGTTGTACGCATTCACTATAGATTCACATATGTGTCCAAAATTGTGTAAAAATGTAATGTATTAATGTAAATAATGACAATATACTGTTTTCATTATTTGAAATATCTCCCGATGAGGTTTTATCATTGTTCTACGCCTACACAAAATAGGAGGCCCATTTTTTTTACAATAAGGACTAGAAAACGGCTTCCTAATGAGATAACTAATTTATCATGATGATGTTGTGACCTAAATTGTAATTTTATACCACAAGAGTTATCTTTGGTGTGATAAAAAAGTGGATGTGGAATGTTTTAATATTCATAAAGTAGTCTTTATCCTCCGGTGGATGATGGTAGGGATGGGAAAGAGACGTGTCTTATATATTCCTGTATTTTATCTTATTTTTGAATAGGACCCATCCTAATGAATTTGGTGGGAACCATATTACCAAATGAACTTATAAATGAGAAATCTCCAAGGATACTGCCAATTATATATGATAATTTTGTATCCGTCACTACAACAATATTGAATAATCAAGAGTTCCAGATGATGTTCATAATATCAGATCATATATTTCATGAGGAATTTTAGGAGGTATTGGATTGGTTCCACTATAATGATGTATAATCAGAAATTATTTAATTTCATTTTGGATGATTGAATTTGGCTCAAATGATAATTCCTTATAAAGAGGCCCGGACTAAATGAAGTATGTTCACATAAGGATGGAATAGGAAACATGAAGATGCTTAAAGCGAGTATGATTAGTGTATATTGAAGGTAAATTCCATTGAATTTTATAGGAAATTATATGATTTAATTTGGTTTTTCAGAAATAGAAAAACATAATTTGATTCAGACATATTTCATTGTTCCAGGGTAATCTTAGGTGTCATTTGATGAATGGAACTCATGTTTCATGTAATTGAAGAGTCCTTCACCCAAGATTATTTGACTAGAGAGTGTTTCCTAAATATTTTCTTGGAATTAATCAAATTTATGGACATAAGTTCAATGATATCTACAAATTTATATGTATTATTTGTCAAAATATACTACCTTTGGGTTTACATGACATGGTTAAGAAGATATTCATGTTCTATCTATGTATTTCAATTGTGTTTACTGAAGACCCCAAGGTCCCTATTTATAGGATAATATAGGACCCTTGTTGGAGGTTTATATATGTTCTTGTTTATCCTGGAGGTGTCTTATATTGGAACATAGATCTATTATTTAATTCTAATGCATTTTCATGCATGTGGGGGTTGAATGAAAATCATGTAATGTATGTAGGGTCCCAAAGGTAGGAAAAATACAATTATTTTACTCTCTATTATTCTATACTACATATGTTATCTATCCTAAATCTATTCCTTCTTATGTATGAAGGAATTTTTACCTATTTTTAATATTACATTAGACCACTATCAATGTCCCTTATCTACTGATACATGTCCCAATGAATATTTTATAGTTACACAATTTGTTTTTATGTTGAAATAAGGATATTTTCAGTTGGGTCTTGTATATCTTAAACATTAACAACATATAGTACAATGAGTCCATATACTCTTGCACACGTCATGAAAATACATGATTTTAGATACCTTGTTGTGTCTCATTCCCATTCCATGAGGATAGACACTCCTCCAATTTTCCTTGAATATGAGGTGTCAAAATACATCCATATGAATTATTAATATCCCCTCATAAGAATCGTATTCTATGTTGATCTAGAATGTGTTGCTTTTATATAAATTTCACAATAAGAAGTTTGATGAATGAATCCACTATTTATTATCACTAAATAATCTTAATATATATTATGGAATTTCTATTAGAAAATGATACCTTATATGATGTATAAAAGAGTTTCACACCTTGTTTGATAAGAAACCTCCTCTAAATATCATGAGATGACCCCTATAGCCTATATCATTTGACTCTAAAATCTATTTTATAAAACTAATGGATGTAATCCTATAAGAGGAACATTATATGGTTCTTGAATGTACTAGTAGAAAATGGAAATGATATGTTCATTGATACATCACTATGAAAATAACAACATTTTACCTTGTTCCATGACCATAAATGTTATAACAAATCCCACTATATTGCTTAATAAAATATGGATTTTGATTCCTCACCTAAGTATACAATGGAATCCCAAATCATGGGAATGATAAAGAAATTCAATTCCCTTTATCTATCTACATGGGAATTAATTAAGGGATAAATTATTGAAAGAATTATATATACTTGTATTCACTAACCATTATCACAAAACCAAAAGTATATCAATATTCCACTATTATAAAAAAAGTTTATTAATGAACATGAAACCATTATTGTAATTCTCATTATTTATTAATGAAACAGAATTACAACCCACCCGATTATCACTATTTATTTTAAGACATATCCATATTCATTGACCCCATAGTGGGAACAAATTCCCTCATGGTCAGACAAGATGGTGAATTATTGTAAACCATATCATTTAAGGACCAATATTCATGTCCTTGTTTCATGAAATTAAACAGTGTATCATAGACTCAATATATCATGAAGTTACACTACTAATTGACCCATATTATCATTTGATTCCCTGAGTCTCAAAACCTAGATTCCATTTCTTAAGAGCATGGAATTCAATACATAAGATGGATCAACAGCCTGTATGAGATTACCCCCACATGCAAGATTGGACACTCATGAATTCCCCACACATACCATTGAAACACCACCACAGAACAATGTCATAAAAAACTAGTAATACCAACTAATATCATCATTTCTTCTAATAAGAAATTGGGAATCACCTTCTTATATTCCCCACTCAAAAAGTTGTTGATCCTTAGCAAAACCTAGTCAATACATTTTTATAATTCCCAAACATAACATAACATTTTATTAATATTAACCTATTATCACACTCTAATTACTCTAATTTATAACTTCTATTACCCTTATATCCATCTAGGTTACAAGCTATCACAATTCCATTCATAGTTTTACTTATTTTTAGAAACACCAATGAATAACACTCTCATACTCTTGACAGATACAATCCTTGCAACTAAGTGGCACTACGATGTGTGCCCTCATAATCCATGAACATCCTCTCATCACTCCATAGTTACACTCGGGAAGAATACATTCATAATTCATGCTCACTCCTTTAACTCTTTATAAAATCACCAATACTTCTCTCCCTAATAATACATGCACACACAAGCATTACATTTATGTATTATATAAGAAACTCAATTTATAATACTCAAAACAACATCCTAGGTGTGATAGATTAAACTAATTAATGTAAATATCATATTATCATGATGTTAATGTAATGGGAACTATCCTAGTAAAATAATAAAAAATTTCATGATGACATCCACTGAACATGATGTTAAACTGAATCAAATCATATGCAATGAATATCTGATTCAATATGTGATATGTTTATTACTCATCTTTTAAAAAGAAAGAGATTGCTATTTTAATCAGTAACAGATTATTCCACCACCCTATGGAAATCCTTGATGAGCATTCCCTAAACAACATAATTTTACTGTTACATTTATAAATAAACAATACTTGCCTCCAAAAATTATTATTCATAGACCATACATTCCACATGAAATTAAAATATGCAGTCAAAGTATATATATTTATATCAAATCTCTAAATATGGATTGAGGTAATCTTCTATTACATTCAATCATAAAATAAAAAAAATAACCAAACCATATATTTTCTTGGGAGGTATAAAATCTAAAACGTCCATGAGTATATGCCAACCCAATCCCTACCCAATTCAATTGTCTTCAATTAAATATATCATTATCATGAGAAATTCAACAATTTAAACCATATGAAATGATATTAGTATGTGTGAAGCATCCCAAAATGAAGTTATTAATGTGACTATCACTTGTGTAATATTTTTATATTATTTAGTCATCAGTGGACTTCAAAATTATTGAACACCACACAATGTATTAAAATTGTACAACTTTTTAATGAATTGGATTATCTACATCATATGAAGATTAAGATATGACTTATTTGGTGATCCTAAAAATATATAAAGGATAATAATATATTTTCATGATTGATTATAATTTTATTAATCACAATAAAAATCATTTCCACAATATTATAAAATATCATAATCCCTAATGTAACAAGGATTGGATGTTAAAAACATTGAACATAAGTTTTCTCATAGATTCGATTGGATGACTTGGGTTTTTTGGCATATATGATATTTTCCACAGGCATGAAAAATCACTAAAATCCATAATCATGATGAAATTTTCATTTTCCCCACAAAGAAAACATTCCAATATCCAAATCAAATATAACCCGTATGTATCCTCTATTCCACAAAATTAATCATTGTAATTTAGTGCTATTTTCTAGACGATTTCCTTGAAAATGATATTCATTAAAATTTCAAAAATATTATATGGCGAGTTCATCAGAGTGTAATATTCTATTGGGGATTCCATTGGAGGGGTGTTAGATCCCATCATCAAATTATATTCAAGTATATAATATCATAAACAAATATGGTTATGGAAATACATCATTAGAATGTTGGAATGTTTGGAAACAACACATGTATGTTTTTAGAACTATGGTGTTGATCCCATAATAAATCATTAAATGATACCCCCAGTGGATGTGAAGAATCATAATATTGTTACATTTTTTTCTAAAGTAAAAACTCTTAATTGAATGTGTCTTATAATTCTTATATGATGGTTAATAAACACTCCAAAATAATTTATAGTATAAAAAATGATGAGTTCAATGAATTCTGCACCTTATAATTTTCCATGTTGAATGATACTTTTTCAAGAGGAGGAGTTAAATAAATGCATGATGATACTTTTATAAAACATTATTATTCTTTTATGGAGGTGGGACTAAATATCCTCGGCGTTTATCATAATAAATCCAATGACATTGAGGATTTATGATTCATTTTTTGGATTTTATTATTAAATTATACAAATAAGATAATTTTACATGAAGTCATTATATTAATGTTCTTATTAAATTTCAAAATATCTATATTTTAAATTTTGTTACTCTATAGGTTGTGCTGACATTGATTATTTTTCACAGATACCCTTTTTTCAAAATAATATTATAATAATCATTAAATCATTGAATAGTTATGCATTATAGATTGAGTAGTTATTAACATCCTCCTAGTTAAATATAATTTTACTTCACCATAATGTTATTATAAATTATAATTAAAAAATTTTAAAATGTTTTTTAACAACTAATTGAAGGAAAATAACTATTTAATGAAATTATATTTTTATAATGGTAATCATATTATTATATTGATGGTTATTTTTTGTGTATTTAGAGTATACCATGCTCTTCAACTTTTTTTTGAAAAAAATATTGGACAATTAATTTATTATATTTATTATTGTTTCACATATTACTAAACATTTTAATTTTACTAATAATAAGATAACTACAATGTAGAGAATTAATTTTTATTATGTTAATTATTTTTATTTGTTTTTTGTCGTACCTTGTATTAGTTTTAATTACACCAAAGATATAGAACAATTTAATGTGTAGATATTGACATTAATTTTATAGATACATTGAGATATTTTTGGTAATAGAAATTATTTTCATTACTGACCCACTCATTTATGATTAATTTCTTTTTCACCTCCCATGTATCTTGATTTTAATATTTGATACTTTATATATTATAAATTATAAACCCATGGGAATATATTTAGAACAAATATATATATCGAACCATATTCATATATTAATATTTTGAGAAAAATTATTTAATGAAAATGTTAATTCAATATTATGAATTAATTGGTTAATTATAATTATTTTAAATGATATGTGGGAGTTGGAATAAATAATTTTTAAAAAATTTTCTTTGGCAATCAATAAAAAACATGAGGTCAATATTCATGGGGGAATAATTCTTAATATTGTAGAGTTTTATAAGTAGTCATTTGAGGTTTATAATGTTATGATTTAATGTATATTAAATTTTTATTGGTTTGGGTGGGTGTAATTAATTTTTGTTTTGTGGAATATTTGTATATTAATGAGTATGTGAATTTTTATAGTAACCTACATCATATCTAGGGGACAATGTACTGTTTTTTTAGAAAAATGGTAAAATTTTATCTCTAGTAAATTTTTTTATGAAAACCTATCGACCATTGATTTTGAAAAATCACCATGTATGGATTTCGGTTTCTGGTTTATATTCTGAACTACCATGCATGTGAGTGATATATTTACATAAATGGCCAACAAGACTTATAATTATTGTGATATCAATTTTATTTAAAAAATAATATCTATCATGGGACTCTAATCATAGAGATATTTATTAGATGTTTTTAAATAAATACATATTACCAATATATTAAAACCCAAAATGACATCATACATGTTAAATTGGGTAAATTTTGTTGCCATTTTCCATTAGATGGCATAATTATTTGTGGAATCATCAATTATACATTGAGAATCATTTTAACTTATATATTAATATAAAATTTATTTTTTATTTCTATCATATGTCCTCAATGATTTATTTATATATTATACGTCCCATTGTAAATTATAATACCTAATTATATAAATTCCAATCAATTATTTCATAATAAAATAATATTGATTACATATAATGTAGTAAATAAATAAAATATAATCACAATATGATATATAATATATAAGAATTATTTATAATTTTATAATAAATTAAATAAAACATATATGTGTAGACTAAAAAAGTGATATGGTTATAAATACCCTGTAATAAATACATTACCAAATAGATATAAAATTGACCTTCCTATCTTATGAAATTATTCATTATATCACATGAGGTCAGATCTTATATATCACCTCTACCATAACACTATATATACACCATTGGTTCATTTATAAAATTAGTTTCTATCCTTTTTCCTACAGAAAGGAAAATATATCAAAATACACAAATATATGTTTATAATAGGTGTTAATATAATCTTGGTAGGAAACACGAAATTATTGAATACCATATCATTAAAAAAATATTCCAAAAATACTCGAATTAATTAATAAAATAAGACTCTCAATAGTATAATTAATAGGTACTCTTGGATAATATAAATGGAAATATAAATCAATTTATTTCTAATTATTTCAAAATAATTGTCCTAAAAATGGGTATTTTAAATGATGTTATTAAAATATACCGAAAGGAAATGATATAATCTATTTATAAAAAATGATTTTATGATAACATAAAAATTACTATAAATATGGGATGTATCTTTCTTATATTCATTTTAACTGGAAACCATATTTCAAGATTTATTTTTGATCAAATAACCCACAATTTATAGATAAATCAAAACTATATGTTATAGTATTCTTTGGAAAGTATGATAGAGGAATACAAATTTAAATCTTGTAATACAATCAAAATCAAATAAATTACAAAATGTAGATACCTATAGTATACAATAAAAATAAATGAACAAAAAATATTATTCAATATATTAATAATAAAATGTCAATCACTCCGTTGAATAATCTAATTGCAAAAATTCACATTAATACATAGTTAAACATGTTTTATTACAAAAACATACACTTTTGAAAAATCTGAGGATCAAGAGGTCTAGAGACTTGATAAAATAAGAAACATTACATAACAACTTAAACATAAAAATACAACATATTTATTGAAATAATATTTTACATAGAACAACATTCCATCGTATATATAATTCCATAGGAAAAACTAAGGACATACATAAGAAAAGAGTGAGAAATAAATCCCAATTAATGGAGTAAAAATTGAATAACCTAATGTAAAAAATACATGTTTTTAAATAATAATATTAATGGATCATAAAATCAATGTCAACATAAAGCCATGATATAGAATTATTATTACAACATGGAGATATGGCAACAATATTTAACATGATATTAGAAAGATTCATGGTTCATTTTACATGGAGCATAAGTAAACCCTCATTGAACATAAATTGACATAAATAAACCGTCATTTCACTTCAATTTTCATGTGCAATCATTCATTTCACATCGTGTATCATGAAACTATTCTTTACCGAATGCATTGGAGTGATATCAGAACACACCTTTTATAAACATTTTACTTCATGCATAAGTGTGCCGCATGGATCATATAACTTTGAAATTATTAAATATCATATTTTATTCCATAATTAATGAATTTTTATTACGTACATGTACATACAATTTATTATGTGTATGTGTATAATGGTTAATACCATTGACAGATACATGGGTATGATATTCACAACACAATGAGTGCAATTTCTACAGCATAACAACGTGAGATAAAAATTCATAAAATTGGTTTATGAGAGAAAAAGTGCAATCTCACAATATATACATAAATTGGACCATAAGGGGTCATATAGATACATGTCCCATCATATGTAATTTGAAAATATAAGGTGTAACATAATAATGAAACATGATGATATAGAAGAAATGGAATAACTCTTACTAAATTTTGTCATGGTAACATGTGTAAATGGAAGGGATTAATGAGATATAAATATGTATTTAATCATTCAAAAATAAAGATAGTGGTATGGGGTAGGTTATAAATATTATCCCAACATTTTTAATTAAAAAATTGAATAACAACACAATGAAATATGGAAGAAACATGACACTGGAACGAATCCCTTACATGAAAGTGTGATGCCAACGGCATGGGAGGGGATTTAGGGTGGCTTTCTGGGACATTGGGTCACCTTATAAGGATCCTAGATTGTGGATGGAAGAGTAAAGGCGTTATACAAGGGTTTTTTGAAAATATAATTTGTAGAATGGGTGTGATTATATATGAAATGAGAGAGAATAATTTATTATTTAGGTTTCAGACATTACACATTAATCTAATCAAAACCAAAAAAAACATACCATGGTTTTTGGCCTTGTTTTTTTCCAAAGTGTAGTGTTATAAATTATTTTGTATTTATAATTTCTGGACATAATAAAATAGTAGTCTTGTTACATAGACGTGACTCACACTGTCAAGTTAATCATTTTAAAATGATAAAATGCTTTATAAATCATGGAGGGTCTACTAAGGAATTGTAAAATTAATAAAACAATTATAAAATCATATTATAAAAATCATAAAACATATATTGGCCTAATATAACTTTTATTGTATTTTATTACATGACTATTGTTCAATATGATGTCATAAACCCAATTTTATATTTAAATGTTATTTAAATTTTACAAAAACAAATCGTCTGTCGTAGAGAATTATAATGAATTAAATTTTTTTAAAATTTTCACATCCTGATATCGAAAATAATATTAATTTTATATAAATAATTTTCTGAAAATGTAAATTTTTACTTTTAAAAAAATATCTGACATTTATATAAAATTACAAGGTTTTCATAAAACAATATTCATACCTTCATTAAAATTACAATTATCTTTATAGAAATTATAATATCATTTATATTTAAAATTTTAATTTAGTAAAAATATTTTATTAAAAAATTTATTTAATAAGTTAATATATTAATTCATCAAAATTGATTTTATAATTTAATTTTTAAGAAAAATACTATTTGTTCCTTAAAATCTACTTACAAAGTAAAAATAATAAAATGAATGTATATTCTTTATTAATTAATTAATAATGCACATATTCAAAATTTTAGGGTCCTATTACATTAATTCTCCGGACACAAACCTAAAACTAGTAGTATGTTGTGAGATGGTGTTCAACTCTATGGGTGGCTAGGATAACCTCACTCGAGTTGTAATCTCTATTAACTTCCATTTCTCTGAGAGGAGATTTATTTCAGGATTAACATACTGAATCTCAGCTTTGGACTAGTCAATAGTGAAGCCCACTGATGCCCCCTTCTTCAGATCTCTGAACAATGGTATATGTGGGGATCCATACTATTGGATGGGGCCATACAACTGTTTTTCTATGTATATTGGATTTGTTAAAGCCCAATATTTCTTTATTTTATGTGATCACTGATCAATGGATATATTAGAAATGCTAACAATTAATAAAGGTATTTAAAACTCATAAAACATAAAACCAAGGAAGTGAATATGATTTATATAACCATTTTACAAAATGAGACATTTCATTATTTTTGTTTTAATTTTAGTTAATAAATGTTTAGGTCCTTAGAATCTTCCCGCCTTAATAAACATCACCCTTGAAATTTCATTTCCCCACACTAAAACATATGAGTGTAACTCTTCTTCATCACTACATCTAATTCCCACTTTTCTTCTTCAAACATTTCGTTTCACCAGAACTCCTTGATGGGGGATATTGTCTTATTTCGTAGAACATTTTCACCACGATCTAATATCTTCAATGGAAACTCCTTATCTAAGAGGTCATTCTCTAGTGGTACAACATTAAAATTGAGTACATGTGATGGGTCAGGTATGTACTTCCTCAAGAGAGATAAATGAAATACATCATGTACATGATATATGATCGGTGGGGGTTCTACTAGATATGCCACTACTCCAATGTGATCAAATATTTCAAAAGGGAATATGTATATTAGACTAAACATTCCCTTCTTTTTAAATCACATAACCCTCTTCCATGGTGATATGCAAATGAATACCATTTATCCAACATCAAACTCTGGTTATCTTCTATGATTATCACGATAGATATTTTTCCGACTTTGTGATGCATTAATGTGCTATTGGATGGTCTTAACCGTCTCCACCAATTCATTGACCATTTATAGACCATGTTGTTTTCTCTCCCCAACATCATCTCAACATGCTAGTGTTCTACACCTCTTCAAATAAATGTCATCATAAGGATACATTTGGATGATTGTGGGGAATCTGTTATTGTAAGATAACTCAATTGGAGGAAGATATTTATCCCATCCTCATTTGAAGCCTATTAATAATTCTCTCAAGAAGTCCTCAAGTGTTTGTATTCTCCTCTCAAATTTCCCATCAGTTTGAGGATGATAATCCCTGATGATGTTTAAATCATTATTTAGAGATTTTTGGAGACTCTTTATGAATGTAGAGGTGAATAATGGATCTTGATTAGATACAATAGATAGTGGTAATCCATGAATTGTTATAACATATATGATGTATATCTGTACCAGATGGTCCAATGAGAAATACTCTTCAATTGCAATGAAGTGTGAAGCCTTTGAATGACTTTCCACATCAACCTAGAACGAATTATATATTTTGGATGTCTTCATATGTCTAGTTACAAATTCTAGGGTGATGCTCTCCCATTTCCATGTTGGTATAGGTAATGTTATATTCTTCCCCTAAGACTTCTACCTCTCAGCCTTCAAATGATAACATCCAATACACTTTGATTTATACTCTTTAATGTTATTATTCAAGTTACCCCACCACTAATTATCTTACATATCTTGATAGATCATTGTGTTTCCTGGTTTAATGTAGAAATTCATACTAAGTGCAACATCAATAATTTCATTCATTAAC
Organism: Viscum album; assembly: GCA_963277665.1. Classification (NCBI taxonomy): domain Eukaryota; kingdom Viridiplantae; phylum Streptophyta; class Magnoliopsida; order Santalales; family Viscaceae; genus Viscum; species Viscum album. Next base: position 223,381,030 of record OY728158.1, read on the forward strand.
TCTAGATTGGATGGAACACTTTGTTTTGAACAATATATAAAAATTCCTCCTTCAATTAAAATTAACTACGATGATTTCCATTTTCTAATAGATTCAACGTTGTTTTTAATTCCTACATTATCCTTTTTAGCATCTTTTAATAATTCAAAAATATATGTCTGAGGAGTCATTTGTGAATGAATTAATGATTCTAAATTCATTATGATTCCCAAGTTCATCTTTATCAAATCTAATAATATTGCATCATTTTCAATTCAATCCACTGAAGGAGTTGATTGATCCTTCCTACTTAGAGAATCTGCCACGTTTTTCTCTTTCCCAGGGTGCTAATGGATTGAGAAGTCGTAGTATTTGATCAGCTCTAACTATTTTCATTGGCACATGTTCTACTCTTTCTGGGTGAATATATAATTTAGGATTTTATGATCTATGTATATTTTACACATCACACAAAAAGGTAATTTCCCCATATTTTTAAAGATAATATTACTACAACCAACTCTAAATCATGTTTTGTACAATTTTTCTCATGACTATTAAATATTCTTGTAGCATAGGTAATGACATTGTCATTTTTCATTCACACATAGCCCATACAATTAATAAAATCATAAATAAATACCAAAAATAAATCTCCACAAGTAGGTAGTGTTATCATGGGCATAGTGACATGCATAATTTTATAATCCATGATTCTCTCCATGCATTCATCACTCCATAAAAATCTTGACTACCTTCCATGTTATCCTGGTAAGAGTGTTTAAAATCATCAGAAATTTCTCACAAATCCTTGATAAAATATAGATAACCCATGAAATCTATGGATATCCCTCACATATGCTACAATATTCCATCCCAAAATTGGATTTTTCTTCAACAGGTCCACAGATATCCAACTACTTGTGATGATATGACCCATGAATGATACGTCCTTCAACTGGAACTCACACTTTTTATACTTTTCATTTAGCTTATCCATTACCAAGGTCTCTAGTAAAATGCTTATATGCTCCTCATGATTCATCATGGAGTTGGATTATATTATAATATCGTCTATAAATACTACCACAAAATTGTTGAGGTAATCTATAGAGGAAATATTAACCAAGTCCATCAAGAATGTTGGTGGATTAGTGGGTCCTAATGGCATTACTATGAATTTAGAATGCCAGTAAGTTGAACGAAAAGTAGTCAAGGGGATATCCTCCTTCAACAAAATTACATGGTAATATCTGGACTGAATACCCACCTTGGAGATGTATGGTTCTCTATGTACCTGATTTTACAAGTCATCAATTTGTGGTCGGTGATACTTGTTCATTATCATGTTTTTTTATGCTCGTGATAATCAATTAAAAGTCGCATTCAACCATCAATATTTATGTAGAAAAGGATAGTTGTACACCATGGTGATTCAAATGGGAATATAAACCATTTTTTTAGATTTCCCTATAGTTTTTTCTTTACATCCTCAATCTCTTCATCATTTAGTCAATATATATTCTTGGATATTCTAATCTCCCATGGTATAAGATCAATAGATAATTAAAAATCTCTTCTAGGACGAAGTCCATGAAATTAATTGGGAAACACATCAGTGAATTCCCACACAATAGGCATGTCTTCAAGGTGAGTTTCTTTTTTAGACTCAGAGATTTAAGAAATATACGCATTCTCATTGTGCAGTAATATCCACACTTGAGATAATAGTTCTAAACAATATTTATCCTTCTATTTTCACTTGTTTAGAAACGAGGGTTGGGACTCCATATAGAGAGTGATTTACCTCTCACGACAATATATGTTAGCACTAGATAGAGAAATCCCATCGATGCTGAGAATTGCATCAAATTCCACCATAGTGTGTATAATTTAGTTTTCCAGGATGTTAAATCAAAAAATTTTGTTGGGGATGAGTTATATTTAAGGGAATCTATGACTTACCCATTTGTCGTTCACACCAATATCTCTACTTCGTTGATTTGTAATGGTGTGGGGATTGTTCTATAAAATATTCAGGATACTAAAGTATGCATAGAACCAGAATCAAAAATAAAATTTCATTATTTTTTAATGTATAAGTAGTGGACCATTCTCCACTTCATTATAGGGGTTCAATTCGATGGAAGTAATTGAAAATGATCTCCCTTACAGCCTTGGAGGATTTTGGTTTCCCCCAAAAATACTCCATCTTAAAGAACTGATTTGATTGGATCCTTTGTCCTTTCTAGTTGAATTAATGAACAATACATTGAGGGTTTAATGGTGCATTCCAATCCTCTTTCACAACAGTGTGCTTTTATTACCAGTAATTAAGGGGAAGGTTTCCTTCTATTCCACACCTAATGCTTTATAGCATACTCATCATCCATTTTATGGGGTGATTCTTCCACACCATTGGAAAGTGGGGTGCTTGAACTTTTTAGCACCATTGGATTGATCCATAAGCAACCATAATTAAATTCCACTTTACGCTTCTTATCCCTATGATACCCCAGAGATTATCTGATATCTATTTTTACATTGAGGGATCATTGAACAATTTCCTCAAAGATATCTAAGTAACAGATCTATATGGATTTTCATAGGATAGGTTTTAGACCAATGAAGAATAAGTCAACCTTATATAAGTGGGTAATGACAATTTCAGAGGAGTATAATGGATGCCTTTTGAGGTTATCCTCATATGCTCTAATGAATATTTTTGTCTATATCTCATTAGGTAATGGGATTCACATTCCATCTTATGTCTGAGGGTGCATAGAAAATATTTATTAAAAAGCATTTCTCATAAATCCTTCCATTTAAATGACTTGATCACTCTCTCAGGCTTCATATGTTTTATCAATATCCATCATTGATCAGATTCACATTCCATAAAATAATAAGAAAGAATAATCATCTCTTATTGGGAATATTGAAGGAAATGGGAGATCATTTCAACAGATTTATACATTTTTTGGTGACTTTGGGATCCGATGATCCATTAAAATTAAGAGGCCTTCATTATGTGAAGCATCTAATTGTGGAATTTTCTTTCTTGCGGGGGGGGGGGGGGGTGGGGGTTTGATGTTCCTCATGAAACATGTTTCTATTCAATACATGAGTTTACTATGATAGACTCATTAATTTGTTTTTTAATCCCACTCCCTTATGATATGGAATAACATTAAAATAGTCATCACATTGATCTTCACATTGGTTGTTAGCCTGATATCACATACTATAGGCCGTTGGATAAAATAATAGGAAATTTAGGGGTAACACATAATGGGGAATCCAATGAAAAAATGGGTAAATAAAAAATTACTTGTATTTATTTATCTTCTGAATCTACATGCATCAATTATTGTAATCCATGATCTATATCCCAACATATATTCATATGGGAATATTTTTATTCCCTTTATAAAAGATAATACTATTTTAATAACATTTTCAAAGAATATCCCTAGATATTGTCATAACCAAAAGTGCATCAAGTCCCATTATCATGCACCTTTTCTCGTTCCAGTCTATCTCAAAGTGGTGTTTTTGGGTTTTACCCCTAGATACAACTGGGCTAAATCCACCTCTACATGTTCATATCTATACGGGGATGTATTTCATTGATAAAACACATACTCTATACTCAACAAAATTTAGGGATGTCTTTATTGTACTTGGTCTTATAACTATTTTTTCACAACCATTTTCAAATCTAAATAAAAAAATAACCAAACCTATCCTTTGATACCAACTATAACAACCCATCTCTTTATTACACTCATAAACATGATTTATTACAAAAATTGGAACTGAAGACAACTAATAGGAATGATAGTTCTAGTGTTTTGGGAAATTAGAAAATTTTTATATCAACATAAAACATCAAAATACATCATCTTTATCGAAGTATTCTTTCACAATACCACATCATTCTATCGTACTTATCATTACATGGGATAAAATAATGAAATAAAAAATAAAAGGGTGTTATTTAAAGACATGTAAGAGAGTAAACATGGAATAAAATTAAGAATACAATATATAATAGTTAATAGGAATATTAATGGATCATAAGAGAAACACGAATATAGATGCATGATATAGAATTATTATCAAAACATGGAGATGTGGAATCAACATTTTACAGGGTATTAGCATGATCTAAAGATCATTGCACATGGATCCTGAGTAAAGCCTCATTGATCATGAAATAGAATATTTAAAACCTAATTTAATTTGAATTAGTGTTATTAAATCATATTTTAAAATTTTTTATCTTGATAAAATTCTTTACACTATTTATTGGAGCACTATCAAGGTGCAACCTTTATAAACATTCAATTTCATGCTTATGTGTCCCATAAGGATAATATAGCATGAAATCATTCAACCTAAAAAGATATATCATGATTAAGGAATGTGAAATACATACATGTAAGTAACATTATAAATGTATTTGTGAAAAATGGTCAATACCATTGATAGATAAATGGGTATGGTATTCTGTATCCATTGAATTTGGCTTGGTAAATCGCCGTGCAATTTAAACAGCATAACAGTGTGATATAAAAATTCATAACAATGGTTGATGGGAGGAATAGGGGTATATAATCATATTTAAATAAACTTTATAATAAAGGGTCATATATATACATTTTAAAACATATGTAATATTGAAATAGAAGGTGTAACATAATAATGAATCATCAAGAAAGTGGATAAATTGAATAACACTTATAAATTATAGAATGGTAACAGGTGTATATGGGAGGGATTAATGAAAATGAATGTGGTATCTCATCATGAAAACAAAAGGATAGAATAATTTGCAGGTGAAATATTATACCAAAATATTTTTAATCGAATATAAAATAGAAAAACAACATAATGAAGCATGGAAATAATTAGAAAAGATGAAATGACTTACATGAATGTATGATCCCAAAAAGCTTAAGAGGTGCTTGAGGAAGGATTATTGGGATCTTGGGGTGACATGGAAAGAATCTAGAGAATGTATGGAAGATTTAGGACGTTATCCAATGGTTTTTATTGAAGATATGTGAGTTCATGGGTTTTATTTTATTGGCAAAGATATGAAATTCTTTATTATTTAGGGTTTGGACACTACACATTAAACTATTCCAAACCACAAACCATACAATGGTTTTTGTCTGTGTTTTTCGCCAAGATGGAGTAAAAAACATTATTTTATACTGAAAATTTATGATATTATTAAATTATTTAGCATTCTTAGGTGAATGTGACTCACAGTCTCATGGAAATCATTGTAAAATGATGCAATATTTTTTAAGTCCTAGAGTGTCCACTAAGGCATTGTAAAATAAAAAAATAAATTCTAAAATCAAATTATTTTAAATATTAATCAAATATTGTCAAAATATACATTTTATAATATTTTATTACATCATTATTATTTCGTTATGATTTCATATAGCCCATTGAATTTTTTAAACGGTAATAATTTTTACCCAAAAAATTGACTATCTGTGAAAATTATGAAAAATTCACCATTGGATAATTTTGAAATCCTAATTTTAAAAATAATATCCATCGTATCTAAATTTTTTTATATATATTTGAATTTATTCTTTTAAAATAAAAATCAATATTTATAGATAATTAATGGGTTTTGACAAAACAAATTTCAAACCACAAAAAAAAATACAATTTTATTATTAAAAATTATATAATGTTTTCTATTTAATAAAAAATCATTTAGTAATAATATTATATTTAAATATTATTTAATTCAAAAATACATTAATTAATCATGATCTATTTTTTAATTGAATATTAACTAAAAATACTTTTAGTTCTTTAAAAACTTTTTATAATGCATCAATAATAAAATAAATATATATTCATTATTTAATATTAAAGAATAATTCAATTAATCATAGTGTGGATGTATTGTTATATAAACCTTTATAACATCCTCATAAGACATATGGGTATGTTGTGCGATGGTGACCGACTCTTGGGGTGACTTGGATAACATTCCTTGAGTGGAAATCTCTAATAACATCTACTTGTCTCATTAGCGAGTTCGTTCAAGATTAATGTGCTGAATCTCGACTTATGTATGGTCAAGAGAGAATATTCGTGATAACACCACCTTTAAATTCTCAAACAAATGGGATTTTTATGGATAAATACAACTTGATGAGGTGACCATATCATTTTTTATGTAAATTTGTTTTTGTAAAACACAATATTTATTCTAATCATGTGATCATTTTTCCACGACAATATTAGCAACGTTAACAATTATTAATGGTATTATAAAATCAAAAAACATAAAACCAAAGATTCCCATATGTTTTATATATCCATTTTACATAATAATACATTTAATGAGATCATGATTAATATTAATTAATAAATGATTTGTCGTTATAATTCTTGCTTAATAAAATTATCATTATTATATTATATTTAGTTTTAAAATATTCATAATCAATAGAAACAAATTGTGGAATCATACCATAACAAAATAATAAAACCAATTACATGAAATAGAACAATTATATATATGAACCCATATAGTATCATAATTCCAATAATTTACACTCTGTCATTCACATGAACAATTACTTAAATAAAATCATAAGTAATGTTCCATGTTAACAAATATAAAATATTTAAATTAGTATACAAGTCCATGATAAATAAATATTGATATATTCATATTAATATGATTTTATAGAAATTATATCAAAGAATATATGTCACATTAGTGAAGTAAAATGGAATGATCCTATTGAATAAAATTATATCTAGGGTTGATAAAGAATTATAAAAATATAAAGTCCAAAATGATGAAATTTTATTTAATCTAAAAAATAATTTATTAATCAATGATATGATTTGGTGAAATTATAGAATATGAGGAATAATAAATGTGAATTTGAATATACTAATTCCTTATTGGGAGAAATCGGAATGTAATGGATGGAAAAATACTATATAAACCAAGATAATTGGTGGAAATTGACTAAAATAAGAGTACAAATATTGTTAATTAAAAATAATATAATACGGTGAAACGTTCAAAAATAATTGATAGAAAATATGAAAATACATTTTTTACATGAAAATATTTTCTAACAATACAAAAAATGATAAATTTCATGAGATAATTACAATATGATTTCATTATATTCAATAACCTTATATAATATCATGTCATAATATATATAATTTTTCATTCTAAACATCCATTCTAGAAATATGTATTAATTAACACTTCATTAAATATTTATCCCATAAAATAAAAATCATATTTTAGAAAATAAATAAATTAAATTAAATAATATCATGGGTATCACATATTTACTACTCCAAATAACATCTTCGTTGGAATTTTTTGCATTTGTTTATCAATTCCTAGATAAATCATTCTTGATCATCTCCATCATGATTTATATAAATCATCATTTGTTGGAACCATAATGGTGAGGTTTTTTAGCTTCTTGATGTTTGGGATAAATAAATTTTTTAATTTTGATCAATTATGATTTAAATTGATAATGAGAGTCTTGATATATGGTGTAGTGGCTTAATTTTACTATATTATTGGGTTTAGGTATGTGTATTTATCTTTTTCAATGATTTTATGAAATCATACATGATCGATTTTTTTATCAATTAATAGATTTATCTATGTAAAATAATTTATTTATGAAGTTAAATATCATGTCAAAATTGATTTCTATCTCTGTGATTTTATTTAAAAAATAAAATAATTTTTTTTATAATTGTTTATATCGGGGTGAATGTTATATCAAAAAAATATTTTGGAATTGTGAAATATTTTTTTACGATGATTTGATTTTAACTATATATATTTAATTAATATTAATATGATAAATATCATCCTTTCATTAGATAAATTTTATAAATGATATTTAGTATTCATTCTTATGTATGGTTGACCAGATAGTATAGATGAGGATTATTAATATAACTCTATAATATGGGAACATATTACGAATGAATTGATATTTTATGATATTTTTTTCCACCCTTGTTAAATAGTTATGAATTCATGGTTACATAATGAGTAATCGAAACATATGGATTTGGATAATGGAATTGGTGTGTGCTTAGATTGAATTTAAAATAGTGGTATTTGTGAAATTTTTTCCATGTTTGATGTAAAAGAGTATATTTTTATATAATTTATTTAAAAAATATATTTATAAAATTTAATTACATTATGTTATGTTTTATAAAATTCATTTAAATAGGTTTCGATTTTTATATTTAATTGGAGAAAAGGATGTATTGGGGACATCCAACTATATCCCATACTCATTTATGAATTTCCCATCATATTGGATGGCTAAATTTTGACACACTAAACTTTCTATTCTATTATATATTAGAGTATGTTAAAAAAATTTATTTTAGGTAAATAATTTGTAAATTTTGATGGATTTTATCTCTTGTATAGTTTCATAATTTTTAATGTAAACCATACAATGTTCTTCTAAAAATGATAATAATTTAGACAAACCATGACATTGATTATTTCCAATGTTAATTCATGATTTTTCGAACCATTAGGTATTTAATTTTAACTATGTGACATAGATAATATGTGGGGGATTCCCATGACATATTTTCATAACTATAAAATTTTTACTTCCAAACCATTCATTATATGGGGTTACCATCTATTTACTCATTCATTGATACCACATGGTTTCCTAAATAGTATTACATAATTGAGATAATGGTTTTTCACTTATAAGTAAATATTTCATCTTTCTAATTAATTCAATGGTTTACCAACCATTTCTCTTATATTTCATTCAGTTATGACATGGTTCATTGATAAAAGATCATTTTATCCTAGCATTGTGTATTTCATTCTCCTTCATGTATATTTCATTTGGTTTCTCTCATGTAAACTGACCATATAGATTATTTCCTCCCATATATCACATTTTATCTTATTTTCATCTCCATATATGAATTCAAAGGGAGGTTTTTGAATATAAATTTATTCCATAGTGTTCTAACCACTAGGGTTTTGGTTGATTGGTATTTTAGAAGAACTATTGTTTCTTTTTATGGTGATCACCACTTATTGAATCACCATCCATCCGCATTTCAAAACTATTTTGGTAGGTTCAATTCTTCTTTCAAATTATATAGAATTTCATATCATATATGAAGGTTTAAAAATTTTTATTAATATTATATTTATATGTAATTTTTTAAATTTATATTTTTCTAATCACATGTTGTGAGGATATATTATGTGTTATCTAAATATAATTATTATTTATATTGAATACCATCCTCTTTAGAAAATGGAAAAGGTCCTTTTATGGGATTATTGTTTTTAAATTCATTTGACTAAAATTTGATAACGAAATATAGAAATTTTTATTTCTTATTTAATTGGTTTAAAATAATTTTTTTTAATTCAAAATATTTTTTATTGAAATTTTGTTTTGGTTTATAGATATATTTCGATAGAATTTTAGTAATGTTTTTTTATAAAATGGTGATTTAAAAAGGTAAATAACTAATAATAGTAACTTGGCCAAAAATAAATTTTGAATGAAAATAATGTTTCCCATTTTAATAATCTGATTTATAACATTTTTAAGACCCTCTATTATACAGTGTTGAAAATATTATTCACATTATAATGGTTGGACCACATTGGTGATGCCTTTTACATTTATATCATCATTGATACTTTTGAATGATTCATAGTGAGGATTATTATAAAATATGATTTATTAAGGGTGATAATTTATTATCATATTATTGATTATTTTTTCATCATTTTTTGTCCTCTCATAATTATATTTATCACCACTACATTGATAATTATTGGGAATCCAAGTTATTTATATGTAAAAACTGTAACATCCAATATTAATTTTAATTTATTTGATGTTTTTAATTAAAAAAATTATAATTTACATGTTTATTAATTATATGGGAGTTGATAGTATGGAATTTTCTGTAATTGGTCAAATATTGGAGTATAGTGAAAATATTTGGATTCTACATTTGGTGGTTTCTATAAGGAATCGATACACATATCGATATAACACACCTACTAGCTAGTGTTCTTGTAGTAGATCTATATATTTTTATAGACACTTGTAGATATCAATTTGTATTTCAATACATGGTGATGCTTTTCAAATATAATATAATGTTATATGAATGTAATATTAATGTCGATGAGGCCCACTATCCATTCCCCAGGCCTTGATTAGTGGTGCATTTATTATGTCTAGATGAACATTAATTATATTGAATATCAATATATTTAACTACCAAATCTATCCCCATATATATCCTTTAATAAATTTTATATCTATATTTTTAATACATGATGAAACCCATACAACACCATCATCCTCATTGACATATGGACTATTTTGAGATAATTAACAAATATAATTTCTTTAGTTATATCCTAAATCATTCTTCCCTAATGTATAATAACTATTAATCTATGTATGATATTCGGTTTCATAGGTTATATGATTGTAAATTTCTCTTCTAAATGTATATTGCATGAATATTCATCATAATAAAATCATATAATGATCAAATCGAGATCTAACAATGATATCATTTGATCAATTTTAACGTGTTTTTAATAATAATCCAAGACCACATATAAATAAAATATTTTAGAAATAATATTAATATGTTAATGTATTTATAATATTATTAGTGATATCAACAAAAAAATTGCTACCCCTCTTGGAAGGAGTTAGAAAACTAATGAATATTGGACATTTTTTAAAATGTCTTGGTAAGATGGTTATATTGAAACACTGATCATCTTAAATATATTAAATATTTATGGATTTTTGTAGGATATATAACAAATAATTATTGACATACAAACACATAACATAACATTTTTGGAATAAATAAAACATTATACAATCATATAAAAAGAAATCGTACATGTATCAATCCATTAGAAACATGGAAACATAAACATTTATACATGAATGAGCTACATCATCTAAAAATTTGTTCTCTTAGAGTAGAACCCTTCTTAGTAACTGAAAATATTAAATATATCTTTATAACTATATTAAATGTATCAAATAATGTGTATCACTCCCGGTTTGTGTTATGCAACAATTTTTTTACCTTTTTATGTGTTTAATGTACTTGGGATGAGTTGGGATGAGGGTAGGAAAATTTAAAAGGGATTTGAATAAATTTGGAGGCATTTATAGGGTGCATGGTTTGAGCACAGTTAGAGGAAATCATACGTGTCTTTTAGGAAACTGTCTAGGGGGAGACTGTAGGCTTCACCCAACCAGCACACGATTTTCCAAAACATGCAAGGCTAAGGTGAAAACCCCTACTCTCGAGATAGTGGCGTTCACATGGTTAGAACACCATTTTGAAGACCATGCGGACTAACCATGTGGCCACATAAAAATTAGAGTGGTTTTATGTTGGTGTGTAGGTGATTCTTCTTGGGTAAGTCTCCTCTCATGGTTAATTGCGGTTTCCACTAGATCTATATATCTATCTCTTGGTTTTCTTGATCTACACCCATTGTGTCTAGATATACGGTTTTTGTTGCCTTGGGTGATGATTTAATATCATTTGTATGATAGGGAAAGGGATCTAGAGTTCTTGTAGTGTAGTGTTTTCCCATATTGGGGTGTGGTTTCTTGTGGATTGATTTCATCGGAACCCTAAAGGTATGTGGATTCATTCTCAATTCCACATTTTTAGAACATGAATCCTGGGTAAAATTAATTTTTCTATTTAAAATTAATTATTTAATTGATGTGAGAAATTGGTATGAAATCACCTTGGTGATGTTTTGGGGGATTTTATTAAAGAAGGGTGTTATGTGGTGAAATTCTCTTATTGTTGAATTTAAAATGTAGAATTTAAAATGGGTTGTTGTTATTGATATTTGAAAATGGTATATGTATAGAGGTTTTCAATAATGATTTTGTTTAATTGAAATGTTTTTTGGAATGGAAAATTATTAAATGTGTATTTCAATAATTTTTATATTTATTAAAGTGTATTGGCATGTCATGGAAATGATTATATTCCTGTTGTGTGGCCTTGGTGGGATATATTCTTGTTTCTGTCTTCTTGGAATGTTGTGTGGATGTGGGTAGGATGTCTAACTATAAAATATGATGGTTTCTGGTCAGAAGTACCTCCCTTATAGATAGTCGTCATGAAGCACCGCTAGATGGAAATGTAGTGAATGTATTGGACAAGAGCCCCATCATTTAGGTTTCCTTTTTGTGTATTATTTTAAATATGTAAATTTCATGTGCTAAAGTGAACTGGTGAAATGTATTAGGTCATGCTTTTTTAATTTTCTCTTGGTTTTCTTAGTTTTGGTGAGGTGTCTTGGTAATGGTATGTTTGTCTTAGGGTAATGGTTTCACCTAGGATTGTTTTATAATAATTTCTCTATATAATTGTACAAACATTTTTATCTTAGTGGAAAGTGTATGGAAGTCATCTGTGGAAATACTACATAGTATTTTTACTAACCCCCAGATTTTGAACTTTGGTGATTTTGGAGATGTTGTATTTTGGGACACATGTAAGAGTAAGTCATATCATTTTGATAGCGGTTTCGCATGGTGTTTAGTGATATTGTTGTGATCAGAGCATGGATCTTGGTGTGGAGATTTATATTGTTTCCCTGTTCATGGAGTCTTGCTGTATTCATCCTCTAGGTACTCTTATTTTTGGTCGTGGTTGTATTTGGCATATGGGATTGTTATAGATTAGTTGGTTGTTTTTCTTTTGTATGAGTTGTTTTTTCTGACATGCATCATATAGGTTTTTTTAGTGAATTGTTTGGTTTGTTGATTTTATCTCAAGGGAAAATCACTCCCTAGTTTACTCAGGATTCCCTCGGCCTTTATTATCAGCATTTGGTTCCTTGGGAATGTCTCTTAAGTCCGATTAGCATTGCACCACCCTCTCAATACCATGATATGGGGCGAGGTGTAACCAGTGGTATGAGTTTGTTCAATACTTGGATTTCAAGGGAGACGAGTTGTCCAATCCTTAGGTATTGACCATTATTCTTGTTGTTGAAATTATATCATTTTCTATTTTTATGTCAGCATGGAAGCAATGTGTAGGATTTTCAGTACCTCAAATGTATTACATTAAAGGTATTTGCTAACACTTTTATGTTTAACATCATGTTACTAGGGATTAGGGTATATAAGTGTTTAGAGACACTTATAGGCATAAAATATATCATTTTTATGGATATAGACAATGAGAAGAGAATTTCATGCATGATAGAAATTACATCCCACTAGGATGCATATTTCATTAGGGTATAATGATCTATGTTCTAAAAAGAATATGTGGATTTTGAAAGATTTAATTGGGTTTACAAATGTAATGATTTGAAACATGTAAAAATGTTGTATTTAAAAAACTAGGGCTATTTTCTAAACATTGTGTATTTTTTTTAATAGTGAATCATGGGAAAAGTGAACTTCTGGAAAGACTATTTGATATAGTTGTAGTGTAATCGAAATGGAATTTTTGAATCATGTGTTGATAAAATAGAAGGACTTGTGGTTGTTTTTTATTAATATAGATGGAACCGTGTTGGCATTGTAGAATCCCGTTATATAAATATTGTGAAGATGGATTTGAAATTGATCCCAAGGTGAACCAATAGTTGGTTTGGGATTTTATAATCATTATTTCTGTACTACAATCTGATAGACCTGTTATGATATCTATCGTGGTCAGAAATCCATGTAATGGAAGTATGATTGTCCTCACAATAAGTGGAATCATCCCTAACAATGTGAGAAAGGGAAAGAGAAAATCATTTTCTCAATTACATGGAGCACATCAGAATCGGACCACTAGAAAGTTAAAATATCCAATGAGAAGCAAGTGCAAGTATGTATTCTTTTACTGTTGTTCTATTGGCCACATGGAACTGTAGTGTAATAAAAAAATAAAAAATTTCATAACTGCAAGCATATGGGGAATCATCATCAGTATTTCGGTAATTCTCTGAGGTTCAGTGTTCATGACACTCATCAACTTACGATGTTTCAGTAGGGTAATAAAGAGTAGAGCAAGGAAAGCACACACCTGTTTGGAGCTGAATATTTTGTGGTGGATGATCAGTTGGACCAACCATAGTGTGAGGTATGGTTCAATTAAATTCCACGTTGATTAAATAATTGTTTGATATAGGTTCTTTTCATTATTTTATTGCTTCTCGTGATATCTGTTTCTAGGTCTATCGGTGGAAATGATACATTTTGTTTTGAAACAACACACTCTTTATGGTCAATGAGAGTGTCGAGACAACCTATTTCGAGGTTGTTGTTTAGTTGTTGATGACGTCGATTTGATGAGGTATTTCTTAGTGCTTGAGAGGGATGCCTATGTTATAATCCTAGGAATATATTTTTTGAAAATGATTAAGGCCCACATCAAATTCCATACACGAACAATTAGGTCTGTGATGGAGGATAGAGTTAGAGAACACTTTAGATGGGATAGTAGTGTACAGATGGGTTCAACAGATCTATAGTCCCAAAATATTGGCACAATATTTAATAATTTGGAGGCCTTACCCTTGGAATCATTGGGAGGTGTTGATTATAGTGTTCCTATACTAGTTGTGGATCATTTTATGGATTAATTTCATGAATAATTCACATAGTAACCTCCTATAAGAGAATTGGAGTTTACTATTGACCTCATACCTAGGGAAATTCCTATATAACATTGGTCTAACCGAATGGATGTTGCCGAAATACATGAACTAAATGATTAGTTGTATGATTTAGAAAATAAATAGATCATCCGGCTTGGGACCTCACTATGGGATGATCCAGTTTTGTTTGTTAAAAAAGAGGATGTAATATTTCAACTCTCTATTGATTATCATAGACTTAATCAAGTTATAATAAATAACCAATATATACATCTTGACATAGATGATTTGTTACACCAGTTGATTGTAGCCGAGTGGTTCTCCATGATTTACTTGACGTCAGTATATAATTAATTGTGGGTAATGGAGGTGGATATTCTGAAAATAGCGTTCATAAGTATATATGTCAATTAAAAGTATGTGGTTATGCCCTTTGGTATAATGAATTCCCCAGAAGATTTTATGGAATTGATTAATCAGATATTTTAGAGATATTAGTGTTCTTTTGTGGTTTTATTTGTGGATGATATAGTGGTGTATTCAAGGACAAGGGGAGAGAATGAGTAGCACATGGAGATCATGTTGGGGATCTTTAGAGATCATCGGTTGTATGAAAAGTTATCCCATTGTAAATTTTTGATACAGGAGGTTCATTTCAACGGACATGTTATTTCTGAGTGGTTTGATTTAGTTGTTCTAACGAGATTGACTAATTTATCTCATAGAAATCACGGAATAATGATTTCGAGATACAGATCTTCCTTGGACTATCTAGGTATTATCAATATTTTTTTTCATAAATTATCATTATTTTATTCACAAATGATATATTTGACAAGGAAGAATATATCATTTCAATTGTATGAACAGTGTTAGAAATGTTATGAAGATCTAATGGGTTCCCTTATATCAGCGCCAATCATGGTTTTTCTAGTACCATAGAAATGGTAAGTGGTGTATTTTGACATATCGGGATCAGGTTTGGGGTGTGCTATCATGAAGGAAGATCAAGTGGTTGCATATAGATCAAGAAAGTTGAGATTTCATGAGATGAAAAAGCCATCAAATGATTTGGAGTTGGTAGTAGTGGTTAATTATTTACTAATGTGGTGTCGTTATCTCATCAGTGAAAAATTTATTGTGTGTACTGACCAAAAGTGATTAAAACATATTTTATATCATTGATATTTGAACATGAGGAAAATGATATTGATATAATATCTCTAGATGTTTGATTTCGATTTAACTTGCACACCAAGTAAAGGAAATTAGGTTGGGGATGGATTATGTAGAATATAAATTGTTCAGGTGTTGAAGTTGGAATCGGATCAGTGGTAGTTGATGGCGGTCATAGACAATACATAGATTGAATTTGAGGAATAGGGTGGAAGAGAGACATTTTTTCTAGTTTTGTTGGTTCCTGACTTGGATTCTTTTTTAAAGAGGTGCATGCATCTGAATCCAAATTTATGATGATGAGGTCAAAACTCAATGGGGGGGAGACCCTTGAAAACTGGTAAGTGAATGGAAATTTAGTCTTGTGTTTTTGGAATCTTTTGGTGGTACCGGTGTCTTGCCGTGATGATCTTATTAGGGATTCTCATTATTCTAGTGGGGCTACCCATCTTGGAATTCATAAAATGTATAAGGTGTTGGGGGCTCTATTTTGTTGGGGGTTGTATGAAAATGGAGATAGTCTGGTTTGTCTAGAGATGCTTGACTTGCCAGCTAGTCAAGGCAGAGCATAAATGGCTAGAAGGAATGTTACAGTATGTACCAATCCTATTATAGAAATGGGATTAGAGATAAAGTTATTTTTTTTGGGTCTCACATGAATTGTCCAGAAGCATGATTCCCTATGAGTGAATGTGGATAAGATCACAATGTCTACCCATTTTATCCCGATTCATGAAACTGATATAGTGGAGGATATGCCCAAAACCTATATTTGGGAGGTGGTAAAGAGGCATGGAATTCCATTTTCAGTCGTATCGGATAGGGAGTTGAGGTTTACATCTCGTTTCTAGAAATCCATACTACAAGCCCATCTAGCACAGTTGATGATGATCACAACATATCATTATCAGACGGATGACCAATCTGAGAGGATGATACAAAACATGTAGGATATGGTAAGGGATTCTGTGTTGGATTTTTCATGTTCATGGGATGAGAACCAATGGTTGGTGGAGTTATCCTATAATAATATTTATCAAGCATTGATTCATATATCTCAGTTTGAGGCTTCTTATTGGAGTTTGTGTCATTCTCCACTATATAGGATGGGATCAAGTGAGACTTTGATGATAATGATGATCCTTTTCCAATAGACTATATAAAAAATTATGTTGATTATGAAGAGGATAAAGACTACTCTGAGTCATTAGAAATCATATGTGGACCATCATCGACAATATTCCTCATTCGAGGTTGGGGATCATTTGTTTTTGAGAATATCTCCTAGGTTAAGACATCATCGGTATGTGAAGTAGAGTTAGTTATCTGCTTGGTATATGGGGTCATTTGGGATACTTGAGTAAATTGAATATGTGAATTATATTTTGTATTTTCCACCATGTTTTAGTGTGGGTAATAATTTGTTTCACATGTCATAGTTAAAAAATATCAATCGGATCGTGACCATGTGATTCATTGAGATCATATTGATCTAGAACCGGATGTTTCCTTGGATCACATCACAATGTAGATTGTAGATTGGAATAATAAAGTATTTCATGTTTAAAGCATCATTTTAGTTCAGGTTATGTTGCATATTTCACATATTTAGGAGTAGACTTGGTAGCGGGGGAAGGAGATAGTAAAGTAATGGCTTGAGCAACTTCATCAAATCAATTGTTCTCTACATTCTGAGTTCAAAATGTCCAATAATGGGGATAATGTAGCACCCCTTCTTTGACTTATGTATCCTTTTTTATTCCTTTTTATGTTTTTAAAATACAATGGACTATTTGGGATGAGTATATGAGATTTTGAAAGGATTACATAAAATCTTTGAGGATTTTTTATGGGAACATGGTTTGAGCACAAATAGGGTAAATAGTGTGGATTCTCTATAAAACTGTGCATGGGAAGATAGTAGGCTTTACATGGACTACTACATGTTTTCGAAACTGTGCCAGGAAACCAAGCTGAACCCTCCTCTTGAGATAGCTTTGTGCACACAGTTAGAGTATGTTTTTCCAGACTGTGAGGACTAACCATGCGGCAACTTAAAATGTGGATTTTTAAATACGATTTCACTCAGGCTTGACCTATATCACTTCAAACATCATCCCACTCAGTCATAACATAGGATTTTCAGTTCCCAATGGATGTTGGTGATCGGACACATATTTTGGAATAAAATAGATGTGGTTTCTTGGTGGTCTGAAGGAAATTATTCTCGGGCAATTCTCTTTTTGTGGTTCATTGTTGATTCCTCTAAATCTACTCCTTTCTATCTTCATCTATTTTCTATATATACACATTTTAAGTGTTTATATAGAGTTTTACTTCCCTGGATGGTGATTTTATGGCATTTGGATCATATCGATGGAGATCTAGAGCGGTTGTAGTGGACAGTTTACCCAGATATGGGGTGTTGTTTCAGGTGGGTTAAATTTTCCAGTACCATAACTGTAGGTGTATTCTCTCTCAACAACACTATTCTAGAACATAAATCTTGGTTAAAATTAATATTTATGGTTTATAATTAATTGTTTCTTCTATGTGAGAAATAGTTTGTAAATCCCCATTGTTTATGTTATTGGGGATTTTTGGGAAAAGTGGGGTTATGTGGTGAAAGGCTCTAGTTTTGGATTTTAAAATGGTGATTTTAAAATGTGCTTCTAGGAATGATTTCTGAATATAGTTTATATAAAAAGGTATTTTTATTTATTTATTGTTTTATTGAATTTTATTCTTAATGGAAAACGATTAAATGGAAATTTTAATTCATGGTTTATTTATTAATGTGTATTGACATGTAATGGAAATGATTATATTCATTTATTTGGCCTCTGTGGGTTATATTCTTAGTTTTGTCTTGTTGTAATTAGGTATAGATGTGGGTGGGAAGTCTCACTTTAAAAGATGATAGTTAGTGGTCGGAATTAACATTATTATGGATAAAGGTGATGAAGCACCTATAGTTGGAAATTTAGTGAACGAGTTGGATGGAAGCTCCACCATTTCAGTTTCCTTGTTGTGTATTGTATTTAAGATGGAAATTTGCTTCACAATTGTGAAATACACTACTGGAAATCTGACCTTTCCCAACGCTTCTATACCAACGGTTCATAAAAACCGTTGGTATAGGTTCCCTTTCCCAACGGTTTGGCCAAACCGTTGGGAAATCCCACTTTGATGCCACCTTTCCCAACGGTTTGGGCAAACCGTTGGGAAAGCCCACATTTTGGGGACCTTTCCCAACGGTTTTGGCCAAACCGTTGGGAAAACCCACATTGTGGGGACCTTTCCCAACGGTTTTGGGCAAACCGTTGGGAAAACCCACATTGTGGGGACCTTTCCCAACGGTTTTGGCAAACCGTTGGGAAAGGTATACCCTTTCCCAACGGTTTTGGCCAAACCGTTGGGAAAGGTCCAATTTGTGGACATCTTTCCCAACGGTTTGGCCAAAACCGTTGGGAAAGGGTATATCTTTCCCAACGGTTTGCCAAAACCGTTGGGAAAGGTCACCCATGAATCAACCTTCACCCAGAATCAAATCCAGGCTCAAAATCTATTCCAACGGTTGTCAAAACCGTTGGTATAGACCTATACCAACGGTTTTGACAACCGTTGGTATAGATCCTTTGATTTTTTATCATTTCTTCTTACCCAGAACATTATATAAATCAAAATTTAATATAATTATGAGAATACATATATATATTTATGTAATTATATACACAAAAGTCATGTTAGGTTAGTGGTTAAGTCGTTCAATAATAAACTAGGGGTGCTGGGATCAAATCCCAGCGAATGTTTTTTTTTGAAATACATATACCAACGGTTCCACAACCGTTGGTAAAGATTTTCATATTAATTATACCAACGGTTTCCAAAACCGTTGGGATAGGTCTATACCAACGGTTTGGGGAAAACCGTTGGTATAGACCTATCCCAACGGCTTACTTGGCCACGGTTCTCCAAACCGTTGGTATAGGATATACCAACGGTTTGGAGGCATATACCAACAGTTCCAAACCGTTGGTATATGTTAGTTTTCCAGTAGTGATAGTTAAATTTATTATGGAATTATTTCTTATCTTTCTCTTGGTTTTCTTGATTTGTGTGAGGTGGCTGCATAAGGGTATGTTTGGATAAGGATAGAGGTTTCACATGTGATTATTTTATATAAATAACATTATATAAATTTTCTAATAGTGTTATCCTAGTGGCCTGTTTAGGGATGTAATTTGGTGAAATCCAATAGATTTTTTTTCTCACCCCGTTATATGGAAATTTGGGACATTTACTGATGTTGAATTTGGAGACACATGTTAGAGTAAGGCATATCATTTTACTAGTGCTTCAACATAAATATTTGGTGACATTCTGGTTCCTGGAGCATGGAGCATGGTGTGTATCATCATATGGTGTCCTATTTCACGATGTTTTGTTATAGTATTCTACATGTTAATATAAATGTTTTTCTTGGATGTTTTTTTCATGTGGGATATTAGGGATTAGTTGGTAGTTGTTTGGTGTTGTATGAGTTGGGTTTTTTCTAACATGCATCATATATTTTATTGATAGTGGATTGTTTGGTTGGTTGGTTTTATCAAAACGGAAAATATTTCCCCAATTTACCCTCAATGCCCTCAGAATTTTTTGTCAGCCTTTATGGCCTTGGGAATGTTGTCTAAGGCCAAGTAGAATTCTCCTACACTCTCAAGATAATGAGATTGGGAGGGATGTTATATAATGGGGTGATATTAGACACTCAGTAAGGGTAAACATGGGAGATATGTAGGCCTTATCCTGATAATTATGGTATGAGAACATGACCATGAAAATATAAGATCATTCCCTACTTATCAATGATCATACACTTGAAACATGGCATAAAGCATTATAGTTTATAAAACATGAATTATAAGGAAATAAAGAATATAATCAATGAATGTATAACATATTAACATAATGTGAAATTTTGGTAATCAAATAATCATTTAATATTATGTTTATAGTAGAAAAGGCTTCACTTCTAACACCATATCAGTGTAATAAGTCTTTCTCTAAACCAAGTACACCCCCTTCCATCCCTATATTGCTGAACTGATTAAACCCCCATTCCAGCCCAGCATTTTTTAACCATGTAAACCCCAATTTCATCATTGTATTACTAAACCATGTTCATTCCCCATTCCATTAATTACCATCTAATGAGATATAAGGATTTTCCTAATGCATGGGAGGCATAGTTAGGTCCCACATATATAATAGAGAAATCAAACATATAGGTTACCAACATCAAAAATAATCATACCATTACCAATGAAATGAAATGTGTGTTATAAATATATAGTCATACAATAAAATGTGGAAATATAAATTATTTACAGTCATGTAATTATAAACATTACACATGAAATGAAACAGATTTCAAAGTAAAATAACTTGTGAAAGAGAAGGGGATTTCATAATCAATATTCTATAAAATGTAAAACATTGAAAGAATGAATATTAATGGAAAAATTGTATCATTTCCCCAAAATTTCATGTGTAACTACAACCTGTGATATCATATATGGGAAATAATTTTTAAATATATATTAAAACCATTTCATGAGGAAAATATCATTCTTATTAGAATATTTATTTTTAAATAATAAAACATTTTGAAAACCATTTTCATTAAAAATAAAAAAAACATATAGAAGAAGAATTCAAAATAATTTGAAATATTTTTTCGTTTTAAAACTCTTATGGGATGTTTAATAACTTTTTAAAACCATTTTTCTTGAAAACCTTAAAATAAAGAATAAAAATAATTTGAATACAATTTCATGAAAATATCATTAAAAATACTCAAAAGTATCATTTAAAACATGAAATGTATTCTTCAAAGAAATAATGGGGAATAAATATGTGCATATCATGTAGGATAAAAAGAATATTCTGTTTGCGCGATAAAAAGTATAGAAATGTGCTTTGACCAGAAATTGAAAATAAAAAAAAATTCAAAACCCATTTTTATTTAAGAGTTAAAATTATTGTAAATTTTTATAGGTCATAGGATAATATTAGAACTTTTAATAAAATGTTTTTTTAAAACATGGATTGGATGGAATTACATATTTCCGACAGAATTGAAGGTAAAGGATGAATTTCGTAAAAAAACACTCTTAAGTATTTAATGTACAATAGGGTTAATAATGGTATAAATATATGATTAATTCATGAATAACATTACTAGTGGATAATCACTGATTTTTCTATAATTTTGGGTCATAAGATTTCATCAATGAAGCATAATTGTTAACAGTATCGAAAATTGTTGATATTGTGTCAAAAAACTCTTACGACTTGGTTACATATGATCATACTCTTATTGTAAAAAAAGGAATTTATGTGAATCATAATATATCATGAAATAAAATATATTTGTGATATAACATGTAAATTTTATGTATATAAACCTCAAAAAAGTGCTTAGATGCATAAGAAAACAAGTGTCTCAAAAAACGAAAATTGAGACAATACATTTTTTACATATTTAGAATCTTTTGAAACATTAATCCAATGAAATAATGGTCTTGTGAATACCCATAAAATTAATAATAAAATAAAAATAATAAATTCCCATGTATTACATACAGCTCACCAAAGGAACAAGTGGATAACATAGCATATATCTCACAGAAATAAAAACTGAGATAGAATCTCGCTTTCCTTGAGTTTTGACTCTCATTATACTCATTAAAAACACATGAATAATATATATATATATATATATTAGAAAAATTTTAATAACCTTATTCATTTATTTATTACAATATAATTTTTTATTACAACATTATATGACTCTCTTGTAAACTATTCTATATTAAGGCTTCACATCAAATAACATTTTCTTTATTATTCATGTGACATAATTTGTAGTATTGTTAGTCCTTATACATATATAATGATTAAAAAATGTAAAAATGATATAATTATCATTTATATATAGTATGTGAGTATTATTATCATCTATATAACATACATGTATCATATAGAATACACTATTCATTGAGATGTTATGTTGTGTGTATGTGTGAACACTATTTATATTAAATTGTTATGTTTAACGAATCGAAGTAAAACACAAACACACACACACACATATATATATTATATATATTATATAATATATATCATATATACTTAGTAAATCCACCCATAATTCAATCCATGTAGTGTGTGGAAGAATAATATCTCTTTTGAGGGGTATTAATCAGCACATCCTCAAACGAAATTATCGTATTAACACAAAATGAATAGAATAAAGATGTGTGGTGTTCAACATTTACAGAATATTATGATCAAAGAAAATATTATATCTAACATTTCTAAAAATATTATCCCTCATAATGGAAATAATGATATGTGGTAAATGAAAATTAACAGTCATTGTTTAACCATGTGGTAGTCCATCTATATATAAACAGTATGTTCATTACCCATTATTTAGATGTGGGTTCATGTCCATGTTGAACTATTTACCTAAAAACATCTTAGTATATTTAGGATTATTGGTTTTTATTTCATAATGGAAAAATAATATTTGAGGGAGTGGAGAAAAGAAATAAAAAAAGTTGTTTGAAGGAGGTTGTTATGTCATGGTTGGGTTACACTTTTTGGTTTGATCCAAAAGACTTTATTGGAATGCATTATGCCCAAGAAGATGCTTCAATATCAAAGAAAGTGATTTTTCGAATTTAATTAGGAATTGTTAATATATCCAAAGGGGATTGGGAGGTATTATGATGTTTATGTGAAAGAGGGATTTTATAATAGAGGGGAACAAAATCTCTTGTAAAATATTAGAGTGAACCCCACTAATGTTTTTAACAACAATGGTTCAGTAATTTTAAAATGCATAGATAATGTATTGGAGGATTAAAATATGACCATAAAATAGATTCAATATAAGTTTATAGGTCGTTATGTCCTTAATTTTATGGTTTTAACCCCTTATTAATATTCATCTAATCTTAATTTCTATAATAAATATTAATTACATCACATTAAAATTTTGTTAAAAACATAATTTGACGTTATTTAAAAAAATTAATTCTGTTGATTCCAAATATAGATTTAATTTTTCAAAATTCCAAATATTGACGTTCCAAAAATTAATTATATTTTATCCCGCATTGATGTTTTTAAAGAATTAATGTTGAAAAGTTTGCAATGTTTTAATATCAAATTTCAATGTGAAATTGATTATAATGACTTAAATTAGATTAATTGGAAGAAATAATATATAATTAATCATTGAAACCAACATCAAATATAAAATAAAATTAAAAAAAAAATTATATGAAAGATTAGTTTTGAATTAAAATCATGTAATTCTATATATTAAAAATCGAATGCTTATAGAAAAATACAAAAAATTAACCTAACCTAATTGTTATGTTTTTCTTCCTAAAATGATGTTTCTGTTGATTTATTTAATATATAAATATTCAAATAATTGGATTTGAAATGGGTCTCTATTAAAATGTTGTAAAACTAAAAAAAATATCTCTTTTATGCATAAAATTGGGATTATTCAAATATTATATCTATGATATCTATTGGATGGTTATTAAGAACACATGACTAAATATATAATTTATATATTACATTAATATCACTTAATATATGTCATTAATTTACTTTATGGGGATTAATACAACTATATGAGCATAATAATAATTTTTCTATAAAAATAATTTTTTATATTCAATTGGTTCTTTTATTTATTTATAAATATTTTTTAACAAATAAATTCATTCCATATTTTTTTAAAAAAAATATTTAGATATAATTGTTAATTATATGGTTAATATATAATTTATTAGGTAGTTAAAATATTAATTAATTGAATAAAAATATTTTAGAAATTTCATTTTGTTGTGTAATAATCGTTTCTTCATGTTACGGAAGCCATTGGGGAAAGTCATTGTTGTGTGTGACATAAGATATCCTTGTTGTTCTAAATAGATAATGGTAACATTTATATTAAATTTATTTAGTTTAATATAATCATAGTATGTTAATATAAAATAGAATATGTTCATTGTTGCATGAAATTTAAAATTTCGAGAAGATTAAATTAATTCAATGAACAATTATTGTTAAAATCATTCGGTGTCACATTCTACCCCCTACAAATGAATTTTTTCCATTAAATTGGTTTTTTTTCAAATTTACAAAATATGAATGTTTCAATCATAGTAACCCACATCATAAAAATGAATGATAAAATGTCCCTTAAAAGGTAATGTTGGAACCATAATGATTACACAATGTAACATATAACTAGGTATCTATAGATGAGAACATAGTTTATGTGTGATTCTATGACATATAAAACATAATTAAATATATATCTGGTGTGATTGAGTTCATAAATAATAAATAATTTAATGATAAATGGAAATTTGACATCCTCAAAATTATAAATATGTTCTGATTTAAAAGACCGAAGCTCAACAAAAATTAATTTATTAGGACAACATTTTTTTGAACATTTTACTATCCTTTAGTAGCTTTTTTATTGAAAAATATAGATTTGATATATAATATAAACAAAATATCATTCTTGGGATGTCATTTTATCAATTTATAAATCATGCATTACATCATGTAATGGATGTTCAAAAAGAAAAATTGATCGGAGAACTACTAAAATACACATTTATATAATCATGAGGTAAATAATAGAAATAAAATTATTACTATTTTCTCTAAATATTATTAAATATATATATATATGGTTAATAAATCAATAATTAATCATAAAAAGTAACTGTATTGGTTCATCCATAATAATCATAACAAAATTACCCATTAAATTAGACATCAAAAAGGATAATATTAGTGGTGAACCCCATATCATTAATCATTCATAGGTTCATGACCTGTGACCTTTTCAAGCATGATCGGTTGTCACCCAAAATATATGAGGTTCTTTTTTGAAACAACACTAATATAATTTCTTCAATAAATAGGATATACATTCTTAAAATATAGTTAATCACTAAATAGACTTTTAACTAAGTTTATCAATAAAACCATAATATCCAAATACATGATTTTATGTTTAATATAATATTTTGATGAATTGTTAACCATAAAACCCTTACTAATGATAGAAAAAGAAAAATAGTTTACATAAGCTCATAGAATCACATAAACATTGATCCCCAATATATCAGAATTACGTTTTTTCAAATTTCAAACATGTGAATATTATTATCATATATTCCATTAAAACATGGTAACAAACATAATTAAAATTAATCCTTTTATGAAATATGCATAACACCTTATTTTAAAATATATGGGATTTAGTCCAAAATTTCCAAAATGTTGTAAACATCATCAATGAAAGCATAGCCCAGCTATAAACAAGACCATAATTAGTTATAACGAAATAAGTATTATTCAATTTAATTATTAATAAAAGATTTATCTTTGGAAAAAAATATAAATGGTTACATTCCCTTGGTAAAAATATCTCCTTATCATTAAATAATTTCACCATCCCAATGGAACAATTCAACAAAATCATTCCAATACTATGAAAAAAATAATTTCAACAATCCATTTATGTTTCATCATTCATATAAAATTTTTCTTGATTCCAATCACATAAAATCACTGATTACTATAACTCCTTATATTGCATTAACATGGTTATGTGAACATATTACAAAACAAAACCATTGACTAATATTTATTCAATTTTATCTTAATCATAAAAAATGAAACCATTACTCGCACCACCTAACGGGTTCAATCTAGGATATTTCTTTATGGGTCATTGAGTTGCACAATGATTGTTTACACAACACTAAAAACTATTTACCTTTGATGATATATAACTGTGGCCAATATTTTCTTCTATTTAATTTTTAAAATTATGATTTTTTCCCTTACAATCACATTCATTATGTCATTATTTTCCACGTGAAAACCATCTTGTTGACCCACTATGACATTCAATTAGGTGATTATATTCACATTCTGGACACAAAAGAAATAAAATAATATTTCACGTATGGTCTCCATTACCCGAACTCTCATTTAATTACTTCTTTCTCATCATTTGTGAGATCTACAGTTGTTTAGGGTACATGTTGTGAATCATGTTTCATAAATACTAATTATGAATTATCACAAAAATATTCAATCCAGTGATCATCCTACTTAATTTCTCACCAGGAAATCTCCCATAAAATCCAGTGTTAATCCAGTTCCTTCTTATTCTTACCATTGACAAAATATGTATCATTGTGTGAGTATTACATATCATAGTAGAAAACCACATTTTCAGGAAAATAATTACATATAGAAGGTCCAAATCATTAAATAGGCATTAATATATGAAACCATAGGGTCATCCTAGGTTATTTATAGCCAACTTATATAAAAATATTTAATGATAGTTAATGGTGTGTTTTTTTAATTTATAAAGAATATCCCCAAGGAGTATCATACTAGGTGTGATCGAGGACCATTTTCAATTACCAAATTTTCATAAGGGATGTTAAAAACATCTCATCAGAGTTTTTACTCCTATGTACATCTTTTTCAGACCCACATACATCTGTATAATTTGAATGTGAATGTATTATAAGAAAAAAATTACACTATCATTTTAAAAAAATTAGAGGAAATTTTCCAAACTGACGACTCATCAGTATACATATCCTAAGAAACATACCTAGACATGTCCTTGGAAATATTCCTAGGGATCTCACTAATTTTTTAAAATCATGGATTTCAGAGGTTAACTATACCATCACTCTGATATCATATATAATAACCCATTATGGACATATATATACACCGCATAATATTTACATAATTCATATAACATCGTACAACCAGATTCCCAATGATTGTACTAGTCAACTTCCAATAGAACAATGGAGTCATAATCAATTGTCCATGAATGAGATATATAATAATCCAATAGGTTTTCCATGACTTAAACCCATCAATTAAACACAAAATATAATACATATTATCATAAAATGGTAGAAATAATCATAAAAAATGGAGAGAGGAGATGCTCAATAAGGGTAAACAAAAAAGTCATATAAGCATAATAATTAGAATGAGGCTCTGTGAACAATATCATGGATATGAAAGATCTTAGAATACATATCAATGATTTTTCACATGAATCATGGCATAAATCATTGACCTTTATATGATTTGAATTATATGTAAATTAATAACATATGATATGAAAGTATAACATTGGAAAAAAAACATATAATTTAGCATAACATGTAATAATGTAACATGATTTCCATGTTATTGAAGGAATCACTACCAAGACCATATTAGTGGAAAAATTCCTTTACTAAAATCGGTACACCCCTACTCCATCCTAGAATTTCTGAACTAGGTAAACCCCATTTCTATCCATGTATTACTAAAACAAATAAACCCCCATTCCAACCCTCTATTTCTAACATCCCAAATATGTAATGAATAATAGTTATAATTATCTATGTCTATTTATGAATTATATAGTGTTTTTGAGGCTTAAAATGAAAATAAATCCATCCTAATTCATGAAATACTCTAATATTTTTAAAAGATTGTTTTACCGCCTTTTGATGGTGAAAATTTTTTAAATCTATATTTTGAACATTTTATAAGCTATATTTTTCAAAATAAACATATTATTTATTATTGGTACATTTAATTTTACTTTGGAAAAATTTCTGGTATTTTTCTGATAATGTTCTTTTTTTGAATAGTGAAAATTGTAGTTTTTTTAATTCTAAACCTCTTTATAATATAATTTATTTATATGATTAGATTATCTTTAGAATTGGTTTTAAATTGAAATTAGAATATATTTTTACCATTTAATCCAATAGTGGTCGTTGGAATTTATTTCACATTGAAATTGGACTTAAACTAGTGTCAATCTTTTGATATATATTATTTCATAAAAACACACTATTTGTTCTGACAGTGGGAATTAATTATTAAATTAATTATTGGAACTAATATTATTTTAATTTTTTAAAATATACATAATTTTTTATTTTCGAATATCAATTATGGCACAATGTGAAGTTTTGGTGTTTTTCTGATAAACTTCAATTTTTGATGAATAGTGAAACCACTAAGTGGTACTTAAAAAAACTGATTTTTTAAATTAAAATTTACCACATCTGTGTTTTAAATTTCAAAAATCCAACATAAATGGTTGTCATTAGGATGTAAAATTTGGTTCAATGAGATTAAAATTATTTTTGGGTGAATAGTAACATTTCAGTTTTAATCGCGATTAAATGTAATTGTTGTAGTTTAAGGTAAAAATAATGTTTTATTAATATGAAATGACCTAGACACATGTCCTAACCTTATTGGATGTGTCATGGCCGACCAATAAAACCCTTACTGAGATTTTTATGCTCATCCCACATTTTTGAAATGTTTTTCACAGGTCAAGGGAATGGTACATGATATGAAGATAGTGTCAAGGAAGTTTCAAGAAATAATCCATGTTTTATTTTAAATATTTTTCCATTGATGGGAAAAATTAATACTCTCTTTTATGTAACCACTTTGTTTAAATGTGGAATGTAATGCTAGTTTTATGATCTATTTCTCTAAAACTCTATACTTGAAAAGATCCCCAATGGGTAATCCTGTAATAAATCAAGATTAAGTAATGTTTAAGGCTGGGGCCTTATAGTTGGTATTAGAGGTCAGTTTAGATAACATAAAGAGTTATAATTATATTAAATGATTATACAAAAAAAATTATGGTTAAATTTAAATGATATAGCATTTGAAGATTACCATGTTGCTTCATATAATACATGTTTGTTCAGAATGGTTTTCCGCATAGGAAATAGTGAAGCAGTGTTGGGAAGGCATACAGAAGGAAATGACCTTCCGAATCAGCATCCTAAGATGGTCAGAATTGGAATTGAACAGTTTGTTGTAGTAATGGCGCAATTGACTCAAGTGATAAATAGTGTCGGTATCCATGCATGAGATCATACAGATCAACCATAGAGGAACATGTTAGTGTTAGAACATTTCATGAGGCAACATCCCCCATCATTCAGAGGATCATCTAACCCTATGCTAGCTGAAGGGTGGATTAAAGCACTGGAGAAGATTTTCAATGTCTTGGGGTGTTCATAAAATCAAAAGTATAGTCTTCTTATTTATCGTTTGGAGGGTGAAGTAGATCAGTGGTGGTCGATGGTTAAAAATATTCGTGAAGCTTATGAGATTGATGCTCTCGACTGGGATGAATTCAAAGTTATGTTTCCTGAGATGTATTTTCCTAAGGCTATTCGACTTAGGATGGAAAATCAATTCCTAGAATTGAGGAAAAAAGTGTAACACCCCAGGTAAATAAAGAATAATTCATCTTTATATTTATCCATATTTGTGAATCAAATATTAATATTACTTTAAAGGGGATGCTATGCTCGATGGCGTACCCAACACACAACAACGAGTTTCTTGGGAATCTTACGTTGCACTCTAATAATAAAATAATATTATTTTAAATGGTAGTTAACATGTAGCCGTTGTATTGGAGGGAATGGAAATACATAACTAAAATATGATTATATATGTTTTTAAATGTTTTTACATTTATCCAATAAATGATAAAGACTTAAAATACAGAAAGAATTCAATTTTAGGCGTATATGCCCTAGTTTTCACTAAAGGTTCACTTATCGCCTTTTGATGGCGAACTTTCATTAAATATAGTTTTGATCACTCTTATACATTCTTTTGGACCAAATAAAACTCTTCTTTAGAATTGGGACATTTAATTTTACTTTGTGTAATTTTTTGGTTTTTTTTGGATAAAGTTCATTTTTTTATTGAATAGTGTAAAATGTTGTATTTTAATTCAAAACCTCTTTTTAATATAATTTATTTATTTATTTAGATTACCTTTTGAATTGGTTTTAATGTGAAATTAGAATATATTTTTACCATTAAATCCAATAGTGGTCGTTGGAATTAATTTCACTTTGAAATCGGACTTAAACTAGTATCAATCTTTTGATACTTATTGTTTCATAAAAACACGCTATTTGCTTTGACAGCGGAAATTAATTATTAAATTAATTAATGTGACTTATATTTTTTGAATTTTGTAAAATAGACTTCATTTTTTAATTTGGAATATCAAGTATAGCTTAGGGTTAATTTTTGGTAATTTTCTGAAAAACTTCAATTTTTGATGAATAGTGAAACCACTAAGTGGTACTTATAAAGACTGATTTTCCATTTAAATGAAAATTTGCCATCATTATGTTTTGAATTTCAAAAATCCGACATACATGGTTGTTATTAAGAATTAAAATGTGGTTCAATGGGATAAAAATAATTTTTTTGGGGAATACTTACTTATTAAGTTCTTAATCGCGATTAGTGGTAATTAGGGTAGTTTAAGGTATAAATAATGCTTTAATAATATGAAATGACCTAGACACATGTTCCAACCATATTGGTTGTGTCATAGCCGACCTAGAAAAGCCATGGGTCAACTTGGGGACCCCATGGAGACACTTTGGTTGGGAAATGACATAAATAACTTTTTATTTAATGTAAAATTAAAAATGACACAAACATAATATGTTTTACAAAAACAATTTTTACATGGGGTTATAAAGATCAGATTTTTTATTATAAATAGTAATTGTAAATCTAAAAATATTTCCTACATCATAGTATTTTTTTTATAATTTTTAGACATTAAATAAATTTAAATATTTATGACATAATAATGATGCAGCGATGACATCATTATTTGACGATTTAAATAAAATGGAAAGATAATGTAAAATCTCTGAAATACACATGTTCAAAACCAATTGGATGAGTGGATTTCGAAACCTTATCACCTTATCCACGAATTATATTAATTTGGGACCTTTTAAAACCGAAACACATTTTCAAATAAAGTAATATTTATTTACTTTCCAAAAGTGCCCCTCCTCTCCTCTTATAAAAGGCCCCACCTCTATGTCATTTCACACACTCCTCAAGCCTTTGGCTCGGACAACCCCTTCCCATTTACTCTCTCCACATCCCTCTCCTCATCCTAGAGGATTCCCTTTGGGAAGAATCCTTTCCAAAGAATCCTTTAGGCTCAAATCAAAAGGAGTTACACTTTTAAAGGTAATTCATTCTCTCTTGTTCATTTGTTTTATTTTGCTTCTCCATCCCTCTAAACTCTTTTTATTTACTTCTTTTGTTACAAAAACTGTATCATCAATATACTAGGATTTTGTTATAATATTTAATCTAGCTAAACTCTCACACAACTACATCAAATGGTTAAAGAACATAGGGTTTCTGTGGATGGCGAAATTCTGCCTCCCGAAACGATGATTGTTCAATACTCATTTAACACCTTCAAAGGTGTCCATTATGATGTCACTATTTTTATATATGATATATAATATGTTTATTTTTTTTCTTTAAGATTCTGTATTTTTCATTTTGTGCATACCTTTATGGTTTCCATTGTGGGTAAACATGATATCTTCATTTAAGGAAGTGCGAACTATCTCCCCCTCAAAGTGATGTGATTCGTTAATGCCAATTGTGGGACGTGTAAAGGATGGATTTAAAGTTATTATATATGATGTTATACTGGAATTATAATATACCTCTATATCTTTATTATTTCTTTCCATTAAAGAATGAGATATAAATGAAAGTAGTGTTCATGCGTACGTACGGCTTACCGTCTCCATGAATGGTGCATTTCATTTCTTATCCCCAAATTCAATGTACTATTAAAAGTATATGTATATAATGGATATATATAATGAATGATACATCTAAATGATGAATATAATTCTGGAATTAAAATATACATACCTCTCATTGAATTTTAATTCCATTAATATTTGAAAGAAATGAAAGTAGCGTCCATGCGTACGTACGGCTTACCGTCTCCATGAATGGTGCATTTCATTTCTTACCTATAAATGATTATGTAATATTATGAATACATGTATATGCTGGATATATAAGATATATATGATATCCAAATCAGGAATGTCATTCTGGATATAAAGAACCTTTGACCACACGAACAACATGTAATTGTAAGAAGTCCACTTTCGACTTAAGAACCAAATATCGACAAAACAAACATTATTAACTTAAATGGTTACATAATGTATATAACATGGAAATAAGTGATATAAAAGGAATAATGACCTCTAAAAAGGTTCTTAATAAAGTATAAATTAACTCAAGTTTATTATTCAGGACGTTAAATAACGATCAATCAAGTCGGACCCGAGGTAAGGGACTTCGGCTCAATCTCCTTTCATTGAGGCATATTTCGTTTTATACACAACATTATTTTATACGGTGTATAAACCCCTTTTGACTTTTACTTTTATACAAAAGGAATCTTTTTCTACTAAGCATTTTACAAAATGACAAAATGGAATGTTTCTTTTAACATACGCGGCGACAACGACCATTTCTGCCGCCGCGAGTATTATTTGGTCTTTGGATTCCTCAACAAGCCGTAATGTTTTTAGAATAAAATAAATACCATATACTCTTTTATGTATTTTAGTAGTGAAAATTGTTTGAAAAAGGATTCTAATATGTCAATATATTTATGATATATTGTGATTGAAATGTGGAAATTTTATCATTACTTTATATTGGTTTTATGTTTTATGATTTTATATTGGTACTTGGACATTTTAACGGGTGGTTACGTTATAAACCATATGACGGGTGGTGCCGTGAATACCAGGACGGGTGGTTACGTTATAACCTCCAATGCATTGGGTATGGAAGTCGGCCGTATGGCTATTCCATTAAGTATGTATGGAAATTGGCCGTATGGCTATTCCATTAAGTGATATGTGTGGAAGTCGACCGTATGGTTATTCCACTTAAGTATGTTTATGTCCCATGTTACCTTTATATAAGTTATGTGTTCTTTATATGGGTTTTATGGTAATACTTTGGTCACAAAAAGGTATGTAATGATATTTTATTCAGTGAAGTGTTTTTACTACTTTATAAAGGTGAAAAGTATTACCTTGATAAAGTATACATGGTTTACTATTTGTGTTGATAAACTAACGGTTTTTATTCTTTGTGTATCCCTTACTAAGTTTTTATGCTCATCCCATGTTTTTGAAATTTTTTTCACAGGACTTAGCATGGAATAGGGTCAAGGATGGGATCAAGGGAAAGTCATGCTACCTACAACATGAAACTAGACTTGTTTCTTTTTTAGAATTTTTATTTTATGGAAATTTAGTACAAGAGACTACATTGTAATCTGTTGAGATGTAATAGTTATGTCCTAATTCTCTAAAACTCTAAACTAGAAAAGATCCTCAATGTGAATTATTTATTTAATTAAATTTTAAGTAAGGTTTAAGTCTGGGGCCATATAGTTGGTATCAAAGGTCGGTTTAGATTACTTTAGAGGTTAGAGTATTCTTTAAGCATAAGTGACATTACCATAATGGTTAGGATTTCAGACAGAGTACTAGTTTTAGATAAAGTGAATGAGTAAGAATATCTTAGTGTTTATCTTCCTCATTAGTACATGATGGTTTTGTTGTTATACTCACACTGACGCTTTTTGGTTTTAGTAAATGGCTGGATCTAGCAGGCACCAAGGTAACGGTGGATGTGAAGGAAACTGTGACAGTTTTCTGAGCGAGCAACTAAATTATATGGGAGCTGTAATGAGAACTCTTGTGTTTATCCTCAACCAACTATCTGGAGTTATGATTGACCACCTAAACCTTGGTGATTTATATAAGGCATCATGTATGTGAGAAACAAATCCCTACGTAACTACAGGTAATAATCATAAAGGTAAGTGTGTTCAAAAACCTATGTGTCAAAGATGTGGAAATAAACACCTAGGAAAATGTTTCAAAGGGACAGAAATATGCTATAGATGTGGAAATGAAGGTCATAAAGCAAGAACCTGCCATGGAAAAAGGAAGC
This sequence comes from Viscum album, assembly GCA_963277665.1. Lineage (NCBI taxonomy): Eukaryota > Viridiplantae > Streptophyta > Magnoliopsida > Santalales > Viscaceae > Viscum > Viscum album. Next base: position 223,415,954 of record OY728158.1, read on the forward strand.
ATCCAGTTGACTCGAGCAAAGAGAAAGAAGTTCTTTCTGAGGGATCAATTGAATGTTTTAAATTCTGTGTGCATGGTTATTATGCAAACACATGTCCTATGAAGAAGTTTCGTTAATGGGGTCACCAAGAGCGTACAAATGTTTGTTTACCACTACCTAATGCCATTCCGATTGAGGATGAAGAAACTGACAATTACCAATCAAAGGTATGTATTATTTCATGACTATTGTTTTCCTATTTTGGAATCATAGGATATGATTCATGATTTTGTTTGTAGGAAAGAGGTATTTCGGAATAAGTTGCAAAGGAATGGTTAATGGATCATGAAGAATGTTTAATGAGTAAGATGTCAACATATAAGGGCTTCAAGAGTTATGGTGAAATTCTTAAGAGTATTAAGTCTCTTTTGATGATGGGGTTACATTAGAAGACTTTTTATATTATGTGTAACCCTGATGTTTAATATATGAAATTTTATTCAAGGAATAGTTATCTCTTCTTTTGTGGACATAGTTACAAAGAACAATTTGGGTTTATATGATCCTAACTTTTGAGGTAATTATGGGTTAATATATGTTATGATTGAAGTGAAAGGCATGAGATAAAATTGAGGATAAATTATGTTATGGTTATTTTTGATGATTTTATCCCTTTTTGGGGAATGATTTAAGAATTATATAGTTTTGAAAAAAGGACAACATGCAGACCATGTGACAACTCGTCGCGTCGGACAAAGCTGCGGGAATCGAACCCACAACCAAAGTGTGACTGGTATTTATCGCCTACCACTGGACTACGTGAAGTCCCTGGTTAGTTTGACTGATTCTTTCTGGTTATATGATTTTATGAATTAAGAGTAAGATGATTTTGGGTTATTTATGAAAATGATTAACCTATCATGGAGGATATGTGATTAGGTTAATTACTTTTCAATACGGGACTTTAGGAGCAACTGATGTTGTTTGGAGATAAATGTTACGATTTAACTTGGATGACTATGTGACTAAATCCTTAAAATGTTTGGGTTTCAATCTTAGATTGGTTTACTTTGAGGAATTTGTATTGATAAATTTGTTTATCGGATGGTCCTCGTTGAACTTTGGATTTTGTTGGACAAATTTTGGAGATTAAGAATAGATTTTATTTTTATAAAGGGTTTTCCTTTCTGGATTATCTGACCTTGTACTAACCTTTTTGGTTTTGGTTATGGTTAAGGTCTAAAGATATGGGAAGTATATAGTTCTCTTTTGTGGATTAGGTGATTCTCTAGAAGTTGATTATAGTACTCTTAATTTGAACAAGTCTTCCTAACTACTCGTCTTTTGGAGAAAATATGAGTTTGTGTAAGGAATCTAATAAAAGTTGAGAGTCAACATGATAAGTGATTATGTTTCCTTATGAATAAATTCCTAAATAAAAAGTAACTTAAAACAAAAATGTTGTCTGTTAACTTTTCCTACTGGGGAATCGAATACCGTTTAACCCATCATAAGTTTGTGATTCTCTCATGGTTAACTTTCTCCAAAACATGTTTTCTATCACTCTCCATCAGAACATGACCCTATGTTTTCTCCTCCATGTCCATGTTTTCATACATGGAATCCTAGTATGGGTTAACTCGGGTGACCTTTGTACTTATCTTTATTTATTTTAAAGTGATTGTTTTACCGATCCTTGTTCCGATGTGGGACATTCAAGGATATTTCCAAGCCCAATTTTAAAATTGCAAGGACGCAATTCCCAAAAGGGGGGAAGGATGAAACACCCCAGGTAAATAAAGAATATGTCATCTTTATATTTATCCATATTTGTGAATCAAATATTAATATTACTTTAATGGGGATGATATGCTCGATGGCGTACCCAACATGCAACAACAAGTTTCTTGGGAATCTTACGTTGCACTCTAATAATAAAATAATATTATTTTAAATGGTAGTTAACATGTAGCCGTTGTATTTGCGGGAATGGAGATAAATAACTAAAATATGATTATATATGTTATTAAATGTTTTTACATTTATCCAATAAAGGATAAAGACTTAAAATACAGAATGAATTCAATTTTAGGCGTATATGCCCTAGTTTTCACTAAAGGTTCACTTATCGCCTTTTGATGGAGAACTGTCATTAAATATATTTTTGATCACTCTTATACATTCTTTTGGACCAAATAAAACTCTTCTTTATAATCGGGACATTAAATTTTACTTTGTGTAAATTTTTTGTTTTTTTCGATAAATTTCATTTTTTTAATGAATAGTGTAAAATGTTGTAATTTAATTCAAAACCTCTTTTTAATATAATTTATTTATATAATTATATTATCTTTTGAATTGGTTTTAACGTGAAATTAGAATATATATTTACCATTAAATCCAATAGTGGTCGTTGGAATTAATTTCACTTTGAAATCGGACTTAAACTAGTATCAATCTTTTGATACTTATTGTTTCATAAAAACACGCTATTTGCTCTGACATCGGGAATTAATTAATAAATTAATTAATGTGACTTATATGTTTTTAATTTTGTAAAATATAATTCATTTTTGAATTCGGAATATCAAATATAGCATAGGGTGAATTTTTGGTAATTTTCTGAAAAACTTCAATTTTTGATGAATAGTGAAACCACTAAGTGGTACTTATAAAGGCTGAATTTCCATTTAAATGAAAATTTTCCATCATTGTGTTTTGAATTTCAAAAATCCTACATACATGGTTGTCACTAAGAAGTAAAATGTGGTTCAATGGGATAAAAATAATTTTTTGGTGAATAGTAACTTATTAAGTTCTTAATCGCGGTTAGTGGTAATTAGGGTAGTTTAAGGTATAAATAATGCTTTAATAATATGAAATGACCTAGAAACATGTCCCAACCTTATTGGTTGTGTCATGGACGACAAAGACAAGCCATGGGTTAACTTGGGAACCCCATGGAGACACTTTGGTTGGGAAATGACATAAATAACTTTTTATTTAATGTAAAAGTAAAAATGACACAAACATATTATGTTTTACGAAAACAATTTTTACTTGGGGTTATAAAGATCAGATTTTTTATTATAAATAGTCATTGGAAATCTAAAAAGATTTCCTACATCATAGTATTTTTTATGTAATTTTTAGACATTAAATAAATTAAATTAGTTATGACATAATAATGATGCAGCGATGACATCATTATTTGACGATTTAAATAAAATGGAAAGATAATGTAAAATCTATAAAATACACATGTCCAAAACCAATTGGATGAGTGTATTTCAAACCCTTATCACCTTATCCACGAATTATATCAATTTGGTACCTTTTAAAACCGAAAAACATTTTCAAATAATGTAATATTTCTTTACTTTCCAAAAGTGCCCCTCCTCTCCTCTTATAAAAGGCCCCCACCTCTACGTCATTTCACACACTCCTCAAGCCTTTGGCTCGGCCAACCCCTGCCCATTTACTCTCTCCACATCCCTATCCTCATCCTAGTGGATTCCCTATGGGCATAATCCTTTCAAAGGAAGCCTTTAGGCTCAAATAAAAAGGAGTTACACTTTTAAATGTAATTCATTCTCTCTTGTTCATTTGTTTTATTTTGCTTATCCAACCCTCTAAACTCTTTTTATTTACTTCTTTTGTAACAACAACAGTATCTTCAATATACTAGGATGTTTTTATAAGATTTATTAGAGCTACACTCTCACACAACTACATCAAATGGTTAAAGAACATACTGTTTCCATGGATGGCGAAATTCTGCCTCCCGAAACGATGATTGTTCAATACTCATTTAACACCTTAAAAGGTGGCCATTATGATGTAACTATTATTATATATGATATATAATATTTTTTTTTCTTTAAGCTTCTATATTATTCATTTTTGGCATACCTTTATGGTTTCCATTGTGGGTAAACACGATATCTTCATTTAAGGAAGTGCGGACTACCGCCCCCTCAATGTGATGTGATTCGTTAATGCCATATGTGGGATGTGTAAATGATGGATTTAAAGTTATTATATATGATGTTATACTGGATTTATAATATACCTCTATATCATTATTATTTCTTTCCATTAAAGTATGAGATAGAAATGAAAGTAGTGTTCATGCATACGTACGGCTTACCGTCTCCATGAACATTGCATTTCATTTCTTATCCCCAAATGTAATGTACTATTAAAAGTATATGTATATAATGGATATATATAATGAATGATACATCTAAATGATGAATATAATTCTGGAATTAAAATATACATACCTCTCATTTAATTTTACTTCCATTAATATGAGAAAGAAATGAAAATAGCGTTCATGCGTACGTACGGCTTACCGTCTCCATGAACAGTGCATTTCATTTCTTACCTCTAAATGATTATGTAATATTTTTAATACATGTATATGCTGGATATATATGATATATATGATATCCAAATCAGGAATGTCATTCTGGATATAAATAACCTTTGACCACACGAACAACATGTAATTGTAAGAAGTCCACTTTCGACTTAAGAAACAAATATCGACAAAACAATCATTATTAACTTAACTGGTTACATAATGTTTATAACATGGAAATAAGTGATATAAAAGGAATAATGAACTCTAAAAAGGTTCTTAATCAATTATAAATTAACTCAAGTTTATTATTCAGGACGTTAAATAACTATCGAGTCAAGTCGGACCCAAGGTAAGGGACTTTGTCTCAATCTTCTTTCATTGAGGCATATTTCGTTTTATACACAACATTCCTTTATATGGTGTATAAAACCCTTTTCACTTTTACTTTTATACAAAAGGAATCTTTTTCTACGAATCATTTTACAAAACGACAAAAAGGAATGTTTCTTTTAACATAAGCGGCGACAACGACCTTTTCTGCCGCCGCGAGTATTATTTGGTCTTTGGCTTTCTCAACAAGACGTAATTTTTTTAGAATAAAATAAATACCATATACTCTTTTATGTATTTTGGTATTGAAAATGGTTCTGAAAAAGGATTCTATTATGTTAATATATTTATGATATATTGTGATTGAAATGTGGAAATGTTATCATTCCTTTATATTGGTTTTATGTTTTATGATTTTATATTGGTACTTGGACATTTTAACGGGTGGTTAAATTATAAACCATATGACGGGTGGTGTCGTGAATACCAGGACGGGTGGTTACGTTATAACCTCCAATGCATTGGGTATGGAAGTCGGCCGTATGGCTATTCCATTAAGTATGTATGGAAATTGGCCGTATGGCTATTCCATTAAGTGATATGTGTGGAAGTCGACCGTATGGTTATTCCACTTAAGTATGTTTATGTCCCAAGTTACCTTTATATATGTTATGTGTTCTTTATATGGGTTTTATGGTAATACTTTGGTCACAAAAAGGTAAGTAATTATATTTTATTCAGTGAAGAGTTTTTACTACTTCATAAAGGTGAAAAGTATTTCCTTGATAAAGTATACATGGTTTACTATTTGTTTTGATAAACTAACGGTTTTTATTCATTATGTATCCCTTACTGAGTTTTTATTCTCATCCCAAGTTTTTGAAATGTTTTTCACAGGACTTAGCATGGAATAGGGTCAAGGATGGGATCAAGGGAAAGTCATGCTACCTAAAACATGAAACTAGACATGTTTCATTTTAAGAATTTTTATTTTATGGAAATTTAGTAGAAGAGACTACTTTGTCATCTGTTGAGATGTAATAGTTATGTCCTAATTCTCTAAAACTCTAAACCAAAAAAGATCCTCAATGTGAATTATTCATTTAATTCAATTTTAAGTAAGGTTTAAGGTTGGGGCCTTATAAAAAGAGGACTCAATGTATGCCTATGAAGAAAGGTTCACTCGATTAGCAAGGTATACTCCAAATTTTATCTGAGACCTTGATAGTAAAATCAATTGTTTTTACTCCAAATTAAAGCAAAAATATCAAAGGGAATTAGCTTCTCATGTGTTAAAAAATTATGAAAAACATGTTCAATGTGCTGAGAAGGTGGAAATGGAGTTTCTTGATGATCAAGTGTTCTATAACAACCAACAGAAGAAGAGACCAAGGTGGAAGTGGAAAGGGAAGAATTCTTCAAAAAAGTCTGATGGTAAGAAAACTAAGAATACAATTAGTGATAAATGTGGTAAAAGGCTGGCTGGGGAATGTCTTCTGAATTCTGGAAAGTGCTACCGGTGTGGTAAGATGGGACATAAGGCTCGTGATTGCACTGAAAATGATCAGGGTGATGGTAAGACCAAATTTGATTTACAGTTAGTGAAATGTTTTAAGTGTAATGAGATGGGTCACTATGCAAATGTGTGTCTGAAAAAGAGCTTGAGTGATGGGATGCAATTAGACTACAAGTAGAAAGGGGTGGTGAAATCCATTGCAACTACTTTAGCAGATATCAGGCCATCGAATGATGTTTTATCAGGTACTTGGTTTGTTTTTTCATATTATGCCATTGTGTTGATTGATTCGGGGTCTACACATTCTTTCATATCTGAAAACATGTATAGTAAAATGGGAATACCATCTCAAGAAATGACACCTGAAATTGTGGTAAAAACACATGGGGAAAATGTTGAGGCCAAAATAATTTATAAGAATCTTCCTATCCTTATCAGTGGAATGAACCTACTTGCGAACATTATTCTTTTACCTCTAGTAGAGTTTGATGTTATCCTGGGTATGGATTGGCTCTCTATTTACCATCATATGATTGACTGAAGATCTAAATAATTGTCTTTTCAGAAAGACTATTATTTTGTTTACATGAATGAACCCTTACAGTTGATAACATATCAAGAGGCCGTGAAACTTGTAAAAGTTGGAAATGAATGTTACCTTGCACATATCATTGAAAACAAGGGAACTATTCAGATTAATGATGTGCCAGTGGTAAATTAGTATCCTGATGTTTTTCATGATGAGTTTCCTGGAATAATACCAGATCAAGAAGTTGAATTTACAATTTACATAGTTTTTGATTCTTATCCAATTTAAAAATCCCCTTATCAAATGGCTCAAACTGAACATTTAGAGTTGAAGGAGAAATTCCATGATTTATTAGTGAAAGGTTTCATTCGACCTAGCACATCACCATGGGGTGCTCCTGTTTTGTTTTTTATAAAGAAATATGGTTCTATGCAACTTTGCATTGATTATAGTGCCTTGAATAACATCACTGTTAAGAAAAAATATCATTTGCCTCATTTCGATGATTTCTTTGTTCAGCTCCAGGGAGCTCAGTATTTTTCAAAGATTGGCCAGAGATCAGGGTACCATCAGTTGAAGGTAAAGGAAGAAGATGTTCTAAATACCGTGTTTCATAAAAGATATGGCCATTACGAATTTGTAGTAATTCCTTTTGGTATATCCAATGCAACTGTTGTATACATGGACATAATGAATATAATTTTCCCTGAGTTTTTGGATAAGTTTGTGGTGGTTTTCATTGATGATATTTTGGTGTTTTATAAAAGTAAAAAGGAGCATTAATGACATTTAAGTGTTATTTTGAAAACACTGAAAGAAAAGAAATTTTATGGGAAATTCAGCAAGTGTAAGTTTTAGTTGCAACAAATTTCTTTCCCTGGTCGCATTATTTCTAGAGATGTGATAACTGTTGATCTTGTAAAAACAAAGGTTGTAGATGAATGGCCAAGACCCACAAATGTAACTGAGATTCATAGATTCCCTGGTTTGTCATTCTATTACTTATGGTTTGTTTGAAATTTTTCACGGTTATCTAGTCCAATGACTAAGCTAACTTTCAAGGGTGTTAAGGTCATCTAGAAAAAATAATGTCATGATTGTTTTCAGAATTGAAAAGAAAATTGGTGAATGCTCCAGTTTTGGTACTTCCTTCCAGGAATGGTGAGTTTGTTATCTACAGTGAGGATTCATTGAAAGGACTTGGTTGTGTCCTAATGCATAATGATCAGGCAATTGCATATGCTTCAAGTCAGTTGAAAACTCATGAGGTAAATTACCCCACACATGATTTGGAATTATCTGCTATTGTTTTTGCTTTAAAAATTTGTAGGCATCATTTGTATGGAGTAAAGTGTGAAATATATACCGATCAAAAAATTTTAAAGTATATATTAATTCAGAATGTATTGACCATGAGATAGAGGAGATGTCTATAATTAATCAAGGATTATGATTGTACAATTCATTACCATCTGGGAAAATAAAATAAAGTGGGTGATGCTTTGAGTCGAAAAAGTAATGCTTCATTGAGAATGATGCATTTGGAATGTGATCCTTTGATTAAGGATTTGAAGAACATTGGCATAAATGTTGTTGGTTTAGGATGTCCTTCTGTTTTGTTTCAGGTATCAGTGAAATCTTCTCTATCAGACAAAATCAATTAAGCACATAAGCAAGACAGTGAGTTGAAGAAAAAGGTAGAGCTAGTTTAGAAGGGTATGTTTCCTAAATTCAACATTGATAATAATTGTGTTTTGAGATTTGGGAACAGATTGTGTGTGCCTTTTGATTCCCATTTGAAAAGAGAGTTGTTATGTGAATATCATAGTTCTCCGTTTTCAGTTCATCCAAGAAGTACTAAGATGTATAGAGAACTTCAGGAGTATTACTCGTGGGATGGAATGAAAAGGGATATTGCTGATTTTTCTGTGAAGTGATTGACTTGTCAATAGGTAAAAGAAGAGTGGCAGTTACCGAAAGTGATGCTTCAGACATTACCAGTACCAGAGTGGAAATGAGGGTATATATCCATGGACTCCATTGTGGGATATCCGAAGACAACTTGAGGTAATAAAGAAACCTGGGATATTGTTGATCATTTGACTAAATCTTCTCATTTCCTTGCTATATGAGATAATTTTTCCCTAGATCAACTTTCTCGTTTTATCTTAAAGAGATTGTCATGTTACATGGAGTTCCCCTCTACATTGTATCTGATCATGATCCCAAGATTACTTCTAACTTTTTGAAAGACCTTCAGAAGTCGTAGTGTACTGAATTAAATTTTAGTACAACTTTTCATACTCAATCAGAAGGGCAGTCAGAACGAACAATACAAACATTGGATGATATGTTATGTGCTAGTTCAATGGATTATCATGGATGTTGGGACCAACATCTTTCTTTGGTTGAATGTTCATATAATAATAGTTTTCATTCCAGTATACAGATGGCACCATTTGAGGCATTATATGGGATGCGATGTCAAACTATATAATTCTGGGATGAAGTGGGTTAAAAGAAGTTGATTGGACCAGAATTGGTAGAAGAGTTGGAAAAAAACGTTCAGCTGATACAAAGACACATGATAACAGCTCAGAGCTGGCAGAAGAGTTATGCAGACAACAGGGGGAAGGATCTCTCTTTTGAGTTAGGTGATCATGTCTTCCTCAAAGTCTCACCATGGAAAAGTGTGATGTGATTTGTTAAGAAAGGAAAGTTGAGTCCAATGTTCATTAGACCATATGAAATTTTGGGGATAGTTGGATCAGTTGCATACTGAGGGTATTTACCTATGAGTTTATCTCTAGTACATAGGGTTTTTCATGTTTCAATGTTGAGAAAAAGTATATGCTAGATCCATCTCATGTCTTGAGCCCAGAGGTGGTTTAGTTGGAAGAGAATCTCTCTTACGAAGAACAACCAGTATAAATTCTTGACCGAAGGGAGCAAGTGTTGCGAAATAAGGCAATTAACTAGGTAAAGGTTTTGTGAAACAACCATATGGTTGAAGAGGCAACGTGGGAATCTGAAAATGCTATGAGGGATAAATACTCCCACGTATTCGATCAGTAAATAAATTGTAGGGGTGCAATTTTCTAAAGGGGGGAAGGTTGTAAAATCACAAGTAAGTAATTAATAATAGATTTAGTTATATATGTCTATTTATGAATTAGATAGTGTTTCAGAGGCTTAAAATGAGATTAAATCCAACCTAAATCATGAAATACTCTAATATTTTTAAAAGATTGTTTTACAGCCTTTTGATGGAGAACCATTTTTAAATCTATATTTTAACAATTTTATAAGATATATTTTTTAAAATAAACTTATTATTTATTATTGGTACATTGAAATTTACTTTGGATAAATTTCTGGTATTTTTCAGATATTGTTCATTTTTTGAATAGTGAAAAATGTTGTATTTTAATTCAAAACCACTTTTTAGTATAATTTATTTATATGATTATATTATCTTACTAATGGGGTTTAAATTTAAATTAGAATATATTTTTATCATTTAATCCAATAGTTGTCGTTGGAATTAATTTCACTTTGAAATTGGAATTAAACTACCGTCATTCTTTTCATATATATTGTTTCATAAAAACACGCTATTTGTTATGACAACGGGAATTAATTATTAAATTCATTATTGTAACTTATATGTTTTGAATTTTTTAAAATTGACATCATTTTTGAATTCGGAATATCAAATATGGCTTAGGGTGAAGTTTTGGTATTTTTCTGAAAAACATCAATTTTTTATGAACAGTGAAACCACTAAGTGGTACTTAAAAAATGATTTTTAGTTTAAATGAAAATTTACCACCTCTGTATTTTGAATTTCAAAAATCAGACATACATGTTTGTAATTACGACGTAAAATGTGGTTCAATGGGATTAATATAATTTTTCATTGAATAGTAACTACTATGTTTTAATCACGAATAGAGGTAATTAGCATAGTTTAAGGTAAAAATAATGTTTTAATAATATTAAATTACCATGAAACATGTACTACCCTTATTGGATGTGTCATGGCCGCCCAAGACAACCCATGGGTCTATTTTTGGGACCCCATGGAGCCACCTGGGTAAGATAATGACATTAATGCCTTTTATTTAAAGTAAAAGTAAAAATGACACAAACATGTAATGTTTTACTAAAACAATTTTTACATGGGGTTATTCAAGTAAACTTTTAGACTATAAATAGTCATTGGAATGATACAAGTATTTCCTACATCATAGTATTTTTTTATAATTTTATAAATTAAATAAATTAAATTATTTATGACATCATGATGATGCAGCGATTACCTCATTATTTAACTGAAGTTTATTATTCAGGAGGATAAAGAACAATCGAGTCAAGTCAGACACGATGTATGGGAATCCGTCTCAATCTCCTTTCATTGAAAAATATTTTGTTTTATACACAACATTCATTTATATGGTGTATATACCCCCTTGACTATTTCTATTATTCAAAAGGAATATTTTTATATGATGAGTTTACTAAATGTCAAAGGGCATGTTTTTTTTTCGTACGTATGTGGCGACAACGACTTCTCCACCGGCGTGACAATTATTTGAGTTTCAGCTTCCTGTACAAGCCATGACGTTTTTTGAATGAAAAATAAATACAATGTTTTACTTTTATTTTATATTGGTATTGAAAATGGTTTTCATAATGTTTTAATATCGACGAGTTGTATTGATATCTTGTGATTGAAAAGTGGAAATGTTATGTTTCCTTTATTCATGTTTTATGTGATACGATTATGTTATGGTTCTTGGTCATTGTTATGAAGACAGGTGGTTCCGTGATAAACTAAGGGAGAGTGAGCCCGATATAGCTCTCCAATGCATTGGGTAACACAAAGGATTTAAACGTTGAGGTTTCTCCAAAGTGATTTAGGGAATATACTGTGATGGGTATTCCAAACGTAACCAAGTGGGTTACTCCATACGTAATAATGTTATGAATGCATCAAGTTACCTTTATGTCTTATGATTTCAATTATTTATTCATGATTTGATGAGGTATGTTAAAGTTCTTATGTTTTATGGGTAAAGTATGATTTCATTCCTAAGTATATACGAACTCATGTTTCTTGTCCATATTTTTATAACCCTTACTGAGCTTTTTATTCTCATCCCACATTTTTTAAATGTTTTTCCCAGGTCAAGGGAATAGTACATGATATGATGATAGTGTCAAGGAAGTGTCAAGAAAGAATCCAAGTTTTATTTTAAATATTTTTCCGTTGTTGGGAAAAATGAATACTATCTTTTATGTAACCACATTGTTTAAATGTGGAATGTAATTCATGTTTTATGATCTAATTCTCTAAAACTCTACACCTGAAATGATCTCCAATGTGTAATCTTATAATAACTCAAGATTAAGTAATGTTTAAGGCTGGTTCCTTATACTATTATTAAACCATGTATATTTACCATTCAATACAATTCTATCTCATCTGATATTAATCATTACTCAATGCATGGGAGGTGATGTAGGACCCTCCCATATCTTGTGAAATCATACATACTTGTTCTACAACATCAAAAATAATCATATCATAACCCATGAAATGATATAGGTATTATAACTATATAATCATATAATTAATTTTATAAACAGAAAGGCTTCATAATTATTTCATTATAAAATAAACAAATTAAAAAAATCTGGTTTCATTATAATATAACCAATGAATCAAAAATGGATTACATCAACATATATCCATAAAAACTAAAAAATTCAGAGAATAAATATGAATGGAAGCATTTTATCTTTCCCCAAAAAATTAGGAGTACGTCTGATGGGTGTTTTCTTATATGGGAAATAATTTTTGAATATATTCCAAATAAAATTATAGATGAATATATTATTCTTTGTTATATTCTTTTAAAAAAATAAAAAAGTTTGAAAACTTTTTTCATTGAAAATAAACATTAAAACATATAAAATAATAACTGAATGTATTTTGAAATCCTTTTCCATTGTAATGTTTTTGTGGAGAATGAAAAACTATTGAAAACCAATTTCAAATGAAAAAAATATAAATGATTCTTGAATATTATTTAATACTCATTTATTTGAAAAAATTTTAAAAATAAATTTCCTAAAATATATCCTTCTAAAAATGAAATGAAACCCCCAATGTAATGTCAAAAGATAAATTCATAAATTTTGTACAAGGTAAAAATATTATTCATTTGAATAACAAAAACCATAGAATTATTTCTCAAACTGAAAAATATAAGAATATTATTTTTTCAAAAAAAAATTGTGTCTAAAATGTAAAAAGGGTAAAAATATATTTTAATGGTCATATGATAAAATTACAATATTCTTGGAATCAAAGGTAGAGAACATTGTTTTAATGTAATCATTGATTTCCAACCAAGAGATGGTAATGTCATGCTATATTAAATACACAATGTTAAATATCACCTATACCAATGGGTAAACAATGGTACGAATACATGAATAAATCATAAATAAACATATTGTATGAAAATATATTAGTATTATTGAATTATTGACCATAATATTTTAACAATGAATCATAATCATTAACAAATATCTAAAAGTAATGAGATTGTATCAATAAACACTTACAACATGGAGCACTTGGATCATAATATTTATATAAAAAATGTAATTTACATGGATAATGAAATATCAATAAATTAAATAGATTTATGATATAGGATGTAAAATTGAAATATATATACCATGAAAAAAAATTTGCGTGCATAACAGTAGATGACTCAGAAAGAAGGAAAATTTAGACAAATCATTTTTTACCAATTTGGTAAATTTTGAAACATAAATCCCACTAAAGATGGATTATTTAAATAACATAAAATCTAAGTACAAAATATATAGAATAGAATAATTTTAAATATATAAACCACAAAAAAGGAATGATTGGAAAACATATCATGTGTCCCATGCAAATAAAAAGTGAGATATAATCCTCCATACCTAGGACCTAACTTTAATTGTATTTATTCAAACCACTTGTATAAAAAATAGAAATTTATTATATATATTTAACATAACCATAATATTATTTCTAATACTAAATATTACATTATTTGGACATTATATTACCCTCTTTTTAAACACACCATGTTAAGGTTTCAAATCCGATAACATTCACATTGTTCTTCACACGTGTTCAATTTGTTTTATTATTTTTCATTATACATATATCATGATTACAAAATTTAAAACATGTTATAAATATAATTTATATCCATTGTATATTTTTTATAATAATAAATATAACATATAAGTATTAAATGGGAAACAACATTAATGGGGACAGTACAATGTACATACGCATTAATGTTATTTTTGATTAATTTCCTTTTTGAATGAGAGATGTAAAGAAATATATATGTATGTTTATATATATATATATATAATTATTATAGTGACATTATTTTAATTATATATGTAGTTCATTTTTAAATAATACATTCGATGTTATGTATTAATGAATCACATCACTTTGAGGGGGTGGAGGTCTACACATCCTCAAAACAAATTATCGTATTAACAAAAAAATGTATAGTATAATTATGATTGTTGTATAAATAATTAAATTAGATTAAAGAAATAAGAAATATTGTATATATCTTATATAAATATAAGTTCTATTCAAATAGACAAAATGAGTGGTGGAAATGGAAAATTGAAAAACTGTCGTTTAGTGAGGCGGTAGTCATCAAACACAAAAAAAGTATATTTATTACCCATGAAATGGATGTGTGTGTACGTATAGCTGAAAATATTGATATAAAAACATACTATTATATTTTTGATATAGTTTATGATATATTATCTAGGAATATGAATAATTTATGGAGTAAATAATATAAATAAAAGAATATAGTTTGAGGGCGTGTGTTACCTTTTGTTCAAGTAACTCTTTTTGGTTTGAGACAAAAGGATTCATTAGATTGATTTCTTCCCAATGGGAGGCTTCATGGTCAATGGAAGGGATATTATGGAGTGTATATTTAAAGGTTTTTTAGAACCAATGTGGCATGATAGTTGTTAGTAAGTGGATGTGAGAGATGCCTTTTATCATGGAGGAGGAGTGGAATCCCTTGTTTTACTTTTATAGAAAGGAACCCCACCCACATTTATTTATTTATTATAGGTAAATAATAGTTTAAATTATAGAAAATGGAGGAAAATATAGAAATATGTCCATTAACTGATTTTAGTATTATTTTATAGATTGTTTTCTACCTTAATGTTATGGTGTTATTCCATTATTGATCTATATTTTATGTAAATCATTCTAATTAATTATCATTGCATCATAAATATTTTTTTTCAAAAACTATGTTGAACATATTATAAATTATTAAAATTTTTTATTAAAAATATGGAATCCATTTTAAAAATTTCGAATAAAATAATTATAAGAAAATAATTTCAATTTAATCTAGTTTTCTGGTTGATAATACAGGGTTTTAAAGTAAAAATTATTAAAATATTAATGAGTTTTTTTATTCAATTTCTTAGTAAAATTGATTCCAATAATCTAAATTGGATTAATTGGTAAAATATTTTCTAATTAAACAACCATAATTTTTTACAAAATAATATAACCTTATAAATTACTTACATGAAAAGGATGTTTTGAATTAAAATACAAAAATAGTTAGTATTCATTAAAAAATTAATCCTTACAGAAATATACAAAAAAATTATCCTCTTGTATTTGTTGTGTTTATATTCCAAGTAGTAATTTTATTTTTTAGTATTAAATAAATTAATATGCTAGAAATTGTTTTATTGTATTATTTATTCTTAAAACAGATGCTAATACAAAAAATATGTTGATTTAAGAATAAAATTTCGGTTTTTCTTATATTTAGATTATAAATTTTTTGGATGACTATAAAATATACAGGATTTTATTTATATCATATATAATATAATTATATAACTTAATAATTTAAATTAATATAATTTTTTTGATTAAAACATCATTGTGAGCATAATAAAACATTTATATAATATTATTCTATTTATATTTAATTGGTTCTTATATTCATTTCAATATAATTTGTAACTAATTCATTAATTTTAATTTTTTCTAATACCATATATTTATATTATTTAATTAAAAATAATAATAACATCTAATTTTTTGGATAAGTTATAAAATAATATATTTAAAAAATAATATTTTATTAAAATATTTTTGTTTCGTAAATCGCATTATTCTGTGTAACGCAAGATATTGATGATTTTCATTTTTTTTTGTAACACAATATAACATTGTGTTCCATGTAGGTAAATATAAGATTTATATTTCGTGTAACACACAAAATCAAAAAATACTTCTTTAATATAAAATAAACTATTTTCAGTGCCACATGAAATGAAAAATATAAAAAAGATATAACGATATTGGAAAACATAATCCATTAAATCATGGTGTGATACGTAATCATTGATCATTGGATACACTCAATGCTCGCATCTAGAATGGTTAATAAATTTATAATCCAATCATCAGTTGAAAATGGATATGGTGAATTGTAATCCCTTTCTTAAACATTTTTTGGAATTTAATCGGTTTATGGATTCTATATGGAATGTGATTCTAGAATAAACCTCATGAAATCATTTCTCCCTAGGTATCATTCTAATAAATATCTTGGATCTGGAATCCAAATTATACATCATTATTTTTTATCATTATATACATGGGTTCCTGATATTATTTTATCCTTTGTCCCTTGAGGATCAATAGTGTAAATCAATGACGTCCTTGACGTAGAAGGCTTCATAATATTGGATATTCAGTGTGGTTCTATAAACATGATTCCAGAAGATAAATATTGTATTAGTAATCCTCAGTAACAATTATGGATTATGATCTCATGTGTGTGTGTGTACCCTAGAAAAATTATGTTTCATTAATTGATTTCATGATTATTTTTTATAGATTGATTTCCCATTATAGATGTTGACAATATGTATTATATATTTCTTATTTCATCACATGATGAAATTTATATAATATTGTGTTTTATCTTTTATTTTTTACATATTTAAATGTGTTTATTAATTATTAGTAGTTCATAAAAAATGAAGTATTTTTTGGTATATTTATCCATTAATGTTTATGTAATCAAAACATGTCAGATTGTATATAATGGACCTAGTCATCATGTAATGATAATATGTTTTCATGGATTTAATGTAGTAAAAAGAAATTAAGAGCTATTGATTCCATGTTTTATGTTTATTTAATTCCTAGAATATAAAAATTATAACATTCAATATATGCCAAGTGGACACTTAATATCATCCCCTAAGTAATTTTTTATTTTATTAAGAATCCAATTTAAGGGGAAAAGGGAATCATATAGAACATTCACTACAAGACACATAACATCATCATATACATGATTCCTATATAATTCTATGTAGAATACACAGACGATGCCTCATGGATTCCTTGAAAAATAATCACTCCCCTTGAATATAGTTATTAATCTATTTTAAGGATTATTATTTTCTTTCTAGAATGGATTCGAATAAGGTATGGATTGGTGTTCATCACAGGTTTATTTTCATAAGAATATAGGGTGCACTATTGTATTCCATTATTATTTTTTAACAATTAATATCATTATTACACACACTGGTTTTAAATGTGTACAATTTTAAGGATTCATTGGTGGTGTCTTTCATGGTTTTATTTATCAAAACATCTAATGTAACTTCATTGTGTGTATATACTTCATGCATAAGGATAGGGGATATGGAAGGGTTCCTATGAAAGATGGTTGAGTAGAGGATAGTGAATATTGGTTTGATATCTGGATGTACATCATTTTATACTATTGTTTTCATATTTATTTAATTTTCTAGAAGTTTACTGTAGTTCGGTTTTCCAAATTCGGTCCCATTTATTTATTGGGCATTTATTCCATCTAGTAGTATTTTCATTATTATTATTTAGTCAAGATGGTATATAATTTATTTCATATTTCTATTGGGTTTATGATATTGAGGTTACAGTTTCCCTATTTAAAGACATATCCACTAACTACATCTAAAAATCATCATTCATATTGGGAGGATCACATCATGTCATGTGGTAGTCCAGTACAGGCATGATGCTTTATGTTGGGTCATTACCACATTCCATCAGAGCATAAATTTATTATTTACATACAATATATCCATTGAAATTTATAAATAAGAGAATGTGTAATATACACAAGAGATCCCACAGTTACTAGTAGATTTATTGGTTTGTCACATAATCTTAGTCTGGCATCCTAGTATACTAGAGGATTCTATCAAGAAGTGGTAGACTAATTTATGGCCATGGGGAGACCATTACAAATATAAAAAAGTGTAAACTAAAATAATTAACAAATAAATATAATTTACATCAGTAAATAATTTGATTATGAATATATTAATACACTTCAAATTGTACTACAATAATTCCATTAAAAGCCCAAAAAATATTCTCTACATAAAAAAGTACACCAAATTGTATAATCATATATGCATACAATAATAAAAGAAATAAAAATTCAATCCCAAACAAAATTGAACCATAAAGAACAATATACTGATAAAATAAATGTTAACATGATTGAAACACAATTATAGTGCCCTTCCAAACCTATGAATACTACTATGAGAACATCTTGTCAGGTACCCACATGTTTTTTTTGAAGATATGGGTGAAACTACAAACCATAGTATGTTACCACAAGAGTGTTATAATAAAAACCATCAGATTAATTGATAAGTTCATGTGACATTCTCATTTAAAAATAATACTGAACTCCAAAATAAATAAAATACTATAGATCCTTAAGTATGTTACCCATTTTAAAAATACATAAATAAGCCCAATGGCTGAGTATATATAATATCATTTATTTAACCATGAATAACTAGTAATAATTTATATTCAAAATAAATTTAAATCCAATAAAATCCTTACAATGTCTAGAGATCATCCTCCAGAAGAAAAACATTGGTCTTGAATCCATGGAATCCTTTAAAATGTGGTCTAATACCATAATATTAGTCCCCTAATTGATGAGATCAAAATATATATAATCCAATACAATATTTCTTAATATAAGAGCTCCAAATAATCAAAATCCAATTTCCAATTTAATGATTTGATATTATTATTTACATGACAAAAAATATTAGATAGTCTTAATCTAGTGGCAATTACACTAATATAATAATTTTAGGCTTCAAATATAACAATACCTAAGCCATATATTCACCTTATTTATGGAATCACCCAAGCCATTCAAATCCAATAATATATAGTGGCTCATGTACAAAGCTATAACATTATTGGAGCAATAATCATACCAATATTTAAAATATGGTAGTTTGTTCTTATTCCCTACCTCTACAAATGATATACAAAGTATAATACATTACTGTTTTGTCCTCAATCCAAAAGTGATGGATATAAAAAATCTATCTAAATTCTTTTTCTTATTATACTAATCCACATATATAAGGGATTAAAAATATTGTACATGTTTATATGTGAAACCTATATACATCACACATATACTATTATGGGTATATTAAATAATGGGGGACACACTGGTTCCCCTTTATCCAAATATAGTTGAGGAACTCTTGTGTGCGTTTTGGGTCTCAACCACACTTTTAATAAACAACTCAAATAATAAGACATTTCCAGAACATAGTTTAATTAATTGGTTAGATAAACATGGCTATCTATAGTGGGTTGTGCAACATGTGAAGTACTCATGATATTTTTTCTTCCTTATATGAGCACTCAAGTTCACAGAAAGTTAATCATCGAACCCAACCCTAGACTTAGACAACCAATTATTATTTCACCAATTCCATGTCACATTAGAAATAGGAGGGTCATAATTACCATCTCCATATCCTCATTATTTTATAGGAAAAAGTCTACAGGGGTCTCCACCATAGTCTCAAGCTCTAGTTCAAGATAAAATTGTCTACTTTTCTCGCATCTCCTCATGTGAGGGAAATGGTCCAACAATGCCTCACAGTCTCAATATCATCTATTGAGGTATAAATTGCAAAGGAAGAAAACTTATGTTTCTTCTGATCCTTAAAGTTAATCAATCTAATTAATAATCATTAAATTAAATAAATGATTCCATTTACTAAATATAACCAAGGTATCAGCAAAAATGGTGTTTCCGATAACTATTATAATTCTACTCTAATATCTTTTGTGAAATATCAAGATTCATAGAGTCTATTCAACAGGTATTCTCATGTCCTCAATCATTGGTGGATCAGGTATTATGAAATTAAACATTGATATTGTTATTGACACACCAAAATTCACGAAATACACAATTACCATTAAAATTTATTAAATAATTATTTAATTAATTGTACAATCAAAAACATTATAAATGAAATTCTCAAGTATCCAAATGATTAAAAACACATAACTAAAGTAATGTACACAACGTCAAATATGAATTACTTGTGCATTTCCACATTCACGCCAATAGTCAAGAGCCAAATCGAAGACCTGACTAAAATTTCTAGCTTATATTTTAGACAACAAGACAAATTTTGGAGCCTCGTGATCCTATATCATTATAATAAAGGATAATAAATTATATAAATGATATATAAATATTTAAAAAATTAAACTCAAAATGGAATATTTATATTATACTATTCATGTAATTCTGTAACTCTAAAATAAATGAATTTAATTTATTCCTTCATATTATGCATCATTAGATTTATGATGAACCATATTCAATACTTATGTAAACTAATTTAAAATCGAATAAATGTTTTTAGGAATAATAACTTATAAAATTTGACATGGAGATATATATTTATGGTTCAATGATAAGAACCAAAATTTTTCTTTAAGAAATATCCACATATTATTCTATTAATAATTTCTTTTAAAAACTAGGTGTTCAAGAATTCGCGTTGAAATCATCATTTTGACCATAAAATAAATCCAAAAAAATAATCACCAATTTAATGAAATTTATTTTGATATAAAATGGATAATGATCTTTTATACTGATTCCACAAAATCTCACCCAATATCTCCATGAATTGTGATGAAATAAGGGAGGGGATGATTTCGATGAGTATTTACCCATCGTTCATACCTAAAAAAAGGTACCAATACAATATGAAAATGAGAGTAAATAAAATTCTCTCCTTGTCGACATAATTCAATGCATAACATTATGATTCATTTTAGAAATAATCATTCACCCATTTAATCCAATTAAAACACATTTATAGTATCTGTTGAACACACTATACAATCATGAATTCATATTAATGAAGTTAATGTCATGTTTTAGCTATTTTGTCAAACCATCACACCTATTATACATCGGGTCCAGGAACGAACCCTCTAAGAATCCACTGTAAAAAAATATAATAAATGAAACCATTTTTGGACATTGAAATTATTGGAACCATATTAAAATTTCTATATTTTTGAAATACAATTCCATTGATGGAAGAAAATTTCATTTCCTGAGGAATTTTCAATCATTATGAATTCATTATTTATCAATCATTCCACTAAAATGAATTTGATGAATGAGATTTCAAGATATACATTAAAAGGTGTGGCCAAAAAAACTAATAATTTTATGTTTTCTAATATAGATTGTAAAATGAAAATATAGTACAAATATATAGAAAATAAGCACATTATTTAATTTTATGTTATGACACCACAGAAATCCATAAACAAAATAATAAATTGTGCATCCATACACAGTTTTATTTTGAAACACCACTATTTTAATATCTTTGAAATGATCATGTTTATTTTGAAATCCACTATATAACTGAAATTGTATTTGATTCATTGATCTCATTGAATCAACACTATCATTCCGAGAAATTAGATCATAGTAACAATGGTCAAATGACATTCTTATTATGGTTTTCATCTCATCAAACCTAAAAATGAACAAACTTCTTAAAAAGATGGTACAAACATAAATCATAAACTATATGATGAATTATTAATTACCTAGTACCATTTAATGTCCCTAATATGATTATCATTCCATATATGGACCTAAATAAACATAAGAAGGAAAAAATCATTCCCAAAAGGGCCTTCCCAAACTATAGTTCCATGTTCAACATATTACAAAAGTATTTCACCCAAAATAGAACCTTTATCATTTTTAACCACAAGTTTCATCCCATAAAAACATTTCATGAAATATCAATAAATCAATAATGTAAATTATTATCCATAAAAAGAGAGAGTACAAAAAAATAGGTCAACATGTACAGAACAAAAAGAGAAGGAAAATAAATGGGGGTTAAAAAATTGGAGACCCATGAAATCTATTATAAGGATATTAACACTTACTAGCTCCATGTTGTTCAAATCAATGTTTTTGAATTTTAATTACCACTGTTTCATGTAATAAATTTTTAATTTGATGCTTAAAGTGATTATTTTGTCTATATGCTATTTTTATATAAATATGTTGTGTATTATATAATGATAAATCATAAAAAAATTGATTATATGTTTATAAGAGTAGAGTGTGAAAACTAATATCAAATCATCTACTAACAATATTATTTTATACAAAAAGTTTGTAATATTTTTTGATAAGGGGGACACAACTAATGACATATAACATGTTATCTCAACTTCATTGAGGTTGAATGATAACATGTTAGATCATGATGTCAAAAAAATAACAAATAGATATTAGTACAGCAAAATGGAAATTTTTTTTGACTCATGTTTTATAGATATGAAATAATAATTTTATAATAAGATAAAATTTTAAAATACATTATTAATTTTGAAAATATGAAATAATAATTATTATAATAATAAATAATAAATAATTAATTAATTTTATAAAATTATGTTAGTCAAATTATTGGGTGAGTGATAATACAATGTAACATGATTTCTTCTATATTTTATACCTTTATTACTCGAATACATGTTATTTTTATAATTATTTTATCCCTTATAAACCTCAATATCTACTCTATTAAAAAAATTATTACATTATGAATGTGGACGTACAAATCTCATTACATTCATTTTATATATATCAATTAAAATCATTTTACATTATTTTTTTATGGAGATGATTACAATTTTTGAATAGGATTCAACCATTACATAATTTATTAATATATTATTTTCCTCTTCCTTTTTCATTTTATTAAATATTTTTCTATATTATACCATAAAACTATTTTTATTATTTTATGTTGAATTTTTTTGTTAGATACATTATTTATGTGATAAAAATTTGGTCTATATTTACCATGTTCATCGTGGTATAATTTTTTAAAATATACATTAAATTATTGGATTATTAATGGTATGGACAAATGTTTCAGTTATTTTCATTTCAATTAAAGTATTTATATGCAGTCCAATAATGATTGTAATATTTAAATCTTTATACTCAATTATAATACATAAAAATGATGAAATTTTGAATTCAAAAATACTATGTTTAATTTTTCTTTTGGAATTGGAAAAATTTTAATAAAAAAATTATGAATTATATTTATTTAGGTTTGAATTTTTTGAATGGTTAAAAATTGTTACTTTTTTCGTAATTTATTTTTAACATTAATATGATTTTTTTTCATTAAATAAGAAAACAATGGGAAAAAAATGTTTTTATCAAACATCTATTTTGATATCTTATTAGTACACCATTTTTGGGATATTTATAACCCTTCATCAGTCCTTTATATAACATGGTGATTCCATGTATAAAATATTCAAAAAATAATATATATTATCGTTTAGTTAAAATAAAACATTTTTGGATAATAGATGATTCAATATATAGAAATTATTTATTAATATAAACTATTCCCACTCTATTTCATAGATGTATAAATTTTTATATATATGGGATAGATAATGAAAAATGAAGGATGGAGTTAGAATCCTTACGTAATAAGATAAAAATTTCATATTCAATAAACATTATTTTATGATATATATGAACCAATTTATAATCTATTAAATACTTTTATTATATATTGAATAAAGTACATAATGTCTTTTATAGAATAAAAATGTGTTATAAGTAAATGTCTAATACACTAGGAAATATTCATGTATAAAAAATCAATAATATTATAACATTTGATTGTATAGTTGACTCTCTATACCTCATAATTTATAAACATCATAGGGATACACATATATTAAAATTTAATGTGTCTGATACCACAAACAATAGAAGAATTCCACCTTTCATAAAATTGTATCACATTAATTATAAAAATATTCATTTTTAATGATTTGTTAATGGATACCAATTTACTTTCATTCTAATAATTTTTTTACCCTTGTAGTGATTCCACCCATCTCCATGTTCATTACATAATGTCACTATAAAACATGATCTTATATTTCATTAAACCATTTATTTTTTCTTTCCATTTTTATTATGTTATGAACTTCAATTACATTTAATATTACTTTATTGAAATACTACTATCATTTATTATATAATTCTAAATTTACATTTCTAATGATGTTTTATATTTTAATTGAATTAAATCAATCAATATTGTGGTCAAAAAATTCCTTAACAAGGTACGTTTTGATAAATATGACCTTCCAAACACCATAACTACAATATCCTTAATTATGAAAAATTATTCACATTTTTTAATTTTTAAATTATTATTGGTTACACAACATTATGTTTTATTATAACATTAATGCATTTATTTCTTTTTCTATATCCATCAATTTTCATTACCCCATATTTTTTATTTTTTATTCTTGCAAAGCTTTGCTAAAATATCCTATCTAAAATAATGAAGTTCATAATCAAATTATTTAACTATACATTTCCTCTATAATAATATCTTATATTATATACGTTATTTATTCATTTAATAAAAAAATTATTCTCAAGGACTAAATTTTTATTCCTCTTCTAACAAAAAATATATTTATTAAATGTTATCTTATTGGTTTACCAGCATTAAATGTGGAATTTATTAATATAATGAACTATAAATGTATCCATTTTTACTCTGACAAAATAGATAAAAAAATTAAATCTAACTCACCAATATTAACTTGGTGTTATTATATTCACCAGGGGTGTTATACGTTGTAATCATGGATCCAAACATATACAATATAAGACATTAATTTTTAAAAGGAATAATATTGTTTATAAAAAATGGTTAATAGACTATGATCTAGTTTTTTATTCCTCCACCTAAACAAATTCATATTCCCAAACAAATCATGAACCTCATTAAGAATATTTTTTTAAAAAAATACATCTTTTACTAATTTATGTTTCATTTAAGCATTAAAATCAATCAATAAATCGTCTTTCACATTTTTAAAGTCCATCCATTTCAGTTTATTACAAATAATTTAATCACATTTCATCATTTTGATAAATTTTTTATAAGACCCTTACGTATATGATCTATATTTCAATAATTTAAAAAAAATATTTTTTTTAATTTCATCAACAATAAATCATCAATCATAACATATAATATTTGATTCATTGTAATTTTTAGAGGATAGTTTAAAATATTGGTATTCATTAATAAAAATTCAACAAACCATGTTCTACTCTTGTTGGAAACTATACCACAATAAGATACATAATCAAATTATCAATTAAGAATTCTTTATCTTACCAACTATGATTTAACAAACTATGATATGTCTACATTTTCATTTCATTAATTTTATAATACTAAGGTATTTAAAATAATAATATTAATTTTTTAAATTAATTATTATTTACCCGTTTTCAAATATCCAACATTTTGGAAAGAGACAAAAAGATTCATTACCAATGGATTGGGTATTATATAACCTTAATGAAAATAACTAGAAACCACATCAGATACAATCAAAATGATTTTGATATATTATAAAAATATTATTATATAAAAATGATGATAAATATTTTTTCTCCACCACTATGTTTAATAGAGGAAACTAAACATCAATTTTTTGTCTATTTTTGTAAAAAATTAACATTTAATATATATTTTTTACAATATAAACAATATTTTATTTTTTGATTAATATTTGTATTTCCAAACACCATTTTTCACAATATTGTAAATAAAGTGATTTATTATCCTGAAGTGTTTTTTTCCTAAATGATGATTCTGATATATTGTGAAACTTATTAATCCGTATATATAAGTCATTATGTTAATAAAAGAATCTACAATTGTTACAATTTCATCGGAATGTATCCATATCATAATGATTTGAGTATTATTTTTAGTGTAAATAGATATATATCTATATTTATATATATATATAATAATATCTAACACATAATAGATTCATTGTTTTAAAAACTAATATTCTTAAAAATACAAAACATATTTAATTATGGTGACATTGGGAAATTTGAATCATAATTACACAACTTTTAATTATAAATTTTTTTTCTCTATCTTAATATCATTTAGCTAGAGATAAATTATATCTTATCAATGTATGGTGTATAATAAACATATATATAAATAATGAGAGATACATGAAATAAATTTGCATTTTAAAATAATAAAAACAAAATGGGTGATAACAAGAGAGTCAATAATCCAAATATAGAATTAATAAATGATTTGATCAGAAAAATCACACGTAATAATATAATAAAATCCATGCTGTAAAATTATCATGGTGATCCAAAGTATCAGAGTATTGTGTTACAATCATAATGATTTTCATATGTCATGACATTAAACAATAATGATAGGACATATTGTGGTTTTTTCACTTATAACAACTGTTATATTGTATTACATCATAAGTTAAAATTAATTTTAAATTATGATGTAATATTATTATGGTTACCCTTTTAACATCATAATAAATGTTTTATATTTATTAAATATATACAGTATACAAACATAATTTATAGACAATAATTCAACACATTAGAATGAAATTGGTTAAATGATCATGTCAAAAAGTATTAGGCCACTAATTTTTCATGTAAAGTCACAAAAAATGAGGTAAAATATTGTACAAATAATAAATGTTTTTAAAAAACTAAATAATTTTTCACAATAATTGTTATTATATTTGGTTGGGGAATAATGTAATATAAATTTCGAAAAATGAGAATGAATAATTAAATGGTTCCATTATATTCCTTAATGGGATTAAAAAATCTAACATAATAAATTTAATTTTCAAATTAAATAGAAAAAATATAAATAATAAATAATGTAATGTAATCAAAATAGTATGGTAAAAAATTATGGACAATGAGATATAGGTTGATAGATAACGTATCATTGAAATCATGATAAAATAATAAAGAACTCTTACCAAAAAACATTAATTTATTTTGATGCATTGTTATAATAATAAATTATAAATAATAGTTTTTATAAAAAATAAATTAAAAGTTTTTTGTATTAATTTCATTATTTATAACTAGTAAATTATAATATTAAATTAATTATTATCACTTTCTCAGTTGTTTCATTGTTTTTTATGATTGTACACTTCTTAGTTCAAAACCCATATTCATGTACTCATATCATTTTAATATACTATAAAATAGTAAAAAATGTTTTATATGATTCATCACATTTATTTAATTTATTATTATGTGATAGAGTTAACAAAAGTATCATATATTTTAATAATATAATAATAAAACATATTAAACATATATTTATAGTTAAAATTTACAGTTATTTTTCACATTTAATATAATGATAAACAATACCATCTATTAATTTCAGAACCATATAAAATATCACATCATATTTC
The DNA here is from genome assembly GCA_963277665.1 of Viscum album. NCBI lineage: Eukaryota > Viridiplantae > Streptophyta > Magnoliopsida > Santalales > Viscaceae > Viscum > Viscum album. The sequence continues at coordinate 223,443,537 of OY728158.1, forward strand.
AATGTAATAATTAATCATGAAATTACAAATTAATTTTAATTAATGATATACGTTAAAATTGAAACATTATTATTATCATAGGTAGAACAAATATACATCATGTGAGAAGATGTTTTAAAGATATTTTTTAAAAATGAAGAGGTAAGCCTATAAATTTTAGTGATTTATAATTAAATAATTTAATTAAAAATAAATTTTTATGTACTTTATATTGATTATTAATTTTCTATAATTGGTAAGAGTCTAATTGAAATGAAAAATAATGGTTCAGAATACATTACCTCATACATTAGGGAACTACCTTTGGATTGAGCCTAAATATATTAGAGGACAAGATATTGGTCATTCCATGGTGCTAAGTAAATTGCTAGGGTATTAGAGAATAATATTGTGTAATTTTTTTCGAAAATTATTATTTTTTCAATCGATAAAAAAGGTGATGACGATGTGGGGTGAAATATTCAAAATGGATGTATATTTAGAAACGAAGTATTTATTATTATATTATTTATGCTAAAGGCAATTAATAATGTAGATTCGTTGAGCTATTATTTATGTAGGATTAAAAACTAATAATTATATAACGTTTTTAAACATTAAAAATTGAAATAATTCTTTATAAAATGGTAAAACATTTAATAAATAAAAAATATTTTAAATAAATAGAATATAATTTTGGAGTTAAAATTCTTAATATAAAATTATGAATTTTATGTGATTAGTTTAATATTATTTTTTTACTCGGTTTATGTTTTGATATCAAATAACTTGTTTGAAATTTTTTTAATTATATTTGTATCATTATTCTGACACAAAACATATAGTTTTGGTTATAAAATTTTTTTACGTATTCAAAAAAATTAATCTTCAAAATAATAAATAAAACATTATTTATATTTCATCATTGTAAATCAAAAAATGAGTATCATTATGTCATATTCATGTAATATAAATTAGTATTATATTATTTCTATAAAATCAAAAAAATATAATAATACAATCTCATCTATATTAAAATCTATTTATATTATGTTTGGGTTTATATTTTAAATAAAAATATTTCATGATTATTCAATGATTTATTTTCAATAAAATAATTTTATATAATGTTATTATTTTCCCAAATTAGTTAAATTAAATATAAATATATTAAAATAAATTTTATTAAATATGTTAAAACTATATTAATTTATTTCACATGAAATATTATTTATGCAATATTTTTTTGAATTATAATAATACTATTATCATTTTGTATGTTTTTTTCTATTTTACTTTTCACATCTGTTCCATTAACATATAAATAGTCACTTATTATTCAAAATATACAACTACCATTAATGCTGTTGATGTAAAAAAATTATTTTGTTTTATTATTTCAAGTGTATTATTATTAATATACATTATAAAACACATAAAATTAGAGAAAAATGTTTTCAATTGAAAAAATTATGTTTAATTACATTAATCCCTTTTATTAATTAGTTAAATAGAAATTTATCTATTTACATGTCCGGAAAATCACATTTCATTGTGAAAAACATTTATTAATGTGATTGTTATACTGAGTTATATGTTGAATCATCCCAAAAGAAAGAAAGAAATATTTATATTTCCTTCAAAATGTATCCAATATTAAACTAGACATTTTTATCATACCATTGGTATCCTATTTTATCTATTTAATCATCTACTAGTTGAGTTTTTTAATTAAATTTTAATTAACATCTTAAAATATGGAAAATATAATTTCTGGACATATTAATGTGAAATATAGATAGATTATAAATAATTTATATTTAAATATTATATTTTATATCATTTAATGAGAAACATAAAAAAGTATATTTTTTCATACTAATTTTTTTTTGTGTTTTTATCCATTATTCCCAATATTTTGTATACATCATTTTAATTTAAATATTGAAAAAAACTTATATGAATACATTGATTGATTGAGAAATCCAGGTAATGTTTTAATATGATAATTATCACTATCATGAACCGTAATTTTAAACATATAATATTTGATAATCATTATGAAAATCTTGATCACAAAACACGTATTTCTTATAAATTGATAACACAAAGTAAGTTTTAATTAATTAATTTTAAAAATTCAATTGGATCGAGTAAGCATTGTTTAATATAGTCAAATTAATAAATTTATCTATCCATATATTCCATTCTCATTTTACATGTTTCTATCTATAATTTTTCATTTTTGAAAAAATGAACCATCTCTAATATTTTATTAAAGGGAATTATATCTTCATTTATTCATCTTGTTAAACAACTATGATAGAAAATTCTATTCATCATCAATTTAAAATAATAAAAACTTATATTTTTAGTAATTTATCATTGAATAACATGATAGACTCAAACTATGTAAATAGCATGATGTCTAGTTAGCATCATCATATTTTATTTCAAAATATAATTATTATTATATTTTTTCAATGATTTAAATAATCATTTTTCAATATATTAAATTCTTATTCAATAGTTGCATTTTTTTAATAAAAGTTGATTTCTGTTAATCAATTTTCCAACAATTTTCATTGAATTATTAATTAGGTACAATCCACATAATTTGAATTTTACTTAAAATTTATTGCTTATACAAAATACAAGAATTTTAATTATTTTATAGGTGATTTATTTTTCTATTATTAGTATACTTTAATCCTTAAAGTTTGAATAGTTTTTTATTTTTTTAAATCTGTATTCCATTAATTATTTTCTGATTAACTTTTTAATTATCTAGATTAAATTATATTAAATCCACATAATTTTCATTAAAGATAAAATCAAAATAATTTGTCTTTATTATTTTTCAATCTAAAAAACAAATTTACTAATATCATTCATGATAATAACATCACTCATTTAATATGTATATAATTCTTTTTAATAATATCATGGATTTCAAATTTTATTATACCAAAAAAATAATACATTATTTTCTTTTCATTGGAATTGGTATCCCTTAAAAAATGTTTATAAGTGAAAAATTAATAATTCATCTTTATCATAACCTATTTGAAAATATGAAATTTATATCAGGAAGATATTTCATATCTCAATGATTCCATGTTTCTATGAAACATATTATACAGGGAACATACTTTCCTATGAAAAAAAAACTATATAATTGGAATTTTAACAATTTTAAAAACAATTTATATAAAAACAACTATAATTTTAGTTTTTCATTTAATTTATACTTCACATATTATTTTCTAATAGATTAATAATATCTTATTCTAAAACCTGACATTTATTTATCATTTTTGGGTTCATTTTCCCATGCCTCTAATTATATTCATGAATATATATCATTATTAATAATATTTCATTTAATTTTTATAATAATATTTCTAAACATATTACAAATATAACATGATATGATTTTAATAAATTCAGAAACTCATTTTTCTATATTATTAAAAATTTCCCATGTTGTACTAAAATAATAGTAAATAAAAATAATATGTTATGATTTTTCATTAATATAAATTGTATTGATTAGCTATGAAACACAAACATTTAATAACTACTAAATAGTTATTTATTTTAGTTATTTTTTTCTAATATGATTCCTTAATAATTTTTTTATCACATAAAACACCACATATATATTCTATATCTTAAGTAAATATTTTAAATTCCCATATTTATTAAATTATAAATGAATCATTCATTTATTTCATGATCAGTTGACCAAGAATCTTATACCACCATATTGTTTTTATTGATTAAAATGTTATACAATTTCCATTTCATACAATTTGGATGATTATGTCTGATTTTTTATTTTGAATTCGTAATAATTCACCTATTATTCTTTTTTTTCCAAAAATATATAAATTTATATATAAATGGGGATTACATTCATAAATAAAATAATTTCTAAACACAATTTTAATATTTAAATTTTCTTTATGATGTGGTCTAGTGAAGATATCATTATCATTTTGAAATTTATATTCCACATTTTTGTGAATTTCGGTTCATACCCCGTTATTTAATTGTTTCATAATAGATAAATGATTTATAATCATAGATTAAATATATATTTTAATTTCTAACATTGAAATATTTCATTACTAAATTTTCATGTAGAAATATATATTTATGAAATAAGAAATACCATAATATAAGACATTTTTAGGGATAAAATTCTATCCTTGATCTTAAATAGCATGGTCATACAACTATGTTTTTACATTTATTTAGAAATTCACAATATCTAATATATACTATCATCAAAGTGGATAATTAAATAATTTGAAACTAATATATGGCACCAAATATTAGTTTCAAAAAAATTTAACGGAGTTAAAATTTTGATGTTATAAAACAAAAAATATTCAATTGTTTAATATATGATAATTAGTTTTTAAATTATACCTATTGTAATGTAAAAATGAATATTTTAAAAAATATGTTCTATATGATTTTTTATCATTAACACAATAATATTTTTGATTATAATTTCATCATATCATTAAAATCTGTGGAATTAGTCGACCACTATTGTGTAATGGGGTTATAATGTTACAAAGAAAATGAATTACATAATAATCGTCTATTGATTTTTAATTGGTAGGTAATGTTTCCTCATAAAATATTCTTTTAAAATGAATCTTATCTATAATATATATATATATATATATATATATATAAACTAACATTCATAATGAATGGTATGTCTAATGATTTGGGTCAAATTTATGAAATTAGTACAATCAAAATTTTTGTGAAAAGTATACAAGGAAAATAAATCAAAAAATAAAAAACAATATTTCAAAAAAAACAATCAAATAAATATAAAATATTTTATAAATGAATTTAAAATTTCTTTTAACAGTAGAAATGTATATTGATTAATTATTTTTAAATAACATGTAATTCTATAAATAAAATAAATTACTATAGTTGTAATAAATATTCCATATGTTTTATCTTGTCTTATTATAGGTATAAACAACTTTAACAATTTTTGGAAGTCTATGTTAATTCAAATCACATATTAAATCAATTCTCACCCATGGAAATTACCACACCCTATAAGTGGTTTTCCCCACATGAAGACATGTTATGAATTTAAATTTCAACCCTATAATTTTCATTCACCACATGTCGAATTGCATTAATATCAAATGACACCAAGTGTAATTAGATTACACTATGTGTAAAATTACACAAAATGTAATTAGATTTAACCACATGTATGATTACACCACCTGTAATTATATTACACCACATTTAATCTATAATTATTGTTTATAAATATTTTAATGGAATTTTCCCATGAAAATTGGGAATTCAGTTATGAATCATTACATGATAAAAATTAGGATTCACATTATGTAATTATCATGCATAAAATTTTAAAATAAAGCCTTTTACATTGAATGACCCCTGAGACACCCCTCTTTTACACTTCATGGCTTCGATAGAACTATCATATCCTCCATAAAGCCTCTATACACATCCACTATAGTCCCAAACTCCATAGCTCTCATCCTCCTTAGAGAGAATCTCCTCCACACACCACCTTCTTCGATTTAAGACCATATATGAACATACTGTGTATGGGTGTTCCTCTATTCTTGATATTTATTCTTCTTCTCTTATTCACATATAAAAGAATTATGTTTACCTACTATCAAAACATTATCTATATTTATTGAATCTTGATATATAGTTATCTGGATTTATGTCTAGATTTATGATATTGTGTGACATTTAAATTTGGATATAGGTTTTGGATATAGAAGGTGTTCATCGCTACATTCTTGGTTTACTGGCTTCAAATTTGTGTTATCTATAGGCCAGCACTCATCACTGTTATTGAGGTATGAGTTTTAAAATACAAATCCCATTATGTTGATTAATATTTTTTTGTATTTAAATATATAATTGAAATTATATGTTTATAAATTTTGTTCTAAATTTAATTAGCTAATTTGGTGATTAAATTGAATATTAATATTTTGAAATGAGTATATTGGTATTTTCAATCATAAATAATCAATTATTATGTTAATAATTAGATATTTATGTTGCGTATTTTGGATCATTAATTGTATATTTTATTGATCTGTTGATAAATTTAATTTAGAAATAGATTTAATTAATTTTTTAATTTAATTTAATAATTATAGAATTGTGTAATTTTGAGAGTTAGTGATTATTGAACAAGATAATTTATTTTAAAATTAATATTGGGTTTTAGTATTTCTAAATTTGATAATTAAATATGGTAATTAATTATGGAGTTATTAATATTATTGAACATGATTAAATTATTTTATAGTATATTAACTGGGATGATTAGGATTAAGAAATTGTTATTTGGTATAATGAATTTTTGAATTACATAGGATGTGTTAGACATTATTGAAATTGAATATTTATTTGAAAAATTATTTATTGTTTTATTACTCATTGGATTAATTAATAAAAATGGGTTATTAGTAATTAATAGGTGAATAAATTAATGGAATATATGTAGTTAAAAAATTTATTTATTAAATATAATATATGGAAATTCCAAAAAATTGATGAATTAATTTATGGGATGGAGATGTTTAATTAATTGTTTATTTAATTAATGGTATGTTTGTTAAAATTTGTAATAGTTGTGATATTGAATGCATGGACAAGATCATGGGGTAACTGGGGTGTGATAAATACATTAATGGAAGAAGACTGAGTGTGATTTTAATATTATTTAATTAATGAATTTGAGAGGCTTATTGAATGTGATTGAGAGATGTTGTAATATTTTTTTTCTAAATTATTGTGTGAGAATTATATGAAGAAGCCTAATAGTGATTCTAATATTGATTAACCTAGGACTATATGAGCCTTATGGGAAGAATATTCAGATGGATTTTAGTACTATTTAATTAATGACTGTGTGACACTTATAGGAGGGAGACAAAATAATGTTATAATATTATTTAAAAAAGGTACATTAAATTCTTAATAGAACAAGATTGTGTAAGCTTAAAATTGTTTCTTGAAGAACCATATGATCTTTTAAGTGGAAAATACCATGAGATCTTTCATGTTTTCCATAGAAATCATTTATTCATTTTTTGAATTACATACATTAGAACCTTAAGATTAGTGCCTATAGAACATGTTACTCATTGTAAACATGTTTACATATTTTATGTATTTAATAAATTCCATATGAATTTTAATAATGAATACTATCATGGATGTTTAGATTTTTCATATCCCTTGGGGATATCTCATACTCCAAAATAGGATAAAGTAGTTATTGTGATTCGGGTAAACATAAGAACCCAAGGATATATGTTGATAAATAAATTGAAACTAATGAAATATAAATAGTTTTCATTATAAATACATGTAATTTCCATGTAATTTTTTTAAAAAATGGTGATTTTTTGATTCTGTGAAAATTGACGGCACGTGATTCCGAAGCCCAGAGTTCCTATAATGAATTTATGAACTCTTGTTCAGCTACTTTCAGAAAACGTGAAAGTGGTTTTTTTTAAATTTTGAACCAGTGCTCAGAATTGAAATCTAAGGGCCCCATTTAACTCACAGTACCATTATTCGCTTAAAGAGATATTCACCTCGACGACAGTTGGTCGAGGGTGGTAGTTGGTTTTTCGGTTTTTTGTGAATGAATAAAATACAAATAATGTTGTGTAGCTTTTACTTTTATTTTATTTTGTTAAAACCTCAATGTGGAAGTTGAGGAGTGCGGAGCAGAAGTGCTTAACCTCCCATGAGAGGTTATATTGTTGGGGACCACACATTCCTAACCTCCCATGTGAGGTTATGGTGGTCATGACCACCTAAATCCTAAACCTCTCAACACCCTCATTAACTCTGGGAGTGCCTCTTGAACTCCTCCAATATTAATTTTGCCAACCCTCTATCACAATAATTAGGCCAACACACCACATTAATTGTCCAACCTATTAGATTAATTAACCCAATTTGAATTATATGCCAAAAAACATAATAGATCACATAATCTATTATTTTGTGGCTTCCATTTCATTTTGGTGGATTGAGAATTGGAGGAGACGTGGGAGAAAAGCACTCCAATAATGAACGGAAACAAATAATTCCTCTCCTTTATCATTTTCTTCTCCAAATTCCGTCAAAGGATCTTTATTGGCGCACGAACCGACAATCGAAGAAAATGACACCACACTGACATCCATCTTTACCAAAACAATTCATCTTCTTCCTTGTGACCTCATCTATGTCATCAAGAGAATGAGATAGGGGTTAATATTCTATTTTTTATCACTTCCCATGTACACACCTTATATTTTTTTGTGAATTGGAAACAATCATTGAGGGAGGATAAGATTTTGATATTCATGTTCATGTTCTTGATGAACAATATGCTACCACACTAACGCGGAGGGTACGAGCCAAACCAACATGGCCCAACCCTTCCGTAAATCATGTTGTGTTCTTCGTGAAAGTGGAGGATGGCATCCATCCATGGTTGGGGCACGTGAATAGAGTTCGACATCATAGTTGGTCATTTTGATGGAAATGGCGTAACAGTGCCACCCCACAGCCACCACCACTGCCTCATGGTCGGACCGCCACCCCACGTCTGGACGCTGCCCCATGGTCAGACAGCCACCCTCTGGCCAGACCACCATCTTGCAGTCGAACCTCCTATCGCTAGCCAAACCACTATCCTTGGCTAAGCCTCCCCACGACCTCACGCACTAATGTCACCCTTCACATCCTGTTGGCCACCCTGATCCCATTGTGTCCCCTCATGGCCTATCGGGCCAGACCCAGTAGGTCGGGCCTCCTAGTGGGGTGGGATGAACCCAATGGGCCGGTCTGGACCCAGCAGGTTGGGACGGGTCAACCTGAATCGTGTCGGGCTCGGTCGGGTCGGTCTGGGTCGGTCCGACTCGGTCTGACCAGACCCGGATCCACTACGACCCATTTACTTTCTTTTGGCTATAACATTGGCTCCAGAAATCCTTTTGATGAACCTTTAGCAGAGTGGGAAGTCATGGAGCGAGAAGGACCCTTTGAGTGATACCCTACTGTGTTTTGGATTATGGTGGGGAACCTTCATGTTAGATTGAGCAAGAATCCCACCAGGCCCCCTGGACTAAATGGCTAATAACACACAGACCGGGTGTCTGATTAATGCACCATCTATTAAGTTGACACCCATGTAACGTGGATGACCATTGAGATGATTCTGTGCGATAATTCACAGTAGTTTCAGTATCGACTAATTTCATTTGGAGAGAAACCTCTCGGATATGAGCGATCATAGTGTGGGATCTCAGTAGCTGTATGAGACTTGATGACTACAGACCAATTCGACTGATATTGACAGAACAGGTCCAATGTGGAGTACCTCTGTGTGATGTGGCATAGCCACGGTGGGGAGAGCCTCTATGTGACGTTGCAGACCCATGGTACTGGACAGGTGGCGTTCCGCAGTAGAATATGGTGGGGAGAACCTCTGTGTGACGTGGCATACCCATGGAACTCGACAGGAGGAGTACCTCAGCAAGTCACGAGGAGGAGCACCTCATTGTTTTGTGGTAGAAACAAGTTGGAGAATGCCTCTGTGTGACATGGAAGACCCATGGTACTCAAAATTAAGAGTACATCAGTAGTCCATGATTAGTGTGAAGTGCCTATGTGTGATGCGGTAGACCCACTATATTCGATAGAGGAGCGGATCTCTAGCATTTGAGGTGTTTGATGATGTAAGTAGAGATGTTACTTGTTACGACCCCTAGAATAAATCATTGTGTGAGATGATTTAGTATCTCTGTGTTTTCCTAATGTTTGATATGGATTACTTGATAACTAAGGTATATGTATGGGCATATAACTATATAAGGTAATCTATTGATTTCATACATTTTGTTTTATCCTTGATGGCTTTTGTGAGACCTAGAGGGTCATGGGGTCCCTACAGAGTATCTTTATACTCACCACTAAATGGGCAATGCATACACCATGTTGTGTTGGATATAGAAAATAGACTATGCTGACTGAGGCTGGGAGTACGAGGACTAGACAGTACCTAGAGGTGGACCATAAGGTGTGTCGGTACGTAGTTGAGATGGGTGGATATGGAGTGCCGGGGAGGTTAAATGTACCTACCCTTTATGGAGAAACTTTTATGGATGACCCAAAAACTGACTTTTCCTTTTCTTCAGTTGTATTGTATCACAGTTGTGGTTGTTATTTCTAGTTGGGCTCGTATTCTGGCCACTTTTTACTTACTACACTCACTCTATTTATATTTCAGTTTACTAGTGTTCATATTATGTTGTGTGCATGGTTACTTGTTCTTATAGGTTTTAAAGGAAATTACATCCCAGTTTTAGGGAATGCACATATGTTTCTAGTCACCAGCCCCTAGCCAATAGAAGGTGGGTTTGGGGTAGACGCGACATGGGCCTCGGGGGACGAGTCATGACAAATTTGTATCAGAGGAGTTGGTTTTTCCGTAGAACATATAACACTAATAATTATTTTTAATGGAAATACTATTAATTGTAGTGAGAGTGATTATTAGTTTCAGAAAATCTATGTTGGTACGGTGGCCGACATATCCATATACCAGGACCCTCACTTCCGATTTTCGACTCAGTGCAGAAAAACACTAATTGTGTGTGGGTTTTCAAAAGTATTATTTGATATCTCTTGAGTCAAATTAGAAGGTATAACTATCATGACCCATCCCTCGAGGCCCGTATCATGACTATCCCAAGCCCACATTTCATAGGCCAGGGGCTAGTGACTAGCCCCAAAGGAATAAATCCCTAAAACTAAGAAGGCATTGTCTTTTTAAAACATAAAATCACATAACCAGAGTACAAACAGAAGAAAAAACTAAGTAAAACTGGTATAACAAGGGTACTAAATGTAATGGAGGGAGAAATAGAAGCCCAACTGTAATGTAAAAATACAACTGAAAGAAAGTAAAACTAAAAAGGGACAAATAGATGAAAGGTGAAAGCAGCTCCCGGATCGTCCACCTTAGATACTACCTGATGGGTAGGTACAGATAGCCTCCTCAGCACTCCATGTTTTTTAATATCCTACAAGTACTGACACATCGTGAGGTCCAACTTTGGGTACCGTCCAGTCTGGTTGCTCTCAGCCACCGTCAGCATTGTCCGTCGTCTGCATCCAATAAAACGTGGTGCGATAAAATCTTGTACTGGGGTGAGTATAACGGTACTCAGCAGGGACCCCAAGACCCTCAAGGTCTCACAAAATTCAACAAGGATAAACCAAAAATTATGAAATAAATGGATTACCATTACTTAGGTATATGACCAAACATATAAATAAGTTATCAAGTAACTCATCTCAATCATGAGGAAAAAAGGTCACTGGCTTAGCTCAAACCAGGATTTTTCATTATTGATACAATTACTGCTGGAGAACTCCTCCTTTGTCATGTACAGCGGGAATGTCACGACTTCGAGTGCTTCTCAATATCCATGGACTACTGTGGTACTCCTCCTGTCGAGTATTATGGGTCTGCTGGCATCTACCAGGTGCTCAGTCCGCTATGGGTCTACCACCAAATACCAGGATCTCCCCCTAACAGCCTACAGAGGTACTCCTCATATCAAGTAATGCTGGTCTTATTCCAACTACTAGATGCTCCATCTTCCATGGGTCTTCCGCCAAATACCGGGCACTCTACACTAGGCTAGTAGAATCACTCTGAGTTGAATCGGTCAAGAAATCATCAGGTCTAGCAGCTATTGGGTCTCTGCACTCTGTCTGCTCATCTCTAGGAGGATCCTTTCAATGAGCTACTGGTCGATACTCCATGTGTCATGATGTCTCACGTGTAAGTATCTCAACGGACTATCACATCAAAGGGGTCTCAACGCAACAGACGGTGTGTCAATCAGACTCTCGGTCTGTGTGTTATTGTCATTTCCGTCTAAGGGGCCTGCTTAGTTTTTAAGTTCAAACCAACTGAAACGTACACAAAATGTGTCCAAAACACAACTGGTATATGAAAAAGGAGTCATATTGTTCCATGATTTCTTTGGCCGTAGACGGTTCATCGATCAAAGACCCTTAGCCCGAGTTATGGTCGTAAAGGTGTTTTTGGTAAGACGAGTCCGAACAAGGGTCCGACCCGGTCCACGGGTCTGACCCATCCCGAAGTCGGACCAACCCAAAAATGGCTTGGCCCAAATGTGGCCCGAACCAATGTAGAGGCCCGGGCCGAAGGCGCGGCCCATTCCGAAGGCGCGACCCGTCCCGAAGGCGAGGCCCGACCCAGTTGTACGGCCATGTGGCCCGGCCCAGCTGGCCGTATGGCCCGGCCCGACTGGTCATGTGGCCCGACCCAGCTCGCCGTGTGGCCCGACATGCTGGCCACGGCAGTAGGTCGTGTGGCCTAGCTGGCCAGCCAGCTATGCCCAGCTGGCCTTGCGTGGGAGGGGGTGTTTCCTGCCCTACTGTCTGAAATGGACTCGGTACCTAGCATTGGTTTGGGTAACCATGAGAACATTCACGTCCCGCTTGTAGCGTGTACTGGATGTCTCCTCAGTCAGCCACCCTCCACAATCCACTACGGAAAAAGGCCGCGGGTCTTCTACGGTGTGGTGTGACTACGCCACGCCCCTGCACTCCTTCCATGACACACCCTTGCCACGGACATGCACCACCTGCGTGACGAAAAGGTGTTATGCCCCACTGCCTTGGACGACCCTGACCGCGGCTCCCTGATGCTCCATGCAGTACGCCAGCGTCGCACCGCTGTCTGACCGCCGTGGCCCTTATAACCACATCCCCTATCTTCTGACGTGGTGCGATTACACCGTTCCCCTCCGGCACCACCGCGGACCACCTGGCCACAGCTCGGATCACTACATGGCACTGAGGTGCCACTTCATTGTGGAGACCCGACAGCTAAGCGTTGTCGGCTTTCGTCGTGGATGGCTCATTTTTGATCACCTCATGTACCACCTCTGTCGTCATCAAACATGATCAAACAAAAGGGGATTGTTGGGTCGTGTTCGTGTGGTCCTAAACCTCATCATTATTCTGATATCATTCGGTCCTCATTCTAGAAATTTGCATGACGATGTACAAGTTCAAAACAATTCAAAACCCCCTACCCTACATGATGATTTTTCCTTGATGAAGTCACTGGAAAAGGCGGAGTCATTTCGTTGGTGTTGGGAAAGAAGAATCTGAAGATGGTATTGGCGTTCTTCATGGGCCGTAGTGTTTCCTCAATTTGCTCTGGATGAAGAGGGAGAAGATGGTGCTCATAATTCTTCGGTGGAAGGAGTGTTCATTGCATTCTTCATTGAGTGGATGAAGTCTTCTCAATTCTCCCAAAGGCTCTTCCTCTTCATAATTCTCCAAACCCTCTCTCAAGCTCCACCCAAAGATTATGTGAACACCAAAAATAATAGACAATATATCATTTTTAATGGTTGGAATGAATTCAAAATAATTAAAAAAAGAGATAATTAATTAATTATAAATGTTTCAAAAATTAATTATGAGAAATTTGCCACAATAAAGTATTATGGGAAGGTGGAGAGTTTAACCCAAATAAATGGGGGGTTAGAGGTGTTCCAAACTTAATGTGGATTTTGAAGAGTTAGTATATTCATGTTGGCCCCACAAAATAAAATCTTCTCATGGGAGGTTATGTGCGGATGGCCCCCACCATTAACCTCCACATGGAGGTCTTAACCAACATAAGTTAAAAATAAAGTGAATACCTTATTTTTATTTAATTTAATTTTAATCCCCCAAAAAATAATTTCTATTCTTGTCAGAACAGAACTGCATTGAAGGTTTGACAGAGCAATCACCGACGCTGTGAGTTCAATGGGTCCCTCAGAATTTGATTCCGAGCACTGGCTCAAGAGTTATAAAAACTCGCTTGCACGTTTACTAAATGTACCCATGAAAAACTTCTAAAATTGATTCTAGGCACACCCGACATTGGAATCAAGCGCCATAAGAATCTATGGGCTCGTAAAATTACCTTGTGTTTTAAAAAAAAATCCAAAGAAATTTCGGGACTTTACATTCTCCCCACCAAATGGATTTATGTCCCCGTAAGCTATAACTCGAACTGAGGAAACAAAAGGGGGTACTGAGCACACATCGAAGCCTCCCGCTCCCATGTACTCTCCTGTAGGTTCCCGTGCTGCTAGCGAACGCACACACGAGAAATCAATCATCCACATAGGACCCTATTTTGTCGACACTCAATCTCCACTAGAACCTATATAAATTTTACCCCATCATCGATGTCCAGCTCCCCATGGTCGATGATGTGTGATGAGTCATGAACGTATCTCCTCACCTGAGATACGTGGAAGACGTCGTGCACCCGGTGCAACTAAGGTGGAAGATCCTAGTGGAAATCCACCTCTCCTACTCTGCTGAGGACCTGTAAAGGTCCGATTCACCTTGGAGATAAATTTCCGCATTAGCCTAATATTTTTAGACCTCGTCAAGGTGAGACCCATATGAAAACGTGGTCTCCAGCCTTGAAATCCAGATGTCTCCGTCTCCTGTCATCATATGACTTCAACCTGTGCTATGCAGTTTACATCTGCTCCTAGATGATCTGAACCTTCTCAATGGTAGCTCATACCATATCTTGTCTTACATGTGCTGAATTCCCTGGGTCTGCCTAGCAATGTGGGAATCTACAATGTCATCCCTACAGGGCCTCAAAAGGCTCCATTCTGATGTTGGAGTGATTAATGTTGTTATAGGAAAACCCCACCAATGGTAGGTGATACTCCCAACTGCGAACAATATCGAGGAAAGATGCACAGATCATGTCCTCGAGGGTCTGGATGGTTCTCTTAGTCTAACCACATGTTTAACCATGGAAGGCGGTGCTCAAGTGAAGCTGTGTACCGAAAGCTTCCTGCAACCCCTTCTATAGCCGGGAAGTAAATCATTCATCACAGTCAGAGACAATAGAAGACGGTACTCCCTGAAGACGCATTATCTCCAACACATAAAGGAATACAAAGATCTCTATTGAACCCCACTCCCAGATCAGAAGGAAGTGGGCCAACATTCTGAGTCGTTAGATGATCACGCAAATTGAGTCGTTACTCCTGGATATACATGGATGACCCATCACGAAGTCAATGGATATCCCATATCACATCCACTTATGGACCTCTAAGGGCTGATCCAGGCCTATGGTTACCAATTTTTCTACCTTCACTTGCTGATAAGTGATGCATCTTGAAAAAAACTCTACTGCTGCCTTCTTCATACCTAGCCAACAGTGCTATCGTCGAAGGTCCTGGTACATCTTCGCCACTCCTAGATGTACCACAAGAGGGGAAGTGTGAGACACCCTCAACACATCCTCCGAAAGTGAAACTGGTACCATGGTACGTCCTCCAAAGAGGATGGCGTGCTCCCCACATTCATAAAATCCACCAGGTGCCTGCCTTGTGGATATCTGAGCATGTTGCATCTCACAGTCAGCGTCTCCATGCCGCGCCTCCCTAACTCGCTGAGGAAGTGGAGGAGTGACTGTATGAGATTGAAGATAGGATGTTCCATCCTATCCACATAGTATTTCTGTAAGGTAGCTAGATGCTTTTTCACCTCTTCTAACAGCTGAATGCCTGATCTCTTGCTGAGAGCATCCGCAACAACGTTCCCCTTCCCATGAGTATTGGCTATCTTGAAGTCATAGTCTGGGAGGAACTATAGCCAATGTCATTGTCTCAGGTTCAAGTCCCTCTGAGAGAAGATATACCTGAGACTCTTGATATCAGATTACAAGGTAAAACGTTCACCCATCAGATAGTGTTTCCACATTTTCAAGGCAAAGACCAATGAAGCTAACTCCAGGTCATGGGTATCATAGTTCTTGTCATGTTGTCTCATCTACCGAGAACCATATGCGATCACTACTTGATCCTAAATCAGGACACACCTGAGTCAAGTCCCTGATGCATCACTATAGACTATGTACCCTTTGCCTTCCTCTGGAAGCCTCATAATGGGGTCACTAGTTACCCTCTAACTCAACTCCTGAAAGCTCTGATGGAATCTCTCCGACCACACGAAGGTTTTCCCATTCTTCGTAAAGGATTAATGCGGAGATGTAACTTTGGAGAAATCTGGAACGAATCATGGGTAGTAGCCAGCCAAACCCATGAAAATTTATACCTCTGTCACACTCCAGGGTGGATCCCACACAAGTACCACCTCGATCATCACTGGATCCACAACAACTCAAGCCTCTGAGATGACATGTCCCACGAAAATATCCACTCAAATCCAAAACTAGAACTTCTAGAGCTTACTATAAAGTTAGTGCTCTCAGAGTGTGTCCAGTACTACCTAGAAATGGTATGCATGCTCCTCCTGAGTATTCAAGAAGATCATAATGTCGTCGATTAATACTACAGCAAAGCGATCGAGGTAAGGCTGAAAGATCCTATTCATGAGGCTCATGAACACTTCTAGAGCATTGGTTACGCCGAAGGGATTAACAAAAACTCTTAGTGGTTTTATTGACACCTGAAGGTCGTCCTTTGCACATCCTCGTCTTGAACTCTGATCTGGTGATAGCCTGATCTTAGGATTCTCTTCAAGAACCATCATGCTTCCTTAAGATGATAAAGGAATTCTTCAATCCTAGGAAGTGGGTACTTGTTCTTCATGGTCACCTAATACAGGTGAAGGTATGTGACACAGAATCTTAAGCTACTGTCCGCCTTCTTGGCGAACAGAATTGGGGCTGCCTAGGGAGAAACACTGGGCCGAATTAATCCATTACCTTTCATGTCTTACAGTTGTACCTTCAACTCACGAAGCTCAGTGGGAGCCAACAGATATGCGGGAGTAGATATCTGATTATTCTCAGGGTACATGTCAATATAGAAGTACACCTCTATACAAGGAGGTAGTTCTAGATCATCGTCCAGTAAAACATCTGCTTACTGGTCCACCACTTTTGGATAAGTCAGACTCTCTACATCTAGTACTCTTAGGGTATGGAAAGCCAACTAGTGAGTGATCGGCTACACCCTCCTCCGAGTAAGTCCACCATGTGCTTCAATGGTTCCCTTCTCATCGGGGAAGGTGAACTTGGTCCCATCTGTTTGAACTCACCTCACTTTTCCACTAATGCAGTTGTTCTGTGCATGGACTATAGATAACCTGTACATACCCAAGATGATGTGGTAAGGACTCGACGCCACTATGAGGACATCCCAGCCGAATCTCTCTCCTCATAGAGTATGCTCACACTATTGGAACAAGTGTGATATCGTCGAGTCTTATCCCGTATGTGTATCTAGCGGTAATAATTGAGCCAATGACTCCGTCAGAATCTCCATGCTCGGAACGAGGGAATTGAAATGAAAGAGTGACTTCCACTTATGTCTATAAGAAATGAAGCTATGGTGGAGTAGAGATAGATCATACCTAGTATCATCTCCGAAGCACCATGGTCTTAGGCCTTAGCTACCGGAAGCTGAGCTCTGCCATGTCCACCTACTCCCTATGGTCGCGGTGGACCTCCGGGTGGTGGTGGCGATAGCACCTCGTAACGTCGACCACCTTCAGCTGCTCGACCAGCTCCTCTACCATGTCTTCCAATGCCCTGCAGAATGCCTCGATCAAACCGTTTCCTATGTCTGGGAGGTCCCTGAATTGTCTACTGCTCATCAGAATAGTGGGTCGGACAGTCACGATTCATGTGACCAAGCCCACTATAAAAGTAACATTGTCCGCTCCTGGCATGTCTGGCTTAGTCTCCACTCTAGGGGCCCCTCACAACTAATACTGAGCCATCCAGTCGACCACTAGTGGGTCTGGTCCTGTTAAACCTCTATGTCATCTATCTACTACTAGCCACAGAGGACTCTAGAGCATGTCAACTAGTTTTGGGTCTCACTACTGGAGACTGCTTAGTAAGGAATCTCTCCACTGGGAGGGCTCACTCCAATACCCCTGTCTGAGTCAGGATGCTTTGGGAGATCATCTGATCTTGGATCTCTCGCCTGATCCCCTGCTCGAAGGTCCACTCCCATAAGAATGGGTCTCGTACTTTATCCGTAGAGTACCACAAGTGTTCAGTGAACCTCGCTGAGTACTGTGCTACTAGCATGATCCCCTACAGTAGATGATGTAGCTCTTGTATCTGAATCGCTCTAAGGGTGGCTGGTACAAACTCTTCCAGAAATAGGGTCTCAAAGTCATCACATTGAAGTGCATCCTCATCATGATTCTATAGCATCCGGCTTCACCATCTGCCTGCTGCTGGCTGATGGAGTCTGGAAACACAGATCACCATGAAGTCTACTAGTGTCCTACTATCCTGAAGACTCTCACCACAACATGCAGCCAATCGCTAGCCACTTGTGGATCCGTCTATCCCTGAAATATGTGTGGGCTCTGTCTCTGTAACGCTTCCAACGTGCTCAAGTGGCATGCATCGTCTATTGCTGGGGATAGTGGCATTGGTGGCCCAACTTGTGGTGGTACTGCTGGTGCCTCCGTTGGTGCCTCAACTAGAAAGGGGCCCTACACCAAAGCCTCATTGCTCAGTGGGCTGTCAGTGCATAAAACTCTCAGGGATATGACTAGTCATCTTCGGGGAGGCATCTTGAAAGAAACAGATGCGACACAGTCAAAAGACGATACCTGCTAACTTGAACTGGTTTAAATGAAACATTTAGAAACACACATGCACACAGTGATTTCATGCACTGAGTCGGAAATCAGTAGTCATGGTCCGGGTGTATGGATACGTCGGTCGCCGCACCAACACTGGACTCCCTGAACTAAAAACCACACTCGGTACCATTAATAATATTTCTTCATTGAAAAGAAATATCAGAGTCCTAAGTTCTGTGGTAGAACTGACTCCTCAAATACCAATTTGTCACGAACCGTCCCCCGGGGCCCGTATTGTGACTACCCCAAACCTACCTTCCATAGGCCGGGGGATGGAGACTAGGACCAAAGTCGTAAATGCCTAAAATTGGGATGTCATTGCCTTTATAAAATGTAAACTCACACAACTAGAGTACAAGAAAAAGAAAACACTATGTTAATGTGTTATGACATGTGTACTAAATGTAAAGGGTGACAAAATACAAGCCTAAATGTAATGTAAAAAATAAAATTGAAATAATGTACAACTAGAAAGGTAAAAACAACTGAAATGTGAAAGCAGCTCCTGAATCATGGACCACAGATCCTACCTGATGGGTAAGCATAGATAAACTCCTCAACGCTCCAAGTCTGTCCATCTCCTCCAAGTATCGACTCATCGTTAGGTCCAACTCCGGGTATCGTCCAGTACTGGCACTCTCGGCCACCGTCAGCGTTATCTGTCATTTACATCCAACACAAAGTGGATCGGGCATAGCTCATGTAGGGGTGAGTATAATGATACTCAGTAGGGACATCGAGATGCTCATGGTCTCAAAAAATCCAACAATGATAAACAACAATTTATGAAATAAACGGATTACCATTACTTAGGTATATTCCCATACATATAACAATGTTATAAATTTACCAATCTCAATCATGAGGAAAACACAAAGGTCACTGACTTGACTCAAACCATGATTTTTCATTATCGAAACCACGAATGCTGGATAACACCTCCTATGTCAAGTACAGTGGGCCTGTTGTGACTCTGAGATGCTTCTCACCAACCTTCAACTATTAAGGTACATCTCATGTCGAATACCGCGGGTCTGCTGCCAACTACAAGGCGCTCTGTCTGCTATGGTTATGTAGCCAAATATAGTTCACTCCCACTAATATACTACAGAGGTACTCTTCTTGTCTAGTACCGCAGGTCTGCTACCAACTACTAGG
This sequence comes from Viscum album, assembly GCA_963277665.1. Classification (NCBI taxonomy): domain Eukaryota; kingdom Viridiplantae; phylum Streptophyta; class Magnoliopsida; order Santalales; family Viscaceae; genus Viscum; species Viscum album. Next base: position 223,463,433 of record OY728158.1, read on the forward strand.
TGCTCCGTATGCCATGGGTCTGCCTCCATATACTGGGTTCTCCCCACTGGGCTAGTCGAATCACCCCAAGACTAATTTTTCAAGCAGTTGTGAGGTCTGTGAGCTACTAGGTCTCTGTAGTCTGTCTGGTCATCTTCGAGAGGATCTGTTCCATGAGCTACTAGTCAATACTCTATGTGTCATGAAGCCTCATGTGGATGTATCTCAAAGTACCACCATGTCATAGGGGTCTCAATGTAAAAGACATCGCGTCAATCGGACACTCGGTCTATGAGTTATTGTAATTTTTATCCTAGGGACCTAGTTAGTTTTTAGAATAAAACCAACCTGACCATACTCCATATGTGTCCAAAACTCAAGTGGGATATTAGAAATGAATCATCTTGTTCCATGAATTCTGTCGCCACATATGGTTCTTCGATCGAACACATGTAGCCCGAGTTATGGGGGTAAAGGTCTCTTCGGGATAGATGGTTCCAAAATGCTGTCTGACCTAGTCCGCAGGTCCAACCTGGCCAGAAGGTGGCCCGACCAGAAAGTTTTCTGGCCCAAAGGCGCGACCTGGCCCATTTGGCAACGGTGTGGTCAGGCCTGACCAGCCTTCTGTCCCGGCCCGACCGACCACGTGGCCTGACCCAACTGGTCGTGTGGCCCGACCCAGGTGGCCGTGTGGCCTGGCCAGGCTGGCCGTGTCACCCTGTGGGCTAGCCGTCGCTGGCTGGCTGCAGGCTTGGCTGGCTAGCCGGCAGGTCCCATCAGGCCATGTGTGGGAGGGGGTGTCGCGCCACCCCCCCTTATTGTATGAAACAGAACTGGAACATCGCTCCGGTTCGGGTAACTCCAAGACCCTTTGGGTCCTGCCTGTAGCACGCACTGGAGGCCAGCTCAGTCGGCCACCCTCCCCTGTCCACTGTAGCCAAAGGAAAAGGGTCTTCTACAGCGTTGCGTGACGGCGTCGTGGTCCTGCTCTCCTGTCTCGGCCTGTCATGGTCGCGAACCTGCACCACCGGCATGGCACGATTGTCCCGCGACCCCGTCTGACCGTCACACCCCTTCTGGCCGTGACCCCTTTCTTCCCACATGGTTTGATGGAACCACACCACTCTGGAACTGCCGTGGACTACCTTTATATGGAATCCTACCTTTTATAACATAAAATTTCATATCATTACACAAAACTGAGGATCTTTAAGGTTTAGTGTCTTGGAAACCATGAACATAAAACATGAAAACATAAAAAAATTTCTTAAACACTTGAAAGGCTTCTCCTCATGTTCATCCTAGGTTCATTACTGCATCTAATAACCTGGGGACATACATCCGAAGAAAGGGTGAGCAGAAGGCCGAGTAAGGGAAACAAGAGAAACTTTTTACATGTGAACTTGAGATACTTCAATAAGGTTTTGAAAAGAACTTTAAGTCCTGAGAAATAAATCATGAGATATATCATAATAAAAATACCATTTTTCATAACTTTAAGATGTGGATACATCAGTTAACATAGAAAATCATGAACATATCACCAAGGTCCATCCCCAAGGTGTCATTTAAACATTACCAAGGTTATTCACCAAGGTATCGTGAAAATTGTAATCTCTAGTGGTTACATCATTACCCAATGCATTGGAGTGCTATCAGGGCACACCCTTAAATTTTCCTTTATTATCATTTAATCCACATATATCATCATCAATAATTTTTTAAACAAACCATATATCATAAAAGAAATGGGTTTCATTTCCTAATCATAACATTTTAAAAACTGATTTAAAGACATGATCTTTACGTTATTTTAAACCCACAAAAAGGGAATGCAGGTTTCATGTATGTAAATCCCAGAATTTAAAATAGAACATCTTGGTATATATGTGAATACCCATATAGGAGGTAGAGCTTTGAGTATTCACTTAATAAAATAAAATATCTTTAGAAAAAAGAGAGAGACATTTTGAGACGAAAATTCTACAGTATAACGGCGATGTGACAAGGTTTATAGAAAACATTGAATAGAGAGGGGACATGGGTCAAACATTCATAAATGACCCATAAAACAGTAGAGGGACAGAATATAAGGGATTTGAGAACATGGTAATGAAATTTGAAGGACATCCCATTTGAAATGAAAAACATGGAAGGAAGATAAAAATAAGATTTCTCTTATGAAAATTCTGCAGCCTAACAGCATTACATAAACTTCAACCAAAAAATGAATTGATGAGATCAAATAGGGTCTCTCATAATATGAACATAAAATATCAGTATGATATATATAGATATCATACCCCAACATAATAAAAAGGATCTTTCAAGACTTGATGTGGAATTAGAACTTTGAAAAGGGAGAAAGGTGCAAGGACAACATAAATATGCAGCAGCCGAACGACGCCACTTAAACTTCAAAATACTGAATTGAAGAGATCAAATGGGGTCTCTCATCATATGGTCATAAAAGATCAGTATGATTGATATAGATATCATACCACAACATAACAAAAATTAACTTGAAATAATTGACATGAAAGTAGAACTTCAAAATGAGAAGGGTGAAGAACCACTTAAAAATTCGGCAGGCTAACGACGCCACTTAAAACTTCAAAATACTCAATTGAAGAGATCAAATGGGGTATCTAATCATATGATCATAAAATATAAGAATGATAAATTTAGAGATAATACCCCAACATAATAAAAAGGAACTTGAATGAATTGACATGAAAGTTGAACTTCAAAACGAGAAGGGTGAAGAACAACTTAAAAATTCGGCAGCCTAACAGCGCCACTAAAAACGTCAAAATACTGAATTGAAGAGATCAAATGGGGTCTCTAATCATATGATCATAAAATATCAGTATGATAAATTTATAGATCATACCCTAACATAATAAAAAGGAACTTTAAATACTTTACATGGAAAATGGATCTTGAAAAATGAGAAAGGAGACAGAATCCGTTACAAAAATTTCAGCAGCCTAACGACGCCACTTAAAACATCATAAAATGAAATAATGAGATTAAGAGGGGATCTCTCATTATATTAACATGAAAAGGGAAGTAAGAGGAGTATAAAAGAACATCCTTAAACATAAGAACATGGAGCATAAAATAAATGACATAAAAGAGATTTCTTGAAACGAAAGAGAGAGATCAGATCCCTTACCTTAAAACGTAACTCTTAAAACTCAAAGGTTGGGACCTTGAGGGCTTGAGGGAACCTTTGGAGGATTATTTGGGAGGTAAGGAGACCAGAACATCGTTTAGGATGTTTTTGGAGTCGAAAATATGAGAGAAGGGCTTGGTATTTATAGGGAAAGTGAGGGGACAAGGAATTAATGGCCAAGGGACACCTTAAAAGTGGTTTTCTCGAAAGCATGGGCCCTCCCATGGTACATCCCATAGAGTTAGGCCACATGGGGACCCTTACAAAATAATTCATCTTCTTTACTCAACCATCCATTAAAATATCTCATGACATCGTCATGACCCAGTTATGATGTAATTAAACATACCGAAACCCTAAAACTGTATTTTTACTATTCACTGAAAATTCAACTTTCTCAGAAAAATCCCAAAATTTCACATTAACCAAATATCAATACTCTGATTTAAAAAATGAACTCTATTTTATAAAAATAATTTTCTAAATATTTTTAATTCATTTTTTTAAATAAACACATTATTCACCGAAAATTTATTTTTTTCAGAAAAATACCCAAAAATTACCTTAATATAATATCGATGCTCTGAGTTCAAAAATGAAATCCATTTTATGAAAATAATTTTCTAAATATTTTTAATTTAATTTTTAATTAAAAAACACAATTCACCCGAAAAAACTAATACATGAATAACAATTTATGAAACTGTTATTTACCCATTTTATTGAATCTCATTACATAATCTAGGTGTATAAATTATATTAAAACTTTCTTTCAGTGAAATTACTAATCCATTTGGTCACATTACTAATCCTAAGTGGAAAATCACTATTTATAATTTACTATTCATCAAAAATCAAGTTGATCTTATTAGACTCAAAATTTCGTAAGGAACATATTTGTAGAAGACCATTTTTTAAAAATCTTTACACATTTTTATTTATTTAAGATTTACATAAACATTTTTAAAATACACTTTCTCTAATATTCATCAAAAATATGCATACTATATTTATCGGAACATTTGAAAATTCATAAACATCATCATAAGAAGAAATCCCAATTTTTAATTTAAAACAAAGGATTACACAAGGTAGTTACGGTCTCCTTACATAGCCCCTTATCAAACCAGCATAGGACCTAACTGTAAGGTGTGCTAAGGTGAGAGAATCTGGGGGAGGCTCGGCCAATAACGCACGAGTAGTAATTTCTATTAGTTTGAACTTCTCGTGAAGGCGATCCCGTTCTAGATTCACACGATGAAGATTAATTTGGGTTTGGTCTAGAGCAAAGCCCAGTGGTGCTACATCCTTCCCAGGTTCGGTTAGATGGGCTTCGATCGGTCCAAGACTACTGGGTGAGGCCATCGAATCTTCTTTCTATATTAATTAACCAAGATTGCTTGTATTTAGAGACAATAATAAAAATGTTTAGTTTCCAGTGGTCATATTGACCAATGGTCAAATAACAGCCAAAACCCAACAGTCTCATTTTAATTATACTCATGTTATCAAATGAAACTTTTTTGTTTTGTATAAAAATAAAATAAAATAACACATAAAATTAGGAAACATGATTTATTCAATATTTCGTGTCGTTACAATCTTCCCCAATTCAGAAATTGCGTCCTCGGAATTTTTAAAATTGGGTTTTGAAATTACATTGAAATTTCCACATTGGAAAAAGAGTTAGTAAAAATATTACTTTAAAAGAAAGAAATGGAAGTACAATGGTCACCCGAGTTAACCCACACTAGGATTCCAACTAGGAAAACATGGACATGGAGGAGAAAACAAAGGTCAAGTTCTGAGGGAGAGTGATAGAGAACATGATTAAGAGAAAGATAACCATAAGAAAATCCCAAACTTATGATGTGTGTAAACGTTCTTTGATTACCTAGTAGGAAACGTAAACCAACAATATTTTTTTTACGTTTCTTTTCATAATGTTGAGGAATTCATTTACTACATAGAACAAAAACATAAGGAAATATACCTACCTTCTTTTAAAGTTTCATCCTTTAATAAGTTTCTACAAAAACTAATCTTTTCTCCACATGATGAGCATTAAATAATACTTAGTCTCATCAAAACACAAGAATCATCTTCTAGAGAATCACATAATCCACAAAAGATTAACTATCTATTTCTTCTATCTTTAAACATTATCCCAAAAATAGAACGGTTAAGGTAAAACAACTCTTCAAAAATAAATAATCCCATAGGAATGGAAACTACTTTTAAATCTTCGAAGTTCCATGGTACTACTCAATGATCATCATAGACCATTCCATAAATAATGGTCCTTAAAATTCCTCAAAATAAACCAGACTCAGATTGAAACCCAAATACAAGAAGGATTTGATAACACAATCTTCCAAAATAAACTTCATTTTTCATCTCCAAACAACATCAACCACTCCTAACATCTTATAACAAAAGTATCTAACCAAATCATATTTACCCCAAGATAGGTTAATCATTTCCATAAGTAACCTAAATTACTATTAGTCCGCCTTAAATTCATTGATTTTTCAAAATATAAGTCAACCTCACTCCTCAATGAAAATACCATAGTAATCTATTTACCCCGATCATATAGGGTCCCCAAAATAGTGAACGTCTTCCAAAATAATAATCATCTTTTAATCCCCTAATCATCTCTGTCATATTAATATGACAATCATCGCATATCCTATCACTTTGGTTGTTGGGAGATGTTCTTCCATTTCCCACCATTAACTTAGAAGATAAAGTATAATTAGAGGCTTAAATACATTGCCAATAATCATGAAAAGGAATCTTTAAGCATAAAAGGATAAACTTGTAGAATAAAAGTATATCCTAACTTGTGATCCACTAGGTTCCAATATAGGTTATCCATGATCGTATATTCTTATCTGAATATTTATTTTATTTTATCTTTGTTACTTTAATAATGGTTCATACTAAGCTTATGAATTTACCAAAGAATATCCCCAGGGAGTGTCGTAACCAAGAGTGCAGCAAGGCCCGTGGTCTTGTACTAGTTCCTATTCGAGTCTAGCTCAAAGTGGTGTTTTCGGGTTTTACCCCTATGTACATCTGTGCCAGAGCCACCTCTACCTACTCATATCCAGACAGGGATGTATTTTCCTAGCAACCCCTTACTCAATACTTACCAAAATATCTGGAAGATTTCCTATATTTAAACTTTTCTACAGGGTTCTTCCTAAAGTTTTCATATCCTAATTTCCACAAATAACTAAACCATCGTTTGCTACCAACTATGGAATCCCACCTTTTTATAACAAAAACTTTCATTTCATTACACAAAACTGAGGATCTTTAAGGTTTAGTGTCTTGGAAACCAGGAACATAAAACATGAAAACATAAAAAATTCATCTTAAACTCTTGAAAGGCTTCTCCTCATGTTCATCCTAGGTTCATTACTGCATCTCATAACCTGGGCGCATACATCAAAAGAAAGGGTGAGCAGAAGGCCCAGTAAGGGAACCAAGAGAAACATTTTACATGTGAACTTGAGATACTTCAATAAGGTCATAAAATGAACTTCAAGGCCTGATAAATAAATCATGAGATATATCATAATAAAAATACCATTTTTCATAACTTTAAGATGTGGCAACATCTTTTAACATAGAAAATCATGAACATATCACCAAGGTTCATCCCCAAGATGTCATTTGAATATTACCAAGGTTATTCACCAAGGTATCGTGAAAATTGTAATATCTAGTAGTTACATCATTACCCAATGCATTGGAGCGCTATCAGGGCGCACCCTTAAATTTGCCTTTATTATCATGTGAGCCACATATATCATCATCAATAATTTCATAAACAACCCATATATCATAAATGATATGGGTTTCATTTCATAATCATAACATTTTAAAAACTGCTTTAAAGATATGATCTTTACGACACTTTAAACCCACGAAAAGGGAAAGTAGGTTCCATGTATGTAAATACCAGAATTTAAAATAGAACATCTTGGTATATATGTGAATACCCATATAGAATTCAGATCTTTGATTATTCACTTAATAAAATAAAATATCTTTAGAAAAAAGAGAGAGACATTTTGAGACGAGAATTCTGCAGCATAACTGCTATGTTACAAGGTTTATAGAAAACATTTAAAAGAGAGGGGACATGGGTAAAACAATCATAAATGAACCATAAAACAGTATATGGACAGAATATAAGGGATTTGAGGACATGTTAATGAAATTTGAAGGACATCCCATTTGAAATGAAAAATATGGAACGAAGACAAAAATAAGATTTCTCTTATGAAAATTCTGCAGCCTAACAGCGTTACATAAACCTCAACCAAAAATGAATTGATGAGATCAAATAGGGTCTCTCATAATATGAACATAAAAGATCAGTATGATAGATATAGAGATCATACCCCAACATAATAAAAATGAACTTGCAAGACTTGACATGGAATTAGAACTTTGAAAATGGAGAAAGGTGCAAGGACCACATAAATATTCAGCAGCCTAACGACGCCACTTAAACTTCAAAATACTGAATTGAAGAGATCAAATGGGGTCTCTCATCATATGTTCATAAAATATCAGTTTGATAGATATAGAGATCATAACCCAAAATAACAAATAGGAACTTGAAAGAATTGACATGAAAGTAGAACTTCAAAATGAGAAAGGTGAAGAACCACTTAAAAATTCGGCAGGCTAACGGCGCCACTTAAAAGTTCAAAATAGTCAATTGAAGAGATCAAATGGGGTGTCTCATAATATGATCATAAATTACCAGTATGATAAATTTAGAGATGATACCCCAACATAATAAAAAGTAACTTGAAAGAATTGACAAGAAAGTAGAACTTCAAAATGAGAAGGGTGAAGAACCACTTAAAAATTCGGCAGCCTAACAGCGCCAATTAAAACATCAAAATACTGAATTGAAGAGTTCAAATGGGTTCTCTCATCATATGATCATAAAATATCAGAATGATAAATTTAGAGATCATACCCCAACATAATAAAAAGGAAATTTAAATAATTTACATGGAAATTGGATCTTGAAAAATGAGAAGGGAGAAAGAAGTCGTAACAAAAATTTCATCAGCCTAATGCTGCAACTTACAACATTATAAAACGAAATAATGAGAGTAATAGGGGATATCTCATTATATGAACATTAAAAGGGCAGTAATAGGAGTATAAAAGAACATCCTTCAACATAAGAACATGGAGCATAAAGGAAATGACATAAAAGAGATTTCTTGAAAAGAAAGAGAGAGATCAGATCCCTTACCTTAAAACGTAACTCTTAAAACTCAAAGGTTGGGACCTTGAGGGCTTGGGGAAACCTTGGGAGGACTCCTTGGGGGTAAGGAGACCATAACATAGTTGAGGATATTTTTTGAGTCGAAAATATGATATGAGGGATTGGTATTTATAGGGAATGTGAGGGGACAAAGCATTAATGGCCAAGGGACACCTCAAAAGTGGTTTTCTCATAAGCATGGGCCCTCCCATGGTACTTCCCATAGAGTTAGGCCACACGGGGACCCCCACACAATAATTCATCCTCTTTAGTCGACCATCCCTTAAAATATCTCATGACATCATCAACACACAGTTATGATGTCATTAAACATACTGAAACCCTAAAACTGTATTTTTACTATTCACGGAAAATTCATCTTTCTCAGAAAAATCACAAAATTTCACATTAACCAAATATCAATACTTTGATTTCAAAAATGAACTCGATTTTATAAAAATAATTTTCTAAATATTTTTAATTCATTTTTTTAAATAAAAACACTATTCACTAAAAATTCATTTTTTTCAGAAAAATCCCCAAAAATTACCATAACATAATATCGATGCTCTGAGTTCAATAATGAAATCCATTTTATAAAAATAATTTTCTAAATATTTTTAATTTAATTTTTAATTGAAAAACACTATTCACCCGAAAAAACTAATACTTGAATAATAATTTATGAAACTGTTATTTCCCCATTTTATTGAATCTCATTACTTAATCTAGGTGTCTAAATTATATTAAAACTTTCTTTGAGTTAAATTTCTCTTCCATTTGGTCACATTACTAATCCTAAGCGTAAAATCACTATTCATAATTTACTATTCATCAAAAATCAAGTTGATCTTATTGGACTCAAAATTTCGTACAAAACATAATTTTAGAAGACCATTTTTTAAATATCATTACACATTTTTATTTATTTAAGGTTTACATAAACATTTTTAAAATATCATTTCTCAAAAATTCATCAAAAATATGCACACTATATTTATCCGAACATTTGAAAATTCATAAACTTCATCATAAGAAGAAATCCGGATTTTTTATTTAAAACAAAGGATTACACAAGGCAGTTACAGTCTCCTTACATAGCTCGTTATCACACCACCATAGGACCTAAGTGTAAGATGTGCAATGGTGAGAGAATCCGAGGGACGCTCGGCCAACATCACACGAGTAGTAATTTCTATTAGTTTGAACTTCTCACGAAGGCGACCCCGTTATAGCTTCAGACGATGAAGTTTAGCTTGGGTTTGGTCCAGAGCAAAGCCCAGTGGTGCTACCTCCTTCCCAAGTTCTGTTAGTTGGGCTTCGATCGGTCCAAGACTACTGGGTGAGGCTATCGAATCTTCATTCTATATTAATTAACCAATATTTCTTGTATTTAGAGACAATAATCAAAATGTTTAGTTTCCAGCGGTCATATTGACCAATGGTCAAATAACAGCCAAAACCCAATAGTCTCATTTTAATTATACTCAAGTTATCAAATGAAACATTTTTGTTGAGTATAAAAATAAAATAAAATAACACATAAAATTAGGAAACAAGATTTATTCAAAATTTCGGGTCGTTACACTTTCTGTGGCCCAGTTTTCTATGCAGAACTGTGGTTCCACGCCATTGTGGGGACCCGGAGGCCTTGCGCTTCCATCTTCATCAAACAAGAACAAACAAAAGAGGAGGGTTGGTCTGTGTTTGTGTGGTTAGAACCCTCATCGTTATGGTGATATCATTCGTTCCACATTATGTAAATTTTCAGGATGAATAATGAGTACAAAAAAACTTATAACCCCTAATATTTCTTTATTATTGTTCATTGATGGTGTCGCATGAAGAGGCAGTGTCTTTTCGTTGACGTCGGGTAAGAAGAAGCCAAAGATGGCATCAACATTCTTCGTGGGCGGCATTGTTTCCTCAACATCCTTTAGTTGAATGGGGAGATGACAGTGCTCATCATTCTTTTGCGGAAGGAGAGTTCTTCACATTCATCATTGAGAGGATGAAGTCCTCTCAATTCTCCCAAAGGATCTTTTCTCATTAATTCTCCAAACCCTCTCTCAAGCTCCACCCAATGATTATGCCAACACCAAAAATAATAGATATGCTATTATATTTAATGGATTACAAGAATTCAAAATAATTCAAAAAGGTGATAATTAATTAATTGTTAGGGTTTATTTAATTAATTTTGAGAGATTTTCACAATAATTTATTGGGGGAAGGTGGAGACTTTAACCCACATAAATTGGGTGTTAGAGGTGTTGCAAAATTAATGGGAAGTTAGAAGAGTTATGAAACTAGTGTGGGCCCCACTAAATAAAACACTCCCAAGGGAGGTTATGTGTGGGTGGCCCCCACCACTAACCTTCACTTGGAGGTCTTAACCACCATAAAATATAAATAAGTTGAACACCTTCTTTTTATTTTATTTAATTTGAAAACCCCCAAAACTAACATATATTGTCATCAGAATGCAACTGTAGTGAAGTTCTAAGTAACCAATCACTGATGTTACGAGTTCAACGGTGCCCTTAGAATTGGATTCTGAGCACATGTTCAATAGTTATAAAAACCCACTCGCACATTTACAGAATGTACTTAAGCAAAACTTATAAAATTGATTCCAGACACACCGGGCATCGGAATCAAGAGTCGTCAGAAACTGTGGACTCATAAAATTCCCATGTACATAAAAAAATTCCATGAGAATTCTATGTTTTTAAAATATCCTATTAATTGTGGAAAACCTATTTTTTTAGGAATCCTCCATGTAGAAAACTGGATAGGGTTTCCAGAGTTGTATGTACTGATATCCCACCACACAATGAGTCCTCGGTGCAAGGCCTACTTCTAGTAAAGGCCCGAGTAGAGGAACCAACGGTACCATTACCTGTTGGGACACTAATTCCACCAACCCCAACAGTAGAGAGTGCTTCCCACTTGAGCGCGTTACATGAGTTCTAGTACCAGAGGCCAACTAGGTTCAAGGGAGAGGTGGACCGACAGGCTACTGGGGATTGGATGGAGGCTATTGTGGGAATCTTCCAATAGGTATGGACTACATCAAATCTCATGATGACCCTTTTCATTAGCATTCTATAGACAGCAGTGGGTAGAAGGTGGAGTTAGATGCTCTAGGTTCATGATGAGGCATTGCTTCTCTAGGCAGAATTTAAGAGACTATTTCAGGGAGTGTTTTTCCATGTGACTCTTCGCATAGTAACAATTAAAGATCTACTTAATCTACAACAAGGAAGCATGACTATGGCTCATTACTCAAGGAGGTTCACAGACCTCTCACGTTGCTCAATTTATATGTTACGAGACCTATTCTTCAGGGTATGGACCCTCATGTAAGGGATCAGGAGGATGATCAGGGCATCGATGATCTCACTCAGCATCCCAACACGGGTTGGGGGTCTAGAGAGATATCTCTTAGTAGAGAGTTCCATGCTGAGTAGTCACCAGAAATGAGACCCACCACCCACCGTCATTTAGAAGATTCTCTTGAAGCTGACAATAGAGAGATGTCACAGAGGACCAAGAGGACAAGACCAAGAGGTGGACGCCCACGTGATTCCAGATCATTTATGTGGGGAACCCGAGGCAGAGCAAGTAATACGAGGAGCAGGCAGTGTTATACATGCGGTGGGCAGGGTCACATGGTTCGTGACTGTCTGACCCGTTGTACAGATGATTAGAAGAAGGTTGAGGGACCACCCAGGCAGAGACAGAGGTTCAATCGAGATAGTCTGTAGGGATTAGGCGGGGGTGGTATAGGAGCTAGTCATGCAGCTGGTGGTGGGAGATGATTTGAGATGTTACCACCACCACCACTAGGAGGTCCACCCTGACCGTAGGGAATAGTTGGACTAGGAAGAGCTCAGATACATGAATCTGAGGGTTATGATCATGGTTCTACCATGATTATATGAGGTACAATCTGCATCTACTCCACCTTAGCTGATGTGCTTATTGACACAACTTCCAGTCATTCTTGTATTCCCACTACCCTTGTTTAGAGCTTGGAGAATTTTATTGAGCGATTAGCTTGATCCTTACGGCTAGAGACTCCTACGAAAGAAGATTCGATGATTATGCACTAGTGACGAAAGTGTGAGCATACTCTAGGATGCGAGAGCTTCATCTGTGATCTCCTAGTAGCAGCATCCAGTACTTACGACGTCATCTTGGGTATGGACTGGTTATCTACAGTCCATGACCAGAATGACTGTATTTGTTGAATAGTGTGGTGTGTCCACCTGGATGGGACCAGGTTTACTATCTATGGTGAATAGGGAACCTTTGTAGCATAGGATGGACTTACCTAGAGGAGGATTCACCCGATTACACATCATTGAGCTTGCTTTACCCTTGAAGTGGATGATGTGGAGAGTCTGAATTATCCCGTTGTGTTGGAACAGTATGCATATCCTTCCATGATGATTTTTTAGGTCTACCTCTTTATATAGAAGTGGGCATTTACATTGAATTGTACCTCAGTATGGTATAGATATCTACACCAGAAAATCAAATGGCTCCTGCAGGGATTCGGGAGCTGCGGGTACTGGTAGAGGACTTGTAGGGGAAGGGATTCATCTGGCCCAGTGTGTCTCCTTGGGTAGCCCTGATTTTGTTCGCCAAGATGGCATATGAGAGCTTGAGTCATTGTGTTGACTATCGATGCTTGAACCAGGTGACTGTGAAAAAAAAATTACCCACTCCGAAGTATTGACGACCACGTTTATCAACAGAATGGAGCATAGTGGTTCTCAATGATAGACTCAGATCAGGATATCACTAGCTCATAGTAAGAGAGGAGGATGTGCAGAAGATAGGCTTTATATGTCGTTATGTCCATTATGAGTTCTTGGTCATGTAATTATACATGAACAATTCTCCATAATTGTTCATGGGACACATGAAAAACACCTTCTAACAATACCTTAATTGATTTGTAGTAATAATAATCGACGACATTCTGATCTACTCGACTATTAAAGTGGAGAATGATTATCATTTACATGTAGTATTGAACACACTCTGAGATCACCAGCTTTATGGTATGCTCATTAAGTGCAAGTTTTAGATCTAAGAGGTTTAATTTTTGGGACATTTAATATCATAGTTTGTAGTTGCAGTGGATCCATGAAGGATTGAGGAGGTACTTTCTTGGGATCCACATAGGATTGTGATAGAGGTATGGAGTTTCATAGGATTGGTCGGATACTACTAGAGGTTTGTACATTTTTTCTCTAGAGCTGCAGCACCTCTATCAATGTTGAAGAAGAAGGATCAACACTTCATGTGGTCAGAGAGATTCCAGAAGAGTTTCTAGGAGCTAAGGAAGAGGCTGTCTAGTGAACCCCTATTGAGGCTACTAGAGGAGGGCGTACAGTATGTAGTATATTGTGATGCATCAGTGACTGGGCTCAGATGTGTCCTCATGATGGAGTGATAAATTCTCACATATGGTTCTCGATAGCTTAGAAAACCTATGTAGAAATATGCTACCCAGTACCTGGAGTTAACAGTAGTGGTCTTCGCCTTGATGATGTGGCGACACTAGCTGATGGGAGAACACTTTACATTGTACTCTAATAACAAGAGTCTCAAGTATATCGTATCTTAGATGAACCTGAACCTAAGAAAACGATGATGGATTGAGTTCCTATAGGAGAATGACTTATGGATAGTATATATTCTTGGAAAGGGGAATGTTGTAGCAGATGAACTCTGCAGGAGGATAGTTATACAGCTAATAGGTGAGGCGATAGAGTAGCTGGATGCTTTGCAGATATACTTTTTGGATCGGGATGGAGCATCTTTTTTTCAGTCTCTTACAGTATCCTCCCCACTTCCTGAGCGAGTTAGGGAGGCGCAATGAGGGGACACTAACTATGAGACACAACATGCACAGATATACACTGGACACAAACCTAATGTATTTTATAAAGGTGGGGAGAACATCATATAATTTAGATGACGTATCTTTTTACCTGTGTCACTTCTAGATGAAGTGACGAAGGAGTTACACACATCTCCTCTAGAGGTACAACCAGGAGTTGCGAGGTTGTACTATGATCTCAGAAGAAATCCCTGGTGGCTGGGAATGAAGAAAGAAATAGCAAAGATTTTCTCTCATTGCCTCACTTTCCAGCAAGTGAAGGCAGAGCATTAGGTACCAGCAGGATTATTTCTGCCTTCGAGGTCCCAAAGTTGAAGTGGGTTAGGATATCCATGGAATTCATGACAGGACTTCAATTTAAATCTATAGTTCATGACTCGATTTGGGTGATCGTAGACTGACTCACCATGTTGGCGTACATCCTAATGATTAGAGAGTAGGGTTCAGTAGAGAGAATGTGACACCTCTATGTGCAAGAAATTTTGAGGCTACATGGAGTACCCTCAATGATTTTTTCGGATAGTGATTCACATTTTAATACTCTGTTATGGAAGAGGTTTCATGAGGATTTGAGGATGCATCTTTGTTTTAACACTAACTTCCATGTTTATATAGATGGCCAGACTGAGCGGAACATTCAGACCCTCGAGGACATGTTGTGTTCTTGCATCCTCGACTTCGTTCGTAGCTGGGAGGATCACTTGACTTTGCTATAGTTTTCATACAACAATAGCTATCACTCCACTATTTAGATGGATCCTTTGAGGTATTGAACAGGAGACCCTATAGATCAACTTTGTGATGGATGACCCAGGGGAGTCAGCAGTAGTGGGACCAGAGATGGTACAAGCTACACCCGAGAAAGTGCTGATCATCCAAGACCTGATGAAGACTACACAGAGTAGGAAAAGTACTTGGTCCGAAAGGAGATGGAGGCCTCTATAGTTTAAATATTGAAACATCATATTTCTACAGGTCTCTCCTCGATGAGGTTTGAGGAGATTTGGCTAAGGTGGGGAGTTATCTCTGAGGGTCATCTAACCTATTAAAGTCCTCAGTAGAGTTGTAAAGGTGGAATAACTCTTATATATTCCTCCATAGTTTCACTAAGTGCACGATGTCTTCCACGTATCCCTGTTGATGATATACTTTCATGACCCTTCTCACATCATCGGCCATGAAGAGCTAGACATCGACTATGGGGATACATTTTAGGAGGTTTTGTAGATATTTAGGATAGACAAGAGCGGGTCCTTTGTGGATGGTCAATACCTCTGGTGTGTGTTCGCTGAAACCAAAGGAATCTCTAGGAGAGAATATGGGAGGGGGAGGATCAGATGCATGGTCAGTACCCCCACATGTTCCCTTTGTTTGAGCTATGGATTATGGGGAAGTAAATCCATGTGGTGGGGAGAATGTAAAGTCTTAGAATTTCGATGTATATTTTTTATCAAATGGTAATTTTACGAGTCTGTGAAAATTGAAATCATGTGAATCTGAGGCTCAGAGTGCCTAGAATGAATTTTTGATCTTCTGTTTAGGTACGTTCAGTAAACGTGCGAGTGAGTTTTTCTTACTTTTTAACCGGTGCCTAGAATTTAAATCTGAGGGCACCGCTGAACACACAGAGGCTGTTTTCGCTTAAAGAACATTCACCTCGATAGCAGTTGGACATGGTCAGATGTTAGTTTTTTGGATTTTTGTGAATGAATAAAATAAAAATGAAGTTGTTTTGATTTTATTTTTATTTTATTTGTTAAAACATCCACGTGGAAGTTGTGAATTGGGGACCACCTGACCTAACCTCCATTAACAGGTTATGGTGGTGGGGAACACCCGAGCCTAACCTCCCATGAGAGGTTATGATGTTGGGGACCACCTGAGGCCTAAAACTCTCAACTCTATCATTAAATGTGGGAGAGACTCTTCAAATCCTACAATTTTAATTATTCCAACCCTCGGACACTGTAATTAAGCCAACACACCACATAAACTGTGCCAACCTATGTGATTAATTAACATAATATAAATTATAAACCAAAAAACAAAATATATCACCAAATCTATTATTTTGGGGATACCATTTCATTTTTTTGGGTTTGGGAGAAGAGGAGCATTGGGAGAAAATCCATCCAATTAAGAACACTGATGAAGAATGTTGATACTTTGATGTATTCTTCTAAACATTCCGTCAAAGGATCTCCAATAATGCACGAACCCATAATCAAAGAAAATGCCAATGATAGTGACGTCCATATTTTCCTAACTATTAATCTACATCCTTGTGACCTCGTCGACATCATCAATAGAATGTGGTTGGGGTTTAATATCTATTTATTTATCACTTCCCATGTACATACCTTCTATTTATTTTGTGTGTTTAGAACAACCATTGCGGGAGGATATGATATGTACATTCATGTTCATGATCGTAATGAGCAATATGCTACAACCCTAACGTCGAACGTATGGGCCAAACCAACATGGCCCAATCCTTATGAAAATCTTTTGGAGTTCTTCGTGATTGATTAGGATGGCAACCATCCTGGGTTGGGGAACATGAAAGATAGCCTGCACCACTACCGGCCACGATGAAGGAGATGGTGCGACAGCACCACCCCATGGCCACAACCACCGCCCCGCATCCGAGGCACCGCCCGACGGCCAGACCACCGCCTCGGGGCCGGATGGCTTCCTTGAGGCCGGACCACTGCCCCCACCATATAGCCCCCCTGTGGCAGCACCACCACCCTGCAACCGAACTGCTGCCTCATGGCTGTACTGCTTCCCCATGGCCGGACCACCTCCCTGTGGATGGACCGCTGCCACATGGCTGGACGACCACCCTATGGCCGGACCCCCGCATCACGGTGGGCCCCCCCACGGCCTAACCATATTCCCGAATAAGAACCGCCGCACCGCTGCTGAAGTACCGCACCGCGAACGAACCACCACCCCATGGTCGAACTGTCGCCCCATGGCCGAGCCATAGCCCAACATCTGAACCATCATCCCCTGCCGAGACGCCCAACAGCCTAACGCCCTCACGAAATCCTCGATGGCCTCATGGGCACCCAAATCCCTCTACGCCCTCTCGCAGCCTTCTGGGCTGGACCTAGCAGGCTGGGCTACCCAGAGCGCCTGGATGAACCCAACGAGATGGGCCACCTAGCTTGCTGTGCTGACTCAGCCCAGGCCGGGTCGGGCTAGGTCAGACCGGACCCGGGACCACAACAACCCATTTACTTTCTTTTAACCATAACATTGGCAGAAGATGTACGTTTGAAAACCTGTCAGCAGCGCTAGAAATCTTTGAATGATATGGTACCTTTGAGTCATACCGCACAATTTTTTGGATTTATATGGGTAAAATTTAGGTTGGATCGAACACGAATCAAATCATGCCCCCATGACTAAAAGGCTAATAACTCAATGATTGGGAATCTGATTGACACATCGTCAATTATGTTGAGACAACTATGACATGGATGACCTTTTATAAGATTATTCATGAGACTTCATGGTATTTGGAGTATCGACTAGTAGATTGTGGAGATAATCCTCAAGGAGACGAGTGAGAATAGTGTGGGAACCTTGTAGATGGTTGAGACTTGAAGACTGTTTTCCTTTTCGACTCGGAGTGACTTGATAGGCCATGTGGGTGCACCTTTGTGTGAAGCGGAAGACCCATGGTTGAGGGAACCTTTGTGTGATGTGGAAGACCAATGGTACTCAACAGGAGGGATACATTCAAAAGCCACGGTGGAGAGCTCCTATGTGTGATGCAGCAAACCCATGATACTCGATAAGAAGATTATATCAGCATGTCACAAGGGGGAGCACCTCAGTGTGATGTGGAATACCCATGGAGCTCAATAGAAGGAGTACCTCAAGAATCCATGATTTGTGGGAAGTTCCACTGTGTGACATGGCAGGCCCAATACACTCGATAGAGGAGGGGTTCTATAGTATCCAAGGGGTTTGATGATGTGACTATAGATGTTACTTGTTTCTACTAATAGAATAAATCAGGGTGTGTGCTAGGTTAGTATATCTATGATTTCCTCATGTTTGAGATAAATTACCTGATAACTTAGGTATATGTATGGGAATATACCTAAGTACAGTTATCTGTTGATTTTATACTTTTTGTTTTATCCTTGAAGTATTTTTTGAGACCTATAGGGTTTCAAGGTCCCTACTGAATATCGTTATACTCACCCCTGCACTGGCTATGCCCACACCTTGTATTTTGGATGAAAATGATGGATAACACAGTCTGAGGCTGGGTGTACCTTGACTGGATGGTAACTGGAGGTGGATCATACGACGTGTTGGTATGCATGGGAGACGAGAAGATGTGGAGTTATGAGGAGGCGATCTATACATACCATTAAGGTAGGAACATTGGAGGATGACCCAATAGCTTGATTTTCCATTTCTTCAGTTGTATTGTATCACAGTTTTACTTGTAATTTCTAGTTTAGCATGTATTCTGGCCCCCTTTTACTAATTGAACTCACTCTATTTACAGTTCAGTTTACATGTTTTCAAATCTTGCTATGTGCTTGGGTTTGTGTGGTTACATGTTATAAAGGAAATTCCTTCCCAGTTTTAGGGAATACTTTTTCGGTGCTAGTCGCCAGCCCCTGGCCATGAATGTCGGGCTTAGGGTAATCACGACACATGCCCTGGGAAATGGGTCATAACATTCACAATTAAATGTATTTTATTATTTATAACAATGCAATAAATTTTTTTAACTCATTTTTTAGACACCATTGGTGGTGGCCTATTATGTTTTACTTACACCCTACTCCAACTGCCTGATCATTACCCTAATATAAATTTTTTTCTGGACAACTTATGAGAAATGGAACCATATCAGATTTCTAAAATTGGATGGATCATGGATGAGAAAACTAGACATTTTTCTGGACCCCATTGGTGTTTTTAGTGTAATTACATTGGGTTTTGAATTGAACATTAGTCAAATAAATCTCAGGGTATATCTGATGTTTTTTTTATATTGTATTTCCATATTTGGTCATCTTGTAATTTTATTAATGTTTATGATTATATATTACCATGTTATTGGATATATATTTCATGTCATTTATTTCTAATAAAAATGCTATAGTATCCCCATTACTAACATAACAAAACATCTATCATCTTTGGTAGGCATTAGTGTACAAGGAGGCACACTTATGGTTATATGGATGTCCGACTCGAGGTACCTATGTATGCAACCATGAACATGATGTTACAAAGTGGTATTAGTGATATAGTTTTCTTTTTTTATTCATTATTACTATAATTGGGAACATTATATAGGTCACTAAGAAAATTCAGGTCTTGTTTATGAGATCATACGTGGGAGTTACTGCCCTATGTATGTTGTAAAGCCATTTTGTGTTGTGTGGGATTGTTTTTATTGATGTTCGATGTTATATTTCAATGTAATTTTATATTGGGGGACACATTTATTTTGGAATATTATTATTATATAAGTTATTTTCTATGATTGAAAGTTTCTTATGAATTTCATGATAGTTGGGTTTTCATGCATCAATCATGGCACAATAGACAATATTATGGCATGAATCAATGTATACATGCATGAGAAAATGGTATTTTGGTATTTTTTTCACATAAAATATTTTTCCTTACTTGTGAAATTGATATAAAAGTGGGGTCTAATATGAAATTTTGAAATATTATATAATTATAAAAGATTCTAATAAATATATTTCCAAATGATAAAACTTGAGAATGGAAATTTTATTACCCTACTAAACCACGACTTAATTGTATAATGAATAAGGGTATAAGTAGGGCCTTAGTTTTGACTGTGTGGTGGAAAATAAGGAAATACATTTTATGGTTTTTTGTAAATGCCTCTTGATAACTATGTTAATTTTGTGAATTGGAATATAGTGTTTTGTTTGTTTGACCTGTTATGTTGGTAGATAGGGTAGTGAGAATTCCCTAGTCTAATAACCAGATTATGGGTTGGGTGAATGGACATCTAGTTTTTAATCAGTGTGTAGAAATGTTATTGGGATGGGAGGTCTTGGAATTTAAAAAAGTTAATGTGTTTCCATAATGGAAGGTAACATCTATAATGATGGTTTTGTGGTGGTGTTCATTGACATCTTTTTAGTGTACTTTTAATTAATGATGATCATTTCGGCTACCTTGAAACCATATCTCTTATACTAAGAGGGATATGGATTTTACACCTAACTAAAAAACTATTTTATGGTTATATATATGTCCTCATCGATGTTTCTCTTATGAAGTGTTATATATTTGGATCTAGATGGTTTAAAATACACCATAGATACTTTATGGATGGTGCTCTTAGGATGGATGAGAAGATGATAAATATTGGGGGTCTTGGGTCATGGTATTTTAGTTTTGTTTAAAAATTGTGTCTTCAATGATCCAATGGTGTGGAGAATTATTTAAGAATTGGATGTGTTTAGAAAGACTATGGGTTATAAGTTATGGAATCAGAATTCCAATGATGAACCTGTAAGGTGAATGTTAAAATTTATTCATGAAAGGTTAAGTGAGCCATTAATGTGGTGGATATACATACATTCGTGGAAGATCATGATTGAATGGTTGATTACCAATGTTTGATTGTGTAATTTTGGTTTTTGTAAATAGTTAGATGATAATGACATCATGTTTTTTGTGTGTGGATTTTTATCAAGATATTTATGCATCCTTTTAAGATAATCCGACACATGTGTAGGGATACTATGGGATGGTATTCGTGGAAAACACCATAGTGATTGTCTGTGTGATCTGGAATCATCGGAATGTGTAGATGAAACATGGTGGAGGGACACAGATGTTTGATCTTAGTGGTCTGATCCTTTTTACTCATAATATGATATATTCATGTGATTACAGCTCTAGGAAGAGTATTTATAGGGTGGGATATGCTATAAAAAATATTTCATATATATTTATGGGTGTACTACTCGAGTATGAGCTGTTATATGGTGGGGAGAATGAAATATATATTATATTTCTAGATACATACCACTTTAATTAAATTTTGGAGAAAATGTGAATTTATTTTAAGGAATAAATTAAATTTTAAATTCCAAATTTTACAACCCCTATAAGTGGTTTTCATCACACTAATACATGTAATGATTGTATTATAAGCCCACTGTAAATGTCTTTCAAAACATTTTGATATGTAAAAAAATTTATTACAATGTGTGTTATTAGATTTCACTCTGTGTAATATTAAAACGCATGTATGATTACAACATGTATATATCGATTATAACAAGAGTAATATTTAATTAATGGTCCTTTAATGTGGTTTAAGCAGATTTTCTCAGGAAAAGGGGAAATCTGTTAAAAATTATTACATAATGTGAAATGGGGATTCCTGTAATGGAATTATCACTAGTAGCTTTTTAACAGAACATCTCTTATATCACATACCATCTAGGAACCCATTTTCTCTACTTCATGGCTTCCACAGAACTCACATCAGTACTATAGAGCCTCCTGGAACATCCACCATTGACTGAAACAACTCTACACATCCCAACCTGGTATAGAAGTTCCTCCATGAACCCCTATCTACGACTGAGGTCCATCATTGCATCCATCATGTATCGGTGTTCTTCTTGTTTTGATTTATCATTCTCATCTATTTCACATCACCGATCAAACAAACATGTTTATCCATTATTTTTTCTAGATATATAAATATATATATATATATTGAATCAATATCAATTATTTTTGTATTTAGATCTATATTTAAAAAATATTTAATCATTTAACCGTGAATTTATTTTTGGGATATATATTATAATCATTATCAGATTCTCTGTTGATCTTTATTAAATTGGGATGGTCTGTTAGAAACCGTTAATCAATGTTCTTGAGGGTAGTTGTCAAGAATTCTAAACTAATATTTTTTTATTTAAATTTTGTGTGCGTAATTATAGAATATCAATTAGTTGTGTACCATTTTTTATGATTAAATTATTTAATTTGGTGAATTGATTAGTTAAAATGTACATTAAATAGGAATATTGGGATTTTATATCCTGGATAAATAATTTTTCTTGCAATTATGTTATATCAAGATAAATGATTATATATATTTAATAGTCAAATTGGAATATTTCATTAATAATAGGATTTAAAAGAGAATTAATTATGTTGGTGAATTAGTTAATTATTGAATTGTGAAAATGTAATATTTAGGGATTATTTTATGAGATAATTAATTATATAATTAATTATGAATTTTTGGGGTTTTTTAATTATATAATAAATTTTTGTTATTAAATATTGAGTTGTGGATATTTTTTAACATGATTAATTAATTATTAATTTATTAATGGGGATGGTTATGATTATAAAATTTTGATTTAGTATAATTAATTTTTAAACTAATTTTGACATGTTTGAGATTATAGAAATTGAATATTTATTTTACCAAATAATTATTTTTATATTAATTTTGCTTAGTAAGGAAAATTAATTTTAGAATTATTTATTTTATATAGTTATAATTTTTTAAATAATTAATGTGGAGAAATAAATTGAGGAATAAATTGGGTTGACTGATTTAATGATATTGAAAAATTAACTACTGAATTAATTGTTCTTATTGAATTAATTGATGTTGAAAACATAATTAATGAATTAATTGATCCATTGAATTATTTATGGTATGAATATTTAATTATTTAAATAATTAATGAGACTAGTGTAATTATATAATACATAAATAATAACAGTATTTAGTTATATTAATTAACAGTGGAAATTATTTGAAGAAATTAAAATGAGAAATTAATTTGGTAATAAAATGACATGTTTTTGTTGGATAAATATATTTTTAAATTAATTATGGTTTATGAGTTGGATTAATTAATTGGTGATTTAATTAATTGATAATGTTTTGAGGTTTAAATTTAAGAATTAGATAAATTAAAATGTAAATAATTTAATGTTGATTGTGGGGAAATTAAGTTTATACAATTGAAAATTTAATTATTGAATTATTTATGGGACAATGAGATTTGTATGTTGCATAATTAGTTTTCTAATTTACAACTAGATATTGAAATAGAAGATTCGAGATTATTAATTATATTATTCATTATGACTTTTAAAATTGTGAATGGATAATTAATTGTTTAGTTAATTTAATCTAGTGGGATTTATTAATTAACTTCCAAATTAATTATCATACTTGGAATAATGTATAGTCAATAAATGGGGTGTTAGATATGATGATATACTCCCATGATAATGATATTAATTCATGGTTTAACTATGAAACAATTTTTGGAATAAATTAAAGGATATGGATGAAACATTTTGAGATAACTAATTATAAAAATTATTATGGGATTTTCTGTTTATGGATATTGGTTAATTAAATGATGAATTAAATAAGGTAATTTAATTACATAAATAATTAAGGATAGAATTAAGTGTATTTATGTGACATATAATTGATAAATTAGTAATTTAATTGGGGGATATATATTAGTTGAGTTAATTTTTGAAATAATTAATTATATATTGCTAATAATAAATTGGTCAATTATTTATTTCTTGTCCATTAGTGAAATGATCAGTAAATTTTTGATTTAATTAACGGACCTTATATGGTTAATTTAATGTCTATTTAATTAATGAACTTTAAGTGACCAATTAATTGAGGAATTATCAGATGGTATTTTCAGGAAAAATTAATTTTGGAAATTAATTTATTAATTTGATTTTATTATTCAATTGTTAGATTAATTAATTTAAATGGGTATTGATTAATTAATTGGAAAAAAGTTAGTGGAAGGGATTTATTTAATTAATTTTTGAATTAATTAACAGAGATGGAATGACAAATTTATTATTAAAATAATTGATGGTTTATATGTGATTAATTAATATTTGAATTAATTAAGGGAATGTTTGGAGAAATGGGTAACGATTTTGGTAATGTTGTCCTGGAGTAAATCAAGTGATAACTAGGGGTGTGAGAATGAGATTAAATGAAGATAACCGAGTGTGATTCTAATATTCTTTAATTAAAACTATGTAATCCATCTTAGAAGATGACCGGGAGATCTTCTATTGAAATATTGTGTGTGCCTTATGGGGGAAAAGACTGAGAGTCCTTATAATGTTGTTTACGTAAGGACTATCTGAGCCTTTGGTGACAAATACTAATAGATCTTCTAATATATTTTACATAATGACTGTTTTAGCCTTATTAGAAGAAGATCAAAAGTTCCCTCAATATTGTTTACTGAAGGATAGTGTGGGCCTTAAGGTATACAGGTTCTGTGAGAGTCAAATTATTTGTTGAAGGACTCTGTGATCCTTTGAGAGAGAAAAACTATAACAGATTTTCAATTTCAAATAGGAATCATTTATTCTGCATTTTTTATTACTCATATTAGACCCTTGAGGATTGATACCATAGTTCACATTACTCATACTAGAATTATTTACACATTTTAGGTATTTTAAAAATGACATATAAATTATAATAATGAATTGTAACATGGACATTCATATTTTTCATATCCCTTACGGATATATCAGACTCCGGAATAGGTTGAACAAAGAATTGTGATTTTTCTATCCATGGGAACCCAAGGCGAATAAATGGTTAAATAAATAGATACTGAATAAACGAAAATAGTTATCTTTATTACTAGTATTTTATTTTTTATAAAAGTTAATACACATTTTTGTCCAGATTGTTTAGACACCATTGATGGTGGGCTATAGAGTTGAACTCGCAACCTACTCGGGCTGCCAAATCAGTACCTGGGGAGACTTTTTGTTTTCTAGATAGGTTTTTTCCAAATGCCTTATACTAGATGGCTTGTTTGGGATGGAGCATAGATGATGGAACTATACATGGTTTATGATCCTTTTTGATTTTTTTTGTGCATTTATGTTTGGGTTTTGATTTGACACATAGCATATACATAGGATGTCATTTCTACTATTAATTTCTTATTATATGTTTTCAGTTTTGGTCATCCTGTTATTTTTGTAGGATTTACTATTTTATATTCTTATGATATTGTAAATTTATTTCCTATTGTGTTTTTCATTGATACAATTAGGTTTACACTATACATGATAGACTTACCAGACCCTAGCTACTAGTCAGCAGCCTCTGGCTTATGTGCATGTGCACTTGTGGTCATGTGGCGGTCCATCATGGGGCACCGATGTGTAGAGCCTGGGTTTAGATTTTACACCATACAATCAAAACATTTTCTTGAAAATTATAAGTACTACATTCATGGGATTTAATGACAAATATGAAAAGCTAAATGATATATAGATTTTGATAAAATTTCTGGTGTATAAGAGATACATGTCATATATTTTCACTATCAATGAAGCAACCATGAACAATATTGTCTTAAAATTAAATTGCAACATAAACAGTTATTATACATCATAAAATTGATCGCATATACACATAATATATAGTATAATATGTTAAAATATTATTACATATCAATATTTCAAACATAAAAATATTTATATAAATAAATAGTTGTAACATAAAATATAAAATTATGAATTTATTTATAATTATTCATTATAATATAAATTCATGTGAAACTGGTTTTCCATACTTGTATTATTCAGTTGTGTGGTATCACTCAATTAATTTTATCATTGGATAATCATATATATAATCTAAATTTTGATAAATTAATATTTTTTATTCATTACATAATATTTCATAACATTCATATAAAATTATGATAAAAAATTATGTACATCACATCACAGAGATGGTCTAATGTACATATGCAGAAGTAATGATTTAATTTCCCAAAGAATGAAAAGAAAAATGGTAATAACAATATGTCAATCTAGAATATGAACAATATAACAAATATAATTTATAATAATTAAATCCATAATAATGACTTGAAATGTATGGGATGATTTAAATGTAAAATCACATCGATTTTTGTAGGTGATAAGAAACACATATAGATGAATTAATTTTTAATTTATTATAAGATTCAAAGGTTTTATAAAATTGAAATATGATTAGAATAAAATAATTTTTGTATCCAAATTATAGTAATTTAAAAAAAATAGATTATTTATTATTCAACTAGAAATAATCGGAAATAAACATAAAAAGATTCAATGATGATAATAAAGTATTCCTTGTTAAACTGCATTAATATATCTTCATATAAAGAATTTGGTTTTTCTAATAAAATAAAAATAACCCATATAAATTTGATAACAGGTTGTTTAAGAAATTTGGTTTGTATTTGGACTAGCTTAGTTCATTATTATGGTGTAATGAGATTAAGAGATGTGATCCCATTTTATTAGTGAGATGGGAAAAATACTTACAAGTATTAACATCATTTAAATATAATAAAATAAAATTATGGTAATGTGAAACCAGAAGTTCAATGTTTCAATTATAAGATAATTTATCTCTAAAATATTTTCACAAAAAAATACACAAATGATAATGTTATATTTAAATGAATTATTTTAATAATACCACCTCTTTATTACTTTTAAAAAATAAAAAATGGAACACATTTTAATTAGAGTTCTAATTCAATGTGAAAAAATTAAGGCATACTCATTAAAAAAATTGTATATGATGTTTTAAAATATAGAAACAATTATAGAAATTAATATATCTATATGTATAAGTTAATTCATTTAAATATGAAAAATAGATTTTATATGAATTAATTATTCTTGCTAACAAATAATTTATTCTATTTTTACGTAGAAACTACAATTAAATTAAGGTTAAAATATATAAAGTGAATATATTATATTAGCATTTCATTTTTAATAATTATTAATGGTGAACAATTAAAATTGTTATGATAAAAGGAAATTAGACACTAAAAAATATTTTTAAAACAATTCATCTCTTTTTAACAATAAAATAATTTTATTTTGGTTTCAATGTAATTTAATAAATAATTTATTTATTTGTACATGTGTAATATAAAAAAATTCAAAACATTAAAACTCTTAATTAATATTAAATTAATATACATATAAGAAAAAAATCTTATAAATGAAATACATTAACATTTTTCATTAATATTAATAGTATTTCATAATTTAATGAAGTATTATTTGGAGAAATTATATTTCATTATCATAACCTATAATGTGGTTTACATTATAAATTTTACCCATTATTAAAATATTTTTAGGATTTTTTATTTCATAAAAAATCAATTATATTAATTCTTTAATGAAAATTTTATTGTACAGTCACATGTTTTTAACATTTACACCCCTTATAAGATGTTATAACACAAATTCTTCGAACTCTAAAATAAATAACTAAGTATATTTCCATTATGTAACATTGTCATATTACCATATATCTGTCTAAAACTTTGTATTTGTCTAGAGAATCTAAATCATGGGACTAGCACAATTTTAGGGACCATTTTTCATATAATACAAGATTTTTATATTTTTTGTTAAATAGAATTATCTTCTTGCAACAGAATGAAATTATACATTGGAACATGTGTATGATATGGAATATTCATTCAAAAATGATATATATAGAACACATGACAAACATTGTAGATGATTAGATGAATAACCAACTAATAATCTATGATCTTGATGTCACCATGTAACTCATGGGTACATACATACATAGGCATCACCTTCCTTTTTATTACAAATCCCATAATCTTAAATTTAGTATATTTTAATAATATTTCCTTATGACCATCTTTTATCTATAAATCCTATCAATAGTTAACAAAAATAACAATAATATACGCTAATATAACTATATGTTTTAATGGGTATAAGGTTATATGCATTTTCCTAAATAAAATAAGATCTAAATATAAATAATTATTTTAAATTATTCCAAAATATTTGTCGTACATGTTTATTTTATATAGGGAATAATAATTATCTATTTGAATGATTCATTGACAATTGTTCTTTCAAAAAAATTCAACCCGTAGATGCTGTCTATCATAACCACAATGTCAATATGATGAGAAATATATCATCAAATCATCTTAGGTATGAATATATTTATAAGACATCCCATATTCATAATGATAATATGTAGTGCCAAATCTAAACTACAACACCCAATAATGTTGATGGTTTCTTCATAACTTCATCATAATCCCAAGATATAAATTAGATATTGTTGAGAGATGAATTATAGGAAACCATAAAATTTAAATAATGTATTAGTTAATAATAAGACCAAGAGAAAAATATTTATATAATTGATTTTGTTTATTTTGTAATGTGATAAACTATGACATATATAGATTTATGCCACTATGTTTTGGAGAAGATACCAATGAAAAAATATATGGTGTTATGATCCATTTTCGACCCATGTATTGGTAATTATTATATCATCACATTAGATACATATATCTCTCTATAATGACATGATAAATTACCAATAAACGAGATACATACATAGAAAAATTATTTTTAATTTTTTCCCATGATAAAATATCATTGAAATATCTATAAATCATCAATAGTGATGTATTTATATAGATTGATTAATTTTAGTCTTCATTTTATAATCAATCATTAAATAAATATTTTATTGGAAATTTTCAATATTCCTAAACCTAATCAATCCATCTTAGTCTAGAATGACAACTCATTAACCAAAACAATTGAATGATTATTTTCCTAGTATTCTATACTAGACAATAGGTGAACCTCCCCATTAAATATTAGTTATAATATTATATGAAGGGCCTATGAAAACATAATGGGAACATTATTTCCATGTATCAGATACTAGTGGAATCCAAAATAAAATTAATCAAAAATATAAAAAAATAACATCAAAACCCAGGAAATAAGATAAATAAACCCATCATGAATTGTGATATGAAATGTGTATGTCATACATACTATATCCACTATGGGTGGATAGTGAAAATGTTTTAAAAAATTAAATTAATCAAAAATATGTTGTGATGAAAACCACTAAATTCCTTGAGTCATGACTAGTTTCATCATATATTCCATATCCAAGCATGATAAACAATAAAAAATGTGGAATTGCTAATTAATTTTAACGTAACAAATAATAGTGTCTTTTCAATTTCACATGATCCTTGTTTCCCTGAGAAGGGTGTATGTATAACTAAAAAGGATAACAATAGTAAAATATCTAAAATTTTAAACCATATATATATTGAATGATGATATTCTATAAATAAATATATTATACAATATAACAATCAAAATCAACATATAAATATTTCCCCAAAATAATTATCTCTTTCAAGACATTAAATAATATATTATAAAAAGTTATTCTCTTGCTTTTCTCCTGTTATTGACCATACCTATTGTTTACAATGACAAATTATCACTGATTGATTCATATTGATTAAGCCATAAATAAATGTCCACATAGAATATATGCATCAGTTGTGAATTATAGTAACCCGATGGATAATATGGAATCTGACTAATCATATTAGTATTCCAATGAAATCCATTTTATCATCCATGATTTACTGAGAGATAAGAAATCACACCAAATATTTATTCTCATCATGGAAATCTAATTCAATCAGTTCACTCATGCTGCCATTTCTGATCATATAAATATTTTTAGGTCTATGTATTCTACATTACCTTTCAATATCATTATAATCCCCAATGAATATGGTTACTGATCCTAATATTTCCACTCATCATCTATCATAATGAATTTAGTCACTCTTCCTAATATTCCATTGTAATAAATGTCATATGGAATGTAAGACGATCATATTACTATTACCAAACATTTTGGATCATTTTGAAAATATTACAAATAATAATTCTTTTCATTTAAGTCTTATTTGGCTAGGCCACCACTAAATGTGATACCCATTTCTAGTCATAGTATCAACTAAAACTTCAGTAATGTAAATTATAAATCTTCATAAATATTTCACTTCAAATAAATAATTTCAAAAAATCATAATATTTTTAATAAATAATTTTTGAAAAATTAAATTTATTCTAGTAATTTTTCAATTTAATTTCCCAAACCTCAATAATTATATTTATTAGATACCGACATATAATTTAATTTAATCCCCATTTCATATAGGATTTATAAAATACCCTATTATGTTAGTTTTTATTTTTAATGGTAAAATCCATTATAAAATATTGATGGTTATGAAATTCAATTTCTAATCCAACCATTAAAAAATAGACAGTTGAAGAACTTCTTTCAATAGGAGTGAAAAAACTAATTTTTTATTTATTTTTCCAGCTATTAAACATTAGATAACCGTGTTAATATAACTCGATCGGTTCAAAATTGATTACATAAATTTTATAATTATGCATAATATATTTATTTTAATTATTTGAGTAATTTATAATTGAATTGAAATCAGATTATTTTTTTCTATAATAAATGAAATGGAATTAAAAATTTAAACTAACATGATATCCGATATTTTAAATGTTGGAAACAAAAATATATTAGTAATTAAAGGATGTTTCCCAAAAAACTTTTCATTGTAGAACCTTTATTGACCTTTTTCAAATATACATTGGGAACACACTCCACCATATGTGTGATAAATGAAAACCAACCCAATAGTTACAGTGAATGGTATTTAACAACCACCAATAACATGCCATTACCCCTCCTAAAATGAGTGATAATTATTATTGAATAAGGACTCAACCCTTAGATAAAAACAATGAGGATTTCTCATAATGTATACAATCCTTAAATTAACCAAATTATGAATTAAAAAATGGCCTCATTTTCATGTAAAATATTAAATCCCTCAGACGTTACATGGGACAATTACTCATTACTATGAGAATAATGGGTAATGGTGGATGGCCTCAGAACGTTTAATGGATTAATTAATTTCGAATTTTAGATAAATTAGAAAAATAAAAATAATAATGAGTGAGACCGTGAATGCTTTAATAAATAAATACAATAAATTTATATATTATTTTGAATGCAAAGTTGATAAAAGAATAAGAAAAAAATTATGGATAAGGAGAAGGATATGATGATGGGGATATAAAATTCATGTGTAGAAGATGTATAAAATTAGAGAATATATTTTTATAAAATAAATTAAAATAAAAATTTTATAAAATAAAAATGATGAGAAAATTAAATAAAAATAACAAATTAAGAACATTGTCAGCAACTCCATCCTCCTTGGTTATACCTCCCCTCATGGTGGATGTGAAATCCATTGGCTTTGTTGTGACCTATTTTAATATAGGAAAATAATCATTCTTTTTCATAAAATTTTTCATGTGTTGATATGTGTGTATTTATCACCTGTGTTACCAGATATTAGTAATATTAAAACACCAAAAGGTTGTCGGGTGTATCTATATTCCTTAATTTTGATTTCATATGACATTAATGGCATGAAATATGAGGGTTCCTAGAATTTTCTAGCTACATGAATGGAATTTGTGGTATATTGTGGTCGAGGGAGCGATATCGGTGACTTCATAGACCATAAGTAGTTATCATCCATTATTAAACCATTATAATAGCAAGATGATTCCTGAAAATTAGATTCATTATTGTTCTATGATGGACTAGATATAATCCATGATTTTTTTTGGTGTTGGGGTTGAAACTCTATCTTCATATGAGTATCCCTAATGGAAGAAATACTTAAATCCTACAGATTGTTGTATGTTTCTGATGACATATGTGATAGTATGTTGTAGTGAAATGGGAATGAATGTGTCTCAGTAGTGGTGTCCCATAATAGAGACAATGTGGATTCATTTCAATAACATTTGTGTAGTACACATAGTATCATTTCCAAGTCGTACATGAGGACGATAGGTAAGTATATTTATAATTAATATGATCACATCCTCGACTTAGAATCTGTTTCTAATGATGGTCTAATGGTACAAATACAAACAAATAATCCTCTATTTACCACCCCTTTTTTCGATATTATACATATATGGAGTCTCACTTTAGGCTTAAAGTCACGTTCTCCTGACAGCCTCTATAGCTCACACCCTCTTTCAGTATAAATCTTCCTTCCAAGTTCTTTTTTTTTGGTCGGAACACCTCATGGGATAGGTATTTGGAATTGTGACCTTTTTGAAACCTATCATAAGATTGTAAAAACAATAACTAAATAAAACATCTAAAAAATTATTATAATCTCCAAAAAATATTAATAATAATCCACAAAAACCATATTTTTATACATTGTAGTGATTTCAATCAAATTTACTATTTTCCATTAAAAAAAATAATATATGTGAATATTATTTTGAATACATCAAAAAATATTTTTAAATTATTCATTATACATATATCTATCCAATTGACACCCTCATAGACTATGCATGTACTCATGCATAAAATCTCAACATTGAAAATTAAAAGGCATCATTTGTCACCATTATTCAAATCTCAACCATGTGAAATGTAGCAACTATCTATTACAATTTAAATGTTAAAAAACCCATATAAAATATAAATTTTACTTTAAAATTTCCAATGAAAAAAATTAATCCTTGTATTTTGATTTATCAATTTATAAAATGATGGAACATCTTCATTAA
The DNA here is from genome assembly GCA_963277665.1 of Viscum album. Taxonomy (NCBI): domain Eukaryota; kingdom Viridiplantae; phylum Streptophyta; class Magnoliopsida; order Santalales; family Viscaceae; genus Viscum; species Viscum album. The sequence continues at coordinate 223,496,457 of OY728158.1, forward strand.
TTGATTCATGTTGAGGAATTTATTATTCTTATACATAAAACATCATGGCTTATTTCACATAAATCTTTTCTATCATTTCTCATGATCTTATATGAGGTTTATATTTTCATATATCATGATAGCCTAATCCATACCAAAAGACATGTAATGGAATACAATTTTTGATTCCCTAATCATAAAATTAATATAAAATAATCAGGCCCTGTAATAAGTTTTATTATGATTATGAGTATTATGTTTTGTAGGAATTGATGTGAGAAATAAATTCTCTAGGAAGGGTATAATATCGTTTTTATTAATCATAATATCATAAGTAATATCTAAATAAAACTATCATTTTTAAAACATAAATTATCACTTCCCTTAATAATCAATTTAATGGATAGGATCAATATTAAGCATATTAATTTTTTTTGTACCAAATATTTAAGATATCATTAAATATTAAATTTTTTTATTACTATTTTATGGTTGTAATAAATCTAATACCCACCACTAAACCAGATATTATATAAAATATTAGTATAGTAATAGATATATATTATTCATTAAAGTAATAACCCATTAATATTTTTACCTTTTATGGGGAAATAATAATATGTTACAAATTAATTCAATACCATACATGAAATTGACAACTAAAACCCCCAAGAATTTTCCATAAAATTTATTTCATCTCTCCAACTATGACTTTTTTCTATTGTAGAACTAGCCAAAAAAATATTTTCAAAATAATTAATTTATTGTTTGGAATAGAAGAAAATCGACATCAGACATGGATCATTAAAAATAATGTAATTCATGGTATCTATTGGATACTCAGTGATACATATAAAATTGTTATTCATGGATAATTTTTTAAAAATTATTTTTAAATCATTTTAAATGTTGTTTGCATAGATATATCATTTAAATGATTCAATGTAATTTTTGGTTAGTGAAATGTCCCAAGATCAGTATAGTAATATGATCAAGAGAAAATACAATGTCGTTTTTCTGTAAATCATCTTGGGAAACAGACATGTGATTTAGGACATTCATTAAAGGAATAAAAAACATAAAAAAAATATTCATGATTTTATGAAATCCAATATGTGAAAAATGTTATGAATGTTACATTTACCAGAAACAACTAATTTCCTTCAAGAATCTGTCCTCATTTTTGATATCCATTCTTCACATTATTCATTCACTTCATTAATTTAAAAATTAAATTTTTTATCATTGAAATATAAAACATGGAATAATTTGATTCCAAAGTACTCCTATCTCTATGATAACTCATTTAAATAATATATTAAATAATGGGATAGAAATTTTAGTTTAAATCTTTTATTATGTTTATATGGATAAAATTTGAGGAATTAAAAATATAAATGCTAAATATAAAACCCATTGAGATGAAGACCCTATTTAAATTTTAGAGTTTCTTTTTCAATTAAAAAATTTGAACACATTTCACTAATTGATTCCTCTTTTAACTACCCATTTCTTAAGCACATTTAGTACTTGTATTACTTTTTCAATGGGAATTTAACTCACAATAAAGTTTATTTCCAGTATTTTAGGTTTTTACTTGATCCTATTAGATTTTATACTATTGGGCCATGAAAATAAATAATAAATTTTAGAAAACAATAATAAGAAACTAAATATCAAAATTATAAATAGAGTGTCATTCATACCAGTCTTATTCTAAGAATAAAATTGTAATTTCTAGAATGTATGTAATGATATGTCTTAGAATAATTCCCGATGTGGGACCTGAATTTTTTACAACCTCTAGATTTGCAGTTACAAATCTTATCCATAGACTTATAGAAGTTATATATTATTTTAAACTACCATATATAAATTTTCCCAGTATCCACATAATATTTATTTGTGTGTTATAATCCATGGAAAGTGAATACCAAATACACTCACATCCCACTTAACAATATATTTCATGGTGGTGAAAGGATGAAATATGGATCATCCTCAACCATGGTTACTACTTATGAAACATCATCTTAATTATTTAGTGTTGGATCAATATGGGATGTATGAATTGAGTTATCAATGATAATTTAATAATTTATTATAAAATGTATATAGTTTCAACATTCAGTATAAAAATCACATTTCTAACATTCAATATCTGTATCCTTTTTCATGATTTACGTAGACTCAGTTACCTGTAATTCTTCATTAGATTCTAAACATGCATGTTCATCAAAATTAGGGATCTTCTGGTTTGTATTGATTACATCATGTGATATTTTATCGTCTTCTACAACATCATAGAAATGATTGACATAATCATAAAATTCAAAAAATGTATGTGGTGATAATCAGATCGTATTTAATATAAACCAAATTGAAATCATTCAATATTATATCATTTCACTATAATGGTTGGGTTTCAATTAAATTTTCAATGATGAGTGTCACATGAAGAAAAATATAACTAGATGGGGGTAGAATGTTGGTACGCTCCATTTGATTATCAAAATTTACCATGTTTATGGTGTATCTAATTAATTTTATTAAATGGGGAGACACTATTGTTCCTCAAATTCATTCTAGAATTAATCATGATTTTTTCAAATCACACACACAACTATGGATAAGGATTATCCATCAATGAATAAACATATTAAAATGAACAATAAATTTTTTTATCTAGTTGATATATGAAATATAAATGTAATTTAACTTGAACATTATCATATATAGTTTTTTCTTCCATTCACCCATAAACCTTTGAGTATTTTTTCAATAAATAAAATTATTGTATATTTTAATACAATATTGATAAATATTTAATTTTTTATTAAAAAACCATACATCTAAAAAATTAAACAAATATGTAAAATACTTATTAATTATCCTACAATAGCATTAGTTTTAATTCAAACCTATAATAGTGTGTCATAAAATAAAATATCAATATATTTTACCTATTTAGGCAGAATAGTGACTTGGGTCTCCTCAAATGAATATATTTATAATTATTTATATATATATTATAATTCACTTAAAAATACTTATTTTTTGGTGTTTTAATTAATTATGATATCAATGAAGTATCAGATTTTGATTCTTATAAAATTATTGAAATAAAATGCTAAAAAAAGTAACATAAAAGTATAATTACCATGAAATTAAAACAAAATAATATTAGCAATGAATTGATGTTCACCTGAAATATTTTTCTAGGGACAATCTTACTTATTCCATTTAAAATATATTTATTAATCATAATCCAATATATAAGAGAACAACATAATATATCCCATTTATTAATGAAATGTGTACCTAACAATAGGAAATCACACTCTACTACTTCCTCCTTAACTGAGGGATATTTGTTTTAGAATATGATTCCCACCCTTATATAACCATAGTGAGAATTAAACACCTTGTAAATCAATATTATGTTAATGCAAATCAGAATTAAAACATGGAATTATGTTGATGAACCTGATTAATCCCATGGGATAATATTCATTACTTGTAAAAATTAACATGAGTATAAGAGTTTATAATGTACCAATTATAAATTTATTTTCATAATAAAAATTTAATGGAAACATTTTTATTTTTATATTATTAATCAAAAACATACATTGTTATATTTATATATAAACATTTAATGTTCTATGCTATGGGATTTTAATGTGACTAGTGACATTTTTGTAATGGATTATTATGTTTTAATATACCATTGAATTATATATATAATTTTTAGTTAATATGTTTATTTCATTTTATTGTATTCTTGTAGAATATTATTGGGGACACAATATTAAAGAATCTTATAACCATTTGGTAGATATATTCATCAATAATGATTTAATAATGGATGATCAGAATTAGAAGTATATATTATTTTTGAAATATATGTTTAGACATCCAAAGGATTTAATATTGATTAATTGAGTAACTGATTAAATAAATTTAGTGTTATGCTCACTATATATGGAGTATTATTAGACTTAGGTAAACATAATTTCCATTTATAGGATTGGTTGTTACTAGATGAATATAGATATATATTACATATAGATAAATATATTTTCTTTTGAGTATTAATGCTGAATCTAGTTATTTTGGGTCACTTTTATTAGATTATATTATTATTGATTATTAAGGTATTAAAAATTTTGGTATTTCAAATTGTGAGTTTTAATTTTAAAGGTTGTTTTATATTTGAAAACATGGTTATCTTTTTATAAATATGGCTGTCTAATTTAGTCAATATTATTTTAAATATTTTAAAAAATTGATGTGATTATATTGGACATTGTGTGTTATTACTATAATTTTGGAGAATACAAAGAAATTTAATATTTATTTTATATTAAAGAATAATATGTAATAAAAAATATTGTATTAGAGAATGGGTGAAAATTAGAGGAATATTTATTCATCCATTAATGGATCATGTGACCCATTAGATTAACATTCATGTAACATCCCGACCTAAACCACTGTGCTTGAGCTAGAATTATACGTAATCTTGTACATGCCTCCCCATATACAAGAGGCTTCCGATTAGTAACAAGGGACAAATTCCATCAATAAAGAGATTATACCCTATGTATCATGTCATATGATAAATAATTCATAAAGTCAATTTTATAAATAATCAGAGTAATTGGGAGGAATCTAAATTCCAAAACTATCATGCTAATAAAAAAATCACCCAATATATAAATCCTATACAAAATGAATAAATGGTATAGTAAAAAAATAGCTTGGGAAATGTAGTTTCTATCCCAGTCCACCCCTACTCCTTTCTCCACCTACTAATCCATATAAAATAGTTCCACTTCCATTTATAAGGTCTCACATGATATTTATGGGCCCGTTAAAATTATCATGTATGTTTTGAGTAAAAGAATCAGTATGAACCAACCAATGCTTCAATAACCAAAGTTTATCAAGTATATAAGTGTATGCATTTATAAAAATAAATTTGTGATGCTCCAAAACAAAAAATTCAAAAACGAGGGGTAGTACACTATCTGATGTAAAAAAACTGATCAAACTTACATTGGCTCCATGAATGTTGATATCTAAATGTGTCTAAATAAAAAATCCATCACTTGTATGGAATAGTAATGGTGTCATGGAGGAGATACCGTGTGTCATATATCCCTAAACTATAACATGTCAATAAGATCCTCCAGTATAGAATAAAAAATACTCACATTGACATTGCTATCTCGTGGTGAAAGGAATGTAGTATCAAGTCACCCCTGATCACTCCCACAACACGATGAAAATAAGACCTCATACCTCTATGTTGCGCTCAATCCACCTACATCTATGGTTGTATTTTAGCATTCTCCCTGACTATGGAATAAATAATTCAAGATGATCCACCTTTCTCAAATACATATAACAACCAAAAATTCATTGTAACACATGTAAAGTTATATCACACATGTAGCCACTGTATAAAAAAATGTGTATATAGAATAATACACAACAACATGTGATCATAATAAAACATGGAGAAAAGTTATACTAATATCACTCTTAGAATATCAATAGTCTGTATGAGATACACAAACATACCTACGTCTAATGATAATCTAGAATAATCAACCAAATTCGAAAATATATAATCATCAAGGAAAAAAGATTAAATGTGAGCCACATAAGGGTATGAACCTCTTACCCCAATAATAAAGAAACCCACTACATGGTTTTCTTATCAACAAATTTGACATGTCAGAGTATTGAGATTTCAGTACGTTGATGATTGGGGTATATCAAGTGATTTCTTGAACCAAAAAACTATTTTATTTTAACAATAAATATTATATTATATGTGATGATTCACTCTCTCTATTAAGGAATTTTCTATTTTGTTAATATCATATTTGATTATATTTTCTATGAATGAATAATTCCTGAATTATCATTTATATTAACTCGTAAAGTGATAATTATACTTTATAGATAATTTCAAAATTATTATCTAATTTATAACATTATAAGACAATTTATCTCATTTTTGAATAACTATAAAATTATATATTGAAATTATTTTTTTTAAATCATGGGTTTAAAATTTCCCTGTTATAAAATTAATAATTATAATGTAATAATAATCCCTTAAAAATTAGCATTTGAGAATATTTTTTTTGATAATTTGTTTTCATCAAATGTTCCTTTTATATTTTAGTCAAAATATCTTTTAATATAGTCTATAAAGATATTATAATAATAAATCTATACAAATCAACATTTTTCATTTATCATAGGATTAATTTTTTGTAATTATAGCTCGATAAATTCATATCATTATGGATGATAATTTCACAAAATTTCCCTTTTATAATTATTCAAAATTATCCTTTGATAATATATTATCATTTAATCAATTTGATAAATTTTTTAATGATAATATACTTACATTCATTTTTTATTAATCATTGTTTGCTAATATTATTCTCCTATCTATAAGATACATGTGATATTTTCCATTTATAATTTTGGGAAATTATCATTTGATAAATCAATCTGATTATCCCTATTTTTATGATTATCACATGGACTAATTATCATTCAATAATTCAATTGTAAATTATTCTATTATAAAATTTCATGTAAATACCCATTGAACATAATAATAATAATCCTTTTACAATTCATTTATCCTCTAACAAATCATTTAATTTATATAATGATAATTTTTAAAATCTATCCTTTGGTAATTAAAAATAATAATTATTTTATAATTTCAATAGATTTTCTTTCAATAAATCCCTACAACCATCCATGATAACTGATGAAAATGTCTCAAGATATTATTTTCTGTTTATTTATTTTACATCAATTCAACATTTTTTCATAAACATGAGAATATATGAAAATGAAATTAAATAAATTAAACTAAATTACATACCTATTCAGCTAGGGTGATACAAATAGGGAACCAAAAAATATTGGTATTTCATAACCATCACATAAAACCGATTGTTGGAGATTTCCCAAATGTATGATAGGGAGTTTTGGGGTCATTTAAACTGATCGTGATCGACAATCCATGAATGAAAATAGGTTCAGCAGTTTTAGTAACAATAAAATCATAGCATTAATAACATAAATTTAAAATAACCTATTATATCCCTTATTCATTCCAAAAATCCATTACAATGTCATTAATTTCGCTTAATAAATGTGTTACTGATTGAAATGGATGGAAATGGTTGAAAATGTAGCTTTCTGAAATTAAATCTGTCAATATTGTTGTTTTCTATTTGCGGATGAAATGCGGAATGAAGGGTACAAATTATTTTTTATTAACAAATTTAATCAAATTAATTTAGATAAAAATAATATCATGACTATATGGAGCGATCTGGAAAATGCTTGTTTCTCATTAATGATATGACCCATCTAGGATAAACCCCCTATTTTGAACCCAACCCTGGTCTTATATTTATCATATGATGCACTTTTTGGTAGTTATTAAGGATATACTATTTATAATTTATAATAAAATATTAATTAAAAATATAATGGTTTTTATCATGACTGATCCATCAAAACATCAAACACATGTAAATGATATACCATGTTTTGGGTTAACACTTTGTTCCTGACCTAACGATGGACTTAGATATTCCCTACAATGCACCATTATGGAGATATTTTAATATTCCAAAAAATAATATAATAAACAATTTAATTATGTTAACATCATTAGTGAGTCATCCCAATATTTGACACATAAAGGATTTATACCATGCCTACGTTAAACACTGCTTCGCAGAAAAAACAGTTGTCAAAGATTTCTATTTCAACACACTATTTCAATGTTATTCAGTTATTCGAAAACAAAAAATTCCCATTTAATATATTTTATTTAATATTTTAATCCTTTCATTCAAGAATTTATGAGAATCTGAATCTTGTACTCATATAGCTTCAGACTACAAAAATATTAGATTGAATTTCGAATGTGTTAACTACGTTTTAATGACATTAACAAAATATTATGTTATTTCAAAATTATATTTTTTTATCACCTAAAATTTTAATAATTTATCTCTAAAAAATTTTATTATAATTAAAAAATCATGATATTATAATTTAATTTAATTTAGGTTGAAATATTCTCAATGTATATTTTCAAATTACAAAAAGTGGGGGTATAAAACCTTGTTGAAAAAATATTGATGATGAAATTTTGTGTAAAAATATTTTATGTATATTAGATCACGTTATATATAATGATGATAATTTCATTCTTCAAACATTATATTTGGGTTGATAAAAATTCCGAGTCCTATATAAAATATTGTGCTCAAATATATATATTTTCATTATAAAACAATATCATAAGTATGGTTATCAAATTTTAAATAACTTGTTTGAGATTATTTTCGTGAATTATGTATTTCCTTATTTAAATATATAAAGAAAAGTCATTATAAAAATTAAATATTATATATTTTGATAAGAATTTATTTCAATAAAAATAGTTATAAAAATATTTTATATATTTTAATTGGTTTTGAATTTTTTTTAATGTTTTTAACTTAAATTTAATAAACTTATGTGGATAAAATTTTAATATGTGGTTAAATATAACACCATAAGAGTTTAGAATTTATTTTATATTTATAAAATTTTATTTGTGGTAAATGATTGTGTTCACAACCGTATACACAAGTGGAAAATTATTATACGTTATAAAATTAGTTTTATTATATTGTATAAAGAGGAAATATAAATTCCCCAAAATAATTTATAATACAAAAACCAAATTATATTGATCATAATGAAATGTTATGACATATATTTTTGGTAATTAATGTTAAAATATATTTTTATTAAAATTTTAATCATAGAATTTATTAAAATTAAAATTATTTTTTTACAGTTTTAAAAATTTAATTCATTTGTTGTCAATTATATTTAAAGTTAAAATAAATGTATATTATTTAAAAAGAGACGTTATATGAAAAAAATGCATTTATATGTGATATTTATTTCATTTTTGTAATTAAATTATCCATTTTTTTTAAATTAATTAAATGTAATATTTAGATCAATAAATGGGAAAAGTATTCATTAAATGGTTTATATTAATCATCAAATGACAATAAAATTAAATTTATTTTAATGATATAATTTTTCACTTAATGGATTTATGTGTATTGTGTTTAGATATTAGAATTATATTCATATAATTATGTTAATTTAATTAGTATTAAATTATTTATTATTTCAATCATAACAATAAATATTTTTTAATTGTCTAAAAATATTTTTTGGTTACTATGAATAGTAATCGTGGTAAATGATTTAGCCCCGGTAAATTGTAATAGAGATTAAATGTAGGTAAAATAATGTTATAAGGATAAAAATTACAACTTACACATGAATTAATAAAATTTGAAGAGTTATGTTTTTTATAATCTATATAATGTGTTAAATATAGAATGTATTTCCACATTTTTAGGTTTTTGACGAATGGATTTTTTATGTAATGTGTAATTAAAAAATGTCACACATTTTTTAATATCTATAATACTAATTCATAAGACTAAAAATATATTATTAATGGTTCTAAAAAATAATTATATGATGAAACACATAATGTTGTGATACTAGTTTATATATAATTCTCAGATGGTATAATTACATAAAACTCTAATGCATCATTGATGTGCCACATGTACAAGAGATTGAAAAATAAATGTAAATAGTTTTAAAAATAATAAATGTGAATTTATTTATATATTTTAATGTATTATTTTTTTTAGAAAAATGAAATGTTATATAGTCATAAAAATATTCACATTCAAACTCCTTGGTAATAATGATGTTTTTAATATGAAATTATGTCCTTAATCATAAAAATGAATTTAATGATTTTTATTTTAAAAAATATTCAAAAAATATTTTAAATAATCATTGATATATTTTTTACTATAAATTGAATTAATACTTATTCAATATAAATAAATATAAAGAATTATGATCAAGATTCCTTTTTATAATGGAATTATAAACCCTTAAAACATTAGATTTTGATACCACGGTTACTGTTAAAATAGATTAAATGGGGTAATAAAATTAATGAGTTTTATTAATTTTATTATTTCTTGGGGCTTATGATTAAAATTTACTCAATGTGGAAATATAATTTTCTTTAAATAATCCACATTTAATGACTTTTATCAAAATAACATTCTCATCCAATACCTTGTTTTGTAGATGATTTCCTAGATTAAATAATAAGTACCTGAGTGTTTTATACAGTAAATTTATGTCATTAAATCCATTTTTTTCAAAAAATATAATTTTAATGGAATTTTTTTATCCCAAAAAAAATATTTACGGAATGTTCTATTTTATATTATACGAACACAACATAATTTATCACCACCAAAACTATTGTTTGGTAATTTGGATTCAATCACATGATTGCATGAATTATTTAATAGAGTCCTTTTTTTGGGTATTTTTTGGATTGAGAATGTTTTTTCATATTGAAAGATCATTTTGATATTTGGAAGCTAGTTACATGTTAGAATAATAGATTTTTTTTAAATGTATATAAAAATGGATTGAGAAATTTTTTAAATCAGAATAAGGAGCATCTGAAATATATTATAAATTGTGTATCCTGATATAACTTATATGATGATTGTTCCCATATGAAACTTGGTGAAACTAATATAGATTTAATGATTCTTTCACCCAAAATTTAATGGAAATGCATGATATGTCATATATGATTGGCTCTCTTAGATACAACCATTGGATCTTGAAATAGATTATATAATGGGTACACCCGTATTGTTTTTAAAGTCATTGTGTAATGGTCCCTTTACTAATATTCAGTATAAATTGTATTTTTAGTGGGGTTTAATCAATATTCTAAACTAGGAAAAGTTATTTTTTGAATGGTTTATAAATAATTTATGATTGTTATTCTTTAAGATGGAATTTTTTTTAATGTAATGGGTTTTAATGGATTTCAATGAGAAAAAATATTTTTCTTATTTTATATAGAATATTTTTATTTAACAAGAATAAATTTTTTTTAGTTATATGTAAAATATATATTGGGATTCATATTTTACCAAGGATTAAATATCTTTATTTCTATTAATGAGTTTTTTTCTTATCCAAAATTATTAGAATCATGTACATAGGTATTATGTCTGGGTAATGGAATGTAAATGTCCATTTTGATAGATTTGAAGATTATACCTCAATATAATTGTTTTATTAAATATTTAATATGGTTGGAAAAGGGATATTTATTAGTAAGGCCCACTTTTAATTTTTTAGTTTAATGTATGAGTTATGCCTTTATTTTTTGAAAATATAACAAGAAAATGACATCTAATTTAATAGAATAAATTATTTACGTAAAACACTATAATATATAACTTTTTAATGATGATAAATATAGGATACCATTATGTTCTATATGTAAACATATTTTATAACACCAACAAGACAACTTTCAAATCCATCTAGTAGTTTTTATATATCCATCACTCTCAAACTAGTACTCATGGTAGACACATATCTTAAAAATACATAGTGCAATGTAGTGTATCCCTATAACTGGAAGTGGTTTATATTATTCCCTCATCAGAACATAATATATGATCAACCACAACAAATTTCATATACTATTAAAATAAATAATTTCTATTATAATGAAATGAATCATGTGATATCTTATTATTTAAATATAAAATGATATACTAAAACTGCCATTGAATAAGAAAAATAATGATTTTTGGGAAATTTATAATCAGGACTTGTACCCCTTCAACAAATTATTAGGGTAAAATATTCCTGACTACATCATCTTAAATGATATAATTTATGAGTTTTCTAAAACATGGATGGTTTTATTGGTAATTCCTTATTCATAAAATTCATATATATTTATTGTTACACCATATATATAAGGTAAGTGTATGAAATAACATAATAGATGTGTTTTTATATTAAAACCCATACATGACTATGAAATCAGGCAACTAGGGAGATGTCTAATTACAAGATAAACTGGGATATCTAGTTATAAAACATGTTCTATCAATGGTGTGAAAAAATATATCATTATCGTAAAATTATGTTTGAACCACCCCATAATACATGATTCCCGTTGGATAAAAAATCACATTGTGAGTATGTCAACCATTTCTTCCTTTTAGATACCATCACTTATGAATGATATTCAAATAAATCTGAGTTCCCTATATAAAATTATGTTTGAGGTCACAATGGCCAATAAATTCATATGAGTTGATTACAACATAGATTCAAATGACTAACACTATTTTGTTTGACATCATATACATCATAAAAACAAATACATGATAGCTAATGGCCTCAATAAGAACATAGATCATTTTCTAAATAATCTTTTCCACATTCAAGACAAACTATATTCTATTTATATATAATTAAATTTTAGTTTTATAATATTCATTGAGGAAAATAAATTATGATTTATCCTCACATGAATCCTAAAACCATGGCAATTTTTTCATACATATGATAAGGTTACTAATGAAATCAGTTATCACCCATAATCCCCATGTCAAAGAAGAGCATCGCGACAGGTGTAATAGATCCTTCATCAAGAAATTTTACATCTTAATGTATTTTTTTTTTTTTTCCAATATCTATGACCAAGAAACATTTAATGTCCCGATAGAACTCATATAATTCCTCATCATGACCTTTTGGAGCCTATAATATTTCAAGGAATATGTTTTTATAGTTGAGATGTTACACAATAATACTTTTTATGTTTACTTTAAAAATGTCAATACCATCATGTAATAATATCTTGAAGCCACAATACCATGGAACAACATACCTTCATATGTATTTAGATTAAATTATGACATTAACCTTCATTAGTACCTAATTGATAGAGTTTTTTTTAGAGAAATCACATTATAATGTAAAACGTTTTTTGAATATGATACTATATAGATGACTTGTATCCATTTATCATGAAAATCCAAGTTTATCATATGAATTTGGATAAATATCAATGAAAAAAAATTATAGATAAGAGATCTCATTATACAAATTCATATTTTTTTCTCTAACATATATCCATGAATACAGCATAGGGATGGTCGGGGTTCCACATGAATGTGGAATCGCCTAAATCCTACCATCACAGTCATAACTACTCATTTGTTTTGTCATATTAGAATAATATATATATATATATATAATTCAATCATTTAGTGTTTCAAATATCAATATACTTGAATAACTAGTATTATATGACTGAGATGATAAAAAAATGGCATATTATTCCTTTCAAAAAGTGAACCCTATACATTTAATGAAATTAATTAGATTAATAATATATGTTTCCAATCATATTATTTGTAAAAAAAATTGATATTAATTTTAAATATAAGTTCAAACTAATATTAATGATAATAAAATCAAAAAATCAATTAACATTCCTCTCATATAAATACTAGGAAAGAACATCTATTATACTACCACACTAAAGAGTTGTATTTGATTAAAAAAAATTGATTCATATCAATATAATATTTAATAATATTTAATGAATCATATTTGGGAAAATATATAATTACCCTACATGATGCTATTTGAAAAATCTTATATAGATAATAGATGAAGAAAGAGAATATGATCTTGACATTCAAGAAAATTAACCACAATTTTCACTATATATTATCCAATGTATGAACCGAAACATATGGAAAATGAGTGTGATCATAATAATTTTAAAATATCCCCCATATTATCTTCTCAATATAAAAATTTCTATCCCTCACATTCTTCATATGGTACTATTGATTAAAATTTGTATGAAATAAATCCCATCGATTTACATCTGTCTTTTAATGATGGGTTTTATACAATTATTGATGATCATGGAAACATTTATTTACACATAAATGAATATTTATGTCTTTTAAAAATAATTGTCACAAATATCACGATGAAATGTTAATATAAATATGCTTCCATAATAAATACCTATATTTATTCACTAAGAACAACATTTAGACATATAGCTATTATATATGTATTTCCATATATCTTTTGAGTTTCCTATAGTGTGAATTATTTTTATAAATATGAATATAATAGTATTCATTTTTACCATATTACAAAATTATATCCTGAATTTAAAAAATTATCATGTCATTTTTTTCAAGAAATACAATATTAGAAATCACACTTCAATATCAACCTACTCATGAAAATCAATATGAAAATATTTTTTTTGTATAGAATTGAAGGATATAAGTCTATACTACTACATGGAAAATATTCAATTCCTCATCATAAATTTACTCATTAATGTAATGTATTTTATATTAATGTGTATCAATTATGTGTCTTTATTAATTATTGAACCAAATATAAAATAATATAAAATATGTGAATGTAAATTCCATTAGTGAAATACATATATTATACTATTATCATGTAATGTAATTTTTCTTGAATGAATATAAAAGTACATATAAAATTATCATTAAAGTTATCTGAATAAATATTTAGGGAATATTTTGGATGTCTATGTCGATGATCTTTTTATAAAATATCACAAAAACTATTATTATATAACTAGTCTAGAAATATTTTTTAATAAATCATGGATACACATATTAAAGGTAAACACCTCAAAGTGTGTTTCTGGGATGACATCATGTAACATCATATAGGAAATTGTATGTAATCATAGAACAAATTATTACTATAAAAATTATAATTAGATTTATTTTTTTCGAACTATAATATCCATCTATAAAAAAATAATATCTCATTATATAATTGATAAAGAAACAGGTGAATTATCACATAGATAAATAATTATAGAAATCCTTTTGTGGTCTCCATGAGTATCTTCTATGCCCAATTTCATTGAATTTGACTATAAAATTTAATCCACTCATCCACTATGTGTAAAAAAATGTGGGTTTTTATTGTTCACTCCATTTCAATAGACATTTTATCAGTAAACAATTTTCACTAAAAATAAATAATATTCTAATATTTGGAAGAAATGCATTTCATATATTATTGTAGGAGGGAAGAAGATATAAAAAACAATAATTCATATTATCTATTTGTTAACTCTTGTCTAAGACCTAATATATATCCTCAATCATATATTTTAAATTGTGTATCTATCCTGGTTTCTTATCACCCAGTAGTATTTATCCAGCTAGTTCATGACACAAAATTTGGATAAGGGGATAGTGTAACTAGATATTCTTATAGTGAATCATATTTTAGTGAAGTTAATAAGGAAAACATAAGAACCCAAGTGGTAATTATTTATATCCAAATAATTATAATGATATTTCATATGTACAATAATGGTTCTCCAAGGATATTAATAATTAGATCCAAGGTAAGCATAGTAAATAAAAATTTGGATTTTGTATTTTATTCTTATATCCATATAATGTTGTTATAAATTATTACATTATAATATTGGATGCACAACAAAATTAAACTGTTTCATATTTTTAGTATTAGTTCATTAATAATAGATTCATAAACTAGATTAACTATTATGGGTCATTTATAGTTGGTAATCATGGAATTTAAACATGACTATTCGAAGAAGAAGGAAGTTCATTTTCCATTTCATTATTATGAATGATTTTTAGTGAATAAATTCCTCTTAATAAAATGTGTATTTTGTAATATATTTATATAATTTACAAATAAATACATAATAAATTAAATTATAACATTTTTGATCGATTCTATGAGGAGGTATTCGCTTCTATCACATGTCACATGGGTGTATTTTACTTCATGAATAATGATTTGGAATATATAAATAGAATAAAAGTAACCCTCAATTAATGAAAACCCCAGTCCTTATTAAATGCTAAAATAATTAACTACAATACCCCCAAATTTACTACTAATATAATGGATACTTCCAATCAATAAAACCTTGATGGCATCATTCTCTACTAAGTATCAAAAAAATATCTATTAAGATGTTTACAATTTAGGTAATTCATCTATATGAGTGGAATCAACAAAGAAATAATAAATTTTATTGAATGATGATATATTTAGAAAATTTTATAGGTATGATATTTTGAAACATGTAGTGGTCACTGGTCAAGTTAAATGATATTACGTTCAATCAATATTGAATGCTACATTTGGAGGAAATTAATGAATGAAAATATATTGTATATTAATAAATTTCAAGATTAATTGATAAAATAAATCATTATCCATCATCCCCTATAACTAATGCAATCAAAAAAAATTCATTTTAATTTACCAATGGGGGTCAAAATGTGATTAGTCCATATCTCTATTTAATATTAAAGTAGATCATATAAATATATTCTCTAACTAAATTACTCTCTACAAGGATTAATTATATATCACCTAATTATTCTTGATAAAATTATGTAATAAATTTAATGATGTTTAAAATAATCACCAGATTTTAATTAGGTCAAATAATACTATTGTACAATGGTAAAAATTTAAATGAATCTATATTAATTATTTAATATAATTAATATAGTATCTAGATCAATCACTGATATCTCTATCATTAACAAGAAATTAAAACTAATTGGTATATCATAGAATTAACAAAATATATTTTGAATAATGGATGATAATGAGGATAATTATTATAAAATTGATTATGTATTCTATGATGGGTTATCAGACCACAATCCATACTAACAGATATAAAACTACATATTTTATAGGATATGGAATTTATGAAGTCAATATAATCATTTAATGACATCCAATACTTTATTTTGATATCTAAGATAAGTCATATGAAAGTAATGAGTCACATATCTTTATATAGTAGTAGTAATAACTCAGTGAGAAAAGGATTCATAATATATAAATCCCTAAAATACATTATAATTGATTTAAATAAAAATTTATGAAGAAGGATTTCGACGACTCACATATTAAAGGATAATTATTGATAGAATTCATAATTCTGAAGATATATGGCAGAACTATAAAAATAGTTTGTACAAATTATGTAGTAATATATATAATACATAATGTATATTAGAATTGTGTTTTTACTGGATTAAAGTGAACAAATAATTATTTAAACTAACTCAAAATGAAATATTTCTAAAGATTAAATTTTCAAAGCATCACATTGGATTGAAATTTTCCAAGATGTACGATAATAATATCCATATAATAAATTATAATATAAAGGTATCTAAATATCATTATAAAGGTCCTCCTCATATTAATATAAATTTAAATCTATCTGTTTCATCACCTTTGTTCTATAATATGAATCCAAAATAGTCCTTTTCAATGATATTATACTATAACACATATACACTTTCAAGAATAACACAAAATTTCATAATGTGTTCCATATTGTGTGACATACATTCCTAAAATAAAATATTTATAATTAATTTGAAAACTATTGTATAGTTCTTTTTCCATGGACATATGACATAAAAATGTTTCCAAAATTAAAATGTTAATGTTCAAAGTGTTATGTACCAATCATTTATAATGTGTCTCTTAGTTTACCTAAACCAATATAGTTACACATAACCATTTCCATTTGTTGAAAAAACACCCATCTCATTTTTCATCCCATGTTATTACTATATAACATACATATTCATTCACTAGTACTTATACACAAAAACATGATATGTTCATAGTTGACCATATAATATCTATATGTCGATTAATTCCTCTGATTATATTATATGTTATATTATAGAATAAATTTATATAGGCATGAAAAATATTTATTTAGTCAGATATTAAATTAATAAATATAGTGTTTCACCCAACATTTCTATAAAATAATTATATTAGTATATTTTATTAATTAATGTTCATTGAATACCAATAGAAATTAAATTTTAAAATGAATTACTGATTTTATTCATTACATATAAATTCAAATGTGGTATGTACACCAGAAAACCATATTCACATGGCCATAAAATTCAATTAATATAAAATACATCATAAATGAACTAATTGGGAATTGTTTCTGGTTATCTTAACATAAATATTTAGACACAACTCTCTTCTGCCAATACATGTTGTGAATTTAATTTCCATATATGTTTCTTCTTTAAATATATAGAAAAAACTAATTATCATTGATTGTCATTCATTCATCATTCATAGTAACAATCATATGTTTCATTTTTATTATCTTATTCATTATTTATATATATGTAGCGAACATATTAACAATATGTGTGGATTTATTCCTATTATTTTATGAAAATTATTTATTCTCGAATCCATTATAATGGTTCGAGATAAAAATTACAATAAACCACTTAATTTTGGTTTATTTACCCAACAATTTATATTATATTATACTGTAATATATATTCAACATTGAGAAAAATTAATTTTTTTATTCATTATCTAGGATAGTGTAAATCCACTTATATTAAAACTTTCGTTGTATAACATTAAACGACACAATAACTTTGGACACTGTAGTAAAATAAAAATTGGTTTGAATTCAACCAAATTAGTTGATACTACAATATAATATATCTAAGTCCTTATAAAATGAAATCCAACTAAATGACTTATTATCCAGAAAAAACCTCCATCATTCTTTATTAGTTTGACATACATGACACAAATTCACTATAAGAATCCCATTCTGTATAAGGTAATATGTTCTTGTGATTCAAATACATAAAATTATATTGTTATAGAATTAAAATATTTCAAAATTGAACATCAATATATATCATTTGGTATATTTCCATGATATGTTTTATTTAATCATATATATGTATATTATTTTTTATTTCAATGCTTGAGTTTGATCTTTATAAAAATATATTAGAAAAAGCTTGTGAGGATTGATTTGAATCATTGAAGGATAAGTAATCACCCAATAAATTTTCATCTCAGTTCCAGTAAGGATTCATTATGGCTTTACATCGATTAATACAGTTCTATCTATTTCACATCATGTTTCTTATAAAATCCTTACACATGACCTAATCTACATAATCACCTACTATAGATGATATAAAATTATGTATAGTCATCATAATAATATTATATGTCATTATTCCTATTATTTAATGGTACATAAAAAATATAAAACTACTTATATTAGGTACATCTAATGATTATTATCCATTTACACTAATTTTTTCATTCCATAATAGCCTACCTATGGATATCAAGTGACTATAATAAACCAAATAATTTTTCAATAACCCTTTCATAATTTTCTATATATTAATTGAATATTACTTTTTCATATCTATTAATAATTTTGAATAATATATAAATTTTACTTTTAAGGGTATTCTTTTTCTTATAGATTACTCAACACGCAAAAATGGGTTTCTCTATAATATTACATGGCACACATACTTGATTTATTACAAAAAATAATACAATAATATTATTAATTTAAATTATCATTAACACCTAGAATTTGTGATAAGGGGAATGAAAATAATCGACTTAATTATAAAAATATGGTTTACACATGATTAAATAATGTTATATTGGTTACCAAATTTCTTATACATGTAAATAAAAACCAATTGAATATAAAGGTTGGGTTTTTATGAAAACCTATTTGAAAAGAGAATAATTGGGAAAATAAAATAATATCACACACTTTTTATTATTTTTTTAAAAAAAAATATATTTTCTAATGTAATGATTTTAATATATATTTTTTGTTTCCTTAATATGGTATAATAACAAATTCAATTTTTCAGTTAAAAGAAGTAATTTTTTTTAAAAAAGCATTTTCAACACCTTTTGATTGTGAAACCTTTTTAAATTTAGTTTTTTACACCATTATATGTTATATTTGAACAAATTAACATATTATTTAGAATTAGATCATAAAAATTTACTTGGGATAAATTTTTTATATTTTTTTGAAAACTATCATTTTTTGATGTATTATAGAAACAGGATAAATATTAATTGAAGAAAACGTCAATCATGATAATTTAAATAGTTAAAAAATATTATTTAATGGTTTTAATGTTTAAATGGAATATATTTTTATCATTTAATCCAATTTTGGTCATTGGAATTAATTTTCTATAGAAATTGAACAAACACACAAGTTAATCTTTTTATAGTTATTAATTCTTAAAAAAATGTTTTGGTTTGGGACTACATGAATTAATATTAAATAAATTTCATTAAATTATGTGTTATTAATTGAAAAAAATGAAATCCATATTTGAAATCAGATGTTCGGAATTGTGGGAATAGGTAACATTTATTTTTTAACATTATGAATAGTAACTTATGTTATTATTTTATTTACAATTGTTAAAACATAAATCTGGTAAATAAGGGACAAAATAATATTACAAAAAAATTAAACAACTATAAAATATGTCCTAAAACCATTGTATTAGATATTTCTGACCATGGGCATCCTTAGATCGATTTTAGGACCCCATTGTGCCACATGGTTGCGATAAAGACATGTTATAAAAATAATTTAATGTAAAGTGATAAATAACACAAACATGTATTATTGTACTAAATAAATTTTATATGGGGTTATATAAGGAAAATATTCTACTATAAATTGTAATTAATAATCTAAAAATATATCTGACATCATGAAATATTATATATAATTTTTTGATAATAAATAAATAAATTTAATTATGATAGAATAATGATGTAGTGATAGATTCCTTAATAATGGACTCAAATAAATGGTTTTATAAATATTGAGATAAATGTAATTTTTTTATTTTGCTTCCATAATCTAATATTCTAGATGATATTGACATATTGTATTTTATTTAATGCATTTTTTAGAAGGAACCAGGTGGTTATGAATTTTTTAAAAATCTCACATATGAATGGTGTCCAAAATTGACCTAATTAGTAACTGTAATCATTAAATAGTTTATTCGATGATAATAAATTTGAACAAATATATGATCCTTCCAAATGGTTAATAAAATACAATATATTTCATAAATTTCTTTTTATGGTCTTTTGATATTTTATGGTAATTACAATAACCCCAATGGGTAAATAACATGTTATTATTGTATGATTAAAAATTGTAAAATAATTTTTAAAACAAAACGAGATGGATACAAAAATATTAAAAACATATCTAAAAATTGTTGTATTATGTGTATTCTAACTAAAATAAACATATATTATTTTTATTGAGTTTTTTTTACCATTTTTAATTGAAGTTTTATTTATAATAAATTAATATTTCTAGAATTTATTAATGTTCCCCAACTTCATTTTATAGAAGCCCTCCACCTCATCCCAAATAAATCACACCCCTCAAGACCCCTATCCAATCCAAATTAAGTCCAAATATGATACCAAAATACCTCCATTTTTTATTGAATCCTTAACATGGGCTTACAAAAATTCAAGAAATATTTTTTTCTCAAATCACAATAAGTTAACTGGTTTAGAAGTAATGTTTTCCATCATTTTCATTTCCTTTATTTTGATTCCACAATCCCTATTCTATTATTATTATTTTATTGCATAAAAAATATTTTATCCTCAATATAATATGATGTTTTCATTTGATGGATTTAAACTAAACAAACACACGCCACCATCTAATGGAAACATACACTCTATTTCTATTTACGGCGACCTACTGCCACACAAAACGATGATTGTTCAATTTTATCCAACCACCTCTCTGGGTGGACATTATAATGGTACTATATTTATCTGTGATATATATTATATTTATATTGTCTCTATCATTATGAAATTTTTATTATATCATATCATTTTTCATTCCATAATGTGTAAATACGATAATTGCATTTGAGGAAGTTCAGTCTACCACCCACTTAATCAGATATGACTCATTCATGCCATATATGGAGTGTAAAAATAATGTAATTAATGAATATTTGTAAAATATATTACAAATATATTATAATGGAGTTATAAATTACCTTTGAAACATTTACTTTTCATTCCATTAATATGACAAAGAAATGAATGTTGTGTTCATGCATATGAAAGACCTACCCTCTCCATGAATAGTGAATTTCATTTGTTATCTCAAAAAGATTTGTAAATTTTTATGTACCTTTATATACTAGAGATCTAGAATATTTAATTCATTTATACTATTCTATAGATAATATAATTATTTTAATTTTAAGATGTTCACTTTGGACTCAAGTATCAAATATCTACAAAATGATGGATCATAACATAAATAACTATATGATTGTTATAACCTTGTCATGAGTAATATAAAAGTAATAATAAACATGAAAAGGGTTTTTAAAAAAAGGATAAATTTACTTAGGTTTGTTATTCAGTTAGATAAAGAATAAAAAATATAAATCGGACTCACGGTAAGGGAACCTCTTATCCCAATTTCCAATCGATGTTTTAATCATCCACATCATGATTATGTAGTGCTATTATTAATTGATTCCTAAAATTTGATATAATAGCATGTATTTACACTTAATTTATGTGTATTTTATGTGAATACACATAATCAATCTATTTTATTAACAAAATGATCATTGTAGGGGAAGTTATAAACTCAATTTCAACTCATTAGTTTTTAAGCATAGTTCGTGGATTATATTATGCCATGATTATGTATGGAATACCTATTTATTTATTAATTTTATAATATATTCTTCCCTTAATGTTGATATACTATTTTTACACATAGTAACCCCTTTAAAAATATCTTATCTCATTCATACTAACTCTGTAAGGTAGATCATAACTCGATTTACATTCATTGAGATAAATATCCCAGTCATTGGATTTGTTTTTCTAATAATATGTGTGATTGAACACTTACTGATTTACACAAAATATCCTTATAAATATTGGGTAAATATATAATTCATATAAAATTATATCATTGAGGTATCCTTAATCTAATTATATTATCGTTTCAATGGATTTCATATCAATTTACAATTAATTGAGGCTTATTTATTATCATGCACCAATTCACATTAATTGTGTATCTACATACCGTTGACATATTATACCACAAATCTACATATTCTCAGGATATAATGCATTTTGTTAAATTTTATTCTTAAATTATTTTCATTCATTCATTTTATCACTTTGTAACAAAATCATTAACTGAAAAATTGTTTTAAATGTTTCAAAGATTTAATCTTCTAATTCATTCTCTTTAATGTCTATGTTTTTTAAATGGTTTTAATTATTTATTTATATTTAAAAATATGTTACAAAATTCTAAATCTATAATTAATTTTCAATGTTTCAATGTGTTATGGGGAACTTTGGTACAAAAAATTATTTATTTAATTTTTTATATGGATTTGGAAATTGAATGAATATTTTAAAATAATTAATTGATTTCTTGTGATGGATGAGAGAAATGGTGATTATTTTAATCTTTTATGTTTTATTATTATGTATGGGTTTTGAATATTTTATTTTATTTTATGTGATAAACAGAATACTGGTGGTTTTGTGATAATCCTTGGGTGGGTAAGCCTGTGATAGCTCTCCAATGCATTGGGTAAAAAGTTAGAGGTAAACATTAAGAATTATCCTAAGAGATTTTGGGATTATAATGTGATGGGTATTCCAAATGTAACCATAAAGTTTACTCCCAATATAGCTTTGAAATATACAATGTATGTATGTTATGGATTCCACAATTTACCTTCGTGAATTATGAATTATATGAGTTACTCATTAATCATATAGTTTCGTGATGTATGTTTAAGAGAATATGTTTTATCTGAAAAATGTAGGATTAAGACGACTTGTATGTAATAATGAACAAAAGTTTTATTTCCATATATTATATCCCTTAATGGGATTTTGTTCCTCAGCCAATGTTTTTTTTTAAATATAGGGTATACAGAAGGGTAAGAGAAAGGATGAATTCAAGAATATTTTTATCAGTTAAAGAATTTTTATTTTATTAAATTATTATTATACTTTTGAAAAAAATTGGAAAGAGTAGAAGTTTATAAATTGTAATATTTGATATTTAATGTAATAGTTATTGCATAATTCTCAAAAAAAGTAAACATAAAATGATACTCAATCTAAATTCATGACATCCTCAATATTATGTAATGTTTAGGGTTGTGGCCTTATAATTGTTATCAGAGGGAGGATTAGATAACTTTAGAGGATTGTGTGTTATCTGGGTGTAGGTAAATGATCCCATATAACCTATAAGTTTGTTATAATATGGAATATTTCAGAGGGTTAAGTTAAATTATGTTGATTACATGAAAACACAAAAAAAGATATATAAGTTGGATGAAATATTAATGTAATATTAAAGCTTTTATGATATCATTAACCTATAAGGATTATTTGTTTTAATAATAAAAATTAATCTCCTTTTTAAGTGTTGATTCATTCTATAAGATTAATTATAATTTGTCAAGATGGAAGAAAATATATCTTACAAAACATTCTTATCTCACCCTAATGATTTTATCATTACTATTATGTAAAAATTTTGTTCAAATGAATTTGTCAGATTCTTGAGCATTCAAAACACATGCATGAAATTTTTTTAGTTATCAAACACCTACACTTTTCTAAAACAATTTTATGTGTCATGGTATCTTTATCATATGATATCATGAAATAAACTAATCCAAATCTATCAAAATGTAATATTATATATGTGGAGTGAACGTTTAATTATTTAATGTAGGAAAACATACAGAATGAGAAACGAAACATCCTGAAGATCATGATATCTGGATTCCAGGAATCATTTATTTTTTTATCCATATAGAATGAATCATCTTTGGATTTATATTTATATATGATGTTGATATTCAATCTTCAAAAATGATATATTAAGAAATAAGGTGAAAATTCATAGATAATGGATTATGAAGAACATTTAATGAGTAAAATTTATACATATATGGTATTTATGAGTTATTTATATTTTAGGATTGTGAAATGTTTAAATGTATTAATGCTCCTTTGATGATGAGATTACACTGAAATAAAATTTTTAGTTTTTGTAACCTTGAAATTTGATATGTGAATCTTCTATTCAGGGTATATTTATATTTTAAAGTGTGGACATAATGGTTAACCTTAGGGGTTTATATGTTCTTTTGTTTTTGAGTTGATTAATGGTTATTAAATTTTGGGATTCAAAATGAATTTCATTTGATAACAAATGAGGATAAAGGAGGTTATGTATTATTTTGAGAAACTTATCTTATGTTTGAGAATGTTAATGGAATGATAAGGTTTTATATAAAGTAAAACCCATAGGATTGGTAACAACCTGTCATATCCGGCACACCCATGAAAATTAAACCCAAAAACCGAAAGGCAACAAGGTTTCATTTCCTATCACTATGCTACGTGAAGTCCCTAGTTAGTATGAATTATTATTTATAGGTAACCTATTTTATGTATCAAGAATAAGTTATTTTCAGAACATATGTTTTATCATATAGATATCTTAAGAATAGGAAAATGATTTAGTGATTATGTGATAAATTTTATTTCAGAAGACATTCTCTCTTTTTGGAACACTATTTTCCTATTGATATTAAAATACTATGCGAATTCATTGATTAAGTAATGGTTGAAATATTTTTTTGGATGATTTTTTTTATTGTGGAAATATAGTGATTTTATCTATTTATTAAAAATACTTACCTATCATATAGAATATGTGATTATGTAAATTATGTTCTAGTACGATACATTAATAGTAGTTAATGTTAGGTTGAAAAAATATTTGATTTATTATTCAAGACATTGTTATAAAAACCTTATGAATTTTAGGTTTCAAATATTATTTTTATTATTTTTAAGAATAATTTTTTATTGAAAGGACATTTTTGAACATTGGGTATTGGTTGTTGAATTTGGATATTACGAGTACCATTTTATTTTATAAAGGATTATCATTTTATGGATTATAAAATATGGTACTAATCATTTTCGTTTTGGTTAATGACTAAAGATACGGTAAATATATGGTGTACATTTTATGGATTATTTTATACTATATAAGTTGATTATACTGCTTCAGATGTGACCATTTCATTATAAATACTAATCCTTTAGAGAAAATATGTGTTTTTGGTAGAAATTTATTTTTGAATGAAACCATTCTTGAAATGTAAGTATATTTACATATGATTTTATTATATCTCATAAATAAATTCTTAATGATTTTGAAAATGAAAATTACACAATAATGTTTTCTGTTTAATTTTCCTAAATTGTAATTAATTAAAGTTTAAACCATTACTTGTTTATTGTTTTCAGATTGATAACATTCTCCTGATCAAGTTTTCTATCACTATCTATTATAATATGAGACATAATTTTTCATTAATATCCATGATTTAATATACGGAAAGGTTGTATTTTTTATATCGGGTGACCATTTTTATTTCCCTTTCTTTCTTTTAAAGTTATATTTTTGTTGACTCTTTTTATGATGTGGGAATATTTAATGATGTTTTTAAACCCAATATTAAAATTTCAGGGTCTCAATTTATAAAAGGGGGGATGATGTAATGACTAAGGTATTTATATAAAAATAACTTCTCACATCTATTAATATGTATTAGTATATATTGATTTTATAGTAAAGGAAATGCTTTTTCGGATTGCGTACTAGACATGTAGCAATGACTTTTCCCAGAATTTTACGTTTTCCACAATATTGAGTTATAAAAAAAATAATTCAATAATATTATAATTTTATATTATAATTATTTCCTTGCCATTATAATGGATGGAATTAATAGTGTCAACTTAATTATGAAAATATGTTTTACACATGTTTATATAATGAATCATTGGTTAACAATTTTTGTATAAATGGAAATAAAAACCAATTAAATATAAATGACGAGTTTGAAAGAGTGTATATTTGAAAAGAGGATAACTGTGTTTATAAAATCATATCACTATATATGGATTTTTTAATGAAATAAATATATATTCAAATGTAATTTTTTAAATTCATATTGGATGGTTTCTATATATGATATAATAACAAATTCAATTTTTTGGATAAAAGAAGTATATTTTAAAAAAATCATTTTCCCTCTTTTGAATGGAGAAACAATTTTAAATTTAATTTTTTACATTTTTAAATGCTAGATATGAAAAAATAAAATACTTATTTTCAAGAGGGACATCAAAATTTACATTGGGTGAATTTTTTATATTTTCCGGATAACAATCATGTTTTGATTAGTAGTAAAATTAATCTAATTTTAATTGAATATTTTTTCATGGAGATAATTTATAGGGTTAAATCATATAACTTTAGGATTTAATGTATAAATGGAATATAGTGTTATCATTCAATCAAATTTTCGTTATTTTATGTAATTTGCAATTGAAATTGAATATAAACACATGTCCAAATTTTATATTATTTACCTGTTTAAAACATATTTTTTAGTTGTAACAATGAGAATTATTTTTAAATTAATTTATTCCAATTATATGTTTTTAATATTTAAAAATGGAACCCAAATTTATAATCAAAACCTCAAAATTGTGTCAAAAGTTACCATTTCATTTATGTCATTATGAATAGTAACTTCATTAAATATTTTATTCGCCATGGGTAAATGGTAAATCATGTAAGTAAGGGTAAAAATAATATTACAATAATATTAAACTACCATAGAACATGTATTAATCCTATTTAGTGTGATATCTCGGGAAATGGGAATCCTTGGGTAAATTTTAGGACCTCTTGGAGCCACATGGTTGTGATAGTGACATGTTTTAATAATTAATCTAAAGTAATATGAAAAATAACATGCACTTGAATCATATTACTATATCAATTTCTACACGGGGCTATATAATTTATATCGTAGAATATAAATTTTTATTATTAGGTGATGAATATTTCCTACATCATGATATTTTAATTATAATTTTATATATTAAATATATAAATTTAATTTTGACACAACGATGATGAAATGATTGATTCATTAATAAAAGATTCAAATAAAAAAATTATAAATATTAAAATAAATTTAATTTGATTATTTTGACGCCTTCCAAAAAATTAATGGTTGGAATTTAAATATTATATTATATTTAATTTCTTTTCTTGATGAAATCAGGTTGTTTTAAATTTTTATAAATGTCAAGTATTCATAGTATCCAAAAATGGCATAAATCATATCATAAAACAAATAACTGTTTATTAATTAATAATAAATTCCTAAAAACGGAATATTTTGAATAAATGTTATGAAAGGTTCAAATATGTCATAAATGACTTTTTTTGTGGGTCTTTTGAAATGTTATGGTAATTAAATAAACTCAAAATGTTTAAATAATAAAACATCGCCCTATGATTAAAAAGGTTCAAATAAGCATTAATCCAACAAGATTATGATGAAAGAATACTCAAAACTTGTATAAAAATTATTAGATGGGGGGTACACAGAAGAATATTCATATTATATTATAATTAAATGAGTATTTATCGATATTTTTTTGAAATTAGATTTATAATAAATTAATATTTTTAAACATTCCTAATGTTACCTTCTTACCTCTTATAAAAGTCATCCACCTATCCCAATGTAACTCACCCATCTCAAGCCCCTTGGAATATCAAAATTATGAAATGTAATCTCCCAACATCCCTAAATTCTACAAATATGCCTTAACATGGGCATATAGAAATTCAAGAAATACTTTTTTCATAAATTTAAAGATGATACCTGATTTATAGGTAATGTTTTCCCTTAGTTCATTTCAGTCATTTTTCGTATCCACTCCCTATACTCATCATATTCATTAATTAAAAAAATTTTATCCTCAATATAATATTAATTGGTTGTGATAATTAATTTAACTACATTTACACACACCTCTATATAATGGATTGAAACATATTTTTTCTGTGTAATGTGAACTCCTGGTTTAAAATGACGATTGCCAAATTTTCACCTACCACTTCTCAGTGTATACATTATGATAGATCTATATTAATATAAGACTTATATTATAGTTATAATTTCTCTGTGTTTCTTTATATATAATTGTATCACAGAATTATACGTAAATTAATGTGTAAATATGATAATTGCATTTGAGACAGTGCGGACTACCACCCCCTTAATGTTATATGACTCATTCATGCAAAACATGGTATGTATAAAAGATAGAATTATCAAACATATGAAAAATATATAACAAATATATTCTAATATAATTATAATATACCTATGTATCTTTTAGTTTCCATTCCTTTAATATGACAATGAGATAAATGTAGCTTTCATGCATACATACAGACTACCATCTCTATGAATGGTGCATTTCATTTCATATCTCAATATGTTCATTACTAACATAAATAAAAAATATACATTATATATATTATATTTAAATCAAGATTACAATTCTGTAGATAATGTTGTTTTTTATAATTATAACAAATTCATTTTTTTACTCAAGTACAAAATATCAACAAAACAACAGATATGAACTTGAATAATTATTTTATTGTTATAACATAATACAAAGTGGTATAAAAGATATAATAAACTTGAAAAATGTATTGAATCAATTATAAATTAAATTATGTTTATTATTTAGGGATAAAAAGAACATAAAAATCAGTTTAGACTCAAGGTAATGGAAATTCTTAACCAAATTTCCATTCTTTGACTAAATCTTCTACATATAGTTTATATGGTGTTATTATTATGTTATAAACAAAAATTGATATCCTATATTGTATTAATAATTGGATTTTGTTTATTTATAGTGAATATATATATTCGATATATTTTATAACAAAATTTATCATTATAGCTGAATTTCGGATGATAATTTTGACTCATTGGGTATTACACAAACTTGGTTGATTATATTATGTTAGAATTATGTGTGGGGAAAATTATTTATTTATGTTGTAATTTCTACATTAATTTATTTGGATATATATTTTCTACACAAAATCACCCCATTATAAATTCTTACATCATTTATACAATCATTGTAGGGGTTATCTTAACTTAATTTCCATTCATTGTGTTAAATATCCCTATTATGGGATTTGTTTTTCAAAGAGTATGTGTGAAGGAACTCTGATTACTTTACACTAAATATCCATTTTTATTAGGTGTATTTATATTTTTCACACATAATTATGTCATGTTTTATCCTTAATCTAATGATATGATATTTGTAAGGGATTTAATCTCAATTTATAATATATTGACACTTATTTATTTTTATGAACCAATTCACTTTAATGGCGTTTTTAATTCCCTTTGGCATATTATGTCATGATTCTTTTTATTCTCATTGTATTATAAGTATTTTTTAATTTTATTCTTTAATTTTTATAATTCATGTATTTTATCAATTAGTAAGATACTATTTAGGAGAAACATCATTTTAACTGTTTTAATGATTAATTCTACTAGATCATTCTCACTAAAGTACTTGTTTTAAAAATAGTTTTAACGATATATTTATATGGATATTTGTATTTTAAAATTATATTTCTAGAATTTATTTTAAATGTTTCAATTTGATAAGGGTCACATTGATTCAAAAATTTCTTTATCAAAAGTTTTAAATAGTTTTGAAAATGGATTAAATATTTCAACATCAAGAATTGATTTCTTATGATTGATGAGTTAAATAGTGATAATTTCAATATTTAATGTGTTATTATTATGTAATGGTGTCTTGACATTTGATAGGTGGTCATGTGATAAACCAAATATGGGTGGTTTCATGATAATTTTATTGAGGGTGATCATGTGATAGCTCTCCATTGCATTGGGTAAGATGATGGTGGTAAACATTAAAGTTTCTCCGAAGATATTTAGGGAATATAGTGTGATGGGAATTGAAAACTTAACCATTATAGTTAATTCTTAAGGAAGTTGTCAATTCTACAAATAAGTATGTTATGGTTTCTACATTTTATCTTTATGATTTATGATTTCTATGAGTTATTCATAAATCATATGATTTCATTATGTATGTTAAAGAGCTTATATATTATGAGTAAAAAGAATGATTTCATTGATTTCATTGTATTCTTATACTAATTTTTTCTTTCATTATTTTATCTCCCTTATGGAGGTTTTTATGCTCATCCCACATTTTGAAATGTTTTTTATATGGTATACGTAAGGGTAAGGGAAAGGTATAATTCAATAATATTTTTATCATGAAAATAATTCTTGTTTTATATAAGGAGTTTTATTATTGTGAATATAATTGTATAGAATATAGGTGTCTATAATGTCATATTTTAGATATAATGTAGTAGTTAAGGCCACATTCCCTAAGACTCAAAACCAGAAAATATATTTAATGTGAATTCATGACATAACTTAAGAGTATTTAATTGTTTATTTTAGTGCCTTATACACTTCCCACATACCCTCCTTAACATTTAAAATATTCTTTATCATAAATAAAAATTACAAATACTGTGGTATTGAGCATATTCAGCTATAAGTGAAACTATGTACTCATAATGAGGTATGGACTTCCACATATGGGACTTCAAATGACCCTGATGTTTTTATCATTATGATACCAAACTCAAATATCATGTGTTCTGTCCAAATTATCTTGAATATAAGTATGTGGTTTTATTTGATATTTTTTCAATTATATCACAACCTAAATAAAATATCTTCTGTTAGGATTAATCTCATTATAATTACTTTCTCAATATGTAGGGATATATTTTACAACAAAACTCAATAGGGATTTTCATTTCCAAATTTTCCATATTTGTATTATCCCAATGATTCAAATAAGTATTAATCCCTCAATATTTTTATTTATCCTGTCATTAGACACTCATTCATGTATTTGTTAGTGTCTCCTTCGATATATATGTAATAATATATTTCCACAATGATATATTACAATTATAAAAAATAAATAACTGATCTAATATCTTGTTCTATAAACCACGTGTGATCTATTATAGGTGTCATAGTATAGAATTTTTAATCCCTGATCATTATGTGTGTTTATCTCTAGCTAGATTGAATATATCACTTATTGGTAAATGTTGTGTGAACCTATTTCTCAACAAAATTTCACTACTGTAATATGAACACAAACTCTAACACACCAAAATAAAATTTATGAAATCCTTGGATAATAAATAAAAAAGTATTTGTTGTATTATCAATTAAAAACCTTTGATGGAATCCATAGAATAATGCCATATCTCTACATTCGTTGAATTTACATTTTCTAATGTTGTAAAATTATTCTACAGTAAGCTAAATAACTGATTAAAACTTATAGATCCTATTATATGGTTCTTAAAATGGTCTTAATATTGATTTTGGATCAAGATATCTCAAAATAAAGAAAATAAATCTTAATTACATTTCACTTTAACAAATGATTTTGAAAATTTATGATTATATGCCTTTGTTTTCATGGATTTGATAAATATATTGTGGTTTAACCATTAGATATTTGAAATCATTATTCAATGTAAATTTCTAAATAAACATACATCATTCCTCATCAATACGAATTCCTAAAAAATATTACTACTTGTTGATAACTATTATATTCATGTCAGACATACCTCTCCACATTTTAATGATATTTATTTTTTTCATATCTTGAAATGAAAAAGATGTTTATTTTATCGCGAGGACAAGGTCATGGGACATTGTATAACACGAAACATTTGAATGAAAATCCATCATTAAAATTTGTGGAATATTAATCCCTTATATACTTGTATAATTATACCACTACGTGATTCAGAAACATTAATTATGGATTTAATTATTTCGTAAACTTCTTACAAATGTGTATTTTAATACCCATACTCTTTTTTATTGTCTAATAATACTAATAACTAATTAAAAAGTATGAAATACAATTCTTAATCCATTTCTAGTTCTCGTCACATTACCCAAAAATGCATGAGTTAATAGTATATTTAATATTTCTATAAAATATGTTTTCTGATCTATGGGATCCTATATACCATCATTTTAAATCCATATCACATCTTGTTTTTGATTCCCTTTCTAATGGCTATATAGCCCAACCATTTTGTAAAATCATTGTGAATTTTAAAAATTAAATCATTATACACTAATAAAAAACCTTAAAATAGTATATATATATATATACATACATATAAATACATATATACATATATATATTATTATTATTTAGTTTGGAAAACATCAATGGGGGGCCTAGATAGATGTTGAGTATTCACCGAAAAGACATGCACCTTATGTGGGATAGGACAAAAATTTATCATTTTAATGGTAAATGAAAAAATATATTCTAGGTTCAGAATACTAAAAGGGATACATAATGAAAAAAATTCATTCCAAAAAATCAAACCATAATATTGTTATTAAAATTTTATGTTACCAATAAAACAGGTAAAATAAATTTATCATCCACCCTCTAACCCCATAAAAAGTCAGGTTGTTCTCCCTTGTTCACACAAACTTGTTAAAAATAAAAGAACAGGATCCTCCCATTTATTGGTTTAGATAATTAATGTTAAATTACTAACGGTGTAATATTAGGGAACATGATCCCCCTTACACATTATTTTACTCAAAAAAAACATGTAATGATTATCATCATCTTGGGTCATTCATTTAAACATTATCTGAATCTACTAACATTATCATATGGTTATATAACATAAACCACTATATATTGAGCACTAAAACAATTTATATGAAAACATCAAAGAGGAAACTATATATAAAAAACATGTAATACGATAGTAGTTAAATTAGATTGTTAATATACAGCTATATCATGTCTTCATACATAAATGACTACATTCACATGAATAGGGTGGAAAAATACTAATTGTTCACTATTTCATTGAATCGCATCATATTATATTTCAGGAAACCAAAAAATTTAAATACATTAATATTAAAAATTATTTGATAAATATTAATTTTTTATCATTACTGTCTAATACAGATGAATATGTTAATAGTGAATTTACACATGTGGAAATATAAAATACTTCTATAAAAACATATACACCATCTACCTTTGTGTGGTTAAAAAACATATAGCTTCATAAAAATATAATATGTACTATCATTCATTATATCCTAGGGGAAATTAAACATAATAAAATGTGATCTTATATGATATGTATGGGAAAATTATGGATATATAAATCAATGCTCAATCTCAAAAAATAATAAGTATAATTAAAAAATATGTCATGATCAATGATCAAAAATCCATGAATATAAAATAGTTGGTTTTATGATGATATGTATGTTATCTATAGTAACATGAAAAAATGATGAAACATGTGGTAACCCATGTAATATATAAGGTAAGGAAGTAATACAATCAGTTATTTTGCTATAGTATAGAACCATCAGGTAGATTTTATAGATTTTAATCCATTGGGATTTTACGAAATTTTTTGGGTTTCACATCAAACAAGTTAAAAAGGGTTTTATCCTTCTTTTAATAAATTGTGATTAATCAAATATTTAGAGAGTTTTTATTTTCCTTGTAAGAAGATAACATGTTTCTATATAAATTGTTTGTATATGAACTAAAACTACTTTCTATTTCGAGGTCGTGATGTTCCCAATAATAATTTTATAAAATTATTAAATATAATTTTTACAACACACATGCAATTTCATTAAAAATTGAGATAAATCATAAATGGTTGTATTGATCAGAAATATGAAACCACATATGAGTATGGAATGCAATATTAATGTTATTTACATCATAAAATAGAGTTGTGCATAGAACTAAGATATCTCCCCCATTGGTTGTTTTATAAGATTATTAATTAATTAAATTTATAAGAATATTTTATTATTTTTAAATAAATAAAATATATATATATAAACACCACTATTAATAAAACTCTAATATTATTATCCTAAAACCTAGAAGGATTCCCATTGCTCGCCTTCTTCCATACATTAGAAGAACACCTCAAACGATGATGAATCACTTGATCGTAGAATATCACAGTGTATTGAATGAGACTAATCACATCGATAATTGAAATTCATGTTCTTCAATGATGAATTATCAAAACTCCATGTTGGACTAGTAAATTTATGGTTTATGCCCTTTTTGAAAAAATTGTTTGATCGTGTCTTCTTCTTACCCATGATATACTGTAATTTTTACCTTTCCATGCACCCAAGAATTGGAATTTAATTTTTTATTCTAAATTGTTAATCCTGAAAATATTTTTTCATTATTATTTGTATTAATTATTGGAAAAATTTAAATAAAAATTTTTATGATTGATTTCACCCCAAATTTCTATGATTTTGACATCATTAGATAACATGGTTGCAATTCGACATAATCAAATGGTACCAAACCAAACCAGACCCCTATATTCTAACCGGGTTTTTTGGATAAAGACAAATTATTAATCTATAATGAATGTGGGAAAAAATCATTTTTAATAGTTGTTTCCATTTGTAGATTTAAATTCACTATTAAGCAGAAAACAAACAATGCATTAGGGATGTGCAACAAACCACTATTGTCAATTTCTAGTTTGGTGAGTATATTTACCATTTTTTTAGTTTTTTCTACCATACTCATGTAATATCAAGAGTTTGTACATGAATTGTTGTTAATATAATATATTTAATCTATAAATATTATTCATTGTAACATTTTCATTGAAATTTATATTAGTTTTTATAGGCATATAGGAAAATACTTTAACGTGTTAGTTATGCCTTTGGAAGTGATCAGCCACCCATAGACAATGGATTCCAGTTTGGGGATCTCATTTCTCAATCCCTAGATAGGTTCTGGTCATGAAACGATACCGTTTCCAAGGATTATAAATTTATTATAAATTAATATTAGCTTTTTAAATCGTATATATTAATTCATAGAACAAAATCATGAGTTATGGAATAATAAATTAAATATCATAAGACAACAATCAGACAAGAATCAATGAACATGATCACTGAGATAATTTCATTAGCCTAAGATAAATTATAAATTAGTGAAATTAATTTTTTCATAATCATAATCATTGAAAACATATTTCATGGATAACCATCGTGATATTCCCCACAATTTAGTATTTTTCTACCCACCAATGTACATAATTTTGTATTTGGGTAACCATATGTTTAACCATAATTAATGGAATAAACAATTAGGCACCCACTTTTATATTCTGAATGACATATCATTTAACATGAGATTTTGTGTAACATTATTATAACCCCCAATTAATTGTAGGGCTATACCAGACCCACCTATTATATAATAATATTCCATAGATATCTATGAATAATGATCATGGAAATTTCACCCATTTAAATATCATATAAACCCATGAATGGAAAATTGTTTTCATTATGTATTCATCATCATAATGAAATAATTATACATAGAATGAATAAATATGGTAACATAAGATCATATCCCATGTAATTTTTATGAATCATCAATGGTTGTTTTTTTCAAATAAAAAACATTTTAAAATTCACTTGAACTATTATTATGGGAAATACCAATTCAATTGTAAAAATATAAATTTTAAATAGAAACAAATCCATAGAAATCATTAATTTTCTTAATGAACCCAATAATTTGATCATTCAAGCTATATATTAATGATTAGTCATGATTTCTAGAAAACCCATTATTTTGTTTGTATTAAATCATATATTTTTAATACCATTGAAAGAAAGAACATCATTCTGAAAACAAAAATGTGATTACAGTTATTTTTTTATAAAATTCTAAAAAGGATAAAATGACATAAATAATCGTTTAGTGAATAGTTAAAATATTTTAGAGAATATATATAAAAGTAAGAATAGATTTTAGGCCAAATGGAAAGGAAATTCCAATTTTCTAGATATAATTCATTAAGAAATTTGATTATAAAATTATTAGAAAATTAATGTATAATGTTAAATATATAGAAATAAATATATCATTATAAAATAAATACATTTTTTGGAATTTTGATCGTAATATTTTTCATTCAAAATTTATGATCAATTAATTCTATTAAAATGTGATATTATTTAATGAAACTATTATCGCATTTCTATCTTTTAAAACATAATCTGATGAAATAAACAACATCATATGAAATTTTGAATAAAATTCGCATACTTATATTAATCATATATCCTATAAATTGGTAATTATATACACCAAATGAATGGAATCTTTTTTGAATAATTCATGTGTCTCATTTAATCCAATGTAAGAAATGAAACAAATACCAATTTGTTAAAATTTCAATAAAAATTCCATTGATGAAATATTTGAATTATAACATTATATAATATAAATAATGATTTTCTCTTAAATACCATGTCATAGGAGAAGTATATATACCTCATAAATACAAATCGTGATATAAAAACATAAATGTCTTAGTGAAATGATATTTTATTGAAAACCCCTTTCCTAATGAATGGTATGATTGAAAATATATATTACCAACTATATAAAAAATATAGAATTAATATTAATAGATATTTTACATATATTCTAAAATAATATCATATAATATCTATTTTTTATATTTTTTCACCCATTTATCACTAATTTTGTTTCAAAATCCTCATTTTAGTTATTAATTGATTCAATTTTCAGGTCGTTTGGGGTTGCGAAGTCATGGTCCTTGAACCCTGATCATCGCTCCACCAAAAAAGAAAATCATATTTTTTTCATTCATATCATATGAATGAAATATATATAAATTCATATCTATTCATATAATGAGTTGATTCATAATTTATTATATCACATTGTGTATATAGTAGGACATACATACATGTGATTGTTCTTTCATCATTAGGATTGATGGTTTGTTATTATGGTAAATAATAATTAAAGATAGGATAATAATTATTCTATAATAAATACCTTATATATTAATTACATATATAATTATTATGAACCATGTAATGTGTAATTCTATAATAATATGATTGTGTCATGGAGGACATACTCCATGTGTACGCTTGAGAAATAATACCATATTCGAACATACAAGATGGTATGATGATAGAAAATACATTTGAATTATATAATAATAACAATTTCATAAATTTCATACATAAAAATTAAATCGATAATAATAAACAGTAATTCATTTTTGTTCATGTATGTGAATCATATCACTAATTGGAGGTTATATTCTATACATACACTTGAGTTTGACTTAATATAAAAGACCCATGATATATTTTATAATTATAAACTATATGTCGATTTCGAAGGTTTGATTAAAAATAAATACTTTATGATATATATATATATATAAACATATATATAATAATCATTTTAAATTATTTATAAATCAATAGTAATAATAATTAATCATTTTTATTAAAGTTGTCTTATTTTTGAAAAATATGTTTCTAAAAATATTATTTATTTTCCTCTAAATATTATTTTATTAAATATTTAAAAAATTTATAAAATTTAATTTTTAATGTTTTCAGGATTATTTGAACTAAAATATAAAATTTTACTATGAAGTACAAATTAGGATATTCTGAGAAATATTTTTTTTCATTTTATTGTGTTAAATAAATATTTTTGTAAAATTATTAATTTTTCAATAAATTAATTATTTTAAATGTTACACTATATTTTGAATAATTTTTTTTTGAAACCTATGTTATATTTAATCTCTTTCATTACATTGAATCCAAATTATATTGGTTTTAAGAATAAGTATCTTTTTTGGTTTAAAATTTTTTTCCCTAGGAATTTTTTTTAAATGAATAATGTTTCCTCTTTTTAATTAATTAAAAGTTTTTCTACTATTGATTTTTTAAAATAGAAATTATATAACATATTTTAGTAAATATTTTTTTAGTTTTATGAAATTATTATTACTAGTTAATAATTTATTTCTAAAAAACAATGATTTCTGAAAACTTGATTCGTTCCCATGATTATAATATTAATTGATAAATTGAAATTTTCCACTTATATTAATTGATTTTGGATATGGGATTCTAAAATTTGAATCATCATAGATTATAATCTCATATAATTAAGAAAAAAAATTATTAACAAAATTAATAATAATTGTTGTCAAAATTTAATTATTTTATTTAAGGTGAATATGAGTTTACTATGTAGTTGAACTATTATGTTATGGGTGAAAATAACATAAAATAATTTCTCAATTTAATTAAATTAATTTATATACAACTTTTTCATAATTTCATCCTAAATACCATATTTTCATGTCATTTTCTATTGAATATGACCCAAATAATAAATTAATCAATTAAAAAAAGGAAAGAATTTCTTCTTTTTATAATATACATTGAATTGGGATAGGGGAAAACATAGTTTTTAAGTTATTAATATTATTTGTTTATATAGATGAGTTTTTTGATATTATAATAATATTTCATTTATTACTGTCTAATACAGAAGAAAATGTTAATAGTGAGTTTACACATGTGGAAATATAAAATACATCTATAAAAACATATACACCATCTACCATTGTGTGGTTAAAAAATATATAGCTTCATAAAAATATAATATGTGTTGTCATTCATTATATCCTAGCCGAAATTCAACCTAATAAAATGTGATCTTATATGATATGTATGGAAAAATTATGGATATGTCAATCAATGGTCAATCTCAAAAAAATAATAATTATAATTAAAAAATATGTCTTGATCAATGAAACAAAATCCAAGAATATATAATAGTTGGTTTTATGATGATATGTATGTTATCTATAGTAACATAAAAAAATGATGAAACATGTGGTAACCCTTGTAATCTATAATGTAAGGAAGTAATAAAAGTATTTATTTTTTTATAGTATATGACCATCAGGTAGATTTTATGGATTTTAATCCATTGGGAAATTATAAAAAAATTTGGGTTCCATATCAATCTAGTTAAAAAGAGTTTTATCCTTCATTTAATAAATTGTGACTAATCAAATATTTAAGGAGTTTTTATTTTCCTTTTAATAAGAAAACATGTTTCTATATAAATTATTTTTGTATGGAACTAAAACTACTTTCTATTTCAAGGCCTTGATGTTCCCAATAAGAATATTATAAAATTATTAAATATAATTTTTACAACACACATGCAATTTCATTATAAAATGAGAAAACTCATAAATGGTTGCATTGATCAGTAATATGAAACCACAGATGAGTATGTAATGAAATATTAATGTTATTTTATTCATGAAATATAGTTGTGCATGGAACTAAGATATCTTCGCCATTGGTTGTTTTATAAGATTATTAATTAATTAATTTTATAAGAATATTTTATTATTTTGAAATAAATATATATATATATATATATAAACACCACTATTAATAAACCTCTAATATTATTATCCTAAAGCCAAGATGGATTCACATTCCTCGCCTTCTTCCATTCATTAGAAGAACACATCAGACGATGATGAATCAATTGATCGTAGAATATCACAGTGTAGTGAATGAGACTAATCACATCGATAATTGAAATTCATGTTCATCAATGATGAATTATCAAAACTCCATGTTGGACTAGTAAATTAATGGTTTATGCCCTTTTTGAAAAAATTGTTTGATCGTGTCTTCTTCTTACCCATGATATACTATAATTTTTACCTTTCCATGAACCCAAATATTGAGATTTAATTTTTTTATTCTAAATGTTTAATCCTGAAAATATTTTTTCATTATTATTTGTATTAATTATTTGAAAAATTTAAATAAATTTTTTTATGATGGATTTCAACCCAAATTTCTAAGAGTTTGACATCATTAGATATCATGGTTTCAATTCGACATTATCAAATGGTTTCAAACCAAACCAGACCCCTAAATTCTCACCGGTTTATTTGGATAAAGACAAATTATTAATCTATAATGAATGTTTGAAAAAATCATTTTTAATAGGTGTTTCCATTTGTACATTAAAATTCACTATTAAGCAGAAAACAAACAATGCACGAGGTATGTGCAACAATCCACTGTTGTCAATTTCCAGTTTGGTGAGTATATTTATCATTTTTTTCTTTTCTCTGCCATACTCATGTAATATCAAGGGTTTTTACTTGAATTGTTGTTAAAATAATATATTTAATCTATAAATATTATTCATTTTAACATTTTCATTTTAATTTATATTAGTTTTTATAGGTATATAGGAAAATAACTCAACGTGTTAGTTAGCCTTTGGAAGTGGTCCGCCACCCATAGACAATGGATTCCAGCTTGGGGATCTCATTACTCAATCCCTAGATAGGTTCTGGTCATGAAATCATACCATTTCAAAGGATTATAAATTTATTATAAATTAATCATAGATTTTTTAAATCAGACATATTAATTCATAGAACAAAATCCTGAGTTATGGAATAAAATATTAAATATCATAAGACAACAATCAGATAAGAATAAATGAACATGATCACTGAGATAATTACATTAGCATAAGATAAATTATAAATTAGTGAAATTAATTTTTTCAAAATCATAATCATTCAACACATATTTCATGGATAACCACGGTGATATTCCCCACAATTTAGGATTTGTCTACCCACCAATGTACATAATTTCATATTTGGGTAACCATATGTTTAACCATAATTTAATTGCATAAACAATTAGGAACCCAGTTTTAGAATTTGAATGACATATCATTTAACTTGTGATTTTGTGTAACATTAATATAACCCCAAATAAATTGTATGGCTATACCAAACCCACCAATTATATAATAATATTTCATAGATATCTATGAAAAATGATCGTGGAAATTTCACCCATTTCAATATCATATAAACCCATGAATGGAAAATTATTTTCGTTATGTATTCATCATTATAATCAAATAATTATCCCTAGAATGAATAAATAATGTAACATAAGATCATATCCCTTGTAATTTATATAAATCATCAATGGTTGTTTTTGTCAAATAAAAAACACTTTAAAATTCACTTGAACAGATATTATGGGAAATACTAATTCAATTGTGAAAATATATATTTTAAATAGAAAAAATCCCAAAGAAATAATTAATTTTCTTATTGAACCAAATAATTTGATCATTCAATCTATATATTAATGATTAGTCATGATTTCTAGAAAAACCATTCTTGTTGTTTGTCTTAAATCGTATATTTCTAATACCATTGGAAGAAAGAACATCATTATGAAAAAAAAATGTTATTACAATTATTTATTAAAAAAATTCTAAAAAG
The DNA here is from genome assembly GCA_963277665.1 of Viscum album. Classification (NCBI taxonomy): domain Eukaryota; kingdom Viridiplantae; phylum Streptophyta; class Magnoliopsida; order Santalales; family Viscaceae; genus Viscum; species Viscum album. The sequence continues at coordinate 223,538,740 of OY728158.1, forward strand.
TATAAAATGTCACAAATAATCTATTAGTGAATAGTTAAAATATTTTAGAGAATATATATAAATGTAAGAATATATTTTAGGCCAAATGGAAAGGAAATGCCAATTTTCCAGAGATAATTCATTAAGAAATTTTATTATAAAATAATTATAAAATTAATGTATAATTTTAAATATATAAAAATATATATATCATTATAAAATAAATACATTTTTTGGCATTCTGATCGTAATATTTTTCGTTCAAAATTTATGATCAATTAATTCTATTAAAATGTGATATTATTTAATGAAACTATTATCGTATTTCTATCTTTTAAAACATAACCTGATGAAATAAACAACATCATATGAAATTTTTAATACCATTCACATAATTATATTAATCCTATATCCTATAAATTGGTAATTATATACACCACATGAATGGAATTTTTTTGGAATATTTCATGTGTCTCATTGAATCCAATGTAAGACATGAAACACATACCAATTTGTTAAAATTTCAATAAAAATACCTTTGATAAAATATTTTAATTGTAACATTATATAACTTAAATGATGAGTTTTCTCATATATACCATGTCATAGGCCATGTATAAATACCTCATAAATACAAATCGTGAAATAACAACATAAATGTTTTAGTGAAATGATATTTTATTGAAAACCCCTTTCCTAATGAATAGTATGATTGAAAATATATATTACCAACTATATAAAAAATATAGAATTAATATAAATATATATTTTACATATAATATCAAATAATATCATCTAATATCTATTTTTTATATTTTTCACCAATTTATTACTAATTTTGTTTCAAAATCCTCATTTTTCGTATTAATAGTTTCAATTTTAAGGTCGTTCGGGGTTGCGAAGTCATGGTCCTTGAACCCTGATCATGGCTCCACCAAAAAATAGAATCATATTTTTTTCATTCATATCATATGAATAAAATATATATAAATTCATATCCATTTATATAATGAGTTGATTCATAATTTATTATATCACATTTTATAGATAGTAGTCCATACATACCAGTGATTGTTCTTTCACGATTAGGATGGATGGTTTGTGATTATGGTAAATAATAATTCAAGATAGAATAATAATTATTCTATGATAAATACCTTATATATTAATTACATATATCATTATTATGAACCATGTAAAGTGTAATTCTATAATAATCTGATTGTGTCATGGAGGTCATACTCCCTGTGTACGCTTGAGAAATAATATCATATACCAACATAAAGGATGGTAAGAAGATAGAAAATATATTGCAATTATATAATAATAAAAATTTTATAAATTTCATACATAAAAATTAAATCGATCATAATAAACAATAATTCATTTTTTTATTGAATGTGAATCATATCACTAACTGGCGGTTATATTCTATACATAAGCTTGAGTTTGACTTAATATAAAATACCACTGATATATTTTACAATTATAAACTAGATTTCGATTTCGAAGGTCTGGTTAATAATAAATACTTTATGATATATATATATATATACATATATATCATAATCATTTTAAATTATTTATAAATCAATAGTAATAATAATTATTCATTTTTATTAATGTTTTTTTATTTTTGAAAAATATTTTTCTAAAAATATTATTTTATTCCTATAAAAATTATTATATTAAATATTTAAAAATTTCATAAAATTTAATTTTTAATGTTTTCAGGATTATTTGAACTAAAATATAAAATTTTACTATGAATGAAAAATTAGGATATTCTGAGAAATATTTTTTTTATTTTATTGTGTTCAATAAATATTTCTGTAAAATTATTAAATTTTCAATAAATTAATTATTTTAAATGTTACACAATTTTTTGAATAGTTTTTTTTGAAACCTGAGTTATATTTAATATATTTAATTACATTGAATCAAAATTATATAGGTTTATAGAATATGTATCCTTTTTGGTTTAAATTTTTTTCCCCTAGAAATTTCTTTTAAATGCATAATGTTTCCACTTTTAAATTAATTAAATGTTTTTATTCTGTTGATAGTTTTTAAATAAATATTATATAACATATTTTAGTATATATTTGTTTAGTTTTATGAAATTATTATTACTAGTTAATAATTTATTTCTAAAAAAACTATGATTTCTGAAAACATGATTCGTTTCCATGATTATAATATTAATTGATAAATTGAAATTTTCCACTTAATTGATTTTGGATAAGGGATTCCACAATTTGAATCATCATTGTTTATAATCTCATATAATTTAGAAAAAAAATTATTAACAAAATTAATAGTAATTGTTGTCAAAATATAATTATTTTATTCAAGGTGAATATGAGTTTACTATGTAGTTGAACTATTGTGTTATGGTTGAAAATAACATAAAATAATTTCTCAATTTAATTAAATTAATTAATATATAACTTTTTCATAATTTCATCCTAAATACCATAGTTTCATGTCATTTTCTATTGAATATGACCCAGATAATAAATTACTCAATTAAAAATGGGAAAAAATTTCTTTTTTTATAATATATATTGAATTGGGATAGGGGGAAAACGTAGTTTTTATGTTATTAATATTATTTGATTATATAGATGAGTGTTTTGATATTAGAATAATATTTCATTTATTAATGTCCAATACAGAAGAATATGTTAATAATCAGTTTACACATGATGAAATATAAAATACATCTATAAAAACATATACACTATCTAGATTTGTGTGATTAAAAAATATATAGCTTCATAAAAATATAATATGTACTATCATTCATTATATTATAGGCTAAATTATACCTAATAAAATGTGATCTTATATGATATGTATGGGAATATTATGGATATATTAATCAATGGTCAATCTCAAAAAAATAATAAGTATAATTAAAGAATATGTTATGATCAATGGTCAAAAATATAAGAATATATAATAGTTGGTTTTATGATGATATGTATGTTATCTATAGTAACATTAAAAAATGATGAAACTTTTGGTAACCCATGTAATCTATAAGGTAAAGAAGTAATACAAGTAATTATTTTGTTATAGTATAGGACCATCAGGTAGATTTTATGGATTTTAATCTATTGGGATTTTAGGAAATTTTTTTGGTTCCGCATCAAACTAGTTAAAAAGGGTTTTATCCTTCTTTTAATAAATTGTGATTAATCAAATATTTATAGATTTTTTATTTTCCTTGTAATAAGATAAAATGTTTCTATATAAATTTTTTGTGTATGGAACTAAAACTACTTTCTATTTAAAGGCCCTGATGTTCCCAATAATAATTTTATAAAATTATTTAATATAATATTTACAACACACATGCAATTTCATTAAAAATGTGATAACTCATAAATGGTTGCATTGATCAGTAATATGAACCCACGAATGAGTATGGAATTCAATATTAATGTTATTTTCTTCAAAAAATAGAGTTGTGCATGGAACTACGATATCTCCCACATTGGTTGTTTTATAAGATTATTAATTAATTAAATTTATAAGAATATTTTATTATTTTTACATAAATAAAAAATATATATATATAAACACAAATACTAATAAACATCTAATATTATTATCCTAAAACCTAGATGGATTCCCATTCCTCGCCTTCTTCCATTCATTAGAAGAACACATCAGATGATGATGAATCACTTGATCGTAGAATATCACAATGTAGTGAATGAGACTAATCACATCGATAATTGAAATTCATGTTCTTCAATGATGGATTATCATAACTCCATGTTGGACTGGTAAATTTATGGTTTATGCCCTTTTTGAAAAAATTGTTTGATCGTGACATCTTCTTACCCGTGATATACTGTAATTTTTACCTTTCCATGAACCCAAGAATTGGAATTTAATTTTTTATTCTAAATTTTTAATCCTGAAAATATTTTTTCATTATTATTTGTATTAATTATTGGAAAATTTTAAATAAATTTTTTTATGATGGATTTCACCCCAAATGTCTATGAGTTTGACATCATTGGATAACATTGTTGCAATTCGACATTATCAAATAGTACCAAACCAAAACAGACCCCAAAATTGTCCCTCAGTTTTTTTGGATGAAGACAAATTATTAATCTATAATGAATGTGGGAAAAATTCATTTTTAATATGTGTTTCCATTTGTAGATTTAAATTCACTATTATGTAGAAAAAATGCATTAGGGATGTCCAACAAGGCACTGTTGTCAAATTTCAGTTTGGTGAGTATATTTATCATTTTTTTTAGTTTTATCTACCATTATCTTGTAATATCAAGAGTTTGTACGTGAATTGTTGTTAAAATAATATATTTAATCTATAAATATTATTTATTTTAACATTTTCATTGGAATGTATATTAGTTTTTATAGGTATATTGGAAAATACCTCAACATGTTATTTATGCCTTTGGAAGTGGTCAGCCACCCATAGACAATGGATTCGAGCTTGGGGATCTCATTGCTCAATCCCTAGACAGGGTCTGGTCTTGCAACCATACCATTTCCAAGGATTATAATTTTATTATAAATTAATATTCGGTTTTTTAAATCGTACATATTATTTCCTAGAACAAAATCATGAGTCGTGGAATAATATATTAAATATTATATGACAAAAATCAGACAAGAGTCAATGAACATGATCACTGAGATAATTACATTAGTATAAGATAAATTATAAATTAGTGAAATTAATTTTTTCATAATCATAATCATTGAAAACATATTTCATGGATAACCACTATGATATTCCCCACAATTTAGGATTTTTCTACCCACCAATGTACATAATTTCTTATTTGGGTAACCATATGGTTAACCATAATTTAATGGAATAAACAATTAGGCACCCACTTTTAGATTTTTAATGACATATCATTTAACATGCGATTTTGTGTAACATTAATATAACCCCCAATTAATTGTAGGGCTATACAAAACCCACCAATTATATAATAATATTCCATAGGTATCTATGAATAATGATCATTATAATTTCACCCATTTCAATATCATATAAACCCATGAATGGAAAATTATTTTCATTATGTATTCATCATCATAATCAAATAATTATCCATAGAATGAATAAATATGGTAACATAAGATCATATCCCATTTAATTTATATGAATCATCAAAGGTTGTTTTTTCAAATAAAAAACATTTTAAATTTCACTTGAACAATTATTATGGGAAATAGCAATTCAATTGTGAAAATAAATATTTTAAATAGAAAAAATTCTATAGAAATAATTAATTTTCTTAATGAACCAAATAATTTGACCATTCAATATATATATTAATGATTAGTCATGATTTCTAGAAAACCCATTTTTGTTGTTTATATTAAATCATATATTTTTAATACCATTGGAAGAAAGAACATCATTCTGAAAACGAAAATGTGATTACAATTATTTTTTATAATATTCTAAAAAGGATAAAATGACATAAATAATCAATCAGTGAATAGTTAAAATATTTTAGAGAGTATATATAAATGTAAGAATAGATTTTAGGCCAAATGGAAAGGAAATTCAAATTTTCCATAGATAATTGATTAAGAAATTTGATTATAAAATTATTAGAAAATTAATGTATAATGTTAAATATATAGAAACAGATATATCATTATAAAATAAAGACATTTTTTGGCATTTTTATCGTAATATTTTTCATTCAAAATTTATGACCAATTAATTCTATTAAAATGTGATATTATTTAATAAAACTATTATCGCATTTCAATCTTTTAAAATATAACCCGATGAAATAAACAACATCATATGAAATTTTCAATACCATTCACATAATTATATTAATCCTATATCCTATAAATTGGTAATTATATACACCACATTAATAGAATTTTTTTGAATATTTAATGTGTCTCATTGAATCCAATGTAAGACATGAAACACATACCAATTTGTTAAAATTTCAATAAAAATCCCATTGATGAAATACTTGAATTGTAACATTATATAATATAAATGATGATTTTTCTCTTATATACCATGTCATAGGAGAAGTATATATACCTCATAAATACAAATCGTGAAATAACAACATAAATGTATTAGTGAAATGATATTTTATTGAAAACCCCTTTCTTAATTAATGGTATGATTGCAAATATATATTCCAAACTATATAAAAATATAGAATTAATATAAATAGATATTTTACATATTATATAAAATAATATCATATAATATCTGTTTTTTATATTTCTTCACCCATTTATTACTAATTTTGTTTCAAAATCCTCGTTTTTGGTATTAATTGTTTCAATTTTTAGGTCGTTTGGGGTTGCGATGTCATGGTCCTTGAACCCTGATCATGGCTCCACCAAAAAAGAGAATCATATTTTTTTCATTCATATCATATTAATGAAATATATATAAATTCATATCCATTCATATAATGAGTTGATTCATAATTTATTATATCACATTGTGTAGATAGTATTCCATACATACCAGTGATTGTTTTTTCACCATTAGGATAGATGGTTTGTGATTATGGTAAATAATCATTCAAGATAGAATAATAATTATTCGATGATAAATACCTTATCTATTAATTGCATATATCATTATTATGAACCATGTAATGTGTAATTCTATAATAATCTGATTGTGTCATGGAGGTCATACTCCATGTGTACGCTTGAGAAATAACATCATATTCCAACATAAAAGATGGTAAGATGATAGAAAATATATTGGAATTATATAATAATAAAAATTTCATAAATTTCATACACAAATATTAAATCGATCAATATAAATAATAATTCATTTTTGTTATTGAATGTGAATCATATCACTAATTGGAGGTTATATTCTATACATACACTTGAGTTTGACTTAATATAAAATACCCATGATATATTTTACAATTATAAACTTGATGTCGACTTCAATGGTATGATTAAAAATAAATACTTTATGATATATATATACATATATATATTATAATAATTTTAAATTATTTATAAATCAGTAGTATTAATAATTAATCATTTTTATTAAAGTTGTTTTATTTTTGAAAAATATGTTTCTAAAAATATTATTTATTTTACTCTGAAAATTATTATATTAAATATTTAAAAATTTCATAAATTTTTTTTTATTATTTTCAGGATTATTTGAACTGAAATATAAAATTTTACTATGAGTTATAAATTAGGATATTCTCAGAAATATTTTTTTTTCATTTTATTATGTTAAATAAATATTTATGTAAAATTATTAATTTTTCAATAAATTAAATATTTTAAATGTTACACTACTTTTTTGATAGTTTTTTTTTGAAACTTGAGTTATATTTAATCTCTTTAATTACATTGAATGAAAATTATATTGGTTTTTAGAATAAGTATCTATTTTGGTTTAAATTTTTTTCCCTAGAATTTTTTTTAAAAGCATAATTTTTCCTCTATTTAATTAATAGAAAATTTTTCTGTTGTTGATTGTTTTTAAATAAAAATTATAAAACTTATTCTAGTAAATATTTGTTTAGTTTTATGAAATTATTATTACTAGTTAAAAATTTATTTCTAAAAAATCTTTGATTTCTGAAAACATGATTCATTGCCATTATTATAATATTAATAGATAAATTGAAATTTTCCACTTATATTAATTGATTTTGGATAAGGAATTCCACAATTTGAATCATCATAGTTTATAATCTCATATAATTAATAAAAAAATTATTAACAAAATTAATAGTAATTGTTGTCAAAATTTATTTATTTTATTCAAGGTGAATATGAGTTTACTATATAGTTGAACTATTATGTTATGGGTGAAAATAACATAAAATAATTTCTCAATTTAATTAAATTAATTTTTATATAAATTTTTCATAATTTCATCCTAAATACCATAGTTTCATGTAATTTTCTATTGAATATGACCCAAATAATAAATTAATCAATTAAAAAGTGAAAAATTACTTTTTTTTATACATATTGAATTGGAATAGGAGGAAAACGTAGTTTTTATGTTATTAATATTATTTTTTTATATAGATGATTTTTTTGATATTATAATAATATTTTATTTATTTTTAGAGAGGAAATATTTACATTGAATAATAATTAGATGACATTATTATAATTATTTAGTTAGAACAATATATGAAATAAATGACACTTAATATAATAATGGGATGTAAATTGATAAAATTATTATGTTCAAATATTTTTTTTGTATTATATATAACTTTTTATTGGTTTGGGAATAATATTTTATCATTTTATCATTTTTGTGATTTTTCTTAAATTCAAATGAAATGAATAGTCAAAAATATTTTCATTAATGTTGTTTTATATCAAATTAAATTTATAGAACTAAATTATTATTAATAAAAATCAAATATTATTAAAACATATTTTAAAATGTTAACAAATATATACTACACACCAATTAATTGAATAATTTTAATTTTATTACTAATATATTGATCAATAATTAGTAAAATATTGTCTTAGTGTAGTTAATGTTAATATTTTGTTTTTGGACGTTACATACACATGTGTTAAAACAAATTTCTTCACTTATAATATTTTCATTTAATAAATTTTAATTAAAATATATAATATATGCGTATTATATTTTTATTAAAAAAACCTTAATTGAGTATTAATAGAATAATATTATTGGTTATAAAACTAGTTACTTTAATGAAACCCCAAAAAGTTAAAAATAATGAAAAAAAAGTAAATGAAGTCATGTTAAAAAAATGAATTTCATTGTTTTTAAAAAATATTCAACATAATATAATGAAGAGAAAATATTAAATTCTAATAACATATCCATTGTACTAAATATTGACCTCCTAATAGTTAATACCATTTTGTATTTCAATAATTCCACTCCTCATCATATGTAAAATGGTAATAAACCTCAACATCATCCCATCTATCATGATAATATGATCATCCTAACCCTAAAACATTATCATCCAATGTTTCCTCCCCTAATAATATAATTGTTATTTGGGTAATAATCCAACAACTCATGTCATTAGTGAAAACCTACGGAGGATTCCCAATGAATTTATAATGTTCTTCAATAAGAATCATTAAATTATTTCATTTTTTACTTCCTAAATTTATAATTACTCGAGCAAAGTATAATGATCATTGTATGTTTCAGGTATTGAAATTTTTGCACATGATTTTATAACCTACAAACACGCACACATCCATTAAGCAGTTTAAGAAAACAATATTCGTGTGAATGGAGTATTATTACCTTATGAAATGCTTTAATTTGTTTTTCCAATAACACTTCTCACGGTTTGGAATGATGATGGATATAAAATGAAGATATTATTTTTCTAACATAATTATAACTCTTTATTAATTATATAATAAATAAAACATTATATTCCATTTCATATGTGATACAATAACATTTCTTATGTGTATGGTAATCTACTACCTCCCGAAATATAGTGATTTATTTTTCACTAACATGTTACGTGTAAGGTAATATGGGAAATTATATTAAAAATATTGGATATACATGAAAAAATTATGATATTGGTGGAATATTTATAGTTCCTAATTAATATATGTTTTTAAATTTACCATTTCACTTAATGAAATAAATGATGACATCTATCATAGATGTGTGGGTTAGAACCTCCCCTAAGTGATTGTTGGCGCCAAAATAAGGCCCGAAAGAACGGAACGAAAACGGCTGGCACGCTGCCTCGCGAAGCACTAACGCGAAGCACCCTCGCAAAGCCCCGCCGCGAAGCGCCCCGACCATCGTGGCCTCGCGAAGATCTAGAGGCGGTGATGCTCCGCGAATGAATTTGACGTTTGAGAGCTGCCGTGAAGCTCCATAGGCGGTGATGCTCCGTGAATGCATTTGACGTTCGCGAGCGCGCCGCGAAGCACCAGAGGCGACGCGCGAGTTCTGCTTCGTGGTGCCCCTTCCCTATAAAAACTGGACTCCCCCTGAGTCCTGAGGACGGAAAATCCTACCTTTCGGCTTCTCCTCTCCCGAATCGCGAAGCACTCTTTTCCCCGGAAATTATGAGCTCCGTGAGGTATTTCTACTTCACGAGGCGCCTCTGTTTTGTCTCATTTTGAGCCCCGCTTCAGAGAGGGATGCACTTCGCGAAGCTCAAGGGCATTCGCAAAGGAAGGGGATTCCAAAGGGAACCTAGGCAGCAACAGAGCACTTATGCTTCGCGAAACACCCACCCCATACTAGTGATCCCTATGCTAAGTCAGGACCACTTCACATCGCGAAGCACACTGCTTCGCAGGACCATGCTTCGCGAGACACCCCTTCTTCGTGAGGCAGTGCTCCGCGAACACTGTTGCACTTCGCGAAGCACCTTACACTCACACCTGCGCCCCATGCCAAGGCAAACGCACTTCACTTCGCGAAGCACACTCCTTTGCTTAGTGATTCCTCTTCCCGTGTGACCCACCAGGTTTGCACGATGTGATTTCAAAGTCCCATGGAGAATACCACTCGTAGCGTTGCTTCGCCTAATGCTTCTTCGCATAGGCACGCTAACGGCTATTTCTTCTTTGCATAGCCACGCTAATGTGGACCCCCTGATGGTTCGTTCCTCAACCCCCATGACCATGGCCTTACTGGTACTTTCCCTTCCCCAAGGACCAGAGGGTACCAGTTATGTAAGTCCTAGGGGTGCGGAGTGAACCCACCTCGTCCGAGCTGCAGGACGTTAAACTGCCAAACACCACGTACTCAACACATGACGTTAAACTGTGACCCAAACTCATCTCCCTCATGAAGGGTCCCCCCAGGTAGAACATTTTTTACACCACTCGTCTCCACAGGAATGGAATCAGCCATCCACAAGGGATGATATCCTCCTTATCGGAGTGGCGTATGTTCACGGGAGAAAGGTGACCCTAGTTCCCCAACGGATGACTGCACCTCTGCATCTTCGTACTTCCCCACTACCAAGGTCAGTGGAGGGCGTGATAGGGAATGAGGCACCCCCCTGGGCCTCCATCCTGGAGTAAGTCCCAACACCATGGGCCGCCTAACGTGTAAGCCCCTCTTCTCTTCTCACGGACGCATCCTTCGCGACGTGATCGTCAGGACCTTGCAACCTCTTGTTTCTCACACCGAGCATGACTCACGTGGGCTTAGAGTGAGCACCGACCCAGACTCCCCATCCCAACGAACTACGAGTACTTTGATCCATGTCAAGGCATGGTACGTAGGAATCCTCCATGAGGTTCAAGCCCACTCATCATCTATTCACGTCGGGTCCCATTCCCATCCAGTATGATGTAAAATTGCATCCCGGTCTGACGGCAAGATGTTGTGACTCATCCTTTTGAACTACGAGGTCTTTGATCCATGTCAAGGCATGGTACGTAGGAAGCCTCCATGAGGTTCTAGCCCACCTGTCATCTATTCACGTCGGGTCCCATTCCCGTCCAGCATGACGTTAAACTGCACATTCCACCCGAACTACGAGGACTTTGATCCATGTCAAGGCATGGTACGTAGGAAGCCTTCGCGAGGTTCAAGCCCACCAATAGTGGACCCCCGGGTCTACTTTCACGTCGGTTCACCGACAAACCCGTCTGAACTATGAGGACATTGATCCATGTCAAGTCATGGTACGTAGGAAGCCTCCCTGAGGTTCAAGCCCACCAATCATCCAATTCACGTTGTGTTCTACCTACGTCCAGCACAACGTTAAACTGCATTCTGGTCCAGTGGAAATCTGTTGCGACCCATTCCCACCCAAACTATGAGGACTTTGATCCATGTCAAGTCATGGTACGTAGGAAGCCTCCATGAGGTTCATGCCACATTGCTCGGTCGTTCATTCACGTCGAGTTTTGCCCTCGTCCAGAATGACGTTAAACTGTATGCCCCCTTTGTCCTGCATGACATTAAACTGCACACCCATTCGCACCTGAACTATGAGGTCTTTGATCCATGTCGAGGCATGGTACGTAGTAATCCTTCCAGAGGTTCAAGACCACCACTCATTGGACCAAATACCACTTTCATGTCGGTTCACCAACAAAGCCCCATTTGAACTACGAGGTCTTTGATCCATGTCCAGGCATGGTACGTAGGAAGCCTCCATGAGGTTCAAGCCCACCCATCATCCAATTCAATTCGAGTTCTACCTACTTCCAGCATGATGTTAAAACTGCAATTCCAGTCCGACGGCAAGCTATTGTGACCAACCCGAACTACGAGGACTTTGATCAATGTCAAGGCATGGTACATAGGAAACCATCCCAATGTTCAATCCCATATCCCATCAGACCAAGGTCCCTCATTTACTTCGGTTCGCCGTCACCCAATGCCCGTCGTTCATTCACGTCAGGGTTCATTTTCGTCCCGCATGACATTATACTGTATTACATCAATCCTCTGAACTACGAGGTCTTTGATCCATGTCAAGGCATGGTACGTAGGAAACCTTCTCAAGGTTCAAGCCCACCACTAGTGGACCCACTGGTCTACTTTCACGTCGGTTCATTGATGACGTCCATCGGACCAAGTTCCACCTTCACATTGGTACGCTGATAATGTCCATCGGACCAAGGTCCACTTTCACATTGGTTCGCCGGCGCCTCCTAAACTACGAGGACTTTGATTCCCTTCCACGGGGATACGTAGGAAGCCCCTTCAAGGCTCAAGACCAACTTCACTGTCGCCCCCCTGCGATGGTCTAATTTCATCCCCCCTCCACTCCATTCATCCACCTATCACCCATCCAGATTCTCTCCCGGATCTCATGTCTCGGTGAGACCATGTCGGTATGCTCTTCTTCGCAGCCACCCATGGGCTGGCCCCGGTATCGGCATTCCTTCAAATGAAATCCCTCAATCCGATCTACCCTAGCTAATGATCTGGTTGGGTTGATCCGTCTCCGATGGATGTTAAACTCGTGGCGTACCCTATGTTAAACACGGGAAGCTGAGGAAAAACTCAGATATGTGTCTATGACATATAATTCCCCACGCTCGATGTGGGATACCTCAGGCTTCCACGCCCTCGAGAAGCCCTGTGACCAGGGATAACAGACAGACATTCCAGGCCCCCAGCATCCAGACATGCTACTGATGCCTCAACGTGACTACTCCCCCGACTGAAGGTTCCTGCCCTGACAAGACCCTTTAGAATGTACCGACAGAAGCAGCGTAATTAACCGGCGTGCATGGAAACATGACACTGGGAAGAGTTTCACAAACTACGAATGAAATCTATGAGGGAGACCCGGACTAGGTGATGAGTTCTGAGGAGGAATCCCCAGAAGGAAGAACCGACATCCCATCATCCCGTTTCGATTAAGGAGCAGACGTCCCTGAATAAGGAGCAAATGACACCCGCCCTTGGAAAGCGGGAATGCGGGGCAACAGAGCCGCGCGTCCTCCTCCGCGTGACGGACGGATGCACGCGTGCCCCGGCGAAAGAGTCGGAAACAGAAATGGTGAACCTGATGTGAAGGTCTTCTCCTAAATATGGAGATTAGTAGAGTTTGAGATACCAGTAGATTGACGTGTCACCAGATCCTGATATCGGGCGCCTGGTCCCGCAAAGCAAATAGCGGGCCTGTCGTGAAACTCACCGAACGTCGGGGCAGTAGATCGTGGGGCACCCCGTTCTGCAGCGTTTTGGCGTGGATCCTTCTTACAGACGTGGAGAATGGAAGGACGTTGGGGTACTGGTTGTCAATCCTTTTCCCTCTCAGTACTGAAGAGTTGATCCCTTCGTTTCTCAGGAACCAAGTTGATGTTACAAAGACGCGATCACCGTCCGCTAGCCTACGCAGGGGCAGGGGCAATGTTGCCACAGCCACCCCACATGGCGCTGCTACCGCCACAACGGCTGCCACATCGCGGAATACGGGGTGCTGACGCCCCCTTTCCCCATCAGAGGTCATCCAGCGAAGGGTGATCAACAACCTCGTGCACAGGTACGAGGAAGAAGGGGTCATCCCAACCAGGGATATGGCCCACCTGGACCTGGAGGCCTCCAGGACCCGCCGTCAACGCTGCCCTAACAGGCCGCGTAGGGAGCCCCTGCTTCCCACCCCAATGTTTAACCGTTTCGGGAGCCTATCTATAAACGCCTTGATGACTCCTCGTCTTACGCTGATGAGGCAGGCGCCGTCCGGCTCAGCCCGCTCAGGGTCCCGACCCAAGGGCTCCATGCGAGAGCTCCCGCCCGGCCGCGTCAGCTCCGCCGTCCGGCCCCGTAGGAAGAGCAGGCAGACTACGTCCCTGCACCACCTTCACCAGCTCCCCTGACCCGACGTCAGCACCGGGCACGGGCTGAGGAGGCTCGCCTAGGCGCGTCAACGTCGACAGCTACAGTGGCCCGAACCACCGCCGATGTACATCGTGAAGCCCCTGCATACACTGAGAAGGGGCACTCCTTCACTCAACCCGGACCGATACCCCAACCGCCCCACGGGCAGGCTAGGTTGACTCTCCAAGTTGCAGGCCCAAGGGGTGATCGTCGCGAACTAACCTGCGGTGATGTCACCCCGTACGGTGGTCCTCCCCGTACCACTACTCCACAGAGCGCGGGCCTTCCCCACTCCGAATTTCATCATGGAGGCATGCCTCGTGCTACCCCCATCCTGAAGGAAGACCTGCCCCGCGACAGTGACGCTCAGCGTGGAAATCTTTCCCGCGCCCACTATACAGGGTATGAAGTCCATCCTCCTTCCCCTGACCACCGATCTGAAGGAGCCATCCCTCAGGTCCTTCTCCAACGTGGGGGCCCTCCCTACATCCTCTCTGCAACCTGCGAAGGTCCTCCTCGCCCCAGCAACTCGAGGAGTGAAGGTCAGCCTCGCTCCACCCGCAGCAACCATGGAGGTCCTCCCCATGCTCCTGTCAATTCCAACAGAGGCCCCGCCTGCGTGTGTGCTGTTCATGGAGGTCCTCCCCATGCACCCTTCGACATTTTCCCTGGTGCCCCTCGCACCTCAGCCATCTCGAGTGGGGGCCCTCTCCGCCACTGCGCCAGTGCCGCCCCGAGACTCCATGATAGGTATCAACCTTGTCCCGAAGAGCCACCCCGGGGTAGGAGAGCAGGTCGTCGCCGCCACAAAGAAGTGTCCTAGGAAAGCCCGGGTGGAGATCAAACCCGCCCGTTTCTCCGACTCTAAAGCGGAATGCGATTCAGCGATGGAACCTTCTCCCCGCTCCTCTGTATCAAGGACTGGGGTAGGAACCAGACGCGTTAGCCTCATTCTCCCGGAATATGAGGTCCATCAGATTCTCGTCTCTCTCCATAGGTACATCCCGGAGGATGAAATATTTGGAATTCCACAGGTCTCGACTGCGCAATCATCGCCATTGTCACCAGATGCGCCCACTACCTCTGCCAAAGATCACGGAGAGCTGTTTTGGGGGCCAGCGACGGTAGAACGACAACATGACTGGTCACCGGTAGCCACGACTCCTGTGTCGGAAGCTGTGGCTATAAGCCCATCGTATCGTGACATCATGGACATGTCACCTTGCTCTTTGGAGGATGGCCTGGAATTCGGCGGTCAGTCATCTTGTTTTCTGTACTCTCCACCGCAAAGTTTGCTATCCCAGAGGTCTGCCTTGGTACCGCTAACTGTCAATTAGCCGCCCCCAGTTGACGAGTGGGAAAACACAGGGCCAGACCCCGAGTCTGAACCCAGGATCTTCTGGAGTATTCTTGCAGCAGATTACATCCCGGAGATGTTCTGGCCGACGGCAGCACTAAATTTTCGCTTACCAGAGTCTCTTACCCCTGAGGAAGTGGGGTGATTTTGTCGAACCCTATAGGAGACACACTTCATCCTCCATTACGAACGGGTGGCATACCCCAGAAGTCGAGAGCACTTCGAAGAAATTGGCGAGCATTGCCGCTTGATCGATGCGGCTGCACTCCTTGTTGCCCAGTACCCTGAGTTGCAATGCCGCCAGAGCGCCCTTCAACGAAAATGTGTTCAGTGTTTTAAAGCACTCCGCAGGATCATCATGGAAGCCACCCCCCATGTGCATGTCTGTGGTTGGGGACACTATGACCCTCTCCTCTTCGACCCTATCTGACGGCAGCCCTATTCATTATGTGATATCGAGGACATGCCCTCGAGAGGAGTCGCGGTCCACATGGCCGACGTCGTGGACAAGGAAGATGAGCTTGAATTCCTTCATGGAGACTTACCCCCCGAGGGTGTACCGCCACTGCTGAACCCATCAGGGAGAGTTACCCGTCAGCAGAGGAACCTGCTAGGCCTCCCTTTACCCACCGAATCGCTGGTGCTCGGTCGAAACACTGGCAAGGGTAAGGAGCACGTCGGAACTATCAAGCACTCTGACCCGTCCGCCTCTGTGCAGAAAATGGACGAGGATCCTGAGAAGGCCAAGTTACGCCAATAGATTGCTGAGCAGAAGAGGATGGTTGACGAACTCTTGGCTGAGCGCGCCGCAGAGCGGCGACCCGACTATGGTGATCCCAGGCCGGGGCAGCAGGGGCAGGAACAATTTCCCCCCGGTGAGATGCCTCTGGGAAACCCTGATCATGCTACTGCCGCAGAAAGGGTGGAAGCCGGAACGTATGTCAATAGGGTGTGATACATCTCGCCGAATCCCCCCGAGCGACGGGGCAATCTGAAAAATCCAGTCCGGGTTCCCCCAGTCGCCCCTCAGGTCGTCCAGCCAGTTCACCCATGAGTGGCTGATGCTGTCTACCGTGTTGGAGAACCTGTCAATGCACTTGTAGTTAGGGATCCCCGTCAAGACAGGGACCCCCACCAGGACGATCTTATTTCGGCGCTCACAGCCCGCCTTGAAGCGTTAGAAACACGGCAGGTGGCGGTCCCACCAGATGGCATGCCTTATCCCGCGTGGGTGGATGATATGACCCCACCTCTGGGTTTTGGGAACCCCACTTTCTTTCCCATCAACGGGACATGGCACCCGCCCCAGCACTTGGCTCATTTCTCTTCCAGCTATGGCCCCATGCTGGGGACCCTGGCTCAGCAAGAAGCCGCCAAACTCCGATGTTTTGTACAGACATTGGAAGGTCCAGCATTCTTCTGTTATAGCCTGCTCCCTATCGGATCAGTGACCGGTTGGGAGGACCACTGCTGACAGTTCCTATACCAGTTCAGCTCCACCACGCGGAAGACCAGCATCGTGGACCTCTTCAAGTGCAAGCAGTTGCCTGATGAGAGAGTCGCATATTTCATCACCCGGTGGAAGGGACTTACGTATTCCCTCGATATGCCACTGACCAAGACAGAGAAGGTACCCTGCCTGATCACCCAAAACTACCCTGGAGGGTTCAGAGATTTCTCAGATAAGGCTCAGCACCACGAGGAAGCCCTGCAACAGGATAGTCAGGCACGTTTGTTGCCCCCTATGATCCCATCCAGGAGGGCCGCCAGGGCTGAACCCGCCGTGGTGGCCCAAATAGAAGCCCCAAGGCAGTTGGATTTACTGATGGCAGCAACACCCCCGCAACCCCGTAGAGGTCCTCCACCTCAAGCACAGGCTCCTGCCCAGCAGTGACCGCCTCAGAACCGACAGGTTCCCCCGCGCAATGCGCCACCGCCTCCTAGGCGAGACAATCAGGCGCCGCCTCCTCGGCAGTCCCCTCCGGCCCCTCATCAGGGCCAGGCCCCCAGGGCCCCATATCAGGAAAGAAGGCACCAATCTTATTCGTTTAACAAAAATCAGGTTCCTGACTATTTCCGAAGTGCTCTAGAGCAAGGGATCGTGCGGCTGCCCGAGTGCAGAAGGCCAGTAGAGGAAAATCTCACCAATCACCCCAACTACTGCCCTTACAATCGGATTCTGGGGCACAACCTCAAGCAATGCTATGTGTTTAAAGACTGGCTTCAAGACCAGGTCAATAAAAACATAGTCAAGTTGGGCCCGGCACCAGCGCAAGTTGCGGGTGTCTTTGCAGGATCAGAGATCGGCAGCGACAGCGAAGGCGAGTGGCAGCAGGTCCCCAGCTGCGGATCCCAGAAATACGACAACTGGATGGCTCGAAAAACTGTCGTCCGTGACCAAGGTATAATCTGGGAATGCATGAAGCAGTCGTAACCTTCAGAAGAAGTAGATGGTGCCTCCGCATCATCTTCATAGTCGGCCCCTTCCCAAAAGGGCAGGCAGCGGCGATGCAAGAAGAAGCAACGGGCACCGCCGGTGCCGTCGTCATCTCGCACTCTCGGCCATTTTATGCCCCCTGAAATGGGGATTCCTCCTATAATCCACCCAGCGGTGGATGAATCCTCGAGCGACAACCAGGGGTATGCTTCGGTTAACACCGTGGAGCTGGTAAAGCCCTATATGACTCCCAGCGAGGGGGAACGCTAGGCAGACCTCACCAACGTTCCCAACCGACGTCAACGTCAGCGGAATCGCAACCGCACCGGTCATTGAGGTACGTCAGCAGGCACTTTTGGCCAAGTCGTGTACGCTACTGAGACCAGGCAGCAGGATCAGCGCAGAGCTCAGCATGCACAACCCCATCTAACGCCCTCAGCTCTATCTTCACTGCCGTTCATGCTATTGGATGAGGGGGAGCTGCCTCGTTCGTATCACAGTCAGTCTTGCTCGGCTACGGGCCAGCCTCCGTCATCCAATCCTAGTCCAGTGACTTTTCTCTAGGCATCTACTAGTAGGTAGAAAGATGTACCCAGTACTAGTCGATCGCTGGTTCAACCGGCAGGACCCGCTATGCCTCCAAATACTGACCGACCTCTTGTAAGAAGAGGTTCTTGTTTGGAACGAAAGTATGATGACCTGAAGCACATGGTTGGCATTACAGCGAGGCTCTCCATCCTTGAGGCCCTTAACCTGTCTTTTGAAATGCGCGAGGAACTTGCCGAGGCCCTAAGGATCCCCCTCCAGTTTGAGACGGAGGTGGCAGCTGCAAAAGCCTTCCATACCGAGGTGATTGAAAACGCCAAATGTCAGGAGGTTATCTCGTTCTCATGTAAAGATGAGGACCCTCCTATACAGGGGCACATTCTACCGCTGTATATCACTGGCCACTTCAATGGCATGGAAATCTGTCGTGGCCTCGTTGACACGGTTTCCGGAATTAATCTAATTCCGACCCGGACGTTGCAAAAGCTGGGTCTGTCTGAAGGTTATTTAACTCCCTCTGACCTCAGGAACCAGGGGTACGACAGGACCGAGCAGACCCCAGTCGGCAAGATCCGCCTGAAGACTCAGTTCGGTGGTTTATTTTCCAGCACCGAGTTCATGGTCATCTCTCAGGACACCGCCTACAACGCGTTGATGGGTAGGCCATGGCTCCATCTGCATGCATCGGTCCCTTCTTCGTATCACCAGTGCCTCAAGTACTCGCTCAACGGTCGAGTAGGCGTGCTCCAAGGAGACGCGTCCCCTTTCGCTTCTTGTGAGGCCCGCTACCTGGATGCGGGTTATTACAAAAGTAAGGATAAACAGATCCTAGTAAGCGAGGATTAACCAGCCCCGGTCACAAGTGATCCCTGGGAAAGCATGGATGACGCCTAAATCCTCCTGATCCACAGGTTGGAGGCCACAGCCCCCGACATGGGGAAATGTTTTGTTGCTTCGGGTGCGCAAGGAAGGCATGTTCTCGTGTCCATGCAACGACGGAGAATCACCTCGTACTCCTACATCAACCAGGCTCAGGAGATCCCGGAACCTCTTATCCCTGTACGGTACCGGGACGTCAAGCTGATTAAAACGGCGGTGCACCATACGTGTCTCTTACATCGGGCTGGAATCCACCAACTCAGTCCGACACACCACCACTGCTTTGATATCATCAAACGGGGCCCCTTAGGCCGAATGCCATATGGGATAGGGTGGACTGCTTTCATTGCTACGGTCTCGATGGCAAGTGAGTCTCCCGATGTGATGACCGCTACTGCCCGAGCTAGCACCAGCTGCCCCGCGGATCTTGATAGCCCAAAAGTATCTTCCGTCGCGGAAAGTCCCCCGCAGGAGGGGAGGAAGACCTGGAGGATGGTCCCCCCCCCCCCGCCTTTGAAGAAGGCGTCTCTACCACGGTCGATGAACTAGTGTAGGTGAACCTTGGCAGTGAGGCAGATCCGAGACCCACATTGATTCATGCAGCCATGTCCCTCTAGGAGCGGCAGTAGTATGTAGACTTCCTCAAATAGCACCGTGATGTGTTTGCCTGGAGTTACAACGAGATTCCAGGGCTAGATCCCCCGGTGGCCATTCACCGTTTGGGCCTCCTGGCAAAACATCGTGGGTTTAAGCAGGCTCCCAAGAAGATGCACCCTTCTCATGGTGCTATGGTTGAGGACGAAGTGGATAAGCTAATCAAAGCCAACTTCGTTAAAGAGGTCCAGTACCCCAAGTGGCTTGCCAACATTGTGCCAGTCAGGAAGAATAATGGGCAGATTAGAGTCTGCATCGACTTCTGTGATCTTAATTGCCACTGCCCAAAGGATGACTTCCCACTCCCAGTGACAGAATTGTTGATTGACGCCACGGCCAGGTTCCATGCCCTCTCTTTCATGGATGGATACTCCGGGTACAACCAAATATGGATGGCCCCCTAAGACGAGGAGTCCACTGCCTTCAGGGCTCCCCATGGTACCTTTTGCTACCAGGTTATGCCATTCGGTTTGAAAAATGCAGGTTCCACTTATCAGAGGGCCATGCATCGCATATTTAAACCGATCCTCAGGACATTGGTGGAGTGCTACGTGGATGACCTCGTAGTCAAATCATGTCAGCACCAGAACCATCTCAAAGACCTTGAGTAAGTGTTCGGTTTCCTCCGTTCCCATCACTTGAAGATGAACCTGCTGAAGTGTGCCTTCAGGGTCACCTCCTGGAAGTTTCTGGGCTTTGTTGTCAGATACTGAGGTATCGAGATCGACCGGGAGAAGATCAAGGCCATCAGCCAAATTCCTCCCCCAAGCAACATTCGGGAGCTTCGAGGCCTTCAAGGCCACATAGCCTATATACGCCGATTCATCGTGAATCTGGCTGGCAATTGTAAGCTTGTTTCCCAGCTCATGAAGAAGGGCACCGCCTAAGAATGGGATGAGGAGTGCCGGACCGCCTTCGAGGAAATAAAGCAGTATCTGCTCCAACCTCCGGTCTTGATACCACCCGTCTCCGGAAAGCCGCTGGTCCTTTATGTGACCGCCCTGGAGAGATCCCTTGGTGCGTTGCTCGCCCAGAAGAATAACGAGGGTACTGAGAACAGTCTCTACTATCTCAGCCGCATGCTTCTCGATACGGAGGTCAGATACTCCCCCATCGAAAAGAGCTGCCTTGCGCTCATATTCGCAGTGCAGAAGTTACGACATTACCTGCAGCACCATGAGGTGCAATTGGTCTCCCAGGTGGACCCACTGAATTACATCCTGAACCGCCCCATGCTGACTGGACGACTAGCACGGTGGGTGGTGATTCTCCAGCATTTTGATATCAGGTTTGTACCTCAGAAGGCCATTAATGGACAGGCATTGGCAGACTTTTTAGCTACCCATCCAACCTCCGTGGATCAATCCTTGGACCTGGATTTCCCTGATGAGATGATTCTCTCAGTTGGTCATGATTTCCTGTGTTGGAAAATGCATTTTGACGGTGCCTCCCGGAGCCCCACCGGTAGGAGGCTCAACGATCCCAAGATCAACAGAGTGGGCCTGGGTATTGTCTTCATTACCCCGACTCAGGTCGTCCTACCATACTCGTTCCTGTTGTCATAAGGTTGTACGAACAATGAGGCAGTGTACCAGGCTCTCATCACCGGCCTCGTGTTGGCCCTTGAGATCCATGTTCCCCATCTACAGGTGAAGGGAGAGTCTGAGCTGGTAATCAAATAGGTTAATGGCGACTACGTCGTCAGGAAGCTGGAGCTTGCACCGTTGCTGGAGTACACCTCCTCCTAATGGCCCAATTCTCTTCTCGACCAGAGGTTACCCATATCCCACGGTCGCGGAACGGCCAAGCAGAGCCCCCCCCACCAATGCCAAATTCCTCAAGCGATACTTTGCCTAGGGAAAAATGGTCCTGCGTGACCCTAAACTGCGAAAGGGTCCTGCACGACCCTGAACTACGACATGGTCCCGCACGACCATAAACTGCAACCCCGTCCTTACTGCAAGATGTTTAACTGCAAGCCAGTCAGGCCTTCCTGACCGAGGCTCAGCCTCAGGCCCCTTGGCCTCCTTGGGCCCCTGGCCCCACGTCTTCACCGCGGTTCGGCCCCAGGCCCCCTTGTTTTTTCCCCGCCTTACCCTCTTGCGGGACTGTACGGTGTGTTGTAGGACTACATCCTCATTCACGTCGGTTTACTTGCCGCACCGTACACATCCCCGAATAAGATTCCCCTCGTCCAGCATGAGGTTAAACTGCATGGCAAGAACTACGTGTGGCTTGATTCCCATCTTCATGGGATACGTAGGAACGCTCGGACGCCTCGTCTTGAGCCCAGCCCCAAGCATTTCTCTTCCACTATCCCCCCTGGGGGTAGTTTCCTTAGAGGATCTTTGTGTAACAGGGAGTAGGCTTTCTTATCCCCGCTCATACAACCCCGCGCACACATTGATAGTAAGGGTCACACCATGTGCCCAATCCCGTTCCTCTATCCTCCCATGTCCTCACCCCACGACGCTAAATTGCATAGCCTTCAAGAACTACGTATGGCTTGATTATCATCCTCATGAGATACGTAGGAACGCCCGGACATTTTTTCTGTTGGCCCAGCCCAAAAGCCAAAATCTTCCCCTCCGTTTAAGACATGGCAGGGTGCACACATTAGCCCCAACTCACATCAAGCAAGCCTTGACCCGGCTGCACATCCCCCTGGAGATGTTTGCCTCATTCATGGATGGATAAAGCTATGCTTCACCCACCCTTTGACTGGGATTACATCATTTTTTCATACCCAGAGGGATCCCCAAGAACGTCCTGGATACTACACCCAAGGTCTCTCCTACCGATACGGGCCAATGCCCCCGAGGGTTTTCAGGCAACAAGCCGATACAAGTCCCGCTTTGCGAATTTGGTCAGCGGTTGACGCTCATTTTTTGCTCCCATATTGGGTCACCATAGGAACTCTGTGTTTCAAAACATGGTCAACATTGTCCTGGATCCTTGGGTCCACCCCCAGATGTCCCAGACATCGAGTCCAGTGATTCATTCTGCCCCATCCCGAGGTGACAAACTTCCCCCCGGGTGGTGCTCGCGATCGGTCCCACGGCCCCGATTCCCCATAGGTTTGTATGGTGTGGTGTAGGACTACGTCCTCATTCACGTCGGGATCATGTACCATGTCGTACGCCCTACCTTCACGAGGCCCAGCCTTAGGCCCCTTGGCCTCCTCGGGTGCCCGTCCATCGTCCTCATGTAAGACGTTAAACTGCAGACCCGTCAAGCCTTCCTGATTGATGCCTGATCTTAGGCCCCTTGGTCTTCTCGGGTCTCTCCGCCCAATCTCTTACTCGGGGTGTATGGTGTGGTGTGGGACTACGTCCTCATTCACGTTGGGATCATGTACCATGTCGTGCACCCCCCCCCCTTTACGAGGCCCGGCCTCAGGCCCTTGGCCTCCTTGGGCCCCTGGCCCCTCGTCCTCTTTGCAAGACGTTAAACTGCAATCCAGTCAGGTCTTCCTGACCGAGGCTCAGCCTCAGTCCCCTTGGCCTTTCCGGGCCACGGCCCATGTCCTATCTTATAGGATCGCATGGTGTGACGTAGGACTACGCCCTCATTCGCAACGGATTCTTCGCCATAAATTACACCTCCCTTGTTTAGGGGTATATTGCTCCCCTCCTCGTCCCGTATGACGTTAAACTGCGTTTGGAGAACTACGTGTGGCTTGATTCCCATCATAATGGTATACGTAGGACCACCTGAATGTCTAGGATTTGGGTCCAGCCCCATCCCTCAGGAATCTTCGTCCCATCTTTTCCCCTTGGCCTACCCTTCCTTCGTGAGAGAATTATATGGTGTGGTGTAGGAATACGTCCTCATTCACATCAGTCTTGTAATGACCACTCCATGTACCTCTCCCTCCTGAGCTGTTTCGTCGATCCCTTTTTCAGCGGTTCACCAATGTGCCTAAGAGTACTCTGGTTTATTACATGGAATGCTAAGCTTTACTCGGACACGTTCGCACCGCCTTCCAGGCTTTGTGTATCCCTACATCAGGGCTTTCATCATCCTTAAAACCTGGAGGGACCCCCATGAACGGCATGGATACTACGCCCAAGGGATCTCCTACCGTTATGGGCCAACACCCCTGAGGGTTTTGGACAGAAAATTGATAAAATCCCGCGTTGCGAATATGGTCAGCGGTCGATGCTCGTTTGTTGTTCCCACCTCAGGATTGCGGGATATGGACGCTGTGTTTCCACCATGGTTAACAGTTTTCCTCTCTCGCCACTCCAACACATTAGGCCCAAAATGTCGAGTTCACATTTCACGCCCTTCATCACTTCATCGTGTACAAGTAGAGTTTTGAAACTCTTGGTACTTTTCCTCTGTGCACGTCTGCATGTTGGGGAAACAAGTCGTGTCGAAGGTGTCCTTTGGGGCTCTCTACCAACTCCCGTTTGACTCCCCCCAAGTATTGCATTGAGGATACCCCCCTTGTTTCCCGCACCGAGTTTAGCTCACGTGGGCTTAGGGATCGGGTTGACATATGTGCTTACTCGGGAAGTTGTCACCATTCATGGTCCGAGCTCTAAGACCATAAACTAAGATTCCCATCTGGAACTAAGTTCATCTTGATTTCTGTCTCGATAGGATACGTAGGAATGCCCAGAACCCTTGTCTCTGGGCCCAGCTTGAGTTCATCAAATTCACCTCTCTGGTCCTGCCTTCAGGACCCCGACTATGGGACTGCATGGCGTAGTGCAGAATTATGTCCTCATTCACGTCAGGTTTGAAAAGGTTGCACCACGCACACCCCCGTTCTACGAGTTAGCCCTCCTATTCCTTGTCCAGAATGACATTAAAAGGCACCCTTTAGAACTACGTGTGGCTTGATTCCCATCTTCATGGGATACATAGGACTACCCGGACGCCCTGTCATCGGGTACAACCCATTTAGGGAACCTGTCTCCCCCCTGTTTCACCTCTTACCTTTATATAGGCCCCTCGGCCTAAGATCTCCCTCTTGGAGTTGCGTACAATTTGATGTGGGATCATGTCTCTGTCAATTGTGTTTTATAACACCGCACACATTTCCCACCTTGCATCGTATCTTCTACGTCTGCGCTTCTTGATGATAAAATGCATGCATGGTCCTATCATATGACCCTAAACTGTGACATTTTCGTCTTGGCCGCACGATGAAAAATGGCACTGCATTGTGATGACCTCATTGTAGAGGACGTCATGTTGGGTATTGGTCACGTGCCATTCCATTTGTCAATGCCTATCACGGCTTGATCCTTGTGGCGACATCACGACCTACTATTCTAGGTCTGTCGCTTCACAAAAAAAACCATTCACCTTAATGAACAAACAAGATTCATCAAATTCTGCTTCTTTTAGTGCAAGGGCCACGCCCGCACTACCCCTTTTCCCTTGGCACTGGTACCTTACCGTGCCACCTTTCAGAACTAAGTATGGCTTGATTCTCATCCTTATGAGATACGTAGGAGTTCCCGGGCACTTCCCTGTGGGCCCAGCCTAACCTGTGTGTTCGGTCCCTCGACTCGAGCACTTCTCCATAGAATGCATGGTAAGTAGGGCTTAGGTCCTCATTCATGTCGGGTTTTGTAACTGCCTTTCCATGTATCCCCTGCTCCCCTTACCCATCCATGGTCCGAATTGTACGACCCTAAACTAAGATCTCCCCATGGGAAAGGAATCCACTCCCTCTCTCTAATACGTATCGTTGTCGTATTTAGATGTGTTTCGACAAAGAGCCCAAAATGTGGTATTTTCATGGGGACATTCCTCTCGTCCCATGACCAAGATTTGTGAACTCCCTATTTGGATCCTCATATTCCTCCACATAAAAAAGGAACCTCAGATGACATGGATACTAGGATTAAGGGTTCTCTATGAGTGTTGGACCTAAGGTCCCTCCAATGATTTCGGGCCAACGTCCCTACGGATATTTGACAACATTTGTGACATGGTCCCGTGTTTCGAACATGGTCAACGGTCAACCCTCATTTGTTTGTCCCCATTCTAGGCTAACACGATAGGATGCTGTGTTGCGAACATGGTCAGCAGTTATCCTCCATCGTCACGCTGCCATCATAGTGGTCTGAATCGCAAGCGCTATGATTCACACGTTTCCACTTCCTCATGTTCTAGTGGAATTCCATCATACGCGGCTCTTTCTCTTCGTGCATCTAGGTGCACTAAATGATCGTGTTAGTGTCATTGGGCCGGTATTCACCGAGAATACATTTTCCCTAACCTGCCCCATCTTGTGTCAGGAAATTCCCACCATGACTGCTTGTTTCCCACACTGAGCACGACTCACGTGGGCTTAGTAGTTTTGGCAGGATGTGTACTAACACGGCCAGGCATTTCATCATCGCACATGACGTTAAACTGCATGTCCAGAACTACGTATGGCTTGATTCCCATCCTCATGGGGTACATAGGGACGCCTGACCACTCTGCTTCGGGCCCAGCCTAATCCTTACTCTTGGTCCCTCGACCTGAATAGTTTCTTCCAGGGGTATGTTGTATGATTTGGACTCCAAGTCCTCATTCATGTCGGTTTTGTATCTACCGCGCCACACACTCCCTGATATCTTTCCTTTTGCACCGCGTCCTATCGTATGACGTTAAACTATAGGAGTCCATGTGTCCTCAACGCATGTCATTAAACTGCGGTTCTACCCTGAACAAGTTCAGCATGCCCCAAGATCCCACTGGGAAGTGACAGATCCCCTCGTCAGAGAGGCCCTGTCCCAAAGAAGGAATGATCCATGATCAGACCGTGCGCCCATATGGTGTGCTCCCACCATGGTGGTGTAACTACCTAAGTGTTGGATTCTGTTCGGACAAAACCATCACTCCATATTCCACGCTTTGCGTACCCCTTATTTGGACCCTTGTCCCCTTTCATGTCTGAAAGAACCCCCTAATGGCCTGGTCTCATGCCGTATCGGCTCACCTACCGTCCTGGGCCAACATTCCGGAAGACGGGTCATGTCTGGAAGGACCCCCTAACAGTATGGATGTCTGACCTATGGTTCGCAAACTGCCCTGGGCCAACCTCCTGAAGGCTTGATCAACAACATTTGTGACCTGCTCATGTGTTTCGAACATGGTCAACGATCGACCATCATTTGTTGTCCCCATTACAGGCTTACACAGTAAGGATACCGCTTCTCCAATGAATTTAATGGTTGTCCCTTATTGTCACACCATCCCCACAGTGTTCCGGATTTTGGGTATCATGATTCACACTTCCCATTTCCATCTGTCTGGATCGATTTCAGCGCCCTTGGCGTTGCCCCGTTCGTGCATAAGAGAAAGCTGAAGAAACGGTAATTAGGCTATCCTGGAAGTTCCTCCTCTGATCAAGCCTCCTCCATCTTTTGGGAATCTGTAATGTCTTGGGGAATTGTCACCAAACATCTTGCAAACATTGTAGGGATGAAACAAAGCAATTCAAACAGTGTAAATCGTGCCCGCTACAGCATTCAAAACAAATAAAAATTGAAGCACGAAAGTACCAATAAAAGGGTTTTGGGTTTTTTACAATACTCAGGGGTTGAATCCCACCATGGATGGGTTGAACCCATCAAAAGATAATTGCAGCTCCGCCACCCGTTGACTTGCGGCATCCAAGGCTTGCTGCCGCTGAATCAGCTCCCGCTCCTCCTCAGCAGCGGCGGGGTGCAGTTCGTCAGTTCTGGATTTGGCCCTCTCTACGTCAGCTTGAATGGCAGATATCTGTCCAGAGGTCTGCCTCATATGCTCTTCTGCCTCTGCCAGCTGGGCCTTCAACTGTGAGACCAGCTCAGATTGTGCATCAAGAGAGGCTGAAAGCTCGTCTGCCCGGGTCTGCATCTGTCGGACCTCACCTTCAGCCTCCTGGAGCTTCTTAATCCTGGTGGCCTTTCTTCCGCTGCCAGCCCACGCTAAGCCCACGATCATGCTCCTGGATCTTCTCATCCAGAAGATCTCAGATGAGTGCGTGAGGATGTTGGGCATCCACTCCCCCAGCACACAGTTCGTGCAATCGCGATGGGATTCTATCCATTTTGGCCAGCCATTGCGCTTGTGGGGTGTCCTTGATAAAGCGCGTGATCAGATTCCATGACCGGCGGTAGACTATGCTGCTGTCTTCCTCATCGGAGGCTGTTTCGTCCCAGTCTGCACGATTGGCAGGCTCGTACGTGGGGTACACCCGCAGGAAATCCTCGGCAGGATCTACATATGGTGTTGAATCTAGTACGTCACCTAGCTCCAAAGCAGGCACGACAGAACTGGGACCGACCGGTTGATCCTCTTCCTTGGATTCCACCTCAATGACTTCGGGTACGGCCCTGCTGATGGTCCCGCCAGTGATGGTCTGCGTCGCAGCCTGAGGAGATGGGGGGACTATCGCCACCATCACCGGCATTCCCCTAGGAGGGGCGCCACCAGATATCCCGACCAGTCTTGCCGCAGCAGCCCATGCCAGTCGAAGAACTGTACGACAGAGAGGGACATAAACGTTAGTTGGCATGGCCTACATGTGACAACGAGGAGACCGGTAGTGGAGACTTACGAAGATTGACCTCTTGGCACTGCTCTTGAGCCGGTACTAATGGGACCCAGAGACGAGGCCCTCCGTATACTATTGGAAGGTCCGAAGGTTCCGGAGGAGCCACCTCGGGCACCATGGTCCCACCAGACGCGGAACTGGACGTAGCCATAGGCACGGGTTCTGAAGGTCTCACATCATCTCCTGCCAAGGAGCGAGAACGAGGCTTGCGAACAAGTTCCTACTGCATGGCTCAAACATTGGTGAGAAGTCCATAGAGACCCAAGAACATATCGCAAGGAGGGAAGTTCGGAATGCTACCCCGAGAGCCTCCATGATGTCGTCGGATTCTGAGCCTCGGTCTCCAACCTCTCCCTCCTCCAACGGACTCCCTCCCCGAACCTCATCCTCCCTAGAGGAGTCCTCTGATTCCACCGGCAAGGGGAAGTGCTCCCTCAGATCGGCAGCCAATAACTGTGGGGGGACTGTCTGATTTAACAGTACCCTCACCTGGTCTTTCATTGGGTGAGGGACACCACTGGAGTGGACATAATCCTCCAGCTCGTCCAGGTACCATTCTGCATCCGCCGAAGACGCCATGAATCCAGCCCGAATTGGGCCTATACCTTGTAATTCCATCCTGAGGCGATTCAGGTGGGCCCATATCTCGGGTGGGCTGAGGAATTGCCGGTTGACATCCAAAATGTCCCAAGCTTCCGGGAAGACAGCATCCTCTGCTATGTCAATATGACACAGATACTTCCCCGGAGCCTGAGTGGATATCCTATGAAATCCCCTCAGTGGTCGCCCCTCTGGATGACCCTCCTCTTCCGGAATCACCGGGTCCACCGTTGATGCCATACCCTCGGACGGTGTGGGTCTCGCCGCCATGGCAGCCCCGATACCGCGAGCGGCCCTAGCTTCCCTCTGACCCCGACCTCAAGATAGAGGAGGCCCACCGTCAATGACCCAGATAGTCTATTTCTTCAGCATCTCCCCTGGGTAAGAAGCCTCCTAACTGATGGCGTACTCCTTCACCAATCCGAAAGTGGCGGTGGATGGAGGCAATGAAATACACATCTTCCCATCTTCCCATGTGAACATGATCCATAGTTGCCTCATCACACAAGGGTGCTCCTCGTGACTCACCTCCCAGTAGACCTGCGGGGTCAGCCGCTGGAGGCACCGGAACTGCCTCGCAAACCGATGTGGGGGCAGAGTGGTTCACGATCTATCTTTGCCACCAAAACTCCACCTCGAAAGGCCAGGAGGTAAGCCCGATGTTCTTTCGTTCCCCGTCCGTCATGAATAAGTATCCCCGTCGGCAAGGGGAAGGGGTGGAAGTTAAACTCGTCTTCCCTCCACACCCGATTTAGCACCATCAGAACAACCAGTTTGAATGGGAAGCTCCCGACCGCGTTCAGGATGGAGGGGCGGAAGTTCGATCCCGGCGGCGAAATGGGGTTTGGATATTCGTAAATCCCCCTGATATGCACTGCCATCCACCCATATAGGAGGTGGAAGGGCCTGCATATCCTTGGCGGCTTCTTGCCCTTGCTAACATGCCACAGCATTCTGTACAATTTGGTGATCATCGGAATCCCTAGATTGATCTGTTGCCCCATGTCCAACATCGACGCCATGATAAACGAGCTGGGCCATACCCCCATGGTTTTATCTCTCACCGGTAGGATCTAGCAATAGATGAGAGCCGTGATGAATGCCGCCAGCCTGACTATCTGCTGTTGTTCAGTGCTGACACTGAAACCCCAAGTCTTCCATTGTCTGTCCTCCAAGACCCACCAATACGGGTGCCCTTTGCCCCGTTGGGCCACCCTTGGAGAAGTTCGAGGCCTCGGAGGGAACTCTTGATTCCTTGGGAATTTCAGGAAGCATTTCAACCATCTCCTAAAATGGACATCCCTCACTGCCTCCTTGTCCTCTCCAGGGACAAGTGTCATCAGCGCCGATGCCAGTTGCGGCATTTGCTCCGTATCCCCCCACGCGCTGACGACGGGGAGGAATTCGTCATACATGGCCCCCAAGATCGGAACCCCAGAAATCTGGTGGACATCCCACAGGCTGATGCCCACCTCCTCTTGATGCAGGTGAAAAGTGTTGGTCCTAGACGACCATCTTCTCAGCAGTTCCGGCATCAGTTGCTTGGGTTGGTAAATGTGGAATTGGGAGGCCCACGCTGCCTCACACAACCCCACTCTCCTCAGCTCGGCCCCGAACTCCTCGCATGAGGCACCTACCCAGTAGGCCCAGGCCTAGTCATCAGTAAAGTTGTCGCCCTGGCACTGGTCCCACTCATCGGACCATCCCTTCTTCGAATCCTGCAAGGCCGCCTTCAGCATGGTACGGTATAGAGGAGGGGACGTCTCCGGTTGCAATGTCCTCCCATCAATATCGTTCACATGGTTGTAGAGACAATCAGCGATGACGGGTGTGAAGTCCTCCCACGCGTGACCATCGGCCGCCCTGAACCATTGCTGCTGGCATGGTGTGCTCCTGAACCAGCAAGCTGGTTCGTCCCTACTCACCTCAGGGATAAAGACGTCATCCCTCAGCCCGAAGGCATACAATGGCAGTTTCTTGCACTGCGGATAATACTTATGACCCTCTGATAGAAGTTCTGTCAAAGAAGTGTGGTCCAAGTGGGTTCGGACCATCTCCCCCAGGCCTGGACGGTTGGCCATCTCATCTCGATGAGCAGCATCTGCAAGCACCCCCAATACAGCCTCTTGATGGGCCATTTTAACTCTAGCCCTCAGAATATAATTTTTTTCGGATGGGTCGCGAAGCTCGACCGCGAAGCTCGACAGCGAAGCTGAATCGCGAAGGTCGGTCGCGAGACCAAGCCGTGAAGTCTGGCCAAGGCCGACAAGCAGAGGTTCGCTTGGCGCCAACGCGAAGCCGGAGACCTGCGGTTCGCAGCGAAGCTCGATTCGCGGAGGGCTGTCGTGGAGTACGCGGAGCTTCGTGGAGTCGAGAGCACAAAAAGACAAGGAAGGCACGTGAAGACAAAAGAGGTCGACCCCCTATTTATAGGCGGCGACCCCGGAGCATCGCGGCGCGGCTCACCCGCACAAAGCATCGCGGAGTGCCCGGATCGGTGGCCCCGATGAGCACCGCGGGGCCCCTTCGCGTAGCGGCCTCGCGAACCACCGACAATTTTGGTGATTTTCCCACAGACTTCGACCCTTTTCCCTCTACGGCTCCAAGTCTGAGGGGGGGCATTTTTTGGCGCAAAAATAAGGCCCGAAAGAACGTAACGAAAACGGCTGGCGCGCTGCCCCGCGAAGCACCGACGCGAAGCACCCTCGCGAAGCCCCGCCGCGAAGCGCCCCGACCATTGTGGCGTCGCGAAGCTCCAGAGGTGGTGATGCTCCGG
This sequence comes from Viscum album, assembly GCA_963277665.1. Taxonomy (NCBI): domain Eukaryota; kingdom Viridiplantae; phylum Streptophyta; class Magnoliopsida; order Santalales; family Viscaceae; genus Viscum; species Viscum album. Next base: position 223,570,853 of record OY728158.1, read on the forward strand.
GAACACATTTCACATTTGCGAGCCGTCGCGAAGCTCCAGAGGCGGTGATGCTCCGCGAATGCATTTGACGTTCGTGATCCACTACGAAGCTCTAGAGGCGGTGATGCTCCGCGAACGCATTTGACATTCGCGAGCGCGCCGCGAAGCACCGGAGGTGGCGCGTGAGTTCTGCTTCGCGGCGCCCCTTCCCTATAAATAATGGACTCCCCCTGAGTCCTGAGGACGGACAATCCGACCTTTCGGCTTATCCTCTCCCGAATCGCGAAGCACTCTTTGCCCCAGAAATCATGAGCTCCGCAAGGTATTTCTACTTCACGAGACGCCTCTATTTTGTCTCATTTTGTGCCCCTCTTCCGAGAGGGATGCACTTCGCAAAGCTCAAGGGCATTCACGAAGGAAGGGGATTCCCAAGGGAACCCGGGCAGCCACAGATCACTTATGCTTTGTGAAACACCCAACCCATACTAGTGATCCCTATGCTAAGGCAGGACCAATTCACATCGCGATGCACACTGCTTCGCAGGACCCTGCTTCGCGAGACACCCCTTCTTCGCGAGGCAGTGCTCTGTGAACACTGTTCCACTTCTCGAAGCACCTTCCACTCACACCTGCACCCCATGCCAAGGCCAAGGCACTTCACTTTACGAAGCACACTCCATTTCTTAGCGAATCCTCTTCCCGTGCGACCCTCGAGTTTTGCACGATGTGATTTCAAAGTCCCATGGACAATAGCACTCGTAGCGTTGCTTCGCCTAATGCTTCTTCGCATAGACACGCTAACGGTTATTGCTTCTTCGCATGGCCATGCTAATGTGGACCCCCTGATGGTCCGTTCCACAACCCCCCATGACCATGGCCTTACTGGTACCTTCCCTTCCCCAAGGACCAGAGGGTACCGATTTTGTAAGTCCTAGGGGTGCGGAGTGAACCCACCTCGTCCGAGCTGCAGGACGTTAAACTGCCAAGCACTACGTCCTCAACACATGACGTTAAACTGTGACCCAACCTCATCTCCCTCACGAAGGGTCCCCCCAGGTCGAATTTTTTTACACCACTTGTCTCCACGGGAATGGAATCACCCATCCACAAGGGATGATATCCTCTTTATCAGAGTGGCGTATGTTCACGGGAGAAAGGTGACCCTAGTTCCCAAATAGATGACTGCACCTCTGCATCTCCGTACTTCCCCACTACCAAGGCTAGTGGAGGGCGTGATAGGGAACGAGGCACCCCCCTCTGGGCCTCCATCTTGGAGTAAGTCCCAACACCATGGGCCGCCTAACGCGTAAGCCCCTCTTCGCTTCTCATGGATGCATCCTTCGTGACGTGATTGTCTGGTACTTGCAACCTCTTGTTTCTCAAACCGAGCATGACTCACGTGGGCATAGAGTGAGCATCGACCATGACTCCGCATCCCTGTGAACTACGAGGACTTTGATCCATGTCAAGGCATGGTACGTAGGAAGCCTACATGAGGTTCAAGCCCACCCGTCATCTATTCACGTCGGGTCCCATTCCCGTCTAGCATGACGTTAAACTGCATCCTGGTCCGATGGAAAGCTGTTGTGACTCATCCTTTTGAACTACGGGGTCTTTGATCCATGTCAAGTCATGGTACGTAGGAAGCCTCCATGAGGTTCAAGCCCACCAATCATCTATTCACGTCGGGTCCCATTCCCGTCCAGCATGACGTTAAACTGCACATTCCACCCAAACTACGAGGACTTTGATCCATATCAAGGAATGGTACGTAGAAAGCAATCACGAGGTTCAAGCCCACCTATAGTGGACCCCCGGGTCTACTTTCACATCGGTTCACTGACAAACCCGCCCGAACTACGAGGAATTTGATCCATGTCAAGGCATGGTACGTAGGAAGCCTCCCTGAGGTTCAAGCCCACCCGTCATCCAATTCACGTCGAGTTCTACCTACGTCCAGCATGACGTTAAACTGCATTCTGGTCCAGTGGTAAGCCATTGCGACCCATTCCCACCCGAACTACGAGGACTTTGATCCATGTCAAGGCATGGTACGTAGGAAGCCTCCATGAGGTTCAAGCCACATTGCTTGGTTGTTCATTCACGTCGAGTTTCGCCCTCGTCCAACATGACGTTATATTGTATGCCCCCTTTGTCCTGCATGACATTAAACTGCACACCCATTCCCACCTAAACTACGAGGTCTTTAATCCATGTCGAGGCATGGTACGTAGGAAGCCTTCCAGAGGTTCATGCCCACCACTCATTGGACCAATGTCCACTTTCACGTCGGTTCACCGACAAAGCCCCATTTGATCTACGAGGTCTTTGATCCATGTCCAGGCTTGGTACGTAGGAAGCCTCTAAGAGGATCAAGCCCACCCATCATCCAATTCACGTTGAGTTCTACCTACATCCAGCACGACGTTAAAACTGCAATTCCAGTCTGACGGCAAGCCGTTGTGACCAACCCAAACTACGAGGACTTTGATCCATGTCAAGGCATGGTACGTAGGAAACCTTCCCAAGGTTCAAGCCCATCTCCAATCGGACCAAGGTCCCTCATTTACATCGGTTCGCCGACACCCAATGCTCGTCGTTCATTCACATCAGGGTTCATTTTCGTCCCGCATGACATTAAAATGTATTCCTTCAATCCTCTGAACTACGAGGTCTTTGATCCATGTCAAGGCATGGTACGTAGGAAACCTTCCCAAGGTTCAATCCCACCACTAGTGGACCCACGGTTCTACTTTCACGTCGGTTCGTCGACGACGTCTATCGGACCAAGGTCCACCTTCACGTCGGTACACTGATGATGTCCATCGGACCAAGGTCCACCTTCACATTGGTTCACCGACGCCTCCTGAACTACGCGGACTTTGATTCCCTGCCATGGGGATACGTAGGAAGCCCCGTCAAGGCTCAAGACCAACTTCACTGTCGCCCCCCTGCGATGGTCCCATTTCATTCCCCCTCCACTCCATTCATCCACCTATAACCCATCCTGATTCTCGCCTGGACCTCATGTCTCGGTGAGACCATGTCGGTATGATCTTCTTCGCATCCGCCCATGGGCTGGCCCCGGTATCGACATTCCTTCAAGGGAAATCCCTCAATCCGATCTACACTAGCTAATGCTCTGGTTGGGTTGATCCGTCTCCGCTGGACGTTAAATTCGCGGCATACCCTGTGTTAAACACCGGAAGCTGAGGAAAACCTCAGATATGTGTCTATGACATATAATCCCCCGCGCTCGATGTGGGATGCCTCTGCCTTCCACGCCTTCGAGAAGCCATGTGACCAGGGATAACATACAGACATGCCAGGCCCCCAGCCTCTAGACACGCAACTGATGCCTCAACGTGACTACTCCCCCGACTGAAGGTTGCTCCCCTGACCGGACCCTTTGGAATGTCCCGACAGAAGCAGTGTAATTAACTGGTGTCCATGGAAACATGACACTGGGAAGAGTTTCACGAACTACGTATGTAATCTATGAGGGAGACCCGGATTAGGTGACGAGTTCTGAGGAGGAATCCCCAGAAGGAAGAACTGACATCCCATCATCCCGTTTTGATCAAGGAGCAGACGTCCCTGAATAAGGAGCGAATGCCGCCAGCCTTTGGAAAGCAGGAATGCGGGGCAACAGAGCCGCGCGTCCTCCTCCGCGTGACGAACGGATGCATGCGTGCCCCGACGAAAGCGTCAGAAACAGTGATGTCATACCTCTTTTACATCACCACATAATAAGAATGATATACATAGTATTTGAATTAAAATAATATGGTTTTGATTATATTTTTATCATTATTTAATGATAAATTTTACATACATATTAGGAATAATTATAATTGATAAATTGAAGCATAAATCAAACAAATGTATGACCTAACGTCTCCATGATTGAAATATATGTCCATTTTTTTGAACCATAATTCATGTTTTGAAATTTTAATTAATATATAAATATGATAAAAATATAATGATTAATATTTCTGGATATGTTTTAATAGATACCTATTTTAATAATACATCCTACCAAATATGATTTCGACACATAAGTAAAATATTGAAAAAACAAAAAAGTTATATAATTGAAATAAGTGATATAAAAGTAATAAAAAACATGAAAAAGAAATTCAACATTGTAAATAGTTAAAATAAGTTAATTATTTTGGATGGTAGCAACAATAACTATGAACTGAACTCAAGGTAAGTGTTTTCTTGTGTCATATTTCATTTTTGAGATAGATAACATATTAAATAGTTATTTTTTTATAGTGTCTATTCTTCCCACGAATATATTTTATGTTTAGTATACATGAATTTATGATATTAACTCAACAATTTGAGTTTATATAGTTAGATGAGATAACTATTATAATATAACCCCAATAATATATTTTTCACATTTTGTATTATTTGAGATATAAATCATGGTCATCCCCAATTTTCATTTATTTTTTGTATATTAATTCCCTTTAATATGTAATATTTTGTGTTTATTTATTTTTTCATATTTTATGTTTTATTAAATTTAATATATTCATTGGGATCGATATTTTAAAATATTATATTTGTAATAGTTTAATGTTATAATCTAATGCATATTAGGATTGTTTGTCATTTCGCATCCAATGAAGATATATTATGACAGATATCAAAAGAACCCCACAAAATAACTTTCATACTGGTAAATCATTATAATTACATGTAATATTACTATTTCATCTATTTTTAAGATAAAATACTTGAGAATTCGTTTTATAAAATCATAATTTATTTCTCACTTTTGCTAGAAATCTATTTTCTTCACAATACATGATTTCTCAAAATGTTTTCTAAAATGTCATTAACTTTCCAAAATGATTTATAGAATAAAATTTTACCAATTTTTTGAGATAAATATTTCTACATAATATTTTGTTCTCATTATAAAAAACAACAGTTTCTATGCATATTACCATTAAAATGTTGCGTTTTTAAGTAATATATGAAATTACATACTGACATGAATGAAATTTAATTGAATATTTCTTTTAACAGATACAATGTTATTTAAAAAAATATAATTATTATAGATATCATTATTTTTTAAAAATTTATTTTCAATGAAATATATTTTTATAATATTTCGTATTTCATGATCTAATTTTAATAGTGGGAAAAATAAATTCCTCTAAATTTATTTTAATGATATTTTAATACTATTTTTATTAATACAAACTAACAATATAAATTATTAATCATATACCACATGGGATATTAGTTAATGATAACATCCATATTATTTCTCTCTATGTATTAATATTATTTCATGTCATTTTAATGGATTTTTTACCATTTCTACAATTTAGTCAGGCCTCAATGATATTATCATGGAAAGTGTTTATTTCTATTCGGATAATAACGTTTAAAAGTGATTATTATGGATGGAATCTATTTTTTATGGGTTAAACATATTATGTAAAAAATAACTCTTAATTCAATTAGTTATGATAAATTAAATTATATATGTTATTTATTCAATTATCAGTTTCTAGATGTTAAAAAGTATTCATGTAGCTAGAGAGTATCGTGGAATTCCATTCTAGGTTATATAATGGGTAAACTAGAATATCGATCGAATTAATTTAATTAAAATTATGTTCTACAAAATTTAATTCTTTAATATCTGCATTTGAGTTTTCCAACCAATATTGGTTATATATGGATTTTTATGTGTGATATTAATGATAAAATTCCAAGACAACATTCGTTTTTAGCAAGTCTTGTAATGGGTTTTTGTGGTCTCACTTGATCTGGATTGTTATAAAATGGATCATGATTAATGAATATTATTAATTTTTTATTTCATATATCCTTTTTCAATTATTTTATTTTTCATGATTAATTTATTTTTGGGAATGAATATTCATATTTTATTTTCATTCTTTTTAATTATATCATCACACCAATATGCATTACTTATGATCTATTATAACATTCATCTGTAAATTATTATTTTTTCCCTTATTGAGAAATTGAGACCCGACTTCATATATTTCCTTTTACCCATGTTTTAAATAATGAGGATGAATAAGTTATGACTTTAGGGAATCATTTTGGATGATGATGGTGTCATATGTTGAAAAAAATGTTTGGTTTTGTGGGAGATAATTTTTATATAAATTTATTTTTTATTTTTAGTTATGAAATTTTACTAATTCCCAAAAGCATTAATACAAAATTCTAATTGAGGATTTATGTTATTCAAGATTCCCTTTTTATTTTTATTGTCTATAGGAAAAAATATTTGGGTCAAAATTATTGGTTCTAATGATGGAAATGAATTTTTTTTGATTTCCACACAGAATACATGATTTCTTTTATCAAGGATGTTATAGTTGTATAAAAGGATAATTATATGTAACGATAGAAATAAAAATTTATTCATGTGAGAATATCTTTTGAGATATGAAAACCATGAAATAATTATATGATTATGGCTGATAATATTTTTAAAAGCATACAGATCACATTATAGGTAATTACGTACTAAATTTTATTATGGTAAGTAATGAAATATTTTAATGTGTTCTATTGAGATGATGTATTTTTAACACCCATAATTTATATGATGTTTTATTTAATAGGGAATTTTATCTCATTAATGATGGATGAATCATATAATGGGTGAAAAAATGTCGCATTTGGAAGGGTATCAGAGAATAAAACAATGAATAAAGGATTATCTGTTGTTTACACTTTCCATTATCTAGTATGATGACCAAGTTAGTATGAAATTATTTTATGTATTGATTTAATTGATTATGGAAACATATGTAGTATTATTTAGGGAATAATTTTAGATATATTTTGGTTTAATATATGAGAAAATCCATTAAATAATTGGGTTTTGATCTTAGTCACGAAATGATTAATAAAATTTATAGATAGTTATTTATGGAATGATTTTTTTAATATTTGGTTTTAATGTTTAATGTTAAATATATAGTGATGTATATGATTATAAATAAAATTAACCTTTTAATTTAGATATAATGTCTTATTATTTATTATGGTTATAGAAAATAGACTCACATCTTTGGATTTATTATATCATATTTAATACAATATTATGAGTCATTACCATGGATAATATTTCTTTTGAATATTGATCACTTGATTATTTAAAGTATTGGGTTTTAACAAATCAAATAGAAACCCAAAAAGTTTGTGATAAACTCATATAGTAGAATCATACCCTATAAGCGCATTAATTTGAGTTCCCAGGGTAGATAGTTTCTATTGGATTTTCCCCTATCACAGATCAAGATGAGATCCAAAAACATAAACATGAGTGAACATATTTATGGGAGATGTTCAATCACAACATGATCTTGGACCAAACCATGTTGTTTAAACCACCCAATGAACCTCTCACCGTCAATAAACTTACTCATAGATCATTTTATGATTTATTAAAGGAATATATATCTAGACCATGGTAATGTGAATATGTATATTATATTTTCAATTTTAATTCAATTTCCATTAATATGTTTATTTTTATGAATTAATTTATTTCATAAACAAATAATATTTAAAATTAATATTATTAATAAATGATTTTTACTTATTATAAATATAAATAAAATGTTTATTAAGTGTAACGTAATTTGTATAAGGTTTAAAAAATATATATTGTCCAAAACCCCTATTTTTTTAAATAAATATCGATATATAATTTAAAAGTTAAAGCATAGTCATTTATAAAATTATTTAGATAAAATGCATATTTTTTTGGAATACGAATGTCAAAATTATCTAATAGTGAAATATTCATAATTTTGTGAGGCAGTCGAATTTTCTGGTAAAACTTTTCTACCATATAAATATATGAGTTGTATTATGAAATAATAATTACCAAAATAGATGTGATAAATATTATGAAATATATCCAAGGCAAAAAGTATGTTTTACCTTTAAATATTACATTATGTATATTTTATTAATTTTATAAATTTCTAATATATACCTAATCCATTAATGCATTTTAGTGTATTAAAATCATTTCTGTATGATTATGACTCACTTATCCATTAGAAAGTGTATTATATTATTAATATTTGTTCTCATAATTAAAAAATTATTGAAACCAATTATATTTTTTAGACACCATGGAAACAAAAGGGAATGTTTTTTTTTTGTTATGTTATTATATATAGTAAAAAACATTGTTTGAGAAAAAATAAAGGTACCCCACTCATATCCCTATACAATCCCACCAAATATCTCATTATTATTCTAAAAAAGACATTGTATCCCATGCATATTCATTCCACCCTATCGATATTCTTTCCATGGTTCCCCAAGCTTATAGTAATCCCTTCCCCTATATTTTGAGTGACATAATATATTAATGGATATTCCACTCACCGATTTATTCAAACACCACATTCAGATTATACTTCTTATTTTAAATTTGTTCATGTAGTTATATGTTGTTACATGTTCCCCATAATGACCATATTATTTATATCAGTGATATACCCCTTTCACTCTCATTTATCCTTCCCGTTAACATTTTTGTACATATGTTACCGTGATGATATATATTAAGATATCCTATCATTCTCCTATTTATTAAGGTTTCATTATTATATCATATCTTCTATTTAATGTTCATTATATTGGGAAATGGTTTCCATGTACCTATCACTTTATGTGATTTCTAAATGGCGATATTCCTCTTTCTCTATCATCATACAATTTTATGAATTTTTTTTGTGACGATGTTATTCTATGAAAATTGCATTAGGATTTTCGAGGTAAAGACAACTATGTATTGAATACTCTTCTCAATTCCTATCAACATTATGAACCATTATAAACATATAATTCACTAAAATGTTAGCTACAATATTTTATTTTTCACTCCTTTATTATGAAATAAAATATTATGATGAAGTAATCTAGGTTGTATGATCTATGTGGAAAACCTAATAATGAGAATGAAATGAATGTGATCTGTGAGCTCTGATTTATATTATTATCCAATGCACTATGTAATTTTTAGTCTCCCAATAATTTATATAGGGATAGAGCGTGAACATGATTATTTTTTGGAAAATTTTTAATCATGACACCTTTGTAGTTTTCCTTGACTTAATTTTAGGATGTGGTGTTTTATGTTGCTATAACAATTTCCATGATTACTTTTTGTAATTAAGTTACATCAAGAATCATTTTTCATGTTATGATAGTCAATCATTTTATTCAATTGTTATATTTATATTTTCTAACATGTATTATTCTATGCATGTTATTCAATGATTATTTATTTAATTTGGATTTATAGCTCAACCCTTTTTTATGTAAGTCCCTAGGTTATCCCATGTAATTATAAGTGTGATAATTTTAAATATGATTTCAATAACGAAGTTTTTATTCCTATTTGACATTTTATTTCTTGTTTCTCTTTCCAAATGAAACTATGATTATCGATCTTATATGTTGTATTACGTTTAATATTATATAATAAAAAATAATTATTGTGTAATTAATAGATGGGTTATTGTTGTTGGTATCAAATAAATGGGATCATAATTTTTGGGTTTGTGATTTGAAAAATCTAGACCAAGGATCAAGGAATATACTATGAATAATAAAACCTCTTTATGTTTTCGTATATATTGAGTACGTGGTTTTTAATTAAAATAACACTTTTTCTAAACACTATAATTATATGTTTTTCTGGAACAATTGTATATAGGTGTAAAACTAGAAAACACTATGTTCAGCTAGACTTGACCTGGAACTATAACATGAAAATTTGACTTGCTGCACAACTGGTTTGACACACCCAAGGGATATGATTTGAAAATTTCATAATCTCATTATGAACGAGTACTAATTGAAAAAATAAACATAAGAATATATTTTATGAATTGGATCCTGATAACAATTATTTAAGATAATAAATTTATTGGTTAATAAATTAATACAAGATTTAATTCATACTATTAATTTACCTAGATTACCCCTTTATGTGTTTAATAATGTAAAAATATTAATTCCACTTTTTTCTTTTTTATTTTATCTTGTGTTCCAAATGCAGAGGAATTAGATAAAACACCAATGTATAGGGAATTTTTTTAACTATCATAATGGTATACCCAACCTGATGTCTGTTATAATTAAAAAAATTAGAGGATATACACATAGTTAAATTGGATTCGGAATTAAACACCAAATAAATATGATCATCCAAATCCCCCTAATATAAAACTAGTTGGGATTGTTTGCTATATGAGATAATTACATCTATAATTTAATAGATCATCATATATATTAATCACGGAACAATGGATTAACTCCATCATTAAAGGTTTTTAACATGTGATGGTTCTTTTGACTGTCTATCACATGTGGGTAATATCTTGTTATTGGTGGACATTGATAGATAATAAGAATCTTGATTAAGAAATTGATTATATGTGGGTGATGAGTTTTTGAAAAAAAAATTATAAATATTTTACTCACACTCTATGAGTTGAAATGTAAAGGGATTTCCTATACCTCAAGAAAAACGTCAAAAAATCCATCAGGGAGTATGAAGAGAATGTCATAAGATATTCATAACATTCCTTCAACATTTCCATTCCCCATGAATTAAAGGTTAACAACTTCCTTCATGGCATAAAACATATCCTATGAAAATCATCATTGATTCAAAACATTGATTAACTGGAAGAAATTATCTGATGTTCCCTCATTTTCAAAGTTGATATCAACGAATATCAACTGTATGATGGGGAAATGAACCATAAAGTGGTGTTTAATTCTAGAATACAAATGGATAAATTTAATTGTAAAATTAAATTTCAATATCTCACATATCAAATGGTTCAAAAATAATAACCCTAATGTTTTAAAAAGAGGAATTAAGTAATTAATTAGGTGTGGGTAGGAAAGGCTCCAAGATAAAAGTTTATGAGAATAGAAACCCACTAATGAAAAAAATAATGGAATTATCCTATTATAACTAAATGAACATTTTATTACATTAACTGAAATTTACAAGAGAACATTGCAATCCAATGAACATAATTGAGGGTTTGCGGAGACAACCAAAAACATCGATGGAAGCCTGAGTGATCTTTATCCATCACAACCACATAGGTGGATCCGAAAAATGATGTATTGAAAATTACTCGAATTATTAATCCATAAATTGTTAAAATACCTTAAAATTATAGTTATTATAATTCGTTCATATCACTAATGTTTATAATAATTATTCAGTTACAAACACATAGTATGGAAGTAGAGATGTATATGAAAATAGAAAATTGCTAAATTATTGCATAGGAATTATATAAATCCAACCCTGTCATAATTTATTGAATGAACTTCAAAGTGAACATCTCCATAACCCCATTTATGAAATTTCTTGAAATTATAAATATGGATTAGGTTCCCCTATATTGTTCCAACATAAATTTACATAAGAAGGAAATCATTCTCTATCTTTTGAATCATCTTCCAATTTTTTTAAAATATAAAGGAGGATGATGAACTTTTTTTAGAACCAACATGTCATGTATGGATATTTTTTATCTATGACATAAAAATAGATAGCTCAATTTTTTTATGTGGAATGAATATTCTATAAAGACATGCTAATTATGAAGGAATATGTTAATGTGTTTTCTTAGTAATTTACTAGTTTTCCTTCTATTAGAGAGGTTAATGTTTCAATCGAGTGTATACCTCAGTTTATTCCTTTATACAAGAATATATAAATTTTTTTTAAAACAAGTAGAGCTGAGGAAAACAGAACTATATAATCTAGATAATGTTTTCATACTCCCTAGTACTTCACTATTACTGGACTATTCCTCTTCATCAATAACAAGGATGAGTAAAATCACCTCGGAATTGATAATCTTGAGATAAAAAAGATCATAAAAATGAACATGTATCCTCTTCAACCAATTAATGAGTTTTTTATTAGCTATTTTATGCACAATAATTCTCTAAGGAGGATTCGTGGTCAGGATATAACCATGTTATGATGTAGAAGGATGATATAACCATGATATTTTTTGTAAAATATAACGGGTCTAGGACTAGGTAATAATGTTTATCCTACTGAATAAGGATTCTACAATCATCATAGAATTTATTAATTGAGCCTTTAAATATTACATCAAAAAATTGGTGGACGTTTTATAATTTCAATTAAAATATACTATAAAATCATGGAGGGGCATAAGTAGAATCTAAAAACCATATTAAGAACATTGAGTAAATAGAAGATAAATGTAATCCATGTCAATGTTGAGTTCTGGTTGAATGACAAGTCATTCATGGGGAATATAATGAAACAATGGGATAATTGTATACCCTTAAATGAAAGATGATGTTGATGGATCGAAAATGACATCATCAGTGAAGAATATCATTGTTTTATTTAGACTACAATGGTATTATATTCTAATAGAATGAAATAACCCAGGATTATCAAACCCTTTAACAACAAAAACATATAAGTGAGTCATGTATGTTAGGAATGATAAAGTTGAAGAGAGATTATAGGAATTAAAGTAGAGTCTTATAGATGAACATATACTCACAACACCCACAAGTAGGTAATTTTTCATTGTATTAAAAAACTATTCGTAGAAGTGATTGGAAGGTGTGTTAATTATGAATGTCCATTTGATAGAAAATTCTTCAAGGAAGTGGAAATTTCAAGAACTGAACTACACCATGACATGTCTTGAGTGGGATATTGTGACATTCTATAAGGACACGACATTTAACATTACATAATCTTGAAATAAGTTAATAATAAAAATTGAGAATCTTTTCATGTTTAGAGCATTAGAGATTTTGGTCAAAAAAATATACATAAAATTTTTAATATAACATGTAGACACTTCTACTCCGTATCGATTTTTTCATAAAATAAAATCTATTGAAAAAATGGTCATGATTTGTTCCATTTTTATACATCATGACTATTCCTTGATCCCATCTATAACTCTATTATTATTTTTTTCCAAAAAAAAACATTTCAAAATAAACTTGCGATGTGCATGAAAACCTATGTTACTAATAAAAAATGATGGAAAACTATTAGTCTTTCAAAACAACAAGTAAACTATTAATTAAATATCACTAATAATACTTTTCCCCATAATAAAGTAGTAAATAATATTCAATGAATAAAATATCATTGCTAGCCATTTTTTCAACAAAATATAACCCTAAAACCCATTAAAGAAACACATAACGTATAATGGTAACTTGGGAAATAAGAATACATAAATGGAATAACTATATGGTCGTGTTGCATACATATAACTAAATGGAATAGACAGATGGCTGATATCAATTCCCAATGTATTAGAGGTTATAACATAACCCCCAATCCGGGATTATAATGGCACCAACTGTCATTTGGTTTGTCACATAAAAACCTGTTAAATGTCCATGTACAATTATAAAATCAATACACTTAAAATATTTGAAATATAAAAATTTCAATAATAACATTTCATTTTCAATCACAGGAAAGCATTCCCAAATATTGAAATATTAAATACATTTCAAAAACCATTTTCAGTACCAGAACACACAATAACATAATAAGGGATTTCATTTCCTTTTAAAAATATTAAATCTCATAGTGGATGCCATCTAACGATTATAGTGGTGGAGAGGTCATTGTTATCACAAATGTTAAACGCGTTCCTTTCATCATTTAGTAAAATGATTCATCAAAAAAATTGTTATATTTTAATGAAATTAAAATTCAAAGGGAATTTTTATATACTGTATAAAAAATGAGGTGTATATTAATAAAAAAATTCCGGAATGATTGCATATAGAGATGAAGTCGCTTACCATGTGTCTGACATGACCCATTCATTCGTTAATATCCAGAATAATAAACATAAGTTTATTTATAAATTTTTTATGAAGTTTTTTAAGGTTTATTATTCCTTTTATATCACTTATTACCTATCTATAACAATTAGTAAATTATTTTAGTTCATATCATACATTTTTAAGATGTTCAGATCTTGAGTAATAAAATGAACATTTTTTAATTATAAATTGTCATTGTGGTCAAAATTCCATTATCTATAGAATGATATTGATGATTTAGATATCATATATATAATATATGTCTAGTATATATGTATTTAGAATAGTCTTTATCATTTGACTATATGAAAATGAAATGCACTTCTCATGGAGATGGTAAGCCTTACCTACACATGAATACTACTTCCATTTCATTTTTTTCAATTTAAAAGGAAAAAATCCAAATGATTCATTGGTATATAATTATTCCATTATAATATAATATTTTATGTATTTTATGTATGTTCATTAAAATGATACTTTATACATTCCATGAATGTTATGAATTAGTCATATAATAATGCGGGGGTGGTAGTCTGCACTTCCTCAAATAAAATTATCATATATATACAAGATGAAAAGAATAAAGGTCTGTAATAAAAGATAAATAAAGAAGAATATAGATAAATATATACCATAAATATCATATATAATTATAGTATCATCATAATGGCCACCATTAGAGGTGGTGGGAGAATAATGAACAATCATCGTTTTGTGAGGCAATAGTTCACCGTCCATAGAAACATTATGTTTCATACCCATTAGATGGAGGTGTACGTAAGTCTAGTTCAAGGATATCTCATAAAAAAACATATTATATTGAGGATACTTGTGTTGTTATGTAAACATAGAATAAAAATAGAATAGGGAGAGAAGAAGTAAAATAAAAGAAAATAATTTGAGGGAAGACGTTTCCTTTAAATCGTGTAACTCCCACTACTAGAAGTAGAGATATTTTTTATATGATACCATAAAAAATAGACTTTAGCAATGGGGCCTCATTGAAAATAACCCATTGTAGAAACTATCATCACAAAAACTATTTCATTTGTTGGGCTCATCGGAATAAATATTGTTTGAGATGAGAAACATTCTCGTCCCATATAACTCTTATATTATATACCTTATATATAAATAAATATTTTGTGATGGGCCAATCACAAATAGTATTTTCCCCAAGGATTTTCCCCATCACAAATAAGACTCTAATTATAAACATTATATATAAAAACCTTTTGTTATGGGCCTTTCACAAATACTATTTGCGACGTGCACGTCGTCCCATAAAAAATAGTATTTTTAAAAATTTATATTTAAACTATTTGGGATGGTATCAAGTCACAAAAGGTCCCATTGAAAATAACAAACAATGATAAAAATATATTTAATAAAATTATGATTACTGAAAAAATTATAATAATATGATTAAAATAATAAAAAATAAAAAATATTAAAATTCTCAATAATCCAAAAATATATTAAAAAATCATCAATTTTTTTTTATTTTTATTATTATTTAAATAAAAAAACATTAAAAATTATAATACTAAAAAATATATTTAATAAAATTAGTATTAGTGAAAAATTAATAATAATAATATAAAAATAATAAAACAAATTATTAAAATGCTCAATATTTACAAAAAAATTAAAAAAATCATAAAATATTTGTATTAATATTATTAGTAATATAAACATAGATTAAAAAATATAATAATAATAATAAATAATAAAATATTAAAAATAAAAATAATTAAATAATGCAATTTATTCTCCAATATAAAACATTGAAACATTAAATAGTTTATATTAAAATCATCTTGAATTAAAATATTTTTAACAAAAAATAATCACTAGGGGTCATCTACTGTAGTATGTGGAGGATCTGTAAGAGCTGGTGGTGGAAACTACAATCTAAAACAATTAGTAATACGGTGCATGTACTCCATCTTCTCATGATGTTGCTACTGCTGTTATCAACTCATGTCTTCCTCGTGCTGCTGATGCTACTTGTGACACATCTCTTATTGCTGCTTCTACAAATTCTTTGTAATCTCAGTCTGAGTTCGCAACTCCACCGGATACTTTGAGGTAGAAGATGATGCCTCTCCACGAGCTCCTCATGAGATGGATTATGACATCGCAGTTGTACCAAAATATGTACCAGGTGTCAAATGAGAGCTGATACCAACTACTCGTCCCTTCTCAAGGCCATACTGATTCGCCTGCATCCTTGCTGCCTCATCGAAATGGTGGGCGCTGGTCTGATAAGTCATCTTGTCCTAACTCTTAGCCTGTGTCTGAGAAGTCACATCCTCGTATGACTCCTTCAGTTCCAATTTTATATTAATATTCTTAAAATAGTATATGATGTTAATTGTCAAAATGAAAAAAATATTAACCATAATCTAACTCTGGTGATCACCTCTAATCTATCTAATGGTTGCATGGTGGTACATCCTCCAATAAACATCGCAATACCTCTATGTCTATAGAATGTATGGATACAAGTTTGATTGTCACCTCCTGTTTCCCATGGTTCTGTCAACCCACTACATATCACTTCTAAAATACACCACCCAACCAATTTAAACATAATCCATCCCAAACGTGAGATGAAATGTACTTTGGTCGGTGGGCTCTACACAACTAATCAAATTCTGTCACTTATTGTTTCTTAATGGACTCCCACCTCAAATTGTGAAAAAATAGATAGATTTGGCCACGCTTAGACACCTGTCATGCTGCGTGGATGGCGTCACCCATGCTATCATCGATGGGAGACTATAAACCCAAAAATAATTTATAATATCATATTATTAATAAAATAAATTTCAAAATAAATATTATTTATTTTTGTACCAGCCAATGATTGAACATGTTGATACACATATCAATGTGAATCTGTTCCCATGTGATCCATGGGTGAGAAAAATAATTGTGCAATAGAGCTCTCCCCTATCCAACAGCTACATGCGAAAAATTGTGAAAAAGAAATAAATCATAAAATAATTAGTATAAGTATAAATAAATTAATGAAAGATAATTAAAATATACAGGTTACCATACCTTAGTTTTCATGGATCAAAGACAAGATGTGGATGTCGTTCAGGGATAGGGTCAGGAATCATCAATCGTGTATGATCGCACCCCCTCTACATACCCCCTAATCCTATAGTAGGATGAGGGCCATATGATCCAAAATCCCCTTCATCCAAAGTTTGCTCAGCCTCCTGCAACTCTTGAAATAGATTAGGTTCCATATGAAACACAAAATGATTGTTGTTAGTAGATAGTTGAAATAACTATTATATATAGATATATGTTAGTTATTATTATAACCAGCATTTCACTGTGTCATGTGCATATTCATCCTCATCTCCAAAGCAATCAATTTCAATGGATTTATCCTCCTCCTCAACAACATCAATATCCATATGAGTTTCAGTTTCATCATCTATTTTTCATTTCTAACTAATTAGTAACATCATTAACATCTTCGTCATTATTGATCCTTAATTGTGCGGTGTCATCATCAATATTTACGTATCTTTGAGAAAAATATGATCTTTGAGTAGTCTCTTGAATAATTTTGATTCCTTCCACTGCATTGGAACCACATTCAGTTTGAGTAAACTGATTTCCCTGAGATTTAATTTTTATTATGCTCCACTAATCACTCATGTATTTTTTTGTAGTAGATTACATTGTGTATAAAATTTATGTGCATATTTAGTGAGTAAAATTTATTCATTTACTACAAGAATTAATTTATATTTAACATCAATGATATCATGAGTCGGATGAACACACAAGCCTCTCTCAGTATCCAACACTCGACATTTAAACATCATTACTTAATTCTGTCCTATATAACACAACTCAATAATTTCATCCAGAATTCCATAAAATTCCACATCAGTTTATCTGTGTTTCGATCCCCTCTAAAAAAACTCCGTGGTTCATTGTGTTTTTTATTCCCCATATGCATGTGTTTGAAATTGAAAACCATTGCCACATATGCATTATAAGATTTAACCATTATGGATGGTTTGTTACACAATATACACATACTATTATCAATTTTATCAGCATGTTGAGACACCAAATTTTTTTTTAAACAATTAACAACATAATAAATAAAAAAGGAATTTATATATAACCATCAATAATTTATGTTACTAGTTATTGAAACCATTGAGAAATTTTTTTTCTTCGTTCTTCAAGGGAAGATGATGTAAGTTTTACAATTTGAATCATGAAATTATTATCATATACGATTCAAATAAAATAAGTTTACATACTAAAAAATTAATTATAGAATAAGTGATAGAAGAACTCATAGTACAAATGATGTCATTTATTCACTATTGAGAATAACATATGTATTTGCTCTTTGATGTTCATCATCTGAAATCCATAGTTCATGAACTCCACAAAATCCAATATTTGGCTGATTAGAAACTTATTATTTATTTTCAATTTCATCATTAAAATTCCCCTCCTTTCATTCCACGTGATTGTTTTTTGAGGGATATTCATACTCAATATAATGAGAGAAAAAAAGTAATTTCTTCTTACAAATAAGCTTGAACAATTGAGCCTTCAACTGATGCGTTGTTATGTACATCTATCTTCAATTTCTGCATGCATCTCTCGAAATGGTATATCCATCAAAACTATACTAGGCCTCCACATTTAGCTTCAAGTAGAAAATGTAATATCAGACGTTTCATTGAGTCAATGACAGTTGGGAGAAATATTTTTTCCTGTTTACATATAATTACAACAACATCTTCTTCTAGTCTTCTTAGCGCATCATAGTCTGTTGTCACTACACAAATGTATCAAAAAATATGATATGTCTATTACCTAATCCCAAATCATAGAATTCAACAAAACTCCAAATAAAAAATGCAAAAGTCTTTCAATTATAACTTGACAATCATGAATTTTAATCCAGTAATATAACCATTCATAACACATAGAGAAAAAGAAGTTCCTCCAATCTAGTGGTAATTGTTATAAGTTATTATAATTTATTACTATTGATTTTATTCCTATTTATTCCTAATTAGAATAATTTATTCCAAATTATTTTTAATTATACCTAATTTTTCCTAATTATTTTTAATCATTCCTAATTATTCCCAGATATTTCTAATTATTCCTATTTATTATTAATTATTACAAATTATTACTATTTATTTCTATTTATTACAAATTATTATTATTTATTATTAATTATGACTAATTATTACTAATTATTAGTAATTATTATTACTAAGTATTACTAATTATTATTACTAATAATTTATAATTTTTCTTAATTATTCATAATTATAAATAATTATTCATAATTATTACAAATTATTACTAATTATACAAATTATTCATAATTATTACAAATTATTCCTATGTATTCCAAATTTTTACTATTTTTTACTATTTATTACAATTTGTTACTATTTATTAGTATTTATTACTATTTAGTACTATTTGTTACTATTTATTACTATCTATTACTATTTATTCATATTTATTACTATTAATTCCTAATTATTCATAATAATTAAAAATTACTCCTAATTATTACTATTTATTCCTAATTATTACTAATTATTCCTAATTATTACCAATTGTCACTATTTATTCCTAATTATTCATATCTATAACTAATTATTCCTATTTATTACTAATTATTCCTATTCCGTACTAATTATTTCTAATTATTCTTAATTATTCATAATTATTACTAATTATTCCTAATTATTCATAATTTTGACTAATTAAGACAAATTATTCCTAATTATTTCTAATTATTAATGATTATTCTTAATTATTCTTAATTATTCATATTCATTGATAATTATTCTTATTTATTAATAATTATTACTTTTGATTTTTAATTATTAAAAAATATTACTAATTTTTACTAATTAATCATATTTATTAAAAATTATTCCTATTAATTACTAATTATTCATATTTATTACTAATTATTCCTATTTATTACTAATTAATCCTATTTATTCCAATTTATTCCAAATTATTTCAATTTATTCCTTATTATTCCAATATATTACTAGTTATTCTTATTTATTACTAATTATTTTTATTTATTACTAATTCTTTCTATTAATTACTAATTATTACTAATTATTACGATTTTGTTAATTAATAACTAATCATTCTTATTTATTACTAATTATTCCTATTTATTCATATTTATTACTAATTATATGTATTTATTCCTATTTATTACCCATTAATCCTAATTATTCCTATTTATTACTAATTATTCCTAATTATTATTTTTTATTACTATTTATTCCTAATTATTCCTAATTTTTACTAATTATTACTATTCATTCATTATTATTCATAATTATTTCAATTTATTCCTATTTATTACTTATTTTTCATATTTAGTACTAATTATTCCTAATAATTCTTATTTATTACTTATTATTCCTAATTATTCTTATTTATTACTAATTATTCATATTTATTACAAATTATTCCTCTTTATTATTAATTATTTCTTAATTATTACCTGTTTTTACTTATTATTCCAATTTATTACTAATTATACATTATTATTCATTATTATTCCTAATTATTCCTAATTATTACTATTTATTACTATTTACACCTATTTATTACTATTTACCCTTAATTATTAATAATTACCCCTAATTATTACTAATTACCCCCTAATTATTACTAATTACCCCTAATTATTACTAATTATCCCTAATTATTTCTAATTGACACTAATTATTACTAATTACCCATAATTATTACAAAATAGCATTATTTTATATTAATAATTTCAATTTATTATTCAAAATAAATAATGATAACAAAACAATTTAAATATTATTTAATTAAATATAACCAATAATAATTAAAATTAACATTAAAAATTAAATATATAAAAAATTAAATAAAAATAAATATACCATTAAACATGACCTACTATTGATGTAGGCAACTTCAAAACATCTTCATAAAAAACTAACTCAGAGAAAATTCTCAATCTATAGATATTGTTTAGAGAGAGAGAGGGAGAGGTAGTGATAATTAAGGGGAAGATAAAGAAAAATGGAAGGGGGTATAAATAGATTCATGGTTTTTACCCTGTAAAACTTTGGAATATTTCTACAAATAATTACAGAGCTAGGCGCAAAGACATCGTGCGATTCCGAGGCTCGGTGTGCCCAGAATTAATTTTTATAAAAATATTAGCTATTTTTATACTATGCACGTGGCTGGGTTGTGCTTTCTCTTAAATGGTAGCTCGAATCAGGGATTTGAGGGCATGGTTGCGTCTGGAGCGTTCCATGTACCTTATGCGGGGTGTAAAAGTTGCAGGTGTGGGCTTGCTGTGAGTGATGTCACCTTGGAGGAAAATCATCATTTTGAAATAATGAATTAGTGATTTTTATCTCTGGTGTCCTTTTCGAATAACATTCAAATGAAGCCTCCGATTGGAAATCTGAGAGTTAGGGTTCCCCTATCTCTCTCCTCTTCTCTTTATCTCTCTCTCTCTCCCTCTCTCTCTCTCTCTCTCTTGTTCTTCGGCATTCATCGTTGTTATTCACCAGATTGAGGAACGAACTGCAGCAGATCGAAGTGGGATCATAGTGAACTCTTCGCCAATGATGATCGGCCAGATTGAGGTGGGATTTCTGATTAATTTTCGCACCTTCGTCAATTTGTTTATTTTTTGTCAAATCTGTTGCTTAAATTCTATAATTTTTTGAATTGGGACGATGGCCGAACGAACACGACCATCGTCCGAGCCCCTTTTTACAACCCATTCTTGGGTGTTCTTCGTCGCAATTTTTGGGCACACATATCATTGACGGATCACCGAGCAAGGGGCAGCACTGTGAAGATCCATCCCTCTGGTTCTCGAAACCGGCATCAGATAATTTTTTCGACCACTAGAGAGGTCGGGGGAACCAGCTGATGGTCCGGCTCCAGCAAGGGGGCAGAGGCCGGAGGTCGAGCTGGAGGTGGTAGAGCATGGCGGGTGTTAAGCCGAGTTGGACCCCAGAAGGCCAGTGATAGGGTGCGCCCAAGAGGACTCACATGGGCCGGCGGCGTTGGGCGGGGGAAGACTCGCGGGGCCAGTCGGCGGCTATGACGGGGTGCAGATGGGAGGAGCTTGGTAAAGCGCAGAGAACCAAGGGGCGCGGCGGTGCATGACCAGTGTGGAGCCGGGGTTGCGCGGAGGTGTGCCGTATGAGGCGGAGGCACCACCATCCAGTGGCGACCGAGAACACTATATAGGGGGAGCCCGAGGCGTTGTCTACCTCGGGTATGTAGAGGAAACAACGACCCACATTTTTCGGGACTTACTGGGCAACAATGACTGGCCAAAAGGCCGGTCTGCTTGAAAAACCGGACCCGAGGGGGGTTTCGAGTGGCCGGAACATGCCGCGGCTAGGCCGCGGGCCGGCAGTTCTGACCGAGCAGGCCGGGGTGAACCGGCTGGATTTGGCCCCTTGCGATCAAGGAGTCATATCATCGAAACGACATGTCCATTTGATATTCCCTCTGCGGTGGCAGGTTCATGTCATTGAGACGAACTATTTTTAGGGGGTTCGGGGGATTTTGGGTTCGACACTAGAAGGCAGGTGATCAAAAACAATTTAATTTAATACTATTAAATTATTATTAATGTTTAATGATGTGGATCGTGAGCTGGATGTCTGTTTGACACGCCATCAAAGGGGTTGTGGCCCTGGAGATGAGACGGTCCTTCCAAATACGGTTCGAAATCCTTGTGGATTGGTTTCATATCTCGGCGACACAAAATGCTTAATGTCAATATTTAATTAATTGTTTAATTAATTAATTAATCTTGCATCAATCATATCTCCTGTTTGGGATGTCTTATTGATGTGCCGTCAGCGGCAGTGTCACCCTAGTCCTAGTGCGGACATTTTGAGATTCCTTCCAAAGTGTTCTGGTAAGAGACATGGTGTGATCCCCCCAGGGAATGGTTCACACGTTTTAAGGTGAAATCCAACTTTTTCACCTGACATCCTTTAGGGGAGTTTGATCACTTGTTTCTGAGAGTTCTTCCGAGGGGATCGCAACAGTGCAATCCGCTTGTATAAATTCGGGCCCGAGGCTTGGGCCCCTCCAGGTGTTTTTCCATCATATAGAGGGATTTTATGACTTATACATCATAAGTCCGTTCAGGGCAAATGAGTAGCCTACACCTCATGGTTATCTGCAAGGAACACAACGGTATGATCTGTGTGGCGTGTTCGAGGTTGAGGTGTTGGCATCACAGGGCCCCATTTTCATATGGCGGGGAGTTGCAGATTTTGCATCCAAAGTCCCTTTTAGGCATCACTATTGGCATTGTGACCCTGAATTCAACGTCAAGATGACAAGGGTGGATTTAGGCGTTGATGACAGAGTTGATACGTGGGCCCCACTGGCCGTCTATTAAGCTGTGTGTAGTGAACTGTGACATTTCGATAAGGCGTCTATTTGTTGAGTATGACTAGTCCTTTTGGTAGGTTTTTCTAAGAGCATCGAGATGGCGCAGTTCACCCGACCTTTTTTGGGTCCGTGGTGTGGGTCTCACGGGGCATCGTATGAGCTTAAATCGGTGTTGAATAACCTTTTCACTGGGAGTTCGTTTACAATGAGTAGGTAGTCTATCTCGCGTGTTTTTCCATGAGGATTTCAACTGTGTAAGCTGTTAGAGCTTGAAGAGCCTCTTTTGAGATCTCACTATAAGTTGAAACATGAAAGGGAATTCGTCGGAGTTTCCTATGATACCCTTTGAACCTATGCACGGTAGCGGTGCTAGTGACACCCAATGATGGCATGGGAAATGGTGAGTTATCATAATTGTTTTGAGTTTACCATACAATGATTCTTGTCAGTGGGTTACATGTTGATCTCTTAGGGTTCACCCTCCAGTGAGGTTGGGTAGTGGGTTACCAGAAGACCTCTTGTGGTTTACCCTCCAGCGGGGATGGGCAGTGGGTTACACAATGACCTCTTATGGTTTACCCTCCAGCGGGGTTGTGCAGTGGGTTACCAGATGACGTCCTGTGGCTAACCCTCCAGCAGGGCTAGGTATTGGGTTACCTGATGACCTCTTGTGGTTTACCCTCCAATGGGGCTGGGCAGTGGGTTACCTAACGACCTCTTACGGTTTACCCTCCAGTGGGGCTTTGAATTGGTTTACCCGATGACTTCTTACGGTTTACCTTCTAGCAGGGCTGGTCAGTGGGTAAAACGATGACCTATTGGGGTTTACCCTCTAGTGGGGCTGGGTAGTGGGTTACCCGGATCCCTCTTGTGGATTACCCTCCAGTGGGGCTGGGTAGCGGGGTACCAATGACCTCTTATGGTTTGCCCTCCTACGAGGATATCCAGTGGGTATCCCAATGACCTCTTCCATACATAGCCTTTTCTATGAGTATGGTCATTGAATTCTCTCCATGATTACCGGAGTGGGACCCCTGGTTGTACAGTTCAGTGCTGAGGAAGCTTTAGCATGCGGGACTATTGGGCATCATTGATGGATATACTTTGAACTATTGGAGACTTTTCTTGGGCTTAGTTTGGAGATAGATATCCCCTTACACACTCGTTTGGGTTTCCTGTTGAGCAGATATATACACCATACATTTGTTCCCACTCATTGGGTTCAGTTACTATCCATCTAGTAGGGGTTAAGACATGCGGGGTATGCCACGTGCTTTCCATGTCATGATCCTCCTAGATTGGACGAGTGAACTTCCATTGTTGGGTTGAGCTATACTCTTACTATTTTACTCTTACATTGTTATTTGTTTTTTCCCCTTCTCACCATTTTATTACCTCCTTTGTTTCTCCCTCGAGCATTCGGGGAATCCTACTGTGTATGTTTATACTCACCCCTACTTGGACATTGCCAGCACATGGTGCACCCTTGCAGACGACAGACAGGTTGGTCAAGACTACAGAGGAGCGTTGAGGACAGAAGATCTTGGGCTACGTTCAGTGGTCATAGTAGGACATTCAGGTGTCATTCTCACCAGCAGTTTACATCCGTTTTAACTATTGTTGGGTTATGGCACCTTTATTTTTTGGTGCATGTTTTTCTCATTTTGCTGTTCAGTTTACTTGTCAGTCTAATTTGCAGCACATTACATGTACTGTTTAGAGGTCGATGCATGTATGTTGGTTTTTCTTTTGTAGCAGTGTTGTATCTTTTTATCCTTTCTCTACACTTTTTCATTGAGTTATCTGCGTGTGTACATACAGTTTCTTAGGTAAATTCCTCCCCTAGTTTTTTGTTCCTTCGGTGATGGTCTCCAGCCTCTAGCCTATGGAGTCGGTCTTGGGGTAGTTGCGGCTCGATCCCCGGTATGGGTCGGGTCAAGAAAAAGTGTTATCACAGGTGGTTCGTTCCTTGGGGAATTATCCGGACATCCCTAAAAAGGAATTGGTTGAGTCTTGGGGAAATACTGTCAATGTGTTTTAAGAGCATCTCTAAGGCCAAGGAGTCCAATAATGGTGTGGCGGCTGACGTATCCATTCACTTGGTACCTAATAACTCACTTTTCGACTCGGCACACTGAAACACTTGTTGCAGGGAATTTGGATCGTGCGTCATATAGGATTGAGTCTTTGACTTTTCTTCTTAAGTAAGCTCCCCATTGTTGATGATAAATATATATTCTCATATGAATGCGGTACTCCTTGATCAGATTTTGGATGTCTCTGCTATGATATCATTCCAGGATGTTAGTTCTAGTTTGTGATGATCACTATATGAGCAACGAGGCCTCATTTCAAGATCCATCATATAATTACGCTTTCTCAAGGAGGACATGCAGCAGCACCTCCACCTATTGAGTAGCAGATAGTACCATCAACAAAGGCCGATTGTGAGCACATGTTGGGAATGCTACATGAGTTCCATCATTAGTGATCTCTTTGGTTCCTCAATGATCCATACCCTTAGACAGTAAAGGGTTGGCTAGAGTCGGTTGTTCGACTCTTCAGGCTTGTTCGCAAAGTGATATGTTGATGGTGGCTTTAACAGCCTGTCTTTTTCCACCATGTAGTTTGGAATTAGTAGATCTAGGGTAACTTAGATACAAAATGAGTTGTTACATTCGTGGGATGACATCTAGCAGTTGTTTCATGAGGATTACTACCCTTCAAACATACACTTTTTACAGTTTCAGGAGCTGTTGGAGCTTCAACAGGGAGTGATGGTTGTGGCTGAGTACGCAGCTAGGTTCACAGACCGTACTTGGTACTCTTTGGACCTAGTCTATGATGGAATCTTTTGAGAATAGAAGTTTGATCAAGGTCTCTGGAGAAGACATTTGTGCCAGCGTAGTGACCTCGTGCATCCTCACCCATCTGAGGGTGCTAGAGTAGGCACTAGTAACAGAGAAATTATTGTCAGAAAGACATCTACTGGCAGGGCCTCGGCACTGAAATTCTCCCTTTAATGAGACTCAGACACATGTTCAAGGTCATAGTAGATCACTGAGATAGTCCATGGATGACTAATGTTATGTTTGTGATGTGTGAGGTCACATCGCGTGAGACTACTTGATGAAATGTGCTTAGTTTTCCAGATAGTTGGTAGATGCACCACCACGACAAAGGAAATGTCGTGATCAGAGAACTCCCAGGTGAGGACAGGGTGGTCCCCAAGGAGGAGTTCTTGAAAAAAGATCATGAAGAACTGTGGTTTTTGGACGACGTTTCTTGGTCCTTCCACCACCAATAGGTGGCCCATTTCAGGCTCATGGAGCTGACGGACGGGGTCGTGGGTGGCTGTGTGATGTGGATGTATACAATCCTACAATGCATGAGATGTTAAGAGGTATGCTCAGTGTCTTTTTCTACATTTCCCATTAGAACATGATAGACACTGCGTGAGGTACTCTTTTCGTCTTACTTTTTTTTGAGGGGTTACCAAGGGTGACACAGTGTGTTGGTGTAAACCTGTGTTGGTGTTGTCTGACGTAGCTTTGAATGCATGGGAAAGAGGGGTTCTTCCCCCACTAAGAAACGTTTTTGTTATGTGATCAAAACCATGAGGGGGATTCAGTACCCAACAATTTGGATAGTATTGAGATACAGGGGATAAGCCCCTCTAACATGTGAATTCATGAAAGGGTTCTGCGATGGAGTGTCAGAGTAGGTTCTGGGTTTTCTAGTAGGGCATTTTTCCTTGACCCCCCATTGCTTGAGGTGCCACTAGTGGGTTTGGAAGAGTAATTTTTTTGGGCATTTATCTCCTTCCATGAGGGGAAAAGGCACATGGGGTATGCCACATGATTTCTGTTTCTAGCCTCTGGGGGTTGGATGAGTTTTCTCACCTGCCATGTTTGTTGGTAACATTCATGCTCAACATCAATATTCATACAGTTATCAAGTATTGGTCAAGGTGATGGAAACCCCATAAACATAACTACATGTTTCACTATGTGGTGTTGGTAGGAGTGGTCCTTGTGATGAGAATGTGGATATGCTATCTTCTGGGAGAGCGCTTTGTGGTATTCCCAAACCACCAGTGTCTGAGGTGTGCCCTCACCCAGAGAGACTTGAACATGAGGAGATAGCGTTGGTGGAAATTTTTTGAGGGATATGATGTCTAGGTTGTCTATGTTCCAAGAAAATGTCAGTGTGGTAGTAGGTTTCCTTACAAGAAATTCCCAGACTCGTTAGGTTCGGGAAGTTTCTTAGTAGTTAGTTTCTATATGGCTAACCATGGTGGAGCAATAGGGTATGACTTTCCTATTGTCATTGGTTTGACTCCACCCCTCCTTGAGTGTGTGAGATATTTTCAAGTGGGGGTTGTCGACAGCAAGGTAGTGCGTGATCAAATATCCACAGGCGATGCACCCAATGGGTATTCTGAAGGAGGAAATCCTGAGATCGTACTCTAGGAACATAACGTGATTTCAGTCGTGAAGTGGAAAATAGATGTTCTTCTAAGGAATTCCCCCAATTTATTTTGGGCCATTCTGGAATCGTGCAGGGGATTGAGAGTTTTCATACCATATTGCTATGTCCTTCCAATAGCAGGAGGGTGCGCAAGACGTCTCCCACATGTCGCAGCTAATGAGGTGTGTGCATGTTCCTAAACATTTAATCGAACGTAGCAGAGAATATGAGTAAAAACAATCCCTTTGGTACACGTTTTGTGCCAGCATGTGGTTGTTCATGTTTTCTAGGGAGTGGGAGAGCTAGGTGTGAGATCTCTAACCCATGTTTTTTTCCGTAGTTTTTATTTTCCTGGACAAAAATCTTGAAGGAGGGAAGGATGTAGAGACCCAGTTATTTCCCTGTAAGACTTTGTAATTTTCCTATATATAATTCAAGACCTAGGCGCTATGACGGCATGTGATTATGAGGACCGGTGTGCTAGGAATTAATTATTATATGAATATTATATATTTTTATACTATGCACGTGGCAGGGTTGTGTTTTTTCTGAAACGGATCTCGGATCAAGGATTTGAGGGCACGGTTGTGTTCGAAGCATGTCATTTACCCTAGGCGGGGTGTAAAAGTTGCGGGCATGGGCATGTTGTGAGAGATGTGACCCAAATGCAAAATCGTCATTTTGAAATATTGAATTTGTGATTTTTATCACTTGAATTCTTGTTTAGTTGAATTTAAAAGAAACCTTGGAATGAAAAGCCGAGACTTTCGTTAAGTTCGATATGGGGCATTTTGACTAGGTGCAATATAATGATAGAGGGCACGACTGATTCGGATTCTGTGCTAATCTCATATTTTATATAAATATAAAAATGAAGTTTGGAGTTAGAGTTCCCCCTTATCACTCCTATTCTCTCTCTCTCCGTTTATTTTTCTTCAGCGTTCTTCACCGTTGTTTTCCGGATTGATGAATGAACTCCAACAGATCAAAGTGGGATCGCAGCGAATGATTCGCCAATAATGAATGGCTGTATCAAGGTATGATTTCTAATTAATTTTCGCACCTTAATCAATTTCTTGAGTTATAGTCAAATCCGTTGTTTAAATTCTATAATTTTTTGGAATTGAGACGATGGCTGAATGAACACATCCATCATCCGAGCCCCGTTCTACATCCTGTTCTTGGGTGTTCTGTGTCCTAATATTTGGACGCACAAATCATTGAAGGATCACCGAGCGAGGGGAGGCGCTGTGAAGATCTGACATCGATGTTTCAAAAACCGGCTTCAGATAATTTTTCGGACCACTAGGGTGGTCAGGGAAAACGGATTAAGGTCCGGCTCCGGCAAGAGGGGAATCGGTCAGATGTCGATCTAGAGGCATTGGATTGCGGTAGGAGTTATGCCTAGGTAGGGATTGGAGGACCAGCGATGGGGTGTGTCCAAGAGGAGTCTTGAGGGCTGGCAGCGTCAGGAGGGGCAACGCTGGTGAGTCCAGGCAGTGGCTGTAACTGGATGAGGTTTAGAGGAGTTGGGCGGTGTGTGGAGGACCAGGCGGCGCGGGCGGCGTCGCGCTGGTGGTGCATGGTTGGTGTGTAGATGGGGAAGTGTGGTAGTGAACAGTAGGAGGTGGAGGCACCGACATCCGATGGGGGATGGTCGCACTCGGTAGGGGGAACCCAAGGAGATGACTACCTTGAGTCTGTGAAGGAAACAAGGACCCAAATTTTGTGGGTCCTGCTTGGCAATGAAGAGCGGCCCAAAGTCCGGTCTTCATGATGAACCGGACCCAATGGGGTCTGGTGTGGCTGGAGTGGGTTGCATCCAGCAGGCTATTCTGAGTCGGCCCAAACCCGCGGCTTGGCCTCGGGCTGGCGGTTCGGACCGGGTGGGCTAGGGTGAACCTACCCAGTTGGGCCCCTTGGGATCAAGGGGTTATATCATCTAAACAGGAGTTCTGTTTGATGTGCCGTCTGCCGAGGCGTGTTCGTGTGAGTGAGGCAGACTATTTGAATTGGGTTTCGTGGATTTTGACTTCATCACCCAAATACGGGTGACCAGAAACACTTTAATTTAATTATTATAAATTATTATTAATGTTGTGACGGATGTGGTTCGCGAGTCGGACGTCTGTTTGACACACTTTTAGAGGCTCTGTGGACCTGGAGTTTAGACGGTACTTCCAATGAAGGTTTGGAACCCATGCTGTTTGGTTTTGTTGCTCAGTGGCATGAATCACTTATTGTGAATAATTAATTAATTTTTTCATTAATAAATTAATCTAATGTTAGACCTAACTCCTGTTTGGGATGTCCGGTTGACGGGCCATCAGTGGGAGAATGACCCCAGACCACATGCGGGATTTTTGAGACACATTCCAAAGCATTCGGGTTGGAGACAATGTTTGGGCCCCATAGAGCCTATTTCACACATTTTACGGTGAAACACCACATATTGACATTACATATGTTTGGGGTGTTTGAGAAAACTTTTATTACTATTCTCCCGAGGGGATTGCAACAGTGCAATCCACCTATCAAAATTCAGGCTAGAGACGTGGGCCCCACGAGGCAGCTTTCAGTCGTTTGCAGCATTTTTATGACTTATGCTTCATAATTCCATTCAGGACAATTGAATAGTCTATGCTGTGTGGGTATCTGCAATGAATGCAATGTTACGGTCAAATTGGAATGTTTGGGGTTGAGGTGTGGGCCCCATAGGGCCCCATTTGCATAATGCGGGGAGTTGAATCTTCTACATCCAAAGTCCGTTTTAGGTTCCATTAGCGGCGTTGTGACCCTGGAATCGAGGAGATGTTGACCAGGGTGGTTTCAGGCATTGAAGTTAGAGATAAGGATTAGGCCCCATGGGTTGTCTTTTAAGCTGTGTGTAGTGTACTGCGACTTTTCCATCAGGCGTTCGTTTGCAGTGTATGAGTAGTCATTCTAGCATGTTTTCTTGATAGCATCGTGATGACGAAATTTACCCGACCTTTTTTAGGACCAAGGTGTGTGTCCCGGAGGGTGATGTATGATCATAAAGCGGTGTGTAAAAACCTTTTCACTGGGAACCCGTTTCCAGTGAGTAATTAGTCTATATCATGTGTTTTTTCATGAGGATTGCAATAGTGTAATTTCTTTGGGTGTGTGGAGAAACTTTTGAAACATCCTTAAATGTTGAAACATGAAAGGGAATTGGTCGGAGGTTCCATTGACGGAATCTAAACTTATGCACAGTAGCGGTGCTGGTAACACCAAGTGGTGGCACGTGGAATGTGGAGTTATCGGACAAGTTCTAGGTTTACCCTCCAGCGAGGCTGGGCAGTGGGTTACCCATTGACCTCTTAGGATTCACCCTCTAGCGAGGCTGGGTAGTTGGATACCTGAAGAACTCTTGTGTTTTACCTTCAAGCGGGGCTAGGAAGTGGGATACCTAATGAATTATAGTGGTTTACCCTCCAGTGGGGATAGTCAGTGGGTTACAGGATGACCCCCTTATGGTTTACCCTCATGCGGGGCGGGGCAGTTGGTTACCCGATGACCTCTTGTGGTTTACTCTCCAGCGGGGCTGCATAGTGGGTTACTGACAACCTCATGTGGTTTACCCTCCAGCAGGGTAGGGTAGTGGGTTACCTGACAAACTCTTGTGGTTTACCCTCCAGCGGGGTTGGTCAGTGGGTTACCTGATGACCTCATTTTGTTTACCCTCCAGTGGAGCTAGGCAGTGGGTTACCTGATGACCTCTTGTGGTTTACCCATCAAGGGGGGTGGCAAGTGGGTTACCCGATGACTTATTCCAGACTCTTCCCTTTCTATGAGGCTGGTTGGTGACTTTTCTCCATGATTACTAGAGCAAGACCCGTTGTTGTACAGTTCACTGATGAGGCAGCTTTGGTGTGTGGGACTGTTGGGCATCGGTGATGGATATCCTTTGAACTATTGGCGACTTTTCTTGGTCTGAGTTTTGAGATAGTGAACCCCTTACACACTCTTTTGGGTTTATTTTTTAGCATATCGATACACCCTATATTTGTTCCCAATACATGGGTTTAGTTACTCGCCTTTAGGAGGGGAAAATTCATGTTGGGTATGCTACATGCTTTCTGTGTCTAGCACATCTTGGACTAGACGAGTCCACTTCGTTTCTATTGTTGTGTTGAGTTGTAGTTTCTCTTCTATACTCTTAAATTGTACTTTGTTCTTTCTACTGATCAACATTTTAGTACCTCTTTTGTTGCTCCCTTGAGATTTTGGGGCATCCTGCTGAGTATCTTTATACTCACCCCTGCGTGGGCTTTTCCCGCACTTGGTGCACCCTTACAGACGACGGATAGGTCGGTCAAGACTACATAGGAGCATATAGGACACATGAGCTTGGGATGCGTTCAGTGGCCATATAAAGACTTTAAGGTGAGAGACTCACCAGTGGTTAACATTCGTATTACCTTTTTCTAGGTGGTGGAACCTTTATGGTTGGGCACATGTTTTTCCCCTGTTGTTGTTCAGTTTACTTGTCAGTCTACTTTTCAAAACTGTACTTGTACTGGTTAGAGTTCATAGCCTGTAAGATGCTTTCTCTTTTTTAATAGTGTTGTATCTTGCATTCTTTTCTCTTCACTTTTCCATTGAGGTATGTGCATGTCTGTGGGTACAGTTCCTTAGGAAAAGGCCGCCCCTAGTGTGGTGTGCCTTCAGTGTAGTCACCTGTCCATGGCCTATGGAGGTGTTTTGGGGTAGTTGTGGCTCAAGACTTGATATCGGTCATGTCGTGATTGTATAAATATGTTACATTAGTAGCGACAATACTATTTGCAATGTTCTACCTATCAGATGTAAAACATTTTTTGATGGGTCTGGTCACAATTACCTTTTCCCGCAGTAATTATTTTCGGTGGTTAAAAGGGTATTTGTTGTAGGGATCGTCGCAAAAAATTCAGGCCGAAACACTTTTTGTGATGGAACAATATCATGTCACAACATCCTGTTTCTCGCTGCAGGTATTTGTTATGGGTCCCATTGCAAATACTCTCCGACCGAAGCACTATTTGTGACGGGGGATTCCCGCGTCACAAATAACCACCCCACACATTGGCGTGCAACGCATGCAAAACCGCTCTTTACATGTTGCGACGGGACATAAAATCCCATCACAAATAATTTTTATATGCGATGGGTCAAACCCCCGTCGCAAATAAACTCTAAAAAGGGCTATTTGTGATGAGAATTAATCCTGCCACAAATAGCCCATCGTAATAATCTATTTTTCCATAGTGGATACCTTTGGTTTGAACCAAAAGTCATTCGTGATGTGGTGTCTTCATAATGTAATGCTTCTAGAATGCAAAGTGGGATTATAATGGATTCTTAGTGTATATTTTAGAATAGCTAAGGGGCATGACAGGTGTGTGTAATGGGGTAGATGTGGTGGCCTTTTTTAAGGGGGTGGATGGGTTCTTTTGGAACGATTGAAAATATTATTTTACTATAAACTGATTTTCAGTTTTAAAAGGTCCCAAACTTATTTAATTCGAAGATAATGATCATATAAGTAGAAATAAAATCATTCAATAAGAATTGGACATGTTTTGGATAAATTTCAATACTTAAATATTTTATTTATCCCTCTGTTAAATTATTTTACATTTACCACGTTCTCTTATATATTCATACCATATGGTTAATGTAGTTACCATTAAATGACAATAGAACCACAAGTGGTAATTTAATGACATTATAAACATTATATATGTAATTTTTATGAACCATATATTTCTAAAATTATTATATAATTTAATAAAATATTGATTGATTTAAAAACTCATTTATGCATATATTAATACTAAACATTTCTTGACATTTAAAAACACTATAACAACTTTATTTTTTTTATAAAACCTAAAATAATGAAAAGATAAAAGCACATAATCCTCCCTAAAATTACTGAATGTTAAAAATGAATAAAAAATATATTTATTTTTTACATATATAAACACATTTTTTTTAAAATGAATTAATGAGCTAATCATTTCATTAGCATTTTGTCATTAATTAGTTTCTTTATTTAGTTCTAAAGATTGTAAATAAAATACCACAATGTAGGAAGTATTTTTAGATATGAATTTAATATTAATAGTCTAATATAACACTTAAATAACCTATATAAAACTATTTTACTAACTTATATATATTTATTTTATTTTTGTCCTTAAATTAAATTAATTAATATAATGTGTCATTATTTCACCCACGTGGCTCCATCGGGACCCAAAATCGATCCAAGGATGCCCATTGATTGAAATGTATTAACTAATAATAACATGACACTTGTTTTATTATGTTAATATTATTATAATAATAATTGATTACCCTTATTTACAAGATTTACACTTTAACCATGGTAAAGAAAATATTTACTGAAGTAAATATTAATAATGTCAAAGAATAAAAGTTATCTATTTACACAATTTGGACATCCTGATTCCAAATATGGAATCCATTTTTCTATATACAAAACATATAAGTAGATGAAATTAATATAAAATAAATTCTCGTTGTCAAAATAACAAGCATGTTTTTTTTAAAAATATTTATTAAAAGATTCATAGTTGTTTATCTCCAATTTCAAAGTGAAAATATTTAAAATGACAAAAATTGAATTAAATGATAAAAATATAATCTAATTACTCTTTAAAACCAATTATAAAGATAATTTAAGAATATAAATAAATTAGTTTAAAAGGAAGATTTGAATTAAAATTTAGTATTATTCACTATTCATTTAAAAATGAACTTTATCAAAAAAATAAAAAAAATCACCCATTGTAAATTTTGATATCCTGATTCTAAAAAAGATTTTTATTTTGTCAAGTTGAACATATAAAAGCGGATAAATCTATATTTATAAATTATTTAGCCTAAAAAGGAATTAAATCGACCATTTAAATAATATTTGAGTATTTAGGCTTAAAATTGAATTCATACACACTTTTAGCCTATATATTTTATTGGATAAATGTAATAAAATTTAACAAACATTACTAATCATATTATCATTAGTTCTGTTATTTCCCTCCCATACAACTAATATGTGTTAAATACCATTTAAAATAATAATATTATATTATTATTTTTCTGTATAACTCAACATTGTGTTCAATGCAAGATTACAAAGAAACATGTTTTTGGGTATCTGGTATGCAATCAAACATAGCATCCCTTATAAATTAAATTTAATATTTACTTAACACTAATTAATAAATATTAAAATGTCTCAATCATTACTTACTTGTGATATTACATCATTCCCCCCTTTTAGAAATGGTGTCCTCATAATTATATTCCTGTATCAAATATATGGGGGTATTTTTCCCTCGTAGCATTTTCAGATAACCATGATGCCTCTTCAAACATTTGATATTTACAAAAAACCTTTACTTGATTAATTACCTTATTCTACAACACATTCTCTCTTCGTTCTAGAATCTGGACTGGTTGTTCCTCATTAGAAATATTTTCTCCTAACAAAAAAAACTCTAGACACGTGACATGGGATGGATCTTGTATATACATTCTCAACATTGAAAAATGAAAAATATTTTGAATCTGGGATACACTTGGAGGTCAACCAACTCTGTAGGCAACTGAATCTTCTTTCTCCCAGATTTCATAGGGTTCAATGAACCTCAGAATCGACTTTCTCTTCACGCCAAAACCCATCACACTTTTCCATAGAGAAACATTCAAAAAAAATAGTATCACCTACCCAAAAAGAAATATCATTACTATGGTTATTCGTATATCTTTTTTGATTTCTCTAATATATTATCATCTTCTCTATAATCAACTGAACATTTTCTTCCGTCTCTTCTACCAATTTTAGTCCCATCAATTTCCTTTCACCTTCTTCATCCCAAAAAGCTTGAGGTCGACACTCTTTTTCAAATAATGCTTCAAAAGAAGACATATGTATACTAGAATGAAATATGTTATTATAACAAAATTCAACCAAAGAAAGATGTTGGTCCCAACTTCCATACTAATCCAGTGAAGAAGCATGTAGCATACCATCCAATGTCTGAATTTTTCATTCAAACTACCCATCTGAATGAGGATAAAAAGTGGTACTAAAATTTAATTCAGTACCCAATGAAATTTGAAGGCCTTTCCAAAAATACGAATTGATGCTCTGATGATGATCAAATACAATGGAGATAAGAATTCCACGAATCATGACTATCTCATTAACAAACAAACATGAGTGTTGATCTAGAGGCAAAGTCTCTCAAAGAGGAAGTAAGTGAGAATATTTAGTCAATCACCCTACAATAACCCATATTTCATTGTTACCGAGATTTGTCTTTGGTAATCCCACAACAATGTCCAGGGATATATTTTTCCATTTTCACTCTGGCACTGGTAAATATAGAATCATTATCTTCTTCAACTTAATATATACATTAACCTATTGAGAATTCAAACACATCATAGTAAAGTTAGAAATATAAATTTTCATTCTATCCCAATATGTGATACACACAATGATCTCTATACATCATAGTATTTACAGGGTGAACTAAAAATAGAGAACATTGAGAATCACGTAACCACTCTTTCATTAACTATGAATAACAAGATACATATAATCTATTTACAAACCCCAAAACACAGTCTCTGTCAATTTTTATCTAAGGTAACATACCCTTAAAAATAGTTTCTACCTTTTTCTACAACATGTGATCATCTTTTTGTGCATTCAATATTCTCTCTTCTATATATGATTGTACAAAAACCTGAAAAAATAAATAATTTCATACACCAATAACTAAAAATCTAAAATTAATCAAATCAAAAAAAATGATCTCTTTAATATATAGAAAGGTTAAGGTAGCATTAATCTTTTGACTCAAAACATCTAAAATGTTTTTTCCTTTCTCAAATGTTAAGGAATAATGAAATCATAATACATGATTAATTCTAACCATATCCTCCGTATGAGGTTTAATTCAAACTGAGTTAATATATACTTCAAACATTTTTGGCAGTATATAATTCACAGTTTACTCTATAAAGATAATGCATCCATGATTTTATAGAAAAACAAAAAATCATAATTGCACGTCATTTGTATGGTAATTTAACTCATGAGGTTTCAACTGACGTGAATCATAAGAAATTACCAGATCATTATTAATTAGGACACAACCATGTTCTTTCAATGATGCATCACTTTAGATAAGAGACTCGCTGTCTCTAGAAGGTAGTTCCAAAACTAATGTATTCACCAATATTTTTTACAATTCATAAAAAAATAATCACATTCTTTTGTCCAAATGAACTTATAAACCATTTAGAGATAACTTAGTCTTTCGACTGTATAACCTTGCAAAATTTTCAACAAAAATAATTTCATAACCTGAGAAACCCAAAAAAAATTATGGATCGTGGTAATATTTGGGGATATTGGCCATTCTTAAAAAACTTTTTTTTGTAGGATCAACACTTATGCCATTTATTAAACAGTGTAACCAAGGAAATATATTTGTTGAAACCAAAACACACACTTGATGAATTTCCCGAATAGTTTATTTTTATTTATGGTATGCAAGATAGCCCTTAAATGACTTTAATGTTCCTATTTACTTTTGAATATACCAAAATGTCATCAATAAACAAATCCACCATTGATCACCTGATTCAATTGATTCATCACTATAACAAACTATTCTATTCTGATTTGACCATCTCAGAATGCTGATATGAAAAGATATTTCCCTTTGTATTCTTTCCCAACACAACTTCCATTTTTCCTTTGTGATAACCCATTCTGAACAAACATATCATAGACTAAGAAACATAGTAATCTGTAAATAACATATCATTTCAATATTATCATAAATTTATATATGGATATTAATTTTACATTAACCTAACTGAAAAAGTTATTTAAAACTGGACAGTAATACCAACTATAAGGACCCAAGCATAAACAATACAAAATCATGAATTAAGTTGTTAATTCACTTTAAGGATTTTTTCATATTTAGGGCTTTATATAATTAGATCGTAACATATACATGAAAATTTGAATATAAATTATAGACACATCTACTCAGTATCCATTTTTTTAATAAAATACAATCTCTTAAAAAAAGAGTCATGCATAGTTCCATATTTTAGACAACATGACATTTATTTAATCCCATATTTGACACTATTCATCATTACTTCCAGTGAAAACATATAAAAACATGGGATGAAAATAGATAGGATAAAATGTGATACATAAAGAAAGAAAACTGTTCGTTTTTTAAAACAACAAGTTAAGTCTGAATACATTATCTGAAGAAGTACATTTCACCTTTATGAAGATGTGAATAATCTTCACTGAATAAAAGATCATTTTATACCATTTTGAAACATAAATATTACCCTAAAACCCATATAAAGAACCAATAACATCTAAAGTTTACTTGAGTCAGTAATATACCTAAATGGAATAACCATATGGTCACCTTCCATGAATATCAGTAAATAGAATAGCCATATGGCCAACTTCCATACCCAATGCATTAGAGGTTATAACGTAACCACCCATCCAAGATTATCATGACACCACCTATAATTTGGTTTATCACATAACCACCCATCAAATGTCTAGGTACCATTATAAAATCATAACACATAAAATATTGAATATATAAACATTTCACTAATAAAAATTAATTATAAATCACAAGAAATAATTTCAAGATATTGAAATAATCAATTAATATCCAAAACCCTTTTCAATACCAAAACACACAAAAAATAATAATATATTTATTTTCCTTTTAAAAACATTAATTCTTATAGAGGAAACAAACTAACAATAAGGGTAGTATAGTGGTTATTGTCGCCGCAAATGTTAAAAATATTGTATTTGTCATTTAGTAAAATGTTTTATTGACATAAATAATCCATTTGAATGAAATTAAATGTCAATGGGGTTTGTTATATACCATATAAAATAAAGATGTGTATATTATCAGATCATGCCTTAATGAAAGGAGATTGAAACGATGTCCCTTACATTGTGTTCAACTAGACCCATTTGTTATTTAATTTTATGAACAATAAAATTGGTAAACTTTATAATTTATTATGATCTTTTTTCAAGAATATAATAATTATTATATAACTTACTAATTTTTATAACAATTAGTAAATAATTTGTGTTCATATCAGAAATATTGTCAATATTCGGAACTTGAGTCAAAAATAAACATTTAAGAATATTAAATTCTCTATGAGGTCATCTCTAGAAATATTTTTATGATTTATATATCATATATACCATATATACCAAGCATATATGTATTTATAATATTCCATATGATTTGTATATATGAAATTGAAATGCACCGTTCATGGAGATGGTAAGCACTATGTATGCATGAACGCTGCTTCCATTTCATTTTTTTTATTTTAAATCAATTAAAAACCAAATGATACAAAGTTATTTTATTTTTATAGTATAATATAATATTTTATACATGTTATATATTTTCATTAACAACATCGTTTATATGTTCCACTTGTGGTATTAATGAGTCATACCACTTTGAGGGGGCGGTAGACCACACCTCCTCAATTATAATTATCATTTATATACAACATGAAAATCATAAATGTATGTTATATAAGAGAATTAAAAAATAATATAGTTAAAATAAATATCCAATATTATTGCAGTGCCATCAAAATGGAAACTATAATAGGTGGTAGGAGAAGATTGATAAATCCTTGTTTCGTGAGGTAGTAGTATGACGTCAACAAAAACCTTATGTTCTATACCCATTAGTTAGAGGTTTGTGTAAGAGTAGTTAGAATTCGTCTCTTAAAAAAACTTATTATATTTAGGATTATTTTTTTGTTATGTAAATAACGAATAAAAAAATCATATGATGTGAAGTAGTAAAATAAAAGATGAGAACTTGAAGAAAGATGTTACCTTTAAATCGTGTAACTCCCTTTGGTTTGAACCCAGAGACTTTCAATAAGCACTTTATGGATTTTTATTTCTTTTATGTGTAATAATTAAATGATTAGGGATTCTTCTATTAGAGTTTGGATGAGACAAGGGGATTTAGAGGTGTCTGAAATGGGTTACAGGTGGTGGACTTTTATAAGAGGGAGGGGGGATTTTTAAAAATGTTTGCAAATATTATATTACTATATCCTGATTTTCGATTTCAAAAGGTCAAAAACTTATTTAATTCTTATAAAATGTGCATATTAGTAGAAATAAAATCATCAAAAATAAATGGACATTTTTTTGATAATTTTATAATTCATTTCTTTTTTATTTAACCTTTTTTTAACTTATTTAACATTTACCATGTTCTCCTGTATATGGATACAATATTCTTAATATAGTTACTAGAAACTAAAAATTGAACCACAAGTGGATAATTTTTGACATTATAAACCTTATCTATGTAATTTGGACAAATCATAGATTTTTAATATTATTATATCATTTAATGATATATCGATTCATTTAAAAACTCATTTATGTCAATTTAAATTCTATTCAGATCAATAATTTTAAAAAATCAATAACAACACGATTATTTCTAAAAACCTACAATTAAGAAAATATAAAAAGTCATAATAATTCTTAAAATAGTGGATGGAATAAAAATTTCCAAAAGAAATTTATTTTAACATTTATAAAATCATTTATTTAAAATATTCATTAATGTGATAATGATTTTATCATCATTGTTTCTTAAATCATGTTTCTATATGATGTCTAAAAATTATATATAAAATACCATGATGTAAAAAATATTATTATTTTTCATGGAAATATTTATAGTCAAATAGATAACTTATATAACCCCATATAAATTGTTTTTTTACCAAATTTACCCTTTAACCATAGTAGATAAAATATTTATGGATGTAGATATTCACATTGTATAAAAATAGAAGTTACCTATTTACCTAATATGTACCCCATTATATCAAATATGGAATATATTTTTCAATATTCAAGACAAATAAGTGGAGTAAATTATTTTTAAATGGATTCCTGTAGACAAAACAAAAACCATGTTTTTAAGAAATAATAACTATCAAAAGATTGAGACTTTTTTATGTCCAATTTCAAAGTAAAATTACTCCCAATGATCATAATTGGATAAATTTTTAAAAATATAATTTAATGAAACATTAAAACAAATAAAAAATGTAATTTAACTATATAAATAAATTTTATTACTGGCTGTTTTTAATGAAAATATAGTTTTTTAACTATTCATGAAAAAATGATCTTTATCAAAAAAATGCTAAACTTTTTCCCAAAGAAAAATTTAATGTCTGTAATATATATAAGAAGTTTATTTTATCAAATAGACTATATAAAAGTGACAAAAATAGATTTAAAATGGGGTTTCCATTAAAAGGTGGTAAAATGACCTTTTAAAGAATATTAGAGTATTTATGCTTAAAATTGGATTCATTCGCATTTTAATCCTATAACATTTATTGGATAAATGTAAAACCATTTAATAAAATTGTGTTATCATACTTTACTTAGATTTTTTCATTCCTTCAAATAAAAAAACAACTATGCATTACCTACCATTTAAAATAAAAATTTTATATTATTATTTTTCAGTATAACTCAACATTTTGTGGAACATAAGATTTCAAAGAAACATATTATTGTGTATCAGGTATAACATTGAACAATAGAACCCCCTTTAATTTAATATTAATATATAATTCACAAATACTAATAAATATGAAAATGTATTACTAATTATTTATCTAAGATGTTATATATAAATTTT
Organism: Viscum album; assembly: GCA_963277665.1. NCBI lineage: Eukaryota > Viridiplantae > Streptophyta > Magnoliopsida > Santalales > Viscaceae > Viscum > Viscum album. The sequence continues at coordinate 223,612,534 of OY728158.1, forward strand.
AAAAATAGGGTGGCATAATCACATTGGGGATATATATGAAATATATATGAATATGAAAACCCACAAATATATATTCTCAATAAAATTATAAAATACTAACCAAAAAATATAATTATATATTATCAAGGATTATGGATTCTCAGTTCACTATTATCTTGGTAATTTAAATAAATTGGTAGATTCTCAAAGTAGAAAGTGTAACACCCCAGGTAAATAAAGAATATGTCATCTTTATATTAATCCATATTTGTGAATCAAATATTAATATTACTTTAAAGGGGATTCTATGATCGATGGCGTACCCAACATGCAACAACGAGTTTCTTGGGAATCTTACGTTGTACTCTAATAATAAAATAATATTATTTTAAATGGTAGTTAACATGTAGCCGTTGTATTGGCGGGAATGGACATAAATAACTAAAATATGATTATATATGTTTTTATATGTTTTTACATTTATCCAATAAAAGATAATGACTTAAAATACAGAAAGAATTCAATTTTAGGCGTATATGCCCTAGTTTTCACTAAAGGTTCACTTATCGCCTTTTGATGGAGAACTGTCATTAAATATAGTTTTGATCACTCTTATACATTCTTTTGGACCAAATAAAACTCTTCTTTATAATATGGACATTAAATTTTACTTTGTGTAAATTTTTTGTTTATTTGGATAAAGTTCATTTTTTTAATGAATAGTGTAAAATGTTGTATTTTAATTCAAAACATCTTTTTAATATAATTTATTTATATAATAAGATTATATTTTGAATTTGTTTTAATGTGAAGTTAGAATATATTTTTACAATTAAATCCAATAGTGGTCATTGGAATTAATTTCACTTTGAAATCGGACTTAAACTAGTATCAATCTTTTGATACTTATTGTTTCATAAAAACATGCTATTTGCTCTGACAGTGGGAATTAATTATTAAATTAATTAATGTGACTTATATGTTTTGAATTTTGTAAAATAGACTTCATTTTTGAATTCGGAATATCAAATATAGCTTAGGGTAAATTTTTGGTAATTTTCTGAAAAACATCAATTTTTGATGAATAGTGAAACCACTAAGTGGTAATTATAAAGACTGATTTTCCGTTTAAATGATATTTTGCCATCATTGTGTTTTAAATTTCAAAAATCCAACATAAATGGTTGTCATTACGAAGTAAAATGTGGTTCAATGGGATAAAAATAATTTTTTGGTGAATAATAACTTATTAAGTTCTTAATCGCGATTAGTGGTAATTAGGGTAGTTTAAGGTATAAATAATGCTATAATAATATGAAATGACCTAGAAACATGTCCCAACCTTATTGGTTGTGTCATGGCCGACCAAGACAAGCCATGGGACAACTTGGGGACCCCATGGAGACACTTTGGATGGGAAATGACATAAATAACTTTTTATTTAATGTAAAAGTAAAAATGACACAAACATAATATGTTTTACGAAAAAAATTTTTACATGGGGTTATAAAGATCAGATTTTTTATTATAAATAGTAACTGGAAAGATAAAAAGATTTCCTCCAGCATAGTATATTTTTTATAATTTCTAGACATTATATAAATTAAATTATTTATGACATAATAATGATGCAGCGATGACATCATTATTTGACGATTTAAATAAAATGGAAAGATAACGTAAAATATATGAACTACAAATGTCCAAAACCAATTGGATGAGTGGATTTAGAACCATTATCACCATATACACGAATTCTATAAATGTGGGACCTTTTAAAACCGAAACACATTTTCAAATAAAGTAATATTTCTTTACATTCCAAAAGTGACCCTCCTCTCCTCTTATAAAAGGCCCCACCTCTACGTCATTTCACACACTCCTCAAGCCTTTGGCTCAGCCAACCCCTGCCCATTTACTCTGTCCACATCCCTCTCCTCATCCTAGAGGATTCACTTCGGGAAGAATCCTTTCAAAGGAAGCCTTTAGGCTCAAATCAAAAGGAGTTACACTTTTAAAGGTAATTCATTCTATCTTGCTCATTTGTTTTATTTTGCTTCTCCAACCCTATAAACTCTTTTTATTTACTTCTTTTGAAACAACAACAGTATATTCAATATACTAGGATGTTTTTATAAGATTTATTCTAGTTAGACTCTCACAAAACTACATCAAATGGTTAAAGAACATACGATTTCCGTGGATGTCGAAATTCTGCCTCCTAAAACGATGATTGTTCAATACTCATTTAACACCTTCAAAGGTGGCCATTATGATGTCACTGTTTTTATATATGATATATAATATGTTTATTTTTTTTCTTTAAGCTTCTGTATTTTTCATTTTGGGCATACCTTTATGGTTTCCATTGTGGGTAAACACGATATCTTCATTTAAGGAAGTGCGGACTACCGCCCCCTCAAAGTGATGTGATTCGTTAATGCCATATGTGGGATGTGTAAAGGATGTATTTAAAGTTATTATATATGTTGTTATACTGGAATTATAATATACCTCTATATAATTATTATTTCTTTCCATTAAAGTATTAGCTAGAAATGAAAGTAGCGTTAATGCGTACGTACGGCTTACCGTCTCCATGAACGGTGCATTTCATTTCCTTTCCCCAAATGTGATGTACTATTAAAAGTATATGTATATAATGGATATATATAATGAATGATACACCTAAATGATGAATATAATTCTGGAAGTAAAATATACATACATCTCATTTAATTTTAATTCCATTAATATGAGAAAGAAATGAATGTAGCGTTCATGCATACGTACAACTTACCGTCTCCATGAACGGTGCATTTCATTTATTACCTCTAAATGATTATGTAATATTATGAATACATGTATATGCTGGATATATATTATATATATGATATCCATATCAGGAATTTCATTCTGGATATAAAGAACCTTTGACCACACGAACAACATGTAATTGTAAGAAGTCCACTTTCGACATAAGAACCAAATATCGACAAAACAAACATTATTAACTTAACTGGTTACATAATGTTTATAACATGGAAATTAGTGATATAAAAGGAATAATGAACTCTAAAAAGGTTATTAATCAAGTATAAATTCACTCAAGTTTATTATTCAGGACGTTAAAGAACGATCGAGTCATGTCGGACCCGAGGTAAGGGACTTCGTCTCAATCTCCTTTCATTGAGGCATATTTTAGTTTTATACACAACTTTATTTTATATGGTGTATAAAACCCTTTTTACTTTTACTTTTATACAAAAGGAATCCTTTTCTATGAAGAGTTTTACAAAACGACAAAAAGGAATGTTTCTTTTAACATACGCGGCGACAACGACCTTTTCCGCCGCCGCGAGAATTATTTGGTATTTGGCTTCCTCAACAAGCCGTAATGTTTTTAGAATAAAATAAATACCATATACTATTTTATGTATTTTGGTATTGAAAATGGTTTTGAAAAAGGATTATATTATGTCAATATATTTATGATATATTGTGATTGAAATGTGGAAATGTTATCATTCCTTTATATTGGTTTTATGTTTTATGATTTTATATCGGTACTTGGACATTTTAACCGGTGGTTACGTTATAAACCATATGACGGGTGGTGCCGTGAATACTAGGACAGGTGGTTACGTTATAACCTCCAATGAATTGGGTATGGAAGTCGGTCGTATGGCTATTCCATTAAGTACGTAAGGAAATTGGTCGTATGGCTATTCCATTAAGTGATATGTGTGGAAGTCGACCATATGGTTATTCCACTTAAGTATGTTTATGTCCCAAGTTACCTTTATATATGTTATGTGTTCTTTATATGGGTTTTATGGTAATACTTTGGTCACAAAAAGGTAAGTAATGATATTTTATTCAGTGAAGAGTTTTTACGACTTCATAAAGGTGAAAATTATTTCCTTGATAAAGTATACATGGTTTACTATTTGTTTTGATAAACTAACGGTTTTTATTCTTTGTGTATCCCTTACTGAGTTTTTATGCTCATCCCAAGTTTTTGAAATGTTTTTCACAGGACATAGCATGGAATAGGGTGAAGGATGGGATCAAGGGAAAGTCATGCTACCTAAAACATGAAACTAGACATGTTTGTTTTTAAGAATTTTTATTTTATGGAAATTTAGCGGAAGAGACTACTTTGTAATCTGTTGAGATGTAATAGTTATGTCCTAATTCTCTAAAACTCTAAACCTGAAAAGATCCTCAATGTGAATTATTCATTTAATTCAATTTTAAGTAAGGTTTAAGGCTGGGGCCTTATAGTTGGTATCAGAGGTCGGTTTAGATAACTTTAGAGGTTAGGGTATTCTTTAAGCATAAGTGACATTACCATAATGGATAGGATTTCAGACAGAGTAGTTGTTTTAGATAAAGTGAATGAGTAAGAATATCTTAGTGTTTATCTTCCTCATTAGTACATGATGGTTTTGTTGTTATACTCACACTGACCCTTTTTGGTTTTACTAAATGGCTGGATCTAGCAGGCACCAAGGTAACGGTGGATGTGAAGGAAACTGTGACAGTTTTCTAAGCGAGCAACTAAATGATATGGGATCTGTAATGAGAACTCTTGTGTTTATCCTCAACCAACTATCTGGAGTTATGATTGACCACCTAAACCTTGGTGATTTCTATAAGGCATCATGTATGCGAGAAACAAATCTCTACCTAACTACAAGTAATAATCATAAAGGTAAGTGTGTTCAAAAACCTATGTGTCAAAGATGTGGAAAGAAACACCTAGGAAAATGTTTCAAAGGGACCGAAATATGATATATATGTTGAAATGAAGGTCATAAAGAAAGAACCTGCCATGGAAAAAGTAAGCATCCAGTTTACTCGAGTAAAGGGAAAGAAGTTCTTTCTGAGGGATCAATTGAATGTTTTAAATGTGGTGTCGATGGTCATTATGCAAACATATGTCCTATGAAGATGTTTCTTGAATGGGGTCACCAAGAGCATACAAATGTTTGTTTTCCACTACCTAATGCCATTCCGATTGAGGATGAAGAAACTGACAATGACCAATCAAAGGTATGTATTATTTCAATACTGTTGTTTTCCTATTTTGGAATCTTAGGATATGATTCATGGTTTTGTTTGTAGGAAAGAGGTATTTCGGAATAAGTTGGAAAGGAATGGTTAATGGATCATGAAGAATGTTGAATGAGTAAGATTTCAACATATAAGGGCTTCATGAGTTATGGTGAAATTCTTAAGAGTATTTAGTCTCTTTTGATGATGGGGTTACATTAGAATACTTTTTATATTATGTGTAACCCTGATGTTTAATATATGAAATTTTATTCAAGGAATAGTTATCTCTTATTTTGTGGACATAGTTATAAAGAACCCTTTGGGTTTATATGATCCTAACATTTGAGGTAATTATGGGTTAATATAGGTTATGATTGAAGTGAAAGGCATGAGATAAAATTGAGGATAAATTATGTTATGGTTATTTTTGATGATTTTAGCCCTTTTTGGGGAATGATTTAAGAATTATATAGATTTGAAAAAAGGACAACACGCAGACCGTGTGACAACCCATCGCGTCGGAAAAAGCTGCGGGAATTGAACCCACAAACATAGTGCGACTGGTATTTATTGCCTACCGCTGGACTACGTGAAGTCCCTGGTTAGTTTGACTGATTCTTTCTGGTTATATGATTTTTTGAATTATGAGTAAGATGATTTTGGGTTATTTATGAAAATGATTAACCTATCATGGAGGATATGTGATTTGGTTAATTACTTTTCAATACGGGACGTTAGGAGCAACTGATGTTGTTTGGAGATAAATGTTACGATTTAACTTGGAAGACTATGTGACTAAATCCTTAAAATGTTTGGGTCTCAATCTTAGATTAGTTTACATTGAGGAATTTTTATGGACAAATTTGTTTATCGGATGGTCCTCGTTGAACTTTGGATTTTGTTGGACAAATTTTGGAGATTAAGAATAGATTTTCTTTTTATAAAGGGTTATCCTTTTCTGGATTATCTGACCTTTTACTAAACTTTTTGGTTTTGGTTATGGTTAAGGTCTAAAGATATGGGAAGTATAGAGTTCTCTTTTGTGGATTAGGTGATTATCTAGAAGTTGATTATAGTACTCATAATTTGAACAAGTCTTCCTAAATACTCGCCTTTTGGAGAAAATATGAGTTTGTGTAAGGAATCTAATAAAAGTTGAGAGTCAACATGATAAGTGATTATGTTTCCTTATGAATAAATTCCTCAATAAAAAGTAACTTAAAACAAAAATGTTTTCTATTAACTTTTCCTACTGGGGAATCGAATACCATTTAACCCATCACAAGTTTGTGATTCTCTCATGGTTAACTTTCTCCTAAACATGTTTTCTATCACTCTCCATCAGAACATGACCCTATGTTTTCTCCTCCATGTCCATGTTTTCATACTTGGAATCCTAGTATGGGTTAACTCTGGTGACCTTTGTACTTATCTTTCTTTATTTTAATGTGATTGTTTTACCGATCCTTGTTCCGATGTGGGACTTTCAAGGATGTTTCCAAGCCCAATTTTAAAATTGCGAGGATGAAATTCCCAAAAGGGGGGAAGGATGTAACACCCCAGGTAAATAAAGAATATGTCATCTTTATATTTATCCATATTTGTGAATCAAATATTAATATTAATTTAAAGGGGATGCTATGCTCGATGGCGTACCCAACACGCAACAACGAGTTTCTTGGGAATCTTACGTTGCACTCTAATAATAAAATAATATTATTTTAAATGGTAGTTAACATGTAGCTGTTGTATTGGCGGGAATGGACATTAATAACTAAAATATGATTATATATGTTTTTAAATGTTTTTACATTTATCCAATAAAATATAAAGACTTAAAATACAGAAAGAATTCAATTTTAGGCGTATATACCCTAGTTTTCACTAAAGGTTCACTTATCGCCTTTTGATGGAGAACTGTCATTAAATATAGTTTTTATCACTCTTATACATTATTTTTGACCAAATAAAACTCTTCTTTAGAATCGTTACATTAAATTTTACTTTGTGTAAATTTTTGGTTTTTTTTTTGGATAAAGTTCATTATTTTAATGAATATTGTAAAATGTTGTATTTTAATTCAAAACCTCCTTTTAATATAATTTATTTATATAATTATAAAATATTTTGAATTGGTTTTAATGTGAAATTAGAATATATTTTTACCATTAAATCCAATAGTGGTCGTTGTAATTAATTTCTCTTTGAAATCAGACTTAAACTAGTATCAATCTTTTGATACTTATTGTTTCATAAAAACACGCTATTTGCTCTGACATCGGAGATTAATTATTTAATTAATAAATGTGACTTATATGTTTTCAATTTTGTAAAATAGACTTCATTTTTGAATTCGGAATATCAAATATAGCTTAGGGTGAATTTTTGGTAATTTTCTGAAAAACTTCAATTTTTGATGAATAGTGAAACCACTAAGTGGTACTTATAAAGACTGATTTTCCGTTTAAATAAAATTTTGCCATAATTGTGTTTTTAATTTAAAAAATCCTACATAAATGGTTGTTATTAAGAAGTAAAATGTGGTTCAATGGGATAAAAATAATTTTTTTGGTGAATAGTAACTTATTAAGTTCTTAATCGCGATTAGTGGTAATTAGGGTAGTTTATGGTATAAATAATGCATTAATAATATGAAATTACCTAGACACATGTCCCAACCTTATTGGTTTTGTCATGGCCGACCAATACAAGCCATGGGTCAACTTGGGGACCCCATGGAGACACTTTGGTTGGGAAATGACATAAATAACTTTTTATTTAATGTAAAAGTAAAAATGACACAAACATAATATGTTTTACGAAAACAATTTTTACATGGGGTTATAAAGATCATATTTTTGATTATAAATAGTAATTGGAAAGATAAAACGATTTCCTACACCATAGTAGTTTTTTTATAATTTTTAGACATTAACTATATTAAATTATTTCTGACATAATAATGATGCATCGATGACATCATTATTTGACGATTTAAATAAAATGGAAAGATAATGTAAAATCTATGAACTACACATGTCCAAAACCAATTGTATGAGTATATTTCGAACCCTTAGCACCTTATCCACGAATTATATCAATGTGGGACCTTTTAAAACCGAAACACATTTTCAAATAAAGTAATATTTCTTTACTTTCCAAAAGTGCCCCTCCTTTCCTCTTATAAAAGGCCCCCACCTCTATGTCATTTCACACACTCCTCAAGCCTTTGGCTCAGCCAACCCCTACCCATTTACTCTCTCCACATCCCTCTCCTCATCCTAGAGGATTCCCTTTGGAAAGAATCCTTTCAAAGGAAGCTTTTAGGCTCAAATCAAAAGGAGTTACACTTTTAATGGTAATTCATTCTCTCTTGTTCATTTGTTTTATTTTTCTTCTCCAAACCTCTAAACTCTTTTTATTTACTTCTTTTGTAACAACACCAGTATATTCAATATACTAGGATGTTGTTATAATATTTATTCGAGCTACACTCTCACAAAACTACATCAAATGGTTAAAGAACATACGGTTTCCGTGGATGGCGAAATTCTGCCTCCCGAAACGATGATTGTTCAATACTCATTTAAAACCTTCAAAGGTGGCCATTATGATGTCACTATTTTTATATATGATATATAATATGCTTATTTTTTTATTTAAGCTTCTGTATTTTTCATTTTGGGCATACCTTTATGGTTTCCATTGTGGGTAAACACGATATCTTCATTTAAGAGGTGCAGACTACCGCCCCCTCAAAGTGATGTGATTCGTTAATGCCATATGTGGGACGTGTAAAGGATGGATTTAAAGTTATTATATATGATGTTATACTGGAATTATAATATACCTCTATATCATTATTATTTATTTCCATTAAAGTATGATATAGAAATGAAAGTAGCATTCATGCGTACGTACGGCTTACCGTCTCCATGAACGGTGCATTTAATTTCTTATCCCCAAATGTAATGTACTATTAAAAGTATATGTATATAATGGATATATATAATGAATTATATATCTAAATTATGAATATAATTCTGGAATTAAAATCTACATACCTCTCATTTAATTTTAACTCCATTAATATGAGAATGAAATGAAAGTAGCGTTCATGTGTACGTACGGCTTGCCGTCTCCATGAACGGTGCATTTAATTTCTTACCTCTAAATGATTATGTAATATTATGAATACATGTATATGCTGGATATATATGATATATATGATATCCAAATCAGGAATGTCATTCTGGATATAAAGAACCTTTGACCACACGAACAAAATGTAATTGTAAGAAGTCCACTTTCGACTTAAAAACCAAATATCGACAAAACAAACATTATTAACTTAACTGGTTACATAATGTTTATAACATGGAAATTAGTGATATAAAAGGAATAATGAAATCTAAAAAGGTTCTTAATCAAGTAGAAATTTACTCAAGTTTATTATTTAGGACGTTAAAGAACGATCGAGTCAAGTCGGACCCGAGGTAAGGGACTTCGTCTCAATCTCCTTTCATTGAGGCATATTTTCGTTTTATACACAACATTCTTTTATACAGTGTATAAACCCCTTTTGACTTTTACTTTTATACAAAAGGAATCTTTTTCTATGAAACGTTTTACAAAATGACAAAAAGGAATGTTTCTTTTAAAATACGCGGCGACAACGACCATTTCCGCCGCCGCGAGTATTATTTGGTCTTTGGCTTCCTCAACAAGAAGTAATGTTTTTAGAATAAAATAAATACCATATACTCTTTTATGTATTTTGGTATTGAAAATGGTTTTGAAAAAGGATTCTATTATGTCAATATATTTATGATATATTGTGGTTGAAATGTGGAAATGTTATCATTCCTTTATATTGGTTTTATGTTTTTTGATTTTATATTGGTACTTGGACATTTTAACGGGTGGCTACGTTATAAACCATATGACGGGTGGTGCCGTGAATACCAGGACGGGTGGTTACGTTATAACCTCCAATGCATTGGGTATGGAAGTCGGTCATATGGCTATTCCATTAAGTATGTATGGAAATTGGCCGTATGGCTATTCCATTAAGTGATATGTGTGGAGGTCGACCGTATGGTTATTCCACTTAAGTATGTTTATGTCCCAAGTTACCTTTATATATGTTATGTGTTCTTTATATGGGTTTTATGGTAATACTTTGGTCACAAAAAGGTAAGTAATGATATTTTATTCAGTGAAGATTTTTTACTACTTCATAAAGGTGAAAAGTATTACCTTGATAATGTATACATGGTTTACTATTTGTTTTGATAAACTAACGGTTTTTATTCTTTGTGTATCCCTTACTAAGTTTTTATGCTCATCCCAAGTTTTTGAAATGTTTTTCACAGGACATAGCATGGAATAGGGTCAAGGATGGGATCAAGGGAAAGTCATGCTACCTAAAACATGAAACTAGACATGTTTCTTTTTAAGAATTTTTATTTTATGGAAATTTAGTGGAAGATAATACTTTGTAATCTATTGAGATGTAATAGTTATGTCCTAATTCTCTAAAACTCTAAAACTGAAAAGATCCTCAATGTGAATTATTCATTTAATTCAATTTTAAGTAAGGTTTAAGGCTGGGGCCTTATAGAAAGGATCCATAAATTTAACCACTGATAAGAATTTTGAAGGATCTGATCATCTTATATTTTCAATAAATTGAAAGGGAAATAATAATGGATGGAACATCATTAGTCATTTCACAAATTATTTTTCAACCATCCAATATGAAGAGGACAATGAATTCTCAATGAAATGATTATAGAATTCATATAATGTGGTAATTATAATAAATGGTACAACCTTAGAGTACAATGAAAATAAATAATGATTCATACGATTTGGGACATTAGAATCTGTACAATCAAATACCGAGTTAAACATGTAGATGTTGGATGATTCGCGTAGTTCTACCTTATCTATCATCCCGAGAAGCATAATGATGAATTGAGATCTCTATTTGAATGGTTGGTCTAACAATATAAAGAAGGAGATCATAGAGTATACATCACGAAATATATTATTTCATAAAGTAATTGTTGGAAATGAAAAAATATAAGGGGACGTAGTAAACATTACACAGACCTACTAGTATAAGGAAATATATCACCATAGTGTTTTTCACTGGAATTACGTACGCATCAATATAAAATAATATTATCTATGATTTATTGGGTATTATTAAAATAAATTCTCCCTTCACTGCGATTTGAGAGGAATTTTAAATCGATCAAATTTCATAGATATTCAAATGAGATATTTGAAGTCTACATTGAGTACCACTATTTATTTATCTGATTTAGATATGAGTTCCATGTCAATGTTCTGAATATGTCTCCAATCGGCTCTAATGATTGGGTTGATCTTGATCACCTATTATCACACCGAAACTAATGTCCAATCTAAGCAGACTATCAAGAAATTGGAGGACACATTGAAAAAATTCTCAACTAATTCCAAATTAGAATGAGATTAACATCTTACTCTTTTTTCAGGTCATTATTTAATATAAACATCCAATAATCTATCCAAATGGCTCTATATGAATCTCTTTATGGGAATAGGTGAAAAAAATAGGCATGTTTGGATAAAGTGGGGGAATGAAAACTGTATGGTCCAGAAATGAGGAAAGATATGGTATAGAATGTTAAGACGATTACAAAGAACATCCATGATACTTATAGTCTAAATAAGATCTATAATAATAGTATTTGACAAGACATAGTGTTATATGTTAGAAACATAGTTTTTCTCAACATATCTATACAGATGAATTTGATTCTATTTGTAAAAAATGAATGATTAGTCCAACATACATCATACCCTTTGAGATCCGTAATCGCATCCGAGTGGTGGCCTATCAGCTAGTACTCCCACCAAACCTATCTCATATATATAATGTATTCAATATATACCTATTAAAAAAGTTTAAACTAGACCCTTCACATGTACTCAATGCCTATGTTGTACTATTGTATAATTATATTTCATATAAAGACCTGCCAGTGAATATCATCGACCATTGAGACAATGATATATTAAATAAGTCAACAGACCATGTCAATGATATGTGGAGAAACCGCAATATTGATGAAGAGATGTGGAAATCGAATGAGAGGATAAAATAGCATTACCCTGACATGTTTTACTACAGTTAATAAAAATTTTAGAGGATAAATTACATAAGATTGGATGATTGTAAAGAACTAATGTTCTATTATAGATGTCACCTTTATTTTAATTATAATATATTATTTTGTAATATTGTTAACAAAAAGATAATAAATTCATTGATTCTTTTTTAATAGATTTGGAATACTATTAAGCATCCTTATTATTAATGTTAGTCATTAAACATCAAATGATTAGTACAAATATAAGGTTTTATCAAATCAAATTGATGTAGACAGTGAAAGATAAATGTTTAACCAGTTGGAGTGTAGCATATAAAGACAATTTATCATAGCTTTGAATGGAGATAACATCAATGAGATTTTTCCTTGACCAATCCCAAACTAATATCCATAAACATGAGCATGGGATAAACCTTATACATTATAATTTCAAACTCATTGACATTATATCCAAATCCATGTTATATGAACCACCCCGTGAAAGTCTCCCCATCACTCACATTACACAGGTTTCATTTTATTTTGTGCTAAAGGTATATGTATAAGTACCATTTTAATATGAATATATATATATATAATATTTTAAATTATTATTAAAATTTAAAATAAATTGTATATTTTGTTAAAATAATGTAATTTTTACAATAAATTATATTTTAATGAAATTTGACTACTAAATAATTTTTACTAAATATAAATTATGAATAAAATTTTAATAATTCAAATGATATTTCTATAGAGGATCAAAATGTTTTAGTGACAAATAAAATAGAATTTATATATATATAGATTATTATATAAAATATTAAATTAAAAATATTTAAAAAATATTTCCAATAAAATGAATATTATTTTAGGAATTAGAACATAGAAATTTACCAACATTGAATTTTTCATAATTTTCTAATTCAATAAAATTTTCGCGTAAAAAATAAATAGCTCATTAACAAAATGTGTGTATTATAAAATCATAATGACATAATAATAATTTAATAAATACTAAAAAGGATATCCATGAGTAAATATATGTTTTCCGTTTAATATAGTATGATTTTTTTTATTTTTTATTAAATTTATAATTTCCTTGTGAATCCTCCATTACCATTAATATATTTTAGGATTCTCAAATCATTTCCATAAGGGTATGACAATCTAAAAAATAAGAACATGTATTTTATTTTTACATTGTGATTCTGGACCTAATAATTAATGAAAATGACTATAATATTTAAGAAAACATGGGAAATAATCATTGTATGGTCTATAGTTTTTATTTTATTATACCGAGTCCAAAACCTCTGTTTGAGAAATAATAATGAAATCATCTGTTTTTTATAATATAAAACAACACATGATACCAATTATCATCTCTATATATTCAATAAAAACAACCGTACTATTCTATAACCTCTATATAGTCCTTCGATGGCTCCCTCAAGATATCATGATGCCCCGACCATGCATTTGGAGTCACACAATCATGTAAAGGATCATTCATTATTTTTTAATCTAGCACCCCATTCATACTGGGCATCTGAATTTTGTTATGTTTTGTTTTATATAAGGGGTATCATATTAAACATATATTATATTTTTTTATCTATATGTTGAGATACCCCTTTCACTCTCATTAATTCTTCCTATTTATCATTATGTACACCTACTACAATGTTGAAATCTTATAACAGATCCCCTCATTTTCATCATTGATATTGTTCCATTATACTATTATGCCTTCAATTTTCAATTCCTAATGTTGGGATATATCATTACATGTCCCTATTACATTAAATATTATTTATATATAAATATATTCCAAATTTAATCTAATTAAACTTTTTTAGTAATTTTTTTCTATTCGAATTATGTTTCCATATATTCATTATTATTTTCAATTCCAAAACAATTGTGTAGTAAATACGATACCTATCACTAACAAATAAGGTTTACCTTCAACAAATTATACTTAATTGACTTGTAAATTACATATATTTATTAAAAACTCTTTCATCATGGAGAATAGTATTATGATGAATGAATCGATATAGTGTGATCTATATTGCACACTAAAGCATGTGAATGGAATAAATATCATGGATTCAACCAAAATTATATAATGATCTAATTATTTTAGAATTTTTTATTCACATGAGAAGTCATGTTGGGAAGTGAAATGAACCAAATTACTTCTGATTACTTTTTCCATAATAATTTTTTGAATATAGAAAAAAATAAATTTAATATGCAATGTTTTATATTGTATTCAGATATCCCTGGTATCCTTTATGTTGTCATGAATTATCATGACACATTCTTCTTGTTTATTATTCTCACACCTATTATTCCAAATTGGTATACCTATTTTATAAAATAAATTATTCACATCAAGAAATATCATATTGTATCCCTTATAGGGATTTATAACTAAGTCGTTTCTAATGTATATCCTCATGTTATCCCATGCGATTTTAAGTATGGGAACGTTTATGATTTTTTGAATAATGATGCTATTTTTCCTATTCAAATTTTTATTTTATGTTCCAAATTATAAAATACACTAGAATTATTTATATTCTAGATTGTATTACGTATAACATAATGTAACAAACTACTAGTTATATGTGATAGAAATATAGGTTGTAATAAAATATTAATTTATCAGATGAATGTTTATTTATTTTGAGAATTATAATACACATTATTTGTTAAAATAAGATGTTATTATGGTGGAAATTAGAAAAATGCTGAAATTTTACAACATAGGTATGTAAATATTGTATGTTTTTCAGTACAAATTGGAATTAATTTGTCTTCTATAGATAATTAATCTTGAAGAAAATTAAAATCCTTGTTTGTTCATTTTATAAGAGTTATTTTTTATAATATATCATTTTAGGTTTATTGGTTTATGGCCCTTGACTTTATGTTTATCATTCAATTGAATGTCATCAATGACCTCAATCCCCATATATAATTATTGATGCATTTACTACATTCTAACCTCTTTTATCCTATTTGGAAACATAGTTATGTATAATTCAATTTGATCTTTTGAAATCACATTATCTATCTGTTTCTGGATGTTTTATTAGAAATAATTACTATATGGGTCTATAAATAAACTTTTTTCAGATGTCTGTCCTCTGATTTTCGAGATAAAGATCAAATTACAAGAATATAATATCTTAAAAGGTAAAGATTCGGCACAATGATATTTTAAAATAATAAAATAATATTAACTAAATAAAAGGAAACACATCCCTTACTTCTGTTGAATTAAATGAAAAACAACTTTTTTTGATAGCTTGTGTTATAATTGAGACCGAGTTTTACTGAACATAAATGACCCATGATATATATTAGTTTTATAAATTATGATATTAAATTAAAATGATATAATAGAATTTTATAATTAATAAAACAAACACACACACACACACAGATATGTATATATATATATATCTTACTCTTTATAAATTATTGATGAATTTCTAGTAAATTATATATTAAATATTAGTGATGTTACTTTCTCTTCAAAAATATGTTTTCGTCAAAAATGAATGTTATTACATTAAAATTAAATTTAATAGATGATTTTAGGATTTTTTTGAAATTTACATGATAAAATATATTTCATTTTTTCTAATAATATTAAAATATGATTTTGGTGGTATTTTTTGATTTTTCGAAATATATATATTTTCAGTGATTTATGAAAAAATATTTAATTTGTAAAAATATATATTTTTTCATTGAGTTAGTTAATATAAAAGTACCAATATAATTTAAATATGTTATCATGTATCCAATGATATACTTATTCTTATTAATCACATTTAATGACCATTATTTGTTTAGTTAATGTTTATTTTCATGGGAAAAAATATGTTATTCAAAAATAATTTTGTTAATTTCAAAATGTTTCTACATTTAAATATGTTATAATAATCCCAAATTGGGAATTTTTTAAATAAAATATTTATATAATATATCATTAAATATTATTTTTTCATACCATATTTATTATTTTTGACAGAGTTAATTAATATAATATTTTTCATAAGAAATACATTTCATAAAAACCATTGTTTCAACACAATCGTAAGAATAATGATACATTAAAATTTACCCTTCTATAAATTGAAATTGGAAAATTTTATTAAAAATGTGTAATAAAAAAATCAATTTATTTTTTGATAATGATTAATTATGCAGGTTGTATGAAAATACCTTCAATAGTTTAGGTAAAAATATTATTAATATGGGGATGAACTATATCGATAAGAGTGAAAACAAAAAAAATTATATTAATTCAATCAAATAAATCTATCTTGACACTAAATATAAATATATCTAATATAAGTAAAATACATGAAGCTTTCTTCTAAATATGTATCATATAATAGTTTATGTAATGAAAAAGGTAGAGAAGAATGTTTTTTTCATTTTTTTAACAAGAATGCATTTTTTAAGAAAATAATTTTTTTAATATATAAATATTTGTATTAAATTATATTTTTATAATAATATTAATGTTTCAATAATTAGTACAGATGACATAATTAAATAAAAATATTAAGTAGGACCACCATATTAAATATTTACATTAAAATTAAATGAATCAAATGATTCTAACAATATTAAATGTGATGTAAATTGTGTGAATTATTTTCATACATTGCTTTTATAGATAAATATATCATTTTAATGTTTTTTTACCATGATATGTTTGAATTATATTCTTTTAGTAAAATTTTTTATCTTTAGATTAATCAAAATAATGGTAAAATTTCCATTAATTTTTTTTATAATGAATTTCATTTTGTTAAATGGTTTCAAATTTCCGATAATATAATATTATAAAAAGTGACATGAATATTTTATTGAATATTTAATATGTCCCATTAAGTAAATAATTGTTCTTTTATAATGAATATTCTGACATTGAATTATTAAGAATTCATTTTTATTCTGGTTATCGTAAAAGTGGTGTGTTTCCATATTACAGGTGATATTGTTGGAACTATTCTATAAAAAACAAAATATTTCACTTTAATAAATTTTACATAATATTAGGTATAAATGGTTATAAATGTTTTAATATATCTCAATTTATCTTAGTCATATAATATAAATTAACATTGATATAAAATGAATTACTATAGTGATATCCCAAATTGTTAAAAATTAGAAACAAAATAGTTAAGCTACAAAATGTTTCAATCATGTTTATAATTTTTTGGTGGATGTTTTTATCGACCATATAAATCATAAAATCAATTAATTATAAATTATGGATCCACTTTAGGTAACATTGAAATCCCAATAATGAATAATTATTGAAATTTACGTGAATGTTACTCCAATATTTAAAAGTCAACAAAAAAACTCTCGCATTTTAAAAATTATTCAGTAATATGAAATATAATAAAACATAAAAATATAAAATCCCCACATATCTTCCAAAATAATAAAACCTTATTTACCAAATAAATAAAAAAATTTCAAGGCTTTATATCAAACCTAATGGGCATACACGGAGAAGAGGCAATAATCTACAATGTGCGTTTTTGATTTCTTTCAATATCTGCCACATTAAATACTTCATATTAAATAATAATAAAATATTAAAATTATCTCTATAGATTGAGTATTTTTATATAAATTTCACTCTTTTAAAACACAACCACTTCAACAAAATTGCTTACTAAATTATAATTTTTGTGTATAGAGTACCACCAACACAAAAAAATGATGGCATTCATTTTTCCAGTACCAGCTTTCACGATTTGGTGTTATGAGGGATAAAAATATTATATATGAAAAATATATATTAATAATAATAATATAGTGATTATAACTTATATATCATTTTTATTTTATATTCAACAGGTGATATTATAATGACACTCTTGTGTGTGGTGGAGAACCACCTCATAGAGAGATGATAATCGACTTTCACTAATGTGTTACATAGAATGTTAATAGGGTAGTGATAATAAATATATGTGATATAAATAAAATATTAATTATATTCATGAAATAATTATAAATATATAAAAATAATATATATTTTTATTTTTATCTCTTCATTCACTAAAAAACTGATAATGTCTTTCTTGGAATTTTGGACTACCTTATCCTCGAGGAAATGTGATTCTTTTATATAATATTAAAATTTTAAGACAAATATATATTATTATATATAAATATATAATATAATATTTACCTGATTATTATCATTATTTTAAAAATAATTTTTACTTACCATTAATCAATTTTTTTTTTGAAAAAGTAGAAAATTTGTTCTTGCAGATGTACGACCATCCTTCTCCCTGATCATAACATTAGTTTATTTTTCATAAACATATTATTTCTTGGTATTAGTATTATAATTTACGTCAAAATATGATAATTATTTTGTGAATATTTTTTCTGGATATTATTAAATTAGAAAAGCTTTATCCATAAACAACCCACCCAAATAAAGTTTGACACACAATCCAAATATGGTGAAAAAACCATCACAAATTTTGTTTTCTTAATTGTATACAAAATTATAATGATAGAAATATAATTAATATTAAACAAGAAAATTAAAACCTTGAAAGTAAGAAATTAACATATGTTTATTATTCATGTAGAAAATGAACAAATTTAATGAATTAGACTCATGATAAGGGTTTTCATGTCTCATATTGATTTTTATGAGATATATCGCATATTCTCCAATTATTTTTGATATGTAGTGCATGTACATACCATTAATTTATTTTATGATTATGATCCTTAAATTTATGGGGATATTATATTAATATTATTATATATCTTTCACGGGATTACATTTATAAGGTTATTAATGTTAACTGATTTTTTAACAGTTTTCTATATCTAAGAATTATGAAATGTAATGAACCTGTTAACTTTTTGAGGTGTATAAAAATATCCATTTAAATGTAATAACATGAAATTTTTATTTTTAATTGTATTTATGTTTAATTTAATGTAATCATTTAATTGGAATTATGATTCCATGTTATAAATGTGGTGGTAGTATTAAGTTAAAATCTCACCATTTATCAATATTTTTTATGGTTATGAATCCAATGATGAGATAATATGATCCATATATCAATAAAAACATCAAATTCTTTGTATTGTGTTCAATAATTATATTTAAATGAAATTTAACAATTTCTCCCCTCATAGAATCTTAAAATTATGGAGGATCTGATTTTATGAAAATTTAACCGTATTTTTCATTATTGAAGAAAGTGGTTTTCTCAAGAAATATGGATTCTAATTATGTTTTACAAAAAAAATAAAACCATAAAATTATTGAAGAAATACATTGTTACAAAATTTCAATGTTAAAAATATAAACAATAAAATATTATTTTCCTCTTTCCTAACAATGAATATTTCTATCCATTTTTCTATACTAATAAAATATTTTCTATAGAATGTGTGGAATTAACCTTACACACGACTATATCTATTTTTAATATTTCATTTGATGATTAGAAGGATATATTTTATGTTTTTTATTTATATTATATATATTCTTGTTTTCATAAAAATTTATTTTTAATGACACAATTAAAAGAAATTCTTAACGTTTTAGATGGAAATTCATAAAAGGAAATGGAAAATTTCGTTAATAATGTATTTAAAGGCATTTTAATGGAAACTTCATTCATGAAAATCAAAAACCATTTTTTTAATTGTTCTACATTGGAGAATTTTTTGAATGAAACCAACCTCAATATTTTTATAAATGTTTTAATCATGATTCAAGATATTTTTATGGAATCCTTTTCATTCCCTCATGTAAATAATTTTGGGAAAATAATAAATGTTTTCCCATGATTTTTGAGGAAATTAATTCATTATGATATTAATTAATTTATCATTTCATCGACATTAATAATTATGTGTGCACATAGATATCCTTTGTCGATCCCATTAAATCTTATATTATAGGTCCCACCTATATAACACTCCATTACTTTGGGTAATAATTAGGTTCCATGGATAATTATAGTGGTAGATATCCCTATAGTTATTATATTATATATGGTTTAGATAACGGTTCATTAAGGCTTCTGTAAGTGTTCTGTTGAGATGAAGTTCCATGAAAACAATATTTATTATCTAGGAATGTTATGGGATTGTGAAATTTTACATGAATAATATTGATATCATGTGGATCACAATTATTGTGTCATATTAATGTTTCCATTTTAGAAACATATTCAATTTTTTCATGTTGGATGATCATGATTCTGATGGCTATGAATTATCTAATTTTATACTCATTCACCTTTATTATTTCATCATAAAATTTTCATCATCTTATGATCATTGATTACATTCATTTATTAAATATTAATGTTCAAAATATCGAGTATTTGGTCCCACAATTCTTGTAATCCCATTTTCATAGGTTATATTGAGTTATTTTTAATGATTAATTCTGAAAATTTATTTTATATGGATTATAATGATGTCATAATCTCAATATAGGAAGATGGGATAAGTGGGATAAATAATAATTTAAAGTCATGTATAATTTTTATTATATAGTGTTTTTTTAGTTTTCTAAAACCATATACCTAAAAGAACATTGAGTATATAAGTTATCCATATTTTCCATTTGATGATATATGGTATGTATTAAAATATTGTGTCCCAATTATCTACTACAAATAATGAAATTTTAGGATTAAGAAATCATCACTGAATCTAGAAGTGTGGGTTCTAGGATTTGGTAAAAATCCCTTGATTATTTTACAATCTCTGTTATTAATTTTATTTTTAATATAATACATTTAGATGATTTTATATAAGAATAATATTTAAATGTGTTGGGTAATGATAAATACCACAAATTTTAAATAATACATTTCAATTACACATTAGGTCATCTTGAGATCACAAAATGGGATGAACCAAAACAATATGATTAAGTTAAATAAAATAAAAACATTTTTCTGAATTGATATATTGATCTTGGAAGATAAAATTGTTTTAATTATTTAGGATAAGTTTTTCCCTTTTTTCTGTTGTGATGGATAGACATGGTATGACCTCAATGATGTTAAAAATATATAATAAAATAAATGATAATGTTGAAAATTGAAAAATAAATATATATATTAGGATAAAATATTGTTTAAATGTAATTCAAATATTTATTATCAACATTTATCTGGAATTATGATAATTATTTTCTACTTAAACCCCTAGTAAACCCATTATAAACTAAAAATGATAAAAAAATTCATGATTACAATTTATTATGACAAAAAAATTCAATGTATTAAATTTTATATGTTTATATGATTGATAATATTTAATATATATATATATATATATATATATTATAGGTTTAATGTTTTTTAATAGTTAGAATTGAATTTCAAAATACCACATAAAATGACTAGATTTTATGTTTTTTTATTACTTTTATCATAAATGAAAATTTATTCCATTCCATACATTACAAAAAATAAAAAATGAATTATTATTTACTTTTAATATACTATCTACACTTTTAATTAAAAAAATTATCAATTAATAAATTAATTAATTATCTTACTAATATTAAAAAGATAAAACAATATTTTGAAATTTAAGATATTATGTCCAAAAATGATCTTATAAAATTATCATGAATTATATTTATTCATAGATAGTTAATTAGATTATATATAATTATAAGAGAACAAATTTATACTTGTAAAAAAATTAATATCTCATCAAGTTCTAGATGAACAAATAGATTAAGTAGTTCCTTCTAGCTAATTGAATTCATTAACACCCTTGAAAATTTAAATAAACAAAAAATAATTCACTATGTGTCAACATGTAATTAAAATATTTTTAAACACATGTCTACATGTTACAAAAGCTATTATCAGAATGTGTAATACACGTCATGAAAATCAAAGATATCATGATATCAAATTACACCTCATGTAGTTCTTTTAATGATATTTTTAAATTGATATTATGGGATTTGTGGGGAGAAATAGGGGTAGGGGATCACTTATATATACCATACAATATCATGTTAGCCTAATTTACTCATTTCACTCTTCCAATAGTCATCTACAACCCTCCCTTATCTAATAAAGAGCCGTCACACACCTTTGACATGGGCCAAATAACCCCTACACACTACAGTCTAGGACCAAAGATGAGTAGTGTACCAATATCTTCACTACATGTATTCATTTGAAGTTTTCTAAAAGTATACTTTGATTCATAAGCGATATCACAACGGATCAGGGATATCCGAACAATGATTCTTATGGAATCCAAAAGATGATTGACGCTATATAAGTTGGGTATTTGTCACAATTTCATCTAATTTTAGTATATGTTGTATATAATTTGTAGAACATTATTTAAATTAAAATAATGTTTATATAATTGAATAATTTCAACTAGATGATCAGCAATGCCTATATTTGTTGATTTAATTAATTTTGTTAAATAATTAATTGAATGATGTGATAAAATTATGGATATTTATATGATAGATTATGATTAATTTATTAATGCATTAATTGTGGGATAATTTATTTGAATGGGTTAACTGATTTTTAAATTAATTATTAAATTGAACTTTTGATTTTAGAATAATTATTAGTTTCGGTGATTATTGGAATATGAAACTATGTGTATGAATAATTAATTGAGAAATTTGTTGGGTATATATAATTAGATACGATATGACATCTAATTGTGTAATGAATAAGAGGTTTTTGAATTGATTGTGTTCAGATTAATTAATTGAAGTATTAAATAATTGAATTAATTGGATTTATAGAATAGGATGAGGCTCTTATGAGGTCTTATGGTGCATTGGCTCAGGGCATCGGGGTGTGGCACCCATTCTGGGATGTAAAAAAGTTGTTTTAGAGCACACTTTTCTTATAATTTTTTTATATTGTTTCGGGAAGGTACATATGAGATTTGGAAGATTTTTTCCTTGGTTATGAGCTCTTGCATTGGAGTCGCTATTCAATTTATGGGGGATAATTTAAGTACCTAAGGTATGATTTTTTTACTGTTACAATTTTATATTATTCCACCATACATGATGTACTTGTTTTGTGATGTGATTATTGTTTCAATAATTAACAAGGATTTACCTCATGGCCTGATGTGGAACAAGAGTTGAGTTATATGCATCATTTTTTCAAATCATGGTTATTTTATGAAATTCATCATTTTAGGAACAAATTGAAAATGATGTTTTGGGAGTCTTAAGGAACTTGAACAATTATTCATTTCCTGTGAAATTAATTTGATAAAGTTTCTAAATTTTAATTGAAAAATATTGTAAATTTATTCAGGATGAAAATATATGGCTTTTTAAAAAGAAACATTAATTTGGAATCTTGATACATGTTTCTTACCATCACATAGATATAATAATGTTATTTATTGTGACAATGCATAGATTTTAACCATGTGGGAGGAAGGGGGAGTGACCAAATATGGTTCTGTGTAAATCCCTCTTGTTATCTACTTTAATATAGAGGATTGAGAATTGGTTGTTTTTTAGTTGAAATGTGATGTGGGTGGTTTGGTTAAAAAAATTACTTCTTTTAGAACCTTGTAATAATTGTTCAATGAACCATCTAGTTTTGAATAATTATGACAAGATATCAGTGGTCAGGGAATCCTGATAATTTTTAGGTAATTTTGTTTCTATAGGGGAAGGTTTCATCAGTTATTGTGGATTTGTGGTGGTCTTGATTGATGACATCAAAGTAAATTTTTAATTGCCGATGATCATGTCTCCTACCTTGATATCATTCCAGGTATTCCAACAAAGCATTGTGATAATGCAAAGCAACCTAATTGTTTATTGGATGAATATGGGAACTCATAGATGTAGATAATATGAAGATGTACATTTGGATCTAATAGGTGTGAGGTATTCCAGTGATAGTTTTTGGAAGATGGTCACAGGATGGTTAGAAGGTTGATTAATACCATGGTGGTTGATTTTAATGAAAAATTAGTGTTAATGATTATCCAGTGGTGGGAAGCAATGTCTATATAGTTTTTGTGTGGAGAAGGACCATGGGATTAATGTTTTAGAATCATAATTTCAATGAGTAGCCTCTAAGGTTATGGTTTAATTTCTTAAGGGAAATGATAGGAATCCCTTGGAGGGGTGGATGTATGTCTTTTCATTGATGTTTTGATGGCTTGAATTAGTTCTAATATTATATGATGTTCTCTTAGTTGTAAGTCATATTGAGTTGTTAAATACAGTTGGTAT
This sequence comes from Viscum album, assembly GCA_963277665.1. Taxonomy (NCBI): domain Eukaryota; kingdom Viridiplantae; phylum Streptophyta; class Magnoliopsida; order Santalales; family Viscaceae; genus Viscum; species Viscum album. The sequence continues at coordinate 223,637,044 of OY728158.1, forward strand.
TTGGGGAATATAGATATTGAGACCAATGCATCATTTCAGAAGAATATTAAATGTGTGTTAGATAACAGTTAGGTAGTCCTTTAATGAATGATTGTGAAAATCATTCATATATTGTGGAAACATGTCCATGTTCGTGAGGAAACATACGGGAGAGAAGCTGATATGAGATCACAGTGGCCTCATATATTTGTCTCTAAATAGTACCGGTTCTTAGGAGTATATATCAAAGATGAGCTACAGTATTGTTTGCAGATTGTAAGATCTCGTCAATTTCAATTGGTTCAGCATGAATATCTGGTGATTTATGGCTACTGAAAAAATAGACATCAAGACTCATATTCATGACTTGAATTGGTTTTTTGATGATCCAATATACATAATTAATGGCATAAATTAATTTAAATTTGTTAAAAATGTACTCATCCAAAAAATAATTTTTAACATATATGAACTTATCATGAATTTTTTTTACCAAGTGTCCAGAAGTCAAGAAAGTAGTTTTCCCATGCCTAATAAATGCAATTAATATATAACATGTCATTAATAAAAATATCAAACCATCTAAATCATTTTAATGTTTTTTTATGTGGCGGAGATAGGATATCGGGGGACGGTAGTGGAAAAAACCAGGATCACCTGTATAAAAACATCTGATGTCCTGTTACCCTAACACTCTCAAACTAGGTTCATTAAAAGGCATCGATGTACCACTCTACTTCACTACATAGCCCTCGTACATCGCTTCCATGGAAAAAATCGCTTTCTAGCACCTCCTTCTTCGGCCTAAGTCCCTCTGTGCATCACCCACATCCCTGAGGGTATTATACTAATGATTTTTGAGATTCCACTTCAATCAGGAATGAATCTCACATTATATCACATTTATCCAAACCTAGTTTGTCAAGGAAAACCAAAGCTGATTGTTAGTACAGATATATTGTTTCGATATCCATTTCCTGTGCTTTCATGGTAGGCGGTCTATAATTCAAATACAAATGTCTAATTTGAAATTACTTTTATGGGATTGTATTTTTTCTAGTACTTTTTTTCAATTTCATTCTTGATTGATAATTAATTTGGTGAATTAATTGAATGAGGGAAATTGTAAAATTGGGTATATTGGTATTATATAATCTAAAAAATATTTTATTGAGTTAATTATGAGATATTGGTATTTAATTGAAAAATAAAATTTTGAACATATAATTAGACAATGAAATTTTGATTATGGGATAATTAACTATTTATTAAAATTTTTTAATTTTGAATTAGGTGTCTGAACAATTAATTGATAAATTGATTTGGTATATTGATATAATTATAATGGAACTGTTACTTAAAGAATTAATTAGTTGACATTGAATTCTTTAGTTTCAGATTAATTATTTGATGGATTAAATTATTTTGTAATATTACTATTTAATTGTGGAATTAGGTAATGTGATTGATAATTAATTAATGTTGTATTAATATTATATAATTTACAAAATAAATAATAGTATTAATGGGACTAATTACTTTATTAATTAAATAATAAGTGTAATGTGATTATTAAATTGATGTATAAAATTATAGGATTGACAAGTTTATTAAATTAATGAATTAATTGATGGGAGTTATGTGATTTTGTACTAACGAATTAAGTAGTGGGATTAATGGTATTATTTAATGGATTAAATAATTAATTAGAGTAATGTGATTACTTAATTGTTGAATTAAATAACAGGGTTGATGAAATTAATTAATTGTATTAGCTTGGAAAATTAATTGGTGAATTAATCGAGGGGTCGAATGTGATTAATTAATTGTGAATTAATTAATGGACTTTGACATGGAAAATTAATTGGGGAATTAATTGAAGGTATTGGATGTGGTTAATTAATTGTGAATTAATTAATGGAATTTGACAATAAAATTAAATAATTAATTAATGAAGGGGATTTAATGTAATTATTTAATTATCAATTAATTAAAAAAAATTCAAATGGAAATTCGCTAGAGATTTAATTAATGGTGTTGAATATGTTAAACTAATAACGAAATGAATTAATGGATATTATTTGGCTTAATTAATTGGTGAATTTATTAACGAATGTAATGTAATGATTTTTTAGTTGGGTTAAATATATGGTGAATTAATTATTTGGAATTGTTATGTTAATTGAATTTAATTATTATAATTAATTAATTTTTAAATCAATTAATGGGTAATTGTTGTGTTGATTAATGTGAATGGGCTAGAATAATTAATTGGTAAAATAATTAATGGGGTTATTGAGATTTTGAAATTAAATGAATTGTATTATTTAATTGGTGAATAAATTAATGTGAATTATTATTATATTGAATTTATAGAGTTGTATAATTAATTGTTGAAATAATTATAGTGCAATGAGATTTTTGAATTGTATAATTAATTATTGAACTAATTATGAGAAATTGTGATAGGTGATTTTAGATGTTTAATTATTGATATATTTATGAATTATTTACATTGTTAATTTGAATAACTTATTTTTTATATAATTATTGGATATTATTTTTGTACATATTGACTAATTAATTAATAGTTAATTATGTTTTAAATTTACGTAATTAATTAAGAAAATAATTTACTGCAAAATCTTGATAAACTAATTGTTTAATTACTAATGAATATGTAATGATTAGTAAAAATTTTAATTCACTATTGAGAATTTAAGTGATTTGTTTATTGTAGAATTAATTAATAAAACTAATGTGATAAATTAATTTTTTAATTAATTAATATTATTGATTTTTACTATTTATTTTATTAATTAACTAGATTATTTAAAGTGATTAATTAATATTTGAATTAATTAATGTTATTAATGTTATTTTGTCAATTGTTTAAATACTTAATGGAATTTATGTGATCAATTTATTATTTAATTAACTAATGGAATTGAATTAATTGAAATATTTTTTTAATAAATAATGTCATTAATTTGATTTGTCAACTATTGAATTAATTAATGAATATTATGCGTTTAATACATTGTTTAACTAAAAAATGGAATTGATATAATTAATTAACTACATAATTAACTAAAATTATTGATGTGATTAGTTGATTGATGAATTAAATTAAATAATTTTTGTGATTAATTAATTGTTCAATTAATTAGTGAAATGTTTTATTATAAAAATGGTATTCATATTTTATTGATTATGAAAAAGGGTTTTAGACAAGGATTGATAATCCAAATTCCCACGGTGTCCTAGACATTGCCTTCTAGGCCCAATGAAACAATGATAATTATAAGGGAAAATGACTGATGCTCCAAATTCCAATGATGTGTTTGACATGGACTAATTCTCCAAACACCCACAATATGTTTGACATGGAATGATGCTAAAAATATTCACTTCGTACTAGAAATGATAATTGATTTCCAAAATAGTTGTAATGGTCTATGGTTCCAATTAATCAAATATTGAATTGAAATGAAATAGATAATGAAAACCCATATGTATAAATAAATTTTGAATTGATAATGTGAAATGGTTTAAAAAATGGAAGGGGATGAATCGTGTATTAAGATATGAGTGTCCATGGGAACATGGGGAATTATGTGGTAAAACAAGGGATTATTGTATAAAAGTGAGATATTTAGAATATAATTCGTATTTTTCTAATTATACAGCTGCATACATTATTATTCACTTGATTTTTTAGACACAATTTATTGGAGCCTACTGGGTTGTACTAACACCCAACATAGGACGACTAGTTTGTATCAAAATAGGGTTTTTCTTTTATGTATAAGAAAAATATAAAATGATATCTACTAGGTGGATGAATAAGGATGTATAATTTATGAGGGTACTATATGGTGTTCTGGATCCACTTGCAATTTTTGACATTATTTACATTTATAGTTTTTTTGAAACATGACATGGATAGTGGCATGGCATATTTTTTTCATTATTTTGATTTTTTATTTCTATTTTATTCATCTTTTGATACTAGTACTATTATCGTCATGTTATATTATCAATGGATTATTATTTTTTATTTAATTATGCAGTTTTATTACTCGGATAAAGAAAAAAAAAAGTTGGTATTGTCTCCCAATGATCGATATTAGACCATCGAAGCTAGTCGACAACCCTTTTCATATGGGGAAGCACGCTTGAGGACATGTGGTGGTCTATATGGGGGAACTAGGGTATGAAACCTAGACCATGACATTACAAAATTAAAAGCATAATGTTAATATTTCATTACATAATTTTTTAAAAAAAATGAATCATTTTAAATCACTTATATTTTTCATATTTTAGTATAATAAACATTTATAAAAAATATCAAAAAATTTCCCTATGATAATATTGAAAATAAAGTATAAATATTTATATTGATTATTTCATATATGTTATCTAAAAATTATATAATGTAGTTATACTATCAAATTTATAAATTTAATAAAAACCAAATTATTATGGAATTATTTTATGGAAGCATAAATTTTTTTTTCTGAGAACTGAGTTATTTTTTTTATGATTTAATAAAAAAATATAAAATTTATGATTCATTTATATATATTTTGAAAATAATTCTTGATTTATTCATATAAAATTTTTCATTTCATGTATATATATATCCATTATTTAATATATATATATTATATTATAATTTTCGAAAATCCTAGTGTTATGTGTCTAGAAATATGTCATATCTATCACAAAAAATTTAATATATTTTGTATCACAAAATATCTATGAAACAACATTAATGATAAATGATTTCAATTACACATCACTTCCATAATACATTAAAATATAATAAAACTATAAAACAAAATTTATCAATATTAATCATTTTATAATCATACAAAACATTATTTTCAAAACATCATGCTCAGAAAATTGATTATTTATCCCTCAATCATGTGTCTTCAAAAAGAATCAACATTAAACTATATCAAATTTATAGGTTATCAGTGTAATTCATCAAATTCATGGAAATACATAATTTAAAAGTAATATTCATTTATCCATAGATTAATATAATTAGTATATCACTAATATAATTACAAAAAAACTTCAATAATAAATTTTTTGAATTCCTATAAAAACATCATTCAATACACTTCAATGATTTTCATAGAATCATAAATTCCATCATATAGGAGTTATACCATTAATAGTGTCATTTTATATTATAATTACCATATTCCTCATATATTAAATAATGAGAAATAAATGGTAAAATGGGATATAATTCATTCCCCACTATTAATAAATATTATTTCCAGCATTATTTATGTTCTATATAATCATCAATTCCAAAAAAATAAATCAAATTAAATTTATTGTGGTGTTTTCATATGTTATTATTCACGTATTCTCAATATGTAGGAACATTTATATTCATTCCTATATCATGTTCATGAACATCAATTATTTCTTTATTTATTTTATTCATAAATTCACTATAGTTCAGGTTGTTAACAGAATATCAAGATAGATGGGTTAGAAAAATCACAATCCTTCACATTACATTTCACATTTCATTTGGTTTCACTTGATTAAATTCAATAATTTTTCGTTAAAATTTTACATTATATATATTCCTTATGGTCTCATCCACTTTCTAAATCCAGAAATCAATGTTTGATTAAAAATAAGCGTAGTTATAATCAAATAATCCAAAAAATTCATGCATATGTTGTATACATCATTTTGACCACTTTTCAATCAATGAAACTCTAGTTTAATCTTAGCTTATCAATTTTTTTTATCAGTTTATACGATTTATAATAGTTAATAATTAAATTTCAAATTTACTCAAAAATATACTTGTGAGTTTCATGAATGGTGTGACTGCATATTCCCTATAATCATTCCCTAGTGTAATCATGGTTAATACCCAATCTAACTAATTCATATTTGTTAAAAACTATATCTGTTTCTGACAGAGCATCATACAATGAATTTTTTCAAGCCTGTATATATTTTAGAAGAAAACACCTCTTCCTTCATTACTATAATGTATGATATTTTCCATTAGTTAGGAATATCCTACGGGTTCTAATTAGTGTTTTCATATCTTTGATTCAAATTAAAACTCATCCTAGATATGATAAAAAATGAGGATACCAAATTTTACCAAACATATATCATAGATCTTACTATAATAAAATTTAATTTATATCATTTTGATCAATTCTATAACAATAATAAGTTATATTATAAACAACTATGGACACATTAATAACTTGAAAATAAAATTTCTATGTCATATCATACTAAGTTCATTAAAAATATCACCCTACTTAGATATAACATCCATTATATCATTATATTAATTACATTGAAATTGGAAATTTATTACAACACAAGTACATTAAATATAATTTGTTTTCATTGTGTAATTTAATAGTTAAATTCATTAGATATGAATAATTAAAGAAGTGGTATTTATAAATATTATTTAATCAATTCAAAAATAATAGTAACATATCCTATGAATGTAGAAAAAGATTTATGTATCTTATAAGTTAAAATACAAAAAACTTATACCATCAAACTAGTAGATAAATGTTTTCAATATGAAAAATTGTGTGTCGGTATTTTTGTGACAAACTATTTTTTAATTAATTTTTTTTAAAATTATATTGATTTTAAACAGAATTATCTTCACAATGTAGATTTAGAAATTAATATGGTGTCTTATTTTGATCGTAATATAATTTCATGAGATGTTAATTATTTTTTTAATGTGTCATGACTTAATTTATAATTTTAAAACTAACAGTTTTAAAATAAATGATAAATTTAATTAAAAATTAAATTTATCATATTTAGAAAAGAAATTTAAAAAATTAAATTAAATTTTTTACTTCTATAAATTGATTAATATTTTTTGTGGTTTTTTTTAATTTTCTTGAAATAGATGAATTTTTTATAAATAGTAAAATACGATAATTTATGTTATATATAAATTATATGTTTACAAAAATAATCATTGAAATGTTTCTAATGTTATCAGTATAATATGTACTCTTACATCATTATTATAATATTATTAGTGATAATTTTAAAACTATTAATTAACATAATCCAAAATAATAAATTAATGAATAAAAAATGAGAAAACATCCCTCTCCTCCACTATGAGTAAAACACTTCACCACCGCTTCTCCTCACAATACAAAGAATTTTATATTAATTATTTTCTACCCAATTCCATTAAAAATACAATTACCCACACCAATCACCTTGTGTCCTCATCAAATGGAATAAACATGTTCTTTAAGGGGGTTCAAAAGGAGGATAATTCAAGAGGTAAGCTATCCTTTCAATTTATTTTATTTTAATTTTAATTTTTTTATATCCTCATCTACCCTTTTAAAAATTATATAAAAACTCTAGTATCATACAAATATTATAATCTCATTATGTTCATGGGACATCCATCATCAAACCTTTAATCTTCTCCAATTATTTTTAAAAAAATTAAACATTCTCCTTGATGTGTGGATTACTAGTCATGAAGGATATTGTGTTTTTATATTCTTTTACCTCCATTAAGGATATTCATAAAACCATCACTATGGATATATAACATTTTATTTAAAATTTTATATTTTATATATTGTTTTGGAAGAACAATATAGTCATTCTATTATATAAATTGATATGAGTTCATGATGGAGGTAATGACCTCCATAATAAAATAAATCTTCTTCACTATTGTTTTATGTGATAAATCATCCTAATTTCATAAAAAATTATAAATGGTATGTTTTAAAAATATGGAAAAACATTAACACTATTTCATTCCACTTATGTGGTTTTCCATTCATTAAATTGTAAAATCAATAATGATCAAACCATGGAAACCCTGAAATAAATTCACCAACAACAATGAAAATAACAATATATTATTGACAAATTAGGGGAATGATGTTTCAAAAATATCATATAAGGTGCTATTAATTTTTATAATGTTTTATAAGATATTTAGAAAATATATTAAACCCTTCAACATGGGTTATTAACATGTTTTAAGTAATAAGAACCAACCATTAGGGTATTTTCCAAAAAACCCCTTTAAATTATTTATTTTTACAAAAAACAAAATGAATTCCTTTTTTATGCATGTATTATTATTTTAATGGTTATGTTATGCTTCTTGGGAATATTGTTTAATGAATGGTGTGTCTTATATCACCCCAAATTGAATGGGGTATATTTATTTATGATGTTTATGATTATAGTTATTCCATGTGTAACTGGAATGGTTACACAATAATGTATTCTTGACAGTAACATCATAAAGAAATATTGTGGGATACATTTTAAGATAACATTGAGTATTAAAAATAATATGGTTGACATTATGGTAACAATTATAATTATATAATTTCACTATTACTGAAAGAGTTTTATTATGTTTCCTAAATTTTATGGAAATAACTTATTTTCACAACATATATATATTATACTTCTTGGGTGATAGGAATGTAAATGTGATTTCAAATGTTTACCTGAATTGAATTTCTAACAGCTCATTTATTTTATATCACTTAATAATCATGTTATTCTAATCCCATAATTATTATTTTACGTGATTTAAAGATGTATATGTGAAAAAAGAAGGCATGCAGATTAATGTGAATTTTTTATCATCAATATATTTTACGTTTTTATAAAAATCCTCTTATGGATGAAATGGAAAATGTTTTCTATACACCTAAATTGAATTCCTATTGGTGAACATGCATAAATTATATACATAATCTCTAAAATCTAAAATATAAAAAATTCATGAAAATATAAGATACTGAATTCTAAGACAATTTATTATATTAAATTATATTTAAGGCTTGATACTTATAAACGGTATTATAGAATTGTAAAGATAACATTAGGGGATATGATGATATTAATAGAATAAGATAAATTATATTTTCTGTATTGCTAAGTTCAAATGATATATAATTTGATGATTTCCATGATTCTTTATCTAAGATATGTTTGTTAAGAGGGGTTTTCCATAGATGACATAGAAAAACTAAATATATAAGGCACTAATAGGATGATATTATTATAAATTTGGAACCATGAATAGTGGAAATGGGAACCTAGTAGTACGTGATAGTACAAGATCAGTTCACACAAGATATAAATGATGGTTCCATCCATTGAAGACAACAACTAAATCATTGACCAAGGAACATACCGATAGTAGAAACTTTTATAAGTCATTACCCTTCTATTTTTAGTGTACCTTCCAACTAATTGGTGTATGAAGTGTGGAATAAAGGATTGAAAATATATTTTATTTCGTTAGGAGTTTAGATAATAAAATGTTTATTCTATCTATTAATCATTCTGAATGTGATGTGGGCTATTAGTGGTTAATGGTCAACAATATCTTGAATAACAATGAGATCAATGCCTTTAAATGGGTGGAAATTTATAATTTTATTGCTAAAAATATATTCCTAATGGGGTTTGGTATAGGATGAAAAATAGATTACACGAATTGAATCAAAATGAGTAAGATTAAGTGGTTGTGAATGAATTAAACAACAACAATTTTCATGGTACACTCCAAATAATTTTTGGTATCTTCATAGAAAAATAAATTATTTTTACTCTTGAATGATGCCACAAAATCAAATTTCATATTCCTATATTAAATTAAAAATGTATTAGGTAATTTTCCCTTGTGATAAGAGGGTAGAAATGTAGTTATGTGATGAACACGTGTGCTTTTAAAATTAGTAAAATAAAATTTCAAGAATGTAAGAGATGGGTAAGAATCAATCAAATAAATAAGAATGTATGAAATTCCAGTTTCCAGTTTATGGATATCGTAGAAAAAATAAATTTCGAGAGTGAATGAAAAAATCTAGAATGTATTTCTAATGATTCATGTTTTCATGTATTTTTTGATATTGGAAAAAAATGATGTTAATTTTAATTATGATAAGCCCACTTTCATGTGTATTAAATGTGTTATGATTGGGATTTATGAAAATAACATCCCAATAAATTATCACAATGATAGATAGAAGCCATATCATAATTATATTGGTACTTTGAAATACATTGACACTCCATCAGCTGATGTTGGCCCATCTAATAAAATTTTATCAGATTCATTGTTTATTTACACATATTATTCTAATGTTTTGTTTGATACAGGGTCTATAAATTTATTTATTTATGAGAAATTATCATGTAAATTTGAAATTTCGTATCATGAAATGATATTAGAAGGAATTATGAACACATCAAGGGAGATAATATGAAGAAATTGAATAATTATAATATTCATTTTGATTTATTATAAAATAAATTACGTTAAATACTTGTTTCCCCCTATAGTAGACATGGATGTTATCATGGGTAAGGATTGGATTTCTTTTTTATCATTCTATGATTTATTGTACAGATAAATAATTTTTCTAATGTTTTTTAGGTTGTATACAATAATGAACCCATATGATTATTAACAAATCCAGAAGATGACAAACTGTTTAAAAATGGAAAGTAAATTTATCTTGAACATATTGTTTAAAACAAGTAGACTTCATATATAAATGAATTTCCATTGTTAAATGAATACCATTATACTATTACAGATTTGATTCATAGTGTAATTCCTGACATTGAATTTTGATTTACTACATTCCTATTTCTTTTTTCAAATAAAATTTTAAAATTCGTCTATTGAACATCACATGTGGATTTTCTAGAAGAAAAAACTAGTCGTCATAGTTTCTTGATAACAGTTTAATTCTCCTATCACTTCACCATGGGGTGATACTATATTTTTTTAATAAATAATTACTCTAGTTATAGAAGGGTTTTCACTTCTTTTATAGTGTGAATAAGTTTACTATTATGAATATGTATATGTTTCCTCAAATATATAAGTTGATTGATCAGCTCTAGGGTGATTGTTTTTTTTTTGAATATTGAAATGACATACATGTAGCATCCACTAAAGATGAATGTGGATAAAATTATAAACAATTTCTCATACTAGATATGAGAAATATGAGTTTTTTATGCCCTTAAGTTTGAAAAATTATCCTGTCTTATACATGGATCTTATGAAAGGAATATTTTATGATTATTTAGATCTTTTGGTTTTTCCTGAATGTAATTTATCCCTTTAAAAATGATTTGAGGATCATTAAAAACATTTATATATTGTATACCAGTCTCTAAATGAGAATAAGTGTAATAGAAAATATAGAAGCTATTTTTTTATGAAATATATTTCAATTTTTGGGAATATTGTAAATAAGGATTTCATAAAATTTGATACAACTAAAAAAATTGATTATTGGATGGTAAATACCCAAAAATGTTACATTTATTCATATATTTCTTTTATTATCAGGTTATTACCGATGTTTTTTAAATACATTGCATATATATATATAACGTGATATCTGTGATAATATGAAAATGAGTATAATTTATTCAATCAAAAGATTGTGATGATTATTTTAGAAAATTAATAAAAAATTAAGGAATTCTTCCATATTATCCATTCCTCCAAAAAAAATATTTCTTTTTGACCATCAATGATTTTTAAATGAAGATACATGGATGTGTTATAATAAATAATGATTATGTACATGCTAATGCTTTAAGATAACTATAACCTCATGAGTTTAATTATCCAACAGATTATCTAGAATTTGAAACAATGGTATTCACTTTAAAAAAATTATTTATATCATTTATATTAAACAAAATTTTAAATTTATACTGACCATAAATGATTGAATTATATATTCACTCACAGGAAATAAAACATGAAGATGAAAAGATAGCTTGATCTGATAATGGATTATAATTTAATGTTCAATGAAAATCTAAGAAAAGAAAAAAATTGTAGAGTCCATGAATCAAAAACAACATTCTACATTAATTATTATATGTTTCAAACATGACCCCTTGATTATTGATTTATTAATTTTTTATTGTATTTTTTTGGTGCAGGAAATTATTATGTTATTTTTTATGTGTTAGTGGAGTCATTTTTATAATAAATAATATAGTTAATATTGAAAGAATGTCTGGAGTTAGAAAAAATTATATAATTTTTTAAAAATGTATATTTTTAGAATTTATTGTTATTCAAGATTTTGTTTTTCCATTTTGAAAGAGTTTATTTATTCCTTATAACTCCCAGATGAATAATTAATTGCTATGTGAATCTCATAGTTCTCCATTTTTTGTATCCTGATAGTATTAAGATATAAAGATTCCAATTTGTGTATTACTAGTGGGATGAAATGAAAAGGTATATTAATGATTTTTCAATGAAATGTTTGATTATTAACTTAGTTAAACTAGGAATACAACTACCAATGGGGATGGTTCATCAGTTTCCTATTCTGGAGTGGAAGTGGAAAATATATCCACGAACATCATAGTGGGACTACCAAATACTCTTCGACGTAACAATGATATTTAATTTATTTTTGTTTTTTGGACTATAATCTTCACATTTCTATTCTATTTGAGACATTTAATTTCTATACCAGATTTCTAAACTATAACTCAATGTCATTTTTAGCATGAAATGATTTATTATGTCTATTTAATTTAAGGGAGATCCAAGGTTCACTAATAACTTTTTGAAATCCATTCAAATTTCATTGGGAACTGAATTAAATTTATTGCATGTCCCTTCATCATCAATCTGATGGATAGAGCTTGCAAAAAATTCAGACATTGAAAGAAATTTTACATTCATGTTCATTAGATTACCAATGAAGTTTGGATCATCATTATTTGTTATTTGATTTTTCATATAATAATATTTTTAATTCTATTATAAAAATTAATCATTTTGAAGATTTATATTGAATGTGATGTCTATATCTAATGGTTTATAATTATTTATTGGAATGGAAGTTGGTGTGACAATAATTTTTTTAGAAATTTTATTTGAAATTGAAGATGATCTAGAAACAAAATAGGATAAATCAGAGATGGAAAAATATCTATGCATATAATAGGAAGAAATATTTTTATATCACGGTTGGTGATTATATTTTTCATAGAATTTATACTAGGAAACACATTATGAATTATTTTAATAACTAAATGATATTTCCATGGCTCATTGGACAATATGAAATCCTACTGAAATATGACATGCTACCGACCAAATAGCCTCTCTTTTTTGATTATCTAAGGTAGAAGGTTTTTTTAATGCATCAATGTTAATAATGATTGTTCTAGATTAGACTGATATTTTTATACCCAAAGTTGTTTATATGTATTTAAACCATTATTTTGAGGAAAACATGTTCATTTTCTTAATCATAGATAGAAATTATTTCAAAATTTGGTAATTCAATTCCATAAGGTTTTGTGGGGAAACCATCAAGTTGAAGAAGAAACACGGGAGTCTCAAAATTCTAAGAGGGGATGGTATCCTCACTTGTTTAATAAGAAAATAAAAATAATTAGGATTCAATTTACAGATGGTGGGGGTAAGTTAATATTCAATTTAATTATAGGATAATTTTTTCATTCTTGATTTAAATAGTTAAATTCGTAAGAAATGGATAATCAAATATGTGGTATTTATAAAAATTATGGATTATATAAAAATATAATAATAACCTCACAAATGTATTTATTAATAAACTTTACATATATTTTAATTTAAAATATAATATATTTATATCACGGAATAATTAAATTATTGTATTATAAAAATGGAATGTTTATTTTTGTTATTTTTGTGACACATAAATTTTTATTTGAAATAGTAGAATTAATATAATCATTTAAATAAAAATTTTTATTCACAATTTAAATTCCTAAATTAATATTTAGTTATATAATGATTATATGATAATTTTATGAGTCTAAATTTTATTAATCAATGTTTTGTGAAATTAATTATAAAATATATATTTATATTTCTAAAATAATTGAGTATTAAAATGAAAAATTATTATCTCATATTTATAAAATACATTTATTAAAACAATGTACAATTTTTTATTCTAAACATCGAGAAAAATTATTGGTGAATTTATGGGTTTCTTCTAATATAGATGAATTTTTGATGAATCGTTAAATATAGTAATTCATGGTATACATTTGTTAAAAGATAAATACGCTATCTTTTTGAGTCTTCAATAATTTAAGAATCATAATTTGGAATCCTTATTCATTATTTTAATAATTTTTTTGATAATTATCAATATATTATTACTATTGTGAAATAATAATAAACTAAGGAATGACATAATGAGATAGCACCCCTCTCGGGCACTATAAATACCACTTATCACCACCACTTCTCCTCATACTTCAAAGCCCTTACGTAAAGCATCCTAGTTATTTATAGAATAATAAATTTTCATATCTATTAATGATTATGAATAATATATTTATTTTATGTTAATGGGAACACTTTTTTCGATAGCATACATGACACCCAACAATAGTTTTCTCATAAATTTTACATTGCACACACCATTGTGTTACACTGAAAAATAATACAATAATAATATTATTATTATTTATGTTATTTAATGCCTAGTGACTATTTTCATGGGAATGAATATAACTAACAAAAATATTATTCAACATATTTTATAAATGTTTTAACATTTATCCAAAAAATATTATTGTCTTAATATGAGAATGAATCTAAATTTAATTTTTAAATACTCTAATATTTTTCAAATATTGTTTTACTGCATTTTGAAGAGGAAAAATTTTTAAATATAGATTTTGACACATTTATAATTTTTATTTGAAAAAATATACTTATTATTTATCAGAGGGATATAAATCTTTATATTGGGTGAAATTTTAGATTTTTTTGATTAAATTTATATTTATTAATAATGAAAAATATTGCGCTTTAATTAAAAACTGCCTTCTCATCTAGTATATTTATATCATTATTTTCATATTTAAATGTATTTTAAAGTTTAATTTTATTAGGATTTCATAATTTAGTTATATTTTGTTGATTTTAAGTAATTTAATATTTAAATTAGACATAAAAACATGTCAATATTTTGATAGTTTTTACTTTATAAAAGCCCGATTACTTATTTTGACAACAAGAATTATTTTTAAATTTACAATTAAAACTTATGTGTTTTGAAATTTAAAAAATGGATTCATTATTTTTAATCAGAAGGTAAAATTTATCTAAATAATTAACTTTTATTCTGGACATTATGAGTAGTAACTTTAGTAATTACTTTAATTTAACATGGTTAAAAGGTAAATCTGGTAAATAAGGGTAAAAGAATGTTATTTTAATTATAAAAAACTACCCTAAAACGTGTATTTATATAATTTTGTTTGTAATTTCCTATTATTAGAATCTTTAGGCTGATCTTTTGGCATTTGGGAGCCACTTGTGAGTGATAATGACATGTTATAATAATGAATTTAAAGGAATGAGAAAAACAACATAAACATGTGTCTACTGACTAAATTTTTTTATATTTGGTTATATAATTGATCTATTGGACTATAAATATTCATTATATATCAAAAAAGATGTCCTAAATCAAGGTATTTTATTTATTATTTTTTGACATTAAATAAATAAGGCTAATTATGACACAATGATGATGTATTATCAGTTCATTAGTAAAATATTAAAACAAATGAAATTATAAATAATAAAATAAATATTATTTAACATAATAAATGTCATACAAGAATTATATACGTTAAAATGATATGATATCATGGATTTAAGGTTTTTTATGGGATCAAGTTTTTGTAAATTTGTAAAAAGATAATGTTTGAATATTGTGTAAAATTGAAAAAATTCAAATCATAAAATATAAAATAATTTAAAAAAATATATTTCATGAATAAAATTATATGATTCATTAAAATGGTTATGATAAGTCTAGATAATTCATAAATGAAATTTTTGAGGGAAATTTAACATGATATTGTAATTACATTAACCCACAATGTGTAAATAAAAAGATATCACTATAATAGCCTGAGATTTTATGAGAAATATTATTTTAATTACTTTGATGTCTTATGTTGTACGCTACACCAGGATTATCTTGTACTAGACGCAACACTATATTAGCTTCCAGTATACGCAACACTATTCTTGGCTATTGTTACACACAATTTCAAGTACATTTTTTGGAAATTATTCTATGCAACATTATTTTTAGATTTTGTTTTGATTCTATTATACGCAACACCAAATGGAGATTTCACTACCCACAACCCTAACATGGCTTGTATGACACCTAATCAAGACCTTCTTTGATAGCGTGTGTAGTACACAATACCATGTTTCACTAGACTAGATATTATTATAATATTATTATGAACTAGCCATTATGAATAGTAATACCCACTTTTTGAAATTTTACCCTTCAAAATGGACATCATTTTTTGATTCAGAATATCGAAATTAGCTTAGGGTTAAATTTTGGTATTTTTATATAAACAATCAATTTTTGATGAATAGTGAAGACACATGGTTACCATTTAAAAATGGACATTTAATTTAAATAATTATTTATTTTATATAAATATATTTTAGGTACTAATTTATACATGATTCCAATATATGTTCAATGTAATTCATTGGAGTCATTTTATAATAATTTTAGATTTACAAATATTTTATTGAACTTTTCACTATCATCTACCCACCTCCTAAGAGAATTATAAAATTTACAAAAAAACTAATTTTACTACTTCTATGAACGAAATATAAAAAATCTGAGAGACATAGTTGATGTCATTAAGTAAAATGTTGTTCAATGAGATGAAAATAATTTTTGGTGAATAGTAACTATTTAATTTTTTTACCACGGTTAAAAGTAAATAGGGCAATTAAGGGTAAATATGATATTATTATTACCCTAAAACATGTCCTAATTCTTTTGGATATGTTTAATGCAACCCAAAACAACCATAGGAATACAATATGACCATTTAGGCCCACTTGGATTAGATTAGGGCATTTATTATTATTTTATTTAAAGAATAGATAAAATAGTTAAAATCAATGTTTAATAAATAAAACCTTTTTTTATATAGGGCTATACATAAGATAAATTCGACTATAAGTATTAATTAGAAATATAAAATTATTTCCTAAATAATGATATTTTATTTATAATTTTTATACATTTGATAATTTAATTTATTTATGACACAATGATGATGCAGTAATTAACTTATTAATGAAATATTGACATAATTGATGTTATAAATACCCAAATAAATGCAATTTTATACTTTTTATGAATTAAAATAATTTTGTACGTTAATATGACATGTTATTATTGATGTAATTAACCATTTTAGAACTAATAATTCTGTTATGATTTTCACAAAAATCAATTACCAAATAGTGTTAAAATTGACATAAAATAGTTTTTAAAAAAGATATTATATTATTAATTGTTATTTTATTCCTAAAAATCTAAGGTTGTTCCAAATTACTTATATAAGGTTATATATATTAATAATAAACAACATGGAGTTCGTTTGGATTGTTATATTATGTTTCATAACATTATAGTGTAAGAAAACAAGAAGACACGGTAAAAGTGAAATTATTTAACTTAAAGTTAAATTAAATAAATATGGTTAAAATAATTACCTAAACTTGTCCAATTTCTATTGGATGAGATTATTTATACCCATACCCACCTTATTTTCGAAATAAATCAATTTGGAGCTATTAAAAACCGAATATGACCTTATAAAAAATAATATTTTGAGTTTTTCCAAAGGTGCCCTTCTCCTCCCTTATAAAGTGGCACATCCTCTCCATATTACTCACACCACATTGAGCGATCATGCTCAGCCAACCCCTGAAAATTTCTCTTCTCCACTTCCCTAGAAACAACCTAGAGGTCCTGGTCTTCTTCAAAGACATACCCTAATTCCCAAAGAGGAGGTTAAGAAGAGGCGCGTCAAAGAAGATGTAATATCCATTACCATTTTTTTCCAATTTCTTTCTTCATCGACATAATATGATTTAGTTGCTTCATTATAACGTAATAAAATTAGTATTAATCACATACTGATATGTTATTATAAAAATGAAACAACCCCATTTAACCTTTTATCCATCCTACGGAAAATGAAATCATTGTGCGTGCGTACGTACATAATACCGTCTCCACACTATGGTGTAATCTATTTTTCCACCACCACCATACATGGATGGGTATAATGGTGTAAATAATAAATAAATATTATTATTATAAAATAATACTGATTCTACGATATTAGATCATTCACTACAATTTAATTCAATAAATTTGGGAACTATTTCATCACTCGTGCGTACGTACGTACTACCGTCTCCACAACGTGATGAGATTCATTCTCCATGTTAACCATTCATGAATGATTATAAAGTTTATATAGTAAGTAATCATGAAATATATGACATAATAATGCTACTGGATATATGTATATTTATGTCATATACTTAATTCCGTTCAATTCAATAACGAAATGAAAACAGCATTCATGCGTACGTACGACATACCGTCTGCTTGAACGGTGTGTTCCATTTCATTTATCTATATATTATATATATATATATACTGAATATATATGATATATAAATCATGTTTTATATTCTTGAAGTATGTAAATCATAATATAAATAATAATAATATCAAGAACAACAAGTCCAAACATGTATGATAAACGAAACAATTTTACCCAAAACGCTACTTTAACATGGACTTGACAAATGAATGGGAAATATAAATACCAAAGTGAACCATATATAATATAATAACAACGAATATGATTCTGTAATAAGTAAATGACATTATTTAAATCATTATACAAGACATTCAGATACATACGAATCATATCGGACAAAAGGTAAGGGATAATTATTCCAATCTCATTCTTATACGAGATTGTTTATTCATAAGTATTTTCTGAGGTTATTGTTCTCATCCATGTCCATGTTTCCTAAAAATGGTTTCATGTTTTTTTAAAGTACCTTTTACCCATTTTTTACTTTTAATAGATGGTATGTATGGAATCATTCTTTTATGATGTACGTTTTGTATTTTCCAGAAAAAGTACGAGAAAAATGTTTTTTTAAATTATACAACACGAACAGATTTTGATGGTTTTATAAATCCTTATTTTCCTAAAGCATCCTCCAAAATATTTCATTACAATTTTGAAAATAATCCTTTTCTTTTAAAATTGCATGTAATTTTGTGAAAAGAGAATGATTTTGAAGAAGAAAGGATATCTTCCTCAAGAATTTATTTCAAGTGTTTTAACAAAACAATTTTTCATCTAAGATGACATTATTTCATATGTGTATGTTTCAAGAATCTTGTCTCTTTTATTTACATGGTTTCACTTTTCTTATTATGTAATGATATCCACTTCATTTATATGGGTTATGTGATTATGGGATGATGTTTATGAAACCCATTTTATCCGTTGGGTTATTATGAATAATATATGTTTATTTTTTGGAACAAGTAATAATGATTTCATTATGAGATGGGCGGGACCTATATCTCCATAAAATGCATTGGTTAATGATTTATATCTCATGAGATAGACATGGATGGAATGGTAAGTTAATCTAGTTCAGTGTTACAGGACTGAAAAGAGGAGTGAACACGACTCAGAAAGGGACTTTGTCCACTAAGATGGTCTTGGAATCAATGCCTTGGCTACTATGGAAATAATAACATGTGTTTAATGGTTTCCACAATTACATGTTTTATTTTCAAGGATATTTCATCAGGATTAATGTTCCATTATGATATATGCCTTACGTACATCCATGATTTATGACTTTGCTCATGATTTTGATGTTTAGATTTTTTGTTCAAGTTTTCGCATTCAAATGTTTATGGATTGTGTTATGTTCTCTATGTTTACCCTTACTGAGAATTTGAGCTCACCCTTTATATGTTATATTTCCCCTAGGAAATAAAGAAAATTATTAGGTAATAAAACCAAAGGGGATTATCTTTACGGGAGATGGTGAAGATCTTTCACAACAATTTAAAGATTTTGTTCTGAGTTTCCAAAGACACTAAACCATTACGATCCTTGAGTGTTGGTTTTTGTTATGTATAATGTATTCCACAAAAGTAATGTGATGTCCATATACGTCATGCTTTGGGTCTCTATAGATAGTATCAGAGGCAAAGGAGGTAGGAATGTATCTAATCCTTGGGAACTCTCACATGTGAGCGTTAGACGAAGCATGGCTCTCCGCTAGAGGGCTACATGAGGAAATGCTTGCCATTGGGGATGGTGGTGTGACCAACCCAGGGGGTGTAGCTGCCCATGGAGTGCCCTGATAGGTATCAATTATAGTCCACAGGAAGTAATTCCAGACCGTTATAGTTGGTATCAGAGGAATGGTTTATTCAACCTTTGGAAACTAGGATGAGATAACATTAGTGAGATTCCTAGAGATATTGCTAAGGTATGTCTAGGGATGTCCCTAAGGTTAAGTATAAGTATAGGTTATTTTACTAGAATTACAGTAACCTAAGATGTTAGATATTTAGGGTACTCCCCCTTTATTATGGTGTTTTCCCTAGCATGATTTTTTCCTCTCACACTATTCGTTTTGGGATTTAGATGATGGCTGGAACCCGAAGGAACCGTGTTGATCAATGTAATAGAAAATGAAATGAATGTCCTCCTAAAAAAACATATATGGGAGATGGAGTGAAAATTCTTATTGTTATAATTACACAAGCTATGAATCGTTCTGGACTTCTAAATGAGCAGAGAAGGGAACAATATTCTATTGAGTCATTCATGAGGCAACGCCCACCTTCTTTCAGTGGGTCTTCTGATCCACTTGTTGCTGAACAAAGGATCAGTACCACTAAAAAGATATTTTCTGTTCTTCAATGTTCTGATAATGATAAAGTCATCTTAGTAGAATATCGTTTGGATGGTGAAGCTGATCAATGGTGGAATCTTATCAAAAATACGAGGCAAAGAGATGAAATTGAGTCCATGGAATGGGATGAGTTAAAGAATGTATTTTTCAATTAGTACTTCCCTCGTATTCTTTGAAAAATGATGGAGAAGGAGTTTCTTGAACTAAAGCAAAATGGCAATGAATCTGTTGGTATATACGAACAGAATTTTACAAGGCATGCAACGTATGCATCTGGATTTATCATCCAATCTAAAAGCAAAGTTGATCGATTATTTACTGGCATAAAACCCAATATTCGAAGGGAATTAGATATAAGAGACTTCAGTATCTATAATGAAATTTTGTGTTGTGCTATTAAGGTATAAATAGAAGATAGTGTTACATATCCATCTCATGGTTTTGACAAGAAACTAAAGATGGAGTTCAAGGAGAAATCTCAAATTAATGGTGAAAAGAATATGAATGTTTCCTTATGTTCAAAGTGTGGAATGAGAAATGGTTGAGATTCTATTAAAGGGACTAGAAAATGTTTTATGTGTGGAAAATAAGGTCATCGAGCAACTGAGTGTCGAAGTAATAGAAAAAGGATTTCTAATGGTGTCAATAAAGAAAAGACTGCAGAGAACGCACCACCAACACATCAATGATTCATGTGTAATAAAATGAGGCATTATGATAATCAATGCCCTAATCCAAGGGTTAATGAAGATCGACATGAGAAACCACTAAAGGAAAAGGACAAAGGGAAGTCACATGCGTTCACTGTTGGCGATGTTGAATATGACAACGATGTGGTGGAATTATTAAGTGTTTATGTAATGGGATTCCAGAATAATGTTTCATATAGTATCGTGGAATATGGGATTATTTATGTATTGGTCTATTGTGGTTTTCAATAATTTTATGGTACTGGAAACCATGGAAAGTGATTGAGATATTTTTTGAAAGAAGATGATATGCACATAAGGAAGGGATAAGGATAAAATGAAATGTTTGATAGTATCATGAGCTCATGACTGATATTAGGAAATAGTTATATCATGGTTTGAGTATATATAATTTTGGGGTTTTGGTATGTGGAATGAGTTAACTTTTGACAACACTCATGTTTTCACTAAGATTCAATGGGTATTCATTTTTCAAGAGAATACATTATTAAGGCCTTCAAATGATTGGAATGTGACCAACAAGACATATCTTATGATATATGGGGATCAATTATGGTATTAACATGCTTGTTATATGAAATATATGGTAATCGTTTTCACTATATTATGAGAGTAGACTGCAGTATTATGGATAAAACTAAAGTTTAGAATGTATTATGTTGGACATAAGTTAGTATTGATTATGGATAGAAGTTTTTTCGATATTTTTGATGGGATGTTATAGTAATGTAGTTTTAGAAAAATGAAAAACTGCCGGATGGATGACAACCAATCGCGCCGGACAAGGTTGTGGGAATCGAACCTACAACTGAAGTGATATTGTCCTTTATCGCATACCACTGGCCTACAGGAAGTCCCTAGTTAGTAGAAACTAGTTTTATCGTATTAAGAGGTATTATATATGAATTATAAGTCCATTATAGGAACCATATATGATTATTCTCACTATATATGGACTAATGTATATTTAATAACTTTTACTATCCATTTTTTTTGAGACAGAGGGAATGACCTATCATTCTATCACATAGTATTCTAACACTTCATAGAAGACAAATTCAACTTCATTTCTTTATGAGATGACATGGAAATTGTTCAAGGAAAAAACAACAGTAAGATTGTAACAAAATAAATTAAGTATTTCTTTTACTTCAAAAATTCTTCCAAATTAGGGAAATTATATTGAATACATAAAAAATGTTTTCCTAATGTCCTTATATTCGATGAATCAGATGTTACCTTAAATCATCACTAATTTATGGCTTTTTGATTGTTGTCTTTTTCATAGCCATGTTCTCTACAACTCTCCATCAGAACATGATGGTTAAATTTCTCTTCCATATCCATATTTTAACCTATGTTCTCCTATGTGGAAACCCAGTGATGAGTTAATCTGGGTAACCGTTGCATTTCTAACTGTCCTTTTTAAAATGAAGTTCTAGTATTCCTTTTTACGATGTGGGTTTCCATGAAAGAAACTTTCAAATAGTAAACCATTTACAACCCTAAAAATTTATAGGGCAAAATTCATTTTAAAGGGTGTAGAATGTAACAGCCAGAGATTTTATGAGAAATATTATTTTAATTACTTTGATGTCTAATGTTGTACGCTACACCAAGATTATCTTGTACGAGAGGCAGCACCATATTAGATTGCAGTATATGCAACACTATTCTTGGATAGTGTTACACACAATTTCAAGTTCGTTTTGTGGAAAATATTCTACACAACATTACGTTTAGATTTTGTTTTGATTATGTTATACGCAACACCAAACAGATATTTCACTACATGCATCCTTGACATGGCTTGCATTACATGCAATCAAGACCTTCTTTGATAGCATGTGTAGTACGCAGCACCATGTTTCACTAGACGAGATATTATTATAATATTATTATGAACTAGCCATTATGAAAAGTAATACCCACTTTTTGAAATTTTATCTTTCTAAATGGACTTCATTTTTGGATTCAGAGTATCGAAATTAGCTTAGGGTGAAATTTTGGTATTTTTCTGAAAACATTCAATTTTTGATGAATATTGATAACACTGGGTTACCATTTAAAAACAATCATTTTATTTAAATAATTATTTATTTTATTTAAATTTATTTTGATTTTAAATTGATAAATAATTCCAATATATGTTCAATTTAATTCATCAGAGTCATTTTATAATAATTTTAGATATATTAAAATTTTATTGAACTTTTCACTGTCTTTTACCCACCTCCTAGGAGAATTTTCAAATTTACAAAAAACATAATTTTACCAATTCTGTGAATGGAATTTAAAAAATCCAAGAGAAACAGTTGATTTTAGTAAGTAAAATGTTGTTCAATGAGATGAAACTAATTTTTGATGAATAGTAACTTTTTACTTTTTTTTCAATAGTTAAAAGTAAATAGCGTAATTAAGGGTAAAAATGATATTATTATTACCCTAACTTATGTCCTAATTATATGGGATAAGTGTAATTCAACCAACAACAACCTTACGAATCAAATATGACAATTTTTCCCAACTTTTATTAGATTAGGACATTTATTATTATTTTATTTAAAGAATAGTTAAAATAGTTAAAATCAATATTTAATAACTAAATCATATTTTATATAGGGTTATACATAAGATACTTTCGACTATAAATATTCATTAGACATTTAAAAAGATTTCATAAATAATGGTATTTTATTTATAATTTTTAGACATTAGATAGTTTTATTTATTTATGACACAATGATGATGCAGTAATTATCTTAGTAATAAAATATTGTCATAATTGATGTTATAAATACCCAAATAAATTTAATTTGAGACTTTCTATGAATTAAAAAAAATTTATAGGTTAATAGGACATGTTATTATTGATGTAATTAACTTTTTTTGATCTAATTATTCCCTTATGATTTTTAGAAAAATCAATTACCAAATAGTGTCAAAATTGACATAAAATAGTTTTTAATAAAATTATTATATTATTAATTGTTATTTATTCTTAAAAATCTAAGGATCGGCCAAATGACTTAGATAAGGTTATAGATATTAATAATAAACAACTTGGGGTTCCTTTGTCTTGTTATAGTATGTTTCATAGCCTTATAGTGTAAGAAAACAAGAAGACACGGTAAAAGTAAAATTATTTAACTTAAAGATAAATCAAAAAAATAATGTTAAAATAATTACCTAAACTTGTCCAAATTCAATTGTCTGAGAGGATTTCGACCCATCCCCACCTTTTCTTCGAAATAAATCAATTTGTAGCTATTAAAAACCGAATATGACTTTATAATAAAATAATATTTTGACTTTTTTCAAAGGTGCCCCTCTCCTCCCTTATAAAAGGGAACCTCCTCCCCCTCTTCCTCATACCACTATGAGCGATCATGATCAGCCAACCACAGCCCATTTATCTTCTCCACTTCCCTAGAAACATCCTCTAGGTCCTGGTATTCTTCAAAGACCAACCCTAGTGCCTTAAGAGGAGGTTAAGAAGAGGCACGTCAAAGAAGAGGTAATATCCATTACCGATTTTTTCCATTTTTTTTCTTCTTCAACTTATTCTTATTTAGTTGTTTCAGTATAAAGTAATAACATAAGTAATAATCATATACTGATATGTTATTATAAATATGAAGCAACTTCATTTCACCTTCTTTTCATCCTACGGAAAATGAAATCATCGCCCGTGCGTATGTACGGAATACCGTCTCCACGCAGTGGTATAATCTGTTTTTCCACCACCACCCTACATGGATGGGTATAATGGTCTAAAGAATAAAAACATATGATTATTATAACATCATATTTATTCTAACATATTATATCATTCACTCCAATTCGATTCAATAAATATGGGAATTATATCATCACTCCTGCTTACGTACGGACTACCGTCTCCACGACGTGATGAGATTCATTCTCCATGTTAACCATTCACGAATGATTATAAATTTTATATAATAAGTAATAATTAAATATATTACATAATGATACTACTGTATTTATGTATATGTATTTCATATACTTAATTCTATTCAATTCAATAAGGAAATGAAAATAACGTTCATGCGTACGTACGGCCTACCGTCTCCATGAACGGTCTATTTCATTTCATTTATCTATCTATTATATATATATACTGAATATATATGATATATAAATCATTTTTTACATTCTGGATGTAAGTAAATAATAATAATATTAATAATAATATCAATAACAACAATTCCAAACATGTACGATAAATGAAACAATTTTACCCAAAACGCTAATTTAACATGGAATTGACAAATGAATGGGTAATATAAATACATAAGTGAACCATATATGATATAATAAAAATGAATATGATTTCGTAGTAATTCAATGACATTATTTAAATCATTATACAGGAGGGTGAGATACATACGAAGCATATCACACATAAGGTCAGGAATAATTATTCCAATCTCAATCTTATCTGAGATTATTTATATGTAAGTATTTACTGGGGTTATTGTTCTAATCCATGTCCATGTTTCCTAAAAATGGTATCATGTATTTTTAAAGTCCCTTTTAACCATTTTTGACTTTTAATACATGTTATGTATGGAATCTTTCTTTTATGTGGTACTTTATGTCTTTTCCTACAAAAGTACGAGAAGAATGGTTTTTAACTTATACGGCACAAACATATTTTTAAGGTTTTATAAAGCCTTATTTTCATGATGATTCTTCCAAAATATTTCATTACTATTTTCAAAAAAAATCATTTTCTTTTAAAAATGCATTGCATTTTCTGAAAAGAGAATGATTATGATGAATAAAGAATATTTTCTTTAAGAATTCATTTAAATTGTTTTATCAAAACCATTTTTAATCTAAGATGCCATTATTTTATATGTGTATGTTTCAAGTATCATGTCTCTATGATATACATGGTTTCAATTTAATTATTATTAAATGATATCTATTTCTTTTATATGGGTTATGTGATGATGGGATGATGTTTATGAAACCCATTTTATTCAATGGTTTATTTTGAATAATATATGTTTAGTTTGTGGCATGAGTAAGAATGATTTCATTATGAGAGGGGTGGGACCTATATCTCCCTCCAATTATTTGGGTAAATATTTATATCTCATGAAATAGACATGGCTGGAACTGTATGTTAATCTGGTTCAGTGTTACAGGATTTAAATGAGGAGTGAAATTGATTCAAAAAGGGACATTGTCCACTAAGATTGTCTTGGAAGAATTGCCTTGGATACTATGGAAATAATAACATGTGATTAATGGTTTCCATAATTACATGTTTTATTTTCAAGGCTATTTCATCAGGATTAATGTTCCATTATGATATATGCCTTACGTATTTCCACGATTTATGTCTTTGCCCAAGATTTTGATGTTTAGATTTTATGTTCATGTTTTTGCATTCAAATGTTTATGGATTGCTTTATATTCTCTTTGTTTACCCTTACTGAGCATTTGACCTCACCCTTTATATGTTTTCTTTTCCCAAGGACATAAAGAAAAGATTTAGGCAATAAAACCAAAGGGGAAGATCATTATAGGAGATGTTGAAGATCTTTCACAACGATTAGAATATTTTGTTCTGAGTTTCCAAAGACACTAAACCATTATGATTCTTGAGTGTTGGTTTTTTTACGTATTAAGTATTCTGAAAAGGTAATATAATGTCCATGTACGTCATGCATCAGGTCTCTACAATCACTGTAAGATAAAAAATTGTAAAATAATTGTGAAACAAAAAAGATAAGGACAAAAAAATATTTAAAATATATCATAACACTTATTTTAAGGAGTTTATTCTAGAAAATTATCATCTTATAATCGAATTAAATGAGGTTAAGAATTTTTTTATCAAACTTGTATTTATAATAAAATTAAATTTCAATACCTTCCTAAAGTACCCCTCTCCCCTATTATAAAAGGTCACCACCTCAACCCACTAACTCACCCCTCTCAAAACTAATGGATCAACCAAAATATGCTCAAATAATCTCTTAATATCCCTTATTTACTCATAGAATCCTTACCTTGGGAGATGGCATTTAAAGAAACCCTATTTGTTCATACCAAAATAAGTTACATGATTTATAGATAATGTATTCTCTCAAGTTCATTTCCATTATTTTACTTCCCCACTCTCTATGATCATATTATTATATTATTACAAAAAAAGTAGTATCATAAATATTCCAGTATGTTTGTACTAGAAGGGTTTTATGTACACATAAAAAACATCCATTAAATGGATAAGAAAATATTGTATCTCTGTACTGTGAACTAAATCATCACGAAATGAGGATTGTTCAAATTTTATCCACCACCTCTAATGGGGGTAATTATGATGTCACTATATTAATATGTTATATTTATTTTCATTATTTATTCTCAATGATTTCTATTTTTTTAAATACATATTATCATTCCATGATGTGAAAATATAATAATTTCACTTGAGAAAGTATGGAAGACGACTCCCTCAATGTGATAAGAATCATTATTTCAATACATTAAATGTAAAAAGGATGATTTTATTAAACCTATGGGACATATTTGAAATAAATAAAATACCTTTATTCTATTATAAATTTGTATCATTTGGTTATTATTATTTTAATATCACAATGAAATGAATGTAGCAATCATGTTTACATACGACCTACTGTCTCCATGAACAATACATTTCATTTCAAAAATAATTAATAATATTAGGTAGATGATATAATTTTTACCCCATGGGAAATTTAGATCAATCAATTTCATTTTAGACTCGTGTGACGAATATAAAAAAACTGAACGATATGAAATTAAATAATTAATAACTATTTATAAATTGACCGAAATTTAATATAAATTGAATGATAAATATAAAAATAGTTCTAGAACAAGTAGAAATTATCCTTAGTTTGTTATTATGGAATATCAAGAATTTACGAGACATGTTGGACTCAAGGTAATGGACGTTATCATAATCTCCTTTAATTATGGAATATATTTATGTTATATTCCACCTTCATTCATATATTTTATAATAAACCCCTATGGAATTTAATTTTATTCAATAATATTCATTTTCCATGAAGTATTTAATAAATTAAAAAAGGAATTTTTTTAAATTATGTAGTGACAAC
The DNA here is from genome assembly GCA_963277665.1 of Viscum album. Classification (NCBI taxonomy): domain Eukaryota; kingdom Viridiplantae; phylum Streptophyta; class Magnoliopsida; order Santalales; family Viscaceae; genus Viscum; species Viscum album. The sequence goes on from OY728158.1 coordinate 223,665,813, forward strand.
AACCTCTCTACCATCGTAACCATTATTTTATATTTAGATTCCCCTATAAGCCTTACTGTTTTTATGTGGGAAGAAATCCCTTATTTCCTTTTTGGGTGTTTTGGTATCGAAAATGATTTTTAATGTGGATATACTATTAAAATATCTTGAAATTATTTATTCTGATTTCAAATGATGTTTTACCAGTGAAATACTGATAATAGAACTATTTTATGTGTATGATTATATAATGGTACTTGGGCTTTTAATAACTGGTTGCACGGTAAACCAATGATGGGTGGTTACGTGGTAAACCAATGATAGGTGGTTCCATGATAAACCATTGATGGTTGCTTATGTTATATCCTAAAAATCATTGGCTATTTAATTTGGTCATATGGTTATTTCATTTACTGATATGATTGGAATTCGACAATATATTTATTCCATTTAAGTATGTTTTTGTCCCAAATGACCTTTATATGTTATAATTTTCTTTATAAGGGAATTATGTTAATCTATTGGTTACATAAATTGTATGAAATGAACTTATATTAAGTGATGTATATTTACTACTTCATAATGGTTAAATGTATTACTTTATGATAATGTATTCATGGTTTTCATGTTATCTCTAGACTAACACAATATTTTATGTACCCCTTACTAATCTTTTTATGCTCATCTAATTTTTTGAAATGTTTTTCACCCGAATTAATGAAGAATAGATTCATGGATGGGTTCAAGAAAAATTCATGCAGTTAAAATATTAAACAATACCATGTGTCTTTTAAAAGTGTATTTGTTTTAAGAAAAAATGGATAGTGTGTAGAAGTGTCTACTTTTTATATTTCAGTTGTTATGTATATTTTTTGACCTCATTTTCAAAAACTATAAACCTGAAAAGATCCTAGAAGTGAATTAATGTAAAATTATTGTCTTCTCTCATGATTAAGTGATATTTAGTACTGGTGAGTTATAGTTGGTATCATATTTCAATTTAGATAACTTTAGTAGTTACACTATGGTTATCAGAGCATCCTTCAATGATTTTACATTATCTTCAAATATGAATTGCATTTTATGATTTCCACATTTCTTTTTCTAGGATATGTTTTTTAGAATGTATTTATATAGAGGAAATATGGCAGTTGTGTTGGGATTACATACAAAGGAAAACAACCTTCCAAATCCACATCATGATATGGTCGAAATTAGAATTGAATAGTTTGTTGCAGTGATGGCTCAGTTGCATCATGTGAGAGATGGTGTTTGTGAACATAGATTATATTTTGGTATATTTTAAAAGATGGTATGAAAATAAAAGTTACTTAAGGTCTTTTTTTTCATACATTAAATGAATATAAACTATATGTAATGTTTTGATAGAATGAACTTTGGTTGCAACGAATTTCTATCAATGGTCATATTGTTTCTATGGATTGAATAACTATTGAACATTAAAAAACAATTGTTTTTGAAGACTGTCCCAAAACAACCAATATCACAGAGATTCATCGTTTTCATGGATTAGGGTGTTATTGACAAAGGCGTGTTGAAATAATTTCATGGTTATCTATCCCACTAAATAAGATAACACATAACGGAGTTAAGTTCACCTAGACAAAAGAATGTGATGATTGTTTTTAGGAACTAAAAAAACATGATAAATGCTCCAGTTATGGCCCCTCCTTCCAAGAACGGTGAATTTATTATCTACACTAATGTATCATTTAAAAGACATTCATGTGTCCTAATGGAAAATTTTATGTAATTTTTTATATTTCACATTAGTTGAAACCTCGGGAGTTAAATTACCCTACACATGATTTGAAATTAGATAACTTTTTTTCAATAATAATTTGGAGGTAGCATTTTTATGGCACAAAGGATGAAACATATATTGATCATCAATGTATTATGTATATAATATATCAGAAATAATTAAACATGAGACATGGGATATTTCTATAATTTATCAAGGATTATGATTGTATGATTGATTTCCATCCTGGAAAGACAAACAAAGTGGTTGACACATTGAGTTGAATGAGTAATGAAACATTTACAATGTTACCCTTCGAAAAATATACTTTGGTTGCTAATTTGATAAATTTTTAATTTTATGTTGTTGTATTAGTGAATTACTTTATGTTATTTTGTGTGGTAGTGAAATCATCTCTATCAGATTGAATTATGCAAGAAAAGAAAAAAGATATTGAGTCATAGAAAAAGTGAGAATCTGTTCAAAAGGGTATGTTACATAAATTTAACATTGATAAAGACTGTGTTTTATGGTTCGGAAATATATTATGTATTCCTTGTTTTTAATAGTTTATGAAATTGTTATTTAATGTCATTGTTCCCCATTTTTTGTTTATCCTGGTAGTAATAAGATGTATAATGATCATTATGAATCTTTCCGGTGGGATGGTATGAAAAGTGATATTTATAACATTAATATGAAGTGTTTGACTTGTCAAGCATTTAATGTGGAATGATAGTTAATGAAATGGATTAAAAAATACTTTCCAATGTTGTAATAGAAATGGGGAAATATATCCATTGATTTTGTATTGGGGATACCAAGTACATCTAGAGGTAAAATGCAATCTTGGTTTTTGTTGATCGATTGACTAAATATGCTCGTTTTCTTATTAATTGTTAAACTATATCTCCAGATCACATTTCTCTATTGTATATTAAATAAATATTAATTATATATAGATTTCCCCTCGTTATATTATCTAATCGTTATCTCAGGATAACATTAATATTTCGGAAAGGCCTTCAGAAGTCATTGGAACTAAATTTAATTTTAGTACAAATTATTAACCTCAATTAGATGGACAGTCAGAACAAATTATTCAGACGTTGGAGTATATGTTATTGGTCTTTCAATGGATTATTATGTTTTTATATCAATATCATTAATTTTTTTAGTATTCTTATAACAAAATATTTCATTCAATTATACAAGTGGCACCATTTGATGAATTATATGGAATGTTGTGTCAAGCTACAACTTGTTGGGATAAATTATGTGAAAGGATTTAAAAGGGACCATAATTGGTAGAAGAGATGGAAATGTTGGACTGCTAATTCAGAATCAAATGAAAAAAGATCATAGTAGCCAGAAATGTTATGTCCATAACCAAAGGATGGAACTTTTTTCGAGGTAGGTGATCATGTATTTTTTAATCTGTATCCATGTAAAAGTGTGTTGGTTTTTATAAAAAAAATGAATGATGATTTCGAGGTTCATTAGACACTATAATATCCTATAGAAAGATGGATTAGTTACCTACATTGTTTATTTACCACCATTTTTTCCTAGGTATATTTTTTTTTCATGTATCAATTTTGAGAATGTATATGCTGAATTTGTCTCATGTTTTGAGTCCTCAGGTAGTTCAGTTAAAAGCGAATATTTCTTATGATGAAGAAAAAGTACTGATTCCTGAACATAGAGAGAATGTGTTATGAAATAAGGTGATTTACCAGGTATAGGTTTTTTTGAAGAAACATTTTGTTGAAGAGGGAATGTGGGAATCTAAAAATTCTATGAGGGAGAAATACTCTCACATATTTTTTATGTAAATAAAAATGTGGGGACACAATTTCCAAAAGGTTGGAATGATATAGCATCACATGTAGTTATAGAATAATATTTTTTTCACATCTATTAATTTTTTCAATAAGATATTTATTTTATGTCAAATGGGATTAATTTTATTTTAGAATACATCACACAAAAAAATGGGTTTTTCCAAAATCTTTTGTTTAACACAATATTTAGTTATACCAAAAAATAATACTAATATAATATTATGATGATAAATGATGTTTAATGATTTGTCGTTGTATTGTATAGAATGAATATAACTAACAAAAATATAATTATACACATTATTGAATTTTTTTACATTTATCCAATAAATATTATATGCTTAAAATGATATTGACTCCAATTTTAAGCATAAAATACTCTAATATTTTAAAAACACATTTTACCACATTTTACTGGGGAAACATTTATAAGAATAGTTTTTTTCAACATTATTTGTTATATTTTACAAAATAAACATCTTATATATATGTTAGACATCGAAATTTACTTTGGATGAAATTATGGTTTTTTTATGATGACATTCATATGTTAATGAATAGTGAACCTTCCTCTTTTTAATTCAAAACTATTATTTAATCCCACTTATTTATATAGTTATATTTTCCATTCATTTTTTATAATGTTTAAATAGATTATGTTTTTATGAGTTAATCTAATGGTGGTAATTGAATAAAAATCAAAATGAAATAAAACATAAACACATGCCAATCTTTTGATAGTTTTTACTTTTTAAATATCCCCTTTCTGGTTTTGACAAGAGAAATTAATATTAAATTAAAAAATAAAATCTCTATGATTTGAATTTGGAAAACCAAATTCAGTATTTTTAATAAAAATCTCTATTATTTTTATGTAAGTACCTTTTCTTTTTAGACATTATGAATGCTAGTTCCTCTAATTATATTGATTTACCATGGTTAAAAGGTATATCTTTTTTATGAGGGTAAAAATATTTTATTAATAAAAAGATACCAAGAACCCTATACTAATCTGGTTGGATGAGTTACTTTGGACAATGAGAATTCTTTTTCTCAACTTTGGCATTTGGGAGGCAATTAAAAGTGATTATGACATGTTATAAATAATAATTTAATGTAAAGTGAAAAATAACATAAACATGTATCCTATTAATAAAAAATTTTAATATGTGGTGTTATATAGTTGTCCTCTTTGACTATAAATATTAATTTGTTATATATAAATATTTCCTAAAATATGGTATTTTACTTATTATTTCATGAAATTAAATAAATAATTTTAATTATGACATAATAATAATGCAGTGATTTCATCATTTATAAAGGATTCAAAAAATGATATTTAAATATTAAAATAAATATTATATGACATACTAAATGTCATCAAAAAATTCTACCAGTGAATGTGACATGTTAGGATATATTCAATGTTTTTTTTGATGGGTAGTGATATCCTGACTATTTAAAAATTTCAAGTTTGAATAGTGTCAAAATTGACATAATTCATAACTTAAAAAATAAAATATTTTATAAAATTATATTAAATTTATAAAAATATAATATTTGTAAAAATGGTTAGGATATATCAAATATATCATAACTAACATTTTTTGGACTTCTCACCTGATATGGTAATTACATTAACACACAATGGGTAAATAAAATGATATCTCTGTAATATTAAAAAGGGTAAAATAAGGGTTAAACAAAAAAAATAAAAAAATACTCACAACGTGTCAAAAACATATTGTATTATGGTTATTCGATCCAAAATCATCTTATCGTTTAATTAAATGAGTTTTTACCTTATTGGTTGAATGTTAATTTATAATAAAATAATATTTCTAGAACTTCCTAATGTGACCCTCCTCCCTCTAATAAAAGTCCATTACCTATACCCACATAATCACATCTTTCAACCCCCATGGATCATCAAAATTCAGCTCAAATATTCTCCCAAAATCACTACATTCTTCATAGGATCCTTATATTGGGATGAAGGCAATTCAAGAAAGCCTAATGGATCAAATCAAAAGAAGTTACCTTATTTAGAGGTAATGTCTTCTCTCAAGTTCCTTTCCATTATTCTCCGTCTCCCCTCTCAATGATCTTATTATTATATGATTACATAACAAAAACAGTATCCTAAATATACTATTATGTTTTTATGATAATTATTTGAACTTCACATACACACACCTCCATCTAATGTATACAAACAAACTATTTTTGTGTAAGGATAACTAAAGCCTCTTGAAACAATGATTGTGCAATTTTATACTACTATTTCTCCTGGTGTCCATTATGATTGACATATATTTATATAACATATATATTATTTATTTTGTGTCTAGGATTCATTAATTTCTATTTACAACATACCTTTATAGTTTCAATGATTTTTAAATACAATAATTTCATTTGAGAATGTTGGGAGTATGACCCCCTCAAAGTGATATGACTCGTTAATTCTATACATGGAACATATAAAGTATGGTTTTATTAAACCTATGTTACATAAATTATATAAATATAATAATGGTATAATTATATAAATTTCATTCTTTTTATTGTTATTCTTTGAATATTAAAAGTAAATTAATGTAGTGTTCAAGCATACGTACGACATGTCGTCTCCATGAACGATTTATTTAATTTATTAAATCAAAATGTTATGGATATTATACGTTATTATATATTGGATATATATGATATTATAATCATTAATAATATTATTGAGATGCTTTACTTCTAACCACATGGACAATTTACGTCAAATGACAGTATTTTCAACTCAAATACCGAATATCGACAAAACGATTAATACAAACTTAAATAATTATCTAATTTTTTGAACATGATGATACGTAATATAAAATGAATAATAAAAATCAACATGTTTCTATGTAAAGAATAAATTTGCCTATTTTTATTATTTTTGAATATAAATAATTAATGTGAAAAGTCAGACACTAGGTAAGAGAATTTGTCTCAATCTCTTTTTATTGAAGAATATTTTAATGTTATATGCCACCTTCTTTTATATTGTGTATAATAAACAAATTTTACTATTAATTTAATTCAATGGGGGTGTTTTTTTAAAAAAAATTACCTACATGATTAAAATTACTTTTTTTGACATATGTAGTGAAAACAACCTCTCCACCACAGTAACCATAATTTGATATTTGGATTCCCATATACACCATAATGTTTTTAAAAGGATAAAAAATCCTCTACTCCATTTTTTGGAGTTTTGGTATTGAAAATGATTTTCAAAAATGGATTTACTATTTCAATATCCCTAATTATTTCCTATGATTGCAAATGACAATTTATGAGTTATATGTTGATAATTGTAATCTTTTATATGTTTTGATTATATAATAGAACATAGAAATTTGACAGGTTGAAATGTTATAAACCAATGTTGGGTGGTTTCATGATAAACCCAGGATATGTGGTTCCCTGATAAACCAAGAACAAATGGTTACATTATATGTTCCTATTCATAGGGAATGGTTATCGACCGTACAGATTTTCTATTTAGTGATATGTGTTGATGTTGATCATATGGTTATTCCATTTATGAATTTTTCTGTCCCAAGTTACATTTAAATGTTATAAATTACATTCTATGGATTTTATGAATTTTTTTTAAATAAAATGGTAAGAAATGTCCTTTAATTTAGTAAAGTATATTTACTACTTTTTAAAGGTGAAAAATATTACTTTTTGATAATGTATTCATAGTTTTCAAGTTATCCCAAGAAATACATTTTTCTTCCTTCTATATACCAGTCACTGTGCGTGTTATACTCATTCCATTATTTGAAAAGTTTATCAAAGGAATTAAAGAAGAATAGAGTCAGGGATGGGATCAAGGAAATTTTATGTTGTTAAAATATGATACGATATAATGTTTATTTTTAAAGAATTAGTGTTTTATGAAAAAAATGGATAGTGAGTAGAAGTGTCTAATTATAAATATTTATGTTTATATTTATTAGTTATGAACTAATTATCTAATTCTCATAAACTTAAAATGTCCTTGACGTATATTATAGAAAAATTAATGACTTATCTCATGATTAAGTAACGGTTAAGGTTGGGGCCTTATATTTATTGTGATAATTTAATTACAAATTCCATCCCAAAAACCTCTACCCCAATTCCATGATATGATGGTATCACCAAAAATCCAATGTCAGGTTCTGTAGTAAGGTTCTGAAAGAGGTTAATTTAAGAGTAAAATACACTTTCATTTTCATTTTTTTTAATTTCATTTATTTTATTATTATATCCTCACATACCCTATCCATAGTTACATGATAACTTCAAAATATTAAATATAATAGAATTTTTTTGGTTTCATTGTGAGATCCGTAATAAATAATCTCTTCTTTTCCTCATTTTCTAAAAAATCATAAACATTGTCCATGATGTGTTGATTTACCATTATCAAGGATGAGGAGAGTTTGTTTTCTTTTATCACATATAACAAGGTCATTAAACCATTATTAGGGCCATATCATATTTAATTATACATTTAAGAATTTATATAATGTTATAGAAGCAATTTAAAAAAAATATTTATTAAAGTCAATTGAGTTCTAGATGGTTGTGAAAAAACAAAAATAAATTAAGTCATTTTCATTACCCTTTATTTGTAAATAATTATTCTATTATCATTAAAATAGCTTGTATGGGATAATTTAATATTATTGATTCATATTAACATCGTTTAATTCCACATATGGTTTTTTCATCCCAATTATAAAAATCAATAATTCACTATCCATGGAAATGATGAAATAAATGATCCTAGAAATATATAAATAATAAAATATTATTTGTAAATGGGTGAAAATATTAAATAAAAAGAATATTTATGGTATTATAAATATGAATTTATATCAATAATATATTTATAACAATATTTAAACTATTTTATTGGAATATTTAAGACATTTTAAGTAGGAAGAACCCAAGGTAATGGACTTCACTTTAAAAACCATCCTTTTAAATTTATATTTTTTCAATATTCGAAATGAATCTTTTTATGAATCAATTATTCCTATATTTTAATTATGTTCTAGTTCATGTGATTTTTTAATGGGGGTAGTAGGCACATATATATCCCTCCTGTTAATTCATCAATTTTATGTTAAAAGTTGATTTTAATGGTTATTATTAGTTTGACTACAATGAATACACGATAAGATGGTCATGAGGGTTACATCATAAGGTATATGTGGGAGATACACTGTAATCTAATAATGAGAGGTGCAAATTTTATTGTGAGGTGAGTGTTAAATAATATGTATGCAGTTTTTTATGTTTCTTAAATACTTTATTTATTTATTTTGTGTTTGATTGAAATACATTTTTTTTCACAATTTTATTATATGATAAATTTTGGGTAAGAAGTATGTATTTGTAAAAATTAAATCATTTGTTTATAAGTTATTATATTATTATAGTAACATTATTTTATGTCCCTTACCAATCAATTTGACCTCATCCAATGTTCTAAACTATTATTAAAAGGTTTTAAGAATGGGTATAAAAAAATAAGAATCCATGTTAAATGTTATGAATATTTTTCACGAAATGATATCATGTTTTATGAAATAAAATTACAATGGATGAAATGTATGTTGTTTTAGTATTAATCAAATTTTATGATTAGGGTTTAATATATATAAATTATTTAAAAATTCTTGAAAACTCTAATTTGAAATGATCCTTGAGAATGTATGAAATTTAATTATAAAAAAATTACGAGTTTATGTTATGATCATGGTCATGTCCTTATATACCTGTTAAATTGTGAGCTAAGATTTTTAGTAATGTAAAAATGGTTGATATGAAAAAAAGATCATTTTTTAGAATAAAAAATATATAACATTATTATTATATTCGCATATCATTTTGTAGTATTACCATGTAATTCCAAAATCATAACCATGAGTTGTAGAGTTATACTTTTTAGATCATATGAAATTAATAATAATGTAATTGATAAAAAATAGTTGTTATAACATTACATTGGCATAATAACAGGTCAAAAATGATTGAAATAAAGTATGTAATAATTATAAACATAGAACTCTTCTTTCATGGATACCCAAATATTTCATTCCTCACATGTAATCTTCTACAAACTACCCATTTACCTTCTTCAGGATTGAGACGACATTTCATGTACAATTTTTGGGATTGTGCTAACCAAATATTTTCCCCCTTTTGGTACTTGGGTGTCCTTAACTGTACTATAAAATCTCATAAAAATATTAATAATTACATAATTTATTTTAGGTCTATAAAATATATAACCATAACATAATCATAAATGATTCATATATTTTTCTAATGATCATGGAAAAATAAATAATTAAATAATAACTTAACCCATGGGGTAGAAATCTTATTTCATCATTATTTCATATTAATAATTTATAACAATATAGGTACAAATAATGGTATTATATTTAGATCATAACACATTAAATCATTTTTTATGAAAAATAATGTTCTTATAAATTAAAATTCTTGCTAAACATCACTAGAACATTTTTGAGTGAAATAACATTTTAATTTAGAAAGTGTTTATTTCAAATATTAAAATTTATTAAAATATTATGGAAATTAATTTATATGAATATAATATGAATGTATTATTTTTTAATAATAATATCATATATTATTAATGATATATGAATAAAAAAAATATGATGTACATAAAAAATATATGTTTACACTGTTAGAGAAAAGATCCCCATTCAGAAAATGATAATGCTATTACCATTAATAATTTTTAATAAAAAATATATCATTTTTAACAGAAGTATTAATAAAAAAAATTTCACTGTTAATATAATTGTTCAAAATAAATTAGATAAAAGATAGTAGTAAATAAAAATATTATCGAATGAATTGTAAAATAATATAGACTTTCAGCAAAAACAGTCATTAATATTTTTGAGTACTCTAAGGGATTATGACGAAAAAACTGAAATCTATTGAAAATACTTTAATAAAATAGAATTTATAATATTCATGGGATATATATATATATATATATATATATATCATATAATTTCATTAATATTATATTTTTTATAATGGATCTGAATAAAAATTTAAATTTAAACATAAAATTCATTTTACCTTCGTAAATTTTGAATCATAAACCCAATGAAATAAATAAAATAAAATCATTCATTAAATTCCATTAATATAATTATATTCATGATATAATATATATAAAATAGGAATTATATACACCACAAAATGATAACATGTGTTGAATATGTAATATGACTCACATAATCGAATGTGAGATGATAAATCATTACCTCTTTAGAAACATTTGAATCAAAACATATTAGAATAGATAAATTAAATTTTAATACAAAATACAATTAATTATTATATATAAATGAAATAAAATTTTATTGGATGATATTATGCATCTCAAAATATTAAATATTTGAATACGTCCAACATATCTCAACAATCTTATATTTAGAGGAAAAAAATTTTTGTTATGTTTAACATCATTCATAACCACAATGTCCAAATGAATAAATTTTTTTGTTGGTTATATTTCTCAACAAAAACCATTATTACACTTATAAAAAAATATATGATCCCATTATTGCATGTATAGACAAATTTATTAACAATTATATATTTAATTTAGCATTTTTTAATGAGTATTTTATTTTTCACATATGATTGTGTTTTCAGTTATGGAACTTAATCATTGATCATGGTTTTATAATATTCTAATTATTAATAAATTCATAAGAATTTTAACTAATATATATATATATATAATGTATGATCTATATAATGTGGTGATTAAAATTGATTTACATTTTATTGTGGAGATGATAAGATATTTTTACTCATGCTTTATTTCATTATCTTTTCAATATATGGAATGAATAAAATGAAAATAATAATTAACAGTTCCAAAATCATTATTATATCATAAGCATAAAATATATTTATTATGTAAATCCATATTTAGATCCATGTAAATTAGAAATTAATATCAATTAATCTCTCTTTATTGAAGAGCTAGTTAAAAACGTTTAATAAGGGACTTTATCGATTTATAATTAAAGGGATGGTAAGAATTATGATAATAAAATATTATTCCAGAATTTTAATAATAAAATAAATGTTATATATAAAACTTAATCTAACATAATTACCCTCCATGGCTGATGTTAATGGATTTTTATTCATATTAGTACATAGAATTGTCTGCCCACATTTATTTATTAGTTGTTTAATTACATCCAATTTGATAGACAATATATATAAGAAGAAGAATACATAATAACAATAATATCACAATATAATAATTTTACAATAGAATTATTTTATTATAGATAAAATATTATTGGAAGGTATTTATAAAAAATTTTATTTGAAGGAGCTCGGTTAATATTTATACCACTTCTTCAAGGCACATCCACAGGTATTCACCTAAATAATTCATATCATCATCTTTGGGTCTTACTAGAAGACTATGGTGATGGGAAGGAATATAGGATTGTTTTTTGGATTAAATTATAGACTTATATGGTTTAAATTACATTAATTAATGTGGATATGAATACCACTTTTATTAGTGATGTTTTGACAAACTTTTTGTTACTTTTATACATTCAATAATATAAGTTGAATTACATGATAAATTGTAAAAAAAATGCAAATAATTTAAATCTATTTTAATATTAGGTATTTATATTCAAAACATAATGATTATAGATTATTATATGGAGTAACTACCCTTATATCATAGTTTAATACCCCCGAACAACCTTTTTAATCATTAAATATAGTGAAATGTATTACCGTTTATATTATTAATTATTAGAAAAAAAATTGATCATAATAAATTATATATATAATTATTATTTTTAATACAGATATTTTTTTCCAAATTATGATTCTGTAATTATCAATATTTAAGTTAAAACTGGCACAAAAAATTCATGGAAAACCCTTGTTTGGAGATTATCATTTTATGGTAAATAATAAATTTTATTCTATTACACACATTGTAAATACTGTAGAATTAATGGAAAAATATTTGATTAATTATTTATTTTTAAAATATTAAATATACATTTTCATAAATAATTAATTATTTGGTCAATAATAATAAAACTAAACTACGGTAAAATAATATATTTAGAATTTTTTTTATGTCCAAAAAGTAATTCATTCTAGAGACAAGTATAATTCTGAATACGAAGTAATTAATTGGGATAAATATAATTAAAATATATATTTCAGAATTTATGATTAAATTTAAAGGGTAATGGTTATTTTTAATATCTTTATTTAATGAAAAAAAGATAAATATATAGAATTGATATATTTCAGCATTCACTAAAAAAGCCAATAATTATATAAAAATCCATAAAATATACCATAATAAAATAAAAACATTATGATTGAAAAGATTATTTTTATGCACACAAATTTATTTTCATAAAATAATAGAAATTAAATATTATTTTATCACAAAAATTTCAACAAATTTATGTTATGAAGACACAATTTTGAATAGAGAAATAAATTAATATAAAATTTAATACATGATTAATATAAATTACTAAAAAAATTATTAGATAAAAATATTATAGTTAAATTTCATAACATTGAAGTTAATATTCCATTGTCTAGTCTACGAGTTAGGTAATAACCTCACATTTAAATAATATTTTTAGTATGGTGAAACATTCTAAAAACATTGTTTTTTATGTAACATAGTCAATATAAATCACTCAATTTTTTAAAATAACAAACTAAAATACAATAAAAGGTTGTTACAATATATCTTTTATATATGATAAAATATTTTTCTAACCTATATTTGTTGTTATTTACATGTTTATGTGTTGTTTGAATGTTCTATATATCACTTTTAATATTTATTATTGAGATTATAATGTGGATTTCCTATTTATATTTATTTTGATAATGAAATTATTTTGCATGATATTACCATTTTTCTATTTATAATATGTCTAATGTCAAATTATCAAATAACAAGAATTATTTCAAAATTTATTATAACAAAAAATTATTTTCTGTCTTTAAGTGATTAATATAACATGGGAGATTGAACACATTGGAGTCTCAATAAGTATATGGAAAATATTTCATATAATTACTATTAAAAGTTTTTATTAATTGACACATGATTTCTACTAATTTCCCAATATTAGTAATTTATAATAATGTAAAAAATGTATAATATTTTTTATTCCACTTTTGAAATATGTTGTATTAAATTTTCCAATGTGATGATAATTGTTTATATAGTTTGGTCATCCATGACTAGTTGATGATCCCCTTATTTTTTATAACATAGAATATAATTTGGATGGGTTCATTCAACAGTGGCCCACTGATGTATGTATTTATCATTCTATTCCACCAATATTTCCAAATATTTTAAAATTTGTCCTATCTATCTTCTTTGGTGTTTCTAGATGCAGTGTACGAGTTTTTTTGTGTTTTACAATGGCTAGATTGAATTTATCAAGTCCAAATTGAAAATAATCTTTTTCACATAGGCATGTCTTGCACGGTAATATTATCTATTATATCTCAAAGTCACCAATAAATGTTGATAATGATATACCTGGAAGTTGTCCCATCTGAGAGAAGTCTCGAAAACCATCATTGCGATCTTCCATTAATCATGGTGCAAAATATGTAGTTTGAATGTAGAAAAATGTGGGTTTAATTCGGCATCAATCACAATGGTATGAAATTAATACGGATTCAATTTATTTATCTAGAATATATTTCATATATATATTTATTTATATGGAACAATGATAATTTCTACCTCTATTACATTTTAGGATTGATCCAAAAAAATAGAAATATCATGAGTATAAATTTTTATAGTGATGAATTTGATATTTAAATCCAAAACATATTATTTAACAGATTTGATATGTTTCTATATTACTAGAAAAGTGGGTACTATTATTTATTAAATTGAGAATAATTTTCAGGAATAGTTTCCCCCCACCATGAAATAATTAATAGTTTCATGTTATCCTAAATGCACTATATATATCTAATTTATGAATGGGTGTTTTCCTCATTATTGAATCCTCAACATTAAAATCATTTTATATTATTTGTGGAGTTTATTTTTCATTGCAGTGATTGGATATATATCCCAAACAAATATAAATAATGTACATATCAAGAAATGAATATATATTTAGTGAAACCCATGCATTTTTGATGACATTCACTCTTCGCCAATAGTACCATTCATGACCATGGAAACTCATTATCTAATATAAACATATTAATCTTCAAAACAATAGTTTTTATTAGAAGGATTTATTGTTCTTTAATGGATATTTTCATGGTCTCATGAATGAATGATACAATAACATTCTATTTTGTGGGATGATGTTATTCTATGTAGTAAAATATATATTTTGATATTTGACTTATCTATTAGAATTTGTGGTTAGTAATATTGATATCATAAAAACAATATATGTAATACTCTATAATGATAAAAACTTTCCATTAAAATACAAAAAAAAATTCATATAGTGTTTTATTATTTCCTTTAGGGGAAATTTATCTCTTCATGAATGGAAATCTCTTCATTTAGATGATCATATAGTTCATATAGGTTACAAATTTCCCCAACATCTAACGGAATCATGAAGGAAATTAACTGATTAAATCCATGACAATAATAATTGAACATATTCCATTTAAAATAATTTTAATGATTCTATAATTACATTAGATCTCTACCGAGACCACCTAGGCACATACACTATGCATGTGACTACATAAGACCCGCACCCCAAAATATGATGTTAAAAAAATAAGCTATAAAATAATTTAATTGATAATAATATATTCCAATAAATATTAATTGTCCCTTATAACGAACTAAAATGAAAATATTGAGTCATATATATCGAAAGAGATTTTTAGACTTATTGTTTTATATAATGAGTAAAAACACATACTGTTATTACAACACTATCATTCTGTGGAAATGGAATTTTTTCAAATTATACAAATATTTTTGAATTCAATTATAAGTGTTGGACATATCCCATAACATTATCTATATATTATAACTTTCTAGTAATATGATACAAAATTTCATTCTTTATAAAAATTTCAAGTAAAACATTTTTTTAATGGAATAATTAAGTTAAATTGAGGTATTAGTAGAATATCATTAGTGATCATCATAGAATCATCATTTAATGGGATCATATTCATGACTAAAAATATATATACACAATCAGATAAATATCATTAATCCTTGTAAAATTCAAAAAAATTTATCATAACAATTGTAAACATTTCTATGATTGTGCAATCATAAATAATAAATGATGATCAATGATAACATATCGTGATCATAATACATAAATATTTTTAATCATTATAAGTATATCTAATAATTTCCCTTTTCAATGATAACATTCATGAATATAGTTCTGTATAAATTCCTATAAGGTATTTAGTTCACTCCATATTCCGATCATTTTTTAGTTATGATTCACTACTTAGACAATCTTAGTTGTCAAGTCACATTCTAAAGTATGTTCATACCCAAAAAATTCCATATTTTCTAATGCAATATTAATCATGAAACAATTCCTTTGATTTATATAATAGAGTAATAGAATATATAATGAAAAAACAGATATTTCTACCATATTAACATAATATCATTTTTCTTTTCACCATTAATATTAAATGAATAAATTATAGGTTTCATAATATAGTTGTCATTAGATAATAATAATAAATTTACAAAATTAGCATTAATATTATCTATAAATCAAATACCTTATGACGAATAAGGATTGAAAAAGGATGCAATAATAAATGTAAAATACATCTAAAAACGATTTAATAGGTTTCTTTGAAAACTAGGAAATTATCATTTTATTTTGGTACCAAAAAATAGTAAAATTTTATATAAAATTGAGAATGTTCATTTATTTTAAAATAACTAATTAAAATCATACATTAATATTAAAATAATTTATCATTATCATCAGTGGGAAAATATTTTAATTAGTAAATTTTAAAACATTATTTCCTTTCAAATAAAATAATAAATTCCAAAAGTAATTTATTTAGAATAAAACCTGAATATTACTTTTAAAATAATGTAATAAAAAAATGGTTCATAATGATTTTATATAATCGATATATTATTCACAGTTATATTATTCAAAATTTTTTAAAGAGAATTGATAAGGAATATTATGATTATCCTCTAAAGATGAAATATGGATAAAATTTAATAAAATCATTTTCATAGTCCTGTTATGTAATAATTAATGGATAATGAATTTAAAAATTAATATTATATATATTAATGGATTATAAGTTAATATATGTGTTTTTGAGATAATAATAATTTAATTACCCGAAATATATTACAACATAAATAGACCTTGATAAAAATTAGATTCCAATATAGAACCTTGCACATTTGGTAACATTTGTATTATAATCCAAATAAAAATTAAAATGAAATGAAACATTATGAAACATGATTATAAATTTATTAATGATATAATAAGAAAAATATGAAATTTAAAAAAAAATATAAAATAGGTGCATAACATTATTCATGTTTTTGTCTAACAATATTTAGATAATGGACCATAAATATGGTGGTAATTTCTGTATTAAACACTTGTGAAAAAGATAACCACTGATAGATTTTAAATTTCCCAAAAAGTATTAAAATTAATAATTAAAAATTTAATTTAATTTTATTATATAAGGAATAAAAATAAAATATAGCTTAATAAGGAATATATCTCCACAATATAAATGTGTGATGTGGAACTTTTATATATAGTTTTAACATAATTCATACATGATAATAAACTCTTATAGAATAATATTTAATTTTTTAAAAATCTATATCAGAAAAAGAATTCATAATTATCATTGAAGAAGTTATTAAATTATTACATCTTATCAAATATTTATTATAATTTCTTCACTATAATAATAAAAATGGCCATTACATATTGTGGTATTCCTGTATGTTTGTAATGGTTATTCATGTTATTTCAACTTTTTCTTGACTTAAATATTAAAAAAAATATAAATAATTCCATAATTAAAATATATATTATTTTGTTAAATTTTTTTAACCATTCATAAATGGTGTTTAAAATAATTTAATTACATCACTTTGAGGGTTTGGTAATTCATTTATACATATGAGTGAATATTTCTATTTATGAGGAATAGATATTAGAAATCAAAATCATATCACATTTCTCTATAAAGGATTTAATTCACATAGATACAAGAGCGATATTATCAAATTACAGTAAATGTGTGGGTTATAAATAATATAATATATATATTTCAAATAATTATACTAATGTTAAATACATAAAATATAATCAATAAAATCATCTATATAACAACTATGTTTGGTGGTGATGAAAAATAAATTACATTAGTCATGGAGAGAGTTGTTCGTATGTACGGAAAATAAAATAATAATTTTATATTAGTATGTGGGATAAATATATAATTTTTATTGTGCTAAATTTATAAAATTTAAATAATATAAATTAACATGATTCATTATAGAAAATTTCATAGAATATATTTATAGTTATTAGAGGATGAAACTATCATAAAAGTATCCAATGAACATCATAACATATTCAGGGAGAAAAAAAATTATCTCCAATTAAGTGATCTTATTTAGATATTTTATGAATACAATAAATTTAATATCATGTATATATATTTTTAACATATTTTATTATGGACCATTCATTCCATAGGATCATTAAGGTGTTCAACGAAGGTGGGGTGTATTATGTTTTTTTCATTTATGCTTCGAGACATCATTTAAGTACAAGAAATATTAATATATAAAATTAATATATATTATATAAAATGTTAAAAGTAATATTTCATATCTATTAAGTGTTATAATGCCAAAATTATTCAAAAACAATATTCATACATGTCTATTTCTAATTTTGAACAGTATTTGTTTAATTAACACCATTTTTATCTAATCTATCAATTACTAAATAAAAAACATACTCTACAATGATAAAAAATATCTATATAAATTATAAAGTGCATGTTAAGTGAATATTTCTAGATAATATATAAATTATTCCATTACATTGAAAAAATATATGATTTTCGTAATTTTTAAATAAGGTATTTAATTATTGTTTTGAAGAAAATATACATATAGACATTTTTGAGGACTACAAAAATAGTTTAACATTAAAAACTTCAATATTACCATGAATTCAAAATGTGAATATTTAACAAATATATCAATGTTCTAGGAAATCCTACTCCTACCAAAATATATTGAAAAAAAGAAACAAAAAAATAAAAATTGAATGGATGGGTTCAAACAAATAGAAATTCTTCATCCAAAATAGAAAACTGTAAATAGGGATAATCTGGATCATTCCAATAATCTGGATCTGATATGTTATCAACAGATTACCATAATAAATAAAATTTCCTTTAGTTGTGGGTTATATAGAAATTATCACTATGTTTATCCTTCTTTAGAGTTAGTTCCTTAAAAAATAAAACGTAAATTTGTAATATCAACATGATGAACCCAATCACCTCTATTGAGTCCGCATCCACAATTTATTGGATTAAAACCACATTCCCATGTCTATGATTGTATCCAAGAACCCTTTGTTTATTACATATCGGAATGAGGAACATTTCCAATGACAGAATTCACCTTAAGGATACTCAAATGAGGATAATCCATATGTAAAATAATCATCATTATTTGGGAGACATATGTATCTATCTTTCCCTTTCCTTCTCTTGATATGGAATTTCCTTACAGTTGATCTACATCCACTTCATTCTGCAAATTCCAATGAAAATATTATTGACCATGTTTAGAAACATCATATATTTATTCTTCATCTATAATCTAAGTCCAATATTTTTTCTATCAGGAATAATATATTTATTTAATTATAAAATAAATAATTTTTTAAAAATTATTATCCTGAAAAATTTATTCACATAGAGAAATTACCACCAATAACCATTAATTGTGACGTCCTGACTCTGGTGCCATTGAACGGTGCCCCGAGCTGCTTGGCCACATTCCCTCAAGCACACCTCCCCGTACACCAGAGGGTGCTGACTAGTAGTGATAATTTGGTAAGTAAGTCTTGAAGAGACTATTATCCCATTTGATAGAATAAAATACCAACATAAGAAAACAAAAATAACTTAGTGTGTAAGCTTAAAAATGACCCGAACAATACCATTTCATATAATAGTCAAAATAAGAAAATACAATAATGAACTCATCAATAAAACATGATATGACTACACAAGTGTCAACTGTCTACTGTGAAACTAAAATTAAAGACACAAAAACATCAAATTGGGTCCTGAATCACATATTTTTCCCTCTCCCATGATTAAATCACAATCAACTACCTATCCTAGGTCCTTTAATTTATCCTATACTATAATAACAATGACTACTCGGTGGCTGATCAGGCGTCCCGATTAGGGTGTGAATACAACATAGTAGGCCACTACCAATGGTGTCAAAAACAATTCTAGACAAAAGATAATATATGCAATTTTATGAAAATATATATACAATGCATTATTAAATAGTAATTTTAATGTCATTTAATCATTAATCATCACAATAGGACGGTTTCAATTAATTCTTCTCATTTGAATCATCATTCATTATTACCATTCATTTGGTATTGATCATTGTTTCAAGAAAAAAATATCATTTTCTGTATTTATTCATGCCTAACACCCCAAATCTCATTCGATCTTAGTCGTCAAGCTTAACACCCCAAAATATCAAGCTTTGATAACTATTGGGGAGGAAGACAGTGTTCAAGACCTAAGTTATAATTGTTCTAGGACTCTATGTATAAATTTAAAAAAAATCTCATCAAGTTAATCATTTTATATTTCACATGAATTTGCCACATCTATACTATAATAATAAAATTAATTGTTAATCATTTCAATGAAAATTAGTTATCTCAATAATTAACTAATCACATAACCGATTAATTAATTCATCCATTAATAAATAAATCAACACAATTTTAATCCAATAATTAATTCTTCATAATTAATTATCCATATAAAATCATAATTTCATGAAATTTATTCTAAAAATTAATTAATTTTTATTAACATCATGGAACATAATTAATTCTCTCCATTAATAATCTTAGATAGCCAAAAAAACATTTCATAATAATTTTCCCCAATTCATTATCTTAAAACAACCAATTTAATAACATGATTATAATATGTCAACACAAAAAATTATCCAAAACAAAAATCTATTGGGCCACCCCCCCCCCCCCCCCCCCCCCGCTCCTCATTTGTTTCAGTATTCAATTAT
Organism: Viscum album; assembly: GCA_963277665.1. Lineage (NCBI taxonomy): Eukaryota > Viridiplantae > Streptophyta > Magnoliopsida > Santalales > Viscaceae > Viscum > Viscum album. The sequence goes on from OY728158.1 coordinate 223,686,886, forward strand.
CAGTTAATCACCATGTCAATAACATGTCAAATCCACATTCATAATTACTTAATTTATGAAATTATTTATCAAGTGAAGCTATAAAATCCATATACTCACATCCATATATCATATCCAAGACTATAGGACATCAATTTAGACCATCTAACTTGGATTATTGACAGATGTTCACTAAATAGATATCCTAAAAATGTGAGTGGCATAACATCTTTAATCATGATCCAAATCTAAATCCCTAAACTGAATATTTAGATCAATGGAATCAATATCATGAATATATAGATCATGATAAACTATCCTAGACCAAGATAACCAATCATAACTATAAATACCTAGAAATGTTTCGTATCTTCAATGAAAATTTCAAGAAAAAATAGAGGAATTAATGGGAGATACAATGGGATAAAATCCACTTAACCGGAAGAGGTCTGATCTTCAATATTGTATTTTGATCTCAAATAATAGTGTTTGAGTCACCTTCGAGTCCCATTAAAAGTATCTAGGATAACATAGAACTTTAAGGCCAGATACACAGTTGATAAATGGAATTATCAGGGGTTTTAGTGGATTTAATGTAAGCTTTCGGATAATTAAATATTCATGCATGGTTTCTTAGGAAGGGGCACATGGTTAGGGAAAACATTACACCAACTATGAGGAGCTCTATATCGAGGTTTTCATGGTTGTCATGATTTTGGCATTGTGTTTTTTAAACTGTATGCAATCCATGCACAGCCCACTGTATATTAGTTTTTCTTAAAAACTCACAAATACTCACCCCAAACAACAACTCTAAAACAAAGGTACATAAAGACCTAAAAAAGAAACATAAAAACATTCCAGAGATGACTTTAGAAAAGGTTGGGATCTTAATATATCCCCACTTTATAATAGCTCATCCTCAAGCTGCACTCCAAAACATCATTATGATTCTGAGCCAAAAAGATTAGGAATTTGGGAACTCATGTCTACTTCTCATTCCCTTTTTTCCTCTGTAACACATTCATATTTCTATAACACCCAAAATAATGACATATTTATTCTTCGTAACACCTTCTCACTGCTATCTAGTACTCATATATGATGCTTCTCAAATGAAGGATCTGTCTTAAGGTCAACCTCTTCAAAATTGATCACATTAGAAGGTTCTGGGTGATACCTCTGTAGTTGTGACACCTTGAAAACATCATGCATAGTTCTGAATTTCAATAGAATGGTAATCGGTGTGCCACCTGACCAATTCTCCCCCTACATCAAAAGGTCCTACAAATGTGGGCACCAACATTCCCTAACTATGTATGCTATGGTAAAACAACCTATGTACCACCTGATGGAAAACAAGATCATCCTCTATAAACACTAGTGGGAATCTTAATCTATCATTATTTGACTTTTTACAAAACTGAGTTGTAGCCAAATGTTTCCTAATCAACTACACCTGCTATGATGTATCCTAAACAAGACAAGGTCTCAATAGATCTAAAGCACCAACCTCTAATCATAATAGTGGTGATCTACATGGAATACCCTAACGTGCCTCACACGGTACCCTCTACATCCCATCTGTCTATGGTGGAATGTCGTAGCTAAAAAAACCAGTGATCTAAGTGCCTTCTGTAAGATATCCCAGATGGTTGAATTTAAGCGTGAATTGAATTCTGGAACTATAGTCTGTGGCACCCCACGCTGATGAACTATCATCATTACATAGGGAACTTCCAACTGTAATACTATAATGGATTCCATGATAGGAAAAAATGTGCTACATTCATTAGTCGGTCCAAAAACAACCCAAATAAAATTAATCATCCTAAGCATCTTTTGAATAACTACCTATACATCTAGAGTCACATCATCCCACATCGCTTATGGTAAAGGTAATGACTACAATAGACCTCTAGGACATTGATTCTCTAACTTCACCTATTGAAATGTTAAACATGATGTTAAAAAACATGCTATCTTCATTTTCATTCCCTGCCACCAATATATTCTTTGTATGTCACAGTACCTTTTGGTCACCTAATGATGTAACCCTAAATTTCACAGATTAAATGCTCGAATGAGTTCCCCTTGTATACATGTAGGAAAAACAACAAGATTTTAGACATTGGGGATATCAGCCTCAGCTATTATCTAGTCTAAAGTTATCATCTCATATACAAGGAATTACCCTAATTATAAACCCTCTAAATACTCAAATTACATGTCACTGAATCGTCTCAAGAGTGTAGAATCCTTGAAATTGAAACTATACTTATCCTCTCTTGACAGTCCAGAACCACCAAATGAATCTCCACTAGAAAATTCATTATCTTCCACTCTACACTGAACTCATCTACATACTGAGTTAGATTTTTCCTGCTCAAGGAATCATCCAAAATATTCCCCTTTCCGGGTGTATGTTTCAGTTCAAAATTAAAGGACTACAAATGCTCTACCAATATTTACTATATAAGATTCATATTGCACTGTGAAAAGATATAATTAATGTTTTTTGGTTGTAAAAATTGTAATATTTTCTCAAAAAATATAGTGTCTCCAACACTTATGTGCATAAACCACTTCTACCAACTCAAGGTCTTCTGTAGGTTAATTCCATTCATGTAGCCTCACCTACTGAGACCCATAAACAATGACATGATCACCTAACTTCAACAATTCTCTAGTCTGATCCCTGAATATTCCCAACACACTGTGTACTCATCAATCAAATTAGGTAAGATCAAAATTGGCATTCATGCCATGAACTTATTTAACTCCTGGAATGAATTCTCACATTTTTCTATCCAATAATACATTTTCAAATTCCTTGTCAAACCTAATAGTAGTGCTTCCAATTAGGGAAAATCTTGGAGGAACCGCCTGTAATATCTTACTAATCCAAAAAAATTTCATATCTTAATAACATTATTTTTCTCCTCCCAGGAAACCATTACATTCATCTTCTATGGTTCCAATACCAAACCTTCTACTGATATGATGTTCCATAAAATGTGATCCATGTAAACCAAAAAAAAGGTCATTTAGATAGCTTTTTGTACAGACGATGCTCTCTTATTGTACCAATGATAATGTTAATATGTTGGTAATGGTAATCATAGTTCTTAGAGTACACCAAGATGTCGTACATAAACACAAACACAAACTGATGTAGGTATGAGTGAAATATCATATTCATCAAGGACATTAATACTATTTGAGCGTTTTTTCAACCCAAATAGAATTATAACAAACACATAAATTCCATACCTGCTTCTAAAAGTACTTCATCATATATTGGATGTTTGAAAACTCCTTAAACGATACGTTAATATTATATCCATCTCTAAGAATAAACAAGACCCATTCAGCTGGCCAAACATAGTATCGATAAGCAGAATATGATATCATTTCATCATGGTCATTTTATTCAACATCCAATAATTGACACACAAACATAAATTTCCATCAACCTTTTTTATAGACAAGAAAGGTGATCATCAATGTGATGTACTAGGATGGATTAAACATTTATTCACCAATACCTGCAATTGATTTTTGAGCTATTAAAGATAATTCATATCATTATGTTAGGTGAAATAGATTCTCGCTTAGCCCCCAACATGAGTTCAATAGTGAATTCAATATCTCTCTCACGTGGAAACACTGAGAATTATTCAAGAGACAAATCCTAAAATAGTTTTACTACTGTTGAAAGGGTGTCTAGCTTACCACTAACATAATTCATCAAAAGACTAGAAACATGGGATGTGACCTCTCCGAGCTACTGAGTAATTGTCCAAGCTCATCCTTCATGAATATACAGTTCTCCGTGATGAAAATAATGGCCACCCTAAGGAGATAAAAACTTCAATCACGTGTGGTATCAATATATTTGGGCCTTGTATGCATCTAAGTAGTTTATACTAATAATCAGGTTGAATATCAATATATCAAGGCCATAGATATCCCAAGGAAAATGTTACTCTTTGATATCTATCAATCCACCAATGCATAAACATATATCCCTTTACCATGTTCCTAATGATCTTCCAATATTCATCACCCCACATATATACTCCACCTATATTCTCAAACCATTAACTAGATTTGAGGAATAAAGAAATGGGAGAGGTCAGTATCCAATAATGTACTAGCTAAATTTGAAACAACTAGAATTGTACCTCTCACTATTGATGTGCCAGTCTCATTCTCCACAAGTATAGGTTTTATTACATGTAACTATCTTCCCCATCTTCCGTGTATTGTTGTCTGAAACCAATGAACATCCCCACTATGTTGATATGGGTGCTCATACATGAATCACCACATCCACTGCCTATACAACCTCTTCTAGTAGACACACAGCTTCCATACACATATGGTGTAGAAGACCCCCTTCACACAATCTGACTCTATGCAGCTAGTCCCTTAGCACCGGCTTGTCATTGCTTCTAGTATCACATTGGTAGGTTCCCCATGTTTCCACAAAACTGGCACAACATTGGTTGTCATGGATAATGTGTATGATAGTGTCCAAACCTACAGCAGTTTTGGAAACACACATTAGTAAGATCTGGTGCAATCATTCCTCTTAATTTTACTCCATTCATTCTCCTGTCCTGACTATGATTCTCATAATGGGGATTCCTTCTCTTGGAAGCCACGCCCCTGATCATCCAGTGACAGCTACATGTCCCATATTGGAGGAATAGTTCAAGTTCCACTCTAAATTTAGTGCATGATTCACCAATTATAACAACATCTTCAGCTTAAATTCATTCATTTGGGATTTAATTTCACACCAATTTCTATACCGAAATCATTTTTTGGAAGATGACTCATCTACAACTAGTATTGGATAAAAATGAAATAAATATATGAAACATATAGAATAATAAATTATTGACATGATTCCTTGGGTCAGATGCCTAAATAATGAATTCTTCTCGTATCTTAGTGTCTATAGATAGAAGTGATCCAAGAACATATCTAGAATGTTCTTCCATAACATACCATCATTCTGTCTAGATCGTACATCATTATCCTACTAATGCTTCACTGTCCTTTGTATCATATAGGCAGGCAACATGACCCTCCATTTTGCTAGAGTCTCCAAATATCCATGTATCATCTCTATAGATTCAATCCATAATTCATCTACCTCGGGTCTAACCACTATATTAAAAGTATGAGGGTGTTTCAGCTGAAACACCCATCTCAACTCAGAGATAATTTTCAGAACCTTCCCTGGTTCACCCTCAAGGAATTGCATGAAATGAATATTTTTACCTCAAAACTACTCACCTTCATCCTCAACATCTACCAATGGTACCTCATGTTCCCCCTCTAAAAGTTTGTTTTGGGAAATACCCCATGGTCTCCCTCTCAGCAAGCATCATGGAGTCATATCTCAACATAGCCAAACTTGCATCTTAGGTCTCATAATGCAACCTTATAAATTTTACATTGAGTAGAAACTAACAAAGTAAGTTTTTATATGTCCTTTCCCACTTTTCCCACCACAACTTCATCACAAATTCCTTATCTCTACCCGTAAACATTAAACTCATAGGACTTGGTTAACAAGGGTGCATGCATTCTAATTAAATAATTCAAAAACTAGTTAATCACCTTATCAAAAACTATTTAATTCAAAAATTAAATAAAGAATCATACTCATTTAATAAATAAAGGGTCTCATTAGATATCTATTTATTCTCATTTTTTGTTATTATTTAAATCTCAAAACAAGTAAAAACATTGTTGTTAAACAACATACCCATAACTCATTATCTTGTGAATGCCTATAATTATGTATGTCACAACAAACCTTAGTGCCTAGAATGATGCATTTAGACTCAACTATCAATCCTCTTAAACTAATGAATGGAAATACAATATTTTACAAAATAAATATCACATATCACCATAGGTTATTCACCCAAGGTGAAATAATATCAAATTTTAACAACAAACAGTAATCACAAGAATCCCACCTTTAGTATAGAGATATTCCCTGTACATGAGTTTTCAACTCCCATGTTCGAGATCATTATCAAGCCTCCATTCATCATAGTATCCTGTCTAAAATTAAATAAAATATATGTTAAAATAAGAAGATAGAAAATAAAACTCCTCCGATTCCACTTTTTAATGTCCCGACCTGGGTTCTGTTGAACTGTGCACCTAGCCAGTTGGCCACATGCCCCGAAGCATGCCTCCCCCAAAGCCGGAGGGTGAAAAATAGAACCGATGATATGGTATATCAGTCTTTGGTAGAATATTCCATATTTATCAAAAGAAAATACCAATAGAAGATAAAAATAATAACTATATACAGAATCATATAAATGTCCAAAATAATAACATGTCATATGATAGTCAAAATAAGAAAATAAAGTACTCAACTGAATTGTAAAAAATTCTATGAAAATGAAAGATTCATTTGTCTATAACACAACATAATGTAAAGACATGATGACTACAAAGAGGGTATTGAACCATGTATGGATCCCCCTACCATGATTCAATCCAAAATTGAAACATATCCTTGGTCCTTTCCCTTATCATATCCTCCAAATACAATGTCTGCTCGTATTCCGATCAGGAATCCCAAATAGGATGTCAGTATAAAATAGTAGGCCACCAACAATGATACCTAAAATTATTCCATTAAAAATATAGTTTTTTGAAATTTAATGTAGCAATATATAGAATTACTAATTAAACAATTATTACAATGTTATTTAATATTTAATCATCACAATAGTCTTAGTTTCAATTCATGTTTCCCATTTGAATAATCATTTATTATTATAATTCATTTTGGGTTTGAAAATCATTTCAAGAACCCCAATTATCATTCGTTGTAGGAAAACATGCTAGACACCCCAAATATCATTCAGTGAATGTCATCATGCCTAGTACCCCAAAATATTAATCTTGGATAACTATTGAGGATGAACAAAATTTCCATGCCCCTACATTTAATCAGTCTGAAACACCCAGTCAAGATCAGTAATAATCTCATCCATTTAATCATTCTTTAATTCAAAAAAACTATCCACATCATTACATTACTAATCCAACGATCATTTAATCCTTTGAAATGGAATTTGATCACTCAAAAATTAAATAATAACATAACCTCTTAATTAATTAATTAATTAATTAATGAATCAATACAATTATGAATCCATAATAATTTTTTCACAATTAATTATCCATATCAAATCAAATAATGTAATAATTATTTGTCATAATTTATTATTTTTTATAAACATCATGGATACTAATTAATTCCCAAAATAAATTATCTTACACTTTGAAATATCATTATTTAATTAATTTCACCCAATTACCTATCATAATACAACTAATTAAATATCTCAATTATATTATCTCAACCCATAAAGAATCTCCAAAATAATTTTCTATTTGGTAACCCCCTTCCATTGTTTTTTTTATTCAGTTATCAATTAATCACCAAGGAAATTAGTAGTCAATTCGACATTACTAATTACATAAATTAATGAAATAAACTATTATAACAATCTTGAAAATACATAAAATCACAATAACATATCAAATCCACGACTATGGGAGTTTGGTTTAGACCACCTACCACAATTTATTGATGGATATTAGCCCAACTGAAATCCCCCAAATCCGAGAGGCACATAATCTTCGATCAAGCTCCTAATCGAAATCACATAACCCAAAATGAAGATCAAAGGCTTCAAGGTCTCGAAAATCTAGATCTATATCGACAAACCTAGATCTAAATCACTACAATTATATTTAGATTCATGAAATAATTGGATATTGTTATTTAAATTTATATTGAAATATAGTGGGATGAATAAGATAAGCAACGGGATGATATCCACTTACTGTGGAGAGAGTGGATCATCAATTTGAGATTTTGATCTCAATGAATGGTGTTCAAATCACCTAGGAATTCCCCCCTGAAATGCTCAAGGATCACCTACAATTTGACATGCCAGGGATGAGGTTAAAATAAGGGTGTCCCAAGGTATTTGGTGGTTTTAAAATAAAATTTATGAAAATGAAACTGACATTGAAGGTTTTTATGGAAGTGTAGTACGGTAAGGGAACAATCGTGCACAAATCATGCAGACTTATAGGTCTAGGTTTCAACAGTTGGCAATATTTTGGTGCACGGATTTTCAAAATGTGTGAAAACTGGGAACAACCCACTATCCATTAGTTTTTTTAATAACTAACCCAAATGCACCCCAAAACATAACTCCAAAACAATGGTACATAAAAATCTTCTATGGTACATGAAAATGCTTCAGATATGACTCTAAAAAATTTCGGGATCTTATATTAACAATTTATTTTACATATAATTTTATCAAATTTGAGATTTTAAATTGTGGTGTGTGACAATTTGTAATGATTCTTATCCAAAAATAATATAAATATATTTTTTAAAAATTATGCAGAAAAAAATTCATTATTTTAAATTTAATTATTATTATAATTGAAAAAACGTTACTGGTATGAATAAAGAATCATATTATGTGACATGTAATCCTGATCCCATAATTATAACCATATTTAACCCACTATTACCATTAACGAGTTGTTAAAAATCCACCAAGGATATTATTATCTGTATCCAAAACGTTAGTTTGTATTAATAAATAATATAAAATCATATAATTTCCAATAAGGAATACATTTTTAATATCTATATTTATCAAAATAAATGAATTATAATCAAATATCTACATAGAAATTTCAAAAATAAATCATTTTAAATGTTGTTTTCTATATATAAAAATATTTTAATTTGATTCCATTAGTATTAATAAAATTTATATGAATGATAATATAATTAATTTATTAAATTACCATGACATTGAAGTAATATCTTTCATTAATATTGATGAATTATTTTTTATATGATAAAAATAAATCAAATATAAAATATTTATTTTAGAAAACAAATATAATTATACCTTTAAAATATATTATTATCATTTTTATACAATTAAGGAAAACTGAAATAATTTTATATTTTTATAAAAAACATTTTCATAAAATAATTAATCTTAAATTTTTTTGTATAAATCATAATTGAAATACCATTACTCATAAATATGAAATTCTAAAATAGTTCATGTGGATGAATAATATTGGTTAAATAAACTATAAATGATTTTTAACAATATATATTTCATTTCAATACCATATAATGTTTTAAATATTATAATTATTATTCTTAATTAATATAATTTCATGGTTCCATGCATCAAAATATATCTCAGACATAAATTTTATAAAAGATAATATATATTCTAAAATTATGGGGTTTTACATTCTCACCACTTGATGAAATTACATACATGATATTTTTTACTTGTGTATCATTAAAATGGTTTAACACATTCTTAATGTAAATTATATTGAATTGGTGATAAATAAAACTATGTGGTAATAATTAATTTTTATTCCACATTGATAACATTTTCATTTGAAAATGAAATTAATGTTACTGTTAACACATTGAAACATATAATTTCATAAATATTTGTTAAACTATGATTTTCCAACTGTGAGGCACATAAATGTAAATGTGTTTCATATATTATATATTTATTTATGTGAAATCTTTTAGTTTTCTTATTGGATAAATTTTCTCAACATTTCTTGATATTGTTGATTTATTATTCCATAAATTCTGTGGCATTGATATAATATAAAAACATCATTTTTACCCTCAATTTCATTATTTGGTTGTGTATCGAGCTGATTTTAACCATTTATTCATTTCTTAAGATAAATAACCATTTTTGATCTTAATTTCTGATAATTTAAAATTATCTTTTAATTGATTACATTTTCTATTATATGATAAATATTTATTTATTTGGATTGTACCCATTAACAAAACCCAATAATGGTTATCACATATAAATATAATAACCAATATGAATATATAATTATACATCAATTTCCAAATCCGCAAAAATTATAGTGAATGTAAAACATAAATCATAATATAAATAATTACCCATAAAATTTTTATATAATATTTATAACCATATTAAAGTCCGAAAATTCATAAATATTTGATCATATATTGATCTGTTATCAATATAACATTCATCCATAATCACTTATAATTTAATTTAACAAAAAATTGAAATCCATAATAACATATTCTAAAAAAAATATGAATCCATTTTCCTAATTTATTGATCCCCATATAGCAAAAACAAAACATATACTCTTCTATAATTTAACTCATTCATTTTTTCCCTTGTAAAATCCCATACATGAAAAAATATTATTCTTTACATAATTATATAGTGTTCCAAAAATATAAATCTTAATAAAATTAAATTTAATAACCTAGAAAGAAAATAAATTTTATATCACACCATTATGTAAACAAATATTCCAAAAATATTTCAACACCCTTTTTACCAATAATCGATAATTACATAGTTATAAGATTATTATTTAACCATAAAAGTTTTGTTTTTCATTCATCTTATATCCCTAATAATATTCATCACAAATAATTTGACACTAAATATCATGTTGATCATAAGAGTTACATGTATCTCAATTTGGTATCAGAACCAAAAAATAATGTCATAAATTGATATAAGACGAAAAAAATATCTCATTACATAAAAAAATAAAATTGAAATATATATCGTACAATATATGATAATATTAAAATGTGCCACCCCATGATGGATTTCAAGAAACTGATATAACACTAATGTAATTGAGTTATATGATCTAAATTTTCATATTACCGTCTCTCATATTATCCTAGAAATCATAATACTTGTACATGGTTATCAAGTTATAAAAACATATACATCCTGGTTAATGATTTCATATTAATAGATGTAACTAATGTTTATCTATATATATGTATAACATCAGAAGGATATATCATGTGACATACATAACCAGAAAATTTTAAGAATAGATATTTTGATAATTTTGAAGTCCCTATTATGTAACTTATATCATATCAACCTATAAATGTAGTAATATTCCAATCATAAATAGGTTTTCTTATTCCATGATAATCCATCAATATATACTATTTTTTTTTTTGAATGATACCCTTATAGTCATATCATACATAATATCATTCCAAATAACCTTGTTATATTTAAACACAATCGATGCTCATATAAAATTCATTTTATAGCCAATCATATAATTGAACTAAAAATCATCTGTGCGTATAATATCAGAAGAAGTGCATTGAGAAATGAAAAAAATATAAAAAATTTATACATAATTATTAAATCAAAATTAATAATTTTTCATAAAATCAATAACTCTAAAAAAAATTCATAATAAATAAAAGTGTATAATCATCAAAAAAATGCCATGAGATGGGAGAGTATTTCATAGGATTGATGTATAATATTTAAAATAAACACAAGAATGAAATATAACATCCCTATTCAGACATAACTATAAAGGATATCAAAGGGGATAGAGAGCCATAGTGGACATCGTTCACTTCCAAATCCCATTATTCACATAGTCAACTATTACTCTATAAACTATTATAGTTGGTAGAGTTCCATATTGGATATGTGCCACTCCAAGCTATATTGAATATTTTATCACAATATATAAATTGTTTTTCAAAAATTTATTCTTATTTTATAGAACTACCCATCAAATATTGAAAATCATATACATGTATTTGTAAGGTAATAAAAACATACAAAATTCCATCATTGAATAACTATTATAAAAATAGATGTTTTTATACAAACCAATTATTTCAAATATAAATATTACACAATAGGATTATTTATTACATATCCTTATAATAAATATAATAATTTTAAATAAATATTTAATTTGGGAACATTTTTACCTTAAAAATAATATATAAATGAGATATCTCATCTATAATTAGTATTTTTATAACTAACACAATTTTTTATACATATAATATCCAAAAAGTTTCTTCATATCCATGGTAAAATAAATATAATTATTTTTAGCTAAATCAATAGTAAGTAATAATAATAATGAAAAAAACATCATTTTATCTTCACAAAATTCTAATGTTATGTGAACCTGAGATTTATATTTGAAAATCATACCTTAAATTTAATTGATAATATTCATGAGTCATGGAAAAATTGTTAGCATATCCAATGAAAAGAATTATAAATGAATCACATAACATGAGAAATGAGTGAAAAATATAAGTATAATATCATTTTATAAAATACATCCAAGAGAAGTTAAATTGAAATAATTATGGAAATATTATTCCAAGGACACCCATGATGAAATTAATAAAATTATAGGAGTCAGGTAACCATGCTTGTAAAAACTTTAGGCTTTGAATATCAACATATAAACTATTTTCTATGCTTAAAATATCCCCCATGTATCCTTTGATATTATATATCATTAGTTTTAATCAAATATATTATATTTTTTAAATATGGCCAACTATCAAATGTTCATTATACATTCACCTTAATTACACAATTTCATGATAATATTTCTTATTTTCACATATTCTACCATATAAAAAATTAGTTTTATATGTATTAGATCATTATAACCAAAGTCATTATATAGAATGAATTATTGGGATACAATAGGATCATATCCTAGTTGAATAATAAAAAAATTCCACAAATGTTATTAGAGTTTAAACATTCCATTAATAAATAAATATCTTATTTCATTTAGAAATTAAAATTAAAATTTTTTATTGTATTATTTAAAAAATTATAAAATTTCCAAATTATTTATAAAAAATATTTATTAAAAATTGGAAAAGAATATTATTTTCTAAAAAAAATGAAAAAATTAGTCTTGTATGAGTTAATAATTTTTCATGTGGTGTCGGTTAAAATAATTATTTCCTTAACACATTTTTAAAAAAGAAAATTATTCAAAAAAAGAAAAAAATAGATAATTTTTATTTTTTTTATAAATATTAAAAAAATAGAATATATAATTTAAAACCCCCTAAAACAATATTTCAAATATTCATTAATTTAAATTTAAAAAAAATTACATGTTAGAAAATGATTCTTTTCTGAACTAAAAATATTATAGTTTCCCAAAAAATCTATTTTTGAATTTTTAGTATATTTAGAGAAGAAAATGAATAAAGAACATTATATTTATTGAAATTATTAGAGTATAAGAAAATTATTAATATTTTTGGGTGGGATTATATAATAGAATTCAAAAAAAAACATAAGCATAAAAAATACAAAAAATAATATTGTAATGAAAAAAACCTGTATATCAATTCTGGCATGATACATAAGAAATAAAATTTAAAGAATAAAAATAAATAATTATTATACCTATATAATGAAACAATTTCCATATCCATAACACCATATATAGTCACCTTTTTTTCAAAATTAAGTTATTTTAATTATTTATTTAAATAATTTTACTATGTGGTATATTTTTTGTATTTCATGTATGTTTTAATTGTGTTATTATTGAACATGATTCATGATCATAGTTTATTAATATATAAAATTTTAATTATTAACAAGTTAGCTTAAATATTAAATATATACATTTAAATCCATAAACACTAGAGATAGAAATATTTATCACACGGCTAATTGAGATGGTCATCTGTACCTACACAAGAATTATATTATAATTTTAATAATAAAATAATGAATAAAATATATATAATATTTTAAAATTATATAATCCTTACAATATTATGAATATCAAAAGTTCATTTTGTTAAACCACCATTATAATATGTCATGAGATACAGTGACAGAAAATGATTCATATAGGTACCTTGAGAATGTTGTCTAAACATATCCAAGAGTTATGTTCACTATGATTATTTTTAGGAAGATAATAATGTGTTTTGGTCAGTCATGGTTGAACTAGATGTTATATCTATGGTTAATAATGGATGATTTTATGTTCACTTTTGTTATTGAGGGAGAAGACAAAAATGGAATTATTTAAATTCATTTAAAATACACATTTATATTTATATTGAAAGATTATATAAATTATAGGGAATTAAAGTGTAAAATATGTTATGGTTTAAATGTGTTAATAAAATTAATAATGTACAATTTTATGTGATAATAATTTCCTTATCTCTTTGTTTAACAACTAGTTATTCCCATTAACACATTAACCATGGTGAAACATTTTTATTATTTTTACAATTCTTTTTAAAAAAATATGTTGAACATATAAAATTATATGGATTATGATGATTCCATATATAAATTGATATTTAAGAAATTATATATATATATATATATATGTGAATAATAAATTAATTATATAATTATAATACAAAAAGAAATGAAAAACTATACTTTTAAAAATAAATTTTAAGAATAAATATATCATTACATTCATTATGTGTTTTCAAAAAACATTTAAATTAATCCAAAAATATTTTCCAAAAAATAAAAAATAGTTGGAATATTTTTTTTTCATTATTATTATTGAAAAAAATTTCAAAATAAATGTTTTTAAGATTATAAGCTCTTATTATCCATAAAATATTTTATCATTATAACTAAAAATTGTATTAAAAATTATTTTTATTCATAAATAGAAAATATTTTTTATTATAATAACATTTATATAGTTATCCATATAATTATTTTAGAACATTATATATTACATGAATAAAAATTAATTTCGTAGAAATTTTTTTTCAAATCAATAAATGATTTAATTATAAATATAAATATAATTTCATAATAATTATTCATTATATTTGAATTTACGTAAAACATTGTTTTAATATATCAATATAGCAGCAATTATATGTACACACTCTAATATGGAAGTACTGTTTAATGGTATACTATATCATAGTTTCAAATAGAAACAATGTTGTATGTAAAAAATAATATTGAATATATTATTCTTATTTCAATGATGATATTTATAAAATAATTTGGTATTACATCATAATAAATCTATATAATAAATAGAAAATATGGTATCACTATTTCATCACATCTTTAGGTTCTTAAGAAAAATATTCAATGCGTTCATTTACACATATAACCTTAATAAGGGGAGGAAAAGTTTTTGTTAATACCTAATCATTACGATATAAGAATTATTCCATTATTTCATTATAGTAATGTTTATGTACATATTATACAAACATTAAGTTCATTATATATGAATGTATAGGTATGGACATCCATAAATTAGATACATGGGGAGAATATTAAAAATGATATAGATTTAGGGAATGCGCTAAGAGATCATCAGTTATAACTACTCAGCCATGATTTTTAAAGGGTTAAATATTCATAGATCTCTGCATTCCATTCATTCTAAATATCAATACAATATTCCACATTTAAATTAAAAGGAATTACATCCCACCAAATATAAATTTTAGATCACATAATCTATTGTTAGCCTAAAACCTTTATAGACTATAAGATTCCATGTAGCATTGTTGTCACGAACCCCCTAGGTCAACCATGAACTAATCACCCATTCATGCCCACAACAAGGCTAGAGAGGATTTACTCATACTTCTTCAATAAAAACTAGTTCTCTGTTTCAATGATTATGTAATGGGAATAATGTATCCTAATAGAAACTGCCTGGTTAAAAACAATAAACCAAAAAACAAAAATAAACAATTTCAATGGATGGAAAATAAAACCATGCATACCTTCATGTGGCCTTAAAGGACACCACAATCTAAGAAACCAATGTCACTCTTTGAATACTAAATTTTATCTAGAAGTATAATATTCAGAAGAAAATAATGGTAAATTTATAGCCACGCATAATAAAAATCAGTAATTGGTCATTAATTAATTATTACATATTCCTTACTTTAAAGGCAAATACATGTCATTTTAGTTAGAAAATACAACTATATAAAATTATGGTTATGCATTCTTTTCAAATTCTTTTAGAATTCCTCCATTTTCACAATATTATTATTCAATCTATAGAATTTCCATTAATAGTTTCAAAAAAAGCAATGAAATTTTAAAATTAAAGGAATACAGTTTAGATTAAAACATGGTTTTCATAATGGTAGAAAAATGTATGAATGTAACTACAACAGAAATCACTACACAAGCATCATAGAAAATACCTAATTAGCTAGGGTTAGGGGAGTCCAAGTATTTCATACCATAGTGATGAATAGTTAACAAAACCCACTACATCCTTATTCTTGATCCTCTACAAATGAATGAAATCCAATCTTCTCATTGTCTCTGATCTTCATCATATGTTTAGCTAGTGTTTAAGAGTCATTCCTTCTAGGTGAACTGGGACTCCGCCCTATTGGACCACCTTGTGTAATAGATATAGTCAACCCCTATGTACTGGAGGATCCCTTATTCTATATTCAAATTAAAAATTTCATTCAAATCATGTACAACAAAAAAACATCATCAACACATAAAGTGAAAGTTATAAGGAAACATATCATAAAATAAAAATCATTCATCAGTGCATACACCATGTTTTTAAATCAAGTGAATTCATTAAATGGGGTTTCCACTTCCATAATTTTTATTATGGTTCCATTTGTGAAAAAAAATTATATCGAATACTTTAACATTAGAAAACACTACTATCAAACACTTATGATTTCCAAATCCAATGGAATCAACAATAGAGAAATTTATATAAAATGTTTTTTAAAACAAGATTGATACTATTTTTAAGTAAAAACATATAAATTTAGAAACATATTATATATCATAGAAACTAATGGACAAAAACATTTTCAGGGAAAATAATCTAATTAAAAATAATATACTTTTCAAATAAAATGTAAAACACATTTTAGGAAATCCTTAAAATCATAGATTTCAAATTTAAGGCTTTTTCATAGGTAACATACCTCATCACAGAATATATTTTGACAAATTCCACTAAAGTATTCATTTTTTCTCTTATAATAATATGGGTCTTAATATATATACATGGACACATAGACCTAAGGTCAGTATTTTAATGGATAAATATGATAAATTGGTCCTTATATATATTAATATAATTGTATATACACATGTTACTTATAACTGAATGCATGATTCATATATATATATATATATAAGAAAAACATTCCCCAATATCTATAATAATGTTTCCTTGAGTGAATATATATATATGGGTTTTTATATATCTAAGTTCCTATATATGAATATTTATATATATGTCCCTTGGAAAAGAAAAACCAGAAATCAACACAACAAGGTCTAAAAAACAATAATAAAGTAACTAAAAATCAAAAAATTAAAATTAAATAATTTAAAATTATCAAAATGTAAAAGGTGGATGACAAATTACCTATAACTGATAACAATCCTGATTACTATAACTATAAAGATTATAAATGGCCTTAACTGAGCCCCATGATCCCTAAGAACCACGAATAAATAAAATGAATTCCCAAAATCAGGTTAGGTATCATCCATTTCATGTGTTCAACTTGAGCGAGAATTGAAAAATAGTGTAATAATGTAATATTAGGAAAAGAGAGACACACCAAAGGTGCCCACTCCCCATATCTAGTGGAAAATAATCTAAGAAAGAAGGCTCGATGTTATGAAGGTCACGTGTTGGAAGCCCTCCTTACTGTGGGTGTATTTCTGGATAAAAAGATGGGGGGGGGGATGATACATTGATGAATTGGGAAATTGGGGATATTTCAACCACTATATATTTTATTTTTAATAATATGATTAGTAAAAATGATAATTATAAGAAATATATTAGTCATGAATATTATATTACTATAATTTGTATTAAAACATCTCTTTTCCCATATTATTATTATTATTATTTTAATCTTTAAACACTATGAACACCATAAGATATGTAAGTATTTAATTATAGACATTGGACTAACCATTCACACAACAATTCATAGATTGGACACCCACATGGGTGAGTCTCACTGTTGGGGAAACCATGTGTCAATGGTAAAAATTAGTTCATTTGAAAATAAAGTACCTCCAACAAAATTTCCATAAAATTTCTACTAAAATTGTTCATGTCTTGTGCATTATCCCAAGCTCCCTAGAGCCCTATCAATGTCTCTTATAATCATTGCATGTTTTGGGCCAAACTGTGCTCAAACTGTGAAAGGGAGTGGAAACTACCAATATTTTTCAAAACTCAAAACCCTTATTTGAAACAATATGAAAACCTCAAACAGGTGATCAAACATAATAAAAACATCAAAAATAATGATAAAATATGGTTTTGGTGTGACAATTATATCCAGCACATGTAAATTGTGCAACCAAAATTTGACGCATAAATCCAAATAAAAACACCGTAACACAGAACTACACAAGGTCGTTAAAAAAAACAAATGTCAGTGATTCATTTATAATAATAAATTTACAAAAAACCTGTTTTAATGAGAGGTGAAAAAAAGAAGAACCATAAGTAAATGATAAGTTTTTTCCCACCCGAAAATCACACCCATTGGGGAAACATTGACACTGATAGCACTAGACAAAACTAAAACTACAAATAGAAACCAAAATTTGAACCCCCAATATCGATAAAAACATACCACAAAGCAGGCCCCAATAAAGGAAAACTTTAACATATTGTTGAAAAAAAAATATCCATCATCTCCACATAACATAGGATTCACAAAATTTAGATAAAATAAGAAATAAAACCAATCCTTAATTATATAACCAATCAATGTTTAATATCCATATGATTCAAACTCAAAAACTACATTATAATGAGAACACAAATCAATCTAATATATTATGTGGAACATTAAAAGTTAAGGAGTAATATAAAAATGAAAGTGGTCCTATATTCCTATTATAACGAAAATGAACCGTGAAAAATGTGGAATGGTGAAAATAATAAACTTATACAATACACATTCCATAACTAGAGAGAAAAGTGGGACCATGATCCCCCACACCCAATGATTTTTAACTGTGGGAAAAGATCTATTCTTAGAGCTATGGCTGGATCCCCAATAACATGATTCATTCTACACACAAACTAGGAGATGATAATCTCTTAGTAAGAAATCCTCTTTAAGAAACACTTATTTCATTTCTTCTCCATATTACCTAAATGTCAAAATTATTGGTATTATTGAAGCGGACTATGAAAAAATTTCATCAAATTCCTGAACTAACCACCCTATATGAACATGGTAATATTTTTCAGTGGAGGATAAGAATTATCTTAAATATATGAATCCATACATATAGGTTCCTATAGGAAACACTCCTTGCATTATGGGGAACCCCAGAGATGACCAATAGAAACTAGTTTTCAACTAACGAATGATCATGCTCTACTAAACAAGAGTTCTAAAACCACTCATCCACATGCTTCCAAAATAGAACATCCAAAAATGAGATAAATCACTACATAATATCTGGAAAAATGCCACAAAAAATTATCTTTCATGTGGTCCATAGTTTCTATCAATGATGAAGAAGATCCACTCCCCTTGATGTGTAAAACATAGTCCTTCATCATCCATTGACATATCCAAATATAAATTAAATCCACCCAATTACTCTCCCTAAAATCAAAATGGTGGAACATTCTTATAAATTCTGCATTAATTAAATTCTATGTATTATCATGTATCAATATTGATGAGATGTGCACTATCCTCTAATCCAATCATGGACCCTAAAACAATCCAAAAATATCTTGCACCTTTACATATTATGGAGTTCACATATAACTAACAAAATATTATGACGTCTCTAAGACACTTGACATCCTTTAATAGATCATGATCCTCAGATAAAATATATCAACCACTGAGCAGAACACAATTTTTCAACTCTAGTAGGTGTCTGTGAAGTGAAACAAATAGGAAATTCGTATTGAGAAACAATATGAAACTTATTGGTGGAATATTATATAATTAGAAAAATGATAAACAGAAATAAATTCAAAGTAAAAACATGAATTCGAATAAAATAATCATAACCAGAATGCAAACACAAAAAACAAAATGAAAATACTCTTCAAAAAATGACCAATTTATTTTCAATTTCGAAACCATTTAACTGTAATGAAACTATTTTAAATACCCAAAATACTTTTCATATTTTATTTAAATACAAAATCCCAGATGATAAACCAAATCATGTTACCAATAGTAATAATTTTTCATTTTAATCGCTATTTTTTAAACCATTTTTTAATCTAAAACCCATCTTCAAACATGTTTTTTCATTTAAAAATCCACCCATACCGAACGAAGGAATCCAATGAAAAATGAACATGGAAACTATTATGAAAG
The DNA here is from genome assembly GCA_963277665.1 of Viscum album. Lineage (NCBI taxonomy): Eukaryota > Viridiplantae > Streptophyta > Magnoliopsida > Santalales > Viscaceae > Viscum > Viscum album. Next base: position 223,707,176 of record OY728158.1, read on the forward strand.
GAAACATAACCTGAAAATATTGTTTTATGGTCTGTACCCTAATTCATTAAATATAGATTAGAATTATCTTGGACTTTACACAAATGCTCCACATGGGTCTCGAATCAATCTAAACCCCTTGGGTAAAACCTGTTAACCTCAATTGTCTTTTCCCAACCATAACCAATCTACCAGGACAAAGGAATCATATATTGGACAACGAAAACGTACATTATAATGAGGATGATATAGATTTCCAGAAAATCATCCCACACAATCAACTTATTTCCTAAAATTTGGACATCCAATACACCCGAAACACCAAATAATAATGGACATACTCTGATAATGATTTTTCTAAACAAACTTGAGTGAACCCCAAACCAGTCACTTGATTTTTCCTATAACAATGTCTCAGAGAAATTCATATTTTTTTAGTTTTGTAAAGTATTTTAGGCCATCAATGATTCACATAAAGAATTGATTTATCTAAAGAGATAATTAATGGTAATAAACTATAAATTAAACAAATAATCACTAAAAACATAATGAAAATAAAACATCACATACATTAATGTTACCATGTGGGTCACCACAGAAAAATAAATCGATATAACTTCATGAAAACAAACTCTAATCATGAATAAGAACCCATATCTAAAAGAAAAGATATTATTATAGGCATGAGTATTATAACCCAGTATTTGTTTTTAATTAAACTATTCATCACACCTTCCAGTAAAAATATAACCATGTCATTGAAGTTTACTAATATAACCATAATAAATTTTGGTCACCAATTCATTTCAAATTAATGAAATAAGATTAAATTTTCATGAATACCCATATTATTTAAATAAAATTTCCAAAATAGTTTTCAAACAAGAAGAAATCATTAAAAATGAATGGAAATAATAATTATTAAAATAGGGTTTTCATATTTAATGAAATAAGAATGAATTATATTAAAATTTAAATCACAACACTAAACCTTTGGAAATCCCTATGTATATTTGTTTAGTAGAGTAATAGGATCCTTGTACCTCATGGATGAATAAATTCCAAAACAAACTGTAGTATCATGAAACAACAATAATAAAGGGGTAATATCTAAGGGTATAATAATCTCTTATCATCACCATAAGTGTAGGTAGTGTTGTAACAACAATCCTAATATGGAATCTTGGACTTGACCGTACAGCTCTGCATAGTGTTTTAGTCCAGGTCTCTCCCTTTGTACCTATGGTTCCAGTTTCCTACATTCTAATTCACAATGTCAATAAAATCCATTTTCAAATTTACAAATCATCAGCACCAGATGAAAAACATATCATGAAACAATTCACATGAATAATTTAGATTTTTAACACATACCACGTATTTCAAAACAATGGAATTCCTTAAAAGGAGTTTTCCACTAAAACAAACCAATTTTATGGTGGAAACCCTATGTTGTCATTTTAGAAGTTGTACTATTGAATTATGAAATTTTTTAAAAATATAGATTTATATTTCCATTTGAAAAACTATTTAAACAATTAATGAACCACATAATTAAGAACATGCTTCAAACCATTCTTAAGAAAAAACATATCATTTTAAAAACATAATGCATAGCATATAAACCATGTGATATGACACCATCCATGAATCTCAACCAATTTTATATCTTTTACATTTCATATAAAATTGAAAATAAAATTTAAAAACACCAAGTAATTATATATTTAAATTTATAGGCTATATAATAATCAATATACCTCAAAACATGCATTTTTTATGATGTCTAATTGAAATTTTTTTTCTCTTACATAGATATGAACATTTAAATATATTTAAATACACTGAGCCCTGATATACATATATTCATGTCCTAATACGAACAAGGTGTCATTATATATATAATTATAATTCCATAAACACATTTTCCAAAAACCCATATTCATTTTCCACATGTATATATTGATAAGCACACCGAGACACAATATATATATTAATAATTTAATGAGTGAATATATATAAGGGGGAAAAGTTTTATGTATATTCCTACCTAGGAAAAAATATGTATATCACCCTAGACAATGGAAAACCAAAACTGCTGCAATTATGTCCAATGTACACTATTAAAAAGTACCAAAACTCAAAAATCACAATAATCATAATTTAAAATAAACCAAAGTAAACAAGTGGAAGAAAACCAATATAAAACTGATTTATAAAAAACATTAAAACAGAAATGTGTCTATCATCAGAAATAATCAAGCCCCATGAGACCAAGGAACTGTGAAATAATAAAAAGAAAACCTGAAATTGTGATAGTGTCTAGCTAGGTCATGTAAACCACATGGGTGTGATGTAAAACAAAAATAAAGTTTTAATAATGGATGAAGAGTGTATTAGAGTCTCTTCAATGATTATTGTACCAAAAAATGGTTGGAATGGATTGTGATCATGGATTGGGATCACTCCTAGTTGTCGGTGTTGTGCAAGACTGAGAGAGGGTAGGGTGTTTTTTCGTTCTAATGGGGAAAGGGGAGAGATTATACCCATTTTTTTTGATTTTTAATAATAATAATAATAATTGTTATCCTCATTATCATTATCACCTTAACATAATTATTGTTACTATGGAAATAATATTTATTTTCATTTTATTTTATTTTATTTTCATTTCAAATTTTAAAAAATGAGAATACTACATGATTTGGCCACATTTATTACCAGACCTTGAGCCAACCATGTGCTTCCTAATGGATGGATGGAACACCCACACTAGTTGGATAGGTAGTTGGGGAAATCATGGATCGACCCTAAAAAAAATTTCTATCAAAAGGAATGAACTTCTAATTGGAATTCCAAACATATTCCACTAATTGTTATAAATTTCATACCATGTCACTAACAACATAATAAAGATACAAAATCACCCGTTGTATATTAACAGTTTAATAAAATCCATCATCATATTGTCTAATAGGACATAAAACCCCTTAAAATATCCAAATAATTTAAAACTCACCAAAAACATGACCCTAAACTAAACAAAATCCAACACTGGGAGAAATGATTTTTGTTTGGAATACCATTAATAGGGTGTAAAAGTTTTAGAATTTATTTATTGTGTAGTACTATGTTTTTAGCCATCATATGTCGTAATAGATTTTATTATATAACATAATCCTAGAACATTGTTGTTATATTCATCCTTCCATAAAGGGTTTAAAGAGGATCCAGATATATTGTCGAGTGAAATGTATTATTACATGATAATGTGAAAATATTTAGGTGTTAATTCAAAAAAATTGTATGTGGATAATATGATCATGGTGTATACTATATGGTAATAATGGTTCTCTAAAACTAACCATCTATCATAATATGATAATAAATATTTAGAAAAAAACATTTATCCTTAGATTGTTGTAGATAATATTAAACCATTTTGTTAAAACTCATATCTTAAGAAATTACAATATTATAGGGTACAACCTGAAACATTACCACATCAATAATATACATCCTATAAAGGTGATCAAGTAGAAATTTTTCTTTTATATCATTGAATTTTGTGTATTTTTATGATGATCCACTATAATCCAAATAATATTATAAAAAAATTGTCTTTTTGGGATGTTTCGTGATGATATCTTGGGAAATGGATTCCATTTCTATTCAAGAATTGTTAATGCTTATAATACCAACATTTATATTTATTTCTAAAAATTAACTTTCTAACATACTATTCAACAATAAGTACAATCTATAATATCTCTATACAAATTTTCTTTTTAGAAAACCTCATTCATGTCATGATACATATTTTTACAACATGGATAAATATATAAAACTAATATATAATCTTCTTCCTATATAACCATCTTCATGTCATGTATCGACGGGCATGATCGTTGTCATTCCATCACAATCAATGTTATGCTCAGATGTATTTATCATCATCAGTGATAGTTATATATTTTCAATAAATAGAATATTTATAATCACAATGGTATATGGATTAACACCCATTTGGGAAACATTATATCTCTTCATATCCTAAATATCCCATGATCAATAATTTGAAAGTATACATATAGTGTAACTTCTAATATTATCACAATATATAAAAATTCATGATCTATTCATTCAATGATTTAAACACACTTTTCACTTTTCATGACTGTTAATGTATCGAGCATTGAATGTTTCTAATCAATTATAACCATTATATATAAATATGATTCAACTATATATGATTCATTATATTTTTTTACTGTTATGTTATTTTTAGATGTCCCACCATTTTCTGTAATGATAATTATAACACATCATTAATTTAATGATTACCTAGGAAACACCCTGAGAAGGTTTAGTTAATTCATATCGTGAACTATTATTTGAATACATGTATATGATTACCCCATTGTGTTATGTGTAAAAAAAATACAATCCCATTAATTGAAGGTTAACAATAAATCAATAAACCTTCTCCACATCAACAGCGTGTTCCCATAGTTACACTGACCATGCATTTATTCAGTTTACTAAAATTTTCCCAACATTTGATTATCCAACAAAACATAAACGATTTTATGTAATCATAGTTAGAGGATTTGATATCAATTAAAAAATATTCACAATGTTTCAATAATTTCCATCCAATCCATGAATATTATACATCCTAATCATTGTTTTTTCTATTTTACAATTTTAATTAAAAAAATTCTATTATATCTCAAGAAATATAAACTCTCATGAGATTATATGATCGAAACATTAATTTATCTATAGTAAATATCCAGTCATCCTAAATTTCACTTATAACATCCAATTTTATTGGGTCTTGCTAAAAATCCTAAAAAATATTAATTAAGTTCATTTCTCTTAGAATAAACAAAAATTTCATCTATAAATACAAACATAAAAATCATTGTATTATATAAATAATCTATTAATTTATCAAGGATGATAGTGGGGACAACATATATACAAATGTGCATGATTTGAAATTCATAGTTTTCAAAAATCATAATAATTGTGTGTCAGATATATATTAAAATTTGACCCTAGAGTGATAGTATGAATATAGAATATAAATCATTGGTAAATATCAATCTCATTGTTATTGATGAAAAAATAATCAATGTCTAGACAATTATAACTAATCTTGATCGTAAAGGTTTTATTCTCTCAAAAATTAATTGAATGTTTCATTGATAATTTTTTTTAAAAAAAATTGGTTCTCCCCATGATGATTCCCTGGGGTTAATATATCCATTTTCTTAATTCTTCTAATGTGATTTCTCAAATTCCTCTCACTCAATAAGGCCCATTATATATTGTTTCATTGAAATATATGTCGATGAATTAATAAGTACTATCGAAAAATGAACATTATTATTTCAATGAAGAATATGAAATTATTCTCAAAATTCATCATCTAAACATTTTCTAGTAGTCATATCATTGATGATGAGTTTCACCACAACCATATAAGATAACTACACCCATTGAATATAAATAAATATATAGAGTTTAATAAATATGAATTTAAATTTTATATTTAGCAAGGAACTGGTAGAATATCAATAGAGATATTATTATAACATTTCAGGGCAATGAAATATATCTAGAAATATTTTCATAGCCATGATCTATGATGATTTGTGGTTCATTGGCTTGGTGTGCCAATAATTAATTATAGAATTTTATTAAATATATATTATATTATGTGCTCATGGTTTTATAATAAAAATGTTATAAAATTTAAATGATGTATCAGATAAAAATATATTACCATGGTTGAATATGGAATATGATTCATACCCTATGAACAACCTTAAATAGGTTAGAGAGGGTCGTTTATATAAATAGATTATTGGCATTACGTTAATTTGATTAATTAAATAATTAATATAATTTATTTACTAATTTTTCTGATTCTAAATACCTTTACATGTATCCTCTTAGAGATGATCAAATTTTTTGGCTTCATTATTTTAGGGTCATTTAGAGGTGATTCTTCAACCCTATCATTTTTTGAACCATAATCAATGTGTAATGAAAATATAGATATAGGATATTCATGTTTCAGTAAACACAACCACACATCACTTCCATTGGTGATCACATTCATATTATAATAATAATAAATATTGTGTTTTTACTAATATTTTTTTGATTCAACATCAATTGAGTAAATATATTAAACATGATCGAGTCTATCTGTTGATTTGAATCAATTTCAATCCTTTTGATGTGCATGCATATCAATTTTAATTTGATTATTCAATTTGTAAATGGTGTGATATGTTTCTCAGGCTAAGAATCCTAATAAAAATAGTTTTTCAATAAAAAAATATCTAATGATAATTTTATATCTATTTCTTGAGGATTTCATTCTATGTTCTAAGAGTTATCCTTCATTGGATCACAGGGTAACAATTGGACTTTTTCAGGTGGGAGGGAGCACGATCAGACACCTATATTCTCAAATAATTTTCATTAAATGAAACTTTTTCTGAATTATGTATGTATTCAATATATTCTAGGGTTTTGAGTAATTTATATTTGTATATTAGATCTGAATCAGTATTTTATGTTTCATTGGTGAATAATTAGGTAAGTACAGTGTAGAGTTAAAAAATTCAGAATCCAAAGTATGGCCATCAAATGGACAATAATGATATCCGAAGAAGATATCAACTAACTTCGGGTTAATTTGAGGATATATTATAAGGGGAAGAGGCATATATATAATATTCACTTTTGGATAAGATATTTGGGGAAAAATAGATTACATGTAGTGTAGTTCAATAGAACACATGGTGTGTCCCATAGAAATCTATGTCACTAGTGTTTCGTAAAATTATCACTACCAATTGTAGGTGTAGGACCTCCTTGTATTACATAATCCATGTGATGGAAACCATTTATGTACTCTTGTTGAACATGATCATAGGAATTGCAAATAACAAGTCTTGTACTGGTACACAACTAGGTTATATGGAAACAACTCGAAGGTCATGGGATGAAACACATCTTGGAGGAAACAACAAGTATTAGAATACATGGAATTGGGAGTGTTTACATATATATTTCTATTATAATGGTAATTTACTCATGTTTCTAGTGAATTCTTTTTTGTACCCTTACAAGTAGTGTACTAATTCCAATTATGCAATCCATGTAGTGGTCGGGACATGTCCTGGTAGAAAACTGAGACCACAATTTGTCTGGGTCCCCATAAACGCCAATTAATCCTCAGTCTTTTTTATGAATATTATTCCTCTTGTAAATACATTGTTTCAACCCTAATTCATTCCCAAAATTTTCCTATCATGGGAGATTGTCCATATAGAAATCCAATGGGGTATTTATAGTGGATTGTGAGATCTGATACAAGGTTCTCCAGGTGAGATGATCCATTAAAAGAAACTCGAATATAATAGTGGTTTCAAATGATCATTATAGTGTTAATCCATAATATGGTGGAATAATAAATGATAGACAATAGGGGGAGGTTATGAAATTGGTTTCTTTATAATACTTAATGAATATGAATTTTAACTTTTGTTTTGATCTATGTATTTATTTAATATTGGAATATATATGTAACGTTCTCTATCGATAAACTATAGATAAGTACGAATAAAAATATAGGGTGGCTAGTGGAAAAATATTTACTTGTCCACTCAACCAATTATTTAGCAATTCTCTTGTTTATTTTTATTAGAAATATCCACTAGTTATATGAATTTCAAATACAATTATAAGAAGGTAATACCATTATAATAAGGCTTTAAAAATTCTTATAGTTATTTTAAAAGAACGTAGTATCTTCTCATGTAATTAAGATAAAATTATAATGATCCCGGATTGAGTCTGAGGAGTAGAAACTCAAAAAAATAAAAAGTCGTTGATTTGAATAAAAATATTGGATTTTGATCATCATAGTAGTAAATGCAGACAGAATATAGATATTCATCTTCAAATATGATCTTATTCAGTACATAATTTCAATAATGCGATCTGGATTTCCAATGACCTTAAATACAAATTGAAACAATCCAACAAATATTATTAGTTACATAACACAATGTGGTTAAAATATGTATAACTCTATTTTATAGACTCTTGTGAAATAACATATTCAATTAATTATTTTTTCTCTATAGAATTTATATATTTAAAAATATATTTCATATATATATATACATTGAATAATTAAACTACTATAATAAATTTATAAAATTTTACTTTCTTTATATTAAGAATATCCAAGAATGTGACCTAAAAATATTAATCATGAAATTTTAAATCATTTAATAGATTTTTTAGGTACCATAAAACCATGATATATTTAATTTGTAGAATTCAGCCATTTTAATCTATCATAATAATAATTTTTGGTTTTAATTTATTATACTAATAAAATTATGAATATCCCAAAAAAATATAAATTATTTAAATCTTCATTATTAAATAGTTAAATTTTGGGGTTTATTATGCAATTAAAAAAATATAATATAGGTTTGACACTGTATGATTGATAAAAAATTTAGGGTTTGATGTATTATACTTTTGTATCTTCCAACATATTATTGTTTATCCATACCTTCAATTTTTGCCAAAGTTGGGTTCCATCCAAATATAAGATGGGAAAAAAATACATTTCCAACATCATATGGTATAAGATTTGTCAGTTTTAATTCATCCATAGGGTTTTGGAATCATAGGTTACACTACAAGCATATGGTATGAACAATGTTTCTAGAATATCTTCAATAAATATCAAGAATAAATTAAAAAATATTATAACCCATAGATAAGAAAAAAATTTCTCAAAATATTTATTCCCAAAAAACATTTAACGTAATTTAATTAGTAAAATAGACGATGGTATTTTTGACCTTCAATATCAATATGATTTATACAGTATTGTTATGAATACTTTTTCATAACAAACCCATTGGATTCAGGGTGTGGTTCTTCTATATACCTAGTATTACCAAACAATGTTGTTTAGGTAAGGGTTATCTATATTATAAGCAGTACCCCACTTTGGATTTAGGGTGTGGTTCTAGTATCTACTGAGTAGAGCCACCCACCCCCCACTAGTGTTAGGCTGAAGGTCATGTATCACTTAAGTGTACCTTCAATAGCGACAGGATATAGGTCCTCTATCTACTAATATTTACCCCACTATGGTGTTATTCTGTGTGTCCATTATCTACTGAGTTGTACCCCCATGTGGTGTTAGGGTTAAGTACTATATCAAGCATGTTAGATATCATATTAGATAGGTATAGGGTCCTCCTTACACTGAGTATTTCCTCCTATTGGATGGGGTTTCTGTCCCCTACTAACCGAGTTTTGCCCCTATAAAATATTGTGTAGGACCACTTACACTATGTCTCACTTCTTATTTCATTAGGTCACTGGTCATCTATTTAGACATTGTTCCCCTTGACTATGTGTCAAATTGTTGACTTGCGGTCCCATGAAAAAGATAATTCTATTGATAAATATAGAAGATGATCAAATTCATTGAAAGACATTTTTAAGATGATTTCTCTCTTTTCCCTATTCCTGGATTTGGAAATATAAATTCCATTTCTATGTCCATTGGGATTAATTTATTAAGAATATGTATATATTTTTTCACGTAATTAGATTATGCTATTCTTCTAATTTTGGAAAATATTTATATTCCCCTCATATCTCTCTCTTCCCCATCCTAGTTGTTCAGTATCATTCTAGATATATATATAGTATCCCCTATAAGGGATATTTTTTAACTAATTATTTTTTATGAACATGATGGATAGATCAACCGTGATATAAGAATAGAATATGGAATCAAAGTTTATTTTACCTCATACGGTGGTTGATGTGTGGAGAACTCATTTCTAGGCCTCTCAAAATTTAATTTTTCTAGTTATGTTAGGTAGGAACTTCTTTCTAGTTGGGAGTGTATTTTATCTTTTACTTTTTATTTTATAATATCATACACTTATTAATCCCTAGTAGTCCTTACATGCATATTTATTCTCTATATTTTTCTTCCTTGGTTTTATTCCTCTAATCTTCTTTATTGGGATGGTTTGGTGTTTTCATATATATATATATATTGTAGGCAAGGGCCTCACATATTTGTTTTGTCTTCTGGTTCTTGTCTCTAACCTATGAACTATGGAGGAGGGATTGAGATATTTATGCCTCGATCCCCATTGGTCCAGGACCTGAATTGATAATATTTTTTAGTGAAATATAAATTTCATCTCCCAATCATCTACAATTGATATGGGATTTATATATTGAATGAAAATCCTTGGACAAAATAACAACAAATATATTAAAATGATGAATAAAAATACTTATAGGTAGATCATTCCAATAAAAACTGACTATAAAATAATGATAGATTATAGATGTGGTCATCATAACAATATTTATATTCACTTACTATTAATATTATGATATTGGAGGTGTATTTTTAAAACCATATTAAATTTTTAAAAAATAGATGATTTATATGTTCTTGAATCAAAAAATTCATTTTTGTTATTAGATGAAGGATGAATTTAAAATTAATCATATAACAAAATTTTTATTTGTTAATATATTATATTAAACTAAGAAAATTTGGATATTAATATTATAACATTTAAAATCTTCTTTATCCCACATATTTGAGTATCTATTAGCGTATTTCTAATTATCCATGTATTTAAAATATTATAGTTTTTGTGGTTCATTATGTGGATATTTCAATACAGTATAATGATTGTGTAAATTCTACCCATTACAACATTATTCAATTTCAAAACGAACATCATTTATACAAATAAATACTTTACTATTCACATTCATAAATGTTCCTCACTATTTCATTACAACATCTTGCATATAGAATGACCCATCTTCTTCTTGGGTTGGTTGTTCTTATTATTATATTCAATAAATTCAATATTTATTTTCTAATTGAATAAATAATATTGACTATTGACTCATATCTCTTTTCCTATACTTAGAGTATATAGAATGATTTATTCATAACTATTGTAGTATCAGGTGGAAAACACCCATTGGGGAGTAGGTTTTATTCCACTAATGAATTAGTTTTTATTTTTTATTTTAATGTTCTAGAAGCATTCCTCACAATCCTTGTAATATTTGTTTTATAGGTACTTAAAGATTCATCATCCTTCTTCTACTGCTCATGTAACCTCGTATACATTTTATATGAAATATATGTAGACCATAGTTTTTTTAAGATATAAGTATAAACTCATCCAACCTAATGTAGTCATTTTCATCATATTTAATAATTTTATTAATAAAAATCTACCATTCAAAACATTCATCCACCAATTGATAAACAACCCAAACTATATTTTTTATTCTCTAGACATTGGGGAATGGAAACTATCATGTTATTTTTATTGATTAATTTTTCAGTAATTAGTAAATCATAACATCTACTATAATAAGGTGGATATTTTATATTAAATAAATATTGACAATGTTGTTCCATATATTTATTGATTTTAATCATAGGATAATTCATAAGATGTATATAGGGATCCCTCATAGTAATGTAATAATGAATAATTATCCAATAATATCCAGACTATCTAGAAAAAAACTTATTTCATTTTCTATAAAATTCATTGTTTACATGGATGCTTCTGGTTAAAAAATTAACTAAAATAAAAAGTCATTTTTTCCAGAAACATTTTATTAGTGAGATATCATATAATTAGCAAAATCATTTATATATTTCTAAATCACAACACCTTTTAAAAATCTATGAAACTTTATGTGTAACCAATAATATAAGGATCATCATATTATCAAATCCTTTATAATGATTCATAAATACAATTTGAATAATCCCTTGAATATATATAGTGTGTTTCTAATTATGTGTGAAGACTGAGGCCAAGTCATCTAGAAATGGTTTTAATAAATTAAATACAAAATGGTCCCCCTTAAAAATTTCTACCCCAAGGTGTATCATTTCCATAATTTCATCCACACTCTATTATGTTAATGAAGATTAATTTTCATCGGAATTTATAATACATTCATTAAAATAACTTATTATTTCCCAAATTCATATGCATATCCCAAGGGTTCCCACTTATGTTTTCTAATCCTTTATTACATGAAAATTTAACCCTTTCTGAAACACTATCTAAGGAAACACAATATTATTTTACAATAATATCACACCGAATTAGGTGAATATGTATTATATCTCAGTATAATACATTTCAAAAATATAATGATTTAGTGAAACATTCTATTTAGAAACATAAAAAATATTATATACACTGTATATGTCATATCTTTTTATGTTTCAAAAAAATACATATCTTATTATATATAATAATAATAAAATCTTCATATTATATGGAATAGAATATATAAAAATGATGATCAATGATTCTTTGTATTGATTAACAAAATAGATATCAATAGTCACTTATATACAACTTTATCAAATGTTTATGATGACATGATAGTTAGATTTAAAAGTCATAAAATGTAATTTGTAGATAAAAATAATAATTTATGGTGTAATTAACGGGATTTCATAATAAATAAATAATAAATGAATTAAGGAACCAGACATCTGTTAGTATTAAATTTTTCTAAAATTAGTTTTTAATTTTTTTCCTAATATGTGGCACAATAAGAATAATGGAAATATAATTTTAATTATACTAACCAAAACATTCATAATATATGCCTAATTAATCCACAAATGAACCTACTTTATAATTGGGATAACATAAAATTTAGCCTGTTTTTGGCTAAAGATAATGTAATACAATAATTTTGAGATAATTAAAAATTAATCATTATGTGATTAATTATAGTTCTATAACAAATCAACCCTTTACTTTATTTTAATCTATTCAAATTTATTCCATAAGACTGTGATATCGTTAATAATTTCAACATAGTATACCCTATGAAAATGGTGTTTAAGTAATATTATATCAACATAATTATAGATCATATATAAAAATATTAAATAACTACCATATGTTCATATCCCAAATTATACATAATTAAAATCAATGTATATTTTATTAGATAAAACATTACATTAAATAATCAATACAATATTTTTCTGGGAAAATTTTCACTAAATTTTGAAACATTGTTTTAAAAAATATAAATACAATTCAAAAATAATAATAAAATAATTTTAATTTTAAATAAAAATTAAAATAGCTTTCAATAATCAATGTATATATTTTTCATAATGGGGGAAAATTCAATTCATTAGTTTTATGTTAAAAGAAACATTTCATGAATAAATTTCATAAAATATACATCATTAAGAAAATTTAATGAATATTCTTTTTTAATTCCATTAAATATGATTAAATATAGATAAATTTAAATAAAGAATAATAATGGAAGAGTTAAAAATTTATTTATAACATATTAAAAAATGTATACATGGAAGAAAATTACTTTTGACTGAATAATAAAAAAAATTGGTTATCTGTAGAATAATTTTGCATGATTTTTTAGTATAATGGGAGATGAAAATAAATAGAAAACAATTAATTTAAATAAATCATTATTTTATAAGAAATATAAAATAATTTTAAATATATATATTCAAACATTTTATAATTATAATATTAGTTACTAAAAATCTCATGAAAAATATATTATATTGTGAAAAAAAACAATCTCAAGTCAAACAAGTTTCTATGAAAACAAAAATGGAATATAATCAATTATAATTTATTAAAATTATATATGAAAATAATGATCATATCAAAAATAAAAGAAAAGAAACATTTATAACATTTTAACACCAATTTAGTAATAATTCATTATTTAAATAACTATTTCATTAGGTAAATCTTTTTGATTTTCTTATCTGTTTCAATTCATATATTATGGTTGATTCATATTTATCAAGTTAATATCATATAATAAATTTTATTCATTATAGAAATATTATATATATTAGTTTTATAATAATTTATCACAACCCCAAATATTTAGATATAGTAAATTAGATTACATTACTCTTGTATGCGGTTGTCCATATATACCCAAGAAACATATTTTATATTTATAATAAATAAGATTAAAGATGGATAAAAAAATTAAAACTTATAAATCTCCACTATATCATAAATATAGTCTATTATAATAAAATAAATTATCATAACCCTATTTAATTATGGTAAGGGAGAATTTCTTCTCATGATATATGGAGGTAATAGTCTATAAATATGCACATACTATAATTCTATATCCAATTTCATTGTAAATAAGTGTAACATTTATATTGAAATTTCTTTATAGAAACTCAGTATGATTATGATAATGGATTAAAACTTTTGTAAAGGATATAAAATTTTTAGATATGTTGGATAAACAAATAATATTAAATGGGCTTAGTTAAAATTTATACATCTCCATTGAGAGACCTCATTTGGAAGACAGAACAAGAAAAAAAATTAGTATTATGATAAGTGATGGTAAATTATTGTATAATACCTAACTCAAATTGCCTATATTATGTGATTACACTATTACATTGCTATAACATACAATAGTTCTCATCTCAAAGGTATTATCAATTTATAAATAATAGGGAACAAGATACATATATGATTCATGTATTGCATTGGGATAATAAAATATGATGCATTATAACATTATATCATCATTGATATTTTTAAAATATAATTCCTCACAACATCAAAATAGAATAGAAATAAATGTTCATCTTTGGTGTTCTGTAAGAATTTTGAACAATAGAATCAATAGTTAATTAATAATTCATAATCAGTATAGAATGAAAAATAAATGAAATTCGATTTTATTTAATAAATAACATGAGTACGAAATGCATCCATGAATAATATAACATACATAATAATGATGATAATATTAAATAAATAATTAATTAAATAAAATAATAATATTAGACATTTTTATTTGAAATATCTTTATATCTATATCATCATATAATTGATCTAAGATAGTTTAATTTATGTGTAAATATACACAATAAACACATCTAATTCTATCTTCCAAATTTATCTCTTTTAACATGTCAATTCTTTAATGTTCTATATATAACAGTGCAACATCAATCTCTTCGTGTTTAATGAGTTCCTCATATATTTAATCATTAGATAAATTCATAAATTATATTGGTTATCAATAGATATATATATATATTGAATAAATAACACATATTAACATAGGTTTCCCCGATCTATCTAATAACTTTAATAGTAGAAATACTTATATGAAAAATATATGTGGTTTAATAAATAACAATATTCATTGTAAAATGATTTTTTATATTTCAGATAAATGCAATGTCCAATGATCCCAAAAATCTAACTCATTCCCAAAAATTAATATGACCAAAAAAATATTTATTTGATTAAAGATGACCATTATAATTTTTTTATCGAAATTATTTTTCTAAAATAAATAATTTTTATGAGTTTATTTTTCATGATGATAGACATGTTTTAGATGAAGATAAATGGTTTAAATTTTTAATGGTGTGAATATTGGTTACTATTGTATATAAAATAAACAAATTAATCAATTTTTTTATTGATTTTTTAAAATAATCCTTTCATAGGAAAAAATTATAATGATCTCATTCCAACCATGTAAAAAATTCAATTTCAAACTAAAAAGTTTTTATTAAAATATTGGATGAATATAATTTCAATTTGACTTTTTTTACGAAATTATTGTCATGGAAAAATATTATACATTATAAAATGTTAATGTGATCAAATTTTAATTCTAATATGTCTCATGAGATAAAAACATTAAATGGGTAAATAATCACCACTAATATACTGATATTAATATTAAATTAGAAAACCGTGTGGTATATAAACCACATAAGAGAAATTTGTTGAATAATTTTCCATATTCCACAATAGAGTGATTGTATAGATGAGAACCCTTACCATAGGTCAGAATCATCACATAAAATATTTGAAATTTATAATCGTAAGAATATGTTATTTATATACCATCGTTAAAACTATTTTAATCTTAATAATACCATTAATTTTATTCCATTTAATTTCATATTCTATTTTATAGTCATTAAGGTCATATCAGATGTTTTAACCATATTCAGCTCATATGTCCAAAATACCATTGGGAGGATGACTATGATAAATGATTCAATTATTAAAACACCTCCTTAGTAATAATAAATAAATTAATAAATAAATATTCACCTAATAAATTATGAATTTAAAAAATAGACTATTTTTTGTTGTTATGAGAAATGATTTATGTTATAATAACTGAAATGGTATGTCATATATACATATGACTAACAATCACATTATAAATTTTTATTATGTAAACAAAGAAACTATTATTTTATAATTAAATAATTATTATCATATAATATGAATCTTTTTTTTCTTTAAATAAACATAAATATATTATTCATGTGATGCATTAGTGAAACAAATTATCAAATAATTTCCTAGTGGTGGTAGTCTAAAGGTACACTAAACTGATAGGTTCATTTTTTTAGGGAACAGGATGGTAATAAAATAACTGATATGTTATATATACCAAATGAATAATATTTCATGAATATCATATATATACATTAATCCTTCATTAAAACCCGCATGTGAGGTGGTGATGGAAAACATAAATTACATCTATTCACGAGGTGGTAGACTACCGTAGAAACGAATTGATGATTACATGCACATTTTTTTGAATATAAATCAAATATATTATTTCAATTTACATAATAACATTTAAATACATGGAATATAATGGTGTTGTAATTTCAAAATAGTTTATGTATATTTCATGGGGTTGCATGAATAACTATAATGAAAATTATCATTATAAGGAACTATAACTTTTCATTGGACAATATATTTAGATTAATACCTACATATGTTATATGTTGGTTTTTTATCACAAAAATTCCTATAAAATGTGGGGTGTAGTGTATGGAATATAATAATTTATGGACTGGTAGAAATAAAAGGAATTTTATATGTTAAAAAAATATTATATTTGGGATTATTTAATATGATATGGAAGTGGAAATCGAGGAAAATTCGTAATGATATAAATTAATACAAATTAATTTTTATATTAAAATGTTTCAAAATTTACCACAATATAATATATCATGAGGGTGACTTATGTCCTAACATCCAATAAATATTTGATCAATTCTGATTTTATATTAATCATTATAATTTTATTATCTTAGGTTAAACCTTATTTACAATTAAAATGGTATTAATGGTTTCTACACTTGAGGGATAATTAATGTGTCTATAAAAAAATCATCATAAATAGACTATATGAAATACTAAAAATCTTATATTATTCACTTTTTGTAGGATAAGATAGTTATGAACGTGAAATAATTTCATAAAAAGTTAATTATTTCGAAAAAAAATATTATTTCTAATTTTGACAAAATTCATTTAACTTTTCATAAAATCATCAAGAAAAAATGGAATTCATATTCAAACTGATCAACCAAACCAAATTTGATATAATTATGTTCTAATTTTTTGTAACAAAATAATTAAATTAAATTAATTTACATGTAATGTTATGAATACAATGTAAATTATATTCCATTTAAATAAATATATACTATATCATCAATATAAAATTATACATTGTAATAATTTAATTTATAAAAATTTCAATTAAATTAATATCTAGAATATAATTTCATTATGATCAAAATAAATTTTTATATTCATTTACTATATGACTTTGGTTTAATTCGGAACTTTCTATAGATGTATCTGGATCATTTCCAGGAAGTACTTTACCCATTTTTTGACCACAACATTGTTGGTTATTTATTTTGGGTACTTTTTGGTGAATCTTGTAACATTTCTTATCCTAGTTGGTATTATAGGATTGATAATGGTTAAGGAAAAAAATTTGTTTTCATAGATAATGTTGAACCCTTTTGTACCATAGGAGGTGGTGAACAATTTTACCAAACCATATAGAAAACCAATAATATCAATGAACCTTAATTTAAAAGGGAATTTTCAAGAATGGTTCTATTTTTTAAAAACTATAATCCCACCAATGAGTAACTATCAACCCCATATCTGATGGTGAATACAGAAGTTTAATGTTATGGAAATATGATCTCCTTGTAACAAAAACTATATGTTTTAGATTTGAAACACAGCTAAATTTATTTAATAATTCATGATCCTCAATTTACATACATAATGAACAGTGTTTGTAACAAAATAAATTCCATGGATTTTTTAGGCTCTGATTTGGAATACATGTCTCCACGAACATCATCATGTGTGAATTAAAGATCTGGATGTTTTGTAATTCTTCAATTGATTAGTTTTATCCCTTTTTCATCAAACATTGCCTTTGGAGAGGGAGGAATATCAACTATTCATGATGATTTAGATATTAGTTTTAATTAATATTGTTATGTTGGGTCATGATCTTCTTATTTGATCCTAGATCATCTTCATCATTTCGAATTCGGCCATTCTATATAAAATTTAATGGTACATTTTGGTGAGTATTCATAAATGATATTGTGGAATATTTCCTTATTAAAAATCCCCATTTTCTTGATTATGATCATGTCTATGTACTTTTTTCATTGAAATTTCACATTTTGAAATTTCAACTAAATTGGATATAATAATTTCAATCCCTTTTAATTGTAATACCCTTTATAGATTCTATGGGACATGTTGGAAATTTGAGACATGTTATGAGGGAAATCCATACGGAGTACAAGCATATATTAGATAACGATTTAAGAATCATAAAAACGTGAATAATATGTTAATTAAATTTAAATAACTCATTATTTAATGGTATAGAAATGAATTTAAATGGAAAATGGATTATCCAAGAAGGATTAATTAATAGTGAATAATTTATGATAAATTTACTAAGAATGAATTGTTTTGGAAATAAATTATGTTTAATGAATGTGACGTGAATGTAATTTATAAATGATATGGTGCACAAAGGTGAAAATTATAGAGTAGATAGTCAATGATGTTGAGTACTGATATGACTGATATATATGTGTCATTTTTTGAATGATTAATCAATGAGGAATGTGTTAAGTGATGATTCTCCAAATACCCTTGGGATTTTGTACTAATGCTCTAGTCCCTCAATGCATTCATGTGAAAAATATGTTTTGGAATTGGTAATGATGCCCTATATACACATGGTGCTGCATACAGATTCCCATGGACTCATATATATATATAAATAAGAGATGGTTTGGCACTAATGATCCAAATAACAGCCTAGTTCCAAACTAATACACTAGGGGACTGATATATTGAATTTAAATATTAGTTAAAAGAATAATGATAACCCAAGAAAGAAGTATTTGTGATATTCCTTTGGTATATGATTCATAATCATGCGTGGTCTAAAGAATGTATGATTTATTAATTTTTTACTATGAACATTGGGGCCTATATGGTATATTAAAGAATAAATAATTGTTAAACCTATTTACATTTTAGTTTTTTCATTAATATTAATAAAATTTCATACACTCTTATGGAATGGATACTGATTTATATATAGTAGTTGGTGTCCTAATATGATTTTATCACATCCTAATATTGCTTCATGATTGATTCATGAATATATTTCATGTATGTAAAACATGATATGGAAAAGATCCCTATTTTACATAGAAGAGTTGTAAATAAATATAGGGAATGTATGAGGGAACCTTATGTGACAGTAGGACCCACATGGGATTTTCCAGTGTGTATTTATTTTTGTTTTCCATTCAATACATATTACTGATATGGAACCATGTATTTACTCCTTTTTATTGGTTATATTTTTTCATTTTTGATTTTTTTATTATATATTGGTTGATTATTGAGATCTATTTTTATCATTCTCCTCATTTTATTTATGTACGCTGTTATAAAATATTGAAAAATTAGGAATAATCTCACCATTTTATGTTTTAGACCCTTTACGATTGTCTGAAACCAATGGCCTACTGAGAGGAATGCCTTAATTCATTTAGTGGAATGACTAAAAGAATGAGTATATGGCACCCATATGCAGATAATACATATTGGTATTATAGACAGTCATTCATTTCATTTAATTTGTATTGATATTTTTAAAATGTTGATATAATTTTAGGAAGATCCAATCCTTGGTCATGATATCTTTCATTGGAGTTCTTAACCCATGTTTGGTGAAATAACCAAGTACACATGGTGGTATTATTGTTATTCCTGAAGATTTATGTTAATATTTGATGATATTTACCCATGGGTGATTCATTTTTCTGTGAAATTATTATTTTTTCTATCATTTTCTTTATTTATTAATAGGGTACAAGAGTTGAGTATACAAGAATCATTCTAAGCACTCATGATTTTATGTAGAAAACATCATTTTCGGAACAAACATAAATTTTGGTTTTCAATGATTTGTTAAAATGAAAAATACATTTATTTATTTTAGTATAATAAAATTAAATGGTTCCAAAATAAATTTATAGTTAAAACTCTGGCTTAATGTTGTTTTTTGAAAAGGGTAAAATGGACACCTAATTGGAAAATTATGATTTCATTTTTTTACCCATTGTTACATGGGAAATAATAAGGATTATTAATAGTATTGATAGTATATTTGCTAAGCATTGATGGTAGCATATGAGGTATGAATTGTTATGAGTTTATGTGAATCAATCCGAATAAAATATATTAATGGTGTATTATGTGTCCGATGACATTTTCATGGAATAATCAATATATTCATCCACTATAAATTTGTGGATATGATGATAGGAGAAAATTTCGAAAAATGATCCTTGTGTAGTGATTAAAGGGAACCTAATAGTTCATTTGAATAAATTATAGAGTAGTTTCATGTGAATATTTCTCACATTATCTTGTTTATATATTGAGAAATTTTGATGGTTTTACATAATGTTTCTAAAATGACATAATATTTATAATTTTATAACTATTTAATCATCACTGGAGATAGTGGAAATAAAGAAACTGTGTTATAGATTGAGTCTTTTTAGATTGAACTAGATTATTTAGATACTCATACTAATAATAGGGATAGGTTGGATTCTTATATGTTGTAAAAATATGTGATCCATTGGTGGGATATATGGATGGGATGAGTAGTAGGAGTCGACAAAATGGAAAGAATTTACAAAAATATTCCTAAAACTCATTTATCAACATATTCATATGTTTGAGATATAGGAATATTTTTTTAGGATAAACCAAATATTTATTATCTAAATGGAATATACTATTCATCATAATAACTTGAAGAACATTAATATAGTATTGGCATGAGAGGATGAAATTGAAGAGAAAAATATTCAAGTTAGATTTTATTTTGATATTATGTCATAGGTTAATATCATCTATATAACGTGTATTTATGTGGTAGTGAATTAGTATCTCATTTATGATAGGATTTTATTGGAGGACATTAATAGAGGAAATGTGGTTTCTAATAAGTATCCAAGATCTACGAGTTCAAAATGTAGGAACAATCTCTATTATAACATTATGGGTAGAAATAAAAAAACAAGTTTACAAGGAGAAGTATCCATTACTGAGGGAAATATTTGAGTTTTTATCAACCATTGAAGTAGTTTGGTCACTATTGTATCAAGTATTCCTGACAAACATCGGATTTCTGAGATTTTGTAATGATGGGTAATTTATAATAGTTCTTTAGGAACCAATAGTATATGTGTAGTAAATCAGGATCAAGACTAAACCATAGTATAGTAAGAGGTCTTCTATACAAAAACAACATTACAGTTGGAGTACTATTATCCATGCTAGATGAGGTATTGGGTGGGGTATATTACGGAAATATGACATTTATTTAGAGTTCAGTGAAGGTCAGGGGGAACATATCATAGAACAGAACATAATGGATGTATAAGTGAAGGGAGTATAACATGTAGTTATGGATTTCAATGTAGGAATTTCGATACATATAAGTACTATTCATGTATATAAAATATATTCGGAAGATTTATTTAATAATTTTTTTCATATTCTTTTATATATACTCATATTTTTTATATTTTGAGTCTGAATATAGATTTTGTGAGTGGGGTTTCGACCATCAATAGACTTTTGGGGTTACGGTCGAGGGAAATCTATTTATGGAATGGGTTTTCTAGTGAATTTGGTGTGTAACATTTCCTGTTGTATCAGTACAAACATGAAATGTTATATTTTCACTTGATATTGGGTATGTAATGGTTTTTTTCATATGTATTTAACATTGATTGATAGTATAGGAATGTAATCATTAAATATCTTTAGGGTAACTAATATGTTCATCAATTGTGAATGGAATATCTAGGACGACTATGTGGGGAACATTCATCAGTAACATGGGAGATCACCACCCTGTATACAAGAATTCATTTAGATGATGGGAGTTTAAATATAAGTGGTGTTCCTCCCATATTATAATAGATTCTTGGTTTTATTCCGGAGAATAGATCATTGATGAAACATGAGAGAGATGTGATGATAAAAAATAAACTTATTCATAGGGGTAAACTAGATTTTAAGACACCCTAAAAAATAGAACCTATAGAGAATAGATATCTTCATACTAAGTAAGATGTTTTGATAGGTAGGGGATTTATTCATCCATGTAATGTTCCTTGGGGATATCTAATTTTCATTTCGATGTGAATCAAAAGACATTACTGTTATCTATTGAATAGAATATTTTTTACTTTTTGAAAATGAAGAACTACTATCATCTTCCATGAATAGGTGATCTCAACTATTTGATAGGGGAGCAACTGTACTCTTCATGGATGACATGTTATTGGGGTATAATTTTTTAGATTTAAAAATTCACATTTATTTCATCTAACATTTATAATAATGTATCGTCTATATGAGTTCTTTTTAATCTCATTTTGGTCGATAGTGGCTTGGGATATATACCTTTCCATAATTAAACAGTTTATTCAGCCAAAAGAATATTAGTTCTTGGTTATTTTATAGGATAAATATGGGTATACATTATGATTCATGGGGACCCCTCTATACATCTTGGCATAATGATGATTACACTGAGTGATAATTGAACATTAATTTTTCTTTTTATGTGTCTTGTATGGATTGAAAGGGTGCATTTTAGGGGGAATACGATCAATGACGAAGATGATTTAGGGGATCCAAAGAATGTTTAGGTTGTTTTTATATTGTACAACATATTAATGATTTATATATATTATGATTTCTAGTTTCAGTGGGTTATTATGATACTTTCCTCCTAAACATTTCCCATTGGGACGAACCACATCGAGCATGACCATGAACGGTATCATGATTGAATAAAATAGAGAAAACAAAAATTATTTCTTGGAGTTGAAGAATAGTTGGATTAACACACAGATTTTGATCCAACCTATGTAGGGTGAGCAGTATGATGAGTTCTTTGGTTTAATTATAGATTTATATTAGATATTTTTATAATAGGTAGATCAAGTTATGACATATGGATCATTATTGTTGAGTCCCCATGAAAATAAGTTTCTTATGTATGATCACGAGTTTTCAATAGTGGATTGCGTATTAAAGTCTTAGTATAAATACATTCTAGGGGATTTTTTCATTATACTGATCTAAAAATAAAAAAAATATATCTTTTTTAATTGATATATTATTCTATGATACTATATTTGGGTTGAGTATATATGGTTTTTTCATTTTGTGGTAGCTTATAGACTGATGGATGGAAATAGTGTTTCTGAATCATTGATCTACGAGGCATATACTGAAGATGTTCATGATTCTATTTCTAAGTAGAAGGCGGGGAAATTTCTAGATAATATACATATTGTGGTTTAGGTGGTCTGGGACTAGCTGATCATCATATGAATATTAGTGGTGTCTTTATATCTAAGACAAACCATATAAAGAAAATATGAGGACCAAAAGAGTTTGATATTAACGAATAGCCATGATTGTGGAGAGTCACAATTAAGATGGAATATAGATGAGGAGATGGTTATCTATTTCTAGAAAAATGAAATTTTTCCAAATAATATGTGTCAAGATATGATGTGTGGGTTTCATGAATCAATGTTAGAGATATAACATTATTTAACTAAAATTTACTATTCCCTACATCTATAGTATTGGTTCTGAAAAATGAGATGGGATATTAGAGGTTACATAAAAAATGTATATGTGTTTGTATGTAGAAGATGAGAATTAAAGATCACGTGGGTTAATATAGTAATTTCCCAATCCATAATGGATTTTGGATGATGTTACCCATATTTGTTTTGGTTCCTCATGCAATAAGATCATTACAAAATAATTTTATTTGGGTGATTGTGAATCAGTTGATAAAATTACACCATTTATGTGGGTCAGATCGATGGATATGTTATTTGAATGACTGTATAGTTGTAGAGAGTTCTTTTAGGATTCCAATCATATTGTAAATTGTGTTATAATTTACACTACTAAATTGGATTGTAGAATGAGGTTTTTACACAGGTGTTTCTGAGTAGGCCTTCTCACCCACAAATAATTGGGAAAATGAGCTGACTATTTAGGTGCTAGAGGACCTATGAGGAGAATGTTTCATATATATTGTTTATAATATTGAGAAAAACATGTGTATTGTGGATTTCTCATATAATATTATTAATCATTGAACTATTACATTGGAAACAGATGAGTAACTTTGTTGTAGTCCATGTGGATCAAATATGTGTTGGATAGAGGTGGGTGAGTCAGGGATGTTGGGATGAAGTCTTCTGTACATGGTGTGAGAACATGTTTAGTTGATTAAAAACATATGGTTATAGAATATAGTCAACATAGGTCATATGATGAATTAAATCATAATCCCATTTTGTTTAATGTGGGATAATTTATATTTCATTGGGTTTTATCAAGATTGGGTCACCGTCAGATACATATGTGTAAAAAGATAACACCTAGGTTTTCCAGTCATTTTGAGAGTATGTTGGGATCAGACATGTGTATTATTGATTGAACCTTTCCAAGAGGTATAGTGTTATTAAAAAATATTTTCATCTATCACAAATTCTCTAGTACAAACCAGACCCTTCTCATTTGATCTATGTTGATGATGTAGATCAAAAGGTTAATTCATACATTGATGGGCATCTGATTCCAATTATGGAACATAATGAAAATGTCCTGGGGGAATATTGAGAAATTGGTTTTAGTGTAGTTTCATTGTGTTCACATAAAATTGGATGCATGGGAGAGGTATTATGATATTTTGTCCCAATATCCCCACATTTACTCCATGAAATATTTGTGATGTTTGGGATTACATCTAACATATGACATATTATAAGGTTAAGAGATTATATGATCATGAAAATTCATAAGACAAACCAAGGTTGATTCTATATTGTTTTTAATTTTTCATATTATAATTTTATTAATATTTTTATTGGGTTTACATTAGATTAATTGGGATAATATTTGAATCCCCTAGGGCAATGAATTATTGGGGAACAATTAGGGAAAATCTTGTAGTTTACACACTGTAATTGTGCACCACTATTTGAGACACATATGGTAGTGCTCCGTTTGACCAAACAATGAATCCACCCTCCACAAACCATGATACCTAAAAAAGGTATAGAAATTTTATTAAAAAATTATGGAATACCATGTTCCCAGTAAGATGTTACTGTTCAGCCTATAAGTATAAGTACATGGTTCAGCTGCATAGTTTGGTAAACCATACGAAATTCCTAAGAAATCATGCTTGGAGGATTTTAAACCCTTGAAAAATAAGTCAAAAAATATTATACCCTAGATTTATATTCATAATTACCCACACATCACCAAATATGAATTCCCATTCTCTAGGAGGCTCATAGAAGTATGCCAGGAATCCTAGAACTTCTTCTAGTGTGAATCCACGATATGGTCGGAGAAATCAACCCCTTTTTGGTATATGAACTCTATATTGATTAGATATCCCAATAATTAATAATTTAACACCATCATTTCAATTTTAATTTCTTATATTTATGGGGGAATACTTAAATGTTTTAATTTATCTTGTTTAGTTGGGTCTTGATCCATGTTTTTCACCAAATATCATCCCCACCATTGTGAATACAATCGTTCTACATTAAATTGAGTGTTATAGTTTTGTGATCATTCATCAATGATATTTACATAGTTTTTTAGACACAAAAAAATTATTCATTGAAAATTTCAAAATTATTCTTGATGGTATAATCACATTGTCCTTAAATGTTTATTTTTATGAGAAATGTTTGTTATTGATGAATAATTTTCCAAATTAAATTTCCATGGTCCAAAAGTTTTTTCAAACACTAAAGAAATTGAGTTTCCTCAAAATCATTTTCCAATCCAATACCATGGTGGTGATGACCTCCCTATTAGAGTAGTACGAGGATTGGTAATGACGTTTTCGATACCTATATGGGACTCTTTTATGCAGTAAATGAATAGGAAATTTGCATAGGGTGCATATATAGACTAACTACATCATACTGGGTCCCGTTTTTGTCTATAATAATGACCCTTATGATCCTCATTTGAGGAATAGAAAAAATGTAATAAACCTCCATGGTTTTTACTCACACACCATCACCTAGATATTATAATTCCATCAATTAGCTATCTAAAACTTGATAGATGTGGTAATTAAGGGTTATATTGGAATCAGAGTCCCTCAAGGTTCTAAAATAAAGGAATCCCCCTTGACAACTCCCTCCACCCTAGTTGATATGAACTTCAATGAGTGTTCCATTCAAAAACAAGGACCTATGTGACCCCATTTGATGTAAATATGTGGAAACCCTTAGTTTATTGAGAAAGGTCACACCCATTTATTATTTCCTAGGTTTTCCACCAGTAACTGAATCTTTAGCTAACCCTATCTTACCCAATGTAAATAAATACTACTTCCACTAATGAATAACCTATAAGAATCATTCTTAGCATGACCAGGGAACCCTACATGAATCTCATTCTTCTCACCATGACTTTTCTTGCACGATACAGTATCCATGACATATTTTAATACAATAATTTATGGGATTTTTTATTTTAGATACCGTGTATGCGGGGGTATATATTTAATCCTTCATAGTATCTCGCATTTTTTAAAACCCATGGATGGTGACACACCATAATGTAAACCATTTGTAATACATTCATTAGTATAGAGGTGTCCCAAACATTCCTTACATGACAAATAAGGTCCTTGATGTGTGTACAGTTATGCATCCACTTGGTCAAAAGGTCCCAAACCTTGGGATAAGTTAAAGGGACATTCCATTATTATAAACAAGGAAAAGATTTTTCTGATTACCTTTTTCTCTAATACCATGGTCCTCTAGTTCCATACATCGAGGAGGGATCACACATCCTCCTACATTTTAGGATTATTCACATATCCTCATCTATTATCAGGAACTAGGAGCATGGAATCCCTCTAAGATTCAACCTTGTAACATTATCCAA
The DNA here is from genome assembly GCA_963277665.1 of Viscum album. NCBI lineage: Eukaryota > Viridiplantae > Streptophyta > Magnoliopsida > Santalales > Viscaceae > Viscum > Viscum album. Next base: position 223,734,742 of record OY728158.1, read on the forward strand.
TGGGTTGTGGCTATGTTGGTAGTCATCTGTGGCTGTCATTGTTACTAAAATGTAAGTATTTAAAGGACCATAAAATCTAGTTCTTCTCTTCACGTACCAAATATATCTTCCTCCTACTGAAGAAGGATTGTGTTCTTTTAAAAATATTATACTCCCTATTATTAACATTCATGAACTACTCTCATTGAAATAGTGCCTATAGGACAACATTAAATTTTCTTCATCATATACATGACTTTATAGATAATCATTATCCAGATCATCCACCCACCTTCCTTTAGATGGACCTCATAGGCATGGGTCCTATAATACAGGCATCCATTAATAAGGGAATACTCCAAAATATAGTATCCTGGAAATAAACACTCATTCCACATAATGGTCCTAATTCACATTGATACAAACCTTCATTTGGAATCAATAGGTGTGGGTCATCACAACCAAACTATGTGTCATATGGTTCCCATCCAAATAGGATATAATGGATTCCATTCAGAGGTCTTAACCCTAGAACCCAAATTAAACCGTAAATTTATTATGACCACATTCAAATTAGGTTGATATAAATCTAAGGATCCCATAAACCATATATTTCAAATGGGCCACATCAATAAAATTCCACACCAAACATTTTATAGGAACAATTCCCCTAAATATCATTATTTTATTACATATAAAAGAATGGTGTTGTCCTCATCACATATACTAGAATGAAATGATGTCTCCCATTAAGAAGACCTAAAATGTGTGGGATATAATTTATTTCAAAATGATGTGCAGGAATCCCATCTTCTATGAAAATCATTACATCAAAATATGTCTACAATCCAAGGATGATGATAAACACCATTGCTCCCAATGTTTTGCTTTAAAACAACATCATTACAATATTTTAATAAAGAGTCTCTAATATATTTATGAAATGGATCCATTTTTTGAGAACCTCATATACCAAGAGATAACATCATTGATAAATAACATTATATACATAGAGATTATTTTAAAATATATTTACGCTAATAATTTTTTGTTAATTATATGGTGACCCATGTCACTAATGGGAATTATTGGATCATTCATGAACATTTCATAAATCCGTAAGAGGGTTTCAAATCAGTATATAGTTCCCACAAGAAGGTTATGATGATCTCAAACCCCCAAGATCTTGCCAAATACCACTCATCATGATACATTTGATCCATTCCCAAGGACCACCAACCTTTAAAATGATGGTTATTGAAACACATAAAATAATGCAATTAGTGGTTCTTTCAATATACTTTAACATAAAATGTTATTGATCATTCCATGTTAGTAAACACATAATTAATGATTTCCTGACCATTTTCCCCAAAATCAAAAAGTTTAAAAAAAAGAAAAAAAATCATTGTAATCTAAAATGGTGGACTCGTTATGATTCTATAAAAAATATGATAGTGTCACATATACATAAGGACACATGTACTCTTAAAATGAATGAATCCCAAATAGAACACTAACTTTTGAACTCTATCATTAATTAAGGTGAATAATTTACATGGATTTATTTATTATTTATCTCATATCTACTTGTATGATTATATTAGAAGTCCATTCTATCCAAATGTTTTAATAATAGTTCTTGGAATTGTATTCCTTATATCTATTTTATGTTGGGTCATTGTCAAAGAATGTGATTCTTTTTCAAACCCATCAACTTTTGTGTTGGTTCACAAATTAATTGTTCTATTATTAGCCAAAAAAATAAACCATATCAACCCTTGAAGTTCCTAAATATGTTCACATTTCATTATACCCCACCAGTCATACAATGATAAATCACAAGTGTTCTAAAATAAGGTAGAAACAATCGTAGTTGCCAAATATTTCAGGATATTGTCCCTAGAATGTATTAATAAAATACTCTCATATATTTTTAAGGAATATCAATTTTTCATAAATATCCATACCATTATAAAACAATGTTCATATGATAGTTCTATTTCATTTAGTTGGAATTACCAACACTGCACGATAGTGACTAGTGATGCCCTCCAAATAATCATCAGAAAAATCATAATGGTTGAAATAAACCAAGATGGGTATTATTTCCCCCATGTATAATCATGGAAGAGGAGGAAATTAGATGGATCGTAGATCGCATGACCCCCTAAAGAGTTCTTGATTATGTGACCATTTCTAGGTTATGTGAAGGCTCCATGCATAGCACATCACATTCATCTAGTCCAGTAAAGGCCCAATCAACATGACGAAAGCTCTTGATATGGATCCTCAAACAAATGATTACACACCCCTATGTTTGAATGGTTTGACATGGGAAACTATATAACAATGTTCCCAATATTCATAAAAAATAATGAATAAGGACATTCTAAAGAAGGAGACCCCCTGGTGTCATGAATCCCATGTTTCAAAACATCATTAAGGATAATTAAATCCCATGGGATATATCTGATCAGTCTCGCACAACTCTCCCAACCATTATTTCTTATAAAATGAGATGATAGGGATGGGACATTGGGGTTCAAATCCACTGAATGATATGCGACATGCACCATGAAAAATCCATGAGACGAAATATAGCCTCACAGACACCACCTGGCTTATCAGCCTAACCACAAAGAAGACCTATGGAGTATCAAGATAGTGTCATAGAATAATAAGGACACATTGATAAACCTTCCCACCATATTATTACACAATCTTTATATGAAACATAATGGTCACGTGATACATCACTCGATAATTGAGAAAAAATAAAATAAATTAATCGAGCCAATTTTCATGACCCATGAACGTGGTGGAATAAAACAAATGAGATGAAAAGGGAGGACATGAGAGTGGTTTACAGTCGCTGAAGGGAATGTGACATGCCCCTGACTAATAATGAGGCACCGGGAGTCCTCGATGACACATACACCTCACCACATGGGATCCCTTCATCTTGTAATTTTATATATACCATCACCCCTGAAAACTCTGCAGCGCTTATTGAAAAAAGATATATTTATCCAGGTACTGGTTGGGTTCTACCATGTGATCCGTATTAGTCATGCCACACATTTCCATAAAAAAATATAATATTCACAATTGGTAATTTCCATACAAGTTCACATCAATCCCAATCACTATTTCATCATTCAAATAGGATCAAAATAATAGAGGAAAGAGTTAATCAAAGTCACCAAAAGACATTTGACATTCCAAGAACACCCAATGAAGTATCCCACATGACCCTGAAAGAAGTCTCCAAAGGCCACATTAGATTCATTAAATAGACACTCAGATCTCACTGGGACCCATGGACATGTCAACAGAACAACAATAAATCTGTTTGAAATTACTCCATAACAAATCAAGTCAACAATAAATGAAGAGATTCGTGATCAATTAAAATAAGGTCATTCTTCAGAAATAGTCTTTGGTGGGGTCTCACAAAACCATGTTGATCCTGACCCCCTTCACTAGCTCTAATTGGGACTCGCACCAAACACGCTTCATAAACTGAATAGTACCCGTTATTAGGATACTTATAAATTTTCATCCCAGCATGAATAATGGTTTTTATATCTAATGGTTCAACACACATATTTGTCTCTTGACATCAACTGACTTTGTGGGAGTGGAATAACACATGATCAGACATCATTCAATTAGGAAAGACATCAGAAATCAGACTTATTAATAATGCATTAGGAATAAATAACATTAGTTGGTCACTCATATAATACTCAAAGTATCTCTAGTAGCTTAAGAGAGGACTATACTTGAAGAATAATAGACCATGCTACACTCATGATAAGCTAACACGAATTGAAATCATATATCCCACAATACATGTGATATAACCCTGATCAAAAGTAGACGAGAAGGTAATTTAAGTGCTCACCGCCCCTCATGTGCTTCACATGTGTCATCCCAAGACACGTGAAAGCACTAGGAAATGTTTCATAGATCTAAAAAAACACCTTCAATGTGTCATATAGGATACAATAAGCCCTCTGGGAAAGTGGGGGAACCCCATAAATTTCCCTCACAGATGCAACTCAAATATTTTCAACCATCCTTGTATGTCACCAAGGACTCCAAACACCTTTCAAATGCATCTCTTAAATCATAAAATTGAATTTCATCATCTCAAATTTGTCTCGAAGAATAACTTATACATGAAAACCATGATATCATGATACCCAATGAGCAAGTCAATTGATACTCATCATTCCCACCTGAATCATCATCCAAGGCTAGTGGGTTCTTTTGTAGATGTCATAATAGATATACGACACCACTCTGATTGGGATATACTGATTCTCAAAAAACCATTTATGTGTGTTAATCAAATCATGAGATAAACACCAATACATGGAAAATAAGCCTTGTGATTACCTCCAAGAAAAAAGTCAATTCCAACAGGGCATCCAAGGATATGACCACTATGTTTTTCATCATCATGTAAGAGCTGCTCCATAGGGTGACCATAGTGTGTATGCCCTATCACAGGTGAAATATAGGTACCATATGTCCCCCCACAATCAAAATATATTGGGAGCCTTTCTAAGGACCAATATAATTTCAAAACACCTCTACAGATAATCCTAATATACAAGTCCCATATCCATACATCGTGAGGTTGATTTCCAATCCCCCTTAGTTCTCACACTGATAATAGCACACATGGGATTAGGGAAATAAGAGCAAACACCTCATTGGACACCTTGAATAAATAACCCTCTTTAAGGGAATATACCTTGGTGAGGTTCCTATAATTCTTATGAATTATGTGTGTTTTTATTCCTACAATATCCAAAATAGATACTATACCTCAAAATGGATCAATCCCCCCATCAAAACATCTAATATCATCCCATATGGTAGCACATTTTTGTATACTTGGTTACATCGTTACAACACAAAAAGAATCTTTTCGGTTTTCATGAAATGGATGAAGAACTATAGATATATACAAAATAATCCATTAATGAGGATTTTATTGGGACCATGTTTGAAGGATAAGAAATTATTCATAGTTATAATTTTAATAGTGTTGTCTTTTATTGTCAAAGATAATAAATCAACTCACTTTTTTTAATAGACATTGAAAATATGAAGATTTATTTATGAATTCTATTTAAAAAATATCATAAGTTGATATGAAAAAATTTTATGAATTATTTTTTTATGTAAAGGGGGAGAAAAGGTGTTACCAATCATATTTTGGTTTGATTCAGAATATGATTGGTCATTGAAGATAGGAAAGTTACAAAAAATTCTTTGGAAAATCTGATGACGCCTAACGTGATAGATCAAAGACAATATATCCCAACAGATAGTGTTCATGATTTATGTTGTTGTTTGATTAATATGTAAGATTATTGTAAATTAGAATGGTTATTCTTTCTAATTCTTGTATTTATGGTTGAACCATATCATAGTGTTTCCCAAATTATTTGGTCAAAAAATAAGGGATTGGGGATGTGTTTTCTTGGAAATGGAAGTTGTAATATAGTGTTATGGTGGAAAATAATGGTTAACACCAAGATTTATTCAAAATAAAAACATCAAAATATATGAATATAAATAAAGGCCTTCATGTTATGGAGTTTATGTGAAAGTTGAATTTCCACTACAGAGGCTTAGGTGAAAGGACTGGCACGTCTATGGGATTGTTTTTCACCTCATATAGGGTTACAAAAATAAATATAAATTGTAGGATACACCCATAATTTGGTAAAATGATTAACACATACAGAGAATCATATATTTTATCATGAAAGTGGGGAGTGTGATAATTTTTAGGGATACCATGAATTTTCTTTTTAGATGGTAATTGTGTGTCAATAGTTAATTGAGTGTAAAAGGTTGTCAATCTTACAAGTTTTGAGTATAAGAAAAATGCACCAAGAATGTTTTTAGTGGTTCACAAGAAGGGAGAACAAGTAGTGTGTGGTGTTCATGTTGTGAGTTTCAAATAATAAGGGAGTTATATATAAGTGGTATTTATTAATAAATGAGATACATAACATCAACATAGTGGGGAATTGGAGAATTATTTTGATAGAAATTTTTTTTGATGTTTTTCTAGAAGAATTGAAACATTATTTTACTATATATATGAAATGTTGGAGCACACACTATTGGATTATTTTCATAGTGATAAATGTGTTTAATGGTAAATGATTATATTTGTATTCCACATCAATGTATTATTTTATAATGGTTTGTGTGGTATTGGATTTTTTCCAAACAATTCAACGGATATCTGTAATATTATTGAGTAATGAACCTTTTAATTTCCTGTGTTCTTATTGATGTGTGATTTTTTTATGTACATAATGAATGAAATAATTAATCAAAGGTGATGGTTGATTCAAAAGTATATAAACATAAAAGAAAAAGATATCACAAATTCACCCCCCCCCTCTCAGTGATACATGTATCTTGGCTAGATAACTTCAGCTCTATGTCATCATCTAAGGAGAGAATTAACTGATAAACCATTTTTTTGTGAAACTGATTATATATTAGGATCATAAATTGATCCGCGAACCTATATTAAATCGATAATTGTGTCCTGGTGTATTCAATAAATCCCCTTAAAAGGGTGTGATGATTCGGACTGCAAAACCTATCAGTCAATATGAGTCCCCAATATTTGATTTTCTCGAAATCATAAGTGACCTCCAACCATTTGAAACATGGTTATGACTTAACAATAAATGGGAGAACAATTGGGAGTTTTTTTGGAATGTGACTAGTGTTTCCTATTGTGTGAGATCATGTACTTCGACGACACCCTGATGAAACAAAAACTTGTGAACCCGATGTAAATATATCAACTGAAAAAATTATCGTTTATTACCTATCCTGACATTTTTTCTATATGAAAATGAAAATGATAGAAAAAATGTTAATACCCATGATAAAATGATGATTGGGTAATAATTCCTCAGGACCATTTTGTTTAAAAACTAAAAAAACCCTAAATTAAGACCAGAACAGCCTTACAAATGATCTACTATAGCCATGGTTATCATATGTCTACCCTCATTAGGATATTTCCAAAAAAGTGGAATGGACGAATTGAGAATAAAATAAAAAATGAGTAATCCATGGATATTTGTTTTAACATATTAGTCCTATGATACTTCCCTAATCAGCTACTTTATTCTTTTTCACCAGTGTAATTGTAGACACTACTTCAGTGGACTGATTCGAGACAACGTCGTCATCATCTAGAATTTGTTTCACTAAATGATCCTTTACTATGTCTTACGCGAATTCCAAGACCATATTACATAATTGGAATATCTAATATAATATTTTGAAAATTATGGGTGGGGAACCACTAATATGGTATTATCCCATCCTTGTAGGATTATTGTGAATTCTTCTAGCCGTGATGGCTAGCAATCTTGCATCACCCCAGGAAAGTGGTTGTTAAACAAGTCTCTATCATCACCATGACCAAAAAGATAGGGATATTATCATTGGAGTGTGAAAACAACCACATTTCATATTTGACGAAGGTAGACTAGGAATCTGAATATAGATCCTTTCATCTTGAGGACACTTCCAAGAGTGATCCTGCTAACTGCCGTCAACAACACTATTCAGCTAGTACCCCTCAATCACCCGCTGAGGGTTCCATCTGACACACAGTTCTCTATGTTGACTACGAATAGTCTATAAGTAAGACCTTGTAGAATGGAAATAGGTAAGATACCCTAGATATGGTGCATATCTCCACTCAAACAGATGATGACTGGCTGCATACTCATGTAGGGACAAGCCCATAGGCTCATATCACTATTCACTCTGAACAAGTCTGCAGGCATATTTCCAAAGCAATAAATATGGGGGTGTGTTCATATCACTACCCCCATGTATGATGCACAGTGGCATACAATGATGGTATCAGGAGGAAAGAAGTGGGAACATATCCCTTCACCAACAAAATACTTCTTCAATTTAATCATGGAGACAAAAAAATGTTCTCACACATTTCCCTATACGCATGTTAATAAAATTACAATACATTTTAAAAATAGTGGAAGCACTTCTCGAGAATAATCTTTCACTAATACAGATGAAGGGACATGCACATTCTCAAATCCCTATATCCATTACATTATAACAAATTGATTAGCATAGACAATTTTTTGAACCCGAAAAACACACACTCTTTCTCATAACCAAAGAGGATTATCACCATACCCAAATAATGAAAAAGGAGTTAGATATGGATCATATCCCTATTCCAAATGGGGCTGACCAGAAGATAGTGGAAAATTCCTTGGGGTAGGGGTACATTATGATAGAAATAGCCCAACAACATATGCTAAAAGCCCTGTATTGGGCATATATTTCCATTCTAGGAGAGGTTAACCATGTGATAATGGAACAAGATATGGGATAGGCTCATATTCTTATCTTTTTATCTATTCATAATATTCCAAAAAATCATTGATTTTAGGAACATACCGTTAAATCAACAGATGAATAACTATCCCAACTTCATTTAAAGGTAATACAGTCAAATGGTTCATATCCCTTCTCTTATTACGGAGTTATGTTGGCATTTTCCAACAGGGAATGAGTATTCAGACTAGGATCATATTCTTGATGAAATAGAGGCCAACTATGGGAGATTGAAACATGCCTTGGAGTGGTCTCATATTCAGACCATGGATAACCACCAAAATATCCCAATGGCTCTGGATTGTGTCAAGGTTCCCATCATCACTGAGGCTCACTATGTTATAGTGGAACACACCATGAGATAACCTCACATTCCTACAAAATAACGAGGAATAAAATTTTCATATTTTGGACACTTCTAAGTAGTAGGATCATATCCTTATCACACTAGAAAATTATTTACATGTTTTGGGAACCATCACACATCAGTGACATACCCCTACACAACACTGATTGTTAGGATAGTTTATTTAGACCACCGCATAGAACATGGACCATATCCCTAAACTAATAAATGATAGATTAATAGAGGTTGTTTGAGAAAACATCTCATCACCACAAGGGTCTATCGAGTCTTCAATTGATTTGGATATAGAAGGTGTTCATTACTATTATATTCCTCTTCATGGTAGTGTAAAGAAGGTTCACAATGACTCCACTCATGACATCCATCATGGTCAACATCTACATTGTTATATTTCCCAGGGACATGGTAGTCCTCCCCTTGAAAAGAAACCTCCGTATAGAGTGGTGTTCCAAACTCTAACACCTCCATTACTAGGGGTCCTCAATTCATCATGGTCAAATTTATAAAGTTATCCATCAACATCATGCAGCACCACATTTCGGTCGGCATGCAACTATCAATGCCTTCATTTGTGGTCTGATTGGATTGAAGCATGTATGTATGATGAAAAAGATATTCCCATTTATATATGGATATATCTATCCATAAAGAAACCTCCCCATTATGTTCTGGACCCTCTCTACCAGTAACTATGAGATCCTAGAAGATCTAGAGATAGAGTTCATTCCATATCTATGATAGAATATATTGTCCACTCATCAGTGACTGATGGCTTGACAACTCTCTTATCAAGGATATGAGTGACACCTCTATACATTCAATATATAATGTTTTTTTCTCGACTAGGTAACACCTCCATCGACCAGGACCTGATAGTGGAAAATAACATCACAAATCTGTAACATGCTTGCCTCCATTGAATCACAACTACTCAAAAACTGATCTCTGTTGAAGGTTCATGCATTAGTATTATGGGATGGTTTAGTATATAGCATTACACTTTTCTACTCCAATAAAATTGCAGAGGCCATTCGATATGTAATCATGAAATTTTATAGCCATCAGTGAGATCAGGGGACTGAGAGGGGCACGATCTAGTTCTCCAATACAATAGAATGCCTTTGCTCAAACAATGCCCAAAAACTACAGCTAGAGTGGATGGATAGCCAACAGAACATAAAACTAGACACTAAAACAATAAAAATCCATTTAAATCATGAAGACCAAAGGTGTGATCACCCATAAAACATCTTATGTTAAAATATCCCCACAACAGGTTGTCGTCACACCCATATCCTACATTGGAAAAATTGTACCACATCAGGTGGGATGTTATTGTAGAGGTGGTATCAGATATCCAAGAGATGTCCCAGGACACCAGGATAGGAAAATATGTAGTACCATTGTCACATCTTGAATGATAAATTTTTGAGAGAATATGGGACATATCGACAAGATCTATAATAGAACTCGAACCCACTTGGTCGGGGGATTTAATATATCAATAACCATCCACATGTACATCATCCAATGAGAGTTCCCTAGTGGAATCCAACGTGATTCTTGAACAAAATTATCCCACTAGGCCCGAGGCATTTAAATATTGATATCTGGACCAGGAGTTATTAAAGCCTCCACTGAAGCCATATGATCCTGAACAATAGGACCATATAGTTCAATATATGGAATTTAATAACAACAATTGTAATGGGAAGAGGTAATTTTCATCATCATAATCACCATAGAGGGAATAAATCTCCACTATATTGGGGGAAAATAATCAATGGTCGATATCCCACATACCTCGATAAGAACCACTATTGGTTGGGACATGTTCAGAAACCCTGATCAGACACTCACTAAGGGAAACTATTTATAGACTAAATGGTATGAACATACAATGAATATGGTCAAACCCCATCGGGGACAAAAACCAAATTTTCCTAATAAGTCCTAGGGCATGAATAATGAACCTGATGGATGCGATGAAGAATCATTCTATTTTTTCAAAAGCAATGGATTTTCCCCCATTATCTTATATGCCTTTGTGAATTTTCAACAATCAACAAGATATATATTTATCAAAATAAAAATATAGAGGGAAAAGAATAGAAAATATACCTTGGTAGGAGTGTATCAAGAATGCAAAAAATGAGGCTTCACCTAATAGTAACTAGAGATGGATCCAAAAGAAGTAAATTCGAAATATAGAGTTTCCACCTCATCAATAGAATGGTACCAAAGGTAAGGGTATTAAAAAATCCATGTGCCCTCCCAATAGAAGCAATGTTCCCTATTCAAAGGACTAATTATCATAATTTGATGTTGAAATACTGGCTCATCTGCAACATAATGAGGAGTTACTCAGAGGAAATATCCCCATGAGTTATCGTCTCTAATAAAAGATAAATGTCCACCCTATTATGGTTGATCAATAATCAATGGATGTCTCTAAATATCATAAAGGCTCTAGATCTATGCCTCCAACCCACATGCTTATCAAATAAAAAAATTATCACATATTCCCTCTATTATAGCAACAAAATCTCCACTTTTAGGGTAAACATCAAGTCCTAGGATTAAATGAAAATCAGAACGAGGTGAAAGTGGGCCCCCATCATAATCCCCTACCAGATCCCCATGGGTGGGAGAAAATCCATTCTATAGTCCATCAAAACTTTTTAATTTCATCGAGTGTCTGGCTTCATGAATGGAATCCATGGATGGTTGACGTACACTTGTGCTGCCTGAAATAAACCCATATACTAAGTGAGTTGATGATACCCCACACATTTACAACTTCATAAAGCCTTATTTATCCACTTTTTATGGTATGGGTAATCTCGAAAAATGTCTCACAAACACATGTCACGATGTTTCCAAATGAAGGACCCTTTAGTTCAATATGAGGAATCCAAGCTAGGAAGTGTCATACAGTCTCTAATTAGGCCATATTTTGTTTGGTAAAATAGTTTTCCATCATGATATATGTTTATATGGGAAGACCACCTTCCCCAGTTTTGTTACCAATTTAGTTCTACACTATGGAAGCCATCTATTTCAACCTAAAAACATTGAACAACACAAAAATGACAGGGTTTCTGATTTATTATCTTACTTGGAGGGTCTTACTAACTCACTCAACATCCTTCTATTGTAAGAGAAACTACTAGAAATGTATTCTATATAACATTGGGATGTGTTTAAGGCATCAATTATTACAATTAAATATCATTCTAGATTCTGCAAATTTTCAAAAATAGTACAATGCCTTGAAGAGGATATTTAGTGGACTTAATCCAACACTCTACTTGTGTTAGAGGAATATGGAAAAGTCCAACCAGAGTGGATAGTGTAGCTATCACTCTAAAACTAGGAGCAACACCATTTTGGATGCCATGTCTCGCCTAGAACTGCACATCACCTCTTATCGAGTGTTGAAAAACACAAACTCCCCCTCTTCTAAAAGAAGATATAAATTAGGTTCATCAAGGATTTGATGAACATAAGAATAAGGTGATCACCTTTTTGAATGAATAGTCCCCAATAATTTATTGGAGTCCATATATAGTAAACTACTTATGCATCTACAACCTTGGAAGCTTGGTTAGGTCAACCTCACCGATCAGGCCGATTACTTCCCCTTCAATAGGAGGCAGGGTTGTAATATATAGAATTCATTAGTTTTCAAAAAATTAATTCATAGAAGGATTAATTAAAAAAATTGTTTTCAAAAATTCCCTTGATGAAATATCATGCATTAAAGTGGGGTAATCAGAAGAAGTGGTTGATTGGAAGAAGGCCCCATCTAGATGATAATGATAATTATATTATTGGATGTTTCATAAGACAACTGATTGACCCCACACCACTATAATAGATTAGTTACACAGGAAATAGGTTTCTCTACCATCCCAGAATGAGGTATTCGATGTTCCTCTCAAAGGTAGTTGTGACCACCAGTGTAAAAATGAATGAAAATGGGAATATTCATACTCTCTGATAAAGCATGAATTAACCACCTCTAATTCTCTCCCTAAGACAACAAAAAAATGTGCACCATCCCACCTATTGGAACTTTCATATGATGACTAGATCATCTTCGGTTCTATCAACACAATACATTTGATGACCCCCTTCTCTGATGATAAGTATGCCTCTATGTATGGTTTCTCAATATATATCTGAGGATCAGGATGGTGCATACATCAGGGTCGATGATATATGGGACAATGCGTCTGTGGGAAGATGCAATATTCCAATCATATCAGCATAGATGGAATACATGCCACCGGGACTAAAGGGAATGCACATTAAGGGGATCAATAGTGTCAAGGAGGCTCCTCAAATCCCTCCTGTAGTCGCCCAAAATCGAATGACTTTCACAACATCCAAGAGAGAGTCCAATATGATCATTCTAGGCAATGTGGAAAGCTGATTCCACTTGAACAACTGAAATTATATATTCCATCATCTTTGGTATAGACACCCAGTGTATCTACTTCAGATGCTATAATCCCTAACCTGCATACCAGGGAGAAACCCCTATCGAGAAGCTCTATCCTCTGGTAAAAATTTATGATGTTATAAAATATATATATTTCATTCCACCAATAAACATGATCTTGGATTTTCTACATACATCCAAAAAACTCACCAAGGAACCCTTTGAAGCCCTCCATAGCCCACTACAATTCAATAATGAAGTCTCCATTGTGATGGTATATCGAGTGGAGACTAGGAAATCAGAATGTCATGTTTTCAATTCATTCACTGATTAAGATAAGGTGGGGATATCAAAGGGAACATTAGATTCCAATACAATTTTAGCAGAATCAGTAAAATAAATTTCTAAAGGGTAGTGATAGATAATGGATCACTAATCAATCTCATTCATGTTCGTAGTATTCGACGATTCAGATACATTAATGGGGACATATCCCCTACAAATATGACATTCCATGGATATAGTAAGCATTTGTACATACCTCCTAGGAGGATCAAAATCAAATCCCAATTTGAGGAAATCACAACATGGTTGAGTTAACAATTATCTATCATGATACTTCATATAATAAATTTCTTTGAAGGACCTTTCTCTATAGAAATCTAATAGTACCATCATAATTCCATCAATGTCTAAAATACCCCAACAATGGAATTGTTCGAATACTACACGGTGACAACTCCCTATTCAATGATGGTAGAGGCTTACATGCCGAAGAATATTTCTATAAGAAGGGAGGAATGAAACTGGTGGTGGATGATTATATACGGGTTGTAGTGCCAAATGGCTTATGAACATCTCCTATCAACCCATAGATAATGATCAACAATGATAATGTGCTCCCTATAAACAATGTTGAGGTGGCATATTTGATCTTCGAGTTCCAAAAATCTACTTTCCTCAGTGAAAAACATCTCTATCATCTCTCTTCATCATCTCAGATAGCAGATGATGTTGATTTATCTTCTAATGACCTCCCTTTCCTTGATACTAACTATAAGGCCCCATACATCCATCATCGCCTAAATTAATCTCTATATACTAAGAAGTTGATTAGGGTTATCTCATAAATTCCCCTACACCAATTTAAGAAGGTGTCTTAACTATTATTAATGATCTCTGGAAAAAAAAATTGGGGACATAAGAAGTCCCACATACAACCATGGTTAGTTCATCCATGCCATTTGAAGTACCAAATATATAAATTGAATTTATAAATCAGCACTGTTATGTGTCCAACTGAAACTATAGAGAAATTATCAAACTAGATCCATATGTGGCTGCACACCATCTCAGAATATTTGTTGAGCATTGAGGATTCAAAAAATCTCTTAGTAGGATGAACCCCTCTCACACCACTAATGTAGAAATAAAAGTCAGAAAGTTGATAAAATCCATCATCACCCGAGAAGAGAAATACCTGATACAACTTTCCAACATTATAATCATAAAGAAGAAGAATTTGTATATTATGATCTATATTGATATCAAAGTCCTTAATATATATTTTCCAAAAGATGATTTCACCTTACCTATTACAAAACTCTTGATCAATGAAACCACTGACTTCCTAGTTCATTCCTTCATGTATGTGCACACGGTGTAAAATCAAAACATATCCTCCCTGAGGATGAAGTAGGCACTGCCTTCAGATCTCCTCAAAGGATCTTCTTTTACCAGGTCATTCCCTTTGGACTAATGAAGGCAGGGTTCATATATCAGTGGGTTGTGCATCACATCATTAATACATCATTAGAGAGAATAGTCAACGTTTTTGTGGTATACATGGTCATTAAATCCTGTGGGTGATGTAACCACTTCACTAACCCCCATGAAATCTTCAACATACTATTGAAGAACTATGTAAATATGGATATACTAAAGTGTTCCTTATAGGTAACATAAGTATTATTCCTTGGCTTTATGGTGTGCCACCATTGCATTGAGGTTTACCGAAATTATACTAGTTCTCATTAGAAAATTTGACCCCCTAGGAACATAAAAACACTAAGGGGACACTAATCGAACAACGCTCACACCTTGTGATTCATTTCCAACTACTCCATCAAGGATATCCCCTTCACCATGCTCATAGAGAAGGGATTTATCTACAAATGGGATGATGAATATCAAAAACACATTGAATGTATCAATAATTACATTCTTCACCCAATAGTCATGATGAACCTAGGGGATGGAATGTT
Source organism: Viscum album (assembly GCA_963277665.1). Classification (NCBI taxonomy): domain Eukaryota; kingdom Viridiplantae; phylum Streptophyta; class Magnoliopsida; order Santalales; family Viscaceae; genus Viscum; species Viscum album. The sequence goes on from OY728158.1 coordinate 223,750,238, forward strand.
TCCCTCTTATAAGTGGCCACTATGTAATGTTAATTAGGGGACTAAATAACATATAATATTGATGTGTGGAGTCAGAATAGTCTCTATTACCTTAGTCATCTGTTTTAATGTGTTGAGACTTGTTATTATAATGTTGAGAATAACTACCTCACACTAGTTATCATAGTGTAAAAATTGAGGCACTACATATAGTAACACCATGTCCACGTGGTCTCTCATATTGATACACTCAAATACATCAATTTACTCCACATGTTGAAATGGTTCTTTCCAGGATGGGTGGTCATCCTTTTGTAATATGAAATTAAATTCATATACCAATAGTCATTGAAAGTGAATGTCCTGACTATTTTATTTATTGCACATCCTTCCCTAGGGAATTTAAGGTATGATACCAAACTCCCTTACCATGATGTATTTAATTCCCAAGACCCTCCCCAAACATGGGATATATACATTGATTATGCCTCTCGAATTCATAACTGTACCAAAATAGAGAACCCAAAGCTCATCGGGGTTTGTTTTGGTAATGTATTTCTATCCCCAGACAGATCAGTTTTCCCTTCTCATTCTCACTGTGTGAAATCTATACCAATAATGAGGTAGAATAACAAGACCTCATAGCAAAATTGGAACCATCACTATTCCTACACATTGCCTAGATAAAAATCATAGTTGATTTAGATTTTGTGATAAAGAATGTCATTAACGAATATTCTATCTTGAAGGAGGAATTGGCTCCCCTCGCTGGCTTTGTCATGGTATTGATTGTGTAATTCCCCTTTGAACCAATACTACATTATGTCCCCAAATCAATAAATGATTCTTCTGATGCATTAGCTAATATAGCCATCATCCTGACTAACCCAATCCAAGTGGAATCCACCTTCTATATTTCACATTGAAGGATGGTCTCATTAAACATGGTATGTGGTATGGAAGAGATCAACCAAGACAACACCACCACATAGGATGATAAACCATTGGCCACCCCTGGATGGATGGGACCTATATTCAACTATCTTTGATAAGGAAAACTCCAAATAGATCATGTGGTAAGGGAACAAATTCAACATCGGGAAGCAATCTTCCCCCAGCAGGATGGAAAAAATGATTTTTAAACTCTCTAAAAGTGTAGATTTGAATGAATTTTTAATAGGTGAATTGAAGAAGTATATGCTTTAAACATAATTTAGGAAGTCCACACATGATCTTATGGCAGCCATCGATATAGAGTCAGTCTCTCCCACCAAATCAGGATGTTGGGATATTTTAGAAAAACTGTGATACATGACTGTGTGAAATTCAACAAGAAATATCATCCTTGAAAAATACAATAAAAATTCATCAATTAAAACCATGAATTTGGGAATAAAACCAAACATTCTTGTTCATTCTCTGTTGGTGGTATTGATGTTTTGTGATTGTATCCTCCAACCTTAGCCATGAATTTCATGTACATCCTTACTAACTCTAGCAGAGTTAAGTATTTATGAAGTCAGCATTTTTTATGCCACATATTTTTAACTGATGTGAATATCATTTCATATTGATTTATAACATTGGTTTTATTATAACTGATGTAATTAATTAATTAACATGATTTATCATATCATTTATTTTATAAAAAATGTGATAAATCATATATCTCTCTTTTTCACTTCATCTATAAATACACAATGTGATATCCCAGATTTGTTTCATCAGTAATATAATAACTGACATGATAAATAATTTTATAAGATCGATTATAGAATAAAAAATTCATAAATACAATTTTTTACATTTATTATCGAATAAATGAGAATTTATAAACTCTATAACACATTAGTTATTTGAAAAATGATGTGATAAATAATTTCAAAACATTATGAACTCTTCTTTTGAATCATTTTTCTATTATTCTTTCCATCAATAGTGACTCAGTCTCTCTCGAGTAGAAACGCTATAAAATATTCTTCGATCCCATGGCCTCCAAACACATTATTCTAGCTTCAATCATCTAGTTTTTTATCAGCGATTTTATCAACTCGACTTGAAACTCTCAAGTACGCTACACATGCGTCGATTTGGATCATTTTTGGATTCCCTAAATCTACTTTTCCCATTTAATTCATCTTGTATGCCACTATTTCTAGTTAAAGGTGGTTTCGTATACTGATATTGTATTATCAGTGGTCTTTTTCAGATGCAAAATCTACATTTTTTGATTTCATTCATAGTGTCAATCCTATTTATTGATGTATGTGGTTTAGTATCCAGATATTGTTTTATCATTAGTATCCTAGAATTTTTATTCAATGATGTTTTTCCTTTAGGAACATACAATATTTCCATTGATTATTATACATTGATAAAATAAAATATTTATTTTCATCTATACTTGCATACCTTGTCACCCAATTTACATTTTTTATGTAACTTGATGTGTTATAGATTGATTAGATTATCATTGAGATACTATATGACACTTATAAATATTGATAATGTAGTAATTTGAACATCTTATCCATAAAGAATATATATGGATTATATCATATGTGCATTGGTAAACTATTTATTATTATAACTTAATTTCTTTTTCAAATTTACAACAATTTTTTTATTGTTATTATACAACATTTATTAATGTTCTAGTTTGTAAATTCCTCCAACCAAACAACCTTCAAATTATCATTGCTAGTCATCAACCTCAAGAATATGGGGAGGCTTTATTGAGTCAATAATTCCAACTAGTATGGTTACTATTTATAATGTGCTCTAGTTCGAGGAATTCCATGTGAACTAATTATCCCCAAAAATAACCTTTCAATGTTCCTTGAATAAGATATTTTGAAAACCTTCCTATGACAATATAGCTTCCTATCAAGGCCTACCAAAAAGACCATTTTCCACAATACCATTTTCTCTAAAAATATCATTAACAATGTTAAAAACCATAAATTATGTATGATCTAAATATGAAATTTATATGATCAAATATAAGTGGGGGTGAATAGTAGGTTTAAAATAATTAACTTTTAACCATTATGAAATCTATGTTTAAGAAATTTAATTAAGTGGAATTTAAAAACCCTTGTTGGTTCTTAACTAAGAAATGTTTTTTCTTATGATTCAGAAATATGAATTGAAAAAATAAAATTGTGAAAATTTTAATTAGGGAAAGACTCAACCTTAAGTATTATAGAATCTTATTTATTATAGTATAAAATTTTGAGAATATTATACATTATTTCATTAACAAAATTTCAATGGAAAAAAACATGAAACAACAATCTAGTGAAAATGTATGAAATATGTTAACCCAAAGAAAAGGGTATCCAACATCCTTGGATAAACGTCCATTGATTTACACATTCAAGACTGTTTGTATTTCCCAGACCCAACTAAGCCCTTAATAAGAATATTGGAGTCAATATTTCTTTCATTTCTATCCATGGAACATTATGGTATTTGGATCCTCTATCTTTCTATCTATGAAATCCCTCGATTTTACCATGCAAGAATCAGATATGCACAAATCATGTTGAACAAGATGGTCATAGTTGAATAAGATATTCTCAAAATGCACATGGTATGAAATTATTTCTCTCTTCAAATCAATTCATAGAATTTTTTTTCTAGGATCATCCAACTAACAATGATCTCATTTGAATGAAATGAAATTTATAGGTAATCATATAATTGTTATCACCCTCCTCCAAGAGCCATATTTTTCTTTTAATCATTGAGGGAATTGTACACAGGTCTCTAAACAAACAGTTAGTTAGAAAAAAAATGTAAAACAACTTTTTATGTTGTAAAAACATGGGAAGCATTCTCATGATTAAGAATCAATAATATATAAAGGAATAATGTAGCATAACCAAAACAGATAATTAAAATATAATAAATATATGACTTGGAGTTTAAATTTATAAACAATCAGATTCTAGAAAAAATGGATATCATATTCTATATTTCTTGGAATTATGTGTCTGAATACTATACATTTTAGAGCCTAACTTCAGAGTAATTTAAAGTATATTTTATAGGGAACATAGACTCTAAATTTTGTGGAATTAATATCATTAATTATTTGGAATTCAGTATCTAATTTCTAGGGAAATAAGACCATAAATTTCAGTGAAATCAGAGTATGAATTTTAGGGAATTCGGAGACTAATTTTCATAGAATTTAGAGTCTGATTTTCAAAGATCTTGGAGCCTAAATTTATGATAAATTAGAGTATAAATTTTTTAGAATTTAGAGTCTGAATTCTATGGAATTCTGTGTTTTAATATTTGAGAATTCAGAGTCTGAATTTTAGGGAATTCAGATTATAATAATAGAAATACTCATTAGTTAATTTAACTAGAATATTGTGTGTTTATTGATAAAGATACATATTTTTTACTTTGTAATAATTGGTTAGAATTTGTTTTGAGAAGACATTTAATAATCCACTAAAAACCATGGTATCTATAAAACTTTTTTTAGAGAAATAATGCATTCTTTAAGAATATAATTCTCTGAGAAATATAATTCTCCTTTTGAAAATGTGTTTGTGGTTTTAAAAACGTTAAATAATGTAAATGTCCAAAGAATCCTTATTGACTCAATAATATTAACATTTTTGGATTGCTCAAACAACATTTATGGAAACAATATAAAGTGTAAGGATTTTTTTTTATCATCAAATAAATAATTATCTCTCTTTACTTATGACTTAAGATGAATATGACTAACTCCCCCTTAGGTTTTCAAATCCCAAAGGATCGTATTCGGGTCTTTCATACAGAATTTACTTTTTCATGCACAAGAAAATCTTCTTTAAGTATAATCCCTCTTAATTAATCATAACATTTCTTAGGGAAAATCAGTTATTCATACTTAATGTTAATCTTACCGTTCTTTTATCCCCCTTTATGATTTTTAAAAAGGAGTGGTGGTGGAATGTTTTACCTGAAAGATTAAAAATATACAAAAAAACTATGACTGAAAAATTTCATTGATTGGAAAAATTTTATTCAATAAAATAGATATAAAAAGAGGAACATGAAAATAATTCATCCTTATTCTCATTCAGAATAAACTTCCTTTACATTTCCTTTAACTTCTTCGGTTCTTTGGGATCATCCTCAATCCACTTGACCAACTAATCCAAATCATGATTATTCTTTTCAAGAGATATGATTCTTTATTATGAGACTTTAGAAAATTGACACGGGACTTTACTACATATTCTTATTGTATGAATTTTTCTTCAAAATCTTCACTATGATTCCTTAATCTCTCTGAATTTAGAACAACTAAATTAAACATTCCATTTAGATCACTATCCATTTACATCTGGGATCCATGCTTGAGAATCTGTATCTCTGAAAAACATTTTGTAAGGTTTTTGATTATATTATCTAACATATCAAAATCATATTTTATATAATCATGATATTAATAAATTATTTTCATGTCATAAATCATTCTCTTTGACAATTTCGTTATTTCCTTACAAGATCTCTTATGGGAATCATATCCAATATGAAAAATCATTAACTCTACTTCATGTTTGTTATACATTTCCATGAGCATGCATAATGATTCTACCTTCGGATTGAATGAATATTGAAGCAACTAAAATCTCATATAAATACTAATACATTTAGGAATCATATTCACAAACTATTTCTTAGATTGAACAAAAAATTCATGACCCATTGAATAGGAGGATTCAGATGATAATTATATATTCAGTGATGAAAATTTATCTATTTCATCACTTTTACATGTGGATAGTCCACCAATAACATTCTTATCTTCTACAACCAAGCCCTTTCTTGGTGTGATAACAACCACCTATTTTCCATTATCATATTTAGTGATTTTTTCTCAACCTGTGGAGTCTCATGTTCACTATCTAAGACTTGTATTTTTTTTCTTCACCAAAATCTTCTTTCTCAGCATCTCCCTTAATGAATTCAGGATAAATGAAATCATGGATTCTAATTTCATCATTAGAAGGTTTATCAACCAAATCATGTCCATCATCTTATTTTTCCGGAGATATTATCTTAGTGGATTCAACCTAAGATGTTCTAATGAATATCTTATCGAAAGGACTTTCCTTCTCATGATATTCTTCCACTTTTTTGATGACATATTCAATTTCATCTTCTTGTTCTTCTTCTTCTTGTTATATATACTATTCCTATTACTGAACTATATCTTCTTCCAAAATTGGTTTTGGTATTGAAATTTTGATTCCCACATATTTTAAAGGAACTGATTCTTGGAGAAAAGACTATTTTACATGAATCTGTTCAGTTGATTATAACAAACCTTGTATTTATTACACAGTTAAACCTGATTCATTAAAAATTCTCATCACATTATAAAAACTAAAATATCGAGGGCTCTAATGTTTTTGGGTCTTAAGAACAATAAATAAAAACTTAAAACATTAAACACACATATTTATTAAAAACATATTTTACTGGACCACACTCAATCATTCGTACTTATCATTGAATGGGGTTACCTGAGGTCATTCATTAGAAAAGGGTTAGCGATAAATCTCTATAAGGGAGTATCAATGGAATAAAATGAAGAATATAATATATGTTGGGAAATTAAAATATCAATGTATCATAAGAGAAACATGATCATGAATGCATAATATATCTTGATTATCATAACATGGAAATGTGGAATCAACATTTTACGTGATATTAGCATGAGCCAAAGATCTCTACACATGGATCTTGAAAGAACCCTCATTGAACTTGAATTAGAATAATTAATTCATCATTTCACTTTATGTGTCATGACACTAATCTTTACCCAATGCATTGGAGCGCACTCAGGGAACACCCTTCATAATCATTTCATTTCATGCATGTGTGTGCCACATAGTTCATAAAACCTGGATTCATTAAATATAATCGTTTATTCTATGATAATGGAATGTATAACTCATACATGAAACATGAAAATAAGTAATTAAATGTCCATAAAGTTGAATTCCCTTGATTGATAAATGGGCGTGGTATTCAATACATGATGACTTTGCCTTCGAGAATCGCAATGTAATTTCAGTACAATAATAGCGTGACTTAAGAATTCCGAAAAAAATATGATGAGAGAAAACATTGTATATCATCATATTTACATGAAATGGATAATAATGTAATAATATAGATACATGTACCAACATATTTAATGGAATTATAATGCATAATATGAAATTATTGCTTGAATGTAATGAGAAGATAGAAATTACTTATAAAATTTTTTCATGGTAAAAGGTGTACATGGGAGGAGTTAATGAGAGATAAATAGGTACATTGTTATTCAATTATAAAGATGGATGTACAACGGAGGTGAAAAATTATACCCAGAAATTTTTATATGAAAATAATAGTGTATAAAAATATAATGATATTTGGACAAAAATGTGAATGAAAGAAATTTCTTACATAGATGTGTGATCCCAAAGGCTAGGAAGAGGCTTTGTAAATGATTATTAGGAGCATGGAGAACCTTGGGTGGAATCTAGAGAGAGGAGGGCAGAGTTCGGTCGAGTTCCAAACGATTTGAGTGATAAGGACGTGGGGTATTGGGAGGGTTTATATTGGAAAATTTAGGAATGTATTTATTATTTATTTTTTAGACACCGCACATTAAACTAATAAAACTCACAAAACAACCAATTATTTTTCCCATGTTTTTTTCAAATCATGGAGGAAAATTATTTTTAATATTTTTGATGACTAAACTTCTTAAAATAATTGTCTTGCCTATGTGGATGTGAGTCAAACTCTTAAGAAAATAAATTTAAAAAGATAAAATGGTTTATATGTCTTGGATGGTCCACTATGTCCCCATAAATATACTAAAACAAATAAAAAATTACAATATTATAATGATAATACATATATTGGCCAAAAATCTATTTTGATGTATTTTATTATATCATTATTGGGACTTTATGATGTCATAACAGACATTATATATTTTTAAAATATTATTAAATTTTTACCCACAAATTCAAATATATTAGAAATTTATGAAAAATTCACAGTGGGACAATTTCAATAACCTAATTAAAAAAATAATATTCATTTTCTAAAACTATTTTTATAAATATATGAATTTTTAACATTTAAAATAAAAACATATATTTATCAAAAATTCATAGATTTTTTTCAAAAACAACATTCAAACCATAATAAAATGTACAATTGTATTCATAATAATTATACGATCATTAATATTTTATAAAAATTAATTTAGTAGTAATATTTTATTAGGATATTATTTTATTCAAAAAATAATTAATTCATCAAAATAGATTTCTTAAAAGAATAATATTTTTTCATTAAAAACCATTTCCAAAAGTAAAAATAACATAATTAATGCATATTATTTATTATATAAAAAAAATTCATCTAATCATAGTGTTATGGTCTTGATACATAACCCATTATACCACCTATATGAGACTGAAGGGTATTGTGTGCGATGGTGAAAGACTCTTGGGGCACCATAGATAACATCGCTCGGGTGGCAATCTCTATTAACTTCCCCATCTCTCATAGGCGGTTCAGCTCAGGATTCACATGTTGAAGCTAGGCTTGGTCTTGTTCAACAGTGAAGCCCACAGAAGGTAACTGTTTTTCCATCTATGAAAAATGGTAATCATATGGAGACATTCTTCTAGATGAGGCTATTTATTCCTTTTTCTGATTAAATTGGATTTCTTAAAAGTCCTATATTTATACTAATCATGTGATCATTATTAAACAACTATATTAGAAATGGTAAGGATTATTAATGCTATTTTGAAATCAAAAAACATAAAACCATGGATGTTCATATGTATTTTATAACCATTTTACATTATATGACATTATATTCGATCAAGAGGAATTTTTCATTAACTAAATGTTTGGGTCATTACAATCATTCCCCGTTAAGAAATTTCTCCCTCGAAAATTCCTTTTACCACACAAAAATAGATTCAGGTAACTCTACTTCATCATATCCTCAGATTCTCATGTTTCTTATTCAGATATGTGGTTTCTCCCCAACACCGTGACAAGGGGAATTGTCTTATTTCATAGAACGTTTTCCTACGATCTAATATCGTCACCAGAAAATCATTATAGGATAGGTCATTATCCAATGGTACCACTTCTGGTTTGAGTACAAGTGGTGGGTCAGGTATAAACATCCCCAAATGTGATACATGAAATACATCATGTACCGGAGATAAGTTGATGGTAGTTTTAGTCGATAGGACACCTCAAACGGTCTGATGTACCAAGAACTATGCATTCACTTTTTCCTAAATCTCATGACTCTCTTCTAGGGGTATATGAGGAGGAATAGCACATCTCCAGCATCAAACTCAAGGTATCGTTGATGATTATCAACATAACCTCTTTTTTGGTTCTATAAATATTTAATGTAATGCTTGATGGTCTTAAACTTCTCCACCATTTCTTTGACCATTTCAAGACTCATGATATTTCCCTTCCAAATTCATCCCAACAAGCCGGTGTCCAGCACCTCTTCACATATTGGGATTTAGAAGTCTCCATTTGGATGCTTTAGTGGAAACTATTGTTGTAAGAGAACTCAACTAGGGTAAGATGTTGATTCCATCCTAATTTTAAGTCTATTAAGAATGCTCTCAACAAGTCCTCATGTGTTTGGATTGTCTACTCAAATTTTCCATCAGTTTGAGGATGATATGTCGTACTGATGTTCACAATAGTATTCATATCTTGTTAAAGACACATCCAATACATATAGGTGTATTTTGGATCTTTATCGGATTCAATAGATAGTGGTACATTATACAGTCTTACCAAATCTATGATGTATATCTATTCCACTTGATCCAGTGATAAATCCTCCTGAATAACAATGAAGTGTACAGTCTTTGTATGACTATCCATAAAAACCCATGTAGGATTGTTTCCTTTGGATGTCTTTATATGCCTAGTGAAACAGTACATGGTGATTTTCTTCAATTTCCATACTAGTTTGGGAAATGGTTGCTTCATCCCCTTAAAATTCCACCTCTAATCCTTCAATGATGACATACCAGGAACATTGATGTATACTCAGTGATCTTCAACTTCATGTAATCCCACAAATAATATTCTTTAGAGACCTCGGTATATCATAGTGTTTCATGGGTGAATGGATAAATTCAAACTATGTATATATTTCAAAAATTTCATTCTTTAACTCTCGATTTGATGGAACACATAGTCTTGACCCAAATATCACAATTCCTTCGTCATTTACATAGAACTCTAGGGATTTCACTTTTTTAATAGTTTCTACTTTCTTCTAATTTACCACATCATTATTTTTAGAATCCTTTATCCTTTCCAAAAGATATGGCTGGTCAATCATTTATGAATGGATTTTTGATGTTCCCATCCTTAATATTCCCATGTCCATATTCCTCAAATCTAAGAAGATTGTATCATTTTCAATTATAGTCAATGATAGAATATAGGGTTTCTTTCTACTCATAGCACATTATTCCTTGTATTCATTCCAACGGTGGTAATGTATTGTGAAATCAAAGTGATTGATCCGTACTATCCATATTCATTGGCACATATTCAACTCTTTCTATGTGAATATATACTCTTTGATTTTCTGATCTATGTATATTTCAAACTTCTCAACAATTAGTTAATGTGTCCAAATTTTCAAAGAGAAGAATAATGCAACCAAATCAAGATCATGTGTTGGATTGTTTTTTTCGTGAACATTGAATTTCCTTGAATCATTGAAAAATAATGTTTCATTTTTCATCAAAACACAACCAAGGCCCTTCATTGCAGAATCACAAAATACAACAAAAAGATTCCCTGTTGTGGGAAATGTAAGCATGTAAATAATGTAAGCCCCATTTTTAACTCCTTAAAGCACTATTTTCATTCATTACTCCAAGATAACATGACGCCATTATGAGTTATCTTGGTCAGAGTGTTTGATAATCATGATAAATTTCTCAAAAATGGGAGATAATATCCAACTAACCCTAGGAATCAATTGATATCTATCACCAATATTGGCCTTGGTCATACCTCAATTGTATTTGTCTTGAACAAATCCTTAGATATCCTATTGTTTGTGATGATATGAACCAATAATGTGACTTCATTCAACCTGAACATGCACTTGATATACTTTTCATATATTTCTCCTTTCGCAAGGTCTCTATTATAGTATATTGAAGCTCCTCATACTCCTCCTTGGTTTTGGAGTATACTAGAAAATATTCTTTAAATACTAGAAACAATATGTCGAGGTAATCCCTATAGAATCTATTCATCATTTCCATGATGATTGATGGATAATTAGTGAGTCTAAAATTAATTAATATGAATTCATAGTGACCATACCTTGTAAAAATGTATTCCTGGGGATATCCTCTTTCTTCACCCATACATAGTAATATCCCAACCTCAAATCCACTATGGTGAAGTCTTATTATCAACGTAGATGATTGAATAGGTCATCAATTCAGAGAAATGTATATTTTTTCATTGCTATGATTTTTTTGAGCTCATGATAATCAATTCAAAGGCTCATTGACCCATCCTTCCTCTTGAATAAGAGGACTGATTCACTCCCTGGTAAATCACATGGGTGTATAGACCCTTTATCTAGATTCTTATATTGTTGTTTCTCCATATTCTATGGCTCTACAACATCAATTACATACATAGTCTATGATATTGGTAACACCCTAGGTATATGATCAATTGGGAATTCATATTCTCTTCTAGCAGGAAGACCAAGAAATTCCTCAGGAAACACTTCAACGAATTCCCTCACAATAAGTATCTCTTTAAGAATGTATTCTTCCTTATAATCAATATTCTGAGAATGACAGACATTCTCATAGGGAAGTAGTATCAATGCTTGAGATGTTTTTTCTAAGGATTATTCATCCTCCTCCCATTACATATATAGAATCGGGGGTCGCTTTTACATATGGAGAGTTATTTCCCTCTCAGGGAAATTTATGTTGGCTCTTTATAGGGAAAGCCAATATATCTAAATAATTGCATCAAATTCCACCCAAGAAAGTATGAAATGGTTCTCCTAGAAGTTAAATACCTAAATTATGATAGTGGATGAGTTATATTCATGGGCTTCAATGAATGCTGCATTTTCTGTTCTCAGTGGCATCTTTACTTCCATGATTTGTGGTGGTGTTGGAATTTTACTACTATACTTTCAGGATACTAAAAAATGCATAGAACTAGAATAAATGCGAATGTTCTCTATTCCTGAATGAGAATATTGTTTACCTATCACCACATCATTTTTAGGGTCCACTTTGGCAGTAGTGATGGAAAAATATCGCCCTTGTTGCATTGGAGGTTCTTATATACCTCCAAAACTCTCATAATAGAGAATTGGTTGGTAAGGTACCTTTCTTATTCATTGTTAAAGTAATGAACAACAAAATATGGGTTGAATGGGGCATTTAACTCCTCTGTCACTGTTGTGGGATTTTATTGTTGGTAGTCAATGCTCAGGTGCCCTTCTCTTCCTCACCTAATGAATTTCCTCACCCCCTTCCGGAAATTTCTAGGGTGCTTCTTTCCGCACCTATGGCATGTGGGGTGATCGATTTTCCTAGCACCATTTTATTTATCCATCAAACCGCTAGAATTAAAGCCCACCATAAATATCTTGTCCCCATGATACTTTTAAGATTCTTGGATCCCTATTATGATTTTTGATTCCACATCGAACAACATCTTCATACCTATCAACGTCATGGATTACCAAGGCTTTCCATAGGCTGTGTTTTAGCAGACCAAATTTGTGGTCAACATTGTATTCAGGGGTATTGACAATCCTAGAGGCATATTGTGTAATACTTGTGATGTTTTCCTCATAATCTTTAGTGAAATCATCATCTTTGATCTTGAGGGAATGGAAGTTTCTTTCCATCATAAGTCAATGGGTGCTCAAAAAATATATATCAAAAAACATTTTCCGAAAACCCTTTCATTCAAAATTTTTGATCTCTTCTTTAGGATTCATATTTTTTGTCAACATCAACCATTGATCAACTTCACTCTCCATATGATAATCATCCAGAAGAACATTCTCTTGTTCAGAACATTGAATGATGGGGATGATTTTTTTAATTTATTTCATCCATTGTTCATAAAATGAGGGATCAGTTAATCCATTAAACATATGAGGGCTTTATATCGAGAAGATATCAATTATGACTTGTTAATTATTAGGGGGGATAAATTTTTCTATTGATCATTGATTCTATTCAAAACATGAGTTAACAAAAAATGTATCATGATATTGATGACAATTCACACTCCAATCGGATTGGGAATCTCATTAGAACAATCATCACATTGATCTTCGCATCTTTTTTTAACCCAATTCCTCCTATTATCGACCATTGGCAAGATGAAAAGGAATTTTAGGGGTTATACATAAAGTTTAATCCCAGGATAAAAATAGATTTTTTAGAAATTAATTTTATTTCCTTTACATATGAGATTATGAGTTTCAATTTGTGTTATTTTTGATCTAATTCCCAACATATATTCTTAGGGGAATTTTTTTGTCCTATAATAGTGGTTCATAATAAGAATATGATTTTACCTAAGAATATACCATGGGGGTGTTGTAACTAAGAGTTAAATAATTCCCATTGGCATGCATCAATTCTCGCTCAAGTCTATCTCAAAACGGTGTTTTTGTGTTTTTCTCCTAGATACACTTGTACCAGAGCCGCCTCTACTAGCTCATATCTAGATAGGGATATATTTTCCAGATAAACCACTTACTTGATATTCACAAATATATTGGGATGTTTTCATTATTTTTATTCTTATCCCTAAGTCTCTCACTAGATTTTTCTAATCCTAGTTCCAAATATAACTAAACCTATCCTCTGAAACGAACTATAACAAACCTTCTCTTTATAACACAACTATATATTATTTATTACATAAACTCTTCACTTGATACAACTAATAATATCAAGAGGTCTAGTGACTTTGGGTCTTATGAACATTACACAATAACATAAAACATGAAATACGAATCATTATTTAAAACATCATTTATATGACCACACACATTGCTTTGTACATAGTATTGAAAGGGGTAACCTTAGGACATGCATTTGAAAAGACTGAACTATAAAGATCAATAAGGGACTAAAAAAATAACAACATGAATAATAAAAATATTTGTTAGGAAACATGAATATCAATGAACTATAAGAGAAACATGAACATAAAGGCATGATAGAGCATTATTATCCTAACATGGAAATGTGGCATCAACATTTAACGTGATATTAGCATGAGAAAAGGCTCATTGAAATTATAGCATGAGTAAACCCTCATTGAACTAGAATTAGAATGAGTATACCCATATTTCAGTTGATGTATAATTACACTAATATTTCCCCAACACATTGGTGTGCTATCAGGCCGCACCCTTCTTAATCATTTCTTATCATGCATAAGTGTGCCCCATAGATTATACAACATGGATTTATTTAACATCATCATTTATTCCTTGAAATGGGAATGTTGAACTCATAAATTAAACAATATAATCAATAAGTAAATGTTAATAAAGGGGATTACCATTGATAGATAAATGGTCATAGTATTCACTATACAATGACATTGGATTTGAGAATCGTAGTGCAATTTCGACAGCCTAATGACATGATATAAGATTTCACAAAAAAATGTTGAGGGGAGAGAAAAGGGAATATCATCATATATAAATGAAATTTAAAGTAATGGGTTTATATAGATACATGTACAAACATATTTAATGGAATTTAGATTCATACTATAAAATAATTTCCTGAATTCAAATGAAAAGAGAGAAATTGCTTATAGAATTTTGTCATGGTAACAGGTGTACATGGGTGGAATTAATGTCATAGAAAGAGGTATCTAATAATAAAATCCTAAGGAGGGACACACGGGGGATATTCTAAATCATTTCCCAACATTTATAATAAATAAAAAAGGGTATAACAATATAATGAAAATTGCACAAAAATGTGAAAGGATGGAATGCCTCACTTAGATGTATGATACCAAAGGATTTGGAGAGGTTTTAAGGAGGCTTCTTGAGAGATTGGGCAACCTCGGGTAGATTATAGAGAGATATGGATTTGGGATGGTCGAGCTACAGATGCTTTATGAAATGACGATGTGGGGGCTTGGGTGGTTTTATATAGGAAAAGAGAGGGAATTCAATATTATTTAGATTTCAGACACCACACATTAAACTAATCAAAACCACAAACCAACCCCTGGTTATTGACCATGTTTATTTAAAATGGGATAGAAATGAACACTTTTATAAGAAAAATTCCATATATTATTAAAATAATTGTCTTCATTATGGGGATCTGAGTCACAATCTTAAGGGAATCAATTTAAAAAGTTAAAATGTTTTATATGTTTTGGATGGACCACTAAGGCACAATAAAATAAAATAAAATAATCCAAAATCATATTATTTAAAAGATTAGACATAAGTTGGCCAAAATTTATATTTATAGTATTTTATTACATCACTATTGGGTCATTATGATTTCATAAAACACATTATATATTTAAATTTAATTTAATTTTTACCAAAAAAATCAACTGTCTTAGAAAATAATGAAAAATTTAAATTTGGATAATATTGACATCCAGGTTCCCAAAATAATTTTATTTATCCAAATAATTTTATAAATATGTAAAAATTTTATTTTTAAAATAAAAAACTTAAATTTATCCAAAATTCATGAGTTATTTCAAAAACAACTTTGAAATGATAAAAAAAAGTACAAATGTATTCATAAAACACATATGATCATTTATATTTAATGAAATATAATTTTGTAGTAATATTTTATTATAGTATTATTTAATTCAATAATAAATTAATTAATCAAAATAGATTTCTTAATTGAATACTATTTGTGATTTAATAAACCATTTATAATGTAACAATACTAAAATGAATGTATATTCTTTATGATATACAAAACTAATGCACATAATCATAGTTCAAACATCCTGTTACATAACCACTTATTACACCTGCATAACATTGAATGGTTTGGTATGTGATGGTGAAAGACTCTTGGGGAGTCTCAGATAACATCGCTTGAGTGTTAATCTCTATTATCTTCCACTTCTCCTATAGGTAGATCTTCTAAAGCATAACGTGTTGTTGCATAGCTTGGGATTGGACAAGAGCAAAGCCCAATAATGCTACCTCTATTACCGGCTCTGAAAAATGGGCTTTGTATGGATTAATTCTACAGGATAAGGCAATAACATCCTTTTTCTGAGTAAATTAGATTTCTTAAAGCCCTATATTTATATAAATAATATGATCAATACTCAATGACAATATTATAAATAGTAACAATTATTCACAGTATAATGAATTATAATAACATAAAACTAAGGATGTGAATCAGTTTTATATAACCATTTTACATAATAATAAATTTAATTAGATCAAGAGTAATGTTTCATTATATAAAAGTTTTGGTCTCAATAATCCTTTTATGTATCTATGAGAAGGGCTTGAACAATCTCATCTTATGAAAAAAAATTCCTCAACATCTTCTCTTTAGATTTTTTCTCATGCTCCATTGCCAACTCAATATTCAATTCCAATGCCTTAGTAGGATATAGGCTGAAGAATGATCTAGTCTGATTGTTGAGAATAATACCGAAGAAGGGTTTTGTTGGTTCTAATGATTTATGGTTTAAGGGAAAATCTTATTTAAGGAATGTAAATCAGATAGTGTTTTCATAAAACATTGTATAAATAGAATAAAATAAAAAAATATATGAATATTTATGTAATGAAACATACAATTTAGATTGCTTATAAAATTATATTCAATAATGTTAAGGTTCTTAAAAAACATAAAATCTTGAAAATTTTATTAATGAAAGGAAATTTTACATTATGAATAAAAAAATCAATAATTCAAAACAAATGGGTTCTGAGAATTCAACAAATCAGGTTCCTATAATTTCATAATGTGAAAAATATTAGGATTATGTATAAACAAAATTCGTCTCCCTATGAAAAGAGTTTCTTAATGTAATGAGATAGGTTTCAGAAAAAATTAATATGGAAGATTTCCTTATGGTTATCATTCCTATTTTTTAATGTATTAAAACCATTCATATGGTAATGATTTTATAAAAATGTCTTCAAGTTGATCTTGTTTTTCAATAAATTAAAGAATGATAACTCTTTTAAGTGTGTGAAACCTAGGAAAGTGATTCCTAAAATCAATGTACTATTCATGAGAGTGATTTTCATTTTTTTAATATTGGAAAATTACACATGTATTTTTGCATATTATTTTTGTTTTGGTAAAACTCGTTCCATAGTTTCTGAGTGTGTGTTACATCCACAACACTTGAGCACAACAACTTCCAACTGTAACATATTCAGTTTTAGTAGTGGAAAGTGCTATTAAATTTTTCTTCTTACATGACCATGAAACTAATGAATCACCAAGGAAATGAAAATTTCTAGATGTACTATTTATATATATTCTAAAAACACCAAAATCCACATTCCAAAATCATTTAAGAAGAAAATAATTTCCAGAATAATAAAAAAGTCCTAAAACCATGATTCTCATTAAATAGTGAAAAATTATTTTCACTGATTTTAAATGAGATTTAATTGAATTGGATTGATATATTACACATAAGAATACTAAAAAAAATTATGTCTAGACAACTAGTTTTTAACTATAATAAACATCAAATGATAACTCCAAAATATGTTTGATATGCTGGTTTCCCAACCTCACCAAGATCAAGAGAATTTGAGGTACTAATTTGAGTACATATAATTTATGTATTTTCGTATCCATACATTTGAATATGGAATTTAAAATATTTATGTTGAGATATATAAGTTCTTTCTAGTTTTTGTGATATTTGAAAACCAAGATAATTTTTTAACTTAGCTGTCATACTCATTTAAAACTTAGATCTCTTATGAGTCAAAAATGAACCAGGTAAAGATTGCATAATTGATTCGAGTATAATATCATCAACATAAATTTGAACATTCAAAATATTTTTCTTATATTTATTTATAAAAATAGTTGTCTCATATGTACCCTTAACATAATTATTTTGTAAAATAATCTTGTAAGTCTATCAAACCATGCTCTAGGATCTTGTTTAAGTCCATATAATGAATTGGTAAGTTTGAAAACATGTTTAGGGTTTTTTGTGTCTACAAAAACAAGAGTTTTTTCAACCTAAAAATACTATTTAATATATCCCGTAAGGAAAGAAAACATCACATCCATTTTAAAATGTTTGAAATTAATTAATGCTACATATGAAAGTAAAATAGGAATAGATTCAATTCTAGCTACTAGAGAATATGTTTCTTCATAGTCTATTGATTTTTTTTATTGTAGACGTTATCAACTAATATAGATTTTTTTTATTACTATGATTCCATTTTAATCTCATTTATTTCTGAAAACACATTTTACTCCAATTAATTAAGTTTACATCGTTCATTCAACCAATATCAATAATTTTTTCCTTTGAATTCATTTATTTTATCTTTCATATCCTTGATCCAATCATCATCACCTAAGTCTTCATCAATGATTTTATGTTCCAATTGGGTAACAAAATGCTAGTTGTTCAACATAATTTCATAAATAACTACTAGTAATCAAATGTTTATTTAAATAACCAATTATACTAAAAATGAGATTATTCTTAACAAACCATTGATTTGGGTATTTTAAATCAAGTTCATCAACATAAGGTAGAAGATATTATTGGCTAAATAATTCAGAAATATTTTTATTGAATATTTTCCTTATTAGATGAATACTCTATCAAAGGATGATAATCATTTTTTCAAAACACATATGAGGGTGTAGGATAGGGTTGTTTAAAAACAAATGGATCGGTTTCATCAAATTTAACATCTACTGTTCCTTCAAAAGTACTATTTTTTTAAAACTATATAAGCCCTAGAAGTAGTGGAGTAGCCTATGAAAATTACTTCATTCAATTTGGGTGTGAATTTATGTAATTTATATTTGGTATTCAAAATTAATACATTAAATCCAAATATATTGATATAAGTATTTCTAGGTTTTCTTCCAGTGCACAATTCTGAAGGTGATTTGTTAATAAAACGACTGATTAAAACAAAATTTATAGTATAATAAGAAGTATTAATACCTTCAGACCAAAATTGTTTATCAATAGAATATTTACTCAACATTATACGTGTTATCACTTGAAGAGTTCTATTTCTTCATTCAACAACATTATTCTTTTACGATGTTCATGGGGAAGAGAAATTATGAGTAATTACCTTTTTACTAAAAAAAGTTTTAAAACCTGAATTTTGAAATTCTCCTCCAAGATTGTTATGAATAGTTATCAATGAAAGGTTTTTCAGGTTTTTAAATTGGGCACTAAAAGTGTTAAAATATTAAAAAATTTCATATTTCTATGATAGAAAATAGAGCCCTTTAAATCTTCAATAGTCATCAAATAAAACAAATACATAGTATTTTCCTCTAATACATCTGGTATGTTTTGGGCCAAAAAGGTCCATATGTAGTAGCTAGAATGCATCAGAAGTTTAGATATCACCGATTGATTTAATGAATGATTTTAGTTTTTTTATACTAATAAGGATCATTGTCTTTTAAAGAATCAACCCTAGGATCTGGTAGATCATTAACAGGTCATTTCATTGAGATTTTTCAAAGGTTCATAAGGATACATTGTCCATGTCTTCTATTACATAGCCAATATTGATCTTCCATTGCACTAAGGCAAGGTAGATCATGGATTCTAAGGTCTTCTATGTTATGTGTAGAGAATGAATAATGTCTTCCTCGGAATTGTGCACTAAGAATTTATCATTCCAAAAATTTACAAGTTAAATTTTATCACATAATATTCTTATTCTAGTATGGTTGTGTGTAAGGCCCTTGATAAAAAAGCATTTTAAATTGATTTTTTTCTATAGAGAATAGTGATAACTATAACAAAAAATTATCCCTAAACATTATCTCCAAAATTTAGTTTTCCACCTTTAGTCTTGATCATCTTTTCATTGCTATTTATGTTACCCATCATGTATTGGGAATATCCAAAATCCAAGTACTAGGTATTGTTTCTCGCACTTCCTTTATTTTCCTGAAAATAAAAGAGTAATTCTTTTGGAATACAAAAGTTCTTGGAACCTGAAATTTCAAAAGGTCAAATCATAGGTATCCAAGTTTTCATAAAAACTTATTCTTTTTGAAATCCATAAGATTGGGGTTTATTTAAAAAATAATAATTTTATCCCAATGTCCATAGTATTAACACGATGTAAAAATGATCACTTTTAGAAATAAGATAAGTATATCTAAAAACACATTTTAAATGAGTAGAAATAATTCGTGAACTATTATATAGAGGATGAATTTGGGAATACATATTATCAAATTCCATCATTCCTGATGTAAATTTTGAAAAAATATTCTTTATGGAAAAAATGGATTTTAGTCTAATGTGTAAATATTGAACCTCATAGTCATTATTTTTATAACATTTCCTATTATCTAAAACTTTTTTCTTATAAATAACATTTTCAAGATCCTTAAAATGTTTATCATTCTCAGAATAAACTTCCTTGTGGTTTTTAGGAATATATTCAAAATAAATATTTTTATCAGGATGTTTAGAAAGATGTGATACTTATTTTGTTCAAGTAGTAATTCTTGATTTTTCATTACCAAACATCTTCTTTATCTTACCATTTTCATTCTCTGGTAATTTAGATAAAATAAAATCTTCTTTAAATGAAGGTAATGTATTATTTTATGATGAAGAAGATTCATCATATGAAGAGTCATTATATTTTTCATTAGAAAATTTATCATTTAAAGAACTGTTGGTTAAGGATTCATCATTGCGTACCTTATCCATAAGACATTGACTTTCAATAGGCACTCTAACTATAAGACCAATATTTATTTTACTAGAAGATTCATATTATAAACATTTATATGAAGATTATCCAACACTGTCACTCCAGGTGTCATTAACTTATATGAATTTATTAGCCTAATATTTATAGTACTTCTTTCTATTCCTTCCAAAAAGAATTTCTTTCTATATTTTCTATTATGAATACGTTTTAATGGCCCAAAGGCATTCATTTTTTTATATTACACCATTCAAGAAGGATGGCACGCTGCCTCGCGAAGCACTAATGCGAAGCACCCCCGCGAAGCACCGCGGGCAGTGTGTTCTCGCGAAGCTTCAGAGGTGGTAACTCTCCGCGAATGCATTTGACGTTCGCGAGCCCGCCGCAAAGCTCCAGAGGCGGTAACTCTTCGTGGACACCGTTGACGTTCGTGAGTGCGCTGCGAAGCACCTGAGGCGGTGTGCGAGTTCTGCTTCGTGGCGCCCCTTCCCTATAAATACTGGACTCCCCCTGAGTCCCAAGGGTGGACAATCTGACCTTTCGGCTTCTCCTCTCCCAAATTGCGAATCCCTCTTTTCCTCGAGAATCATGAGCTCCGCGAGGTACTTCTACTTCGCCAGTTGCCTCTGCCTTGTCTCGTTTTGAGCCCCTCTTCCGATAGGGATGCCCTTCGTGAAGCTCAAGGGCATTCGCGAAGGAAGGGGATTCCCAAGGGAACACGGGCAGCCACAGAGCGTTTATGCTTCGCGAAACACCCAACCTGTACTAGTGATCCCTATGCTAAGGCAGGATCACTTCACCTTGCGAAGCACACTGATTCGCAGGACCCTGCTTCGCAAGGCACCTCTTCTTCGCGAGGAAGTGCTCCGCGAACACTGTTCCACTTCACGAAGCACCTCCCACTCACACCAATGCCCCATGCCCAGGCCAAGGCACTCCACATCGTGAAGCACACTCCTTTGCTTAGAGATTCCTCTTCCCGTGCGACCCTCCAGGTTGGCACGATGTGATTTCAAAGTCCCATGGACAATACCACCCGTGGCGTTTCTTTTCCTAATGTTTCTTCGCATAGCCATGATAACAGTTATTGCTTCTTCGCATAGCCACGATAACGTGGACCCCTTGATGGCTCGTCCCACAACCCCCCTTGACCGTGGCCTTACTAGTACCTTCCCTTCCCCAAGGACCAGAGGGTACCAGTTATGTATGTCCTAGGGGTGTGGAGTGAACCCACCTCGTCCGAGTTGCAGGACGTTAAACTGCCAAGCACCACGTCTTCTGAGTTGCAGGACGTTAAACTTCCAAGAACCACGTCCTCAACAGATGACGTTAAACTGTGACCCGACCTCGTGCCTCTCACGAAGGGTCTCCCCAGCTCGAACATTCTTTACACCACTCGTCTCCACAGGAATAGAATCACCCATCCACAAGGGATGATATCCTCCTTATTAGAGTGGAATATGTTCATAGGAGAAGGGTGACCCTAGTTCCCCAACGGATGGCTGCACCTCTGCAAATCCATACGTCCCCACTACCAAGGTCAGTGGAGGGCGTGATAGGGAACGATGCACACCCCATCGTTGGACCAAGGTCCATTTTTCCAGCGCTTTGTCGCACTATGGGCCTCCATCCTGGAGTAAGTCCCAGCTCCATGGGCTGCCTAACGCGTAAGCCCCTCTTCGCTTCTCACGGACGCATCCTTCGCGATGTGATCGTCAGGTCCTTGAAACCACTTGTTTCTCAAACCAAGAATGACTAACGTGGGCTTTGAGTGAGCACTGATTCTGACCCCCACCCACAGAAAACTACGAGGACATTGATCCATGTCAAGGCATGGTACGTAAGAAGCCTCCATGAGGTTCAAGCCACGTTGCTCGGTTGTTCATTAAAGTTGATTTTCACCCTCGTCCACCATGATGATAAACTGTATGCCCCCTTATCCAGCATGACATTAAACTGCACACCCATTCCCACCTGAACTACGAGGTCTTTGATCCATGTCAATGCATGGTACGTAGGAAGCCTTCCAGAGGTTCAAGCCCACCACTCATTGGACCAAGGTCCACCTTCGCGTCGGTCCACCGACAAAGCCCCATATGAACTACGAGGTCTTTGATCCAGGTCAAGGCATTGTATGTAGGAAGCCTTCCTGAGGTTCAAGCCCACCAAGCATCATTCACGTCAAGTTCTACAGACGTCCAACACGACGTTAAACTGCAATTCTAGTCCGACGGCAAGCTGTTGTGACTAACCCGAACTACGAGGTCTTTGATCCATGTCAATGCATGGTACGTAGGAAGCCTTACCGAGGTTCAAGCCCACCCAGCATCATTCACGTCGAGTTCTACAGACGTCCAGCATGATGTTAAACTGCAATTCCAGTTCGACGGCAAGCCATTGTGACTAACCTGAACTACGAGGTCTTTAATCCATGTCAAGGCATGGTATGTAGGAAGCCTCTACGAGGTTCAAACCCACCATTCGGTCGTTCCGACCTCATTCACGTTGGTTCACCCCCATCTCGCATGATGTTAAATTGTATTCCGCAACCGGAACTATGAGGACTTTGATCCATGTCAAGGCATGGTATGTAGGAATCCTCCCAGAGGTTCAAGCCCATCTCACATCGGACCAAGGTCCATCATTCACGGCGGTTCACCGACACCCAATGCCCGTCGTTTAATCATGTCAGGGTTCACTGTCGTCCCGCATGACGTTAAACTGTATTTTAGCAATTCTTTGAACTACGAGGACTTTGAGCCATGTCAAGGCATGGTACGTAGGAAACCTTCCCAAGGTTCAAGCCCACCACTAGTGGACCCACGGGTCTACTTTCACTCCGGTTCACTGATGAACCCCCCCCCCCCCCCCCCCGAACT
This sequence comes from Viscum album, assembly GCA_963277665.1. Classification (NCBI taxonomy): domain Eukaryota; kingdom Viridiplantae; phylum Streptophyta; class Magnoliopsida; order Santalales; family Viscaceae; genus Viscum; species Viscum album. The sequence goes on from OY728158.1 coordinate 223,774,154, forward strand.
ACGAGGACTTTGATCTATGTCAAGGCATGGTACGTAGGAATCCTCCCAGAGGTTCAAGCCCATATCTCATCGGACCAAGGTCCACCTTTACGTCGGTACACTGAAGATACCCATCGGACCAAGGTCCACCTTCACGTTGGTTCCCTGTCGACATTCATCGGGCCAAGGTCCACCCTCACTTCGGTTTACCGGCACCATTCCGAACTACGCGGACTTTGATTCCCTACCACAGGGATACGTAGGAAGCCTATTCAAAGCTCAAGCCCAATTTCACTATCGCCAATGCGATGGTCCCATTTCACTCCTCCACTCCATTCATCCACCTATCACCCACCCCGATTCTCACTCAGATCGTCATATTTCGGTGAGACCATGTAGGTACGCTCCTCCTCACAGCCGCCCATGGGATGGCCCTGGTATCGGCATCCCTTCAAGGGAAATCCATCAATCTGATCTACCCTAGCTAATGCTCCGGTTGGGTTGATTCGTCTCCGCTAGACGTTAAACTCGCGGTGTACCCTGTGTTAAACACGGGATGGTGAGGAAAACCTTAGCTATGTGTCTATGACATATAATTCCCCGCACCCGATGTGGGATGCCTCCGGATTCCACGCCCTCGAGAAGCCCTGTGACCAGGGATAATAGACAGACATGCTCGGTTCCCCAGCATCCAGACATGCTAGGTTCCCCAGCATCCAGACATGCTACTGATGCCTCAACGTGACTACTCCCCCGACTGAAGTTTTCTGCCCTGACCAGACCCTTTGGAATGTGCTGACAAAAGCAGTGTAATTAACCGGTGTCCATTGAAACATGGCACTGGGAAGAGTTTCATGAACAACGTATGAAATCTATGAGGGAGACCCGGACTAGGTGACGAGTTCGGAGGAGGAATCCACAGAATGAAGAATAGACATCCCATCATCTCGTTTCGATCAAGGAGAAGACGTCCCTGAATAAGGAGTGAATGTCTCCCGCCTTTGGAAAGTGGGAGTGCGGGGCAACAATCACCGCACGTCCTCCTCCACGGACGGACGAATGCGCGCGCCCCGGCGAAAGCATCGGAAACCGAAATGGTGAACCTGACGTGAATTTATTCTCCTTAATAATGAGATTAGTAGCGTTTGAGACACCAGTAGATTGACGTGTCACCGGATCCAGATATCCGGCGCCTGGTCCCGCCATGCAAATAGCGGGCCTGTCGTGAAACTCACCGGATGTCGGGGAAGTAGAACGTGGGGCACACCTTTTTGCAGCGTGTTGGCGTGGATCCTTCTTACAGATGTGGAGAATGGAAGGATGATGGGGCACTTTTTGTCAATCCTTTTCCCTCTCAGTGCTGATGAGTTGATCCCTTCGTTTCTTAGAAACCAGGTTGTTGTTACAGAGACGCGATCACCGCTCGCTAGCCTACGCAGGGGCAGGGGCAACATCGCCACAGCCACCCCACTTGGCATCACTACCGCCACGACGGCTACAACATCGTGGAATACGGGGTGCCCACGTCCCCTTTCCCCATCAGTGGTCATCCAGAGAATGGTGATAAACAACCTCGTGCAGAGGTACGAGGAGGAAGGGGTCATCCCAACTAGGGATATGGCCCGCCTGGACATGGAGGCATCCAGGCCCCGCCGTCAATGCCGCCCTAACAGGCCGCATAGGTATCCCCTGATCCCCACCCCAACGTTCAATCATTTCGGGAGCATGTCCCCAGGACGCCTTGACGACTCCTCGCCTTATGCAGAAGAGGCGGGCGCCATCCGGCTCAGCTCGCTCAGGGTCCCGACCCAAGGGCTCCAGGCGAGAGCTCCCGCCAGGTTGTGTCAGCGCCGCCGTCCGGCTCCGCAGGAAGAGCATGCAGGCCATGCCCCTATACCACATGCACCAGCTCGCCTCACCCGACGTCAGCGCCGGGCCCGGGCTGAGGATGCTCGACCAGGCGCGTCAACGTCGATAGCTACAGTGGCCGGAGCCACCGCCGACGTGTATCATGAAGACCCTGCATACACTGAGCAGGGGCACTCCTTCACCCAACCAGGATCGAGACCCCAACCGCCCCACGGGCAGGCTGGGATGACTCTCCGGGTTGCAGGCCCAAGTGGTGATCGTCGCGAACTAACCCGCGGTGATGTCACCCCGTATGGAGGCCCTCCTCGTACCACTACTCCACAGAGCGTGTGCTTTCCCTGCTCTGATGTTCATCATGGAGGTGTGCCTCATGCTACCCCCATCCCGAAGGAAGACCTGCCTCACAGCAGTGACGCTCATCGCGGAAACCTTTCCCACACCCACTATACAGGGTATGGAGTCCATCCTCCAGCCCCCCACCGCCAATCTGAAGGAACCTTCCATCCGGTCCTTCTCCAACGTGGGGGTCCTCCCTACGTCCTGTCTACATCCGGTGAAGGTCCTCCTCGCCCCAGAAACGCGAGGAGTGATGGTCAGCCTCGCTCCGCCCGCATCGACCATGGAGGTCCTCCCCATGCTCCTGCAGATTCCAACAGAAGCTCCGCCGACATGGGTGTTGTACGTGGAGGTCCTCCCCACGTACCCTTCGACATTTTCCCTGGTGCCCCTCGAACCTCGGCTACCTCGAGTTGGGGTTCTCTCTGCCACGGTGCCTGCGCTGCCCTGAGACTCCATTATAGGGATCAACCCTGTCCCGAAGAGCCACCCCGGGGCAGGAGAGCAGGTCGTCGTAGCCACAAGAAGAGTCCTGGAAAATCCCGGGTGGAGATCAAACCTGCCCGCTTCTCCGACTCGGAGGCGGAATGCGACTCTACGACGGAACCTTCTCCCCGCTCCTCCGTATCAAGGACCGGGGAATGAAACAGACACGTTAGCCTCATTCTCCCGGAATATGAGGTCCACCATATTCCCGTATCCCTCCGCAAGTACATCCAGGAGGAAGAAATCTTGGAAATTCTGTAGGTCTCGACCACTTAGTCATCGCCATCATCACCAGAAGTGCCCTCTACCTCTAACAGAGATCACGAAGAGCTATTTTGGGGGCCAACGGTGGTAGATCTACAACATGACCGGTCATCGGTAGCCGTGAATCCTATGCCGGAAGCTGTGGCTATCATCCCCTCGTATCGTGACATCGTGTCCAAGTCACCTTGCTCTTCGGAGGATGGCCCGGAATTCGGCGGCCAGTAATCTCGTTCGCTGTATTCTCTGCTGCCGAGTTTTCTATCCCAGAGGTCCGCCTCGGTACCACTACTGGTCCCTCACCTGCCCCCGGTTGATGAGTGGGGAAACACAGGGCCAGACCCTGAGTCCGAACCTAGGAGCTTCTGGAGTATTCTTGCAGCAGATTACATCCCGGAGAAGTTCTGGCCGACGGCAGTGCTGAATTTTCGTGTACCAGAGTCTCTTACCCCTGAAGAAGTGGGCAGCTTTTGCCGAACCATATGGGCGACACACTTCCGCCTTCATTACGAACGGGTGGTGTACCCCAGAAGTCGAGAGCACTTCGAATAAATCAGCGAGCAGTGCCACCTGATCGATGCGGCCGCACTCTTTGTGGCCCAGTACCCTGAGTCGCCAGGCCGCCAGAGTTCCCTTCAACGGAAATGTGTTCAGTGTTTTAAAGCACTCCGCAGGATCGTCAGGGAAGCTACCCCACATGTGAAAGTACGTGGTTGGGGACACTATGCCGCTCTCCTCTTCGACCCTATCTGACAGAAGCCCGATTCCATATGCGACATCGAGGACATGCCCTCGAGAGGGGTCGCAGTCCACATGGATGACATCGTGGAAAAGGAAGACGAGCTTGAATTCCTTGATGGAGACTTCCCCCACGAGGGCATACCGCCACTGCTGGACCCGTCAAGGAGGGTTACCCATCAGCAGAGGAACCTGCTAGGCCTCCCCTTACCCACCGAGTCACTGGTACTCGGTCGAAACACCTTCAAGGGTAAGGAGCACATCGGAACTGTCAAGCACTCCGACCCACCCGCCTCTGTGCAGAAAACGGACGAAGATCCCGAGAAGGCCACGTTACGCCAGCAGCATGCTGAGGAAAAGAGGCTGGTGGACGAACTCTTGGCTGAGCGCGCTGCAGAGCTGCGACCCGACTATGGTAATCCTAGGCCAGGGCAGTAGGGGCAGTAACAAGTTCCCCCCGGTGAGATGCCTCTGGGAAAACCTGATCATGCTACTGTCGCGGACAGGGAAAAAGCTAGAACTTACTGCAAGAGGGCGCGATACATCTCGCCAAACCCTCCCGAGCGACGGGGAAATCTGAAGAATTCAGTCCAGGATCTCCCAGTTGCCCCACAGGTCATTCCGCCAGTTGATCCACGAGCTGCCAAAGCTGTCTACCGTGTTGAAGAACCTGGTAATTCACTTGTGGTTAGGGATCCCCATCAAGACAGGGACCCCCACCCGGATGATCTTATTGCGGCATTCACAGCATGCCTCAAAGCGTTGGAAACACGGAAGGTGGCGGTCCCACCGGATGGCAAGTCGTATCCCGCATGGGTAAATGATATGCCCGCACCCCCATGTTTTGGGAACCCCACTTTCTCGCCTTTCAATGGGACAGGGGACCCGCCCCATCACTTGGCACATTGTTCTTCCAGGTGTGGCCCCATGCTGGGGTCCCCAGCTCAGCAAGAAGCCTCCAAACTCCGATGTTTCGTACAGACATTGGAAGGCCCAACATTCGTCTGGTATAGCCAGCTCCCTATCGGATCGGTGACCGGTTTGGAGGACCTCCGCCGACAGTTCCTGTACTAGTTCGGATCCACCACGTGGAAGACTAGCATTGCAGACCTCTTCAAGTGCAAGCAGAGGCCTGATGAGCGGGTTGCAGATTTCATCGCCCGGTGAAAGGGACATACGTATTCCCTCGATATGCCACTGACTCAGGAGAAATTACTGACGATGATGTGGGGAACGTCAAAATGGAGCTGGTACCCTCCCAAATTACCTATAACTACCCTGGAGGGTTCAGAGATTTCTCAGATAAAGCTCTGCATCTTGAGGAAGCCCTGAAACAGGCTAGTCAGGCACGTTTGTTACCCCCGATGATCCCAGCCAGGAGGACCGCCAGGGCTGAATCCACCGCGGTGGCCCAAATAGAAGCCCCGAGGCAGCTGGAGTTACTGCCGGTGGCACCATCCCCGCAACCCCGCATGTAATGCCCCGACCCTAGTTACCCAGAGTCGGTGCATTATTACATAACATTGGCATTATCACAAGAAAGATCAAATCTCGAAAGACCGATTGGTTTAGTAGCCTTGGATACACTAGATATATTCATAAGTTTTACATTACATCATAAAATGAAAACTACTACTACAACATAATGTCTCAATAATCCACACCCATATCCCCACATAATATCCCTGCAGGTCATTCATAATTTACTTCTTCACTTCCTGGGAAAAATAAAACATAGAAAAGGGGTGAGCTCAAATGCCCAGTAAGGATAACAATATAGCGGAAACTTACATAAATAAGAATAAACGTTTAAGGCAATGTATAACTAAAACAAAAGCCTTTCAAACATGAACTTTCAACATGGTATGGCATAAATAAAATGAAATAATGCCATTTACTTATTCACATGGATATTCTACTAATCGAATAATCACATGCAAAAATCAATAACCACTTTCATCATGTTGGAATGCATAATGCCAGACTATCATAACCACATAGTCAAGGCCTCGTGCCAAGACTACAAATAAGATTTTGTCAAGGCCTTGTGCCAAGACACTAGTTTGTATCATGAGACCTACCGATGCATCGAGGAGCTATAGCGGGCTCCACCCGTCACATATTAAGTCCAATGCATTCCCATATGAAAAGGTTTAAACATAACATAAACAATCGTATTAAAACTAGCATACGAAATGTCAATACTTTCACCATAAACTATGAATGGTATAAAAATAGCATATCCACAGTCAAACATATCACAAAACCTTCAATACAATATAGAAGTTTTGTATCATAATAAATCAACTTCAAATAATCTTAAAATCCATCAAAGGATGTTGACATAGATGAAATCAAAATTCTTTTTAAAGAAATATCTCCTTTTATTTTGAAATCATTTAAGATCCATATAAAATAAAACATTTTCTTTGAAAATATTCTTATAATCTTGTAAGGAAAGATTTGAAGATTTTATAACGGCGGAAAATAACCGCACCCGCCGTATAAGTTAAAAAAACATTCTTGCCTTAATTCTGTCGAAAAGGATAAGAGGTCCTTGTTTTGAAAATGACGGAAAGATTCCTCTTATAAAGAGTCAAACAAGGGTATAAATGACTTTAACCCATATTCTTGTAAATAATAAAAATGTTTTGAAATACATTTTTAAGAAAACATGGATGTGGATGATAAAGAGATCCTAGTTGATTATTACATATAAACAACTTTAGATAATGAAGAGATTGTGAAATAACCCTTACCAATTTGGTAACTTATGAAAAATACAACCCATGAATGAGTTATCATACAATGAATATGTTAATACACATAAATTAGAGTGTATTACACAAAGAATATAATTATGGGCAGTACATACACCACACAAAAGGTGATGGTGGCAATATGGCATGAATCTCACGGAAATAAGGAGTGAGATGAAAACCCCATACCTTGTACTTTTCCTTGGTTGGGGTAGGTTAAACTCCTGTATAATGGGGAAATAATTGTTATTAAATTATACAAGAATCATATACATTAATATGATATCATATATGATCTTTTAATATTGATTTGATAATAATATCATTGAATTATCGTCGTTTCGGGTGTTATCTTACACGTTTTCTTTTATATGTTTTGTTACATAAGCCATGTTTGTTATGGATAGGTTGTATCTTATTCATATACAGAATATTATCAAGTCCTTAAACATCATTTCTAAATCATCAAATTATAATTATACTTTAATGGATACGATGGAGAATGAATCTCATCGTGTTCGTGGAGACGGTAGTCCGTACGTACGCACGAGCGACAATATCATTATTTTGATATTAAAATAATATATAAATGGATGGTATATCATATATAATGAATAATTAACATTATATATTTATTATTTACATGAGTTACACATAATTATTATACCCATCCAAATAATATTATATTGAATAACAATTACACCACGACGTGGAGACGGTAAGTCGTACGTACGCACGTATGGTGACATGTTATTCAAAGGTTGGATAGAATACTGAATATGGTTGTACCATATTTATAATAATATCACAATATATGTGAGATACTAGAGTTATTATTTTAGAATGGTAACAACAAAGGAAGAAGAAGTGGAAGAATAAAAGAACTTGGAAAAAGGGTGGTGAAATCATTACCTCTTCTTCGGGTTCTTCCTTTTGATTTGATCAAAAGGGCTCCGTAGGTTGGCTTTATGATCAAAATAAGGCCTCTTGGATGTAGTGAGGGAAGTTGGGAGAGTATTTGGGCAGAGTTTGGCCGAACCAAAAGGCTTTGAAGGTGTGAAGAAATGAGAAGGAGGAGTGCCATTTTATAAGAGGGGTGAGGGGCACCTTTGGAAAATCTAGAGATATTAGTTTATAATAAATTCATAATCGGTTTCCAATGGCTAAAAAGTTGACTATTCAAAGGTTAAGGTGGGGATGGGTCGAAAACAACTCATACAATAGAATTTAGACAGGTTTGGGTACTTATATTAACCTTATCTTTAAGTATTAACTCTAAGTTAATTAGTTTCACTTTTACGATGTCTCTTTGTACTTTTATATAATATGGTTAATAAACATACTATATACATCCAAGCGACCCCCAATTGGACCATTAATGATGAAACTATCATGATATAAGTCTCTTGGATGAACCTTAGATTTTTTAGAATTTAATATCAATTAATAATATAATATTTGTTTTAAGAACTCTTTTATGTCAATTTTGACACTATTCAATAGTTGATTTTTTTGAAACTCTTAAAATATTTATTACTTCTAAAAAAGTAAATTAAATCAATCCTAATATATCATATTATCCTAGAAAATTCTTTTAATTCATTAAAAGTTTCATATTATATTTATTTGGCTATTTATAATATCAATTAATTTAATTATTGACTATTTTTGTAATTACTGCATCATCATTGTGTCATAACTAAAATAAATTATTTAATGTCTAAAAATTATTAAAAAAATATCATTATGTAGGAAATCTGTTTATCTTTCTAATAAATATTTATAATCTAAAATCCAACATATATAACCTTATATAACAATTGATTTTAAAAAACATATATGCTTGTGTCATTTTTGTATTCATTTTAGCTTAATTAAAATAAAGTGTCATTATAACTTACAAGTTGATCCATGGGGTCCCAAAATCGACCCAAAGATGCCCATGGTCGAACATGTATCAACAGATAAGGCTAGGACACGTTTTAGGGTAATTTAGCACTATTATAATATTATTTTTTAACACTTATTTACCGGATTTACCCTTAACCATGGTAAATAAAATATTTACCGCAGTAATTATTCAAAATGTCTAAAAATAAAAGTTACCTATTTACAGAATTTGAAAATCCTGATTCAAAATATGGAATCCATTTTCTTAAATTCAAAACACAGAAGTGGCAGATGTTAATTTAAAATTAATTCCCGCTGTCAAAACAAAAAGCGTGTTTTTAAGAGATAATAACTATCAAAAGATTGACATTTTTTTATGTTCGGTTTAATTGTACAATTATGACCAATGACCAACATTATATTAAATGGTAAAAATATATTATAAATATAGTTTAAAACTACTAAAATTCATAATTTATCACTATTAATTATTTTGATTAAAAAAGTTGTTTTTAATTAAAATTTAGTAATTTTCACTATTCATCAAAATATGAAAGTTATCCGAAAAGTACCAAAATTTCACCTTAGTCTAAATTAGATATTCCAAATCCAAAAATGAAGTCCATTTTGAAATATAAAATATATATAATTTTAAAAAGTAGGTATTACTATTCGTAACGGCTAGTTTGATTGGTTGTTAGAACTCGGTGTTGCGTACAACACACGCTATCGCATTATTCAAAGAGAAGAATACCGTAGAAGCTTGGGGTGTTACACCGCAGAGGTCCTCCACCTCAAGCATAGGCTCCTTCCCAGCAGCGACTGCCTCAGAACCGACAGGTTCCCCCGCGCAATGCGCCACCACCACCTAGGCGAGAAAATCAGGCACCGCCTCTTCGGCAGGCCCCTCCGTCCCCTCGTCAGGGCCAGGCCCCCAGGGCCCCCTATCCAAAAAGAAGGCTCCAGACTTATTCGTTCAACGAAAATCAGGTCCCTGGCTACTTCTGAAGTTCTCTAGAGCAAGGGATTGTGTGCCTGCCCGAGTGCAGAAGGCCGGCAGAGGCGAATCTCACCGATCACCCCAACTACTGCCCTTATCATCGGATTCTAGGGAACAACCTCATGCAATGCTATGTGTTTAAAGACTGGCTTCAATACCAGGTCAACAACAACACAGTAAAGTTGGGATTGGCACCAGCACAAGTGGAGGGTGTCTTTGTAGGATCAGAGATCGGCAGCGATAGTGAAGGCGAGTGGCAGCAGGTTCCCAACCGCGGATCCTAGAAATAAGACAACTGGATGGCTTGAAAAACCATCGTCCATGCCCATGGTATCATCCGGGCGTGCCTGAAGCACCCGGAACCTTCATAAGAAGTAGTCAGTGCCACCGCATCGTCTTCATAGTCGACCTCTTCCCAAAAGGGAAAGCAGCAGCGACACAAGAAGAAGCAACGCGCACCGCCGATGTCGTCATCATCCTGCACTCTCAGCAACTTTATTCCCCCTGAAATGGGGATTCCTCCCAGAATCTTCCCCAAGGTGGATGATTCCTCGAGCGACAGCCATGGGTATGCTTCGGTTAACACCGTGGAGCTGGTAAAACCCTATATGACTCCCGACGAGGGGGAGTATCAGGTGAACCTCCCCAACGTTTCCAGCCGACGTCAACGTCGGCGGAATCGCAACTGCTCTGGTAATTGAGGTACATCAGAAGGAACTTTCAGTCAAGCCGTGCACGCTACTGAGACTAGGCAGCAGGCTCAGCACAGAGATCAGCATGCGCAACCCCATCTAACTCCCTCGGCTCTACCTTCATCGTCGTTCGTGCTAATAGATCAGGGGGAGCTGCCTCATTCGTATCACAGTCAGTCTTGCCCGGCTACAGGACAGCCTTCACTGCCCAATAATAGTCCGACAACTACTCCCCAGGATTCTACTAGAAGGTAGCAAGATGTGCCCAGTACTAGCCGATCTCTGGTTCAACCAGCAGGACCCGCTATGCCTCCAAATGCGGACCGACCTCTTGTAAGCAGAGGTTCGCGTTTGGCACGAAAGTATGATGTCCTGAAGCACCTGGCCGGCATTCCGGCAAGGCTTTCTATCCTCGAGGTCCTTCACCTGTCATCTGAAATGCGCGAGGCACTTGCCGAAGCCCTAAGGAGCCCCCTCCAGTTTGAGATGGAGGTAGCAGCTGCAGAAGCCTTCCATACCGAGACAATTGAAAACGCCGAATGTCAGGAGGTTATCCCGTTCTCCGGTGAAGATGCGGACCCTCCTATATAGGGGCACATTCGCCCGCTTTACATCACAGACCACTTCAAAGGCATGGAAGTCCATCGCTGCCTTGTTGACACGGGTTCCGGAATCAATCTGATTCTGACCCGGACGTTGCCAAAGCTGGGTCTGTCTGAAGGTGATTTAACTCCCTCTGACCTTAGAATCCAGGGGTACAACAGGACCGAGGAAACCCCAGTCGGCAAGATCCGCCTGAAGACTCAGTTCAGTGGCTTAATTTCCAGCCCTGAGTTCATGGTTGTCTCTCAGGACACCGCCTACAACGCGTTGATGGGTAGTCCATGGCTTCATCTACACGTAGTAGTCCCCTCATCATATCACCAGTGACTCAAGTACTCACTCAACGGTCGAGTAGGCATGCTCCAAGGGGATGTGTCCCCTTTCGCTTCTTGTGAGGCCCGCTATCTGGATGCAGGTTATTAAAAAAGTAAGGATAAACAGATCCTAGTAAGTGAGGATTAACCCGCCCCGGTCACAAGTGATCCCTGGGAAAGCATGGATGAAGCCTACGTCCTCCCGATCCACCGGTTGGAGGCCACGACCCCCGACATGGGTCAATGTTTTGTTGTTTCGGGTACGCAAGGAAGGCATGTTCACGTGTCCATGCGACGGCGGAAAATGACCTCGTACTCCTACATCAACCAGGATCAGGTCATCCCAGAACATCCTACCCATGTACGGTACCGGAATGTCATGATTATGACAATGGTGGTACGCTATACGTGTCTCTTCTGCTGGGCCAGAATTAACCGACTCAGGCCGACATGTCACCACTGCTTTGATATCATCAAACGGGGCCCCTTAGGCCGAAGGCCAGATGGGATATGGTCGACTGCCTTCATTACTATGGTCTCAAGGGAAAGTGACTCTCCTAATACGATGACCACTGCTGCTCGAGCCGGCACCAGCTGCCCCTCGGATTTTGATAGCCCAGAAGTATCTTCCGTCTCGGGAAGTCCCCCCACGAATGGGGAAGAAGACCTGGAGGATGTTCCCCCCGCCTTTGAAGAAGGCGTCTCTACCACGGTTGATGAACTGGTACATATGATCCTTGGTAGCGAGGAAGATCCGAGACCCGCATTGATCAGTGTAGCCATGTCCCTCGAGGAGCGGCAGCAGTACGTAGACATCCTCAAACAACATCATGACGTGTTTGCCTGGAGTTACAACGAGATTCGGGGACTAGATCCCCAGGTATCCGTTCACCATCTGGGCCTCCTGGCAAAGCATCGTGGGTTTAAGCAGCCTCCCAGGATGATGCACCCTTCTCATGGTGCTATGGTGGAGGATGAATTAGACAAGCTAATCATAGCCAACATCATTAAGGAGGTCCAGTACCCCAAGTGGCTTTCCAACATTCTGCCAGTCTGGAAGAAGAATGGGAGGATTAGAGTCTGCATCGACTTCCGCGATCTTAATCGCCACTGCCCAAAGGATGACTTCCCACTCCCAGTGATAGAGTTATTGATTGAAGCCACGGCTGATTTCCAAGCTCTCTCTTTTTTGGATGGGAATTCCGGGTACAACCAGATCTGGATGGCCCCCGAAGACGAGGACTCCACTACCTTCAGGGATCCCCAAGGTACCTTTTTCTACCAGGTTATTCCATTCGGTTTGAAAAATGCAGGTGCCACTTATCAGAAGGCCATGCACCGCATATTCAAACTGATTCTCGGGATATTGGTGGAATGCTACGTGGATGAACTCGTAGTCAAATCACTTCAGCATCAGGACCATCTCAAAGACCTTGAGAAAGTGTTCGTTTTCCTCCGTTCTCGTCAGCTGAAGATGAACCCGTTGAAGTGTGCCTTCGAGGTCACCTCTGGGAAGTTTCTAGGCTTTGTTGTAAGATACCGAGGTATCGAGAACGACCCCAAGAAGATCAAGGCCATCAGCCAAATGCCTCCCCGAGCAACATTCGGGAACATCGAGGCCTTCAAGGCCACATAGCCAATTTATGCTGATTCATCGCCAATCTGGCCGGAAAGTGTAATCCATTTTCCCGGCTCATGAAGAAGGGCACCGCCTACGAATGGGATGAGGAGTGTCGGACCACCTTCGAGGAAATCATTCAGTATCTGCTCCAACCACCGGTCTTGATGCCACCCGTCTCCGGAAAGCCGATGGTCCTTTATGTGACCGCCCTGGAGAGATCCCTTGGTGCGCTGCTCGCCCAGAAGAATAACGAGGGTACTGAGAACAGTCTCTACTACCTCAGCCACATGCTTCTCGATATGGAGGTCAGATACTCCCCTATTAAAAAGAGCTTCCTTGAGCTCGTCTTCGCCGTGCAGAAGTTGTGACATTATTTGCAGCACCATGAGGTGAAATTGGTCTCCCAGGTAGACCCACTGAAGTACATCCTGAACCGCCCCATGCTGACTGGCCGACTAGCACGGTGGGCAGTGATTCTCCAGCAGTTTGACATCAGGTTTGTACCTCAGAAGGCCATTAAGGGACAGGCGTTGGCATACTTTTTAGCTTCCCATCCAAACTCCGCAGATCAATCCCTGGACCAGGATTTTCCTGATGAGACGATCCTCTCAGTCGATAATGATGTCCCATGTTGGAAAATTCATTTCGACGGCGCCTCCTGGAGCCCCACCAGTAGGAGGCTCAATGATCCCAATCTCAACAGAGTGGGCCTGGGTATTGTCTTTATTACCCCGGCGCAGGCCGTCCTGCCATACTCGTTTCTGTTGTCAGAAGGTTGTACAAACAACGTGGCAGAGTACCAAGCTCTCATCACCGGCCTCGAGTTGGCCGTTAAGATCCATGTTCCCCATATACATGTGAAGGGAGATTCTAAGATAGTAATCAAACAGGTTAATGGCGACTATGTCGTCAGGAAGCTGGAGCTCGCACCGTTGCTGGAGTACACCCTCCACCTATTGTCCCAGTACCTTTCTCGACCAGAGGTTACCCATGTCCCACGGTCGTAGAATGGCCAAGCAGACGCCCTGGCTGGCATAGCCGCGTCGCTCGCCGAACCTGAGCAAGATGATTTGATCATACATATGGCACACCGGAGAGTCATTGCCCCCATCACCCAAGAGGACATTGATGGCCTGCATGTAGGTCATCTCACCGTCGGACCCTCTACATCAGGGGTCCCAGGTTCGTCAGACATAGTGGTTGAAGCCACTCCCGACTGGAGGGAACCTTTTGTTGAGTATCTCCAAAATAGTCGCCTCCCGGACGACTGGGCAGAGCGCGAGCGAATCTGATGCAGCGCACTGCAATTTACCCTCCAGAGTAGCCCGAGTCTTGAAAAAATCCTTTATAAGTGGAGTTTCGATGGTGTCCTCCTCCGTTGCATCCAAGGAGTAGAGATACCTCAAGTTATGCAAGAGGATCACGCCGATTCCTGTGACACCCATCAAGCTGGGCTGAAGCTGTCCCATCAGATCCAGAGGTTGGGGTACTTCTGGCCTTCTATGATACATGATTGTATTGGATATGCCAAGAGATTCCACGCATGCCAAGTTCACGCCAACTTCCGGCATCAGCTGCCGGAGCCCCTCCACCCCACCAAGTACTCTTGGCCATTTGCGGTATGGGGACTTGATGTAGTGGGACCGTATCCACCAGCAACAGCCCGCCAGGGTAGGTTCATATTGACTGCTACAGATTTGTTCTCCAAGTGGGAGAGGCAGTTCCTCTCAAAGAGGTCAAGGCCCGTTCCATCGTTGACTTTGTGAGCTCCAACATTATCCACCGGTTTGGGGTCCCTCACGCCGTCGTCACCGATAACGGCCCAACTTCCGAGCGGCTGAATTGAAGAAATTGTACGCCAAGTACGATATCTGGTCAAACCATACCTCTCGCTACTATGCGCAGGCAAATGGACAGATCGAGGCGTTTAACAAAACCCTCTCTAACATTCTATAGATGATGGTTGGTCAGAACAAGAAAAGTTGGCTGGACAAGCTCCCCAACGCCCTCTGGGCTTACCGGACGACGACTCGCAACTCTACCCAGGTGACCCCATATTCCCTGGTGTAAGGATCTGAGGCCATCCTACCCATTGAGATCCAGCTGCCATCGTAACGCACTACAGTTTATGATCACCAGACATCAGATGAGGTGGCTGAGATCCGTCTAGCTGAATTAGAAGCACTGGACGAGAACCGGCTTCGTGCCCTGCAAAATCTGGAAAGGCATCAGGATAAGATAGCGAGGGCCTTCAAAAAGAAGTTTCATCTCCGCTCTTTTCTAATGGGTGACCTGGTACTGGCCCTTCGAGCGCCAATTATTCCCGGTAGGAAACCGCCCAATTTAGAACCCAAATGGGAAGGGCCTTATATCATCTATAAGGTTTACCCCAATGGAGCATACTCCTTGGTGACCACGGATGGAGAGCGTATAACCCCTCCCACAAATGCCAAGTTCCTTAAGCGATACTTTATCGAGGGCAAAAGGGTCCTACACGACCCTTAACTGCATGTTGGTCCTGCACGACCATAAACTGCAAGTTGGTCCAGCACGACCTTAAAATGCATCTTCGTCCTGCAAGATGATAAACTGTGAAACGGTCCCGCATGACCTTAAACTACACATTATGGTCCAACATGACCCTAAAATGTTAAATCCTGCATGAACATAAACTGCATCTTCGTCCTACAAGACAATAAACTACAAAATAGTCCGAGCGCTATGACTTTAAACTAAGATCTCCCCCGTCCTTACTGAAAGATATTAAACTGCAAGCCAGTTAGGCCTTCCTGACTGAGGCTCAGCCTCAGGCCCCTGGCCCCCCATCCTTACTGCAAGACGATAATCTGCAAGCCAGTCAGGCATTCCTGACTGAGGGTCATCCTCAGGCCCCTTGGCCTCCTCGGGCCCTTGGCCCCCCATCCATACTACAAGACGTTAAATTGCAAGCCAGTCAGGCCTTCCTGACTGAGGCTTAGCCTCTGGCCCCTTGGCCTCCTCGGGCCCCTGGCCCCCCGTCCTTACTGCAAGACGTTAATCTGCAAGCCAGTCAGGCCTTCCTGACTGAGGCTCAGCCTTAGGCCCCTTGGCCTCCTCGGGCCCACGGCCCCCGTCTTCACCGCGTGATGTTAAACCGCAAGCTAATCAGGTCTCCCTGACCGCGGTCCGGCCTCAGGCCCCCTAGTTTTTCCCAACTTACCATCTTCCGGGATTGTACGGTATGGTGTGGGACTACGTCCTCATTCACATCAGATTACTTGTCGTACCTTACGTATCCCCAAATGAGATGTGTCCTTGTCCCGCATGACGTCAAACAACATCTCAAGAACTAAGTGTGGATTGATTCCCATTTTGATGGGATATGTAGGAACACTCAGACGCCTCATCTTGAGCCCCGCCCCAAGATTTTCTCTTACACTATTCCCATTGAGAAAAGTTTCCTTGGAGGATCTTTGTGTAGCCAGGGAGTAGGATTTCTTAGCTCCACTCATACAACCCTTCTCACACAAGGATTGTAAGGGTCGCACCATGTGCCCACTCCCGTTCTTCTATCCCTCCACGTCCTCACCACATGACGCTAAACTGCATGTCCTTCAAGAACTACGTATGGCTTGATTCCCATCCTAATGGGATACGTAGGAATGCCCGGACATTTCGTCCGTTGGCCTAGCCCAAAAGCCAAAATCTTCCCCTCTGGTCAAGATATGGCAGGGTGCACACTTTTTCCCCAACTCACATCGAGCAAGTCTCGACCTGGCTGCACATCCCCCCTGGAGATGTTTACCTCTTTCATGGATGGATACAGCTATGCTTCACCCACTCTTTAACTGCGATTCAATCATTTTTTCACACCTGGAGGGACCACTAAGAATGACCTGGATACAGTGCCCAAGGGTTCTCCTACCGATACGGGCCAGCGCCCCCGAGGGTTTTCAAGCAACCAGCTGAAACAAGTCCCATGTTGCGAATTTGGTCAGTGATCGATGCTCATTTGTTGCTCCCATATCAGGTCACCATAGGAATGATGTGTTTCGAACATGGTCAACAGTGTCCTGGATCTTCGGGTCCACCCTGAGATGTCCCAGACATCGAGTGCAGTGATTTGTTTTGCCCCATCCCAAAGTGACAAACTTCCCCCGGGTTGTGCTAGCAATCGGGCCCACGACCCTGATTCCCCATAGGGGTGTACGGTGTGGTGTAGGACTACGTCCTCATTCACGTCGGGATCATGTACCATGCCGTACACCTTCCTCTTACGAGGCCCAGCCTCAAGCCCCTTGGCCTTCTCGGGTCCCAGACCCCCGTGCTCATGTAAGACATTAAACTGCAAACCAGTCAGGCCTTCCTGACTGATGCCTAACCTTAGGCCCCTTGGCCTTCTCATGCCCCCCGGACCAGGTCCATTCTTACCCGGGGTATACAGTGTGGTGTAGGACTACGTCCTTATTCACGTCGGGATCATGTACCATGTCGTACGCCCTCCCTTTACGAGGCCCAGCCTCAGGCCCCTTGGCCTTCTCGGGTCCCCGACCCTCGTCCTCATTGCGAGACATTAAACTACAAGCAGGTCATGTCTTTCTGACCAATTCCTAACCATCAGACCCCTTGGCCTTTCCGTGCCACGGCCCGGGTCCTCTCTTATAGGATTGTATGGTGTGGTGTAGGACTACGTCCTCATTCACGTTGGCTTCTTCGCCATACCGTACCCCTCCCTTGTTTAGGGGTATATTACTCCCCTCTTCGTCCCATATGACGTTAAACTACATTTGGAGAACTACATTTTGCTTGATTCCCATCCTCATGGGATACGTAGGACCACCTGAACATCTAGGATTCGGGTCCAGCCCCATCCCTCGGGAATCTTCGTCCCATCTTGGCCCCTTGGCCTCCCCTACCTCCATGAGGGGATTATATGGTGTGGTGTGGGATTATGTCCTCATTCGCATCGGTCTCATAATGACCACGCCATGTACCTCCCCCTACTAAGCTGTCTCGTCGATCCCTTTTTGGCGGTTCACCAATGTCCCTAAGAGTACTCTGTTTTATTACCTGGAATGCTAAGCTTTACTCGGACACGTCCGCACCCGCATTCCTGGATTTGTCTATCCCTGCATCAGGGCTTCCATCATCTCTCACACCAGGAGGGACCCCCAAGAACGGACTAGATACTACACCCAAGGGATCTCCTATCATTACGGGCCAACGCCCCCAAGGGTTTCGGACAACAAATCGATAAAATCCCGCGTTGCGAATATGTTCAGTGGTCAATGCTCATTTGTTGTTCCCACCTCAGGCTAACACGATATGGACGCTGCGTTTCCACCATGGTTAACGGTTTTCCTCTATCACCACACCAACCCATTAATCCCAAAAGGTCAGGTACACCATTCACGTCCTTCATCAATTTATCATGTCCAAGTAGAGTCTAGGAACTCTTGGTACTTTTCCACCATGCACGTCCATTAATTGGGGGAACAAGCCATGTCGAAAGTGTCCTTCGGGGCTCTCTACCAACTCCCGTTTGACTCGCCCCGATTATTGCGATGAGGATACCCCCCTTGTTTCCCACACCGAGTTTAACTCACGTGGCCTTAGGGATCGTGTTATAATCTGTGCTTACTCGGGATGTTGTCACCATCCATGGTCCGAGCACTAAGACCATAAACTAAGATTCTCGTCTGGAACTACGTTCAGCTTGATTCCTATCTTGATTGGATACGTAGGAATGCCCAGACCCCTTGTCTTTGGGTCTAGCTTGAGTTCAGAAAATTCACCTCTCTAGTCCTGCCTTCAGGACCCCGATTACGGGACCGCATGGCGTAGTGAGGGATTATGTCCTCATTCACATTGGGTTTTCAATGGCTGCACCACGCACACCCCCGTTCTGAGATTTAACCCTCTTATTCATTGTCCAGCATGACATTAAAAGACACCCTTCAGAACTACGTATGGCTTGATTCTCATCCTTATGAGATACGTAGGAGCAGCTGGGCACTTCCCCGCGGGCCCAGCCTAACCTGTGTGTTCGGTCCCTCGACTTGAGCACTTCCCCAGAGAATGTATGGTAAGTAGGGATTAGGTCCTCATTCACGTCGGGTCTTTTAACCGCCTTTCCATGTATCCCCTACTCCCCTAACCCATCCATGGTTCGAATTCTACGACCCTAAACTAAGATCTCCCCATGGGAAAGGAATTTAATCCCTCTCTCTAATACTTCTCATTGTCGTATTCAGATGTGTTTCGACAAAGAGCCCGAAGTGTGGGATTTCTACAAGGGCATCCCCCTGATCCCATGACCATGCTTCAGGAACTCGCTATTTGGATCCTCATACTCCTCCACATCCAAAAGGACCCTCGGACGACATGGATACTGGGCTTAAGGGCTCTCCATGAATGTTGGACCTAAGGGCCCTCCAATCGTTTCGGGCCAACGTCCCTATGGATATTTGACAACATTTGTATCATGGTCCCATGTTTTGAAAATGGTCAACTATCAACCCTCATTTATCTGTCCCCATTCTAGGATAACACGACAGGATGCTGTGTTGCGAACACGGTCAGCAGTTATCCTCCATCGTCACAATTCCATCATCGTGATCTGAATCTCGAGCGCCATGATTCACACATTTCCACTTCCTCATGTTCAAGTGGAATTCTAGCATATTCGGCTCTTTCTCTTCGCGCATCTAGGTGCGCTAAATGATCATATTAGTGTCATTGGGCCAGTATTCACCGAGCATCCCATTTCCCTAACCATCCCCTTTCCGTGTCGGGAAATTTCCACCACTACTGCTTGATTCCCACACCGAACACGACTCACATGGGCTTAGTAGTTTTGGCAGGATGTGTACCAACACGGCCAAGCTTCTCATCGTCCTGCATGAAATTAAACTGCACTTCCAGAAGTACGTATGGCTTGATTCCCTTCCTCATGGGGTACGTAGGAATGCCCGACCACTCTGCTTCGGGCCCAGCCTAATCCTCACTCATTGTCCCTGGACCTGAAGAGTCTCCTCCGGGGATACGTGGTGTGATTTGGACTCCAAGTCCTCATTCATGTCGGTTTCATATCCACCGCGCCACACGCTCCCTGGGATCTTCCCTTTTATTCCGTGTCCTATCGTATGATGTTAAACTACAGGAGTCCATGTGTCCTCAACGCATGACACTAAACTGCGGTTCTACCCTGAACAAGTTCAGGATGCCCCAAGATCACATTGGGAATTGACAGATCCCCTCGTTAGAGAGGCCTTGTCCGAAAGAAGGAATGATCCATGATCAAACCAATGCGCCCATATGGTGTACTCCCACCATGGTGGTGTAACTACCTAAGTGTTGGATTCTCATCCGACAAACCATCACTCCATATTCCACGCTTTCTGTGCCTTTTATTCGGACCCTCGTCCCCTTTCATGTCTCCCAGGACCCCTAATGGCCTGGTCTCTTGCCGCATCGGCTCACCTACCATCCTGGGCCAACGTTCCGGAAGACGGGTCATGTCTGGAAGGACCCCCTAATTATATGGATTTTTGACCTATGGTCCGCCAACTGTCCTAGGCCAACGTCCCGAACGATTGATCGACAACACTTGTGACATGGTCTCGTGTTTCGAACATGGTCAAAGGTCGACCCTCATTTGTTGTCCCCATTACAGGCTAACACAGTAAGGATACCGCTCCTCCTCCAAGGTTAACGGTTGTCCCTTATTGTCAATCCATCCCCACAGTGTTCCGAATCTTCGGTATCGTGATTCAAACTTCCCATTTTCATCTGTTTGGACTAATTTCAGCGCCCCTGGTGTTGCCCCATTCGTGCATAAGAGCATGCTGAAGAAACGGTAATTCGGCTATCCTAGAATTTCCCTCTCAAATCAAGCCTTTTCCGTCTTTCAGAAATCCTGACTGGTAATCCGAATCTCAGATGTCCGGAGCATGATCCCCACTCCTATGTTAGGTGGGATGAGAGGGAAACTATCTCCTATTTCGCACATCGGGCTCGACCCACGTGGGCTTGGGGAATTGTCGCCGAACGTCCCGCAAACATTGTAGGGATATAACAAGGCAATTCAAACAGTGGAAATATT
The DNA here is from genome assembly GCA_963277665.1 of Viscum album. Taxonomy (NCBI): domain Eukaryota; kingdom Viridiplantae; phylum Streptophyta; class Magnoliopsida; order Santalales; family Viscaceae; genus Viscum; species Viscum album. The sequence goes on from OY728158.1 coordinate 223,794,785, forward strand.
GCGCGCTACAACATTCAAACAAAAGAAGAAAAAAGTGAATAACGAAAGTAATAATAAAAGGTTTTTGGTTTTGTTACAATACTCGAGGGTCGACTCCCCCCACGGACGGGTTAACCCCGTCAAAAGTGCGTTGCAGCTCCGCCACCCATTGTCTTGTGTCATCCAAGGCTTGTTGCCGCTTTCTTAGCTCCCACTCCTCCTCAGCAGTGGCGGGGCATAGTTCGTCTGTCCTGGATTTGGCCCTCTCTACGTCAGCTTGAATGGCAGTCATCTTTCCAAAGGTCTGCCTCATATGTTCCTCTGCCTCTGCTAGCTGGGCCTTCGACTGTGAGACCAGCTCAGATTATGCACCAAGAGAGGCTGAAATCTCGTCTGCCCGGGTCTACATCTTTTGGACCTCGCATTCAGCCTCCTGGAGTTTCTTGATGCTGGTCGCCTTCCTCCGTTGCCAGCCCACACTGAGCCCACGATCATGCTCCTAGATCTTCTCATCCATAAGATCTCAGATGAGTGCGTGAGGACGTTTAGCATCCACTCCCCCAGCACATAGTTCACGCAACCGCGAGAGGAGTCTATCCATTTCGGCCAGCCATTGCGCTTGGGGGTGTCCTTGATAAAGTGCGTGATCAACTTCCAAGACCTGTGGCAGACTATGCTGCTGTCTTCCTCGTCGGAGGCCGTTTCATCCCAGTCTGTGCGATTGGCAGGATCGTACGCATGATACACCTGCAGGAAATCCTCGGAAGGATCAACATCTGGTGTTGAATCTGGTATGACACCTGGCGCCGAAGCAGGCGTGACAAAACTGGGACCGACCGATTGATCCTCTTCCTCGGAGTCCACCTCAATGACTTCGGGTGTGACCCTTCTGGTGGTCCCGCCAGTGATGGTGTGTGTCGCAGCTTGAGGAGATGGGGGGACTATCGCCACCATCACCGGCATGCCCCTAAGATGGACGCCACCAGACAACCCAACCAGTCTTGCCGCAGTGGCCAACGCCAGTCGGAGAACTGCACGACATAGAGGGACATAAGCCTTAGTTGGCAGGCATGGTCTACATATGATGACAGGAGAACCGGTAGAGGACACATACAGAGATAGACCTCCTGGCACTACTATTGAGCCGGTACTGACAGGACCCCGAAGCGAGGCCCTCCGTATACTATTGGAAGGTCTGGAGATTCCGAAGGAGCCACCTCGGGTGCTCTGGTCCCACCAGATGCGGAACTGGATGCATCCATTGGCGCGGGTTCTGAAGGTCCCGCATCGTCACCCGCCGAGGGGCGGGAACGAGGCCTGCGAACAAGTTTCTCCTGCATGGCTCAAACATCGGTGAGAAGTTCATAACGACCCAAGGACGGATTATAGGGAAAGAAGTTCAGAATGCTACCTTGAGAGCCTCTGCAAATTCGTCGGAATTTGAGCCTCAGTCTCTGACCTCGCCCTCCTACAACGGGCTCCCTCCTCTAGCCTCATCCTCCCGAGAGGAGTCCTCTGATTCTTCCGGCAGGGGGAAGCGCTCCCTCAGATCGGCAGCCGATAACTGTGGGGGGACCGTTTGATTCAACAGTACCCTCACCCGGTCTGGCATTGGGCGAGGGACACCACGGGAGTGGACGTAATCCTCCAGCTCGTCCAGGTACTGTTCTGCCTCCGCCGGGGACGCCATGAATCCAGCCCGAACTGGGTCTATGCCCGGTAATTCCATCCCAAGGTGATTCAGGTGGTCCCATATCTAGGGTGGGTTGAGGAATTTCCGGTTGACATCCCAAATGTCCCAATCTTCCGGGAAGACGACATCCTCTTCCATGTCGATATGACGTAGCCGCTTCCCCGGAGCCTAAGTGGATATCCTGCGAAATCCTCTCAGTGGCTGCCCCTCCGGATGGCCCTACTCTCCCGGAATCACCGGATCCACCGCTGCTGCCATACCCTCGACTGGTGCGGGTCTCGCCGCCATGGAAGCCCCGCCACTGCGAGCGGCCCTAGCTGCCCTCCGACCCCGACCATGAGATAGGTGATGCCCACCGTCACCAACTCGAATAGTTGGTTGCTTCAGCATCTCCCCTGGGTAAGCAGCCTCCCAACTGATGGCATAATCCCTCACCAACCTGAAAGCGGCGGTGGATGGAGGCAATGCAATCCGCATCTTCCCATATTCTCGTGTGAACATGAGCCACATATGCCTCCTCACACATGGGTGCTCCTTGTGACGCACCTCCCAGTAGACCTGCGGGGTCAGCCGCTGGAGTCACCGGAACTGCCTCGCAAACCAATGCGGGGTGTACAGTTAGAAGATTGGCTCACGATCTATACATTCCACCAAAACTCCACCTCGAAAGGCCAGGAGTTAAGCCCGATGTTCTTCTGTTCCCCGCCCGTCATCATTAAGTATCCCCGTCGGCAATGGGAAGGGGTGGAAATTAAACTCATCCGCCCTCCACACCCGATTCAGAACCATCGGAATGGCTAGTTTGAACAGGAATCTCCCGACCACGTTCAGGATGGAGGGGTGGATGTTTGATAACGGTGGTGAAATGGGGTTTGGATACTCGTAATTCCCCCCTGATATGCACTGTGGTCCACACATACAAGAGGTGGATGGGCCCGCATATCCTTGGCGGCTTCTTTCCCTCACTAATATGCTGCAGCATTCTGTACAGTTTGGTGAGCCTCGGGATCCCTAGATTGATCTACTGCCACATGGCCAACATCGACGCCATAATAAACGAGCTGGGCCATACCCCCATGCTTGTATCCCTCACCAGTAGGATCCAACCACATATGATAGCCGTGATGAATGCCGCCAGCCTGACTATCGGCTGTTGTTCAGTGCTGACACTGAAACCCCAAGTCTTCCATTGGTTGTCCTCCAAGACCCGCCAATACGAGTTCCCCTTGCCCCGTTGGGCCGCCCATGGAAAAGTTAGAGGCCTCGAAGGGAACTCTCGATTCTCTGGGAAATTCAGGAAGCATTTGAACCATCTCCTAAAGTGGATATCCCTTACTGCCTCCTTGTCCTCTCCAGGGACAAGTGCCATCAGCGCGGACGCCAGTTGCAGCATTTGCCCTGTATCCACCCAGGTGCTGATGACGGGGAGGAACTCGTCATACATGGCCCCAAAGATCGGGACCCCAGAAATTTGCTGGACATCCCACAGGCTGATGCCCACCTCCCCGTGATGCAAGTGAATGGTTTTGGTCCTAGAAGACCATCTTCTCAGCAGTTCCAACATCAGTTCCTTTGGTTGGTAAATGTGGAATTGAGAGGCCCATGCTGCCTCATACAACCCCACTCTCCTCAGCTCAGCCCCAAACTCCTCGCATGAGGCGCCTACCCAGTAGGCCCAGGCCCAATCATCAGTAATGTTGCCGCCCTGGCGCAAGTACCACTCCTCGGACCATCCCTTCTTCGAATCCTGCAAAGCCGCCTTCAGCATGGTACGGTAGAGAGGATGTGACGTCTCCGGTTGCAGTGGCTTCCCGTCAATATCGTTCACATGGTTGTAGAGGCAGTCAGTGGTGACAGGTGTGAAGTTCTCTTGTGTGTGACCATCGGCCGCCCTGAACCATTGGTGCTGTCATGGTATGCTCCTGAACCAACAAGATGGTTCTTCCCTACTCGCTTCGGGGGTGAAGACGTCATCCCTCATCCCGAAGCCGTACAATGGCAGTTTCTTGCACTGTGGGTAATCCTTCTGACCCTCTGATAGCAGATCTGTCAAAGAATAGAAGTCCGAGTGGCTTCGAACCACCTCCCCCAGGCCTGGACAGTTGGCCATCTCATCCCGACGAGCAGCATCGGCAAGCACCCCCAATACAGCCTCTTGATGGGCCATTTCGATTCCGGCCCTCAGAAAAGAATTTTTTCAGCTGGATCGCGAAGCTCGACCGTGAAGCTGAATCATGAAGCTAGATCACGAATATCGGTCGCAAGATCAAGCCACGAAGTCTGGCCGAGGCCGACAAGCAGAAGTTCGCTTGGCGCGGACGTGGAGTCGGAGACCCGCGGTTCGCCACGAAGCTCGATTCGAGGAGGGCTTTCACAGAGTACGCGGAGCTTCGCGAAGTCGAGAGCACAAAAAGACAAGTATGTCAAGTGAAGAAAAAAGAGGTTGACCCCCTATTTATAGGCGGTGACCCTGAAGCATCGCGGTGCGCCTCACCCATGCGGAGCATCGCGGCGCGTCCAAATCAGTGGCCCCAGTCAGCACCGCGGGCCCCCTTCGCGTAGCTGCATCACGAACCATCGACAATTTTGGCAATTTTCCCTCAAACTTAGACCCTTCACCCTCTGTGGATCCAAGTATGAGGGGGGGCATTTGTTGGCACAAAAATATTGCACGAATGGGATGGACGCAAAAGAAGGCTAGCACGCTGCCTCGCAAAGCACGAACGCAAAGCACCGCCACGAAGCACCGCGGGCAGTGCAGTCTCGCGAAGCTTCAGAAGCAGTAACTCTCCGCGATCGCATTTGACGTTCGCGAGCCCTTCGCGAAGCTCCAGAGGCGGTAACTCTCCGAGAACGCATTTGACATCGGTGAGCCTGCCACGAAGCTCCAGAGGTGGTAACTCTTCGCGGACACCGTTGATGTTTGCGAGCGCGCCACGAAGCACCTGAGGCGGCACGCGACTTCCGCTTCACGGTGCCCCTTCCCTATAAATAATGGACTCCCCCTGAGTCCCAATGATGGACAATCCGACCTTTCGGCTTCTCCTCTCCCGAATCACGATGTAGTCGTTGCCCCGGGAATCATGAGCTCCGCGAGGTACTTCTACATCACGAGACGCCTCTTCCTTGTCTCGTTTTGAGCCCCTCTTTCGAGAGGGATGCCATTCATGAAGCTCAAGGGCATTCATGAAGGAAGGTTATTCCCAAGGGAACCCAGGAAGCCGCAGAGCGTTTATGATTCGCGAAACACCCAACCTGTACTAGTGATCCCTATGCTAAGGTAGGATCGCTTCACCTCTCAAAGCACACTGCTTCGCAGGACCCTGCTTCGCGAGGCACCTCTTCTTCGCGAGGCAGTGCTCCGCGAACACTATTCCACTTCGCGAAGCACCTCCCACTCACACCTATGCCCCATGCCAAGGCCAAGGCACTCAACTTCGCGAAGCACACTCCTTTGCTTAGCGATTCCTCTTCCCGTGCGACCCTCCAGGTTTTCACGATGTGATTTCAAAGTCCCATGGAGAATACCACCTGTGGCGTTGCATTGCCTAATGATTCTTCACATAGGCACGCTAACGGCTATTACTTCTTCGCATAGCCATGCTAATGTGGACCCCATGATGGTTCTTTCCACAACCCCCCTTGACCATGGCCTTACTGGTACCTTCCCTTCCCCTAGGACCAGAGGGTACCGGTTATGTAAGTCCAAGGGGTGTGGAGTGAACCCACGTCATCCGAGTTGCAGGACGTTAAACAGCCAAGCACCATGTCGTCCGAGTTGCAGGACGTTAAACTGCCAAGCACCACATCCTCAACACATGACGTTAAACTGTGACCCGACCTCGTGCCTCTCACGAAGGGTCTCCCCAGCACGAACATTTTTTACACCACTCGTCTCCAAAGGTATGGAATCACTCATCCACAAGGGATGATATCCTCCTTATTGGAGTGGTGTATGTTCATAGGAGAAGGGCGGCCCTAGTTCCCCAACGGATGGCTACACCTCTGCATCTCCGTACTTCCCCACTACCAAGGTCAGTGGAGGGTGTGATAGGGAATGAGGCACCCCCCATCGTTGGACCAAGGTCCATTTTTCCTGCGCTTTGTCGCACTATGGGCCTCCATACTGGAGTAAGTCCCAGCACCATGGGCCGCCTAATGCATAAGCCCATCTTCGCTTCTCACAGACGCATACTTGGCGACGTGATCATCAGGTCCTTGCAACCTCTTGTTTCTCACACCGAGCATGACTCACATTGGCTTAGAGTGAGAACCAACCCTGACCCCCAACCACAGCGAACTACGAGGACTTTGATCCATGTCAAGGCATGGTACGTAGGAAGCCTCCATGGGGTTCAAGACACGTTGCTCGGTTGTTCATTCACGTCGAGTTTCACCCTCGTCCAGCATGACGTTAAACTGTATGCCCCCTTGTCCCGCATGACATTAAACTCCACACCCATTCCCACCCAAACTACGAGGCCTTTGATCCATGTCAAGGCATGGTACGTAGGAATCCTTCCAGAGGTTCAATCCCACCACTCATTGGACCAAGGTCCACCTTCGCGTCGGTTCGCCGACAAATCCCCATATGAACTTCGAGGTCTTTGATCCATGTCAATCCATGGTACGTAGGAAGCCATCCTAAGGTTCAAGCCCACCCATCATCATTCACGTCGAGTTCTACAGACGTCCATCACGACGTTAAACTACAATTCCAGTCCGACGGCAAGCCATTGTGACAAACCCGAACTACGAGGTCTTTGATCCATGTCAAGGCATGGTACGTAGGAAGCCTTCCTGAGGTTCAAGCCCACCCATCATCATTCACGTCGAGTTCTACAGACGTCCAGAACGACGTTAAAATGCAATTCCAGTATGACGGCAAGACATTGTGACTAACCCGGACTACGAGGTCTTTGATCCATGTTAAGGAATGGTACGTAGGAAGCCTCTACGATGTTCAAACCCACCATCCGGTCGTTCCGACCTCATTCATGTCGGTTCACCCCCGTCCCGCATGACGTTAAACTGTATTCCACAACCCAAACTACAAGGACATTGATCCATGTCAAGGAACGGTACGTAGGAATCCTCCCAGAGGTTCAAGCCCATCTCCCATCGGACCAAGGTCCCTCATTCACGTTGGTTCACTGACACCCAATGCCCGCCGTTTATTTACGTCAGGGTTCACTGCCATCCCACATGACGTTAAATTGTATTCCATCAATTCTTTGAACTACGAGGACTTTGATCCATGTCAAGGCATGGTATGTAGGAAACCTTCCCAAGGTTTAAGCCCACCACTAGTGGACCCACGGGTCTACTTTCACATCGGTTCACCGATGAAACCCCCCCCCCCCCCAGAACTACGAGGGCTTTGATTCGTGTCAAGGCATGGTACGTAGGAATCCTCCCAGAGGTTCAATCCCATCTCTCATTGGACCATGGTCCACCTTCACGTCAGTACGCTGACGATACCCATTGGACCAAGGTCCACCATCACGTTGGTACGCTGACAACATTCATCGGGCCAGGGTCCACCCTTTCGTCGGTTTATCGGCCTCATTCCGAACTACGCGGACTTTGATTCCCTACCACGAGGATACGTAGGAAGCCTCTTCAAGGCTCAAGCCCAATTTCACCGTCGCCCCTGCGATGGACCCATTTCACTCCTCCACTCTATTCATCCACCTATCACCCACCCCGATTCTCGCTCGGATCGTCATATTTCGGTGAGACCATGTCGGTACACTCCTCTTCACAACCGCCCATGGGCTGGACCCGGTATCGTCATCCCTTCAAGGGAAATCCCTCAATCTGATCTACCCTAGATAATGCTCCGGTTGGGTTGATTCGTCTCCGCTGGACGTTAAACTCGCGGCGTACCCTGTGATAAATACGGGAAGCTGAGGAAAACCTCAGATATGTGTCTATGACATATAATTCCCCGTGATCAATGTGGGATGCCTCAGGCTTCCACGCCCTCTAGAAGCCCTGTGACCAGGGATAATAGATAGACATGCCAGGTTCCCCAGCATCCATACACGCCACTGGTGCCTCAACGTCACTACTCCCCCGACTGAAGGTTGCTTCCCTGACCGGACCCTTTGGAATGTCCTGACAGAAGCAGTGTAATTAACTGGTGTCCATGGAAACATGGCACTAGGAAGATTTTCATGAACAATGTATGAAATCTATGAGGGAGACCCGGACCAGGTGACGAGTTCTGAGGAGGAATCCACAGAAGGAAGAACCAATATCCCATCATCCTGTTTCGATCAAGGAGCAGACGTCCCTGAATAAGGAGTGAATGCTGCCCGCCTTTGGAAAGCGGGAATGTGGGGCAACAAGCACCGTGTGTCCTCCTCCGCGGACGGACGGATGCGCGCGCCCCGTCGAAAGCGTCGGAAACAATCACCCAGAAAAGACAACATGGAACTAATACTCTCGAAAAATGTCATTATATCATCACACCTCATGTGTAGGGCTGGTCAACTAGATGTCCTATGAAAAGATGCAAAGGAATGGTACTAATGGCTAAGCCATACCCTCTCATTCATAAAATTCTGGTTAGCTCTGATATTGTGAATGTACCAGCCCTGAATCTTCATCTAAAGCCTTGTCCATTGTATTCTGTCTGGTACATCTGCATTCATGTTGCTCCAAGGCCTTGGTGTGGCCCTAAGGCCATAAGTTGGCCTGAAGGCCTTGAGAATCTACTGGCCTGAAGGCCTTGGTTCTCCCAAAATCCTTGAATGACATGAGGACCAAACCGGTGGCCCAAAGGCCCAGATGGATGAATACTTCTGACTACTATAATACCAAAATGTAACTGATACAGTGCCTTTTATAGTACTGGATATAGTATGTGCTACAGTACTGCTATAGTGCACCATCAAATTAGGTTTGATATGTCCAGTAATTTTGTATTCATAATAGGTTACATCAGAATCTTTTTCATGTCCATTATTTCCATCTTCTTACATCTATAATGAAAATATTTTTTTACCTAAATCTTTTTCATCATTTGAGAAAGGTTATATATTTCATTTCAGGAGATTCACAGTCACATGATACATATATTACAATATAACTCCTAGAATTTGATCAAGTTACCCTTTCTGGAGTCTTTGATTTATATATAGTAGTAAAATCTACAATTCAATTACCATTCATCTTTTTTTGAAGACAACATTTCTCTTCATTCTTACTTCATGATGAATAAACATTCCAAATAACTCATCAAGAGTAATGTTATATACTTTAATATTCTCATCTATTTTTTTCCTCTTATATTCCCACTCATTGGTAATTATATAAATTATCTTGTCCATCAGAACATCATCATCAAGACCTTTCTCTCCAATTGATTGAAGAAGGTTGAAAATTCTCATAAAACATTGTTGTACATTGAAAACAGGTTCTCCATAAAGAAATAAGAATCCATGAAATTCATCTCTTAACATAACTCTTCTAGTTTCAATAAATTTATATGTTCCAAAATGTGTGATGTCAATTTCATCAAAAAAACATTTGGTAGCTTCACAAGAATATATTTTACTATCTATATTCCTTATCATAGAACACAAAAAATTATTGTGTACCTTGATGTTTAATTTATATGCTAGTTTCTATTTTCTAGTGAAGGTTTTGACTTCCTTATCTAGAATTTTTCAATCTCCTATGAGTATAAAAAAAATTCTACTCTAGTATTACTGACAAAATTCATCATCCTATCTATCTAGTACTCATCATTATTACCATCAAAGATTGGTGATCTGGTAGTATTAAAATTTTCTATAGAATGAAAATTTATAACATCCATTATATATAAAAATACCATTCTAAAAAACTTGTTACTAGTTAAAATTTAAACACAACGACCAAAATAAATAACCACAATAAGAGAAAGAAATGTTAAGTAATAATATTTAGAAAAAATAACTGAGAATGAAATATTATATGCAAGTATAAGTATTTCAGATACAATCCCCTAATACCAATTATTGAATTGAAACAGAATACATAAATAATAAAATACAAGAGGGGGGAATTGTATTTTAAAAATCTTTCACTTTTAACATTGAAGAAATGTATGTTTAACAAAGTTAAATTATGTGAATTCGAAAACCATCGTAGGTTCATAACAATGAAGCAATCATTCTTAGGATCCAAAAATATGATTTCAGAAAAGAAATTTACAAAATGTTTATATATGATAAAACAATACCTTAAAGTGTAGAGAATATTATTTATCTCAATATATAATTATAAGAAATTATAATAATGTTATACTTTAAATATTTAACAAAATATCATTAGATATAAAACATGAAACAATAATCAAGTAAACATGTTGGTAATATTATAACCCAATGATAATGGATTCCAACAACCTTGGATAAAAGTACCTAGATTTATAACCTCACGAAATATTGTTTTACCGAGTCTAGGGCGTGACCTCAATAAGAATATCAATGTCTTCTATGTCATCCTTGAAAGACCTCAATCTTTCAGGTAGTGGGAACCACTTCCATCCTAACCATAGAAGCCCTTGATTTTACTAAGAAACAATCAGTGTCACACACAACAGGATGAACATGATGTTCTTGATTGAACATGATGTTCATAAAACGAACTAGGCATGAGAGTGTTTCTCTCTCTAGAAATCACATCACATAATGTAATCTCTAGGATCATCAATCGATAAAGAAAACATTCTAATGAGATATTATTTATATGTAAAATTCCAATGGATGGATCCCTCCTCTAATTTTCATATTTTTTGTTAATTCTATGACGGACTGCTACACATGTCACTCAAACAACGATTAGATAGAAACAAATTGTATGAAATAATTTTATGTAGGAAAAACATGGAAAACATTATCATGCTTTAGAATCAATAATATGTAATGTAAATAATGTAGAATAACCAATACAAAATAATCAGTACTTATGAAAAATAGATATTGTAGTTTTATTGTTATAAAAAATGGATTCTAGGAAAAATCAATATTCATATTATATATTTCTATGTATTTTGAGTCGGAACTATAGATATTTTGAATTCGGAATTATATTGAATTTGGTGTTTGCAATCATAGAAATTCAGAGTCTTGGTTCTGAGGAATTTAGAGTCTACATTCTGGGGAATTCGATGTTTTATTTCTGGAGAATTCATAGATTGAAATTCACAAAGTTTGAAGTCATAATTTTATAGAATTCGGAGTAAAAATTTCAAAAATTAAGAGTCTAATTTTCCATGAATTTAGAGTCTAAATTTCATAGAATTCGGAGTATGCATTTTATAGAATTTGATTCAGAATTATGAGGAATTCCATATATAAATTTTGAGAACTCAGAGTCGTAATTTCAAAGAATTCATAGTCCGAATTATGAAAAATTCTGATTTTGAAATTTAGAGAATTCATAATATGAATTCTATGTAATTTGGAGTCATAATTTCCTAGAATTTAGAGTCTAAAAATAGTATGAATAATTAGTTTAAGAAACAGAAGGATTCCCTAGTTTTCGATAAGGATCTTAAATTTTGACTTCCTAAATGAATGTTTATACTTGATTTTGAGATGTCATTGAATAAGGAATTGAAAAGGTAGGTATGAATAAAAAATTTCTTAGTGAAATAAAATTATCATTAAAGAATAATTCTTAGAGAAAGATTGTTTTCCTTTAGAAAATGTGTTATTCATTGTCAAATCATAGGGGAATGGATATTTTACATGAAAACATTATTGGCTCAATAAATGTGACTATAAAAATTACATGAGATAATTAATATTTTCCAATTCAATTCATGCCTAAGACCAGTTAAGTTAATATTTAATATTATTACGGTAAGAAATTAAGTAAAAAAAAATCATGCTGGGATGGGTTAATAATACATCACACAATTGATTTTTTTTTTATTTTGACAGAGTGGTTTCATATCTTATTGCTCAAAAAAAATATCATTAAAATTTTCTAATATGTATGTATTTTTTTTATATTTCTAAATTTTGATACTTTCAAATTATGGAAAATTTCATATAAATATAAAACTGGTTTATCTAACTATAATTTCTTTTTAAAAAAATTCCATGAATATATTTTTATAATTTGTCATTTATATTTAATTTTATCACCTATTATTGTATAGAATTTTATTTATATATTTTAAAGATGTGTATTATTGTTTTTTATATTAAAATTGTGTTACTTTCAAATTATGACAGATTTCATATTAATATATAATTTCCTTATCGTAACAAGATGTATAATTTTGATATTTGTTATAGGTAACAATTTGTCAACGATGGATTACATAATAATGAATTAGTGATGATTAAGAGGAATGTAACACCCAAAGTATTTTTAAATAAATGAATGAAACATAGATCTTCAAAAACACCCAACATTGTTATAAAATAGATATTAAAAATAAAATTTTCAACCTATGGGATTTAAATTTCAAAAAAACTGACATACATTGTTGCGTTTAGTAAGTTATTTAGAGATTGAAATAACAAACATAATTTTTTAAAGAATATTAACATACCCTTATTAATAGTAATATGAATAGAAAAATGACCATAATGAATTGTAAATCATAGAATTATTTTAGAGTCTTATAGTTATAGGATAATTGGATGAGGGATAATTTTTCAATGTGATATTAAACCAATTATTATTTTGAAATAGTTTTTTTAGAATAAATTATGATTGAATTTAATAATAAAATGAATCATATGTAGGACTTTCTTTTTAAAAAATAGAATTTATTTTTTTATAAATGTTGTAAAAGTATTATGTTGATTTATTTGTATTTTTCTGAAATGATCGAATTTTTAATGAATAGTAAAATATTGTTATTTACCGTATACATACATTATTAGCTAAATTATCTATTCCTAGCATCATGGCGGATGTAATCACATTTTGTGCAAACTCATATGCACTTATTACTATTATGGGTCACATGAATCAACAATATTGTTTTTCTTGAGGAAATAAAAATAATAATTAATAAGATAATCACAAATCACCCCTCTCCTCCTCTATAAAAACCCCTCACTCTCTCTTCACTTCACATTTCTCAAGCCTTGTTAATTTTTTAAATTCAACCCTAATATCCTTCAAAACACATCATCTACTTCTACAGTCCCATGGTGTCATAAAAACACCAAAAACGCTCCCCTAAAGAGTCTCTCCAAGAATATTACATCCAGAGATAAATTCCTCTTTTCCTTTTTTTTTCTTTCATGTTTCTTTTATTTCTTTTCCTTGCCTCGCCTCCTTTCATTGAAATTCTATGATTAATATAGTACCTTATATGAACTGTAATTCTTTTGTTATGTTGGAATAATTCATTATAATCATCTGTTATTTCACCTTATTTTATAATACAAATTGAAACACAATCTGAGGTTTTTTATTTTATCACATTCAAGGAAGATTACTTTTAAATTTCTATTAACATCTTAAATTATGGTTATTAAATAGTTTCAATGGTTGAACATGACTATAATATTTATATTATAATTTATTTAATGTTTTTAAACACTTTTTTAAACATGATGTTAATTTATATTTCAAAATGAGTTAGTTATGATCAACAACTTCCAATTTACCCAAAAAATTATCATTAAGTTCTTAAATAATGAATCATCTTCACTCACAACAACCAAAAAAATTCCCATAAACATTTATTTTTCTAGATTATCAATAATTACATACAAATTCAATATTGGACAAACATTCTCTTTCTACATGTTTATTTGTATCCGAATACAAGTAAATTAATCCTGAAAACTATGGAAGAAAACACTCCCAATAATTGAAATTGATTATCTTAACCCATCAAATGTCTGTGAATAAACCAGTAAAGGTAATATAAAATCCATTAAATATAGTTTAGGTCCTATAAAAGTAAATTTATGATCATGAATTTTATTATTCAGGTAATTAAGATAATGGGTGGAGTAACATCGGACTTAAGGTAATGGTTTTCCACCAAAACCACTATTTTTATCTAGGTAACTTTTATTATCCACATACCTCCATTAAACTATTATTTATTAATATATACTCATCAAAATAATTGGAATTATATATATACGTGTACAAATCATAATCATACCTTCATTTATGGAGAATTATATGTCTTAAAAGGATGTTTCAAAATTCCTTCTGAAAATGCATGCTCGTCTCAAGGAAATTTCTCCAATTCTTACTTATTTTCAAGGGAAATCTATAATCTATTTTTATAAACCATTATATACCTTAAAAACAAATTATATTATTAAAATACAAGATTTCTTTATTTTTTTTTATAGAACCACTTTTTAAAGATAAATCCTCTTTTCAAAGTAAAAGAATATTTATCTCAGAAATTACTCGATTATTTTATAAGAGTATCTTGATCTGTTCCAACAATATCATGACCCAAATCATGTTTCCACCAATAGCTGAACCAAAAACCAGCTTGTAACAAGTCTTGTAGGTTTTTCCCTATACCCACTAGTTGGCACAAGTTCTCGAGTATCATTAATTTTGGTTTTGGAACAATTTACCCTAGTATGAAAGTAGAAAACATTAAAAACAATCCATAATATAAATCTAATATTTTCGAGCCCAAAAAGTCTTAAGAACAAAACAGATCTAAATAAAATTCATTAATGAAAATAAAAGTGGTCCAATTACAACTAAATACTACATCAATATAGGCATATGGACTCCACACAAAAAATTTTCATCACCCACAAGTTGTCTCCACAACTCACACCATGTATGAGAATTAACACCTCGAACTGCCACCAAAAAGCCTCTACTTTACCATAGTCAAACATAACCTAGTCTACATACACCGAAGGGGTGTATGTACAGTTTGATCTTAGGAACAATAGGATTCCACCCAATTAATCTAATGAGCATGCAATACAATGTGAAAAAGCAAGCAGTTTTAATACGCAATGAAAAGCAGTGATAAATTCCAAGAAATGCAACTTTCCATTAAAAATACTTCTCAAGATAAAATTTTCATAGCATTCAAACATATAAATATACATGTTATCTAATTTAAATTACTTCTAAAAACATCCCAATATAGAAATAAAAACCAAAAATACAATGAGCAACAAAATTGGTAACACCCTTAGGCACTAGATAGTCTTAGGCCCCATGTACCCCATACCTCGGTGTAATATAACCATAGTAAAATTTGTTCTCACGCACGATCCAATAGAAGGTAACATACCTATAACCTACTTTTCCACAATCATCATTCACATAGATTAGTTAGAGTTTTTGTTTTCCCAATTCTAGGTGAAAATAGTGAAAACCCATCCGGTCCACAAGCCGTACATGAACAAATCTGCCCCGCCATGGTACCCTGACTTCCCCATTTGCGATCAAACAATTTAAGAATGATACATAAATCAAATTTCATATCATAAACCACTAATGGTAACATACAGTCAGTACAGTAGCTACACCCATTTTATACCACATAAAATACACAACAAAACACTTTGACTTTCAACAAAACTTCTTCCCAAAACCCTGCATTGTTTTGCTCCAAAATAAAATTAAAAACCACGCATTTCACAATAGGATCACAATTTAAAATTACCAAATAAAAAATCATCCAATAAGATTTCAATTAAAACAATAATTCAATTTTTTTTGGGTATCCCCAAATAATCCAAGAAATGATAACTTTGTAAAACATTCATTTTCAAACAAACATGTCACATAAAAATCACATGTTCCACAAACACCATTAAAACCCATTTTTTCAAAAAAAAATAAATAGCGATAGACATTAAAAAAATTATATTCCCTATAACAGTTCAATATAATCAATTATGTATATATACGGCATCCCAAATTGATCCTTTAAACGATTTCTAGGAATAACACCCAATTTCTCCTGAAAATGGCATTCAAACTCATTTTCAATAAAAACCCAATAAAACTGATTTTTAAATCCATAATAAAATTAAATAAACATTTAAACATAAAAAACACCACATTATAATTCACATCAATAATATAAACATGGAATTACATACCAATTTATCGAAAAACCTTGAATCTTAGTGCGAAGATCAAATCACGCCACTAATGCAGCAAGAGAGAAGTAGATCAAACCTAAAACCTCAATAATTGACCATGAATACCCTAGGATAAACCATAGGTTTGAAACCCTCTTCCCTAGAAATTTTTAACATCATTGAAATTTCATGAATCTTCACGTAAATGGGAGGAACTAAGGAGGACAGACACTTACTTGAGATTCTTTGATGTTCCTCCACCAAATCCCCCATTCTAATGTGATTCCAAAGAGGTTTTGAGTGAATTTAAGGGATTCCGTGGAATTTAGGATTTAGTTGTTAGAGGAAGGGCCTATTTAGGAATTGTAATTGAGGAAAAAGTGTAACAAATGAGAGTGTTATGCTGGAAATAACTTACCTCCTATAATCAGGCCGATTTTTTAAACCCTATGATGTTCTCTAATCAATCCCAATATATATGAGCTCTAATGTTTATGGGAGGATACTGGGCACATGGTTAGATTAAATGGTATAGGGTGAGGCTCTGAATCACAAAAAAATCCTTAAAATTTAATAACATATTTATTAATATGTTTTTATTTTTGAAATTTGAAATGGGCTTTCAGGATGTCCCATTTCATTAAATAAAAACACAAAATAACCAATTATTATGGATTAATAAGGGATCCCAATTGCAATGGTGGTGTTAATAGGCCATGGGATTCCATTTAGTAATTGGAATGGGTGAAAATTATAAAAAATGAAAAAGTTATAAAAGAAACCAAATTGGTTTTTAAATCTGTAAATGGGCTAATAGTTTTCCCCAAATCATGAAAAATCACTCATTAATCCAATTATGCATGGCAATCCCCAAAAAACTATAATGGAAAATAAATGAAAAATACCATTAAAATTCGTCATGTATGTGATAATTCTCCACACCATGAAAGACTTTCCTCCCAAGAAATTCAACCAAAATCTTGATCATAAAATAAGAACGTGTACACTTCCTCAACCAATGAAATTCATTCCTATGTCTCACATTTGTCACTATCATGCTGCCAACGAACCTGGACTAGTGGAATAGACTCCCTCAAAGAACCTTCTATTGGGTGTCCACTATTTTCATTGGATGCTCAAAAAATAAAAATTCAGGCTCTATCTCCAATTCTTCTAAACTAAGCACATGGGATGGATCTGGGTTATGTTTTTTCTACATGGAGACATATAAGACATCATGGATGGATGTAAACTGAGAAGGTAAGGCCAACCTATGTGGCACCATTCCAAAATTCTCAATGATCTCAAAAGGGTGAACATATCATTGTGTCAGATTCCATTGTTTTCCCAAACGACGATGGGCTAGACGAGGGGACACTATTAAGAATACCCTATCACCCTAAAAAAACTCTAGATCTCAGTGCCTCCGGTCAGTATATGATTTATGATGAATCTGAGCTGTCAATAAATGTTGCTGAATTAATTTGACCTTCTCATGAGTCTCCTGCACCAGACTTGGCCCCAGCAGTGAGGTCTCACCTACCGCAGCCCAACACAGGGGGACCGACAAGGCCGACGATAGAGCACCTCAAAAGGAGGCTTTCAAAAAATGGATTGGTAACTTATTTTATAAGAAAAATAAACCAATACAAAATAGTTATCCCAGGAACCTACAAAGTCAAGGACACATGGATGGATAATGTCCTCCAATATATGATTCTCATTCTATTTCTGACCATCCATCTTAGGATGGATTTCCATTCTCATCTTAATATGGGAACACAATGCCTTCTAAAGGCATTCCCAGAACCAAGATTTTAAATAAGGGTCTTTATCTGAGACAACAGCTGATGGAATGCTATGGAGTCTCACCACCTCCTAAATATACAAACGGCCCAACTCATCCTCTTTAGTTGTATATTTTGTCTTAATGATGTGGTATTATTTGGACATTTGATCAATCACCACCCAAAGGGAATTTTTACCCCATGGTGTGTGAGGTCAGCCAATAATGATGTCCACAGTGACCACTTCCCACTTCCAGGGAGGAATGGGTAATGGCTGGAGAAAACAAGATGGAATTTGATACTCTGATTTCACATGCTGGTAGGTGTAGCATATCGACATAAAGTCTACTATGTATCATCTCATACCAGGACACCAAAACTGCCAACAGACATCATAATAAATCTTGGTGGCACCCGGATGAACTGCCCACTAAGACAGGTGGTTTCCCCCATCATCACCTTCTGTATAGATAATGTCACTACTAAACAATGTATTAAATCACAATATTCCCTCAGGGGATGACGAACAATCATAGGATGTATCCCCACTTTAATGAAACTTCTTTGAATAATGATAGATCTCATCACTTGGTTGTTCCTGTTGAATCAACTCCAACAGAGAAGGAGTCAACTGGACACTCGCCATGAATGCCCCTCCATTGTGTTCCCTGGTCTCCACATGCTTCTGGGAAAATCCCCCCTAAAATTCAACTCATCACTGGACTTCTTCAAGGCCTACACTTGAACTCATCTGCTCAAATAATCGGCCACCCCATTACACTTACCTGTGGTATAGAAAATGTCAATGTCAATCCCCTGCATGTACTCAATCAAATGATGATGCCTCAAGTTGAGGTCCTTCTATGAGAAGATATAGGCCAAGACTTTCTGATCATATTAGACCACAATATTCTCCCCAAATAGGAAGTTATTCCATGTCTTCAAAGCATGAATCACATTTTCCAGATCCAATTCATAGACCAGGTAGTTCTTTTCATGTGGTCATAGTTGGCAAGAGCCATATTCCATCACGTGATCATCCTAGATAAGCATTCACCCAAATCCCCAACCTGAAGCATTACAATATATAACATACCGCTTTCCATCCTCTGACAAGATCTTCATGGTGTTTGGTATTCAACTGCCTCTTCATCTCCTTGTATAATTCCTGAAATTCTAGGGGCCATAAAAACATCACATCTTTCAGAGTGAGCATGGTCATTAGTGAAGCCATCCAAGATAAATCTTGAAGGATTGTGTGTAATAACCATATAGGCCAAGGAAACTCTTGATCGTGATAACTTGTTTCTATTGCAACCATGACATAACTGCACAAATATTCTTAGGTTATAATGAAACCCCCTACTCAAGGATCACATTCCCCAAAAATCTCACTACCCTGATCGAAAAAGTGCACTTTGACAACTTTTCATAGATGCAGTGATCCGAAAAAGTTCCCAAGACTATCCTCAAGTGATGTTCGTGTTCCCCCTTATAAATAGAGTATACTAGAATGGCATCCACGAACACCTCAAGGAAGTAATCAACATGCTTATGGAACAACCTATTTATGAGTGTCTTAAAGACTACTGGAGCACTGGTCAATCAGATGGGCCTGACCAAATACTTAAAGTGTCCATACCTACTTCAGAAGGCATTCTTAGGTATATCTGACTCTTTCACCCAATGCTGGTGATAACCGAATCACAAGTCTATTTTAGAGAACCTCTTTTCACCCATCAACTGATAGAACAAATCATCTATTCTGGGAAAAGGGTATTTGTTATTCATTTTTACCTTATTCAGCATTTGGTAGTTAGTGCCCATACATAGGGATCTGGCAGCCTTTTTCGCAAACAACACATGAGCAGCCCAAGGAGAGATGCTAGGGAGAAAAAATCCTTTGGATTCTAAGTCATCCAGCTATATCTTTAATTCACTCAGCTCGGTGGGGGACATGCGATAAAAGGGAAGATATATCATCTTTGTTCCCAGTTCTTGATCAATCCAAAACTCTATATCCCACTCTGGGGAAAAACCTGATAAATCACCTGAGAATACATCTGGAAACTCATTCACTTCATGAGGTGCTACACCTCCTGGGTAAATACCATCATCCTCTAGGAAGAGTTGTGATAACTGGAAGGTATGGATTACCAACTTTGGGAGTGCAGGTCATGCACAACCCAACTGGGGATCCCCTTCTACCCGAAATACCTAACGACTCACATCAGGAGCTGTAAAACTCACTCACCGCCTATAGTATTAAATTTCTGTCTGGAAGTGTACTATACAATCCATGCCAAGTATTATGTCAAACAATTTCATATATATAACCATGAGGTCCCACTCCATCTTAACCCCTAACAAGGAAAGCGCAGAAGAGGGGAACCGGAGGTACTTCTTCTTGTTCTTTCCCAGTGGTGTCACCATCTCCATCACAAAAGACATTATCTCTGTTCGAAAACTTATCATGGTCACGCAACAAACAGAATTAAATGAAACAGAGGCAACAATATCAAAAAGAGTAGTATCTATTTATGATGTGATTAGAACGGTACCTCGAACTATCAATGGTCTTGCCTCTGATCCTGATAGTGACTGATTCACCTCATGGAGATGTCAGGTCTCTACATGAGGATGACCCCTAGTATCTGGCTCTTCCCTAAACTGGCACTTTACAGAAGAAGACCCAACCCTACAACCATGGTATATAAATCGAGATCCCCCAGTCCACTATGGTTCAAACTGTGCCGGAACTCCCCGTGAATCCTCTAAACCTTCTCCACTCAGAAGTGGATGTTCCACACCACGAATGCACTGTAAATGACCCATTCCACCACACTGATAATAATGATTTTAGGTAAGTGGGAATTCTATTTTGATGTTCCCTGGTTTACCACATTGGTGGAACATGACCGATCTCGCATTAGAAGCCATAGACAAAAACTACCTGGAAGAGTGGCTTGAACTGCTACCTTCTTTATTCACCTGGTCCTCCAGCTTCATTTTCTTCTATGAGGAGATTCCACTACCCAAAACCGAAACTGAACTAGAGAAACCATCCCTTCCATTCCTATAAATATCCACCTTGCACGCATGATCAATGCCCTTAGCATAGTTCCTCAACGTAAATAAGAACACCTGGGAGTATATGTAATATCACAATCCTTTATCAATCTTCTAGGCCTTCACCTACTCCCTAGAGAATATTTCTTGAGAATACCAAACCAACATAGTGAAATGGCTGGCATACTCCATCAGAAGTAGATTCCCCTAAACAAGTTCCATGAACTCTCTAGACCTAGAATAATCCAACAGCTTAGGGCGTCATTGTTTATTGAAGGGGGCCTTGAAATCTACCCAATACATCTTCTCATTCTTCCCAGTCTGAAGCACTAAATCACACTAACTACAGATGGGACCCTCAAATAGAAAGGAGGCACACATCACCCTGAGCTCCTAATGTGTTTCGAGGAACTCAAACATACTCTTGATCTTCTCGATCCATTCATCTACTTACTAAGGTTCTGAGCTACCTCAAAAGGTAGGAGGATTGTTTAATAGAAAATCTTGTGCTTTATCTTATCTAAGACACATCTCTTCTACCATAACTAGAATAGGTGTATGATATAGTCCCTATCCCAATTCTTTGATAGCTCGGACCACAACACCGAATAGCCTGTGATCAATCGGTGAGAGGGAACTCTCTCATGCTTCCCCCCATGGGTGTGTTGGAGCTTTCAAGGGAGACATGTTTCTACAAAAACCAACAGTGATGAAATTTTTTTTTCCAAAATTATGAAAATTTTAATCAAATAATTCTTATTTAAATAATATAAACACTTTCCAGAAATAAAAGAAACAACTACTCCACCTCCGCCGGATGTCCACACATGGTCTGTAGCCCACACATCATACCTGGAAGTGAAATCAATCTGTAAATTCCAATGTCCCCTGGTGACTCAATGTCTACCATAAGAGTTGTGTTACAAGAACCATACTCACAATAAAAACTCTAAGCCCTGACAATCCTAGCTTATGTCTATCCCGACACATCCCAAGATAGCCATATAACCCAAAACATAAACCTCCTTTGATACCATTTTGTCACGAAACAAATCTGGTCACCGCCAATACTGGAACCAAAAATTGTCCTGTGACAAGGCCCAAAGAATGTTCTATATCCCAATAGTCTAGTACAAGTGCTCGAGTATCATTAATTTAGGATTGTGAAGGATTTAACTGATTATGAAATAATAAAACATTTAAAACAATCCATAATATAAATATGAAATTTTCGAGCCAAACAAGTCTTAAGAAGAACCCAGAACTGAATACATTGGTGTAATGAAAATAAAAGTGGTCTAGATAAAAATAAATATAGTAGAAAGACAGCCCCATGGTCTCCACATGACAAGGGGTCATACCCACAAGCCGTCTTGACAACTCTACTTCAATGATGGGAACTAACACCCTGAACCACCACCACCCACAACCTTTCCTTTAACTGATTCAATCTTAACAAAGTCTTTTTACGCCCAAGGGGTGTAAGTAGGGTTTGATCCTAAGACCAATAGAATACCACCCAGTGATACTGAATATCATGAAATAATATGTGAAAAATGAAAGCAGTTTTAATACATAAATTCCAAGAAATGCAACTTTCAATTAAAAATAGATTTCAAGCTAAAATTTTCAGAAAATTCATACATTTAAATAAATATGATAGCTACTGTAAATTACATCCAAAAAACCCAATACAATAAAAAATAACAGAAACACAATGAGAAACAAAATGAGGAACACCCATAGGGATTAGATAGTATCGGGCCCCACGTACCTCATACCTTGGTGTAATGTAACCATAGTAAAATCTGTTCTTGTGCACAATCCACTAGTCGATAACATACCCATAACCTATTATTTCCCAATAATCATCCAAAAAATTTATTTAGAGTTATCTTTATCCAAATTCTAGGTGAAACAGGAACAAAACCCATCCAGTCCACTAGTTGTACTAGTACACATCCAACCCATCTAGGTACCTGGGCTTTCCCCTTTGTGATGAAATAATTTTAGAATGCTAAATAAATCCATTTTCATATCAAAAACAACTAGTGGTCACATAAAATAAGTACAGTATCTTCACACATTTTATACCACATAAAATACACAATAGAACACATTAATTCTCAACAAAACTTATTTTCAAAACACTGCATTATTTTTCACCCAAAACTATTTAAAAACAACAATTTTCATACAATGTGCACACTTGTAAGTTACCATAAAAGAACCTCCAGCCCAATATATTTTAATGAAACCATAAAATCAATTTTTTTGGGCTTCCCCAAGAGATCCGTGAAATGATAACTTCTGTAAAACCGCCATTTTCACATAAAAATGTCACTTAAAATCACATGTTCCAAAAATACCAGTAAAAACCATTTTCGTAGAATCAACCAAAGGGGGTAAACATTAAAAAAATATTTTAAGCCATATTACAGTTCAATATAATAAACTAAGTATTAATAGGTCATCCCCATTTGAAACCCTAAAATATTTCAAGGAATAACCCCCATTTTCACCTAAAAATGGTACCTCAAACTCATTTTCCATACAAATGCCTACAACACTAATTTTGGAAGACATAATAAAATTAGATAAATATGAAAAAATAAAAAACATATCAATATAATTCATATAAATTTCATAAACATGTAATTACCTACCAATTTAATGAAAACCATTGAATCTCCATTTGAAAATAAAATTTCACCACCACCGCACCAAGAGAGGCCTAGATCAAACCTAAAACATCAATAATTGTCCACGAAAACCCTATATTAAAACATATGTTCGAAACCATACCCCCTGGTCATTTTTAATATCAATTGACGTGAAATAAACTTCTTGGAAATGGGATTGCCTAAGGAGGAGGGACACACACTTGAGATTATTTGATGTTCCTCCACCGAATCCCCCTTCAAATGGGGTTCTAAAAAGGTTTTGATGGATTTTAGGGATATCATTGATTTTAGGTTTGAGGAGGGAGAGTAAGGGTTGAATTAATAATTGTAATGGTGGAAAATGAGTAATATTTGTGAGAGTTATGTTGGAAAGGACTTACCTCCTCAAATCTAGACGATTTAAGAAACATTAATATGTTCGGCACTCAATCGCAATGGATATGAGCTCTAATGTGGGTGGGAGGTTACGCGTGGCGTAGCATGGTTCATAGGCTTGGGTGAGTATTGGAATCACAAAAAATTCTTATCAATTTAATATCTTAATAATTTAAAAAAAATTATTTTTAAAACTGGAAATAATCTTTCAGGATTTCCCAATTACTTAAATAAACAAATACCAAATACTCCATTATTGTGGATTAATAATGGTTCCAAATTCTAGTTGTGGTGTTAATAGGTCAAGGGAGGCCATTTAGGAATAGTAATGGCTGAAAAATATAAAAAACTAAAAAATTTATAAAAGAAACAAAATTGGTTTTTAAATATGGAAATGGGATCAAAGTTTTCCCCAAATCATTAAAACACACACATTCCTCCCAAAATGCATGTTAACCCCAAAAAACAAGAATGAAAATTAAATGAATAATACCTTTAAAATTATTCGTATATGTGACAAACAATCATATTTATTATTATGTATTATTGGGATTAATCTATATGATATTATCTATAATATTTAATTTAATTATTTATGATTTGTTTTACAAAGGATGTGTTGTCTTAAAACCATTCAAAAATATACTCTAATTGATTTGTGTTTAGTGTTAATGTTTGGGGAAGGTAATTTACATTTTATATGATAGTTTTAATAAAAAGTTATATTTTTTTATGTTTATCTCCATTCATATGATAAATTTATTGGAATTATTATGTGCTGGGTGTGTCCTGATATTTCTCCTCGATGTATCAGTAGGTCTCGTGAGACAATTATCTATGGACTAGGCCGAGGTCGTTCCCATTTTTCAATATGGTTTTGGGTAAAGAATAAATTATTTTTAGAATTCATGGTCGATGCCTTAACGATATGTTTTATATTGTCTGGAATATTCATTTACCTTATTATGAATCTTGAAATTCATAGTTTAAGTGGTTATTCAACTAGTATAACACCCATGATTATGTTTTATTAAATGAATTTTTACTCAACACATATTTCTACCATATTATGTTCAA
Organism: Viscum album; assembly: GCA_963277665.1. Lineage (NCBI taxonomy): Eukaryota > Viridiplantae > Streptophyta > Magnoliopsida > Santalales > Viscaceae > Viscum > Viscum album. The sequence continues at coordinate 223,819,506 of OY728158.1, forward strand.
TATTATTTATAAAAGTAGGTGTTTTCAATTATTCTCCATTCCTAATGTTTATCTTATCTTCCACTATAATTTTTATAATTACTAATAATCTGAGCTCACCCCTTATTATGTTTTATTTTTTGTAAGAAATTTAGAGTTATATTATGATTTAATATTAGGGATAATAATAGTGTGGAAGATGTTCCCAACAAAACATATATGTTGTTTTTCATTTCTTTTATTTACATTGAACTTATTTATATATCATGTTTACTAAGATACTATAATAATTGATCCTTTGGGATATATATTCCTTATTTATATTCCATTTTAGTGAAATAATTCATCGGCTCCAGGAAATTCTGTCAGGCTGTTATAGTTGGTAAAAAAGGCATTTTAGTACCAAACCTCGAAACTAGATTTAGAAAATGTATATTAGGGAAAAAACCCTAAGATTGTCTTCGAGTATAAACATACATCCACATCCATGAATTTTGGTAAGTAATAGATTGTGTGAATATTTTTATAAAATGCATCCATGTAAGGATACTACAAGTGAAATTTGTTTTGGAATATATGTACCTGGGAGTGAAAACATCAATAATGTGTTTCAGGTATGACCCGAGGAATCCTGGTACATTATAATGGGCATTAATTTATTCTTGGATTGACACTACCAGGGGATATTCTTAGGATAATTAAAATTTTCTTTTGATTCCATTAAAAATGATTTAAATTTAAATTTTACCTCAAAGTAACCATTGTAATGATTATGGGATTTTTAAAGCATAGGAATTTAATTTGTGATATGTATTTTACTATGTAGAGATTATAAACTATGGTTGATAACTTAATCCAATGTATTCCCTAATTAAGGAATGGAGACTTGTGGGAGGAATAGAATGTGTTTGAATGTGTATATCCAATGTTGGGATTTCCCTCTTATGCATGACAATGATGTTGTCGTTGGAGTTGTGACAACTTTGGAGAATCTTATAACTATACATGGGAAGAATACATAGGTTATGAACAATAACTATACTTAAATGGAGAATAATTATCCTCATCGTGGAGTATCTATATTAGATCTCTCTATGCGATAATAACCTCTATCATTTAACAGTACTACAAGCCCATTCATAGCAGAATAGTGTATAAGTTATTTAAAGGAGGCATTTATCTATTTGAGAAGTAATGAATGGGATAAGGTTTTCATGGAAGTTTATCAATTGTCTGGGGATTCTGATTAATTGTGGTCACTAATTCAAAACACGAAGAGGAGGAAGAAATATAAAACATGGAAATGGATTGAATTTAAATAAAAAATTCATATAGAAATAATTTCCATGTGAACAACAAGATAATATGGAAATGCAGCATTTGAATTTTAGGAAGAAGGAAGATGAAAATTCTACAAAGCATGAATCTTACTTCACAAGGATATAAATGGATGTTTTATAATGTATAAAAACTCCAAGGTGAAAGATTGATCGATTCTATAATGGCCTTATGAAATTCCTCCAATGGGTTCTGGTTTTCCAAACTTTTCCATCATATAATGATATAGTATTTTGTGCTAACAAGATGCAATAGGAGTTCTCTACATCTTATGAATTTAAAGAATATCCAAAGAAGTAGAGGGATTCTGAAAAAATTGGAAAGGTAGAGTTGAAATTCCATTATGTGATAAATGTGGAAGGAAACACCCTGGTGCCTGCATAAAAGAAAAAGGGGTGTGCTACAAGTGTGAACTAAAATTCCATCATGCTAGTGATTCCATGGGAAGAAAAGAAACTTCTAATGTTCAATTATATAATATTAGGAAGATGGGGAACTATGAAAACTATTTTCCAAATATTCAATGAATGTTTTCTCAGAAATGGCCAAGGGAGAAGTGCTATGCATATGAGATCACAACTGTGGAGGTCAAAATTCCTATTGATGTAGTGGAATGAACTATAAAAATTTCCTCAAACATATCCAATTATTTATAATATTCTACATCCTCACATTATTTTATAACTTCCCAATTTTCTTGAGAATTATAAATTTCTGATTTGATTAATAAAGGCATTGTCAGTAAAAAATCCAAGGGGATATATAATTAAAACAACTGTGTTTCAATCATTCCCACTCTTGACACATAAATGAGCATTAGTTTCTAACCTTATCATCATACCCATGATTAACATTTATATAATCCTTATTATGAGTCCTTCCACATTATGATGTGATGATCTATTGAATGAATTGGGATGGTATAATTTTTGAAAATGGTGTTGAATGCATTGTCTATAAGCAGAAATCTATCGAACTATTTCTTATATATATCCACCACTAGTTTCTATGTGAATTCAATTATTGGGGTGTAATTTAATGAGAAATCTGTAGTTGAGAAAAGAACTTTTCAAATAGATAATGCATATATTGTGAAACAATATGTTGATGTGTTTCCTGAGGATTTACTTGGACAACCACCAGAATGGGAAATTGATGATTCCATTAACATAATTCATGGTTAAAGGTCCATATCAAAGACCCCTTATAGAATTAGAATGTTTGAATTAGTAGCATTGAATAAAAAAAACTGGAGGATTTTAGTGATAATGGATTTATTCTCACTAGAGGTTCTCCATGGGGATCCCATGTCCTTTTCATTAGGAATAAAGATTTTTCTGTGATGTTGTACATTGAATAGAGATAGATAAATTCTATAACAATAAAAACAATTATCTCATAACTCACACATATTATTTATTAGACAAACTTCAAAGAGATAAATATTTTTTGAATATTGACATTTGATCACTATATCATTAGTTCTGAGTGAGGATGGAAGTCATTACAAAGATAGAATATCATACTAGGTATCAGTATTATGAGTTTACAGTGAGCCCTTTTGAGCTATCTAATTCATGTTACCTTAATGGATATAATAAATAGTGATTTTAATGATTATCATGATGAATTTATGGTTGTATTTAATGACGATATATTTTCATACTACAAAATAAGTTAGGATCATGAATATAACTTACAAACTATTCTGAAGAATCGTATAATAAATGAATTTTACGGGATGCTTAGAAAGTGTAAAATTTGGCTTCAATCAGTTGACACTATTGGAAACAGTTTCTATAAGGATGGAGTATTTATAGGTCCTGTGAAGAAAATGGTTCTTCAAAATTGCCATACTCCAACAAACATAACTAATGTAAGTTGTTATATTTGTTTTGGAAGTTATTATCATTGTTTATTTTATAAATTCGTCTGTTTAACCAACCCAATGACCATGATTAAATATAAGGGGTTATGTTCATATGGAAAAATGTATGTGAGGAATATTTTGAAGAATTTAATAAGATATTATTGAATTATTTGATCCATACTCTATCATCGTGGAATGATGGTTTTTAGATTTGTAGTGATGCCACAATTAAAGTACATGGTTTTGTCTTTATGAGTAATGCTAGATTTTCTTTCAATGCCTCAAGGCAGTTACAAATTCATGAAAAAAACTATCCAAATCATGATATTGAGTTAGATTCTATAACCATTGCTCCTAAAATATGTATACACTATCTCTGTGGTGAAAGATGTGATTTATATTGGGATCACAAGAGTTTGATGTATATCTTATCACCGAAAGAGCTCAACATGAGTAAAAGGAGATTGATCGAACTACTCAAGTATTATGATAATCTATACACTAAGAACTAGGAATAAAAAATAATGTAGTATATGCATTAATCTATAAAGATCATAGTGTTTTAAAAAAATGATGATTCAAAGGGAACCTTTATTCATGGATCTAATACATATGGTTATTGGAATTTTCAAAGAAGGTGAAACATCAGTACTTTTTCATTTGGATGGTAAACCATATCTATTAGAAAGATTAAAACTTCTCTGTCAGATTATGAGAATCTTCAAAAGAAAATTACAGGCTTGAATGATGGGATGTCAGCTAACTTCATGTGTGAAGATGAAATTCTGAAATTTGGGAAGAGGCATTGTGTTCCAGTTGGACCCGAGAGGAAAAATGAGTTTTTGGATAATGATCATAGATCAAATTTTATTATACAACTTGGTAGCACTAAAATAAATAGCTATTTGAAGGACCATTTCTCATGGGACAACATAAATTGGAAATTTCTAATTATATAGCAATATGTTTTTTTTCAACATGTGAAGGCCAGAAAACAGCATCTAAGAGGATCCATGCAACCTCTACCAATTCCAGTATAGAAATTGGATGACATCACCATCAATATTTTCATTGGATTACTCAAAAAACCAAATAAAAATGATGTGATATGTGTAATTGTTGATCAACAAAACAAATATGAACTTTTTCCCTCTATAAGGGAGGATTAACCACTTGAGGGCCATGCATGATAGTATATCAATGAATTTTTGAGACATCATAGAGCACCACTCTCAATTGTGTCTGATCGTGATCCACTATGTACATCGAGTTTTTTAATAGTCTTCAAAAATATTTGGATATTGCTCTTTGTTTGAGTAAGCTTACCACCCACAAACTGATGAGAAATCAAAAAAGAAGATCCAAACCATAGAGTTTTTGTTGAGATCATGTTCACATGACATTCAAGGTATATCTGGTCAATATTTACATTTTGTGGAGCGCTCTTTTAAAAATATTTTTCATTCAAGTATTCAAATTGCACATTTTTATGCCTTGTACAGAACGAGATTTCATACACCAACATTTTGTGATGAAGCTAGGGAAAGGATGAAAGTGGTCCCAGGGCATGTGGAGTAAATGAAAATTAAGTTAATGAATATGCAACACCATATCAATGCAACTCGAAGTTGAAAAAAAAAATCAGTGTTGGTAAACGAAATAATGACTTGGAATTTCTAGTGGGAGATCATGATTTCTTTAAACTATCTTCATAGAAGTGTGTTATAATATCATGGAAGAAATGGAAACTTATCCCTAGGTAAATATGCAATATTCAAATTTTGGATAGAATTGGAGATGTTTCATATCATTTGGTTGTGACACCAAGCCTTTCGAAAGTATACAATTTGTTCCATGTATCATTGTTGAGAATGTACATGATAGGCACAACACTTTTCTTCTTTTCTGAAGGTATTGAATTTTAACATGACATATCCTACTGTAACGAGTCTATCCAAATTCTAGACACTAATGAATATGTGTTCAGTAATAAAATGAGTCGACTAGTAAAGATATTTGGAAAAATCCTAAAATTTAAGAGGCATTATGGGATCCTGAGGAGATTATAATGAAGAACAAAAAATATTTTTGTGAGAAAACATTCTCAAAATTTTGAGGATGAAATTTTTGTAATGATTGGAGAATGTAAATCCCCAAGAGTTTATAAATAAATTCATTAAACACTCAGTCTCTAAAAAAAACACCTCTTTTTTTATAACCTAGCCCATAAACATAATTATTTCCGCCTCTGTGATATGAATTTAAAAAAACTGACTTTCACAGTTGTGTTCAGCAAGTTATTTAGAGTGTTATTAGAGAAAATTTGTTTTTGGTGAATAGTTACATACCCTTATTAATAATAAAATGACCCTTATGAATAGTATATTATGTTATTATTTGAGGGTCTTAAGGTTATAATATTATGGGATATTGATTAATTATTACAAGTGATATAAAGAATTTATTGTTTTATTTTTTTGGAATAAAATATTATTTTATTTAAAAATTAAATTAACTATATTATGTAAAATATTTTCTAAAAATGAAGTTCATTTTTGAATTGTACAAGGTGAAAAATAGTTAGGGTGAATTTTTGGATTTTACTAAAATACTGGAATTTTTTATGAATAGTAAAATACTATAATTTACCATATATATAAAATATTTGTTAGATTAACTATTCCTAGAATAATGTATAATGTAAGAACACTTTTTTCAAACTCCCATGCACTTATTACTATTATGTGTCATATTAATCAAGACATCTGGTTGTCTTGAGAGAAATAAAAAATAATGAATACGATATTCACAAATCACCCCTCACCTCCACAATAAAACCCCCTCACTGTGTCTTCTCTTCACTGCACTCAACCCTGATTATTTTTCTAAATTCTTCCCAAATATACTTCCAATATCCTCCCCCATGTCCATAATCCCTTGGTCTCATAAAAATACCAAAACATCTCCCCTAAAAAGGCTCTCAAAAAAGAATAATTTCAGTGGTAAATTTCAATATTCATTACATTTATTTCATGTTCCTTTATTTTCTATTACATTACCAAACTCATTTAATTCAACTATTATGATAACTCTAACACCTTACATTTAATATAATATTTTTTTCAATAAAGTAATAATTCATCATCATCTCTCATTTTCCCATCTATTGTACTTTAAATGAAAACACTATCTGAGATGTGTCAATTTATCAGATTTAGAGATAATCAATTATCTATTTATATTAAAAACACAAATTAAGTTCATGAAACCATTTTAATGGTTTAAGAAGACAATTATATATCTATTATAACTTATTTTTGGTTCTATAATACTTTTTTACCCTTCATATTAATTTATAAATTAAAATGAGTTCATTATGATCAAAAACTGCCAATTAACCAAAACAAGTGTCATTAACGTTTTTTATAAGGATTCTTCTTCAATCCCAATTACCAAATAAAATTTATAACAGTGTAATATTCTGGTTTCCCACTAATAAAATACGACTTCTATTCTAGAGAAAGAAACTCATTCAACAAGTTCATCCATACCTAAAGAAATAAATTATTCATGAAAACCAAGGATGAATACATTCCCAAACAATGAAATTGTATCTCTTAAACAATGAAATATCCCTGAATGAATCTTATAAGGTTATAGTAGATAAAGTAAATGTTAATGAGTTTAATTAATCATTATTTTATGAATATATTTTTTATTATTCAGGTCATTAAGATCATCCTAGGAACACCATTATACTTAAGTTAAGGGGTTTCCACCCAATCTTCAACATTCCATCGGGTTACTATAATTATCTACCTATCACAATTGAATTATTATACATTAAAATATAATATTATTAAATTTTGTGTGAATTTTCAATATATATGTACCAACTATAATCCTCCCTTCATTTAGGGATAATTATATTTTTTTAAAGGCTCCTTAAAATTTTCATCCCAAAATACAAGTTTGTCTCAAGTAAATATCTAAGATTCATACCTATTTTCTAGGGAAATCCTAAATTTATTTTTAGAAACTATTATATTTATATAAAAAAAATTTTATATTTAAAATAATATCATACTTAATTTTTTTATTTATAAAAACACCTTTCCAAAAGAAATCATGTTTTCAATGTAAATGTTTATTTATCTCAAGAATTACAAACTAATTTTATAAGAGTATCTTCACCTATTTTAAAATTAATATTGATTATTATCTATTATTGGTATTACACATTATGATGTAATATAAAGAATTTAATGGGTTATTATTTGTTGGTAAATGTATGTTCTATCATAAAACCATTCATAAATATACATTGAATGTTTAGTGTTTATGCTTAATGTTAGGGGAAAGTTATTAACTTTTCATATGTTAGTTTCAATAGGAATGTATTTGATAATTATGCTTATATCCATTATTATGAAGAATGATTTGGAATTATTATGTTATTGGTAGGACCCTCTATAACCCCTTGATGCATCGGTAGGTCTCATGATCAAATAGATATGGACATGGATGAGGCCTTGCCCATTTTTAGATAGGGATTGGACCAGCCCTTAATCATTTTTAGATGTTTGGGAAGTGTCCTTGATGGTATGTTTTAGAATGTATGACATATGAATGTACCTCATTATGATGTATTAAATTCATAATATTTTTTGTTATTTGATTAGTATGATACCTAAGGTTATTTTTTTACATAAATATTTACTCTGTCCAAATTTCATCCATATTATGTTCCATGTTTATTTTTAAACGAATGTGTTATCAATTATTCACCATGACTACTGTTTAAATTATCTTCCACTGGAATGTTTACCATTAATGATCATCTAATTTTACCCCTTATTATTTTTCAAATTTCCTAGTACAAGAAGATGTATATTATGATTGACATGTAGGGATAGTCGTAGAGTGGTGGATTTTCCCAATAACAAATATATGTTTCTTTCATTCCAAGATGTAATGTTGAACAAATTTATTTATATTGTTTCTATATATACCTATCTATGTGGAACATTAAAATGAATATTCACTTTTTATATGCCTATTTAATGAAATAGTGTACTGCCTTTGGCCTACTGGGGTCTGTGCGTCATAAGGAAGGTGTTAATGCTTTGTTGTAATTTTCTAAACAAAATTATCTTAATAATGACATATTTTTTATTCCATGCCACAAATATTTAAATATGATGAATTTTAAAATTATAGAGATAAAAGATCATATGATTTTTCAGGGTTTTAATCCAAGTTACAACCCTTGGATTTTAAATGGTGAAACTGTGCATAATTTCATATCTACCGAGGATTATAATTTTCCAGATGGTAACACTAATGAAATTTATGAAATGATTCATGATATTGAAAAATAATAGTTTAATAATGAATCGACTATTTTTCATCTGTACAATGATTCAGAAAAACCATTGTATCCTAGATTTACTGATTTATAGTTTTATCATTGGTGTTAATATTGATTAGCCTAATGTTAAAAAAGGATGGAGTAAAAAGAGTTTGGTAGAGCTGCTACAACTATTAAAAGATATTATTCTTAAAGAGAACAATCTTCCAAATTCACATTATAAGGCACAGAAAATATTATGCCATTAGATATTGGTATACAGTAAAATACATGCATGTCTGAATGACAGTGTAGTTTATATGATTGAATATGCGTTTCTATCGTAGTGTCCTAAATATGGAAAATCATGGTATATATTGAAATAAAAATAAAAGGATCATTCATAAATTATAGAGATCCCTGCCAAGGTATTTTGGAATTCCTATAATTCCATGTTTGAATATTTTATTTTGATATTCACATAATGAACACATGTTAAGACGGTGTGCTAATGAGGGGATATATGATTGAAAAATATATCATCATGATGATTGTACATATTGTATAAAATGATGAGAAGTAACTTATATTTTGAAATGATTTTAAATATCCAGGACCTAGTTTGTGCGTGGATGGATTGTATCTGTATCGAAGCCTCCGTAAGACACATATTTCATGGACTATTTTAATGGTAATTTACAACATATCTCCCCTTTTTTTGAAGCTCAAATATATCATGTCGTGTTTAAGGATATCAGCACCAATGAAACCCAGAAATGATATTTATATTTTCTTATCATAATTAATTGATGATTTTAAACTCTATTGGGATGATGGTATTAGGGTGTATTATTTTATAAAATGTAATACATTCCACTACTTTTAATGATTATGTTCACTATAAATTACTTCCCGCCATATGAAAATTTGTTTGGATACAATGTTAAGAGGAATTAATCATGTCCAATTTGTGAACAACATACTAAATATTTTCAATTTCATCATTGGAGGAAAACATTATACATAGTACATTTAATGTTTTTAGCAATGGATCACTCTTAATGAAGATTAAGAAAGGAATTCCTTTGCATATAATAATTTAATATTTCTTCAAAACCATTATCTACGGAGGACTATTTGGAGAGAGTGAAATCCAAGGATGTGACATTTGGAAATACATATAAATCTTGTAATGATAGATATATTTGTATTTAATTTCCAATATTTTTTAGTTACGATGTTGGAGACATCTTCAAGTGAAACATAACATTGATTTCCTGAACGTGGAGAAGAAATTATGTGACAGTTAGATTGGAACATTATTAGATATTAAAAAAAGAGTAAATATGGGTAGAATTAAAGATTATACTCAATATTATTGGATATTTGTTTGGAGTTAACTACAAATTCTGATTTAAGGTGAACATTTCATCCCCCAGATTGTCGTAAATTATCCAAGAGGAATACAATTATATTTTGTTAGTGTCTTCATTAAATCAATATTCCTCCATGTTATTCTTCAAATGTAAAAATCATTTGTCTCTATAATTTATTTGAAATTAATATCAATGAGGTCTCATTATTGTCATATTAGGATGAAACAACATCTTTTAGTTTCATTGTGGGGGATATTTATTATATGTGTCAAAAAGAGTATCGTGAAGGTGTGTTATTTTTTCAATTGAACATGTAATAATATGATTGATTTGGATGCAATGGAAATTTTGGAATGTGAAGAAATTTCAATACATTGTTAACAGGAAATGTATTTTCTTACATATATTTTTATATAGTTGTACATTTAATGTTTCATCTAGTTCAAGAAATAATTCTTTGTGGACCTTTATATCTATATTGGTTGTATCCTTTTGAATTGTATATATTGATATTTAATGGGTATGTTAAGAGTCCATATAGACCTGAAGCCTTAACTATTGAAAACTATATTTATAATGATGATGCAATGTTTTGTATGACCTACATGTATAAAGTGGAGAAAATTGGTTTTCCTCTATCACAACACAAACAAGTTAATAATGAGGGAAAGTGTATTCATGGTTTTAAATTCAAATAATTGTCATATTATTAGATAATGAAGGTACATTTTTACATCATGAATAACATAGTTGATGCTCAACCACATACAACATTTCAAATTAATGAGTTGAAACAATTTAATCCATAGAATAATGACATGTGGATTATAATGAGCATAAAAAATACTTTTTTGTATGTTTAAAAATATAGTTCTTGTTAGACCCGATGCATCAGAGACATTAAGATTTTTAGTGGCTCGTCGAAGATTAAATTGGACAGCACGGTCTGTGTATGACATAAATGGATATACATTTCATATGAACTCTCATGAAAACAGAAGTGAAATTTAGAGTATTGGTGTATTGGTGTTCACAAAAGAAATTAATTTTTCAAGTGTTACATACAACAACCCAATTTATGCATCAAATACATATTATAAAGTCATTGAATAAATATTGGACGTTGATTTAGTTAATATTAATGTTCAATAGTTTAACTAAAAATTGTTTATTGGTAATAACAGTGTCATACATAATGAATTTGGAATGAAAAATTTTAATCTAAATAGATTGGAAGACCAATATGATTCGTTTATAATGGAAACTAATGAAAAAAATTCATTTTTATTAATCATTCTAATATGTTGTGATCTATTGTTTTAAAATTTAAAAAAATATTTTGGAGGATAAAGTTGTCGAAGATACTAATTTATGTGAGATCTCTACTTCCAAGGAATTATTAATAGAAAATAATGATGAACATGATATATACTTGATTTGTGCCATAAAGAACGATCATATTGATGGAATATAGGATAAAATCTATTAGTACAAACCTATATTACATGTAACAAATGTTAATTTATCATTTACTTTCATTAATTTCATAAAATGTTTGATATTTTAATTTTTTTCATTATTAAAACACATATTTAAATTAATAAGTAGAAATGTTTGTTTATTTTTTTAGTTTTGTTTATTTTACAATTTATATAATTCCATATCATATTTATTTATTTATATTTTTGAATGAATATTATTTTAAATATAATATGTTAAAAAATATTTGTTTTTTAAAAAAAATTTATTATGATTCATGGGTTTTTATGTTCCTACAACAATTTTGGATTAGATTTCATTCATTTAAATGAAATATCATATATCATTACTATTTTTAGCATTTTAGGTGACTATAAAAAATAATAATACTAATGTGTAAATTCTTTTTTTTACATTTTTGTTTCAAAATTCTTCATTTTTGTTTAAAAAAGATTTAAATATGTGAATTTGTATATTTGGGTAATAAATGATTGTTTATTTGAATTTAATGATAATGAAAGATAAATTATTTAATCAAACACATACTTTTGGAGATGAGATTCTTGATCATTCCACTAGAGAGGAACATCCACATGCCCATCTTGATGTTTCCCAATCTTCTTCATGTACCCACGCAATGAAAAAGAAGAGATAGAGGGTTTGTAAATGTGGATGCCCATGTTTAACATAATAATCACATTCTCGTATCCAGGACCAGAGGATACTGGTTGAAATTGTTGAGAATTATATTCCAATAAGTACTAATAAAAAACAATTCATTTATTTTGTATCAACATAGGGTAAAATCAATGACATCTTATTATTTAATGATTATAGGAGTGTTGAAAAAACAATAGTAGCTCAGTTTTGGGTGACCATTTTTGTAAGCACATTTTCAATTGTTTTACTAATCTTTAAATGTTTATAGAATAATATGTTTTCCCTCAACATTATCTAATTCAATTTCATATAACAAATAGTGGTGGAGTTAAGATGATATGTTATTTTATGGATGATAGGAGGTAGAGGGATTTGAAATCAACCCTCACATATGATTTCATTTTTGTGCAGAGGAAATATGACAATACATATCACATATATTAAATTATATTTGAAGACTAAAATAAACAATTTGTTGAATGTTGATTAAAATAAACATTTTTTATGTTTACTGTGATTTTTTAGAAGCTTAATTATAAAAATTATCTTATTAATTACTGTTTAAGGATTTATTATTCATAATTTATAGCAATCTACGAGATCTTATCAGGAGATGTAAACTAGAAATGTATTCCCTCATAGTTTATCTCAAGGATGGTATACTTTTTTGGAAGATGAAATGATGGATAAAACTAAACAAAAACATAGTGATTAATATTCATGATATGGTGAGGTTTCCCATCCATCCCATTCATGTTGATATTAAATATAGAGGATGTTTCATATGAGAAAAAAGGGGAAATATCTTATTGATGAATCGAGGTTTATAGGTGATAGGATTATAAGATGTTGTTTTATTTATTTAAATTAATTCAATGATTTAAATTCTTTCAATAAGTATAGAATTTTCAAATATTACATAAATGATTCTCTAAAGGAGTAGAGATATCATGTGGTATTTAAAGGTGATGGGTGTCTAGATATATTATCGGTATCATTGGGAATGCCCAAACACACAGGTCATATACGAGGATACTCAGTGAGTGTGTCACTTAGAAAATTGTTACCACATTTTTCATCTTTTTATATGGAGGGTTTTTAAAAAAATATATATATTCATTAGAAGCTAAATTTCCAAATATTAATGCAATGCCAGAGGAAAACGTCAGAGTATCATTATAGTCTATGTTTGCACACATGAAAAGACAATTTCAAACTACAACTCCCAATCCTCCACCTTTTACACCACCTCCCATTCCCACACCTCTTCATGAAGAGCCCATTAATTCTTCTAAACCTCCACCTCAAGACCAAATTTTTTATCCTACTTCTACATCCCCTCCAAAATAACTTCATAGTTGTTGTGAGTTGTATATTGACGATCCTCACTATCATATATTTTCATATCGGCTGCTATATTATATAGAAGATTCAATTTATCACCAAAAGATATAGGTACATCATCATAAGGTCACTATATAAGATATTATAAATGTTTTTTCTAGATTACCATTACCTACAGATGAGGTGAGTATAGTTGGAAAAAGTGTTGTCCACATTTTAGTTGGGTGATCATTACTTCAATGACACATTCCCAGAGAATAATATTTATATTTTATCATTAATTTTATTTTTATATTAATTTTTATTTAAATATGAAAGAAAATATATTTATCAATTTATTTATTGGAATAAATTAAAGGTAACAGAATATTATATTCGAAAAAATAATGATAAAGGGCTATGATATCAGATACAATTTCATGATGTCTTGAAAAATTGTCAAGACAATAGAATCTGTTGGTAGGCCATTGTATTTTTTCAAGGTATGCTTATGTTTTGGGGTGTGCAATATAAGTTGGGATTATGAATATTTGTAACGCCCCGACCCTAGTTACCCAGAGTCGGTGCATTATTACATAACATTGGCATGATCACAAGAAAGATCAAATCTCGAAAGACCGATTGGTTTAGTATCCTTGGAAACACTAGATATATTCATAAGTTTTACATTACATCATAAAATGAAAAACTACTACAACAACATAATGTCTCCATAATCCACACTCATATCCCCACATAATATCCCTACAGGTCATTCATAATTTACTTCTTCACTTCCTGGGAAAAATAAAACATAGAAAAGGGGTGAGGTCAAATGCCCAGTAAGGATAACAATATAGCGGAAACTTTCATAAATAAGAATAAACATTTAAAACAATGTATAACTAAAACAAAAGCCTTTCAAACATGAACTTTCAACATGGTATGGCATAAATAAAATGAAATAATGCCATTTACGTATTCACATAGATATTCTACTAATCGAATAATCACATGAAAAAATCAATAACCACTTTCATAATGTTGGAATGCATAATGCTAGACTATCATAACCACATAGTCAAGTCCTCGTTCCAAGACTACAAATAAGATTTTGTCAAGGCCTTGTGCCAAGACACTAGTTTGTCTCGTGAGACCTATCGATGCATCGAGGAGCTATAGCGGGCTCCACCCGTCACATATTATGTCCAATGCATTCCCATATGAAAAGGTTTAAACATAACATAAACATTCGTATTAAAACTAGCATACGAAATGTCAATACTTTCACCATAAACTATGAATGGTATAAAAATAGCACATCCACAGTCAAACATATCACAAAACCTTCAATACAATATAGAAGTTTTGTGTCATAATAAATCAACATCAAATAATCTTAAAATCCATCAAAGGTTGTTGACATAGATGAAATCAAAATTCTTTTTAAAGAAATATATCCTTTTATTTTGAAATCATTTAAGATCCATATAAAATAAAACATTTTCGTTGAAAATATTATTATAAGCTTGTAAGGGAAGCTTTGAAGATTTTATAATGGCGGAAAATAGCCGCACCGGCCATATAAGTTAAAAAAAACATTCTTACCATAATTCTGTCGAAAAGGTTAAAAAGGACCTTGTTTTGAAAACGACGGAAAGATTCCTTTATAAACCTCTTATAAAAAGTCAAACAAGGGTATAAATGACTTTAACCCATATTCTTGTAAATAATAAATATGTTTTTAAATACATTTCGAAGAAACATGGATGTGGATGATAAAGAAATCCCAGTAGATTATTACGTATAAACAACATCCGATAATGAAGAGATTGTGAAATAACCCTTACCTTGTACTTTTCCATGGTTGGGGTAGGTTAAACTCTTGTATAATGGTGAAATAATTGTTATTAAATTATACATGAATCATATATATTAATATGATATCATATATGACCTTTTAACATTGATTTGTTAATAATATCTTAGAATTATCGTCGTTTCGGGTGTTAACTTACTCATTTTCTTTTATATGTTTTGTTACATAAGCCATGTTTGTTGTATCTTATTCATATCCAGAATGATATAAAGTCCTTAAACATAATTTTTTAAATCATCAAATGATAATTATACTTTAATGGATACGATGGAGAATGAATCTCATCGCGTTCGTGGAGACGGTAGTCCGTACGTACACACAAGTGACAATATCATTCTTTTGATATTAAAATAATATATAAATGGATGCTATATCAAATATAAAGAATCATTAACATGTTATATTTATTATTTACATGAGTTAAATATCTTTATTATATCCATCCAAAATAATAATATATTGAATAACAATTACACCACGACTTGGAGACGGTAAGCCGTACGTACGCACGTATGGTGACATGTTATTCAAAGGGTGGATAGAATACTAAATATGGTTGTACCATATTTATAATAACATCACAGTATATATATGATACTGGAGTTATTATTTTAGAATAGTAACAACAAAGGAAGAAGAAGTGGAAGGAGAAATGAACTTGGAAAATTGTGGTGAAATCATTACCTCTTCTTCGGGTTCTTCCTTTTGATTTGATCAAAAGGGCTCCTTAGGTTGGCTTTATGATCAAACTAAGGCCTCTAGGTTGTAGTTAGGGAAGTTTGGAGAGTATTTGGGCAGAGTTTGGCCGAACCAAAAGGTTTTGATGGTGTGAAGAAATGATAAGTAGGAGTGCCCTTTTATAAGAGGGGTGAGGGGCACCTTTGTAAAAGCTAGAGATATTAGTTTATAATAAATTCATATTCGGTTTCAAATGGCTTCAAAGTTGACTATTCAAAGGTTAAGGTGGGGATGGGTCGAAACCAACTCAACCAATATAATTTAGACAGGTTTGGGTACTTAAATTCACCTTATCTTTAAGTATTAACTCTAAGTTAATTAGTTTCACTTTTACAATGTCTCTTTGTATTTTTATATAATATGGTTAATAAACTCACAATATACATCCAAGAGACCCCCAAGTGGTCCATTAATTATGAACCTATCATGATATAAGTTTTTTGGCCGAACCATAGATTTTTACGAGTTTAATATCAAATAATAATATAATATTTGTTTTAAGAACTCTTTTATGTCAATTTTGACACTATTCAATAGTTGATTTTTTTGAAACTCATAACAGATTTATTACTTCAAACAAAGTAAATTAAATCAATCCTAATATATCATATTATCCTAAAAAATTAGTTTAATTCATTAAAAGTTTCATATTATATTTATTTGGGTATTTATAATATCAATTAATTTGATTTTTCACTATTTTAGTAATTACCGCATCATCATTGTGTCATAAATAAAATAAATTATTTAATGTCTAAAAATTATAAATAAAATATCATTATGTCGGAAATCTTTTTATATTTCAATTTAATATTTTTAATCTAATATCCAAAATATATAACCCTAGGTAATAATTTTTTTTCTAAAAGATATATGCTTGTGTCATTTTTGTATTCATTTTAACTTAATTAAAATAAAGTGTCCCTATCACCTGCAAGTGGCACCATGGGGTCCCCAAATCGACCCAAAGATTCCTATGGTAGAACATGTATCAACCAATAAGGCTAGGACACGTTTTAGGGTAATTTAATATTATTATAATATTATTTTTTAACCCTTATTTACCAGATTTACCCTTAACCATGGTAAATAAAATATTTACCACAATAATTATTCAAAAATGTCTAAAAATAAAAGTTACCTATTTACACAATTTGGACATCCTAATTCCAAATATGGAATCCATTTTTCTAAATTCAAAACACAGAAGTGGCAGAAATTATTTTAAAATTAATTCACACTGTCAAAACAAAAAACGTGTTTTTAAGAGATAATAACTATCAAAAGATTGACACTTGTTTATATTCGGTTTAATTATAAAATTATGTACAATGACCAAAATTATATTAAATGGTAAAAATATATTCTAAATATACTTTAAAACCGCTCAAATTCATAATTTATCACTATTAATTATTTTGATTAAAAAAGTTGTTTTTAATTAAAATTTAGTAATTTTCACTATTCATCAAAATATGAAAGTTATCCGAAAAGTACCAAAATTTCAACTTAGGCTAAATTTGATATTCCGAATCCATAAATAATGTCCATTTTAAAATATAAAATATATATAATTTCGAAAAGTAGGTATTACTATTCATAACGGCTAGTTTGATTGGTTGTGGTGTGTGTTAAAACTCAAGGTTGCGTACAACACACGCTACTGTATTATTCAAAGAAAGCCTACCGTGGAAGCTTGGGATGTTTCATTTTAAATTTTTAATGTCCCCATTTAGCCAAAAAGTTTAAAATATTTTATCTAAAAAGGGTTCACTATTAAAAGTTGATAAAAGTGCAATACTGAAAATGAGTTTGTTCTTGCATTATATCTAAGAAACTCATAATATAAATTCTAAAATTATAAGGATTATATAAAGTTTAAAATTTAGATAATACTATTCATAACCTCTTTTGAATGGCTTTTTTTTGTACGTCATGGTGTGGTTGAACTCGGTGTTGCGTGTAGTGCATGTTATTGAATTATTTTGAAGAAATAACATACTATGAAATATTGGGGTGTTACATTCTCCCCTCCTTCAATAAATTGTGTCCTCGCAATTTGAAACTGTTCTTCGGAAATAAAAGGGTGAAAATAGAAAATATATTTGTGGGAAAACCCATATCGGAAATTGGGTTACTAAAATTTAGTCTTAATATGAGGAAAAGAGAAATGAAAGGGTCACCACCAAATTATGATCTCGATTAGGAGAACATTGGTGGCAAATACAGACATATAATTGGAGGAAAAACGTAAATATTTATAGGTAGTGATTGAGGTCATCAATCACAAACAAGTATAAAATTGAGGTCCTTAAATTCATCAATCTATGATGATTTTAAATACCATCGGTTCAAAAAAACATAGGGTATTAGGATAACACAATTTTGACGTTTCAAAATATCTTAGTTGAAATCCCACATCGAAAAATGAATTAATGAGGCCTCTATTTAAAATAAAGAGTCGAATGTATGAAGATTACCGAAAATAACACATACTAGGGTTCCATGTAGGAAAATATGGATATGGAAGAAAAATCTAACCATCAATTATCTGATGGAGAGTGGTAGAGAACATGGCTATGAAAAGGACAACAATCCCAAAGCCATAAATTAGTGATGATTTAAGGTACCATCTAAGAAAACATTTTTGTTCTAAGTTGCTTTTCTTAATATTGAGGAATTTATTTATGATATTGGCTAAGATCATAAGGAGATATACTTACTTTATAATTAGAGTTTTATCCTTTAATAAATTTCTACCACATACTCATCTTTCACTCTAAAAGATAATAGAATGTAAAAAAATTCTATTTACACTATTCGTATAGGGTTCCAAAATAAACGAATTTATAATTCATCTACAAGATCTTTTAATAAAAACTACATTATTTATTCCAGGACATCTCGTGGGCCAGTGGTAGGTGATACACCCTTGTCGCGCTTCAGTTGCGGGTTCAAGTCTTGCAGCTTTGCCGGACGCGACGGGTTGCCGCCCGACCTCCGGGTTGTCCTTTTATGGCAATCCAAAATAATCCAAACTAGAACTATCCAAAATACTTCTGTCCAAACTCACAGTCCAACATTTATAAGGAAGGTAAACATAATATAGATCCTTTTTACCCCGTAATAGCATATGAATACCTTCATCATGTATTAACATATTCCTTATTGATTACATTCATGCTCCCTTATTCCATATAGAATGCTGGATATACTTCATTAATCCAAAAATGTTTTAAACCCCAACAATGATGGAATATACAAATCATTAATCAGTTCCAATGTAGTCAAGAATATCCAATATAATTTATCCAAAACAATCACATATTATTCCAAAATCACTACCTCAGTATCAGAACTATATTATGATTTATAATTATCTCAACCATATATTTTCCATAAATTTATCCTGCTATTGAGTCACTTTTCTTTTTTCCACACAATCTCTAGTCCTTAATGAAATAGTACTGCAGTACAATCCTTTTATACTCCATAATTATTATAACAAGTACATTGTTGATACAACACTCAATTGACATAATCAACATAAGAACTCTAATCATTCTTCTTAATCTGTGGTAATATCATAACATGATTATTATCCAATAACATCATTTGTGGCATAGTCTGATGACTGGGAAATAGGTTCGCCTAGTGTCCAAACTCCTTGCAAATGAAGCATTGTACATTTAAAACCATTTTCTTACCCTTGCAGTCACGTACTTTGTGCCCTTTTCCTCCACACTTATAACAAACTCCCATTCCTTTCAGGCAAGTTCCAGGGTGTTTCTTTCCACAATTACCACATATGGGAAAAAATTTTTTTCCCCTCTCCCCTTTATCCATCTTTCTCTCTTCGATCCTTTTCTTCTCTTGCTTCCCTTCAATGCCATAGGACTCAGTAAACTCTTTACTTATCT
Organism: Viscum album; assembly: GCA_963277665.1. Taxonomy (NCBI): domain Eukaryota; kingdom Viridiplantae; phylum Streptophyta; class Magnoliopsida; order Santalales; family Viscaceae; genus Viscum; species Viscum album. The sequence continues at coordinate 223,839,418 of OY728158.1, forward strand.
TATCAACACATGATATTATTTCTCCATATGATGATAATACATGGGAGACTATTTCTCTTATAAATTCTAGCTTAATACCATGAAAGATATGATCCTTCCTTCTCTTTGGATCATGTGCATTTCTAGAGTTCTCATTCCTTCTACTGGGCGCCATTTCTAAACAATGGCATACACTAGATCAGTTTATGAATCAAAATACATAATCCCATACTTATAAAACACTTAACATAAATTGAACTATTTATGGATATAATACATAATCATAAAAATGTCTCCTTTGAAGATGTATATACACATAAACCCTTCATAATGATTTGTAAAGTAAATGAGAATTATCCTAAGCATATCCCCGGGAGTGTCGTGACCAAGAGTGCAGCAAGACCCGTTGTCGTGCACCAGTTCCCGTTCGAGTCTAGCTCAAAGCGGTGTTTTCAGGTTTTACACCTAGGTACATCTGTGCCAGAGCCGCCTCTACCTGCTCGTATCCAGACAGGGATGTATTGCTCGGAAAACTCACAAAATCTCTACAATACCAAAATTCTAGGAAGTTCTTCTACACTAATCCTCAAAGTTCATCTTAGGTCTACGTGCTCTAATCAGAGTTTATCTAAATCTAGCTTCCAAGGTTTGTACTAAACTTCCTCTGATACCAACTGTAACACCCCGACCCTAGTTACCCAGAGTCGGTGCATTATTACATAACATTGGCATGATCACAAGAAAGATCAAATCTCGAAAGACCGATTGGTTTAGTAGCCTTGGAAACACTAGATATATTCATAAGTTTTACATTACATCATAAAATGAAAAACTACAACAACAACATAATGTATCCATAATCCTCACTCATATCCCCACATAATATCCCTGTAGGTCATTCATAATTTACTTCTTCACTTCCTGGGAAAAATAAAACATAGAAAAGGGGTGAGCTCAAATGCCCAGTAAGGATAACAATATAGCGAAAACTTTCATAAATAAAAATAAACATTTAAGGCAATGTATAACTAAAACAAAAGCCTTTCAAACATGAACTGTCAACATGGTATGGCATAAATAAAATGAAATAATGCCATTTACTTATTCACATGGATATTCTACTAATCGAATAATCACATGCAAAAATCAATAACCACTTTCATAGTGTTGGAATGCATCATGCCAGACTATCAAAACCACATAGTCAAGGCCTCATACCAGGACTACAAATAAGATTTTGTCAAGGCCTTATGCCAAGACACTAGTTTGTCTCATGAGACCTACTGATGCATCGAGGAGCTATAGCGGGCTCCACCCGTCACATATTAAGTCCAATGCATTCCCATATGAAAAGGTATAAACATAACATAAACAATCGTATTAAAACTAGCATACAAAACGTCAATACTTTCACCATAAACTATGAATGGTATAAAAATAACACATCCACAGTCAAACATATCACAAAACCTTCAATACAATATAGATGTTTTGTATCATAATAAATCAACTTCAAATAATATTAAAATCCATCAAAGGATGTTGACATAGATGAAATCAAAATTGTTTTTAAAGAAATATCTCCTTTTATTTTGAAATCATTTAAGATCCATATAAAATAAAACATTTTCTTTGAAAATATTCTTATAAGCTTGTAAGGGAAGCTTTGAAGATTTTATAATGGCGGAAAATAGCCGCACCTGCCGTATAAGTTAAAAAAACATTCTTACCATAATTCTGTCGAAAAGGTTAAAAAGGACCTTGTTTGGAAAATGACAGAAAGATTTCTTTATAAACCTCTTATAAAAATTCAAACAAGGGTATAAATGACTTTAACCCATATTCTTGTAAATAATAAATATGTTTTTAAATACATTTCGAAGAAACATGGATGTGGATGATAAAGAAATCCCAGTAGATTATTACGTATAAACAACCTCGGATAATGAAGAGATTGTGAAATAACCCTTACCTTGTACTTTTCCATGGTTGGGGTAGGTTAACCTCCTGTATAGTGGTGAAATAATTGTTATTAAATTATTCAAGAATCATATATATTAATATGATATCATATATGATCTTTTAACATTGATTTGTTAATAATATCTTAGAATTATCGTCGTTTCGGGTGTTAACTTACTCTTTTTCTTTTATATGTTTTGTTACATAAGCCATGTTTGTTGTATCTTATTCATATCCATAATGATATCAAGTCATTAAACATCATTTTTTAAATCATCAAATGATAATTATACTTGAATGGATACGATGGAGAATTAATCTCATCGCGTTCGTGGAGACGGTAGTCCGTACGTACGCACGAGCGACAATATCATTCTTTTGATATTAAAATAATATATAAATGGATGGTATATCAATTATAAAGAATCATTAAAATGTTATATTTATTATTTACATGAGTTACATATCATTATTATACCCATCCAAAATAATAATATATTGAATAACAATTACACCACGACGTGGAGACGGTAAACCGTACGTACACACGTATGGTGACATGTTTTTCAAAGGGTGGATAGAATACTGAATATGGTTGTTCCATATTTATAATAACATCACAGAATATATATGATACTGGAGTTATTATTTTAGAATGGTAACAACAAAGGAAGAAGAAGTGGAAGAAGAAATGAACTTGGAAAATGGTGGTGAAATCATTACCTCTTCTTCGGGTTCTTCCTTTTGATTTGATAAAAAGGGCTCCTTAGGTTGGCTTTATGATCAAACTAAGGCCTCTAAGTTGTAGTGAGGGAAGTTGGGAAAGTATTTGGGTAGAGTTTGGCAGAACCAAAAGGTTTTTAAGGTGTGAAGAAATGAGAAGGAGGAGTGCCCTTTTATAAGAGGGGTGAGGGGAACCATTGGAAAAGCTAGAGATATTTGTTTATAATTGTTTCGGTGCGGATGTGCGTCGGGTTACGCTGTTCCGCCAGGACGCGTTCGCGCGTGCACCCGTCAACCCGAGGGGATGAGCGCGCGGCTTGTGGTCCCGCAGTCCCGCTTTCCAAGGGCGGGCGACATTCGTCCCTTATTCAGGGGCGTCTGCTCCTTGATCGAAACCGGGATGATGGGATGTCGGCTCCTCCTTCCTTGGACGTCTCCTCGGAACTCGTCGCCTAATCCGGGTCTCCCTCATAGACTTAAGAATGTTCGTGAATCTCGTTCCCGGCGCCATATCTTCAGGGACACCGGTTAATTACGCTGCTTCCGCCCGGACGCTCCAAGGAGTCTGGGCGGGGCAGCAACCTGCGGTGAGAAGGCCGGGTGGCTCTGGGTGCTGGGGGCGTGTCGTAACACTGCGGCTCTGCACGTCTGTCTTCCGTCCCTAATAGGGCTTCTCGAAGGCATGATGGCCTGAGGCATCCCGTACTAGGTGCGGGGAACTGTGTCACCTGAGGTTTTCCTCAGCTTCCCATGTTTAACATGGGGTATGTCGCGAGTTTAACGTCCAGCGGGGACGACATCGGACCGATCAACACGAAAAGTGGATCAGATGACAGAACCCCTTGAGGGGAACCTCCGACGCTGGGGCCAGCACATGGGCGGCTTCCCAAATGATGTGGAGTGGAGTGAAGTGGCATGACCCCACCGGGATGTGGCGGCCCGGGTAAGGATCAGGATGGATGATGGAGTGAAGAGCTTGGACCCCGTAGAGGCTTCCTACGTACCGCGCGTTAGCACGGATCAAAGTCAACGTAGTTCGGGTATACAGTTTAACGTCATGCTGGACGTCGGCAAGCCGACTCACGAAGAGGTCTAGGCCGCCGGGCGGAGGATTGAACCGAACCACCTCGCACAGAGGGGGATGGAACGGCCGGGTGGATCACAGTTTCACGTCATGCTGGACGATGGAAAAAAGGGGCTGTGGGGAGGCACAGTGGAGATACACACGGGCAGTCTCCCACAGGGGCGGATTCATAGGTGAATCGACGCAAGCGTGAACCCTGGAGGGGTCCACTGATGGAAGAACCGACGTAAATACGACCGGGACGACCAGGTGGTGGGCTTGGACCTCAGGGAGGCTTCCTACGTACCCTGTATAGAAGACAGGGATCAAAGTCCACGTAGTTCATTCTGTCAGGACTTACGCACTTGAGGCAGCCCGGATGCGGCAAAACTCAGTTGGAAGGGACTTGGACAGAAAGCAGAAGACACCTCGATCCCAGTCACACCCTCTACTGGCTTCGGCAGTGGGGAGGCGCAATGGAGATACACATGTGCAGCCTCCCACGAGAAACTAGGGGTTTGTAATACCCTGCCCCCGTAGGGAAAAGCCGCTCCAATTAAATCGTCCCAAAAGGGGGACAATCCCGACATCCCTGCAGAGACGAGCGGGTGGGGGCCACATCCAAACCGGGGGAGACCCTGCGTGCGAGGCACGGGATCGAATGATGCGGACGGTTTAGCGTCTTGCCAGACGAAGTACAGTTTAACGTCGTGTGTTGAGGACGAGGCAGACGGTTTAACGTCTTGCCGGACGAAGTACAGTTTAACGTCGTGTGTTGAGGACGAAGCACTTGGCAGTTTAACGTCTTGCAGCGCGGACGATGGGGGCTAGGCGGTTTAGCGTCGTGCAGCTTGGATGTATGTGCAGTTTAACGTCATGCTGGACGTATCTGCAGTTTAACGTCATGCTGGACGAATATGCAGTTTAACGTCATGCTGGACGTACGTACGTGTCACTTCGCGCAAGCCTGGAGGGCCGCACGGGAAGACAACGCACGGTGCGGGCACCCAGGATGAAGATCATCGGGCGCCACGCAGGCGGGTACCCTCGGGGGGTCAAGGGAGGCGACCCTGGCGGATTGCGCGCAAAAGAGGAGCTTTGCACGCAAAACCGCGGGTCGGCGCGCAAAATGGCGGGCTGGCGCGCAATTGGGCCAGCGCTTCGCGCGCGGATGGTTGGGATTGCGCGCACCGGGCTTCGGATAGCGCGCGGGGGCAACGGCTCATTCTCTAACGAATGGCCACTTTGAAGATGGGGGGGTGCGCGCAATCGGGTTGGATTGCGCGCACCCGGGGGCAATTGCGCGCAAGAGGCTTCTTTTGCGCGCAAAGGCCTTCGGGTTGAAATTGATTCAAAGGAAATGAGCCAAGGGGATTGCGCGCGAAGGCGGACCCCAAGGCTCTATTGCGCGAAAGAAAGGAGGTTACCTGAAGAGCGGCATTGCGCGCGGAAGGGGTTGAATTGCGCGCGCGGGAGACCGTTCGACTTCCAGCAACCTTTGAAACGTTGGGGGTCGCCTAGTATTTATAGGCATCCCCGGGCGCGGAATCCAAGGCGCGAGCGCGGAATTCTCCTCGCGGGCGCGGAATCGGGCATGGCGCGCAAGGGAGTTGCGCGCATCCCGGGGGTTTTGCGCGCGGATCATCATCTTTGCGCGCAGACCTCTGAAATTCCGCGCAAGGCCTCCGGGCCCTCCGAAACATTCTTCCGACTCCAAATATGACCTCGCTTTCCGCATCCGGAGCTTCGTTTGGGAACAACGGACTTTTCCGGCGTCTACAATAATAAATTAATATTCGGTTTCCAATGGCTTCAAAGTTGACTATTCAAAGGTTAAGGTGGGTATGGGTCAAAAAAAACTCAACCAATATAATTTAAACAGGTTTGGGTACTTATATTAACCTTATCTTTAAGTATTAACTCTAAGTTAATTAGTTTCACTTTTACAATGTCTCTTTGTATTTTTATATAATATGGTTAATAAACTTACTATATACATCCAAGAGACCCCCAAGTGGTCCATTAATGATGAACCTATCATTATATAAGTCTTTTGGCCGATCCATAGATTTTTAGGAATTTAATATCAATTAATAATGTAATATTTGTTTTAAGAACTCTTTTATGTCAATTTTGACACTATTCAATAGTTGATTTTTTTGAAACTCATAACAGATTGATTACTTCGAACAAAGTAAATTACATCATTCCTAATATATCATATTATCCTAGAAAATTAGTTTAATTCATTAAAAGTTTCATATTATATTTATTTGGGTATTTATAATATCAATTAATTTGATTTTTCACTATTTTAGTAATTACTACATCATCATTGTGTCATAAATAAAATAAATTATTTAATGTCTAAAAATTATAAATAAAATATCATTATGTTGGAAATCGTTTTATCTTTCTAATGAATATTTATAATCTAATATCCAACATATATAACCCTATGTAATAATTGTTTTTCGAAAAGATATATGCTTGTGTCATTTTTGTATTCATTTTAACATAATTAAAATAAAGTGTCCCTATCAGCTACAAGTGGCACCATGGGGTCCCCAAATCGACCAAAAGATGCCTATGGTCGAACATGTATCAACCAATAAGTCTAGGACACGTTTTAGGGTAATTTAGTATTATTATAATATTATTTTTTAACCATTATTTACTAGATTTACCCTTAACCATGGTAAAGAAAATATTTACCACAGTAATTATTCAAAAATGTCTAAAAATAAAAGTTACCTATTTAAACAATTTGGACATCCTGATTCCAAATATGTAATCCATTTTTCTAAATTCAAAACACCGAAGTGGCAGATATTTTTTAAAATTAATTTCTGCTGTCAAAACAAAAAGCGTGTTTTTAAGAGATAATAACTATCAAAAGATTGACACTTGTTTATGTTCGGTTTAATTGTAAAATTATGTCCAATGACCAACATTATATTAAATGGTAAAAATATATTCTAAATATACATTAAAACCACTCAAATTCATAATTTATCACTATTAATTATTTTGATTAAAAAAGTTGTTTTTAATTAAAATTTAGTAATTTTCACTATTCATCAAAATATGAAAGTTATCCGAAAAGTACCAAAATATCACCTTAGGCTAAATTCGATATTCCGAACCCAGAAATGAAGTCCATTTTAGAATATAAAATATATATAATTTCGAAAAGTAGGAATTACTATTCATAACAGCTAGTTTGATTGGTTGTGGTGTGTGTTAAAACTCAAGGTTGCGTACAACACACGCTACTGTATTATTCAAAGAAAGCGTACCGTGGAAGCTTGGGATGTTTCATTTTAAATTTTTGATGTCCCCATTTAGTAAAAAAGTTTAAAATATTGTATTTAAAAAGGGTTCACTATTAAAAGTTGATAAAAGTGCAATACTGAAAATGAATTTGTTCTTGCATTATATTTAAGAAACTCATAATATGGATTCTAAAATTATAAGGATTATATAAAGTTTAAAATTTAGATAATACTATTCATAACATCTTTTGAATGGCTTTTTTTATGTCATGGTGTGATTGAACTCGGTGTTGCGTGTAGTGCAATTTATTGAATTATTTTGAAGAAATAACATACTATGAAATATTGGGGTGTTACAATATTGATTTCATTGAGCTTGTTAAAAGAGATAAGTTGGGTATCAACATAATTCATTTTTTTCTATGTACTTTTTACCATAAATCATTCCATATAATAAATTTATATAAAATTTATACTTATGTAAGTTTTTTATTAGGTATATTTATAAAATGTGTGAGAAGAATGAAAATACATATGTATATGGATTGACGGGCTCATATGGGACTTAACCAGATGAACATTCATTGATTGAAGAATGAATATCAGTTTATATTACTGATAGATTTGAACAGAATGTGATTATGTAGTGTCGGATGTTACCATTTGTTGAGTGGTATATAATATATAAATAATAATGTGTAATTTATCATTTAACAAAATAACAACTAACATTAAATTTCATTTTATATTTGTTCCCACTATATGTTAGTTGTTTTCAATATAAGGGAGAATAAACATTACTAGATATGCTCTATCAATAGTGGTATGTGAGGGAATTTTTTGAAACTGTTAAAAAAGTAAATTTTATTTTCATTATAGTTTATATTATAATGTATATTAAATTTTTTTTCATTAATATTTTTTAGGGGATTGGATTTATTTCGAATAACCAAAAAAGAAAAGAGTGGAATGATACAATATGTAAATATAATGGTTAATATGTATATATAATTAGTACATTTTTTGATTTTTTACATGAAAATTATATTTTTAATTGAAACCCCCATTTAAATGAAAATTTCATACAGAAAAATACATCAACGAATGAAGATATTATGTGTTATTTTTTATCTATGAAATAATTACAATTGAAATAGTAAAGAAGTTTGAGAAGGTTAGTTTTCGAAATGTACATTTCCATAATATTTCATTTTATTTATTAATTATTCATGTTAATAAATTTACATTTAATTTTAATCTATTTCATGAACATGATCCTTATAGTTCACAAGAGTTCACACACTTACAGGTGGAATTGTCAAATTATTTTACAAGGGTAGTTAGATTTTAGATTTTAAGTCAATATTGTAATTTTGAATGATGTAATTGTACATGTGTATTGGGTAGTTGATTTTGTTTGATATAGGTTTGTCTTTAGTTAACATTTTATCTTTTCACTGTTGTATCTATAAATGTAAATTTTTTTAGATTTTTCTTATTTTTTGTGCTTCATTAATTTTTCCCCTACTCTACTGCTGGTTCTGCATGTTTCTGGTTTTCTCGGCTATGGAGAGGTAGGGTAACATGAATTATTTAAAAAATAATATATTTTTTACATTATTTATTTTATAACCATTATAAAAACCATTCTTCGTAAGACCATTCATGTTGGTTAGTAATAAACCGACGTAAAAATGCATGGTTTTCCACATAAGTTTCTATATAACAAGGGTGATCTATTTTTTTACGTTATTTATTTAATAAATGGTTTAGAAAATATGTTCCAATATAGATTTAAAATGTCAGTTTTTTTAATCTCATTAAAGATAATATTTATAACATCTCTAGTATTAATGGAGACTAAAAAGAAACGTAAAAATTCTAAAAAAACCGATGTTAATATGTTTTTTTTCACAGGTGTGCTATTGACTTATTTTATATGTCTTATGATGAAATACGCCTCAAGGAGTTCAGGATGAATAATACGGACATATTTGTGATATACCATGTCATTACAAAGTTTGGAGTCCATGAAACAATATTTACTGAGAACAACATCATTTTGAGTTCTACCGAATTGATGAATATTAACTAGGAGTAACAATTCGAGTCCAATCACATATCTCCCTATCATGTAGTTGTAAATTAATATATAGAGACCTCAATTAGAAGTATTAAAATATACTCTAGATAATGGTGAAAAGGATAATGAATTTTAGAGAGATATGTTCCTCCATGATTTATGGTCACATTGTACCACCAATTGTATTACTACACAAGAAACACCATACTCACTGGTGTATGGGTCAAAAGTGGTGTTACGCATAGAGGTCCATATTTTCTCACCCCAAATAGATATTTTTAATCAATACATAGATGATGAATTATCCAAAATGTAGTTGGATGAGTGTGAACAGCTATATATGAAGAGGTTATGCACAATGAAAAAGCTGGATCTCCCATAAGATGGATTGTGCGAGCCTTCAATAAAAAATTTCACCTACACACATTACTACATGGATAACTAGTATCATCTATCATTAACCCAATGATACCAGGAAAGAAGATCCTAAAATTGAATCCCATGTGTGAAGTAACTTACATCATACACAATTCAATCATAATGGAGCTTACTCACTAGAAATTATTGATGGGGAACGTGTCACACCACCCACCAATGAGAGATATGTTAAGAAACACATCACATAGATACTATGAAATAAGGAATCCACATCAGAGTAAGCCCAATATTTCATCTTATACACTTTAAGATATATTGTTCTGAGTTCCTCCTTACGGCATGATTTCAAACTAAATGGTCAGTGTCCATACCGCAAGAAATGAAACTACATTGATCGACAACTTCCCCTTTACATTTATGCTAAGTCACTGACATCCTCAACACATGATGATAAAATTAATTGAACCACTTTAACTACATAGGGCATGACTCCCATTTCAAATGGGATACATTGGGACTCCATCATCATATATCTTGGTTTATCCACAACATTATTCAAAAATCCCATGTTATGACCCTCCTTGGTCTCTATACTATAAGGGAACCAGTGTCGATCATTGTTTCTCACATCGATCCTAGCTCACATGAGCTTAGGAACCATGTTAGGGAATTTCCCTAATAGGTAGGACATGAAGGTATATGATGGATCCATTAATGTAATGAATGATAGACTAAAAATGGAATTCCATAAGTCTTTTACAAATGATGTGAAACTACACAACCTTCAAGGGAACTACATGTGGTATGATTCCCATTTCTAGTGGAATACATACTGACGCTCGTGATTCTATCCTTAGGACAAATAACAATGCCCCAACCAATTCACATTGATCTATTTTCTTCCAAACTATATGACATTAATCTAAATGAAACTTTGAGAACTATTGGTGGATATATTATTTCACATAAAGAATATATAGTGATGTCGAGACCTCTTATCCTAGGCACATACACAACAACAGATGAGGATAATTTCCAATTCAATGTATGCATTAGAACTACAAAAACTATTTCCTCTAGAACGAAATGTGGATTTATTGAAACCCTCTTTAGATATGTGGTAATTCACATGGCCTAACGGTGTCATTTTTTAATAGTCACATGGGTTCTCCCATATCCTTTCCATATGATATTATATTGTGTGCCTATTTATGAACTATGTGTGGATTGATTATTATATTCATGAGATACATAAAGATTCTTGGAAATTTCATCAATGAGATCAGTCCCAATCAGGATCCTTTTTGGTCCTTCAGTCATATTATTCCTAAAAAGAATTGTGGTTTGGTTGGGATCTATTTGGTCTTCATTAAAATAAAGTTGATTCATGTAACCATTCTATAAATCCCTACAGTAGAAGCTTGACCTTATAGTCTACGTTAAATGACCATGGACTATTTGTATATTTCCATTTGACATGATATTAAATAGTTCCACATGATGCTCACCGTATGACATTAAACTACTTGACCATCCAAGACTATGGGGGGATTGATTATAAATTTCATGAGAAACATAATGATTTATAGGATACAATCCTGGGTCCGAGATGCAAAATTACCACTTTACACACTATTCACTATGTATTTACCAAATGTTGTTAAACTGCGTGGAAATATGTCCTTAGAACATGATGTTAAAATATATAGAGTTTCATTCTTAAAAAATTATATTATACTTCATGGAGTATCGTTTACCATCTTTCAATCCTATCAAAGGACCTCAAGAGACATACCATGGTCTACAAGAGAATAGGGTGTTTCCAACCACCATTTTGAGCACCTCAAATCCATATATTGCACCTCATGTCCTGAGTTTCTCAGGATGATTAAATCCTTAAATAACCCATGAAAGGAGAAAGTTTAACACTCGTTTTGCTATGATGAAAATGTATAATGGCTTTAGACCAATCAATCGGAGACATATTTCCTAATATAAGGTTCGTCTGGATTATTTTGATCTTGATGTCACCAAAGTGGACTCTAACATCCCTTTTGTTTTAGGATATCCCATGAATTGTTGTACCATATCATTCATCATTAATGGGGAACTCTTGTCATGATATAAAATATTTCCCCCACCCGCTCAGAGGGATTTTGGAATATTCATGACCCTGGGTATCAAAATTAGGATCTTGTGTAACAACCACCATGTTAGGTCCATGTGTGGTTTGACCCTAAATTTAATTTTCTTTAGTTAAGGATATATGAACTTAAACTCAAGAAAATAATGTTCAAAATTTCATGACCATAAAATTTTAATGAAATAGACCGAAAGCATTTCCTACTAAAATCCCACAATGGGAGACCTGGGCAAAAGTCGAGTATCCACCTACTAAATTATTAATATTTAGAGTTAAGGGAAAAAATTTAATTAAAAATATAAAATAAACAAATATAATAGAGTCATTATCCATATTAAAATCTATCATTTTCTCTCTGGACCACCAGGTCCAGGAAATATTTTGGCTGATATCATTCACAACACCTCACCAAGAGAATATGTTCGCAAAGTGGCAACACAAAAATTAGGGAACATAATCCATCTTGGATTTTACATCTTCCTAAAACCAAAATTCACGAGTTGTTGTGTCTCAAATAAACCTATCCTTAAATGGAGCTTGGATTGGATATTCAGCTTCAAGGACCATTTTCATGACTACACTTCCATGCCCATGGATCCTATATATGTGCCTAAGGTGATCAGCCAAATGCATCGCTTAAAAAAAGTACATTTCAATTCTCATGATCCCAGAAATAATCATAGAAGCACTCAACATCTTAGTATGACCGAAATAATCCTTAAATGACTTTCCCTTGCCTTTCTCATAATTTGATCACTTTGTATCGTTATTTATAGTCCTCATACCAAACTATCCAAACCGATTCGATATCCTCTATGTTATGTCACAATATTTCATACCCTTACTCATGCATGTTTTTTGAAAATTCATTTATAACCTTGTATTTCCAACATCTCATTATTCTAACCCACATGTCATTTATCTCAATCCTCACTAAATATTTAACTACCCTAGATTGCCAGAATCCTTCTTGGATAGCTTTTTTCTCATATTCAGCTTCATCCTTTAGATGTTTGTGTATTCAAAAACCACCTATTTCCATAGAAAGGAAGAGGATGTCATCTTTTATTTACAATGTTATCAAAGCGTAACAGTTGTGGCCGACCAAATACAAGAATATACCCCTTTCTAGAAAGTATCCTTGATCCTTTTGAGCCTATGAAACACCATGGTGGAACCTAGAATATCAAAATTTCAAGGGACATACTAGTTATGTATACACCATATCATGTACAGAGACATAGGATTTTTTATTATGATTTACATAATCCATTACAAAAATATCCATCTGTTCCTAGTTTCCCTCATACTTTATCCTCATAAATATTTCCCTCATATATATTTCGTATCCCATTGAAAAGATACCCGACATTAATGATATTTTTTTTAAAATGAATTCATTCCCATGGATCCTATATGCGCACTAATGGCCGTCAACCAAATGCATATCTCTAAAAAATACATTCCCTCCCTAGTGTGCCCCATCAACACTAGATTAGGGATCATACCTCAGTGTGTTCTAGGTCATTCCTGGAATGTGTACACCATGTCCCATGATCATATACAAATGGTTCCATCTAAAATACCATAAATTAATGCAACCCATTGTTCGAGATAAAAGACAATAAACTAAAGCAACATATGGTCCATGATAAAGGATATTAAACTAAATCAATAAATGGTATGAACAAAAAGACTTTAAAATAATAAAATAGATGGTCCAAGAAAAAAGAACATAAACTAAAGACACATTATGTTCATTCTAGATGACCTTAAAATAAAGGAATTGATATTCAATGAGAAAATACATTAAACTAATGAAATAGTTGGTCCAAGGTAAAATATATTAAACTAAAGAACATGATATTATTTCAAGGCCCACTACATGGAAGTACTTATGGTCGTGCTATATTCTATGGATATTAAAATCACTCATTATTTTTTGGACATATGTCCCACCCAAAAGATCCCTATGGACTTCTAGTGATCTCAACAATCTCATCACTCAAATCTATAATGTCAGTCAGATTCATCATAGTAAAATTGATGTGTATCGTCAAAACATTGTAAAATATCAAAGCAACAACACTCCATGAACATCACCGATAAAAAAGTGTGAATAAAACCCTGAAAAATCATGTAAACCATTTCATCAATACCATATAAAAGGATGAATCTACACATAGCGGAGACTCTCCTCTAAATTTATGATCCAATGTATGATTAAAAAACTATGCCTCCATTATAATACATGCGTATATGAATCATTAAGATCAATGGGTATTCATTCCAAAAATGGAATATATTGGAGAAATAGGCCAACATATTCAGTCTCCACCCGAATAACACAATATAGCTCCTCCACATTGGAAAAGACATTAATCACATCTTTCACTTCCACATCCAAGCTATCATTCTAATCTAGTATGGTATTTTCTAATATCTATAACACATGTTGAAATCGGGACAACTATATCTAAATACGCACAATCTCAGTCTAGAGATGACAAGTCTGAGCCTTCCCGATGTTAATCGTATCCCTCAGAGTAGAGGCCTCTATTTCTCACCAAGTAACTTCATTCATAGCCACACTCTGATTTTGTTTCACTGAATAGGAATCCTCAGTAGATGCTACCCTCAACATAGGGTTCGACCACTATTCTTATACATATATTAACTCAATCACCAAAGCATGGAGAGTAGAATAGATGAATACCTCATAGAAAGGTGTGGGAAACATTAATCGAAGATGACACAATCAGTTCTTCATCTCATCCAATGGAGTTTCAGACACTAAAATACAGATCTCCAAACACATATATCACTACATAAATTGATATTGTGTTTTTTAACATATGAAATTATCAATGTTTAACATGGGAACTGACATGTAAACCATAACAAGAACACTCAAATATAGTGTTATGCCAATGGTATTTGAAAATGAGGGAAGAGGACCAGTCTCTGATTTGGTATATTAAATTGAATGGACTCCAAAATGGGAACGCACCAAATTCCTTGAATATTGGGATAATGGTTCCATGATATGGAATAAAGAAAATTTTTAGTGATTGGATGAAATAATTTTTTTCACATGTATGTAAACTAATATAATTAATGTTGTTTGATTTCCTTTTTTGGTCTCATCAACAGAAGCAACCTCCATCTCAACGTCAACCAAAAGAGTGGATGAAACTCCTTCCAATGATAACTAAACCTATAGATCCTCTGGTGAATTTTATGAAAAATTATTTCTCTTGATGCCATTAAGGACTATAGGAACATATGATTATAGTGGTGGGTTTGAAAAATTTAATGAAAATGGTCAACTCATGAGGATTTATCTACCTTCTTCATAATTCGCTTCCATGTCGAGCAATATAGCAGAAGAAAAACTACCCGTGTCAATACCATCTAGAAATGCTTCCACCCACACTAGGTTAGATTGGATTCACATTGAAACCTACATAGTATGAAATAAATGTGATTGAATGGGCACAACATCAAAATCAATTTCCCAATTGTTCAGGTCCAATAGTAAAAGATCCGTAGAGACCACTAAACACTCAGACAAACCCTACCAATTAAGCATGAAATATTCTAATAGAGCTCATAGGGAACCTATTCATTAATGGTAAATAAAGGATTCATTACCAGAAAAATTTACGATAAAGAACGAAACAGAATACCCTTCTCACAATATGGTTACAGAGGAGAAGGGTATGATTATGAATATTTTCTTCATTTATTTATCTTATTCAATTTTGAGGTAGGGTCTGGTGATGGTTATTAGGTTGGGGATATCATTGCACATGAATCAATCTCCATCACTATTTTAGCATGTCCACCCTATGTCCCTTCATTATCACCTCCCTGGTCACCACTAAATTCATCCCCCAATACCATAACCTGGAGAGTATATTTTGGATAAGGCAAGCTCAAGTAAATTCATATATATAGTGGATTAAATCATGTTTTAAAAAAACAATGTCATCATGGAAACCACAAAAAACATAGACCCATCACTTCCTCGATAATAGGGTATCCTTGATCGTCCACAACAATCTCAAGAAGATCCAGAAAGACCATATAATGGAATCTTTGAGAATAAAATATCTGACTCCAGTATCTTGACAAAAACCACATCAATACATCTAAGGAGGGACCTCACTTACTACGGTTTTTCATTAAATTTATTTGTGAGAGTCACAATGATTTTGGTAAATCCATCCAAAATCACTTCTGAAAGGATCAATTTGTTCGTATTAATACCCCTTGAATACATCACCTTCAAGATCACCCTTTTGTTAAGACATGGTATAAACCACAAGATCATGTGAATCCATTGAATAAATGGAAGTATCTGCCATTAATGACAAATGAAAGAACATGATTTCTGTAAATTATTTTACTGGATTCTCTGACCACATGGATGCCAACTACTTCCAAGGCTTGAGGTTGTACATAACCACCAGGGGATGGAAAGCCTCAGATACCAAATTTGGTAATTTCCCATTTAGATATGAATTAATCTAAACATATTCATAGCTTTGGTATATGAAACTGAACACATCCTAAGTGGGATGGAATATGTCCACACCGGTATCCTCCCTAGTAAACATCACCCACAATTAGTTTGCTACCATCAGGTGCTTCATAGATCTGACATGGATAGTGTTTTGACCCAATGATAAGACACACAAAAATTGGAGGCTTAATTATAATGGGGTATAACATTATAAAATGAAGTCCTCATCGATGTAAAGGAAATAACCCCCTTTTATCTGGAAATAATATAGGAATTATCCCTTAGGCTATCCTTACCATCATCGACAACAATTATTTTTATCAAATGAATATATTTCATAATGGAGAAACGTTCAAAATATTTCACAAAATTCCTTACATCAGAGTATTTTAATACAATGTGTCTTACCAAATTAATACACTGTAGATATGGTTCAACGTTAGTTTTGGTGATTTCAGGAATATTTAGATATTCATATCCCCCCTAATGAGCACACATACATCCCCACAATACTTATAAGGGGATCATAATTCGGTAAGTGGATTATCCATTATAAATATTCTACAGTAGGTATTAGTGATTTAAAAACATAGGGGTTTCCATTCGAACACATTGCTCTCCAATTATCGTAGATTACATCTAAAAAGTGGAGACTCAATCTCCCCCTTCTATTTCATCTGAGGGATGTACCAACATGGGTACATTGAATGAAATATGGAAATTTGGACCAGTTGATCAACACAATCCTCTTGCAAGATTTGTAGTGGAATGGTTTCGTGATGATGGCTCACAAATAGGGTTATTCATCAAGGATTCTGATAGGGTGTCATGATGGGAGAAAAGTGAGAGAAACCAAAAAATCAATACTCAATGGAGTATATTTTCCACAACCCCCATTATATAGGGATTGTGCAGAATACTAAGACTCACCTTATAGACCAAACATCACCTGAAGATCCAATCCATAATGCTTCCAAGGACTGTAGAGGGAATTTTTTTTCCATAGAACAGAGGCATTTTCCCCTAATACATCTCTCTTGAGGTCATGAATTTGATGATGCTGACCATATAAGAATAAGAATAATCACAATAAATGAAATCCCCAAATAAGTGTATTATATCACCCCATAAAATCATGGAATAAGAGGATGATCAAAGACACATAGTTCACATGATCCCCATAAGGGTTTGTGATCATTTTATCATTATGTGGTCTTGAAAAGGATCCATGAATGATGAATCACCAATTATTGGTCCAACATATTCCTCTACAAGAATTCTCCTAATCATACGAAGGCTCCCAGGACATCTGAATGAGTGCCCCCTAGGCCGCATGTATTTTCCAGTGAAATAACCTGACAGAACTCCCAAAATCATATGAAAATAAAAAAGGATGATATTTTTATGGAAGATACCAAAAAAGGTCACGTTTCTTATGTTCCAAAACATCATTGGGATGAATAAAATCATTTGGATATATTTGATAAATCTTACATGAATTCCAAACAATTTTTGAACTAAATAAAGTGGTTAAAGGGGAGCAGGTGAGTGGGGTTCATAGTTGATGATTGATACGATACATGAACATCAAACAATCTTCCAGTCCTAGAATAGACTCTCGATGTCTCACTCGCATTCCATCCTCACGACAGTAATGTCCTCAAAAGTATCCAGACAGCTCTGTGGTTCCCAGAGGATTTGCAGATAGACATATCAACTATATGATTGCAGACTCTCCATATGACTCAAATTGTTCATGAGATACATCACTAAATAAACAATTAATATTAATAGATATTACCCAATAAAATTCAAATGACCCCCCCCCCATTGGAGGAATAAAAAAATGGAGAAGAAAATGGTGGATTCTAGAGGGGTTCACGATCAAAAAAAAGAATGTGACCCGCCATGATGACCTACGAGTCATTATGAGCCCTTAGTGACACATCTTACCACTCATGTGACAACCCTTCCTCTTTTCATCCTTTATATGAAAAAAACCCCAGACAACTCCACAACACATAAGGAAAAACAGTTATATTTATCCATGAAATGCTCACACACCCCCATGCAATCAATATTGGTCACACAACACATCTCTAAATAATAACGGTAACTTACTCAGTAACAGACATAAAACCTCACATGAATCCAAATATTTGATGCATCAAAAAAGGGTATCAAAATAAGAGTGGGGTGAGGGGGTCGTGATCACTACAAGGCATGTGACACACCCAGGGTACCCACAAGACTATCTGGTGAGTCTTTAAGACTTGTCATGCAACATCAAGAAAGGGTCTTCCAAAAACACTCAGATACCATGAGGACCCTTTTAATTGTCAACATAACAACACAAAAGTCCTTCTACACATCAACATGATCCATAAAGTCTATGATAATGTAAGAGACTCCAAATCTTGGAAAATGTGGTGATGCGCCCATTGTAATTTATGGAAGAGTATTTTGAAACTACATGGCACCTTACCACATTCACCAAAAAAATATAGACTCATGCTAGATATGCCACTTGAATTGGTGAGTACCTGAGGCATAGAGACATTTAAATTCCCCACACCAATGTGAAAAAGGGTTTGATTTTTAAGTGGTGAATGCCATGATTTGTATCTTTTATTCAATGGACTTCTCAAAGAGGAATATTAGGTGACCAGACATCTTTCCATCATGTAATACACTAGTCAATAGTCGGAGAAGTAATAAATTAGGCATAAATAACTTCATGTGATCCCTAATAAAACACATGAAGTATATCGGGTAGGATAAGAAATTATTGTACCAATATCCTACTGGATCTTGAGAGACTCAAGATATGTTGAAACCAAAAAAAAATCATGGTGCATGAAATACATTGGAAAGAACTATGATCCAATATCCTCAACCACAATATATTCTAGTCATATCAAAGGTAGGGTTCAATGCATAATGAGTCATCCTTGTTCTAAACATCCCTTGATCTGGTATCCACACATGGAATGTTCCAAATAAATTTCATATTGATTCCCTTTGGATTAAAATTCACATAACAGTCCACCAATGACCATCTGTTGGGAGAATGGGGCCTCTTGAAGGGTCAAAAATATGGATATATTCAAAATAAAATTCTAAAATGTACCCAATACATTATGGATTAGTGAAAAAATTTATCACCACTATAGAATATAATGACGAATAATAGACCAATATTGAGGAAGAGGAGGAAGATGTTTTTTATGTAATATAATCGACACAAGAATAATATATTAAGGTGTAAACTCCCATAACAATAGTTTATCTATGAAGTCAGGAAATGGTTAAAATTTTCTATTACCACCATATTAGTTGCAATCATCCTAATAAAAGGGTAAATGTAAAGATATACCTCTCCCTCCTCTAGAATAATTTAAACCCATAAAGAATAATGAAAATTCACTCACCATAAAGAAGATATGAAGGGGTAATTAAAACTAAGTGAATTACTACTCCAAGGAAACAAACATAGATGATATATTTTAAAAGTAGAACATTGTGTCTCACTCCCAACAGGTGTACGTAAATAATGTCGGTTCAAAAAAACCACTAAAATGGATCCAGAATGTCCACCCATCCTGGGATACTGGAAAATAATATATTTTTAACCCACAGTTGTATATCAGAAGTTCACTCCATTGGGTACCCAATTAGAATAAGGTTAGGTGAATCCTTAAAAACTATCACCTATAGGATACCCATGGATAATACAATCTATAGTAACTATATTTTTCCATATATTTTTCTATCCATGATCATGATCCTACTCAAATGTACATTCCTCAATGGTTTATCAATACTATTGTTTTAATAACTTCTTGATTGGATGATTTTGAGGAGCAGTGTGTCTTGGAACCTCTAGAAAATAATTCATAACCTATATGAATTCATCTAAGCTCACGCCCTCTGATTATTGGGAACTATATATTAAAAATTTTAAATTATTAATGAGACCAAAAGAAGAATTTGACGTAGTTAGATTTCTATTGTGATCCCATTATGGGGAAACCATCACCACCATAAACTTAGAAACACTTGTTCTATGTGAAAAAAATGTCTTGTGGAACCTTTATATGGTAAATTAGATATATATGTCATTTAATTAATGGATGATATGATCTATATTTTATGTATCCCTTAAAATGAATTCATTTTTTATATATCATAATTGTCCTCACAATCTCAGACTTAAAATACAAATAGAATGAGAGGTTATCATATTTTATTTCACAATGAAATTGGTTGACACACTATCTAAGCCTATGACATACTCAAGATGATTTTTTTTAATATATATAGAGAATAATCATGACATATGGGTTACACCACTCATACATGTGAGATATAGTGGTTTGTATTAGGTTCATTCCAAAAATCTTCAAATAGTGAAATAATCCATCTCATGAACTAAAGATTAATCTATAGTAATTAAATATTGAAAGGAAACTAGAATGGATAATTCAGAGGTTTCCATTTTTAATCTTACTTCAACACGAGATCACACTCCATATTTAATTCCCACAACATATCTTATAGTCTATTGTTCAGTGTTTCAAAAACACTGCCTACCTCTTTATTAAAATCAATGGGAAAAGAGAAGAAATTTTTTTAGTTATGTGGAGAAAAAAAATCTTTCCAAATTGAAAATGTATCTAGATACTTCAACTCAGTGTTAGAGATCAACATGATATAGATTATGAACCCCAAGTGGCCCATATATAATGTTGTTGAAGATCAACCATTCTATTTCCCATTTCATTATGCATTGGGTAACAATATCTATGGTTGTTTTTTTAAATTATTCTTAAAAAAAATAGTGGAATATGGGAATGTGAAACTGGAAAATATACACACACAATGATATATTGTTTCAACTAAAAATCCATTGGTGGAGAATTAATGGAATGTGGTCACTAACAAATTTTCCCAATATAGAAGTGATTCGATTGGAAAAATAAAAATAAAAAACAGACTACTATATCCTTTAATATCTTCTTAAATAGAAAACTATTTCCCCAACCTATTCCACTTATAGACATTTGACTTCATCTGGGAACACATCCTCCAAAATAAAATCTTATAAGAAATGAAATTTATATAAGAGAGACAAGAAAACATATGAATGTAAACTTTACCCAGGACAATGTTTCTATTTCCCATGTCACAAGTAATGCCTCTAGTCACATAATCAAAGGGGCCACCATATGAAATAGTAAAATAATAGTCAATCCATCAGACATATTCATCATCAGATGGAGAGTCGACCTTCGGTTACATTATTTATACTCTCTTAATAAATTCTTTATTAAAATTGGTAATAAGTATGCACCCAAATTCTCTTCATAATATTTGGGTTTTAGGAAATGTTTCCCTATGGGTTCTTTATATATGGGAAGATATGGTCATATCAGGAATCAATACACCATCCATATCACTAGTCATACCATATATGTGGTAAAAGCACAATAGATATTCTTATAGTGGGATCAGTAGGGATAAAAGTTCCCCCACCAATTCCCAAGTTTCCCTTGAACTAGTCAACATAGAATATTGACTGGTGGGGTCATCATTCTCTAACCAACTATGATTATTGGGTGGGGAAAGACGAATTAACCATCCAATTATATTAGTTCATTCAACCCATATTCTATGGGATGATATAACTTTACCAAGTAATGTTTTTTTAAATGTGAATTTAAAACATAATCATGATAATGTGATATTCTGAAAATTATCCTAGAAGTATGAAATTGTAGATAAATTATCCCTAGTTCTAGAAAAGTTGTCGACAATTGATGCTTTTATTCCATTAAATGACCTCCATAAAGAGATCATAGTGGCTTTGAGTTTCTTCATAAATATATCAATGACATTTTTTCCACTGATGTATATCATGTAAATGTATATCCTATAGAATTCTATATGATGAATGATATCATGGTTTAGGAAAAATATGTCAATATACAAGGAAACCTCATAGCTTTATTATCTGGCGTGATATAAGATGTTGATATATGAAGAGAATTCACTGGAAATGGATCAAAATTCATCCTTGTTTTGGTCTAATAACTTTTTCTATTGAGTAATAGTGAGGCCCAAATTTACACCTCCACTCTAACATTATAGGTTTATGACCATAGAAAAATCAAACACCATGGTTGTATCACGTTCAATTTCCACTATGGGGATGTTGTATTTGTCAATGAATTAATGGTTGTTTGGTAAGATAAAACTTTCATCATTATTTTATAATGTACTCAATGAAATCATCATGATTCATTGCAGTCATTATATCATCAATGTATCAAATATTTCATTAATGGTAAACTTTGAACATAAATTTATTAAAAAAACGTATATAAATCCTTCGAATATCAATAGTTTTATTCACGATTATTCCACATTGAAGTTAAATAGAAGAATATTGATTATAGTTATCAAATAATTTCCATTGATGGTGTGGGTATAAACCATATTAATCCATAAAAAATTAAACCTTATTAGTCTATTCATGTATGATATTAAACTAAATAACATAATGTCCATGTATGAATGACATTAAATGGAGGTCCATATATTTCTAGTCATTTGATCGCAAAATATAAGAAATCATAATATGAGTTTATAGAAATTAAAATAAATATAAAATCATCATATTCAAAATACATTTAACTGTAAGAAAAAACCCTATTTGAATGATGTAAAATTGCATGATAGTTGTCCTTATTAAATGAATATATATACTGTATAACATTAAAATCAATTCTAGAAAATATTATAAAATTTATTACTGGTATCCCACTAAGAATTTATTACTGAAATATATGTGGATATATTTCTAGCACCCTATAATATGTATTGACTATTGAATATCTAATCATGTGTACAATCCTAACATGATAGATTTAACCTCTCATCATGTAAGTTGAAGATATGTATTTGGGGAAATATAAATAACAATATATGTCGTTATTATCACTTTGAAAAGATATGTAGTGACTAATAGATCTAATATATTTCTATAGTTATGAAAAAAACAATGATTTCATTCCATATAATTCATTTTTATTGACATTTTGGGGTTGAAGAATCCTTTGAGACACCTTATTTCTTACTCCAAGAATAGATCTGTTGGGATTATATGTTTTTTAATGTATTACAATAAGAATAAATTCTTGGGAATTTACATAAAAGTTAATATTTTCGTATTTGAATGAGTATAAAAGGTAAAATAGATGATCTTACAACATGAAAATATATTACAAAATTGAAACAAATTTAAGAACTATCTGGGGATTGATTCTCATTCCATTATGCTACATTGTGATGCCTATACCACCTTCCCTATGTCATTCCATGGGATATAGAAAAATACATCATATCCTAAATAAAAACATATATCTAGGAAGGATATTATATTTTTTTCATTGTTTAGGGGTCTATCATGAATATATAAATGTTCCCTCCAATGTCTGATTCATATATATGCAAAGGAGATCTATACATCATTTCTAATTATGATCCAAAAGCATCATTTCTTCAGGGACATATTCCTTCAACATTTAAAACTTCTAATCAAGGAAATTTTTTAATATTCATAATATTTCTCAAGATATCAGCAATAAAAATTCTAATACCTGATAAAGCCATTGTATAATTATACATTGATAATCTATTATAATATTTTAATAAGTTCCCCCAAAAAAGGTCATATAATTCATTGCATTACACGATTTGTAAATTTAGAAATATCCTATAGTAGAATATGTGTAATATTGCCCTTAGAAATTGGTTTCTAACCAGTTACACATATTTATTCTAAAAGATAATACTATATCTCTATATGCCCCAAAAAACATACTGGAATATACAATTTTATTATTGTCCAAGTGTTACCCTTTTTTTAATGACCCATGTCACTTATCCTGATTTAAGAACCCCCTAGTTCTTAGTTTACAATCTAAATCCTCATATATAAAGCATAACTCAACTACCTTAGTATGGTAGGCCTCATATTACCCATCTTTTCCATAATACTATAATCCTAGTCATATGACCTAGAAAAACCGAGACTATTTTTCATGGTAACATGATGAGAAACAATATGATTTATCATTACTATATAAAATTATTCTGCATGTTTAACATCCATGTAATCCTACATTAAAATTACACTCATCCTTTTTTGAAGATGTAAAAATGAACAATAAATCATGTAAGTGGGACATTAAACAGATTTTTTTTTCATGAACTACAAATGTCTATATTCTCATTCAAAAGAGATATGTAATTATTATTGTACCAAAAACATTGGGCCCAAATGAAAAAACCATTTCCCTGCATTTGGGTCATACCTATATAGTTAATGTATTTCACCTCATTTTGGGTTCTTTGGCTCAAAATGATACATAAATGTTCATGAACATTCCTTACAGAAAAAATTATATTTTCATGTAAATAAAAATATCCATAATAAAACATAATTAATCAATAGAAAAATGATATAATTTAATTGAATTTTTTTTTGATTTTGATAAAATACACACATGTTGGATTTTCACAATTTTTCTACCATATGGACATGACAATCATAGGATGATACTATTTCAATATTATATAATATCCCATTGGTGGATTTTCATAAGTCACTCACCAAAAAGAGACTATCAATTAAATGTATATTCACCATGACACGATACATATTACACCCTTTTATGACCAAAATTAATTTTGTCCCATATCACTCTTCAAATATGGAAACTCAAATATTACAGCTTTAAACCCTTTAACATTCATACTTGAAAATTATTTTAAATTCTCATATAGTTTATATTTATGGGAAAATTTGAAAAAAATTGTTTAGAGAAAAAGGAACATAACATTTATAATTTTTTTTATTTCATTATGACATTAATCTGCATAAGAATTACCTTTTAGTAATGATATGTTAAACTATAATACAATTATTTTTCTCTAAGACAATAAATTCAACACATAACATCCTCATCACAATATAAACAATTATTTAGAAATATCATTGTTTAACAATTTTAAAATACATATCTCATGTCCTAATCATAAGAAATTAAAGTACTTGATTCTCATACCCTTGTTAGAGAGGGATCATCCCCCTTTCATTGGTCATTTAGTAGAATATACCCTCCCCTCTAATATCCCAATTCTTGTTTCTGTGGATTCTTATTCACAAAAATATGTCACAAGAGATTAACTATCTATTATTAGTCTCACTCCTTTAAAAGTATCCATTAACGATCTTGAGATAGACAATTTTACATAAACACCACCCGCCATAGGATATATAATATGAATTTCAGGTGGACTCCACTGTATTCATATCATGTAATATTCCTAGTTGGATTTCTATAAGCCATCAATTTAAAACATTATTTTATTTAGAGTATTATGGTGTTTTTCTATGAAGTAATTCTCTTTAGTTTTATTTCAACATTTATCATGTCATATGGTATTTTAATGAATAATTAAATTCATCATATGGAAGAAATAATCTTTCTGTGTATTCCCCTATAGAAAAACCATATTACAAACTTATTTTTGAATTTGATCTACTATATTTGTTTTTAAATTTGTGTAAAATCATTTTAAATTTTAAAAATAAGAACAATAATAATAATAATTTCTTGTTTGGTGTGCTTAGGCTGTTGGGAAGTTTGTGTCCATGGGGATAGATTGGATGATCATTCCAAAACTCATGGTCAAATTTATTTTATTTAAAACATAATTTATGTTAGTTTAAAATTCAAAACATTAAACTGCCCCTAAAAACAGACACAGTACATTCCAGTTGGGAACCCCAGAATGGAAATCCTCAGTAAAAGATGAGTCTCCTCTCATTTTATGTGAACTAACAATGGCCTTAATAAAATAAAGAAATGATGGATAACTTCATAAAACATGTAAGTATAAAAACACCAAAACGGAGACTATTGAAATGTTCATGTCTCTCTCCTTAATTATTCTTCATGTCTACATTTGGAAAGAATTAGTTTGATTACACAAAACAATGAATGATTATTTTTTCTTTCATATGGTTCTAAATTTAATTAAACTATACACTATATGCCCCTTAGATTAGGAATCAATTAGAGACTCCATAAATAGTTTAGATAGATCCAAATCCCACTAATAAAAGTTGTAATCTTTTAATGTTCCATACAGTTACATTAAAATCAAAATATATTTATTCAAAATGGATATAATTTGAGGTGGGGTATTTTGTGGAAACCATAAATTCTAGTCTGTTTAACTTTGAGGAAAAAAATATAGATGGTGTCCTCATGTAGACACCATGCATTGAGTTGGATTTGAAATATTTCATCATGTGAAGAGTAGGAGTAGATTTTATATCCATTTTTATCCTGAATGTTCATATATAGAGGGATTTATATTCCTCATAAACATTTCCACATAAAATTAAATAGTGCCCATAACCTTCTAGATAATGTAGGTTGTGGATTATTAATGAGATATGGGGCTGCATGTTTCATGAAAAATAAAATCGATGACATGGATCAATTTTTTTCTGTGAATCTCTATTTTCAAGGGTTATAGATGTATCAGAAACCTATTCATGAGGTGCTTGGGATGAATTGAAGGATTAAACATCCATGTGCATGGTAATTTCATAAGAAACAGCACGGGGTACTGGTGAGAGAAACATAAATTGACCAGGGTAACTTCTATGATTATAATTATAACTATAGGGCCCCTCATCTAAGGACTAGAAGAAACAAAAGAGACATCAATCCTCTAATCGAACAACTCCTTCACTTAGGCCCCTCAAAACCCATAATGTAGAATAGAAAAAACACAATATAAGAGTGAGTTAGGGGTGATAGAGGGATAAAATTATTTAATGGTTATGAAACTCAAGAAATATGTGTGAGGAAACCCACAACCCTGTTGTAAATCCCAGGAATGAAGGTATCTACAAAAAAACATGACCTACAAGAGACACTTCTAGGGACACTTGAGGAAACCATTTTTTTATATTGAAATGACATGTTAATGTTTTTTCCTATGTTTTCCATGACCCATGTAATTCAAAAATCACACAATCAAATAGTATTTTAAGAACTTACTATTCATATATGGACTATCCTATACAATGATTCCTCATATTGGCCAAGGAACCCTATATAAAACTCTTTCTTCTCTCCATGACCTGACCAACGCGATACACAACATAAGATGAATTTTAATACAAACAATGGAAATCCAATTCCATTAGATCAGTTATTTGAGCGGGAACAAATTTAATCACTCACTGACTCTTATATGAGTAAAAAACCATAGAAATAGATGCTTTATTCTATCTTCCATTTAGTTATGCATTAATTTTATTAGAGGTTTCACAAAATTCTCCATGAATATATTTAAGGTCATTATGGTGTGTTTAGTTATGGACACCATCAACCACAATGGCACCAACATTTCATGTAGTTACTATTACATCATGATCTCAAATATGGCGATTATGTTTTTTTACTTCCCTGATCATATCTATGATCATTGACATTTAGTTTCATTCATTTAGGGTGGGGGAGTCACTTTTTCATTTCCCTTTGAGGATTAGCGGTGAATCTGCCTCAATTATCTAAATCCAAGAGTTGGGCATCCCCCAGAGAGTAATCCCTTATCATTTTATTCTGTTTCTAAAACCAGTTTCGTAGTGTGATGATACTATCAAGGTTATAAAACTCCTATAATTGATAAGAACATCAATTCCCAATATTTTCAACTCGTAATCCTGACCAATTCTACTATTTGAATAAGGAACCTATGCGCCTCTAGATCATACACTCACTATAATTTATAATATTTTATTATTAATAGTGTGATAATGGAGGTTAATAATTATCATGAATGCTACATTTTCATATTAAAGTCATGGTAGAGAATAATTTTCTAGATATTCCTCTTTCCTTCCTTTTAATCTCCTATATAATCGTGGGACATAAACTCCATATATCAAACACTAATGTAATCCTCCCAAATCGTGTAATCCTTGAAATAATTACTTATTCCAATCAAAATCACAAATTATCTATAATAAAAACCTTCATAAGGTCTCTATATGCATGGGTACTCATAATCATACACTGTGGGATTTAGTTATAATAGATATTTGATATGTAGGAAGCTATCACCTGAGGAAAATTAAACACCGCAAAGTCAAATATAATTACATTAGTTCCACATTTAATTCATGGTCATATCCAACTCATTAACACATTTCCATCCAAGGTCCTATATGATTCCTCGGCACATGTTCCCCACCAACCATTATCTAGGAACCATTCCCCTAGACAACATTGTTGAATGTCATTGATAAATATAGTTTTTTCTGCATCATATTACTATAAAATGTGTGATGTATCCCATTATGTCTTACAAAACTAAATGGTTTTTTATTCAACACACATGATACATATGATGCCTATATCCTTGGCTGAATTCTGATATAATAACCACTCACTTATACCTAGAATATGATAAAATATGGAGCACCCAAATATGGATTGGATTAAATTAAACGATATGGGTAGACCTTCATCATATGACTATAAAAGGTGTGATGTGTTTCATAAAGTGTCACCATACTAAATTTGTTCTAATTCCATTCACAAGGATACAAATGATTCCCATATCCCAGCCCTAACCATGACATAAAAACCTCACATATTTATTCATTATGATAAAATCTAAAGCACTCCAATATGTGTCTTAAAACCAAAAACAAAATAATATGTTAAAAAAAATAATATATAATCCATTTAGGAATAAGCACCATTAGTTTGGAACCATGGATAGATACTTTTATCTCAATTGATTAATAACCTTGGGTAGATATATATGATTTTAAATTCCATTCAAACTAGTAAGGGATTACTAATTCAATATTGACTCGTTTTATCATAGGGAATTAATGAACCATTTATGAAAATATCGTAAATTGTTTTGCAGTTTCATATATAGAAATATTTCATAACAAAATATTTCATGAGCTTCACTCCCATCCAATTGACTAATGTGAGAACTTACGAATTAGTGGAGTAATGTCCCAATAACCACATGCATTTTGAAACTAGGTTCACAAAACATGTCCAACATATGGGAATTTTGGGTGCTTTTAGCCCCCTGAAAATAACCCATTGGAGGCTATAATATGTTATTGAACTCAATGATAATAATTTTCTTACCTTCCAGACCACCCCCATGAATCCATCGAAAAAACACACAAATGTTATCATATGACTCATTGGTCTAATTACTATGTACCATAGTATTGATAATGATAATTTTTATGTTATTATTATATTTATTTTAAGAATTTTTTATTTAAGTATAAATTAGAAATAATTAGTTGATTCTGTTTTTTTAGACCCTTCACAGATCCCCTCAGACCTGCTGGAGAATTGAGGCCATTTTTTATAGAAACACATTAGGTGATCAAATTCCCATTAAATGATAAATTATGAATTTTAAAATAAGGATTACTAGGGTGATGTAATTTTACTAAATCCAAATTTCATAGATGATAATGGGATTTTATGTTCTTATTATATTAAACTTAAATGATTAAAAATAAGTGAAAAATTAATGATAAATCAGTTAATGGATCATTATTCATGTCATTCCATATGATTAAAGAAATGATCCATGATTATTATTTATAAATGAAATGATTCCGTATAATTAAAATGATGGAGTAGAATGTTAATGATGTTGAATCAATATATTAATTTGATATATGTCATATTTTTTATTAATTGATAAATGAGTTGAGGGTCATGACTGATGCTCTAAATTCCCATGTGGTGCAGGACTAATTATCCACCCCCATTGGATGCATGTGAACAATGAGTTGTGGGATATAGACTAATGATCCAAATACCCATGAGGTTCTAGACCTCTACCCAATGACCCCGATATATATATATATATATATATATATATTTGTGTGTGTGTGTCTATGTGTGTGTTATTATAAACAGCGAGGTTTGGGGTAGGAATTGATGATATAAAACCAATGGGGTGAACAAAAATACTCTAGGACCCAATTGTATGAATGAGAAATTATAATTAAATTAATAATCAGGGCTAATGAGTGACTGATTTTTGATATTCCTCTGGTGTATGGTTTAAACAACAACATGGTTCAAAAAGGTATGATTTTTTTGGGGTTACTATAAACCAAGAGGCTAAATGGTAGATTAAATAAAAATTAAATTTGAATCAGTATTATATTCTATTTTATTATTTATTATTTATAAAACATCATCCAAATTATATAATGTATATTTCATTAGGGGCCATGGGGTATTTTCTACTAAGTTGTACTCACTTCCTACTCAGTCTTCTTGATCAGTGCACAAATAAACATTATTTTTTTCGGACAAGATAACATTAAGAGACCTATGTTATATGGTTGAGTGTGGTTTTTAGATAGATCATTATTATGGGAACCTGTCATGTTATTGAGAACAACTCATAGTGTTCGATGTGTTATTTTTTTGGGTTTTCATTAGTCACTTTTCAATTATAGGGTATGAAATATTTAAAAATATAGATTTGTTTTTTTTTCTGATTTTAATTTATTCAGTATATGTTGGTTGATTATTGTTTGTATATATTTTTTCGTTATTTATATGTGTTCCCTTTTATGATAATAATTTTATGATATCCTAATATTACCTATTAGAATGATTCTACTAGTAACAAACCTTTGGCATATGTGAAGGTGCAATTTTGGGGATGTATTAAACTAGTTTGGGGTACCGGTATGTGGTACTAGGGTAATGCCATTACACTTTATTAGATATGTGAATTGAAATTTCAAATTTAAAATAAATATAGGGAAATTTTTATTTATCATTATATAAAATATTTTATAGGTCACATTAACGGAGAAGTTTCTAATAACAAAATAAATAGAAATACTTCAATGATATGGGTAGAAATATAGCCATCTAAATAATATTAATGGTTAAACATGATGGAAATATCACGTATTGTTGTCGTTTTTTTACATGATTTAACATTTTACTATGGTGAATTTCATTTTATTCTTTTCAATTTTTTTTGAAAAAAAATTATTTATATTTATTAGATAATATTCATTGTGTTGATTCCAAAAATGGAATAAAATTTTCCAAATTCAATTTATAATGGTGACTTAAATTATTTTAAAATTAATCCTATAAATGAGATGAATAAAATTTTTCCAAATATAATTTCTCCCAATGTATAAAATGTTTTTTATCTATAGTTTCAATGTAAAATTTATTACAACAACCAAAATTGGATTACATATATAATAAATGAACTAATATTTCTTTTAAATACAACAGTAAAAAAAATTGAACTTTTAAATGCCTGAAATGAATAAATTCTTTTTAAAGTAATGAGTATTTTAACTATTCGTTAAACAATGAATCATTTAAAAAATTTATCATAAATTCACTCTATGATAATTTTGATGTGACGATTAAAAAATGATGTGAATTATATCAATTTATTTTTCCAATTATTGAAAAATGAATTATATATTTTTATCACAAAAAATTAATAAAATAATATTCATTGAAAATATATATTTTATTTAATAATTCATTGACTTCAGAAATAAATGTTTATATATTTATTAAGCATTAATAAAAATCATCAATGAATTTGATATTCATATATATGACATAATTTGGTTATTACTATTGATACCATAAGTAAAAAGTCTTGGTTAGAGTGGCTATATTTATAAAATAACATTTCATTGTTCATTTATGCTTATTATTGTGTGTGTTTTGGGATATGGAATATTATTATTTTTAGTGTATCGAGGAATTGTAATTTTTCATCCTAAAATTTTTTTTATCTATATTTTAATGAATATTATCTAATATACCCATTAGTGAGGTTTTGTTTATAATATAATTAGGTTCCCATGTTTCATCATCTAATCTATAATTTCTCAATCATAACATTACATATTGTATTATTTTATTAATAAATATTTTTACTCTTTTGTCAAGAGTCTGGGTATGCTATTCAACAGAAGAATGATCAGGTAATAATTATATTACATTGTATGTGAGAAAAAAAAATTCCCTCGAATATATGTCAATAAAAACAATATACATAACACATCATTTACTTTAGAAGGGAATGGTTTCCTTTCTAATCACTATAACAAAGCACTAATAATATATAGAATTTTTTAAGGTATGGTGTAAATGAGGATAAATTTTGTTGTCAGTTCAATCTATATAACTGAATCATATAGATATAAATTTAAGAAAACATGGTATCCCACATTAAATTATGAATCCTTCTCATAGTAATTAATGTTCCTATTTTCCCTACATTTGTGAAGCACTAATATAAGTATGAATAGTTCAAACCTTCTAAATTATCTCCTGGATAATTTATGATCCAAAGAAATTACTTTCACAATCTTCATCTATATAATTTAATTTCAAAAATAGTTTTGATGTTATTAATTACATGGAACCATTTGATTACGTCAATTAATCCTATTGTTATTGGAATAATATAACATAGCAATGTAATGACCCAAAATATCATGAATGTCTTGTGGAAATAACCTAAAAAATTTATTCAAATAATTTAATATTCATTTTATATATCCCATTAGATTAAAGATGATAATTTATCCTGAATTAATGTTTAGAATCATTGTCTATATGTATAACATTCCCTAATTTTTTATGTAATGTGAATCATATCATGAAAAAAATCAAAGAGGTGTTTCATGAGAAATAATTATTTCATTAATATAGTCATGTGAATGGTTATCTATTGGATAATAACTTTTTATAGTGAAAAAATATTCAGGTTTTGTAATGAGGCCCATAAAAAATCAAATTTCAACATTCATTATAGGATTCAATGGTAATCCTCTAACAATTTCCATAGTAATGTCATCCATTTTCAAGATTAGAATTGGTTAAGGATTCATGAATCCTCTAATATTATGTCTCACATCCATTAACTATTATCAAAAAAATTATAATGATACAAAATAATTTTTTTCCCACTTTATATTATATTTAAAAATTGATCCCTACAATCCCAACACATATTTGGGAAATAAGTGTTTGTAATGAAATTCCAGCTAGGAGAATCAAATAGTAATTCTATTTTTTATAAGGAATAATGGTATCATAAAGACTCATTCATAATATCATAATTCAATATTTTTATACAGAGTATGATAATTTCCAATCATTCATGGATTAAATTTTATTTTTAAAATTTTCATCATTTCGATGAGAACAATTAATATTTTAAAATAATGATTTTTTATAAATTATTTAAAAAAGGAACGATGTTTCAACTTCTTTAACAATTCCCATATCCATCATTACCAAATCTAAGAACATGAAAATAATTTCAATCATAATTTATGCAATAAACCCATGATCATTTTTGTTGATTCCATCTACTGCATGAGTTTTTATTAATTAGTTATGTCTTTTTAGAAATGATAATACCTTAGTAATGAAATACATATTAATTACCTCATATTGATATATTATTATTAAAATGTGTACATAATTCTATTAGAATATATTTTATTTCATTTTATTTCAATTTAAAAAATATTCATAGGACTTCTACTTTGTCTAAAAGTGGTATAGATACCATGAGTGGGGTGAATCATGGTATGAATATTATTTTTTAAATTCTTCCTACCCCACTTAATATACACCACTTTAGTAAATGGTTCACATTATTTTCACTTTACTGATTATATTTATGTCACCCTTTCTTAAATTATTTTATGATGATGAAGAGAATGTATATATAGATATCAAGCACACATACACACATATTTTTACATGGTTCATCCTCACTGAGATAACTCTTAGGAGCATACATATTTCTTTTCTAATGTACCAAATCCACTAAGCCTCACTACCAATAATGTTCGGGCTCAATACATTTTATGAAAATGTTAATTTTTTTTTATAATGGTTGGGTCCATCATTATTCTTTCCCCATGAAACTCTCTATGTGTCTTTCTATTGATCATTTGTAGTGGGAAGGATCAAATTATTCTTCTTTCTTTTCCCACTGCTCTAGAATGGATCCACACCTTGTTTACGAACTTGGAGGTCCCTTAATTATCACTAATTAATGAATCCTAAAATGCAAGAAGATACACTGTTGATGTTCCAGATTAATCAAAAAAATCTCTAACACTTTACCAAAAAGGCACTATGAAATGTCAATATTTCATGAAACATTGTTATGTATGGTCATAAAATTTAATGACGTATACGAAAAATTTATTATTTCTTCCAAAAAACCCCATTTTCTGGACACTATTCCAGAAAAACCTCTTCCACAAAACTTTTCTCATTCACATAATTCAATTCTTATACATTAATCCATTATAATGGGAAAATCCCTTCTTATACACAAATACATTTTTTGACAATTTTTAAACACATCAGAGCTAAGATTTTAACTATGTGTTGAGCATTGAAAAAGACTAGGTCTCCATATATTTAGAGGCCTAGCCACCCAAAAATGTATGATCATAACACATATTCCACTATGAGCACATAATCATCTTGGATAATTTAAAAACAGACATGATATAACATTGTTCAGGAAATTATCTTTCACACAGATCAATTTATCTTTTTTTCCTGGATGTGTATAAACAACCTTTCATGGAAAACTCAATCATTGATGTGATTTGTTATTTTTCCTTATTTTGATGTAGTGATCCCAAAATAATCATTATCAAAACTATCCAAAATATCTTCAATATTGTGTTTATATTATATATTTTCCATTCCATTATCTTAAAATATTTACTATTCAGATTGTTAATAATCTCTCCATAACTCCACAATTGTCCATGGAAACATACTTTTTGAACTATCTCAATCAAACCAATAATTATTCAATGTTTCATTGCGGGATTATTCCACACTATATCAATGAAATTATTACCTATACACTCTCAATATCATGTGCTGGTCAATTTTGTTCAAGATTATCATGTTTCCGAAATTCATATGCATTAAATTAATCAATTTACATATGGTCACAACAATGTCATTTATTAAATTCATCAAGATATTTTCCAAATTGACCATTTATTGATAGTACTTTTAAAATTAGATAATTTTATAATTCCTCATAAATTCATCATATATTGTATACACATTACATTAGCTAGGTGAATGTAACCCCATTAAATATACAATTGTTCTATGAATAACAAAATGAAGAAATATTTGATGTAAAAATCAATAATAACCTAAATTGTTTAATTAAACTATGTACCTCCATTATGTTCCTTATTGTAGTTCATTTTTTATTCATTTTTCATTTTAGGATGTTCTAGGATTTTATCATTAGAAAAAATATGTCCATTAAAAGATTAATTTGGAAGACAATATTCATAATTGATAAATTTTACATAAAACACTTCTTTTATTAGTTTCTTAAAAATGATCAATAAATGAATCCCTTGATCTTCAGATATTTTACAGAACGCCAAGAATTTATTAAATATACAAAATAAAAATTCCCATGATATTAATATTATATTATCTTAAATAAATCCAAAAAAATAGTATGAATTTTCCAATCCAAATGGAAGTGAATTAATTCTGTAATTTTAATTCATTATAAATAGATGTCTTCAGAATTCAATCTTCATTAAATCACACATGAGACATGCAGAATGGTGTTCATGTATTGAAAAATATTCACTACTATGACGTTGATCAAATATGTCATCAATGTGAGGGAGATTATTTTGGTAAATTATTATAATATATTTACTTTCAATATAATAAAGGCAATGGTTCATAATCAATTTTTCTAAAAATTGAAAATGAATATGGGATATACAATATGAAACACAATGTAATATACATCCAATAATAGAAAAATCTTGTAGTTGTTTCCTTTCACAAACAATATCAGAGAGTACATTCTATATGTATTCTTTAATATATTTATTCATCATTGATTGAATGAATATAAAACTCAATTTCAAGCTCTAATAGTCGCATCAGTAATTAATGAGGAAATATATTAATGTATTAATACAAAATATATTCATCCCCAAATTTCAGATTACCTTTTCCATACATAGTTTATGCCTGCTCTTCTTCCCCATGATTACCATTCATTAGAGTTATTGGAAATTGATATTGGAATTTATCACCGGATTATTTCACCCCATTAATGAAATAGAATTCTATATATTCATCATGAATCATAATTTTTATCTCCATGAAATATATTTTTCAATTATATTTTATAATATATTCATCAAAAATTATTCTTTAAAATTCATCCATTTTTATAATAATAATCTCCACAAATAGAGCATGTTTATGTTTCATAATGGGAAATATATATCACATCTATGTTGATATTAGATTCACAAAAGGAGTTTTAAAATAAAAATACTTTCTTATGTTTTTTGGGAAATAATATATTTTCTTGGAAAATAAGTGAGGTATATTAGACTGTGAGTACCTCAAATAAGATATATCATTAGTTTAATTTGATTTTTTGTTTGATGTACATGACACATCCACATTAAGAACATCATCCATATTTATAGTTATCTCATAATATTTGAAATCTCTCTATTGACTCCATTTTCGTAGATTGCCTTGCAACATATGAAATTTCCTTCAATATAAACCCATTATTAAATGATTGAAACACTAGATAATACTGGTAACATTTTTTCCCATATATTTTATATCCAGATGAACCATGTCATTACAGTTGAAAAAATTTATAAAACACTTCATTTTTTTCTATGATGATTAAATCCACAATATTTCACATTTAGGAAGTTTTATTATTCTAAAATTATTGATTGGTGTATAACATTTTTAATGTTCCATTTTAATCATAATAGAATATTCATTTAGTGTTTCTATATTGTACCCTCAAAACTCATTATTTATGTTATTGGAATTTAATAATATATGATCATATATTTAAAATTAATGAGGAACTATAGCCATTTGGGGACTCTGATTTTCCACAACATAGAAATGTGTAATCATATAATTGATATTACATATGTAGTCCTAGTAATTAGTTGATAATTATTAATATTTTTTCTCATACAATGTAGTACATTATTCTTCCTTATACTTTAATCGGTATAATTTCCTCCCCATATTAACTCTTTGTTCACTAGAGAAGTATTACGAAATAAAAATATCCTTAAATTTTCACTATTCTATTAAATCATTTTTATGTTCCGAATAAAGGATTTGGATTAATTAAAACCATTAATCTAGATCTCTTTTCAATCAATACAAATACAAAATAAATATTTGACATTCAATATATCAAAAATAATTTAACATCATTTAAAGGGACAGAATATATTAATCAACATCATTTGGATTAGTATATCATTTAAAACATAGATTTTTATATTGACTGAATTGATTCAAAGAAGCTGAATCAAAATTTGAAACAATAGGTTTCTCAATTTAGTCATCATTTTTCATCATATAATGATTAATCAACCCAAATATAATAAGAATATTCTAGGTTCCATTAACTAGTTTATTAGCATACTCTGAAGGACAAACTCTAAGATATCTATAGGTTATTCATCCCCTTTAAGCATATATTTTCATCACTATATAATTTGACATACTATGGGAAATAATAATAATTAAGAATACATATCTATAAAAATAAAACATATATATAATTAAATGTTCTCAAATATTTCAAAGGATTTTCATAATAACCATGTTATCTATGTTAATTTTAAATCCAGTTCTAATTTTTTCTAGTAATCAAAGTTCTGATGTGAATTGTAAAAACTCAAACAAAAGTATCCTAAATCCAATGGATACATTATTTTGTTACAATATGATCCAAAGGATATCAACCAGAAGAACTGATATGTTTATATGTCTTGGAGAACTACATATATACAAATTTCACATATTTCATTGGAAAAATAAATTACTTATAAAAAAATTTTGTATCTTTTATATTTTTCATTATATCCAACATAATATATCAGGTAAAGGAAAAAAGACCGATATCTCTTTCTTTATAAGAAATGTTAAAAATATATTCTATCATGAATTAAAATGAAATAAATGTATAAATAAGTTAAAGAATATAAAACACATTTCATTTATCACGTTCTAGGAATGATATATATATATATATATATATATATATATTCTATTTTTTAAAATATTGGATAATATTAATAAAATTAAAAATAAATGAAATTCCAAATATTAGATATTTTGACCAGAAAAAAATGATTATATACCATTAAATATTTCTGGTAATATGGATTAATCAATGGGTTGGTATGCAATAGAAGTCCCTCAAATTTATGGTTACAAATTTTTCTTGTGATATTTGATAATGCATCGATGAGATATCTATAATCGATATAGACAAATTACTTCTTTAATATTGAATTTCCCATTTAAATAATGAAAAATTCAATAGTGAACAAAATTACTTTCATTAAATATCCATATTGGGTAATAAACAATGATTAATACTGTTTTCTAATCTCAATCAAATAACATTCATAGAAATTCACTATATATCTAAATGATAAAATGTATAAGACATATGAATATTCATGAGAAAAAGAAAATGTATATTGAAAATAAATGTATTATTCATTGATCCAATAATTTCGAATTTATGAAGGTAATATTAAAGAAAAAAATATTAAATAATTTATATATGACCAATAAAAAAATAAATTTTGTGGTAAAAACAATTATTTTAAAAGATATTATAAAATGGAATATGATTATTTAAAATTATTTATAATTAACAATTTCCCTAGAAAAAGGTTTGAAATAAAAGGCCCCAACCTTAAACCATACTTAATATTGAATTAAATGAATAATTCACATTTAGGATCTTTTCATGTTTAGAGTTTTAGAGAATTAGGACATAACTATTACATCTTAAAATATTACAAAGTACAATCTTTTAATAATTTTCCATAAAATAAAAAATTTTAAAATGAAACATGTCATGTTCCATGTTTTTAGGTTGCATGACTTTCCCTTGATCCCATACTTGACCCTATTCCACGTTAAGACCTGTGAAAAACATTTCAAAAGCTTGGGATGATCATAAAAATCTCAATAAGTGATACACAAAGAATGAAAACTGTTACATTTTCAAAACAACAAGTAAACCATGTATACTTTATCAAAGTAATACTTTTCACCTTTTAGAAGTGGTAAAAACTCTTCACTGAATAAAAGTTCATTACTTCCCCTTCTGTAACCAAACGATTACCATAAAACCCATATAAAGATCACATAACTTATAAGGGTAACTTGGGACATAATCATACTTAAGTGGAATAACCATATGGTCGACTTCCACACATATCACTTAATAGAATAGCCATTCGGCCAACTTCCATACATACTTAATGGAATAGACATACGAGAGACTTCCATACCCAATGAATTGGAGGTTATAACGTAACCACCCATCCTAGTATTCACATCACCACCCGTCATATGGTTTATCACGTAACCACACGTAAAATGTCCAAGTACCATTATAAAATTATAACACATAAAACCAACATAAAGGAATGATATCATTTCCACATTTCAATCAAAATATATCATTTAAATATATTGACATAATAGAATCCTTTATCAAAACCATTTTCAATACCAAAATAAATAAAAGTGTATATGGTATTTATTTTATTTTAAAAACATTACGGCTTGTTGAGGAAGCCAAAGATCAAATAATACTCACAGCGACAGAAAAGGTCGTTGTCACTGCGTACGTTAAAAGAAACATTCCTTTTGTCGTTTAGTAAAATGCATCGTAGAAAAAGATTCCTTTTGTATAAAAGTAAATTTCAAAGGGTTTTATACACCGTATAAAATAAAGTTGTGTATAAAACGAAATATGCCTCAATGAAAGGAGATTGAGATGAAGTCCCTTACAAAGATGGTATCCTTAGTTTAAGGATAAATCAATTAGATAATTATGTGTGACAAACGAATACACCGAATATAAGTGGATATTAAGTGTAAAACAATTATAGGTTATTGAAACATATTCATAGAATGACATATTCAAGGATTATATGTTTATCCCAAAGAATCAAATTTGGGTTAAGAAGTTCCCTTGCAAATATTTGACAGCCTAATGGCATCACTACAAAATTCTGAAAATGAGTTGAAGAGAGATAAAAAGGGTATCTCATCACATGGAAATAAAATTTAAATCAATAAGGATATAGAAGAACATATCCCAACATATTATTATGTGAATTAAAAGACATAACAAAATAATTCTTTTAAAAATAGGATGGTGAAAGGTTCTCTTACCGACATGGGTATCTTTCGAAACATAATCCCCATGAAATAAGGACAATAAAACATTCATGTAAAAACTCATAAATGAAATTATATTACACAATGAGTAAAATAATGGGCATTACATATGCCACTCAAAGGAAATTGTGGAAAATGTAGCATAAATCTCACGGGAATAAAAGTGAGTTGAAAAATCCTTTACGAAAACTCGGCAGCCTAACGACGCCACATAAAACATACAATAATGGATTGATGAGATCAAATAGGGTTTATCATCATATAAACAAAATTTTTATATAAAGTGGAATATAAAAGAACATCCCCCAACATAAAAAATAGGAGCTTAAAAGAAGTGACATAAAGGAGAGTACTTAAAAAGAAAGGGAGAGGTTAGATCTCTTACGAAAATTCGACAGCCTAACGGCGCCACTCAAAACTTCCAAAATGGATTGATGAGAGATAATAGGGTCTCTCATCATATGAAAATAAAAATTACAGTATGAGTAATATAAAATAACATCCCAATAACAAGAAATATGATCTTTAAAAGGAATGACATAAAAGAGTGTACTTAAAAATAAAGAGGAGTAAGATCCCCTAACTCGGGTCCGACTTGACTCGATCATTCTTTAACGTCCTGAATATTAAACATGAGGTAATTTATACTTGCTTAAGAACCTTTTTCAAGTTAATTATTCCTATCATATCAATTATTTACATGTTATAAACAATATGTAATCATTTAAGTTAATAATGTTTGTTTTTTCGATATTTGGTTCTTAAGTCAAAAGTGGACTTCTTACAATTACATGTTGTTCGTGTGGTCAAAGGTTCTTTATATCCAGAATGAAATTCCTGATTTGGATATCATATATATCAAATATATCCAGCATATACATGTAATTATAAAATTATATAATCATTTAGAGGTAAGAAATGAAATGCACCATTCATGGAGACGGTAAGCCGTACGTACGCAGGAATGCTACTTTCATTTCTATGTCATATTAATGGAATTGAAACTAAATGAGAGATGTTTATATTATTAATTCCATAATTATATTCATCCATTAGATGTATAATACATCATATATATCCATTATATGTACTTATAATAGTACATTACATTTCAGGATTAGAAATGAAATGCACCGTTCATGGAGACGGTAAGCCGTACGTACGCCTGAACGCTACTTTCATTTCTATCTTATAAATTAATGGAATGAAAAAAAATAATTATATAAAGTAATATTATAATTCCAGTATAACATCATATATAATAACTTTAAATCCATCCTTTATACATCCCACATATGGCATTAATGAATCAAATCACTTTGAGGGGGCAGTAGTCTGCACTTCCTAAAGTGAAGATATCGCATATACCCATAATGGAAGCCCTAAAGGTATGCCAAAAATGAAAAATTCAGAAGCTTAAGTAAAACATAAAAATATTATATATCATATATGCACATAGTGACATATTAATGGACACCTTTGAAGGTGTTATATGAGTGTTGAACAATCCTCGTTTCGTGAGGCAGAAATTCGTCATCCACAGAAATAGTATGTTCATTAACAATTTGATGAAGGTGTGTGTAAGTGTAGCTCGAATACTTATTCTAAAAACATCCTAGTATATTGAAGATACTATAGTTGTTACAAAATAAATGAATAAAAAGAGTTTAGGGGGTTGGAGATGCAAAATAAAACAAAAGATCACTAGTGAAGACGTTACCTTAGAATTGGGTAACTCCCTTTGGTTTGCACCAAAAGGGTTTCTTGAAGAGCTTCCTTCCTATGTTAAGGCTTATAGGATGAGTAGAGGGATGTGTAGAGACAAAATGATGAGATCTTGGCCGAAAAAAAGGCTTGAGAGGTGTGGGTAAGGTGGTAGAGGTGGGGGCCTTTTATAACAGGAGAGTAGGGGCACTCTTGGAAAAGTATAAAATGTTACTTTATTTTCAAATGGTTTTTGGATTTTAATGGTCCCACATTGATTTGATTCGAGGATAAGGTGATAAGGGTTCGAAATACACTCATACAATAGGTTTTGGACATGTGTAGGTTCTATATTTTCCATTATCATTCCATTTTATTTAAATCATTAAATAATGAGGTCATCGTTGCATCATCATGAGGTCATAACGAATTTAATTTATTTAATTTATAAAAATTATAAAAAAATACTATGATGTAGGAAATAATTTTATCTTTCAAATGAATATTTATAGTCAAAATTCTGACTTCTATAACCACATGTAAAAATTGTTTTAGTAAAATATCTCATGTTTGTGTCATTTTTATTTTAACTTTAAATAAAAGGCATAAATGTCATTATCAAACCCAAGTGGCTCCATGGGGTACATAAAATCGTCCAATGGGTTGTATTGGTCGGCAATAACTCATCCAATAGGGTTATGATAAGTGTTAATATATTTTCATTTTATTATAATATCATTTTTACCTTAGATTGCACTAATTACCGTTAATCGCGATTAATAAAACATAAAAGTTACTTTTCATCAAAAATTATTTTCATCCCATTGAACCACATTTTACTTAAAAATTAAAATCATTTAAATTGTATTTTTGAGATTCAAATCACAGAAGTGGTAATGTCCCATTTAAACGAAAAATCAAATTTTGTAACCACCACTTTGTTGTTTCACTATTCATCAAAAATTGATGTTTTTCAGAAAAATAACAAAAATTCACCATAAGCTATATTTGATATTCCGAATTCAAAAATGATTTCCATTTTACCTAATTCATAACATATAAGTTCCGTTAATTACTTTTATAATTAAATCTCGCTGTTAAAACAAATAACGTGTTTTTATGAAACAATATCTTTCAAAAGATTGACACTCGTTTATGTCCAATCTTAAAATGATAT
Organism: Viscum album; assembly: GCA_963277665.1. Taxonomy (NCBI): domain Eukaryota; kingdom Viridiplantae; phylum Streptophyta; class Magnoliopsida; order Santalales; family Viscaceae; genus Viscum; species Viscum album. Next base: position 223,882,888 of record OY728158.1, read on the forward strand.
TAATTACAATTACCACCATTGGATTAAATGGTAAAAATATATTCTATTTAAACATTAAAACCAATTAAAAATAAAATATAATCATATAAATAAATTAGATTAAAAATAGGTTTTGAATTAAAATACAACATTTTTCACTATTCATTAAAAATTGATCTTTTTCGAAAAATACCAAAAATTTACACAAAGTAAATGTTGATGTCCCAATTATAAAGATGAATTTTATTTTTTCAAATATAACACATAAAATTGTCAAAAAGTGGATTTAAAATAGGTTCGCCTTCAAAAGGCGGTTAAACGACCTTTTAAAGAATATTAGAATGTCTACGCTTAAAATTGGATTCATTCACATTTTTAATCCTCTAACATTTATTGTAAAGAGTAAAAATATTTGACAAACATATATAATCATTTTGTAGGTAGTTCTGTTCATTCCCTCCATTACAACGGATAGGCGTTAACTAATATTTAAAATAATATTATTTTATTATTAGAGTGCAACATAAGATTCCCAAGAAACTCATTGTTGCGTATTGGGTACACCATCGACTATAGCATCCCCTTTAAAGTAATATTAATATTTTATTCACAAATATTGATAAATATAAAAAATTCCATATTCTTTATTTACCTGGGGTGTTACATACTTCCCCCCTTTGGGGAATTGCGTCCCCGCAATTTTAAAATTGGGCTTGGAAACATCCTTGAATGTCCCACATTGGAACAAGAGTCAGTAACAAAAATCACTTTAAAATAAAGAAAGATAGGTACAGAGCTCACCCGAGTTAACACATACAAGGATTCCATATAGGAGAAAATGGACATGGAGGAGAAAACATAGGGTCATGTCTTGATGGAGAGTGATAGAAAACATGTTTAGGAGAAAGTTAACCACAAGAAAATCACAAACTTGTTATGGGTTAAACGGTATTCGATTCCCCAGTAGGAAAAGTTAACAGTCAACATTTTTTATTTAAGTTACTCTTCATTTGACGAATTTATTTTTGATCCTAACTAAATCATAATGAAACATACTTACTTTTTATGTAGACTTCCAACTTTTACTAGATTCATTAATCAAACTCATATTTTCTCCAAAAGACGAGTTTTCAGGAAGACTTTTTCACATTAAGAGTACTATAATCAACTTCTAGAGAATCACCTAATCCAAAAAATTGAACTATATACTTCCCATTTCATTATACTTTAACCAAAACCAAAAGGTTAGTACAAGATTAGATAATCCAGAAAAGGATAACCCTTTACAAAAAGAATATCTATTCTTAATCTCCAAAATTTGTCCAAAAAAACCCAAAGTTCAACGAGGACCATCTGATAAAAAATTTGTCCATAAAATTCTTCAAAGTAAACCAAACTAGGATGGAAACCCAAATATTTGAAGGATTTAGTCACATAGTCTTCCAAGTTAAATTGTAACATTTATATCCAAACAACATCAGTTCCTCTTAATGTCTCGTATTGAAAAGTAATTAACCAAATCACATATCCTCCAAGATAGGTTAATAAATTTCCATAGATACCCCAAAATCAACTTACTCTTAATTCATGGAATCATATATCTAAAAAGAATAAGTCATACTAACCATGGACTTCACGTAGTCCAGTGGTAGGCAATAAATACCCATTGCACTTTGGTTGTGGGTTCGATTCCCACAGCTTTGTCTGACGTGACGGGTTGTCACAGGGACTGCGTGTTGTCCTTTTTATAAAACTCCAAAAATAACCCTAACATGTTTTAGCCTCAATAGTTTCCTTATACCTCTCATTTTCATCCAAATTCATTACGATCTCAACATCTTAATTCTTGAAGTCTTGTTTCACCACCATAAGATAAAATAAAACGATTCCCAAAAAGAATAACATCATACCTTAATCATGGCGTCCACTTGGTTTCATCGTCATCTTTCTCACGTAGGTAGATGTCTCATGCATTACAACAATGATTTATAGATCCCTCAAAATCATTTGCATCCTCCATCCAAATACACCTTGTACAACATGGGTCATATGGGTGTTCACAGAAAAACAGTTTTCAAAAATAATCATGTAAAACATATAATTCCAAAAAATATGATAAAACCCGATTTCTATAAAATAGTCGAACAGAATTTGAGATGAAACATTATATTATTGGTCCTTTTAAAATACCATAATTATGTGATGTGAGACTATATTTTAAAATCAAATATAAATAGGTTGTGCAAGGGTCTCCTCCTCAGAACCATTTTTAAAATCATAATATGGATCAAAATCTTGTGATAAGGTAAAATATTTGAAAATACCTTGATAATATTTACCTTTCATGAAAATATGAGAATATTGTGAAAATAGTATTTGTCTAAAAACAACCCATGTTCCATGATGATAACGAGGTATAGTGGAGGTGTTTGATATCTCAAACAACTGCTTGCAAGTGAATTTTATGCTAGAAAAAGTTTCACAATCAAACTGACATGACTTTGCAATAATTATTGAAAACATGTCATCAGGAAGAGATAAGAATGTCATTTAAGATCCTTCTCCTTCCATTCATAACCGACTTTACATGACCTGGAAAAAGTTATAATACAAGGATTTAACTAAAATAATAGATATAGGGACTAATCATGTGTCTAACAAAAACTCCTAATCCCTAAAGTTGTCTAAACCGACCTTTGATACCAACTATAATGCCCCAGCCTTAAACCTTACATAATAATGAATAAATGAATAATTCACATTGAGGATATTTTCAGGTTTATAGTTTTAGAGAATTAGGACATAACTATTACATCTCAAAAGATTACAAAGTAGAATCTTTTACTAAGTTTCAATAAAATAAAAACTCTTAAAAAGAAACATGTCAAGATCCATGTTTTTAGGTTTCATGACTTTCCCTTGACCCTATTCCACGTTATGTCCTATGAAAAACATTTCAAAAACTTGGGATGAGCATAAAAATCTCAGTAAGGGATACACAAAGAATGAAAACTGATAGTTTTTCAAAACAACAAGTAATCCATGTATACTTTATCAAAGTAATAATTTTCACCTTTTCGAAGCAGTAAAAACTCTTCAATGAATAAAAGATCATTACACACCCTTCTGTAACCAAAATATTACCATAACCCCATATAAATATCACATAACATATAAGGGTAACTTGGGACATAAACATACTTAAGTGGAATAACCATAAGGTCGACTTCCACACATATCACTTAATGGAATATCCATTCGGCCAAATTCCATACATACTTAATGGAATAGCCATACGGCTGACGTCCATACCCAATGAATTGGAGGTTATAATGTAACCACCCATCCTGGTATTCATGGAACCACCCATCATATGGTTTATCACGTAACCACCCGTAAAATGTCCAAGTACCATTATAAAATTATAACACATAAAACCAACATAAAGGAATGATAACATTTCCACATTTCAATCACAATATATCATTTAAATATATTGAAATAATATAATCCATTATCAAAACCATTTTCAATACCAAAATAAATAAAATAGTATATGGTATTTATTTTATTTTAAAAACATTACGGCTTGTTGAGGAAGCCAAAGATCAAATAATACTTGCGACGGCGGAAAAGTTCGTTATCACGACGTACGTTAAAAGAAACATTCCCTTTTTTCATGTAGTAAAACGCTTCGTAGAAAAATATTCCTTTTGTATAAAAGTAAAAGTCAAAGGGGTTTATACACCATATAAAATAATGTTGTGTATAAAATGAAATATGCCTCAAAGAAAGGATATTGAGATGAAGTCCCTTACAAAGACGGTATCCTTGGTTTAAGGATAAATCAATTACATAATTATGTGTGACAAAAAAATACACCAAATATAAGTGGATATTAAGTGTAAAACAATTAGATCTTATTCACACATATTCATATAATTACATATTCAAGGAGTATAAGTTTATCCTAAAGAATCAAATTTTGGTTAAGAAGTTCCCTTTCAAATATTTGGCAGCCTAATGGCCTCACTACAAAATTCAGAAAATGAGTTGATGAGAGATAAAAAGGATATCTCATCACAAGGAAACAAAATTTAAATCAATAAGGATATAGAAGAACATATCCCAACATAATATTATGTGTCTTAAAAGACATAACAAAAGAAGTCTTTTAAAAAGAGGAGGGTGAAAGGTTCCCTTATCGGTATGGGTATCTTTCAAAAAATACACCCCGTGAAAGAAGGACAATACAAAATTGATGTAAATACTCATAAATGAAATTATATTACACAATTAGTAAAATAATGGGCAGTACATACGTCACTCAATGGAAATTGTGAAAAATGTACCATAAATATCATGGGAATAAAAGTGAGATGAAAAATCCCTTACGAAAACTCGACATTCGAACGACACCACATAAAACATACAAAAATGGATTGATGAGATCAAATAGGGTATCTCATCATATTAACATAATGTTTATAGAAAGAGGAATATAAAATAACATCCCCCCACATAACAAAGAGGAACTTAAAAGAAGTGACATAAAGGATAGTACTTAAAAAGAAAGATAGAGGTTAGATCTCTTACGAAAATTCGGCAGCCTAACGGCGCCACTCAAAACATCCAAAATGGATTGATGAGAGAGAATAGGGTCTCTCATCATATGAACATAAAAATTACAGTAAGAGTAATATACAATAACATCCCAATAACAAGAAATATGATCTTTAAAAGGAAATACATAAAAGAGCGTACTTAAAAAGAAAGAGAGGAGTATGATCCCTTACCTCGGGTCCGACATGACTCGATCGTTCTTTAACGTCCTGAATAATAAACTTGAGTTAACTTCTACATTCTTAAGAACCTTTTTCAAGTTCAATATTCCTCTTATATCAATTATTTACATGTTATAATCATTATGTAATCAATTATGTTAATAATGTTTGTTTTGCCGATATTTGGTTCTTAAGTCAAAAGTGGACTTCTTACAATTACATTTTGTTCATGTGGTCAAAGGTTATTTATATCCCGAATGACATTCATGATTTGGATATCACATATATCATATATATCAAGAATATACTTGTATTTATAATATTACATAATCATTTAGAGGTAAGAAATGAAATGCACCGTTCATGGAGACAGTAAGCCGTATGTACGCATGAACGCTACTTTCATATCAATGTCATATTAATGGAATTAAAAGTAAATGAGATATGTTTATATTTTTTAATCCAGAATTATATTCATTCTTTATATGTGTCATACATCATATATATCAATTATATGAACTTATAATAGTACATTACATTTGAGGATAAGAAATGAAATGCACCGTTCATGGAGACGGTAAGCCGTACGTACGCCTGAACACTACTTTCATTTCTATCTTATAAAGTAATGGAATGAAAACAATAATGATATAAAGTTATATTATTATTCCAGTATAATATCATATATAATAACTTTAAATCCATCCTTTATACATCCCACATATGGCATTAACGAATCAAATCACTTTGAGGGGGCGGTAGTCCGCACTTCCTAAAATGAAGATATCGCATATACCCATAATGGAAGCCATAAAGGTATGCCAAAACAAAAAATAAATAATCTTAAGTAAAACATAAAAATATTATATATCATATATAAACATAGTGACATCTTAATGGCCACCTTTGAAGGTGTTATATGAGTGTTGAACAATCATCATTTCGTGAGGCAGAAATTCGCCATCCACATAAACAGTATGTTCTTTAACCATTAGATGAAGGTGTGTGTAAGTATAGCTCTAATACTTATTCTAACTACATCCTAGTATATTGAAGATACTGGAGTTGTTACAAAATAAATTAATAAAAAGATTTTAGGGGGTTGGAGAAGCAAAATAAAACAAAAGATCACAAGTGAAGACGTTACCTTAAAATTGGGTAACTCCCTTTGGATTGCACCAAAAGGGTTTCTTGAAGAGCTTCCTGCCTATGTTAAGGCTTCTAGGATGAGGGTAGGGATGTGTAGAGACAAAAGGATCATATATTGGCCGAACCAAAGGCTTGAGAGGTGTGGGTAAGGTGGTAGAGGTGGGGGCCTTTTATAACAGGAGAGGAGGGGCACTCTTGGAAAAGTATAAAATGTTACTTTATTTTCAAATGGTTTTTGGATTTTAATGGTCCCACATTGATGTGTTTCGGGGATAAGGTGATAAGGGTTAGAAATACACCCATAAAATAGGTTTTGGACATGTGTAGGTCCTAGATGTTTCATTATCATTCCATTTTATTTAAATCGTTATATAATGAGGTCATCGTTGAATCATCATGATGTCATAAGGAATTTAATTTATTTAATGTCTAAAAATTATAAAAAAAATACTATGATGTAGTAAATCTTTTTATATTTCCAATTAATTTTTATATTCAAAATTCTAACTTGTATAACCACATGTAAAAATTGTTTTAGTAAAACATCACATGTTTGTGTCATTTTTATTTTAACTTTAAATAAAATGCATAAATGTCATTATCAAACCCAAGTGGCTCTATGGGGTACCAAAAATCGTCCCATGTGTTTTCTTGGTCGGCTGTAACTCATCCAATAGGGTTAGAACAAGTGTCAATATATTTTCATTTTATTATAATATCATTTTTACCTTAAATCACACTAATTACCTTTAATCGCGATTAATAAAACTTAAAAGTTACTTTTCATCAAAAATTATTTTCATCCCATTGAACCACATTTTACATAACAATTAAAATAATTTATATTGGATTTTTGAAATTCAAATCACAGAAGTGGTAAAGTCCCGTTTAATCGAAAAATCAAATTTTCTAACCACCACTTTGTGGTTTCACTATTCATAAAAAATTGATGTTTTTCGGAAAAATAACAAAAATTCACCCTAAGCTATATTTGATATTCCAAATTCAAAATTGATATCCATTTTACCAAATTCATAACATATATGTTTCATTAATTAATTTTATAATTAAATCCCGCTGTTAAAACAAATAGCGTGTTTTTATGAAACAATATCTTTCAAAAGATTGACACTCGTTTATATCCAATATTAAAGTGATATTAATTACAATGACCACCATTGGATTAAATAGTAAAAAAATATTATATTTACACTTTAAAACCAATTAAAAAGATAATCTAATCATATAAATCATTTCAATTAAAAAGAGGTTTTGAATTAAAATACAACATCTATCACTATTCATTAAAAAATTGACCTTTTTCGGAAAAATACCATAAATTTACACAAAGTAAATTTGGATGTCCCGATTATAAAGAATTATTTTATTTTGTCAAATATAACACATAAAATTGTCAAAAAGTGGATTTAAAAGAGGTTTGCATTCAAAAGGCTGTTAAACGACCTTTTAAAAAATATTAGAATGTCTACGCTTAAAATTGGATTCATTTGCATTTTTAATCCTCTAACATTTATTGTAAAGAGTAAAAATATTTGACAAACATATATAATCATTTTGTAAGTAGTTCTATTCATTCCCGCCATTACAACGTCTAGGCGTTAACTACTATTTAAAATAATATTATTTTATTATTAAAGTGCAACGTAAGATTCCCAAGATACTCGTTGTTGCGTATTGGGTACGCCATCGAGCATAGCATCCCTATTAAATTAATATTAATATTTTATTCACAAATATGGATAAATATAAAAAATGTCATATTATTTATTTACCTGGGGTGTTACATGAAATCTCATACACATTTCTATAGTTTAAAAAAAATCACTGTAAGAATGTATGTTAAAAATATATATTTAATATATATAGCATTCTTTATTATTTTTTACAAGAAGATTTCATTTGACCATTAAATGTAAAAAATATAAATATTCAACTTAAAATATTTTAAATTTAATTTGTCACATTAAATGTAATTTCGAAATAATTTAAGAAATAGAAATGGATTTTTAAAATGTAATTTTAAAAACATAGTCATTAAAAAAATAATGCAGATCCCATTGGGAAATATTATCAAATTTCTATTTAAAAATTTAACATTATTAAATTAAAGAAACTGTATAATTAATATATTTTAATAAATATATAATAAAGCTACATAACATATTTTGATATTATCTACACCAAAAAATATATATATTTTTATAAAACAATATTAGTCTGAATAAAGTAAAAATTGCTACTAAATCACTTAACCAATGATTTATACATCAAGAATAATTTTTATATTACAAAATAATAGACAAATGTGATTTCTTTACTTTATGAAGATTTTTTTTCAATTGTTTTTCTTTTTATTTTATTTATTACCATGGAATATAAAATTAGTTATTTATTTTTTATATTTTAACTTTTTTTATTTTTCGATCATATGATCTAAATGAATTATTTTGGTTGATATTGTTCAATAGGTTAATTATTTTATCATATTTTGAATAATAGTAATGATATAATTATCACCTTTATACATAAATTATGCATTTTTACATACAATTACTTTTTCTTATGAAAAGTAATTTACGTTGCAAACTTATATATGGGAGGCCATAAGTATGCATTAATAACATTACCATTTTCTAGTTATCATGATTGAAATAAATAATGTATCATCTTATAATTTTGTAAATATGAATATATCATAAAATACATTTTATATAATTAATGAAGCACATATATATATACCATCCATGTGTTGTAGTGGGGAAAAATGAATCATATCACGTTGTGGAGGCTGTAGTCCAAACCTGTGCATGAATTATATTATCATTTTTAAAATAATTTATTGGTAATATAACATATGTAATGTTAAATTTAGTGAATTATAAATAAATAATTAATATAATTTATATTTATTAGATCCACCATTACAAATATACATTAGAGGTGTTTATAGAATAACAATTAACATGGGATCATGTGTACCTAGTCCACTATACATACAATGATATTAATTATTCCCATTTAATGGAATTAAATAATGATATTTTTAATTCCACAAAAAATAAAATTATATTATATTTCAGTTAAATTTATTTTAACTCACTTTTATATGGAAGTTTGAAGTATTTTTGAGATGAAATAAATTAAAAATTCTTGGTTATGAACTATACATTTATTTTCACAATCTCACTATTTTATACAAATAAATTTTTAATATTGTTTTTTTTGTAAAACTATTCATTATTCATTTTGGGTAATGATGTAAGGATGTGAGTTTTCCATGGATCAAGTGAACCAAAATTATTTGGAATTTTGAAGGATATATGAGATTAAGTGTCATTCTTAAAGATAGGGAATTACAAATAATTGAATTTCATAATGTATTAAAATATTATAAATCTATTTCCATATTAATTTCATTAATATTTGATTATAATTCATTATATCATGTAATTTCCATAGAATAATTTCATACAACATATATTTTAAAGGATTAGGTTATGTTTTCACCCATGAAATTTCGTTTTATGATGTGTTAACCATTTTTTTCAATTACTATGATATTAATGTTTTTCAATTTTGGGGTTATTATATTCATAATATAAATAAAATCATTTCATAAATTAACCATTTTTGATATTGTAAAAATATCCTCTCAATGTAGAAATGTAAATTATTTTTTTGCTAATTTTATATCATCAAATAATGAATTATTTCATATAAAATAACATGACTTGAAATGTTGACATAACTCATTAATTTGACCATATAAACATCAGAGAAAAATATTAAATTAGAATATAAATAAATAAAATTCACCAAATATGTTATAATGATTAATAAAAATAAAGATAATAAATATTTTAAAAATTATTTATTTTGATATTTAAAAAATCACATATAATATTTTCTATATAATTATGTAACCACATCATCGGCATTGTATAGCTGCTTAAGGTAATTATATAACTATTAACAATAATAAATAAATTAACGTCAAGAAAGTAATTCGATTATTCTATATATAACCTTGAATATTAACTCAAAAAATTCTTTTAACCCCATATTAAAAAATAATAGAAATAGTAGAGCAAGAGTGTTTCATTTTATCATTTTCTTCAATAAAATTATTATATTTGTCAAATTCCTAGGAAAGTTTCATGTTATTATATATATATTGTTAATTATGAGAGAAGGTTTGAAATAATATCATCCAATAATATTCATTATGTAAAATTATTCCCTTGTTACTTCATTTTAATATAAGTTCTCATATTTAAACCTTTTTACCGTGATATCAATTTTTTAATTAATTATCACCAAAAATTCCTCTGGTCATATAAAATAATATTAATTTTTATGATTATAAATATTTTATAAATTTATTTATATTTAATTAAAATATTTGGTATTTTAACTTTAAAATTAAATCCTCTATTATAATACACACATGTGTTACACCCCCCTTTAAGAGAAAAAATTATAATAGCAGTTAAGTACCCTAATAACAAAATAACATATAAAATGATCATTAAAATAAATAAATAAATATATTACCTATAATTTAGAACATTACATAGTAGTACAATCATCGTTCCTTATTAATGGTAAGACATTTCCTTTATTTATTCTCACGATCATTTTATATGGTTAGTTTATTATTAGGGTACTCAACCTCCATTAGGAATTTTCCCAACAAAGTGGGTAATAAAACATATATTTGTTATTTTCAAAATAAAATATTACCTTATGTAAAAAAACTATATATAAATTAAGCATAAAATTGATTCCATTGAACTAAATATTATTAAAAATAATTTAGTTGAAGAAAATTGCAATTTTAAAACATTTTCTAATAATTGAGACTATAATTATTTTAAATATAAAGAAAATTTTAAATAAAAATCTGTATTGTTCACTATTCATCGAAAGGTAAAACATTTCTAAAAAATATCACCAATGAACTCTATTTTATTTACTATATTATGATCTTAGAAATTATTTAATATTTCAGAATATATTTTATAAAATTTTAAAAAAATTATATTATTTTCCCTAATAAATAAAAAAATCATTTTTGATGAAGAGATAATTTTTTAAAAATATAAATTAAACAGCCAAATAATTATATCGTTATATAAAACGAATAAATAAATTGTATTACATTGAAAATAAATTTAATATATATATAATTATGTGCTTATTCCTATTCATACAAATCCATATGTTAGAAAAGTCATATTTAAATATTAATATTTCTTAATTGGTTTAATATTGGGTTTTCATGTTACATACCCTATAAATCAAAATGTTCTAATAAAATATAATCAAATTTTATATATGAAGAAGCGAGGTTTGATAAAAATGTTTTTGTGTCTTTTCTATTCCCTATATGGATCAGAATTTCTTAACAAGAATGGAATATAGGATTATTTTATAAACAATCGATATAACAACTATTGAATTGATTAAATAATTTATTTAATATAATGTAATTTTAATAAGAATGTGGAACATAATGGATAAAAATTAAATGTAAAAATATGATAGGGTATAAATATATTTTAAAAAAATTATTAGATTATTTTATGTGGTATTCATAAAATTATTTTTTAGATTATCCCCCAAGTAAAATGGATTTTTCCATTATTGTGGAAGCATATATTTACAATTCATAATATTCAATATAAAATAAATTTATTCCATTTAAATAATATTAACTAATAATGCTTAAAATTTTTAATTCATATTAAAATAATCTTTTTAATATGATTCTTAATTATATTATAATATATTTTCCTAATATGCAAAGAATCTCTATTTCTAGATAAATGAATTTTAACAATAAAGCTGAATATAAATTCATTCACATTATAGTAAATAATATAAAATTAATAATAAAATATTTTATTTAATATTTAATCAATGAATTCTACTATATAAATAAATCAATACTTATTTCATTATATTATCATTATAATAACATGTTCCGAATATAAAGATGGTTTATTGATAAATATTAAAATGATATTATCTCCATTAATATAAATTGGATAATTATTGTATGGTTTTTTATTCAAAAATTGGAGATAAATTTTATTATTATTTATTGTTAATAGTGGTGAATATATGTTTTTAGATAATAATAAATAATTTTAAAAATTAGGTTTACTAAAAATTTGAATTTAATTATTTACTAATTTTAATAAAAATTTAAGGATTTTAAAAATTGTGTTAATAAATATATTTTATTTTTAAAAAATAGTTATATATGTATCATTATTTATAAAAAATATAAATAATATCAAATTAATTAACTATGGTTTAATGGTATAATATATCAATAGATTATTAATTATCCTATTGCATTTTGTAATATAAGATATCAAAATGTTTGTATTTATATCTATGTTAATAAATATAAAATAATGAAAAAATTATTATAATAGTGTATTTATAATTATTTAATCATAAAAAATATAGACTAGTAATATGGATAGTTTCATTAAATTATATTCCAAGTTATTCATAATAATCATCAATGGATTCGATAAATATAAAATAACTTTAAAATGGGATTTTAACATATTATTTATACTAGTATAATATCCTCTAGTTTCATATCCTGAAAAAAACATTAATATTTTAAAAATTATTTTATTTTAAAAAATAATTACAAAATTTAAATTAATATTTGATACAAGTAATGATAATGAAAGTTTCAAAAGTAAATAATAAATAAATATTATAAAAGTAATTTCATTCACACAATTTGTAAATTGTAAAAAACAATCTCATTCATAAAAAGGTAAGAAGAATCTATATAAAGCATATAATTTTATTTAAAATACTTTTTAAAATTAATTTAAATTGTCATATTATTATAGATAGGATCATTTTGGAAAAAAGACTCATGAATTTTAAAATGTAAGAAAAATATTATCAACCAATTTGGGAAAAGGACATCTTTTGTAGAAAGAAATTTATAGATAATATTATTCAAAAAAATTGATAAAGAGAGTAAAATATGTGTAAAAATTGAATAAAAATTATTTATTAAATAATGAGTTATTAAATAGATGAAAATAAAATAATTCCCTAAACCAAGATTCAATAATAAATTACCAGGATTAATAATGAGGTTGCAAGATAATCCTTAATAATATTTTATCTTTTTAATCATAAACACCTTAACAATTGAATTATATCATTAAAAACAATAAATAAATGATATTGATGATATAACACAATCAACAATAAGTTTTTAAACCATATAAACATTAATATATTCATGACATTAATCATGTCAAAATGAATCGTTTTTGTGATAAGGAACCATTGTAAATATTCTAATATATTGACCAATAAATTATTAAGATATATAATTATTTGGATTTTTAAACCCCAATATATATCATGTAATGAATAATAAATCATATTAATGATTATAAATTAATCCACATTAAACAATAATTATTGAATGTGGATTAATTCTCATGGGAATAGAAGTTTGGTTAGAAACCCTATCATATAATCAGGAAATTCATTATACATTATATTGTAATCAGGTTAAAAATATTTAATTCAATACAAATATAATCTATACACATAGTGATAATTATAAATCTATATATAACAAAAATAAAATAGTTTATTACCATTTTATTAATAGTTCAACATTCTAATCATTGTTCATTTTTTTTATATTCTCTCTCATTCATTCATGCAACATTGTTGTGATTCTAATCATTTCAACATGGTCATGTTTCCAAAATTTAAATTAAAATTTATTTTATAGTCAGATTATGTAATCACTATAAACAATTTCATGTTCATTAATTAATATATTTGATGACAGATTTATTAAATCACTTTATATAGTTGATATTATATAATTACGTATGATTGATTTTTTCCCCTTTCAATGGGAATAATATAAAAAATTTAAAAAGATAACCATAATAATTCATAAAAATATCATATATATAATATATATTAATTTAATCTATTAAAGTAACCATCAATATAATGATTAAATAAATGAAAAATCACATCTATTCATGGAGGTTAAAATCCGCACATTTTTATAAAAAATCTTATTATTTACATTGGATTTGAATTCAAGATGATAGATAAAACAACATAATTACATAACTATAATTATTTTATAGAGATAATATATTATCCCTTAATCCATTTATATATAATAACATGAGATGTAGTGATTAATGATAAAATACATCAATCGTGGATACAGTAGTACCTATGTACACAAGATGATGTTTTCATTTTCAGTTATGATAGATTATAAAAATTTAATGGAAATTATATTAACATAATAAAATATCAAATACCTAATTTTTCTCACTTTTCAATTTAAAAATGTGTACAAATTATTTTTATGAGGTATATGAATAAATAAATGTATCATGATTCAATATATATAATTATGAAAACGTTGAGAAAAACCCATTGGATCTTCTATTGAGAACCCTTGGGATTTTCTATTAATAATAAAATTATCTAAAAACACGGTTATGTAATATGGTAAGTGTTTATTATGGGTTTCATTGATAAGTGTATCATTATTGTTTATACAATTGAGTAGAGTATTATCCATTATATATGATGGGTGGGTGGAAATCTTGGGAATTAATGAAATATTAACATACACTTTTTGAATAACTCTATTCAATTATATCCGAAGAATCATATGAACTATTATTTAGACTATATTGTAGTTGAATATTCATATTATAACATTTAGTTATATTTAATAGGAATTTGTAACTGAATTTCATTCTTTTATCCCTTATTAATCATGTTAATAATAATTGTGGTTAAATAATACTAAGTATTTATAGATTAATAATTAAATTCTAAATGTGAATGGGATCATATGTGTACTATGGATGCTATATTAATCAAATTCCTATTTTACTTCAATAATATAATATTTTTATAATTTTTAAAAAATTAATTTTCGATTTCATTATAAAAATATATTTAATTTTATTTACAATACTATTTTAAAAAATAATGAAAAAACAATATTAACATGGTTTAATATTATTTTAATTTTAAATATAACATATAATTAATTTTTCAACTTAATTATCATATATTAAATTGATATATCATAATAATGGAACTTTAATATTTTTATAACTATTTACATTGAATTTTCAATCACATTAAAAATCACTAGATCGGTTTTGAGAATGTGTTTTGGGTAATTAGACATCATTAAAATTTTAAAAATAATGTATATCATAATAAATATTTATTAATTTTTTAAATTACCTTTTCTAATCATTGAAATCATATTTTTTTATTATGAAAACATATGACACATTTTAAAATAATTATATTTCCATTTCAAAATCATTCATTACTAAGAAATAATAATGATTAAAATAACAATGAAATGGGAAAATGTATTCATTTCATTCAAATATTTTTAGAATAAAGATGAAATAAACAAATCCAATGAGATTAAATAAAATTTCTGAGATATTTTGAATCTATATTACATAATCATTACCTATATTGCTAGATTTTATCCACTACTCAATACAAATCATTTACCATAGTGACCATCCATGAATGTGACAAGTATATTTCCCATTATTTGATAATATTGACTACACTATTAGAAAATACATAGTATTTTTTATATGATACATTTTCTATCAATGTATAAAATTATAGATAATATCCTCCCAAAAGATATATAAA
This sequence comes from Viscum album, assembly GCA_963277665.1. Classification (NCBI taxonomy): domain Eukaryota; kingdom Viridiplantae; phylum Streptophyta; class Magnoliopsida; order Santalales; family Viscaceae; genus Viscum; species Viscum album. The sequence goes on from OY728158.1 coordinate 223,898,556, forward strand.
AATATTTAGTTATTTGATTGTTAATGGAAGTAAATATCTTCTGGTTCTAGTCTTAGAAAAAACATTAGATGATCCACACCACTTCTCTGGTGATGGTGACAGTGAGTGGTAAAAAAACATTGGTCCTTGGGAGGTTCGAGGTTTGAATACATGAGTATTCTTTTGGGAAGATCCTCTCCCCCAGGATCCATTTTTCTTGACGTGTTTCCCAATCGAAACGGGGTGAGTAAAATTAGGTGCATCCCATTGGGATAACAGAATGATTTCCAAGCCATCGTTAATCAAGTAGTTACACTCCGAAATGATTTTTCATCTCTTTTGGAAATGGCTCCTTCCCCAGCATGTACTCTACCTCAAGGAAATGACCCCTTCATGGGGGAGGGGGTTTCCATGTGTGGGGGGATTGAAAAATTAGACATGGAAATTCCCTTTGGATAAAGAAACATTATATAAATGTAAATATTAAATTACATTAAAATCATTAATCAATATTGAATAATATATCTTTACTAATATACACACATAGTGTTATTGTAAATGTTCATTATCATAAAACCTTTCTTTTAACCCTAAAATTATTATTTTTATTATCTAATTTGTTAACAAAAAGTAAATTAATATTATCTTTGTTTAAGAAATACTTTTTCATTTCTTGATAGTCGAACTAATTATTTAAATAATTAAAATATTATTAAAATAATTCTCATAATAATAGTATAATAATATAAATATTTAGAATCAATAGTATTTTTACAATAAATTAATTTAATTTTTAAAATTTATATATCATGTAAGTAACATATAATGTTGTTCTTTTTATAATGTTTTTGAAATATTCAAAAAACATCACGGTTGATTAATTCATAACATATTTAAAAATTAAAAAATACTAAATAAAAAATATTTTCTATAGTCATATGTTGTTATAATGACCATCCACAATGTATGTTCATAGAGTGTTACTAAAATAACTATTCATGGGGTATCATTCACATAAATGGGATTGTTATAACATATCAATAAATTCAACAAATTTATAGGAAACTATTATCTCTCGAATTGAAAAAATTATTCATAATAAATTTATTCCATGATATATTGAAATTCAATTTCCAATGATATGACACTTCTTTAAGCAACCAAAGTATGGCATACTAGGTCTCATTAATAATAATTCGTAAAACTAGATAATTAGAATGGTTAGAATTAATAATTATCACATTTTCATCTATAATCCACATATAAAATCATGATGTTTCCATTATAAAATGGAATCCAAAATTCCCTTCTAAGATGAATTATTAGTCATTTTATATTAGTGTACACCTCATCGATTATTTCATATATTGATAATGGAATATTCTTAGGTTATCCTCACCAATTTATAGGACCGTCAAATTAATCAAAATATTCTACTTCTATTATAACAAGGATCGTTATTAATAGTAAACTATTATAAAAACAATTCTCTCATGATACCCATCTTAGCAGACAGTTATAAGGAATTATGTTATCAGTATCACCTAGTGGTCTAATTGTTTCCACTCAATTACATAGAGTCAAATTATATTCCTCACATAAGGTATAATTATAAGATTGAAACATATATATATGATTCAAACTTTGTCATTCATCACTTAAAAGCATATTTGTAATCCCTTCATGTATCTTTCCATATCCTATGAAAGACTATGTCCTATTACTATGTATACATCCTAAATATATCAATATGAGGGTCTCAAATTCTAATGTTTGAACTAATAATCATGAGTCCATATACACTTTCAATTATTTCCCAATGGTTTGTATCATACATAGGATACTTTACCATTGTGGCCCATATTCACTTTGGGTCATCATGTTCTCAATGGATTGTGTTTCATTCTAGAAAATCATATCCTCTTGATTTTAATTTTTAACATATAGAAATATTTATAATTTTAACAGAATGTTAAAGCACAAAAATCTATTTATTGGAATCCCCGCAATTTTTTTTTGATAAATGTCATTAAACTACATAGAATTATGTACATAGTGTATGATGTAAAACTTCTCATATCATTCTAGAAATAATTCCAAAAACTTTGAATCCCAAAAATATTATACTAGGAATCCATTATATCGTGATACTTAAGATACCACATTGATGTTTGATCCCAACACATCATACTAATCGAAAGCATTACTATAAATGTAATATCACTTATTTGAGTATATATAATATTAAAAGAAACCAATTGGATTATTTTGAAATAAATTTAAATGGAATTTTATGTCCTAGTATGAAAATAAAAAATAAACATATCATTATTCAATTTAATGGGAAATATTATTTTCCATATAACACGGGTTGAATCCCAACTATATAAAACCTACCACCTCCCCGAATTGTGACAAATTCGTGAGAACCACTAATTTTGTATTCAAACCATATTATAATCACCTATAAAATATTTATATATGTGATGTGAGAATTTTTTTTTGTAAAAAAACCTCAATCAATATTTTCCCTTTTAATGTAGCATAGTGGTGACCATATGGTTTTCTCTCGAGGAGGCTGCAGTTCGAGTTGCAAAACTGTCACTTTTGTTATTATTGTTTTTTGCAGAAATGAAAATGGGGAGTTGATTAAAAATTTCAAAATAAAATTTTAATTTAATACTAAAGTGAAATAATTTAAAAGTAAATATTATGTGGGTTTGAAATCAAGATTAAAAACTGCATTCGTAGACACGCTTCACCCTACCGAACACTCCCCTCTTCCTTGTATATAAAAAAATATCTCTTTATTTAAATTCCTAAATGTAACCCCAAAGACCCCTAGGTGTATACTCAAATTTAAAAAGAAATCATATTTAAGAATTAAATTTGATTGTGGTCCTTCCTATAAAAGTGACTCAATTACTGAAATACCTACAAGTAATTGAACCTAATTGAATTCACTATGCTCAATGGAAAAATCTCACCAATGAATTTTAAATAGAGAAATCAATTGATCTACTTTAAAGATGGAACAACGATCAAAAAAATTTATTGAAAATATATTTACGAAATAAAACAACCAGATTCATTCAAAAATATAGGACCAAGAGAAATTTAAAAAGATAATACACATTAAAATCAAAACTCGGAAGAGAGTGTCTATCAGGTGTCGCTCTCCGCAACCACTTTTCTCTTAGCCTTCCATCACTTGAAAAGCCTTCATCTTCTCTATTGAATCTTACAAGGATTTAATATTCTTAAGGATCAAAATATCCACCTTCCACTTCACTCTTTCAAGCCAACTCCCTTTGTGACGGATGGTGTGTTGATGAATGGAATGTATTTTAGAGGTAGTAGCTCTTCTCTTTTTAAAGGAAGATTTCATCATCAAAACATTGTCGTGTTTTCTACCCATTAATTGGCCAATTCACACGTCTACATCTTCATAGATATTGTTCATAAATGATTTTTACATCTACTCTACATATTTCAGACTCATTGGATCCGTATTGAAGGAGTTATGATTTTTATTTGAAACTATCTTTCTCTGGATGAAGCTTCCTGGAAGTTTCCTTCAATCCTATATCACTCAACGGCCATCAGAAAGGATTCCAAACGGCTTAAAATTAATTTTTTCAATGCTTCTGGGGGTTCTCTGTAATATAAAAGTGGAATAGAATCATTTAGAAGATTTTAGACCAAATTATGATTCCATTACTATGGTGGGGTTCACGCAGTCCGCCCCGAAATTTTTTCAACTTCATTGATTTTTTTGGCAGCAAGATTCATGAATCATTTCTTGGGCCTAAAGACAAAGATGATGTAAATAAAATAAGGATTAAAAAATTTTGAATCACAAAATTTGAAAATGTATTTTATGATAAATGACCAAAATACCCCTGTGATAAAAATCTGTTAAAAATCTAGAATTATGAAATTTAAACTTCTTATCCCAAAACACACTCAAAATCCAAAATTGTTACAAATAAGATCAAATTAGTAAATTGGTGAGGTTTATATCATTTAAATATTCATTAAAAATAGTGGAAATTTTAGCTCTATCAATTCCTCCACACTTGTCTCTTGGACTCCTGTACAGGTGAGCATGAAATCAAGAAAAATAAAACACATACCAATGGTGTTTACCAATTTAACACAAAGAATTAAAAAGATATCATGCCTCATTAAAGAAAATATTTAAAGTTCTAAATTCAAATCATTCAATCCATTTCCACTTCTTTTATCTTCTCATAGACACAACATACTATCCTCACATTAATTTTCTCTCAGTACACAATATAGATTTGCAATAAGGATTTTCTCATTCCACTCATGCATGAATTACCATAGGCTTGATAAATTTCTACATCTCCACTCGATGTGATCCATGAACATGTGATTATCATGAGGACTTTACAAGGTTTTTCTATGCCTTGGGTTTGGTATGATTCAAATGTGAAAAATTCTGTGGCTGAATAAGGAGGGTTTGCCTCTTTTTGAAGCAGGAACACATGATTCTAATTTTTACTCATGTATGGTCTCCACCATTTTCCCCTAAAAAATAATCATCTCTGGTCTTCTATTTTCCACCCAATTCCATCAATATTTTAGTAGAAATTATGATTTTGTTTTGAAATCTCCAGATTGGGCACAACTTATTTCCATTGAGAGCTCCAGATAGGCATATCTCCATTTCATTTGAGAGCTCCAGATAGGTACGGCTCTCAGAAAAATATACTACAACATCAGAAATACTCCTTCAATGTTTAAATGTTCTCCTAAAGAGACACCAAATGATGTATCACATATTGAGTCATCTCCCCCACCCCCACACTTAAGTTAAACTAGATCATGGATTAATACTTCCATAGCAGGTTGCAAACGGAAATTTGGATTGTAATGTGGCTAACCTAATACGGTATACATGTCTACTAAGGGCTCAAGAAAGATCTGATGATCAAGGAAGTCCAAAATAAAAGGATAATATCGAAAAGGAGGTTCCTATATTCAAAAAAATTGCTCAATAATTTTAAACACAATTATCTTAGACCTCATGTTTTGAAAGAAAAACATCAACTTCCTGTTTAAACAAACATGAATTGGTTCTCTCAAGAGATAGGTAAATGATAAGAAGATGTAAAAAATGGGTCTAGAGGCCTCACAAGAATGAGAATTTCAACTACAATGTCAGTGATATGTGCCTTGAGATTTAAAAATCAGTCGCCATTTCATGAATTTTCAAAAATTTTGAACTTGAAACAATTTCATTTGAAGTATTCATTTATGTTCAGTTTCAAAGAATCAGTTGTTTCACTCCTTGAAATGAGTTTCAAATTAAATTCAAGAATTTATAAAATATTTTTTTTATTTGAAAAAGAAACATGAAAAAATTGGAATGAAATTTTGATAGCAAAAAAATCAATCAAAAGTTTGTAAGAACCAAATCTACTCAGCATTGTGTCCCCCCAAACTTATTCTATGCAATGTCCTCATTGTGTAGTTTTTTTAGCATGAAATTCATGAAATTATATAAATAGGAGAAATAAATGATAAGGAAATACACAACCTGGAATCAATTATATTATGTGTCATAAAGTTGAATCTCCTCCCCTGGAGAATCTTGAAAATTTTCTCGAAATATCTTCAACCTATGACCATTTACAGTGAATGATGTCTCCTTATCTGGATCTTTAATCTGTATTGCACCAAAAGGAAAAACATGATTAACAATGAATGGGTAAGGCTATTTGGAACGAAATTTAACTAGGAAAAGTTTCAATCTGACATCGAATAGTAAAACATTGTCTCCCTCAAAGTTTTTGTTGAGAATCCTTCCATCATGAAAGGATTTGCATCTCTCTTTGTATAACCTATAACATTCATATTCATTATTTTTTATCTCCTCCAACTACTGCAAACAATGTTTTCTTTCTTTCCTAGCAGAATATAGGTTCATCTTACATGTTTTTACAACCAAAATTGATCTGTGTTCTAACTCAACTGGTATATGACAAGCTTTTCCATTGACCAATCTAAATGGTTACATTCTAATGGTGGTTTTGAAAGTTGTTCTATGGGCCCAAAGAGCATCATCAAGTCTCAAACTCCAATCCTTTCTATTTGGGTTCACTATTTTTTCAAGGTTTTGTTTGATCTTTCTATTAGACAACTCATCCAATCCATTTGTTTGAGGATGCTAGGGTGTAGAGACCCAATGATTAACACCTTATTTCTTCAAAAGTCATTCCAAAGTCCTATTAAAAAAATGTATACCTTGATCTATAATTAGAAACATTGGAAATCCAAACCTTGAAACAAATTTCATTTCAAAAATTTGGCCAAAAATTTTGCATCATCTGTTCCGATGGGGATAGCCTCTACCCACTTGGACACATAATCAATAGCCAGCAATATGTATAGATATCCACATAATTTAGGAAAAGGCCCCATTAAATCCATTCCCCGTACATAAAAAACATCACAGAACAAAACTGGGTTTTGTGGCATCTCATTCTGCTTGGAAATGTTTCCTTGGAATTGACAGTTTTACAGGTTCTACAGAATTCAAAATTGTCTCTAAAAATTATGGGCCAATACAATCCGGAATCCAAAAAATTTCTAGCTATTCTATGTTTTCCAAAGTGTCCTCCACAATTTAATGTGTGGTAGAAATGAAGGATGGATTGAAATTCTGAGTTCGGAAAGCATCTTCGTATCATTTGATCACTACCTATGTGCCATAAATAAGGATCATCCCAAATGTATTTCTTTGAATCGCACACAAGTTTATTAATTTGATTTTTGGAAAACTAGTGGGGATATTCATCAGAATCCAAACACTTTACAATATTAATATACAATGGTATTTCACTTTGAGCAGCAAATAAATCCTCATCTAGAATGGTTTCCTTAATTGGGGAACACATATGAAAATTTCTATTCTCAATAGATGGTATCCTGCTCAAATGATCAGCAACAAGGTTCTCACATCCTTTATTATCTTTTATTTCCACATCAATCTCCTATAAAATCAATGTCAATCTTTTATGTCTTGGTTTTGCATCATGTTTTGTCATCAAGATTCTGATTGCAGAATGATCAGTAAAAACAGTCACCTTGGATCCCAACAGATAACATCTAAATTTGTCAAGAGAAAAGACAAAAGACATCAGTTATTTCTCAGTTGTTTTGTATTTTTATTGGTCTTGGTCAAGAGTTTGGGAGGCATACACAATCACATGAGATTTATTTTTTGTCCATTGACTCAATACTTCCCCAAGATAAAAGTCAGATGCATCAGTCATTATTTCAAAGGGAATGTCCCATTTAGGAGGTTGAACTATGGGAGGGGTTATAATTCTTTGTTCCAGATCATAAAATGAATTTATTCAATTATTATAAAAGACAAATGTGACATATTTTTGTAGTAAACTGGACAATGGAAGTGCAATCATACTGAAATCTTTAACGAATCTCCTATAAAATCCAGCATGCCCAAGGAAGGATCTCACATCTCTCACAGTTTTTGGGTATGGTAATGAAGAAATTACCTCAACATTGGATTGATCAACTTGATCTCCATCGTGGTACACAAAATGTCCAAGAACGATCCCTTTAGCAACCATAAAATGGCATTTTTCATAATTTTGAACAAGGTTCTCTTCAATGCATGTTTTAAGGACACGTTCCATTCTTTTTAAACCACTTTTAAAAGATGATCCGTCCACAGTGAATTCATCCATAAATATTTCCATGCATGTTTCCAAAAATTAAGAGAAGATGCTTATCGTACACCTTTGAAATTATCCCGGGATATTACATAAACCGAAGGGAATGCTTCTGTATGAAAAAGTTCAAAATGGGCATCTGAAGGTGGTTTTCTCTTGATCCTCAGGTAAAATGTGAATCTAAAAATATCCATAGAATCCATCAAGAAAATAGTAATGGTTTTTCCCAACTAGTCTTTTCAGGACATGATCAAGGAATTGTAACGAGAAGTTGTCTTTCCATGTAACCAAATTGAGTTTCCGATAATCAATGCACATTCTCCATTTATTTGGAAGCCTTATAGGGACAAGATCACCAAATTCATTCCTTGAGATTTTAAATCCACTTTTTTAGGAACAATATGGACTGGACTTACTCATTGACTATAAGATATGGGAAAAATAATTCTAGCAGCCAGCAAGGTGGTGAATTTATTCTTCACAACCTCTAGAAGTGCTGGGTTCAGTATTCTTTGAAATTGTCTTACCGGTCTCGCCTTCTCCTCCAGTAAAATTCTGTGTATGCAAACTGAGGGGATAATTCATATTAGATCAGAGAGATCTCGTCCTGTTACGTCCTTGTGGGACATGAGAAAATCCAAAAATTGGTTTTCCTAAACTTCTGACAAATCTTTTGAGATAATTACACAGAGTAGTTCATTATGACCTAAGAATGCATCCTTGACGTTATCTGAAAGGGGTTTCAATTCTACAACAGGTGGGTTGGTTTCATTGATAATAGGGAACTCTTCAGAATTTAGATTGTTTAGTGAAGCTCCATGTTCTTCCAGGTGATCTCTTTATGTGATCTCAAGACTTGTTTCATGTGAAAATTTGGAAACCTCTCCTGGAATACCACTAATAGATTCAGTGGTTTCTAGAAATTCATCATTATCATTGTTCATATATCTAGTCTCAACATCCCAAGACTCTTCACATTCTCTAATTTTATCCTCATTTTGATCTGATTTAGTATCATACAAATTTCCATCTTTTTCAACATCAGTTGGTATTTCATCCCAAAAGAATCAGGTAACATGCCAGATTAAAACCAATCAATCATGGTTACATGGGGATTTGAATGATCCTCAACTGGGTGTTTCATTGAAATAAAAATGTTTAAATGAACAATATCTCCTCCAAATTCTAGTGAATGTGTTCCCTTGTGAACATTGATGATCGCTTTCACCGTTTTTATAAATGGAATCCCTAGGATGAAGGGAGAATGTGTGCTAAACCGATCCTCTTCCATATCCAAAACATAGAAGTAAACATGAAAAATCTTTTCTATCACTTGAAGGAGAACATCCTCTATAACTCCAGCAGGTTTGGTGGTACTTCGGTTTGCATGTGGAATGATAATTCCAGAGTGTTTCATGTCTCCAACCTGAAGATATGAGTAGACAGAATGTGGCATGACATTGATGGAGGCCCCTAGATCAAGAATCACATCTCTGAATTCACATTTCCCAATGGTACAGGGAATGGGAAATTTCACAGGGTCATTACAATTGACAGGAAGGGAATGTTGAATCATCGAGGAAACATTCCTCTCTAAGATTACTTTTTCACCTCCTTTGAACATTCTCTTGTTGGTACACATGTCTTTCAGAAATAGAGAGTACCTCATAATTTGTTTTACATAATCGGTCAATGGAATATTAACATGGACATTCTTGAATGTTTCCAAAACCACTGTATCCAATTCTTTTTCAGCACTTGACTTTGGTGGTGGTTCACACCTTAGATAAGGCAGTATTGGTTTGAATGTTTATATGGTATTATGAGTATGTTTCCGAGGAACATAAGGACCAAACATCCTCTACCAATCATTTGTTTTTTTTCTAACAAAATTTCCTCTCATGATGTTGAGTTTATATCAACTTCAAATTTTCCACCATTTTTATCAAGGGTAGGATTTTCAGCAATAGTATCAACAGTAGGCTTGATGTGCTCAATCTGAGGTTTGTTCAATTTTTTTCCACTCCTAATTTCAACTGCACTCACATTTTCCTTCCCATTATTTCTCAGATTTACTTGTGGTTTTACGGGAAAACCATCACTCATTTGATTTGTTATGCAATTAATACCAGAGTCATGTTGACCAATTTGAGTCATCAAGGTACTCATTTTCTTATCATGTTGTTTTCAGTATTCTTTTAGTTCCCTCACTTCCTCTTGTTGTTTCCTCATTTCCTCTTGTTGTTTCCTCAATGCTTCTTCAAGGTTCCTATCAGAGTTTTGAGTGGGAGGGATAGAGTGAAAATTTCTTCTAGAATGAGCATTGGCTTGCTCATTGAAATATCATAGGTAAGAATTACTATATTGTGCGTGGAAGAATCCTCTCAGTTGTTCAAGATGGTGAAATATTTCATTTGAGTTATTGGTCCATCCTTGATTGAAATTTTGGTTGTTTTTAAATGGTCTTTGCTAGTTAGATTGAAATAGTCTTCCAGGAAAAACTGCAGTGCAGTTCTCAAGAGGCTCTTGTATTTGCGGTCATTTGTCACTAAAATGTTCATTCGAAGAACAATTCCCACAGTTGACATGTAGTTGGAAATCCACTTCAGGTTTGGGTTTGGATGGTGGGGTGTTAGACAACATTATTGACCTTACCATGGTGGTAAGATCTGATAGTTGACTTTAATTTTTTTGTTTTCAGGACTATTATTAGGGAATTCTTGTGTAGCTTTGACATGATGAAGGCATATGGTTCCAAATTGTTGGGAATTCTGGGCCATTTTTGCAATTAAAATCCTAGCAGCAGATGGTGTCTTATCAACTAAAGCTCCCCCTACTGCAGAATCAATCATACTTCTATCAGTGAGACACAATCCTTCATAAAAGTATTTAATGAGAAGCTGGTAAATGATTTGATGATGGGGGAAACTAAAACAATGATGTTTGATCCTTTACCAGTATTTGTGAAGTGTTTCTCCTTGTGTCTGGCTAATCCCACAAATCTCATTTTGAATGGAGGCAGTTCTAGACGCAGGGAAAATGTTTTGAAGGAAAATATTTTTTAATTCATTCCAATTTCTAATGAACGTTGAGTGATAATAGAAAACCCATTCCTTAGAAAATCCATCTACAGAAAAAGCAAAAGACCTCATCTTAATTTGATCGGCATCAACTCCATGGGAATTCATGTTGACACACAAGTAGCTGAATTCTTGGAGGTCTTTTTGTGGGTCTTCACTAGGAAACCCATTGAATTTGGGAAGCTGGTGGATAAAACCGGACTTGATTTCAAATCTAGCAGGGGCATCAGGGTACATTATAGGATTCTTGTGATTCTTTTCATAGGATGAAGCTAGTTCTTTCAAAGTTCTATTTTCATCCATTTGGATTTTATTATCAACTAAGTCCCTCCTTGGTGTATTGGTTGAGGATTCACAACATGAAACTTGGGGATTAGTACCTCTATCCCTAGTATGAAAAGTTCTATCAATTTCACAATCTAAAGGTAACAAGTTCGGTTTAGATGTTTAGGTCATTCCTGAAAAAAAAAATTTAAAATAAAATCAACTCTAGAAACCTCCCTGGAAAATGCTCTAGTTGATGTGAGTGTTTTTGTGTCGTAAAAAAACCTCAATCAATATATTCACGTTTAATGTAGCATAGTGGTGACCACAGGGTTGTCTCTCGAGGAGGTTACAGTTTGACTTGAAAAACTATAACTTTTATTATTATTATTATTTTTTACATAAATGAAAATGGGGATTTGATTTAAAATTTGAAAATAAAATTTTAATTAAATAATAAAGTGAAATAATATTAAAGTGAAGATAATGTGGGTTTGAAATCAAGAATAAAAAAAGAAGTCGTAGACAAGCTTCACCCTATCAGACACTCCCATCTTCCATGTATATAAAAGAATATATCTTATTTAAATTCCTAAATGTACCCCCAACGACTCCCATGTGTACACAAAAATTTGAAAATACATCATATTTAATACATCAATATGATTGTGGTCCCACCTATAGAAGAGACTCAATTACTTAAAGACCTCCAAGTAATTGAACCTAATTGAATTCGATATGCTCAATGGAAAAATCTCACTAATGAATTTTAAATAGTGAAATCAATTGATCAACTTTATAGACAGAACAACGATCAAAAATTTTTTGTTGAAAATATATTTAAAAAAAGAAAACATCCAGATACATTCAAAAATATATTTTCTAGAGAAATTTAAAAATAGATTACACATTAAAATAAAAACTCGGAAGAGAGTGTATGTCGGGTGTTGTCATCCGCAACCACTTGCTGCTTAGCCTTCAATCACATGAGAAGACATCATCATTTATATTGAATCTTAAAAGGATTTCATCTTCTTAAGGATCAAAATATCATACTTTCCCTTCACTCTCCCAAGTCGAGTCCCTTTGTGACGGATGGTGTGGTGATGAATTCAATGTATTGTAGAGGTAGGAGCTCCTCTCCTTTTATAGGCTGATTTCATCATCAAAATTTTGTAACGTTTTCGACCCATTAATGGACGATTCAAGTGTGGACCTCTTCATAAATACTGTTCTTAAATGTTTTTTCCATCATCCATCCAAATTTCAGATTCTATGGATGCGTATTTAAGGAGTTATGATTTTTTTATTGAAACACTCGTTCTCTGGATGAAGCTTCTGGGAAGCTTCCTTCAAAACTCTATCACTCAAGGGCCATCATAAAGGATTCAAAAAAGCTTCAAATTAATTTTTTCAACGCCTCTGGGGGTCTCTATAATATCCAAGTGTAATAAAATCATTTTGAGATGTTTAGACCGAATTATGATTCCATTACTATGGTGGGGTTAACGCTGTATGCCAGGAAAATTTGTCAACTTCATTGATTTTTTTGGGCATCAAGATTCATGAATAATTTCTTGGGCATGAAGACCAAGATGATGGAAATAAAATAATGATTAAAAAAATTTGAATCACAAAATTTGAAATGTATTTTATGATAAATGACCAAAATATCCCTATGATAAAAATCTGTTAACAATCCAGAATTATAAAATTTAATCTTTTTATCCCAAAACTCATTCTAAATCCAAAATTGTTACAAATAAGATAAAATTGGTAAATTGGTGAGGTTTAAATAATTTAAATAGACATTAAAATAGGGGAGATATTAGCTCTATCACTATGAATAATATAAATTAAATTGAAAATCATATAAAATTAGTATATAATAATTGATGACATGCTAGTAAAAATATGTATTCATTTTTTTGGAATTATTATAGATATATAATAAATATTTTAAAAAATACTTTAGAAAATAATATTCCCCATAAATGGATGAGTATTTTGAAAAATATAATTTACATAACCAATTAAAACCCCAATTATTAAATATAAATGATCCATTTTTATCCAGGCATTGAATATTAAATCTATATCCACACAAAATATTTTTACTATAAAGGGAATGCAAATACATATATACATTGATTTTTTTTACTTCCAAAAAATGGAATGAGTAATGTTTTATATAAGAGTTGATCCTCTATTATAGTAGGTAAAAAAATTACAATAAAATTATAATAAATTGAACATTGCAATATTTCATGGATGAAAATTAAAATATGATCTCATTAATGTTGATTTTGAACATACATAGTCAAAATTAGTCTTTTATTAAAATTTTGAAACATTCTCTTGTAAATAATATTATGGGAATAATTAAAAATGTAGTGGTTAATTAGTCCTCATATTTTTAATAAAAATTTGTAATCATATGTGTAATTATAAATTTATTAAATATATAATTTATATAAACTAAAATAAAATACCTTAGAAGTAAAAATAATAATTTTTTATAATTTTTTTTATATAATGATTGATTAATATGGAACAATGTCAATACATTTTATGTAATTAAAATACTAATTAATTAGGAATCATTTAAATTAAATTTTTATTTTATATATCTAAATATGATATTCTAACACAATATAATGATGATCAATAGTAAAAAATTTAATATAAGACCACCATATTCATGAAACATGTGTTTCTCAAAAAATTCATTTGTCAACTAAATTTTAGTATTAATTATTTAACTTTAATATGCACATTATGTGAAATTAATTTAAAACAATTATTATTTATAAGGAATATTACTAATTAATATAATATAATAAGTTAATTTAATTTTTGGTCATAATTTTATGTTAAATAATTTAAATGAATTTAATATAGTTAATTTCAAAAATTAGGTTTTGTGCATTATATGTTATTTTCATAAAATTATTATTTTTACGCATAAATAATTTTTAATGGATAAATTGTGTTTAAAATTTAAAATTATTAGTTCAATACTTAAAAATATGTCTAGTATTATTTTTAGTCATAAATTAGTAATTAACAAGGTTGAAAACTTGTTTGAATGGTGAAAAATAAAACGGTAAAAGTAAGAAACCCCTTGATGGAAAGGAAATGAAATCATTATAAATATTAATTGTTATGTGGTGGAGATGTGGAAAACATAAATTTCTATGAAGAAATTATTTTTGAATTTTTGATGATCTTTTTATAAGGGTGAATTCTCATTATTGATTTGTTTTGTTTATTTACATAAAATTGGATCATCCTAAATTATAAAAGGAATCTCCCTCCCCGCACATGTTCAAATATATGAATCCTATTTGGTAGAACAATACCTTAAAAATCTATCACCATAACAATTATACACATTATTTATATTTTGGCATTTATAAAATTTCCTCCCATTGGTCTATAAGAAGAGAACCAATGATAGTCTACCTAATAGAAGTTAATCATCATGATGAATATATATGTATTTGTCTTCCATTTTACTACCTTATATAATTTGTATACACCTAATATATAATATCAAAAACATTTACAATGAAATTATATATTATTCAGTTTATCATGTAATATTTATCTATGTCATTCATTATCAAATTGGATACCAATCCATTACTCATCTTTAAGACTAACTAACACCTTATGAAATGATATAATTTGATTTCAATTAATGAAACTCTAGAACTATCATAATTACAGAAATTGTGAATATATATGATTAATATGAATTTATTTTAATTATAAAAAATTAATATATCATTTATTTTTTTAGACTTTCAACCATTAAAGAAATGACATTGCCTCTCATTTATATGAATGACATGTCATCTCCATTACACATCGTGATTCATTATCTATTGTCAATATTCAATAATAATTAAACAAAATTATATAATTGATATAAATAAATTTTAAAACATGAATATAATTCTTTATTTGATTTATATATTTCATATTCATAATAACTATAAATTTTACGGCCAAGCCTAAATTAGAAAACAATGAAATTAATACCTGAAAAAATATAAATAACAAAAAATTATTAATGAATAAACGGAAATTTAATTTAATTAGATCATATATTATATTATAAAATATAATATAGTTATTTTATTAGTATATAACATATTTATTATATTATATAGTATTTTAAAGCACTATATACAAATAATAATAATGTGGAAATGGATTTAATTTTAATTTACATTTAATTGAAACATATTTGTAAATATTCACATATTCACTTTTATTCTATGTATATACTAAACCATTTTTGTTAACAAAATAAATTACTATTTATTCATTTTTTTAAGAATTAAATTAATTTATATTATTTCAAGGGGCCTCAATTTAAAAGTTACCAATGTGGTAAAAATCTATCCTAAAATATCATTTTAATTTGGGATTCTGTTTACACTCTTTGATGTAATCTTATCTATTATCTTTTATAATGACAAACCATATTCATGTTCACTATTTATTTATGAATATTTTATTTCTTCTTCGAATGTTTTTTATCATTGGTATAATACCCAAGAAATTAATTTTTTAAAGGGAAACTCAATACATTCCCTTTTAAATGAATATTTTTTTCCAATTCAATTTTTCCCAAAAAGAATATTATTTAATAGAATAATTTATTATGGAAATGTTATGTCATATATGAAATTTTAATTGTGTTTTAATGGAATTTTTAATAGTTTTTTAAAAAGATTTTTTTTAAGAAAACAATTGTAATGTTTTTAAACCTAAAAGGTGATAATACCCTCCCCAAAACGATTACCAATTTACCAAATGTATCATCTATTACATATTTGAAATGATTTAAAAATTAGTATGAAATATATTTTTAATATATCAATTGTATTCTATTTATCTATCAAAAGGAAACTATTTTTGTTTAAAACCCTATATTTCCCATGACCTCATGGTCACCCTATTATCTTGAATAATTTTTTTATTTTTATTTTTATCTTAAGACAAGCTATTTCTATTGATAAATTTTCATTGAAAATTTCATATCACTGAAATATAACTATTATTTTTATAAGGTATATAATTATATCGTAAACAAAATTTCATTTTTTCATATAGTTTATACATTTAGTGTTATTAGATTAAATGGTTAAATGTTATAAAATATATATTCATTATTCGATATAGTTATATTCCTTTTAAGGAATATTATTTTTGAATTAAAGTAATATTTAAATAGATTAAAAATCTATTATAAATGTGATGATGGGTAGGGACTATAAGTATATAAACAATAACTCCATTAGTTTTTATCGTTAGACAAATCAGTGGGATTTATCAAATGGGTTTATTAATTTAGTTATAAATTATCTTTTGAATTGTATTGATAGTATATATAACATTTTATCAGATTATGTAGTATAATATTAATAATTTCATTCATTTAAAATTCTAAAATTATTACACATGATATTTTTCATTTATATTATCCATTGATTCCTTTTTTGATGAATTTATTGATTGAAATTTAATTATTCTTCATTTATTTATTTCTCTATATTTATTATTTCTTATCATATCATGAAATTTCTGTTACTTATGAAATTAATTTTTTTCAGTTATTTACCATTCCATATTTAGTATGCCTTATTGATCCATGATTTTTTCAAACATTCAAAACATGTACTAATTGTTTTTAGTCCCCATTATTTTTCCCCTTTCCTATTAGTATGTAAAATAATTCCTTGATTCAGTTTAAGAATTTCAAATTATCTTTAAAACATTATTTTAAATTATATTCCAAATAAAAAATGTGTATCATATATTTTTCTATCTCTCCAATACCAGAATAATGATCAGTTATTAATGATATCACATAATATATCAATGATAATTTAATAATATACACACAAGATAATAGATAGAGTAGTTGAGGTCATTATGTTTTTTAGGAGTCTATGTATAGAACAAACTATGGATAATATAATAAGGGAAGAATGATTAGGAATCATATCCTAATTTAATAATTTCACGAAAATTATTTAAATGTATCATACTTATTCATTGAGGAATATATTACTTGGTTTTTCCTATAAATACTTCCATTTTTAGAAACTATATGTGGGAATTATAATTGAACATTTCAAACTATGTGTATTAACAAAACAATGAGCTCATTGTGATTTGAAATTAAAATCACATGGTTTATTACTATGATCCTTATAGGGTTCCATGTATGATACTATATAGGGAAATTATTAGGATAATTAAAATTTAATTCACAACCCATTATGAAGGATTTTAAAATATTATTATAAACAATGAAACCATGTTTTTAATTATGAGAAAAACAAATGCTAAATTTAAAATTTATATTAAATGTTAAACGAGATTCATAATGATAAATTATGATTTAAAATTAATATTATTATGAAATAATCTAGTATACGCCATTATTTATAAATTGTTCCTAGAATAATGAATTTCACCAACATGTGCAATCAATGTAGAAATGTCCATACTATGTAAGTTGATATTGTAGGTATTGGATAAGATAATATCATAGATATATTATGGTATATTACTCATTTTAGGATGAATACAAATTCACAGATAGAGAAACATTTTTTTAAAATGTGATTCTATATTGATGTATCTCCTAATGTGATACAATCTCCCTTTATTTAGTGGGAAAATAAATAAAATGATATATAGGACAAAGATTATTTAACCCAAAATAACATTTCTATCATTTATATGAAATGATATTGAAAAGGTTATACAAGTATTTTATTTTTTTCAAATGGGATTTTGGTCAATTTTAATTGTAAATATAGAATATGTGGGATGAAGAACAAAGAGATCACATGGAATGGATATCATTTAAATAATCATTCATTTAAATGTATTTCCATCATCAAAAAAAATAAAATTATGATAATGAAATTTTGAATAAAAAATGAATGCTGAAATTAATAAAGAGTATAAAGCTAACTTTAAAAAATAATTGACCAATTCAATGATATATATATATGAAATGATGAATTAATATATTACTATATTTTTAAAGGTATAAATCTAAGTCTCTGAATATTAATGTTCACTTAATTTTTTACATCATATATTGAAATAGTACATTGCTCTATCAAAATATGGATGGATTGCTCTAGATCTTATATATTGAAGGGGTATATAGAAGATGTGTCCATATAAAAACCATGAAATATGGAATGGGTTAATAAATATAAATATGATGAAATAAATCTCATCATTTGATTATTTATGTAATGAAATTTTTTTAAATTACTTGAATTACATGTGAGTTTGTTAGAAGCACAATATTAAGGGTTGTTTATATCCTAAAATAGTGGAATAATTAATAAAATATTTATACTTCTTCCCATACAGTGAAATATTGAATTATTCAAAAATATTTACTGTGAATCAAGAGAAATGTCATAGAATAGGTATAGGGGATAAGTCCATTATTATGAGATCACTAATACTAAGGTGTATTTATCCAATTATGTGGTGGTTGAAACATAATTCATAACTTAAAATATATCTCATTCATCATATGATTATGGATCATTGCACTCTTTTATATCCTTCTTATTTCCCGTGAAAAATATAAATTTTCCTAGAACTATGAAAAAGAAATGTTACTAAAAACCTCTATAAGAATTATCACAATAACTATGATGTGATAAGATGTCCCCATTAGAACACATAAATACAACGTGTTTATGAACATTATTATCATAACTATCTTTTCCTCTTTATAATAAATTGTGAGGATTAGATTTAAAAATATGATGAAAAAATGTTTACGTGGAGAAGAAAGTTATAATTTCTTATAATGATGTTGAATTCCTTATAGTTAGAGTGGGGACATCATCATATGATACTTTTCTGGATCTATTTCTGATATCACCTCTGAATGTGATTCTTATTCAACTAGACAAAAAAATTATAATATTGAGAAGATAATATTAAAATTTGTGATTAGACTATTTTACATAAATATAGTAATGTATTTTTTAAGTAATTAAATGAATAAACAAGATAGAACTATGTATATTTCCCTATTTACATAATCCCTAACGCAATACATATATAAAATAATATCGAAAGAATAGACAATATATAATTATTAGGGTTATGGAAACAACTAGTATAATTGTGTGATATTAAATTTAAAAACACAACTATTTCACCATGTGGATCACATAGTATGATATATTAGAATATATTTTTTAAATGAGTTTATTTTATTTTCATATTTTATTAAGTTTTATCATGATAAATAAAAGTATAATGTTGGGAAGAAAACCCTAAAGGCAACATTGAGGCATTTTTGGTTAGTTGTGTTTGTCGACAAAGCATGATTTCATGTTGAATCATCATGTTCTAGAGATTTTTCTTAAAATATATATTGAAAAGAGCCCTGAAAAATAAATGGAAGATCTAGAGGGGTTATAGATGAATAGATACAATGTGAGTTCATTTTCATGTGATTTCCAAATTTTTGGGGTCCAAAATTTGGTGTTTAGTGAGCATCGCAAAGAGTGGATTTCCTTGAAGATATCGTTAAAATCTGATAAAGGAATCTGTTTCTAAAATATAGGATTCTTGTATAGTATTTTGAAGAGACTGGATGAATGTTGATGGTGAATCCTGGCAGAAGTGTCACAATTCTCTTCACCCCTACATTTTGACATGCTCGTCATAATTTTAGAACTCATAGTAATCATTCGTACAGTATCTGCAAAAACTACTTCATGAAGAAAATCTTCTATACTCTCATTGCTTTTCCATATTTTGGTGATATCTTCAAGTAATTCCACTCTTCATGATGCTCACCAAATACCAAATTTTGGACACTAAAATTTTAGAAAACAATAAAAAATGGCACCACCTTGTATTTGTTCATATGTACCACCTTAATATCTTGAATTCCTTTCTAATTGTTATTTTTCATGGTGTATTTTCCACAATATATTTGGGAGTCAACAATTTAGCAAGTAAACCTTCTTTTCCAAAAAAAAAACAACTGAACTAAAAATGATACAATCTTACCTTAAGCTATTTTTCCCACTAATCTCTCCCTTTTGATTTGTTGAAAACACTTCTCATAACCATTCATTTCACTCTGATACCTCAAAAAATATTCTTTCATCATCTACCATTATTCACCTCTTGCGATTTAGATAGCAACCAATGATTCGCGAACAACCATTGTAAAGGTCATTTTAGTGAAGCATTGCAGTGGCGATGCAAAAGAAATTATCAGAATGTTATGTGATTACAACATGCTCTATGATCCGAAAATTTATGTGGTACGTAACGATATAGAGAATATTTATTTGTAAATTTCATTCCATTGAGATTTGAGCTGTTGTGGAACTAACATTTCACGGAATGTTCTTGAGTTAGTGGAAATGCCTATAAAGAGGCCTTGACCCTGTCGAAAGAAGTGGAGAGATAAAAAAACCATAAACTCTCGAATTGTGAAGTACATTTGTACAGTAGAGAGATTTATTAAATAAAAGATAATTCAAAGTGTCATTTGAGCTCTGAAAATGGAAGGAATTCCATGAAGTCTAGTTTGGATTTTCGAAGGGCATGCCCTTTTCAAAGGAAAATCGCAAAGACCAATGTGACCATTGTAAAGAAGTGAGCTCAAGGCTCTAGTTATCATTACAAAATTGTGATTTCTACGAAACTTTGATCCTCGTGAAGTGGTTGGATAATTGCAAAGGATTATTTGAGATTTGAAAAAAGAGGGAGCTTCATGAAGGTAGAGTTCTTAA
Organism: Viscum album; assembly: GCA_963277665.1. Classification (NCBI taxonomy): domain Eukaryota; kingdom Viridiplantae; phylum Streptophyta; class Magnoliopsida; order Santalales; family Viscaceae; genus Viscum; species Viscum album. Next base: position 223,919,430 of record OY728158.1, read on the forward strand.
AAAAAGTGTTTCAAAACTAATTTCTTAGTGTTTTAGAGTAAAATTGGTATTCATTTGTGGATGAATGTTGGAAATTAACAGATCATCTATCAATAATTGAGGGTGCATGTATTCATGAAAATTATGAGACATACAGGTCTAGAGACTGCAAGTGGATCCCTTCCAAGTGTAGTAAGCAACAGAATAGGAAGAAGGTTATCCTTTCTACCTATATTGAGCCATTTAGGAATAAATAGGTTGGGACCTTTGGGAAAGTAGTGAGCTAACCCCAAATATTGTAAACACTGTGAGAATTGGAAAATAAGTGATCTATGCTGAACATTATTGGTAGATAGCTTTAGTTGAGTTTGTACATCATCACATTCCCAATGTATGCTCCCTGAACGTAGCCCAGTGTGGGTGAACAAATTAAAAATCACAGTTTCATCCTATTTTCATTCCTACATCGCATTAAAATCATCATCATCGTAAAATAAATAAGGTATGAATTTGATCAATAGAAACACATAAGTGAAAACAATGTAACCCATATAATATTGAGTTCATGATTTAGTGGGGTGGAATGAATTTTGAAATAGAATATCCACACCATGATCGCACCCCTCTCAGGGTATTTAGGCCCCTTTTGTTAGTAACATATAATCATCATTGTATTGATGACTTATTTAGTCACATCTATTGAGGTCAATATTATGGAATGACTGAACTTATTTCTTTTCTTCATTAACTACATCTAATGTTGGAAGGCATTAACAATATTGCATTAAAAATGAGGTATGAATAGTATGTGTTTCTTTTTATTTCATTGGGAATAAAAATTCAACATAAAAAATTATGAATCTAATAAACTGATGACTCAATGATTATCTGGATGAATTTTTTGGGGAATTCAATGACGACATCATTGTTTATTATAAGTGATATTTTATCCATGTGAATAAATGTTCTATCATTATGGAGAATCTATAAATAATATAGTTATATATAAAATATAGAAGGTTTTATTTCAACCTATAGAATGTTTTATTTCAGGTCTATATTGTCTTCAATGATGGAATAAAATTTTATCTAATGAAGATGAATGTTGTTAGTGAATGGATTGTACAAAAAAACAAAACAGATGTAAATAGTTTCACTCGTATGGATGGTTACTATTAGAAATTATTCTAAATAATATCATAATTGGATAAACCATTAACCTAGCATAAATATAAAGGGTTTAATTTATTATTCATTATGAAATTTGACAATTTTTTTATTAAATTGATGTTGATTTTAGAATATGGTACAAATTTTACTCTCCCATCACAAAACATAGGGTTTTTAACATATTTCCAATTATCGAATAAACGATATGGTTGTTTCCTTATTCAAAATGACGATGTATTTGGATAAACATTTAGTAAATTTAATTTTCTGAAACAAAACTATTAAAAATATGCCTTTAGTAATATTTTTTATGGAGATACAGTTACATTATCTCTGTGGTGAAATATGTGAGATATACAAAGTTTAGAAGAGCCTTAAACAAAACTTTTCATATAAATGGTTCTCCCTGAGACAATTTTTAGGGATTTATGTAATAAAAAATTATGATTTATTAATCCAAAACCATACCGAAAAATAAAATATGTTTGTGGATGCATTGATCCAAAATATTTGGGATGTTATTAAAAAAATGAGGATAGATAGGGATTTGTTGTTCATAGATCTAGTAAATATGGTTCCGGGAATTACTAATAAAAATGTGACATATATACATTTTTAAATATTTAATATCAAATTTCATTATAATTTATCAAATTTTCCATACAAAAAGAAGTGATTTATTTGAAGAATGTTTATACTATGGTTGAGGGGAAATCGAAACCAAACATTTATAATTAATGAGTTATAAAATTTTGAAATAGGCTATGTGTCATATATATAAATTGGAAAAAAAATAATTCTATAATGATTGTCATATCTCATATGTCACTTTTTACTATAGTAGATCCATCTGGTATAGGGATCTGAGGGAGCATTTTTGGTTGGATAGCATGAATTATGAAATTTCTCATTATGTTTCCATATTTTGCATTTGTTAACATGTGATGGTAGAGTGACAACATCCTTTGGATTTATGAATATTATTTATATTCTTATGTTGATAAGGGAATATATTACTATGAACTTTATTGTAGAAATACCTAATATTCTAAGCAAAAATGATTCCATAATGGTTATTAATGATCGCCTAACCTAATTTCACATATCCACATTATAAGAGAATATTGACCTCTCAATCACCTCACGTAGAACTATATTATTGATGTTGTAAGATTTCATGTAACCCATATTTCATTTAATCTAATCATTACCATTGTTGACCTCATAATTATGAAATAATATTCAAATGACTCTTGATTCTATGATTCATTACAACATCACCTTCAATCCATAGACTTATCGATAATATAAAAGAACCATATATGGAATTGATGATGTTTTGGGTTCATTATCAATTAGATTTTAAGTTATTTTGGTATAGTATTTTATGTGGGAAGAGTATTATTATAGTAATAGTTACTATTCATGAAGTAAAATAGTGTCGCATGATGAATTATATGTCAGGTGATGTCATAATTCAACATGTTGGGAGATATTTTGTGAATAGAATCTGGAAGTTCCCTAACATGTTGAAGAGAAAATGAAAAAATTAATGAAAAGAAATTAGAATAATAATTAAATCAAAAAGTAAGAAAGTTTTCCTTTATTAAAATCAGGGGAATAATTTGGAATTTTTAGTGGGAGATCACATTTCAATGGTTATATCATCTTTTATGTGTGTCATAATGTTTGACAAGAAGGTAAAACTGATCCGTAGTAACATCAAACTCATTAATTTTTTTGAAATAACTAGACACACTGTTTAATAATTGTAAATTCAAATATTATATATAATATACCATATATATTCAATATATCATTGTGAACAATTACATGTTTGACCCAACACATATTCTAATATCTATAGAGATTGATTTTGAATCTAATTTATCTTACTTTAATGAACCCATATAGATTATTAATACTATAGAGAATAAAATGATGATTGATATTACTCAACTGGTAATTTTACTTTACATAAATAATAATGTGTATGAAGTAATGTGGGAACTACGTGATGCTATGAACAATAACCACACATTTTTTTAAATCTATCATCGATGAAAATTTTGAGGATAAAATGTTTTAAGAGTAATCTATTGGCAAATGAGCCTTAATTATATTTTTTAAACATTACACTATTAGAATAATATTATACCATCAAAATTTTAATATTTCATAGCTCATAAACTCTAATTTTATTGGTTTAATATCAATTTTGAATATACACGATAAAAATAAGGCTACAATGATTTTTTTAGAATTTTCCCAAAGAAATAATATTTAATGTATAATTAAAGGTGTGGTTTTTATGTATCCATAAATATTTTAATAAAAATGTATTATAATATAAATAAAAAAACTAAAAAATATCAATTAATTTGAAAAAAATATTTTATTATCTAAGGTTAAAATGAGTAGTGTTCAGAAAAAATATTTTACTCAAAAAACATTTCATATAAAAATAATAATTTCTATCTGTTTAATATTTTTTAAAATTATCAATTGATGAATAATATCAATGTAATTTATTTATCATAAATATATCTATAATACATTAAATACATATATTATTATTAATTTTCATATGGTTAATATAATAACATCTTATACTTGAAAGGTCATTTCTTCCTACCAATGTTGACAATTTTTCGACATGATTTTTAGGTTTTTAACAACTAAATTATGAAACATATGTAGCTTATATTTAATAATTTGTATTATACATTTGAAATCATTTTAATTAAACAAATTTATTGAGATTAAATTAATTATTCCTCAAAATTATTACAAAAAAGATTAAATATTATGTGATGGGGTTTTGGTAAAAAATATGTCATGAGAGTTAAATGTGAAAATGTCAAAATTGTTTTACAATATATATATATTTCTTAATATTATTAATTTAACTAAATATTTATAATAATTATTTATAAACTATATTATAAATATCAATTTATTTTAGTCATAAATAATCAGTTACGTAGGGTAAATACTAGTTATTATGGTGAAAATTAAAATGTTAAGTGTAACTAAACGATGATGATAAAGAAAAATAATAGATAAAATATGATTTTTATGTCATGTAGATTTGGATAGACATTAACATTACTCAAATAAATTATATATTAATTATTCTAGAACTTTATTGAATTTTTAATTCTAATTATTGAATATATATTTTTATTTATAATATTTCGACACATCCTCAATTAAAAAAGTGTACCCCCTTACCTCATTTATATAACCTTATGAATCAAATTTACATAAAATAAACCTAAACAATATCTCTACAATAACAATGTACAATTTATAGATATTTTTTACTTCTTAAAATCCCAATCCTATGGATATAAATGATGGATCTATAAGTGGGTTTCACTAAGAGATCGTAATCATAGTAAAAAATGACATTATTTTTTATTATTTTATTTCTGCCATAAATAATTTTATCAAAATTATAAAATATTTACAATAGTATATCAAGTATATAAATATTTCATTACATTTAAATTATAATATTTACCATCTTTTTCTCTAGATGTAGGGAAACTAAATCTTTAGTTGTGTGTAAGGAGGACAACTACCTCACGTAACAATGAATTTTTTCATCAATGACTCACATGGATATAAATAATGATTGATATAAATAATATATAGGAAAAAAAATAAAATGATATTAAATATTTAAATTTGATATATCATACACTTCCAAATCCTTTCACCCACAAATGAAATGGTAGCAGTGCATGTGAGTATGTGCGACAAACGATCTATACGAATAGATGTGATTCATTATCCTTTTCAAATAGTCATGAGTTTCACTATAATGTATCTAATGATTAAATATGATATTTATAAAATTAATATATTTCTAGATATTAGTTATATATTCTCTTAACTATTAAAATAAATATAAAGAAAAAATCATACATTAGAAATGAAGTCAATTGACACATAAATAAATAATAATAATAAAAAGTTTGTATCCAATGGGAGGTAAGATGATAAAATATTACAATATATGATAATAAAAATATGAATATTGTTCATATATAAATTCATAACATATTTTGAACCATTATAAATTAGTACAATGAATTAAAAAATAAATTAAAGTGTGATGTATTGGATTTCATCTAAATTTTCAATGTATTGAGACATATTTTTTAATATACACCTATTCACAGTTTTTTGGGGTGTATGTTTCACATCTGATTTATTAAATAAGAATGAATATACAATAATTATTTATAATGTATTAATTCAAATTTACTCATTCAATCACATTCAATTAAAATGTTCACAATTTGGTAATATTCAATTTTACAATCCAATATTCTATATAGATTTATTTTAATTTTGATAATTGAATATTATAATTTATAGTTCATAATATCCACTAGTTTTCTTCTCATATTGATATTAATGATGCTTTCATATTTTCTTCTAACTTCATATCTCATTAGTAAATAATTCATTCAATGATTTCATTAATATGAAAAAAATATTTTTTCTTTTATAATTTTATATATTTTTCAACCATGTCTTTTTATGAATAATTATTATTAAAAGAGTCATATTTTTTAACTAAATGAATTATGAAGAACATTTTTAGTTATCGATTAATTTTAAAATGGTTTTTAATTAAATATTTCTATTGTTTTATGAAAAATTTATTTTACAAAAAATTCCAAAAGATTGTTTTTATTATATAGGGTGATAATGGAAATCATTGATATTATAACTATTTAAAAAATTATTCTTCTTCTTCCGGATTCTAAATGTTTACAATAACTTTTTTTTAAATTTTTATTCTAATATTTAAAAAAAATTCCCTTTATTTATAAAAAGGACATTATTTAAATTAAATAATGTTTAATATTGATAATCCCAAGGTCACATATCATCTCTTACTTAATTTTTGGATTCTTAACATTATATTTAGAAAAACAATTTTTTTAGAATTTATTAAAAATTGGTTTTATTTTAAATATATTAATAAATTTTATCCTGGTTACTATTATTTCCAACATAATATTACACTTTAGAATATGACGTTCACATTATGGTTTTTTATTATCTAGGGAAATATTGATAATTCTATATTCATTACTTAATATATATATATATATATATACTAGATATGTTATAATATTACTTAATTAAATTGATGATTAGAAATATTGGGAATGAATTGGTAATAAAATATTGGGTCGAACCAAAAATTATATATCCCCATGATGCATTGTATGGTTTTATGAGACAAATTATATGGAAAAATGTAATGGGATTAACACATTATTTTAAGTTCCCTTTTTAATAGTTCGAGAAGTATACATTTTAGGATGTCTAAGATCATGATGTTGAATATTAATATTTTCCAAATTGATTTTATATTTTTTTCAATTATATTATTTCATTGATAATATCCATTCATGTATCTTGTTCTAAAGTTATGATTTTATAGCATGTGTGTTTATTAATTCACAATTCTGTAGTGACTATACCCTGTATAATCATGATTGTGAAACTATTGATAAAATAGAAGGTGGATTTGGTTTGTTACCATTTCATATTAAATATACCATATTGATTTAAGAAAAAATACCTAGTATGTGAGACTAACTGACCATTTGATTGCACCCTGGTGTGAATTCCTTTCTCTAGGATGTGTAGAAGAATTCTAAGTATGATTTGAAGAATGTCAAATGTTTTACATTAAAGTGTTTTATATTTCATACATAATGTAAAATGGGTTTCATGTTTGTATCGTTCTCTCTAAGAAATCAAAACAAATTATTTGATTTGTATTTGATTACTTGTATCAATTATAATGTATTAATATAAACACTGGCACAATGCATTTTGATCTCAGTCATTAAATGTTTCATTGAATGTGTTATGCACCTCAATTTCATTAGTTATGAAATGTTATACATTATTATATTACAATTTCATGATGATAGAAAATACTTAATTCAAAGTTAAATAACTGAGAAAAAAATTCATGAGAACTATGAATTTATTCATAATTTTTATTAAGAAAGGACACCCATAAAGGGATGAATTTGGGGAAGCTCTTGATTTTATTTTTTTATATATTCCTAAACTCATAAACTATGGAGTGATAGTTAATTTGAAAAATACATTTCCTAGTTGCATTATTTTTCATCACCCGTATATTATTATTCATTAGTAATTATTGGAAAAGAAAATATTTGAGTGGAGGTTGATATTATGATCTTAAATTTCATCCTCATATTAAATTAATACTAAAATGTAATTATTAAATTTTAAATGTTCAAAATTATTAACCTGATACACTTCATCATCTCATAATATTGATCATTGAAAACATAATACACATCATTTATAATGGATTTTAGTAATTCTCATTCATCAAATATGGAATTATATTCTTTTATTTTTATATATTTATCAATTTTAATCTCACTAATTAATTTTTTCCATAGGTTTAAGTCAATAATGATTTTGGGGGTGCTGGATGTAGTAGGTACCCATCAGAACTCTAATAGATGCTTTCATTTTTCAAGTGTTTATTTTACGTTCTATTTGACAATAAAATATATTTATATTATGGTTTAATAATGACACCATTAGGATAATGGTTTTCCATCAGACCTTCCCTCTTTGGAATTTAGATAAGCTATGTAGTGGTGGTCCACAACATTCCCTACCATAAGATGTCTGGTGTGTATTATTGATGGGTTTTTAACTTGTGAAAATAAAATTCACCTAATTTTTTAATAACCAATTCCATGATCCATCTGTGTGTTTATCACATGATGGTATGTGGAAGAAACATCAACCACCTATTAATACAATTTAACACCACTTTATCTGGTTTATCGGAGAAATATTCTTCTTGTCTATGTGGGTTTAGAAAATCCCATTTTAATCTCTATTTTAAATTTTTTAAATTATTTTACCAATTTGGTACGTCATTTTATCGACTTACCATTTAGGGTTTTGTGGTATTCATGAAGAATTAGTGTATTAATAACATCTCATTCTATTTGGAGGGTTTTGGGAACTCATCGAAGAAAAATAGGCTATATCATTGTCCCTATTCAAGATATAGTGTTCCCAGCTGTGAATATAGAAAAACTATAATGGGGACAGGGTCAAAAGTTATTATTTCCAGCATTATTTATATTTAGGTAGTGGAATATGAGACACACCAATGGATACATAAAAATTAAATTTGTGATATATTTGTAGAATAAAACTGGTCTGGACATTAGAAAAACTATGCGAGAGTTGGGAGTTTCATGGTGTAGGTCAACAGACAACGTAATTTTTTAAAAATATGTGGTCGATTTCTTAGTGTATTTAACATGGGTTTATAGGTGGCCAATTCTATCATGATTATTATTCTATCTTTTTCATATCAAATTGTAAATTTTGTTTACTATAATTAAGGGCCATGAATGTGATTTTAATTTAATTTATTCCACATGTAATCGATTCAGTCCTCCAAAAAAGATCATTAATTCAGTTACATTTAATTATTGAAACAATTTAGAAACCTATGTTTAAATTTTACCATAATTCTTATATTTATGTCCTTTATTTAGATTACATTAGTACTATCATCTTATTTTTTTTACCAAGCTCGAAAATTTAACCTTCATAGTTAAAGGTAACACTTGAAAAATCATATTCATGATATCTATGAATATCTTATCTTTTCATATTCTAATAGTAAATTTAAATCTCTAGCATTTATATGTAACTTCCCATGTACTGTTAGAATTATTATTTTTTTATATTTATTTATATTTTTGAATCATTTAGTTAAATTCATTATAAATACATTATGATATAAATTTGTTTATTATGAATATTTCTTATATGGTTTTAGTTAGATGAGTAAATATCAAATTATTGAATTTTAATTTGAATAAAATTATTATTGTGGGATATATGATGTAATTTTATTTTATGATGAATTTTTTAGTGTTTTTTAATGATTAATATTCCAGTGAATTCTAAATATAATAATATTTTAAAAAAAAATTCATTTACTTTCAATAAATTAATCTATTTAAAAATACCATTATATTTGGAATTTTATTTAAATAAAAAATTTATTTTTTTATATTTAATCCACATAAATTATTTCGAAACATTATTTTATATTATTTTAAAAAAATCTTATTGGGTGTAAAAATGGATATTTCTAAAAACCATTTTTAATGTAAATAATGTTTATTAATTTTAATTAGTTCAAATAATCCAAAATGGGAAATATTTTTAATTTAATTTATAAATTATATATAATTAAATATTAAATTATTGAGATAAAATAATAATTATTATTCATAGTGTTAATGTATAATAATTATACTATTGAAAATACACATATTGAAAAATCACTCTTCATCACATCTGTTTTTTCAAAATAATTTTTTGAATTCCATGAATTGAATTTTTTAAAATGGATTTCAGAATTAGAAACATAAGGTCAAAAAGAGGTAGTATGATAATTTTCATTTTAAGGAATAATTATTTTACTATAACAACATAATTTTTACTATAGTATAGGTAAAATAATGATATCAGTAATAGCTAAAAGGTAAATGAATAAAATTACTACAAAATAAAAAATTAAATAAGTGGTTAATGGGCTTACCAACCATTAACATAAAATAAAAAAATTAGTTATCAATTTAATTAATTGATTTAATTCCACACACATATAATTGGATACTAATATAAAATAATAACTATTTAATCAATTAAAATTACTGATCATCTAGTATAAGAAAAACTTCTCAACATACCCTTTCACCTAAAAAGACACAAATATCATAAAATCCCTAAAAACACATATCCTACTAAATATATGCATTTAATATTTTGTGGTTTCTAATAAATAAACCAATTCCAAGGTCCCTTTTAGGCCTTTTAGGATTTAATATTTTCAAAAAAGATTCTCATAATTTCATTTCCTCATGTTTTCCTCTTAAAATCATTCATCTATAAAATAATTATAAGTCCAATATAATATATATACTAGAATATTAGGTTTCTAATGGAATCAATAATATCCATTTCATTTCTCATATCCACTTTTGCAAATAAAAAAACCATTGTCCAAATTATAGCAGTTTACCATCTCCATGGATAATGATTATTTGTTTTCCATTATCTGCCTTAACTCTAGACAAAAAATATTATATTGTTTAAATAAAATGATTATATGTATTTTGTTTCAAATTTAATTATTAATAATAAATAAATTTAAATAATATTAAATACAAAAAACACATTCATGATTGTTTTAGAAACTACCAAAATAAATTAATCATCTATCTATAACATTTTATAAAATGAATCATCAACATATTAGAAATAAAATTATAGATTTGAAATTTTATACTTATCTTAGATAGTTATTAACATATCCTAACACTTATTGGTTTTTATACCCATTTTAATTAATATCAATAATTATATACCACTGAACCGACCATGAAACCATGAAGAATTCACCTGAAACAATGAAAATAATGAAATACTATTAATTAATGGATCTTAATTTTTATAAAAATAATATAAGGTATTCGTAACAAAAAAAATAGTTCTATAATTAGTTAATTACATTCATTAAACCTTTATATATGAGTTTAATATACACAATTATAATTGGAATAATTATTTAATGGAATTGATAGCTCAATTTTTATTCTTTAGGATAAACATATATTTTTTATTTCATACTAATATTACTTTTAAAATAAATTTTGAAAATCTTGTGTTTTATTACCACTTTTTTACTATATTTATAAATAATAAACATAATAAGTTCATTTTATTATTTATCCCTGTAATTATATGATATTTGTAAGGGGTGTCCCTTAAAATTCATCTTTTAATTATTGTTTTTAAAAAATTATAATGAAATGGTTATTACATATATGGAATGAATGGAATTCCCATACTCATTTCCCCTTAATATTTTTATTTTCAATATTTTGTTTTATATTATTATATCCAATGATAATTTTTCCCATTATACATACAAATTTTTTCAAAATGAGTTTTTTCAAAAAGTAAGGTTAAATATGATTTTATTAATCAATTTTACATGGTTTACATGGATTTTATGATTGTTGGAAATTATTTTTGATTATGGTTGTATCCATTATATTCAATAGAATGTTAGTTCCATGATAAACCATGTACTATTGGTAATATTATTTTAAAATAATGTGTGATTCCATAAAAATATAAGGATGGATGGTTTTGTTTAGAACATGACCCATTATATAATAATTCGGAGAATTTTTTGTTATATGTTGTTCGTGAAGAAAATTACTCTATTTTTTTGCGCTTTTCACTTTAGTCATATCTATAAAATATATTAAAGAAAGAATGGATTGATGCCCATGAGTTATAGTAAAATATTGAATTTGTTAAGAAAGGTAAATTCACTAAATTAAATGTTGATAAAGATTGTGTATTGAGATTTGGAAGGATTTTATCTGTGCCTTTAGATTCCCATATGATGAAGAAATGTGATGTGAATCTCATTGTTCTTCATTTTACTTTCATCAATGAAATACAGATGATATTATGAGATATTCGGTAGTATTACATGTGGGATGGAAGAGAAAGATATATTACAAATTTTACAATGAAATATTGGAGTATTCAAAAGGTTTAAAAGAGAGACATGTACCATAGGGGATTCTTTAAGATTTTCTACTTCCAAAGTGGAAATGGTAAAATATATCCAGGGAATTCTTTTTTAGACTAAAAAAGTCTCCTCTAAGACATGATTTGATTTTGTTTATTATTGACTATCTAGATAAATCTAGATATTTTCTTTCTATTCGAGTTACTATTTCACTGGATAAGATTTCTTGAGTTTTCCTCAAAGATATTCATAGGTATCATTATGTAATTTTTCCATTTTATTTGATATGTATCCAAGGTTCACTTATATCTTTTTAAAATTACATTATAAATCATTTGTAAATGAAATAAATTTTAGCCCAGTCTTTCACCCCCAATATGATAGATAGTAGGAACAAATAATTTAGAAATTGATAGACATGATATGTTAATGTTAAACAGATTACATGGGATATATGGATCATTATTCTTCACTGTATTAGTTTTCATAAAATTAATATTTTCAATCTAAAATATAGATGTATTATTTGGAGGAATTATATCGAAAGTTGCGTCATACTCTATTATTTTTGGATGAATTCAGGGAAAGGATGTTGCTGAGACGAAAATTTGTATTGGAAGTATGTGAAAAAATGATGTTCATCCATAAACACATGAGGATGGGTCATAGTAGGCATAAATTTTATTTAGGTAACTGGAGGGAGAAAATATAATTCAATGTATTTGATAATGTTTTTCATATAATCTATCATTGCAATTGTTTTTTCTATTTCAATAAAAAAGGAATGTTGTGTCGATAGTTCATTAAAATTTATAAACTATTATAAAAAGATGGACCATTTTCCTACTAATAGGATTTTTTTATTAGTTTATCTCTGGTAAAAAAATGATTTTCATATTTTTATATTAAGAAAGTATCTTTCATATTCATTTCAAATTTTGAGGTAGAAAGCATCTCAGTTGAAATATAACCTTTCTTATGAGTAAAAGGATATTAATATTCTTTATCTTAAATAGAATTTATTTTAGATTAATGTAATTAACCATGTTATGGTTTTGTGTAGAAACCACATGATGGAAGAATCAACATGGGATTATGAAAATGTTTTAATAGAATGGTATCCTTAGGTGTTTAAAATTTTTAATAAAAATTGTGAGGACATAAATTCATAAAGGAGGAGAAAATATTACAACCCTGGTACATAAAAAATGTTTTCTTCTTTATAGAATTTAAAATTTAAAATTATTATTAACGTATAATGAAATAGGTAGTATTTATAAAAATTATGGAAACAATAAATATTGAATATTAACCTCACCTATGAATGTATAAATAAAATTCAAAAATCATATAATTTAAAATATGATATATTTATATATTGAAATATATAAATATTTTTTGAAAAATATAAATTATGTTTTGGATTTATGGGATACAAAAGATTTTATTTATAATTTTATAATTAATATAATGATATTAATGAAAAATATTTTTTATAAAATAGATTCATAAATTCTTAAATTTTCTGTCTTATGATTAAAATGTAATTTATGGGATGTTAATTAATTTTACAATTTGTTATAAATTCAGTTATAATTTCAAATTTTTTATATTTTGAATAAATTCGGATTTTAATTAAAATTAAAACTTATCATATTTATAGAATTATATTCATAAAATAGATTTTATTTTTGTAATTATATATTCTGAAAAATGATTAGAATGATTTTTTTTGGAGTCTTCAAAAATAATCTAATTTTTTTGAATTGTGGAATATTATAATTTACGACATAATAAAACTACTTAAATTATTGAGTGATAGATGATTTATAGATTATTTAATCCCATACTCTCAGAAAATTCAATCATTATTTTAATATATTTATTGATAATGTTAAATCTATTCATATTCTTTATCCAGGAAATAAACCCAGGAATAAAATAATGAGAAAACACCCTCTCCTCCCCAATGAATAAAACTTCACAACATATCTTCTTCTAACACATCAAATAATTTTATAATGAATAATTTATTCCTAATTACATTCCCAAGTCTCATCTCAATGATTAAGACCTAGTTTTCTTTACAAAAGGTGGCAATCAAGTTCCTTTTGGAGGTTCTCTAGGAAGAGAATTCAAGACGTAAACTCCTTTATAATTTTCTTTAATTAAATTTTTTATTTCATTTCTTTTATAGTTATTTAATCACATAAGAAGTTAAAAGAGACATTGTAATTATAGTATCTTATAAATACTTATTGTTATTTTTTATGGAATATCAATAATCGAACCACTCATTTCCTCTTCTTATTCTAAAAAATGAAAACATTGTCTTTTATTTGTTGATTTACCATCATCATGGATGATATGTTTTTATCATTTAAATCCATCAAGGATGAACATAAAACAATTATTATTGATAAATAATAATTAATTATACATATTATTAATTATATAATGATCTGGAACCAATATATATATGTGATATTAAATATAATTAAATATATTCATGATGGTTGTGAAAAATACCAAAATAAATTAAATTTATTTCATTAATATTTATTTTAATGAATAATTATCATATTCGAAATAAATTATATCATATAATTTAAAATTATAACATCATATTAATACTATTTCATTCTACTTATGGTTTATTCCTTCCATTCTACATTAAAATCCATAATGATACAACCATGAAATAATCTCATTTGAAATAATTAAAATAATAATATATTATTAATAAATTAGTATAAAAATGTTACAATATGTTCACCTAATAAATTATAAATATTAATATGGTTTTTAAATATATTAGTAACACTCATTAAACAATTATATAGGTGGTTTAAACTTGTTAAATGTGCGAAGAACCCAAGGTAAGAAACCTTTCATTAGAAATAATCATTTATATTTCAATTCATACATAATTCAAATTGAAATATTTTAGGTTGCATTTATTTTTATATTATGAATCTGTTCTAGTTCATGGAAATTGATTATGTTGAAGGGTGGTACATAAATCTCTCTTTAATTCTTTGTGTATGTTAATTTTGGAAGTTAATAGTAATTGTTATTGAAAATGTAATTGTGATGGTTACACCATAAGGTATCCATGAGGGTTGCATAATATGGTATTCATGTGGGAATTATTGAAAGGTAACCATGAGGGTTACAAATAATATGGAATCCTTTAGGGTTACATTCATATTTATGTAAATCCCCACGATACATTAATAGTTTATTTTTGTTTTATATGATTAATGAAAATATCTTGTTTTCACAATGTTAGTATATTATAATTTTGGGGGAAAAAAATTATTGTTTGTCAAATTGATTTTATCTGTTATATATATTAATGGAATAATGGTTCCATTATTTTATGTCTTTTAATGTTTTTTGTGGTAATCCCATGTTTTAAAATCATTTTTACATTGTTTATTGATGGGTATGAGAACAAAAGAAGATGAGATGAATATTGTGATGATTTTTAGTGAAATGATTTCATGTTTTAATAACAACTCTGGTATTATACAAGAAATGTATATTGTTTTAGTATTTTCCTATTTTTATTTATATTAGTTAATAACTATGAATTTTGAAATAATTATCTATAACTCTAAACTAAAATGATCTTTCTGAATGTATGATTTTAAATTTAAATGTAATTTACTATTTTATTTAATGTTTAAGGCACAGTCTATATAGTTATCATGAACATGATGTAAATCAACCTTTTTTCAACCTCTTACCGAGAATGAATTCCACAGTAATACACCCATTGTAGAAACACCCAACATCTCACCCAAAACACATGTAGATTACCCCACAACATGGCCATGTTAGATCTTTTGTGAAAACACATGGTCCTCCTCCACAAACCATATTCATATCCTATCATATTCAAAATCACCCAATATATCACCGGTTGTATTAATGGTTTTATAGCCATCACAACAAATGAGTATCTACTCTCCAAAATGATAGATCAGGAATGATAAGGTATTCATCTATCTATCCCCATTGTTGAGATGTAGTAAAATAAAACCATATGACAATGTGATTGTAAATATATAATTATCAATATGGATGTGGTGTTTATAGAAAAAAATAATTATTCATATATATATATATACTAGGACATAAAATAACATCATATAGGTCCACTACATAATAGTAATGAACCAATAACATCCCTACCTTCACTGGAACATTTAAATTGTATACACAACACAATCCACATGACATACTTAACATTTCCAATCAAGATATTCATTTAATTATAAATTAAAAACCAAATTTAACCTACTATCCAATCATTTATTTTATCACTAATAATTTTACTCTAATATTCACACTAAAAAACAAAAATTTAAATTATTATTAAATAATTATTTTATAAAAACACTGTATTCTAGTGTAATAGAACAACACATCATCAAAAGCTGATTATTTCCATCGAAGTGCCCCCTCACCTCCCAAAAGAACTACCAAAGAACCCCAAGAATTCTTCTATAATAGGACGAAAAGAATACTACCACCATAACACCCAAATGTAATGTCCAAACAACCACCTCCCCACCATCCCAGAACTATATACACCAAACGAACACTCCACCTCCCCAAATGCATGAACCAAAAACTACCACCGCTATGCCCTAATAGAAAGGAAAAAATCCACACCTCAACTCCCAAAACGAATTACCAAAAAACCACCACCACACTACCTTAGAAGTAAAAACACATCTCATACACCTTCCTCACACTAAAACAAAAAAAAACAAATCACCACCCAAAACATAAAAACATATCAAAAAAAATCAATGTTCATTTTATATATTTAATATAGGTTTTTTTAATACCATTCAAATTTATTTATAGTTTTTATTAATGAAAACACAATCCCATTAAAAATATTTTATTATCCAAATATTAGTAATGAGAAAATTTTATTTTTAAGTTGATATTAAATCGATAAAAATAGAAATATTTTCCACTTTACATATCATATATCACACAAAATCCCCAATAAATAAATTTTATTAATGGAGAATCAATCCCATAAAATTTATTATGTTATAATTAGACCAATAATATAAAAATGAAAATTATATCCTTTTCTACTAATATTTAAATTATCCATTTAATTATCCTTTCATAATATATCACATAAATAATAAATGATTGAATGAGAGTTGACCACTTCTTAGTGAAGAAAAACAATGAGAATTGAGGGCTTCCCAATAAAATAAATTTTTTCCCACTTTCTTGTGAACCACATGGAAATGAAAAAATGACTACATACCATAACTGCAAACAAAACACAAAGATCAACAAACAACAAACCAATGTTTTTGAAAATTGAATCCCATCTGACCCCACGTGAGAAAAAATCAATGCATCAATGATTCCCTAGTATATGAATATATGGGAATCAATATAGATGAAGTTAATTCCCAGTATTGATTGCCAATGGGTATCCATAGGATCCATAAAATCAATGTGGGGGGATGGGACTAGAAGTTCCATCAAAATCACCTAAAGAATACTAAAAAAATGATAGAGATGATATTATTACTGAATGAAGTTAATATGTGTTGAAAAAATACACGGATCCCTCCATTTTCACATCTTGTAAACATTACAGGGCATGTAATTCAAGGGGTTTTTTAGAAAATTCCCCCTTTCCCCCAAAATCACTTCACCTCATCTTGAATATATTAAACATCATTAATTACACTTTCATGATGTAAATATTTCTTATAGGTTCCCCCTTATTTTATATACATGTCTTGGCCTAGTCATCAATAAAAGTTATGAACTTCACAACTATACATGTTGTGAACCTCCATTTCACATCATTAAAATAGTAAAAACATATTTCATGTGGTAGGACTTTTATACCTCCAACCACCATGGATCCTCCTTAATTCACCATTATAACTCATCCAATAGAAAAAAGTCAAATAATTCCATTAGGAATGAACGAACAATTAAAATCATAGTGATTATAATGTTTCAAAACACATATATCATCTTACTGTTAAAAACTAATATATAATGTTATGTCCTCTACATATTCTCCCTCAATTCCAAAGAAATTCATTTAAATAAAAAAATATATTGATAATATGGAAGAACATTCATATTCAATTTATGTCACATTAAAATTTAAAATTTTCACATAGCCTATATATCTTCTTAAATAACATGGGACATTCATTATTCATTATGATTTTCATTTAAATAATTAATAATGTTTTTCATTTAATATATTGAATCATTATTTGAAGAAATAATTTTCTCATTTTTATTTTAAATATTATCATCCCATTGATTTTGGATTTCTTTTTTCATTCTATCCTCAAAATATGGTTGGATATTTATCCAGTTTTTCTACCATGCCCATATTTTTTCACCTCTTCCATTTCTTTTAGATCTTGACACAACCATTCATTTTTATATTACCATCATTTGTATTCTTATAATATAAAGTCTGTAGGTTTTATTTTTATACTATAGGAGTTATTCCATCCTCCTTTATTAAATAATTATGCATTTTATCTATCCAAATAACATTCCAAATATTCATTCCTTTTAGAGATTTCATGATCCTCCAAAATTTCATCACATATAAAATTTACTTTTTCTATTTTATTATAATTATTTTCATCATCACATTCCATTTTTGTAAAAAAAATAAATTCATTTTGTCATATCTACCCATTAATACATACCCCATTCCTCGAAAAGAAATTATGTACAAGTAATATTAGCATATATTCTCGAATAAATTTTTAGAAAATATTTTTTCTTCATAATGAATATATTTTAGAATAATAATATCTGGCCTCTAATTATTTTTGTTTTTTATCATTAAATACTATGGATATCACTGTTTGAGGGAACATTTTCTTGATTTAATCGTGACATTCATTGTGGAAGATGATTTTTGACCAAAATTCTTAGACCATGATTATTCAATATTATCTTTTGAACATGAATTGTTAGTAAAGAAATATGTATATTGAGATACATTGGGAATAGAATAAACCAACCATTTTGTACCATTCTTTTTAACAACTTTATAAGGATCAACATTAACACCCATAACATTTTTTTGTCTTCTATAATATTATTATACAGACATTGTAACATTAGGCACATTATATGTGTTTCAAAAATTATTATTCATCCATTGTGAATAATTATTTTATATATTCTACCCAATTTCTAAATTTATCTTAAATACATCTATTATTCATACATTATTCAACATGTTTTGTTTACTATTCATTAATCCCTTTATATCTAGATGTTTTTTATTTATGAACATAGATATTTCTTTATTTGATGACAGAACTCACTTCCTATTGAATAATTTCAATGATGATTTTCATTTCCATTTTTAAATCCTCACAATAATCAAATTATATTTAATTAGATTCATTATTCAACTTTTACATATCCTTATCTTGTTATTATATATCTTTCAATTGTTGGTTTCAAACATTATCATAGAATACATTGTAGTTATATTATAAATTTTTCACCATAATCACACATCGAAAGTGTACATTCCTCTTTTGCAAGAGTGAATAAGTTGAATTAATTATGAAATTATTTATTGGATATCATCATTATCCCTTTTGGTAAAAAAGTCTCCTTTTTACTAGTAAAATAGTTCTTTTATTTTATCAATATTTTTATAATACTTCTAATATTTTTCCTATGAATCATAATCCTGAATCATATTACAAGGAGATATTCCTATAAAATGGAAAATTTCCATAGAATTTGAAAACATATGACAATGTTCACCATTTCCTTTCCACATGATGTTTTCATATTCCATTGATAGAAGAAAAATAATATTTGTTAAATCAATATCAATTTCCTCATAAATTAAATCACACCATTCATTTTTATATCATTATCAAAGATCATCCATTATAACATATATTCTAATGTTATTTATTTAATATCATTATTAATAACATTTGTTTCTTTTCTCATTCAATATTCTACAAAAATATTCTAATTTTATATAAAATAAATATAATCATGATC
The DNA here is from genome assembly GCA_963277665.1 of Viscum album. Classification (NCBI taxonomy): domain Eukaryota; kingdom Viridiplantae; phylum Streptophyta; class Magnoliopsida; order Santalales; family Viscaceae; genus Viscum; species Viscum album. The sequence continues at coordinate 223,939,318 of OY728158.1, forward strand.
TTATATAGATGAAATCATGGAATAAAACCTATATAATTTTTTATCATTAGTTTATAAAAAAAATTAGGATCTTCCAGTTTATCACCAAAACCACTAATTTGGTTAAAAATATCAATTAACCTTGTTATTTATTCATTAAGGGATTTTACATCATTAATATTGATATTTTCAACATGTTTTGGTTATATTTGTTTCTTAGTATCCATTCCATTCATGATTCCTTAATAGTTCCTTCAAATCATATCACATATCTCCTTAATTGGTTAAAACCCCAAAAAATTATTAATAGTCTCATCATGTTATATACAAATATACTAATGATATTTTTGTTAACATTCAAATTTCTTATATCAGAATGTCTAATTAAATCATTATCACTAACTTTTAGTCCATGATATAGAAGTCATTGTTAAATAAAATTCCAATAAAATTGATATTTCATTCCAAAATATATATATAAATTGCCATGATATTTTGTTAATTTATATTTACCACCCACTTTTAATTGACATATATTTAAGAGGAAAAATTCCTATAATTAAAATTTATGTTCCCAAAAATTTATATAGATATAGAGAGGGGGGGTGTTGTATAATTGTTATATTAAATTTATTAATTCATATTATTACTCAACCTATAAATCGTTTTGAGTTCTAAATAAACTAAAATATATCTCTGATGAAGAATTCACGCATGTCATAAAAATATTTTGGGCCTCTATATCTCCTAGAAATGATGCCTTTACTTGCAAACTCAAACTAAAACACATAAAATAGACTCTCAAATATTGGTGTAATTTGAAAGACAAAAAATTTTACAATGGAATTACTCTTCTTCAGAAATACCTAGATGACCTCCAAAACAAAAACACCATGTCTGACCACCACACTGAGCCTATGTAAGAAATAATCATTGTGGTCAATCTCAATACCTTTCTCACTTTTAAGTACAATAATAGAAATCAATATTTTTAAGATAAATGGTTAACTGATGATGAGACAAATACTAAATTCTATAACACCATCTAAAAAATCAGGAAGGCCTACAGACCCTTATCCTTTCTAATGTATGGGGATAATATTTCTGACAAGGAAGGTGATATAACTCCCCATATCATAATCTATTATTAGACAATTATCGATGGCCCTGATAACAACAAAGACCTCCCTCCTGAAGTCATTCCGTTTTGATTACTAATGCAGAAAATACCTTCCTTCATAACACTATACTAGATCAGGAAATCAAATATATTGTCTTTAGTCTGAATCCTGATTGTGCCTTGGGTCCTGATGGCTTTAACAATTGTTTCTAGCAACATTATTGGGATGTGGTTTATATCGATGTGTGTAATCATGATAAATCATTTTTCACAAATGGGATGCTTCCTCAAGTTATTAATGTTTAGTTACTCACCTATATCCCTAATGTAACACCCCAAAATTTCATAGTACATTATCTCTTCCATGTAATTCAATAACTTGTGCTACACACCACACAAGAGTTCGAGCGCACCACGACTTACCTAACGAGCCATTCAAAAAATTGTTCTAAATAGGATTATCTGAATTTTGAATTTTATATACTCCATATAATTTTAACATACATATTATGTCTTTCTTAGAAATAATATAAGAACAAATTTAATTTTTTAGATAAAGTATTTTTATGAAAATGCAATTTTACTACCTTTTAATGGTGATCATTTTTTAAATCCAATATTTTACACATTTATTTATTCAATTTGACAAAATATACTTCTTCATTATAATAGGGACATAAAATAGTAGTCTTGATAAATTTTGGGCATTTCTCTGATAACTTTAATATTTTGGTGAACTGTGAAAATATTAAATTTTAATCGAAAACAACATTTTAAATCGAAATAATTTAGAGTGCTAAATTATAAATTTTAAAGGTTTGAAATTAAAATTACATTATATTTTTATCATTTCATACAATTTACGTAATTATATGTAATTCCACATTTAAATTTTACATAAACCCCTCTCAATCTTTTGATTAATTTTATTTTAAAAAAATCCTATTTTTGTTTTGAAAAACATAATTAATTTTAAATTAATTAATGAAAATTAAATGTTATTAATATCATAAAATGGATTATATTTTTTAATTTTTAATATTATAATTATCTTAGGGTAAATTTTTGATATTTTTCTGAAAACATTCAATTTTTTATGAATAGAAAAAACACTACATTATTATTTAAAACTGTCTATTTATTTAAATAATTATTTATTTTATTTATTTTAATTTTTTTCACAATAGATATATAAAACCCACATATTTTCATTTTAATTCAATGGAGTCATTTTATACTAAAATTAGATGTATAAAATTTTATTAACCTTTTTAAAGTCTTTTACCAACCTTATAGGAACATTTGACAATTTTTTTAAAATGTACTTTTAGAACTTATGTGAATTGAATTTCAAAAATCTGAGAGACCCAAATGACATCAGTAAGTAAAATTTGATTCTATATGATGAAAATAAGTTTTAGTGAATAGTAACATTTAACTTTTTTACCACGATTAAAAGTAAATAGAATAATAAAAGATAAACATGATTTTATAATTACCCTAACACATATCATATTTCTATTGGATAAGATTATTTTGACCAAAACCAACCTTTGAAAAAAAATATGATCCTTTTGGTTCACATGGATTAGATTATAAAATTAATTATTATTTTATTTAAAGAAGTGTTAAAAGTGTAAAATTCAATGTTTAATAACTATACCATTTTTAATATAGTGTTATACATAATATAAATTATATTATAAATATTCGTTAAAAAGATAAAAATATTTCCTACATCATGATATTTTATTTATAATTTTTATTCATTAAATAGTAAAAATTATTTATGACACAATTATGATGTAGTAATTATCTTATTAAAGAATGATTAAAATAATCTATATTATAATTTTTAAAATAAATGTAAATTGGAATTTTTTAGGATTTAACAAAATTTTATAGATAAATATGACATGTTAGGGTTTATTAAATTAATTGTTTTCAATGTCATAATGTTGTTATGATATTAAAGAAATCAATTATCAAATAGTGTCAAAATTGACAAATATGAGTTTTTAAAACTAATTATATGTTATTAAATTATATAATAGTCCTAAAAATATAATTATCAACCAACGGACATATAAAATAATATATATGTCATTAATGAACCACTTGTGTTTCTCTTGAAAATTTATTCTAATTTTATTAACCATATAATATAAAAATACAAGGAGACATGGTAAATGTTAAACTATTTAACTAAGAGTTAAATATAAAAGATAACGATAATGTCATCCCCTAAACATGTATAAATCCTATTGATTGACATTATTTAGACCCATAATCACCTATGGATATAAATAAATTCATTTTTAGACATTATAAACAGAATATTTTTTCATAATAAAATAACATATTATGTTTTTTCTTATGGTGCCCCTCACCTCACATTTAAAACGGCACTTTACCTTATCTCAAATTCACACCTCCAAAGCCATTTATATTGGCCAACCTCTACCCAAATTTACTCTCAAATATTCTCACTTAATCATATAGTCCTTACCATGATCATAAATCCAACCTTAGGATCCCTTTTTTTAAATCAAAAGGAAGAACTCGAAGAAGAGGTTATAATTTCATCACCTCTTTCAAGGTTATCTTCTTCTTACTCTTACTCTTTCTTTGTTATTACCATAAAAAAATTATAACCCTATTACATTATACATAATGTTATTTTATTATAAATATGTTTCTACCATATTAATTATTTTATCCATCATATGAATGATAATGTCACCATCCGTGCGTACGTACGACTTACCATCTCCACGCTGTGGTGTAATTTATTATTCAACACTATGTTATTTTAATTGATATAGTGATGAGTAATATGTATATAAATAATTAAAATGAAATTATAATTTCTCTGTAAAAATTAATATACCATCCAATTCCACACATTTTAAGCAATAAATAAATTATACCCTTGCTCATTTGTATGTACGACTTAGCGTCTCTACAACGCTATGAGATTCATTTCCAAGTTCACCATTCAACGTTGGGTATAAAAATATATATTATTAATATGTATGTAATATATTAAAAAATAATTCTATTAGAGATATATATTTGTGTGTGTGTGTACTTACATATATCTTATTGACTTACCTTCTTTCAATACGATATCAAAACAGTAACAGTGTTTATGTATATGTACGATCTACCATCTCCATAACAGTCTTTTTTATTTAATATATCTATATTTTATACATATTTATATTATAAATATATATTTTTTATAAAACATTTTTATATTATGGATGTATTTAAATCGTGATCTGAGTGATAGGATCAAGAATAACTGGTTAAAACACATAGGATAAAGAAAGAAATTATTTCTTGAAATTTTAATTTAACATGGAAATAATTAATAAATAATTAGTTTAAAGAAATAAATGAATCATGAATGATATAATAAAATTGATAATTGTTCTTTTATAATTTAATAAAATACTATGGTCATTTTACAAGAGGTTAAACGTACCCTCGACCAAAGGAAAGTGCAGCGTAAGGGTTAATTCCTCAATCCCTTTATTAACGAAGATTGTTTATATGTAAGTATTTTAAAGGAAATATTTATTATCCATGTCCATGATTCAAAAAATACATTTCAATATGATTCTTTTAAGGTACTCTATATCAAAAACATAATTGTAAATTTTTAAAATATTTATTCTTTTAAGTCATTCGCATTGATGTCTCTATTTTCAAAATGGTTTTAATGATATATTAATATAGACATGATTATTTAAAAATGTCAATTCAATTCAAAAGATTCAAAATGGTATGGGAAAACATGATTAGAAAATATATTTTAAATGACTTCCTTTATAAATGTGTGACTTTTAAATGATTTCAGAAAATGTATTTTTCTCTCAAAAAGTTTTACTTATAATTTTCAACTATGTCAAAATCCTTTACTGGATATTATTCTTGATTGAGGTTGATCTACTATAATAGAATATTACATATTGTATTTTATGAGTAATAATATTTTTGACTGTGTACATGTTATTTTTATACCATTCATGGTTTATGGTTAATGTATTTACATTTCATATGCTAGTTTTAATACGAATTTTTATGTTATGTTTCAAAATTTTCATATGTGGAATATTGTGGACTTAGTAAGTGACAAGTGGATCCCAATATAGCTCCTCTAGTAATTAGTATCACACATAATACAAACAAGTGTATTGGAACAAGGCCTTGACAAAACAATTATTTGTAGTATTGTCATGTGTCTTTGACTATATCGTAATTATGTCCGGCATTAGGAATTCCCTCATTATGAAATTAGTTATTACATGTGATTGTTCGAAAATTAGAATATCAATGTTCTTGTTTATATTGTGATGTTTGATTAATTTTTGCAATATAATGTTCAAGATTATTATTAAGAATGCTGTTATTTTTATTACATATTTTTCCTTAAAATTTTATTACTTCCGCTAAATTATTTACCCTTAATGAGAATCTGAGCTCACACATTATGTTTTATTTTTTCAAGATTTCTAGAATTGTATTATTATTTATATATATGTTTAACCTTATGTGAATAATGGTGTTCTCAATAAACTATCTATTTTGTATTTTAGGATATAAATTTTAATGTATTGTTAATGTATGTAATCAATTTTTCAAGACTGTTAAACTAATCGGTCCTTTGGGACATGATTCCTTGTAATCATTAAAATGTATTAAAATAATGCACTGGCTCTAAGCTTTTGGGGTTGGTTCATTACACCTAATATAGATAATTCTTCTATGATTCATCTTTTCAAAACCATATCTCTTATCAATACTATCTTCAAAATCATCACCATAATCATTGATAATTGGCTATGAATTATCACTGAAAAAATTGTCTCATGGAACCAATATGGATTTATAAAGTGTGAATCAATTCAAGTATGTTTCTATATTTCCTATAAGTGTATCAAAAACATGAATAAAACTAATAGAGGAGGCAACATAGAAATTAAACATGTCACTAGGAAATATTTTGACCCAATGGATTTGAGTTTTATCTTCAATGCCCCTCAATGGTTTGGTTTTAGTACTCACGTTATCACTATAATAAGAACTATCTTCAACAAGGACACTATCTCCATTTTGATCAATGGATCTCCCAGAGGATACATTTAATGAACCAATGGTGTCAAACATGGTGACCCTCTCTCTGTCATTCTCATCTTAATAGTGGAATACTACCTTAGTCGATTGATCAATCGTCTAGTGGTTCAAAATATTCTTAAACTAGTTCATTTATCTAGGAATGTAAATTTTCTTTCTAACCTCTTTTATGCTAATGACATCATACTTTTCCTTCAAGGATTTAAAATATTAATTCATAACCTCAAAAATTCTCTCTCCCACTATGCGGAGGTTTTTTATCAAACCATAAGTCGGAACAAATCTTGCATCTTCTTTAGGAAGATCTTTCCCCACAATAGAGAATGTATTATTATCATTGAATTGGGTCTGAAAGAAGGGTCTCTCTCCTTCACATACCTTGGTGACCTAATTTAATGGGGAATACCCATGTCTTTCCTCTTTTTGAATATTTTTAATCAGGTTATAAACAATTTTCCTCTTGTAAGAGAAAATCTCTATATATGGAAGGTTGGGCTTTCCTAGTTAAATACAATATTGTCTCTAAGATGGTCTACTCCATGATGGTCTACAAATGGCCTATTGGTTTTATAAAAAAAGAAACACAGATATTAAAAATTTTATTTTCAAATTTATTACTATTGAATGAAAGCATGTGACGGTCCCTTGGAAATATTATTTCAAGACTATAGATAATGGCTGTGTTGGCGTAAAAATCATAAAATACATTAATGAATCCCTACATGATCGGCTTACTTGGAATATTTTCCACAATTATTCTAAATCATTCACCTATCTCAAAAACATATTTCATGATAAAATTCAAACTAAAAATTTGAGATTTATTAATTCTTCCATATGGCCTATCATCAAGCACTCCATCACCAACATTATGAATAATTCCATAAGAATGGTCTCCCGATATTCCTTCCTGAAATTATGGCTGGATAACTGGACTAGCATGCCTTTAATAACTATAATTTCACCTGATCAAACTTTATTATACTCCAACAACTCTATAAAGATACATTAAATTCTCAACAAGATCATCTTCTTGATACTATTTTGAATATCATATAAATCTATCCTTGCGCTTATAATAATGATTTCATATTTTGGGAGCTGACTCATAATGGAATTATTACCAAAAAAATAACTATAACCATGTTTTATGTATCAATTATAATGATTACAACTGGATTAAACACTTTAAAAAACCTTGGATAAAGCCCTTGAGATTCAGTTTCATCTGGCGCCTTTGTCAGAAAAGAGTTCCCACTGTTATTTTTCACTAATCGTTTGGAATTCAACATTGCTCTAATTTTAAATTCAATAATCTACCCAGAGAAGATTTTATCCACCTATTCCTTTATTTTTCTACTTATTCTTCTCTTTGGAACTATATTTTTCTCATATTTTATAGGATATGGTTGATACATTACTCTGTCAAAACTCAACTCCTGAAATGTGCAGAGATGGAAGGCTCTCTACAAATTAAAATCTTTTTCCTTGTAATAGTTGTTGAACATCATCATGTGATCTTTTATGATCAGAATTCAATTATTCATAACAAATACTCACTCAATCATAATTCACGTTAGACATGTATCTTCATTGTCATAAAAGAAGCTTCTTCTATTAAAAAAGGTCATTTCCACAACACCGTGCACATTTTTGGAATCCTGAATTGTCTATAGATCAATGAAAACTTCTTTCAACCACATCTTACTCTAGAGGTGTTATCTAGAGATCACATCCCTAGATGGATCAAAATAAACATATATGTCACCTCTAAGGTAAATTCGACTCCTGCTGTTTGTGGCACAATCTTCAAGAATCACCTTGGATAGATTCCAGGTTTCTTCACGTGTTATTATGGCATTGCCTCCTTCCTTAGTGCTGAGATGATGGTCTTTATTTATGCAATTAAATTTCCCATGTTTTATTTTTTGATAATCCTATGGATTTAAAGGGACTCGACAACCATCGTTCAAGATGTTTGGAATGGTATAACGCATTTAGGTTGGCTGATTTATACCGTCTGTATAGAATGAAACTGTTTGCTAACCGATCTGAACTATATCCTCACTCATGTTTATTGGGATGAAAAAATGGTTAATAATGTCTTGGAGAACATGGGAGTTAATCAATAAATAATATGGTGTGAAGACATCCCTCCTTATCTAATTCCCTTTAATGAAAAAGATTGTAATATGATCCAATACTTTAGACTTTTGTTTTTCTTTGGACATTTGGGCCAAGGCATAACCTAAAAATATTATATATAAAAATAAGTAAATATTATTTTAATGGTTTGGTGTAATTTCCGACTCATTTCAATGTTTTCTATTAACCAAAACCTATATTATCCGACAACATATTTAGGATTAAAATGGGGTAGGATGAAGCTAGTTTGACACCCATATAATTGCTCCTCCTATATACTCTTCTTCAAATCCCAAAAAAAGCTTTATCAATAGTTTTTATACACTAAAACTATAATTATTTACCCTATTACAATATAAATTCCTATATACCTATCTAAAATAATCTTAAACATCTCTTTATACCCCCAACTATTATCTACAACTTCTTATTTGTTGACCTATTGAAAAAAAATAGATTATTAAGATACACTTCATCTATAATAAAATTTTGAATCATTTTCATGTATAAATACTCATGGTGAATATTATTATATTTCTAGATACTATTATATGCATGGAAAATCCTCTTAATCTATAATGATTGGGATTAATTCATCTCAGATTTTTTCATGATCATTTTTTAAATTTCATCCTATGAAATATCTCATTTGTTATTTCTCTATATTGTTAAAACTTTTAGATTCTCCCCTATCTAATAAAAATAATTTTATTTCAACCCATAAAAAGAATCACTATTTACTCAGTCAATATATAATACACCTCATTTTATTAACCTCTCTCAAGTAATCATACATATGATGTACCTTTATTTGATGTGACTTTTTCTTCTAAACCCTTTTACCATTTAAATTTCTCTATCTATTGGATAATTTTCTGAAGAACATTCTTCATATTCTCAAATTCTTCAACCATGAATGAAATATTTTTTAATTTATAATTCATATCTGTCTACAATGTTAATACATGTAAATTATAATATAATTCTGCATAATCTTTCTATACATTTTGATGAAATACTAACTTAAACAATATTTAATGAAATATTTGCTTCAATTTGAATTTCCAGTATAACTGAAATATGGATTGAAAAACTCATATTCACTTTTGTCATCATTTTAAAGAATTCATTAATATTTCCTCAAAACATAGAATCCATAATCCAATAAAAGTTTCATCAAATATATTTTGGTTTTAAATCCATTGAAATAAAAAATCAGTATCAAAAAAATATTTATAGTGTAAAACCTGAATAAAACATCCTCGAATAATCTTAACTCTATATCAAGTGACCTTTATAAGAAAATATCCATGTAATCGAAACAAAATATGGTATTTGGAAATCATTATATAAACCATTTATATGATAGAAATCACATTTTAGATAATTCCTCACATAAATTTTTTTTATTTTCCATTTTCTTATAATTATTTTCATCATCACATTCCATTTTTGTAAAAAAAATTACATTCATTTTTAAAATCTACCCATTTAAACATACCCCATTCCTAGTAAGGAAATTATGTACCAGTAATATTAGACTATATTCTCAAATAAATTTTTATAAAGTATTTCTTCTTTCATAATCTATATATTTTAGAATAATAAAATCTCACCTCTGATGATTTTCATTTTTTATCATTAAACGCTATGGCCATCACTGTTTGACAAAACATTTTCTTGATTTAATCCAAAAATTCATTATAAAATATGATTTATGACCAAAATTATTAGACCATGATTATTCAATATTATCTTTTTCACATGCATTGTTAGTAAAGACATATGCATATAGAGATACATTGGGAATAAAATAAACCAACCTTTTGGATGCTTCTTTTTACATCTTTAGAAGGATCACCTTTAACCCTGATAACATTTTAATGTCTTCTATAATATTATTATAAAAACATTGCAACATTAGGTACATTGATTGTATTTTAAAATTTCCTATTCATCCATAGTGAATAATTATTCAATATGTTCTAGCCAATTTCTAAATTTAGCTTAAATTAATATATTATTGAATCTTTATTCAACATGTTTTGTTTCATATTCATTAACCCTTCATATCTTGATGATTTTTATTTATTAACATCCATATTAAATTATTTGATGATAGAATTCACTTCTTATTAACTAATTTCAATGATGATTTTCATTTCCATTTTTACATCCCCACAATTATCAAATTCTATTTAATTAGATTCATTATTGACCTTTTACATATCCTTATCATTTTATTAAAAAAAATTCAATTGTTGGTTCCAAAAATTATCATAGAATACATTATTGTTATTTTATCAATTCTTCACCATAGTCACACATCTATAGAGTACATTCTTATTTTACAATAGTGAATAAGTTGAATTAATTATGAAGTTATTTATTGGTTATCATCAATATCTCTTCTGGTCAAAATAGTCTTCTTCTTTCTAGTAAAATAGCTCTTTTATTTTATCAATATTTTTTCCAATACATCTAATATTCTTCCTCTGAATCATAATCTTGAATCATATTACAAAGCAATATTCCTAAAAAATGGACAATTTCCATAGAATTTGAAAATAGACGACAATTTTAACCATTTGTATTCCGAATGATGTTTTTATATTCCATTGATAGAAGAGAAATTATTTTTGTTAAATGAACATCAATATCCTCATCATTTCAATCACACCATTAATCTTTTATATCATTATCAATGATCATCCATTTTAACATATATTTTAATGTTATTTATTTTATATCATTATTAATAACATTTGTTTCTTTTCTAATCAAATATGATATGATAATATTATAATGTTAAATAAAATAGATATAATATTGATCTTATATAGATGAAATCATGGAATAAAACCTATACAAATTTATTTCATTAGTTTATTAAAAATATTCGAATCTTCCAGTTTATCACCAAAACCACTAATTTTGTTAAAAATATCAATTAACCTTGATATTTAGTCATTAAGGGTTCTTACTTTATTAATATTGATATTTTCATCATTTTTTTGATAAATTTTTAAAATAGTATCCATTTCATTCATGCATCCTTAATATTTCCTTCAAATAAAATCACATATCTAAGTAATTGGTTAAGACCCCAAAAAATAATTAATAGTCCCATAAAGTTCTATACCAATATACTCATGATATTTTCATTAAAATTAATTTTTCTAATATCATAATGTCTAATTCAATCTTCATCACTAACTTCTAGTCCATGATATTGAAGTCATGGTTACATAAAATTCTGATAAAATCGATATTTCAATCCAAAATATATATATAAATTACCATGATATTTTGTTAATTTATATTCACTACCCACTTTTAATAGAATGATATTTAAGAGGAAAAAATCCTCTAAATGTAATTTTTGTTCCCAATAAATATATATAGATATGGAGAGAGGGAGGTGTTGAATAATTAGTATATTAAATTTATGAATTCATATTATAACACAACCTATAAAGCGTTTTTATATCTAAATCAACTAAAATATATGCCTCATGAAGAATTCAATCATGTCATACAAAATTTTTGGTTCTCTATGTCTTATAGTAATGATTCCTTTACTTACAACCTCAAACTAAATCACCTCAATCATACTCTCAAATTTTGGTGTAATTCCAAAGACAAAAATTTTACAACAGCATTACTCTTCTCAAGAAAGGCCTAGATGACCTCCAAAACAAAAACACTAACTCTGACCTCCACACTGATACTAGACAAGAAATAAACATTGTGATAAATCTCAATATCATGATCACTTTTATGTATAGTATAAGAAAACAATATTATAAATATAAATGTGTTAATTGAAGGTGAGAGGAATATAAAATTCTATAACTACCTCAAAATAATGACGAAGGATTTCAGATCTCTATCATTTCTAAAGTATGAGGATAAGATTTTTGACAAGGAAGGTTACATAGCTCAGCATATTGTCTCTTATTATGAGACCATGTTAGATGGCCCTAATAACAACAAAGACCTACTTCCTAAGTTCATTCCTTTTTTGAATAATGATGCATACAATACCTTCCTTCTTAACACTATACTAGATCATGAAATCAATGACATTGCCTTTAGTCTGAATCCTAATTGTGCCTTGTGTCCTGATGGCTTTAACAATGGTTTGTTCCAATATTATTAGGATGTGGTTTATATAGATGTGTTTAATCATGTTAAATAATTTTTCACAAATGGGGTTCTTACTCACGATATTAATGTTTAGTTCCTCAACTTGATCCTTATTTTAACACCAAAAGAATTCATTATATGTTATCTCTTTAATGTATTTCAATATCTTGTGCTACACACAACACTAAGTTTGAGTGCACCATGACTTACCAAACTAGTCATTCAAAAAGTGGTTCGGAATACTATTATCTAAATTATGAATTTTATATCCTCTATATAATTTTAAAATCCATATTATGTGTTTCATTGACATAATATAAGAAGAAATTTAATTTTTTTGATAATGTTTTTTTCAGATAATTCCATTTTACATCCTTTTAATAGAGATCATTTTTTAAATTCAATTTTTGACACATTATTTTATTCAATTTGATAAAATAAACTTCTTTATTATAATAGGGACATTAAATTTTAGTTTCGATAAATTTCGAGTATTTTTTGATAACTTTTATATTTTGGTGAATATTGAAAAATACTAAATTTTAATTGAAGAAAATATTTTTAATCAAAATAATTTATAGAGTTAAATTATACAATGTTATGTTTTTGAATTATAATTAGATTATATTTATATCATTTAATATAGTGTAAGTCATTATACATAATTTTACATTTATATTTGACATAAACACATGTCAATCTTTTTATTGTTTGTATTTTGAAAAAAACATTCTTTTCTGGGTTTGACAAACGAAATGAATTTTAAATTAATTATGAAAATTATATGTTTATAATATATTAAAATAGATTTTATTTTTTATTTTTTATTATCAAAATTATCTTAAAGTTAATTTTTTGTATTTTTTTGAAAACATTCAATTTTTGATGAATATTGAAAAATAGTACATTATTATTTAAAACTGACTTTTTATTTAAATAATTATTTTATTTTATTTTATTTTATTTTATGTCAAAATATATATATGAAACCTATATATGTTCAATGTAATTAAATGGATTAATTTTATAATAAAATTAGATGTATAAAAGTTTATTGAACTTTTTAACATCTTTTACCCACCTTCTATGCACATTTTCAAATCTGCATAAAACATAATTTTACCACTAGTGTGAATTGAATTTAAAAAAATCTAAGAGACCCGGATGATATCCGTATGTAAAATGTGGTTCATTACTAGGAAAATAATTTTTTGCGAATAATAACTTTTTACTTATTTACCACGATTAAAAGTAAATAGGGTAATTAAAGGTTAAAAAGCTATTATAATTACCCAAAAAAATGTCTGTATATTCTTGGATAAGATTATTTCTACCAAAAACAACCTTATAAATAAAATATGATCCTTTTGGTCTACCAGGATTAGAATATGAAATTTATTATTATTTTATTTAAAGAAGAGTTAAAAGTGTAAAATTCAATGTTTAATAACTAACCCTGTTTTTAATATAGGGATATACATAATATAAATTATATTATAAATATTTATTATAAAGATAAAATTATTTACTACATCATGATATTTTATTTATAATTTTTAGTCATTAAATAATTAAATTTATTTATGACACAATTATGATGTAGTAATTATCTTATTAATGACTGATTAAAATAATATTTATTATAAATTTTAAAATAAATTTTAATTGAATGTCTTGAGGAATTACACAAAATTTTTAGATTAATATGACATGTTAGGGTTGATTTAATGAATTGTTTTAAAAGTGATAAAGTTGTTATGACTTTAAAAAATCAATTATCAAATAGTGTCAAAATTGACATAAATGCATTTTTAAAACAAATACTATGTTATTATGTTATATAATAGTCATAAAAATCTAGTGATCTGCCAATGGACTTATATAATAATATATATGTCATTAATGAACCACTTTTGGTTCTCTTGAAAGTTTATAGTAATTTTATTAACTATATTATATAAAAATACAAGGAGACATTGTAAATGAAAATCTATTTAACTAAGAGTAAAATCTAAAAGATAGGGATAATATGGTAACCTAAATATTTATAAATCCTATTGTCTGAGATTATTTAGACCCATAAACACCTAAGGATATAAATAAATTCATATCGAGCCATTATAAACTGAATATTATTTCATAAGAAAATAATATATTAGTTTTTTTTCTATGGCTCCCCTCACCTAACTTTTAAAATGGAAGATCTCCTTATTTCAAATTCACAAAGCCAAAGCTATTTATATTATCCAACCCCAGCCTAAATATACTCCCAAATATCGTAAATTAAACATATAGTCCTTACTATTATCATAAATCAAACCTTAGGATCCCTTTTGTTCAAATCAAATTGAAGCACTCGAAGAAGAGGATATAATTTCATCACCTCTTTCAATGTTATCTTCTTCTTCCACTTTCTATTTCATTGTTATTACCATAACAAAATAATATCCCTATTACCTTATACATTCTATGATGTTATTATAAATAGTTTTCAACCATATTAATTATTCTATCAATCCTATGAATGATAATTTCACCATGTATGTGTACATACGACTTACCATCTACACACCTTTTAATCATTAAATAAATTATATCGTCGCTTATGTGTAAGTAGGACTTACTGTCTCCACAATACGATGAGATTCATTTCCTAGATCACCATTCAACGATGGATATAGAAATATATATTATTAATAAGTATTTATTAAAATAAAAATAAATTCTATTGGAGATATATATATATATATATATATATCTGTGTGTGTGTGTGTTTCTGTGGGTACTTACATATATCTTATTGACTTAATTCCTTTCAATATGATATGAAAACAGAAATAGTTTTTATGTGTACGTACGGCCTACCATCTCCATAAATGGTGTTTTCCAATTAATATATATATATATGTTATACATATTTATATTCAAAATATATATTATTTATAAATCATGTTTTATATTCTGAAGTATTTAAATCATGATCTAAATGATACAATCAAGAATGACATGTTAAAACACATAGGATAAAGAAAGCAATTATTTCTCGAAATTTTAATTTAACATGAAAATCATTATTAAATAAGTAGTTTAATGACATAAATGATTCCTGAATGATATAATAAATTTGAAAATAGTTCTTTTATAATTTAATAATATACTATGGTAATTATACTAGAGGTTAAACGTACCATCGACCGAAGGAAAGTGCAAGGTAAGGGTTAATTCCTCAATCTCATTATTAACTGAGATTGGTTATGTGTAAGTATTTTCAAGGAAATTTTTATTATCCATATCCATGTTTCAAAAAAGACATTTCAAAATGATTCTTTTTTGGTACCCTTTATCAAAAACATCATTTTAAAATTTTTAAATATTTATTCTTTGAAATCATTCTTGTTGATGTCTATGTATTTAAAATGGTTTTGAAGATATATTAATATGGACATCATTATTTTAAATTTTCATTTCCCTAAAAAAGTTTCCAAATTGTATGGGACACTTTGATTCAAAAGTATCTTTTAAAAGACTTCCTTTACAAATGGTGACTTTTAAATTATTTCACAAAATGTATTTTCACTCAAAATGTATTCTAGATAATTTTCTACTATGTCAATATCCTTTACTCGATATTATTCTTGATTATGGTTTATTTATTATAATACAATCTTACATATTGTGTTATAAGAGTTATAATATTTTTGATTGTGGACGTTCTATTTTTATACCATTCAAGTTTTATGGTTAATGTATTGACATTTCATATGGATGTTTTAATATGAATGTTTATGTTATATTTCAACATTTTCATATCTGGAATGCAGTGGACTTAAAAACTGACAGTTGGATCCCACTATAACTCCTCGAGGCATTAGTATCTCACAGGAGACAGACTAGTGTCTTGGCACAAGGCCTTGAGAAAAAAATTATTTGTAGTTTTGGCATGTGGGATTGATTATGTGGTAATTATGACCCACATTTGGAATTCCTTCATTTAGAAAATGTTTATTACATGTGATTTTTTAACTTGTAGAATATCCATGTGCATGTTTATATGGTCATGTTTCATTAAAATTTTCCTTATAATGTTCAAGTTTATGTTTAAGAAGGATTTCGTTTTTATTACGTATTTTTCTGTAAATTTTTATAGCTTTCGCTAAATTATTTACCCTTACAGAGCATCTGAGCTCACACCTTATATTTTATTTTTGCAGGATTCTAAAAAGTGTATTATTATTTATATATAGTGTTAACCAAATGTGAATAATTATATTCTCAAAGAACTATCTATGAAGTATTTTATGTTTGAAATTGTAATGTACAGTTAATGTATATAATCTATTTTCCAGGACTGCTAAATTGATCGGTCCTTTGGGACATAATTCCTTGTAATCAATCTAATGTATTATAATAATGCACTAGATCTGGGTTTTTGGGGTCAAGGCATTATACCTAATGTGGTTAATTCCTCTATGATTCAACTTTTCAAAACCATTGATCGTATCAATACTCTCTTCAAAATCATCACCATAATCATTGATAATAGGCTATCAATTTTTACAGAAAACATTGTCTCTTGGACCCAATTTGGATTTATAAAAGGTAAATCAATTCATGTTTTTTTCTCTCCTTCTTATAAGGGTATAAAAAACATGAATAAAACTAATATAAGAGTCATCACAGCAATTAAACATGACACCAGTAAGTATTTTGACCCAATGGATTTGATTTTTATCTTCAATGTCCATCAATGTTTTGGTTTTAGTACTCACTTTGTCAATACAATAAGAACTATCTTCAAATCAGCCACTATATCCATTTTGATCAATGGATATCCAATAGGATACAATAAATGAACCAAAGGTTTCAGACAAGGTGATCCTCTCTTTTCCATTATCATCTCAAGAGTGGAAGACTTCCTCAGCCGACTGATCAATTGTATGGTGGTTCAAAATAAAATACAACCCATTCATGTCTCTAAGAATGTTAATGCTCTCACTCACCTTTTTTATGCTAATCACATCATCAGTTTCCTTCAAAGGGAAAAAATAATCATTCATAGCCTCAAAAATTGTCTCTTCCACTATTAGGACATTTCTGGTCAAACCATAAGTTGGAACAAATCATGAATCTTCTTTTGGAAGAACATTACCCCTAATAGAAATTGTAACATTATCAGTTAATTGGGTCTGAAAGAAGTCTCTCTACCTTTCACTTACCTTGGTGTCCCAATTTTATTGGTTATACCCATGTATTTCCACTTTTTTTATATTTTTAATCATGTTATAAACCATTTTTCCTCTTATAAGGGTAAATCTCTCTCTATGGCTGGTAGGAATTGCCTTGTAAAATACAATATTGTCACTAAGATGGTCTACTCCATGATGGTCTACAAATGGCGAATTGGTTTTATAAAAATAAGGAACACAACTATTAAAAATTTTATCTAGACCAGTATTACTATTGAATGAAATCATGTGACTGTACATTGGAAAAATTATTTCAAGCATATAGATAATGGTATAATTGGTATAAAAAACATAAAATACAATATAGATGCCCTTCATTATCACCTTACTTTGAATCTCTTCCACAATTCTTCTGAATCAATATTCTCTCTCAAAAATATATTTCCTGATAAACATAATACTAGAAATTTTAGATTTATTAATTCTTCCATATGGCCTTCCATCAAGCACTCCTTTAACAACATTATGAATAATTCTAGATGAATGGTCTCCAGAGATTCCACTATGAAATTATGGCTATATAACAAGACGATAATGCATGTAATATCTATGATTTCACCTGATCAAACATCGTAAAACACCAATATCTCTATCATATGTAGTTTAAATTCTCATCATGATCATTTCTTTGATACTATTTGGAATATCATAGAAAACTATCATTTCACTTACAACAATGATTTCTTATTTTGGGAGCTGACTCATAATGGAATGCTTACTCAAAAAATTTATCTAACCATTTGTTTTGTATTTATGATAATGATTATAATTGTATTAAACACTTCAAAAAACCCTGGATAAAGAGCTTGAGATTCTGTATCATCTGGAGCCTTTTTCACAATAGAGTTCATGCGGATATTTTTCGTTTATCATTTGGAATTCAGCATTGCTTTAAATGTAAAAATTATAATCAACCCAGAGATGATGCTATCCACCATTTCATTTCTTGTGTTACTTCTTCTTCTCATTGGAAATATATTTTTCTCATCTTTGATTGCAGATGGTTGATTCATTACACTGTCAAAACTCAACTTTGAAATGTACAGATATGGAAGGATCTCAGCAAATTAGAAGCATTTTACTTGTTGTAGTTGGTGAGCATCATCATGTGATCTGATATGATTGGAATGAAATTATTTATAACAACTACTCACTCAATCATAATTCAAGTCAGACCCAGATCTTTATTTCCATAAAAGAATCTTCTTTTATTCCAAAAGGCCATTTCCACAACACCGTGCACAATTTTGGAATCCTGAAATGTATATAGATCAACAACAACTTATTTCAACCACATATTACTCTAGAGGTGTTTTAGAGAGATCCTCTCCCCTGATGGATCAAAATAATCATAGGTGGAACCTCCAATTGAAATTTAGGCCCTTCTAGGGGTGGCGCTATCTTCAAGAATCACCTCGGATAGATTCCAAATTTCTTCATGGGTCATTATGGAATTGCCTCCTCACTTGAAGCTGAGATGATGGGCTTCATTTATTCAATTCAATTTTACATGTTTTATGGTTGGAAAAATTTATGAATTTAAACTGACTCGACACCCATCGTTTATGAAATTTGGAATGGTATAACTCATTTATCTTGGCAGATTATTACACTTTGGATAGAATGATATTGTTCACTCACCGATCTGAACTACATAATCACAAATGTTTATTGGGAAGCAATCATGGTTGCTTATGGCTTGGAGAACATGGGCGTTAATCAAGACCTAATAATGTGTGAAGACATCCCTACTTCTCTTATTCAAATTCATGAATAAGATTGTAATATGATCAAGTACTTTAGACTTTTGTCGTGGTTTGGTCATTTTCACCAAGGAATCACCAAAAAAATTATATATAAAAATAAGTAAATAATATTTTAATGGTTTGG
The DNA here is from genome assembly GCA_963277665.1 of Viscum album. NCBI lineage: Eukaryota > Viridiplantae > Streptophyta > Magnoliopsida > Santalales > Viscaceae > Viscum > Viscum album. Next base: position 223,958,989 of record OY728158.1, read on the forward strand.
TACAATTTTCTACTCATTTCAATGTTTTCTATAAAATAAAAACTATATTTTCTTTCAACTATTTTGGGATTAAAATATAGTCGGTAGAATATAGTTTAATACCCATGTAATTGTTCCTCCTATAGACTCTTCTTCAACTCCCAAAAAATGCTTTATGAATAGTTTATTATACACAAAAACTATAATTATTTTCCCTCTAACAATATGAAATCTTATATACCCATATAAAATATTCTTAAACAACTCTTTATTCCCCCAACTATTATATAAAACTTCTTATTTCATGATCTGTTACAAAAAAAATTTCATAAGACATACTTATTTTATAATAAAATTTGGCATCATTTTCATTTTTAGAAGATCATCGAGAACATTATGATATTTTTATATATTATTATATGCATGGAAAATAATCTTAATCTATAATTACTGGGATTAATTTATCTTAGATTTTTTCTTGATCATTTTATTAATTTCATCCTATTAAATATCTCATTTGTTATTACTCTTAATTATTTGAATTTTTAGACTCTACTATATATAATTAACATTCTTTCGAACCCCTCCATCTACATAACCTCTATTTATTCAGTCAATATATAATACACAACATTTTTTGAACTTCTCTCTAGTAATTATACATATGATGTAACATTATTGGGTGTGAATTTTTATTTTAAAACAATTTACCATTTGAATTTCTCTATCTGTTGGAACATTTTTTAAAGAACATACTTCATATTCTATTATTCATCAACCCTGAAAGAAATATTTTTTTAATTATAATTTCAATTTATATAAGAAATTTGTACTTGTATTGTATAATATAATTCTATATAATCTATATCTACATTATGATGGAATACTAACTTCAAAAATAATTTATGAAACATGGGCGTAAAATTGAATATCCAGTATAACTGAAATATTGATTGAAAAACTCACATTATTCTAACACATCTTTTTAAAGAATTCATTAATATTTCCTGAAAACATAGAAACATTAATCAAATAAAATTTTCATCAAATATATTTTTTTTAAATGATTGAAATAAAAAATCTATATCAAAAAATTATTTGGTGTGTAAATCATGAATAAAATATCCTGTAATAATATTAACTCTATATTGAGTGACCTTCATAAGATCATATCCATTTAATTGACCCAAAATAGTGTATTTGTAAATCATTATATAATCCTTTTATCATATAGAATTCATATTTCAGAAAATTATGACATCATAATTCATAATCGTATGAAATAAAACAGATTTCTATGTTCGACAAATATTTATACAATATATCTCATATAAAATTCTTTTTTGATAATTATCTATTTACATTCAATAGAATTAAAACCTCTTTGTGTGTCATATAATTTTAGTAACTCCATTTTTTATAACCCAACATCATGTTGAATGTGTCACACCATTTATCTAGTAGAAAATCATATATTTATCTATTTGGTTGAGTTATTAAGGATTCTTCCATTGATTTTAGAAATAAAAAGATCAATTTTTTATAAAATTAATTATTGTTCAATCTATATACTGTCTAAATTCCAATGTTTTAACAAAAATATTGTACAGTCCTCATAACTAGGAATATTTATAGCAACACCTCCTTTTAAAATCATCAGTCATGTCACTCATATAATTTCATTTTGGAGGGTTTATTTTTTTCAAATGAATCATTTAATGAAACTCAAAAATAATCATGAAAATCATCATGATCTTTTGAACATTGATGAAAAATAATGCATCTTATGAATTAGAAATAATTTGACAATTTTTGTAGAAATATTACCTAAATTTAATCCATCTTTCTCCTTTTAAATTTCTTTTTAAAAATCATCACATTATGAAATATATTTAATAGAGGAAAATTGAACATATATATCATTTATATTTTATAGATAGATATGATAATTTTTTGTCTTCCCTCTTAAAATATTATTGTAGATCATTACCATGACATAGTCAGATAAGTAGAGAAGGGAACCTTATAAGTTGATAAATATGTAATCTCAAAATGAATATATAGTGGACTACCCTCAAATTAAGGGTATCCAATGGGGTAATTTCCAATGAATTAAAATTGAAAATTATGCTCTTAGCTAATCATAATCATCTTTGGAAGAATGTGGTGCAAATAAATTACATTATAATTTATGTTTGATTTTAAAGATAATATTGATGAGGTAAATTTTAATGTCTACACGTATATGTTTTTCATTTAATCATTGTTATACTGATTAAAAAATTAACAGATGATGTTGTATGTTACAAAATTTGTTATCAAGATGTTAAAAAAATAAATCCCACTAAAAATATATTCGAATCCCATTGGGAAAATATCAAGGATAATTAATAATTAATATTTCATATAAAAATAATATTTATAATTTAATTAAATGATTATATTGATACATTTAAATTTAAATAAGTGGGAATTCATTCCGAATAAGAAATTTATAAATCAACTATAGATGTAAACAATGATAAAACTGAGGATAAGGACATAGTTCTTATGAATCATGAAAATAAATTATAAAAAATGATTAATATTATTAAATATAAAATATAGAATGTTAACATTATGTACAATAATGTGGGATGTCATTAGATGTTGAAAAAAATAAATTTAATATAGTGTTTTCTAAAATCAATTCAAAACAAAAAATATTGTTATCACAAACCCTTTGTTGTTTTAAAAAATATTTGAATATATAGTACAATGGAATTATTTGGTAAATATATAATATAAAAAGGATACCATTCATGTGAAAAAAATATATGTACATCATGTATTGATAAATAAATTTCCAACTATAAGAAAAAAGTTACCCATTTTTATGAGAGGCTATTTCCCAAAAAATATTGATATTTTTTATAATTAAATGAATGTAAAATTACTGTTAATGCTATTTTTGTGGAGATCTACCACATAATAAATTTTCGTATATAACTAAAACATAGAGAAGTGGTTATTATAAATGTATTGTAATGAATGATTTGTTAAAAATATAATAGTGAAGTAATCATATATTTTGTATTGATGGTTAAATGAATAAAAAAAGAGTCATTTATTATTATTGTTGTTTTAGATGAGTGAAGTTAATTAAATAAAAAATTTGCATATACTTAAATTATTATAAGCTATTGATATGGTAAAATGATGTTACTCATGTATATACCCAGACCATAAATATCATGTATTAAAATGTTAAAGTATATCACCGGGACTATATACAATGAATCAGGTCACAAAAGACCGAATTGTTTACTAGTTTTAGGAAACTATATATGTATTTGGAAATCATATTTCATTTGAAAACATAAAATACAACATTTTATTTTAATTATGACTATCATTATTCCTTTTTAAATATCCAATAACATTATTAATAATACACATCTTAGAGTCCAAAGAAATGAAAACATAGGAAAGGGGTGAGCTGAAATTATTAGTAAGGGTATTCATACAATGGAATAAATGACCATGTCAATTAAATAATAATATAATAGTAATGATATAAAATAATCACACATGAAAAACAATAATACCATTAAATATGTGACTAAATCTATGGATAACATATTATTATATTTCGTTACATGGATAATAATAACTAGTTCTTTAATTATTAAATGTATAGTACGTGAAATCTAAAATTAATTGAAAATGACTAATTAAAAAATGAAATCATTAATATTAAATTCCTTATCAAGATAAAAATAATAATTTTTTCTTAATTGAGTTAATGATGAATAATTATTATATAGAATTTCACTCCCATCATAGACTATATTGAATGCATTCATCATATAAAAGCATTAAAACATAATAATTGTAAACATTAATATTTAAAAAATCAATATCAAATCATAATTATTTTCTAAGTAAATATTATTAATAATAACTCATTCTAAAAAAATATGATTGATTTCTCAAAACATCATATCTCCATTAAATCATAATACTCACCAATAAATATTGATAGAAATGAATATACGTTAATATATAAATGAAAACTATTGTTTGGAAAATAATATTTCTTCTTTTAATAATATATACAAATTCGAAAAAATTCGCACGAATTAGAGTAATAATTTTATTACAACGTAAAATTTTAAAAATGTAAATGATAAATTAATGCAATGAGGGTTAATGAGGGATTTTAATTTTTTATATATTTTTTATAAGTTAAAAAATTCTTTTGCATAATATAAAAAGAATAAAATGTACCATGTTCAGAAATGGTTACAAATATTAATTTTAAAATCATTTTTAATGTAAAGAAAATTTGAAAAAATTTCATTAATAAATTATTCTTGATTTTTGGAAATAAAAATTTAGAAATTTCAAAGAAAATATGGACATGGAATGGAATTATTTATGACTATATGGAGAAGCATTGTCAGTTATCATTAAAAAATGTTATTTTTGGATCATGACCACTTATGAAAAAAAATCAAAAGGAATACATTTAATATTTTATAATAATAATATTTGAGGAATATATATTTTTTTATTATATTAATAAATTGTTTAACCCATTTGGCACAAAACATAAATAACTCCGAATAATGATGACATATTGAAATATTCCATAACAACTTTGGAAAATGTTGATCTTTAAGGACTATGTCATAAAAAACATTCATTTATATGTATATCACCATAGGATTGATTAAAATAATATTAAAGTACAGTAATTTTCAAAATATACACCACAAAAATGAAACATGTTGTCAACATTGATGTGTTTCCTAGATATAATTCTGATATGAAAATCCACTACCTTCAGTTCGAATTACTTCATATATTTGTAAAAAGTATTATATAATTAAAATATATTAATTATCCATATCTTCAATTACTATACTCATATATATAATACCATATATGATTTAATGATAATATTTTTTAACACCTTTGTTACTAATTATTTATTAAAAATAATGTTCTGCATAACAACTACTTTGTATTTATTGTATATTTTGTTTTGGTAGTTTCTTTACATGTATATTGACCGTGGTTAAATAAAAAATAAAATATAAATACATATCTAAATATCATATATATTATTTATAGAAATATATAGATGTATCCATAAATTTTATTGATAGAAAAATAAATTACACAACACAGGGAGAGGGTATTTCATATGTACTAATGAATGATGATTCCATTTTAAAGAATTAAGGATCAAAAGAAATGTAAATAATAGGTCACTTTTTTAATATCCTTATTAAATAAAATATAATATATCTATTAACTTAATAAATAAATACTAACATCCTTTTAAAAAATAGAAACATATTATATTGATTCATGCAGGTGGTTTTCCACCCTTATGCATGGGGGACAATGTTATTTCCCAAATGATTAGAAGTTTTTAATTTTTATGTGATTTTATCATTCAAGATGAATATTAATTTAATAAATATCATATATAAATATTAACTTTAAATATAAAATAATATTAACACATGATAGGTGATGACAGAAACTGAATTACATCATTTCATGGGCCAATACTCTGTTTTAAAAATAATTGATGGTTCTGTTTACTATTTGTTTGAAGAGGAGATGAATATAGTTTATAAAATTTCTGTAATAACATATCAACAAATTAATGATAAATTATTAATATTTCAACATAATTATTTATTATTTGAATGTGGTGTGAGGTTAAATAATTCATCAACACTCAACTATTATCAATACTAGTTATTCGAACAACATCTATAGTTTTTCATCAAATTCCTTATTTATAATATATCGTAAAATAATTCCCCGAAAAAGTGGAAAAAATTGTGTCCTTGATTTATCATCTAGTTTAGATATAAAATTTCATTTTAAGTGTGAATAAAATATTATAGGATATACCCTTTTATTTGTAATAAGAAGTGATATTATTATAAATAGAAAACAATATTTATTTATTGGATGTCATTTTCATCCCAAGTCACTATAAATTTGATAAATAATGTATTTTAGGGAATGTTTCATAGATATAAACATCAGTAAATTAAAATTTAATATGTTTTAATCATTTTATTCTCTTATCCACTATGGTTATTCACTTTTATTATTTTATTTTTCATTATTTTAATTAGTTTTGTACTTATGTAATTCATCCATTAAGAATAAACTTAAATTAAGCCTTACTATATAATTTGATCCAAATGATTCTACATATATATACAATATATCAATTAAAAAAACATTTTCAGTGGATTACTATACTCAAAACAAGATCTTGTAACACAAAAAACCTTGTTTGGACATTCACCAAAGAAATTTATCTATAATGGTTTTACAAATCCTTATTTCAAAAATTACATTAAACATATTACATAATAATAATTTTGTTTATTTTATATAAAATAAATGTTTTATAATTGAATTACTATAATTTATATAATTAAATATAAAATTAAACCCTTATGGAAACAAAATTTATGTTCCCCAAGTAAAACATTCCATAGTTAATAAGTGATTTTTTTAATAAAACTCAATATAAAAGTAAATAAATTGAATAAATTATTTTTAGTAATAGTATAAATGAACTAATATTGTATAAATCCACTAAAAATCAATATATATCGTTTTTATATTCATAAAATTCAATGATAATTTTTAATAATGGTTCATTATATTTTTACATTCACAAATAAATAAATATTTATGATGATTATTAAAAAAAAATTGAAATATTTTAAATAGTGATTTAAAAAATAAATTTTAATAATAAAACTTTTCTTATAATGGAAAACATTATTTTAATATATTTTCAATGAAAAATCGTTGTATAAAAATATTTCTTTAAGAATAAAAATATATCTTTTCTTCTTCCATAAATAGAATAAAAATAATTTATTATTGATAAAACATTATATTGAATAAATTATATATAAATTTTCAACAAATTAATTAATCAAATATGGATGTCAAAACTTATTATGATAATGAAGCAGTGACTAGAAAAATTAAATGTTTTGAATTTTATTAATCTTCAAATGATTTTTATAATTTTTACTCATAATAATTCTATAAACAATAATTTATTTTTTACCAATGTATACCATTCAAAATCAATAATTTAGTATTGTATATTCATACTGAAAAATATAATAGGATGTTATAACATTTTATATTTCATTTAGACAGAAGATTTTTTGTATCACAAGTTATTAAAAAGATTAAATTTATTTACAAAGAAATATACCTCTACATATTATAGTATAACTTTAGTCCCAACATCATAAAATATAATTCTAATATGTCTATTATGTAACCTCACATACTTATTTTTTAGTTATTTATTATTGTTTCACCATGTTCCCACATCACCACTTCTATATTATGATTTCTCTAAAGTACCTTTACATTAAAAGTGGTCTGATTCCACAATAATTGTTATATATAATAATGAATCATGAATGTATATCCTTTGTATGATAGATTAGGAAGAAATAATATTTTATTAGAGGTGAGGACATGTATTTTATATAGATATTATAAATATAATATTGAAATATGGTACAAATCTTGTACATATGGGAGACATAGTTGCATTTACAATTTGAATGATAGATCTTGAATTCACTCCATAATTTCAAATAGTCATATAAACATGGGGAACATTTATCAAATCATAATAAAATATAAATCACCCCTATAAGGATATACAATTAATAAAATGTTATCACTAAATCAAAATATCAAATCACTAAACTATATATCATTAATGAACTTTTTCTTCATTTTACCCTATTTGATATAGATTTTAATAGTATTCAATTTTTATTTGTCTCTTTAAAATGTTCTGGGTGTATAAGTATACAATCATAGAATTTATTCCAACATTTTTAGTAATAAATCTATTTTCATATACTACTTCATATGACTCCATTTAAATATAAAAAATTATATATTTTAATTGGATAACTATACCAAATATAAATGTTGATCACAAATACCATGAGTATTATGATACCCCAACGTAAAAATACAATATAATACTTGGATAGTCCATTTGGATTAACCATTACTAACAAATTATTTGGATTTAATAAATAGATTTTTGAATCAATATCCTTATGTTGACTATTCCAGAATATTGATAAACATTTCTACTCATGAACAGACACAATTGAAAGTGTTACTCTATAAATTACTACAACTTCATTATAATTGAGTCATATCCAGTTCTCTAGAGGTATATAATGGTTTAAATTAATTAAATATGTATATTTATTATTTTTATTTATAAGAACCAATATTATATAATTATTTTTAAGAGTCACTTATAATATAGCAACAATTTGAATAGTAATTTTATCCCATTACAATGTAATAATATTTAGGGGTTTTATGAATCCCATTGGTTGTTTTCTCCTAGAATTCACATACTGAAAAGTAAATCTTATTGTACCAGAATAATAAATTTTACACATCATGTTATCCCATAAAATATTATCCATAAAATCATTATATATCTCTATGCTATTGGGGTGAATATCAAAATTTCATCTATGTGAATCATCATGTTATTGAATTTATAGTGTAGGTATTGATGTATGTTATAAACACTAACCAAATTTCATTCTCCCATCTTCATATACAATGTCTACCAATTCCCCAATATTCATTTAATGAATTTTCATTTTAATGTATTCATCATTTATTTGATAAATTTTTATATTTTCTAAAATTGATTGTTTATAACCCATTAGAATAATGATTTATGTCTCTTATTCTTTAACAATTACTATTTATATATTTATTAATTCCAAGAACATAGTATCCATATAAATCATCATTCTAATCAGTAAAACATGATCAATCCATGTTATTAAATATCTGACCTTATTTTTTTATAGGTTCTAGTGTATTAATAAATCTTCACACTTAAGAATCCCAAATATTTACCAAAGAATAATGTTAGTATCCTTATTTGAATTTTTTTACTATTACAATCTATGTATATGTCAAATATTTCTTCATAGAATAAACTGATCTATATCTGAAAATAAAATATTACTATTGACAATATAAGGACAGATGTTTCACGGAAATTTAATTTCTTTCATGAATATGTAATTATCATTATCACATTCCCAAAGAGCATAATAGTGTCTCTTATTTTTTGCATCGTTGTATTTAAAAAATAAGTTATTTCCTAATGGTGCAGTCAATATAATATAATATATCATTTTCTCTTCAAATCTAAAAAACATTCATTATATTATTATACCCAAAACAACATAACCCTGTTTTTTTAGGCTTAGTTAACAGGGTAGAGAACTATTAGATTTTGGGAATAGATTATTAATAGTTACCTAGAAAACTCATAAAACTTAATACCCATATTATATCAATTTTTTTGGAAATTCTTTGATTACTAAGTTCTTTATAGTCTGAATTGATATTTCATTATCATAGATAATATGGCCACTAATAAAATTTATGATTCCACTATTCAAAATTTATGAATTTTTTATATATATAATTTGATTTATGATTCCCATGAATGATGAAAATATGCCTCTAATGGTAATCTTAGAACATATATACTATAATGATGTCATCAATGATTTGAATAAACAATATCATGATATACATTGAATAATTTTTTATTATATAAATAATAAATTGTGAAGAAATTATCCCCAATAGAATTACTACAAACATGTAATGTTTATAAATCTTACTAAATGTTGTCTATGGAGTATATTACATTTTAAAAAATAATTGATGATACCCAAAACTAATTTCAATATTTCTAAAAATATTAATCTCTATAAAGATGATCAAAGAAGCCAATTTTATGATGTATCATGTACTTATTATTTATAATAAAATAATTTATTTCCAAATAATATAATTACAATACACATATATATATTCTTAATAAAAAGAAAATGGGAGACCCATAATAAAATAATTATTAATATAAATACTTTACCACAAAACTCCACTTATATTTTCTTTATTTCTATTAATCCCATGATTTCTTTTCAATACGTAGTCGTTGTTATTTTTCTGGCATAAGAGATTATATCAATTGAAAACTCAACTTTATGATCTAGTTGATATAAATAAAATTCGTAAGGAAATACTTAAATGTTCACTTCTATAATATATAAATACTTGGAACAAATATTTCCATTTTCTATCATATAATTTTTCTATATTTAAACCTCACGTATCTCATTCAGAAAATCTATTATGGAAAAATATAGAAATGAATCCGATGATGAATTCAAACTAATAATGGTAAAAAATTTCACATCAACATCAAGAATTATATTTAAAATTTCATTTCCTAAATCTCAAACACTAATTTTTTAAATCTATTCTAAAAATATTATTATAGAAAAACATATCATAATTATCTTAATAATTTTACAGAATAGGCATGTTTATGTGTTATAATGATAAAGAACTAACACATCTATATTTTTATAAGACTTATAATAGTATTCTTTACATATAACTCTATTATTATGTTTCTAGGTTAAAGAATAGTTTTAATGGTAGTAATGGAAGATAGAAATGTATTTGAAGATCCAAAATCAATTAAATCATTATACTCATTTGAAGATATGAGTAAAGAACATTCAACAACATCTAAATGAACTTTAACTTTTTTTATGATCGTATATGAATTCCCTTCCATAATTTTAAATTTCTAGAAACAGTTACTTATACATCGGGGAATATAATTGTCAAAATAATAGCTCACTATAAAATAGACTCATTTAATATTTTCATTTTTTTCATGACATTTAATTAATTTTCCTAGTGTACTATCTCTCCAAACACTATGAAATATCCCATTTTTAAAAAATATCCTATATTATTTTTTTATCCATGTTCATCAAAAGTTGGATGTTTAACTCAAAACTTATTTTTTTTCTTTACATCCATTTCTAGAGTGATTTCACATGATAACGTTCCCTCTTATGGAGAGAAGGTTGAAGTGAATTGTCCCCTTCTAATGTTTGGAAGTATCGAAATAATTAAAACTATCAAAAACTGACATTGGACTACATATTTAGTTATTATGATGACATGATGGAATTATAATGCTTGATTCATACAATAATCCATTCATCACTAATTTTTTTCTCAGACACAAAAAACTTCTCTTATTATCCACTTCTTTCTCCTAAGGAAAATAATTTTATAGAAAAATTCCCATGTAATCCTTCAATCACATGTTATCTATTTTCCCCATTATATATATTTTTTTGAATAAATTTTCATCATTCATCTACATCCTTTAAGAGATTAAAACATTTATTTGAAGGATTTTCAATATCCTAATATCTACATTTGAAAAAAAATCTCAATTGAACATATTAATTTTTAATCCTCTATGGAATAGAAGTCCTCATAAATTATATAAATTTGAATATCATGATATTTTCTAACATACTGATGTATTGTTGTGGATGAGTACGAATCTCACTATATTAAAAGGTAATGGTCATACCCTAAGTCATCTTCCCGAAAAAGATATTTTTTTAAAACATCTTATAAAATATGAATTATATTATATAAAAACATTATGAATAAAACTTTATAATATTAAAAGTAATTAAAAAATATTATAGATTACTTTTTTTATACAGATTAACATTATCATTAATAAGGATTCTATCTAAATTTTTCTAAATAATAAAAAAATATTCAAGTATTCAATCAATATTTAAATGATAATGTGAATTCACCAATGTATATCCCTTATTAGTTATAAACATGGTGCAGAGAATGGGAACACTCTTTGTGAAACATAATGATTGGCGAGATATATTGAAACCAATTTGTTTTTGGATATATTACCCCAATATAAATATCTTAAAAACACAACCAAATTATAGTTAGAATAAAAATATATATTATTTGGGAAAAAAACATGATCTATAAAATAATAAACATAAAGATGTAATCTTATTCATAGAATAATCCATGGATTTTTTTGATAATATGTATTTTCTGAAATCATGTTTCAATGTTTTCTAAACAAATTCTTCTAAAACCATCAATAATTTCCCATAACATTATATCCAACTGTATGTTGTGAAATTATTAAATTTTCACTAGATATAGGGAATATAAACCTAAAGGAACAAATAGTTTATTACATTTTTATAACTGTATATATTTATAAATCTCTCTTCAAAATTCAAAAATAAGATTAAAAGAAATAATGTTCTTCAAGAGAACCATTAAATCCTTTAGAATATATTTAGATATCAATCATAATAAACTTCTTGGAATTTTATGAAATGGTTATGTAGGAAATGGGTGAGATTACATTCTCCATAACAGTATGAAAATTATGGAAGCGAACACCATATAAAAACCTAAATATTATTTCCCAGATATAAATTAATTAATTATTCCATGATATTAAATAATAAATAACGAGACTAAATTTATAGACCTCATACCATTATAAATAATCACATTGATGATAAAAACTATATTCATAATGATTGAATTCATAATGATGGATGTTATAAAGTTAAAAAAATTGTGGATCACAAAGACATCATACATAAATGTGTAAGGCCTCGTCAAAATACCCAAACTAGTTTTTCTCATGTTATCTACCAAAACAAAAAAGGGATATAGTGTCACCTACTAAATCATTACAAATCCAATTCATTAATCCTATAAAATAGTTGAAACATATTTTATGAAAAAATCATATTTAAAAACATTCATATGAAATATTAATAATTTATACATTAAATAAATATAGTAATAAATAATTCAATATAATATGTCTAATATTATGAAATTATTTTATCTCTGTTGAATAATTATATTCCCCATGTAATTCTGAGATGAATTATTATAATTTAAACATATAAATGGAAAATTATTTAATGTAAATGTTCTTCTCAAATTTGAATTTGTAAATTAATGTCTAAAACAATATATGAATTTTACAGAACTGAATGTCCATGATAATAAAATAAAAAACTTAAATTAATCACCAAATAATTTTGTGGTCATTTTAATAGGTAACATTTTTACTAGTTATATACGCTAAATAAAATTTCATTCAAATTATTCTAATAATATCAAAAAGTAACACATTTAAAAAATGAAAATAAGATATAGTTTAAATGGTTTTTTAAAAATTAAATAATAATTAATTATAAAATTAATAAACTAATTGATATTGTTAAAAAATATTTTTATACAATTAATAAAAACATAACAATGAATATATTGTTTCTTGATAGAGAAGAAAAACAATTTCCTATTTTTATTAATAAATTATTTTGGAATCATGTTTACATTTAGAGAAGAAATATAAAGGTAGACATGTAAATTATATTAATAAATTTAGGCGATGAAAATATTTTTTAAAAATTTAAATATGATGTTTTCCCCTAGTAAATAAATAACATAAAAAATAAATAAAATGATTAGGTTGTGAAATATACCCTTACCACTTTGAAAATTTTTAAAACATATTCCCAAATTAAGGAAAAACTATGTATTAGAATGTAAATTAAAAAATTTATTAATATTGATCATAATATAAACTAATGGGTAGTATAAGGGAAACATGAAATTACAAATTAGATAATATTTCATGTGTTTCATAGAAATAAATGTGATAAAAATTAAAATTCATATGGGTTGAAATACATTTTATTTTTCCAATCCTATGAAATAAAAAAAATTGCTATAAATAAATTCATGAATAATAATAACAAATTTAACACCATATATGATTTAATTATATTCATTTGTAACATATTGATGAATAATTCATTGTTAATGATACAGATTTTATTAATAACTATTTCATTTTTCTTCATGTTTTGTTTTGATAGTTTTTCTCGTTATAAATATATAATTTCTCTGGATAACTCCATTATTTTTATCATTCATTTATTCTAATATATATTAATCATATATATATACATATATAGTTATATCAAAAATATATAGATAAAAATATAAATTAAAACATTCAAGGAGATGGTATTTCATTAGTACACATGGAAGTTGTTTCAAATTTCTATTATCCAAAACTGAATCATTGTGACTGATTCATAGTGAAAAATAAACATAAGAGTTCTACCCCATACACTAGTGGTTTTCAAATAAAAGTTACGGTCTTTATTGGTACCATTGGGGGACTATACACTCTATTGTATTTTATAAAATAAATGTTATAAATAAATTAAAATAAATAATAATGGAATATGGTGAGAATAAAATATATAAAATGTTAAATAATATCCAAAAAAACATGTTCCCTATGTTTATGTAAATACTGTAAAAAAATTAGTTGATGTACCACATTAACTCTATCCAACAATATCCACATGATCCAGCTATAACTACTAGTCTCCCTACCACAATCCACATTCCCTTCACGAGGTATTTGTCCATGTTGTGTATAATCACACTGAAATAACTGATTCATATTTGAATACAAGTATTTGGAGGAATACACTGTGGGCCCATAAAATTAGTTCATAAAAGATTTGATTTTACTCAATGAATAAAAGTACTGTCTGTAGATAACAAAAATTAATAATAAAAGTATCATACAAATTATGGTAACTCAGGGACCTTATGTACCTATTGTGTCGCCATGTAGGGAGAAACATACCTATTTCAACACAATTCTAGATGTAACATCAATCTAAATAATGAAACAACATCCTCGGATGGATATCCACATAAATGTGACACATTCAACCAGTTGTGATAGTCTATGTACATTATGTCCACCACAGTATTATCCCACTCGTCTCGAGTGGATATCTATAACATGACTCAACTATAACTTCAAAAAAAATTATATATCATCACCAATATGAAGATATAATAAATAATTGTAAACATTCCACTAAATAAAATATTCCATGTACATTATGACCCAACCCTAGAACATCCCTCTCATAAGATATTCACTAACATGAATCAAATTTCTCATTTGATCATGGTTTGGAATATCTCACATGTGATCCAATATCACACAATACATGTTTCACATCTCACAAACTACCCAAATATGATACACTATCCTGAGCAATTATAATTGATAGAGATTCAACAAATAAAATACATTTTAAAAATTAAAGATCAATATCACATAAATTCAATCATTAAACAAAATCATAGTCATAAAAATCCATATAAAATAAATAGATGTTCATGTCAAAGGCTATACACACAGTACACTTGTGACCATGAATTGAACATATCTTTAATAGGAAAAACATGCATTCAATGAAATAATTCAATGAACCAATATATTTTTTTACCAAAGTTCAGTACTTTTAATCATTAGTACGATGATGATTGATGAAAATGGTTGATTTCTGAGTTTAATTTCACCACTAAATCATCAATACTTGTGAAAAAATATTTGATTAAAATTCTTCTTGGTGAGGAAAACTAAATGAAACTGATGCTACATAAATCTTATCAGATTTTAATGAGATATTAACGACAGTGTTACTAAAAAAATAAAATGAAAGTAAAATAATGTTGGGGGGTTTGAGAAACAGAGGTAGAGAGGAGTGTCTGGAAAGATTGGTGTAAAATGGGGTCCCCATATATACTTTTATCTCCACTAAAAATTACATTTTTTTATTTTATAAACATTTTATATTCACAAATTTCTCTTCTCTCTACAATGGACCTATGCATGACACCTTTAAAATTTTAAAAAAATTATTTATTCCATTAAAAATTCACATATCAATACAAAAAAATTTTATTCTATATTCAATTTATCTTATTTATTTGAATTTAATTAAATTTCCTAACATGAGTGCCACACATTGGTTCCCCAAGCTGGTCAATCAAATAAACTCAAGTGTGCCTCCTTGTACACTATAGGATGTTCAAAATAAATGAGGTTCTATTGCCAATCATGGAAATACTATATCCTCTTTCTATCAATGTAATACACAATAAAAATATTTAAAATAATGAACTGATAAGACAGAAACATAATAATATTTTTTCACAAGAAGGAAAAAACTGAAAAATTAATATCAAAATTGAACCATGATTATTCCATATGAATGTATATTACAAATTGCTAAATGATAACCCAATATCAAGACACTAAAAACTTCCCTAGGAGGGTCCTGAAACCACGTATTCCTCTTTTATCAACACTAAATCACATATCAGAGGTCAAACATAGGGACTTTTACCATTTCCATTGTAGATAACATAATGTATATCCAGGTACTGATTAGGAAGTCATAGTAGGGGGTCAGTACAACTCTGTATGCCAATATCAATGGCATATAAAATAATATCAGTTCAAAAACAATGTATGTAGTCTTATAAAGAAAAAAATACAATAAATAAATTAAACATTTTACATTTACTGCATTAATCCATATTTAACCACATAACACCCGGGTACCCATGGACACCCAATCTCTCAATATCAATTTCATCTCAAGTAGAAGTTTGAACTATCCCCAAAGGATATCATATATATGAATTCCATTTTTACCATTCAGTGTCTGAATTAATATCTATATTTCCTTGTTAACATTCATTATCAAAATTCATATCGGATATAATCCATAAAAAAAGTAAATCACTCTAGCTTGGGTAATGTACACATGGGGATCTAACCTAATGGATCTAAAGTGATTGAGACCAAATGAAGAGTAATAAATTTTTAGGAAAAGGGGGATTCTATTTGAATCATTTCCTTGGACTAACTCCATGAGCTCTCACAGTCCCTTAGAAATCATAATCGACAATCTCAAGGATATTCTATGTGATGGATCTCATGGTCCATCTAAAAAAAGCTCACATAGTCTTCCTCCAGGAAAGCTCTCATGATCATTTGGAAATCCCTTGAACACACCTATATTGACCCATGTGCTACTCCATGACATCATAATCACAAACAAGAGACATACAACGTATTTTCACTGCAGAAATCATTCCAATGATTAATTCTACATTAAATTAATCATATTAATTTATATTAATTAATCCAACAACTATGAAATCACATTAATTTAATTAAATAATTCAATAATTGATTTATTTATAAAACTACATTAATTAACTGACTCATTAATTAATCACATAAATTCATTTAATTAATTCAACATTTAATTAATATAATCAAAAAACCATGATATCGCATAATTAATTCAATAATTAAATATTCTAATTCAAAAGTCAGTATTCAATAATTAATTCGACAATTAGAAATCCCAATTTAAGATTCGACATTCAATAATTACTTCAATAATTAATTATCCTAATTCATGATTCAATGTTCAATAACTAAATCTAAAATTAATTATAATATTTCACAATTCATCATTTCAATAATTAAGACAACAACACCAAATCCTATAATTTCAAGGATTTGAAAATTAATTAAAAAATTATTTATACAATTCACCATTTCCATACTCACAATGATCCAATATTTAATTCCTCAACTAAATATCTAATTCCACAATCATAAAATTTCATCCATCAATTATTTCACAAATTAAGTTTCATATCAAATCATTGAATAATTCTAGAATTAATTATTCACATTCAATATCTTCAACAAAATTTCCAATTAATTTTTCACATCAATTGTATTAATTAATTTGGAAAATAACTATTCTCAATCAATCTCTACAATTAATTCCCCAATTAACATCCCATGTTAATTGTTTTAATTATTTCCATAATTAATTAAAAAGATTTTGTCCCATAATTTAATTCTACATTTTAATGTTTATGTTAATAAAAGTACTTAATTCACAGTTAATTAATCACTTTTAATCCCTAAAATTATTTCTCTAATTAGTTATTCATGTCGATATCATTAATTATTTCCTAATTATTTAATCACAGGACTTACAATAATAAATTTATCAAATAATTAATAAATTCTACCTAATTATTTTATTTTACAATTACGTAATCGGATTAATTCCATTAATTAATTTGTCATTTATTTAATCCCATCAATCTCATTACTCAATTAAACAATTACGTAATCGCATTATATCCATTAATTAATCCGATCAATCCCATTATTTTATTCAATGATTCTATAATCCCACTACTCCACTAATTAGTTCATCATTTAATAATCCAATCAATCCCATTACATATTTAAAAAATTCAATAATCAGGTTACTTCTATCTATTAATTCATCAATTATTTAATCACATCAACCCATTTATTATATTCAACTATAAAATAATCACCTTACACCAAAAATTAATTCATCATAAAATTATTCTATATTATCAAATTCAACATAAAAAATTAATTCCATAGATAACTGCTATATTTAATTCAATTCAATAACCCCTATTTAATTATTCAATTAATTGTTCCATATCAATTAACTCAATGACCTTAATTAATTCCTCAAATAGTTATTTTATCTCAATTAATTCAATATCATTACTTAAGTTCTCATATAATTGTTCGATCCCAATCAATTCAATATAAAAAATTAATTCCAAATTAATATTTCTATAACAATCAAGTTAATAACCCCACCCCCTAATAATACCATTATTAGTTGTTCAATCTCAATAAATTAAATATCTCATCCAATCAATTTGTTAACTAATTATTCAAAACAAAAAAATATTGTTCAAATATCCCCAATTTCACATTTTCATAAATTAATTAACTCACCACATTAATATATTTGATAAAAAACATAATCTATAACCTATACTAGAAAAAAAAATTAATAACACATTAATCCTAGAAGGACTTGGGGATTTAAATTATATACCCCCAACATCAAAATATTTGATTAATTCTTTCTAGCATATATACGCCAATTGAAAATAAGCAAACAAAAATTCATTAAAGAACAATATTAAGATCTGAATCCTAAAATCAAAATTAAAAGGAACAAAATATTACAAACATAGATCTACATATAGAACCAAAAATGAGCAATAATCCTTTATTTATCTTGGATAATGATAACTGGGGAGCGAGACAGAAAAAACATGCAATGATAAAACACATACTTGGTGAGGATCAGATCTTCAATCCTCAGTTTGATTATCTATGAATGGAATTTGGGAAGGATTGGAAACTATATAGAAGCCTCAAAATTGTGAAAGATGTATTATGGTTGAACTATGAATGATTTCAGTTTAATATGGGGGATCGAGAAATTTAAAAAATATTTTTGGGGTTAATTATATATTACACACTATTTTTAGGATGAGATTTATGGGGTCCTCTAACTGTGAAACGTATGCATTCACCTCTTCTAGGGGTAACATTAACTTATTTTAGGGCACACTGTTTGAGAAACCTTGTAGTAACTATGAAAATACCATCTTCTTCAGTTCGTATGGTTAGTTGGGTATTAGTGCAAGGTTTCTTATAACTTTGTGCCAACTGTTCACATTCTCATATCATTCCAAATTTCAAATATTCAATCATATAACATTCCTAATAAAACCCCAAAAAAAATTTAATCATCTCAAGAAAATGTGTACTTTCAAATGATCCTGACACATCTGTTAAAATGTTCTGAGTTTTACAAACTCCACAACATAGTATATATCATCATCAAGCATCTCTCCCAAACATTTCTATGATTATGTTTCAAAAAGGTTGGGCCACTATGCCCATATATATTATTCTCTCTCCCATTTTCATCTTGAACACATATAAATTCCCACAACACATAAAGTATCTTCACAGTCTATCTATGCAACCATTTATCACTCTAGACCAAGACATCTATCGGATTATCCTTAGAGATAACATCAATATCAATCTCATCAAGATCCATAATATACCCAAAACATTTCCGAAAAACATATTACCATCTACAATAAAAACACCATCCAACAATAGCACATATAATTACTATCAAAAAAACATCTACAATGTACGTACATCAACCTCTTCTAATGCCCACTTGGCCATTCCCTTGAGGTATTTAAGTATGAAACATACAAATTAATTATTGGAATTTTGAGTCCACCTATTACAACCTATGATCTTTCTCGATGAACCTACTATAGAAACATAACTCCAATCCATTGGAGCATCATTGAAAATTATTTTATTCTATACTGAACCCCCATTGTGTTTGATGGCCTACAGACCTTTCTCAGAACCTACTCCATAGAATTTTAATAGAGTACATCCCAGCAACCAACTCCACATATACCAAATCATAATAGAAACCTACAAGATTCCAAATCTCTAACCAAAACACATTTGGATAGCTAGGTTCAATCCTATAGGATCCATCGTATACTTGGGACTATGTTAAGGTTGTAGACAAGGTCATCACAAATTAAATGTAAAATATGAATTCATCGTTGAAAACCCCCAAAAATCAAAAATCACATATTTTACCTTCAATTATTGAAACAATATCATCTTTCAATTTTCTTAGGAATACCTTCCTACAAACATATCACCACATTGATCCAGAACTATATGGTCCCTTGCAAAACCAATAATCAAGTTCTAAAACTAGTTCATTATAAGTACGCAGACCGGCCACATTAGGGGAAAATAAACAACACAAATAATACTCATTTCAAATCATTATCAAAGAAAACAATAGGTATTTACACAACACTATAAAACACATTTCTAAATTTCTCCTTCCACATTGTCAAAAGTCAGCCACTATCACTTATCTAAACCATATTACTAATGGGTCATGGTGAAAAAATTTTAAAATCATTCTCATTATTATATATTTACATTAAACACCCATGTATTATCATCTAGATTCACTTTACAATATTTCTCAATTTTATATTAGGCAGCATTTTTAATTCAATTTCACTAGAAAGGGCAAACATTTGATGTTCAACCACCTACCCAAAAATCATTTTCTCATGCATTCCTAAAATTATACATGTCACAAAATAATCCTGAGTACCTAAAATGATGCATACATACTCATCTCGCATTCCATACTAGGCCATGAGTCATGTATCTACCATTATCTACAACAAAAATCACATCACACCACAATTGTGCATGAAAACGTCAAATAATTTTCAACTATAAAAAAAATAAAATAATAAAAATTTCATCTCATGGTAACTTCGTTTTACCAATACATGGGTTATCTACTCCCATGAAAGAGGTCATAACCAAGGTCTGACTCTTCATACTCTCCTATATACCAATTCCAATTAGTAGGACAAGTGACAATGATAACAAAACTTGGATTTGATGCCACCTTTTAACATCCCTTTCTAGGTTCAATAGACTACTGCCTCGAGCCGGTTAGTTACATAACCTCAAGTATGCCTCCTCTTACGCCATATTCTACCGACTACTAGTGAGGGGATAATAATGATAATGGGGAAATTATACCCTCTTTTTACCAAATTAATACACCATCAAAAATAAAAATAAACCCAATGATATTACCTAATTTGAATAATACTGTATCACAACGATGTCCAAAATTTAGAAATAAAATATCAAAATTGAATCGTGAATATTAAATTCTAATGTACATTACACGTGCCTAAATGAAATCTCAAAAAAATACTCACGATGTCCCCAAGAGGGTCCCAACAACGAGTCTAGTTCTATCATTCATCCTATATCCCATATAATTCATAAAACACAAATCAATTTCCCTTTTACTATCAAGAAAACACAAAGTCAATTCGGGTATCGATCCAGAAGATAGATTAGCATGTGTGTACAACAAAGTAGGCCACCACCAAAATTCTCTAAAATAATATCAAGTAAATAATATTTTATATGGGTTCATAATTAATAAAATACAAAAAATAAATTAATAATTATATATTTATTTAATTAATCTTTACTAAACCACATGACACCTGAAATCTTGAGGAGAACCATTCTCTAAGTACAAACTTCAGTTCAGGACAGAGTACAAACTATGGGATATCATATATCTACATTCATTTGTTACCATTCGTTATAAAAATTGATATCTATTTGTATATGATACCATTAAATATCAAAATTTATTTCAAATAAAAATCATAAAACATGTAAACTGGTCCAGCATGGGTAATGTGAAAATAGAGATCTAACCTCATGGGTCTATTGTGAGTAAGACCAAATGAAGCATTGTATCTTTCAATGCAAAGAGAGAATCTTTCATTATCTATTCCATATCCCAACTACAAGAGATCGCATGGTCCCCTAGAGACTAAAATGGGATATCTCATAGTATTCCCCCTTGAAAAATCTCATGGAACACTAAAAATCCCTCTCTCACACCATGATTAACCCATGTGCTACTCCATGACATCATAAGAAAAAACATTAGCCATTCCAAAAAACATTAGATTAATTAATTCTATAATTATATATTAATATCCATTCCAATTTATTAATCAAATGATTACGAAATATCAACGATTTCATTATATAATTAAATAATTATTTAATCTGCCCAATTATATTCATTAACCTGATTATTAATTAATAACATCAATGCGTTTAAATAGTTCAAAAATTCATTAATACAAAAAATATATTAATATACTATAATTAATTAAAAATTCAATTATTCCAATTCACAATTAATCATTTAATAATTCTTTCAACAATTATTTATTTTAATTTATAATTCAAAATTCAATAATTAATTCATAAATTAATTACCCCAATCTATGATTTAACATTGATTAATTAATTCATCAATTAATTATTCCATTTTACAATTCAACATTTAAATAATTGTGTCAGCATTTATTTATTCCACAAAATCCCAAAATTTCAAAATGCTAATAATTAATTCAGAAATTATTTATTTAATTCCCAAATTCCATAATTACAATGATGTAGAAATTATTTCAATAATTTATTAATCCAAATCTATAATAAAAACATTACATCCATCAACTAATTCGACAACAATTTGTTCACTTCATTTTCATTAATTAATTAATGAATTAATAAATTATATTCATTTCATTAAATAAATTCACCAATTTGTAGTGCTTTTACATTTCAATAATTAATTACAAATTTAATTAATCAAATAAAATCTATTAAATTAATTTTTTTTACATTTACCTTCCCACTCCCATTAATTAATTCATAGTTAATTAATCACATTCAATACCTTTATTGAATTAAGCAATTAAATATTTATATCAACTTCATTAAATAATTCATAATTAATTAATCACATTACTTAAATTAATTAATTAATTAATCCATCAACCCATTATTTTATTCCACAATTAATTAATAAAATTTCATCCCTAAATTATTTAATCAATTAATTAATTTCATCAATTCTATTATATAACAAAATAATAAAATAATCATATTACTTCCATTAAGATATTCATTGTTAATAATACCTTAAATAAAATTATTTATTTCAACATTTAAATAATCACATTACTACATTAATTAATTATTTAATTAATGAATCAAATCAATATAATTATTTAATTTAAACATTAAATAGCCACAATATATCTATTAAGTAATTCATCAATAATTTAATCCCATCACTCCCATTATTAAATTCCATAATTATATAATTTCATTACTTCATTAGTTAATTAATCAATAAATTATTCCATCATATTAAATTCAATATCCCCAATTAATTATACCATATTAATAAATTTAATAACCCCAAATTGATTATTCAATCTCATTAAATTCAGTATCCCCAATTATTTCATCAAATAATTGTTTTATCTCTCTCAATTCAATTTAATGCAATTAATTCGTCAATTAATTGCAATATCTAAATTAATTAAGTATCCCCAAATTAATTCATCAATAAAATTTTAAAACAAAAACACTA
Organism: Viscum album; assembly: GCA_963277665.1. Lineage (NCBI taxonomy): Eukaryota > Viridiplantae > Streptophyta > Magnoliopsida > Santalales > Viscaceae > Viscum > Viscum album. Next base: position 223,982,817 of record OY728158.1, read on the forward strand.
TAATTCCAAAATCCCTAGTTTCACATTTCCATCAATTAATTAAATCACCGAATTAATTAATTTGACCAATAAATCTATTTATTAACATCTCATAGAAATTATTAAATTACACACACATAATTACAATCATTACTTATGGATTTTATTTATATACCACCTATATAATGATCTTTAAAGAGTGCTCGCCAATAGATATCCTCAATTTTATCTTAATCAATTAATAATGCATTGTGGAATTTTATTTTTATCGTAATATTATAGCCATATTTGAATGGATCATGAAATTAGAATGAAATATGTTATTAAATAACCCACATTTTATAACCATCATTCCTTTATCATGGAGTAATATTAGTAGAGAGAGAGGAGGGAGACTAAAAAATAGGGAAAAAATTCATCAACCTAGTGAGGTGCAGATCATCATTCTTCCCTTCTATTCACCATTAACAGAAGTTGGGTAGACAAGGAATCTGTATGGGTGCCTCCAAAATCATGAAAGAGATAGTATGGTCGAACTAAGTCAGATTTGGGGTTAGAAAGGGTGTTTTAAAATTATTAACAACCCATTGTTTATGTTAATTAAAACTTTTTCTCAGTTTTCTTGGTTGAGGCATGTGGTTTCCCCTAACCATGCAACTTAACCATGCACATATTCAATTTGGTGCAAAATATATCCTTCCTGGCTACAATGTTTAACAAATCATGCATTATCCATAAAAATATCTTATACCTAGGTTCAGCCAGTTAGCTGGGTTGGGGTCCATGGTTCTAAAAAAACTATCTTCCCACCACACACCTTCACATATCCTTCCAAAATTCAATTTTCCTCTAAAAACTCCACACACAAAAAACAAAACAATGAAAATTTAACACCTAAAAATATTACATGTAATCATACCAGAGACATCTCTAATAAAAGGATGGAATTTTACATTGATCATTTATTTCCTATCTTAAATCCATCCATCATTAAAATATAAATAATAATAATAATTCATATATATATTTACACACATCTAATATATATAAACCTTTTGCATAAAAATATATACATATATATATATATATATATATATATTTAATCTATATATAAACACAATATATAAATATATATACAGAAGTAATTATATTCCCAATTTAGTAATAATTATAATAGTAATATTTTAAATATTGATGCATGTTATTATTACTAAATATCTTTTATTATTTAGAAAATTAACATTCTAAAAATATCATCTATTATAACCCAAAAACAGTAAATTAATTGTTATTAACCAAATAACTACATTTCCTAACATACGTATTAATGTTCTAATTATTAATTTCCCACTCATTACATTCACCATTAGAAATTTATTAATTTTAGTAGATGGTGTCCACTTTTCCATCATCATAATTAATAATTATAATAGTAAAATTATAATTATCATTTAACGTTTCCATATAAAATAATAATAAAAAATTATTACCACCCTTAAGTTTTATCTAACTAAACGTCAAATATTCTCTAATTTTCATTTCATTCCCAGGGATAAAAATTTTTCTGACCTAATAGTGGTATTATATTTCATTTATGACACATTTTTTTGTATATATTTTATTTTTTTCCATAATAAAATAGAGTAAAATTTTTTAATAAATTTCCCTAATGTGTGATATTTTCATACACCCAATGCATAAAGATGATATGTCTAGTCTATGGAAAACCAAAAATCCTATAACACATGGTGGTCTATTATTTCCCATGTTATATACCTTTCAGAAGATATTTACTAATTTTAGAAAAATAGAGTACACAAATAATATAATATATTTAATATTTTTACTAAAAAATATAGAGGATATAAGTGACTCTAAATTCAACGATAACCCACTGCGAAAATATAAAAATTACCCATTGAATATATAAAATTTGTAACATATATTTTAATCTTTGATAAAAAAATTTATAAGTAAATAAATTGAGAAATTAACTTTTTATACCAAAAATACATGTAATTAATTTAAAAAAAGGAGGTTTAAATTGTCATTTAAAATTAAAAAAATTATAATTTTTCCTTAACAAAATTAATATCTTCATTGATACATACTTAAGATAATTCATCCACTACTACCCAACATGGTACATTCAGTATTAAAAAAACATCTTAAAGAACATGATTTTGGTACATTCTAATTCCATTTGACATCATTGGAACAACAACATATACAAAGTGATAACTCTATCCAAATTATTTATTAAAATCATTTTATTCATTGTAAATGTAAATATCAATAGAATTTTCATGTTAATAATAATAAATAGTATACACTCAAACATAGAATATAACATGATAAAATAAATTAAATCTAAAAATAATAAACCGTGCAACATATCACTATTTCAATATGAAATTAATAATTAGGTTTATATCCAATTAAACCAATAAGTATATATTTCATATGAACCATTGTTACTAGAATTATATATAGACTCATAACACAACCCATAAGTCAAAAATCAATATCATGTGAATCACACAATGTGAATTTAATCAATGGTATCTGAAAAATTATTTTCCACATTTATCGAAACTCAGAGGTCTATAATAATATGATAAATAGAAACTTATATAGTCCCAATACTTGATAAAAGATCATATTTTATCCTATATATCATTTCTCAATCATGTAATAGGAAAAACTTACACTATAAACCCATAATCCATTGATCCAGTTCTTGTAAAATCTTATCCCAAACAACCGATTCTGAGCTACAATGTAGTATGACCTCAAGCAAAACACCCATCACAACTGAGGTTTCTAAATAGGATTGAGGATCTCCATTAAAACAATGGGGAGACTTAACCATCCATAAGGGTGAAAAAATATATATTATCAATCTAAAAAAATAAATATTCATAATATATAAAAAAATAACGATAGAAAAAATGAAATAATATTCATGAAAAAAGGATCCAATATTTATCTAATGTAAGAAAAATAAGGTAGTTGATGTCCCCCTCAAACTCCATCTAGAATCATCCACATCCTCTTGTTCTAATTCTCAACCATATACCATAGATCACTTTCCCATCCAAAATCATTGGTCATGATATCTATAATTACATGAAATTTTCATATGTGGTGTGTCTGTAATACTAGGTATAATACAACCAGTGTCCCATTAAATTAGTTGAAAAAATATACAATTATATTCCACGAACATTAATATAGTACATTATAACAAAAATATTTCTTACAACTATATCACACATTCCATGTCCTCATGGAATGGTTCTACTAAAATTAGCTCTATTATTATAGAAACATATCTACATTCCCAAAATGCAAAATGGATCCTCATTAAAGTCCCAACACATCATCCTTGGGTGGATATCCCTATTTATATGACACATTCAATTGGATGAGAATGGATATATGTGTGTCTCCCGTTATTGTCTCATTCAATCCATCTAACGTATATATCTAATACAAGCATTATGTCTAACATGTTTTCTAAAGTCTATTTTTCACCAACCAATGTAGATAGAAAAAATAATGTGACACATCTGATTATGTGGAATATTCACTGTACATAATGACCAAAAGCTCGCACATTCCTCTTAAAGGACATTTTTGAACATGCATCAAATATTTCATGTCATCATTCATGTTTTATATGTCACGTTTCATCCAATATTAACCATTTCATGAGTCACAAATCACATACCAACCATATAGTATAATACTACATTCTAAATTTAATTAGAATGAATTTTACATGTACGATTCAAAATGAAAACGATATATAAATATCACATCATGTAAATCATTAAACACAATCATAGTCATCACATTTCATATGTTTGTAACACATGATCTCATTCATTAATACACAAAACTGTAGTGATATTCCATCAAACAGAGGTTTCATGGGTGATACAAAAACACCGTCAAATACAGTTATAGTGGGTCATGAAATGGGATCCCCTTATACACAGATATACCCACACCTAATTTCATTTTTATAGAAACATTATACAAATAATTTTCATAATTTATTATTCTCTCTCCATACTCCCTATGATGAACCTTTTAAACCCACCCTATTCTCATTTTTCCACAGCAAATCAAGTTTCTGAAGAAAAAAACATTATTTTATATTCAAATTTTATAATTTATTTTAATTTTTTATTTATGAATTATCTTGATTCCATGTTACATTCAATAATATATAGATTAATAATCATTGAAATATAAATACACACATAATATATATAGACACACACACACTCATGAGTATCTATGCACACACACACACACACTAACGTATATATATATATATATAATTCATATATATATACAATCACATTATATTTATATTCACATCAATAATCATCTTTCCAATTTACCCATAACAATAATAATAATAATAATATTATAAATTATTATTGTCAAATAACTCAATACATTTTCACCCATAGTATTTCAACATTAACTCCAATTAATACTAGATAATAGTAAATAGGTTATTATCGAGAACACAACTGCATTTAATTAACATAATTAATACATTGAAATATATTAATTTTTCAACTCATTAATTCCATAATAACAAAAATATTGATTAAAAAGTATTTCCATTTTTTCACTTCATCCAATATAATAAAAATATTAATAATAACTATAAAATTATTAGTATAATTTAAAATATCCAATGAAAACATATATGTACCAATTGATGTTAACCTGGTACTAGAAGTAGAGAAATGTTTAACACTCACAAATGTTATGTCACACCCACAGTAAAACGAATATTCTAGAACTTGTAGTGGTCTCATATTTCTTTTCTGATTCTCCTATGATCTCTTATTCATTTTTTAAAAATAATTATAATATAAAATAAATAAATTACACTCGTATGGGATTATTCCAAACAATAAATTATCACAAATTTTATTTCACATCTAGAGTAGTCACCATATCCCAACTGTAATAGTAATCACATATTTTCTCTATGAGGCAACATTTGGGGTATCTAATTATTTTTTAAAATAGCATTAAAACATAATATAATAAATTTAATAATTTTAATAAAATTATATATTCTATATATACATTAAAATGTATTTTTAACTCAACTCTTGACACAAAAAAAATTCAACAAAATATTTTAACATGTTAACATGTTATTAATTCAAAGATAATTTTTTTAATAATTAAAAATAATGAAACATTAACTTTTCATCCCAATTATATATCTAATTGTTTAACTAAATAGTGTTTTATTATAATTTTAACTTGAAGCTATTACACATTATGAAATCGAATAGAAGGAATGAAACGAAAATAATAATTATAATTTATTAAACCATTATTATATTCATATATATAATATATATTAATTCAATATACACTTATTACAATCCATGTCAAAATGAAATGAAAAATTTATTACATTCATTTTTTTAGATGGTATTCAACACATACAAAGGAGGAACAATATCATTTTTAATAGATTTTTTGGTAATATTGTAGATGTGAAATTATAATTATAGAATTATAATTATGTTATAACTATCATATATATAAATAAAACCCATAATTATATCTATTCTTGGTAGGGTGTTAAAGAAAATTAATTACATAAATTTGTTAGGAGGTAGAATGATGGAAACACAATTAATGGTTTCATTTCCCATTTGATGGAAGATAAGATGGATAAAGGTTATTGCATTAACATAATAAAATATTTTTATATGAATGATTCTAGTTTTGTTATTTATTCACAATTGAATAATATTTTCATATGGTGTAATAATAAAAAATATAATAACACTTGGTATATATTCTATAGACAACATCTTATGGTTTTAAAAAAATTACTGTATAGTAGAGTTTTCGAATCAAATCACCAAACTAAAGAAATTATAGTGGATGTACCAAATGGATTTGACTAGGGAATTTATAATCAATGAATCTTTTGATGTGTGATGAAAAGGGTAGAGGATGTGGTCTTTTATAACATAGAATTTGAGGAATTATTGTAAATCTAGATTACTATTCAATAATGGTTAGACAACCTCAAACCATTGTAATGACACAAACAATTATTAATAAAAATTCTAAATGATCTAATTAAATGTCTTATTATTTAAAATGGTTATATAAATCATATTACCTATTGTGGGTTTATGTTTTTTGTTTTTTTAATACTGTTGAGAATTTTTACCATTGCTAATATAGTCATTGAATAGTTATCACCTTATTAGTATTAATATAGGGATTTAAAAAATTCAATTTACTCAGACAAACGAAGTAATGGCCTCATCTAGTAGAAATGCCGCATATGAAGCTCATTTGTTGCATCTCATAAAAGAGGTAGCATCACTGGGATTTTCCCTTGACCACTCCATAAAAGAACATTAATACGTTAATCATGAACGGAATCCCATACCGAATTAGTGGATGTTAAAAGAGATTACTACCCGAGCGATGTTATCAAAATTGCCCCATGAGTCTATCAACATTGCACAACATACCCTTAGGTCTTATGCAGGTTTTATAAAGGGATACATAACAAAAACCATGCACTTTGATTATGTACATGATTTCGTTATATAATAAATAATATACATTCATTTTATTATTGTTTCATTGTAAATCTCTTTTAAAGAACAAATAATATTTTTTAGTTAATATTTAAATTCAAATAAAAAATATATTTTGGTGAAATACATTATTTTTTAATTAATAATATTTAATAAAAAATTATTAATAAATTAATAATTATTAAATATTAATTATCATATAATTTTTTTGAATAAAATTATACGTTTTATTAAGGATTAAAAGCTATTTTTTTGAAAACCAATGAATATTAGATAAATGCCAGTTCTTATTTTAAAAGTAAAAATTCACTTCATTATAAATTTATTTTAATAAAATGAATATTATTTTTAGATTCATGACGTTGAAATTATCTAATGGTGAATTTATCATCATCTTTTGAGATAGTCAAATTTTTGGGTGAAAATTAAGTACTGTATAAATATTTAATTTGTTTTATGACATTATAATGATGCAAAGGAAATGTAATAGACTACTATATAAGATTCATTCGGAAAATATATGTTTTAACATTAAAATAATGTTATTTTATTTTTTTTATTAATTTTAAAATGGCATAGATGACCCACCAAGACATATAAAACATTTTAACATTTTAAATTGATTTCCTTCAGAGCGTTTCTCGCCTCCACATAAGCAAGAATAATTTTTTTATGTTTGTCCATTAGATGTATTAAATAATTTTTTACACTTATATTTGGAAAAAATCGTAAAAACCATCGTTTGGTTTTTGCTTTTTGTTAGTTTAATGTGTAGTGTCCAAATCATAAATAATAATGATTTCCCTCTCCAATCCTATAAAAACCCACTCAAACTCCCATTCCTCTTTACTCAAACCATTTTGTGCTCAACCAACCCCTACCATAATCACTCTATAATATTCTCAAGGCTCCCTAATATCCCATGAATCATCTCTAAAGCCTCTCCCAAGTCATTAAGATCACACATCCAAGTAATTGATCCCCACTTTCCATCCTACCAATTTTTGTCCATGTTTCCTTATATTGTTATGCCCATTTATTTTCACATAAAAATGCTGTAGTATGATTTATAACATCCCCTATAGTTCCCTCCTTCAGTGTTAATTATTATATTCCCATTTCACTCTCATTAATTACTCCTATGTACCCCGGTTACCATGATGAAATTTCCTAAGGGATTTCTCACTCGTTTAAATTCAAGAAATTATTTAATATTATGAATGTAAATTCCATTACTTATGTTGAGAAATGTATCTATATAAGCCAATTATTTTCCAGTTCATGTAATTATTATGAGATACCCTTTTCTCTCTCATCGAGTATTTTTTTTGAATTTTTATGTCATGTCATTATGCTGTATAAATTGCACCATGATTTTTCATACCCAAGTCATTTTTTAGTGAATAGAATGCCCATTTCTCTATCAAGGGTATTCTCCATTACCGAAAAAATGACTTATTGAATATGTAGTTTCATGTATTTATTCCACATTCCTTTATCATAGAATAAATTATGACGATGAATGATTCCATGTTGTTTGATTCATGTGGCACACTTATGCATCAAATGTAATTATTAAGAAGGGTTCCCCTTGATAGTGTTCCAATGCATTTCATAAAGATTAGTATTATGATACATCAAGTGAAATGAGTGTTTACTTATTTTAATTCAACTGAAATGAGGGTTTAATCATTATCCATGTTCAATGATCCATAGATCATGCTAATAACATGTAAAATATTGTAGTCACGTTTCCATGTTTTCATAATCATTCTATGTCATGCCTTTATGTTCTTGTTTCTCTTGTTCTCCATTGATATAACTATTTCCTAAAATGTACAATATTCCTCATGTTTTTCCATTTTTACTCTCTTACTGGGCTTCATATCTCATCATTTTCCTATGACTTTCCTCATGTTCTCTAATTCAATTCTAGGTATGAAGGAATGTTGTGGTCATGTGAAAAACGATTTGAATAAAGATGTGGTGTTTTATCTTCATTGATGTTATATAATTATCTTAATTTCCCAATACAATAGGTCTATTGAACCTCAGATTTTTTATAAGTGAAGTTTTATGTAATAAACCATTTTTATTTGTGCATCAATATATATGGTTGTTATAGTTTTTATCAAAAGATAAGATTATTTATTTTTGGGATTATGAATAGAAAAACATAGAGAAAGCCTTAGGGATAAGTCTATGTATAATAAAAACGTCCCTAAATTTTGGTGAGTATATAGTATGTGTTTTATCAATAAAATACATCAATGTATTGATATTAACAAGTAGTGGTGGCTCTAGAACAGATGCATGTAGGGGTAAAACCCAAAAACAATGCTTTGAGTTAGACTCTAATGGGAACTGACGTACAATAATGGGCCCGACAACACTCTTAGTTATGAAACTCATGAGGGATATTCTTTGGTAAATTCATAATTTTAGTATGATTCATTTTTAATGGTATAAAAATATTACTCTATGAATATATATTTGGAATTAGATTGTCGATAACATAGATTGAAGTATATAAAACCATAAGTATTGGAAATAAATATAATTTATATGTTATCCATTTCTTAATGTATTAATCTATATGTTTTACACATATATTTACTATTATTCTAGAAAATGGATGGTAATATGGGGAATTTGGAAAAAACTGATGTGATGATCATTGTGATGATTGTTCTAATGAGATGCCCATTCAGATTGGTGTAGAAATTTGAAACATTGTCATGATACTCTTTCAGTTAGCTCATGTTTTGAATAGAATCATCGGTCATAAATAATAAACCCCCCCTCCCCCACACCTCCCACTCCCCAAGAATGAACATGATGCAATCTTGAGCATCATGAGACAAAGGCCTCCTAATTTTAATAGATAACATAATCCCTCAATCACCGAAAAATGGATCAAATCCATTGAGAAGATCTTAACTATCCTTCAATGTTCTGAAAAAGTGATGTTTCTTCCTACTTATTATTATATTAAGGATGATTCTTATAAATGGTAGACATTGATCAAGAATATGATATTTGAGGAATCTATCGAGGCATTCTAATGGGAGTATTTTTTGAAAATGTTTTTCTATAGATATTTTCCTCTCAACCTTCTATATAATATGGAAAGGGACTTCCTTTAACACAGGGAAAAGGACAAAAGATCCATCAGAGCATGTGAGGAAGGCTTCACAAGGATTTCATGATATACCTTCACCTTTGTTGTTACCCCTGAATGCAAGGATGACCAGTTCTTTGGTGGGATAAAACCTAGACAATGGAAATCCCTACCGATCTGTGAAATTGCTAGCTATGAGAAACTTTTATGATATTCCCTCAAAGTCGAAGTGGAGATCGGTGATTCTTAGGGGTGGAATTGGGATAAGAAGTGTAAGGTGGACTTTAATTATATTTTTTCAATACATAAATCCAATGTTCCAATGAAATTCCATCAACCCACATAACAATGGTGGAGAAAGAAGCACCCTAGAAATTGCATAAAGTGGACGAGGAAATGATTTAGGTGTGGTAGAGAAGGGAACACAGCCATTAATTATTGGCACAAAAATCCAATGACTGTGGTAGATGATAGGAATGATGTGTTCGAAACTAAATTAACTATTCATTAATTCAACAACAATGAAATGAAGAGCATTGAAAAATAGTGCCTTAAGGAAAGGGTTTTAGTAGGAAACCAACAACCTCTAGGTCAACCAGGGTAAGATTTTACCAACACTACCACCGAAGAGAACCCTTCCAAAGAATTTGTAATAGGTATGCATTTTTTTCATTCTATAATAGGGAACATACTTTTTTATTTTAGTTTTACGCATTATTTTATATCCATAATGTTTAGTATAACAATCCCAACAACACCACAAGTCATGGAAGTTGAGATGTCAATGAGAATGGAAAATGGTGAAATCAATGCATCCCAGGAATATAACTCCTTACATTTCAAAATTTTTTGTTTGAGCATCCTAGAGAACCACATCATTCTCCCTCTAGTTGAATTTGATGCAATAAAAAGAATGGAATGGCTTTGTTGATATAGAGCCAACATAAATTTCCATGAGGGTGAAATCACTATCCATATTGTGAATTGACCCCAGATTCTATAGAAGTGCATGGAGGAGGAGGAATATTGTTTAGCCCTATCATATTAAGAATGGATATTAGTTTCTTATTAGCATGTGTATCTTTCACGGATGATTTAGTATAAGGAAGAAATCATCCATTAAGATATTCTTATTATAAGAGAATTCCTTAAACTGTTTCCCAAAGAATTTTTTGGTCTTCCTTATAGAAGAGATTTTTGAATTCTCGATTGATATTATATCTAGGGCTTTCCCAATATTCAAGTCTTCTTATAGAGTGTTTTTTGTGGATATTGAGGTGATAATAAATAAACTACAGTAGAATCTTGATAAAGGGTTTATACACCCAAGTTCTACCCCATGGGGTCCACCAGTCCTCATTATCATGAACAAGGATGGGTCAATGCTCCTTTTCATTGATTACTGTGAGCTCAAAAAAATCATGATAATGAAAAATTACCCTCTAGCTCAAATTGATGAATTTATAGATCAGCTATGTAGAGCACATTACTTCTCCAAGGTGGATATTCGATCATGATATTACCAAGAAAGGGTGAAGAATGAGGATATGACTCGTACTTCTTTTTGTACAAGGTACAAGAATTATGAATTTATATTAATTCCTTTTGCACTCACTAATAATCATGCATTATTCGTGGATATGATGAATATAGTCTTTAAAAATTTCCTCAACAAATTTATTATAAACATTCTAGATTATATTCTAATAAAATCCAAAACCATGAAGGTGAATGAGTAGAATCTATGCATTATAATAGAGACCCTGAGAAAAAATATTCTCTATAAAAAGTAAACTAGTTTGGGTTATGGTTAAAGGAGGTCTTATTTTGGGATCATATAATCACATGAAATGGGAAATCTATGGATCCATCCAGGGAAAATGCAATTGAGGGATGATAAACGCCAACATCTGTGATGGATATCTGTTGCATCGTTGGTATAGAAATATATTATTGTCAATTTGTGAAACTTTTATCACTATTTTCATACCATATTACCAAGATAACTCAAAAGGGAGTCATGTTTTCATGGGGTGGTAAATGTGAAGAGAGCATCAAGGAGTTGGAAAGGAGTCTTATCACTTTTCATGTGCTCACAATACCCACAAGTTGAAAACTATTTTTGGTATTCACCAATTATTCAATGAAGTTCTTGTCTTATATGTTGATGAAAGATAACTATGTCAATGCCTATGATTAACGAAAAATGAATTTTCATGGGAGAAACTACCCAACACAAGATCTAGAGTTTGATGCAGTAATATTCAAATTAAATATTTGGAGATATTACCTCTTCTGGGAGAAGTGTGAAATATATATGGAACCCCAAAACCTCAATTATATGTTCTCAGTGAAATAGTTTAACATGTTCCAACTAAGATGGTTAGATATGATCAATGGAAATGACTGCAAAATTCATTACCACATTAGTATAGTGAACAAGTGGGTGGATTCTCTAAGTAGAAAAGAACCAGAAATTCTATCATTGATGAGAATTTAGAAGGATCCAATCTTATTATATTTGATAAATATAGACATGGGAATCATAAATAAGGGAACACCATCAATACTTTCACAAATTATTTTCGAACCATCTCTTTTGGAAAGTTTAAAGGATGCTCAAATGGATAATGTGGGATTTCCGAAAAATGTAGACACTATCAATAAAGGGAAATCCTTATAGTAAAAAGTTAATGAAGAAGGATTTGTGAGATTTGGGACAATACTATATGTTCCATAAAATCAAAAGTTGAAGAATGAAATTTTGGATGATGCACATTGTTTAAATTTTTCCATCCACCCTAGATACACAAAGATGTATCGAGATCTCGGATCGAATTATTGGTGTGATAACATGAGGAAGAATATTGATGAGTATACACCAATGACCCTGGTATGTTATCATGTGAAGGATGAGAAGGAGAAGTATAAGGGGATGATGGAACCATTACTCATACCAATATAGAAATGAGATATCATATCCATGGAATATTTCATTGGAATTCTGAAGACATCCAAAGGAAACAATACTATCTGTGTTTTTGTGGAAATTAATACAAAGACTTCACACTTCAATGAAATTAAATGGGATTTAACATTGGATAAGTTAGTATGAATAAATATTAGAGTTGTGGTAAGTCTGAATGTATTTCCACTATCGATTGTATGCTATCGAGATCCAAGATTCACCTATATGTTCTGGAATATTTTCCAACATGCTCTGAACTCTAAGTTTATCTTTAGTATGGATAATCATCCTCAAACAGATGTATAATCTGATTGGACTATCCAAACACATGTGGACATGTTGAGATAATTCTCTATGGACATCAAATGAGTATGGGATCAACATCGTCCTCTGGTTGAGTTCTCTAACAATAAAATTTTCCAATCAAGCTTCCAAATGGAACCTTATGAGGCCTTTTATGGGAAGAGGTGTAAAACACTGACATGATGGGTTGGTATTTGGGGAAAAAACTCTAAGGGCTAGAAATGGTCAAAAAATGGGGGAGAAGGTTAAGACCATCCAGAAGTACATTAAAGCTACTCAGAGTCGACCAAAGAAGAATATTGAAAACTGTCAATGAGACCTAGAGTTTGATGTTGGAGACATGGTATTCCTTCGCATATCACCGTTGAAGAGATTTATGAGATTTTGTAGGAAGGTAAATATCATCTAATGGTACATCTCCCATTTAATGATCCTTGATCATTTTGGAGCAGTGGTTGATCAACTTGCACTCCGACTTAACATGTCTCAAGTACATGATGTATTAAATGTATCACTCTTAAGGAAGTACATACCTAACCCATCACATTTACACAATCTGTAGGCTTTACCATTGGAGGATGACCTCTCCTATGAAGAGAAGCTAGTAAAGATCATAGATCGTAAGGAAAATGTTCTACAATATATGGAAATTCCCCTTGTCAAGGTATTATGGGGAAACCACATGTTTTAAAAAGCAATGTGGGAATTTGATGAAGTGATGAAGTAGAGTTACCCTATTCTCTTTTAGTATGAGAAATCGAAATTTCAAAGGAAAATTTTATTTATGGGGGAAGATTGTAATGATCCAAACATATATTAATGAAAATTCATCATAATCTAATTATATTTCTGATTATGTAAAATGGTTATATAAAACATATGAACTTCCTTGTTTTTATGTTTTTTAGTTTTAAAATTCCATTGATACTTTTTATTTTTGATAATATAGCCGTTGAATAGAGATCACATGATTACAATAAATATAAGTCTTTAACAAAACCAATTTACTCACAAAAATGGAAGTTATGGACTCATCTAGTAGAATTTCTCTATATGAAACCAATTTTTTGGAACTCATAATGGAGGTAGTTTGACTAGGCTTCACTATTGACCATTCTGAATCAAAGCATCAACATGTTAATCTTGTACGGAACGACCTACAGGAGAAGTGAATGATAATTGATATTCCCACCAAAGCAAGGTAATACTTGTCGCCCTAAGATTTTGTCACCATTGCAAACCATACCCATAGTTCTTATGTGGGTATTATAAGAGGTATGCAACTAGACCCTATAACTATGATTATGTTCATTAGTTTCGTATAGAATTAATAATATATGTTCATTTTACTATTGTGACTTTGTAAACAAAATTAAATAATAAATAGTATTTATTTAGTTAATATTTAAATTCAATTAAAAAATATATTTAGATGAATTAATTGATTTGTGAATAAATAATATTTTAATTTAATATTATTAATAAATTAATATTTATTAAATATAAATGATCGTATGATTTTTATGAATTCAATTATAATTTTTAATAATATTTGAAAGCTGTTTTTGTCAAAACACATGAATTTTAGATAAATGTCACTTTTTATTATATATGTAAAAAATTCACATATTTAGAAAATTATTTACATAAAATTAATATTTTTTGATTCAGTTTGTTGGAATTATGTAATGGTTAATTTGTAATAATAATCTACGATAGAAAATATTTTGGGTAAAAATTAAGTACCATTTAAATATATAATGTGTTTTTTGACATCATAATGACCTAATAGTGATTTAATAAAATTTTATTATGGTAAATTCTACCAAAATATGTTTTAGAATTTAAAAATGTGATTTTAGATTTGTTTTTATTAATTATTTTATTCCATAGTGGTCCCTCCAAGACATATACATCATTTTAATATTTTTAAATGATTTGCTTGAGAGTGTGACTCACATCAACATAAGAAAGCCTAATATTTTTTTATGTACATCCATTGGACATATAAAAAAATTTCTACTCCACTTAGGAAAATCCCATGGTCAAATACCATTTTTTGGTTTGTGGATTTTGAATATATTAATGTGTTGTGTCCAAAAAACAAAATAATAATGAATTCCCTCTCATTTCCTATATAAATCCACTCAATCTACCATTTTTATTCACTTAAACCATTTAGATCTCTGCCAACCCTTGACACCATATCTTTATAATCCTATCAAGGAACCTCAATATCCCATAAGCCTCTCTCAATCATCACCCAATCCTTTGGGATCACACTTTCTTGTAAGGGATCCTCACTTTCTTTCATTCCTTATTTATGTCCAAGTTTCCTTATATTGTTGTTACCATTTATTTTTAATTATAGATTTGGGGTATGAGTTTGAACATCCCCTATACTTATCTCATTTTGTATGAATGATTATAGACTACTTTATCTATCATTAATGCCTCCCATGTAAACATGTTACCATGCCAAAATTTCATAAGTGATTTTTCTCTCCTCATGTAAATTCAAGAAAATATTTTATAGTATGCATCTAAATTCCATTAAATATTTTGGTAAATGTATATATATGAAAACTATATTGTCCCTTTAATGTACATATAATTAGATCCCCCTTTTCTCTATCATAATCCCTTATTATGAATTCTTATGTCACACCATTATGCTAGAGAAATTACATAGCGGTTTCCCAAGACACAATCAATATGTAGTGAATACAATGTTGATTTCTCTCTCTAGTGTATTCACCATTACAAACATTTAGTTATTGATTATATAGTTTTATTTATGTATTAAAATTTCCTTTATCATATAATAAATTATTATTTTGAATGATTCCATGTTGTATAATCCATGTGGCACACTTATACATGAAATGAAATAAGTACGAAGGGTGCATCCTGATTGCACTCCAATGCATTGGGTAAAGATTGATATCATGAGTTTTCAAGTGAAATTATGGTCTATGCATTCTAATTCAAGTGCATTGAAGGTTTAATCATGATATATGTTCAATGAGCCTTGGATCATTCTAATATCAGGGTAAATGTTGTTTCCACATTTTCAAGTAGTGATAATCATGTAATATCATGCCATTATGTTCATGTTCCTCTTGTGCTCAATTGATATGCCTATTTCCTAACATATACCGTATTCTTTATGTTATGCTTTGTTTACTCACTTACATGGATTTAAATCTCACCTTATTAAAATGGAGGCCCTCGAGTTATCCTATGCAATGCTGGGTATGAAGAAATTTTGTGGTTATAAAAAAAAATTTAAACAAATATTTTGTATTTTATATTATAATTTATTATGTAAAGTTCATAATTTCCCAAGACACTATACCTCTTGATCCATTGAGTCATCATAAGTGATTGGTTATGTAATAAATCTTGCGTATTTGTATAATAAAGAGTAGGTTTTTTATAACCATGTTCATAAAAAATCGATAAATAATATATTTGAGGGTGGATATATTCCATCCACACCAATAACAAAGAAAATAGATATTTCAAATAATATTATTCTTTTATACTCATTTGTTTCTCACTTTTATGATTTTACTTTTCATCGTAATAACATTCTTTATTCATAGGAAATTTATCATTTAAGCCGAAAAATATTATGATCATTATAATATAATTTTTACCCACTTATAATAATTAAAAAAATATAATTTTGGAAATAAAAATCATATGTTTTTAGAGTATAAAATTTTACAGAAATATATTTAATGCGTAAAATAGAATAATTATTTTAAAAAATGAAGTTGACCTTATTAATTATTATTAATTATTTAAAATTTATATAATCAAGGTTTTTTTAAAATTCAATCCAATGATGTGTCATAATTAGGTTTATTATTAAACCAACAAATTATATTATAATAATAAATCCAATGAAAAAACATTAATTTTGAATGGTTTTTATAAAAAATTTATATATAATGGTTATTACAATGGAATTTTTTGTATTACTAATTATTATATTTTTACGAAATAATAATTTAAAACAAATAAAAATTAGTTAATTTTGAGATTATATAAATGAACATGTAGTGACTAATACAAAATCGTTAATCACTATTCATGGAAAACATAATCATTTCAATAAAACACTCAAAACTTATTTATTTGAAAATTTTGCAAGGTTGATTAAAAAAATTCATTTTTCCAATTTTTTTAAGGTGAAAATAGAAATATAAAATTTGTCTGATAGAAATTATTTTCATAATAATATAGTTATTAATCCTAAACATATATTAATTATTATCCCATTAAATAAAAAAGTACTTTTTCATTGATAAAATATTTGATTGAATGAATAATATAAATTTTTTTAAAATAAATAATAAATAGTGGGTAATTTAATATATTAATGTAATAATTCATCAATTGAATAGTATTTAATCATAAAACATTTCGATTCCCATCAAATTAAAATTTTTAAAATAAATTATAGATAATTAATTGAGATTATACCTTTGAAATCCATATGATTTTCATTATTCAGTTAGTCATATTCACACACACCAATTTTAACAGCTATGTTACAATCAAATAAGGGTCATTTAGACTATGATTTTCATATATGTCAATTGGTGAAGGATATAGTTTTATTTAAAATGAATCATAATAAAAAAATTGATCGGTGTAAGAGAGAAGACTAGAATTTTAGGTAGACCATACTATGATGTGGAAAATAACACTAGTGATACTGGGATTGAATAGTTATCTAAATTATTTAATTAATATTCATTCTTAATTGGATACTTCATATCAATTAATCAATCAATTACCTTATAAACTTCTCGTACACACTAAAAACATTTACATGTCTATTTAAGTCAATTCGTTTCTCATTTATTCCCACAAATTAAGAATAATTGAATGATTTTCTTCTTCAAAAAATGTTTTTTATTTTAAATTGATATCATTATTTATTTTCTCCCTAAAATAATGATATTGATACGTAACAAAAACAACGATTTACACATTTACTATACCTTAGAGAATCTATTTATTGATACTGATATATCTTATGGATAACTCCATTTGAATACTTGGTTTTATACAACTGGGGAATCTATCAACTTTAATTCCATGAGTATTGATCAATCCAAAATCATACCTCAAAATTATTATAAAATATTCCTCATAGTTACCAAAAAAATTCCGAATAAATTTTCATTAATTGAAGTAACTTTTTCACTATATTTTTATGGAGAATAAAATGACAATATTAACTAAATAATATGTCGATCAATATTCTCTAATCTTGAAAGTAAATTTCATCATGTTTACTGAAATTCTTGATTGATTTATTTTCATTTAAAAACATCCCCTTCTATATTAAAGATATAAAAAAATATTCATTATATGAACCATGAATATGGGAAAATATCTTTCCAGTGGTTCTGATACTTTATTCATAAATTTTTTTATCAGAATACCCACTAAATGAAGGTGTAAATTGCATTATGAAGGACTTGAGAGATTTTATATATTATTTTTTCATTTGAATCTCATAAATTATTCATATATGAGAACGTTTTATGAGAAATTAAATAGTATTTTCAATTCCACCTCCCATGAGATTTGGTTTCTAGGGAGTAAAATCATTTCATTTTCTATATATCTCATGAATTAAAATGGGTCCTTGGGTTTATATACATTTACTAAAAAATTATCATAATTGAAGAACAAATAATAATGACTGGGAAATAGTTAATTATGTAAAATTTATTATAAGATTCATAATTCATAACACCTTATTATTTAATATATAAAACAATAATATTATACAAGAATTTTTATTGTAACATTAGATTTAGATCCTTCATGATGATTTAAATATATATATTGAATTAGTAAATCATATCCACTGGAATGTCAAACTAGATGTATATCAAGGAACGTTTTCATACACTATTTGATGTTCAATTTGAACTCAATGTTCACAATTTTGATTTTTTTTAATAGGTACCTATGTTTTAGAGACACATCTATTTGATGTGTAAAAATAAAGATGTAATTTCTCGGAAATGACACACAAAATACTATACAAAAATCTAGAAAACATTCCTGTAAAGAGATTCCCCCTTAGAATTATAATTAAGAAAATCCTTTGGGATATCACTATAGATTTCACATCCTAGTATCCATTATTTGACTAATCAAATTCACTGATAATAACTATAGGGATCTAAGTATATCAGAAATATATATTACACCATTTTTTATGAGTACTAATTAAATTACACAGACACATTCATATGGTAAAAAATAGTTGATTTTGTTTAGAGTTGTTGAATCCAAAAATATTGGTCCATTGGAAAACTTCATCATACCCATCTGTGATCATCATAACCAACCATTTTCTTATATATCTCATATGTCATGCATTTTTTATAATAGTTTTAATTGAAAAAAATAAAATGATGATATCAAATTCTATGTATGGTTTAACGAGGAATATCTGAAATCATTATGTTAACATAATTGTATAAGAACATGATAAAAAATTGAAATCCTTACCATGTACATCAAAGATCATAATATTGAGTCATGGAATAAAGATTGGATTATCATATGAAATGAATAATAAGGTAATCCATGAAATCAATCTATAAGATCACAAAATTACAATAAGTCGTAGATTTTTTAACACAAAAAATCATAGAAATTCATTTACATATTTGTAAAGGATCATTTCAACGGAGATCATATAGGTATAATTTCACTCCAAAAATTATGATATTATTCATTGTCATCTTCTATGTCCATATTTGTGGATATTTTCTTTTATTAAATCATGTTTTCTGCCATTTATAGTGAAATATATCTTATTATATATATATAAATTTACCCAATTAAATGAAGGTAGACATATTTCCAACCAAAATCATTTTTAAACTAATATTTATGTGTGCCACAAGATCATAAAACATTCATTTAATCAATTAAAATGAAATGAAATTTGTTTAAAAAAATTTTAATCACATCAAAACATGTTGAAAGGATACATATTTCATAATCATTTCATTATTTCATAATAGAGTAACCATTTGAAAATTAATTCTAGTTATAGAAGAATTTTATCATAGTTTAATTTGAAGAAATGAATTAGGTTTCATAAAATCCATTCCATGAAAATTATAAACCAATCATTATATGAATAATTATGGTATCCTTGGATGATATCCACCATAAGTAATAATATATAGCATAGGATTTCAACTTATATAGAAAATCATTTCAAACAATCATTTAAATAATGTCATGAGTAATATTACATTTCGACTTGTAAATAAATGTTTTTGAATACAAAACATTTTTAAAATATGTTTACATGTAAAATAACATGTAATAATGTAACATATGCATCAATTATAATAATTTCCTAGAATATAGAATATTTCGTTCATTCTATAGACATTCAAAAAAACATTATTTTCACATTTTTTTGAAAACACAATCGGGCATTGTTTAGATACAAAAATATATATTACATTAAAAAAATTAAAAAAAATTAGACAAGTATAAAAAAAATTAAAATATTATGGAAATAATAAATAATTTTTAAAAAACATAGTTTTATAAGAACATGGATTTCTGACTGAAGAGAGAAATTAATTCAGATTTTCCCTTCAATAGTTTTAAGTTTATTTTAAATAAATAATAATTGCAAATATTTCAATAATTTGAAATTATATGGAATATAATTTTTATTATATAATATATGAGATAATAAGAGATGGATAAATAAAATTTATAACTAGAAACATAATCATAAACAATCCCAATAAACGATCAAATTATTACCACAAATCATTACCACTTTGTTAATAATAAATTATAATTCTCATGAAGGATTAATATAAAATAGATATTAAAATATAATCAAAATAAACAAATTCTTTATATTTCATTTCAACTGGCGAGTATATATACCTCGTTAAAGAATATAGATTAATTATATAAAATACATTTCAATGAAGGAAACATCTTGAAAAATACCATACATTAATTCATCACAACAAACGTACATGTTCAAACCTCCTATATAAAAGATTTAAATTTTATATAAATATCATATAAAAACTACATACATACTTATATAAATATATATAAATATATATAATATTTTATTATGTCATCTTATTGCATATTTACTAACAACTTCTTGTTAATGTTACATTTAATTTAAAACCTATTTTATTATTTTATACATTTTGATTTGTTATTTTTTCTATATCATTTGATTATTAATTCATAAAATACATAATTTTATCCACTATATTAATATGATATATGATCATTATATATTAAATTACTGTATTCCATAAAATTTGTAGATAGATAATGCAATACATCATTCATGGAAACTGCAGGTCGTACAAACGCATGAATGATCTTATTTTTTATTATTGTATTGGATGAATGAAAACTATATTATATATTATTGTTAAAGAATAAATTTTATTTCATATATATTAGATATTTTAATTTTACACATCACTATTACATTCCATCTAATGCATGAATGAATCATATTACTTTACTTAGTAGTAGTCCAGCATACATATGAGAAATGCTATAATATTCCCATGAAATGGAATGAATGAGGGTATGTGCGATATAATAATTCAATAAGTATAAAAATATTTTAAATGTCCTATATAAATAAATAATTCATTATTATTTAGAACATTGTGATGTTGAAATTAAATGAGGAATGTTATCGGTTTCTAAGACGATAGTCTTCCCCACATATGAATGATTCTTTAATAACCTTTTTGATTGAATTAGATATAGTTTAAGGTCACTAAATTAAATTAAAAATATATAATTTCATTTAATATAATTAGGTTTTCATACACACATGGTATAAATATAATTTAATTATTTTTAGGTAGAAATAAATCAAAAATTATCTATGAATAATAGTATATTTTCTTGAGGAATCCTTTTTAGGATTCCACAAAAATCTATATACACTTTAATTTCTATCAAATCTACAAATTATATAAATAAATGTTGGAATATGGGAGGGAATTTTTTCAAGGAATGGACATAACATAAATTTTTACACTTTTAAGATGATTTGAGAATTATGGTATTTATTAACTGAGGTTGAGTGGAACACCTGTATCTTTTGAAAAAAAAGAATTGCGACAAATATATTTTAGGGCCACAAGGTAATGTAAAAACAATGAAATGTGTTCAATGCACATTTCTATAGAGTGAAGATATCATTCTCACATAGACAAGAAATGTCATGTATGAGTAAAGATGTTTTCACCATACAAAAATAAGATGTACACTTGATTTCTATGTGCCAAAATACAACCCCATACTTGATGAATATGTGGAATGATTCACCCTTCGTGATGTGTATAGTGGATCTCCACAATACCCGATGAAAATGTTTTGACACATAAAACTCAATTTCTGACTATCTTTTGAGAATACATGGTGTATTTACCATCTCATGAAGTGTATATCCCTTTAGGATCGTTGATTTGATAGTGGTGGAGCCCAAAAAGACATAAGGATCAAATGTTTTGGAACTTGGAAGATGGAAAAATTTCACAAAGGGACCTATGTAGAAAAACAACGCGGAATACATACATGGAGGACCTTTGTGGAGGAACTAAATGGAAAATGAATTTTTACCCCCAATACAGAAGACCTACTTGAAGGACCTATGTGGATAACTTCTCTAAAACTCATCCCCCACCATGCCTATAAATAGGACCCTTAGGCTCCCCATTATGAGGACAATAAATGTTGTAAGAAGTCCCAAAGCTCCCATTGTGTGACTCTTTCACCAAGAACCCCCAATTTCTCTCTAGTATCTATTTAGAACTTGAGAGAAGAGATAAATAAATGGGGAAACATGGTTCAAAGTCCCATAAATGTCTAGAACATATGGATTTGAATGAAGCACATGTATATAGAACCAGGGGGAAGAACCTGTGTGTCGCACCAGTGAGATGTATTTATGTGTTGGAGCTATGCTGAACACCTACTTGAGGCACCTTAGCGGAGAAACTATGTGACCCCAGTAGTTTGTACCATGGGGGTTACACCCATGCTCCGCCTCACTGACGGGCTTTGGTCCCGGCCCTTCGGTTCGGTCTCTTCACTTCTTTCATTGTACCCCATAAAATAAGGAGAGTCTCAACACGAACTTATCAAATCGAGACAACAACATTTTCCATTGTGCCCTTTAGGTGGCCAAACATCCAACCATGTCATACCCTGATTTGATATGCTCCATCACACTCAATGAAGTTCCTTGAGTTGACTAACTCCTTTTGGTACCTTTAACATTTCATTAGTTTCTACGCTCTTTATGGATTCCTTTAGTACCTTGAGTCGATGAAATACTCATGAAACTCCTCAAACCTCATCACTTGACTCATATGTCGGGTTAATCCTCAAATGGGCATCCTTCTTAGGATTAAGCCCAAACCATTTCCAAATGTGGATTATTCTTAAGAGTAAGCCCCAACCAATTCCAAATGGCCATCCTCCTTAAGATTAACCCCCAACTAATCTCAATTGGGAATCCTCCTTAGAAGTAATCCCCCAACCAATATCCAATGGGAATCATTCTTAGGAGTAATACCCAACCAATTCCCCAGGGGAATCCTCCATAGGTGTATTCCATAACCAATCTTAAGTGGGCATCCACAATAGGAGTATTCCCTAACCAATTTCAAAGGGTGGCCATCCTAGTATAATCCCCTCAACATCACCCATTATTCCATTCATTTGGTCCCTTGCCTAATGTGAAGAGAATAGAGGTAGATCTTGTTGCCTCACTCTCTTCCAAAATCAATAACCCCTCTTCCATCATATTGGAGGAAAAAATGGACGTTTTAATGAAATTGTTTAATATTTAACATTTTATTCTCTCTCACATCATGCAAGACTCACCTGGGAGAATATATTTTTCATGATTTCTGTATTTTTACGATATAATTAACTACGAGAACTCTAATTTCTGTTTAAACCAGGATACATTGGATGTCTCCTTATGGCCCGAGCTCCCCGGATATTCTCCTCAAGAATCCAATTTTAATTCCTTTAATCCAAGCATTCTCATTATGAATAATCCCCAAATTAAAAACCCGAAGTCTTTAAGGAATCCTTTTCAGAAAATATGCCAAAAATCATATTTTTTGGAGGACCGTACTCTCCTATGAGCTTTATCGAACTATGTTGGCTTTGATTCCCATTATTATGGGATATGTAGTAAGAATCGTTGAGGTTTAAACCCATCACATCAAATCAACCCTATTCTACTTGGGTTTCTGATCCTACATGGAAACTCAAATCCTTTATAAGTTCTTCAGTCTACTTCAACATATGTCCAACACTATGTATTGACTAAGCAGCTTTCTCTTAGAGGTCTTCATCGAATGACCATAAAAAGTATGATGTGTCATATTAAGCGACACCAAATTACAAGGGTTCATATTCCATTCGAAAGGATACAAAGGTAACCCATTTTATATGCTCATTCCCAAGATCAAAACAATCCTTCATCTCCATAGATGAAAATAAATTCTGGAGTTCCCCAGTGAGTTGCTTGAAATCCAGTATCATCATAATGATGATTAAAAGAATCTCCAATCGGTATATTAGAGGATACCATTGATGGAAAACCATGAATACATACAGATGGTTCCATTGATGAAGAATAATTAATTCTTACTAATAATTATAAATTTTCAAACATGTTAATAAGTGAATTTAAATTCTAATAGAGACATATGATATACTTGATTAATTAATAATGATTCTTGAAAATATCATAAATTTACCAAGGCAGTCTCGGGGTAGACAATAATTCCGCCCAAAAGGGTGTGATGGTTCTGAACTCCCATCTTCTTGACCAATGCACATTCTTAAGTATCGTTATGTTTAAATTTAATGAAGGCATGACTTTGGAAAGAAGTTAAACTTTGGATAAATTACCATTGGATGTTTGCAGTTCCATAAATAATTCCAATGGAAACCTCCTGAAAAAAGTGATTCTTAAAACTAGAACACATGTTTCAAGGAAATACGAAACAGGAACCAAAAAAATTTAGATATAATATAATATAAATGGAAATAATATAGCCTATAAGTTATTTGTGGATATATCATTGTTTATTTTTAACACTTATCTTTTTGTAACCCCTCTATAAACCCATTTTCACCTTAACAGTGGTAAATAATTTTTATATCTTTTTCTATTAAATTTGGTCAAAAAATATGATGATGATATAATATAATATAAATTTTTGGATTCCAAATTTGTATTAAATTACACTAAATGAAATTAGTATTATTTCGAAATTTCAATTTTGTTATAATCTTTTAGAAACTATAGGAATAGGGGGTTTAATTTGAAAAAAATACCCTTGTTTTAAAAGTTTTGTTATTAAAATTCAACATGATATTAATTTAAATGAACTAAACTGGATTAAGGGATGCATAATTGTAGTAATTTTAAATTAAAAATAATTAAATATTTAATGTAACATTTTAAATAAATAAAATAAAATGTTAGTTTTCAATTAAAATAATGAATTATTCATTGTTCATAAAAATTGAATATTTCCCAAAAAATCCAAAAAACACACACTATGATAATTAAGAAATTAGGATTTCAAAAATGATATTAATTTCATGATATTAATTTTAAAAATGTTTTTCAAATTAACTTTATTTTAGTTTATAAAAAGAAACCAAAAATCATGTTTTAGAAAATTTTATTTTCAAAACATATAAAAACAGTACGAAATATTAATTTCAATTTTATATAAAAATTTATTATGAAAACCAATTATAAATATTGTTAAAATAGTATATAATTATATTAATATTTATAATTTTAAGTGAATTTTTTTAATTTTTGGTTTTAATTAATTTTATTAATAATATACTATGGTGTTCTAAAAACTCATTACTATGTGTAATAAAACTTATCCAATCTTTTTTGTAGTGTAAACATAGCATGCTGTTCCATGAAATACATGATATTCAATAATTTAATTTATTCAATTATAATAACTTTATGAAACCTAATGTGTTAAAAAATAGGTTTCAATTTATACATAATTTTTGTGTCTCCAACAATTCAACTCTAAGCCCAATAAAGTTACCTGTGTCGCAAAAAAAGGATTTTTTTTAGGATTTAATGTTTCCTTAACAAAATAATACTATAACAATTTGAAATGATATATAAAATACTATTATAAAACTTTGGTGAATAAATTTATTTTTGATAAAATTGATCCATAAATATTGATATATAAATATATCATGAAATCGTTCATTATAAAGTTGTTTTACTCATTTTGACACACATTAAAAAAACTCATGTACAAATCTGAAATAAAAATCATATAAAAATATTTTTATATATTTATTAATAATTCAAATATGGTTCATTGATATGTTATTAATACATTAATTATATTATATTATTTTTATTATTTTCGATTACTTAATAAGAATCATACCCTATGATAATACATTTTTTCATGCCAATTAAAGAACGTTTATATTTTCAATATTTCTATTTTTCAATTAATCAATAATTTTATATATATCCCACAAGGTAAAAAAAACAAACAATAATCATAATTTTTTATATCATCCATTAGTATATTTGAATAAAATACTTATATATCATAATATTATATAGTTATCATCATAATTTTTCTCCATATTTGATAAAATAAAATCTTTCTTAAAAAATAATTATCATTCCAATATATTTTAATTTAAATTCCATTTCATGAATAAATCCATGTTCATGATATATAAAAATAGCATTCATTTATGGTTAGATAACTTACATTATTTTTTTAATCCCTAAATAAATTATTTTACTTCACATCCATGCATTTTTAAGTCAAATACAGAATACAAGGATAATTAAAAATGCACATATATATATTTATCCAAATGTTAAGAATTTTTTTGAAATTTTTTATCAGTAACGTAACTCAATGTTATATGATTCCATGTATAGTTTTCATTTTTTATTTTTATTGGGGAACCAATTATATCCACACATCCTCTTCTATATTTGATTGGAAAATTTCTTCTTAACATCCTTCATATTTAATGAAAACATAAATCTATTATGTAATGATTCTTATACATGTGGAATTATTAGGGGGTGTTTTTATTTTTTATAGCATCATTATATATCACACATTATTTGTCATTGACACATTCATTAGATGTACACATCTCATGAAATTAAACTTTCTCATACGTAATTTTATTCTCTCTATTTCATATATATTTTTTAATTCCTCTTCCAATTACATTCATTGTATATTCTATCCCAATTAAAAATATACCATTTTAATAAACCATAGTTTTCTTGGAGATATACTTAAAATATTATAGGTACTCTTACTCACATTACATAATTCATATGTATCTCTATTAATTTCATTTAATTGTTTATTTCCTGAGTAAAATCATGAAAAAATATTTCATATGATGTTCATAGTGTAAATATTTTCAACGTCCCTAAAAATTGTTTCAATATGTGGGAATTATTTTTTCTCAAGTGTTATTATATTTATATTTCTATATCACGCGTATTGAGATGACCATGTAACACTATTATTAGAGGCATTTCAAAACATCATATAAATCATTTTTACATCAATCTAATTAATATTAAAATATTTTTTATTTAACATGTGAATTTTCATGCTCTTAAGTCTTATATCTCCTTGAGGTTTGTATTCACTGTTATTTTTAATGAAATGGATTGTACCAAAAATCAAATTATAAATTTAAGTAAAATAGTATTCCACCAAGGGGGACCTATAAATCATTATTTTATTTTATCCACAATTATTTTGAACACTACTAGAATATTTTAGGATATTTTTTGGGCCATAAAGTATAACATTTTCTAATATCTACTATAGATATTGTTGGTGGATTAAATAAACATTTCATTATATATTCATGTATATATTTCCATTTTAATCTTTCATTTTTTATATAAAAATATTTACAATAATCATTAAAAAACAAGAACATACAATCATTAATGGACATGATGAACATGATAATGAGATGATTTTATTATCCTCAATAAATATAATAGATGCCTTTATAGATATTAATCCCTTATTCACCAACTTGTGGCATATAAAATCTTCATTTTCTGTTGTAAAGACTCAAATGTGAAATCTGAAATGTTGAATATTTTACTTCAAAATATTAAAAATTCATATTAAGATAAATATTTTGATCCATGATGATTTTCTCCAATTTATAATAATAATTCCTTATCAATCAATCCACATCATCATAAAATTTAACATTTTCATATAATGATGTTTCAAATAAACTAATATTTTCCAATATAAATTCTAGTTGGAAATTCTTGAAATAAATGGTGTTTAACAGATTCTAATACAATCCATGGTTATTCCTCACATTATTTAGTTCTCTCATTGGTTAATTATATTATTTTCAGCCACAATTTTTAAAACAGTGATACCCAGCTTATATTCAATATATTCATAGATTATTTATGGTTAATTTATAAAGAGAATCATATGAATAATAATAAATTTTCCTAAAAATCCATCTCAAAATAATCATATTTCTCTTCAAGATAAGAAATTTATACATCAAGAAATTAAAAAAAATACTATAATTAAGGGTAAATATTTCATTGGAAAAATTATATATAGAATACATGAATTGTAAAATATAAAATTTTATTTTCATATAATCACTTACATAGTGCGTGTAAATTATTTTGGACTTTATTTACAAGAATTTTTTACAAATGTCATGATGTCATGAATCAGTAGCTCGAGTCAATATAGATGGATATCACATTTCATTAATATTGATCTACACTTATTGTTATGGTTAATTTTATATCATATCATTAATAAAAACAAACTATTTCCTCTATGTACTAACCTTACTAAGTATTTTTATAAGTGGAAAAATCATATTAAATAAGTGTTTTTATTTATATTTCCAAATCAATATATTCTAGATAGATATATCAAAAATCAAAACTTATAGACTAAATTTGATTATACAATATGACTCAAAATATCCTTCCCATCTATGAAAAATATCATATTTAAATGTAATTATTAATTATGATAGTATAAAAAATATTTAAGATATATAAAATAATAGAATAATGAATCCAATCAAATGATACAACATCTAGATACCTTGACCTAGGGGCAACTACATTGACCCAATTCGCCACATGACCCCATGAATTTCTCCCCATACACCATAGGCCTCCATATAGATGTAGTGATATAGTAATGTAATATAGAGATATTATATCTCATCTATTAAAAAGGATTATATCATTTAAATAAAATACCATTGTACACAATTGTGTACATATAATAATTGATAAATTTTCTAGAAATAACTAATGAATCATAGAAGTATATTAATATTAAAACCACATATCCACTAGGTTGACCACCGGTACAATTGTGTTAAAAGTAAATAAATTACCACAATGGATATACGTAATCCATGATTTTTACCTTATCTCAATATTTACACTTGCATATATACATCTTAACATTAAAATTATATGACCCTATCATACCTACATATACAACTATTTTGGGGTATTCTAATGTAAATAAGTGTCATAGAAGTTTGAGGAAGACTTGATTACTTAACTCAACATAGAACCACCACCATTTTTCCTTTCATAACTATTTATTAAATAATATTTCTGTATCACATAGTTAGGATAAAAAAATTCAATAGAAATTAAATTATTAAAACACCATCAATCCCTACTTTAGATTCCTTAAGAATTACTTTTATCACATCATGAAATTGAGATACCATGATAATATTATCACTCCATGAGAATAATAATAATCATCCCAGATCATTAGGTCAATCACCATATTAAAAAATATATTCATCTGTAGATACTGGAGTGTCTCATTGCATGTAAAAAGTTATTAATCTAAACATATAAAATCCAAGGTCAATTAATAGGACAGTTTCTAGGAAATATATAGTAGGAATAGTTTAATGATCGAGTGTCTCCCCATGAAAGATACAAAATCTAAATCCTAGAAAATGTAGAATCTCTCAAAATTCTAGGGTAATATAACAATCTATTCAAATTCGTATGTACCCAAGGAATTCACTGATCAAAATAATCTCCAATACTTCATGATAACCAGTTGAATAAAAAATATCTTAGGCATTAATAAATGGTTGAAATAATATAATTTAACAAGATTAGATTAATCCTTATATTAATCTTGGAATCTCATTATAATAATAAATATAATAAACCATGTGTATGGTTACCCAGATCAAGGACATCAATCCGAATCACACCCACAACCATGATCTGAGTTAGCACCTATATGTATCCATAAATAAATCATATACATAAAGTATTTAAAGAAAAAATAAAGAGTGTGTGTCTTCTAATGCTTTGACCCTTCCTTCAGATCAAAAGCCCATGAGGATAACACACTGTTGACATATCAATGGAAAACCCAATACTCTTTCAATCCAATCCATATAAAAACACACATGGTTAGTCCATAAATAGTAACCTATAAGTTCCCCTTATTACTATATATAGGTTACATAAACCTATCATGATTACTTAGTATTGATAACATCACTATAAAGTATTATTTTTCATTATGGAGTTAATGTTCCATGTAATAGCAAAAGACATAACACACATAAAATTTATAATAAGTAATTCCATACTAAAAAACCAATAGAGATTGTAAATGGATCAATATAATAAAATATATTTTTCTATAGTGGTCCAAAAACCAAACCCAGATTAATGGGCTTGTGATCTTCTAAGGGTCTCATAGACCTAATTCAACCACTTCATTCGACACCTCTTAATTCTTTCCAAACCTCAACATAGATGTGGCCATTGGATCCTAAAAAATGAAAATAAGTCATACTATCATCACTCAAATACCAAATAGGGTTCCATTTATATTATAAATTATTGAAAATATAGCATTCAAACCCATCAATGACTGATGTGATTTATTAAATGCACAAAGGTAAATGTGTACATGGACCTTCGTTCTTCTAGGTATAATGAATTTATTTCAATTTAAAATTATATAACAATTTTATCAGTTAAATAAATTAATAAAGTATGTCATTTACATCATGGGAGCCACACCACATCACATAGATCATAAGTAAAATGAATTATTACATATGGAATGAACTAGTGACTAAAAACCATAATATCATATCATGTTCCCATTAATTCTGCATCAAGATAGGTACTTCTATTCCATGAAAAACTAAAATCTATTCCTAATCCATCTCCCAAGAATATATAAAAAAAAATAAAATCAAAACTAGTCAACTAAAATCAAAATCATATATAATTTTAAAGTATATAATTTATTTATAAATTTTATATCATCATTTAATTTATAAAGTTTTTTCTATCTTTCTTTATAAAATTAAAAATACAATCAACCCCTCATCAATGGTCCTTATATTGCCTAATCACTATATGTGGACAATTTTATATAAATAAAATGAAATTCCCTAAATAAATTGTTTTAATTTTAATATATAATCATATAAAAATATGAAGAGAAACATGCCATGAATGACATGATGAAAAACATTTTTTCACAGGGTAATATGTGATTCTAACATTTCATGCAGTAGGGAATCCATGTCAATAATTTTCAACCACAAAATTCCATGGCGGAATAAACAAAAAATATTGTTTTACGAAAAGATGAAAAAAAATGGATAAAATAAAGGTTATATAAATAATAGATAAATAGACAAAATTCCATGGATTCATTGTGTAACCACACATTAAATTAACACACTCGAAGGAAATTTCAAAGAAGGAAAAGGGGGTAGGTGTGATTAGTATAACACCCTCCCTAATGAACCATGTTAATGTGAGATATTGAGGGGAGTTCCTTCATATTTTTCTGGATATCCTATTAATAAAAAATCAAAAATCCCCAAAATCTAGTAGGTTTCAAATTAGGTTATTCGGGATACTTTCTTTTCCATTAGTAAGTTGTTCGATAAAGGATACAACCTGAGTCACCATGGTATTCTCTCGATGATCCCTAAAACCCCATGAATTCCAAAATACATCAATCAATGACCAATATACAACAATTATGGGGTTTCCAAATTTGAAAAAATATTATAAATAGCATATAAAAATATATGAATGTGTACTAAAATTAAATTTTAACTTACGTTGAAATTTAAAAACTCATATAGATGTGGGATATTAAAATTATCCCCCAATTAAAATTATCATCATCTATTGGTTATTGTGGACATCTAATTGGATCCCTCAACCTTAATTGGATAATAAGTCAAACCCAAATGGTCGCACTCTGTCTCTAAATAAATAATCACTCTAACAGAGTTATTTTGATAAATATTCACTAATTCCACTAAATCATTGATAAATATTTTAATTCTATACTAAAACCATAGTATTTTGAGTTGTTGAACTCATACACCACAATACATGAATGTTTCATCATCTAATTAATAATATAAAATATGATAGTTCAAACTATAGAATCTCTCACTTAAGACAATATTGAACAATGTTTCATAATGACTCTCTGAATATCCAAGCATATCAAGTTCCATTTCTTCTAATAACTCCCACTATATAGTTTCGAATACAAGATATTATCATTCATATATTGTTATCACTGGGAATTATAAATTATCAACAAAATATAATAAATTATAATTTTATATTATTAATTACTGATCATTTTTCACTTCCTTGAAATCCCTATAAAATTCTCAAAAAATACACATTATTTCCAATGAAAAAACCAGAAATGGTTTCTACATCCCTGTATCCAATTACACTCAAATATATTTGTGATAAATCCTATAGACAACTTATATTGATAATTATAAGATACACCCAGCAACATTCCACCGAAATCACATTATCATGATTCAATAATTATTGAAGGATTCTTATGTATGTTTTAATTTTCTCACTGAATCCCATTACTAATTCTCAAAGAAATTTCATGGATGAAATAGTCTCATGAAAAAACATTCATTACGCTCCCACCTGAGCATCTATTCACATCCATTCCAACTAAACTTATATTATAGGAAATTTGTCAAGATCCTATGTCCAATGAAAAAAATCCATAAATTATTTTATCAAAATATGTGACTCAAATATACTGATAAATCAAGATGAATTTATATCCACTTACTCAAGGGAATAAAAATTACCAAATTATCATCCCATTATGAATATCATTAAACAATTATCATTAGAGTGTCAGTTCCAAACACTTGTGACTTTTTTCAGGCTCCCCACCTTGGGAACATCCTGATAATAACACCAATATACCAAATTCTTCATCATTCCATCCCACTACCCATCATTCCTTAAACATATTTAGTCGTATTAATAAACTAAGTAATATCTACATGTGAATTATGAAAATCAATTAATCCCCCATTACAAGATCAAAGTGATATCACGCATTCTAACATAATGATTTCAATAATCAATGATGGCTCCATCTTCTAATATCCAATGGTGTGCTCCAAACATTTTGTATTCCCATTATTATAAAAAATTTATAAACCATTTCAATAAAAAATAGGAAATTTATTTATTATCCAATTTTAATACCCCTATCCAATCAATACCAATACAGTATTGACATAGATCCTCTATTCTACCATACTCAATAATTTTTAAATTTTTTATATGATAAGGAGAGACTATATCATTTCTTATCAACTAATGTGAAACCATATCGATTTCATTTCTCCATGAATAGTTTTCCATCACTACCACATGAGTGATCACTAACCTAATGCTCAAAAATTTCCCACACATGATCAACCTACATCCCTTTAACATCCCAAAATTATTAGAATCATAAAAACTCATACTAATATATCTCTAAAGAAGTCAACATCCTAGGAGTTTCACATCATCAATCAATTAATAAAAAAATTCAAACATTTCGATTTCATATAAATTTATCGACTTAGTATCTCTTAAATTTCTACCATAATACCAATACCAATATTTTCCACACACATATCCTCCATCTAACATCATTCCATTTCATGATCATGTTATAATTCTATAAATACACATTTATGGCACAACAATTTAAAAAAAATGTAGTCAATGTGAGGGTATATCCCTCTCAATGTTATTCTTGAAAATACACCAGTCAATGTGCCTCATATATCAAAAAATATCATCCAATGTTCAAACTAATGAAATGAAAACAATCATGACACCATTATAATTCCATAAAAAGAATATATCACGTGTTCATCAATATAATCCAAAATTTTCTGTACATTCACCATCCTATAAAGGATTCATATGCTAAGGATAACCCCTCACTCAAGCTTCCCTCATCATAAAACTATACACTGACTCATAATATTAATAATTAAAATCTCATGATATCCACTATATCTCACCTATCTCAAAGGCCACATCACAATTTATATCACATTAACACCTTAAATATTTAAAATAAATTTCTTTTTAAATATATATTGTATTAAATAATTTTTTCATTAAACACAACCACAACTTTTAATAGATCACATTATAATATTAAAATATCATTAGTTAAAGTCCAAATTATGACCTAACAATTAAAATGGTGGGTTTGAATTAGAATAACGAAATTAATAATATTATTTTTTAAAAATAAATAAATAAATTCTTATTTATCAATTTATTTTAAACGAAAATAAAAATCATTTTAATGTAAAAATAAATGAGATTTTAAAATAAAAATATATATGTTAAATTAAATTTTATATATATAAATTAAATTAATCACTATTGGTCAATAATATTAATTTAAAATATATATTTTACCTTTTGTAAAAGTTACCATCCATCTCATATTTAATATTTCCATTGGATAGTAATAAATCCATTATTAGGATTAAATGTAAAACGTTTCTAAGAGGTCATTTCATTGGTTCTTAGGCATTTATTTTTAGCTTATTAATTTTTCATTTTATAAAATTTATTTGGAATAAGATTAATTTTTTTACCAAAATTCAAAATTTTACATAGTGAATGTTTTTACAAATATTCAAAAAATATTATATTTTTTATGAATAGAGAAAAATAATTATTTTAATTGAAAAATTTAATTCTTTGTAAATCAGTTAAAAACTATATTTTTTAAATTTTAAAATCAAATATAGAGAAATTGTACAATTATTATTATATATTATATCATTTGAATAAATGTATTTTTTTATTTTTATCATGAACAATTTTTATACTTATGATATTTTTCTTTCAACATCATTTATTTCATCACCAGTGTGTCTAATATTTTAAGGTAAATTATTCATATTTAGTGATTATACAATCCATAAGTTTATGTGAACATGGATTAAAACATGGAATTATATACCATGTATATCAATGATCATAAACATGAAAAATAGAATATATATTTTTAGATCATAAGACAAGGTTCATAAGAAAATAAATGGAATTGAGTCATAGGACTTAAAAATTTGAATAATACACAGACATGTGTCATAATCATCAACTCATAACATTTTAAATGTTGTTAAACAGATATAGGTTCGCTCATTATGTTAAGGAAATAAAATCATTCCCCATATAAACTTACAGACATGCATCAATATCCTCACATACAATTGTAACCATATAATATAGTTTATTGATAAAATTGTGAACATGTACATAGGTTCACTCCTATCATTTTGAAAAATTAATTGGGTTAATTCACTATATTTTAAAAAAACAATCATGTTCATGCACAGTGAGCCACACCTCCTAAAATGGAAACACCAATATCCCTAGTTGTAGCCCTATCTTACTGTATAAGGGTCACTTTTCATTACATCCATGTATATCATGTGAGGTATCTAAATATATACGAAATGAATTGGTGGGATGTATAGCTATCAGCAGTAATATATAGAAAACCATATTTATGTGTTCTAGAATAGAAAACCCCTTTATCACATCATAAACCATGAAATGGAATCATTATCAAAAACATTTCTTTATATCATAATCTTCATAAAATATACATGTTTAATAATCATTTCATTATAGAATAAATAATAGAAATTACTGTTGTTCAAAAGAATTTCCACAAGGTATAATCCATGGATGACAAATGGGTTTTATAAACAATATGAAATCAAAAAAACATTTACATAAATATTATTATTGGAATCCTTTTCTCAAATTTCGTACAAGTAATATATAACAGAAATATATTTGAGAATTGATGGAAAATAATTTGAAATTATCATTTAAAATAGTACATAAGGAAAACATATATTTTTCAAAGAACAATTATTTTTAAAAAACAAAAAAAAATCTATATGGGGTTCTATGAAAACATAAAAATGAAACTTTTAAGAACATTTAACACTCTATATGAGCATAATTTTTCTAAAATCATTTTTTTAAAATTTACTTTAATACATATAAAAGAAGTTTTGATAATATTTTAAAACTATTTTTAAACAAATTTTATTTTGGAAATTATTTTCCTTTATAATTATCTAAAGTAGTCTTATAGAAAATTGAGAAAATGTTTCTAAAAATCATTGTTCTCTGATATATCAAATTTAATAACAAAGTGTGAAATATAGTCAAATTGTCTTATAAATTATTATTCATATTAAGTAAAAAATAGAGTAAAAGTTTTAGCATTACATGAATATTTAATAAATAAATAAGTTATAATAAAAATCACGTGAATTATTGTGAGATAGATCAAAATATTTTATGATTGTATGAATATAAATAAATAATCCTTCTTAATGATGATATTAAAACTTCAAATTATTATCAATTTGGTAACATTGAATTTTAAGACCCACGAAGTAATCACAAAAAATAGAATTAAAAATTCCATTATTATTAATAAATTAAGGATATTAAATTTCCATGGGGATATACACACGCCTCATTAAATAATATAATTACATATACTAATAAATGTCTCAATGAAAGAAGATTATAAAAATCATTTACCGATATGGTCTCATTTGAACCATAATACCTATGAAAGGGAGTTCCTCAAAATGTTATATAAATAAAATTTAATTTTAGTATATAGTTATTAAATTCATTTATGGGATATATATAAAAAACATTTGTGAATGTGGTGGATAATTTAACACATGTCTCATAAAAGTAAAAAATCGTGGCGAAAATCCCATACCATATGTCTTAACTATCATTAAACTCATTTCAACATCCAGTATGACAAATATATATTGTTATTATTACTAATGAAAATGACCATATTCATATATTTAATACCTAATATGATTTTTATATGAATTTTAATTATAAATTTATTCAAAATTCGATCTTAATATAATATTTCTGGAAATAAAGACACTGTTTTTCATACATTATTTTATTTATTATTCTTAGACCTCATATTTATATCTTGATATCATATTATA
Source organism: Viscum album (assembly GCA_963277665.1). Lineage (NCBI taxonomy): Eukaryota > Viridiplantae > Streptophyta > Magnoliopsida > Santalales > Viscaceae > Viscum > Viscum album. The sequence goes on from OY728158.1 coordinate 224,020,363, forward strand.
TCAAATAAAAATCACTATATAAATAACATATATATATATTTACATTAATTTATATACATCAATAATATTTTGTGATAAGTAATAAAATACACTATTAATGTACTTGATTGTATATAATCAAAAACGTGGTTTTAATTTTATTCATGTATTGAAAGAACATAATATAAATGATTTATGTGTGTTATTGTGTATGTGTTGGAATTAAATTATAATAGTTTTTTCATATAATATAAATATGTAAATTTGGACAATCATTGATACCTTCAATTAAAAATAACAATGAATCAAATCACTTTTTTAAGTGTGAATCTGTTGCACACTTGAATGAACTCATAGTATTCCCTTAAATTGAAAAACATGATTATACGTGTGAAAAAGAATCCTAAACCAAAATATAAAAATATATATCATATGTATCATATATAAACATCACATACATCATTATTCCAAACCATTAACTGGGGTAATGGAATAAATAATGAAATTGTTTCATAAGGATGTAGTCTGTTGTACACACAAATGATGATGTATTAACCAATTTGATGGAAGTATATGTAGTTCTAGGGACTACCCATAATATATCAATATTTTTTTAATTAATATGTTTACACTATTATATAACCTTGTAATAAAAATAATTTATAAGGCGGGGAATGAAATAATGTAAAAATTCATTTACAAGAACATTACCTCTTCTTCGTGTATCCTTTTTAGGATTGAACAAAAACATTTAATGGTTTGATTTTTGAAATTCATAAGTCTTCTAGGATAAGGGTAGGGTAATTTGGAAATTATGTGGGCCTATATAAGTAAATCCAATGAACTTGAGATGTGTGATGATGTGGGGATAGTGAGTTTCTTTTTATAAAGGAGTAAGATTCGAAATATTGAAAATAATCAAAATTTATAAACTATCGGGAGGTCAATAATACCACAAGTATCTTGAAACCTCAATATTTAATGTGTTTATAGATGATATGTTATATCCCCACCTCTAAATCAATTTTATACACATTTTTTAAACATTTAGTTCTGTAACTCTGTTGATTCCTTATATTATCATTTTTTCATTATGTTAACAATGTTTCCTAACTTACGTAATAGATAAAAATAAAATATGTTATTATCAAAAATATTATATAATTTTAAATCTCTAATTATAAATATTATATCATTTTTATAACTTATAAGTTGTATGTGTGTTTCAATTTATCTTTTACACAGTCACATGTAATTTGAAAAAAAACATATCTTTACATGTAACTCTAATAAGATAATATTACTATTTAACAATAAATATTTTCATTTTAATAGTAAAATATGAATATTAATGAAAAATCCAATTTATTATTATTTATAAATAAATTTAATTAATATATGTTGTTTATATATTTTTAAATCAATTAATATAATATAATTTATTATAAAGACACACTAATGTCAATTTTGACATTATTCATAATATTTTAATATAGAAAAATAAAGATAACAATAATAATAGAATAAAAAGGTTTTAAACCTTTGTTACATGATATATTATTTTTGGAATTTATTTTGACACAACTTTTCATTCAATTTACATCACTTTTTAATGTATTTAGTATCATTTGACTTATATTATTTTTAACTAAATAATCCATGTGTTTGCATTTCAAATGAATTTAATTGAAAAATATTATCTCTAAAAAATTTAATTAAATTAAATTGAAAAAATACACATTTATATTATAAAATAATTTTTATAACTCAAAATATATAGTTTTCTCACTATTCTAATGTTTTATTTAAATTGAAGGGAATAATGGTATGTTTTTTCTTTTTTATTAAATAACATATTATATTGGTAAACTTTATAGAAATGTCTCCCAAAAACAAAATTAATTATATAATAATTTTATAAGGGATTTCATATATCTATCCATGGGGTTATTTACCTAGTTTGGGTCATTCATATACTCTATATTATGTGTTCAACCAGTAAGTAGTTTCATTTTTTCTTACTCATGGAAATTAATTTTAATTGTTATCTCTATTGATTAAGGTTAAAAAATTATTTATCCTTGATAGAATTTTTAAATAATGATTATTCATAATATGGAATCAATTTTTCAAAAGTACATTCACAAAAGTGGGGATGTACATTTTAAATTATTTATGAAAACATGAAAAGAAAGCGGGTTTTCAATGTGAAAATTTTAAAATTATAAAAATGTTATTATATATACATTCATTATGAAAATTATTCCAATAACCCAAATTGGAATGATATATTTGTAATAAAAATTTATATAATAAAAAAAATTAAAATACATATTAATATAATAAATAAAATAAAAAATACCAAAAAATATCTATAAGATAATTTTTATATTCTACTTCTATAAATAAAATTTATTCAAATTGGGAATATGAATATTCATCAAAGAATTAAAAAAAATAACTATAATATAATTTTTATATTAACCATTAAAAATTAATGATTATATTTCGATATAACATTTATAATCCTATTAAAATTTAATTTTAAATTATAGGTGCCATGCACGATTAACACATCAATTAGAAAAAATATATTGTTTTCTAGAAATTGTTTATTTTTCATTTAATTGATTCATATTGAATTTCAAATTTATATATAACTACTAAAAATGTAGAAACTATATAATTTAATATGACTTTTAATCTAATACATTTTCTCTATTCCAATATCTAGTTGATGACTATGATATAATAGAAAAAATTTAATAGTATATTGTAGTTTGGAAAAACATCTTATTTAATGTAACAGTTCCCAAATTTTGTTTTTTGTGTTCCATAATATAACAATTGTGTTGTGTGTAGTTAATGATTATATTCTGGTTGTTAATATAGTAATATTAATGTTTTTAAGCATGCAACAGAAGTTGTCAATAATATTTATTTAATAAAAAAATATTTAATAAAAACATGGGGTGTTTTATTATCCTCCCAACGAAATTCATTTTTCCCAGGAAAATCATCTGGATCATTAAATGATTAATACTTCAATATTCATTTTAGAGAAACCCACATTGTAAAATTTAATAATAAATAATATTTAAAAATATTATTGAAAAAATAATGGTTACTAAATTTAACATAGTACACAGCTTCTAGATGTGATAAAATTGGTGGGAAGGGAAGATTTAAACAAGATAAAAAGCACAATTAATTATAGATAGTGAAAACAATAATTGATCCCATGAAATTGGGTAATCCATGTCACGACCTGTCCCCCGAGGCCCATTCTGTGACTAACCCAAGCCTTCCTTCTATAGGCCAGGGTCCAGCGATTCGCAAGGAAGGTGTATTCCTTATAATTAGAAAGGCATTGGCTTTATAAACTGTAAGCACACACAACCAAAAACACAACAAGATATGAACTCAAGTAAACTAAATAGTAATTAGAGTAAGTGAAATAAGTAAAAGGGGCCAGAATACAAGACCAACTAGAAAGCATAAGAAAACTAGAAAGTACAAGACAATTGAGATGTGAAAATGAACTCATAGATCATTCACAACAGATCCTACCTGATGGGTAGGTACAGCTCATGAACTTTTGTCTCTACGATTCACCTCATCCAACATCCACCTCTGAGCTACCTCTAATCATGGTACCCTCATCCTCGGTCTGCATTTTCTGTTGTCTGCACCAAACACAATGAAGTGCGGGCATAGCCCGTGTAGGGGTGAGTACAACGTTACTCAGTAGGGACCCTAAGACCCTCAAGGACTTAGAAAACCCACAAAGGATAAACCAGAAAGGAAAGAAACAATTGATAACTCTACATAGGTATATGCACATACATATACCTAAGTTATCATGTATACCAATCTCAATAATGAGGAAACACAGGGTCCAACCCAAAAGTTCAAAGCTCAAATGTTCCACAAAATAAGGAAACCTACAAAAGTAAGTAAACATAGGTACTCCACATAGAAGAATACCACCAAGGTACTAACACAATAGAAAGTACCACACAGGTACGAACTCAACTCACACAATGTGTAACTTGAGTTAAGTGGTAAAGATGATTAGATGTAACTACTAAATCATATTACACTATAAAGAAGGTGACACACATAGGATCGCTAAGAGATGATCCACACATGATCACTAGGAGCTGACCCACACAGGATCACTAGGAGCTGACCCACACTGGATTGCTAGGAGCTAACCCACACTGGATCGCTAGGAGTTGACCCACAGAGGATTTCTAATAGATGACCCACACATGATCGCTAAGAGATGACCCACATATGATCCCTAGGTGGTTACCCACACAAGATCACTCTGATCTGACCCACAAGGAATAGCTAGGTGATGACCCACACAGGATCACTCTTCATTCTTCTTGACATAGCCAGCAACTGTGTTCCAGCACAAAACCTCCTCATCTCTGGGAGGATCCACTTCAAAAGTCACTGGTCGATACTCCAACTACTAATATCTCCCATGAAGATACATCTCAAAGGTCCACCGCATCATAGGGGTCTTAACACAATAGACGACTATGAGATATTATCCTTTTAGACACAGGGGCCTGGTTGGATTCGTCCTCGATCCAGCATGACCATACATCAAAATTACCCAAAACTCCAGTCATGTATACCAAAGGGGTCATCTCTCTACAATGTTTTTGGCACCACAGACGGTTCATCAAATAGACATCCAGTGCCAAATTTATGGCCCAAATAAAGTAAAGGTTTGTATCATGTCCGGGTACGGTCCGACCCGATCAGACCAACCCGACCCATCCAGGCCTGGGTCAACCCTACCAGACCCACTGGGTCAAGCTCGGCCCATGGTGTGGCCTAGCCTATATGGCAGTCAAGATGGCTGTGAGGGCCACGAGGGGCCGCGGAGGCCGCAGGTGCTGCGAGGTGGCACAGCTGCGAATGGCGGCTCATCTACAAGGGTGCCACGAAGGCGCAGGGCGGCTCGACCTGTCTCGGGATGGCTCATCCAAGAGAACGGAGTCCAGGAGGTGCCACAAACGGGGGGTACTGCAAGGGTGTGGGATAGCCCTGCCGGGAGGTGGTGGCCTAGTCACAGAGGATGGAGGCTCTGTCATAGGGTGGCAGCCCACCCATGGGGCAGCGGCGGCCTGGCTGCATGGTGGATGCCCGTCCACAAGCAGCGGTGCCGCAGCGAGGCTATAGAAGACCAGCCGTGGGAGGTGGCGCTCTCACGGGGCTAGGGTAGCACGGCCAGGGCCAGCACCCCAAGTGCTAGGCAGTGGCTCTGCCACAGGTTGGGGGTGGTGCCACAGCGGGGCGGGGGCCCGGTCATGGGGCAGTGGTGCCTCGGCCACGGGGCGGTTGCTCGGCTATTGGGCAGGGCGGAGGCCACTAGCGATGGGGCCAAGGGGCACAGGTGTTGTGGGGCGGCGGTGGCTGTGGGGTAGCGTTGTTTCCCCTTCGCCTTCATTTCAGACGGCGGTGGTGTCAGCCGCTGTTATTGTGCCCAACCGTGGTTTTCATTCATTCCTCTATCACTATCAATATTTAATTACTATGTTTGCGGACAAAAGAGCCATGTTTTTTTGGTCCGCACTCTCCGCATTAGAGCAGTAGCAAGAGGCTATATTTTCTTCTTGAATTATGAATAATTATCAATAATGGAAAGAGAGAAGAATTTCAAACAACCACCCTATAAATTCACACAAATAATCATACACAAATACATCCCTACCATGGATTGTTAATTGATGTTGGTGCAAGAAGGCAGTCGAAGAAGGATAAGAGAGTGCCAGCATTTGTCACTTCTAAAACCACGCTTCGATGTCAGGCTCACTCATACTTCTCTTCCTTGATTTACTAAGAACATTCTTCGATGGCGTTATTCATTGGAGATGTCAAATCCTCCCAATATTTCTCTTCTCTCCAAATCCACCAAAACTCAAAGTATCCAAAATGATATGTTTCCCCAATTTAATTGTTTTCACAATTTCATATTTGGTTAATTAATTTAAAAGGTTGGAATAATAAATTTAAGGGGTGGAACCATTTATGTGGGGATGTTTAAGAGTCTCCCCCACACTTATGAGGATGTTCAAGGGGTATTAAACCTCGGGTGGTCTCCACCACCACAACCTCTCATGGGAGGTTATTCTTGGAGATCCCCACCTCCATAACCTCTTATGGTAAGTTTTAGTTCAGTTGATACCCACCTATGAAATATCCACAAGGGTGGTTTCAAAATATACTAAAAATAAAATGTTTCATGATTTTATTTTATTTTACTTCATTCACAAAAAAACCCAAAATCAATCATCCACTCTCGACTCACTACAATTGAGGTGAAGGACTCTTTAATAGAATACTAGAACTGCTAGTTCAACGGTGTCTGTGGATTTCAATTCCATGCACCAGTTCAAAAGTTAGAAAACCCCACTCGCACGTTTACAGAACATACCTAAACAAAAGTTCAAAAATTCATTCTGGAAATTCCAGGCCTCAGAATCGCACGCCGTCAATTTTTGCACACTTGTAAATTTCTCATTTAATAAGAATAATTACATGGAAATTTCTGGTCTTTAAATTCTAACCACGTCAGTGATTTATTTCCCCATAATAAACATCACAAAACAAATAAAACAAAATTGGGGGTATTAAGCATGAATCTGAGCCTCCAGCTCCCATCTTCCCTCCTGGAGGTTCTCGTGCTGCTAACGAATGCACACTAGAGGTATCGAAACTCCACAAAGGACCCACACTTTTCGATCCTCAATGTCTAATGGAACCTCTGTAAATGTCTCCCCATCATCGACACACATCTCATCATGGTCGATTATGTCAGAATAGTCGTGAATGTATCTCCTCACCTAGGATACGTGGAATAAATTATACACCCTTTGGAATTGAGGTGGAAGAGCTAAGTGGTAATACACCTCACCAAATCTATGGAGGACCTAAAATGGTCCGATGAACCTTGGAGATAACTTGTCAACTCATCCAAATCTCTGCAAACCTTGTCGATGTGAGACCCATAGAAAGATGTGGTCTCTGTCCTCGAACTCTGGAGGTCTCTGTCTCCTATTTTCATAATATTTATGCCTACTTTTTGAAGTCTTTATCTGCTCCAGGATTATATAGAACTTCTCTATGGTAGCTTGTACCATCTCTGGTCCCAATAGTACGGACTCCCTAGGGTCAGTTCAGCCCAAAGGGGATCTGCAAGCTCACCCATACATGGCCTCAAAAGGTGTCGTCCCAATGGTGGAGTGATAACTATTGTTGTATGAAAACTCCACCAATAGCAAGTAATCCTCTTATGTACGACCGAAATAGAGGACACGGGCATGTAGCATGTCCTCGAGGCTCTGAATGGTCTGCTCAGTCTGACCATCCATCTGAGGATGGAAGGTGATTCTCAAATGAATCTGCGTCCCGAAATCCTACTGCTACACCTTCCATTGTCTGGACGTAAGAAGTGCATCACAATAGGAGACAATTGTCGAGGTAACTCCATGTATCCACACAATCTTTTGCACATAGAGGCATGCCAATCTCTCTACTGAACCCTTCTCTCTGTTGGTAAGATGTTGGATGACATGGTAAGTCGGTCGAAGATCACCCAAATCGAGTCATGTACCCTAGATGTATGTGGAATTCTTTTCACGAATTCCATGGATATCCCACACCACTTCCACTCTAGGACCTCTAAAGGCTGAACCAAGCCTACGGGTACCTAATGCTCTACTTTCACTTGCTAACAAGTGAGGCATCGAGAGATAAACTCTTATACTGATTTCATCATTCCTAGCCACCAGTGCAATCATCAGAGAACCTGGTACATCATAACCTCTCTTGGATGTAACGCTAGAGGGGATGCATGGAACTCCCTCAAAACTTCCTCCTGAATTAACACCGGTACCATGGTGCATCCTCTGAAGAAGATGATGTTCTCCCCACCTTCAGAAAATCCATTAAGTCCATGTCATGTGGATATTTGAGCCCATCGTCTCTCGTTGTCAGCATCCCCACGCTGTGCCTCCCAAACTTGTTGAAGATGTGAGGGAGTGAATATAAGAGATTGAAGAAAAGATACTCAATCCCGATCCAGAATGTATATCTGCAAAGCAGTCAGCTGCTCTGTCGCCTCACCTAGAAGTTGTATACCACATCTCCGGATGAGTGAATCTACAACAACATTCCCCGTCCCATGAGTACATAATATATCGAAGTCATAGTCCTGGAGGAACTTAAGCCTATTCCATTGTCCTAGCAGTCGAGAACTATATGATATCACTTCTCTCTCCAATATCCGGAAACATCTGTGTCTGATCCCTAATGCATCGTAGTCGACTGTGTACCATAAACTCTCCTCTGAAAGCCTCAAGATGGGGGAACTAGTCAGTCTCTTCCTCTGCTCTTAAAACTTCCTCTATCATCTCTCCAACCACACGAAGTGTGGCCCCTTCTTCATCAACACAAATAAAGGTGCTCCAACACTGGAGTAATCTGGCACAAATCTTCAGAAGTATCTGGCCAAACCCAAGAAACTCCATACCTCTATCACACTCCTAGGTGGACCACAGGAATGTACTACCTCAATCTTCACTATATCCACTACAAATCCATCCTATGATATGACATGTCCTATAAAGTGATCCTCTTGGATCCAAAACTGGGTCACCGAGAGAATACCATAAAGTTGGTGCTCTCAGAGAGTGTCCAGTAATACCTATAAAGGATATGCATGATTCTCCTCAGTAGCCGAGTAGATCATAATGCCATTATTGAAGACTACTATATAGTGATCAAGGAATGGCAGAAAGATCCTATTCATGAGTCCCATGAACACCAATAGAGAGTTGGTTACACCGAATTGCATAGCCAAGAACTCGTAATGGCATTACTGACATCTAAAAGTCATCTTCTTTACATCCTCATCTCGTACTCTGTGCTAGTGATAGCCTGATCAAAGGTCTAACTTCGACTACCATGGTGCTCCCTTCAGCTAATCAATGAAGTTTTCAATCCTCATAAGTGCATACTTGTTCTTCACAGTCACCTGGTTTAGGTGACGATAGTCGAAATAAAGTCTCAAACTCCCATATGCCTTCTTGGAGAAAAAAATCGGGGTTACCCAAGGAGAAACACTGGGCTGAATGAATCCCTTCCCTAGAAAGTCCTCTAGCTATACCCAAATCTCAAAAATCCATGTGGGAGCCATCTAAAACGATGGTGTAGATATCGGTGTTGTCTTGGGGTAAATGTCAATTGAAAAGTCTACCTCTCTATGAGGAGGTAGACCCCAAAATTCATCAGGGAAGACATCTGTGTACTGGTCCATGACTACAAGATTTCTTGGACTCTCCACATCAACCACTCTGAGGGTAAGGCCAGCCAAATAATGAGTGATCGGTTGCACTCTTTTTCGGGTAAGTCCATCATGTGCTTTAAGGTCTCCCGTCTTGAAGGTGACGGTAAACCTGGTACCATCTCTGCGAAAACACCACACGTTGAGCCTAATACATTCTATATAAGAATGAACTGTAGATAACCAGACCATACCCATTATGACATCATAATCCCTTGACACAGCTACTAGAAGATCCCAGCTGATGCTCTCGGCTCCTAGAGTAAGCTCACACTACCAGCACTAGTGCGTGATCGTTGAATCCTCTCCCATATGAGTCTCTAGCCATAAGTACCAAGCCAACATCTCCATTGAAATATCTGAGCTCCGAATGAGGGAAGGGGAAATAAAATAATTTCTTGGAAATGTGTCTATAAGTACTGTAGCTACGGTGGAGTAGACACAGATCATACTTCGAATCATCTCCGGAGCACCGTGATTGTAGGAGTCATCTTCCTAGAGCTATGATATCCCTTGTCCTCCGGCTCCCTATGGTCATTGCGAACCACCTGGTTGTGGTGGTTGTAACATCTCTAATCGTCTCTCACCACCAACTACACGGCCAGCTCCTCTGCCACGTCTGCCTGCTCCCTACGGACCTCATCGGTCGAACCTCTATCTCTGCCTGGGTGGTGCTTTGATCATCTCTAGATCATCCGTATGGAGGGTCAGACAGTCACGAGCCATGTGACCCTGCCCACCGGATGCATAACACCTCCCACTCTTGGCATGACCAGCTCTGCCTCAGGTTCCCCACATAACTGACTCTGAATCATGCGGTTGTCCACCTGTAGGTCTGCTCCTTTTGGACCACTATGTTATTTGTCTACTACTAGCTGTAGAAACTAGGCTACGTGATGACTGGTAGTGTGAATCACTATTGGTGACTGCTCCACAGCGAAACTCTCCCCTAAAAGAGCTCTCTATAACTCCCCTTCCTGCGTCGGGTTGCTGAGTGAGATCATCGAAGCCCTAATATCTCACCTGAGCCCATGATTGAAGGATTGGGACCAGAAGAATGGGTCTCGCACCATATCTGTGGAGTAATTTGAGAGTTTAATGAACCTCTCTGAGTACTGATCCATAATCATACTACCCTACTACAGATTAAGAAGATTTTGTATGGGCTCTGTGAAAAACGTTTATGGGACAAACTCTACCCGAAACAGGATCTCGAAGTCTTCCTAGAGAAACATCACCTCATTGTGATCCTAGAGCATCAATCTCTACAATTTGCTTGCTGCTGCCTATAAAAAGCTGGCGGAAAGGAACACCATGATATTAGATGGTGTCCCTACCAGTCATAAAACTCTCACCATAGCCTCCATCCAATCCTCATCCACTTGTGGGTATGTCTCTCCCCTGAACCTGGGTGGCCTCTGGTGCTGGAACTGATGCAACGCGCTCAAGAGGTGTGCACTCTAAGCTACTGTGGCTAGTGGCATTGGTGCCCCAACAGGTAATGGTACCACCGGTTCCTCCGCTTGTGCCTGTACTGGAAGATGGCCATGCATCGAGGCCTCATCGCTCGATGGGCTGCTAGTGCGTACAACTATCGGAACCCTAGCTGGTTGTCTTTGTGGAGGCATCTGGAAAAGAAACTGTTGTGCCACTGTAAAAAAGTTATACGTATTGAGCTTACTCAAAAAGATAACAATGAAAACCTTTCAAAACACCCACGCAATTATTGTTTTCGTGCACTGATCCATAAATCAAAAGGCAGGGTCCTAGTGTAGAGATACGTTGTCTACCGCACCAACACTAGATTCCCATAAATGATAACCACACTCACTACACTTAATACAATTGCTGATAGAATAATGATCAGAGTCTTATGATCTACAGTTTAACTAACTCCTGTGATTCCAATTTCTAATGACCCATCCCTCGGGGCCCATGTCGTGACTACCCCAATCCCGCCTTCCATAGGCCAGAGGCTTGTGACTAGCACCGAAGGCGTATTCACTATAACTGGGAAGGCATTGCCTTTATATCCTGAAATCATATGGAACCAACAACACAACAAGATACAAACTCATATAAACTGAATAGTAATCCATGTGTGTGTCATAAGTAAAAGTGGCCAGAATACAAGACCGACTAGAAAGTAGAAGGAAAACATGAATGTTCAAGACATCTGATAGGTAAAAGAACTCCTAGATCATCGACCACACATCCTACCTGAAGAGTAGGTATAGCTCATGAAAGGTTGTCTCTGTGATACTCCATGACTAACTTCCACCTCTGATCAACCACTGATCCTGGTACCCTCATCCTCGGTCAGCATTGTCTGTCATCTACACCAAACACAACGATGTTCGGCCATAGCCCCTGCAGGGGTCAGAATAATGATACTCAATAGGGACCCCAAGACCCTCAAGGTCACACAAAATCCAGAAATGATAAACCACAATGAAAGGAAACAAAATATAACCATACTAAGGTATATGCCCATACATATACCTAAGTTATCATGTATACCCATCTCAATCATGAGGAAACACAGGGTTCATCCCAAAAGCCCAAATCTCTACTATTCCACAAAGGAAGGAAAACCACAAAGGCAAGTACCTCACAGGTACACCACACAGAAGAATACCACAAAGGTATTACCTCAAAGAAAAGTACCACATAGGTATGAACTCAGATCAAATCTGGTTTAACTTAAGAATAGTTATAGAGATGATTATATGTAATTACTAAATCGTCATACACTATAAAGAAGTTGACCCATAAAGGATCGCTAGGAGATGACCCACACAGGATCGCTAGGAGTTGACCCACATAGGATCGATAGGAGCCGACCCACACAGGATCTCTAGGATCTGAACCACATAGAATCACTAGGAGATGACCCACACATGATTGGTAGGTGATGACCCACATATGATCTCTCTTCATTCTTCTTATCACATCCAGATACAGGGTTCTCGTACGAAGTCTACTCGTTTACAGGAGGATCTAGTTCAAAAGTCACTAGTCAATAATCCAACTACTAATAAGTCCTAAAAAAGTATCTAAATAGTATGAAATTTCATAGAGGTCTGAACGAAACAGACGGCACATCAATCGGAAGCCAGATCTATGAGTTATTAGACTTTTAGTCCCGGGGGCTCGGTTGGATTCATGCTCGATCCAGCCCAACCATACCTCAACATTACCCAAAACTCTAGTGGGGTATACCAAAGGGACCATCTCTCTCCAAGGGTTTTGGTGCCACTGACTATTCTTAAAACAGATGTCTGGTGCCAATGGTATAGCCCATGTAAAGAAAAGGTTTGTATCAGGTGTGTTTCCTATCCGACCCTGTCGGACCGACCCGACCTGACCTGGCTCGGATCGACTGAGCTCGGGTCGACCTAGCCCGACCCATTGGGTCATGCCCGACCCATGGTGGGGAATGGCTTGTGGTGCAGCCTGGCCTGCTGGGTGGTCTGGTAGGCCACAAGGAGATGTGAAGTCCGCTGGTGTCGCGTGTCGGCAGAGGCTGCTGGTCAGCTCATCCGCGGATGGCGACTCTTCTGCGGTGTCATCGTGAGGGTGCAGGTCATCTCGTCCTGGCTTGGGGTGGCTTGGAAGGGATAATGGAAGCCTTGAGGCAGCTCGACCGGGGGGATCCATGAGGGTGCGGGATGACATGGCCGTAAGGCGGAAGCCAGACAGCAAGTGGTGGCTTGGCCATGGAGGGCGGTGGCTCGGCCACTGTGTGGCTTCCTGGCCATGGGGATGAGGTGGCTCGACAGTCGGGCGGTGGCCTAGCCGCGGGCTACGGCTCGACCACGGGGTAGAGGCCACATGGTCGTAGGGTGGTGGCCCAGTCGTGGGTTGGTGGTGACTCACCCTTGGGGCGGCGCGGAAGCTGCGGGCGGTAGTTCTGCGGGGTGTGGAGGCCGTGGGGATGCGGTGGCCACGAGGCGGTGTCGTTGCGACGTCACCTTTATTGCAGTCGTTGGTGGTGTTAGGCACCGTTCTCGTTTCCCACTATGGTTCGTAATCATTCCTCTATCGCGATCAATAATCAATCACAAGGTTTGTAGAGAGGATGGGCCATGTCTGTTTGTCTCTCACTCTCCACGATAAAGTGGTAGCAAGCGGCTATAATTTCTTCTTGAATTATGAAAAATTATCAATAATGGAAAGAGGGAATAATTTCAAACAACCACATTATAACTTCCTGCAAATAAATATACACAAATAACCCCATACAATGGATTGTTCGTAGATAGTGTCACAAGAAGGAAGTCAAAAAAGGTGAAGAGAGTGCCAATTCTCATCACTTCTAAAAACCACCCTTCGATGTTAGGCTCAGTCGTCATACTATTCCTTGATTTCTGAAGAATTTTCTTCGATGGCGATCTTCATTGGAGAAGTGAAATCCTCATATTATTTATCCTCTCCCCAAATCCACTAATAATCAAAGTAGCCAAAATGATATGTTTCCCCAATTTAATTTTTGGCATAATATCAGATTGGGTTAATTAATTACATAGGTTGTCATAATAAATTTAAGGTGGGTGGAACCATTTAGGTGGGGATGTTTAAGAGGCTCCCCCACCCATATGAGTAATTTCAAGGGGTTTTAATCCTTGGGTGGTCCCCACCACCAAACCTCTCATGGGATGTTAGGATCGGTGTTCCCCACCTCTATAAACTATCATGAGAGGTTTTATTTCAGGTGGTCTCCACCTGTGAAATATCAACATGGGTGGTTTCAAAAAAAATGTTTGACCATTTTATTTTATTGTATTCCTTCACAAAACAACACAAAATCTATCATTCCCTTGCGACCCACTACGGTCGAGGTGAAGTTCTCCTTCAGCGAATACAGGCACTCTGGGTTCAACAGTGTCCTCAGATTTCAATTTTGAGCATTAGTTCAAAAGTTATAAAAACCTGCTCGCAAGATTACTGAACGTACCTAAATAAAAGTTAATAAATTCATTCTGGGCACTCCGGTCCTCAGAATCACACACCGTCAATTTTCACGGACTCGTAAAATTCCCATTTAATAAAAAACATATACATTTAAATTTTGGGTCTTTATAATACAAATGAATATAACGATCAAAAAACCATAAATTAATAATTATATAAGGTATTTTTTTATTCTTAAGAAATTATGGTTTAGGAAACAAAATTTATTCAATTACATATCCTAATTTTGATTAGTTTTCATGAAAATATTTACTTACATGATATCATTTTATTTTAAAGGAACAATCTCACCCATAGGATGTACATTGGACTATTTACACTTTATTTCTTTTTATGAGAAATGAAATTCAATTTGTTATGATTGAAGTATAAATAGATTGGAATATCCATAGATATAATGATAATTAATTTCATAAATATTTATTTATCATCAAAATATTGGTATCAAGGTTATCCAATATGCAGAAATCATCATATAGTGAAATATTCCATTAATATATAAAGACTAATTTAATTTTCAATATAATATAATACATAAATGGTAAAATTTATGACACTTCTCCATGAGGAAAATATAATAATTTTTAAATAGGGGAACTATATTTATCCAAATCAATTTAAAATTGACCCCCAATATATCAAAAATTACCACTTCATAGTCACATGACAAGCAAGTGATTATCTAAACCTCGTATTCTTTTTAAACATGGTAATAACCATTAATCCATAATGAAAACATATATGATTTATCATTATTTATTTATATTATTAGATATATTCATTAAATTCAAAAATGTTTTGATCATCATTAATGATAACACAATCCACATTTTCATTAAAACCAGTATCATTTCTGAAGTAATAAAAACATTCCAAATTACATTATTATTACCCAATAACTTATTATACAAATGAAACATAATTTTCTAAACATAATCAAATTATTTGGGGTTATCATACCTTAATAATGGTTTTTTCATAGAATATAACATCATTATTTAATCATTTTTCAATGTCATCATTACCATCCTACAGATTCTTTCAAATCATTAATGAAACTTATACCAAACAATCCTTATATATTTTAAAATGCATAATTCCTATTTATGAATACAAAATACATCAATAATTACAGTTCAATGATTATAATATAATTATTTCTTCCATGACCAAGAAAATTATTTTGGGATTAGGTCATTGAGTTGGGAAATTTCATTGTTCTCCATAGATAAAATATTGAACTCCTAGACAATTTTCTACACTATAACTCTTTATTCCATAATGATTACATCATATCCTCCATTTATAACATCGATTAATATTTTTCTATATACATATTTCAAATTTATGTTTCCAGATATTCTTTCTTCTATGATCATTACCATGCTAACATTCATAAAATTATCTCACCCTCTTATTCTATGTGTCTAGAATCTCAATAAATTTCATGTCGTTAATCATATATCATAAGGGAAGATTAAGAATAAACAAAATACTTTTCTCAAAATTAATTAATCAATTTGGATTAAGATAATAATTGAATTGTCAATGATATTTTATTTTCAAATGATGCCTTCTGGTTCAGTCTATCAACAAGATCAAAAATCATTTTCTAGTAACACTTATCCTAGTGGGAACCATGTAATTATGAAAACTCACCTAATGAATTTATAAATAAAGAAACCATATTAATTAATATATGAAACCTCAAGATTATATTTGGTTTTCTATAATCATATTCTGTGTAAATTTTTCATGTTGGTTCATAATGAGCTCATGAATTTCAAAAGCACATTCCCCAGTAGTGTAAAACTAGCTATGAAACAAGTCCCTTTATCATGAACCAGTTACAAACTGAGTGTTTCCCAATATGATAATTTTAGTGTTTTTAATCCTATGTAAATTTATTCTAGAGCCACATCCACTTGTATTATATAGGCATTGAAGTATTTTATTGGACGCCGCTCACTATATAATTTAACTAAATTCCCTGAAATTTTATTCATCTTCTACTAATACATAGGATTATCCTCATAAGAATCAATAAATCTATAATTTTAAATGTTCCATGGGATCTAATTAAGGATTTATAATAACAATTTCTAATGGTTATCAAAAACATTCATTTTAAACCAACTATAGGAACCCATGATTCTCATACATGGATGTTATATATTTCTATACAACTATTCATTACATAATAATAACACACTCTGAAGGAACATAAAATATTATGGACTTTAGAAACTTGTAAATATAATTTTATTACATAGTGAAGGATTTTCAACACCTACCATAAGCTTCTTCAGCTTTTTTACTCCACAAAATCAGACCATATTTAAATACATTCTTCATAAACATGTGAAATGAAACTTAAGAAATGGTGGTATCAAATTCTCAATAAGCGTAATCAATACTGATTCATAAATATAGTATAAGTATAATGGAATAGGAACATGAGTATAATATTACAAAACCATTCCCTATTTATCAATGATTATAAACATTAACTATGGAATAAATACTGAAATTTCATAAGACATCAACGATAATGAAACATAAGAACTTGAGTAATGAGAAAATAAAAATGGAATAAGACATTGACATGTGGAATACAAATAATATAATTAAATTTTGATCATTTTTATATAGAAAGGGGTTTGCTGATTATGTTAAGTAACTAAAATCAGGACCTTGAATAATCTTATGGAAATGAAACCAGGTCTACTCATTATATTTTGAACATGTAATCAATGTTCCCACATTACATTATTTACATGTTATCATGATAACACAAAAAATTGTGGACATGTAATCACGTTAACACATAGGAGTCTACATATCCTTGGTGGGACACAATATAATCCCCATAATCACATGTATTTAACAATACCATGTCAACTCTTCATTCTATTTAATTTTTCCTCATCAGATGTATAAATCATTTCTTAATACATTGGAGGGGTACATAGGTCCCAACTATCATATAATGAAAACCATATTTTTGTTACGAAAATTTAGTTATTATTTATCTCACCATAACCCATGAAATGATCTATATTTTTAAGAAATTTTATCATATCAGAACATGTGGGAAGGTGATTGGTTTAGTAATAATTCCATTATATAATAACCCTTAAAATGAAATTAATTCCAATTTAATTTTTTAATTATATAATTTATGGAATATAAACTATTTTCATAAACAGAATGTGAATAAAACATAAACCATTCAAATAAATAATATAAATTCTATAATTGTACCATATCCCAAGTAAGGCATAAGTAACACCAACATATTTAATCATAGATAGAAAATAAAATTAAAGGACAAATTTCTAAATTTCTCTAAATAAATATTATATAATATTATAAAAAAAATTTACATAATATTAAAAATATATAATTCTCTTATTTATTAATAATAATGTAAAATTATAAAGGAAGATTTGAAATTTATTTTAAAAACTTTTTAAGCATAAAACATTTCTAAAATATGTTTCTGTTAAACTAATAATTCTACACTATAAATGAAGTCTTGGAAATAATTTTATAATATTGAAACTAATATTTTTAAATAGTTTTCCATGAAAATGAAATTTTAATATCATATAATATATTTTCTTAGAAAACATTTTAAAAAAATAATTTTTAGGAAAAAACAAATTTATGATAAAATAGAAAATTAATTTCATATTTTTTTAAATAAACTTCATAATTATCATGAATAAAATATAGTGTAAAATAGAACCATTACATAAAGATATAAAAAATAACCAGAGGATAATAAAGGTCATGTAATTTCTTGTGAGATAGATAATGAGAATTTATCATTGGTATTGTAAAAATAAACAATCCTGATAAATGATGTGATTGTAAAAAAATAATCTTATATATTTGGTAACCTAGAATAACAATCCCTATGAAGGAATGACATAAAATTGAACTCCAAAAATCATTTGCGTACATAAATTAATGATATTAATTGTGAAAGGGTCTTTATATAACCCTCATCAAAATTATTGTTCTCTATCACATCAAAATTCTCAATGAAGGAATATTGAGACAGAAATACATGACCAAAGATGTATTCAGAACCAGAAACCCAATTAAAGAGAGATACAAAAATAGATATATAAATACAAACATATTTTATGATAATAATCATAAAATATATGTATGTGATAAATATAAACTATATTTAATAATGTGGTGGTTAATATAGAACATGTCTCACAAAAGAAAAAGGTGAGGCCAAAATCCCTTAACTTATGTCTTCATTACCATCAAACTCCTTCAAACATAAAATATAATAAATATAAGTTTATTATAAATATATAAAAGAATAATATTAATATATATAATACTATATATTATTTACATGTGTTTTTATATTACACTTTTGTTAACAATTCTATGTTAAAATTATGTTTTAGTTAATTACCACTTTATTTTTCATCAATGTTTTGACATGTTATTCTTGGTACTCTTAATTTAATAATGATTTAATAATATAAATAATTATATCCATTATATAAATAACATATATGTTATCTAATTGTGTATTTTTAGTAATCCATATAATTTAGTTATTTGAAATGAAATATATCGTTCATGGAGAGGGTACGTCGTATATTCACATGTACTTTATTTTGATTTTATTTCCCTATTGAATAAAATTTAAGTAAATTATATATATATTTATATATTATAAATACAATATCATTTTAATTTCATATATATTACAATGTTTCTATTTTAACCAACCGTAAAATATTCCATGTAAAGAGTGAATGAATCATATCTCTTCGAGAGGAGATACTATGTCGTACACACAAATGAGGTTATCATATCCCCAAATAAAAGAAATCACAAATTTATCTGTCATATAACCATTCCATAATCAAAATAACATCATATTTATAATATTTATCATATTTATCATATATAAATATTATTGCAATCATTATTCACTACCATTAAAGAGGTTTATGGAAATATAATTCATATTGATTCATGATGATATTGTCCTCTATACAGAGGAATGATGATTTCATAATCCATTTGATTAAAGAAATTGTAGTTGTATGTTTTTCGATTAAGAAAATAATATCATTATATGTAAAATACCATAGTCCTAATGTAATAAATTTATAATAAAAATTAAAGTATTTGGAAATATAAATAAATAAAAATGATTTTTCAAGGACATTACCTCTTATTTCTGAATCGTCCATAGGTTGTCACTAATACCATGAATGTTATGACTTGTTCGAAAATACACATATACAATCAGGGGAGGGAAGTTGGGATGTATGTATCAAGATATTTTTCAATCCCAATGGCTTTATAGGTTAGAATATGTGGTGGGAGTGATTACTTATTTCTAGGTAAGGTGTTGTGGAATTGTTGTAAATACTTAAATGTACTAACTAAT
This sequence comes from Viscum album, assembly GCA_963277665.1. Classification (NCBI taxonomy): domain Eukaryota; kingdom Viridiplantae; phylum Streptophyta; class Magnoliopsida; order Santalales; family Viscaceae; genus Viscum; species Viscum album. The sequence continues at coordinate 224,040,120 of OY728158.1, forward strand.
TTTTGTTAAATATTACTTAATGATTATAAAAAATTGATAATTAAATGTTTGGGTGGATTATATGTCTATTAATACCTCAAACACAGATTTATAATCATTTATTAAACATTTTTTTCCAAAACACATTTATAAACTTATTTGTTCACTTGGTAAATTCATTATGTTAACTTGATTTATAAAGTAATTATGAAATACATTAAGACTACATTAGATTGATAATAATTAAATAATTTTGAGTAATTGATTCTAAATATTTAAGCTAATTTATAATATATAAGTTATATTCATTCTATAAATTAATATTCTCATAGTCACTTGTAACATGAAAAAAAAACAATTCTTTAATCGTAATCATGCTTACCGAGTTTATATAATTAGTGGTAAATATATACGTTATAATAGATAAAATGGATCATGAAGGGGGAATAGTTGAAATTTATTAATATTATAAAATTAATTAAAAAAGGTTATAAATTTTAGTAATTTAATATCAATTAATAAAATTTCCTTAATTATAAAAAGAAATAAATGTCAATTTAGACATTATTCATTTTATTTTTAATTAGGGTGTTAGATAAGTGGTAAATGCTGGTTGTATCCATCACTCTACATGAGGATTGGGGTAGGCTCATATCTTTCCAGACTCAAACACTATGTCTACTATACACATGGTGATTCAAATCCATTTCTTAGCCGGTGAACATGTGGCACACTCTGGGATTTTTTGGGGCACCCCATTGGGAGTCAAGTGTTACCCATATATACCTTTTTTATAATATGGTATTAATGTGTTTAAAATTAATTAATACCTTGTTTTGTTTTAGTTATTTTATTTTTAGACCCAAATCATTCAAATCATGTAGTATTTATAATCTTGTAAGGTTTTGAGTAAACAAGAATGTGTCTTTTAGATAATTCAAAAGAGAAATTTGTGGACATTTTTTTTATTTAAATAAAAAAAATAAAGAAAATAATCTTAAATGAATCTACTATGTTCACATATATTTATCAAGATATACATATATAAATAGTAATTTTATATAATAATTCATTCAAATTTCATCACTTTTAATTTATTTAGTATTGTTTAATATAATTAATTTTTAGCTAAATAATTCTTACGTTAGAGTTTCTTATGTATTTATTGTCTTATATCATTGATAAAAATGAAAACAAATTATAATAAAAAAACCCACTCATATTCTATAATAATATTTATAATTTTTCTTTCTTGGTTTTCCTTATTACAATTCCTTGTGGGTATTAAAAGGCATATTGTTTTTTTATTTTTTCATTACTGGACTTATTATAGGTGTAAATTTAATGATCAAAGTCTCAAAAAAAATATTAAAATTTTAGAAAAAATTAATAAGGGTTGAATATTTCAACAAAATTGGTTTGTTCGATGTTTTGGGTAATTCTTACAACATATATTCTAATTTAAAACAAAAAAATAAACTTATTTCCCCATAATACCAGCTAATGATTTTAACTATTTTTAGTAAGGATAATAGTAAAATATTATTATGGACATAATAGATACTATATGATATTATGATTCGAAATATTGAATGAAATTTTCAAAATTGAATTTATATATGTGAAAAAATTAATTCAGCATTAGTCACGCAAACTTGAAGATATAGATGCTTTTTATTGTGATAATGTTGAAATATATATATAATGATTTTATATCTATAATCCATTTGAAAATTTTTTATATTCCCACATTAGATTAATATTTTTATAATCTAAGTAATTATACTTTAAAAATATTTTGAAATATAATCTGAAAATATATATATATTAAATAAAAAGGCAGTTCACCATTAAAACATAGTACATTTTCACTATTCATACGAAATGAATGTTCTAATAAAAATATAAAAACCCCCAAAAGAAAAATTTAAAAATTCATTTTAATAAATAAACATTATTTATTTCAGTTAAATTTAATAAAAGTGATAAATTATTATTTTAAGTTATGTAATCCATGGATTATTAACCGTTCATTTTAAAATATTATTATTTTTCAGGAAACAATTTTTTTTATTTCATATAAATATTATCATATTTAAAATCAATATATAACTATTAAAATTTTGAAAACAATATAATTTCATAAATTATTTAATCATATTTATTTTATCTAATCCAATGACTATGAAATTACAATCATATAAATAAATAACATTAATAGTATATTATAGTTCAGTAGTACTTTGTACTATGTGTAAAACAAGTAAATATTAGTGTTGTTTGTATCAAAAGATGAACATAATGTGGTTCATTGAATAATCATAAAATTATTTGGTGTATAAATATACATTATCATGTTTTATCATGAAATGTAATTCATCAAGAATTTTATTTAATCTAATAAATGTTTCAGGAAAACCTGAGGTACAATATTATACCCCCCAATAAAAAATTAATTTCACCCTCGACATTTTACTATGTCATCAACGGTTTTTCGCATTATATATCCTTTCATAAAAACACACATTGTAATAATATATAATAAAAAATCCTTCTAAAAATTTATTTTGAATCATAACACTTACCTAGTGTAACTTGTTAGTAGGTTTCAACATAGGAAAACATAGGTGGGAAGTGATGATTTGGACAAGGAAGATAAGTTGAAATAATTATTGAGTATTATAGATATCATTGATCATAAGAAATTATTAAATCTAGCTTATGTTATTTTTACAAATACATAAATCATTGATGATATGACAGACCATTGGATTCATCAAAAGTGAAGTTACTAAGATAAAAAATTTGTTTCAAATTCATTTTAGTATTCTTAAATAATTTTCAAATGATGATATAACTATGTCATTTGATTATATTTAATATGAAATGTATCACCTTTGGATTCTTCCATGATCAATTTACACTTCATCTCTTATTCTGATAAATGAAGGTGGTGCTTTTATTCCTGAATCAAAAACAGAACCTATAAACTATAAATATAATGTTAATTCATTCTATTAATCGTTATTTATAATCAAAGAAAAATGGTTATCACATGTTATTTAGTATGAATAAATATTCATATGGGGAAATAATATGTTAATATATAAAACCACATTCATATTTTGCCATAAAATATTTTTAAAACCATTAACCTTAGAAACCATTTAATTGAAAAGGCACAATCCATTATATATATTGTCAATAAATTTATGAAAATCTCTTTAACAGTGACCCCCTATAAACTATAAAATATCTTTTTATTGTCCCATAACAATCTTTTGAATACATTCAAAATGTATTCTATTGATCCATGGTAATTATCAAAAATCCTTGATGGAATCATGCATGATTCTTCATTATTTATACAAATTATTGGATATATTCTTTACGTCCCAAAATTATATTAAAATTAATCAACTATAATGCAAACCACTTTGTTAATATAAATCTCATCAGTTATGAAGTCATAAATACTATCTATTTTACCTTATTCTTACCCAATATATTATTATCAATTGTAGACAAAAAAATTTCAATGTGATTAACATATTACTGGTTACATTCCATTAATCATGTTTCTTCTATAAATTAGGATATTTTGGATTAATCACTCTTTGGTTTTATCATTGCCATTCGTCATATTCTATCAATCCCTTAATGGAAAAAATATAGTCAACAATACTTGTATATTTCATATTTCATAATTCATAATTCATGAATCCTAATATAAAATACATCAATCACACTAATTAAATTATTTTCATTGAATAGGTCCATCCATTGTCTAGATATAAATTAATTTTTCCATGAATTTAGATGATTAATGATGTTGTTTTCTATAGATTATAAATTTTTCTCCTCGACAATTTTTCACCCTATGAAATTTTTCACACATAGATATCGTCTTTCCCATTATTTTAAATCATCCTTAAGTTTCTACTACATTTATGACATTTCAGAATCACTGTCTTCAATCATATCTATTCATTAAAACATGAACTATCCTAAAATTCCATCTTCCTCTTATTCAATGTGTCCAATTTCTCACTAAAGTCCATGTTTCCAATATTATATCATGAATGAAGTCCCAGAATAAAAAAATTATAATTATATCCCATAATTATCTATCATAGTTCTTTATAATCCATGAACTATCCATCCAATTCAATTTTCACTTTTTTTCTTATGGGTATATCTATTTAATAAGACAAAAAACCTAGTGTAAACAGCACTAATCATAGATGGGAACCACATAACCTTGAAAAATAACTTATATGATATTAATTCACCACTCCTTATTTATTATATTAATGGTCACTTTATCCTATGTTATTCATAGTGATCATTTATTTAAATTATCTATTATGATTTACAAAGAGTTTTTTAATTTCTAAATATTATCCCACTAGATTGTTAAACATGTAATCCTGTAATACATATTGTAAGGAAAATTTTATTGATTGATTCTAACTCAATGTTGGGTTTTCATTTTTTTACCCCTATATTCATGTCATAACTAGGAAACTCAATATGTAATACAATGATAGGGATTTAATTTCATAGAAAAAATTGTATCAATCCTTTATCAAAATTTTATAAGAATTTAATATACTCTATCTCATCATTAAAATAATCTATAGAAAATACAACAGAGATATCCTTAAACATATACCTAGTGATCCATTTTAATTTTTCTAATCCCAGTTTCACTGTATAACTAAACCATTACCTCGATACCAATAGATCTGATCCACCAATATTATACATAGATATTACATCATTTTAGATTAGTATTCATTACACTATACAAACACTCAACTAATTTCTATCCTAATTTTGTTAATTTGAAAACATTAAAAAATAATAATCTAAATTGTTGAAACATCATGAAAATCTAAGAAAATGATCATCCCCATTTTTACTCTTTATAAGAATAACCAATTCAAAATCAGTCTCCAATACATGGTGAAAGGAAACATAAGAAAGGGTGATCTTAAACACTCATAAATATTAATTTGATTTGACAGATATGCATGACTATATAATAATTGTATGATAATAATAACCAAAAATCATTAATCCTAACCCTAAATATTATAGATCATAAAACTCAATTATTGAAAAAAAGGGTGTATCTTATCAGACATAAATCATAAAGAAATAAAGAATCATCATTATTCAGATCATATAACTGGTATATGACATATAATTTTGAAAGACACAAAAAATTATAACACTGTAAACATGTAAAAATAAAAACATGTTCACTAATTTTTTTGAGTTAAATAAATCAGGACCACACATAAACTTATGGACATGTAACAAGGTCTAAATATAAAATTTTGAACAGGTAATAACTTTTATGAATAATATCATGAACATGTAATCAGTTTCACACATAACATTATGAACAAGTAAGAAGGTTCACACATGCCATTTTGATCATTTAATATGGTCCATTCATAGGTAACTACACCTCTTGTGTAGAATAGACCACCATCCCCAGTGGAACCATTACATTATTTTACTTAGTATTGTCTATGTTCTAGCCATATTTATTTCATTTGATATATATATATCAATAACCAATTAAATTGTTGGAGGTATTGGTACAAAAAATCTCATGAATAAAACCAAATTTATGTTTGATATAATCTAATAAAAATTCATCACGTCATAATTAATGAAATGAAATGGGTTTCCTAAACATTTAGTCATATCAGAACCCATGGAAAATATAGAGGTTTCATATTTATTTAATCATCTAATAACCATGGAAACGAAGTTGGATTCCTATGTACATCCTCATGGTATAATTCGTGGAACATAAATGGGTTTCATAAAAATCCTGTGATCAGAGAATAAACCATTCAGACAATGAATGTGAATGGTATAGTTGTATCATATCCCCAAAATTTTATATGTAACAAAAACATATGTCATTTTATAAGAAACCATTAAAACATTTATTCCAGAAAATATCCATTCAACATGTAAAAAGAATTAAATTAAATTCATTTTAAATGATTTTTATTATACAATAATAATGAAATCACATAGTGTAATCATTGAAAACCAATTAAAACATTTTTTAAACCAAAAAAATTTGAAATATATTTATTTGAATGAAAATCTAACAGAGATAGGAATATATGAATAAAAATTAAAAAACTCATTAAGTATCAATCATTTTCATAAAAAGTTCCCATTAAAATTATATTAATATTGTTTTTTAAATTAGTAATTTAAAAACATATATAGAAGACAATTTTCTTTTATAAAATATTTTTCCCATTGATGAGATATATAATATCATATTTTTAGAATAAATATTTCATAATTATCATAAGTACCAAAGGGTAGAAAAATGGATCCATTACATTGATATATCACAAATATTTTGGGGAGAATAAAATATGAGTGATTTATTGGTAGATATATATTAATAATTTATCATTTTAACTTAAAATATATACTATTCAGATAAATAATGAGAATGTAAGAAAAAAATATTTTCTCTTGTTTAAACATGCATAGAAATCCCTTGATGATATAATATAAAACCAATCTCAAAATATAATGATGATAGATAAGTTAATGATATTATATATCAACTGGGGTTTATATACACCTCATAGTATATTATAATTGCATATCAACACATATGCCTCACAGAAGGAAAATTGGGACAAAAATATTATCATCAATTGATATCAGTTAAACCATAAACAACAAAAATGTGTGATATTAAATTGGATATTTTATTAGAAATTAATTTTAGGAGGGTAATCAAAATAGAAAAAGTATTGGATGAATATTGACTAGATAGATGAAAGAGTTTGTGAATTTAATATGTGTCCCACAAAAGTAAAAAGTTAGATCGAAATCCCTTACCTAAAGTATTTACTCTCATCATACTCATTAAAACATATTGTATAATAAATATAATATTATTATAAAAATATCACATAACCATATTAATATATATAATACAATATATTATTTACTTGTGAATTTATATTAACTTTTTATTATCAATTTCATGTTAATTTAATTTTTCAGTTAATAACTATTTTGTTTATAATATATGTCTTGAATGATATTCTCTGTACTATTATTTATATCATGAAATAATCATCTAAAAAATTATTATAATGAAATAAATTTAATATAATTTCAGTATATATATATTTTTTTATTTATTTATATGCATCTATAAAATTTAGTGATAGTAAATTAAATATGTTGGTCATAGAGATGGTCTTCCATATGTATGTATTATAGATGGTTCCATTTTGTTGTTATGTTGAACTAAAGTAATTTAAATACATATTTATAATAATTATAGTAGTATTATTTGGTATTAATTGAAAAACATAACTACAAAACACATCTTCAATACATTTCTTGTCAATCATGAAAGAATCACATTTTCTATCATTATTACCATCCTTAAATATATGATATATATTATATTTATCAATCATAAAATTCTAAATATAATATATACATATATATATGATATATATCATTTTTAAATATATTTTCTGTCATTATTCCCATCCTTAAAAATTATTAATGGAAAAATGAACGACATTGGTTCATATAGAAGTAGTAGATCTTGCACATGAATGATTATTTCATTACCCATTTGATATAAGTGTGTGTAATTGTAGGTTATAAAATAAATATAATATAATATAAGTATATTATAGAAGAAAATTTTATAATATAATAACTGTATAATCACACTTAAAGGAGGTGTATAAGTATATAAAATAAAATCCTATTTGAAGAACATTACCCCTTCTTTAGGTATCACCCTTATGTTTCACTAAATCCTTGAAAGGTATTTTTTCATCCAAAACTAGGGATTATATTATGAATATATTGGATTTTTAAAGTGATTTGGGATGATATTGTGTCACGAACCAACCCGGGTCGACTTGGAAGCAGTCACCCGATTCAGCCAGCGACAAGGCCCGAGAGGTGTTCCTGATCCTCCCGGGTTGGCAATAGGTTCTATGGGCATCAATAGAGTGACACTGGGAACAATTTCTCCAAATATAAATAAATAGAAGTAGCATAATAATAATAAAAAAACAGCAAAAATAAATAAACTATACAAAAAAACTGTGTAATAATTGAAAAGAAAAACTAACCGGACTTGATGACCACTGAACACTACCAGACCCCACAGGTCACACTCTATTCCTAGGACTCAACATTTCCCATGGTGATCGTGATCAAACTGAATATTTCACCTAAGACTAAAAACAAGAATGGGGTATAGGTGTGGCTATAAAAATTCAGGTGGTGTGCCCAAGTAATCTTTTCCAAATGCATTACCTTTATATAAAGGAACATTAATTTCTAGTTTGAACTACAATATATATAAGTAATCTTTTCACATATTTTTTTAACGAACATGACTTTCCATTGGCATGTTTTCCATTCAGAACATTAATCTTTCCCAAGAAGGAACCACATGATTTTTTAAATAGATATTGCATTATATTTATAAAGGGGATAGTGAGTATAAAAAATTTACAAAACATTTTTTCATAACCATTTGAGAACACTATAATTTATTCAATAAACAACACTTTTCCAAAAGAAATCTAAGCCATCATTCAACAAGAGAAATGGAAAATATCACTTAAGAGTATCTATCAAAAAATGCATCAAAACATTCATTCCAATTGACATGGGTGAAACCTAGGATCTCATGAATATTCTAGAATGTACTATACATGTGACTTATCCGAAATGTATTACCTACTCAATGTCCTCATAACACCCTAACGCTCGGTGTTGCACACCTAGCCTAATCAAGGGACTCAATCCCATAGCTGAGTAATGTCTGTACTAAGGGCCACTAGCTAGGCATAATCTAAACTACTATAACAATCATTCATTGAAAATTCACTTATTATGACAGGTTCCCGTGTCAATATGTATAACAACGGGATGATCCAAACGATGCCATCTGAGCATCAAATCACATAGACACATATATATTTTTATATACACACACAACATTCATCACCTGAGTCACCCCAAGGAATAGTTCCCTTGACTTTATACCATTTGATCATAGGGGAGTCATACACAATGGACCCCAATAATTTACCACTCAACATAAGAGAGCGTGCGATTACTAGCAATACAAAGTGCCAACTGGGACACACTTTATTTTTCTCTTGCCCAGTTGTTTCTTAAAGAATCATCCACTCAAAACTTCAGAAGAATGGAACACACATGGAAACCCATTTATGAAACCCAGTTCACCACTTTAAATATGAAGAACATTTATATGGGCCAAAATGGGAAATTCCAAACACACTAAAAATTTCATTTAATAAAGTAGTTTCATGTAATTCGAATAGACATTGGGTATTACAATATTTCACAATGAATAATTATTCCAAAAACCATAAATTCAAAACTAAAATTAAATGAAGGTGCGAAGTGAAACAAATTGGTTAATCCTTAATTTTATGTAAAATGAATACTGAAACCTACCTCAAAATGGAATATACCAGGATGAACAACGTCGCACTTGACACCTTTGACAGTGACCGCCAGACAATTTCACTCACATACACCCCTCTATATATATACCCCTTAATCCAATACACATATTCTCCATACCATGAATTAATATGTTCAATAAGGATTTATATATATATATATTTATTTATTTATTCTTATATATGTGTGTAAAAACCTTCGAGAAGACACTCAACAATCTAATTAACCGAAAAGAGAATCGAGGATTACCAAAAACTATAAATAAAATAGAAATAATAAAAATAGGTTGATTCAACCAACCAAATCCATGGGTCAAGCCCCTTAGTAAAACCTTACATAAAGAAAGATCATTTTGATGACATGACTTTCACCACTCACAACCATCTATAATTGATTTCGAAAAATAAAAATCAAGTTCACATGTCAAATATTTCATTTTCCATAAAAAATATTTCCAGAAACATGCTCACCATAAATTCACATAAATAAAGGTTTCCACCCACCAAATAACCCTCAAAACATTCTCATGAAATGCCACACCTAGACAGTCACTTCAAACATAAAAAATTTTCTATGAAAAATCCAAACCCAATACATGATCATGTAAAACACTTAAAAAACGTATTTTTCATCACTCAAACAATATAATAAATCATTTACAGAATTTATAAAAACCCTTTCAATTACTGAATCAATATTTTACACCAAAATTACACACACTATCATAACCAATTCCCCATAAATCCTAATTTTAAAATTAAAATAATCTAAAAGTAATACATAAAAAATACATGATAAGGCATAAATTCCAAAACTACTATAATTTTAATTAAAAATTCATTCAAAATAAATATACACATCAAGTTCCATTCAAAATATAAATTTATCTTTGTCAATAAGGTATAAAATACCTTTCATGAAAGATTACAACACAATATGCACAAAACTTATCCATTTGTTTTGATATACCCTATTTTAACCCATAAAAATTTTAAAACATTACCAATTCAAACTTCACAATACCCAAATAACATTTAAAATACATTAAAATTGTCTAAATAATTATGAGGGTAAAATAAATCAACCTCAAACAATGGCAGATGAACCGGAATAGAACGAAGCGCTTAACCTTCTGCAGTTTACGATGAAACCCACATGAGGAATACACGAAAGACCCAATGCACACCCTAAATATGGAAGAAATCATCAAAACCTGGCCAAACCATGACCTTGGATTCTGCTGAGACAAAAATAAAATGAAATTACCTATAAAAGGAGGTGAAAGTGAGGTCGCACAAAGAGAGGAGTCCACTATAGGTTGATGGTGTGGAGGGGGGTGTTCACTGGGAGGAGAGAGCAAGGCCGGCAGTCCGAGAGGTTGTGGGTCTATGTCATGAGGCGAGGAGGAATGAGAGGGAGTTGGTCACATCGAGTGTAAAAGGGGGTGGGGGAACGATGGTCGTGTGGTAGGGGGAAAGGTAATAGTTAAATTAAATTTGTTTATATTTAATTATTTTATTTTTAATTTTAATTCAATTGATCAAATTAAAAAATGAAAACCCAAAAATCAAAAAAATTTATTTCAAACTCATGAATAAAAAAAATTAATTGTGAATGTCAAGTCGGGGTGTGACAATTCTTCTGGCCATTACACTTTCTACCCCTAGAAAGTCCAATGACATTCAGTAGATCAAAACCAAAGCAATGATGATTTACAACCAAGGAAATAACTGAAAACTAAAATTCCAAAGAACCAATACATGATTTCATTCAGAACCCAGAACAATGTATTCCCAAAAATAACTTTGAGACCATCCTCAGAAGAAGTCACATGTCCAAGGAAGACATCACACAAGACCATATAACACAAAAAAACAACAAAATTGTTACAATGAAGAGACTCAATCTTTTCTAAACACAACCCAATAGGGAACACCATGACCCATAACATAAAAACCATTTTATAAACTAATTGGGGGCTGTTCGGTATCTATATAATCATCCATTACCTGACCCTCTATTCAAGTTATCCAACAACTATAATCTGGGTTTGGTGAAGCTGAAACAAGAAAGTGCACCATCAAGAACACCTGGATGTTGGGTTCATCATTAGTTCATCCCATGGTGGTTTCCCCACCATATTAGTACTCTAGAAAAACATTTATTTCACAAGATAGAATAACTCTCTAATCATAATAAAGTCTAGAAAAACCAATGAAACCAAGCATGGGACAACAAACACCACCATTTTACATAGGCAACATTGAAAACACTAAAAATACATTCCCATTAAAAAAAAAGTGCCAAAAGGACATGCAATATCATTATTCACATGTAAAAATGGGAAAACACCCTAGATTACATTAATTACAACCAAAAAATAATTCAAAACATAAGAAGCTTCTGATTGAGCTTGAACGAGTGCTATGTTCATTCAATAGATTATGATTCTTCTCCACGGGAGTGGATCTGGCCCCATGTCACTTATTAGTGCTGCCATGGATAATCCATTGCAAATGAACTTAATTTCCATTGGTCTTACATATCATAGGCACTTCGCAACATGAAACATTTTATGCCTCAACTTCCCAAACTAAAAACACAACAAGTACTCCCTCTCAAATGAATCTAGTGAGATGAAAAACAATGGCCTTTATGGGCCTCTTCTCCACTGGACAAACCCTGCTAAATTAGCTTCAACTTGAATAGCCTGCCTATCAACTTCTACACAATCATCTGAGAATGATGCCATGGATGGGAGGAATTCATATCGGATAGCCATTTCAAAGAATCATGCATTCAATAATTCATCCCCAACAAGGTTTGGGAGATACAATACCATCTCTGCAAAGCTCATAGAATACTCTAACACTGTTGAATAACATTACTCTAGACTACCCAACCTTGAACCCATTGGTATCATCACGTCCTTAGGGAAATAATGTTCGATGAAAAAGGATTTAAATTATTCTCAAGATCATTTCTTCTGTAGTTTGTCTTAATGAACAGATTTCCACCCTTCCTGACATAGGCCTTCTAACATGAAGGTGGAAATATCCATCTTGAGTGGATCAAGAGATCCAAGCCAAAAAAATTTTCCTCAATGTTCTACAGCCATTCCTCATCTTTCCCTGGTTTTGGATACCCATGAAAATGGGGAGGGTTCGACTCTCAGAACCTCAGGACAAACTCCATATATTGAGAACCACTAGGATCCATAACCAAAATGGACAAACCAAATTTCTAATGCACGACATGATCAACTGAAAGGCATGCGGTGAGAGAAATACTAGTGAATGCTTCTAAAAACCCCTTAGATAGTAGTGGGAAATAAACATGAAAATATGGAGCACGAAACCAAATCAATAAAAATCATAAGTCAAAATTCCACATCTCAATTTCAAATCAACAACCTAAACTCAAAACATAATTTTAATCACACCTCCGGAAAAAAAAATACAATGTTTAAAAAGAAAAAACATAAAAAAAAAGAGGTGAGATCACACACTCACACCTTCTTCAAACATTGATATATCCCCTTTTAAGAACATTTTCAAAAAACATAACAAGGATTACGAGCCAATATCCAACTATTGATATTCAATTTAGCCTCACCTACATAAACTATTTGGCTAGCTCAATCACTCACCCATACATACCAATAATCATCCACTCACCACATATATACATCTGTATATATATATATATGTGTGCACTTGTAGGAATACAAAGAGTCGGATAAGAAACATTATAACCTTCAAAACCACTTTAAAAATACCTCTACCAATTTTAATACCGCGCTTTATCATCAATAAAAAACATTTTTGTATCCCATATTCACTTTACAATTTCAAATTTCACAAAACAATTAAAAAACAACCAAAAATTTATCAAAAATAACCCCCATTTTTAAACAAACCATTTCACTCTCAAGAGATTCTATATTTTGGTTTTGGAAATCCGATTTTTGACCAACCAATCATCATTTTATCAAACCAAACTTCATTTTTTAATCTCAACAACACACCTCAAAACCATCCTAGCCAACATTAAGTAAATCGTAAAAAACCTACCTTTCAACTGGTCAAAAATCTCAAAATCACAAAAGGATTCAAAAAAATATACTAGGGGAAACTAGTGTCGATGGGTGACTTGGCCATACAGTTTCCGGCAAAATACCAAATAAACCACCATCATAGAGAGTCTTTTAGGACCACGTTCCCCATCATCACATGGCTTACTAAGCCATGTGAGATCACTAAGACAATTGGCCTTAATATCATTTCCATTACATAAATACAAAGCAACCCACAAGAACCAAATAAACAAAGAAAACCTAACTTCCCTTGGTAACTCAAGGTTCGGCCCATAAAGTGTAGGCTAGACACTCTGCAAAACCTACACCCCAATATCTGACAATACTTGTAACAGCCCGAGATTTTATGAAAAATATTCTTTTTTATTTCACTAATGTCTTGTGTTGTACGCTACACCAAAAGGAGCTTGCACAACACGCATCCTTGACTTTCCTTGCATTACACGCAATCGCGACCTTCCTCGATAGCGTGTGTAGTACGCAATAACAAGTTTCACTAAACAGAGATATGCTATTAAAATGTTATTAAAACTAGCCGTTATGAATAGTAATAACCACTTTTTCAAATTTTGTAAATTTTATTTTTCAAAATGGATTTCATTTTTGGATTCGGAGTATCGAATTTAGCCTAAGGTGAAATTTTGGTACATTTCGGATAACATTCATATTCTTATGAATAGTGAAAATTACTAAATTATAATTAAAAACAATTTTTTTAATCGAAATAATTAATAGTGATAAATTATTAATTTGAGTGGTTTTAAAGTATATTTAGAATATATTTTTACAATTTAATACAATGTTGGTCATTGGCTGTAATTTCACATATAAACCAGACATAATCAAGTGTCAATCTTTTGATATATATTGTTTCCTAAAAACACGCTATTTATTTTAACAGCGGGATTTAATTATAAAATTAATTAATGCAACTTCTATGTTATGAATTTGGTAAAATAGATTTCATTTTTGAATTCGGAATATGAAATATAGCTTAGGATGAAATTTTGGCATTGTTCTGAAAAACATCAATTTTTGATGAATAGTGAAACTACTATGTGGTAGTTATAAAACTAAATTTTTCATAAAACTTAATTTTACCGCTTCTGTGAATGGAATTTCAAAAATCCGAGAGACACGGTTGATGTCAGTAAGTAAAATGTGGTTCAATGAGATGAAAATAATTTTTTGTGAATAGAAACTTTTTACTTTTATTTACCACGGTTAAAAATAAATAGGGTAATTAAGGGTAAAAATGATATTACTATTACCCTAAAACATGTCCTAATCCTATTGGACAAGTTTATCTCGACCAAAAACATCTTTAAGTGTAAAATATTATCATTTAGGCCCACTTGGATTAGATTAGGACATTTATTATTATTTAATTCAAAGAAGAGTTAAAAGAGTTAAAATCAAAGTTTATTTACTAAAACATTTTTAATATGGGGTTATACATAAGATAAATTCAACTATAAATATTCATTAGAAAGATAAAAAGATTTCCTACATAATGGTATTTTATTTGTAATTTTTAGGCATTAAATAATTTAATTTATTTATGACACAATGATGATGCCGTAATTATCTTATTAATGAAATATTGACATAATTGATGTTATAAACATCAAAATAAATGTAATTTGAGACTTTTTATGAATTCCACTAATTTTCTAGGTTATTATGATATATTATTGTTGATTTAATAAACTTTTTTCGAACATATAATTCTGTTATGACTTTCACAAAAATCATATATCAAATAGTGTCAAAATTGACACAAAATAGTTTTTAAATCAAATATTATATTATTAATTTTTATTTTATTCCTAAAAATCTAAGGTTCGTCCAAATGACTTAGATAAGGATATATGTATTAATACTATACATGTTGGGGTTCTTTTGGCATTTTATAGTAAGTTTATTAACCATATAGTGAAAGAAAACAAAAAGACGCGGTAAAAGTTAAATTATTTAACTTAGAGTTAAATCTAATTGATAAGGTTAAAATAATACCTTAAACTTGTCTAAATCTTATTAGTTGATATTATTTCGACCCATCCCCACTTTAGCTCCGAAATAAGACCCTTTGGAACCATTATAAACCGATTTTGACTTTAATATAAAATAATATTTTGAGGTATTCCTAAGGTGCCCCTCTCCTCCATTATAAAAGGACACCTCCTCCCCCTCCTCCTCACACCAAATTGAGCACTCAAGCTCGGCCAACCCCTGCCATTTTCTCCTCTCCACTTCCCTAGAATAATCCTAGATGTCCTGGTCTTCTTTAAAGACCAATATTAGTTCCCGAAGTGGAGGATTCAAAGAAGCCTTCCAATGAAGACGTAATATCCATTACCGATCTTTTCAATTTCTTTCTTCTTCATCTTCTTCTTCTTTAGTTGTTTCATGATAAAGTAATAACATCAGTATTACTTACATACTGATATGTTATTATAAATATGAAACAACCCTAACTCACCTTCTATCCATCCTACGGAAAAATGAAATCACTGCACGTGCGTACGTACGGAATACCGTCTCCACGCCGTGGTGTAATCTATTTTCCACCATCACATTACAAGGATGAGTATAATGGTGTAATGAGTAACTATTTATGATTATTATAAAGTAATATTGATACTGAAATAATATATATATATACTCCAATACAATTCCACGATCATAGGAACGATATCATCACTCGTGCGTACGTACGGAATACAGTCTCCACGACGTGATGAGATTCATTCTCAATGATTAACCATTCATGAATGATTATAAAGTATATATAATAAGTTCTAATGAAATATATGACATAATAATGATACTGGAATTATTTATATTTATATGTATGTCATCTAATTAATTCCATTCAATTTATTAAGGAAACGAAAACAGCGTTCATGCGTACGTACGGACTACCGTCTCCATAAACGGTGTATTTCTTTCCATTTACTGATTTATTATATATTATGAATATATATATATATAAGTCATGTTTTATATTCTATAATTAAGTAATCATGATCTAAGTAATCATACGAATAATTACAAGTTAAAAACACAAACGAAAAATGAGACGATTTTACCCAAAACGCTACTTTAACATGGAATTTACAAAAGAACGGGTAATATAAAGTCATAAGTGAACCATATATGATATCATAACAATGAATATGATTCTATATTAATTCAATGACATTATTTAAATCATTATACATGAGGTTCAGACACATACGAAGCAAATCGGACCTAAGGTAAGGAAAATATCACAATCTCATTTTTATCCGAGATTGTTTATTCGTAAGTATTTAATGGGGTGTATTTTATCATCCACATCCATGTTTCATCAATATGTAATATTATTTCCACCCACCTACAATTGTTTAAATCCATTTTTACCCTTCGGTGAGTTTTTAGTAATATGTTTGAAAGGAATCTTTTGTCGTTTTTCGTACGAGGTACTTTTTGACTTTTCCGACAAAAGTACAAGAAGAATGTTTTTTTAACTTAAATGGAACGAACGGATTTTTACGGTTTTATAAAGCCTTATTTTCATGAAGCTTCCTCCAAAAGATTTCATGAACATTTTCAATAAAATCTCTTTCTTTTAAAATTGCATGATGTTTTGTGAAAAGAAATTGATTTTAAAGAAGAAAGGATATTTTCCTCAAGATTTCATTTCAAGTGTTTTATCAAAATTATTTTCCGTCTAAGATAATAAAGGGTTCTGTTTCTATCCATATTTTTACATTGATTTGATTATGTTGTGATGGAATTATTTTTATGAATTCCTTTATCTTATATGAATTGTTTTATGTTGTCGTGTTGTTTAAGAATCCCATTTTTATTACATGGGTTATGAAATGATGTATGGTTTATGATTTTGTGGCACACATAAGAATGATATCATTATGAGATGGGTGGGACCTATATCTCCCTCCAATGCATTGGGTAAAGATTTTATATCTCTTGATATAGACATGGCTGGAATGGTAGGTTATACCGGTTCAGTGAAACAGGACTGAAACGAGGGTCACTCGATTCAGAAATGGACTTTTACCACTAAGATAGTCTTGGCAATGAGTCTTGACTAACATGAAATGATTCTCTATGATTATGTGTGTATGCCACAAAGTTTAATGATTTATGTTATGATTATTGTGAATACATTTCACTGCCATGAGTTATCCCAGGTTATGAAATTATGATCTCTTTTGCAGGTTAAGATTTCCAAAAGTTATGTAGTTTTGTATATGATGTGATTTATATTTGTTTTCTTTACGCTTACTGAGCATTT
The DNA here is from genome assembly GCA_963277665.1 of Viscum album. Classification (NCBI taxonomy): domain Eukaryota; kingdom Viridiplantae; phylum Streptophyta; class Magnoliopsida; order Santalales; family Viscaceae; genus Viscum; species Viscum album. The sequence goes on from OY728158.1 coordinate 224,058,035, forward strand.
GAGCTCACCCTTTTTTGTTTTATTTTCCCCAGGATATAAAGAAAGGTTTTAGGTAAAAAAAAAGGGAAGATCTGTATGGGAGATATTGAAGATCTTTCACCAGGATTAGAAGATTATATTCCGAGTTTCCAAAGACCCTAAACTATTACGGTCCTTGTGTGTGTATTTTTGTAATGTACTAAGTATTCCGAAAATGTAATGTAATGTCCATGTAGGTCAGGCTTCGGGTCTCTACAGTTGGTATCAGAGGAAAGGTTTAGTCAACCATTGGAAACTAGGATGCGAAAACGTTAGTGAGATCCCTAGAGATATTTCTACGGTATGTCTAGGGATGTCCCTAAGGTTAAGTATACGTATAGGTTATAGTACTAGAACTACGCTAACGATCATAGAATTAAACCTAAGATATTAGATATTGAAGGTACTCCCCCTTTATTATGTTGTTCTCCCTAGCATGATTTTTGCCTCTCACACTATTCTTTTTGGGTTTTAGACGATGGTTGGAACCCGAAGGAACTGTGTTGATCAATGCAATGGACAATGCAATGATTGTCCTCCTGAACAAACAAATGTTATGGGAGATGGAGTGAAAAATCTTATTGCTATACTTACACAAGCTATGAATCATTCTGGACTTCCAAATGAGCAGAGAAGGGAACAATATTCTATTGAGTCCTTCATGAGGCAACGTCCACCTTCTTTCAGTGGGTCTTCTGATCCACATGTTGCTGAACAATGGATCAGTACCACTGAAAAGATCTTTTCAGTTCTTCAATGTTCTGAACATGATAAAGTCATCTTAGCAGTATATCTTTTGGAAGGTGAAGCTGATCAATGGTGGAATCTTATCAAGAATACAAGGCAAAGAGATGAAAATGAGTCCATGGAATGGGAAGAGTTCAAGAACTTATTTTTCAATAAGTACTTTCCTCGTATTCTTCGAACAAAGATTGAGAAGGAGTTTCTTGAACTAAAGCAAAAGGATGATGAATCTGTTGGTATATACGAAGCGAATTTTACAAGACTTGCAAGGTATGCATCTGGCATTATCATCCAAACTGAAAGTAAAGTTGATCGATTTTTCAGTGGCTTAAAACCAAGTCTTTGAAGGGCATTAGCTATAAGAGACTTCAGTAGCTATGAAGAAATTTTGCGTTGTGCTATCAAGGTAGAAATGGAAGTTGGTGTTACATATCCATCTCATGGTTTTGACAAGAAATGAAAGATGGAGGTCAAGGAGAAATCTCAGTATAATGGTGAAAAGAAGATGAATGTTTCCTTATGAACAAAGTGTGGAAAGAAGCATGGTGGAGATTGTCTTAAAGGGACTAGAAAATGTTTTAAGTGTGGAAAAGAAGGTCATCAAGCAGTTGAGTGTCGAAGTAATGGAAAAAGGGTTTCTAATGATGTGAATAAAGCAAACACTACAGAGAACGCACCACCAACACTTCAATGCTTCAAGTGCAAGGAAATGGGGCATTATGCTAATAAATGCCCTAATGCAAGGGTTAGTGATGATCAACATGAGCAACCACTGAAGGCAAAGGACAAAGGGAAGACACATGCGATCACTATTGGCAATGTTAAATATGACAATGATGTGGTGGAATGATTAAGTGTTTATGTAATGGGATTCCAAAATAATGTTGTATCATTAAGTATTGCAATATTTATTGATGTGGTATTCAATGTGATTGAGATATTTTTTGGAAATAAGATGATATGCGCATAATGAAGGGAAAACGATAAAATGAAATGTTTAATAGTATTCATGAGCTCATGATTGATAGAAGGACTAAGTGATATCATGGATTGAGTATATAGAATTTTGAGGATTTTGGTATGTGGAAGGTGTTAACATTTAACTATATTCATGTTTTCACTAAGTTTCAATGGGTATTCAAGAGAGTACATGATTAAGGCCTTTGAATGTCTGGAATGTGACCAACAAGACATATCTTATGATATATGGGGATCAACGATGGTATTAAATCTCTGGTAATCGTTTTCACTATGTTATGAGAGTGGACTGCAGTATTATGGATAAGCCTAAAGATTGAAATGGATTATGTTGGACATAAGTTAGTATTGTTTAAGGATAGAAGTTTTTTCGATATTATTGATGGGTTGTTATAGTAATATAGTTTTAGAAAAAGGACAACCTGCAGGACGGGCGACAGCCCATCACTTCCGACAAGGCTGTGGGAATCGAACCCACAACCGAAGTGCGACTAGCCTTTATCGCCTACCACTAGCCTACAGGAAGTCCCTGTTTAGTAGAAACTAATTTTATTATATTAAGCAGTATGATATATGAAGTATAAGTCCATTTTAGGAACCATATGTGATTAATTTCACTATAGATCGACTTATGTATATAATTTTTTCTAACATTTTGTTTGAGACAGATGGAATGACCCGTAATTCTATCACATGATCTGTTAACACTTCACGAATAACAAATTCAACTTCATTTATTTAAGAGATGAAGTGGAAATTGTTCAAGGCACGAACAACAGTGAAATTGTACCAAAATAAAGTAAGTATTTAATTCTAATTCAAATTCTTCAACTTTAGGGAAATGATCTAGAAAACCAAAAATGTTGTCATAGTGCTCTTATATCTGATTAATCATATGGTTCCTTAGATCATCACAAATTTATGGATTTGTGATTGTTGGCTTTTCCATATCCATGTTTTCTACCACTCTCCATCAGAACATGATGTTTAGATTTTTCTTCCATATCCATATTTTCACTTATGTGGAAACCCAGTGATTAGTTTATTTGGGTAATCGTTACATTTCATACTTTAGTTTTTAAATCCAAGTTTTTGTATTCCTTTTTACGATGTGGGTTTCTATTAAAGAAACTTTTGAATAGTAAACTATTTATAACCCCGACGAATTTCGAGGGAGAAATTCATTTTAAGGGGTGTAGAATGTAACAGCCCGAGATTTTATGAAAAATATTCTTTTTTATTTCACTAATGTCTTGTGTTGTACACTACACCAAAAGGAGCTTGCACAACACGCATCGTTGACTTGCCTTGCATTACACGCAATCGCGACCTTCCTCGATAGCGTGTGTAGTACGCAATAACGAGTTTCACTAAACAGCGATATGCTATTAAAATGTTATTAAAACTAGCCGTTATGAATAGTAATAACCACTTTTTGAAATTTTGTAAATTTTATTTTTCAAAATGGATTTCATTTTTTGATTCGGAGTATCGAATTTAGCCTAAGGTGAAATTTTGGTACATTTCAGATAACTTTTATATTCTGATGAATAGTGAAAATTACTAAATTATAATTAAAAACAATTTTTATAATCGAAATAATTAATAGTGATAAATTATTAATTTGAGTGGTTTTAAAGTATATTTATAATATATTTTTACAATTTAATACAATGTTGGTCATTGGTTGTAATTTCACATTTAAACCAGACATAATCAAGTGTCAATCTTTTGATATATATTGTTTCCTAAAAACACGCTATTTATTTTAAAAGCGGGATTTAATTATAAAATTAATTAATTCAACTTCAATGTTATGAATTTGGTAAAATATATTTCATTTTTTAATTCGGAATATGAAATATAGCTTAGGATGAAATTTTGGCATTGTTCTGAAAAACATCAATTTTTGATGAATAGTGAAACTACTAAGTGGTAGTTAAAAAACTGAATTTTTCATAAAACATAATTTTACCGCTTCTGTGAATGGAATTTCAAAAATCCGAGAGACACGGTTGATGTCAGTAAGTAAAATGTGGTTCAATGAGATGAAAATAATTTTTGGTGAATAGTAACTTTTTACTTTTATTTACCACAGTTAAAAGTAAATAGGGTAATTAAGGGTAAAAATGATATTAATATTACCCTAACACATGTCCTAATCCTATTGGACAAGTGTATCTCGACCAAAAACAACTTTAAGTGTAAAATATTATCATTTAGGCCCACTTGGATTAGATTAGGACATTTATTATTATTTAATTCAAAGAAGAGTTATAAGAGTTAAAATCAAAGTTTATTTACTAAAACATTTTTAATATGGGGTTATACATAAGATAAATTCGACTATAAATATTCATTAGAAAGATACAAAGATTTCCTACATAATGGTATTTTATTTGTAATTTTTAGACATTAAATAATTTAATTTATTTATGACACAATGATGATGTCGTAATTATCTTATTAATGAAATATTGACATAATTGATGTTATAAACACCAAAATAAATGTAATTTGAGACTTTTTATGAATTCCACTAATTTTCTAGGATACTATGATATATTAGTGTTGATTTAAGAAACTTTTTTCGAACATATAATTCTGTTATTACTTTCACAAATGTCATATATCAAATAGTGTCAGAATTGACACAAAATAGTTTTTAAATCCAATATTATATTATTAATTGTTATTTTATTCCTAAAAATCTATGGTTCGGCAAAATGACTTAGATAAGCATATATGTAATAATAATATACAATTTGGGGTTCTTTTGGCATGTTATAGTATGTTTTTTAACCATATAGTGAAAGAAAGCAAAAAGACACGGTAAAAGTTAAATTATTTAACTTAGAGTTAAATCTAATTGATAAGGTTAAAATAATACCTTAAACATGTCTAAATCTTATTGGTTGATATGATTTCGACCCATCCCAACTTTATCTCCGAAATAAGACCCTTTGGAACCATTATAAACCGATTTTGACTTTAATATAAAATAATATTTTGAGGTATTCCTAAGGTGCCCCTCTCCTCCCTTATAAAAGGACACCTCCTCCCCCTCCTCCTCACACCAAATTGAGCACTCAAGCTCGGCCAACCCCTGCCATTTTCTCCTCTCCACTTCCCTATAATAATCCTAGAGGTCCTGTTCTTCTTCAAAGACCAATATTAGTTCCCGAAGTGGAGGATTCAAAGAAGCGTTCCAAAGAAGAGGTAATATCCATTACCAAGCTTTTCTATTTCTTTCTTCTTCATCTTCTTCTTCTTTAGTTGTTTCATGATAAAGTAATAACATCAGTATTACATACATACTGATATGTTATTATAAATATGAAACAAACCTAACTCACCTTCTATCCATCCTACAGAAAAATGAAATCACTGCGCGTGCGTACGTACGGAATACCGTCTCCACGTCGTGGTGTAATCTATTTTCCACCATCACTTTACAAGGATGAGTATAATAGTGTAATGAGTAACTATTTATGATTATTATAAAGTAATATTTATACTGAAATAATATATATATATATTTCCAACACAATTCCACGATCATAGGAATGATATCATCACTCGTGCGTACGTACGGAATACTGTCTCCATGACGCGATGAGATTCATTCTCAATGATTAACAATTCATGAATGATTATAAAGTATATATAATAAGTTATAATGAAATATATGACATAATAATTATACTGGAATTATTTATATGTATATGTATGTCATCTACTTAATTCCATTCAATTCAATAAGGAAACGAAAACAACGTTCATGCGTACGTACGGACTACTGTCTCCATGAACGGTGTATTTCTTTCCATTTAGTGATTTATTATATATTATGAATATATATATATATATAAGTCATGTTTTATATTCTGTAATTAAGTAATCATGATCTAAGTAATCATACGAACAATTACAAGTTAAAAACACGAATGACAAATGAGACGATTTTACCCAAAACGTTACATTAACATGGAATTTACAAAAGAACGGGTAATATAAAGTCATAAGTGAACCATATATGATATCATAACAATGAATATGATTCTGTATTAATTCAATGACATTATTTAAATCATTATACAGGAGGTTCGGACACATACGATGCAAATCGGACCTAAGGTAAGGGAAATATCACAATCTCATTTTTATCCGAGATTGTTTATTCGTAAGTATTTAATGGGGTGTATTTTATCATCCACATCCATGTTTCATCAATATGTAATATTATTTCCATCCACCTACAATTGTTTAAATCCATTTTTACCCTTCGGTGAGTTTTTAGTAATATGTATGAAAGGAATCTTTTGTCGTTTTTTGTACGAGGTACTTTTTGACTTTTCTGACAAAAGTACAAGAAGAATGTTTTTTTAACTTAAACGGAACGAACGGATTTTTACGGTTTTATAAAGCCTTATTTTCATGAAGATTCCTCCAAAAGATTTCATGAATATTTTCAATAAAATCTCTTTCTTTAAAAATTGCATGATGTTTTGTGAAAAGAAATTGATTTTGAAGAAGAAAGGATATTTTCCTCAAGAATTCATTTCAAGTGTTTTATCAAAATTCTTTTCCATCTAAGATAATAAAGGGTTCTGTTTCTATCCATATTTTTACATTGATTTGATTCTGTTGTGATGGAATTATTTTTATGAATTCCTATATCTTATATGAATTGTTTTATGATGTCATGTTGTTTAAGAATCCCATTTTTATTACATGGGTTATGAAATGATGTATGGTTTATGATTTTGTGGCACACATAAGAATGGTATCATTATGAGATGGGTGGGACCTTTATCTCCCTCCAATGCATTGGGTAAAGATTTTATATCTCATGAGATAGACATGGCTGGAATGGTAGGTTATACCGGTTCAGTGAAACAGGACTGAAACGAGGGTCACTCGATTCAGAAATGGACTTTGTCCACTAAGATAGTCTTGGAAATGAGTCTTGACTAACAAGAAATGATTCTCTATGATTATGTGTGTATGCCACAAAGTTTAATGTTTTAAGTTATGATTATTGTGAATACATTTCACTGCCATGAGTTATCCTATGTTATGAAATTATGATCTCTTTTGCAGGTTAAGATTTCCAAAAGTTATGTTCTTATGTATATGATGTGATTTATATTTCTTTTCTTTACCCTTACTGAGCATTTGAGCTCACCCTTTAATGTTTTATTTTCCCCAGTATATAAAGAAAGGTTTTAGGTAAAAAAAGGGAATATCTTTATGGGAGATATTGAAGATCTTTCACCAGGATTAGAAGATTATATTCCGAGTTTCCAAAGACACTAAACTATTACGGTCCTTGTGTGTGTGTTTTTGTAATGTACTAAGTATTCCGCAAATGTAATGTAATGTCCATGTAGGTCAGGCTTCGGGTCTCTACAATACTAATCTATCTTACTTGAAAAACAAAATAACAGAGAGTCCTATGAATGCATGGTCCTATAAATAACCTACCAACTGATACCATTTTGTCGCGAACAAACATGGTTTAACCCTAAATCGATCACCCGAGTAGGCCCACGACAAGCCCCGAGAGGAATTCACGATCCTCCCGGTCTTGGGACACGTACTAAGGGAATCGACAGTGTGACAATGGGATCAATTTCACAGAATATAAATAAATAGATGTAAAGAAATAATAATAATGAATCCCCATAATTAAGTAAACTAAACATAACCATTATGCAGAAATTGAAATGAAAAACTAACCAGACCGAATAACCACTAAACTCAACATGACCCTATGGATAACTCTCCAATACCAATACTCAAAATCACCAATGGTGATCATGATAAAACTAAAACATGCAAATAAGTCTAAAAACATGAATCAAGTATTTTCGAAAATCTAAAAACTATGTAGGTGTGAATAAGTAATCTATTCCCAATGAATTACCTTTAAATAAAGGAACATTAATTTCATGTTTGAAAAAATATATATAAAATTATACCTTTCACACAATTTTTTTGGGAAAATCACTGTCTATTCCCATTTTTACAATTCAACCCCATAACCATTCCAAAGAAGGAACCACATTCATTTTTGTAAAATGAGAGATGATATTTTAATTATAAAGGGGAGAGTGGGTATAAACCATTTCCAAAACCTTTTTCCAAAACCATTTGAGAACACTATCATTTTATCTATTATCCACACTATTCCAAAAGCATGCTCAACCATCACTCGACAAGGGTAATGTAAAATAACACTCAAGAGTATATATCCATTGATGCATCAAAAAATTCATGCCAATGGATATTGGTGAAATCTAGGATCTCTTGAATAGTATACAACGCATTATACAAGTGACTCATCCCGATGGAATGCCCAACTCAATGACATCATAACACCCTAATGCTCGGTGTTGACCTACATAGCCTAATTGAGGGGCCAAATCCCTTATCAGAGCAAAGTCTGAACTAATGGTCACTAGCCAGTGCATAATCTAAACTAGTGTAGCAACCATTCACAGAAAATTCACTTACTATGCCAGGATTCCTGGTCAACATGTATAACAAAAGGATGAGCTAAATGATACTAGTTGAGAATCAAATCACATAGACACACATATATTTATATATATACACACAACATTCTTCACCCGAGTCAACCTAATGAATGAGTCCCTTTCCTTTCTACCATTTGATCACAGGGTATTCCTACAAAATGGAGCCCTATAATATAAAACTCAACTAAAGAGAGGGGACAACATCCATGAAGAGATTAATGGTGATAACTAGCTTTAAAAAGGTCAAACTAGGCCTCTCTCGAGTTATCTCATGCCCAACTGTTTCATAAAGAATCACACGCAAACTACTTTGGAAACTAGTAAAAAACATGCAAAACAATTTATGAAACCAAATTAAACAGTTTAAATCCAATGAAAATTTAAAAGTTCCAAAAAGATATTTTCTAAAAAACACTAATAAGTTCATTTAATAAAACAGTTTCATGAAATTTTAATACACTGAGGGTATTACGTTATTTTACAATCATAATGTATTCTGAAAACCATTAATTTATAACTGACATTAAATTAATGTGTGCAGTTCAAGAAACCAATAATTCTTTAATTTAAAGGAAAATTCATTGGGAAACCTAACTCAAAAGGGATAGGACCAATATGACCAACTCGATACCCAATGCCTTTGATGAATAATGCCTCACAATTTTGCACACATACACCCCTATATATATATACCCCTTAATCTAATACAGATATTCCCCATGCCACGAGGGAATATGTGAAAGGATGATTTATATATATATATATATATATGAATACATACCTATGTATGTGTGTAAAACCATTCGAGAAGATACTTAACAAACTAATTAACCCAAAAAAAATTTTAGGATAACCAAAAACTCTAAATAAAATTGAAATAATAAATATAGGTAGAACCAATCAACCAAATCCATGGGCCAAGCCCCTTTGTAAAACCGTACATAAACCAAATCATCTTGAAGACATGATATTCCCCACTCAAAACCATCAACCATTGATTTTGAAAAATAAAATATAAGTTCACCTATAAAATAATTCATTTTCCTTCAAAAAAACATTCCAAAATATTATGCACATTAAATTTCCATTAAAATAAGGTTTTTACACACCAAAAAAGCCTTAAAAATTCGCATGAAATGCAACAGCCAGACACTCACACAATTCATAAGAAAATAGAAAAAAACATGAATCCTATAGACAATCATGTCAAACCATTAAAAAACAAATTTCACATCACTAAAACAATATATTAAACCATATACACAATTTTAAAATACCATTTAAATAAGAAAAATAAGGTTATAGACATAAATTACACACACTTTCAAAATTAATTCCCGGGAAATCAACAATTTAAAATTAAAGAGGTCTAAAATTCAAACGTAAAAATACATAACAAGGAATTCATGCCATCAGTACTCCACTCAGCATTATAAACACATTTCAGAAAAATATTCACCTCAAGTGCCTTGAAAATATAAATCACACATTTCAAAAAAGGAATAAAATACTTTTCTAGAAACATTATAACACAACATGCACAACATATAGGAATCTGTTTTCCAAAAAAAACTCATTTCTAACTATTAAACATAATAAACCATTACAAATTCAATCATTGTACTACCGGAATAACATTTATAATATATTAAAATTAACTAAATTATTTTGAGGGTAATGGAAATCAACCTCAAGCAATAGAGGATGAACCATAATGGACCTAAGCACTTCACCTTTGGTGGAGGACGGATAAAACCTCACAAGGAAGACCCGTATGACCTGTTTTCCACTAAAAAGATAGAAGAAATCATCAAAACCTGGCCAAAACTTGATCTAGGGTTCAGCAGACACATGTATCAAAGAAAATTACTAGTCAAAGGAGGTGACAATGAGGTCACACAATAAGCGTAGTCCGCTAAAGATTGAGGTCGCGGAGGGGGATGTTCACCGGGAGGACAGAGCGAGGTCGGTGGTCTTGTTGGGAGGGAGTGGGCGTCACAAGGCCATTTGGAATGGGAAGTGGTCAGCAACATTGAGCATGGAATGGGGGATGGGGATGGATCGTCGTGCTGTAGGGGGAAAGGGAAGGGTTAGATTAGTTTTTTTTATAATTTATCTAAACTTATTTTAATATTTATTAAATTCATTTAATTAAAAAAATGAAAAATCAACAATCAAAAAAATTTAATTCAATCTCTGGAATAAATAAAATAACATTGAATTTCGAGTTAGGGTGTGACATATTGGGTGGACCAAATGGCTTTAGTGGTGTATAGAAGTGGGGGGAAGTGTGTGCGGCTTTTATAGTTTATGAGGAGTTTCATTCATGTAAATACTCAAATGTATTAACTATAGAGATGTCATTTAAATGTACAATTAAGAAAAACGAAACGTAAATGTTTTTAGGGATGATATATTCAACACAAACCTTTAACACATATTTATACACAAGAGAAAAACATTTGGTTTCATAACTATTTATTTTCTTAATTATACCATTATTGGATTTCATTATGTTAACTTATTTTGTAAATTGATTATTTTATTCAATAAGACTAATCTAGAGTGAAAATTATTATAATATTTGGAATCAATTATTATATATGTTAAATAATGTTTATAATGAATAAATCCAATGTGTGATAGAAATGAACTTTGGCATAATCAAATGTAAAGTGTAAAAACACCACTTTAATAATAATTGTGTAATTCGAGTTTTTTCTATTAAATGGTAAATATAAAATTCTAATAGAAAAATTATTCTATTAAGGGAACATATATAAAATTTATAAATATTTTAGAATCTATTTACATAATATAGGGAATTTATTAATTTTAAATTAATTGATAAAATAAAATTTATAATAAAATTACATTAATATCATTTTGACAATATTCCAATAATTTAAAATATAAAAATAGATAATAAATAATCAAAATTGAATCCATTATGTTATAACCTATGTAAAAAGGGTATATTCGTCTATAAAAATATTTTGATGTTGTAATTCATTCAATTTACATCACTTTTAATATATTTAGTTCCATTTGATTTATTTAATTTTTAATTATATAATTATTGTATTAGTGAATCTTAAGAATTAAATGTAATTATATAATTCGAAAAAAATTAATTTTCATGACAGAAAACCACATTTATCATCCAAATTACTATCAAGCTAACTGAACTTATGACTTTTTTTCCTATTCTGTAGTGATATAGAAAATAAATTTGATGAATGGTATTTTTTCGTTTTCATTATATAACATATTATATGGGATACATAATTGTATTAGTATCTCATTAATTCATATAAATTTAGAATATGGTCATATGTTTTGGAATATGTTTGTCAAAAGGGTTTTTGGAATGTTTTGGGAAATTTATATGCCTTATTTTCTAATTTTATATAATAAGTAAACACATTTTCCCACAATGAATATATAAAATTTTAATAGTTCTCAATAGTCATTATAGTCAAAAATGAAGTTGGATTTGTTAGTAATTACTAATTTTGATGATTAGAAATATGGAATCGAATTTTCCCAATTAATATAACTAAAGTGTAAAAAATAACATAAAATTAATGATGAATATGTGACTAGAAAGAAAGGTTTTAATATGAAAATTATGAATTTTTTTCATTTTCTTTATACATACATTCAATATAAATATTCATCAAATCACACATATTGGATTTATTGAAGCACAATTGAATACATTATACTATAAAACAAACTAATAATATAATTTTACATTATAAATAAATAAAATGAAAACGAATTTTTCAATTAATACTTATTATTATTCCATTATTCTTAAAAAATTAAATTATAATAAAAATACCAACAATTTGAACATAAGATATATATTATATTATCCATTAAAAAATTATTTATCTTCAATTAAAATGTCTACATTTAGAAAGATGAAATTATAAATTATGTAGATCATGAATGATAAACCTGCCTTTTAGAAAAGATACTATTTTGAAAAGAAGATTTTTTCTATTAATGGAATATTATTTTATTTCTAATAAATAAAAATATAATAAAAATGTAAAAATATATATTTTAATAAGATAGTTAATTAAATTAATTCATGACATTCCAATGGTTAGGTAATAATAATAATAATATATTATAGTTCTGTAAAACTAGGTATTGTGTATAATATAAGAAAAACATAGTGTTTCTTGTACAACATTACAAACTTAGAGTTGCATTTAGCGAAATATTAACATAGTGGTGTTTATAAATTTGTGTTATAATGGTGTAGAATTTAACTAATACTATCATGAATTTTGATATAATCAAAAATATGATTCATATAATCAAAGGGTGTTACATATACTATATATTTTTTAGTTAATGGTTGTTACTAATATGAACCATAAAAACACTTATAGTGTTGGAAAATTTAGTGATGATGAGAAATAAGATTTTTATATTGATAGTATGGAAGTATATTCTTTTTATGCATAGTAGTTTAACATTATGTGAGAAAAAATATTAACCACATAGAAGACTCACCAATAAAGATATGGATAATGTTTGTTGAGATATCTGATTTTGGAGAAAATATTAGAATGAAAACACAATTTACTTCATGACAGAAATGTTGAAAAATGGACATCATAAAAATGTATCCAAGGAAAGGGAAATTATTTTATTTGAGAAAAATTGTGGAATAGATCAATTAATTATATATGATTTCAATGAATTATGTGTAGTTGTCTTGGTAATTTTCCAATTCAATGCATTAAGCATAGATTTAGCTCTTATTCCATAGAAGGAATGATACCTTGAAAATCAATTATGTTGAATAATTAATATATATATGTATTTTGATTTAAAAATTATATTATAGAGGAAATAATTAACCAATTTTATTAAGGTTATTATAATCATGATGAATCTAAAAATTCTGTTTATTTTGTATGTACATATGTCGTCATATAAGATTAACATGTGATTTGTGGATTCCATCCTGGGTTTATGAGTTCATGGTTTATCATAGTTTCATTGTATTAGAAAATACACTGCGGTTATATGTAATTAGATTTTAAATTTTATTGGTGTCATTGTGTGAGATGTATTATGGGGAAGGGAAATATCACCATTATGTTAATCATGATGTATTATTTGATAAGAATTCTATATTCATAAGTTTAATATAATTGATAACCATAATATATTTATTGATATTTTATGATTAAGGTTGTTTCAATAGATTTTCATCATATTTATTGGGATGGTATAAAATATATATATATATATATATATTTTTAATAAAAAGGAAAACATTCCATAACTGGAAAGGCCATGGTGCTTGAACCAATAGTTACAGGGAGATAATGTTGTAATAGACACCACATGATTATATGACGTCTATGTATGATTTTTTAAATTTATTTTGTACATTAAAATTGAAATTATTTTAGTGATATATTTATTATTATATAGATTAATGTGGTATTGAAATTTTATTTTTTGTTTAATGTTATCTCGAATGATGTTTCCCATTTTTAAGCAACATAAATTATTATGAAAAATATAACATTATGGTATTTTATTATAGGCATAAATTATTTAATTATATATTTAAAAAATATCATTATAATATATTTTAAATATTATTAAGGTGATATTTTAAAATAAGTATCAAATCTTGGAGATTATATTATAAAGGATAAAAAATTTTCATATAATGAATTCATAGATTTTCAAGCTATTTGGAGGTAATTATTAAATTATTCTTCAAATAATATCAAATAAATTTATTTAAATGTTTGGATTTCATTGATAGTCTAGTAAATTTTCTATAAATTTAAAGTCATTTATTCAAAGAGTGTTTGTTTTTGAAAATTTTGTGTTGTAGTTGATTTATTCATGATTACTATTGTATTACATTATATACTGGTTTAATCATATAAATAATTAACTTTTACTAATATTTTTTTTGTTAATGTCTACCTAGTGGAAGAATATATTGTTATATTTTTTATATTCTATGTGATCCATTAAAATTTAAATTTAATAATTCAGGCATACAAAATTCTTCTTTGATAGTTTTTTATAGAGAATGAAATGGAGGAAAAATTGATCGATACACAATTAATGAATGAAATTTTGAATGTGGAATAAAAATATATTAAATAATATATTTTCAATGATCACTATATGAATGAAAAATAATACCTCAATGTTAATAATAGGATCATGCAATGAAAATTTTTACTAATTTTATTCATTTTTAATAAATAAATGTTCATTTCACCAATAACAGATTTATGCCTAATGATTATTAACATTATCATAAACATAATCTATACAAATATCTATTAATAAATTGAAATTTTCTTTATCCTCCTTGTCCAATTATTATATCAATGTTCTCATACTTGGAAAATAATTTTATTTTTTTCTGGATGATAGTTGTGTTTCCCTTTCTGTCTTCTTAAGAGAATGTTGATGAAAACATTTACGACGTGGATTTTATATATGTTGATTTTTAAATTTATAACACTTGATTACATATATCAGTATCCAATTTAGGGGGTGAAAATTAATTTATTGGGATATAGTATTATTTAACTCAAATATATTTAATAATTATTCCTCTTTAAATAAAATTTAGTTTATTCGAGATATTTTGTTGCTCACAACATCACGATTAAATGAAACATGATATATGAAAAAAGCTGAATTGTTTATTTTTATAGTTATAAGCATGCATCTAAATTGTTTTGAATAAATATTAACATATTAATAATATATATTATATGGTTATGATATGAATAAAAAAATTCATTCATTATCGATTAACTATAAATAAAATAATAATAATTTGAATGTAAAATCTTTTTTCTCTAAAATATTTGTTTTATACAGGCAATGAGTATTTATTTTAATTAATTAAATTAATAAATATTATTTAATTATATAAATTTAATTTTTATATTATATATTAAATATTTTGTTTATCATCCATCATATTTCATTTATAGTAACTATATAATACTAAATCGTTTTTATGCTGAAAAATGTATATGTTCCAAAAAGTTTCTTCACCAACTTGTGTGCAATTATTATTGACATAATTCCCTTAAAATTTATATTATCTATTTATGAAAAATAACATTAATTTTTTAATAAAATTCTCAAAATAATATTTATGTTAAATTTTGAAAATTTTCTAAAATTGTTATTTTTATGCATATTGAAAATACATATTTTTACCGAAAAATGTCATTTCATTTAATGAATTTGAGAAATTCCATATTGTTTCATTTTTTTAAAGGTAATATTAGATAAATTATATTATTATTGATTAAATTCAAAATAGTTGAATCAATTTCTTGTTTAATATATATATATATATATTATGGAAGATTTTCATTGGAAAAATACTTTTCTATCACATTTTTTGGATTAATATTATAATAAATTTTTCTAATAAGATGAATTGATTTTAGAAAAAATTATTCAAAATTTTAAATGGTACTATTAATTATAATTTACAAATGGAAAATTAATTTTTTGACATGGAATATAAAACACAATAAAAATTAATTACCATTGTTTAGGTTAAATGGTTTTTTTGCATTACATTAGAGTATGTTAAAATTTATTTTCCACAAACGTTGAAATTTTTTTTATTCTTTATATTTTAGATTATGAATAATTGGGTCTATTTTAAATAATATTTATCATTTATTTTTATTCCTAAATGATAAATTACATTGGTAAATAATTAATCAAGAAACTTGTTACCATTGTAAAACTGAAATGATAAAATTACAATAACATTAATGTTAGAGGTCAAAATGTATAAAAAATATTTTTTAATAGACATTTATCTTGATTTTATATTTACTAAAATCTCTGTTTTATTATTTTATTAGGAATGTTGACTAAGAGTGGCATCGAATTATTCAATTGTTTTTGGCATTTTCAAAAATGGAAATCCCCTTCAATTATAAAGGGGAACCATATCTATTATATAAGTATCATTATAGTAGAGACTTCTCTTTAAAAAAAATTATTTGTTTTTATGTATATGAAGATATATATATATATATAATAGGGGTGAATTTTATGTTTAAAAACATTCATTTATAATATTAAAAGAAATGTAGTTTAACAAGGATAAATAAATATAATTTCCAAAACCTTTCAATATTTAAAATAGTAATAACTCACGGCCCTTGGCTATGATAAAAAATGTATAATATTCATGTACATTCCAATATGCCTTCCAAAAATCATAATTAGAAAATTATTCTACTTTAACAATGTATAGGCTCGTAGTTAGTAAGGATTTTTAACATCTTCAGTGTTTAATTTTATTCACTTTAAAAATGATTTAATCAGAGTAAACACACAAAATATAATCATAGTCATAATAGTTACAATAAATTTGACTATTAAAAATTTATTCAATTCTATCATAAATAATATACAATGGTAATTAGAGTTGATCATATTCCCAAAAATGGTAAAACAATTGTCTCGTTATCAAAGATATTGCGATAAGTAATATACAAATAGAAAGATGAATATAAAAGGATTTTCATTCTATTATAATTATAGTATAAATAAAATAATTTCAATAAAAAACTAATAAAATGCAATAGAATTATTTTAACCCAAATAGTTATGTATTCTATAACCAAGGATAATTTTCCCCTACTTATACATACAAGAAAGTATGTCTATCCCATATTAGGGAAATCCCTTATTTTGATGATTGGTCTGTCTCATTATCTCGGCGATGCCTCGAAATGATGATAATCTTCTATCACACTATAAATGTCTTCCCATGATATGTATATTGGTTTTATATTTATATCCCTTATATCCCTTGATCAGTATGATGATCAGTATCTCCACCATCCTAGCCTCAGAATCCCTTCATCGTATTCACAAAATAAAACGCACAATTAAATTACAAAAAAAAACTCCAAAAATATTTCCTGTACAAGAAACAATTAGTTGACTCTTTTAATTGTTAGATCTCTCTCACACTAAAAATATTTTAAAATTTAATGATCATCACTTGTTCCTAGACTCATAGAATGGAGAGGTATTTATTTGCATGCTTCCAATGGTCATCTTGATCCTCCAACAGTCATATTTGTCTGAATATTTCATGATGAAATAGACACATGGAACTAAAATGGTTGTATTTTGAAAAAATGTCTGACAAAATGTTGGAGTTAATCAGTTTTAGTGTAAAATTAATTTAATGTTTTAGAGATAATATATTAATATTAATATATATGTATTATTATAAATTCTTTGACTATCAACATGATTTTAATCAACACCTTTATCAATCTAAATAATAATATTATATCATTATGAGAAGATAAACAAGATATATTTTATTTATCTAAAAAATTTGAGTATTATATAGATGATTATGATTATTATCGTATCCAATCTCATTATGATAAAGATATCGTATTTAGTATCATTATGATAAAAATAATGGAAAATTATATTTTCATAGCCCTTTAAATCATATTCAATGTCAAATAAAAAGGTATTGAATTATTATAAAATAATTACAACATAATTTGGATTGGAAAGAGTCATTAATTATGTATTTAATTAAGAGTTTTTGATTTCCAAAACAAAAGGAATTGAAATTTCAAAAATAAGATTCTGACTCAATAATTTATCACTTTTTAAAAAGAACAAACCAGGAGACTTAAATAGAAAAAACATTGGAAAAAAATAAGTATATTATTATTTTAAAGATATTATTATTCAGAATTAAATATTACAACTTATATCACCCTAGGTTCATAACAAATCTGAATATAATAATGAATAGAACTAATACTAAATTATGATGGGAACTTCTCATAATGATTGTATTCTCATTAAAGTTATTTCTCCCCCTTATGTAATAAATCTCCACAATTTTTTAAAATTCTCTCCCACTTCATAAATTTCTCCCACTTTTTGGTTTTCAAAAATAATGTGGAATAGTCTTATAATATCAGAAATGGGTTAAATAAATAGTAATATGATATACTATAATTTAGTAAATTATCATCATCAATAAAATGAAAGACCATCTAAATAATCAAAATGTGAAGTTATTAAAACAACATGTAATGAGTGGAGAGAGTTCTGCCTTTATGAAAATGATTACAAAAAAATTAGATTCAGCATTTGTCAGTGAAAAAACAAAATCATTCTTATGAATGAAATATCACAAAATGATATGTAACATTTTTAGATCCTTTCTATTCTGTTCTAGATTTGTAATGAACACTTACTAAGATCGTTTATATTTTCAAGAACTTATATACTTTCCTCTTAAATCTGAAGCTTTTTGTCTATTATCTGAATCATTTTTTCTTTGTTCAATTTCAATTTAGAAAATTTGATATTTAGTGTACTGAATTCCTAGTTATGATTTTTTAGTCTCCTTATCCTTTCATCCAAATACCTCAAAATTACATTGAGCTCATTTAGAGTCAAGGTATGATTTACTGTCTACTATTTTAAGGTCTCAATAATGTTTACTCCTTTTTTAACATGCTTTGTTGACAATAACAATTTGTTTGATAAATATTTCCTGTCCTTCTTTATACCTTCAAAATTCACATCAAAATTATTTACATCTGTATTTATTTTTCAAGACCACTTAGCCATTCGATTACATCATTTTCTATGAATTTAATAAAAACCATTATGGGATTTGAAATTAGCTAGTATCTTGACCAGTTTTCCCATCAACATTTTTATTGAATAATATTTTTTTTATAAAATTACTAAAGCATTTGACACCACGATTCATAATTTGTGAAATTGTTAATAGTTCCTTTAATGTTTTTTAATGTTTTATCTTCAAAATATACACCTTCAAAAGTGTTTATTCTTTTTTAATCTAGCTAATCTTCTTCTTAATCCATAAGAGGTAGAATGTGACTAGTTCTAATTTAATTTTTTTTTCTTTTATTATTTATAGCTGATTTATTAATTCCATATTAATCATTTTATCCATTTGAGATATCAATATTATCAACATCAATAGATTTAGTACCTTCTGATTTTCAGTTCTAATTTGTTTCATCATTCATTGATGAGTATTAAACTACTTGAATAGATGGGTGATATTGTTTCTATTAACTACAATATTTCTCAATTTTTTCCCCTGGATGATAATTATATTTATAAATCTTATTAATTCATTGAGGATACTTTATCATAGGGATGGTATTATTTATATGCAATTTGTTTTTCATACTATTCCTAATTCTTTTCAATATTATCACTTTCCTTTAAATCATGATCTTCTTAGTGTTATTATTCCTCTTCTAATTCTTCATCCACATAATAAAACATTTCTCTATATTCATTATCTTCTTCAATACTATTGTTATAATTTTCTAGAATATCAAATTCTACCAAACCCTGTTCCATATCTTTTTGAAACAATTCATAATGCTTTGAATCTGATCACCGATAACCTCTCCCAACAGGAATAGATTCATTATCTATAAAAAATACTTTTCCTTTCCCACTAATATATAGAAAAAAAATTTGGAAAACATCAATTTCAGGAAAATAAACCCCATCAATTTTATTGGGTGGAACAATATTATTAGAGGCGGCATCAACCCCATTAATCAATGAATCAAATAACTTAACTCCTTGAAGATTATTAATCAGGAGGTTTTCCCTTTTTCCATTATTTTGAAATTCATATCCTTGAATATTTTTATCCAAAATTTACATATTGTTAAGTTCGATCTCAATATCTCTTTCTTTTCTATCAGCTAGTTTCCTCCCCTACTCTTCAGTTATATCAGCAGAGCCTTTATTTTGTTTCATTTCTTTTAGAGGATGAGATTCAGTTGTCCGGATATTTAAAATATTTTCAAAATTATTTTATTTATAAGAAGGTACAACTTTGTATTCTAGAACCTAGGTATATTTTACAAACATATTTCCATCATAATTGAATATGCACATCATCCCTTTAATTGTATCTTCACTTATAAAAAAAATATTTTCGTGGAAATTCTAGTACATGATCGCATTTGAAAATATTTAATACTAGATTAAATCATCATACTAATAAAAAATGGAAACATTAAAATCTGAGATAATATTGATATGGATTTTAGTTTCTTGATTATCAATAGAATTTGACCTACCAAATTTATTTTCCTCGTATTTACTATATAATCAAAAAAAGTTATCTGATATGTTAAATGTATTTGTATCTACCTTTATAATAATTATAATCCCTTGAATCCAAAGGGATATTACTCTACAATCTAGAATGATATTTGTAACTTTCCATGGTTCATCATTTGACACATTTTTAAATGTTATGTTTTTTAGAGAATTCATTGATAAATGCACACTTTAAATATTGTAGTTTATGATATGATAAAATGGTGTATTCCTCATCATAAATTCCTAAAAACATGATGCATCCCAATATGCAATCTTATACCATTTATCAATGATATGAATGGAAATAATTTATCTTCCATATTATTGTAAGAATATTAATGATGAATAAAATTATATAACCAAATCTAAGTAAAAAAAATTGTAATTGGAATCTGATTTTTCAACACATAACTAATTCCAATCATGAAAAAGTTATAATAATTAAATTATATGATTCATACTTTTCATAAAAATCACTTCATACTACCCTTTCCCAAAAAACAAAATACATGTTATAATATATTTCATGAGCCATAAAATTAAGAATTGATACTAATGTTTAAGACATTAAGAAAATAATTCATATAGGGAGACTTAAATAAGAAAATAGTTCAGGTAGAAATCTTGATGCAATTCATATGAGATGCATGGGGTTCCCCATTATATCGGTGTTTAAAGTGACATCTGGTCTCCCAAAATGATCTAACAGTTGAGATTAAATCTAAATGATTTAACTTTTGATAACAATATTTGAGGAAATATTTTTAATTTATTTATACTCTTCAGGATTTATAAAAGGATTCATCATATTTAGTGGATCGAATTGGGATACTAAAAACATGAATTATTTTCATATTAACAAGAAATTACAAAAAATCAATGAAATAGTGTAACTATATAAAATAAATAAAGATACAATTTAGACTAGAATAATCAATATTATAAATTTATCTTTGTTTTCAAATTTATTATAACATAAAATTTGAATATTATTGTCTGGAATGAAAAGTCATATCTGATAAATTTTAAATAAATACTTGAATTGGATAAATTTTAAATGGAAATTCAAATATGAAAAAATTGAATGAAAACATGAATCTGATAAAATAGAAAACTCAAAAATGATAAATTTAAATGTTTTCTAAGCCTTAAAAAAATAAAATCTAGAAAATGATTTACGAATATTTTATATGGAAATATAAGTCAAAAATAATACTTTTAGGTAAAAATTTCATAAAACAATATTTTTGAATATATATATAAGGACAATCATATGTACTCCCCCAATAAAAATTAGTGTCTTAATATATGTATATTGGTAAATATAAGTACATATAATTCATCATTTTACATTTATCATTCTTAGATTTATTTTAATGTATTCTAATCTTTAAGAAGGTAATGCATTTTAAAAAATATCCATAAGTTGTTATTTCATTCAGATGAATTGTAAAATGTTATCTCTTTTTAGTATGTGATCCCAAAGAAAGAGATTCATAATATGTATTTGTTTTATATTATAGTGATATGTAGAAAATTTATTAAATAAAATGGAACATGTGTTATCACATAGTATTTTCATTTTAGTAAAATTTAATCCATATGTTGTGAGGGTGTTTTCTATCCTGGACAAATGAGCACAAAAACATCCACCAACAAAATATTCATCATCAGCTATGGCGATTTCAAATAATTAATATTTTTTACAAGACCAATAATATAATAAATATCTTATGAAATTACATGTTCTATAATTATTTTTTCAATCCATTCTAAAACCTCAAATGTCATCATTCAAAAAAAAATATTCATTCAGGATCATTTTCAGATGAATAAAAAACTCCTTAAGTAATAGTATGCTTTAAATATTGAAATACTTCATCAACATTTTTTAAATGGTATTTTTTTGAATTCTCATGTTATCTTTCACATAATCTTAAAACAAAAATTAATTATGGATGAGTATAATTTTTTTATAATAACATCCTATCATACCATTGAATATTGTTTGATCAACTAGTTTCATATCTTCACCAATATCTTGGGCATTTGAGGTATTTATTAGAGTAATAACACATTTATTATTGTAATGTCATAAAAAGTTTATAATATATTTTATATACATATGTTGAGATATATAAGTACCTTATAGTTTTTGATAAATTTGAAAAAAAATAAAATATGTCAGATCACCGACCATACAAATCGCAAACTCTTATTTCATAAGATTCAAAAACGAACCTATTAAATATTATTTTGTTTATCCTAATCTATTATCATTACCATAAATTTAAACATCAAAATTTTTTTGATTCTCTATAAAAAAAGTTAGATATGTGATTCCATTAATAAATTTATTTTGAAACAATAATTTGTTTAATCTATTATACAAATCACTATGTGACTCTTTAAGTCTGTATAAATATTTTATATGTTTAAAAGCATATTCCAGATTTTTTGTATGTTCAAACCTAGGTTGTTCTTCATCAAAAAAATCATCATGTATATAACCACTATTTAATGTGAACTTCACATACATTTGAAAAAAAATTAAATTAAATAAATTTGTAATGTATAATATAATATTAATATATTCACGTGTAGATAATAGATCATACGATTTATCATAATCAATACATTCTTGTGTAATTTAAACATTATAAACATGTCTCCAATTATTTCTAATCATTTTTACATTTTTATTAGATCTATTTTTTAAAATCCATTTTACACAAATTATGGAAGTTTGATTAGGTATTTTAACTATAGTCTAGACCAAATCCCTTCCAAATTTATTTATATCATCTTACATAGCTTTAATCCAATCCTCATCACATAAATCATCATCAGCATTTTTAGTTTTAAATTGATAATAAAAAAATGATGTTATAACACATTTCTCAAGGAATTTATAGTTTTAACTAGTTGATTCATATCACTAATGATAATGTCACAAGAATGAATCCTAATTAACAACTTACTTGGGCTCTTTAAAACCTATTCATTAATGAATGGTAGAAAATCAATCTGAGTAAATTATTCAAAAAATATTTCTTGTTTATTTTCCTTATTATATAAACTTATCAACAAATATTTAGAATTAGATTGTGAAAACACAACTGTTAATGTAGTTGGGATTGTTTAAAAACAATAGGTTCAGTTTCATTAAATTTACCTTGTATAATTTTTATGACATTCCAAGAATTTTTTTTAAATAATCAATATGCCTAAAAATTACTGGATTAATGTTAAAATATAACTTCATAGGCTTTTGTTGTGACTTTTGTTATGTTATCTTCCCTATTGAATTTTAATACATGGCATCTAAATACAATGAAGAAAGAAACATAACGTTTTAGACCTATCGTTAACTCATATAGAGTATTTTTAATGAAAGGATAAATAAAAAAAAATTATTTTGTAAGACAAGTAGTACTGACCTCTTCATCCCAAAAAGATTCAGCAATTTAATATTCACCCAAAATGGTTATTTTTATTTTTTCAACAATATTATTTTTTACTTTCAACATCACCATTTTGATAATGACTTGTTGGAGTGGAAATGTTATATGTAAATGATATTTTATTATAAAAAGTATAAAAATTACAAATTACAAATGCACCAAAAATTATCATTATGAATAGTTATCAAAGGAGGTTTTTCAAACTTTAATCCATGGATTTTAATGTTTTGAAATAACAAAAGGATTGATATATCATTTCTTTAAAATAAACTCATGTATTTCTAGTGTAATCATTAACTAAAAAAATATATTATGCATTCCCACAATATATCCAATTTTTGTAGTACTAAATAAATACATGTGGATTAACTGTAATGAATTAGTAGTGGTGACTTGTCTAATAGATTAAAGTCTTGAATTATGTTTCTTACCATATTTACATAGGTCGTATACTTTTGAAGAATCAAATATAAGATCTATTAGTTCTTTGGAAATCATTTTCATAGTCACTATGTGTATGTTCTTATGTTTCAATTTTTCTACTCTTCTACATCATATCCAAGATTCATCATCCATTACACTGAGGCAAGGTAATTCTTGCTCTTAAGGTTTTCAATAATTACTATATATAAATATTCATGCCTATTGGTAGAAATAACGTATTCGTCGTGGGAATTGAATACTACACATTTATCATTTTTATAATTAAAAAGGTAACTATAATCACGTATTTTAATTATTTTATATGGTTGTGCTTAAGGTGTTAAACCAATAAACCCATTTAAATTAGAGCTTTACTAAGAAGGATAAAATTACTTATATTGATATTCTCTCCCTATTAATTATCCTTAATGGTAACTTTCTAACCATTCATCATGATTATATTTTAAATGAAATATTTTTGTCTATTCATATGTCTATAAAACAAACTATCAATTTACCTTGTATTTTTTATTGTTGGTACTCATTTTTTCCCTTAAAATAGTGAAAATATATTTTCTGATCCAATACATTCTTGGGTCAGAAAATTTTAGGAAACAAAATGTAGAAATCCTTATTATTTTGGACAAATATGTTCAATAAAACCCAATAGATTGTGTTTTATTTAAAAACAATAATTTCACAATGACTAGTAAATTGAAATTTAGATCAAAATGGGACTTTTTTTATAACAAATATGTTGTTTCTAAAATTATTTTTTCTAATATTATATCTCATTCTTGAACTAGTACAATAAGGACATAGTGGTTTAAATTTTTTAGTAAAACCTTCCTTAAAAGATGCAAATTTTTAAAAACATGTTTTAATAGAATAAATTATATATTTTAGTTTTATAACTAATTCCATATCCTCTATATCAATATTTTTTGAATTTAGTTTTTTGAAACTTGTGTTTAAACTATTATTTTAATAAAAAAACCCATAAATTAGTTTACCTAGTATCACTTTTAGAATTATTTTTATCATGGTCTTTTGATATATATGATATTTAATTTATTAAAATATCAATTCATGAATCATAATTTTCATGGTTTTCATTATCCTTATAATGTTTTTAACAAACGTTATAGTTTTCATTTTCAAAATGTTTTGAAAAGAGTGAAAATTTATTTGAAGATGGAAAATTATTATAATAAATAGTGGATGATAATTCATCATTTAAAATATTTAGAATTATTTTCTGTGGGGTAATTAAAATTTAATGTAATTTTAGTTAAATAATAACTTATGTGTACCATGGCCATAAAACATTTATTTTCAATATGTTTGTTAGAAAGAAGACCAATATTTCTCTAATCTGGGTTTTTATTATATATAGAATTGACTTATGAATCAACTCCACTAACACTCAATGTGTTATCTTTATTAAGAACATTATTAATTTTTAAAATATGACACTTCATTCTATTTGTATCAGAACTTCTAGCCTTCCTATATTTTCATTTCTAATTTTGATAGTGAGGTCAAATATGTCTAGTTCTTTTTCACTTGTAACAAGTAACTTTCGAATCCTAATTTTCATTCTTATCTATATTTTTTAATGATATTGAAAATATATTTTACCAATAATTTTATTCTTTCATTGGGAAATATTATCTAATACATTCTTATAATGTCCATAATTACATTAATCTGATTTAACAATAACATTCTTTTTATTTTTCAACTTAACAACTTTATAATGAGTCTTGTATTTTATATAATTTTAATTAGTGGTGAATTGAAATACACCATTATTATTATTTTCTACCTATATATATCTTTTATACCAACCCTCATATTGAAAAAGGTTCCAAATAAAGCATAAAAATGAAGAATTTTTATCTTCTGTGATTCTTTAATGGCTATTATTTTAGATTCACACACAATGGTTATGATATCAATTATCTTTTCAACAATTATTTAATCTTCTAATCCTATTTATCCCATGAATTTTAGAAAATTTACTATTTTGATAAACCATTTTTGTTACTTTGCAAAAAGTTTAATTAAATGGAAATAAATATATTTATAGTCATCAATATGAATTGTTCTTATAGTTTCAATAACCTTTGATGTTCCAAAATTTTTATTCTACATATTTTTCAAAATAAAATTATAATCATCAAAATAAGAAAAATGACATTAAATTGTTCTTGTAATATAACATAACAAATAATTTCGAACTCTTAACTCAATTGATAGTTTTTATTTTAATGATTTGGAAAATCATTCACCTATTTTTTAGGGATCATGTAGTCTCCAATTTTCCATATGCATAAGTAAATTACAAAAAAACTCTAAAATATTACATGTATGATGAAAAAGGGGTTCACTAATGTAAGTATAAAATCTCTTAAAACCTTAGAATTTTTTAAAATGAAATGATTAAAACATTTTTTCAAACTCTTTTAATGGCCGCATATTTTTAGGAATGCTTCCAATGGTCATCTAAATCCTCCAACATTCATATTTACAGAGTTTTTCATAATGACCTAGAAACTAAATACTTCAACTGTAATATTATAATAGATTGGCTTATGTTGTTTTTATGTACTCTACATGGACTGTAATATTAATTTCATATATTATAGATATGATTTTTTTGGTAAACGAATGTCATTAGGATAAATTATTTGAGTTTATGTACAATTTTAATCAAACCCATTTACAATATGAATTATATAATTTTGACAGTATGAATGATAAAACATGAGATCTTATATTTGATATGATAAAGTTGTGTACAATAAATCTGAGTATTATTATTATATTATCAAATCACATAATGATAAACATATCATATCCAATCTCATTATGATAAGCATAATGAAAAATTATATTATCAAAAATCGTTAAATCATATTAAAATTAAGATAAAATGTTTATTTTTTCTCATCAAAATGTTATAAAACACTCAAGACATGAATGATTTTTAATAATGTTTTTTAGGTTTATTTTGTTGTTTCCAAAACAAAGGGAATAGAAAAATAAAAATATAAAATTTGGACACAACACGCTCACTTTTTCAAACCTAAAATTGCAATTGGAAATAAAAAAACCCTAAAAAATATATCCCCTACATCATTATCCACATTATGTAAATTCATATCTTCTAAATATACCAAACCTAGGATCATTAAAAACAAACACAATGGATGTTTTTCTATGCCAAGGTAAGTGTCTTAAAAAAGATCATTTTTTTATTCCATAGAATAAATAATTAATTCATTTATTTATAATTAAAATATAATAAAAAATATAAAAAATATAATAATATTTTATTTTTTGGACTAATCAATCATTATTTATCTCCACTTCATTCAAATAAGAACTAGAACCATCGATCAAGTATAAATAAGACTATATCTTCATGAACTAATGAAATTTGATTTCCATCACCCACTATCACAAATGAAGGAAATAATTCTTTAAATATTTATGGTAAATTTATACTCATATAATTATAATATAACATATAAATTTTTACATTTCAATATATTGGAAAATGATAACATGATTCATGAGTATATATGGGATACAACCTCTATTAAGAAATGTGATTTTTTTAATATTACATGGATGGAAGTATGGATATTTATAATCAATATATATGATATAAATGAAATATTATTTTTTATTTAAAGGTTATAATTTATTTAATATAATTTATTTCTGTCCCTTAAGAAACTTGAAATATCAGTCATGTATAGGTATGATCAACTATTACAATGAATGGCTTCATTCATTTTCTATCTTCAAATAATGTAGAACAAATTAAATATATATATGTGTGTGTGTGTTTATTTTTTAATATATTTAAATAATTTATACAATTTTTATTATTAAAGAGCAATAATAACATAAAATCGACCGAATATAAAAAAAATAACATACAAGGAAAACGAAGTAGTTATTACCAAAATTTTGATATTAACAATAAATTATAAAAAAATAAATAACAGAAAGTTTTATGTAAATAATGTATGTTATAATATATGTTTATTGTTTTTTAATTTCTTTATAATAAATCTAAATTTATTATACAATAGGTTAAAATATTTACAATGAAATTCGAGATATTATGTAAAGGATTTTTTTCTCAAATTTCTTCAATGGGAAACATGTTTTATTATGTGCCTATATTGATTTATAAGGTATATATCAGCATATGTGGAATCTTTATATAATTAATATCAATAATTTAATGGAATTTAGATTTTTTGAGTGTATTCTTTAATGGTTCTTATGATTCCATAATTACCCTGGTTGTTTTAGATTTTGTACTCCTTTTTATTTCTCTGATATATTCCATAATAAGCACACAAATTTTTAGGTGTATATAAATAAAATGAAATAATTTTACGATGATTTATTTAAATTTTATTTGTATTATATATCAATTAATTTTTTCTTCTTTAATTGAAATTATGACAAAAATAATAATATTTTTGTAAAGGATTTTAATTATAATCTAACTATTTAATGAAAATTTTATGATTATGATTTTGATGATTAAATCATATGATATATCATAAAAAATCTGAAATATTCTTAATATTTCATCCCCATAAAATAAGATGTTATAATTTCATCTTACACTCATTAGGTACCAATGAATAAAAAAAATATATAGGAAACCTACACTATTTCACTATTTTAATGAAAATCCATTACATGCATCACAATATTATCTTAAATATATTCCTATAATGTTATAATGGTTATCTAGTTATTTTTTAAATTCATTTTTTCAAATGTATTAATTTTTGAAAAAATTATTAAAATTTGTATTCTTTCTAATTACAAATGAATGTACTATTTCATTTTTCTAAACCATTAAAAAGAATTATTTTTTCAAAATGTGTTGAATAAATTTTATTTAGACCAACATGACCAATAAATGATTTAAATATTACATTACATGTTACCAATTATATTTTGGATGAATATTTTTCATTATAATTTTTAAATTTTTATGATTTTATATAATTGATTTCAAATAGTAAAGGTTATAATCATCAAGAAATTATATAAGTTATAATTGAAAAAAAATTTACACCAAAAATGATGTCTCTTGATTTCAATTGAAATTAATTAGGTGTAAGATCCAATTATATAATTAATATTATTTCTCTATATGATAAATAATTATAGGGAATATAATTTGATAAAAAACAATTCCTTTTCCACATGTTTTTCTATAATGAAATAATGACATTATTATGAGAGACATTTCATTTCTAATGATTATTATATGATGAAATTTTTGTGAAAACTATTTTATCATGTTTTACGATATGGTTAATTTTTTATGATCTTGCATAAAATAATATTATAGACTACATGGAGGATGTGAAATATAAAAAACCATCTCTATATTATATATTAATTCAGGCTTTAT
Source organism: Viscum album (assembly GCA_963277665.1). Lineage (NCBI taxonomy): Eukaryota > Viridiplantae > Streptophyta > Magnoliopsida > Santalales > Viscaceae > Viscum > Viscum album. The sequence goes on from OY728158.1 coordinate 224,087,872, forward strand.
TAATCAATATTACACTTCATAAAAATCTTAATATTGATAGGTCTAGTTTATTTCTAAATACACCTCCTTTAATATCAATCTAAAATGTAAAAAAATATTCATTGAAAAAATCCTTTACATACTCACAATTAAAACTGTATGGGATAACCTTGATATATACATAAATAAAACGGTGATCTATAAATCATATTTAGGTAAATTAACATAGATTAATAGTAGAGAAAATTTTATGTTAGACAATGGGAATATAAATGTGGAATAAAATGAGTGAGAATAATAAATATTAAAAACAATTCATGATATAGAATGATAATATAAAGGTCACATAGTAAATGTTGAAACAATTTAAAACATTGTATCTTAACCATATATCAATGCCAACTACAAAGATATCGTTATAGAAAATGACCCATAAAGAAATTTAGGTTAACTTCGTTTCCAAGTACGATGTCTCATGAGACTAAACATTTCTCAATATATTTATGGTGTATATAATTATAGACACACCATCCATAATCATTTCATTCTCATGTTTATGTGTACACGATGGATCATACAACATGGATTTATACTTCATCATATTTTGTTCCTTGATCATGGCTTGTCAAAAATGTTAAATATGAGTCTCAATTAAAACAATTATATGTTCATGATGTAGAAAACCCTTGATAAGAAATTTTTTATATCATTCACTATAGAATTAGGTTGGCATTGAAAAACATTGTGAAGTTTCAGGAGAATAATTGTATCATAGAAAAATTCATAAAAATGTATGATGAGATATAAATAGTTATATAATCATTTATAAATAAAATTGTAAGTAATAGGGATATGAAAATACATTTCTCATTATTATGAATTGAAAATTGGAGGCATACTATAAAAAAAGAAACATTAATAAAAAGGATAATGATAGGATCTCTTACTAAATTCTAGGATGGTAATAGGTGTACAAAACAGTTCATGGGAGTGATTAATGAGAGAGAAATGAGAATCTCATCATGTAGAAATGAAATGAAATGTGTGGTGAATATGAAACAATATATCCCTACCAGAAAAAATGTAAATTATGAAACATGACATAAAATTAATGATTGAATAAAAACCATAGTGGAAGATCCCTCACATGAATACAACTTTAAAAATTATTTGTATGGTCTTAATGAGATCACCGGGAACCTTGGGATGACTCCAGAGAGGGTATGGAATAATATGTTGGAGATTCACGTATTTTTAGTGAAGAGTAATGAGATATTGGGTTGGTTTATTAAGGAAATGGGTGGCTATTTCTTTATTATTTCTCAAACACAGGTTTTAGACTCTATACACTCAAAAACCAAAATGAAAAACCATTCCATGGTTTTTTCGAATGGTTTCTATATAATATTGAGTGTTTTTAATTATTCTATATGTTTAAATGACTTACATAATAAAAAAATACCATTTATGATGTGAAAGTCAGTCTTTCTCTTAGTGAAATTATTTTAAAACCATAAAATATATTAATAATTTTTTAGGATCAAGGTGGAGTTATTAAATTAATAAAATAAACACAAATTCATACTATTTAAAGGGAAAAACAATGATTTTTTTATGGATACAATTTTTTTATTTTATTAAATCCTGTTTGGGTTATTTTTATGTCATAATACATATTATAAATTGATATGATATTTAACATTTACCAGGAAATTTGACAGTGTCATAAATTTATGAAAATTACATATTGGATAATTTCTACATTCTATTTATAATGACAATATTCATTATATTTAACTATTTTTCTAAATATTTTTATTTTCACTTTTAAAATAATAATTCACAATTATTATGATTTTATCTATTATTTTGAAAATAATATCTTCCATAAACTTATAAAAAATACATTTTACCTCATAAAAATAATATGATCATTAATATTTAATGAAAATTATTCAATAATAATATTTTATTAAAATATTATTTATTTCAAAAAAATGTCTACTTTATAAAAATAATCATTTACATTGAAATTGAATAGTAATTTAAAATATAATTTACAAGTTCATATTGTTATGGTATTCATGTTTATTCGTTTCATACAGTAGTAAACTCTCTAAATGTAAGGTGTGTGATTGTGAAACATTCATGGGGTGGTTTGAGAAACATGGTTTTGAACATGTTCATGATCGTCTTAAACATCTCCCGTAAACATTTTCATTAATGTTTATGTTGTTGGATCTCGTATTGGGTTTTTCCAATGGATGAACCCATAGATACATTCTCCATCAGAAGTTATGATAAATGGCCTTCATAGGGTATGATCCTACTGGTTGATTCTATCATATCCATGATCTATTTCAATTGGATTTGTTAAAACCATATACTTATATTAATTAGGTGATCCCTGTTAAATGGTCATATTTTAGTGGTATTGAATATTATATTTATTGAATATAAAATATAATAAATCCAAAGCAGTGCATGTGTTTTCTATAACAATATTATAAAATAAGATAATTTATTTTAAAAACTAAAATATATTTATAATAGTTTGGGTCGTTAAAATATTCCCCATTTAAAAACAATTTCCTACAAATTGTTTTTTTCCAAAATACTAAAAGTTGATAGTAACATTATTCTGTCACCTCCTCTAGTTCCCTTATCGCTTCATCAAACTAGTTGTTTCTCCACCACACTTTTATAAAGTATATTGTCTTATTTCAAAGAGTATTTTCTCTGCGTTCTTATATTTTCACTTGTTTCACTTCATAGGAAATATCATTCTACAATGGTACCATTTTTATATTGAGTACTTTTGAGGGGTCTTTTATGTAATTTTCGAAGAGGGAAACATGGAATACATATTGTTATTTAGATAGGTATATTTGGAGTTCTAGTTAATAGGCCACCACTCTAATTATTTCAAGGACCTTAATGTGGTAGATGTATGTTGGAAAATGTTTTCACATCATCCCAAATCTCAACACATTCTTATATAGCATTATTTAGGGGAAAATAATGTCATCAATGTCGATCTCTAGGATTTTTTGATGATTTCCTTCTTACCTCTTCTCTCAAATCTCAAAATCCTTGATATATTGCAGAATAGTATAATCTCATTCCACCATTTCATCAACCAAATCCTGGCCATGATGTTTTTAATCCACAACATCATCCAAAAATGAATGTGTTCTTTACTTCTCCCCATAAATTTTTTTCTAGGTATCTATTTAGATGTATCAGTGGAATCTATTGTTTTAGCATTACATGACTATAAGAATATATTGGTTTCATCAACCATTTAATTAAAATGAGAATGATCTCAATGTGTCCTCTATTGTATGGATAGTAACAATAGATTGACCATTAGGTTTGGAATGATAATCCATGATGATGTTCGAATCATTATTCATAGCATGTTACAGATTTTTCTAGAACATGGAAGTGAATATCGGATCTCAATCATGTATAATTGATAGTCCAACTCCACATAGCCTTTCAAATTACTAATTTATATATGTAATATTTGATATAGTGAGAAATAATATTAAATTTAAATGAATTATTCATTCATTGTAAGACAATACACCACAACCTTGATAACATTATTCCTTCTTGAGGTCTTCATAATATGAGAGACAATGCTGATAGTGTTTTTTTACCATTTCCATGTTGGTATGGGAAATTGTTATATCATCCCATTGTAATGTTTCCTTTCCTCATCCACATTATGTAACCCAAGAAGTCTTTATGTATACTCCACAATCTGATTCTTTATATTTTCATGCCAATAGTTCTCTTGAATATCGTGATACATAATGTTGTTTCTCAGATTGATAGAAAAGTTAGAACTATGTGCATCATCCAACAACCCCTTCATTGTCTCGGGATTTTATTATACATACATCTTTGAACCAAATCATAAAACTCTTTCTTAATTAATATTTATCATTTTGTATTTCACTTCTCTTATAGATTTTACTTTTTTTTGAATTTTGACATAATTTCATTAAGATTCTTTTATCATATCTGGAAGGGACTATTGAAAATTCATTTGTGAATAGATTGAGGATATGGAATCCATTATGATTATCATGTCCATCCATTCAGATATAATATGATCATATCCATCAAATTTCTCGTCAAATATAAAATTGTTGGATGGTTTCTACTTATATCATCTTCCCCTTTATTAGATTTCTTTGGATAGTAATGGTTTGGCCATTCATAGTATTTTATCAGATCTAACAATATTAATTGGTGAATATTCAACATTCTATCTACATTTATAAATTTAAGGATTTTTGGATTTGTATAAATTTTACACTTCTTCCAATTAGATAATTTTGGCATATTTTCAAATCATAGATCACTACATACAACTCAAAATCATATTGTGGGTAGTTCTATTTGTGAAATTTCATCTGGCTTGAAGCATAGTATATCACTTTTTCATTCTACATTATGTCACATTCTAGTCCCTTATATTATGAAACACTGAATACCATGAAACTCTATCTACGGTTAGGTAGTGTGAATAGAGGTGCAATGATAAGGCAATTCTTCAACTCCTGGAATGTCTCTTCACAATCATCATTATAAAAGAAATTAATCCCTTCCAATTTACCATGGTTATAGTGTATGATAGTCGGAATAAATTTCTAAAAAATAATTTATAGTACCCATCTAGACCATGGATACTATGGATACTAATAAAAAATGTTAGCCTCATTCTACCCTCTATTTATTTTATTTTTGAAGGGTCCACAGATATCCAATTGCTTGTGATGATATTTCCTATGGATGAGATTTATTCAATTAGAACTGACATTTTTTGTACATATCATAGAGCTTATCCTTTCTCAAGGTCTTTACTACAATTTTTTGACACTCTTCATGCTCCTCTTTTATTTTTGGAGTATATTATAATATCGTCTATAAAGACTACAAAAAATTTTATGAGGTAATTTATAAATAATTTGTTCATCACATCCATAAATATTAATGGAGAATTATTGAGTCCAAATTAAATTAATATGAACTCTTAAAAACCATACCATGTACAAAAATACGTCTTAGAGATATCCACCTTCTTCCCCTTAATATGGTAATATCTCAACCAAAGATCCACCTTGGAGAAGTATTTTGATCCATATAGCTAATTGAATAATTCCTCAATCCATTGTAGAGGATAATTTTTCTTTTTTGGGATATTGTTGATTTCATAATAATAAATGGAATGGAACATTGAACCTTCCATATTTTTGAAGAAGTGGACCGGTTCACCATATAGTGAATTAGTTCAATGAATTAAACATTTATCCAAATTATCCTGTAGTTTTTTCGTTATCCCAACTAGTTCCAAAATTTCTGTTCATTATGGAGTCTTAGATACTGGTAAAACCCAAGCTACAAGCTCAGTTCAAAATTACACCTCTCATCTAGGATAAAGTCCAATCATTTCCTCAATAATCACATCAATGTATTCCCTCATAATGGAAATTCCACCTTGGATGATTCGTTCATTATAATCAATCGTTAGTGATAGATATGATTGATAGTGGGGATATAAAAGCCATGTATGATATGTTATTGATAAAGAAAATTCATCCACCTCCATGAAATTTTATAGAGTTGAGGGAAGATTCTCAATATATAGTGTTATTTCATTATCATCGAATTATATTTTGGCTATACATTTGAAAATTCTATCCATACATAAAATTACAACAATTCCCACCAAAGGGAGCATTAAAAAGGTTTTCTAAGAAGATAAACAGATTAATCATGATAGGAGTGTTGTTACATACATTAGATGAAATAATTTCCCCATTTTACATTTTCAATTAGAGATCAACATCTATTATTTTTTGTTGTGTTTGAATTGTTTTTTTAAACATTCATGATGTTAACGAATGGGTAGAACCATAATCAATATTAATGTTTTTATTAATTCATGGATAACTAGAATACATGTCACCTCAACATTATCTGGATCTACCATACTTGTTTTTATATAAATATATATCCCTTATTTCCTTGAAAGGTTTTGGTTGTCTCAAAAAACCCTTTTCATAAAGAATTGGCTTGCAAAATTCCCTAGTTCCTTGTAGTTGGAGAAATAAAATAGCACTAATTGTTGGTTTGATCATTCCATTACTCCTCTACAATAGTGGGTTTTTCATATCATAAATAATTAGTTAAGTGTTCGTACTTCCCATATAAAAATAAATTTATCATTCCTATTAGGGAATTTTTTATTTTCTTCTTTCCTCACCATTGATAAGTGGGATATGGATTTTTTATAGCACCATAATATTTATCCATCTAACCACTATAATTAAACTCTTATTTTGGAATCTTCACCCCACTATACCCTTGAGATCCACTGATACCCATTTCAACTTTTAGGGAACATTAGAAAATTCCTTCATATCTATTAAGGTCATGGATCACTAGGGTTTTTCATAGACTAGTATTTAGACCCGTAAATATTCCGTCAGTATTGTATTCAGTGGTAATGAAAATTATTAATTTCTACCATTAATATCTTGTGATGTTTTACTCAAAATCCCTAATAGATTCTTCCCCCTATTTTCTTTGGGAAAATAAAATCCATTTCCATTTTAATTCATCGAGTGGGAGGAAAATATTTATCAGAAAAACATTTTCTGAAATTCCTTCCAGCCAATCACCATGGTTTGTTCCTCAAACATCATAATCACGATAATTTTCCACCACTGATTAGATTCTCCCTCTATATGATAAACATCATGTAGAACCATTTATTATTCAAAATATTAATGTTTGGAGAAGATATTCTCAATTGACAATACCCAGTGTTTTATGATTAAGGGGACATATAACCCATTGATTTTCAGCGGCCTTTGTCGCATAAAGCATTTAATAACAACATATTCTATTTTATGGGGATTTGGAAGCTACCCCTGGTATTGGAATCTAATTAGGAGATGATTTGGGGGAGATATTATCATTGTAATGTTCTATATTCCATCTCCCTTCTAGATGGACATCTCATATGTCAGTCATCACATGTCCCTTCACAATTGTTGTTTACCATATTCCCCCAAAATCCGTCCACTCAGTAGTTTCAAAGGAACAATAAGGGATGGGGATTTTAATCTTATTAAACTAATAAAGGGGTAGTCCAATTAAATTAAAGGTGTGATTTATTAATTAATTGTATTGCATAACTTATGAATTTATAGACTTCATTATATGTCACCCATTATGATTTCCATCAAATAAATTGTTAGGTTAGTTTCTTAATTATTAATATGTATTTTAGTGGCCATGATAATTTTCCAAATATTATTTTTCAATAGTTTCAAACCAGGTGTGTATCAAGGCTCGTTGTTGTGCACAAGTTCTTGATTGAATATAGGTCAACGTGGTGTTTATTCATATTACCTCTATGTAAATTTGTTCCAATGCCACATCGAATATTAATATATATAAATTAATTTCATTTCTATATAAACCACTTAATATATACTTACCAAAATTTTAGGACTACATCTTATACATTGTCTTATCTCTAAGGCATTCCCTAGAATTATCTATTCCAAAACATGTAATTAGATAATCTTTTCCTTTGATAACAACAATAACAAACCAAATGATTGATAAGTCTCATGTCTTTTGAAATTAAGTACATTACATAAAAATTAAAATTGGAAAAACAATATACTTATTAAAAATTTCATTAACATGGCCACACATAAAACCATACATGATAACTTGGGGACATAAATAAGAATGGTATGCGATATAAATACTAGTTATGGATATTAACTTGGAATCGCATGAAAGGAATAATACATGTTAAACAATATTCATATCAATATGGATTACATGGAGTTAGGATCACAAACATGGAAAATGAGACATGATATACCAAGATAACACAAAGGAAACATGGGAAATGTGGAAACAACAGAAAACAATAAATCATGAACATGGTTAATGCCTAATATCTTAGACATCACGATAGATAATGAACCATTAAGGAATCTGGTTCACTCCCAATATAAACATAATATCTCATGACACTATTCATTACCCAATTCATTGAATCAATATATAATTCAAGGAACACCCATCACATTCTTCACATTCTCATTCTTATGTTTTAAACATAGATCATACAACATGTATTCATTCATAATCAGATTTTATTCCATGATAATTTAGTGTAGAATACATACATGTATGCCGCATATAAATAAATATTAATTTATAAAGCTAGACACCTTTTATGTTAAATGGATATAGTTTTCACTACATAATTTTTTTGTCAGTGAAAATCACTTTTAAACTTTAGTAGCATAATGACGTCACATAAAAAATTCATAAATTAGTTTGATGATGGATAAAGAGATTTATCATCATTTTCTCCTCACATGGAATATAATATGTATATGGAAAGACATATCACCACATTAGGAGTTATAAAAGATAATTCATAAGAGAATAATTCAACAGTAATAAAGAGGAGAACGAGAATATCCCTTAATAAATTTTGGCATGGTATTAGGTGTACATAATGGTTCATGGGAAGTCATAATGAGATTCAAAGTGTTATCTCATTATATAGAAATAAAATTTAAAATAATGGAAGTATATAACAATATTTTCCAACATGAAAAAATGGAAATTAATAATAATAACATAAAATAGATTCTTGAAAAAATAGATTGGAAGATCTCATACATGACTATGTGAAACCAAGTTCTTAGGATGGTTTTTTAAGATTTTTTATCACCGTAGGGATTTAGTGCATCCTGTATAGATTGATTCCATTCACCAATGGTTTTGGGTAATTAAAATTGAGATTTTTCAGGGCTTATATTGGAAATGAGTGGGGGTTTATATATTATTTCTCAAAAATAGGTTTTGGACACTATATAATTAAATAACAAAAAACACAAACTTTCCAATTATTTTTCACCGTGGTTTATGAAAAATAGTAGTATTTTTCTTTATTTTATAGGTTTCAGGGATTTAATTTAAAAAAATTATAATCTTTTGGATGTGTAAGTGATTTATAATCTAAATAATTTTTTTATATTCTAGAAATATATTAATGTTTTTGGAGGATTCACAAGGGAATTATAAAATTAATCAAATAAATATAAAATATCACAATTTCAAAAGGAAATCAATCATTGGGTCCTTAATAACCGTCATAATATTTATTACATCAATAATGGTTCATTATGTTTTCATAATATGAATATTATATTTATATGGTATGTAATTTCCAACTAAAAATTCAAACTTCAGATAAAATTAAGAAAATTTATCATGTTGTTAATTTTGTCATTTTGATTCCAAAGAATATATTCATTTTATATAAATAATTTTTTATTTATTTTTATTCATTAATTTAAAATAATAATCTCCATTTCTTGTGAAATTTTAGGAATTCATACAACAATATTATTCTAACCCATATAAATATTACATTTTACATCATAATAATTATATGATCACTTATATTAAGTAAATAATATTTAATAATAATACATTATTGAAATATTATTTATTTCCAAAACTGATTAATTCATCAAAAAAACATCTTGATTGAAATTTAATACTATTTGAAAACTCAATATGTATATTCATATTATTATTGTCTTGATAAATATCTATTTAATACACCAAAAAATTCCTTAAGAGTAAGGTATGTTATGGTGTGACATTCATGGGGTTGTTCGATGATCATTTTTTGAGTCATGATCTATATGATAATGAAATTATAATATAAATAGTTTAAATCATGCTTTATTTTTTGGATCTGCGATTTTTCTTGGATAATTAAAATACCACTCTAGGTTCCCATACAACGTATTTTGAATCACATTCCCCACCAACAAAAATATATCGGCTAATGATTCTCATAGATCATACAAAAACAATTCTAGAATAAATATACATTATTCATGAAATCCATAACCAAAAACATCATCCTAGATGATCATTATAGATGGAATAAATTCATTATCTTATTTATGTGGACATTCATTCCATTCTATGAGGGACAATTCTATATAGGTTTTCACTGAAAAATTATATTTCTAAAAAAATTAAATATATATATAATTGATCTAATTGTTGGTATCATGTTCTTATATTGATAGATTAGGGTCACTTAACAAATTATTAAATTTGTTTTTTATCTCTACCTAACTCATTTATGGTCTTTCTATCGATCCTCGTGATAATATATCATAAGTAAATACATATACATTATTGTCTATCTAATTTTAATTACATTTAAATTTATATGATAAAACATAATATGAAAAATTATAAATACATGAAATATTTTAGACACTTCTCAATGAAACAATCAAAATTGATTGTGGATTTATGTCAAATTAATACTAGGTGTTAATTTATGATTTATTTATAGATAACACTTACATAAATGGTCCAAGAGACTTGTATAATGAAAAATCATAAATCCAAAAATCATGTGTGTCAAAATAAGTGAAAATCATAAAATTGTAACATAAAATAACCCTGACCACAATCTTATGCCCCCAGATTGAATGACATCTTACTATAATCTAAATTTCAGAAACACTAAAACAACAAAAATAAAAATCTTTGATAAAAATCAATTACAACATAGATATTACATCCCATAGAGTAATACCATAAAAGAGGATCTTTTGTAATAAATAAATCTTGAGTCCACACAATTGGTTCCTAATATTGGTTCTCTAAATTCACTCAGTCGTTCTTCTCTATATTCTAAAGGATGATGAATTATTTTTGGTGTATAATTTGGTTCATATGGATATTATACTCATTTAAAAAAATATGTCATAATAAATAATAATAAATATACATACACATAAATGTACTGAAATTAATATAATATTGATCATGTAATAACATTTTCATCATGTAACACCTCTTTTTTCCCTATGATTTTGAAAACTAAATATACTAATATTTTTGGTACTATGCACTAGGATAGATTGACAGTCTGACTTCTTATGAGACTAGAATTTATTCCATATAAATATTTAATATATTAATATCACCCAAATTTATATTTAATTGAATGTGGAATAAATTAACAATTGATGATCAGATCAGAAATTTAAGACCATCATTCTGTTCAAAACATGGGTTTTACCCTTGTAATGAAATAACATATATCATCATTAGGCATCTGTAAAAATGATCTCAGATGTAAAATAGTAATTTTATGTATTTATTTTATTTAATTGTGTAGTAGAAAACATGAAATTTTATATAAAATTGATGTTATGACCATTTATCAAGGGTAGCCCCATAACAATGAGAATAGATATCAGGTTTTTTAAGAGATCATTTGAGACAACATCAGATCAGAGGGTTAGATCAGTATTATAGGGATATTCTACATAGAATATGTTCATGGATCATTCCAATAATAATATGTAGAATGGTTAATTATCCAAAAACATTCCACTTCAAATTTAGGATGTCTAATTTAATTTGATGCATAAAATATTGGTATTCCATTTTCAAAAATAAGATCAACTATAGCAACATGAAATAATTCATGAGTCAATAATTTATTTAATTTGTGGTTCTTTTAATTTTTTTAATTTCTCAAAATATTTCATTATAAAAGTAATGAATCTAGGCCAAATAAAATAATTATGGAGGTTCTTTAAACTTAATTTTTCTTGGATTTATTGCATTTTTCTTTGGTTTTTCATCATGATCAATTAATTGGGCCCATGGTTTTAGGAATATATAGAATTTGATCATTCTATCCCTATTATATGGGAAACACTATTAATATCACAAGAACATATCATGATCTATTGTTAAAATAGGTATGATTGTTTATGTGGATGATTATAGGAGAAATGAGAATGCTTCATGGGTTTTAGGTTACTTAGATTAATGAATAGTGACCAAAATGATGACTAATATTGTTTTCTAATCCATTTTCATTAATATAATATGATAAATTGAAACAATGAGTATTTGGTGAAGAAGATTATGTGAACTCTATGTGAGATATTCATATCATTAATAAGAGATATTTGGGAGATTATACATGGTGTAAATGCATTCAATTCTTGAAAATTCTATGTTTCCTAATGTTTATAGAAGAAATACAAGTTGTTTGGGACCTCAGGATGTAACGCTATGGTCTTTGTGGAATTTTCTAGACCACATGACATCTGGTATATGTCGTACACCATGTGTAACATAGATAGTTTCTCATTGTGTAATCATATATTAAACCAGAACATACACATTCATGCACATGATCATGGGATGAGTACATGGGAACGACTTGATATTTGAACTCGACCACTATACACTGTAATATATCAATGTACCTAGGAACATCACGATTTACATGGTCATCGGTAGGTGGCATGTTGAGTACCATCCAAACTGAATCTATTTGTGTACCATAATGGGACACTTCATGTATATGGTTGTTCACATTCCATGTGAGATAAAGATAAATGGGTAGATCATGGGTATGCACCACATTCCACGTACACCCATGTACAAGTGTTGTACTCCTTTTAAGGGTTTATTGAGCTATATTTCTCCTTATTTTAGACTATGATTTATTTAGTGTCATAACATGGTCCATTTAAATAAGAATTCATTGTGTAATTATGTCTTTATCATTGGATTTTGATACCCTCTATTAGATAAATATAATAAATAATTCTGTGTATCCCCAAGTGGGACTAGGGTGGAATCCTATATCTATCCTTATAGGAGTTTTCTGTATTGGAAATGTCACCAGGAATACAGTGTCAGTCACATATCAATAAATTAAATTCATTAGGGTTCTAGGTGTCCCATGTTGTCCTTGGGGATGATTCCCTACCAATACGATGAGATCATTAGAGATCCACTGAGTATATCTTGCAAAGGCTAGATGAAAATTACCTCTAAAATGTTTTTTTATCAATGATGGAAAGGCTTAGAGAATGTGCATTCCCAAATTAATATTACCTAGATTACTCAAGAATCATCATATGGATGGAAGTATTTATTGATTTTATTTTTGATTGTATATTTTGGTAATATTTCATGATTTTTATTATTGTTATGTCTTTTATCCTTTTAAAATATAAATTGGTCACAAAAAAGATATTGATTCTTTATTACTAGTGATTTTGAGGTGTCCTGCTATGAATTTTTATACTCGGCCTATCATGGGTTACTCCTACATATATCATTTCATATACATCGAAAAGTCTATTCACTATGGTCTGTGGATGATCAAGAGTAGTCTGAGCTTATATTGGGCTAGAAAGACCAAGTTGTTCATTGGGTGTTTCATGTGACTACAACCTTCTACATATATCAATTCTAGATCAATATTAATTTCCAATTTTCATTGTATTCACACATATTTAAAATTTTTATACATATTATCGTACTTTTATTTATGGATAAATTTTATGAATTACATTATATCAGTTTTTTTAGTTTTAAAATTTAGTATTTTAAGGGAATGGAAATTGTTGTGTGTGTGTTTAAGTATATAGTATAATTACTACCATCTGTTTGATGTACCTTATCAGTTCCAGTCACTAGGACATGTCCTATTGGAGGCGGTCACAGGGTGGTTGAACAGTATTCTTTTCTGACCAGGTGGGCCAGGGATGGTCTATTTTTGATAGAGAGTTATTTGATAGTGGTTCAACCTTATCACCAGATCTAGTAGTCATCTAGTTGAGAAGTTGATTTGGGATTTATGGAAACATTATTCATTTGTATTCATTCATCCTTTTTAGAACTAAGACTATATTATTTTTGTGGAGATCAACTTATCAATTCAATAGGGCTCGGATTATCTTTTTTTATACTCAATACATATTAGAAATGGTTATAGGGAAATAATTTTATATATTTTTTATATAGGATTGTATTTTCATTTCAAGGTCCTTCATGATTTACCTACCTAGATATACACATTGATAGTATATTCAATTGTTTATTTCATTATTCCTCTATGAATACATTCATCAGGTATTCCACTGCATGATCATCAGGTTTATTCCCTATGTTATAAGGCTTCAATAGAGGGGAAATTATAAAATTTTCTATATCCTATTGGTTTACCAGTTATGACACCATACATATATTATCATTTATAGGGTGATGTAAGAGACGAGTATGAAAGTAGGTGATTATTGTTTTATGAGTTTTAGAGATAGTGAACACCCATGATTTGTACCCACCTAGACCTCTAATAACCATATTACTAGATAGTGGTTGTTGCTCAATAATTCCAATTAATGAATACTTCTACCGATTATTTGGAGGTATTTTCAATGAGACTATATAAGGGATATATTGGCTAATGGTGTAGTCTAGTGACTCAGTGACTATATGATAGAGCTCTATCCTACCCAAATTATGATTATCTCCTCATGTTGGAGTTCTATTAGGACATCATGTGATCATTGTATATCCATTATGTTCTATAGTTTCGGTATGGTTGACTGACTTTGACTCAGTGTTATGCATGGATCTCATAACTCTATAGAATCAATATGGATATGGTTCGCGATCATTTTAATATATTATAGCCTTATATTCAAGGATTTATCTAAGATATCAAGGTTAAATAGATGTATATATATATTAATTTCCTACAATAATATTTTGACTGAGAAATCCATGGTAGTTTACAATTTCTAGAAAGAAGATACACTAATTATGTATGATGTTAGTGGGCATGCCTGAGTTGGGGAATAAGTTTCTATAATATGATGAAATAAAAATGGATATTGAGTCTGATACACTTAATAAATGATCCTATGATATACGATAAACATTTTATTGTTTTAATTATAACATTATTATGACAAGGGAGAGGCAGTTATTCTCCTAAAACAGTTGAGGACATCATTCATTGGATTGTTCGTCCTGTCACATTGTAGAGAGATACAATATAGTTTGGATTCCTACAATGACATAAATTTCAAATTAAGTAGTTTTCTCTGGTGTAATAATGTATTGAAGATTTTTTATAGTAGTAGGATATGTCATGAAATTTTACTTATGTCATCCACCACCCCATGGTTCTCCATATAATGATTAGGAAGAGGGTTTTTTATAGAGAGGACAATTTTAGGTAATATAGAATTAAAACCTTGTGAAAACTATGTTGGATAGAGGTATGATTGATATATTATTCCTTATAAATATTAATGATAGACATCAATTCAAAACACTCTTATCTTACCACATTGTTTCTTTGAGACAATAAGAATTTGGTTAAGCTGTTAGGTCATTTGTTTGACTTGGAGACCCCAAACAAAGTTGAATCAATGATAAAACATTTCTGAACATAGTTTAACCTAACAGATAGATAAGATAGATTCATATGGGGTCTAATTATAGATGTAATTAGGTGTTACTAATATATCATAAAAATATAATAGAAACTAATAGTTCACACCCAAAATGATTATTTGTGGTGGAGGTTATAGTTTTTCCACAAGGAACGATAGTTGTTTCCGTGAAGGTGTGTGGGAATACTAGGCAGTTAAGGATATAAATATGATTAAGAGAATAAGACTTTTTCACCAATTGTATAATATTTCCAATAAATAATTTTATGTTTTTAACATTCATTTTATTAAAGTGGTGGTGGAGTATAAAGACGTATTTCCTATTAAAGTCTCTAACATACCAACAGTGGAATGATAATATTATACATTTATGTTCACCCAAATCATGCCCTAATATATATTCCAAAATAATCAGATGGATAATATATAGAATAGAGAGATAATAGTGTTTTCAATGAACCTTTAGATAATGGTGTCTACGAGAGCTTGAGTTTCCCACTAGGAATCCCCATTTTTTTCATAAATATCTAGTGTGGGATCTTGAGGTTGTCTTTTGGATTATCAGGGACTAAACTAGATGTCTTTGAAAAATAAGTATCCATAGCTGACGTTTTATGTAATCTTCAATTAATTGATAATGTTTTTATAGATATCGATAATTAACCTTCGATAATTTTATCCCCATCTATATGTATGAGATGTGGATTTACATAATATCTAATTTTAAATACATAAGTATCTATATATGTACATAATTATTTATTTTGGTCTGATAAAAACACAAGAATTGTCCATGGGTATCATGAATTGGATCACGAATCCATTCTTTGACTATATTGTATTAGATTTTATTGTCGAGATTTTAGAGTAATCATAATCATTGGAGGAGCATGTGAAATACTCTAGGATGGACCTAGATAGATATAATGAGAAACAATTAATTGGGAATCTCATGATGATTAGGTTGATGATTGAGGAGGTCAGCATAAAACGACATGTCATTTTAAAGGAATTTGTGGTGGTGGACATGATGGAGGCTGAGGAAGAGTTAACTTTTGATCCACCCAAGACAATTAGTGTGGTGAAAAACATCCATGGTTTGTGGGGATACTATAAGACTTTTAAGCATAATATCACCAGGACAAGAGAATCTTTGATGATATTGACCTAAAATAGACCCTTTCATTTGTATAGATATGTTTTGATAATCAATTTGGGAGTTATAAAATAGGCTGATCAGTTCACCCATAATGTGAATTCAATATTTGGTTTTTGAGTAGATATCATTATGAGATTCCTTGCAGATAGGACTTGGTATTTTTCTTATGTAGAGGTAGTTTATAATATTCTATGGGTCTCATTATGTGATTATAGTCTGAAATAACTATATGAATAATGATCCTGAGATAGAAGTTGTAGTCTTCTCCCTTAATATTTGGTAACACTTCCTTAGGGATGAGTGATTTATTTTCCACTATGAAAACTAGAGACTAAAGTACACCATTTCTTTGAAGGATATTATATTAAAAGAGAGATTATAGATGGAGTTCCTCTTTGATTATTTCTTTTATATAGTCTATAAATCTAGGAGTGGGAATGTAATCGTATTTTTACTCTTCAAATGATCTCTCTTATTGTTTTTGACAATGGATTCATCATTCATTTCCCTAGTATGAAAGGATGTTTCATCATATATAAGGTCGTTGGTTGCTACCCAAACACTTTTAAATATGTTAGAGAGGATAAAAATTCGAATAACATCTATGATAACATACATACCTAGATATCTACAGAATAATATCATGTTAAATTTAATGAAGGTGGATATAACGTAACACTTTTCAGAGGATGGTCTATGGTACATGTGAAATTGAGGGAGGAAGTGATGACTCAGATTATACATCCCCTTAAGAGAAACATATTGGAGTTGAAAATATATACCAAGACCATATAATTAAATATTGGTGACTAGTTATAAAGAGGTGGGTTGTAATTTTTTCTTCCATTGCCTCAATTAACTGAAAATGATGGTTGCAAACTAGTTTCATGCAAGCCTTTCTCAACACCATAATGTTCCAAAGTTGATGTGTGATGGAATATCTATGGACATATTACTAGATTTACTACATATTTCTACGGGTATTACTTCAAATAGGTGATTATAGACCAAATCACCAGGTATTCCCACTTCTTAATGTTTGAAAGATGAGTGACCTAGAGAGCTTCATATTTATTTTGGTAAAGGGGTTAATCCTAATATATGAAGATCCCTTGATGATAATTTCAAAACAAGATTCTTGATTCACTTTGATATTTTAGATTCAATAACAAGAGACCATAGATAATCATTTACATTTTAGCATAATGTTTCACCAAAATATGGATGACCAAATTGGGTGGAATATTCATGTTTAATTGGACATGTTTTGCATATGCATTTTGGGTTTTGTTATAGTTGGGAGTATCACCTAAACATGTCATATTTGTGTACAAAACATATACTATTACACTATTATCGTGGTACTATTTAATGCCTTATATGTGAGACCGTATAGGTCACCATAATAATGGTTAATTACTTGTGATTAATTACACATGGTGAAATATTTACTATGATATACAACAAAAAAGTTACATATTATCCAACAGAATATGAGAATTGTACATAACCATTAGAATTCCAATATAGACCAATGAGGGAGGCCATTGGATTTCTTTGGATGTGGGCCATGTGTTCTTTAATGTATCACCTCAATGTTTATTTTGTATATCAAGATGGGGAGGATTGCTTTCTATGAGATTCCTGGGCCCCTTTCATTGAATTCAAAGAGTTTCCATAGGATGTAACACTTGGATATACCACTAAATAAAGAGCAGCTACACAACACTATCCATGTTACATATATGAGGATGTATGTAAATGTTTCATCACAAGTTATCGAAGTGGTAGAACCATCTATGAGTCCCGTACCAATACATTTTTTTTATATACCTTTCAATTTGTAATGGATGAAAATAGACAATGTGGGGAGAATGTAACATCTATGTTTTGTATATATAATTCATTATAATATATCAAATAATATTTTTTGAGTTAGAATCTTAGGATAAATTATTTCCATTTTCTTAGTGAGTCTAGTATAGATAAATTAAAAATATTCACTAAATTTAAATCACACATGTGTAGTTTTTTTTTTGAAAAATAAGAATTAAAGAAAAAAATTGGCTCAAATCATAAATATAATCTAGTCATTGAGTTTATAAGGTGGGTTTTACAATTTTAAGGACATAACATATTTCATTATCCATAAATTATATATATATATATTATAATTTGATGATAAATTATAATAATTAAGTAATTAGTTTATATAATTAATTTGATCTATTTGGATTCATATTTATTCTATAAATATTCTTTCATGATCAATTTGTGGGGTTTTCAACATAAAATTGTTAAATTTGGGTGTATGATGGAGTTGATCTATGGTGGGTGACAACATATAAGAGGATGGAATTGATAACACATATATCATATTTTCTAAGAGACTTCATATATATCTCGAATAATTACAATTTAAAATTATTATTTTATAAAAATTGATCCAAAATCGTGGTTGGAAAATTGCATGTATGTTCTTTCATTTAGGTTTGATATCACATATTGAATTTGGATCAATTCCACCAAATAGTAGTGGTTATTGCATTTATCTTTTCATGATTTTATAGTTGATATAATTGATATTTATTTATCATCATTTTTTTCTAATTTAATGAAATCAATGCCCACCCAAACAATATAAGAGTTTATTTATTCCCTATTTTTCAAGGATTTCTCCCCATATTTATGACATATTAATCACATGTAATTTAATTATTCAAGATATAAAATAATAACTAGTATTCGGTCATTGTACAACCAATATTCAGTGAAACATCCTAGGTAATTATAGAATATGTATTTTTAATATTGTAAAATATTTTTGGAATTATATATTAATTTTACCTTAAATGGAATTTATGTCCGATAGCATACCCAAGATGAAACAATGTATTTATTAGAAATCTTACATTGCATGAAAGAATGTGTTATACCAAAAACTAATATATTGTAACATTATAATTTTTAGTTCTCATTATTTCCTAGTCGATAGAGTGGTAGGACTAAAAATTTGTAACTGAAATTTAAAAATATTTTTTATACTTGTTTATATATTGATTCATTGGTTAAAAAATTAATTAGGAATGGAAATAAAACCCAATTGAATATAAATGATGTTTTTTTATGAAAAACTATTTAAGTGTGAATAATTATTGTTATAAAATAATAAAATTACTATTTCATTATTATATTAATGAAATATAAATTTAATCTAATTTTTGACATTCATATTATTTGTTTCATATACATTATATATGATCAAATTTTATTTTACCCAGATAAAGATAATTTTTCAAAAAATGTATTTTTATCGTCTTTTGATAGAGAATGAATTTAAAATATAGTTTCTCTAAATTTTATAAATTATATATTTTAGTATAAAATTATTCCTTGTTTTTTGTAGATCATATTTAACGTTGGTTAATTTTTTGTTATTTTGATAAAAAATTCATATTTTAATGAAAAGTTAAAAATGATGAATTTAAGTTCAAAACTATATTTTCATATAATTAATTAATATATTAATAATATAAATATAAATTTTTTAAATGTGTATTAAAATAGTTTTTTATCATTTAATCCAAATTTATTTTATAGGAATCGATTTAATATTGAAATTGGATATGAAAACATTGTGAACATTTGAAGGTTTTTAGATTAAAAACCGATTACCTCAATTAGTCAATGAGATTTATTTTAAATTAATTTTCATAACATATATGAATTTAATTATTAAGAATGGACATAAATGGTTTTAATATGTATGAAGAATGTGATTTAATATGATTAAAATATTTTTTGTTGAATATTAACATATGTATTTGAATTACCATGACTATAGATAAAGTAAGTAATTAAAGGTAAAAACAATATTACAGTTATATAAAATTGCACTAAAAATATTCCTAATATTTTTTAATGATTTATTTTCAACCAAGGAAATATTGGGTCCTAATTTTCGGACTTCGAAAGGCACCTGGGTGTGATTATGACATTAATAACCTTTTATTTAAAGAAAAAATAAAACATGTGATAAACATGACTTTTATTATTAATACATTTATAATATGGGGATATAAGTGATATCACTGACAATTAATAGTCCATATAAATATAAAAATAATAAATACATCATGGTAATTTATTTATAAATTTTAGTAAATAATTAATTAAATTAATTTGTGACATAATGGTGATGTAGTGATTGATTTATAAATGAAAGAATCAAATAAATTATATTAAAAATATTAAAATAATTATAATATTAAATTACTTATTCCATAAAAAACATTATGGATTAATTTAACACATTAGTGAATATTTATTGTATTTTTTTAAAGAATCAGGTTTCTATGATTTTTTTAAACATCCATGTAATGAAACGTATTAAAATTTACGTAATTCATATTTTAAAATACAAAACATTTAATTAAATGATTTAAATTATTATAAACAAAAGAAACATCCAAATAGTATATATTAGTCCAAAAATATCATTAATTACTCATTTTTTCTTCTTTTGGTAAGATTTGGTAGTTATTTTAACTCTCAATGTGTACATTACATGGAAAACCCAAAATGTTAAAAGGGATAAAACATAATGATAGATATTAAAAAAATAAAAAACATGTTTAATTTTTGTTGGCTGATTGGATTTTCATGTATAATCATCATCTATTTGAACTAAATCATATTGGAACCAATTGTAATAGAAAATAAATTTATATTAATTTTATACTTTTTATAATTCCAAGGGTTCCCCTCTGCTCTCCTATAAAAAGTCACTCATCCTATCATTTTATTTCACTTAAAAAATTACTTATTAGCCAAGATAATCTAATAAACCTTACTATATTAAATTTAATGATAATTAATCCTTATTTATGTTATAAAACCCTTCATAGAGGTGTTATGTTGTTAAGAATAGAGATCATATGAAGGAATCGTAATGTTTTTTTATAAGTGTTTCTATTTAATTTCATATTATTCATAATTAAAATATCCAAAAACAATGATGAGATAAAAAATATAGAATCCTAAATATATTTATATGTTATTATGTTAATGTCATATCATAAATCCATCTAAACCTCTATCAAATGGGAATGTAATTATTCGTTCGTGTGTACGTGTGAATTATCACCTCCACAAACCAATATAATATGTTTTCCATAACCATCTCTCGTGAATAGTTATATAGATGGAATTAATTTTAATATGGTATATTCATGACATATTAATCTTTATAAGAAAATAATATATCAATTAGGTTCTTACTTTCCTTGCACATAAAAATTATAGCATCGTTCATCCATACATGTGAACGGTCACCCCCATGAAGTGATTTGATTCTTTTTTATTCACTACATCATTTGTATGATATATATATGTTTATTTAAAAGACTGATATTATATTATAGAATTTATGCTTATTTTTTGAAGTTAAAATAATAGTTACCTTATTTCGATAATGATCAAAATAAATAAAAATGTTACTCATGCATGTGTACGGGTTACTGTCTCCATGTTTATAATGTTGTTTATTTTTCATAACCATAATTAATGAATAAAATTGATCTTCATATTAGGAATATTATTCTGGAGATTATTAACTTTTGACTACTTTGACTATTGACACCATGCAATGTTCATTTTCCACTCAAATACCAAATAAAGATAAAACATCTAATATGAACATAAATTATAATGTTATTGATATAACATAGAAATAAGTAATATATAATTAATAATTAATATGAAAAATGTTATCAATAAAGTATAAATTAATATAATTTTATTTTTCCAGATGTAAATGAACATATGAGACTAGTCAGACTCAAGGTTAGGGACTTCGTCTCAATTTAATTTTATTTAGGTATATTTTGATGTCAAGCCCACTATATTTTATAAGGAAAGTAATCAACCCCTTTGAATTTTTATTTCATTAGATTGTTTTGAAAATGATTCTTTTTATATTAATGATTTTAATTTATTTAAATTTAATAAAAGTAATGTTTTTAAATGTATGTGGCGAAAATGACTTCTCGACCACCGTAAGGGTTATTTGATATTGGGATTCCTCTATGACACATAATGTTTTTAAAAGTCAAAATAAATCCCTTATTCCATTTTTTTTTTGATATTTTGGTATTGTAAATGGTTTTGAAAATTTTTTGGCAATTTTAATATCTTTAAATTTGTTCATGTTGTTGAAAATTAAAATTTTTGAGTGAAGTGTTAATAATTGTAATATTTTATGTGTTATGAATATAAATGGCACATAGACATTTGACAGGTGGTTACTAGATAAACCAAATATGAATGGTTCCATGATAAACCAATGATGGGTGGTTCCATGATAAACCGAGGACATTAGATTATGTCATAATCTCTAACGGATTTGGAATTAAAGTCAGTCATATGGTTATTTCATTTGTAAGAGTGATACATATGTTAGTCGATCGTATTTTTTTCCATTTGTGTATAATTATATCCCAAGATACCATTATATGTTATTTTTTTATTGGTTTATGGTAATATTTTGATTATAAAATATTAATAAATGTTCTTATATTCATTAAAATCTATTTTCTACTTATTAATGGAGAAAATTATTATTTTATGATAATGTTTTCTTGATTTTCATGTTTTCATATGGCTAATAGTTTTCATTATTTAGGTTACTTACTATGATTTTTGTGCTCATCACTTTTTAAAAAAAATCACAGTGTTTAATTGATTATAGTGACAAGGATCCGATCAACATAAAAGTAATGATGTTCAAACATGAAAATAAACCATGTTTCAAATAAATATTTTGGGTTTTGTTAAAAACAATTGATTCTGAGTAGAAGTGTATAATTTGTAATATTTGAGTTGTTAAGTATGAGTTATAGCCTAGTACTCTAATTCTAAAAACATGAAAATATAAACTATTTGAAATAAATTCACATTTTTATCACTTAACACAATACTATGTAATATTTAAGGCTGGGGAATTATAGTTGGTTTCATAGGTCAGGTTAGATAACTGAAGAGGTTATGGTGTTGTTGAATCATATATTACAAGTATTATCTTTCCATAATATATACAATTTTAGAAATATTCATTGTTATTTTAGATAATTGCATGAGTTTTATATAACATGAATAAGAATATAGTAGCATTTATCTTCATCCAAAGATTATATTTGATTATTTTTTTGGTATAAAAACACTCAAATGTTTTATTTTACTAAGTGGGTGGATCCAAAAATCACCAATGTAATAATGGATGTGAGGTAAAATGTATTGGTTCTCTGAAAAAGAAACCAAATGAAATTGGAGATATAAAGAGTACTCTAGTGTATATTCTTAACCAATAATCTAGAGACATGATTAACCAATATAACCTTAGTCATTTTTCTAATACATCATATATGATAGAAATGAATCATTATCCATGTAATTATAATCATAATGATAGGTGTATTCAATATCATGTGTGTCTTAGATGTGGAAAGAAAAACCATGGAATGTGTTTTTATTGGGATGACAATATATTATAGATGTTGTAATGAGATTCATAATGCAACAACCTTCTAAGGGAAATGAAAGCATTCAATTGACTCCAAGAAAGATAAACAGGTCATTTCTGAGTTATCTCTTGATTTTCTTAAATGTGGGGAGTATAATAATTATGAAAATATATTTTTTTTGAATAAGAATAAATAATGGTATTAGGGGTACCATATAAAAATATGTTTATAAACACCTAATGGCCTTCCAATTGATGATAAGGAAACGGAAAATGACTTATGAATGTTATAGATTATTTCATGTCTCATGTTTTGACATTATTGAATCATAGAACATAATTCATGTTTTTTTATAATAAAAAAGTACTAATAAATTAGATGGTAAATAATGGTTAAAGGATAATGGATATAAATTGATGATTTAAATGTCTATAAAAAAGTGATTAAATATTTATGGTATATTTTAGGATAATGAAATATTTAAAAGTGTTTTTTTTTATGATTGGTTACTTTAGAAAAAAAAATTCTAGAATGTGTAACCCAGTGGTATTTTATGTTATAATTTTATTTATAGAAGAATTATCTTTTCTTGTCTGCACAGAATTATAAAGGAACTAAAACCCATTAGGGTTTATATGATTTTATTATTTGGTGTAAATTATGGGATATTACAATTTGGGATGAAAAAAGATCTTCAAAAGATAAAATTTAAGTTCAAAATATATTAGGGTTATTTTTGATGATTTTATATCATTTTAGAAATTTTATTCAAATTATATAGTTTTAGAATAAGGACAACCCACAGGAAGGGTGACAACCGATCGCGTCAGATAAGTAGGAGGAGTCGAACCCACAACGAATGGAAATAAGGATATATCACCTACCAATGGGCTACATGAATTCCCTAGTTTGAATGAAATTTTATTTTTAGTTAAAAAAGATGATGGAATAAGAAAATGTTTATTTTGGGGATTTATATTTTATCAATGGGTATTCTTGTTATTATAAAATGATTTGGGGATTAAGTAATAAATGTTATTTTCCAATAATATATGTTTTTAATTTTGAATGGATGGGTAATTAGGATATTTATGGAAATAATTAACATATCATGGAGTATATGCGATTAGATTTGTTACTTTTTGGTATGATACATTAATAGTGTTTGATTTCATTTGGAGATAATTGTTAGAATTTATCTCGTAATACTATGTAATTAAATTCATCCATGTTTTGGGTTTCAAACTTGATTTGGATTATTTTTAGATATTTTACTGATAGGTATATGTTGAGGGGTCTTTGTATAACTTTTAGTATTAAAGTTTAATTTTAGATATTAAATGTATTTTTTCATCATCCAATGGTTTATTGTTTTTGGATAATATTTAATCTTATCTTTCCCATATTGGTTTTGGTTAACGTTTCAACAATAGAGGAATATGTAGTTAATATTTTGTGATATGTTATTATATAAAATCTTATTTTATTGCTTCAAGCATGAAAATTAATACCCATATTTTGAATAAAAATATGAATTTGTGGTGGAATTTTATTAAAGGATGAAACTATACATTACATGTAAGTTTGTTTACTTATATTATTAATCTATAAAGTAAATGAATTTATGAACTATATTAAAAGGATATTATAAAAATTTATATATTTACATTTCTCAATGGACTTTTGAACCTTAATTTATTTATGGTTTTTTATGGATAACATAGCATTGATTATGTTCTCTATCTCTCTCTGTTATTCGCTGAGGGTTAGTTTTATGATTCAGGTCATACATAGAATCCTAGTATGTATTATCAGAGGTGACCAATGTATTTAAATTTATTTCTTTTAAATTGGGAGTTTAATTGAAATATATTTTTTGGTATTTCAATGAAATAATTTTGAAAATAGAAGACATATTTACGAAGCCCAAATATAAAATTACAAGTATGAAATTTCCAAAATGGGTGAAGGATGTAACATACTAAGAAATTCTATAATAAGACATTCTCATATTTATTAATATTTATTAATATTTATAAATTATGTTGTAATTTTACCGTAAAGGGATGTTATGTCTGATAACATACCCGACATGAAAAAATGGGTTAATTCAAAATCATGTGCTTCTTGCAAGACAGAGTTATACTGAAATAAAATAATATATTGTAATATTATAATTTTAGTATCTAGTTATGGATTTGAGGTTAGAGTGATGACAATCAAAAAATTTAGCTGAATTATTAGTACACTGATTAAAAATGTTTCTATAATGATTTATTATATAACAAATTAATTATAAATGCAAATAAAAAAATTATTGAATATAAAGGGTGTGTTTTTATAAAAAAATATTTAAGTATTAATAATTTGTTTTATAAAATAATAAAATCAAAATTATGTGATTATATTAAATAATATAATTTTAATATAATTTTTTATCATTCATAATACATGTTTTCTAGACATTATATAAGAACTAATAGATTTTAACAATAAAAGGAATATATTTCAAAAAATGAATTTTTACCACATTTTAATAGAGAACCCATTTTGAATATTATTTTTTTTAATTTTATACATTATCTATGTAAAAATTAACTTCTTATTTAGAATTGAGACATCTAATTTTACTTTGGTTTAATTTTGGTATTTTTCTAATAATATTCATGTTTTAATAAATAGTCAATATATTACTTTTTAGTTCAAAACTGGTATTTCATGTAATTTATTTCTATATTTATATTATACTATTAATGATTTTAAACTATATCCAAATAAATTATTTATCATTTAATCTTATTTTGTTCTATGGAATCTATTTAAAATTGAAATTGTATATAAAAACCTTGTGAACTTTTGAATGTTTTTACTTTAAAAACTCATAACATCGATTCTTCAACGAGATTAGTTTTAAATTATTTTTAGTCATTTAAATAAAATGAATTTTAAAAAATGGAAATATATGGTTTTAATAATAATAAAAAATGTGATCTAATATGATCAAAGTAATATTTGTGAAATCTAAATTTAAGATATTAATTATCATGATTAAAGGTAAATCAGGTAAATAAAGTTAAAAATAATATTATAATAATATAAATCTACCCTAATGTGGGATCGAAATATGAATGTTGATGCTCAATTACAAGTGGTTGTGAATTGTAAGTTTAAAATCTATCATTTTAACCTTATTGAAAACTATGTATAACAAGTTTACACAAGGTAAATTCAAAAGACCACTTTTAGTTCTACAAACATGCTAGGTACCAGAAATGTAGTTCGATAAGTGAATCTTATGGAATATTTAAAAAGAAAAATATTCAACCTTAAATCATATATAATCTTACTTATAAGAGTATAAAAATGAAAAAGATAGTATAATAGGGTTATACTTTCTTCCTTCATCAAAATACAGAGGAATTAAACATGAAAGAAAACATGTAATAAGTATGAAATCTCTTAACACAAAGAGCAGTGTATCAAACAACCTTGGATAAAATTCACTTGATTTATACTTTCTAGAATGTCTATTTAACCACACTAGGGTAAGCCCTCTATAGGAATATCAGAATCTGTCTTGATATCCCCGCAAGACCTCAAGCATTAATGTAGTCGGAACCTCTATCTTCCAATCCACAGAAGTCCTTGAACATTAAGGTTGTTGGAACAACTATCTTCTTATCCTCGAAATTTCACATTGTACACAGCGACATTTGAAGTCACATATAGTATGATATACAAAATGTTTAGAATGTACAAGGAATGAGAGTCTCTCTCTATAGGAATTACCTCAAAAGCATGAAATATCTAGAGTAATCAATAGGTATATCTCATATTGAACTCGTTTAAATGAGCTCTTATTTATAGGCACTTCTGCAACGGTCGCCTCCCTCCTCCAATGTTAATAATTTTCCTTGAATTTTAGAAGGGGAATGTACATATATCACTAAAACAAATTTTAGTTAGAAAGAGAATATATGACATCATATTATATCTATAACAAGTGTAAGAAAAATAAGTTTTCTTAACCTAATATAACATTCAGATTCTGAGGAAAAATAATGTTTGGATTATAACCAAATAATCATTTGGAGACTATAAGTTATGTGTATTTGGATTCTATAATCCAAAAAATCCAGAACCTGAATTCTATAAATTTTTTAGTCTGAATTCCAATGAATTTGGATTCTGAATTGTGAGGAATTCAGAGTCTGAATTCTGAGGAATTCAGAGTCGAAATTTTATAAAATGCGAAGTCTGAATTTCATAAAATTCTAAGTATGAAATTTAGAGAATTCAGACTCTGAATTTTATAGAATTCAGAGTCTGAATTTCAGATAATTCGGAGTCTGAATTTCAAAGAATTCAGAGTCTGAATTTCATAGAATTTGGAGTCTGAATTTCAAATAATTCATGGTCTAAATTTAAAATAATTAATTGTCTAAATTTCAATGAATTAGGATTCTAAATTTCATAGAATTCCAAGTTTGAGTTTTAGAAAATTCAGAGTCAGAATTTCAGAAAATTCAGAGTCTAAATTTCAGATAATTCAGAGTATGAATTTTAGAGAATTATGAGTATAAAGTTCAGAGAAATCGAATAATAAATTCAGAACCTGAAAATTATATACACTATATCTATGTATTTAAAGGATTCCTAGTTCTTGAGATGTGAAACCGATTTGAAAAAATGAGTAATATTTATAGAAAATATAAAAATAACAATGAAATCATTAGTAAGGATAAAATGTCCTTGGGGAATGAAAAATTTCCATATTGAAATAATTCTTAGGGAAGATATAATTTTCCTTAAGATAGAGGGTTTGTGATTTTAAAAACATAGAGGAATGGAAAAGGCAAAAGGAAACATTATTGATTCAACAATATCCCCATTTTTGTAAATCACAAACATCCTTATAAAA
Organism: Viscum album; assembly: GCA_963277665.1. Lineage (NCBI taxonomy): Eukaryota > Viridiplantae > Streptophyta > Magnoliopsida > Santalales > Viscaceae > Viscum > Viscum album. The sequence goes on from OY728158.1 coordinate 224,116,825, forward strand.
AAGAATATATAGACTTAGTATTTTTATGGACATCAAAATAAAAACTTATCTCTTTTTACTTATGAATAATTGTGAATATGACTAACCCCACCCCCCTTAGGTTTTGGAATCCCTAAGGATCGTATTCTTGAATTCCATATAAATAATTTTCTTTTTCCTGAATAAGAAAACCTTTTTTGATAACCCCCCCCCCCCCCCCGCCCTTAGATAGACTCCCCCTTACTTCAGAAAATTACTTCTTTTCGTAGTATTATTTTTATCATTCCTTTCTCCCAATTTGTGATTTTTAAAAAGGAATAAAGGGAATGGAAAGGAAAACGGTACCAAAAAATTTAGAATTATACAACAAAACACATGATAATCAACTAAAATTTCATTATGATAAGAAATATTTATACAAATAAGGAAATACAAAAATATCGGATTGGTGAAAAAAAATTCCTCCTTTATCCTTCGGCATTAACTTTATTATGATGGTATTTATATTCTTTATAATCTTTTTATCTTCTTCCACATGCTTGGGTTGCTGATCTGGATTTTCATTTTTCTTCTCTATGGCTTTTATCTTTTCTTCCCGATCATTAAGAATATCATCCCAATCCATCAATACATCTTCGTTCTTAACAAGATTTTCATCAAACTCAATTCTGAGATCTCTTTCCCTCTTCCAATTCATAACCACTAAATTAATATTTTCATTTATGTCCATGACTTCTGCCTTCTGAGTTGTCTTTTCGAGGGTCAATTATTCCTCAAAAATCATAGTAAGATCATTAAACTTCCTATCTTTAGTGTCAAAATCATCCTTTACATTATCTTTAAAATCATAAAATATTCTCAGGTCATTGATTTTCTTCCTGGACCAATTTGTAATCTTTATTCATGATCATTTATGAGATTCATATGTAATGAAGAATGATTTGAAATCGTCCTCAAGTTTGAAAAATTTATCGATAAGAATTGAAACATAATTTTGATTCTGATATATCAAATGATGTAGCAAATGGTATATTTAGTATATAATCGGAAATAAAATAATTGGTTTAACTAACTTCTTCAAATATTTTTCGACAAAATCATGTCCAAAATAGGATTATTCTGAATCAGAGTGTTTGGTTGGTGAGGATTCTTTTTGTATCTCTTCACCTTTCATCTTTGACGAAGAACCAAAAACATGATTTCTCAGCACCGATATTCTATGGGTATAAACTAACACATTATTTCCTTTATCTTCTCTTAGAATGACCTCTTCTACATTGGGTGATTCATGCTCACTATCTAATAACTAAAAATATTTTCTTTCACAAGTTTTTCTCTCCCAAAACCTGCCACAAGATCTTATGGCTGAATAAATTCATGGTTGCAACTCTCTTATTCTAATCGTTTATTCACATCTTCCTTACCATTTTTTCTTTTTCTATTGTATTATGTTTTGAAGATTTTGTTGCAAAAGATTGGATTGGAAGTTTCTCAAAATTACTCTCCCTCTCATGACACTTATCTACATTCCTTATCATTTCATTTGTATCACCACTTCCTTCTTCTTATTCTTCTTACACTTCTTCCCCTTGATCTATATCTTCTTCTCATTCTGGTTTCTGAATCACCATATTCATTCCCAGATTCACTAGGAGTGATTCATTCAAAAATGATTTTGGTACATGAATTTTATCAAAGGATTTCTCAAAAGCCTTAATAAGGGATTGAACTATCTCGGCATTAGATATTTTCTTCCTCTACTTATTTTCCATTTCTTGCTTCTCAATATTTTCTACATTCTTTAACATCAATGATTTTTCCTCAGTATGGTCCAGGAAAATACTAGGATCCCCTTCCTTCTTATTATTATTTTTATCTCTCCACATAGAAAATACTTCATCTGGATAAGTCTTTTTCTTCATGGGATTAGGTGGTTCTGATTGATTTTTCTTAGTCGTGGGAGTTTTTCCTTTCTCTTCTGGATACTTCACCTTCCTCTTCATTCCACCCTTCTTGGATGATTCAGCCACTTCTGGTTTCAGCGAAAGAGCTTCGATTTTAGCTTCATAAAAATAATATAATTTTTTTAATTCACCATAAAAAGAAAAATTCATTTTTTTAAAGTATCGTCACTCTGCAATATTACATTTAAATTATTTTTCTTATAACTACAAATGATTTTGAATGACTCAAGACAAACAACTATAATCCTAGTGAGAATTTCCAGATATATGATGATTTGAGTCTTAAAATTTCCATTTTTTATATTCTCAATTGTGATGAAGACATACTTTACCAAATTTAACATCTTGAGGTTCACCATGAAATATAGAATATATATGTCACTTTTCATCTGGGAATCCTTATCCCCTTTTCTTGGAATAATAAAACAATGATCCCATAATTAAAGAAGCCTTAAGTATATAGATAGATGAAAAATCTTCAAAGTCTTCACTTATTTCAATCCAAGGAACTATAAATCCTTTACCTTCCCAAATACATCTGATTCATCTAGTATTTTATGGGTGAAAAATTCAACATCACCTTCATTTGGAATTTCAATTAAACGTGTGGCTTTAGTGTAGGAAATGGTGTAGGTATTTATATAGTTGTTGAAAGAAAACATGTCTCTTCCACCATTGTTGAAGAAAATTAATAATTCATAAAATTTAAAAAAAACAACTATGGATAAACGGGATCCTATTCCTTCAGTTTAGAGACAAAAAGACTATCCCTGCCATTAAGCATGATATTCTATGAAATGATAGAATCATACATAGCAAGGAATTTTGGATTGACTAACCCCTCTCTTTATATTCCCCATTTTTATAATTCTTTTACAGATCACATTTCTTTCTAAGGAGAAGCTTCCATAGACATTCAAAATTGAGAAAAATTTGTCTATTCAGAATGGCCTTAAGTAGAGCGGTAGGATTTCAGCATGCCATATCTTTGAAGATCGATGTGGGAAAACCGTCAGGGAATCCTTATAGAGGTATTTTAGGTGAGATTTCACCATAATTTATTTATCCAATGGTTGAAATACACTTGATCAGATCTAATCTGTTGAGATGATAGAAGAAGAAGGAATTTGGTAGGTTCCGATTTTTTTAGGTTTTTAACAGAAGAATTTGGAATTAAGGAAAACTGAATCTGAAAAATTTTAAACAAAACAAAAATCCCAAAATGTAAAATTATGATTTCAAAAATGTAAAAAAATAAACATATCTTCTTGATTGCTTTGTAAATTATCTGTAGTGAAGATAATTCTTTATGAATAACATTAGATTTTGAAAACAAATCAGGTTAAGAATGTTTTTATTATGAAAATTTTGAATACAAAAAAATTTGATTACAAAATTTTTTATTATGAAAATATTGTATACAGAAATTTTGATTATGAATATTTTGAGGATGAGAATATAGATTATGAAATTTTTGATTATGAAATTTTTTATTAACAGAAAAATGGACTGCCCCTATGAAAAACAATTTCTTACTGTAAAGGGATATGTTTCAAAAAAAAGTTAATATAGAAGATTACATTATGTTTATCATTCCTAACTTTGGTTTAATGTATCCAAATCTATCAGAGGTTAAATATTTTGTGAACATATCATCATGTTGATCTTGCATTCCAATAAATTAAAAAATGATATCTCTTTTTTGTGTGTGATCCCTAATAATTTGATGACTAGTATCTATGTGTTTTTCACTTGAGTGATGTGAAGTGTTTTTTCTTAAGGAAATGGAACTATTATTATCACACAATATCTGTGTTTTGGTAAAACTCGTACCATAAAATTTGAGTGTGTGTTTCATCCATAACACTTGATAACAACAACATCCAGCTACTACATATTCACCTTCAGTAGTATAAAGTTCTACTGAGTATTTCTATTTTCATGACCAAGAAACTAATGAATCTCTTACAAAATGACATGTTTCGGATGTACTTTTCTTATCCATTCTACATCTTCTAAAGTCAGTATCTGAATTATTGATAAAAAAATTATTTCCAAATGTATAAAAGATTCATAAATCAATGGTTCCCATTACATATAAAAAAATTTATTCACTGCCTATAAATGGGATTACATAGAATTAGATTGATATATTCCACACAAGAATAATAAAAACATTAAGTTTGTACTAATATTTTTCAAGTATAGTAGACTTTCTATCATTACTCTAAATGGAGTTTGATCTACTATTTTCCTGACGTCCTCAAGATCAAGTGAATTTCAGGTACCTATGGGAGTACTTATACTCATAGTGTTATCATATACATTTTTTTATAATTTCTTTAATATACTTATGTTGTGATATATATGTTCCTTCTAGTTTTTTAGAGATTAGAAGACCTATAAAAATGTTAACTCACCCATCAAACTCATTTCAAACTCATATTTCATTAAATTTTAAAATGATTCATAAAAATATTCCTTAGTTGAACCAAATATGATGCCATCAACATAAATTTGAACAATCAAAAAAAATTCTTATCATTCTTTATAAATTGGGATGGATCGTCATTTCCATTAAACTAACTTTTTGTAACAAAAATCATATAATTCAATCATACTAGTCTCTAGGGGCTTGTTTAATTCCATATAATGTGTTAGTATGTTTGAAAATATGTTAAGTATGTTGTATGCCTTCAAAACCAAGAAATTATTTAACAAAAGATTTCTCTTGAACAAATCCATTAAGGAAAGCACATTTAACTTCCTTTTCAAAAAGTTTAAAGTTTAATAATGTTTCAAAGGAAAGAATAATACGAATAGATTCAAGTATAGCTACTGGAGTATAGGTTTATTTATAGTCTATTCCTTCTTGTTGATTATATCTTTTAGAAACTAATCTAGCCTTAATTGTTACTATGATTCCATTTTCATCACACATATTTCTGAAGACCCATTTTACTCTAATAACATATGTACCATTATGTTATTCAACTAAGGTCCAAAAATTATTCTTTTAGAATTCATTTTTCATCATTTATGGATTAAATCCAATCATCATCACCAAAAGCTTCATCAGTGATTTTTGGTTCTAGTTGATAATGGAATGCTAGATTCTCTAATTCATTTATAATGGAACTTTTAGTCCTTACATGTTCATTTACATCACTAATTATATTATCACATGAATGATTCTTAAGAAACTACTGATTTGGGATTCGAAAAACCAGTTCATCGACATGTGGTAGGAAATATTCTGTGACAAATTCTTCAAAAACATTTTCTAGAAAAATTATCTTATCATAAGGATCTTCTATCAAGGGTAGATAATAATTTTTTAATAACACATCCCAAAATGAAGGTTGAGGTTGTTCAAAAACAAAATTATTATTTCTATCAAATTTAACTTATACTGTTTATTCAATAGTACAAGTATTTTTATTAAATACCTTATAATCCATAGATGTTTTGCAGTAGCCTAAGATAATTCCTTTAATATATTTGGGTGTGAATTTATGTAAATTATCTTTAGTATTCAAAATGAATACTTTTCAACCAAATACATTGAATTTTTAATGTATAGGTTTTAAACTATTCCACAATTCATAGGAGGTTTTAGTTAGAAAAGGCCTAATCAAAACTCGATTTATATTATAAAAATCAGTACTTACATCTTCAACCAATAAATTCTTAGCTATCGAATATTCACTCAACATTGTTCTTGAAATCTCTTGAATAATTATATTTCTTCTTTAAACAAAACCATTATGTAGAGTAGTTCTTGGTGTTCAGAAGTTATGAGTAATTCCTTTTTCACTACAAAATGTTTCAAAATCAGAAATTTGAAATTCTCCTCTGCTATCACTATGAATAGTTATAAATGGAAGGTTTATATCATTTTTAACATGAGCTCAAAAAATTTTAAAATAAGAAAAGGCCTCATATTTCATTACTATAAAATAAAACCATCTAAATCTAGTGTTATCATCGACTAACAAAAATACATAATATTTTTCCCCAATTCATCCTATTTTTTGTTGGACGAAGAAATCCATGTACACCAACTGTAATTCATCAGTAGTTGAGACTTCACTGATTTATTTAAAACATGCTTTATATTGCATGTCATATTGATAAGAATCGCAAAAATTTGAAGAATCATATCAAATCCTTGGGAGATCCGTAAAAAGTAGTTTCTTAGAGAGTATACATAGGTTACTAAGGTTACAGTGTCCTAACATTCTATGACATATCCAAGATTGATCTTCCATTTCCCTATGGTAAGGTAGATATTATATCTTAAGTTCTTTTATGTTTATTTTTTTTACATTCTCTATCATATGTTTATAAAGAATAAAATCTTACTTGGAATTTTGTATTAAGCACTTATTATTACTAAAATTAAAATGGTAACCTTCATCACATATTTTATGTATTCTAATGATATTGTTCTTATGACCCTTAACAAATAAAACATTTGAAATCTATGTTTTTTTGTGATGAACAATGTTACTAATACCAAAAATTTACCCCTGAGCATTATCTCTAAAAGTTAATTTTCTTCCATTCGTCTTGATAATATTTTTAAAGATGTTTTTATTACTAGCCATATGTCAGGGAAATCCCCTATCCATGTACCATATACTGATGTTGTTATTATCTCTTTTTTCTTGTAAATAAGAGTGTTAGACTTTCAGAATTCAAATTTTCATGGATCCTAACATTTTAGAAAGTGGGATTTTAGTAATCAATATATTCATAGAAAAATAAACATTATGGAAACACTAAGAATTAGATTTGTTTAAAGAACAATTTTTTCCCAATGTCTACCACACTAACATTAAGTACAGAATGGAGAACTTTGAGGATCAAGATAATTATTACAAAAAAATGGATTAGAATGATTATAAAAAAATTTATACCTATTTCTTAGTGGTTGAATTTTGGAATTCATTTTTCAAATGTTTTTATTAATAGATGAAAAGTTTGACAAATACTTCTTCAAGGAAAATATTTCAATAATTACTTCAATAACCTTGTTTTTATCCTAAAAACATTATTTTTAGAACTATAGTATGTCTCTACAATATTTTTTGTGGAAATTACATTTTCAATGTCCTTATAAAGTTTATCCTTTTCAGAATTAACTTCTTTATGGTTTTTGGATATACATTTAAAATAAAAAACATTCCTTATCAAGATCATCGAAAATATCTGATACTTATTTAGTTGAAACATAAATTCATGGATTTTTCTTATCAATCATTTTTTTATTTTATCATTTTTATTCTCAAAAAGTTTAGAAACATTTGAATCATTTTTATAAGTAGGTAATATATTATCTTCATCATAATTAGATTATTCATCAAAATATTTATAGTATTTATCATCATTATAATTTTCATTCAACAATATATTTTTTGATAGATTCAATATTGTGTAGCATGGCCATTAGATAATGGTTTTAAATGGGTAGTCTGTCTTGTAGACCAAGATTCTTCTGATCATAAGATTTATACTATGATGATTCATTAGAATAATCACCACCACTAGCACTCCAGGTGAAATTGACTTTAAAAAAATTCTTATCTTTAAACATATAGTACTTGTTTCTATTCTTCTCAAAATTATTTTCCTCTCTATCCTTTTTCTTAAGCATAGGACAATCTGGACTGATATGCCCTACTTTTTTGCATTCATGGAAAGTAACTTTACAGTCATTTCTATCTTCACTTTCTTTCTTTTTATATCTATACTGAAAGTCCTTCTTTCCAAATATCTTTTTAATCTTTCGAGAAATATTAGCTACTTCATTCCCACTATGTTCTCTTTCACTAGATTTATATAAAACTGTGATGTTCTTAGACTTAGATTCTGTAACCCTTTAAGGAGTCTTGTATTTTGTATTAGTAAAATCTACCCTTATATTCCCATTTTTTTCATATTCAAATGAGTATCTCTTTTCATTATTGTATCATGTTGAAGAAGAGTTCCAAAAATCTCATCAAGAGTGATTTGAGATACTTTCTTGTTCTCATCAATAGATGTTATCTTAGATTCCCACTCATTAGGCATGATATCTATAATCTTGTCCACATGTACCACATAATCTAAACCTTTCCCACCCATAGATTGTAAAATATTTACAATATTCATAAACCTTGTGTTGAACCGTGCACACTGATTCTCTATAAAGAAATAGAAATCCCAGATATTTTGCTCTAAGCCTAGCTCTTCTAGTTTCTATATCTTTGGATGTAAAAAAATGAGTAACCTCAAAGTATTTCATACCTAGTAGTTTAGTTGATATTCTGAATTTTCTTGATTAGTGAATGTTCTGGCTTTTTTTAAAAGAGTTTTTTAATATCCTATAAACATAAAAAAATTATCCACTAGAGTATTAATAACAAAAGAGTTCATATAATCTCTCCAATATTCATATTCATTCCCATCAAATATAGGTGGTCTGGTAGGATTTATATTGTTAATTGAACCAATATTTATTCCTATGATCTTAAATAAAATATATTTATACAGAAATACAATAATATAAAAAGTTTGTAAACAATGATAAATATCCTAAGAAAGGAAAATATTTAGAATAATAAAAAAATGAGAAGGAAAACATTTATGGGAGTATAGGTATTTCAGATACCATCTCTGATACCAATTTTTGTTTTGAAATATTAATGAAAATGCTCAACTACAAGAGGGGGTGAATTGTAAGTTAAAAACATTCATTTTTAACATAAGGAAAACTACATTTAACATGTTTAAACAAGGTGAATTCACAAGAGATCATTTATTTCTACAAACTTTCTATGTTATGGGTATGAAACTTAAGGAAAACTTACAAGGAAAAGATTCTTCCTTAAATCGTATAGAATATGACTTATTAAAGTATACAAAAGAACAAGAATGTATAAGAAGGATATACTTTCTTCCTTTATCAAAATACAACAGAAATATACATTAACCAAAACAAGTAAAAAATATGAAATCTTTTAACCCAAAGGGTAGGGTATCATAAAAACTTGTATAAAGGTCCCTTGATGTATACTTTCAAGAAAGCATGTCTTACCCACACTAGAGTAAGCCCTCGATACAAATATCGGACTCTATTTTTCTATTCTTACAAACCCTCAAAAATTTAGGTAGTCGAAACCTATGTCTCCAAATCCACAGAAGTCCTCTAACTACAATGTAGCTGGCACCTCTTTCTTCATATCCTTGTAAGTCCTCAATTTTACATAGAACCAATCAGAGATTCACAAAGCAAGATGAACAAGATTTTCAGTACAAAAAAGTTAGGAGAGTCTCTATCTCTAGAAATTACATCAATAGGATAAAATATCTATGGTGATCAACATGTTTATCAATTATTAATCTGGTTTAAATGTTCTCTTATTTATGGGAACTTCTCCAACGGTCGCCTCCCTCCTCCAAGGGTAACATTTTTCCTTGAATTTTCGAGGGTCATGTACACATGTCACTGAAACAATGACTAGTTTGAAAAATTATATACATCATAATTTTATAACAATAAAATTTGTAAGAAAAATAATGTTTTTAATCCAAATATAACTTTCAGAGTATAAGGAAAAATAATGTTCAGAGTCTAACCAAATAATCATTTGGAGACTATAAATCATGAGTATTTGGATTCTGTTTTCCAGAGAATTTGGAACATTAATTCTCTATATTTCGAACTCTGGATTCCAATGGATTTTGTGTCTAAATTCATTGGAATTAGGATTCTAAATTATGATATATTCATAGTCTAAATTATGATCAATTTTATGTCATAATTTTAGATAATTTGGTGTCTGAATTTCATAGAATTCGGTGTCAGAATTTAAGAGAATTCAGAGTCTGAATTTATAAGAATTTGAAGTCAGAATTTCAGAGAATTCAGAGTCAGAATTTCATAGAATTCAGAGTATAAATTTCAGATAATTCATAGTCTGAATTTTAGATAATTCGGAGTCTAAATTTAATAGAATTTAGAGTCTGAATTTTCGAGAAATTAGAATATGGATTTCAATGATTCTGAGGTCTGAATTTCAGAGAATTCAGAGTCTGAATTTCAGAGAATTTGAATCCTAAATTTTGAACCTGAAAACAGAATACTCTATATCTAATTATTTAATGGATTCTATGTTTTTGAGATGTTAAACCTATTTTAATAAAATGAGTTAGATTTTGAGAAACTATAAAAATAACAATAAAAACATAATTAAGGATAAAATTTCCATGGGGAAGGAAAATTTTCATTATTTAAATAATTCATAGGGAATATAAAATTTTCCTTAAGATAGAGGGTTCGTGATTTTCAAGACATAGAGGAATGGGAATGTCATACGTAAATCTTATTGACTCATCACCTAACACTTTTCATAATCTTAGTGGGTGATTTAATTTCTACAAATAGAATACTTGGTCTGAAATTTTGTCCTTTGGAAACCACATGGATGTAATTATAACATTAATAACATTTTATTTAATGAAAAAATCAAAGATGTCATAAACAAATCTCTTATTTCTAAAATTTTATTAATATGGGGTTATATAAGTGATATATTCGACTATAGTTAGTCCATACAAATCCAATAAGATTACCAACAACATGATAATTTATTTAAAATTTTTAGGAAATACTTAATTAAATTAAATTGTGACACGATCTTGAAAAAGTGTTTGATTTATTAAGGAAAGAATTAAATAAATTATATTAATAAAATTATTATAAATGTAATTTAAAATATTTGATTCCATAAACTAATTTAATGGGTAAAATTAATTTCTTATTGAATATTTAATTTAATTTTTTCTAAGGATTGACATTTTTATGATTTTTTAAAAAATATGGGAAATAAATATTTTTAAAATTAATATAATTCATATTTTAAAATATAAAATTTTTAATTACATGAATTAAAATTCATAAAAATACATGATTCTTAAAAATAGTTTAGATACATCATCAAATATCATTAATTACATCTTAATTGGTCTTTTGGAATGATCTGGTAATTATTTTAACTCTCAAATTATAAAATTACTTGATAAAATGGTAAGTGTTAAAAGGGTTAAAACATAATGGTATGGATTAAAAAATATGTAAATACTTTCTTATTTTTATTGAAAAATATGGATTCATATCTATTATAATCATATATTAGAAATAAAAAAACTTTTTCCAAATTGAAATATAAAATTAATTTAAATTAATTTAAAACTTTTAATAATTCTTAGAGTGCCCCTCCCCTCTCTTATAAAAAACACTCTTATAATCTATTCCATACACATAAAATGAATTTTTCATTATCAAATATCTTCCAAACCCCCATTCTATATTCCCTCCCCACATTATTGAGGGATTATTTTCATAATAACACCCTTCTTATATGTGTTAAGGTATTAAGAAAGGTGATTATCTGAAGGAAATGTAATGTTTTTATTTAAGTGTTTCTATATATTTCTTTTACCACTTCATAGAACACTACTCAATCCATGATGAGATAATATATATAGTGTCCTCATTATATTTAGATGTTATTATGTAAATATCATCACCTAAATCCATATCCACTTCAATTAAATGGGAAAGGAATTAATCATTCATTCTTACGTGTGAACTATCACCACCATGAACTGATATAATTTTTTTTCCATAACCATATCTCATGAATATTTATAATGATTTAATTAATGTTAATATGTGATATTAATTAAATATAAATAATTATAAGGTAATAATATATTGATTCTATACTTTCCATCCACATTAAAATTATAACATTGTTTGTGTGTATGTATAAATTATCACCTCCACGAAGAGATGTGATTCATTTTTATTAACTACATCACATGTATGATATATATACATATATATATATATTTAAAATAATAATCTGATATTAATTATTCAATGACAATTCTATAAATATAAAACAATAAATACCTAATTTCCACAAAGAAAAATTAATAATGAAAATGTTACCCATGCGTACAAACCCCATGCCATCTCCAAGATAGTAACATTTTTCATTTTTCAAAACATAAACTAATCTTATGATTTAAATGTAAAATTAATTTCAAAATTTCACTATTAAATAATTAATATTATTCTGGAGTTGATGGACTTATGACCACATGGACTATTGATATCACACTAAGTTCATTTTCGACTCAAGTACCGAATATCGACAAAACATCTCATATGAACTTAAATAATTATATAATTGATATAAGCAAGAGAATAAGTGATATGAAAGGAATAATTTTTTTGAAAAAAATATAAAAAATATATAAATTAACCTATGTTTATTATTTTGGATGAAATAGAATTTTCATGAATAGTTTTACTCTTTGTTAGGGACATTGTATCAATCTCCATTCGTTGACGCATATTTTGATGTCATACACCACTTTATTTAATGTAGTGTATAATCAACACTTTTGAATTTTTTAATTAATTAAAAGTTATTCAAAAGGGATATTGTTATATGAAACGTCAAACTATCTTTACAAAATGAAAAAAGAATATTTTTAGCATATATGGGAACAATGAATTCATTTCCTCCATAACCGTTATTTGATATTTGGATTCCTCTATATTCCATAATTTTTTTAATTGGGAAAAATGACTTATTTATTGTTTATGATATTTTGGTATTGAAAATGATTTTGAATATGTTTTGATAATTAAAATATCTTAAAATTATTTCATGTGATTGCAACTAAATTTTTTGAGTGAAATGATGATAATTGAAATATTTATTGTGTTATGATTATACATTGGTACAAGGAAATTTGATGGGTGGTAATGTAATAAAACAAATATGGGAGGTTATGTTATAAAACAAATACAGGTTGTTCCATGATAATCCATGAATGGGTGGTTACATTATAAACACAAATGCATTGTGTATGGAAGTTATTTATATGGATATTCCATTTTTAATAGAGATATGTATAGATGTCTAAATTATGGTTATTCCATTTATGTATGATTATGTCATACATTACCTTTAAATGCTATATGCATTTTCTATGGGTTTTACGGTAATCTTTTGATTACAAAATGTTTATGAAATGAACTTATATTCATTGAAGTTTATTTTCAACTTCATAAAGGTCAAATGTTTTACATTTTGATAAATATTCATGATTTTTTTCACAAGGCTAATACTTTTCTTCCATTAATTCTATTAAATGGATTTTTGTGATCATCCCTGGTTTGGAAATGGTTTTTAATGGATTTAAGGTGGAATTGGTACAATTATGGGATTAAGGTAAATGTTTAAATGTTATAACATGAAAATAAACAATGATTCATTTAAATAGTATTGGTTTTTTTACAAAACATCATAGTGAGTATAAGTGTATAATTTTTAATTTATGAGTGGTTAAGTTTGAGTGATGGAATATTTATCTAAATATTTATGCTCGAAAATATCCTCAATGTAAAATAAAGTCAAATTTATTATTTAACTCGTGATTATGTAATGTTTACTACCAGGTCCTTACATTAAATTCAAGGGATCAATAAAAATTGAGAGGTTCGTGGTCAAGGAATAGATCAAGGAGTCATTATGGGGGTGTGTGATAAGACTATGAAAATTACCAAACTATAGTATCCCTTTCTTGTGTCTTGACACATGAATAAAATAACATGATATAGTAGAGGGTTCGTGATGATTTTTTATTGATAGAATAAGATCTCATGTGATGTTCATTCTTGTGAGGAATATATTTTTGATCTCAAGGTAAGATCATTAAGGGATCCAGAAGTGACGATGACATGAGTGTATAAGTAAAAAAATATAGGTTTTTGGAATAATATTGTGGTCCCATTGATTTGATTTTAGAGATTAATCATAATGTTAATGATGATACATCTTGTGAAACATGCAACATTCCATGATTCCCATGTATGGATGATTGGTCTTTACCCCATGAGTTGATAAGGAAATACACTTATATGAAAACAAGAACATGTAAATTACATGGGAACAAACCAATATTCTAATATTTCCATTGTACAGGGGAAGGGCCTAATGTACGCATGCATGTCTAGGTGTTCATGATCATGGGAATATTTTACCATAGGTTCCACCATGACTTCTAAAAATCATAAAATAATATGGGACACAAATTTTATAAGTAATTTTGGATTCATTTTAATGTGGAGGGGGATGGGAATACAATGGGTTGGAAAGGAACAAAAAATTCCCCTTGTTCAAGAATTATACTCCCTATGAGGGTGTTTGGATCCCTGCATTCCGTTAGTATAGACCAATTATAGTTGATTGTGATACCCTAATCCATTCCTATATGGGTGTAGTGCAGTTTTACATCCACATTATAAGATTAGTATCCCCTATATGGGTTCAGTATTGGATAGAGTTCAGTGTATGTCCCAATGGTTCTAGGTTGGAACCCTATTTTCATTCTAGGTGGGTTACACTATATCATCATGAAAACCATGCACAAGAAATTGATCCCATCTATATAAGGATCATCTAATATGATTTTATGGGTCCCCCAAGGTCACTAGGTGTTATCTAATATTATAATAATGATATCTATAGAGATATAGTGTAAAAATTGTGGAAATTATAGTTCTACATGACCTCTCAAAATAGTGTCATCATTTACCACACAACTCACTGATAAATCCATCAGGTAATAGTTTTACATAGAATGCTCAAGAAAAATCCACTAGATGGTTGTTTTTTATGATACCCATTGAGATAGGTTTTCAGTTAAGATTACCTCTAGGTTTGCATTATTACTATTAGATATTATCATATTGCAATGTATTTTGATGATTCACTACTCTTAATGAATTATTATTGTTGATTTTTTGGTGCCCAAATGGGTATTTTTATAATCACATAGGATTGGTATTTTCTCACACCTTTTGTGTCTTAAATAGTTGGAAGACCATTTGGTGGTTTCCTTAGAAGATCTGGAGTGGGTGAATATTAGATTTTTCTAGATAGGTAGTGGTGTCTACTTGGTTTGTAATTCGATATTATTACCCTCGATATGAGATGGTTCGATTCAATTTTAGTTTTTTTCCTGTATTTTTCCCCCTTATTGCTTTCATTACTCATTTTCAAACAATAATTGCGTGATATATGTTATTCTCACAATAGTTGGTATATTTTATATTTCTACATTTTATAGCCATATTGATTGGTTTGATATATATTTTCATAGACTAATGTATCCCAAATGTTGTATATTCACACTCAATAAATTTTTTAATTATATAGATTATTGAAAAATGTCATGGGTTGGTCAAAAATAGCTTCTCATCAGCCAGGATGGCGCCTGTGGTTCAGGTCATGATAAATCATGATCATGAGAAAATATATTATAGACCACCCTCTATGATGGTATCATTGAAAAAAATCATAAAATATAATACAATAAATGAAAATAAACATTGTTTCTCAAAGACATACCTCCTCTCATTTTCCTGATGACATGATCTCTTAATTGAAAATCATATCTCTAGAATATACACAAATCATATGTGTAACCAAGTAATTTTCATGTCACATAGCCTAGTGAAATTTATTCTCTATCAGTTACTCTTAATATAAACTACAAATTATTTCCCATACATAACAAAAAATAAATAGATATGTAAAGGATGTTTTCCCATGATATGTAAATAACTATAGAAAAAATAAGAAAACCCCAATAACTTCTTTAACTAACCTCATATTAGTTGTGATAATATCACAAAATTATAATATCACAATAAAACTACATTTTAATATCTATAATAAATTAGCATTGATCCTGGGTCCATAAATTTGACTAATTAATCATGCCCCAATCATCAATGGAGTTCCATTATTAAATTCACAATATTATGTATAGTTTATTTTGTTCTATGATAAAATCCTTGGATTTTGACCTAGGATAAATAGTAGGGAGTACATAGAGGATGAATTTATATTCATCAAATAATCAATAATAATATATTAGGATACTTTTTCATCTCTAAAATCACTAACATAATAAGCATCTCAACACCAATTCAATATCACTATAGGGAAACATTATTTTGAATCGCCAACATATCATTATGCCAAATTGGTGGATCCTAGTCACCACATGCATCAAAATAATGTTTAAATAATTTAATGAATCCTAAAATGTTGGATCTGAGGGATTTACCAGTAATATCAAAATAAAAAAATATAAGAAACCTAAAATGCTAAATAACATTAAATAGAAAAGATAGGTATCATAGAGAGCCATTGATATCCAAGGAATACCATACATAAATGAGGTTTAATATTGGATCCCAGATCATTCATCATGACGCTCAAAATATAGATCCTTAGAATTACATTTAGTCATCCATATTTTTTTCATGACATCAAATTAATTGAAAATTTCATATAATAGGAATATCCTTTTGGAATAAAATACATCACTATCATAGTATTATATCCTATTAATATAATGGATCACATGTAGTATGTATGAGGATCCTAAAGTGAAACCAATATATATAATATATACCTAATTAAATGATAGTTTTTTGATAAAATTCCATGTTATTATTCCAAAATCCATAGCTCCATTATTTAAAATGTGTGTCACGTTTCAATGTGAACACATGTGTCATATCCAAAATCCCCAAAATGAACTGGATCCTGGTCAATATATCAATAAAAAAATATTTCATTACATTAATACACAATAGAGAATTCTAAAACATTATAGGCTTCCATGGCCTTGATTAAGCCACATAGATTAAACCCACCTCAGGGGGATTTCACACTCCTTGATAGAGCCATAAACATAACCCGATCTCACGGGCCTATTAGAAATTTTATATAGGAAACCTAATTGGAATGGATCATGACCTCATATATTTATATAGGAATCTCTAAGGATTTCCAAAATTCTAATGTATTTTATCAATCCATATTGATCGCAATTGTCTCATGGTCCCCATACATTCCACTTGGTCCACCCCACACATGTTTTTTCATGCCTCAACATATAAGTTACATATGTCTCTGAATCGATGACACTAAGTTATACACACTCCATTCACCACCCTAATTTGTATGAATGTCAAAGGTAATAAAAAACAATCCAATAATCAACAAATAGTTATTGGTGTGGTTAATGAAAATCAAAAGTCCATTGTGGGCATCACACAATATTTCTTTTTCCTTAAAGAATTTTATTTTAATTAAAAAATTATAGAAACTAAAAATTCAATTAATTGATGAATTGATTCAATATCCTAATGGGGATAATATTTCATCACATTCATCATTAATAAAATTCATTTTTATATTGTGAAGAAAAAATTATGAAATATACTAATAACACTACACATTCTTCATAAATTACATAGACTAATAGTTACTTATAATCCTTGACCTTGAATTATACGTTAACAAACCACCATCCGAGTATAATTATAAGGTATAACAAACCAAAAATTTAATTATAAATAAAATAATATATAATAAAAAAATAAATTTTATCTCATTTACACCACTCATAATAATTGTTGAAACAACTATCTAGTGTCCTTATCCCATTAAAACCATGATCGATAACTCACCATAGGAGTATGAAATTCCATCGAACCTAACTTCAAAAAAAATACATACATGTAATATCCAATTCCATGACTATGTTTAATAAATTGAAATTCATAAAAATAGGAAAGGTATCCACTTTTAAGGGTTTCAAATATAGAAAAACATTTTCTATCCCCATTTCTATAACATAGAATTACCACAAACAAAAATTTCAAATATCTCATGAAATTTTGACACCAATATATATGTGGACTTTCACAATGGGTTTTCAGTCATTGAAACAATATAAGGATCCACAAACACTGCACTAAGAGAATGTGTGAATCAAGAATAATAAGTTTTATACCTATTTATACATTAAATACATTTCTTTATTACATTTATCACTATTTAGGGTGAATTGGTGATATAGTTCCATATTCCCATATATTTCATCACATGAAATACGTCTAAAACACACACATAAAAATGGATATATGATTTTACAAGTTTTTCTATTCAAAATAAATGGTTATTGTGTGTGAACTAGTAAAACCTATGATTAAAAAACCCACTAATAAAACCTTGTTATAATTTAATTATTGTTGTAACAGCCCAAGATTTTATGAAAAATATTCTTTTTAATTTCACTAATGTCTTGTGTTGTACGCTACACCAAAAGGAGCTTTCACAACACGCATCCTTGACTTGCCTTGCATTACACGCAATCGCGACCTTCCTCGATAGCGTGTGTAATACGCAATACCGAGTTTCACTCAACAACGATATGCTATTAAAATATTATTAAAACTAGCCGTTATGAATAGTAATAACCACTTTTTGAAATTCTGTAAATTTTATTTTTCAAAATGGAATTCATTTTTGGATTCGGAGTATCGAATTTAGCCTAAGGTGAAATTTTGGTACTTTTCGGATAACTTTCATATTCTGATGAATAGTGAAACTACTAAGTGGTAGGTTAAAAACTGAATTTTGCATAAAACATAATTTTACCGCTTATGTGAATGGAATTTCGAAAATCCGAAAGACACGGTTAATATCAAGGACTAAAATGTGGTTCAATGAGATGAAAATAATTTTTGGTGAATAGTAACTTTTTACTTTTTTTACCACGGTTAATAGTAAATAGGATAACTAAGGGTAAATATGATATAAATATTACCCTAACACATGTCCTAATTCTATTGGATAAGTGTAATTCGACCAAAAACAACCTTATGAATATAATATGACCATTTAGGTCCACATGGATTAGATTATGACATTTAATATTATTTTATTTAATGAATAGTTAAAATAGTTAAAATCAATGTTTAATAACTAAAACATTTTTAATATGGGGTTATACATAAGATAAATTCGACTATAAATATTCATTATAAAGATAAAAAGATTTCCTACATAATGATAGTTTATTTATAATTTTTAGACTTTAAATAAATTAATTTATATATGACACAACGATGATGCAGTAATTACCCTTTTAAGGAAATATTAACATAATTGATGTTATAAACACCAAACTAAATATAATTTGAGACTTTTTATGAATTCCACTAATTTTCTAGGTTACTATGATATATTAGTGTTGATTTAATCAACTTGGTTTGAACATATAATTCTGTTATGACTTTCACAAAAATCATATATCAAATAGTGTCAAAATTGACACAAAATAGTTTTTAAATCAAATATTATATTATTAATTGTTATTTTATTGCTAAAAAACTAAGGATCGGCCAAATGAATTAGATAAGAATATATATATATTAATTATAAACAATTTGGGGTTCGTTTGGCATGTTATAGTAAGTGTATTAACCATATAGTGAAAGAAAACAAAAAGACACGGTAAAAGTTAAATTATTTAACTTACAGTTAAATCTAATTGATAAGGTTAAAATAATACCCTAAACTTTTCTAAATCCTATTTGATGATAGGATTTCGACCCATCCCCACTTTATCTTCGAAATAAGACCCTTTGGAACCATTATAAACCGATTTTGACATTAATATAAAATATTATTTTGAGATATTCCTAAGGTGCCCCTCTCCTCCCTTATAAAAGGACACCACCTCCCCCTCCTCCTCACACCAATTTGAGCACTCAAGCTCGGCCAACCCCTGCCATTTTCTCCTCTCCACTTCCCTAGAATAATCCTATAGGTCCTGGTCTTCTTCAAAGACCAATCTTAGTTCCCTAAGTGGAGGATTCAAAGAGGCGTTCCAAAGAAGAGGTAATATCCATTACCGATCTTTTCAATTTCTTTCTTCTTAAACTTCTTCTTATTTAGTTGTTTCATGATAAAGTAATAACATCAGTATTACATACATACTGATATGTCATTATAAATATGAAACAACCCTAATTCACCTTCTATCCATCCTACGGAAAAATGAAATCACCGCGCGTGCGTACGTACGGAATACCGTCTCCACGCCGTGGTGTAATCTATTTTCCACCATCACTTTACAAGGATGGGTATAATGGTGTAATGAGTAACTATTTATGATTATTATGAAGAAATATTGATACTGAAATAACATATATATACTCCAATACAGTTCCACGATCATAGGAACGATATCATCACTCGTGCGTACGTACGGAATACCGTCTCCACGATGTGATGCGACTCGTTCTACATGATCATCATTACATAGTAATTATATAAATGAGTTGAATGAATAAATATGATATATGTTACACTAATACCATTCTGGATATAAGGTATCTATAACCTTAAAATAATAATAAGAATGTATTCAGCAAAACATGTATAAGAACAAAAGGCAATAAAGACCCGAGTAACAAGTAACAATGAAATATTACTATCAAGAAGCTACGAATATGACCATATATGATATCATATCAATATGTATGATTCTGGAATAAGTCAATAACATTATTTAAACCATTATACAGGAGCTTCGGACACGTACAAAGCAAATTGGACCTAAGGTAAGGGAAATATCTCAATCTCATTTTTATCCGAGATTGTTTTTACTTTGGCATTTACTGGGGTGTATTTTATCATCCACATCCATGTTCCCTAAATATGTAATATTGTTTCCATCCACTTACAATAGTTTAAATCCAATTTTACCCTTCAGTGAGTTTTTAGTAAAAAATATGAAAGGAATCTTTTGTCGCTTTTTCGTACGAGGTACTTTTTGACTTTTCTGACAAAAGTACGAGAAGAATGTTTTTTTAACTTATACGGCATGAATGGATTTCTAAAACATTATTTCCAAGAAGTTTCCATTACAAGTATTCAAGTTTATTTTTAATCAACTTCTTTTAGTTTAAAATTGTATGACATGTTAAGAAAGGAAAAGTTTTTTTGAAGTAGAAAGGATATTTTCCTCAAGAATGGAGTTCAAATGTTTTATCGAAATTATTTTCCATCTAAGATAATATAGGGTTCTGTTTTTATCCCTATTATTACACTGATTTGATTATGTTTTGAGGAAATTATTTTTATGAAGTCATTTACCTTATATTATTTGTTTTATGATGTCATGATGTTTCAAGAATCCCATTTTTGTTACATGTGTTATGCGATGATGTAAGATTTATGATTATGTGGCACACATAAGAAAGGATTCATTATAAGATGGGTGGGACCTATATCTCCCTCCAATGAATTGGGTAATGATTTTATATCTCATGAGATAGACATGGCTGGAATGGTAGGTTATACCGGTTCAGTGAAACAGGACTGAAACGAGGGTTACTCGATTTAGAAAGGGACTTTGTCCACTAAGATAGTCTTGGCAATGAGTCATGACTAACAAGAAATGATTCTCTATGATTATGTGTGAATGCCACAAAGTTTCATGTTTTAAGTTATGATTATTGTGATTACATTTCACTACCATGATTTATCCCATGTTATGAAATTATGCTCTCTTTTGCAGGTTATGATTTCCAAAATGTTATGTTCTTATGAATACGATGTGATTGATATTTCTTTTGTTTACCCTTACTGAGCATTTGAGCTCACCCTTTTATGTTTTCTTTTCCCAAGGATATAAAGAAAGGTTTTAGGTAAAAAAAAGGAAGATCTTTATGGGAGATGTTGAAGATTCTTTCACCACGATTAGAAGATTTTATTCCGAGTTTCCATAGACAATAAACTATTATGATCCTTGTGTGTGTGTTTTTGTTATGTACTAAGTATTCTGCAAAAGTAATGTAATGTTTATGTACGTCAAGCTTCGGGTCTCTATAGTTGGTATCAGAGGAGAGGTTTAGTCAACCTTTGGAAACTAGGATGCGAAAACGTTAATGAGATCCCTAGAGATATTTCTACGGTATGTCTAGGGATGTCCCTAAGGTTAAGTATACGTATAGGTTATAGTCCTAGAATTGCGCTAACGATCTTAGAATTTATCCTAAGATGTTAGATATTGAGGATACTCCACCTTTATTATGTTGTTTTCCCTAGCATGATTTTTGGCTCTCACACTATTCTTTTTGGGTTTTAGACGATGGATGGAACCTGAAGGAACCGTGTTGATCAATGTAATGGACAATGCAATGATTGTCCTCCTGAACAAACAAATGTTATGGGAGATGGAGTGCAAAATCTTATTGCTATACTTACACAATCTATGAATCATTCTAGACTTCCAAATGAGCAGAGAAGGGAACAATATTCTATTGAGTCCTTCGTGAGGCAACGTCCACCTTCTTTCAGTGGGTCTTCTGATCCACTTGTTGCTGAACAATGGATCAGTACCACTGAAAAGATATTTTCAGTTCTTCAATCTTAT
This sequence comes from Viscum album, assembly GCA_963277665.1. NCBI lineage: Eukaryota > Viridiplantae > Streptophyta > Magnoliopsida > Santalales > Viscaceae > Viscum > Viscum album. The sequence continues at coordinate 224,139,144 of OY728158.1, forward strand.
GAACATGATAAAGTCATCTTAGCAGTATATCGTTTGGAAGGTGAAGCTGATCAATGGTGGAATCTTATTAAGAATACGAGGAAAAGGGATGAAATTGAGTCTATGGAATGGGACGAGTTCAAGAACTTATTTTTCAATAAGTACTTCCCTCGTATTCTTCGAACAAAGATGGAGAAGGAGTTTCTTGAACTAAATCAAAAGGATGATGAATCTGTTGGTATATACGAAGCGAATTTTACAAGACTTGCAAGGTATGAATCTGGAATTATCATCCAACCTGAAAGTAATGTTGATCGATTTTTCAGTGGCTTAAAACCAAGTCTTCGAAGGGCATTAGTTATAAGAGACTTCAGTAGCTATGAAGAAATTGTGTGTTGTGCTATCAAGGTAGAAATGGCATTTGGTGTTATATATCCATCTCATGGTTTTGACAAGAAACGAAAGATGGAGTTCAAGGAGAAATCTCAGAATAATGGTGAAAAGAAGATGAATGTTTCCTTATGCACAAAGTGTGGAAAGAAGCATGGTAGAGATTGTCTTAAAGGGACTAGAAAATGTTTTCAGTGTGGAAAAGAAGGTCATCGAGCAGCTGAGTGTCGAATTAATGGAAAAAGGGTTTCTAATGATGTGAATAAAGCAAACACTGCAGAGAACGCACCACCAACACTTCAATGCTTCAAGTGCAAGGAAATGGGGCATTATGCTAATAAATGCCCTAATCCAAGGGTTAGTGATGATCAACATGAGAAACCACTGAAGGAAAAGGACAAAGGGAAGTCACATGCGATCACTATTGGAAATGTTGAATATGACAACGATGTGGTGGAATGATTAAGTGTTTATGTAATGGGATTCCAAAATAATGTTGTATAATTGAGTATTGCAATATTTATTGATGGGGTATTCAAAGTGATTGAGATATTTTTTTGGAAATTAGATGATATGCGCATAATGAAGGGAAAACGAGAAAATGAAATGTTTAATAGTATTCATGAGCTCATGATTGATATAAGGACTAAGTGATATCATGGTTTGAGAATATAGAATTTTGAGGATTTTGGTATGTGGAAAGTGTTAACTTTTAACTGCATTCATGTTTTCACTAAGGTATTCAAGAGAATACACAATTAAGGACTTTGAATGTTGGGAATGTGACCAACAAAACATATCTTATGATATATGGGGATCAACGATGGTATTAAATCTCTGGTAATCGTTTTCACTATGTTATGAGAGTGGACTGCAGTATTATGGATAAGCCTAAAGATTGAAATGGATTATGTTGGACATAAGTGAGTATTGTTTAAGGATAGAAGGTTTTTTTCTATATTATTGATGGGATGTTATAGTAATGTAGTTTTAGAAAAAGGAAAACCTGTAGGACGGGCGACAGCCCATCGCTTCAGACAAGGCTATGGGAATCGAACCCACAACCGAAGTGCGACTGGCCTTTATCGCCTACCACTGGCCTACAGGAAGTCCCTGTTTAGTAGAAACTAGTTTTATTATAATAAGCAGTATGATATATGAAGTATAAGTCCATTTAGGAACCATATATGATTAATCTCACTATAGATCGACTTATGTATATAATTTTTGCTAACCTTTTGTTTGAGACAGATGGAATGACCCGTCATTCTATCACATGATCTGCTAACACTTCACGAATAACAAATTCAACTTCATTTATTTATGAGATGAAGTGGAAATTGTTCAAGGCATGAACAACAGTGAGATTGTACCAAAATAAAGAAAGTATTTATTCTAATTCAGATTTTCAACTTTAGGGAAATGATCTTGAAAACCAAAAATGTTGTCCTAGTGATCTTATACCTAATGAATCAGATGGTACCTTAGATCGTCACAAATTTATGGATTTGTGATTACTGGATTTTCCATAGCCATGTTCTCTACCACTCTCCATCTTAACATGATTGTTAGATTTCTCTTCCATATCCATATTATCACCTACGTGGAAACCCAGTGATTAGTTTATTTGGGTAACCATTACGTTTCATACTTTTGTTTTTAAAGATTGGTTTTGGTATTCCTTGTTACGATGTGGGTTTCGATTAAAGAAACTTTAGAATAGTAAACTATTTATAACCCCGACGAATTTCGAGGGCGAAATTCATTTTAAGGGGGGTAGAATGTAACAGCCCAAGATTTTATGAAAAATATTCTTTTTAATTTCACTAATGTCTTGTGTTTTACGCTACACCAAAAGGAGCTTTCACAACACGCATCCTTGACTTGCCTTGCATTACACGCAATCGCGACCTTCCTCGATAGCGTGTGTAATACGCATTACCGAGTTTCACTCAACAACGATATGCTATTAAAATATTATTAAAACTAGCCATTATGAATAGTAATAACCACTTTTTGAAATTTTTTAAATTTTATTTTTCAAAATGGAATTCATTTTTGGATTCGGAGTATCGAATTTAGCCTAAGGTGAAATTTTGGTACTTTTCGGATAACTTTCATATTCTGATGAATAGTGAAACTACTAAGTGGTAGGTTAAAAACTGAATTTTGCATAAAACTTTATTTTACTGCTTCTGTGAATGGAATTTCGAAAATCCGACAGACACGGTGAATATAAAGGACTAAAATGTGGTTCAATGAGATGAAAATAATTTTTGGTGAATAGTAACTTTTTACTTTTTTTACCACGGTTAATAGTAAATAGGGTAACTAAGGGTAAATATGATATTACTATTACCCTAACACCTGTCCTAATTCTATTGGATAAGTGTAATTCGACAAAAAACAACCTTATGAATATAATATGACCATTTAGGTCCACATGGATTATATTATGACATTTAATATTATTTTATTTAATGAATAGTTAAAATAGTTAAAATCAAAGTTTAATAACTAAAACATTTTTAATATGGGGTTATACATAAGCTAAATTCGACTATAAATATTCATTATACAGATAAAAGGATTTCCTACATAATGATATTTTATTTATAATTTTTAGACTTTAAATAAATTAATTTATATATGACACAACGATGATGCAGTAATTACCCTTTTAATGAAATATTAACATAATTGATGTTATAAACACCAAACTAAATATAATTTGAGACTTTTTATGAATTCCACTAATTTTATAGGTTACTATGATATATTAGTGTTGATTTAATCAACATGGTTTGAACATATAATTCTGTTATGACTTTCACAAAAATCATATATCAAATAGTGTCAAAATTGACACAAAATAGTTTTTAAATCAAATATTATATTATTAATTGTTATTTTATTTCTAAAAATCTAAGGTTCGGCCAAAAGATTTAGATAAGGATATATATATTAATTATAAACAATTTGGTGTTCGTTTGGCATGTTATAGTAAGTGTATTAACCATATAGTGAATGAAAACAAAAAGACACGGTAAAAGTTAAATTATTTAACTTACAGTTAAATCTAATTGATAAGGTTAAAATAATACCCTAAACTTGTCTAAATCATATTGGATGATAGGATTTCGACCCATCCCCACTTTAGCTTCTAAATAAGACCCTTTGGAACCATTATAAACCGATTTTGACATTAATATAAAATAATATTTTGAGATATTCCTAAGGTGCCCCTCTCCTCCCTTATAAAAGGACACCTCCTCCCCCTCCTCCTCACACCAATTTGAGCACTCAAGCTCGGCCAACCCCTGCCATTTTCTCCTCTCCACTTCCCTAGAATAATCCTAGAGGTCCTGGTCTTCTTCAAAGACCAATCATAGTTCCCTAAGTGGGGGATTCAAAGAGGCGTTCCAAAGAAGAGGTAATATCCATTACCGCTCTTTTCAATTTCTTTCTTCTTCAACTTCTTCTTCTTTAGTTGTTTAATGATAAAGTAATAACATCAGTATTACTTACATACTGAAATGTTATTATAAATATGAAACAACCCTAATTCACCTTCTATCCATCCTACGGAAAAATGAAATCACCGCGCGTGCGTACGTACGGAATACCGTCTCCACGCCGTAGTGTAATCTATTTTCCACCATCACTTTACAAGGATGGTTATAATGGTGTAATGAGTAACTATTTATGATTATTATGAAGTAATATTGATACTGAAATAACATATATATACTCCAATACAGTTCCACGATCATAGGAACGATATCATCACTCGTGCGTACGTACGGAATACCGTCTCCACGATGTGATGCGACTCGTTCTACATGATCATAATTACATAGTAATTATATAAATGAGTTGAATTAATAAATATGATATATGTTACACTAATACCATTCTGGATATAAGGTATCTATAACCTTAAAATAAGAATAATAATGTATTCGGCAAAACATGCATAAGAACAAAAGGCAATAAAGACCCGAGTAACAAGTAACAATGAAATATTACTATCAAGAAGCTAAGAATATGACCATATATGATATCATATCAATATGTATGATTCTGGAATAAGTCAATAACATTATTTAAACCATTATACAGGAGCTTCGGACACGTACAAAGCAAATTGGACCTAGGGTAAGGGAAATATCGCAATCTCATTTTTATCCGAGATTGTTTTTACATTGGCATTTACTGGGGTGTAATTTATCATCCACATCCATGTTCCCTAAATATGTAATATTGTTTCCATCCACTTAAAATAGTTTAAATCCAATTTTACCCTTTTTTGAGTTTTTAGTAAAGAATATGAAAGGAATCTTTTGTCGGTTTTTCATACGAGGTACATTTTGACTTTTCCGACAAAAGTACGAGAAGAATGTTTTTTTAACTTATACGGCATGAATGGATTTCTAAAACATTATTTCCAAGAAGTTTCCTTTACAAGTATTCATGTTTATTTTTAATCAACTTCATTTAGTTTAAAATTGTATGACATGTTAAGAAAGGAAAAGTTTTTTTGAAGTTGAAAGGATATTTTCCTCAAGAATGGAGTTCAAATTTTTTATCAAAATTATTTTCCATATAAGATAATATAGGGTTCTGTTTTTATCCCTATTATTACACTGATTTGATTATGTTTTGAGGAAATTATTTTGATGAAGTCATTTACCTTATATGATTTGTTTTATGATGTCATGATGTTTCAAGAATCCCATTTTTGTTACATGTGTTATGTGATGATGTATGATTTATGATTATGTGGAACACATAAGAAAGGAATCATTATAAGATGGGTGGGACCAATATCTCCCTCCAATGCATTGGGTAAAGATTTTATATCTCATGAGATAGACATGGCTGGAATGGTAGGTTATACCGGTTCAGTGAAACAGGACTGAAACGAAGGTTACTCGATTCAGAAAGGGACTTTGTCCACTAAGATAGTATTGGCAATGAGTCTTGACTAACAAGAAATGATTCTCTATGATTATGTGTGAATGCCACAAAGTTTCATGTTTTAAGTTATGATTATTGTGATTACATTTCACTACCATGATTTATCCCATGTTATGAAATTATGCTCTCTTTTGCAGGTTATGATTTCCAAAATGTTATGTTCTTATGAATACGATGTGATTGATGTTTCTTTTGTTTACCCTTACTGAGAATTTGAGCTCACCCTTTTATGTTTTATTTTCCACGGGATAAAAATAAAGGTTTTAGGTAAAAAAGGGAAGATCTTTATGGGAGATGTTGAATATTCTTTCACCACGATTAGAAGATTTTATTCCGAGTTTCCAAAGACACTAAACTATTACGATCCTTGTGTGTGTGTTTTTGTTATGTACTAAGTATTCCGCAAAAATAATGTTATGTTCATGTACGTCAAGCTTTGGGTCTCTACAATTGTCACCATGAATTTTAAAGAGATAATATCATGATATTTAATTTATGAATACCACACTAAGAAATATATTTATATTTTATAGTGATGTTAGTATGATAATGAAAAATTCAATAACCAATATAGAGATTTTATATTTTTGGTGTATTTCAACTTTTTTCATTTTCATATTCATTATATAAATTAAGTTATGACACTATTATCTATTTTTATTCACATTAATAAATAAAAAATCTTATTAATATAAATTACAATTTAAATATCAAACTCTTAATTATTTGAAAATTGTAATGAAAATCATTTTTCATCAGTATATTGCATGGCCATATCAGCTACCTATTCATCCTCACATGGTAAAATAGATCATCCTTTCATAGAATAAACATCTCATAAATGACATAATTTACATAATTATTAAAAAAACTATATTGAAAAACATTACATTGACTTTTTATGATTCCTCTCAACATCCTCTTCTATCTTAGTGTGAAATAATAATTCACATGATTTATAATTTATCCTCTACTCTTGAAATATATAATATAAATTAATATTTTATTAATCTCTACCATTTTTATATATCCAATGTTTTTTGTTTTATAATTGATTACTCAACATTTTTAAGGAAAAAACAAAAATACTCTCCATTTAATAACATTATGAACACTCACACAAATTTTAATCATAAGCTATCAAGATTTATGTTTAATAAAAGATATGCTAAAATCATTTCATCATTATCCATTTATTGTATCCCATGTATTTATTTAATTTATACTGGATAAATTAATTCAAATTTCTATATGTTCATAATATAAAAACACTATGAATTTTAAATCTTGGATCACATGTAGTTATTTTTTATATTTTATTATAAAAACATAGTAAATGGAATGAAACTTTTGCATTCATAATTATATCATTCATCTACATATTATATACAATAATTTTGACACATTAAATTATTAATAACAATATAGGTTTGTTCATAGATCACCTAAAGTTAAAGAGTCATACACTTGCACTGTAATTTTCCACAGATGATCATCATCATCAATAATCACTAAAAGTTTTCTCTTAAACCATCGATCCAATATCTATTTCACTCCAAGATATTTTATTTATTCATTATCATTTTTATATATTAATTTATTAACACCATTATCAGTAAAATCATATTCACTACATGATAATTCATTTGGATTCAAAATTTCATATCTTTGAATGAAACTACAATAGTAGAATCATCTTTTTCTAAGAAAATATCATTATAACTAATCTATCATATTTATTACATGATGGATCATGATCTACCATACCATGAATATTTACATAAATAATTAAAAAATTAATCGATATCATATGCATTGTCCCATTATTCTGAATTAATAAGTTATTTAAACACATATTTTTATCTTTCTTTGATTTTCTATTTCCATAGATAAATGAGAAAAATAAATTACTAAATGATTTTATAACACAAAATTAGTGTGGTTCTAGGAAATGGATAATTGTCCAATAATCAACTTATTTTATATTTACTCATATAATAATATATAGAAAACTTATTATTTCACCAATTATTACATAAGAAAATATTTCATGAATAGATCAACCATGTAAATCATTAATGAATTGATATATAGTTTGAATCCATCATTTTTCTTATGGATATAAAAAAAATTATGTACACAGATTGTGAAAATTTACTATTCGATGAACACTAATGAAATTTTCTTATTAGAATACCATTAGGATAAAAAAAACTAGTAAAATCAACTGATTGAGTGGATCAACATTGTGTACAATAACCTGATTTCTTTTAAACTATTTTAAAGAATTATAAAGTAAAATTTCTATATGGATTTACATAAATTAAAAGATATTAATTTTTTGGGTTTATCATGGTAAAAAAAGTGATTCATTTTTTATTATATAGTTAATGATTGTAATTAATATTTACTGTAATAATATGACATGAGTCATTAATGTGGTCAAAGATTTGAATAAGTCATGGAAGTCAATACCTCCATCAACTAGAACTACAGACTCTCTAACCATCATCAAACATTATCAATGATATCAAAACCTCTTTTAATGTGTTATATATATTATCACAAAATCCACACAAAAATCAATTCCTTTTATTTATGAATACCTCCACAATATTAATACATTTATCATGTCTTTTCATTATTTGTATCGATACTTAATCATCTCCGTAATTCATGGGTACAATATTAATCATTAGAAATTCCCCATGAGACATAAAATATTTATTCATAAATATCAATGATTTTAAAAAAAAAAATTATTTAAAATAATGGTAACTACATACATTGGGACATATCCATAATGTTTTTAAAATTTTTTTCTCATAAATTATTGTCTAGAAAAATAATTATGTAATCATTCAACATCATTATAAAAATTAAAAAAATATAACGCAAAATATTCTTGCTCAATAACAACCTAGTTAAATGAGAATATATTGTTTATGGATATTTTATTAAATAACATTATAGACTAGTGGGAGCCCATGTGAAGAACCTGATAAGAGACTATACACTATTGGAATTTAGCTGTTTATTCATTGGAATCAACAATAGAGGGCTTGTTGGAGAAAAATAAATCCTTGTGATTATTTTGGGGTTGTAGAGTTTGTCAAAAATATTTGATGTTGTTGATGAAGGATGTTTTTCATTGAATGAACACAGAGTTAGAATGGAAGTCTGATATGGTTTAAGAATGAAATTAATAATCTCATGTAAGTGAAAAATGAATGATATTTTTGAGAAGATAAATATCTAATATTGTTGAAGAGTAAAATGTATGATCTCATAGAAGATGAAAATGTCATATCTCCTAAGAGTAAAAAATATTGTATCTCACAGAAGATGAAAATTCCTGATCTCATGAATATATTATCTCAATGTAGCATGAAATTAATGATCTTATATAAAAACAAATTCAATACTAATCTGACAAATATTCACATGATTTTTAGATAATCTCACAATGAGATATTCCAATGAAAACATTGAAAAAATGGGATGGCCAGAGGATCTCCTGGAGAGGTCACCAAAGGTGCATAATTTTTAGTGAATATTACAATGAGATATTACAAATCGTTGTATTAAAATGTATATGATAATAGAATTTCCATGGTATCTCAAAATGGGATAATGTGAAAAAATTAAATACAATGCTTTTTATCTCATGATTGGGATTTTAACATGTAGTAGGTGATCATGGGAAGTGATTATGTGGAGAACATGATTTCAATTGATGAGGTGATTGAATGAATAGACAAGTAATATTTATGTTTTTAGGAAAGTGTTTTTAGGCATATAAATACCTCTAATGACGCAGAACATCTAGGTATATTAAATTGTTAAAATCCAGTGTTTGATGTGTTCTAGGAGGAATTTCTAGCTAATTTCAAGAGAATATAAAAAATTACATTTTTTAAATATGTTACTCATCATCAGTAGGTCATGTTGTTTTCTCACATTGGTGACTAAGATTCGGTGACTCATCATCAGTATCTAACATCAATTTCACAATATCAGTAGCTCACATCGATAGATCGTGTTTGTAGCTCTCATTATTAGGTCACATCAATAGCTCATTGTATGTAGGTTAAGAATTGATAGGATAGGATGTAGTATGTGTCCCAAATGTTTTCAGATAGGATGCGGTAGTGGTGTTTATGGAAGAGCATGGTAGCGCCAGTACGTTCTACATTAAGGATGAGAGGTTAACCAGTGGGATCTGTTGTGGGGTACCTTATCCATAAATGTTCTTACTAATTTACATTACATGACCTGATTTATTTGGTGAGTGTTCTTAGGTGACATTATGGTGAATAGCATTCCATGTTATGTGCTTTTGAGCTTATGTTGTTTTTCTCATAGGGGAATTAGTATGATTCTCTCACTTATGCATGATTGACTTTGGGTTTTCCTATTGAGTATACTTTTATGATCAACAAATGTATATAAAACTATTTTTTGGTTTTTAGGGAGATTAAATAGACTCTAATGGACCCTACTAGATTGGGTGATGGGATAGATTCTGTGTCGCTGATTATCTTTATTTTTTTTTGGTAATTACTTATAAGTTATTCATTTTACTTATAGTAGTTTTACTTTAACCATTCATGTGGGATGTATTTTGGATTCTTTTTTATATTTATCTCAAAGATGATTTAATTTTTACGTATCTTATCTATAGATCATGGTTACTATATAAATGTTAATTCCACCCATTTTGTGAGATTTTTATACCCTTGATGTCTGTCTCCACCCTGAGGCCTATAAGAGGTGGGACTTGGGGGTCATTATCCCCCATTGAACATTGTCATCCCTGGAGGTGTAGACATACTGGGAAGGGGTGATGAAAGAATGGAATCAACGTCTGATTAGTGAGATACAGGATGGATTTTAGAGTTAGGAATTGTGATGATTGAATGAGAAGAAAGGGAAACATTTTTAGGTGATTGTGGTGTGTGACACAGTCCAAGAAATGCCATCTAGGCCATGTAATTTTAGATCCCCTTGTGATCCAAGGAAAGGCCTCTAAGTATTACAAATTACAAAGTAAGGATACACTATTTGTATGGTATATCCCCTAGGAATGGTTCATGAATCCTGATGACTTGTTTTCTTATTTGAGTTGGGTGCTTCAAGAGAAATAAATAATTAAAATTTAAAATTAAAATTAAATAAATTTCCATAATACTCATACGTTGGATTTCCTTGTTTAACATTAAGATATGGCACCCAATATTTATCCAAAAGTGTCTCAGGAAGTGGAGGCTCAGCATGATGACCCAGTCGACTAACGGAGGGGTGACCTAGTGGGGAAGGATGATCAGTGGTAAAAGACAATTCTTTATTTCCAGGGGACGACTATATGGAAGTATGAAGGCAGTGTTTTAGATACAGAGACAGAGTGTTAGATTGAGGAGTTTGTGATTCCTTAGAGCTTGATCTGTGCTCTAAAAAAGTATTAGGTCTCTTTGGAGGTGATCCAGATAAAGGATTCATTTTTTCAGTGTTGGATGCTCTACCTGGGGTATATATAGGTAAATAATGTTATGTGGGTTGATTTTGAAAAGGAATTACCAACATAATTCCCTTCTTCGACAATGATGTCTGAGAAGAAACCCGAGATACTCTCCTATTAGTATGGGAGTATTTTAGTATAGGAACTGGGGATCAAGTTCAATTATCTCCTTTGATTTTTCCTCGGATCTCTTTTGGGATGATGAGTCTCGGGTGAGATGCTTAGAGGAGATAATTTGACATTCCCCCTAGTACAGAGTTACTCCCTTCACCTTTCCAACAAACCTAGTGCTCCAGAATAAAGGGGAAGTATTTGAGAGGACACACTCATGACGAGCTATACCTCGATTGGGGATCCAATTGGGTTCTATAATGTAAAACTCTTCCAGTAGTAGTTCTCTGGGGCCAGGGCCATCATGGATTCAGCTGGCATGGAGACTACATTAGAAATTTTAGTTTCAACCTTCATTTCCACATGAAATTCTCCTAGTCTTAGGATCAAGATGTTTCAATTATAGAGGTCACCAGAAACTATTGAGTCAGTTCCAAGTCGGAGCTCAGAATGGTGGAGGTGGGTAGGTTCATCACCCACCTCAGTAGTAGTTTTCAGCCATTTCATTTTAGTTGTAAGGATAGTAGGCTAATGTTCAACCTAGGGGAGGTATAATGGGTAGATGCTAAAAAAAATTTGTTCCATAGGGACCTCAGACACGACATAGTTCAGGATCTAGGCATTATCATAAGGGAAGAGAATCTAGGCGTGGTTAGTTGGTTGTCATGGAGGTAGCAATTGTAGTAGGTTAGAAGATCATCTGAGGAATGATCAGTGTGTCTAGTACCCTTTCTTGTGATTTTTTAGATTTGTGAGCTTCGTAATCATTCGTTTCACTACCTCAAACCAGTGTTTTGGTACTAGACATAGAGAGACCGTTTCTTCCCCTTATTTTGAGTACACCAATCAAAGGTCAAAAAATATAGTCTAACATTTCCTTGGGATAATGACTGATGTTGTGGTTTCATCATTTCAATGGGGGTATCTTCTTGCTACACATGTGGCCATATGATTTCATCCTCAGCATCAACTGATTGTTCTCCATGCATTTTATAATTGAATACTTATGATGGAGATTCACATTTTGAAACATTGATGGCCAATGTGTGGATTTCAGCAGTAAGCGGAGTTTTCTAGTGGGAAGCTAGAATATAGAGCCTCTGAATTCCTTGTAGGTCAATCATCCAATAAAATCGGTGGATGCTAAGACGGTGGGCATTCTAAAAGTAATTATAGAGTTATTGGATGTTTTTCTCCAAGAGGATGTGATTGTACCCCCTCAACATGATTTTAATATATGGATATACTTATAGGCTGGTGCTTCTTTGGTTTCGATGGCCCGATATTGGATGGAACCTTCTGAGTTATGGGATCTAATAATTCGGATTGATGATCCATTACTATAAATATGGTCTATATCAATGCTAGAAAATGGCATGAACAGTGCTAAAAACAGTGCTTCTAATCTTGCAGAAGATAAAGTGGGGGTCCATTTTATCAACTCTAAAATAAGAGCAGATAAAAAATAATTTTATTAGCACTGATAAAAGTCTAAAAAAATAAAAAATTTAAATAATTAAAATAATGTGGGGGTATCTTTTAACAACGCTATACCCCCCCCCCCCAATCAGTGCTAGGAAACCCCCCCCCCCCCACAAACACACACACATCAGTGTAAAGAAGTCCCCCCTCCCACTCTCTGGCACGCTGCCCTTTCCTGCCCATCCCCCACAAGCTCGTGTTCCCCTCCCTGCTTCCACCCGAACTCGAACCCGAGACCTCCCCCCTTGCGTTCCTTCAGCTTTACCACTAAGCTATTTAGTTTTTTCTATACTTAAAAATATGTTTATTTATATATATATAGTTAGATTTATTTGTATATTAAAATAGATTCATATTAATATAAATTTATTTAGTTATATTAATACATATATATTTATTCATATATTAATATATATATATATATATATTCATCTATATATATATATATTTATATTTATTTATATATATAATGTGATATTTATTTCTATACTAATATAGATTTTAATTAATATACATGTATTAAGTTAAATTAATAAATATATATTTATTCTTTTATGAGTATATATATTTTTATTCGAATATTTATTTATATTAATATCTATTTATATATATATTTTTAGTTATATTTTTTTTATGTATATTTATTTGTAAATTATTATATATTTATAATATTAGTTTAAATACATTTATAAAATATATTTTTTTGGTTTATAAATAAATAAGTATATACATACATATATACAACACACACACAACCTCACACACAGAAACACACATATACAAATAAATACATATATTTGTGTATTTGAAAAGCCAAAGAATGTTAAAACGACAATAACATCTAATCCAGAACTCCATTTCAACTCCACAATGAGTAAAATTGATGAAAATGAAACCATATTTGATATGATATGTGGTATAGGCCTATAGGACATATGGATCAGACGTTATACTAGGTTTCATGTCAAAACAATCTGGGTATCCCAACTAGACACACAATTTTAAAGGAAATTGGGGCCTTTTGGGGCTTGGAAAATGTGATAGAAGATTCCCTTTAGTAACTAGTGATCCGAGCTCGAAGCAAGGTTTGATTTGATATACTACAGAGCTCAAACTGACACCCGGGTCAAAATTTATGGATGTTTGATGTACGATTTACATTTTCAACTAATTTTAGATCTTTAATTAATTATTTTGATTTTTTTGTCTTCATATTGTTATTAAATAATTATCAATTAATGATAATTAGAAAATTATTAATTAATAATATATTTTAATATATTTTAAATCCATTTTTACTAAATTTATTATATATTAAATGTAATGCATTATTTATACATATTTAAAACATATTTAAAAAATAAATATTATATTCACCTTAATAAAAAAATATTTATATAACAATGTAATATTTTTCATGAATTTTTTTTATATATAATCTTTATCAATGATAGTAAAGAATCATTGATAACACCCCCCCCCCCCATCAGCACTACTAAAAATAGAACTAATAAAAGGGTGTCCTATAATAGTGCATAGAAAAGTGCTGATAAATGGTGGGTCTTTATCAGCACTAAAAAAATAACTGATAAAGGGTCACTTGTAAAAGTTATTTATTAGCTCTATTAAATGTTCCCTTTGTTAGTTCATATTTTTTCATTGATAAAGACCCCCCCCCCCCCATCAGTTTTTTCTTTTAGCACTAATAAAGGGTGGCGTTATGGAAATCGGGTATTGTGGTAGTGTATCTAAAGAATAAGGGATTTACCTAGCCCATTTTTTCATCATGTGGTGCTCCAGTCTGGTTTATGAAGAAGTAATTTGTTTTTCTAAGGCTAGGTATAGACTATTCGAGGTTGAATCAGGTAACGTTCAAGAACTGTTACCCTTTCCCGAGGAAATAAGATCTTCTAAGTAGCTATGGAGAGAAATTTGGTTCTCTAATACTGATTTGTGGTCTACGTATCACCATTTGATGGTGAAAGAGGATTTTAACCAAAAGACTTATTTTAGGTGTTGGTGTGGGAACATTGAGTACATGGTTATGTTGTTCGTTGTTACAAACATATAATCCATGTTCATTGGTCTTTTGAACTCTATCTTCTATGAGTTCCAAGACCGGTTTATCATCATATTCATCAATCACCTACTGATCTACTCCAAGTTATAGGATTATCATACCAAGCATCTCATAACTATCATGCATGTTTTTTAACACTACCATCTATAGGGCAAGATTTATATTTGTAATTTATGGACATGAGAGGTTAACTTCCTTGGACATGTAGTGTCTTAGTAGGGTGTAGAAGTGGACCCATCCATTTTCGAGGCATTTGGGTAACACCCAAGAATGAGGGGAAATATCGTATCAATCATGTTCTGGTGGTATATTACCAAATATTCAAACATGATTTCTCTCGATTTGAAACTCTATTTATGTCTATGACTAGAAATGTTCATGATTTTCAGTGGGGAAAGCAGTTCTAGGTAGTGTTCATCTATTGGATTTTGAAGTTGGTTTGTGCTCCATTGCTCTAGTTTCTAGAGTAAAGGGTGATGTTAAGGGTGATTTGTGGTACTTACCTTTAAGGAATTGGGTGTGTGCTATTATAGAAAATGATCTCTTATGGTTCTATGTAGTTTTTTCCCCATGAACATAACTATTCCACCAATTATCGGTAGCTATTATTAGTCATGTTAGTCATGATGTTGTGGGGACATTACCTCGTTGGGGAGCACTTTGTGGTCTTCACAAATCATAATTGCTTTAGGTATATCTTTTTCAAACAATACCTGAACTTTTGTAAGCATATGTTGATGGAAAAGATTTAGTATTATATCATCAAGATCTCTTACACCTCTATAAAATGGATTGTTTTGGTTGATTCATTCAGCAAGAAGACATAGAAGTAGGTAGTTCAAGAATTTTCAAACTCTTGAAGGGAAATGGTGGTGGTATCTACCTTGAACTTAAATGAAGAGGAATGGATGGGGGAAGAGGCTGTATTTTTTATATGACGGTGTAGTCATCTATTTTTTGAACTGTTGAGAAGTCTCAGTGGGGATAATCAGAGGCTGAGGTGATGCGTGGTCACATTCACTATGGTGATGCTCTAGACGGATGATTGTAGAATGGTTAGAATAAAATTTTGTTTCATGATATGTTGTTTTCTCTCATGGTGATGCCTAAGGGAGTTCTTTATGAGTTTTATAACTCAACAGTAGTGGTACACTCAAGAGTTTCCATGATGTACCATGACTTAAGGGAATAGCTTTGGTGGACCAGGATGAAGTGGGATATTGTGGTGTTTGTGGTAAGATGCCTTCAGTTCCATCATGTGAAGGCTAATCCCCATGTACTCAGTGGTTTTTTGCAGCCCATAGATGTCCCTGAGTGGAAGTGGCATGACGTCTAGATGGATTTTATCATTGGGATACCTAGTTCTAAGGGAGGAAATGATGTTATCTATGTTGTGGTGGAATTACTGACAAAATCAACTCACTTCTATGTTTTTAAGTATTTAGGTATAGTGGATTCTTTAGTAAAAAGGTCATGGGTGAGGTGATATTGATAAAAGTATTTATAAGATCAATTGTCTTGAATCGGGATACAAGTATTACCTCATGAGTCTAGAGGTTATTAAAACATGATTGTTCAACCATTTACACCTTAGCACTACTTTCCCTCCTCAGACAGATGGGATGATAGAGAGAACCATCTAAATTATGTAATACATTCTAGGAGCTTGTATCATAGACTTTGGTGGGTATTGGGTGTGACAAATTCCCATGGAATAGTTTTTTACCATAATACATATCATCCATCCATGGGTATGTCTCTGGTAGAATCCTTGAATGGGAGACCATGTCATTCTCCTTTGTGCTAAACAAAATTTGTGGAAGCAGTTATTCTTGGTCCAAACAAGGTGCATAGTATGACTAAGATGGTTTAGATTGTCTGTGAGAGGATTAAGGTAGCACAGTACTGTAGAGATTCATATGTCTATTGTAGGAGTATTCCCCAAGATTTTGAGGTTGTATAACATGTGTTCTTGAAGGTTTCCCCTCGATGCAGGAAGCATAGGATCAGTAATGAAAAAAACATTCTCCTAGGTAAATCTGACCATTAGAGGTGTTGGGAAGAGTTGGTGAGGTGGCATAAGAGTTGGTGATACAATCGTAGATATATAGGATCCATGACATATTTCATGTCTCCCATCTTTTTTGGTATCCTCACGATAACTCCAATGTCATTGAGTGGGGACTGTTGGATATCAGGGATGATGGAAATTTTGTAGAGCGACTAGTGGAGGTCCAGTATCATCGGAACATAGTGTTTTGTGGATGGACCATTACATTATTTAATGTGTTGTGGAGACACGGTGTCATGTAAGAGAGTACCTAGGAATGGGATAGGTAGATTCATTCCCATTACCCAGAGTGGTTTTTAGTTTTTCTTGTGTATTTTACTCAGAGATGTACTGTTTGAGCGTGGTTTTATATGACATTATTTATCTTCCTTGGTCGTAAATTTTTGAGGAAGTCCTATAATGTGGAATTGTGAGGACATGATTACTTATCAATACTCATTAATAGATAAGTGATTAAACCTATGCGGGAAATACAATGCCACCAAGATCGGATTATATCATGACATGGAGGAAGAAATTCCTTAAAACATGTTTCTATAAAATTGGTGCTTCTGTGGCGTATATTGTGGGTTTTTGTGGTAGAATATATGGGAGGAGGTTTTCTTGGATATAGTGGTTTCACTTCATTGTTCTAGTTGACCTGGGTGGATTTTCCCAGATAGGTATATTAGAGGATGGTTGTTCAAAACCGTCTTTCTTTTGAGATTGGTTTTGAATTATTCAGGGAGAGAATAGTTTGATTGGTATATGATGTAATCCCATAGACCTCCAATGTCAATTACATTATTAAACTACTGTGTTTGGGGTTTTCTAAGAGGTAGTAGCAACTCATTTCATGATTTTCCTAAAATACCAACTTTACCTTTAGTGACTTAGCTTTAGTAGGTCATTTCTGTAGCACGTATCGGTGACTCAGTGTCAGTGACTCAACATCAGTAGCTTGCATCAGTAATTCAAAATTGGTATCTCATGTTCGTACCTCTCCTTGGTAGCTCTCATTGGTAGTTCAGTGTTAGTAGGTTGTGTGTTGGTATGTAGTGCATCGATAGGTTGGGCGTCGGTAGGTCGAGTGCTGGTAGGTAGGTCATCATAAGATTGGGTGGTAGTAGGTTGGGATTAATGACTCACATCAGTGAGTCATAAATCGGGGGGTCGCATTATTGACTTACTATCAGTGGGTCGCATCAATGAATTTTTTTAGGTGAGTCACTTTATGTGACTCACATCTTTTACTCGTGTCAGTGACTCTCCTAGCGGTGAGTCATTTCCATCTTTTTTCAGTATTTCCAGTCTCACCCCACATACACATTATTTGAAGTAATCTGAGTTTAAAACCACATTTTAGAATTTTTAATTGCATTCAAGTGATATTCATTATATATTTAATATCTGAACACTCCCAAGGCCTTGTAACAGTCAGGCCACATGGTCGTGACCACAATCTTACTTTAATGGGCCATGAAACCACTCCCTTACATTGAAAGATGATCTATCTATTCTAAGACAATATCTTCTCATCTTAGTGTTTTTTATTTTCTCTTGGAGCACCCAGATCCATTCCTCCCCACAGTTTTCTATGTTGTGGTGTGGAATTCAGATTCAATATTTCTTGTACTCTCCTTCAATTTTTAAGAATCCTTATTTAATGTGCAAAGAGGAGTTGATGATCGTTCGTTTTTTTAAAGAATTATTTCATATCCATATTAATAATGTAACATGAGGGGTGGGTAAAATTGTTTCTCCTTGAGAATATGGTTAAATCCAAATATTAATTAAGGGTGTTATGAATATAAACAGACTGGTTAGGATAATAGGGTTGGATAAATTACTAATAAATGATGTGTTGGGTAGATGATGATGATGATGATGCTTGTATTGTTTTATCAATGATCTATGATCCATATTATGAGTTGTGTGCCTCATTAAATCATGGATGTTGGTGGTCTTGTTTTGTGCATGGGTGATGCTTTACACTTGTTATGTACCCCATGTTGAACTCTTGAATTGAGAAATTAATTAACCATGGATACATGGTTATTAAATTGTTTCCCTAGGATCAAACATCATCTGTGATAACCCCTGTTTAATAAAATTGGAACTAAAGAATGAATTTTTTAAATATGAATACCATATTCATTGTATGGTGTGGTTGTGTGTTCTCTGTCTATCTTTTTCATTCTTATGCACCGTAAGGGTTATATTGTGCTACTGTTGAGATCATGGTAGTGTGTGTGGATGGTTTGTGGGTGAAATGGTGTCTTAGGCTAAGAGATTGATTGATTGTGTAATTGATGGAATTGTAAAATTGTGGGTCTACATCTGTGTTGTGTTATAGTTGTTGGGAATGGCTTGATTGTGTAGCGGTACTTCAACCTAGTTGAGTTTTGTTGTTGTTGTGGGATGTGGTGTTCTTCATGCAGCAGGGCTTCCGAGGATTGTTTGGGATGGATGATTTTGAAGAAGGATAGTGTTACCTTATGTGAGAGTTTTGATAAGAGATTCCAGACACTAATATATTAAGAACAGGTGTTATAGTGGATTGTTTTACCCTAGTATTTCATTCTATGATTGGATTCGGTAGTGGTTAGTATGGTTACATATCCCTTATAACTTGTACATTATTTGGTAGTTTCCTAGGTAGTAATGGAATCAATAAATTTGTTTTGACTTAATAATGAATGATAATTTGTTAAATGAAATGGATGGGGTTATGAATTAAGTCTTTGGTTGGTTGTGTGGTCATGAATTAGAGGTGGCACTGAGGGATGTTTTGTGTGGTCTAGTTGTCTGTTTCAAAAAACCATAGGTTGGGATGAATATTTGGTAGCTATATATATACATGTTGTTCTTGTGATTTCTCTATGAACCCCACCCTAGTTGAGAACTATGATCTAGACTCCCCCATTTTCATGGGGATTGGTGTTTTTTCCAAAAACCTAGTGGGACGATGGATGTATAGATATTGACATTTCACTTCTCCCACATCTATGATTTGGTAGCCCAAGATTCTTCAGGTACATTGTTGTGTGATTTTGAGTGTAAGGTTTTTGTATGCGAGTTGTTCTTTCCAAGGGTCTTTGGGATGAGATATGTTGTGATTTCCTAATTTTATTTTGGATGAGATTGTAGTCTATGGTCCACGTGTCTACAGGTAGGATGTGATGAGGTCTATGGACTAGGTGTCTGTGGGAGGGATGTGGTATGTGGTACAAGTTCGTTTGGTATGGTTGTGGCAGTGGGGCTTGTGAAAGAGCATGATAGGGTTAGGATGTTCTCCATTAGGGATGAGTACTAATCCAATGGGATGTGGTCCGAGGAACCCAATCAGTTGATATTCATAGAACCTTAAACTGCATGGCTTTTATTATTTGGTGATCTTTCCGTAGTGATATTGGGGTTGATTGTATACCTTGTAAGATGGTTTTGAGT
Source organism: Viscum album (assembly GCA_963277665.1). NCBI lineage: Eukaryota > Viridiplantae > Streptophyta > Magnoliopsida > Santalales > Viscaceae > Viscum > Viscum album. The sequence continues at coordinate 224,159,184 of OY728158.1, forward strand.
TTCATCTATTTATCTCACAGTGTAATTATAATACTTCTCCCACTTATGCACAAGTGACATTTGATTTTCCTACATAGTCTACTTATATACCCACCCTATGTATAAAAACAAATTTTCATGTTTATTTGGAGATTTGGAGGACCATGCTGGACCCTACTAGCTCAGGCATCGAGATTGTTTCTATGTCACTACTTAGTATTGTTCTAATTGTATTTATTTTGTATTTTTTTCACTTCACATCTTAATTTCTTACGTTAGACATGCATGTGAAATAGATTTTGGATGCATATATATATTTTTCTTAGAGTTTTTTTGAGATTGATATATATTATCTCTGAATCATGGTTACAATATAAATTGTTTTTCCTCCCATTTTTGAGATTTGTATACCCTTGGTGTTGGTCACCACCCTGGGGCCTTCTGGAGGTGAGACTTGGGGGTTATTATCACTTTTCTCACATTACCGGCATTAGATGGGTATACATTGTGCAGAGTGGGTCAGGAAAATACCAACTAACTAGTATATAAATTTGAAAAAACTTTTATTAAAAGGATTATCTGATTTAATGTCCTATAATGAATCACGTTGAGAGATGTCATGATGGTGTATATGGGATTGAAATCATAGAAGTGTTCCATGTGATATGAATAAAATCTATTATAAAGGATTATCAGAAAATTTACTCACAAAATGGAGTCTTTTCCATGATATTTGGCAATGAACAAAGGGATATATGGAAAAGGGGTCTCCCTCTTGGATTAGGTGGAAAGGGGGAATGGGTGACTCACCCGGATCTCATATAATGGTGTCTTGTGCCAGGATATCACACAATGTGAACTGGGATCTTATTCTATGAGCTATTATTCTATGATCTAATTAAATTGGTAATTACACTAGGTTCTCATGAAAACTGCAATAGACTATCAAGGAAACCATTCTCATGTTAGAATCTTTCACAAAGAGAGAATTATTCTCACACTTTAATCATGTGTAAGCGTTATACACCATGATCTCTCACATATGAGTCTCTCACATAGATCTCGTGTAATGGAGTCTAGATCTTGGATATTGTGCAAAGGTGTATCATAACAGGATATATTTAAAGGGGTATTATTCTACGATATCATTCAATGAGAAAAAATTGTCTTGCTCCCGAATCACATATAAGAGGTTACACACCAGTATCTCGCTCAAGGATTTACACAATAGGTTCTCTCTGATGGGGTTATTTTATAGGTATTTTATGTTGGAAAAGTACAATAATTTTTCATATCGAAAACATACCGAAATAACCCTTTGAGAAGTATATTTACTATATATCAATTAATAATAATTAGAAGGATACATGTGATCTTCTCTACTTGATAATAATTTGTTAATGATTTTATTCCCCACTACATCCAATGAACTAAATGGATGACTTGGAATCTAGTGATTATATTTCAATATCCAATGTAGCGGCAGTTTATGAAACTTTAAAAAATATATGTTTTTCTTGCTGTCTAGTTTTTTTAGTTATGCCACAAGGTGGTTACAAAGGAGTGAAGAAGTACCCTAGAAGGAACATCCATAGAGCACCTAAATATATTAAAATATGATATAATTATTTCTAACTAAGGAACATATATTTCTATAAAATATATATGAATAATTTATTAAGAAGTGAGTAATAAAAAAGGGAAAATTTGTTATATTTACCATCAGTGATACATAAAATAACCTATCTAATGAGTGAATCATGGGAAGTGGTGTGATGTCCCAAAGTCAAGAAAATCAATTATCTTGTGGATATAATTGATATATCCTGGATATTATATTGGAACTGATCATTAGTGGATTCAGTACGATAGTACATTTCTCTATTGTGCTCTATGTTCATATCCTAGTGAGAGTGAACCATGTAAAAAAATGAGAATCCTTATTGATACATTATTGTTTTACTTTTAATGAATTATTATCAGATATAATTTGAAAGGATTAGAAAAAAATTAAAATTAATGAACAAAAGATGTTACACTTATAATAATGATGTTATGATCTTCTAAGAAGAATTTTTAAAATAATATACATACTATGAATCATCCCACCTCTTATCAAGGTATCAGAGCCCATTTTTTGGCAGAAAAATTGGCATATGAGAATAGCTCAAATTTTTGGATTTTTTTCTTTGAAAAGGTTTGCTTGATTTTTGGAATTTACATTTTAGTCTTCTCATGTCTCATTTATTCATTTATAATTGTATAACATCAATCAAAAATCATATTTATTGTGGAATTATTAATATAGGAATTATCTATGAGAAGAGCGTGATTTATTTGTGCTAAAGATGATATTTATCTAATTGTGATAATACTTCCCCTTCAATTATTCTATATGAATGATTGAATAACCTAACATGAAATGTTTTGTTAAAAGTAATCATGATGAGAAATTCTTAAGGAGGCCAATAGTATATGTTTTCTACATGACAAAGGAATTGGATTTTTAATTTAATTACCAAAAAACGCTTAAGCTGTCTGAACCCCATTTCATGAATTAAATGTCAAAATGCAAAATTTTTCTAATAAAATATTACTCTAAGTGGCCACATAAATAAGGGAGAAGGATGAATTAAAAAATAAAGAACTAAAATTCATTTTTAAAATGATAGAAAAAATAACATTTAAAAAAAATTGGAATTAATCAAAACACAAAAGAATTTTTTGATTAAGAAGATTGGGATAGTGATCTTGATACACGTTTGTTAAAAAAATTAAGAGAATTATTTTTTAAAATATTTTTTTACGCCAATAAATTCTAAAATAATAGAGAAATAAGATATGGTGGATACGATCTCCCATTAATTATAAGATGATATATTGAGAGTGGATAATCTAAATATATAACATTATACTTGACCATGATCTAAGGATAAACGGATTCCTCAATTAGAAGTTTAGAATTAATCATTCGCGAAAGATGCGGTGAAATCTGACATCAATGGAATCCCCAAATTAATGGATGGTTTTCATTTATTATTTTATCATCATTCTAATCGTCATAATGTAATGAAATAAAAATATGATATTTAGAAATAAAATCATGAAATGATTTTATCATCCCAAAGCTAATAAATTTTGGAAAAAATAGAATTGGATATGATAAACACTCTCTAATGAAATAAAATACGATCATTGTATATATTTTTAGAAATAGAAATATTATTTTAGGTTATGGAAACATAACTAAATTAGATTTTGTAAAAATTAATAACAACATTTTTTATTTTTTTGGGATGCATGGTCATATTTTATGTTTTTTATGAATTGTAATGAATTTCATTCATTAATGAAAAAAAAATATTTTTAATGATGAGAATATGAATATTCTTCTTGGATTGTCTAAAACAAGATTAACTCATAACAAAGTACCCCCCCCCCCCAATTCTTTTACTGTGGAAGACAGGGTCACAACATCAGTATGTGTTTAGAATCCAGATGGATTAATTCTTGAAGAATGACTCCAACATCATCAATATCTCACCCAATAAAGGATGATTCATGGAATTTATCAAATAGATGAAATTTTATATGTTCGAATTAGGGTTATTTGGAATGATATTAAAGATAGAAAAATTTATAGAATGACATGAAACTAAAAATTAAATCTTTAACTTCAGTAATGTATATGGAGAATGCCTATACAGAAATAAAATATGTTATGTTGAAAAGGGTGTTCTATGTATTGATGGAAAAACAAGGATAACAACAAATTTGTATCAATAACCTCCTCTATTAATCTAAAAATAGATCTCGTATAATAGTTCTGATTGATCATGGGAGAAAAAGGGTCGAGTTTCATCATTTGTAAGTGAAAAAAATGATGAATAATAAATGAAACAGCCCTTCTATAATGGGTGATTTTACTTGTATAAATGATATAATGAAATTGAATAGTGAAATCCTTGAAAAATTGACATGTCATGACACAAGTTGATCAGTGAAATATATATAAATATCCCTCTAACAGAGGATGATAAAATAGTAGATGATGAGTTTAAATATTTGTTCTCTGAGAAAGAGTCATCAAAAATGGCATATTTTTAGAGCATAAAAAATTGTAGTACTTGGGTTAAACCTAAAATTTTGAAACATTCCAAAATAATAGAATCTATATATCAATATAAAATAGTCATGTGGGTAAGAAGTGTCTAGTTATTTTTCTTAAATATTTGAATCTTGCTAGGATGTTAGAATAAGTGGAAAAAATTCCAATTTTTCGTAAGAAATCATTAAAGGGTTAGTCCATAATGATCAACCATAATCATTTTCCTGATAACTTTAGAGGTAACCCTCTCTCCATTTATTATCTATTAAAATATGTGTGTTAATTTTTACATATAAAGGGGGGAAACAATTCCTGTAACGACCCGAAATTTTGAATAAATCTTGTTTCCTAATTTCATGTGTTATTTTTTATACTCAAAAAAAATGTTTTATTTGATAAACATGATTATAAATAAAATGAGACCATTGGTTTTTGAGTGTTATATGACCATCGGTAAATATGACCACCGTGAACAAAATGTTTTGATTATTGTCTCTATATTTAAGTAATCTTGGTTAATTATTATAGAAAGAAGATTTGATGGCCTCACCTAGTAGCCTTGGGCCGATCGAAGCCCATCTAACAGAGATTGGGAAGGAGGTAGCACCATTGGGCTTTGCTCTGGACCAAATCCAAGCCGAACTTCATCATGTGAAGCTAGAACGGAATCGCCTTCGCGAGAAGTTCAAACTGATAGAAATTACTACTCGGGCAATGTTGACTGAGCCGCCCCAAAATTCTATCACCCTAGCACACCTTACTCTTAGGTCCTATGCTGGTATTATAAGGGGTTATGTAACGAGACCGTAATTACCTTGTGTAATCTTTTTTTAAATAAAAATTTGGATTTCTTCTTATGATGATGTTTATGAATTTTCAAATGATCGGATAAATATTGTATGCATATTTTTGATGAATTTTAGAAAAAGGATATTTTAAAAATGGTTGTGTAAACCTTAAATAATTAAAAATGTGTAATGATTTTCGAAAAATGGTCTTCTACAATTATGTTCAGTACGAAATTTAGAGTCTAATAAGATCAACTTGATTTTTGATGAATAGTAAATTATGAATAGTGATTTTATGATTAGGATTAGTAATATGACCAAATGGATTAGTAATCTCACTTAAAGAAAGTTTTAAAATAATATAGGCACCTTGATTAAGTAATGTTATTCAATAAAATAGTTAAATAACGGTTTCATTAATTATTATTCAAGTATTAGTTTTTTTCGGGTGAATAGTGTTTTTTAATTCAAAATTTAATTAAAAATAATTAGAAAATTATTTTTATAAAAATGACTTTATTTTTGAACTCAGAGCATCGATATTATGTTATGGTAATTTTTGGGGTTTTTTCTGAAAAAAATGAACTTTCGATGAATAGTGTTTTTATTTAAAAATTAAATTAAAAATATTTAGAAAATTATTTTTATAAAATGGAGTTCATATTTGTAATCAGAGCGTTGATATTTGGTTAAGGTGAAATTTTGGGATTATTCTGAGAAAGTTGAATTTTTGATGAATAGTGAAAATACAGTTTTTAAGTTACGGGTGTTTAATGACATCATTAAATGATGTATTAAGTTTGAAATCAATATGTTCGAATTATGAATAGTGAGATAAGGTATGAGGTGTCCCAAGTGGCCAATACCATGGGCAAATACCATGGGCAAGCCCATGGTTTTGCCAAAACCACTAATGAGGTGTCCCTTTGCCATTAATGCCTTGTCCCCTCACTTTCCCTATAAATACCAAGCCATCCTCTCATCCATTCGACTCCCCACTCTTCCCCAACGAAGTTCTGGTCTCATTACCTCCCAAGGAGTCCTCCCAAGGTGCCCCCAAGCCCTCAAGGTCCCAACCTTTGAGGTTTAAGAGTTACATTTTAAGGTAAGGGATCCGACCCCTCTCTTTCTTTTCAAGTGATCTCTTTTATGTCATTCCTTTTATGCTCCATGTTCTTATTTTGGAGGATGTTATTTTATACTCCTCTTACTTCCCTTTTTATGTTCATATGATGAAAGACCCCCTCTTACTCTCATCATTTCGTTTTTAGAAAGTTTAAGTGGCGCCGTTAGGCTGCCGAATTTTCAAGGGATTCATTCACCTCTCTCTTTTTCAAAGTTCTACTTTCATGTCAAGTCTTTCAAGTTCATTTTTATTATGTTGGGGTATGATCACTATATTTATCATACTGGTATTTTATGATCACATGATGAGATACCCCATTTGATCTCTTCAATTCAGTATTTTGATGTCTTAAGTGGCGCCGTTAGGCTGCCGAATTTTTAAGTGGTTCTTCACCCTTCTCGTTTTGAAGTTCTACTTTCATGTCAATTCTTTCAAGTTCCTTTATATTATGTTGGGGTATGATCTCTATATCTATAATACTGGACTCTTATGTTCATATGATGAGAGACCCTATTTGACCTTGTCAATTCAATTTTGTTGATGTTTAAGTGATGCCGTTAGGCTGCCGAATTTTCACAAGAGAAATCTTGTTTTGTTTTCTTCCTTTCATGTTCTTCATTTCATATGGTATATTTTCAAATTTCATTACCATGTTCATAAATCCCTTATATTTTTTTACTATACTGTATGATGGGTCATTTATGAATGTTTGACCCATGTCCCCTCTTTTCTCAATGTTTTCTAAAACCTTGTAACATAGCCGTTATGCAGCAGAATGTTTCCCCTCAAAATGCCTCTCTTTTTTCTCAAAAATTATTTTATGTTATAAAGTGAATACTCAAAGCTCTTATTTATACAAGGGTATTCACATATATATCAAAATGTTCCATTTTAAATTCTGGGATTTACATACATGAGACCCGCTTCCCTTTCTGTGGGTTTAAAGTGCCGTAAAGATCATGTCATTAAAGCAGTTTTTAAAATGTTATGATTATGAAATGAAACCCATTTATTTTATGCTATATGGGTTATTTATGAAATGTTTGATGATGATATATGTGGCTCACATGATAATAAAGGCAAATTTAAGGGTGCGCCCTGATAGCGCTCCAATGCATTGGGTAAAGACTTAATCTCTAGAGATGACCATTTTAACGACGCCTTGGTGAATAACCTTGGTAATTTTTTTAACGACACCTTGGGGATGGACCTTGGTGAAACGAAATGATTGCCAATATTAAATGTTTCAACCACATCTTCAAGTTATGAAAAAGTTTTATTTTTATTATGATATGCCTCATGATTTCATTTTCATGCCTTAAAGTTCTTTTCATGACTTTATTGATGTATCCCAAGTTCATATGTAAAATGTTTCACTTGTTTCCCTTGCTGGGCCTTCTGCTCACCCTTTCTTTTGATGTATGTCCCCAGGTTATGAGATTCAGTAATGAGCCTAGGGTGAACATGAGGAGAATCCTTTCAAGTGTTTAAGAAGAATTCTTTATGTTGTTTTCATGATTTATGTTCCTGGTTTCCAAGACACTAAACCTTAAAGATCCTCGGTTTTGTAAAATGTAATTAAAGTTTATGTGATAAAAAGATGGGATGCTATAGTTGGTATCAAAGGATGGTTTAGTTATTTGTGGAAATTAGGATATGAAAACTCTAGGAGGAACCCTATAGAAAAGTTTAATATAGGAAATCTTCCTGGTATTTTGGTGAGTGTTGAGTAAGGGGTTGCCAAGCAAATACATCCCTGTCTGGATACGAGCAGGTAGAGGTGGCTCTGGCACAGATGTACATAGGGGTAAAACCCGAAAACACCGCTTTGAGCTAGACTCGAACGGGAACTGGTACACGACAACGGGCCTTGCTTCACTCTTGGTTACGACACTCCCGGGGGATATGCTTTGGTAAATTCATAATCTTGGTATGAACCATTATTAAAGGAACAAAGATAAAATAAAATAAAGATTCACATAAGAATATATGATCATGGATAACCTAGATGGGAACCTAGGGGATCACAAGTTAGGGTTTACTTTTCTTCTACAAGTTATCCTTATATGCTTTAAGTTCCTTTTCATGATTATTGGTTAAGTATTTAAGCCTCTAATTATACTTTATCTTCTTAGTTAATGGTGGGAAATGGAATAACGTGTCCCAACAACCAATGTGATAGGAAATGCGACAATTTCCGTATTAATATGTCAGAGTTGATTAGGGGATTAAAAGATGATTATTATTTTGGAAGGCGTTCACTATTTTGGGGACCCTATATGATCGAGGTAAATATATTACTATAGTATTTTCATTGAGGAGTAAGGTTGACTTATATTTTGAAGAATTGATGAATTTAAGGTGGACTTGTAGTAATTTAGGTTACTTTTGGGAATGATTAACCTATCTTGGGTAAAATATGTTTAGGTTAGCTACTTTTGTTATAAGATGTTAGGAGTGGTTGATGTTGTCTGGAGATGAACAATGAAGTTGTTTTGGAAGACTATGTTATAAAATCCTTCTTGTATTTGGGTTTCAATCTTAGTTTGGTTTATTTTGAGGAATTTTAAGGACCGTTATTTATGGAGTGGTCTATGATGAACATTGGGTAGTACCATGGAACTTTGAAGATTTAAAAGTAGGTTCTATTCCTATGGGATTCTTTCTTTTTTAAGAGTTGTTTTACCTTAACCGTTCTGTTTTTGGGATAATGATTAAAGATAGAAGAAATAGATAGTTAATCTTTTGTAGATTATGTGATTCTATAGAAGATGATTCTTGTGCTTTTATGAGACCAAGTGTTTTTGAATTCTCATCATTTGGCGAAAATATTAGTGTTGGTAGGGACTTGTTAAAGGATGAAACTCTACTTGAAGGTAGGTATATTTTCTTATGTTTTTGTTCTATGTAGTAAATTAAATCCTCAAAATTATGAAAAGAAACGTAAAACAAAAATGTTGTTGGTTTACGTTTCCTACTAGGTAATCAAAGACCGTTTACACACATCATAAGTTTGGGATTTTCTCATGGTTAACTTTCTCCTAATCATGTTCTCTATCACTCTCTCTCAGAACTGGCCCTTTGTTTTTTCCTCCATGTCCATGTTTTCCTACATGGAACCCGAGTGTGGGTTAACTCGGGTGGCCTTTGTACTTCCTTTTCTTTCTTTTAAAGTAATGGTGTTACTGACTCTTTTTCCGATGTGGGACTTTCAATGAAATTTCAAAACCCAATTTAAAAAAATTGCGAGGATGCAATTTCTTAAGGGGGGAAGATTGTAACGACCCGAAATTTTGAATAAATCTTGTTTCCTAATTTCATGTGTTATTTTTTATACTAAAAAAAATGTTTTATTTGATAAACATGATTATAAATAAAATGAGACCATTGGTTTTTGAGTGTTATATGACCATCGGTCAATATGACCACCGTGAACAAAATGTTTTGATTATTGTCTCTATATTTAAGTAATCTTGGTTAATTATTATAGAAAGAAGATTTGATGGCCTCACCTAGTAGCCTTGGGCCGATCGAAGCCCATCTAACAGAGATTGGGAAGGAGGTAGCACCATTGGGCTTTGCTCTAGACCAAATCCAAGCCGAACTTCATCATGTGAAGCTAGAACGGAATCGCCTTCGCGAGAAGTTCAAACTGATAGAAATTACTACTCGGGCAATGTTGACTGAGCCGCCCCAAAATTCTATCACCCTAGCACACCTTACTCTTAGGTCCTATGCTGGTATTATAAGGGGTTATGTAACGAGACCGTAATTGCCTTGTGTAATCTTTTTTTTAAATAAAATTTTTTTTTTCTTCTTATGATGATGTTTATGAATTTTCAAATGATCGGATAAATATTGTATGCATATTTTTGATGAATTTTAGAAAAAGGATATTTTAAAAATGGTTGTGTAAACCTTAAATAATTAAAAATGTGTAATGATTTTCGAAAAATGGTCTTCTACAATTATGTTCAGTACGAAATTTAGAGTCTAATAAGATCAACTTGATTTTTGATGAATAGTAAATTATGAATAGTGATTTTATGATTAGGATTAGTAATATGACCAAATGGATTAGTAATCTCACTTAAAGAAAGTTTTAAAATAATATAGGCACCTTGATTAAGTAATGTTATTCAATAAAATAGTTAAATAACGGTTTCATTAATTATTATTCAAGTATTAGTTTTTTTTCGGGTGAATAGTGTTTTTTAATTAAAAATTTAATTAAAAATAATTAGAAAATTATTTTTATAAAAATGACTTTATTTTTGAACTCAGAGCATCGATATTATGTTATGGTAATTTTTGGGGTTTTTTCTGAAAAAAATGAACTTTCGATGAATAGTGTTTTTATTTAAAAATTAAATTAAAAATAGTTAGAAAATTATTTTTATAAAATGGAGTTCATATTTGTAATCAGAGCGTTGATATTTGGTTAAGGTGAAATTTTGGGATTATTCTGAGAAAGTTGAATTTTTGATGAATAGTGAAAATACAGTTTTTAAGTTACGGGTGTTTAATGACATCATTAAATGATGTATTAAGTTTGAAATCAATATGTTCGAATTATTAATAGTGAGATAAGGTATGAGGAGTCCCAAGTGGCCAATACCATGGGAAAATACCATGGGCAAGCCCATGGTTTTGCCAAAACCACTAATGAGGTGTCCCTTTGCCATTAATGCCTTGTCCCCTCACTTTCCCTATAAATACCAAGCCATCCTCTCATCCATTCGACTCCCCACTCTTCCCCAACGAAGTTCTGGTCTCATTACCTCCCAAGGAGTCCTCCCAAGGTGCCCCCAAGCCCTCAAGGTCCCAACCTTTGAGGTTTAAGAGTTACATTTTAAGGTAAGGGATCCGACCCCTCTCTTTCTTTTCAAGTGATCTCTTTTATGTCATTCCTTTTATGCTCCATGTTCTTATTTTGGAGGATGTTCTTTTATACTCCTCTTACTGCCCTTTTTATGTTCATATGATGAAAGACCCCCTCTTACTCTCATCATTTCGTTTTAAGAAAGTTTAAGTGGCGCCGTTAGGCTGCCGAATTTTCAAGGGATTCATTCACCTCTCTCTTTTTCAAAGTTCTACATTCATGTCAAGTCTTTCAAGTTCATTTTTATTATGTAGGGGTATGATCTCTATATTTATCATACTGGTATTTTATGATCACATGATGAGAGACCCCATTTGATCTCTTCAATTCAGTATTTTGATGTCTTAAGTGGCGCCGTTAGGCTGCCGAATTTTTAAGTGTTTCTTCACCCTTCTCGTTTTGAAGTTCTACTTTCATGTCAATTCTTTCAAGTTCCTTTATATTATGTTTATAACGACCCACACTTTACATACATTGTTAATACATCAAAATTGAAGCACTCTTATTACAACATATGACAAAACCACAAAGGACCGTATAGGTATAGTGTCTTTAGAAACTGGGGAAACATAAACAACTGGTTCATAAATCTTCTACAGTGTCTCCCATTTATTTCATCATATCTAGGGTCCCTTTTAACATATTCTACTTAATATCCATCTTCCTGACCTGGGGAAAAGAAAACATAAAAGGGTGAGCTCAAATGCTCAGCAAGGGCAAATAAAAGAAATAAAAATCATATCATATCTTTATAAAAATCAAAACCTGCAAAAGAGATCATAATATCTTAACATGGAATAAATCATAGAAGTGAAAATGAGATCCCCATAATCATAACATAAAACTTGAATCTTTGTGGCATGCACACATAATCATGGAAAATCATTTCTTGTTAGTCATGACTCATTGCCAAGACTATCTTAGTGGACAAAGTCCCTTTCTGAACCGAGTTCACTCCTCGTTTCAGTCCTGTATCACTGAACCGAAATAACCTTCCGTTCCAGCCATGTCTATCTCATGAGATATAAAATCTTTACCCAATGCATTGGAGGGAGATATAGGTCCCACCCATCTTATAATGAATCCTTTCTTATGTGTGCCACATAATCATAAAACATACATCATCGCATAACACATATAACAAAAATGGGATTCTTGAAACATCCTGACATCATAAATCAATTCATATATGATAAAGGAATTCATAAACATAATTCCATCACAAAATAGTCAAACCAATGTAAAAATATGGATAGAAACAGAACCCTTTATTATCTTAGATGGAAAATAATTTTGATAAAACACTTGAATTGAATTCTTGAGGAAAATATCCTTTCTTCTTCAAAAACATTTTTCCTTTCATAACATGTCATACAACTTTAAAATAAAAGAAGTTGATTAAAAATAAACTTGAAAACTTGTAAAGGAAGCTTCTTTGAAGTAATGTTTTAAAAATCCATTCATGCCGTATAAGTTAAAAAAAACATTCTTCGTACTTTTGTCGGAAAAGTCAAAAAGTACCTCGTACGGAAAAACGACAAAAGATTCCTTTTATATTCTTTACTAAAAACTCACCTAAGGGTAAAATTGGATTTAAACTATTTCAAGTGGATGGAAACAATATTACATATTGAGGGAACATGGATGTGGATGATAAAATACACCCCAGTAAATACTTACGAATAAACAATCTCGGATAAAAATGAGATTGTGATATTTCCCTTACCTTAGGTCCGATTTGCTTTGTTCGTGTCCGAAGCTCCTGTATAATGGTTTAAATAATGTTATTGACTTATTCCAGAATCATACATATTGATATGAGATCATATATGGTCATATTATTAGCTTCTTGTTAGTAATATTTCATGGTTACTTGTTACTCGGGTCTTTATAACTTTTTGTTCTTATGCGTGTTTTGTCGAATAAATTCTTATTCTTATCTTTAGGTTATAGATAATTCATTTCCAGAATGGTATTAGTGTATTATATACCATATTCATTCATTCAATTCATTTATATAATCATTATGAAATGAAGATCATGTAGAACGAGTCGCATCACATCGTGGAGACGGTATTCCGTACGTACGCACGAGTGATGATATCGTTCCTATGATCGTGGAATTGTATTGGAGTATATATATATATTATTTCAGTATCAATATTACTTAATAATAATCATATATAGTTACTGATTACACCATTATACCCATCCTTGTAAGGTGATGGTGGAAAATAGATTACACCACGGCGTGGAGACGGTTTTCCGTACGTACGCACGCGCGGTGATTTCATTTTTCCGTAGGATGGATAGAAGGTGAATTAGGGTTGTTTCATATTTATAATAACATATCAGTATGTAAGTAATACTGATGTTATTACTTTATCATGAAACAACTAAAGAAGAAGAAGTTGAAGAAGAAAGAAATTGAAAAGATCGGTAATGGATATTACCTCTTCTTTGGAACGCCTCTTTGAATCCTTCACTTAAGGAACTAAGATTGGTATTTGGAGAAGACCAGGACCTCTAGGATTATTCTAGGGAAGTGGAGAGGAGAAAATGGCAGGGGTTGGCCGAGCTTGAGTGCTCAAATTGGTGTGAGGAGGAGGGGGAGGAGGTGCCCTTTTATAAGGGAGGAGAGGGGCACCTTAGGAATATCTCAAAATATTATTTTATATTAAAGTCAAAATCGGTTTATAATGGTTCCAAAGGGTCTTATTTAGAAGCTAAAGTGGGGATGGGTCGACATCCTATCAACCAATAGAATTTAGACAAGTTTAGGATATTATTTTAACCTTATCAATTAAATTTAACTCTAAGTTAAATAATTTAACTTTTACCATGTCTTTTTGTTTTCTTTCACTATATGGTTAATACACTTACTATAACATGCCAAACGAACCCCAAATTGTTTATTATTAATATATATATCCTTATCTAAGTCATTTGGCCGAACCATAGATTTTTAGGAATAAAATAACAATTAATAATATAATATTTTATTTAAAAACTATTTTGTGTCAATTTTGACACTATTTGATATATGATTTTTGTGAAAGTCATAACAGAATTATATGTTCGAACCAAGTTGATTAAATAAATACTAATATATCATAGTAACCTAGAAAATTAGTTTAATTCATAAAAAGTCTCAAATGACATTTATTTTGGTATTTATATTATCAATTTTGTCAATATTTCATTAATAAGATAATTACTGCATCATCTTTGTGTCATAAATAAATTAAATTATTTGATGTCTAAAAATTACAAATAAAATACCATCATGTAGGAAATCTTTTTAGATTTCTAATGAATATTTACAATCGAATTTATCTTATGTATAACCCTATATTAAAAATGATTTACTTATTAAACTTTGATTTTATCTATTTTAACCCTTCTTTAAATAAAATAATAAATGTCCTAATCTAATCCATGTGGGCCTAAATGGTCATATTTTATTCCTAAGTTTGTTTTTGGTCGAATTACACTTGTCCAATAGAATTAGGACATGTGTTAGGGTAATATTAATATCATATTTACCCTTAGTTACCCTATTTACTATTAACCGCGGTAAAAATAGTAAAAAGTTACTATTTACCAAAAATTATTTTCATCTCATTGAACCACATTTTAGTCCTTGATATAAACCGTGTCTCTCGGATTTTTGAAATTCCATTCACAGAAGCGGTAAAATTAAGTTTTATGCAAAATTCAGTTTTTAACCTACCACTTAGTGGTTTCACTATTCATCAAAAATTGAAAGTTTTCAGAAAAATACCAAAATTTCACCCTAGGCTAATTTCGATATTCTGAGTCCAAAAATGAAGTCCATTATGAAAAATAAAATTTATAAAATTTCAAAAAGTGGTTATTACTATTCATAACGGCTAGTTTTAATAGCATATTGTTGTTTAGTGAAACTCGGTATTGCGTACGACGCAAGCTATCGAGGAAGGTCGCGATTGCGTGTAAAGCAAGCCAAGAAAGTGTTGTGTAGAAAAAGATTCCTTTGATGATTTATATAACATAAAAGTCTCGGGTGTTACATTCTACCCCCCTTAAAAAGAATTTCGCCCTCGAAATTCGTCACTTTGCAACAAACAAATGAGGATACTTCTCCCTCATCATATCCTCAAGCTCCCATGTAGCTTCTTCAAGTTGGTGGTTTCTCCATAAAACTTTCACCAAGCGAGTGTTCTTGTTTCGTAGGACTTTTTCGCTACGATCCAGAATCTCTATCGGCTGTTCTTCATAAGAAAGATCTTGCTCCAGCGGTACAACTTCTGAGCTGAGTACATGTGAAGGATCTGGTATGTACTTTCTCAGGAGAGATACATGGAACACATCGTGAACTTGAGAGAGATTCGGTGGAAGCGCCAATCGGTAAGCTACCTTCCCAACACGATCCAGTATTTCAAAAGGACCGATATATCTAGGGCTCAACTTCCCCTTCTTTCCAAATCTCATAACCCTCTTCCAGGGAGATATTCGTAAGAACACTTTATCACCCACTTCAAACTCTAGGTCTTTTCTTCGGTTGTCGGCATAACTTTTCTGTCGACTCTGAGCTGCTCTTATGTGTTGTTGAATAGATCTGACCTTTTCTGCCATTTCATCAACGAGATCAGGTCCTAATAGCTTTCTTTCCCCAACTTCATCCCAGCAAGTTGGAGTCCTGCATTTCTTTCCATAGAGAGCTTCATAAGGAGCCATCTGAATACTGGAGTGAAAGCTATTATTATAAGAAAATTCCACCAAAGGTAGGTGTTGATCCCAACCTCCTTTGAAATCCATAGAGCAAGCTCTCAACATATCTTCTAGGGTTTGAATTGTTCTCTCAGACTGACTGTCTGTCTGGGGATGATAAGCAGTGCTGAAACTCAACTCTGTATCCAGAGTATGCTGAAGACTTCGCCAGAACATCGAGGTAAATCTCGGATCTCGATCAGATATAATAGAAAGTGGTACTCCATGCAATCTTACCACTTCCTTTATATATATCCTGGCAAGCTGATCTAGAGAGAAATCCTCTCTAATAGCAATGAAGTGTGCAGACTTTGTAAGACGATCAACTATGACCCAGATAGCATTATTGCCTTTGGATGTTTTAGGAAGTCTTGTGACAAAGTCCATAGTGATGTTTTCCCATTTCCATTCGGGTATGGGTAATGGTTGTAACATCCCCTTAGACTTCTGTCTCTCAGCTTTAACTTGTTGACAAACCAAGCATCGAGAGACATATTCAGCAACATCTCTTTTCATGCCATCCCACCAGAAGTACTCTTTCAGGTCCCTATACATCTTCGTGCTTCCAGGATGAATAGAGAATGAAGAACTATGAGCCTCATCCAGCAGCTCTTTCTTTAATTCGGGGATGGGAGGAACACAAACCCGATTCCTGAACTTTATTATCCCATCACAATCAAGGTTGAATTCAGTAACATTTCTCACCTTCTTTTGTAACTCGACATCTTCTTTCTGTGCCTCTTTAATCTTCACATGTATAGATGGTTGAACATTCATTTGAGAAAGATAAGATTTTTCCCCTTCCATTATAATTCCAAGATCCATCCTTTGTAAATCCATAAATATTGGATCTTTTGTGATCCTCATCATGGATAAACTAGCATGGTCTTGTCGACTTAATGCATCTGCCACCTTGTTTGCTTTCCCAGGGTGGTAATGGATTGAGCAGTCATAATCCTTAATCAGCTCCAACCATCTTCTTTGGCGCATATTCAGCTCCTTTTGTGTGAAAATATACTTTAAACTTTTATGATCAGTATAAATATCACACCTTTCACCATAAAGGTAATGCCTCCAAATCTTTAATGCAAAGATTACCGCAGCCAACTCCAAATCATGTGTTGGGTAATTTTGCTCATGGATTTTCAACTGTCGTGAGGCATAAGCTATCACCATATCATTTTGCATCAGAACACACCCCAATCCCTTCTTGGATGCATCACTGTAGATCACAAACCTTTCTCCACTACAAGGCAGTGTGAGCACAGGTGCACTGGATAACCTTCTTTTCAACTCCTTGAAATTCTCTTCACATTCCTCTGTCCAGACAAACTTAACTCCTTTCCGAGTCAACTTGGTGAGTGGATTAGATAATCGTGAAAAATATTTTACAAAACGTCGATAATATCCAGCCAAACCAAGAAAACTTCGGATCTCAGTTACTGTTGTTGGTCTTGACCATCTTTCGATAACCTCTGTTTTTGCTGGATCAACAGATATCCCCTCTTTTGAGATTATATGACCCAAAAATGCAACTTTTTGAAGCCAAAATTCACACTTGGTAAATTTGGCATAAAGCTTCTCTTTTCTCAGGGTCTTCAATATAATTCTCAAGTGATATTCATTCTCTTCCTTGCTCTTTGAATAGACAAGAATATCGTCTATAAAGACTACCACAAATTGATCAAGATAGTCTCTAAAGACTCTATTCATTAGATCCATGAAGATAGCAGGGGCATTAGTAAGACCAAATGGCATCACTATAAATTCATAGTGTCCATACCTTGTACGGAAAGTCGTATTTGGTATATCCTCCCTTTTGACCCTTAATTGATGATACCCTTAACGAAGATCAGTCTTGGAAAAGTATTGAGCTCCGCGTAGTTGGTCAAATAAGTCATCAATGCGTGGGAGAGGATATTTGTTCTTGATAGTGATCTTGTTAAGTTCTCGATAATCAATGCAGAGTCTCATTGATCCATCTTTCTTCTTAACAAATAGAACAGGTGATCCCCAAGGTGACACACTAGGGCGTATGAATCCCTTATCAAGATTCTCTTGGAGTTGCTTCTTCAATTCCTGCAACTCAATTGGGGCCATTCTATAAGGTGTCTTTGAAATAGGCAAAGCACCCGGTACGAGTTCTATTGAAAACTCAACTTCACGATTTGGTGGAAGACCCGGTAATTCCTCCGGAAAGACATCATCAAACTCCCGTACAATGGGCATATTCTTAATCGTGAGTTTCTCACCAACTATTTGAGATAAATAACCATCATTTAGTGGAATCAATACCCATAAGATGGAAGAAATTTCCACTGGAAGGTTATGTTCATCCTTGCATTGATAGACGATCGTAGGTTGATCTGGAATATGAAATGTGACTTCCCTTATTTGGCAATTGATATGAGCTCCATGTAGAGAAAGCCAATCCATGCCAAGAATCACATCAAATTCCACTAAAGGAAGGATCACAAGATTTGCAGGAAGCACTTTCCCACAAACTTCGATCGGAGAAGAATTATAAACTTCTGATGCGATTGATGTGCCATTAGGTGTTGTCACAGCTAACTCAACATCTAATTGTTGAGGTAATACGGTGATACCCTTAGAAAATTTTTCAGAAATAAAAGAGTGGGTGGATCCAGAATCAAATAAAACATTTGCTACTTTAGAGTGGATGGTAAGTGTACCTTTCACCACATCGTTATCGTACTCCACATCGCTGATAGAAATTGCATGTGACTTTCCTTTGTCTTTAGCCTTAAGAGTTTGTTGACGTCGACCATCATCATCAACCCTTGGATTTGGGCATTGATTGGCATAATGCCCCATCTCCTTGCACTTGAAACATTGAAGTGTAGCAGGTTCATTCTGTGTATCCCTTCCTTTGTTTGCATCATTAGACATCTTCTTCCCATTATCACGGCATTCAAATGCCCGATGACCTTCCTTTCCACATTTAAAACATTTACTTGTCCCTTTAAGACAACTCCCTCCATGTTTCTTTCCACACTTTGAGCATAAGGGAAAGTTCATCTTCTTTTCCGTGTGCTCTTTAGATTTTTCTTTGAATTCCATCTTCCTCTTCTTATCAAACCCATGTGACTGATGGGTTACTCCAATCTCCATCTCGACTTTGAGAGCACATCGAACGATTTCCTCGTAGCTATTGAAGTCCCTTATGGCTAACGCCCTTCGAAGACTTGGTTTTAAGCCACTAAAGAATCGATCGATCTTACTCTCAGGTTGGATAATAATACCAGAAGCGTACCTTGCAAGTCTTGTAAAATTTGCTTCATAGGTACTAACAGATTCATCATCCCTTTTCTTCAGTTCAAGGAACTCTTTCTCCATCTTTGTTCGGAGAATACGAGGGAAGTACTTATTGAAAAATAAGTTCTTGAACTCGTCCCATTCCATAGACTCAATTTCATCCCTTTTCCTCGTATTCTTAACAAGATTCCACCATTGATCCGCATCTCCTTCCAAACGATACACTGCTAGGATGACTTTATCATGCTCAGAACATTGAAGAACTGAAAATATCTTTTCAGTAGTACTAATCCATTGTTCAGCAACTAATGGATCAGTAGACCCGCTGAAAGATGGTGGACGCTGCCTCATGAAGGATTCAACAGAATGTTGCTCCCTTCTTTGTTCGTTTGGAAATCCTGCATGATTCATAGCTTGAGAAAGTTGTGTGAGCATGGCTACAAGATTTTGCATTCCAGCTCCCATATCGTTTGGTTGCTCAGGGGGACAATCATTGCATTTCCCATCGCATTCCGCATTAACACGGTTCCTTCGGGTTCCAGCCATTGACTAAAACCAAGAAGAATAGTGTGAGCAACACTAATTATAATAGGAAACCACATAATTCAAGAATAAAATTTTCATGCTTAAGGTCTTATCCTAGGTTATTCAAGGCCATTTCTAAAACACTAAGATTGTGTTCTATGCTTAGACTTATCCTTAGGGTTCTTACTAAGGCTTTCACATCCTAGTTTCCAAAGGTTGACTATACCTTTCCTATGATACCAACTATAACGACCCACACTTTACATACATTGTTAATACTTCAAAATTGAAGCACTCTTATTACAACATATGACAAAACCACAAAGGACCGTATAGGTATAGTGTCTTTAGAAACTGGGGAAACATAAACAACTGGTTCATAAATCTTCTACAGTGTCTCCCATTTATTTCATCATATCTAGGGTCCCTTTTAGCATATTCTACTTAATATCCATCTTCCTGACCTGGGGAAAAGAAAACATAAAAGGGTGAGCTCAAATGCTCAGCAAGGGCAAATAAAAGAAATAAAAATCATATCATATCTTTATGAAAATCAAAACCTGCAAAAGAGATCATAATATCTTAACATGGAATAAATCATAGAAGTGAAAATGAGATCCCCATAATCATAACATAAAACTTGAATCTTTGTGGCATGCACACATAATCATGGAAAATAATTTCTTGTTAGTCATGACTCATTGCCAAGACTATCTTAGTGGACAAAGTCCCTTTCTGAACCGAGTTCACTCCTCGTTTCAGTCCTGTATCACTGAACCGAAATAACCTTCCGTTCCAGCCATGTCTATCTCATGAGATATAAAATCTTTACCCAATGCATTGGAGGGAGATATAGGTCCCACCCATCTTATAATGAATCCTTTCTTATGTGTGCCACATAATCATAAAACATACATCATCGCATAACACATATAACAAAAATGGGATTCTTGAAACATCCTGACATCATAAATCAATTCATATATGATAAAGGAATTCATAAACATAATTCCATCACAAAATAGTCAAACCAATGTAAAAATATGTATAGAAACAGAACCCTTTATTATCTTAGATGGAAAATAATTTTGATAAAACACTTGAATTGAATTCTTGAGGAAAATATCCTTTCTTCTTCAAAAACATTTTTCCTTTCATAACATGTCATACAACTTTAAAATAAAAGAAGTTGATTAAAAATAAACTTGAAAACTTGTAAAGTAAGCTTCTTTGAAGTAATGTTTTAAAAATCCATTCATGCCGTATAAGTTAAGAAAAACATTCTTCGTACTTTTGTCGGAAAAGTCAAAAAGTACCTCGTACGGAAAAACGACAAAAGATTCCTTTCATATTCTTTACTAAAAACTCACCTAAGGGTAAAATTGGATTTAAACTATTTCAAGTGGATGGAAACAATATTACATATTGAGGGAACATGGATGTGGATGATAAAATACACCCCAGTAAATACTTACGAATAAACAATCTCGGATAAAAATGAGATTGTGATATTTCCCTTACCTTAGGTACGATTTGCTTTGTTCGTGTCCGAAGCTCCTGTATAATGGTTTAAATAATGTTATTGACTTATTCCAGAATCATACATATTGATATGAGATCATATATGGTCATATTATTAGCTTCTTGTTAGTAATATTTCATGGTTACTTGTTACTCGGGTCTTTATAACTTTTTGTTCTTATGCGTGTTTTGTCGAATAAATTCTTATTCTTATCTTTAGGTTATAGATAATTCATTTCCAGAATGGTATTAGTGTAGTATATACCATATTCATTCATTCAATTCATTTATATAATCATTATTAAATGAAGATCATGTAGAACGAGTCGCATCACATCGTGGAGACGGTATTCCGTACGTACGCACGAGTGATGATATCGTTCCTATGATCGTGGAATTGTATTGGAGTATATATATATATATATTATTTCAGTATCAATATTACTTAATAATAATCATATATAGTTACTAATTACACCATTATACCCATCCTTGTAAGGTGATGGTGGAAAATAGATTACACCACGGCGTGGAGACGGTATTCCGTACGTACGCACGCGCGGTGATTTCATTTTTCCGTAGGATGGATAGAAGGTGAATTAGGGTTGTTTCATATTTATAATAACATATCAGTATGTAAGTAATACTGATGTTATTACTTTATCATGAAACAACTAAAGAAGAAGAAGTTGAAGAAGAAAGAAATTGAAAAGATCGGTAATGGATATTACCTCTTCTTTGGAACGCCTCTTTGAATCCTTCACTTAAGGAACTAAGATTGGTCTTTGGAGAAGACCAGGACCTCTAGGATTATTCTAGGGAAGTGGAGAGGAGAAAATGTCAGGGGTTGGCCGAGATTGAGTGCTCAAATTGGTGTGAGGAGGAGGGGGAGGAGGTGCCCTTTTATAAGGGAGGAGAGGGGCACCTTAGGAATATCTCAAAATATTATTTTATATTAAAGTCAAAATCGGTTTATAATGGTTCCAAAGGGTATTATTTCGAAGCTAAAGTGGGGATGGGTCGAAATCCTATCAACCAATAGAATTTAGACAAGTTTAGGATATTATTTTAACCTTATCAATTAAATTTAACTCTAAGTTAAATAATTTAACTTTTACCATGTCTTTTTGTTTTCTTTCACTATATGGTTAATACACTTACTATAACATGCCAAACTAACCCCAAATTGTTTATTATTAATATATATATCCTTATCTAAGTCATTTGGCCGAACAATAGATTTTTAGGAATAAAATAACAATTAATAATATAATATTTGATTTAAAAACTATTTTGTGTCAATTTTGACACTATTTGATATATGATTTTTGTGAAAGTCATAACAGAATTATATGTTCGAACAAAGTTTATTAAATAAATACTAATATATCATAGTAACCTAGAAAATTAGTGTAATTCATAAAAAGTCTCAAATTACATTTATTTTGGTATTTATATTATCAATTTTGTCAATATTTCATTAATAAGATAATTACTGCATCATCTTTGTGTCATAAATAAATTAAATTATTTGATGTCTAAAAATTACAAATAAAATACCATCATGTAGGAAATATTTTTAGATTTCTAATGAATATTTACAATCGAATTTATCTTATGTATAACCCTATATTAAAAATGATTTACTTATTAAACTTTGATTTTAACTATTTTAACCCTTCTTTAAATAAAATAATAAATGTCCTAATCTAATCCAAGTGGGCCTAAATGGTCATATTTTATTCCTAAGTTTGTTTTTGGTCGAATTACACTTGTCCAATAGAATTATGACATGTGTTAGGGTAATATTAATATCATATTTACCCTTAGTTACCCTATTTACTATTAACCGCGGTAAAAATAGTAAAAAGTTACTATTCACCAAAAATTATTTTCATCTCATTGAACCACATTTTAGTCCTTGATATTAACCGTGTCTCTCGGATTTTTGAAATTCCATTCACAGAAGCGGTAAAATTAAGTTTTATGCAAAATTCAGTTTTTAACCTACCACTTAGTGGTTTCACTATTCATCAAAAATTGAAAGTTTTCAGAAAAATACCAAAATTTCACCCTAGGCTAATTTCGATATTCTGAGTCCAAAAATGAAGTCCATTTTGAAAAATAAAATTTATAAAATTTCAAAAAGTGGTTATTACTATTCATAACGGCTAGTTTTAATAGCATATTGTTGTTTAGTGAAACTCGGTATTGCGTACGACGCAAGCTATCGAGGAAGGTCGCGATTGCGTGGAAAGAAAGCCAAGAAAGTGTTGTGTAGAAAAAGATTCCTTTGATGATTTATATAACATAAAAGTCTCGGGTGTTACAATGTTGGGGTATGATCTCTATATCTATCATACTGGACTCTTATGTTCATATGATGAGAGACCCTATTTGACCTTGTCAATTCAATTTTGTTGAAGTTTAAGTGATGCCGTTAGGCTGCCGAATTTTCACAAGAGAAATCTTGTTTTGTTTTCTTCCTTTCATGTTCTTCATTTCATATGGTATATTTTCAAATTTCATTACCATGTTCATAAATCCCTTATATTTTTTCCCTATACTGTATGATGGGTCATTTATGAATGTTTGACCCATGTCCCCTCTTTTCTCAATGTTTTATAAAACCTTGTAACATAGCCGTTATGCTGCAGAATTTTTCCCCTCAAAATGCCTCTCTTTTTTCTCAAAAATTATTTTATGTTATAAAGTGAATACTCAAAGCTCTTATTTCTACAAGGGTATTCACATATATATCAAAATGTTCCATTTTAAATTCTGGGATTTACATACATGAGACCCGCTTCCCTTTCCGTGGGTTTAAAGTGCCGTAAAGATCATGTCATTAAAGCAGTTTTTAAAATGTTATGATTATGAAATGAAACCCATTTATTTTATGCTATATGGGTTATTTATGAAATGTTTGATGATGATATATGTGGCTCACATGATAATAAAGGCAAATTTAAGGGTGCACCCTGATAGCGCTCCAATGCATTGGGTAAAGACTTAATCTCTAGAGATGACCATTTTAACGACGCCTTGGTGAATAACCTTGGTAATTTTTTTAACGACACCTTGGGGATGGACCTTGGTGAAACGAAACGATTGCCAATATTAAATGTTGCAACCACATCTTCAAGTTATGAAAAAGTTTTATTTTTATTATGATATGCCTCATGATTTCATTTTCATGCCTTAAAGTTCTTTTCATGACTTTATTGATGTATCCCAAGTTCATATGTAAAATGTTTCACTTGTTTCCCTTGCTGGGCCTTCTGCTCACCCTTTCTTTTGATGTATGTCCCCAGGTTATGAGATTCAGTAATGAGCCTAGGGTGAACATGAGGAGAATCCTTTCAAGTGTTTAAGAAGAATTCTTTATGTTGTTTTCATGTTTTAAGTTCCTGGTTTCAAAGACACTAAACATTAAAGATCCTTGGTTTTGTAAAATGTAATTAAAGTTTATGTGATAAAAAGACGGGATGCTATAATTCCTGTATTGTGGGTTTCTTTTTTGAAAAGATGTAGATGCATATGTTTATTAGAGATGAATGCATCAATATGAATTTAGACTCTTGAAAGTAAAAAAATGGTATAAAATAATATTTTATTAATAGTATTTAAAATATGATTTCTGGATATCATTTAATAACATGGACTATATTTTTAAAACATGAAATCCACTATTTAATTCATTGAGAATTGGTGGTACTTAATAGAATTGTCTGATTGGTATACATTATGACAATTCATGTACTATAAATCAGTGAAAAAATATATTCTATTGTGCATGGATGAAAAACATATCACTACATTAAGTAAAAATTAGAGCTTGATTTGGATAATTTGGTGTGTTTTCTGAATGACATACATGTTACACAAATCGTGGAAAAGTTCTTACCAACAGAGGTCTTTGAGCAGCATCGACTGGATCTTGGATTTTAGTTGACTCCTCAAACTAGAAAAATAGTTGATATAGAACCCCGTATCACTGAGGTATGATGTGTTTCCCACAAAAGTTATTATATGGGTTCTTTACGCAATTGTATACCATAATAGATTAACATTAAGGGTTTTTTTATAAAAGGGGAGATGTTGTGGCTATAAATGGAGGATATAATGTATTAATCAACAAACAGGGGGACCTGATAGGGGGAGTAGTGATATAAGAGTATTTATAATTCCAATGATGGTAAAATGGACTATCAATAAAGAATTATCACACAAATAATTACATCATGATACTAATAAATGGTTTTAGGTTACTAAGAGATCTCGAATGTTGGTCATTTTCAAAATTTTGGTATCAATAATGCATTCATTAGCATCTTTGTGATCGAAGTGATTAATTAATGGTCATTTCTGGAAACTTCTTTTTCTTACACTAATCTTTACTCATGTGGGATTTTAGTATGGGTGAAGGAATTCTTTGATCACTATTTTTTGTGGTAGAATGCAAATGGTTTCATATGCACGTAACTAATCAGCCAGTTTATTCATCAAAATTAATAGTATTTTCAACAATACCCATGGGAAATTTTGTGGAAAAAATTAAATCCTTGTGGTGATTTTGGGTTAATTAGGTTTTTTGATATTGTTTGAGGTTGTTGATGAGTTCTAGTTATCAAAGAAGACATGAAGAGTTATAATTAATATCTAGCCCTAAAAAATCCTAAAAGGATTGATCTTGTGCAAGCACAAAATGTCTGATCATGTGGAAGAGATAAATTTTTGATCTTGTTGAATAGAGAACTGTATGATCTCTTGAAAGAGAGGAATGTATGATATTAGGATCGAGAAAATTTATAATCTTGAGATATAATGAAATGTATATTCTCTGGAATGAGATAAATTTATCATATCATGATATTTTAAAATTTATTATCATGCTGGAGAGTTATGTGTCTTATTTTATGGAAGAGAAAAAATTATGATCTCAAGACAGTGAAAAATGTATGATCTCATAGAGGAAATAAATGAATTATCACACACAGTGTGAATGTTGGAACTGATTTCATGAAGGATGAAATGATTTTATGATAATAACTCACTAAGATATTGTGAAACAATTTATGAAAAAGAGTGAGTGTCAGAGGATCTTGTGGAGAGGTCAAGTGAAGCACATAATTGATAGTTGATCTCATGATGGGATCTAAAAAGGTGCTAGTTGATAATGGAAATGACCAAAAGATTGTCATGGAATATTGGTATTGGATCATGGGACAGACATACTAGTAATATATTTGATATCACAAAAGGGATTATGACATGTGTTAGATGATCACTTGAAGAAATCTGGTGAAGTTAATGGTATTTCCAGATGTGGTGGAGGAATGAAAAAAGAACTGTTATTTGTGCAGATATGGTGGTGGATTTATGCCTATAAATAGATCCAAATTCATCATTAAAAATAGATAAATGTTTTCTTAGTGGATATATCTTATGAAACATCCAATAAATAATCTCATGGAGAGATATCATGATGTATTATATGTGATTGACATCATGTAAGTGTTTCATATGATATGAATAGTGTCACCCATGAGAGGTTCTTTTTCCAGGATCTCATTAAAATGAGTATTATGATGGGATATCATGTAAATGAGTACTATGAGGGATACCTAGGATTATGTATTGAATGTCATGTGGGATTCTATGTGTTGTGATATGTCAATATATACAAATTATTTTGTAAATGATGTTGGGTTTAGAATATATGATCTATTGGATTCCTAGTCTAATTATGGTCAACTGTATTTTTATATTGGATAATGATTAGAGGAAGTATATGGATAGGTCAAGGGATTAAATAGAGTGGATTAATTCTAATAAATGATAGTATTTCAGGGGTAGTGTATGGCCATGTGTTTATTTTGAAATTCGTGAGATTCATCATGTTTTTTTCAATGAAGGTTGAAACGTTTCCTCGTGGACTTCAGATTGAGTTGTTTCAACTCCATTAGGTATATTGAAAATAACATTCCATTAATATAATGAAATTAATATAAAATCATACATTAGTTTGTAATGATATTGGCTTACTACTTGATGAAACATTGTTGGATTTTTCAATTAATTTTTGTTCATCAAGATTGAACATATACCCTATAATACTACAAAAACAACACCATGTCCTTGAATGAAAATATAAAATTCGTTTTCAATAACACTATTACAAAATATGATATACATTTAATAATCTCCTTCACAATACCAGAAAATTTCCAATGATGATTCAATTAATAATTAAATATCAATATCAATACATAGAGGATTAATTTATTCTAACACTGTTTTTTTCTCACTCAATATCATTGATTTTATGAGTTTAGGATACTCTTACATTTCATTATCTTGAAACTAATGGTTATCAAACCATGAGTGAAGCATTATTTTATTTCAAAAAGAATATATTACATCCACTGATTTATTTTTATTAAAAGAAGATTACACAGAAATCGGTTTCACTAACAAATATAATAATATAATTCTCCAAAAACCAATTTTATTTTTTATATTATTAACAATATTATCTTATTTTAATATCCATCATTTAATACAAAAAATCAAAATATTATTTATATAATAATTATGTATACATTATAATAAAATGAGTATCTTGTATCAAATGAATTCCATGACTTCTATTCATTTAATAAATTAATTTATAAAATGAAATTATACTAAAAGTATATACCCAAATTTGGATTATTACATATACTATAGAGGGAAATAGTAAAACAAATTAACAAATAACATTGGATTATCTGATCCTTAAACTTTCTCCATGAAATTTCATAGTCATTACATAGGGTCTTTGGTGTCAAAAACATTTTCTATCTCTATTGAATGATCATTGATATTCAAATTCATTGGGATAGGAGAGTCTCAATTTTTTAGTTTTTTAGATATTTTATATCCCACCACTAATGAATATATCTATTGTGAAAATTTGAAAAAACAAATATAATAATCTATTATAGTTATGGATAGTCATTCAAGAGTCTAAACACTGTATAGGTTTGTTGGAAGTAAATATTTGAGTCCATAATGGATGTGTGATAATAAATCATTTGAAACGAATAATAATTCTTGCATGATAATTAAATATTATTTAATAAAATACAAAACGATTGATCATTATGACCATAATATCATATGTAAGTATTGGATGAGTAGTTTCATATCTCTTTTCCTAATCCATCATATGAAAAAATTCAACTTTATCACTTTATTATCCTATTTCTATTAGGGGCTCCCGGATATGCAGTTGCCTAATTAAACTCCAAAATTTAGTGAAAAATACAATTTTGATCCCTCATAACATACTTCTAAAACATTCTAAATCATATATCCACTAAACATTATCATTACTAGAGTAGTACGACGATTATGTCCTGAGAAATGATATGGTTTGAAATAATTTTAACCTATAGTATTTGTATGGAAATATAAATCTCACAATATTATGTAATTTATTCCCAGAAAATGTATGAATGCATTTAAAAATTTTGTTCCTAATCATATTCCTTCCAAAAAATAATATTTTCAATCCACTTTTATTTACCACATTCAATAGAACTTTTTATATGTGCTTCTAAAATAATTTAAAATACAACTAAACTAAGACTTACTAAAATGAATCTCTTTTATATTGTACCTGAAGCCATTTCACGTAATGGATTAAAATCATAAAAAATAAAAATATAAAAAATTGTATACTATGATTGATATAGAACCAAACCCCACATTTCAAAATAGGTTTTCAACAATAAGGATATTAAAAATTCTGATAAAAATTACTTCAATCAAAGGATATATTATATATGACAGATCTAATTTCCATCATAATTATAACACTCAAAATAAATAAAATATTTCTATTATTAATTTAATAAATGAATTTAATAATTAAATACATTGTTTTTAAAAATAACTTATTCATATAAATTTTATAAAATACAGAAATATTCTATGTTACATTTTTAATAAATGTAATTATTTTTAATAATATATTTCAACTCAAATTTTAAAATTATATAAAATAAATTTTTATTATATATAATATTTCACGACATGATCATATTCTGATAAATGACACATAAGTCATAGAGTAAAAAAATAATTTTATTTATACTAAAACTTATGATAATATGGATAATTTTTCTTGTTATAATCCCTGGATCCTATATGAAATTAAATAATAATTGTTAACAATAGAATTTTATAACATGCATTTTGTGTAATATTAACCAATATTTCCTAGAAAACATTTTCATATGATAGTACAATGTAAAATTATCTCAACATAATTACAATCATGGATAATGACATTACCAATAAAATATTAACCCAATGTTCCTTGTACATAATATTCCATGGTTAAAATTATTATCCCATTAGTGATATGAAGTTAGATTTTGAGTTCATAATCTATGCGATCATATTTTATTATATACGATATTCTAAGGTATGAAATAATAAAATTGATGGATTTAATATTGACACAACATATGATATCATATATCCTATTGAAAAACTCTACCATTTTATATAAAATATTATATTCAAAATCCATACATATAAAATATTATATATGTCTCTATGGTCGAAGTTGGTAGGTAGTAATTTTATCATCCCATATGTGTAGACTAAAGGAACATTAAATGCTCTTTGATAATGAATTTTTTCTTGGTTTTTGACTTCTTCTATAAAATTTGGTCTGTAGTTTCTTTGATATTATATTATTTATTGATATTCTGATGATAGTGAAGAACTATTTGAGCATCCCATGATTTGTTTGTTATTTCCCTTCATTGTGGCTCCTAGTTTGGATTGATGGGTGCAGATCCAAAAATGGTTCTTGACTAAATTCCAATTGTATTATTTATTTTTGGTCTATGTAATGATTTAAAGTACAACAATTATTTCTTATACAAATCCAATTATTATGATATCACCAGATCATGTATAATATTATGGTCAACGGTTGTTGATCAATGTATGTGACGATAAATATTATATTGATGAATCTATAGTCTCTGTATAATGATATTATAATTTTGGAAGTTTATTTTTTTATTACTGTTTTGTAATGGTGTCTTCATGAGATGTGATATTGTGGGATGTCCCACATAAACCCAAAAAATTTCAATTTATTGAGAAAAATAATTTAATTGAGAGTCATAAATAGATTTGGAAGAAAAAACCTTTTTTTTAATTATTGATAGAATATAAAATTTTATATTGATATAAATATTTCATCCATTTAAACATGATTTTGATCAAAAAGATTCATTGTATCAATATTATACTATAAGGGTTTTTTGGATTTAAAAATACTTTTTCAATTCATTAGAGGAAAATTAAAACATTAAGCCCGTATATAATTGTGAAATAAATAAAAACTATTTATATTTATTATTGATAACACATATAACATTCAATATATATTCACCTCCATAATATTTTATCATAGTAGTTTGATGAAGGATCCTATGATACAAAAAATGTCCTACCACCTCTATAGTGTACCCATGGGTAATTGAATAAATTTATGATTGGGAATGATTCATCATCACATTTTCTTTATAAAAACTAATCTAATAGGAAAAAAGAGAATGTGCATGTGGCTTTACGAATTAATGAATCATGAGTATAGTACGATTGCCTGAGAAAACACCACTTAATGGTGATTTCCTCTATTTATATCTCACTTTAAGGTTCACTGAGTTCTGATACACCTACTCAAATATTATTAAAAAATTCTTATATTACATATACTTGTAAGCCTGAATTAACTAATTATATAAATGAATTATCATCTAAAATACAATTTTAACTCTAAACAATGTAGATGATATTGATATCATAACTGGTTTTTTTCTTCCATTATATATTTTTTGTGATAATAATATGACCCAATTATCCAAGGGTTATGATATTTCATATCATATAGTGTAAAAAATAATAATTTATGTTTCAAGGATGTCACAACACACAATTTTGGAGATGATTAAGTGGGTATAATGAAAATAATTTATAGAATATTGTATGTAATGGGAACATATAATGGATAATTTTAACCTAGAAATAATGAATAAACTACATGTACTTATCTCCAATTTGAAAATTCAAGGTGATTTGGATTTTAATTATTATTTTTTTCAACACATTTTACATAAAATTTTAGTGATTTTTATATTCAAATATTGATTTAAATGGTGAAATAAATACATTTTAATGATCTATGATGATAATAAATTTTTTCTAATATTTCATTTATTTATATTTCATTCTAGTTAGCCTAATATTTTTTATTACTAATGAATATTTTCCGTAATTTTTGATTGTGTATACATTTATAATAATTTGTTTCGTGAATTAATTTTATGAATATTTTGTAATGTAAAAATTTATTAACATTACTCCATGAAATATTATAAAAATATACATCACAGGAATTATTTTTATTAGTATTCTATATTCTGGAACAAATTTTTTAAACATTTTTTTGTTTATTTTTTTATGTTTGGGGTTGAAGCCTCGGTGATTATTATAGAAAAGCAATGACCTCTTTTATCATGTTGGAGGGACACCCATTACATAGCCGGAAGGTCCAGTGGGCATTTTGACCATTACCTTGTCCGTAGGCCCAAATATTTTTCCCAACGCCCATTCTATTAATAGTACTGCTACAATACCTGCCTTCTACAATCCCATACAGTACCTGTCGTGGATACAGTACCCTTCTACCGGAATCGTACTTGCTATTGCTACAGTGCCACTGCTACTACAGCACACTACAGTACTGCTATAGTACCTGCACCCCATGGGTTTTGAACCCCCATTTTTTTGTTTATTGTTTTATAAATTTTGAATAAAATATTTATCATTGTTAAACACTTACAGGGTTATTGTATTAATCAGGAAAATTTTCCAACGGATGAATCATTCATTCATACAAATTCTCATCCTAGTGTATGAACAATATTATTTGATCAGAAATGTGAATGATGTGATCAGGTTATGCTTTTCATAAACCATATTTTTATTTCAAATGACCATGATATTTGTACACGATCCATGAAGAGAATGTTAGAACCATGCCAATAGGAATGTGATTTTTCCTCAGTCAATTGACAATACTATATACCCTTCTACCTATTTAATGTTTTTAGAGTATTGAATGTATGGTGACTTGAAACCACCAATAATGAAATAAAGTCAATTGTGGTTCCATGGTTATGATCAAAAAGTGCTAGGGAAAAGTCTCACTGAGTAAGATGAGGGATGATAATTAATTAAGAAACCCAATATTGATGAATAATAAGGGTTAGGTCATAGAAATGAATCTGGACCAAATCAAAACTGAATTGATTTTATTCAACACATGTTGATATGTATATTCACCTATATAGAACCGTGTTTTCCTGTACTAGAAATTTGGCCATAAATTATTAATTTTTCTTTTTGAAGCTCATGCAGGTAGATATACCATCATTCATAAGAATATGATATCAAATAATTTTTATAACAACATTTATAGTACCAAAAGTTGGGGTTTACGCAAGTATATAAGTTTGGTTAATGTCTAAAACTTTTGAATATTCATGGACTAGATGATATTTTTTATATTATTAAATAAATTTTTATTTACACATAAACATTCATTTAGATATTTCATTTAAATATGGAATTTTAATGATATTAAATTTCCACATTATATTCTAGAACATGTTGTTTTCCTAGCTGATCCACAAACTCAGGTTTGGTGTTGGCGTTGGGATTCGGCCCCATTTATATTTAATTTCCATTCTTCCTTTTCTTTTTATTCTTTTCATTATTTCATTCTGAGAATTCTTATGCATACCCCCAATGATACTTCAGTTATGGGAATCCAAGAGAGAAATGGATTATGTAGAGATATACAGGTATAATCAATAATTGTGATGTTGTTGTAGATCACAATAGGATTAGACAATAATGTGGAAACAATTAATAGAAGACATAAGCCAGGATTCAGAAAATTCCACCTAATATTAGGAATATTTTATTTTATTATCATTAATCAATATATATTTACCCTTTAATAGTTCTATAACACTATAATAGTAGTTTAAGACCCATTTTTAGTGATCTATAAATTTTTATGAGAAAATGGTTTCTTATTCAATTTGATGGGTTTCCCATTTAAATATCCTAATTGAACTACATGCATTATGGGAACACATTTCATTGCTTCACCCCATTTTGGGAATAATTTATTTTTATAATTTCATTATTTTTATATGTTATATAACATGGGTACTAGTACATGGACATGTAGGTGAATATGTGGTTAGGCAACCTGTGTAGGGGCAGTTGGTCATGTGACGACCATAGCCAGACCCGATGTGAGATGCACACAATTAAGAAGTAAAAATGTAGAAAAAATTCATAACTAAACCATGTTAAATACATAGTTTGGAACCCTTTAAAAGTAATATTCTAGGTACATAGGTTTTAACCATAATTTACAGTTTTAGTACATTATTAATAGAGGCATTAGGGGTACACAATGTGTCCTGGAGTATACACATCATGCACTCCTCACATTCTACCATTTTGAGTTATTTTTATATATCCAATAATTATAGATGTAATTATACGCATTTTTATTAAATTTTGAGTTTCATAACAATAAGATTAATATTATTTGATACATTAGGTGATTTGAGGAGTCCTATGTTGTATTTTGACTGTTAAAAATGGGTGAAATGTTGTTTTTTTAATTAATGAATCATATATTTCTTGAGTGTGAGATTATTGATATATGTTTCCCATGATTCATCTTAGAAGAATGGTATTCAATGAAATTTTAATTTTTTGGGAAGAGAAAATCTTATATTTTTACAATGGTGATCTGATGTAGGATTCCTCTGCCCTAATACTCTTTCTGAGGATCCCATGTCGAATGAAATTATTTACATGTGGAACCAAGGGGTCCCTGGTAGGATCTTTCTACCTATTTACTCATTACAAGGATCTAATATAGTATTATAATGCCTATTAATACCATTATGATGATATTGTTTATGATGACTCCACTTATGATTTCCCTAGAATATCCCATTTTGGATTCCCAACATTAGAAACATTTTTAATGATCTAGTATAAGACTTCCCTCTAATGTTTTGACATGAGGGACCTTCAAGATGCCATGGTTCTAGACCTACCCTGATATTGTAGCTCATTTATGGGTAGTGATGGTAACATCTATCACAATAGGACCCATACTAATCTTTTGACCCTGAGAGTTTGTGGTAGTAGTGATTGGTTTAGGTCATCCACCGCTAACACTGATGTGTTTAAGAATTCAAATATTCACTATTGATGCAACAATGACTCTTAGTGGTTCTTCCTCACTTTTAGCTAACAATATTGAAGTGATGGGACATTCGTTATTAGGATTATCATAATTAATTCATTGAATCTATCATCTATAATTATTTATTGGATTATTTTATTATATTTTGTTCTTAAAAGTACTTAATGGGACCTAACTGTTGATCCTAAATGGTTGAGTGTGATAATATCTGGATGACTGGTCGTGCTTCCTAGAATATTGAATTTCATCATTACATAGTCTTTTGTTTTAATTTTACTACTAATTTATCCATGGGATGTTTGAAATTTCACTCTTGTTTATTTCATAAATATAATTGAGGATGAATATTCTATCCCAAGTGATTCCAATGATTCTCTGTTGGGTGGAGTGGAAGAAAAAATAATGAACCAACCAAACTCTTCTGGTTTTTGGATATTGAACTATTTATATGAATTGATAATGGAATGTACTTGGATCAGGAATGAATTACTATTACTTATAACATAAAGTTCTTACTCTTTGGTATAATCTAAGTCCCAAAGTGGTCATTTTAGATTAATGAAATCCAAGGATTTATATGGTGTAGTATGTTTATAAGGTTTGTCTTGTATGTAATATTGAACAAATACTACCTAAAGGATGTCCTTTCATTACCTATATTCCTTCTTTATAATGATTATAGGTGAGTAAAGGTGATCCATTCACCAGGACATATATCCCCCTTATGGTGACATAGCTCATTCAAAGGCATTTTCATCTATTTGAGAAGCATTTGTTGTCAATTAAGATTATAAAACCAACCATTTACTAATTATATATGGATTGTTTGGAACAAAATGTATCTCAATGCCATGTTCATAGGATTTCCAAAAGATATTGATTATGTATCCAAGGATTGAATACTATTGATTTTTTCTTCTATCACCTAATCATATATATATATATTGAAATATATGTATATACCCATTCACAAATACATATGATGAATTATTTTCATTGGATTTCTAGAAGATCTAAATTATGTATCCAAGGATTGACTACTTTTGATTATTTCATTAATCACTGATTCATATATATATATATATATGTATATACAAATTCACACATACACATGATGAATCATTTTCCAGTTGTTTATCATTAACAACCTAGGTATCATGTATGGATTCACATTATTTATTTAGTTTATCAAATCCAGTTCTCTCTAACATTGGTTGGGTATATTTCATTAGCATGCACTTGGATATATGATTTTGGGTTCTAACTTATGGTGGACTATTGGTATTATATATAACCATTTTATGTGAACCTAAGCATGTCTATATACCTTATTTTATCATTTCATGTTGAGAATAAATTACAGATGTAAAGGGTGAGGCTTAGGGTTTCATGATCAAAAAGGAATTCTCATGTGGATTATTTTTTATCAAATAAAATAGTTCGATAGTGTCTTGGTGAATGGGTATGTTTTCTAGATCATAGTTAGTCAAGGCACTCTATAGATATGTTTTAGATTCCTTAATGTAATCTCTTATGTATGGTCGGGGAAATTTGTAATAGGTTTCTTTTATATGACATTGATTTTTGGGAATTTATGGAATTTCATTTAGTATTAAATAATTCTAATATTTAATATATTTACTTTATCTACTCTTTGGATTTTATTTTAATAAATGATGGATTGATGTTTATGCTATTTTCATACTATGATATATTGGAATAGTATCCCCACTATAAAACATTGGGCCCTCTCTAGTTGTCAAATGACATTAGAATATAAGGAGGTGCACCTGAGGCCTTATGGTGAGCTCTCTCGTGGCACAAGTATAGTGGTATCATGTCTGAGATTTTACAAATTGTTATAAGAGGTGTCCCTTTCATGTTTTATAAGTACATGAGATATGGTATATAAGAGTGTGAGGAATGTGTGGGAACCATTTATGTATAAAAAATGTGAATTGAGAATAATTTCTCTTCTAAGTAGTCATTGTTAACATATATATGGGATTTTTTCTTGAAATGTTATGTTACAATTTTATATAATTTTATCATCGAGTGAACTCGTGTTTTGTGAATTTGGTCATATTTTATTGTTTTATAGATTTCATCTATTGATGGATTTCTCAATAATTCTCTATGGAATGTTCCAAATTATTTGTTCTAACTCTTGGAATTCAAAGTAATTAGGTGACTCATGTATAATTTTTGAAATGTAGGACTTACATGCAATAGGGATGCTAGTGGAAGATTTAATTCATGCCATAAGACAATTTTTAATGTGTAAAAATCCTAATTGATGTTTTCTTCTATGGGTTCTTGGTGTAAATTTTCTAAACTGTCCTGGAATATATATGTATTTACTTCTGATGGATGGATTTTTTGATATGTGTCTATTCTTTTGTTGACATGGATGATGAATCATTCCTCATTTATGAGAAGTGTAGCTTTAATAATATGATTAAAGGTTATATGGTCCCTAGTGATTTACCCCTCATATGGTGTTATATATAATGTTCCATTTTTTAAGATGTTAGTAACATCCTATAATATATTTTTTACATATCTTGGAAGGACAATTTACATAAACAAACTGCATGCCTATGATATGACACATATCGATGGGATGGTGATTTTCACATAGTATTGACTCTCATAAGTCAATTTCAATAGTTGATACCTTCATTCTACGTGATATAGTGAAGTATCTTTGTATGAGGTGAATATAAATCAAGATATTATTGTAATTCGAATCTTCAAGGGGTATTAATAAAAACTTATACATTGGGACTATTAATTATTTATCTTCTCTTAAATATTATAAACTCTTGGTAGATGTACTTTATAAAGGCTCTTATAGAGGATCATGGCTCAGATAGGCTAATAAATAACCCTATTGACCCTTACTGGTATGTATTATCTATGCCTCCCTTTCATAGGATTCAATATGGACTAGGTGGTTTGGCATAGTCACCTTATATTGATTCTTGATCTAAATGGCTATTGGTGATTCTAAGAGGTCCTTAGTTATTACTCATACCCTTATAGGTTTATATTCTATTTCATCAAGGGAAACCAATGAGTTGGGTTTTCCTATATATACAGATGCTTCTGGAGGTAGTGAGCCTTGTTAAATGTTTGTTGAGATAGATTCTTGGAAATGTTATTGGGTTATTTATATAAGAACATTGATTCATTATGTTTGTAATATATTAGATAATGTAATTTTGTTTCGAGAGTATATTAAATGGGTATAAATTTCCATGTTTTTTGACTATTCAACCAGTTCTTCCACAATTAGCATCTGGTTAGAGAATGGGAGGACATCTGTAACAAGAATCGATCCATGTAATAGGAGAACATGGAATAAATCAGTAAATCAGTAAGGTGAATTATTTTAATTAATATTTAAAAGGGAGATTATATATTAATAATAATGACATGCTGAGTATCATGTTCATCTCTTCCTTGTTATGGAAAACGCATAGGAGTGTGAATTGGGAGATGATGTTTCAAATTAGTTATGTGTGGAACCATTTAAATCATTAAAGTTGTGTCCATCTATGTGAATGGTGTGGACCTATGGTTACACAACGTGTAACCAATTGACATTGTCTACTATGTTCACATTTTTGGCCTAGTAACCATTACACTGTGTGCACTTCACTAATATAAAGTGTAAATTTCCAATAGGTAGCAGAAATCTAGATTTTATGTTGAAAATTAAAACAAAATCTAGACATTTCAATTACAGGTATCCTCACATTTTCATGTTTGGAAATACCCTCTCAAAAAAAAGGGAATCCCAAATCAAGCATTATGACAAATGGGAAAAAAAGTATATGGTCATTACAATATCACCACCATAAAATCATTTTCTCCCCAGAAATTCATCATGATCCTGGAACCATAAAAAATATCGTCATTGATGCATTATACACTACAGGAAAAGTGGGTATTTGTGTCTGGTCTTTTGCGATGAGACATTAACCCATCACAAATAGTATGTTGGAAGAGCTTTTTTGTGACGGTAGAACCGACCTATCGTAAATAATAAGGTTTCTTTAAAGGGGAGATAGTTCCTATTGAAAAAGGTTTGGCACAACTTGTGCACCAAACCACGAAAAGGGTATTTGTGATGCGATACTATAGCCCGTCAGAAATACACGCCATCATTTTTAGTATTTGCATCAGGATATATATCATGTCGCAAGTCCTATGTGAGTAGGATTTCTTTTACAACTACAATTGTTGCAAACGAAATTTTAACCAGCAGACATTTGTGATGTGTCCCATCACAAATGGTACTATTTATGATGGGACTACCATAAAAAATAATCTTATAACAATTAATCGAACATATATATACCCCCAACCGTTTCCCAATTCCCCATAATTCTCTACTCCTCTCTCTATAGTGGAAAATTCTATCACAAAATGTATCATAGTTTAAAATTTTAATTCGACCCATTATTCACATCTTATATCTTTTGAATTCTCCATTTTTAAGATATTTATCTATTTCTTTTATTTTTTACTTAATGCAATTTAATTTATTTTATTTAAATTTATTTTTAATTAGATGCAGTTAAAATAAATTAGAATTATATAGTTTTTTATCATTGTTTATCTTTATTTTTAGAAATAATTACATGTGATTGGTATGAAATAGTATTACTAAATAGTTATTATATTAATTGTTATTAATTAGTAATAATTAGTATAAAATTATAATAATTAATTTTAATTTGTCATAATTAGTATTAAATTTTCATAATTAGTATTAAATTCTCATAATTAGTATTAAATTCTAATAATTACTAATAAATTGTGATAATTAGTAACAAATTGTAATAATAATATTTCTTAGTAATAATTAGTAATAAATTGTAATAATTATATTTAAATTGTAATAATTAGTAATAATTTGCAACAATTAGTAATAATTAGTAATAAATTATAGTAATTAGGAAGAAATTCAATTAAATAAGAATAAATTCAAAAAAATATGAAAAAATTCTAATAATAGGGTATAAATTCTAACAATTTATATTAAATCCTAAAAATTTCTAAAAAATTATAATAATTAGTAAAAAAATCTAAAAATCAGTAATGATTTCTAATAATTAATACAATTATTAATAATTTCTATTAATCAGTAATAAATTCATTTAATTAATTATATATTAGTAATAAATTATAA
The DNA here is from genome assembly GCA_963277665.1 of Viscum album. NCBI lineage: Eukaryota > Viridiplantae > Streptophyta > Magnoliopsida > Santalales > Viscaceae > Viscum > Viscum album. The sequence goes on from OY728158.1 coordinate 224,198,716, forward strand.
ATATTAGTTATTCTTTTTAAAAAATTCTAATAATTAGTTATATTTTGTAATAAATAGTAATAATATGTAATATATTGAAATAATTACTAATAAATTGTTATAATTAGTAGAAAATTATAATAATTCATAATAAACTCTAATATTTAGTTATAATTAATAATAAATTCTAGTAATTAGTTATAATTATTAATAATTTCAAATAATTATCAATAATTTCTAATAATTAGTAATAAATTGTAATAAATGCAAATAATTATTAGCAAAATGTAATAATTAATAATAATTTATAATAATTATTTGTCGATTCTAATAATTAGTAATAAATTCAAATATTTAATTATAATTATTAACAAATTCTAATAATTAGTAATTAACTATATTAATTATTAATAAATTTAAAAAATAGTATGAAATCTCACAAATTATTAATAAATTTCAAAAATTAGTAATAATTAGTAATTAATTATTATAATTCTAATAATTAGTAATAATTTTTAATAATTTTTAATTAAATTTAATAATATGTAATAAATTTCAATAATTAGAAATAAAATGAAATAATTAATAATAATTTCTAATTATTAGAAATTATTTGAAATTATATAATAATAATTATCATGAAATTGTAATAAATTGTATCAAATTTTAATAAATTGGCACAATTTCCCTCTGATTGGTGGATCTTTTTTACTAATGTCGTATCTCCGTGAAATTTTCTCCCACTAAAATCACTATGGAAAATTTATCCTCAACGATGGATATCTATTTTTGTATGCAAGAAAATGTAGATCAACGTGATGAGGCCATTCTTTTCTCCAATATTGTTCATATGAAAATTGATATGCGTATATTAGAGAAGATTTTTCATACTGATTTCTATTGGAGACATTTGTAAAGAGATGAGTTGTCAGGCTAAGGAGGCTCTTTTTCTTGATGACTCATCTCCTTGGAATGATTCCTACTGAAATCACTATGAAAAATCTCCTCTAATGTATAGATATCCATTTTTATATCCACGTGCATGGAGAGCAGTGGGGTGAGGCCTCCCTACTCTCCATCCTCGTGCATTCAAAAATGGATATTTATATGTCAGAGTGGATTTTTAATAGTTAATTTAGTTAGAGATAGTGGATATGAGTTGTCATGGAAAAGAGTCGCTGCCAATCGAATGGAAATTTGGTCCCCAGTAATTACTAATTATATGTAAGAATTATATTTCATTAATAATAATTAGTGTTAATTAGATGAAATTGTTATCTATTTTTGTAAAATTGTATAAAAGGTTAAAAATATACTATAAATATGTATGAAATAAGATAGATTGTTATAAATTGATAGAAAATGATAATTTAATTGTCTTAGTTTTTTGGATAATGTTTATCTTTTACAAAATTATAAAAAAATTATTTTATATTTTTAGAGAAATATTGAACAAGGAAGTAGACGACAATCACTATTAGATGGCAAATCTCGGATAAATCAGTACAAGAATCCAATCAGTTCTAGTTTAAATATCATATATACTAAGGGTGTTGAATATTTATTTCCATTAGCATCATCAACCCAGAATTTGTTTCAGAAGGGATAATTAAGTGTTATTGTAAAATATGTTCTCTAAGGACATAGGCCACATTTAACAACATTAGGGATCATATATTTCATTTTGGTTTTCAACAGGATTATTTTTTCTGTTATCAACCTGGAGAATGCAGTTCTAGAGAAGATAATAATAATTTGAATTTATATCCATAATGGTTTTATAATTTCGTACATGATATCTTAGGACTTTTGTTTCAACAAAATTTAAACTCATGATGATATTAATTTAACTCTTGAGTTGGAACCGTCTAATCTTTATGAGTTGTTGAGGTCTGTTAAAGATGCCTTATATCCTCGTTGCAAGATAATAAAATTCGAACCAGCTGCTAAATTTATGGATATTAAATTGGATAATGGAATTTCAAATTTCTATTTTGATTAGATATTATATTTTTTAATAACATAACTACCTTAATAAAATGTGTTTCCTACAAATTTCCATGAGAGTAAGAGGCTAGATTTTAATATGGGTCTTGGTTCTGAGAAGATTCATGCATGATCAAATAGGTGATTCTTATATTTTTGTGAAAATGAGTCATTGGATATTTTTCCCACATGTGGATAATTGAGTTATAAATAATCTCAATAAGGGAAGTATGGATTGATTCTTGTAAAATGTTTTCAATATTTCCAACATAAACCCAGATTTTTGCATTTATTTTTGTCTCAAAACACATCTACATTGATATCACGGCACAAACCCAATATTCCAACCGGTAAAAGCTTAAATCATCCCTCCAATGGTTATTCATGGAAACATTTTGACTAAGTGTGTCCATCTTTTTATTTATAATCCTGAACTGTGTGATTGGGTCTTTATACTAATGGTTTCTATCCATTTGGTTCTTACAGTAGTTAGTATCATGTTGGCCTATCTTTATAACTCCTTACAATTTACCTCCTTTTATTTTGATAAAGTAACCATATATCTTTTTTGCCCTATTTATTTCATTACATTCGAAAAAGAAGATAGATTTTTATTGGAAATAACTTATTAATGTGTTAAATTCCTTATAAATTAATGGTGTCAGTACATTTGAGGTTGATGTGAAACCAAATTTTTACAGAATGCTTCATTTATGTAAACAATTAGTGACATAACATCATATGAAACTTTATCCTGATGGAGTACACATGGTCCAAAATAATTTATGTAATGTATGAGAGATAGCAAAGCGTTTATTCTTGTCAATGGAAAAACCTGGTTTTTTTACTATCATCAGAAATTCCTTCTAACTGATCATCATTTTCAGAGAAACCAATATCAATTTAGAAAAGGCACATTTGAAAGATATGAAACCCCACTAATTATCTCAGTTACAAAGTTAAAATAAATTTTCATTTCATTACCTCCCATCACATTTGACTATCACTAAACCAATAGAAAATTTATGGCTTATAGAAAAAACAAAATTGGCTAGAATGTATCCGTTTTGGGATCTTCTATATTGCTCTGATTTTTTGGTCTATCACATGATGTGTGTCATAAACATTTTGGATAACTATTAGTATAATTTATTTCATATAGTTTTGGATACACCTAGTAAGACCAAACATAATGTAAAGGCATGATTAGATCTTGCCCAAATTTTCAGGTGACTAGAACTTGAACGGTTTGAAAATTTCAGATCACAAAATTTAATGAAGCCAAAAGCATTTTATATACTCTCCAAAGAGAATCAATAATTTTTTTGTTAGTGGATTTCATTTATGATAATTTTAGAGGATTATGCTTCCAATTTGGGCAGATGTGTCAAAAATGGTTATATTACCAGATTAAAAGGCCTTAACTATCTTGCTATAATGGAAAAGCTTATTACGATTTAATTAAGATGTTTGATTACTTCTATGATTTGGGATGTTCTAATAGATATATCATATTTTTTCAGGGACATTTCTGTGGTGAAGAGTTACTAAGATGCATTAAGAAGAATGTAAGAAGTTTTTTTTACAATTTAATATAAACTCGAAAAAATATTCTCATCATCTTTATTTGAGTCAATGGGACTTTTGATATTACATTTTCTACATGAGGAATAATTTTGAGGTCTATTGTAATTTTGTTGGATGTACCAATTCTAGATATGCATGTAAAAATTGATGAAAAATTATGTACCAAATTATAAGTTGAAGGTTCAATTTTACGAGCTTATTTGCATGAGTAAATATCATTTTTCTTCTCTTATTACATTCATTCTGAGTATCCCTCATAACAAAATTGTATGGTTCATAATGAGAGAAATGTTGACAATGAAACACTAAATCAATTATTAGTTTACAATCATCCTGAACATAACATTGTTAGAGATCATGAATGATGTATTTTTTCTGATGAACATCACATAACTAATAAATATGTTCATCACATCTATGAAGAAATGAAACCATTTGTATAGTGAGTGCACCTATCACTTATTATATAATTTTTATTACAATAAATTATCATTATATTGTTTATTTTTTATATGATAATCATATCAAGAAACAACTTCCAAAAATTACAACAACTTCTTTTGAATAATGTCTATAAAAAATCATTTCATACTGGTTTCAGAAACTGGTAACAGAAGCTATTTTCTGTTTAACATATAAAATCCATTTTTTATTTTTTATTTTGATAAATTTTATTCAAATTTTTAGGTATCATAAAATGATGATAAAAATGATAATCTTTTTTGTGTATTGAGTAACTCACCATAAAAATGGTTAAATATTATAATGTATTTGTGGTGAATGGTTTTCGATTTCATACATGTGCATATCAGGAATCAAAAAAAAAGAATAATGGTGATTTATTGAGAGGAAATCATCAGAGAGAAACTAAAGTTGAACATTACTAAATGTTGGAAGAAATTATTGAACTATTTTATTATGGACAACATTACATAATTAATTTTAAATGTCAGTGGTTAGATACAGAGAGAGTTATGTGTGTTCATACGATCTGTGTAATTATTTATATTAAATATAAAATTCTTATTCCAACAAATGAAACATTTTTATTGGCTTGTCAGTCACATAAAATTTATTATTCAAAATATAATACTATTTCAATAGAGTTTAGTTATTAGATGAGCATAATAAAAATTAAATCTGAGGAAATTAAGTGTACTAAATGTGAATGTGGTTCCACTAAATTGAAAGGAATTGAAATTTTTCAAGAGAATTCATTAAATCTATATTTTTAAAAAATAGAAAATAATATCAATGATGACACCCCGTAGTTATGGTTCAATGATAATGATGATGTTAATGATGTTTCAAATGAATTTGAAATGACAAGAGATGATGAAATTCAAACTCATATGGAAATTTGTGTTGTTCAAGATAAATATAAAGACATTAACATTGTTAGATATTAATATGAGGATGAATATGAAATTTAACATAATTAAATATTGCTTAAAATCATATATAATATATATCTATATATAATATTTATTTTAATCTATTTTCTAAGAATGGTAACTTTTGGTTTTATATGGATGATGATGTGCTTCGTATGGTAGAGGAAACTGATCTACCTTTGGATGAGAAATATTTTGGTTCATCTGACCCTCAACAAATAGTGTTTAAGGGGGACTCGGAGGGGGCATGGTCTTGCATAATTGATGATTCCTAAACCTATCCCTAAGAAACGTCCATGTCATTGCTTCAATCCATGTGTTAAATGGTATGCTTGCATCTGTATTTTAGTATGTTTTCAATAATTTAATTATACCATTAATATTTAATTTGTTTTCAAATAATTATGCATGTAGCTACTGGATAGGGGAGTGTTATATTGGACAGTTATGTTTCTGAAGCATGGGTCTCATGGGATCATATTTTCATGGATGTGCATCGCAACATTTTCTATCAGTGGATGATACGTAAATAAATAATATTTATATTGAAATTAAATTTATTAATAAATTTATTTTATAAATTATTTATATTGTTTATGGTATCCAATCGATGAGATATTTTGTGACGCTACATGGAAGGCATGGTAGGGGACTATGCATCAATGTTATCGTTAGTGTTTTTATAATTTGAGATGGATGGAAATGCAGAAATCAGTTTTATGATTCTTGTCGCAACCACTAAAATGATTACATTTCATCTCAGTTTTAGTATGGATTATGTTCACACTATCTGAGTGGTCATTTTCCAATGAGATCATTGGTAAATCAAAAACACCGGGGGAGATAGGAGGTGACACATCTAGCCAATAGTAAAACATTTATTATGCATAGATATCATATGTAAAGTACATTTTTAAACATTTAATTTCAGATTAAATGTAAATTGTTTATTTTATATTAATATAAGTAGTCAAACAGCCTTATAATTTAGAGTTTGACATTTATAGGAGGATGTATAGTGATCCGACCACTAGAGAGCTTAGATGTGCTCTCCAGCATTAGATTTTAATTAGTATATTTTCTTTTTGAGTTTAAAATTTAAATTTAAATAATATTTAAAGTATTTTAATTTTAAATTTCAATTGAAGGAGTCATATGAGGTTGTGACATCTCAGACATAGACTAAGAGATAGGTTGTGACCGATACTCAGACCACTGCATACTAATTTGGGGAGACAGTAGGGATTTAGGCAACCTAGTATGGCATTGAGAAAGGTCGTTTTGTTGGTATTGGCTCTCCCTTGACACCTATTGATTTTTACGGCACTATTTCTATGTCAGTATCCAGCTTGATAGGAGGTCATGGTGAATCCTCATTATCTACTACATCATATTAGGAGTAGTTGTGAGCTCAGTGTGAGCTTATAGATAATATGCGTAGGGAGTAGGATCAGATGCGTCAATGGAAACAACAGTTTAAGGAAAAGATCCTACGACAACTACAATAGTAGCAACAACAATAGGAGATGTAAAAGTAAATGTATTGATGGTAGTAGTAGTAAGAGGAGGAGTAGATGGAGATCATATGTTGTTTGACTCATGATTTAGGGATGGAGTTCCCTCCACCGTCACCTCCAGCTCCTCCAAACGACCTTCCCTTCACAGATCTATTTTATTTTTATGATAAGACATTTGAACGTAATTTTTTTTTGTAATATTAACTGTCAACATTTCTATATGCTGTGGTTTTTAATATTATTGTGAATATTAAATTTTTTATTATTTATTAAATTTCTTATTAGTTTTTTACATTATTTATTTTTTCTTGTTTTTTTATTATTTTATTAATTATTATTTTTGATTATTTTATTATTTTTTTTATTTTTCTTGAATATTGAGTTTTTCTTAACTATATATTTTTTTATTATATTTTTAATATTAATAATATTATTTTACTAATATTAAATGTTATTAATTTTAATATATTATCAATATTATTTTTATTATAATTATATGAATAATATTTTATTATTTTTTGAATTTTTTAATTTTAGTAATATTAATAATATTTTTTGATTTTTATTAATATTGTTTTATTATTATTTTTAGTATTATTTTATTCAAATTTATTATTTTTTGGTAATATTTCTGATGGGTCCCATCGCAAACATGGTTTCAAAAACATGGAAATACTATATGTGATGGGTCATCACAATAATGTATTTAAAAACATGAGAAAACTATTTACGACCAATGGGAATCCCATTGTAAGTATTTTCTTTTTTTTATAATAGGCCTTCACAAAAACATTAATTTCTGAAGTCCTTTTTGATAGTGGGATATTTTTTATGAGATCCCATCGCAAAATGGTATTTGTGACAAGATCTTGTCACAAATGACCCATTGCAAATATACGATTTTTAGTAGTGATAAATAAAACCCTCTCTTAAATATCATGGCAATAATTTTTGTGAATCCACTATATCAAGACTAGGGTGATATTTTTACCATGCAGTACCTTATCCTAATGATACAAAATCTAACATGGATGCTCAAAAAATGTGTTATCATGATAATAATCAACATCCTCTAATTTAATCACAATTCGAAGGATCTTGTATATACTTCATCCTTGGGGAAACATGAAACATGTTGTGTATAAAATTCAATCTATAAAGTAAAAGAAACCAATTGGCCACCCTCTATAGTCAATCAACAATATAAAAGGATCTCATGATCCTTATATATGAATTACCCTATATAACCTACCAACGATGTCCCAAGTGAGTTGAAACTCTGAGAAATCCTAGATAACCAACCTCAAACTCTATCGGCCAATGGAAGCGGTCTTCATAAATTTTTGTATGACTCTATTCCATAATCAAATACCTCTTGATTAACTTCCCCATATCTATCATCTCTTATAACACTCTCAAACCAACTATGCATTGGTCTCCCATCTACACCTTTCAAAAGGAAGATATAAATGGAATCCCATAAAAATATTTAAATTAAACCATCATTATATAATCATTATAAATATTTATATTGAAAAACTCATCCAATTGAAAATTCATATCCCATGATCATCTGAAATGAAGAACACAATATTGTATCATATAGTTAAAAACCTAGATAACCATCTCTATCAATAAATGAATTTGTGGATGATAAGATCTACTTAATTTCCATATGAAACAAAATTATTCTATAAAAATTTTCAAGAAACATGATGTGATCATCATGTCCCTCTTAGAAATAATCTAAAAAGTAATCCCTTGAAGTCTCACAATATAAAATACATTTATGTCTCCAAGATATTCCAAATTCAATATTTCCACTATTGTTATAAAATGAGATGATTACATGAGTCTTTTGATAATCACCTAAATCGTAACCTTCCCACTATGATTCCATGGTAAACCAAAAATGGAATACTTTTAAATTTAATTATTTTTTTATAACAGAACATGTAATGTCTATAAAAACCCTGCAAACATCAATTGTTCCCCCATACCTCTTTGTCAAGTGAGAGTCTGCGATAAAAAATCTGAAACATACCACCTCATATAGGTCCATCAATACGGACATCTAAAATCATAAAACATGTTTGTATCCTCATGGTTCACGTTCTAATATGTCCAGGGTCCAAAATATAAGAACACATATCTAAATTAAAACAAAAAAATCATGATATGTAATCATAAATATCCTCTAGGAGATCGATACCATCCACCTAAAGTCTCCTTAAAAGTTTGTATTTCTTCAAAGCATTATCTCTTGGTTTATGTCTTCTATTAAAGATGAACGCCATCATAAAATGCTGAGTCAGCCTTTATAGAATCCAATAATACTTTTCAACCGACCTCCTGTACACACATGATCATCATGGAAAACAAACTCATCAGATACCATAGATCAATTGATTCCTTCAATACTTGGATCTATACTCTTCTACTCAGTTTATTAGTTTCCAAATTTTATGTCCTGGGGGTATATAAGATATTATAATCAAAGGATTGATGATACTCAAGGAATTTTCTCTATCATAAATTTATATCCCTCCGAGTAGAAACATACTTTAGGATTATTTAATCGTAGTAAATTTCAATTATCTCTCTCAAAAGATAGTAAAACCACATATTGTGTTCATGCATAACCACTTTCAACTCAATATAAGTAGTTGGGTAGTTCTTCATAGGATGAAATATCCATCATGATCCATAATACACCACAGGTTTCCCTCAAATCAAGACACATCTAAAACCCATAAATAATTCATTTAACAAATCAACTTACCCCAAAACATATTTTTAGAGAATCAAAATAGGTTTTTATGTTAACTGCACTTTCAGCATCTCAAATGTTCTGTAATATTTTTCTACCCACTAAAACATTACACTCTTATAGGTGAAAGTTGTCATCCAAGATAAAATCTTAGAGATTCCCAAACAACCCATCTATAATATATATTCAAAACTATGAACATATGAATCACAAACATGTTTCTTGGATTTTACCAAGTCATAATTACCCATAACTATTCATGATCCATAGATGCATCCCCCTTAGATATTATAGGGTCCAGGTAAATTACCTCTAGGATAAAAAAATTCACTTTGAATGTATACCATACAGAATTTGTTCTTTAAATGTTTAAAGAATGATATGAAAATAGTCCTTGGGATCCTCCACTTTTGGGAGTACAATAGTATATCATATATAAATACAATAAAAATAGGTCAAGAATTAATGAAATATATGGTTAATAAAAGCCAACAATATTTCATGATTTTTATTGTTACCAAATTAAATTATTAGAAACTTGTTGTTTATATATCAACGTAAAGATTCTGTATAGGGAATGTTGTCCTCTTAGACTATCAACTGATTGTATGAAAATCACATGTAATTCCGGAAAAACCCTTGATCCTTTCTCAAAGGGTCAAAGAGGTCATCTATTATGTGTAAATGATAGTTTTTCTTAAAGTTAACCTAATTCATCTCTCAATAGTCGATAAAATCCCATAGACTTCTATCATCCTTTATAAAAGATCGTACATGAGAATCCCATGGTGAAGAATTTGGAATAATAAATCCTTTTTCATTTAGATATTTATGATGCACCTTATATTACATCAACTCAGTAGGTTCAATTTGAAAGGATGGCATAGAAATGGGCATCATTCCAGGGAGTAGATCAATAGAATACTCAACCTCTATATGTAGAGGTAAACCCAAAAATCATCCAGAAAAACCTCATGCTTTGAAAATAAAAAAAATTATAGTCGATATCTAAATAAATTGTCAAATTCATTAAAAAAAGGTTTTCGAAAATTGCTAAGAGATTATACCTACAAAAGGAACAACATACCCCACTCTTTTTTACCATGAGTCACACTCACCCTGAAAAACAAGTGTGACCCAATTGGTATATAAGAACTATACAAGAATATAGAGACCTTTATTCCCCTATAAGACTTTTGAATATTATTGAATATTTTTATCAATTTAGGAACTGAGACTACAAGTGATTCTGAGGCCCTAAATTCCAAAAAAAATTCATAAAAATACTAAATATATTTTATATTATGCACATGAAGTTTCTTAACCAATGTGGGAAAACACTTAAATAGAAACTTAAATCATAAATCTGAGACCACAGTTGAGTTTGGAATGTGTTGGTTATTCAATGGGTGAGAAAAAATAAGTCATCATGGTTCATTTAGACACCAATCTCATTCATGATATGTTTAGTGGACTAATTAATTAATTACAAAATTAATTAATTATTTTTCACCTAAATTAATTTCTCTAAAAATAATACCCTAGAAAATAATTCAATGATAGAAAAAAACCCTAAGAAAATTCTAGATCTTCCCTTCTCCCTTCTATTGGAGAATCATGTTGGTCGATGGTCAAATGCTGGATCAGATCCAATCAGAACATAGCGAACACAACTACTTAGTTATATCTCTAGTGAGTACATTCATTTTATTAGAATGATTCAATATCAAAATATTATTCTTAAATTTTTTTACACACTCTTTTGTTAAAATAAATGATCAAATCAAACCCTTATATTTGTTTAGACCATTTTTATTCTTTTTATGTTCTCAGGTTCTGATTAAGTTTATTATTTCATTTGTTTCTAACCTGGGATACCCCGTTCATTATTTTCCTCTAGGTAAAATTGTAAAATATAGTTACAAATTTTACATTAATTTTACAAATGTTTTATTCTCATTCAACACCTATGGGATCCCACGTTCTCAGTTCGACACTAATGGGAGGTACCAAGCCCAATCAGGCCCCCAGTATCGCAACAGTTTCATGAATGTAGAATGTATTATTGAAGAAAGGGTAGATCTAAGACATATAAGGGTTGTTTTATGATTGTCTTAGTGATTTTATTTTGTATATTCAAAGACGGAATGATCAGTATTGTGTGGGTTGGATTAAAATCTCACAAATGAACCACAGAATCCGATTTCCGGTGAAAAAAAAACAATTGATAAATGTAACATAGATAATATAATATCTGGAGTATTTAAGGTGGGATATAGAATGGAATGGAATGATTCAACATGTGTATAGATGATATTTTAATTTTTGAAAAACATGAATAGAAACAATGTAATGGGATGAAAAAAAGGTGTGTATCTCTTTTGTGGAGGTGTCTGGGGTTTTTTATTTTAAAAGGATGGAAATCTCTGTAGTTTCCATAAACTCCTTGTATCACCTTATACATGATTTTTAGATATGGGAAGTACCAAATATCTTGGAAATTTTCATTTTTTGGGTAAACATAAATGTAAATAGCATACGGGTGACACCCCTTGTCAAGCAACATGTTGTGCACCAAATTACCCAGACACGACTTGCATACATGGACATGTCCCCATCCTTGATTGTTAGGAAATTTTGTATATATCTAATTCATGAAATATAATCCTATATTTTATGGAGATCCGTGTATCCCCATAATGATGTCAAGGTGATAGAGCATGGCCAAACACCCTCTAGGTCCCCTAACATATCATGTGATTCTTGGTTCCGTTTTAGAAAACATCAAACTCCCTATATATATAATTGTAAATTGTATCTTATCTTGTGGGTATCCTATACTATGTTTTTTCACCAATAATGATATGGATTCCTTGGTTATTTATTTCATGATATGATGTAAAATGATCTTGGAACTATATTTATTTTGGAAACTCTTGACGGTAGTAGTGATCAGATAGAGTATCACCAATGACACTAGAGTCCAACCCCCCATCACCATTAAGCATGTGTCTGCTATATATTACTCCAATTTGATCCCCATATCAGATAGGTCACAGATCATCGGTGACTAGACTGGGGCCCATATCACACAAATGTGGGGGTACTCGACATATAGTGTGGAACCCCGCCTTCATCATTGTGTGTTGGTCCTCTATAAAATCATCTGAGTGGAACCCCCTATCATATAGGGAACAAGTCCTCAATGACCACTGTGTAACCACACTGTTACACCATAATGTGTGTATTCATCCTATATATTGCACACACATCCCAGTAATTATGGGTTTGATTTCTCTACCATCACAGTGGTTCCCCATAGTGGGTTAGCATGGGTCCTCAAGATAGTATAGTGGACCCCCACCCCACCCACAAGGGTGTATGTCCTCTAGGAATACCTATTGAGTGGAACCCCCTTACAAACTATGTTTTGTGTCATTTACATCACGTTTATTCCCCCTCTACTATGCCCCATAGTATAATGGCATGGTCCATCAAACAGTTACTTATGGGTAGATGCATGGGATGTTGAGAATCATGGATTGACATTTGGAACTATTTGAGACACTTCTTCTTAGAAAAAAATCTGTGTCATTGAGACACCCTTTTTATCTTGTTTTGGATTCATTGAATGATAATATATATATGTTCATTTTTATCCATAGCTTTATATTTTTCTAGTCTCTTTCTATGGGATGTGAATGCACTTGGGGTATACCATGTGATTTCTGTGTTTAGACTCTCATAGCTGAATGAGTCGAATCTCTTGTATACATTATATTGCCTTTCAATCTAGTTTTATATTTTTCTCCTCCACATTAAACATTCATGGAATATAAAAATGTTTTTATATACACACACATGATAGGAATTTTTCTACTCTTTTAATATCTTATATAGAGAGAGGAGTAGTTGATAGTGATTAAAAATGTTATTAGGGACACTTGGTGGTATGAACCGTATGAGGTAGTAGTAGCTTGTAGATCAAGGGATGAGAAGTCACAATAGTGTATTCTTATATATTTTTAGGTTAGGATATATTTCTAGTGGGGCGTTCCATTTTCCCCTTTAATTTTATTTTTTTCACCATTTTAATCTTGTACACCATATAGTTTTTTCATTTTTTGTCTACTTTCTTTTTGTTGCATATTTTTATTATTATTCATGAGTAATTATTTATTCAGATGCTCAGTTGTGTGCATACATGTACTTACGAAAAGGAATATAATTTAGGATATTATTTTAGGTTCTTACCTCCACCCCCAGGCCTAAGGATGTGAGCTTGAGGTAGTTTTATATCGAGAAACATATTGGGTCAGGTCATGACATATTTGTATCAGAGTAGTTCATTCCTTGGGATTTATTTTGGAGTAGTCTCCTGATGATGATTGGGTTGAGATTTCTTATATTGTGTCAAGGTGTCTCAAGTGGAGCTATTAAGACAAGGAATCCACTAATGGAACTAGTTACTAATGTATCCCTTCAAAAGGACCTTGACTAACTATTTTTATACAATACATGATGAGACATTTACATCCGGGATTAATGGTACATGCATGATATAGGATTGAGTATTTTACATTCTTTCATGATTTACCTCCCCATTTTATATATATATATATATATATATTTATGCTCATATAACCCTGTTATGTACAAATTATTCTGAGGAAATATCTGTAATGAAATCTATCTAGGATTCCATTTCAAGATTTTGAAGATGATCCAATGAGAGATGACACATTATTTTGGGTTCCATTCCATGAGATTCTTCTTATGGGTGGCCATGTAGTAGAACATCTACATATCAAGCCACATAATAACCCAATAGACAGAGATAAAGATATAAATCAGCTTATTATGCTTCCCGATTTCTAATATTTTAGGATGATATGATTTAATGGTGATCCAGATCCTTAGGAATTAGATGCTTTAGTTGAACCAGTGGCCTATGTCTTTAAGATCATCCAAAAAATGATAGACCAGGTGGCCCACTAAAATCAATACTTTTCCATAGATCAGTTTTTCATGGGTGCAACCTTCTTACACAATTTCATGATGAGTTGACACTATCATGTATAGAATTCATGTATTTTACTGTGTGGAGAATTACCCATCCAGTTTTTTCTTAATTCAGATCTAGGAGCCCCTATAGGTGGAGAAGGTAAGGAAAAATATGTATGAGTGTTTATTGTAGTTCATATACCTTACATATTACTCCATTACCATTATTATGGATGGTTACTTATAAGATTATATGTTCTATAAGGGAATATATTGAGAGGTACATACTAGGGTGGATGCCTTTTTCATTCGCACCTATGTTGAGGTTCTAGATCGAGAACTAGTGAAGTAGATCATTCTATTATATGGATGTTATATATCTTGATAAGGTAGTGGGGTCCATAGATTAGAGTCATCTATAGTGGCGTACAAACACCATAATCTTGGATCATGAAGTAGGTTAACACCCCATGATTACACTTAGGAATGGAGTTAAAGGTCATGAAAAGGGGTAAGACATCCTAGGGAGGGGGAATTCTTTTCATATGATGGGATAAGTTACATATCAAAATACATACCAACCAAACATGTCAAGGAGTGCATGATGATAGATGATGGATCACCATGGAAGGGGAATCACATTTATTAAGGACCTCCCAGCATAGTTTAGAGAGGCCCCCATGGAGGGGGATATATAAGAGGTGTATGATGAGAAATGGGTGGCGCATTATTTTATAAGATCCATCCATGACCAAATCTAGGAATCCCATTTTAGGCTCATGGTTATGGTTATTGAGGTCATAGAAAGCATCGTTATTTGGAGGCATATAACCATGAAATTCATTATATGATTATATGTATGATATTTTTTTATTATACTATTGATTAAATATTATTAGAAATAGGTTATATTCATTTTTTATCTATTTAATTCTGATGTGAGAGATATAGATACCAGTTGAGGTGTTATCATTGAACATCATCTAGAGGTTCCCACATGGAATTCTTCTTCTATATCTTTTTTTATCTATAATGGTGAGTAATCTATTTTGTGGAGAGATGTTCACATGGGAACTATTGGAAATCATGATGGAACCCTTTAAAATAATATTGGGTAATGGTTTTTTTCTATTCTCTAAGCCATTATTGAATATCACTGATGAAGTTTCAGATACATATGCACTGATGGGTCAATATTCTCTTTTATGGGTGAGAGAGATATCTTTTCTTTTGGATGAGTGGATAATGAGAACTATACGATGTAGTCAATCAAACATCAATTAGTGAGACTATCCTTTGGTGAATTAAATTTTTCACCCACCTAGATTTCTTCAGTTCTAGAAGATTATACAGACTACTTCCCCGAGGATCATCTGAGACTACCCTTGTGAATGGATAAGTTTTTTCTATTGATTTTCTATCCACTAGCACTATTATGTCATCTTTGTAAAATTATATGGCCCATACCGGGATCTAGGAGATACAGTTGTAGTTGGCAGACATTTTAGAGAAGGTTTTTATCAAACACAATGAATATCCCTAGGTAGCACTAGGGTTGTACATGAAATAAGTGGATATGGGCCTGTAAATTTGTTTGGATTACAATCGCTGAAACTAGTAATAAAAAATGAACATGTACACCTTACAAAAGATTGAAGACCACTTTGTCAAGTTGCAAGGCATGAGATGAATCTTGAATATCGATCACTCATTCAACTAACACTTGATGAGGTTTCAATACGTTGATATTCAAATGATTTAATTTTCATGTCACTACAGACACAATGAGCCCCTAATGATCCCCTTTGCTATGATTAATGCCCCACTATTCTTATGTATTTGATTACCCATGTCTTCTTGCAGTAAATGGAATAGTTTTTGGTTGTATTAATTTATGACATAATAATCCACTCTGCATCATAGGAGGATCCAGAGGAAAACATGTTGATGGTTATAATTCTTTTAAAATGAACTAGATTTATGGGAAAATCTAGAAGTACCATTCTTTATTCATTATTGACAATTTTTGTGGAATATATTTTACTATTATGGTTTTGAAATGGACCTAGAGAAGAATTATACATTTCTTTTCAGGGTTCCACCCAAGAGAAATTCAAATTTGTTGGTATTTCTTGTCTTGGAGGGGCCTACAAGAGGCAATTGGGACCCAAATAAGGAAAAGTATAGATTTTCTTCCCAATAATAATGGGAAGAAAAATGTTTAATATCCTAGTGTTGGAGGATATTCTAAGGTCTTTTATGTTAGACTTTTTTTATAGTTGGAAAGATCACATTCACTATGTTGAGATTGCGTACAAAAGCAGCTACCACAATACCGTTGACAATGAAGATTTTGGGGGACTGTACAAGATACCACAAAATCCACCCTTGTTCTATAAAGGGATTGGTGAGACATATATTTTGGGACCATAGAAATTGTAGTTGATGAAGGATATGGTTCAGTTCATCAATTAAGAGATGAAGATGTCCTAGTGAAGATAGAAATATTATGTATATATTCTTTATTTGACCATTAGTGTTCGAGTAGGGATACCACATTTTCCTAAGAGTATTCAATGTGGAGGGTTATGGAGGTTTAGTTGGGGATGAAAACTATTCCTATGCTTTTCTAGTTGTTTGAGATCATGAAGATGGTTGTAAAGGATCATTACTGCCTCTCCCTACCCCCATAACTGAAGCGGGTTCACATAGTCTTCCATGTGTCATAGCTGATGAGACACATGCATAGCCCTACTGAAATCATATACTAGGGAGATATAGACTAAGATGTAGATATACCTTTGTGGAGAAGTCGGTGGAAATCAAGGATCGATAGGATATGACCTTGCGTGGATGGATCATCCTCTCTGTACATGTGTTGTGACAATATGAGAACATGTATGAGAGTTTCGTAGAGGATGCGTGGTAGATGTGGGATTAGTATCCCGATTTTTTTGGCCTATATATTCTTTACAAGGATGAAAATGATCATGGTGGGAATGATATTTAGACATGTTTTTTACCTTATAATACTGGAAAATATTTCACTATATAATTCATTAGTGAGGAGCTAAGATGGCATGTGATCCAACATCCCTTTGTTCCGTAATTAATTTTATAAAAATATTAAATATATTTTTCATTACATAGTATCATTTTCATAAAGAATAATGGTATTTCTATTAAATAGAATCTAGAATCAAATATAAGATTCCAAGGTTGAGTCCAGAACATGTTGTTAAAACATGGACTGACTTAAAATAGGCCAGGGTGGGGAGTTTGGATATCTCATGAAGGACCCTGGATCACCCTGAGAGGGGAGGGGTGAATCAGGGTGTCAAATTTTTCTTTATAATGTTGTAGATATTATTCCAACATAGGTAAGAACTTGTTAAACCTGTTAGATAAAAGAAATAAGGAAGTTGACACAACACTTTTACTTTGTTCACCACAAAGGGCTACGTCCAAGGAGCATACGCCGACAGGTTGTCGGTCATACCTAATTTCACTAAACATCAATTGCTTTATATTACAATTTTCATGTATAGTCACTTTGTCCCAGGAACACTTCCTTTGAAAAATTTCATGCATAGCTCACTGCATCCCTCCAGTCACTCCCATTGACTACCCCTGGCTCACTGCCTTTGGTGAAGTCACAGTTAGTATATTGACATGAAGGTCTCTTCAATATATTTTCAATGAAGTCATTGCCTCTTCTTAGAACGAGACTATGCTTTCATTGAAGTCCAGAAATGATGCACTTGAATGCATTGAACCACTGACCTGAATAATCAGAAAGGTGGAAACAAGTTATACTGATGATTTCGCGCAACTCACACCCTTTGTGCAAAATATCTGACTTTGGTGCGAAATACTTGATTTTTTCACGGAAAATATTTCACGCAACAACATAATTTATGCGCAGCCTTACTCACCACACCTATTTCATGCAGCTTTTCTTTTTTCACGCATCTCAGTGTTTTTCGTGCAACTGCAAATTTTTCACGCAATGTCTCCATTTCCGCACAGCTAAACCCTTTTCACACAACTCGAACTTTTTCATGGAACACCCTTTATGCGAACCTTTTATGTGCATCATACCTCGGATCTTCTCTAAGTCTTCAACCATATGGAATTAGCGGGGTCACCTCTTATTTATAGGCATCTCAAACCCCTGCATGAAAAACACCATGTGGCCTGAAAAAACCTGTCATTTGGGGCGTAATATTTCATGGATGTACCATTTTTTGCGCACAACTCCATGTTTTTCGCATAGACCATGGCTTTTCCTTTTTTTGGAATTACGATTCCAAAACACCTCTTGAACGAAAAATCTCACTCTCCACTATTTCGCACACCATGCTATTTATCATGCATGCACCTATTTTTTGCACACGCCGGTGTTTTTCGGGAATGCTACTATTTTTCGCACACGTAGCTATTTTTTGTGCATGCCTACCTTATTTCGCACACCACATCCTTTTTGCACGTACCTCCTCTTGCCAACAACATATTTCTTCATTTTCCATTTTTCAGGTCCAGAAATATGGAAAACACTAGAGAACAACACCATCTTCAATATTGTTGTCTGCTTGAACTGTATGATCACTTTACTGGTACACATTATGAACTTCAACTGAGGATTGACAAAAAACACAAACCATACTTCAATTCATGCATAGAATGACCATGGTTCCAGTAATCTCCCCCTTTTGGGTTTATTGGAAATCAATAAATAAATTCAATAGAGAACCATCCATATGCAAACCAGAAATGCAAAAATCAACTCATCCAACACTCTAAATCTACGTGAGCAATGCTTGGTGTAGAAAAAAATAGGAGAATAATTAATTGTGATCCCGTGTTTTGGAATTCTCAATGACGGTCGAGCAATTATCTTAAATTTTTCCAGAAGCATTACTTGTCCATTGTATTCCTTCTTATCCTATCACCAAAATCTCATCGTGATACCAAACATGACCTGAATTTATTCCTTCTCCCCCATTGGAAATAAACCCAATGATCGGTATTTTCCCATTGAACATCTCAATACACTCCTTGGATAGTATCTCCCCTATAAACCTACATCATATCCAAAAAAAGATTAAAAACAGTTAAAATAACTGGGGAGAGGGGTATTTGGAAACATCTTTATGCACTGGGAGGTGGCTGAACAATGATGTTCAACTGATGATTCTCAAACACAACCGCTGACAGTGTCTTGGTCAGGATATCAGCCACTTTCTCATCAGTTCCCTCATGATCCATTATAATCACACCTTTCTCAAATTTTTCATTGATAAAGTGATACCTGATTTCAATATGTTTTGTACAAGAATGCTGAACATGAATCTTTTTAAGATCAATAGCGCTCCTTTTATCACAGAAAATCACCATTGGTTGCTTCACCTTAGCACAAATATCTATCAATTGTTTCCTCATCCACAGCAGTTGAGTGCATGCCTTTATAGAAGATATATACTCAACTTCAGCAGTACTAATAGAAGTACATTATTGTTTCTTTCTCAACCAGCCAACACATTTTATCCCAATATAGAAGGCTCCACCACTGGTGGACTTTCAATCCACTACATCACCAGCCGAATCAGCATTAGAAAATGCTTATAATTAACTATCCCTACCTGCAGAAAAGTATAACCCATAGTTATGAGTACCTTGAATGTACCTCTTGATTCATTTTACTGCCACCATATGTTCATACATTGGATTACTCTGAAAGTGGGTATCTTGACATGTTGCAAAGGACATATATGGTTTTGTCACTGTCAGGTAGAGTAGGGACCCAATGATCATCCAATACATGGAGGGATCTGCAGAGGTCCCATCCTCAGGCTTTCCACGTTTTGTTCCAACTGCAATCAGAGTTGACATTTGTTTGGATTCATGCATATTAAATTTTTTCAGCAACTCTCTTGCATACTCTTCCTAAGAGATGAAAGTGTAATATTTCTTTTGAGTCACCTACAACCCCAAGAAATATGACATCTCCACAATCATTGACATTTAAAATTCTGATTTCATTTGATTGGAAAATTCATCCACTTATTTCTGCCTGCTGCCATCAAATATAATGTCATCGATGTAAACTATAACCATGAACTAATATTTCGGAGAATTCTTCACATATAGATTGTGATATACTCCTCCTATTTCGATTTCTAGCTTCTTAAGATAAGAATCCATTTGGTAATATCATGATCATGGTTCCTACTTCAAACCATATAGAGATTTATTTAGTTTACAAACCATTATTTCATCTCTACCAAGAATAAAACCCACTAGTTTTTCAATGTAGACTACTTCTTCGAGTACACCATTCATGAATGTTGTCTTGAAATCCATTTGATATACTTTATATCCTCTCTGGAGTTCAATGGAATGGAAAATCCTGATTGACTCCAGTCTATCAACTAGAGAAAAGGTTTCTTCAACATCAACGCCTTTAATAACGGAGTATCGTTTACATACCAGTCGTGCCTTGTTTCTAATAACACTTCCATGCTCATCAAAAATGTTCTTGAAGATCCATTTTGTACCAATAACATTGTGACCATCGGATCTCTGGACAATATCTCGTGTCTGATTCTTATCAATCTGATCTAACTCTTCATTCATGGCTTTCACCCAAGATTTTTCCTTTGCAGCTTCATCAAATGAGGATGGCTCCACAAATGACAAAAATGTAGATCGTGTATTATTCCTCATCCTCCTTATTTTTTTGGTTGCACTAATGTCCCTAATCATGTTAGATTGATCAATCTCGGATCTTCGATTTCTCCTATGAGGTTCAGTTGCATTCTCTCCAGCCAAGGATTCCTCTTCAGATTCTTCTTCTAAGTCAACATCATAATGTGACTGCTGAGTGTTTTGTCCACTGTCCTCTATTCCTATAATTGTATTTACTCCATGTTCATTTTCTTCTTCAATTATTATCAAATCAGTAAATGGAATCCTTGATGCATTTCTGGTGTTCTTTTCAATGAACATAACATCACTACATTCCACAATCCTTCTTAATCACTTGTTGAAAAACTTGTAGGTTTTATTTTATTAAGTATCCAAAGAAAATTCCTTCATCTGCATTATCACCATACTTCCCTTGATTTTCTTCTTTGTTCCTGATGAAGCATTTACTTCCAAAAACATGAAATTATTCAAAGAGGGCTTCCTTCCTTGCCAGATTTCATATGTTTTCCTCATCTCAACCATATAAAGTCCTGTTCGATTTTGAATATACACTGCATCTTGAATAGGATCTTTCTAGTAATGTCGTGGAATAGAACTATCAATTAGCATAGTTCGTGCCATGTTGTCCACCTGTCAATTCCTATGTCCAACAACTTCGTTTTGTTGTGGAGTTCTCACTACTGCTACATCATGTTGTCTCCCATTATTCATCAGATGGTTTTGAAATTCAATAGATGTGTATTACCCTCCATTGTCTGATCAAAACACTTTGATTTTTCATCTAGTATCATTCTCTGCGATTCGACGATATGTTTTCATGCAGTTAAGTACTTGTTGTTTATTATGTATAACCATTACACATGCTTTCCAAAATCCATGTTCATTTTCGTACATTCTTTCACATCAGCATATGAAATCCTTGATGCATTTTTGGTTTTCTCTTCACTGATATTAACATCACTTCTTTCCACAATCCTTCCTAATCTCTTGTTGAAACACTTGTATGTTTTTCTGTTAGTTGATTATCCATTAAAAATTCCTTCATCTGCATTATCACTATACTTCCGTTGATTTCCTTATTTGTTCCTGATGAAGAATTTTCTTCCAAAAACACGATATTATTTCAAAGATGGCTTCCTTCCATGCCATAATTTATATGTTTTCTTCAACTCACCCAAATATAGTCATGTTTGATTTTGAATATACACTGAAGCTTGAACAGCCTCTTTCCAGTAATGTCGTGGAATACGACTCTCAATTAGCATAGTTCATGCCATGTTGTTAACCTATCAATTCCTACGTTCAACAACTCCATTTTGTTGTGGAGTTCTCACTGCTGCAACAAACTTTTTCCTCCTATGCTTTTCCAGGTATTTTTCAAATTCAATGGTCATGTATTCCCCTTCATTGTCTGATCGCAACTGTTTGATTGTTCATCCAGTATCATTCTTGGTGATTCGACGATATGTTTTCATTTAGTCAAGTACTTGTCATTTCTTATGTATAACCTTTACACATGACCTTCTACTGAAATAATCAAAGAAAAGGACAAAGAACCTTTATCCATGAGTTCTGAAGACATTTATCGAGCCACATACGTCTGTATGAATGAGATCAATAAGAGGTTATGCCCATTTCTTCTTTGGAAAATATGAACTGCAGATCAGCTTCCAACGAATGCAAGAATCACAAGTCTTTTCACATTCGTGGTTTATGTTGGGAATTTCCATGATAATCCTTAATTTTCATATTTTCTCTGTGTATTGTTGATTGATGTGGCCTAGTCTCCAATTCCACAAAGTGTTTTCTTCTTCAATAGTCATGTAACAAACATTTTCATTACTATCAACCTGATACAAGTTGCATTCTATTCGGATCACTTCATAAGTGAATTTCCTATCATTCCCTTGATAGTGCAGCCTTTCTATTTAAAATTAAATATAAGTCCCGAGTCACAGAGTTGAGTCACACTGAGGATATTTTGACGTAGTCTATATACATAAAGGACTTCAGTTTTCTTTAGCTTTGCATTAGCTAGTTCAGTACTTCCACTGCCTTGGATTTTCATAGCTCCATCATTACCAAATTGTACTATTCCATCGACCCTCCTTTTTATATCCATTAATAGGCATGTGTTACCTGTCATATGAGATGAAAAACTGCAATCCAGAATCTACGTACTATTGCTTTTTTTATATTTGAGGTCCACCTCTGCAATGTTGGAATTATCAATTTTCTTCTATTCATTCCATGAGAAATTGGAATGAGTATAGAGCATCGATGGACTTTAAATTATCTCATCCGTGTACATTGGTTCTTCATAGTCAAAGTCTTCTTCGTGAGGATGAAACATGTTTGTAAGAGCAGCACTAACTTGTTGACGAGATTTTACTTGTCTGGAACATCGGTATGAGGTGTCCATGTCCATTCTTTACTACAATTAACAGCCATATGACAAAAGTTAGAACAACAAAAACAATATTCATAGAAATTTTTTATTCTATGTAAGAACTCGGATCTTCGTTTCAGGTATGTCTTTCCTTTCTCCCAGAGTTTTTGAGAAAAATGGAGTTTCTGGAAATTTTTGAAGTACATGATGTGTACATTCTGAGTACACACCATGTACTCATTTTCGGCTCGAATCCGTGTGATGGCCATCCCCAGGCCACGCACACGGGGTGTAGGGGTGACGTGGCAGACACTTAAAGTAGAGTATGGAAAAACCTCATACATGCCCTATACTCTAAAAGTATATTCCATGTACTTTTTTTCATTAAACTAACTGGGGTCGTGCCTAAATGACGAAAAGCTCTTCTTCTCTAAACTCTTCGTCTGAGAGCATCAGGAATCCACAGATCTTCGACGAGATTCTATTCCTCCGTCCGTTCTCCGAATCGATCGCCGTTGATTGCGTTGGAATAGCAGCAGTGAGTTCTCTCTTCTGCTTTTTCCTTGTTCCATGATTCCTCTTCGTTTCCAAGTTATCATGGGTTGAGCGTTTTTGGCGTTTTCTAATATCTTAAACATTCTAAGGGGAATCAATCGTCGTGGTTCACGTATATCGATCTCCTAGCACCAAGGTAGTTGGTTTGTTCCTTTCCATAGGTCATCTATGAATATATTGTGAAAATTCCACCAATTCCCTTGAATGGGGAATTCTGGGTTTCCTATTTTTCCCCTATTGTTTGTCTTCTTCTCTTGATTGCTTGAGTAGATATCATTTCTTGAAAAATTGGATAATTTATACTATATTCTTGTTCTTCGCCTTGTATGTTTTTCTTATTAAGAATTTTTCCAGTTTCCAATCCTAGTTATAGGATAGTGGAACTATTTTATTGTTATGATGATGTGCCTTAGGATAATAGCCAAATAGTTCTTGAGGTTTACGTGGGCCAATACATGCGCTATACGTGTTTATTTCACACTGGAATGTGAGAACCTAGTGTAGTAGACCATAGGGAGAATGGATGTAAGGGCTTCTTCTGAGTGTCTTTTAATACGTTGCGAGACCACAGGGGGAATTGATTATGAGTGCTTCCTCATAGAGTCTGTAGTTCCTCGACGTGGTCCACAGGGGGAATGATACGTTGAGTGCTTCCCCAGAGATTCATTAGTACGATAAAAAACTATAGGGGGAATTGACGGTGAGTGATTCCTCAGAATGTCTTATCTTAGCTGAACTAGAGGGGTGAGATTGTGTGTTCATGCTAGAGGGTTTCTATTACTTGTAAGATGAACCATAGGGGTTAACCTCTGAGAGATACCCATAGGATTACCTATTATCTACTTGTTGTTGGTTGTTTACTTGTGTACTTTATATGCTATAATTGTGGATTGTAGATGCTGTGTGCTTTTCTGCTTACTACTTCCTACACTTTTACTTGCCTTGTATTCATTGACTGTTAGGCACAGATCTTTGGGTGATTTCCTACTGGGATTGTATCACACACCTTGTTTGGGCCATGCTTTTGGGCCCAAGCAGATTTTGTTGTTGCAGGTATAGATAAGGGAAAGCACCCTTCGACTTCCGGTACTTGATTTCTTGGAACTAGAGAGTAAGGGACCAAGCATAGGCTTGCGATGCTGCAGGAGTTGTTGTTATTTAGTACTTTGTATTTACTTTTATTTCAACATGTTGTTGTGTTAAATGCGCTCCTTATATACATGTACCTTCTGCATCATTATCAACATTAATATATATTCATTTCTTATGTTGTTCGGTTTTAGTTGTTGCATATTGTTTACTGCTTCCGCTATTTACTGTTAATTTCTTTTCTTTGTATACCTCACCAAATGAGGGAATAGTTTCCCCAATAACTTACCAAGGCCCTCACTACTAATGAGTTGCCTCTGGAATTTGGGGAAATGCGCTTGAGGTCATGTGTCAAACTGGGCACAGGGCACCTCCGGGTGGCTTTCGGAACAGGGATGTTACAATGTGGTATCAGAGGGTTTCCTTTCTCTTGACTTACTGTTTGGAGCCTTTATCCAGGGATAGGATGCGTTCGGTACTTGGTGTTAAGTTGTGCTAAGAATTAGCTAACCCGTGTATAGGGAAAATCCATACTACCTTGATTATTACAGTTTTCTAGTTTTATGATTTTACGGTTGATATGATTTCACCTAGAGTGATTCACATGAATTGTGTTGTTATTG
Source organism: Viscum album (assembly GCA_963277665.1). NCBI lineage: Eukaryota > Viridiplantae > Streptophyta > Magnoliopsida > Santalales > Viscaceae > Viscum > Viscum album. The sequence continues at coordinate 224,224,317 of OY728158.1, forward strand.
TTGTTGCTATTCTGGTTCTATTTCTATCGCAACATGATGAGATGAGGGTATGCCATCTCATGCATCATATAGGAACTTGATAAAATCACATGCCATACATTCTTGTTATGCCATCTAGGGTGCATTAGCAATTCCATGTTGTTGTGATAGACCTTTTGTAGATTATGCATGCTGTTGGGGTAGATGCTTTGTTAGAATCAATGTTATTTGTTATAGGATTTTTTGTATCATACATTTCTTAAATGGATGCCAAGATTTGATTTTTGGGGAGTATGGGCCCTCACAAATCAGAATTTGGAACCTTCTTTCTCATTTTTCGGTGTTTTCTGGGCTTCGGTGCAGTTTCTGAGCTACTGTCCAAAAAAACCGAAAATACACAGAGAATACTTTATATATACACACCGTGTAGTTTTAAACTGTGTGATTGACTATGTGAGCAGAAACACAGGTTGTGAAAAACCTCCAAGAACACGCCGTGTACGGTAGGTGCACACCGCATAGTAGTCATCGTGTACCCAGCCGTGTAACTAACAACACGGGATAGGGAAGCTCATGTCATACACTCTGTGTTATGTATGAACACGCCATGTATCCTTGTTCTCAGTACCCGACCGTGTTATGAACAACACAGGATGGTTTCCTCTCCCCTATAAATGATGTGTTTGTTCGGAACACACCATGTAAGTGTCAGCCATGTACTTGGTTATGTGTCCAACAACATGGGTCGGGAATGTCTTCGAGTACACGCTGTTTTTGTTTGGAACATGATGTGTAGTCTCAGCCATGTAGTCGGTCGTGTAGCTAACAACACGGGTTGCTGAAACCTTGTCTACTACATTCCATGTCCTCCAAGAACACACCGTGTAGTCTCAGTTTAATAAGACCGTGTGGGTTAGCCGTGCAAGGATACACTGGCAGGGAAACAGAGTTAAGTACACGTCGTGTCGATTTTATACATGTTGTGTAGTCTTGTTTTGTAAATCTTTTGTGTTTTCTTCTCCTGTTTTAGTTTTTTATTCCTTGGTTATCTATCCTTTTTTTACTAATCTAAGGTGTGTTTTGATCTTTCAGAGCTATGCCTCCAAGACATCCTCCGGTTTCACATCAGTTGTCAGGTAGTGATCAGACACCAGATATAGAGGATCAGGGACTTCCTGTCGATCCTCCGGACAGGCCAGCCTTGGCACCAGCTGTCATACCAGTTGCAGGCGCTAATGCACAGTTCAGGGAAGCTTTTATGAGGATGATTCAGACCTTTTAGGGAGCACCGCCTCCTTCCAAGACTATGGCAGACTTGACGTGGGTTTTCCAACAGTATCATCCTCCCACTTTCTCTGGGGAAGGAGGAACTCATGCTGCAGAGTCATGGATGGAATCCAAGCGGACTATCTTCGGACATCTGGAGACACCTCCAGAGAGGCGAGTCAAGCTCTCTACCAACATGATCTAAGACTTTACCAAGAGGTGGTGGGACGTGATCTCACAGTTGGGTCATCAGTAGGTTATGGCTTGGGAGGAGTTCCAGCGCTTGTTCTATGACTACATCTATCCGGAGACCCTGAGGTCCGATTGAGCCCGGTAGTTCATGAGTCTAGAGCAGGGTACTCTTTCTGTAATGGAGTACTCCTCTCATTTCACCGAGATACAGTGTTTCACACCCCTCCATGGTGGGGATGGGAAGTTCTTAGCGAGGATGTTTGAGGATGGTCTCAGGAAGGAGATCCGCTCGCAGGTGAATCTCTTCCAGTTGACTTCCATCACTTAAATCGTCAACTGGGCACTGATTGCGGAGTGCAATATGAGAGACTCCAAAGCTGCGAGCCAGGGTGGTTCTGCTTCCAGAGATAGTTTTCCTCTAGATGATAGTAAGAAGCATCGTAGGGAATCTATGAGCTATGATCTGAGGAAGCGAGATGCATCGTCAGGGGACTAGGTGATATGCTGCCAGTGTGGCCGGTCAGGGCACACTAGTCCGCAGTGCAAGAGAGACACCATGGAGTGCCGATCCTGTGGCAAGATGGGTCCCCTTCAGCATTTCTTCCAGGTTTTCTCACCAGTTGTTGGCGATGGGAGTTCTTCTATAACTCCTCATTCATGAGCAGGACCACCAGTTGCTCACCAGTCGGGTAACTAGAGTTCTTCTGATTGTTTGGGCCGAGGTAGAGGTTGAGGACATGGCGGTCAGCCACCAGTCCTTCAGTGTCAATAGGGTGGATCAGCTCAGAGCAGTCAGGCAGGGTTGCAGGGCCGCGGTGCAGGCCAGTCTTTCACCCTGGAATAGACCTATCAGGAGCAGGATCTCGGACCTTATACCATTCGAGGTATGATTTTAGTATCCTAAGTTTTATCTTCATCTGTTTTCGATACTAGTGTTACGCATAGCTTTATCTCTGTTGCTGTCGTGGAGAGCCTTGGGCTCTGTATCTTTTCTTCTACTGACTCGTTGACATTAGAAAAACCTTTAGGGACAAGGACATCTAGTGTAAGTCAATGTAGAGAGTGCCCTCTTGTGGTTGCAGGGTATTTTTTCTTATGGGATCTCTACGTCCTAGAGATGACATGCTATGATTTCATTCTCAGGATGGACTGGTTGGTTCCCTTCCAGGCAGTCGTTGACTATTATTGCCACAGGGTGAGTTTCATTTCACAAGAGGGTGAATCTTTTCTTCGTAGAGCCGAATGGGATGTTTAGGAAAGTCGAGCAGGACCCAAGCATCATGGGCATAGAAGGGTGATGGATCAAATTTCTAGTCTTAATCTAGATGACCAGGGGACATCACCATTGGACTTTACTCCAGTGGTGGATCATTTCAGAGATGTCTTTCCAGAGGACTTTTCAGGTTTGGCTCCGAAGCATGAGGTTGACTTCTCTATTTAGCTCGTTCCAAGGGCAGCACGAGTGTCCATTCCTCCCTATAGGATGGCTACACCTGAGTTGTAGGATCTCAAGAAGCAGTTGGAGGAGTTGCAGGAAATGGGTTTCATCTAGCCCATTACTTCTCCTTGGGGTTCGTCTGTCCTGTTTGCGAAGAAGGCAGACGGTACCCTTAGGCTCTGTGTGGATTATCGGAAGTTGAACCAGTTGATGGTCAAGAACTGGTATCCCTTGCCTAGGATTGATGATCATTTCAATTAACTTCGAGGAGCCCGGGTGTTCTCAAAGATCAATTTGAGGTATGGTTATCATCAGTTGCGCGTTAGACCATCAGATATACCTCTAACAGCCTTTAGGAGAAGGTATGGTCTCTACGAGTATAAGGTCATTCAGTTCAGTCTCATGAATGCGCCAGAATATTTCATGGCACTGAAAAACTGAGTGCTCCATCCTTACATGGACTCCTTTTTCAGGGTCTTCGTGGATGATATTTTTGTGTACACTCACACTTGACACGACCATGCTATCCATATTGAGATCATTCTGAGTACACTGAGATAGCATCGGCTTTATTCTAAAATCTCTAAGTTCCACTTTTGGATAGATAAGATTCAATTCTTGGGTCATGTCATCTCAGAGGCAGGAGTATCTGTGGACCCAGAAAAGTGAGAGCTGTAGTTTCCTAGGAGTAGCTGAAAAAAAAAATTTGAGTTATGGAGTTTCCTAGGGATGGATGGATACTACATACACTTCATTCAAGACTTATCAAGCCAATCAGCACCGTTGAAAGGTCTGAACAAGAAGGGAGTGAATTTATTATGGTCAAATTCTAGTGAATCGGCCTTTCATGAGTTGAAGAGAATGTAGACTTCATCACCGATACTAGTCTTTCCAGATCCAGGAAAGAGGTAAACTTTTTTTTGTGATGCCTCGGGTGTCGGGCTAGGATCGTTTCTTATTCAGGGTAATGCAGTCGTTGCGTACGGGTCTCGGCAGTTGAGGACACATTAGAGGAACTACCTGACGCATGATTTTGAGTTGCCAATTGTTGTTCATGCCTTACGCTGTTGGAGGTATTATCTTCTGGGAGATAACATTGTGGTTTTCACAGACCACAAGTGTCTCAAGTACATCTTCACTCATTGTGATCTGAATCTATGATAGTGTAGGTGGGTCGATTATCTTCAATATTTCGATTTCGAGCTTACCTATATGTGAGGAATGGGAAAAGGATTGGCAGATGTGTTGAGCAGGAGAACACAGAATCAGGATGTTTAGGAGGCCAGCAGTGAGTGGTAGCTTATGGCTCTGTTCTCTGAAATGCATATTGAGGTTCATGATAGACAGGGACATACATTTCTATCTTATGTAGCTGTTACCTCTACACTACTTGATCGGGTACGGATGAGGCAACTATCATGCTCATAAGGCTTAGTCCTGTGGGAGAGTGTGTAAGGAGAGGACCCTCTTCCTGGATGGATAGTGGGCGAGGATGAGATCTTGCATTTCTTGGGACACGTATGGGTGCCAGCAGACATACGCGAGGAGGTGATGCAGGATTTCCATTCCTCAGTTTGGGTAGTTTATCCTGGTGTCCCCAAGATGTATCAGGATATTCATCACAAGTACTAGTGTCCAGGAATGAAGAAAGATGTTGTTGGTTTCATCTTAAGGTGTTCTACTTGTTAGCAGGTGAAGGAAAAGCATCAATGACTAGTCGGCCTTTTACAGAAGTTACCCATTCTGGAGTGGAGGTGGAATGATGTCACGATGGACTTCGTGACCGGATTTCTGAGATCACCTCGAGGGAACGATGTTGTTTGGGTTGTCGTTGACAGGCTTACAAACGTTTCTCTCATCTTACCGATCAAGGAGACCTCCATTGTTGATGAACTGGGATGATTGCACATCCGAGAGATTGTACGTCTACATGGAGTTCCACACTCTATTGTTTCAGACAGAAATGCGTGCTTTACATCTCGGTTTTGGAGAGGGCTACAGAAGGAATTGGTTACATATGTACTTTTGAGTGCCGCATACCATCCCCAGACAGATGGCCAGTCCGTGCATACGATCCAGGTGCTAGAGGATATGCTCAGAGCTTGTATTCTAGACATTGACAGTTCTTGGGATAATCATATTCCTCTTGATGATTTCGCCTACAACAAAATTTTTCAGGAGACTATTCAGATGGTACCTTATGAGGATTTGTACAGTAGGCCAAGACGATCACCCTTATGCTTACTGGAGGAATGAGAGGCAGCTTTGTTGTGACCTTGTCCTGTTAAGAGACCTCGGAGCAAAGAGAGTTGATTCAGAAGAGGATGGCTACAACACAGTCTCGCAGAAGACTTATGCTGATTAGCCGAGATGGCCTCTAGAGTTTGAGGTCGGGGATCAGGTTTTTTGGCGTGTCGTACCGAGGTTGGGACACAAGAGGATTCAGAGACAAGGTAAGCTTTCACCATGGTACATCGGTCCATTTGAGGTATTATATATAGTTGGTCTGGTTTCCTATCTGTTGCAGTTACCTTAGAGGTACTGGGTCATGCACGATGTCATCCACGTCTCTTAGCTTCGACGTTACTTTTCATACCCGTCTCATATCTTTCAGCCCGAGGAAGTTGAACTCGAAGTGGATGAATTGTTTGAGGACAATCTTATATGGATTGTCGATCATAGTACGAAGGTTCTCCAGGGAGGTCTGTTCTGTTATTACGGGTGCAATGGCATCATGGGCGAGTACTGGATGAGACCTGGGAGAGGGAGGCTGATGTACGATCACAGTGGCCGGAGCTGTTTGGGGTTTCTTCTTCCATGCCTCGCTAGGGAAATTATGGGACAAATTTATGAAAGGGGGGAAGTTTGTAAGAACTCGGATCTTCATTTTAGGTATTTCTGTCCTTTTTTTAGAGTTTTTGAGAAAAATGGTGTTTCTGGAAATTTTTTATGTGTACTTTCTATGTACACGCCATGTAGTATTTTTCAGCTCAAATCCATGTGCTAGCCATGCCCGAGCCACACACACAGGGTGTGGGGGTGTTGTGGAGGCCGCTTAAGGAGGAGTGCAGAAAATCCTAGTACACACCTTGTACTTTTAAAGTAAATGTCGTGTACTTTCTTTTTTTTTCATTAAACGTACCGGGGTCATGCCTAATCGATGAAAAGCTCTTATTCTCCAGCTTCTTCATCCGAGAGTGCCGTGAATCCACAGATCATCGACGAGCTTCTGTTCCTCTGTCTGTTCTACAAATCGATCGCCTTTGATTGCGTTGGAATCGCAGCGGTGAGTTCTCTCTTCTGCTTTAGCCTTGTTACATGTTTCCTCTTCATTTCCATGTTATCGTGGGTTGAGAATTTTTTGTTTTTTCTAATATATTTGATGTTTTAAGGGGAATCAATCGACGTGGTTCATGTATATAGATATCCTAGAACCATGGTAGGTGGTTTGTACCTTTCTATAGGTACTATGTGAATATTTTGTGCAAATTCCACCAATTCCCTTGAACGGGGAATTGTGGGTTTCCTATTTTCCCCCTGTTGTTTATCTTCTTTTCTTGATTGCTTGAGTAGCGATTATTATTTGAAAAATTGGATAATTTATACTGTATTCTTGTGCTTCACCTTGCATGTTTTTCTTATTAGGCATTTTTCCAGTTTCCATGCCTAGTTATAGGATAGTGGAACTATTGTATTGTTATTCTAATGTGCCATAGGTTGATAGCCAAGTCATTCTTGAAGTTTACATGGGCCGATACGTGTGCTATGAATGTTTATTTCACAATGGACTGTGAGAACCTAGGGTAGTAGACCATATGGAGAATGGACATAAGGGCTTCTCCTGAGTGTCTTTTAATACGATGTGAGACCATAGGGGGAATTGATGATGAGTGCTTCCTCAGAGAGTCTGTAGTTCCTCGACGTGGGCCACATGGGGGATGAGATATTGAGTGCTTCCCCAGAGAGCCTTTAGTATGATACGAGACAATAGGGGGAATTGACGGTGAGTGAGTCCTCAGAAAGTCTACTCTTAGTTGAACCAGAGGGGTGAGACTGTGTGTTCCTTCTAGAGGGTTGCTGGTAATTTTAGGTTGAACCATAGGGGATAGGCTATAAGTGCTACCCAGAGGATTACCTGTTTTCTACTTGTTGTTGGTTGTTTAATTGTGTACTTTATTAGCTAGAACTGTGGATTGTAGCTGCTATGTGCTTCTCTTTTTACGACTTCCTGCACTTTTACATGTCTTGTATTCATTGACTATTAGGCACAGATCTCTGGGTGATTGCCTACAGGGATTGTATCTCACACCCTGTTTGGGCCATGCTTTTGGGACCAAGTAGACTTTTTTGTTGTAGGTATAGATAAGGGCATGCACCCTTCAACTTCCAGTACATGATTGCTTGGATCTGGGGAGCAAGGGACCAAGCTTTGGCTTCCGATGCTGCAGGATTTTCTATTATTTTAGTACTTTGTTTTTACTTGTATTTCAACACGTTGTTGTGTTTTCTTCATTCCTTAGATAATTGTACCTACTGCATCATTGTCGACATTACTATATTTTCATTATTTTCACTATTTGGTTTTAGTTGTTGCATATTGTTTACTGCCTCCACTATTTTATGTTAATTTCATTTCTTTGTATACCTTACCAAATTAGGGAATATTATTCCCAATAACTTACCAAGGCCCTCGCTGCTAGTCAGTAGCCTCTGGAATTTGGGGAAATGCACTTGATGTCAAGTGGCGAACCAGGCATGGGCCACCTCTGGGTGGATTCCGGAACCAGGACATTACATTCTAAATGAATTAGGATATGAATTTGTTCTCCTATGTTGAACTCCCATATCTTCTCCATTCAGATAGATTCTTGTCTCTTTTCAAAAAGACATGTTATGCCCTGGATATCCACAGAACTGACACTTCATTATAGGAAATCTCTTCTCACTTTTTTTTATCCTCATTCCTTCTTCTGGGGGATAATAGTTTTAATGTCCCTTATTCATGGAGGCTCTAGAATAGTCTTTAACTCATATTTTAGAATGAATTAGAGGTTTATTTTTCAAAACATTAGGAGACTTTTCTCCATTACCCACTTTTAGATTGCCTTTATTTTAGTCCCCTTTGTTTGCAGCATTTGACAATTCAGCCTCACAACGGCTTCCACTATTTCCCATTAAAGCGGGTCTTTCATCACTCAAAATCATTCCAACTCCATTATATCCACGTTTTTCTCTCTCTAATAGCTCATCATCTGAGAACCTTCCAAGCTGTATTTTCTTCCTTGATTATTTTTAAATTGAATCTATTTCATGTTTACATATAATAGTGACAACTTCCTCCTCAAGATGCTCAGCAGTCTTGGACTTTTCATCTAGTCTGGAGGTGAGGTCATTGATGACCTTTTCCTGCTCTTCAATTCTTAGCTTCAGATCCACTACATCATCATTGATTTCAAGTATTTTATACAGTACTTTCACAAATTCTTCCAGTCGTTCTTTTTTAGCTTCAAGTAGATATACATATTCAGTTGATTCTTCTACAATTGATTTCCACTTATTGAAACTCTTACATTTATTCTTAAGCTTACTAACAGCATCCTTAAGATGAAACTCCAGATTGGAACTACTTTTCAACTAATTTTCTCCACAAGTAACTTCTAATTTTTCAATAGTGGCCATCAGGGAATCATGGTTTCCAGTATTAAATTCTGGTTCTTCTTCATCACAGAATTCATTATCATCATCCTCCACTTCACAGGAAAACCTCATATTTGGTACTTTATTTTTAGATTTGAATTATCCTTTTTTCAAAAACCTTTTATAAGTCTTCTCAATTTTTACAACATCGCTATTCTCATCATCGATCTTTCTTATGCATTGAGAGGCAATGTGACCAACTTTTCCACAACAAAAGCAAGCTAGAGGTAAATTCCTTTCAAATTTCCCTTTTCCCTTCTGGAACTTCTTTTCAATGAGATAAATAATTTCTTTTTCCTCATCATCTTCACAACTACTATATTTTGATATTTTCATTATCTATATGAATTTGAACACCATTTCCTTGCTCACTTGAGTTGTTCATCTTCTGGTTTGTCTCTCATTTCATATGCCACCAGGCCGCTCAGAATATCATCTAGAGAATGTTTGGAAAGATCTATTTCCTCAAAGGCTGACACCTTTTCATTGTACAGGGGTGGAATTCTACTCAATATTTTCTTCACAATGTCAATGTCTTTGATTTCTTCTCCAAGACCCCGAATATATCCAACCACTTCTATAATTTGATTATAGAATGAGTCTGCATTCTCATATGGATGAATCTTCAGATCATCAAACCTATTTTGTATTACATTAGTTTTGCGTATTTCACTTTTCTATCCCCTTCATAAATACTTTCATGTTTATCACACATGGATTTTTTTGAGGGGAAACTCATCACCTATAGATAGATCTGATCAGAAAGAGCCGTAGTGAGAGCATTTTGTGCTTTAACATCTGCATCAAGAATTTTCCTATCTGCGTCAGTCATAGCCAGGCTTGTTTGATCAGTGAATTTTGTTCCTTGAATAGTAGAAAAAAGGACTTGCATTCCAAGATATCTTAGATTAGATCTCATTATTTTATTCCAGATCTAGAAATTACTTCCTTCAAAGAGAGGGACTCCCCAGAAATTGGTTGAATTGTCCATAATAGAATATGATAGATCAAACACCAGTTAACCTTGTTCTGATACCACTTGAAGAACCCCAAAACACCTTGAGAGGGGAGGGGTGAATCAGGTTGTCAGATTTTTCTTCCTAAAGTTTCATATCTTGTTCCCACGTTGGTAGAAACTTGTTAAACATGTCAAACAAAAGAATGTAGGAAGTTGACATGGCACTTTTACATGGTTCATCACAAAGGGCTATGTCCAAGGAGCATACGCCGACAGGTTTTAGGATGTACCAAATTCCACTAAACATCACTAGTTGAGGATTTCAATGTTCCTGTGTAGTCACTCTGTCCCAGGCACACTACCTTTACAAAATTTTAGGGATATCTCACTATGTCCCTCCAGTCACTCCCGTTGAATCCCCTTGGCTCAATACCTTTGGTGATGTCCTAGTCAGTTTATTGACATGTAGGTCTCTTCAATAGATTTTCATTGAAGTCATTACCTCTTCATAGCACGAGACTCTTCTTGCATCGAAGTCTATAAATGATGCCCTTGAATGCACTGAACCGCTGAACTGGATAATCTGAAACGTGCAAACAAGTTATAATGAAGATTTCGCGCAACTCAAACCCTTTGCACGAAATATCCAACATTCCAGTGAAATACTTGAATTTTGGGATGAAAATACTTCAGGCAAAAATCTCCTTTACACGTAGATTTATGCACCAATCCTTTTTCGTGCAGCTTTTCCTTTTTTTCACAGCTCGGTGTTTTCCGCACAACCTCAAATTTTTCACGCAATGTCTGCATTTTCATGTAGCTAAACCGTTTTTACACAACTCAAAATTGTTCACACAAAACCCTTTACGTGAACCTTTTTTTCTCATCAAACCCCAGATCTTATCTAAGTCTTCAACCATACGGAATGAGGGGGTCACCTCTTATTTATAAGTGTCTAAAACCCCCACACAGAAAACCCCCTATATCACGAAAAACGTCTCATTAGGCGCGTAATATTTCATTCATGTACCATTTTTCGCTCACAACTCCATGTTTTTTACGCAGTCCATGGCTTTGAAAATTTCTAACATTCCGATTGCAAAACACCTCTTGTGCGAAAAATCTCTCTCTCCACTATTTCGCGCACCATGCCATTTTTCGCGATTGCCACTGTTTTTTTTTTGCGCATGCTGGTGTTTTTTGCACACGCCTCTATTTTTTGTGCTCGCCACTATTTTTCATGAAATCCTCCCTTATTTCGAACACAACTTCCTTTTTGCATGCACTGCCTCTTTCTAACAACCTATGTCTTCATTTTCCATTTTTCAGGTCCAAAAATTTTTAAATCATTAGAGAATAGTGCCACCCTCAATACTGTTGTCTGCTTGAACTCTATGATCACTTAACTGGAACACATTCTAAACATCCACTGCGGAATGACAACCAACACAAACTATACTCCAATTCATGCATAGAACGACCATGGTTCAATCAATCTCCCCCTTTGGGTTTGTTGGAAATCAGTATATAAATTCAATAGAGCACCATCCATATGCAAACCTAAAATGCTAGTATCAACTCAAACAACACTCTATGTCTATGTGAGCAATGCTCCAAGTAGAAAACAAGAGGTGAAGCATGAATTGGGATCCCGTGTTTTGGAATTCTCAAAGATGCCCAAAACATTCTCTTAAATTTTCCCAGAAATATTACATGTCCAATGTATTTCTTCTTATCCTATCACCGAAATCTCATCATGATACCAGACATGTCTGGATTTTTTTCTATCTCCCCCATTAGAAATAAACCCAAAGATTGGTATTTTCTCATTAAACATATTTATACACCCCTTGGATATTATCTCCACCATAAACCTGCATTATATTTAGAAAACGATTAAAAACAGTTAACATAACTGTGGATAAGGGTATTTTGAAACCTCCTTATGAACTGGGAGGTGACTGAACACCGAGGTTGAACCGATGCTTCTCAAACATAGCCGCTGATAGTGTCTTAGTCAGGATATCAGCCACTTGGTCATCAGTTCCCACATGATCCATTCTAATCATGCCTTGCTCATCTTTTTCATTGATAAAGTGATACATGATTTCAATATGTTTTGTACGAGAATAAATAACAGAATTCTTTGTATGATTAATTGCACTCTTTTTATCACTATAAATCACCATTGGTTATTTCACCTCATCACCAATATCTTTCAGTTGTTGCTTCATCCATAGCAGTTGAGTACATGCCTTTGTAGCAGATATATACTAAGCTTCAGCAGTTCTAAGAGACGTACTTTCTTGTTTCTTTCTCAACCAACCAACACATTTCTGCCCAATATAAAAGGCTCCACCACTGGTTGACTTTCTGTCCACTACATCACCAGCCCAATCAGCAACAGAAAACACTGGTAATTCAGAATTCCAGCCTTCAGCAAAGTATAACCCAATGTTATGAGTACCTTGAATGTACAACATGATTCTTCTTTCTACTGCTATATATTCCCCCTTTGGATTACTCTAAAAGTGGGTGGCTAAACATGTTTCGAAGACAATATCTGGTTGTGTCAATGTCAGATACAGTAGGGACTGAATGATCCTCCTATGCATGTTGGGATCTATAGAGGTCCCATCCTCATACATTCCATGTTTGGTTCCTAATGAAATCGGAGTTGAAATTTGATTGGATTCATTCATATTAAATTTCTTTTGAAGATATTTTTCATACTTTTCCTGATAGATGAAAGTGTAGTCTTTCTTTTGAGTCACCTATTTCCCCAAGAAATTTGTCAGCTCACCAATCATTGACATTTCAAATTTTGATTTCAGGTTATTGGAAAATTCATCAATTGATTTCTACCTACTGCCACCAAATATAATGTCATCGATGTAAACTAGAACCATGAATTGATATTTTAGAGAATTATTCACATATAGATTGTGATCTACTCCTCCTATTTTGAATTATAGATTCTTGAGATAAGATTATATTTGGGAATACCATGCTCGTGGTGCCTATTTCAAACCATATAGAGCTTTCATTAGTTTGAAAAGCTTTGTTTCATCAGTACCAAGAAGAAAACCCACTGGTTGTTCAATGTAGACTTCTTATTCAAGTACACCACTCAAGAATGATTTCTTGACATCCATTTCATATACTTTATATCCTCTTTGGAGTGCCATGGCATGGAACTGCCTGATTGACTCCAATCTAACCAGTGGAGAAAAGGTTTATTCAACATCAACACCTTTAATCTAGGAGTATCATTTGCATACCAGTCATGCCTTGTTTCTAATAACACTTCCACACTCATCAGACATGTTCTTGAAGATCCATTTTGCACCAATCACATTTTCACCATCGGGTCTCTTTACAAGATCCCATGTCTGATTCTTATCAATCTGATATAACTCTTCATTCATGGCTTTCACCCAAGATTCATCCTTTGCAGCATCTTCAAATGAAGATGGATCCACAACTGAATGAAATGTAGATCGTGTGTTATTCCTCATCATCCTTGTTTCTGTGGGTGCACTCTTGTCCCCAATTATTTTTGATGGATCAATCTCAGCTCTTTGACTTATCATTTGAGGTCTAGTTTCATTCTCTCCAGCCATGGTTTCCTCTTCAGATTCTTCTTCTGAGTCAACATCATGATGTGACTGCTGAGTTTTTTTTCCACCTTCCTCTATTCTTGTAATTGTATTTACACCATGTTTATTTTCTTCCTCAAATTCTATCACATCAGCATATGAAATCCTTGATGCATTTGTGGTTTTCTCTTTAATGGACTTAACATCACTACTTTCCACAATCCTTCCTAATCACTAGTTGAAACACTTGTAGGTACTGATGTTTATTGAGTATCCATGGAAAATTCCTTCATCTGCATTATCACCATACTTCCCTTGATTTCCTTCTTCATTACTGGTGAAGAATTTACTTCCAAAAACACAAAATTATTCAAATAGGGCTTCCTTCCATGCCACAATTCATATGGTGTCTTCATCTCACACATATAAAGTCATGTTCGCTTTTGAATATACCCTACTTCTTGAATAGCCTCCTTCTTGTAATGTCATGGAAAAAAACTCTCAATTAGCATAGTTCCTACCATGTTGTTCACCTATCAATTTCTACGTTCAACAACTCTGTTGTAACACCCCAAGCTTCCATAGTACGTTTCCCTTTGAATAATGTAATGGCATGCGTTGTACGAAACATCGAGATTTTAACACACCACAACCAATCAAACTAGCTGTTATGAATCATAATACCAACATTTTGAAATTTTATAAATTCTATCTCTCAAAAATTAACTCATTTTTTGATTCATAATATCGAAATTAGCCTAGGGTGAAATTTTGGTACATTTCGGATAACATTCATATTTTGATGAATAGTGAAAATTACTAAATTTTAATTAAAAACAACTTTTTTAATAAAAATAATTAATATTTATAAATTATAAATTTGAGTAGTTTTAAAGTATATTTAGAATATATTTTTACCTTTTAATTCAATTTTTTTCATTGGACATAATTTCACAATTAAACTAGACATAAACAAGTGCCAATCTTTTGATATTTATTATCGCTTAAAAACACGCTTTTGTTTTAACAACAGGAATTAATTTTAAATTAATTTATGCAACTTCTATGTTTTGAATATGTAAAAATAGATTCCATATTTGGAATCAGGATGTTCAAATTTTGTAAATAAGTAACTTTTATTTTTAGACATTTTGGATAATTACTTCGGTAAATATTTTATTTACCATGGTTAAAAGGTAAATCCCGTAAACAAGGGTTAAAAAATAATATTATAATAATACTAAATTACCCTAAAACGTTTCTTAAACCTATTGGTTGATACATGGTCGACCATGGTCATCTTTGGGTCGATTTTGGGACCCCATTGATCCACTTGTAAGTGATAGGGACACTTTATTTTAATTAAGTTAAAATGAATACAAAAATGACACAAGCATATATCTTTTAGTAAATCAATTGTTACATAGGGTTATATATGTCGGATTTTAGACTATAAATATTCATTAGAAAGGTAAGACTATTTCCTACATAAATATATTTTATTTTTAATTTTTAGACATTAAATAATTTAATTTATTTATGACACAATGGTGATGCAGTAATTACCATAATATTGAAAAATTAGAATAATTGATATTATAAATACCAAAATAAATATGATTTGAGACTTTTATTTAACTACACTAATTTTCTAGGATAATATGACATATTAGTATTGATTTAAGTAATGTATTTCTAAGTAATCATTCTGTTATGTGTTTCAAAAAAATCAACTATTGAATAGTGTCAAAATTGACATAAAAGAGTTTTTAAAACAAATATTATATTATTAATTGATATTAAATTCCTAAAAATCTAGGGCTCGGCCAAGAGACTTATATCATGATATTTGTATCAATAATGAACCACTTGGGGGTCTCTTGGATGTATATGGTATGTTAATTAACCATATAATATAAAAATACAACGAGACATTGTAAAAGTGAAACTAATCAACTAAGAGTTAATACATAAAGATAAGGTTAATATAATGACCCAAACCTGTCTAAATTCTATTGGTTGAGTGGTTTGCGACCCATCCCGACTTTAACCTTCAAATAATAAACTTTGGAGCTATTAGAAACCGAATATGAATTTATTATAAATTAATATTTCTAGCTTTTCCAAAGGTGCCCCTCACCCCTCTCATAAAAGGGCACTCTTCCTTCTCATTTATTCACACCATCAAAGCCTTTTGGTTCGGCCAAACTCTGCCCAAATACTCTCCCAACTTCCATCACTACAACCTATAGGCCTTAGTTTGATCAGAAAGCCATCCTAAGGAGCCCTTTTGATCAAATCAAAAGGAAGAACTCGAAGAAGAGGTAATGATTTCACCACCCTTTTCCAAGTTCCTTTCTTCTTCCACTTCTATTTCATTTGTTGTTACCATTCTAAAATAATAAATCTAGTATCATATATATAATTTGATGTTATTATAAATATGGTACAACCATATTCAGTATTCTATCCATCCTTTGAATAACATGTCACCACACGTGCGTACGTACGACTTACCGTCTCCACGTCGTGGTGTAATTGTTATTCAATATATTATTATTTGTATGGTTATAATAATGATGTCTAACTCATGTAAATAATAAATATAAAATTATAATGATTCTTTATATATATGATATACCATCCACTTATATATTATTTTAATATCAAAATAATGATATTGCCTCTCGTGCGTACGTACGGACTACCGTCTCCATGAACGCGATGAGATTCATTCTCCATTGTATCCATTCAAGTATATTTCTCATTTGATGATTAAAAATAATATTTAAGGACATGATATGATTATT
This sequence comes from Viscum album, assembly GCA_963277665.1. Lineage (NCBI taxonomy): Eukaryota > Viridiplantae > Streptophyta > Magnoliopsida > Santalales > Viscaceae > Viscum > Viscum album. Next base: position 224,240,256 of record OY728158.1, read on the forward strand.
GATATGAATAATATACATCCCATTAATAACAAATATGTCTCACATAATAATGAATATAGAGTAAAATGAACCCGTTAACACCCGAAATGACGATAATTCTAAGATATTACTAACAAATCAAAGTTAAAAGATAATATATGATATCATATTAATGCGTATGATTCATGTATAATTAAATAAAAATTATTTCACCATTATACATGTGGTTAACCTACCATCTTCCAACAAAAAAGTACAAAGTAAGGGGTTTCTTAACTCACTCTTAATTTCGTGAGAATTCCATTGTTCACCACTGAATTATTGCATGTGGTGTATGTGTACTGCCCACGATTGTATTCATTGTGTAATATAAATTAATTTATGGGTATTTACATCTTCATGGTATGATACTTCTTTCATGGGTGTATGTTTCGTAAGTTACCTAATCGATAAGGGAAATTGAGATTTCAATTTCCACTCATTTGGCTTTACGCATATTTCATTGATTATATTACCCCAAGATTATGTGTGGAATCACTACTCATTTGATTTTGTCATAATTTACACTCCCCTTCATGTGGATATACATTTGATACACATAATCACACCATTGATAATTCTCAAGTCATTGATATGAATTTGATAAGAGTAATTTTAACTCATTCACCATTTGTTGAGTTAAACATCCAATTCGTTGGCGTTGTTTTTACAAGAATATGTGTGAATATACTTTGATTGTTTTACACTGAATATACAATAATATTTAGTGTATTTATATTTGTCACACATAATTATGTCGTTGATTTATCCTTAACCTAAGGATACGGCCATTATGAGAGATTTCATCTCAATTTACATTCCATAGAGACTTCTTTGTTGATATACACCAAATCACTTTTATGTGGTGTATATAATGTACTTTTACATAGTATATCATGAATCCCTTTATTCTCATGATATTACAATGTTTTGATTACCCTAATTATTTATATTCAAGTGTCTCTCTTTTGGTTAGAATCTCTAACTAAAATACCATTTTTAAATGTTTTAAAGACTTATTCATCTAAATCTTTCTCATTAATGTCCATGTTTTAAAAATGGTTTTAAAGATTTATTTATAAGGACATTAATGTTTAGAAATTAAAACTCCTTTTAAAAAGTTTCAATGTGGTATGGGACACTTTGATTCAAAAATCTATTTTTAAATGGCTTCTTGACAAATAGTGTGACTTTTAAATGATTTCAAGAAAAAGGGGGATATTTCTCTCAAATAGTTTTGATGATTATTTTCCTCTATGTCAACTGCCTTCATTATTCTTGATTGAGGTTAATGTGATACAATATAATCTTCCATATTGTATCGAATGAGTTTTGTTTGACTGTGGATGTTCTATTTTTATACCATTTGTGGTTTCTGGTTAAAGTATTGACATTTCGTATGCTAGTTTTAATACCAATGTTTATTTTATGTTTAAACCTGTTCATATGAGGAATGCATTGGACTTAATAAGTGATGGGTGGAGCCTGCTATAGCTCCTTGATGCATCGGTAGGTCTCATGGGACAAACTAGTTTCTTGGCACAAGGCCTTGGCAAAATCTTATTTGTAGTCTTGGCAGGAGGCCTTGGCTATGTGGTTATGATAGTCTGGAATTATGCATTCCATCATTATGAAAGTGGTTATTGGTATTGCGTGTGATCATTCGACTAGAAGAATATCCATGTGATTAAGTAAATGGCATTATTTCATTTTACCTTTTCCATTTTATGCTGAAGTTCAAGTTTAAAAGGCATTTGTTTTAGTTATAAATTGCCTGAAGTGTTTATGCTTATCTATGAAAGCTTCTGCTATAATTTTATCCTTACTAAGCATCTGATCTCACCCCTTCCAATGTTTTATTTTTCCTAGGATTATGAAGAAGTAATTTATGAATGACCTATAGGGATATTATGAGGGAATATGAAGACAAGATGTTTTTTTATGATGTAATGTAAAATTTTATGAATATATCTAGTGTTTCAAAGGCTACTAAACTAATCAATCATTAGAGATTTGATATTTCTTGTGATCATGCCAATGTTTTGTAATAATGCATCGAATCTAGGTAACTAGGGTCGGAGCATTACAGTTGGTATCAGAGGAAGTTTAGTACAAACCTTGGAAGCTAGATTTAGATAAACTCTGATTAGAGCACGTAGACCTAAGATGAATTTTAAGGATTAGTATAGAATAACTTACTAGAATTTTGGTATTGTAGAGATTTTGTGAGTTTTTCGAGCAATACATCCATGTCTGGATACGAGCAGGTAGAGGCGGCTCTGGCATAGATGTACCTAGGGGTAAAACCCGAAAACACCGCTTTGAGCTAGACTCGAATGGGAACTGGTGCACAACAACGGGCCCTGCTGCACTCTTGGTTACGACACTCCTGGGGGATATGCTTAGGATAATTTACATTTTCTTTACAAACCGATTTAAAGTAATATATATATATAAGATGAGAGTAAATGACCTTGGTTAATCCTAATGTGTTTCAAATTGACAATATGGTGACATGTTAATCTCTAAATGATTTTATGATTACTGGTACTCACACAATGCTTTCTGGTTTTTGTCATTGGCTGGATTCCAATGAATTTATAGTGACTTTAAGAATGATGCACAAGGTGGGAACGGTGGTGTCAATGAGTAACAAAATCTAATGTTGATAGGCATAAAAGATATCATCTTTATGCTAAATCAATTTTCCGAAAATATGATCAACAATATATATTAACCAATTCCCGGACTCATAAAAAAGAGAAAGGTGATGAATTATAAGAGCTCCAGCAGCGGAGACCATGGAGAAAGAAATCCTCAATTTCCATCTTGTAGGAAATGTTGAAGGAGACACCCAGGAAAGTTTCTCAATGGGACAAAGATATGCTTTACGTGCAGAAAGGAAGGACATAAAGTGAATAATTGCAGAGGAAAAATGAAGAGTACTATGGAAGAAGATAAAAATGGTCCCAAGAGTCCATTTACAGTCATTTGCCATAAATGCATGGGACCTGGCCATTACCTGAGTGAATGCCCTATTCTATAGGATATTTTCTTTGTCATAGAATAAGCTATACAGAAATAAATGGTTTGAGAAATGTTTAAAAAGTATTAGTGCTCCTTATTGATGGGTTTACTTTGGAATAATTTTCTCTTGTGTTTGTAACCCCGCAGTTTGCCATGTGAGAATGATATTTGAGGAAGAATTATCTCTTCTCTTGCGGATATAGGTATAAATAGCCATTTGGTTTTATATGATCATTAGGGTTTGATAGAATTATAAGTTATTATAATTTGGGATGAAAATGCATGGTATGATATAACATTTGTGGATAAATTTTGTTATGGTATTTTTAAGAATTTATCTCATTTTGTTAATATTATAAAATATCGTTTTTGAAAAGGACAACATGCATACCGCGTGACAACCTGTCGCGTCGGACAAAGCTGTGGAAATTGAACCCACAACCAAGTGCGATTGGGATTTATCTCCTCCCACTGGACTACGTGAAGTCCCTGGTTAGTGTGACTATTATTTTTAGTTAAATGATTTTATTGATCAATAATAATTTGATTTGGGATCTTATGTCTTATCAAATGAGTACACTTAGTATAGGAAAATGATTTGGTGATAAAGTGATAACTGTTATTTTGGAAGTTGTTCACTTTGTTGGGAACACTATATGCCAAAGAAAAATAGAGTAGTATGGGATTTCATTTCAGGAGTAATGGTGGATTTTTATCTATGTTTTTATTGTGGATTTTTAATGATTTGGGTTATTTATGGAAATGATTAGGCTAATTACATGTAAGTATGTGACTTTAAGAGTAATTAATGTCATTTGGAGATACAATTTAACGTGGAAGACTACATTCATAATAAGTTTTGGTTTTCAATATTAGTTTTGATTATATTAAAAGATTCTAAGGACAATTGAGTATTGAATGGTATTTATTTAATTTTGGGGTATTGGTGGTTTAATTTAGGAAATTAAGATTGGTGTTTAGTTCTCTCAAGGAATATCCTTTTGGGGGATCATTAGATTTTATACTAACCATTTTGGTTTTGATTAATCTTTAAAGAAAATTTAAATATATAGTTCATCCTGCATAGATCATGTGATTCTATAAAAGTTTATTCTAGCTCTTCTAGTGTGACTAAGTCTTCTTGAATACTCATCGTTTAAATAAAATGAGTTAGTGGTGGAAATTTATTAAAGAATGAAACTCTACTTAAAATTATTTATATATATTTATATTCTTAGTCAATATAATAAATTAATTCCTCATCCTTATGTAATGTAACTTAAAACAAAAAAAATGTTGTCCATTTACTTTTCCAACTGGGAGACTAAGGACCGTTTTTCCCAAGACAAGTTTGTGATTTTCTTATTGTTAACTTTCTCTTGATCATGTTTTCTATCCCTCTTCATCAGAACTGAACACTTAGTTTATCGTCCATATCCATGTTCTCCTACATGGAATCCTAGTATGGGTAATCTTGGGTGACCTTTATACCTCTGTTCCTTTCTTTTAAAGTGATAGTTTTATTGACTCTCTTTCCGATGTGGGACTTTCCATTATATTCTCAAGCCCAATTTTAAAAAAATGGTGAGGATGCAATTTATTGAAGGAGGGGAGAATGTAACACCCCAAGCTTCCATAGTACATTTTTCTTTGAATAATGTAATGGCGTGCATTGTACGCAACTTCGAGATTTTAACACACCACAACCAATCAAACTAGCCGTTATGAATAGTAATAACTAATTTTTAAAATTTTATAAATTCTATCTCTCAAAATGGACTTCATTTTTGGATTCTGAATATCGAAATTAGCCTAGGGTAAAATTTTGGTACTTTTCGGATAACATTCATATTTTGATGGATAGTGAAAATTACTAAATTTTAATTAAAAACAAATTTTTTAATCAAAATAAATAATATTGATAAATTATGAATTTGAGTATTTTTAAAGTATATTTAGAATAGATTTTTACCATTTAATTCATTGTTTGACATTGGACATAATTTCACAATTAAACCAGACATAAACATGTGCCAATCTTTTGATAGTTATTATCTCTTAAAAACACACTTTTTGTTTTAACAACGGGAATTAATTTTAAATTAATTTAACTTCATTGTTGTGAATTTGGAAAAATGGATTTCGTATTTGGAATCAGGATGTTCATATTGTCTAAATAGTTAACTTATATTTTTAGACATTTTGGATAATTACTTCGGTAAATATTTTATTTACCATGGTTAAAGGGTAAATCCGGTAAACAAGGGTTAAAAAATAATATTATAATAACACTTAATTACCATAAAACGTGTCTTAACCCTATTGGTTGATACATGGTCGACCATGGGAATATTTGGGTCGATTTTGGGACCCCATGGATCCACTTGTAAGTGATAGGGACACTTTATTTTAATTATGTTAAAATTATTACAAAAATGACACAAGCATATATCTTTTAGCAAAACAATTGTTACATAGGGTTATATATGTTGGATTTTAGACTTTAAATATTCATTAGAAAGATAAAACAATTTCCTAAATAATTATAGTTTATTTATAATTTTTAGACATTATATAATTTAATTTATTTATGACACAATGGTGATTCAGTAATTACCATAATAGTGAAAAATTAGAATAATAGATATTATAAATACCCAAATAAATATAATTTTAGACTTTTATTGAATTAAACTAATTTTATAGGTTAATATGACATATTAGGATTGATTTAATTAACTTTTTTCTAAGTAATAATTCTGATATGTGTTTCACAAAAATCAACTATTGAATAGTGTCAAAATTGACATAAAAGAGTTTTTAAAACAAATATTATATTATTAATTGATACTAAATTGATAAAAATCTAAGTTTCGGCCAAGAGACTTATATAATGATAGGTGTATCATTAATTAACCAATTGGGGGTATCTTGGATGTATATGGTATGTTTATTAACCATATATTATAAAAATACAAAGAGACATTGTAAAAGTGAAACTAATTAACTAAGAGTTAATACTTAAAGATAAGGATAATATAATGACCCAAACCTATCTAAATTATGTTGGTTGAGTGGTTTTCGACCCATCCCCACCTTAACCTTTAAATAATAAACTTTTGAGCTATTAGAAACCGAATATGAATTTATTATAAATTAATATTTCTAGATTTTCCAAAGGTGCCCCTCACCGCTCTTATAAAAGGGCACTCTTCCTTCTCATTTATTCACACCTTCAAAGCGTTTTGGTTCGGCCAAAATCTTCCCAAATACTCTCAAAACTTCCATAAATACAACCTTTTGGCCTTATATGGATCAGAAAGCCATCCTAGGTATCCCTTTTGATCAAATCAAAAGGAAGAACCCGAAGAAGAGGTAATGATTTCACCACCCTTTTCCAAGTTCCTTTCTTCTTCCACTTCTTCTTCCTTTGTTGTTACCATTATAAAATAATAAATACAGTATCATATATATACTGTGATGTTATTATAAATATGGTACAACCATATTGATTATTCTATCCATCCTTTGAATAACATGCCACCACACTTGCGTACGTACGGCTTACCGTCTCCACGTCGTGGTGTAATTGTTATTCAATATATTATTATTTGTATGGGTAAAATAATGATTTGAAACTCATGTAAATAATAAATATAACATGATTATGATTCTGTATATATGATATACCATCCAATTATATATTATTTTAATATCAAAAGAACGATATTGTCGCTCGTGCGTACGTACGGACTACAGTCTCCATGAACGCGATGAGATTCATTCTCCATCGTATCCATTCAAGTATAATTCTCATTTGATGATTAAAAATAATATTTAAGGACTTGATATAATTCTGGATATGAATAATATACATCCCATTAATAAAAAATATGGCTCACATAATAAAGAATATAAAGTAAAATGAACCCGTTAACACCCAAAATGACGATAATTCTAAGATATTATTAACAAATCAATGTTGAAAGATCATATATGATATCATATTAATGCATATGATTATTTTATAATTAAATAACAATTATTTCACCATTATACAGGAGGTTAAACTACCGTAGACCAAAGAAAAAGTACAAAGTAAGGGGTTTCTTAACTCACTCTTAATTTCGTGAGAATTCCATTGTTCACCACTTAATTATTGCATGTGGTGTATGTGTACTACCCATGATTGTATTAATTGTATAATACACATTAATTTATTGGTATTTACATCATCATGGTATGATACTTATTCCATGGGTGTATGTTTCGTAAGTTACCTAATCGATAAGGGAATTTGAGATTTCAATTTCCACTCATTTGGCTTTACGCATATTTCATTGATTATATTACCCCAAGATTATGTGTAGAATCACTATTCATTTGATTATGTCATAATTTCCACTCCCCTTCCTGTGGATATAACTTTGATACACATAATAACTCAATTGATAATTCTCAATTCATTGATATGAATTTGATAAGAGTAATTTTAACTCATTCACCATTTCTTGAGTTAAACATTCAATTCGTTGGTGTTGTTTTTACAAGAATATGTGTGAATGTCCTTTGATTGTTTTACACTGAATATCCAATCATATTTAGTGTCTTTATATTTGTCAGACATAATTATGTCGTTGATTTATCCTTAACCTAAGGATACGGCCTTTATGAGAGATTTCATCTCAATTTACATTCCATTGAGACTTCTTTGTTGATATACACCAAATCACTTTTATGTGGTGTATATAACGTACTTTTACATAGTATATCATGAATCCCTTTATTCACATGAAATAACAAAGTTTTGTTTACCTCAATTATTTGTATTCAAGTGTCTCTCTTTTGGTTAGAATCTCTAACTAAAATACCATTTTTAAATGTTTTAAAGACTTATTCATCTAAATCATTCTCATTAATGTCCATGTTTTAAAAAGGGTTTTAAGGATTCATTTATATGGACATTAAAGTTTAGAAATTAAAACTCCTTTTAAAAAGTTTCAAAGTGTTATGGGACACTTTGATTCAAAAATCTATTTTTAAATGGCTTCTTGAAAATTACTGTGACTTTTAAATGATTTCAAGAAAAAGGGGGATATTTCTCCCAAATAGTTTTGATGATTATTTTCATATATGTCAACTACCATCATTATTCTCTATTGCAGTTAATGTGATTCAATACAATCTTCCATATTGTATCAAATGAGTTATGTTTGACTGTGGATGTGCTATTTTTATACCATTCATGGTTTGTGGTTAAAGTATTGACATTTTGTATGATAGTTTTAATACGAATGTTTATGTTTTGTTTAAACCTGTTCATATGAGGAATGCATTGGACTTAATAAGTGACAAGTGGAGCCCGATATAGCTCCTCGATGCATTGGTAGGTCTCATGAGAAAAACTAGTGTCTTGGCACAAGGCCTTGGAAAAATCTTATTTGTAGTCTTGGCACGAGGCCTTGGCTATGTGGTTATGATAGTTTGTCATTATGCATTCCATCATTATGAAAGTGGTTATTGATATTGCATGTGATCATTCGACTAGTAGAATATCCATGTGAGTTTGTAAATGGCATTATTTCATTTTACCTTTTCCATTTTATTCTGAAGTTCAAGTTTAAAAGGCTTTTGTTTTAGTTAAAAATTTCCTTATGTGTTTATGCTTATCTATGAAAGATTCTGCTATAATGTTATCCTTACTGAGCATCTGAGCTCACCCCTTCCAATGTTTTATTTTTCCCAGGATTATGAAGAAGTAATTTATGAATGACCTGCAGGGATAGTATGAGGGGATATGAAGACAAGATGTTTTTTTTATGATGTAATGTAAAATTTTATGAATGTATCTACTGTTTCCAAGGATGCTAAACTAGTCGGTCATTCGAGATTTGATATTTCTTGTGATCATGCCAATGTTATGTAATAATGCACCGACTCTAGGTAACTTGGGTCAGGGAGTTACATCTGTATTGTTGTGGAGTTCTCACAACTTCTACCTCATGTTGTCTCCCATGCTTCTCCAGGTAGTTTTCAAATTCAATGGATGTGCATTCCCCTCTATTGTCTGATTGAAACACTTTGATTGTTCGTCCAGTATCATTCTCAGCGATTCGATAATATGTTTTCATGCAGTCAAGTACTTGTTGTTTCCTATGTATATCCATAAAACATGCCATTATACTGTAATCATCAATGAAAAAGATGAATTACCATTATCCATGACTTCTGTAAACATTTATTGGGCCACATAAATATGTATTAATGAGATCAAGAAGATGCGATGCCCTTTTCTTCTTTGGCCGATATGAACTACAGACTAGCTTCCCACTAATGCAAGCATCACAAGACATTTCATGATCATGCTTTATGTTGGGAATGTCCATTACAATCCTTTTTTTTATATTTTCTCCTTGAATTGTTGATTTATGTGCCCTAGTCTCCAATGCCACAAATTTTTTTCTTCTTCAATAGTCATGTAACAAACTTTTTCTTTACTATAAACCTGATACAAGTTTCCTACTATTCTACATCCCTTCATAATTGAATTTATTGTCTTTCCCTTGATAGTGAAGCCTTTCTGATTTAAAGTAACCAAAATTCTTTAGTCACGGAGTTGACTAACACTAAGAAGATTATGATGTAGGTCATCTACATAAAAGACTTTTATTTTATTTAGCTCACCATTAGCTAGTTCAATACTTCCACTACCATTGATTTTTAAAGAATCGTCATTAAAAAACCGTACTGTTCCATTGACCCTCTTTTTGATATCCATTAATAGGCCTCTATTACCTTTCATATGAGATGAACAACTGCTATCCAAAATCCAGGTACTATTAATTTTTGTATCTTTGAGGGCCACATCTGCAAGGATGGATTTCTCAATTTTCTTCTTTTCATTACATGAGACATTGGATTGAGTATAGAGCATTGATGGCCATTCAATTATCTCATCTGTGTGCATTGGTTCTTCATATTTAATGTCTTTTTGGAGAGGACAAAACCTGTTTTTAAGAGGAACACTATCTTGTTGATGAGATTTCACATCTCCCGAACTCCGGTATGATGTGTCCATGTCTCTTCTTTCCTGCAATTAACAGCCTTATGACAAAAATTAGAACAACGAAAACAATAACCATAGAAATTGTTTCTTCTAAAAGAATTAGGATATGAATTTTGTCTCCTCTATTGAACTCCCATATCTTCTATATTCAGATATCTTCTTGCCTCTTAGCAATAAGACATGGTATGGCCCAGATATCCACAAAACAAACACTTCAGGAAAGAAAATTTCTTCTCACTTTTTTTATCCTCATTCCTTATTTTGTGGGATAATAGTTTAAATACCCCATATTCTTGGAGGATCGAGCATAGTCTTAAACTCTTATTTTAGATTGAATTGGAGGTTTCATTTTCAGAACATAAGTAGTCTTTTCACCATTACCCACTTTTAGCTTTCCTTTATTTTGGTCCCCTTTGTTTGCAGCATTTGATGATTCAGCCTCACAACTGATTCCACTATTTCCCATTGAAGCGGGTCTTTGATCACTCAAAATCATTTCAACTCCATTAGAGTCGCATTTTTCTCTCTCTAATAGCTTAGCATATGAGAATCTTCCAAACTATATTTTCTTCCTTGATTATTTTTAAATTGAATCTTCATCAAGATTACTTCTAATTGTGACAACTTACTCCTCAAGATGCTCAGAAGCCTTGGACTATTCCTCTAGTCTAGAGGTTAGGTCATTGATGACCTTGGCTTGTGCTTCAATTCTCAGCTTCAGATCCACTACATTATCATTGCTTTTAATTATTTTAGACTGTAATTTCACCAATTCTTCTAGTCATTAAATTTCAGCTTCATGTTGATCAACAAATTCAGTTGATTCTTCTCCAATTGATTTCCACTTATTTCTACTCTTACATTTATTCTTAATCTTACTAATATAATCCTTAAGATGAAAATCAGGATTGGAACTATTTTTCATCTAATTTTCTCCACCAGTATCTTCTTATTTTTAAACAGTGGACATCATGGAAGCATGGTTTCCAATTTTAAATTTTGGTTCTTCTTCATCCCAGAATTCATTATCATCATCTTTCTCTTCACAGACCAAATTCTTATTTTGGAAATTTCATTCTAGATTTGAAATATCCCTTTTTGAAAAACCTTTTCTGAGGCTTCTCAATGTTTTCAACATCGCTTTTCTCACCATTGATCTTTATTAAGCACTGAGAGGCAATGTGACAAACTTTTCCACAATGAATGAAAGCTAGAGGTAACTTCCCTTTAAATTTCCCTTTTCTCTTCTGGAACTTATTTTCAATGAGAGGAAGAACTTTTTTTCTCATCATCATCACCACTACTATATTTTTAGATTTTCAATTTCTCAATGACTTTGAATGCCATTTCCTTGCTCACTCGAGTCTTAGCATCTTTTTCTTTGAATCTCATTTCATATACCACTAGGCTACTCAGAAGATTATCCAGAGAAATTTTGGAAAGATCTATTTCCTCAAAGGCTGAAACCTTCCCATTGTACAGGGGTGGAAGTATTCTCAATATTTTCTTCACAATGTCAACATCTTTGATTTCTTCTCCTAGACCCCGAATAGCTCCAACCACTTCTGTAATTCGATTGAATAATGAGTATGCATTCTCATCTAGATGCATATTCAGATCATCAAACGTATTGTATAGGACTTGTAGTTCTATCTCCTTCACTTTTCTATCTCAATCATAAATCTTTTCATGTTTATCACACATGGATTTTGTTGAGTTGAAACTCATCACCTATAGATAGATCTGATTAGAAAGAGACGGGGTGAGAGAATTTTGTGCTTTAGCATCTACATCAAGAATTTTCCTATCTGCATCAGTCATAGCAACGCTTGTTGGATCACTGACTTATATTCCATGAATAGTGGAAAAAATGACTTCCATTCCAAGAGATATTATATGGGATCTCATTATGTTCTTGCAGATCTGGAAATTGCTTACATCGAAGAGAAGGACTCCCCGGACATTGGTCGAATTGTCCATAACAGAATATGACAAATCCAACACCAGTTAACCTCACTCTGATACCACTAGAAGAAACCTAGAACACCTGTTGACACTACTTTCTGTCACAGAGTCTAACGAATGAAAAGGGGAATACCTTCTGCAAAAAGAGATTCATCCTTTGAAGAAACATCAAAAAATGACAAAGTCATGAACAAATATTTGTTTAATCATGGGTCACGCAACATCCAAGCTGGTCTCGCAAGTGTACATGCGCGCCATATATGTGTCGCGCAGGTAACTTGCGCACCCAATTCGATTATCTCCCAAGGACTTCAATGGACTATAAATAATCCTTATGGGACCTCCATTTTGGGGAGAGAAAATTCCAAAAGTCAGATTTAAACTCTCGGTGCCCTATTTTCTACCTGAAGTTTTTTGAAGACTTCTAAGGTAATTTCATACCAAGAATAGAAGACCTACAGAGGGGGAATAAGTCATAAGTGTTAGAATTCATCATCAATTCCACACCTAAGTGTCCATCCCTTCAGGGAAAATGGTCACACTTGCACGCCGCCTTCTCCCTTTAACAAAAATTGTGCTCCAACCTTTTAGAAGCATGTAGGGATAATACTAAGGGCTTGATCCAAGCCTCACCCAAGTATTACCCTATGGATTTACCGTCGAACAAGTATACATGTGTCGTGCAAGTATATCAGCGTGACCAGGACATGCACGCCCAAACAAGACTTGTGTGCCTGCCTCTTTTTGGGTTCCCCTCCTGTCTATTAAACTCTTTTCTTAAAATCCATGTCTCCTATTCATGATTTTGCCTTCAAAACCCTATTCAATTTCATTTATGAAATGGTTCCTTTGTTGGATTCCTTATCTAAAAGTAATTATGTGGAACATCTCTCAAAACCTAGTGATTTTCATATCTTTATGTCACAAAGCTTAGATATTTCCTCCATTCAACCTCATCCTCTATTATGAGAAGATCTTTAATCTAGGAATCCTCCTTAGGATTAATCCCAACGTTTTAAATTCTTTTGATATGGGACTCCTTTTTAAGAGTAAGTGATTAGCCACTAAATGAGGCTAATATTCATTGTTAATATACATAATTTTCATGTTCTTTGTTATTCATAAATACCATTTTAGTTCATTTTACACTTTGAACATCATTTCACATTATGATTGTAATACCTTCTTAAAATGCACTATTATGTGGTACATTTTTGAACATCATTTAAAGTACCCAATGATTCATCTGATTTTAAGGAATTGAATTATACATATTTTAATTTGATATTTTTTTAAATTAGTCTAAATTTTAATATGAACATATTTGATTCAGGGATCAGTGGAGAATTCATGGAGGATGGTGGAGATATTTGGAAATGAAAGGAAGCAATTCTGGAGAAGGCAGATTGGACATCAGCCCACTGATTAGGCTGTGGGGCCCAACGTACAGGCCCAATTAATCCCAACATTCGTGGGATCATAGAGGACATGTACAGGAACAAATCACTAGTCAATAGTTAATGCTAATTCGGCCTCCATGTTGGTCATTTAGGCGGCCCAAGTTAGAGATAAAAGTCTGGGCCAGATTCTGCGGACCAGAAAAACATTCCACCAATTTGATCATATCTCGTAATCCACAACTCCAAATGGGCCCAAATTTTATAGGAGGTTAGTGGACATCCGGAGCGACATTTGCTTCTGCTATGGTCCACCCTGATTCGGCCTTCTAGAAGGTCATCCAAACGCGTCTGTTAGATGGATGAAATCTGGCTGCCACCTCGGGTCAAATGTGGAAAATTCCAAATTCCACAAACTTTCCACCACCCTAGGACTACCATACTCAAGTGGGATGACTTGTACTATTGAAGGATAGACCCAAGGCTCCCAAAATTCCTATTTAAAGCAGTGGTGGGGAAGGAGTTGAAGATCTTGGATGCTTTGTTCAATTGTAATTTTATGCTGCATTTTTGTTGCCTCAATCTTGTCTTTCACATGTAACTTGTTCAATTCACTTTAGTTTCTTAATAAAAGTTCTTCTTATACTCTTATTATATTTTTCTTAATATCACTTTGATACCGTTGGATCTATGTGTGAATTTATTCACACCAACCCTTGTGAAATTATTCACACAACGGTGGAGTGATCATTTTATTTTTGTTGTTTTCTTTACTTCTCCATTTCCTCCCTCAAGAGTCTACTTTCCGCTTCCATTGAAACCATGGGATCAATGGAGGGATAACCCACTTATGGGATGATCCAAGGGAGTAGCAAGGGGCTGTATTGGATGTTATTTATCACCTAATTAATGTATAATCACTTCTTTAATTGGGATTTTTATTTGATGATTTTTAAACTTCATCGTCCTTGTTGAATTTAAGGCCACACACATCAAGTACTAATACGATCCTTTACCTTGAAGTGCTCAAAACATTGATCATTCAAGTGTATAGGTGATTAATATTAGAGGGTGTAGGCATTAAACTAGCAAGTGATGATGTTGTTTTATCTCCTTAAATAAACCCATCTCAAATTTATGAAATTGAAATCATTAAAAAGAAAATACGTCCAATCCACCACGAGCGATAACCTAGGATCAACTCATTATTTTAAATTGAATCCACTTAAATCTATTAGATATCTTTAAAACCCATCCAAAATCAATCCATGTTGGCCACTTCATAGCCAAAAATACATCCCTTAGGTTGTGTATCTTAGGAATCTTCTTAGGTCTCTGTGGAATCGACAACCCAAGCTACACTACAAGGACCGTTCTACACTTCTTCTCTTGGGTAAATTTGGGCGTGAACCAAATTTTGGAGCCGTTTCCGGGGACCAAGTAAGTACCTTAGATCCAAAAAAACCTTCTTTTCTCACCTCCATTCTTCTACTCTCACCCAAGATCTCTTATCTTGTCCCTTTCTCGCTTTTTTTTTGGCGCATGTCCGCCTACACCCGCGATTTCTCAAACAGACTAGTTAGGGTGGAAAGTCCTAGGATAGGGGAGTCAAGTGCACCTAAGGGATTGTTTAAATCAGATTCAAATATTCTTGAAATCCCAAAGTCTGAACTTGAAATAATTCCAATGGAGGGTCATCCACAAAATCAAATTGTAAACCCTGGGGGGAATCAAATGGGAAACCAAAACAAAGAAGCTCCAAACTTAGGGAATGTAGTTGATCAAACCATGAACGACTACCTCACTCTAACTTGGACCAATGCCCCCTCATGCATTAGACACAATTCTATAGGAGACACCAACTACATATTCAAACCCCATGTCCTAAACCACCTTCCAACCTTTCATGGGATGGAGTCAGAAATTCCATACCTCCATGTCAAAGAGTTCAACGACATTGTTGAAACCATGTGTCCCCCACATCAACTAGAAACCACTAAGATGAGGCTATTTACTTTTTCATTAAAGTATTGAGCTAAAAATTGGCTAAACAACTTGAGACCTGCATCAATCCACTCTTGGGACCAACTGAAAAGAGAATTCTACAAAAAATACTTCCCTCATCACAAAACAATTGCACTTAAAAAGAGCATCCAAAACTTTTTTGAAAAAGAGGGAGAGTCATTCTATGAAACATGGGAGAGGTTCAAAGAAACCCTAAACATGGTTCCACACCCTGGGTTTTCCATACCTGAACAAGTGAGAATTTTCTATGAAGGGTTGGGTCCGGGGAACAAACAATTCATTGACATGATGTGTAATGGAACTTTTAAAAACAAGGCCCCAAATGATGCTTACGAGTATTTGGAAAGTCTGGCTGAACAAAACCAAACTTGGGGAACTTCACCTTATTCTGAAATGCCACAATGAAGCACTAGAATTCATACACTTAGAGAAGAGGAAAGCCTTAGGGCTAAACTCGCAGCACTCTCTAGGAAGGTTGATGAGATAGACCTTAGGAAAGTCCATGAAATCCAAAATGTAGACCTTGTTTGCACAATTTGAGACAAACATGACCATAAAACAGACAACTGCCCAACCATTCCATCCATCAAGGATGTTCTTCTAGGAGGACCTCCAGCGGAAGTCAATGCCCTAAACATTCAAAAGCCCCAATACCAAAACACCTTCAATACTAGGTACAATGACCACCCAGGTTTCCGATGGAAGGATAACCAACAACATAGCCAACCACAAGGGCAAAATCCTTACCCTCAATAGAACTACCAAACCCATAACCAGTTCCAAACCCAACCTATCCAATACCAATAGCCATCGGTCCATTTTCAACAAACCATCCCACCTCCAAAATATCCCCCTGGGATAAACCAACCTACTCAAGCACCAACCCAAACTGTTCCACAAAGCCTACTAGAACAACTATGAAAACAAATGGAGAGGATGAACTCAGAAGTCTCTTCCCTAAAATAAGAACTTCAAACCATCAAAACAGGAAAGGCACCCATGCCTACTCAGGTGGTTCCATCCTTAACTTCAAGGGGAGAGTCAAGTTGTGCTCAAAGAACTCATGAACAACTAAAGGATGTGACTGTTTTAAGAAGTGGGAAATCAATTGAGAAACCTGAACAACTAATTCATAACCCACCTGAAGATTCAAACTTGGATGAAAATTTAAATGAACCACAAGTTCAAACTGAGGAAACTAATAACAATGTGAAAAAAACAACTCTTCAACAAACAACCCCGCAACCTGCACCATTTCCCCAATGCATGAGGGGGAAACCCAAGCCTGAACTGAGTGAAACATTGAGGGAAATCTTCTCACAAGTCAAGTTGAACATTCCTCTTCTCGATGCAATCCAAACCATACCTTCCTACTCAAAGTACCTTAAGGACTTGTGCACTTTTAAAAGAAAATTTTCACATAAAAACCATGTTCTTTTGGCTACTAATGTGAGTACCACCATTCAAGGGACCATTCCTCCTAAGTTGAAAGACCCAGGTTGCCCTTACATCAATGTTGAACTTGGAGAAAACAAATTTGTCAAGGCCTTGTGTGACCTAGGTGCTAGTGCCAATCTCATCCCATATGCTGTGTACTGCCAGTTAGGCCTAGAAGAGCTCAAACCCACATCTGTCACACTTCAACTTGCTGATCGTAGCATTAGGGTTCCCAAGAAGATTTTAAAGGACGTTCTGTTAAAGGTTGAAAACATCATCTACCCTGCTGATTTCATTGTCCTTGACAACCATCCAAATTTAGGAAATAAGGAACAAACCCCAATCGTCCTTGGTCGTCCTTTCCTTGCAACAATCAACTCTGTTATCTGAGTCCGAAATGGGAACATGACCATCACCTTTGGGAACATGAGTCTAGACTTGAACATCTATAATGCAAGCTCACAAATAGGGGATGACGAGGATATTCATGAAGTAAACATGATAGGAAGCATTGATAATGAATCCATGGAACATCAAGGAATATTTGATGAATGTTTAAGTCAGAATGAGATTGATTTCCTTTGTTCATATGAAGGAATTTTATCTCCTTGGCTTGAATCATTTTCAAATTTCACTTATGATGAAGTCTTAGGTCCAACAATCAGTGAAACCTTTCAAGAAACCACTTTCATGGAGACCACTCTAATTTCCTTCCCTAAATCTGATCAATCCAATCTAGTAGATGAAACTTCCACATGTGAGGAATCAATCCTATCTGAACCTCTAAAAAAAGAAATTGATCTTGATCCAATGTCCCAATCTTCTGCTGAAATTCTGAACCAACCTGATCTTGAATTGAAGGAACTTCCTGCTGCACTAAAGTATGCCTTCCTAGGGGAAAATCAAACACATCCTATTGTCATTTCTTCTTCTCTTGAACCCAATCATGAGAGGATGCTTCTAGATGTCCTTAGGAAGCATAAGAAATCCATTGGTTGGACCCTTTCTGATATTCCTGGGATTAGCCCACTTATCGGGACTCATAGGATTGTTCTGGAATCTGATTCAAAGCCATGTCGTCAACCTCAACAGAGACTCAATCCTAATCTCATGGAGGTAGTAAGGAAGGAACTTCTGAAATTGTTGAAAGCTGGTATCATATATCCCATAGCTGAGAGTGAATGGGTGAGCCCAATCCAAGTGGTTCCAAAAAAGGCTGGAATCACAGTGATAACCAATGAGGATGGAGAGATTTTTCCAACAAGGGTGAGTAGTGGATGGAGGGTCTGCATTGACTATAGGAAACTAAACTCATTCACCAAGAAGGACCATTTCCCCTTACCATTCATTGACCAAGTCCTTGAGAGAGTGGCATGTCATGCCTTCTACTGTTTCTTAGATGGGTACTCAGGGTACAATCAAATTGAGGTCTCCCTAGAGGATCAAGGGAAGACTACATTCACATGTCCTTTTGGTACCTTTTCCTTCAAACGCATGCCCTTCGGGTTATGCAATGCCCCTAGAACCTTCCAGCGGTGCATGATGGGAATCTTCTCAAACATGGTAGGGTATTTTCTTGAGGTCTTCATGGATGACTTCTCTGTGTTTGGGGATACTTTTGAGGGATGTCTACAGAATGTAGAGAGAGTCTTGTCAAGATGTGAAGAAAAAAATCTGGACCTAAACTGGGAAAAATGCCATTTCATGGTTAAAGAGGGACTTGTTCTTGGCCATCTGGTCTCGAGTAGGGGGATTGAAGTTGATAAAGCAAAGGTTGACATCATTCGTCACCTTCCATCACCCAAAACTGTCAAGGAAGTGAGGTATTTCTTAGGACATGCTGGTTTCTATAGATGATTCATCAAGGACTTTAGTTCAATATCTCGTCCCCTTTGTGCTCTCTTAGTAAAGGATGCTCCATTTGTTTGGACAGAAAGCTGTGAGGGTTCATTCTCAACCCTCAAATCCTCTCTCACCTCTCCTCCCATTATGAAATCTCCAAATTGGAACCTTCCTTTTGATCTTATGTGTGATACCAGTGACTTTGCTATTGGAGCTGTGTTAGGACAACGTTGTGATAAAACTCCTTATGTCATTCCTTATGCAAGTAAATCCTTAAATGATGCCCAAATCAACTACACCACCACTGAAAAGGAGTTACTTGCTATTGTGTTTTCCTTAGAGAAGTTTAGGTCCCACCTCTTAGGATCACCCATCACTGTGTTCACTGACCATTCTGCACTAAAATACCTCTTCCAAAAACAAGATTCTAAGGCTAGACTGATTAGGTGGGTCCTTCTATTACAAGAATTTGACCTCACAATCAAGGATAAAAAGGGAGTTGAAAATGTTGTAGCTGATCACCTCTCTAGGATAGAATTCAAAGACAACTCAAATCACATTTCTGTGTCTGATTCATTTCCTGATGAACACTTATACTCTCTGAGTGACTGCCCTTGGTATGCTGACATAGCAATTTTCTTAGTGACATGAGTCATTCCAAAATTCTTAGGGACTCAAGCTCGAAGGAAATTCCTTTCTGATGTTAGACACTATGTTTTTGATGATCCATACCTCTATAAGTTCTGCCCTGACCAAGTCATTAGGAGGTGTGTTCCAGAATCTGAACAAGTGTCCATCCTTAAATTTTGTCATAGTGAGGCATGTGGAGAACACTTTTCCTCTAAGAAAACATCTGCTAAGATTCTTCAATGTGGTCTTTTTTGGTCCACCCTCTCAAGGGACTCCTACACATTTTGTCATAGTTGTCCTAGGTGTCAACAAGTAGGGTCCATCACAAAAAGGAATCAAATGCCACTCACTCCCATCTTAGTGGTTGAAATCTTTGACTGTTGGGGAATTGATTTCATGGGTCCCTTCCCAAACTCTCGGGGATACCTCTACATACTCTTAGTTGTTGATTATGTCTCAAAATGGGTTGAGGCCATTCCCACAAAATCCAATGATCATCAAACTTTTATTAGATTCCTAAAAGAAAACATATTCTCTAGATTTGGAATTCCTAGGGCTATCATAAGTGATCGTGGAACTCATTTTTGCAATCGACCATTCTCATCACTCATGGAAAAATATGGAATTTCTCACAAAGTGTCCACTGCTTACCACCCACAGACTAATGGTCAAGCTGAGTTAGCCAATCATGAAATTAAGCAAATTCTTGAAAAAACTGTCAACCCCTCTAGGAAAGATTGGTCTGAGAAACTCTTATATGCTCTTTGGGCCTATAGAAACGCATATAAAACCATTTTAGGAATGTCCCCATATAGGTTGGTTTATGGTAAAGCATTCCATTTGCCAGTGGAGATTGAACATAAGGCCTTTTGGGCAATTAAGAAAATGGATTATGATCTCTCATTGGCCGGAACAAAAAGGAAATTAGATCTCAATGAACTGGAGGAACTAAGGATGGAGGCTTATGAAAATTCAAGGGTCAATAAAGATAGAGTTCAAGCCTACGAATCTAGGAATATGAAGGTCAAACATTTTGAACCGGGAAAACTTGTGCTCTTGTATAGTTCAAAACTTCATTTACATCCGGGAAAGTTAAGGTCTAGATGGTCAGGACCTTTCATAGTGCATCATGTATTCCCCCATGGGGCAGTAGAGATTCAAGATCCCACAAGTGGTTACATTTTTAAGGTCAATGGTCAAAGGTTAAAACCATTCATTGAATCATTCAATAAACAAGAAATAGATATTGAGTTAATTGATCCAATCTATGAACCAGAAAAAAATTGATATGTTGGGGGGTTCATGTCGAGCTAACGACGTTAAACAAAGCGCTGCACGGGAGGCAACCCGTAGTTTTTATGTTTCTATTCTTTCTGAATCATCTTTATTTTTAAAATAAGATTACTTAATCATTTTTATATTTAAAAAATAATAATAAACTGTTGACATGTTCTTATATATTGAGTATGGATGGGTACGAAAGGGGAGCACCATATTCATTCGTGTCACGTGGTGTGATCCTTGAGTAATACCTTACCCAGAAATTTAAAAAGAAGACAATGTATCATCAGTTTATTTTGTTTTATTTTTATTATTTTATAGGTTAAGATAAAAATAAAATAATAATAATAATAAAAAGTCCACACCATAGGACGTGGGGCAAACCCCGTCACAACCGGCGAAGCCACGGGGACTCGAACCCAGGACTGAAAGGAGACAGGGGCGCACGCTTACCACTGACCTACAACTTAATGGAACTTTGCAAGAGACATGGATATCAAAGGACTAAATTCGAGCGGCAAGAACTTCAAACTTCAACCACCAGGTGACTTCATTCCATAATCCTCATTTTCAATTTCCTTTTTAAATTTATATTCCCTACCTCTACTCCTTCTAATTTTTCATTTCTTCAAACACTGGGGACAGGGTTGTTTTACGTTGGGGGGGAGATAAAATAAAAAAAATGCTTTTGTGTCAAAAAAAATGAATGATTTGAAAAAATAATTAAATGGAAGGAAAAATTCCTTTAACTTTGAACATGGTAATATGCATTGCACACTTTGAAACTGAATATCAAATAATTTAGCATACCCTAATTCTGATTTTAATCCTTGTATAATTTCATGAGCATAGATTTTGGAAAGTGTGGCTGTCCAATGTGATATTTCATCGTTTATATTTTCATCCAAATAAAAAAAATGTCACAATGCATGTCCTCTAGACTGTGGGGTACTAATTTGAATTTTTGGGGTCCCATAATAAATAGCATAGGCTGGTTTTATTTTTATGAATAATATGAGTATACAAAAAAAACTAAAAAAAATTATTAAAAAAAATAAAAATAAAAATAAAAATAAAAATTTGCGTGTAGAGCAATGGATTGATAAAATGCGAGGCTTTCGGCACTTGGGGATCGTGACTCCAGAGTTGTCTAGCCCTGAGTTTTTCAATATATCACTATTTATGGTAATATGACTTTGTTTTTGATTAAGTTAACTCGAGACGATGCCCGAGTATGTGGGCTTCACTTGGTGCCCTAAGGCCTTTGAGTCTGGGAGTCATCGGCAAAGTCTTGCTACATGGGTTAATTTGATTAATTGCAATCTCAATTACTATAGCAATATTGCAAAAAAAAAGGATGAAGAATACTCATATTAGGATTAAATGTGATTCCACCTAGCGCTTCCATGATTTCCCCCTTGAATGAAAATGAACCCCCATATCTATTGTGATTCACAACACATCATTACACCTAATTGAGTTGGATAAAGTATGATGATGGATTTGATCAAAGGAATGGGCTTGGGATTGGGATCTACTTATCAAAATATCGTGTATTAAAATATTTTGATGGGTTTCATGATTGTTTGGTATAAGGTTTTTTGGTGATCATTGTGTATTAAAATGTTTTTAGAAAAGGGAATTCGAATTTTATTTTGTTGAGATATATTTTGCTCAGGACTAGCAAAACTCAAGTTGGGGGGTGTGATTAGCCACTAAATGAGGCTAATATTCATTGTTAATATACATAATTTTCATGTTATTTGTTATTCATAAACACCATTTTAGTGCATTTTACACTTTGAACATCATTTCACATTATGATTGTAATACCTTCTTAAAATGCACTATTATGTGGTACATTTTTTAACATCATTTAAAGTACCCAATGATTCATCTGATTTTAAGGAATTGAATTATACATATTTTAATTTGATATTTTTTTAAATTTATCTACACTTAAATATGAACATGTTTGATTCAGGGATCAGTGGAGAATTCATGGAGGATGAAGGAGATATTTGGAAATGAAAGGAAGCAATTCTGGAGAAGGCAGATTGGACATCAGCCCACTGATTAGGCTGTGGGGCCCAATATACAGGCCCAATTAATCCCAAATTTCGTGGGATTATATAAGACCTGTACAGGAACAAATCACTCTTCAGTAGTTAATGATAATTCGGCATCCATGTTGGTCATTTAGGCGGCCCAAGTTAGAGATAAAATTCTGGGCCAGATTCTGCGGCCCAGAAAAACATTCCACCAATTTGATCATATCTCGAACTCCACAACTCCAAATGGGCCCACATTTTACAGGAGGTTAGAAGACATCCGGTTATCCATTTTATTCTTCTATGAATCACCCTGATTCGGCCATCTAGAAGGTCATCCAAATGCGTCTGTTCCATGGATGAAATCTGGCTGCCACCTCAGGTCAAATGTGGAAAATTCCAAATTCCACAAACATTCCACCACCCTAGGCCTACCATACTCAAGTGGGATGACTTTTACTATTGAAGGCTCGACCCAAGGCTCCCTAAATTCCTATTTAATTCAGTGGTGGTGAAGGAGTTGAAGATCTTGGATGCTTTGTTCAATTGTAATTTTATGCTGCATTTTTGTTGCCTCAATCTTGTCTTTCACATGTAAGTTGTTCAATTCACTTTAGTTTCTTAATAAAAGTTCTTATTATACTCTTATTATATTTTTCTTAATATCACTTTGATACCGTTGGATCTAGGTGTGAATTTATTCACACCAACCCTTGTGAAATTATTCACACAACAGTGGAGTGATCATTTTATTTTTGTTGTTTTCTTTACTTCTCCATTTCCTCCCTCATTAGTCGACTTTCCGCTTCCATTGAAACCATGGGATCAATGGAGGGATAACCCGCTTATGGGTTGATCCAAGGGAGTAGCAAGGGGCTAGATTGGATGTTATTTATCACCTAATTAATGTATAATCACTTCTTTCATTGGGATTTTTTTTGATGATTTTTAAACTTCATCGTCCTTGTTGAATTTAAGGCCACACACATCAAGTACTAATACGATCCTTTTCCTTGAAGTGATCAAAACATTGATCCTTCAAGTGTATAGGTGATTAGTATTAGAGGGTGTAGGCATTAAACCATCATGTGATGATGTTGTTTTATCTCCTTAAATAAACCCATATCAAATTTAAGAAATTGAAATCATTAAAAAGAAAATACATCAAATCCACCCCGAACGATAACCTAGGATCAACTCATTATTTTAAATTGAATCCACTTAAATCTATTAGATATCTTTAGAACCCATCCAAAATCAATCCATGTTGGCCACTTCATAGCCAAAAATCCATCCCTTAGGTTGTGTATCTTAGGTATCTTCTTAGGTCTCTGTGGAATCGACAACCCAAGCTACACTACAAGGGCCGTTCTACCCTTCTTCTCTTGGGTAAATTTGGGCGTGAACCAGTAAGCCCTAGATCACAAGACACTTATCATGGGAATCCTCCTTAAGAGTAAGCCCCATGTCTTAAATTATTTTGATATCTGGCACCTTTTCAAGAGTAAGACCCAGATCCGAAGTCCCTTAACATGGGGGTCCTTTTCAAGAGTAATCCCCAGTCATAATTTTCATTAACTTGGGAATCCTCCCTAGGAGTATGCCCCAATCTTAAATTTCCTTAATATGGGCCTCCTTTTCATGAGTAAGCCCCAGTAATATTTTTCCTTAACTTGGGCATGCTCCTCAAGAGTAATCTCCAATCTTAAATTTCCTTAATATGGGCCTCCTTTTCAGTAGTATCCCCATGTTCCCAAATGTGGGAATCCTCCATAAGAGTAAGGCCCAAATTCCCAAATGTGGGCATCCTCCTTATGAGTAACCCCCAAATTCTAAATTCCTCTTAACCTGGGACTCCTTTTTACGAGTAATCCCCATTCATAATTCCTCTTAACATTGGCCTCCTTCTCAGGAATAAGCCCAAGTCATAATTTCTCTTAACCAGTCTTAATTTCATTTGATTTCGGCTTCCTTCTCAAGAATAAAACCCAATCATAAGTCCCCTATAATTTGGGAATCCTTTTCAGGATTATGTCCTTTGTTATGTATCCAAATATCCAAAAATCACATATACCTTTATGGACCTTCTTCCCGGTATTTTCCCCTGAAGTAAGTCATGATCTTCACCTATCTGGGCAGTCATATGTATGTATGCCCCACATCATTCCTTGTGACTACATCTTTCATGGAACATATCGTTAGGTTTATTGATACTTATTGTTTCTCACACTGAGCATGACTCACATGAGTTTAGAATGTAAAAGTAACCATGACACATCTCTTTGGGTAGTTAATCATACGTAAGCTCCGCAATTCTTAACCGAACTAGGTGGAATTTGATCTCTACCTTAAAAGTAGAGTATGTAGGAAGCCTTTCTAAGGTACAAGCCTATCACCCTATAATTATCATATTTCCTATATGATGTTAAACTATATCTTAATTCTTGAACTACATGGGTTATAATTCCTTTTCTAAACAAGGATATATAGGTATCCCATCTACGGCTACGATCCCATCCCTGAAATAATTCATGCCCTTCTGAACGACAATAAACTTCAAGTGCCCCACTGAGTGGCTTTAAAATTAGTATGGTTATCATAATGACCAAGAGATTTCTATATAATGTGTTGAAGGATACAATTGACTAAGAATATCTAACAAATAAAGATGATTCTCTATCAATGAATAACCTCAAATACATATAAAAGATTCTCTAAATCTCATAATTATCAACCATTGATGGTCAGATCTAATGGAAAGCTCATTTTCATACATGGTAATATAATATGGATTCACAAACATAATGTAAATCTATAAAGAGAGTCCCGGAGTACACAATAATTCCCCACCAAAATGGTGTGATGAGTCCGACCACCCATCCTCTCGACCAATGAAAATTATTAAGCCTCATCGGTCCATAACTAATGAGAACCTACCTTTGGAATGTAGGTATGAATTCGTATAGAATCATTGGATGTTTCTGGTTCTATGAATAAAACCATTAGAAACTGATTGGAATGTTTGAACCTTGAACAAACAAGGTCATCCCCATTTCTAGATGAATCAAAAAAATGGTGAACCCGACATGAATACTTAACCAAGTTAAATGATGTTTTATTTATTTGTTAGGCACTTATTTAATTTAATGTGAGGGCCAAAAAATAAATCAATAACATATGTGTTCATCCAAAATATTTAGTGGCTGAATTAATCTTGACTATGTCTATTATATGAAATAGGCACTCATTTCCATGATTTCTCTGCATTACAGAAATGGCTCCTCTAATGTTTACACCTGTGAATTCATCTATTGCTACTCCTGCTGGATATTCTTCTGCTCTGAGGAAGACCTCACCTACTCAACGTCATCAACGTTGGGTCTCAAATGCCCTGGTTAAAGAATACCATCGACACGGTACCATTTTCACTCTGGAGCCTGCTCGACAAGCCATCCAAGTCAATAATTCACCTTGGTTGTCCAAACAGCGACCACCAGTGATCAAGAAACAGGTGGTTCCAACCACCATCTCCAACCATTTCAGGTCGTTATCCCCAGAATGCAGTCACCAGTCCCTCCCATATTTTGAGTAGGTGAATGAGAAGGTCACTCAAGGACTTATTTCAAGGAGACAGGAGTCCTTCCCTGGGGCTCTCATCAACAATCATCGTCAGACTCGTGCGGTAGTGCACCGTCAACATGATGAGGGTATTTCTTTTAGGGGTTCAGCTCATGTTCCTCATACTCGAGCATGCAAGAAGAACCGCCATAGGTGAAACCTAGTCAACATGGAGCAGGTTCTTACTTCTGCCCCCTCCAGAGATGTCCATCAAGCCAACTTGATTGCAAGCAACGAGCCGGCACATACACCCATTCATTCTAATCCCGTTGTCCAGCAGACTCCTCTGACAGCAACCCACCAATCCCATCAAGATATTTGTATGGATTATTATAGGAAGGCATATACACCTATTTTTAACTCGTCATCTAGTCTGCAGGCTCGTCTAACTACAACCAAAGAAGCTCGCCAATCTATTATGGTGGTAACTAAAAAGCAGGTACATACACCTATTTACAATCAACAATTCCATCAATAGTCTTGTCTACCATTATTGAATTAAATTCGTCAACCATACTTGAATAAGAATACACATCAGGCACATACACCTGCCAATGTTCATCAAGACTACCAATAGTCTCATTTGGTAGCACCCGGAGAAGTCAGTCGGAAAGCTCCAATGACAAATTTGCAGCAGACTCAACTCTCTACCCTTATGCATGAGTACTGTCAAGGTTTAATGACAGAAAAATGAGTACAGGAGTTGGCACATACACCTACTCCAGACACGGAATAGACGTATATTCCCGTTCCGGCAGCTGAAGTCACCAAGCACATTCTGAAAATGGCGAAAGAGCAGAAGCAAATCCCTGCCCATATTCTGGATGCTTTTCAGAATATTATAACAACTTCCGTAGCATCACAGGGAAAGAAATTCAAATTTTACCCTACTAGTGGAGTGACACATCAACATATCACTATGGAATAGATACCCACCTCTGTTTTAGTCTAAGAGGGTTATGGGGCATACTCCCCCATATTATACGGACAATCAAGTCAGGAATGTACACCTCATTTGAATGGAGATAATCAGCCTAACCTGGCCATTTTTCCTGATCAGGCACATACACCTACCCAAAATAAACACTTTTTTCATCAAGTGGTTCCTAAAGTGAGTAATAAGGAATCTATGAAATAGACCCATCCATCACAATTAAGAAATCAAGAGCCGATCTGTAATAATGCATTGCTCAATGCTGGAGTTCTTGATGTGCTCAAACAATTATCTGTTACAAATCAAGATTCTACTCTCTGATTTCCTAATAGTGGGAACATTAATTCTAAAGGTCTTCATCAAAACAATTACTCATGAAGACTTGTTTCATGACAGTTCGGTCGATCTCAAAGTATCATATTTAGATGAGAGCCACGATAACCCTCTGCGTGGCCATAAGATCAAGGAGAAAAAGGTTTCATCTTCTGTTGTAACCCACCATGGTGGTCCTACCCATGATGATGAATTCAGTAGCGAAATACCTCTCTATATTAGTAATTCGTATTGCATGAAAAAACCTCCAAATGATAATTTCATGATGAGAAAGCCCTCTTATCTTGAGGCACATGCAAATGTGAAGCCATTCATGTCTTATTCTTTACCGTTAGAAGGTGAAATAATTTCTCAACCAGAAGATAGCCCAAGGTGTAGTTCATTCTCCGAACCGCCCCTAGGTCATTCATCTTCTAATTTTATAAATTAATTATCTACCAATCATGTTGAATCTGAGGAAGCAACATGGAAGTACCAGCTCTGGTCTAATCAGGTAGGAGAATCTTCATCAAATGATGAAGAGGAAGTGCATAATATGAGAAACAAACTGGTGAATGGTGAAGTACCAGTCATGTTTTGGCCTACGGCTGACTCTCAGTATGATATTATAGAGATGTTGATGGAATATTGTATTCACGATATTCGTATAAACATGTGGAAAAGTATTTTTCAATTGAAAAATAAAATATTATCTTATGATGAATATGAGAATCATGTCAAGATAATAGAAGGGTTACAATGCCTAATTGATTTGGCATCTCTCTCAGTTTCCCAATATCCAAACGCTGAAAAACATTAGAGAGATTTTCAGCGTTCATGCCTTGGCACACTAAAAATATTATTCCAGTTAATTTCTAGTGCCCCATCTGGTATTCATATTAGGGGATGGGGTGTTCATGGAGAACTACATTTAACTGTACTCTCCAATCAAAAATTCCCAACAAAGGTGGTCTCGGGAAATGTTGTTTCCCAGAACTGGCCACATCTAGCTGATTTTGTGCATAATCAAACGCTTGCTCAAGAACAGACCTCAACTAGTTCTTCTCAAAGTAAGGTATACAAAGAACAAGATATAAAATTACTCTTGCATCAGAAAAATGAGAATATCAAAAAGGCTTCTCGTTTAGAGCGTGCACATAATCAGGTGATAGAAGTGCCAGAAATAATCCAATGGTCTTTTGAACTAGGTGATTTGAGTGGATGTAGTTTAATGCATCGAGCTAATTTCCGGACTATAGTCCACAAGATCAGGAGAGCATTTAAGAAAGTCTCATATGTAGAACCTCAAGAACCACCCTAGCATGCCATACTGGGGACTCTTTTAGCCCAACCCTCAGAATCAACAAATAGGATTCGAAGAGTTGAGTAGCAACTACAGGAACAGCCCCATTCCACTGGACTGGGAACTTTTTTAATTCCTCAATCCCTTCTCCATCAAAAGTTAGTCTTATCTTGATTAGGGAAGAAGCCACAAGAGGAACATAGAGTCGAATTACCAAGAGATTCCCTCCATATTATGGTTCATCCGGAAGTTTTTTAGGGATCTACTCAACAGAAGGCAATGTCTCATCAGGGACAATGAAAAAGATAGTATCACAGAAGTGCTGATATAAGGGATGAAATGCGTTATGAATCCATTATATTAATCAATTTAGTTGTTGCTAATCCTCCAAAACATGAGTCCCACTTAGTGGGATCAAATGATAATGTTCATGTTCAAGAGTTTGTGAACATAGAGGCAAATGAACAAGGTGTGCGGACACAAAACCAAATGCTTAACCAAAATCTATGTATTCCTCCAAGTAACCAACATCCCACTCTTCTAAAGGCATCCAACAATAGGAAAGTAAAAAAATTAAAGTTGCATTCCACCCATCCTCTGGAGAAGGAAAATCACTCTCACTAGAGCAAAGATTCATACTACAAGAAGAAGAAATGTATGAATTAATGAGGTTGAACATAGAACTACTTCAAGGTAGTATTCCTCGTAAGCGTGATGGAGTCAGTCAGCCAAGGGAATTTTTTTCAACTACTGAGATGGATCAATAGTATCCTCCTTTACCAGTACACCCTCATAGGTCTAATCCTATGGGTCATGCGTAACAACAATCGGTTGTGCTACAATCATTTGCAGTGCTAGCCACCACACCTGTCCAAGATCCAATTATTGCACCTGGTCAGATCCAAGCTCAACAAGATGTTTTGGAAAAGATAATAACTACCATTGAGTCATTAACAGCTCAGTTGGAAGCTATTAAGGGAAAACATGCAAAAATTCAACCAGAAAAAAGAGCTTACCCTGAATGGCTTGATGGAATTCATCCCCTATCAAATTTTTCAAGTACCACATTACCAATGTTTAATGGTTTAGGAGACCCAGAGCAACAGTTAACACATTTTGTTTCTCATTTTGATCCTATGATGGGAACTCATCAACAAGAAGCAGTTAAGCTCAGGTGTTTTGTATAGTCATTACAAGGGTGTGGTTTTGTCTGGTATACAAGCTTGCAATCCCGATCAATTACCGGGTGGGAGGATCTCCGTCAATGATTCCTTCTTCAATTCAGCTCAACTTTTCCAAAGATAACAGTTTTTTATTTTACAAATTATAATCAAAGGGAGAATGAAAGGGTTTGAGATTTCATTTCTCTTTGGAAGGGATTAACGTATTCCCTAATCTTAGCACTCCCTCAAGAAGATTTGTTTCCAATCTGTGTGTAAAATTTTCATGATGAATTACGCACACCATTGATCACTTTGAAATACACAGGTGGGTTTCAAGACCTTACGTAGATCGCTCAGCAGATCGAAGACCCTCTTACAAAGACTAAGGGTAAAACTAATGTAATTCCATCAGCTCCAGGAAGGATAATGGGTAAAGCAGATACTTCTACAGTTACACTTAAACAAGCCCCTGTATTTGCTTATATTTCAAAACCTTCATCTTATCGAAGGGATCCACCTCCTGAGCATCAACAATAGAGGGCGTTTCATCAAGATGATCAGAGAGATCAAAGACAAAGTCAATTTGAGGAGTTAAAAAAGAAAAATTTATTCTCTCTGAAATGAACAAGTTCCTGGTTACCTCATTTCGACTCTAGAAAATAATTTGGTTCACTTACCAAGGCCCAAAAGGCTAAACAAGGAAGGAGATGAAGACCGTCCCTACTATTTCCCATTTCATCAGATGTTGGGGCATCCTATTTAAGAGTGTTTTGTCTTCAAATACCTCCTACAAAAGATGGTAGACTTGGGCAGGTAAAACTAAAAGGTTCTTCAGCTCAGGTAGCATGTGTTACTGCTAATAATTCAGAGGAAGAAGGCGAGTGGCAAGAAGTCAAAAGAAACAATGCACAGCAATATGATGATTAGATGGTCATAAAAACGATCAACCTAACTCAATCCATTTTATGAACATAATTGATGAACCCAATTGTGTCTTCTTTTATGAATGCCACAGAAAAACCCTCTTCATCAGAGGGAAAATCCTCAAAGAAACTACATAATTCGAAGAAATAAGAACAGTCAGAAGAAGAAGAGTTCGTGTCAAAGCCGATGTTTTCTTTGAATCTAGAAGATTTTATTCGATCTACATCAAAGATACGAGCACCAAACCACCAAAAAACATATCCTAAATTGGCTAATCTAGCAGATCTGTCATCAGATGAAGAGTTGATCTTTGGTTCTTTCAATATGATTCACTTAACGAATCCATATGCCAATCGCAGTTTCTATCTTGATGAGCATGAGTTCCCTTTATCAAACAGAGGAACTAGATGGAGTTCCAGAGGTCTAGGATACAGAGGAAGATGTAAATATTCCAGAATCCACTATTTCAATCCTACCCCTGCTAGAACTATCTATGCAGCAGAAAATCATGGCAGAGCCCTTCAGCAGGATCAACAAGAACAAGACAATTCTTCCATACATGGCAGATTCAGTCCTGGCATAATTATTCTGTAGGATCAGTTAGAGGTTTCACATTCTTCCCCTCAGAATTTAAATAGACCTATTCAGTCCAATTTTCCAATGTTAGGAATATTTCCAATTCCTAACCAAATACAAGAAGCATCTACATCCAAAGCATCAACTTCTAAGGCACCTGCAAAACCACATGTTCATGTTGGGAAATGCATACCACTAGATCAAAAATATGATGTCTTGAAACATTTTTCCTTTGTACCGGCCATGTAATAAATACTAGATTCCTTGAATCTATCAAAAGAGCTTCGGGAGACACTCATTGAGGCTTCTTTAAGTACTCAAGAATTCAAAATAGAAATTGATGTAGCTGAAGTCTACCATGTAGATAATGATCCTACAGAATTCCATGCAGTGATATCTTTTACAGATGAA
Source organism: Viscum album (assembly GCA_963277665.1). Classification (NCBI taxonomy): domain Eukaryota; kingdom Viridiplantae; phylum Streptophyta; class Magnoliopsida; order Santalales; family Viscaceae; genus Viscum; species Viscum album. Next base: position 224,272,236 of record OY728158.1, read on the forward strand.
GATGAAGATGATGTTTTTCATGAGCATATTAGACCATTGAATTTATCTAGAAAGTTCAATGATGTTGACATCCCAATAGTTTCATTGTTAGTGGTTCAAGAGTCATCCTCATCCCCATTCATGCACTTCGTCGATTGGGCCTCACCGAATCTGATTTATCTCCTTCTACATTGATGTTGCAAGAAAATGATAAAAATGAATAAGAACCTCTGGGTGAGATCACACTCAGAACTCAGTTTGGAGACCTTGTATTCAATTCATATTTTATGGTTGTTCTTCCTGACACAGCATTCAATATTTTTCTTGGAAGACCTTGGTTACATCAACAAGCAGTTATACCTTCATCATACAATCAATATCTCAAATATTGTTTGAATTGTCAAATTGGGACATTTTATGGTGATAAGGCCCCATTGAAAACATGTAAATCTCAATACATTGAGGCAGAATTCGATCACATGGAGGGAAAAGAGAAATCCACAATAAGGGAGGTTACCAAAGTTAATGCTCCATATGGTTTGGAAAAGATTCTAGTAAACTCATTCATACATGTGAGTACAAATTATGTGTTTCCTATCAGTAAAATTGATTGGATAGGGCCAAATCCAAATACTCTAATGGAATCTTTCATAATTTCAATTACGGAAATCAAGCCTGACAGCATGAGAGAAATTGGTAATTCACCAAAAAATGATGAAAGCTCAAATGGATATGGCTTTATTTCATCAGTTGAAATCCTGAAATTATATACTTCACCAACAAGGACAGAAGAAGTTATAGCAATGTCAGAGATGAACAATGATGTCGATTCTCAGTCCATCATCTCCTCTTTATTACCCAAGGAAGACCCTTCATTATCAATAAGGTCAGAAATGGAAGCTTCTTCCTCAAGATGATCAAAATTTAACATCTCTCCTGATCATGGAAATTCTGCTTCATTATCTACTATGAAATTAGAAATAGAATATATAACACGTGTTGATGAAGAAGAGGAGCATCTCAGGGGTGCTCCTCTAGCATTTAAAGAGGGTATCTCTACCACTGTGTATGAAATCAGAGAAATAAATATGGGTACAAAAGAAGATTCACGCCCCACATTGACTAGTGTGGCCAAGACTCTTGAAGAGGAAGAAATGTATATTTTATTTTTAAATCAAAATCGTGATATATTTTCGTGGAACTATATATAAATTACAGTGCTTGATCCTGATGTTTCTACTCATCGTTTGGGTTTTCCATAAGAACATCGAGGATTCAATCAAGCTGCAAGATGAACACACCCAACTTATGCTTCCAAAATTGATGTTGAAGTGGATATGATATCAAATATAACATCTTAAGAGAAGTTCAATATCCCAATTGGATGGCTAATATTGTCTCTGTGAAAATTAATAACAAACAAATTAGAGTCTGCATTTATTTCAGAGATCTTAATCAGCATTGTCCCAAGGATGATTTTCCAGTTCCGATCACAGAACGCTTAATTGATGACATAGATGGTTATGAAGAAGTTTCCTTCATGGATGGATATTCAAGGTATAATCACATATTAATTTCTCCAGAAGATAAAGAATCTACAGGCTTCAGAACCCCTCATTATGTGTTTTTCTATCGTGTAATTCCCTTTGGCCCGAAGAATGCAGGTGCAACCTATCAGTGTTCCATGCACCGTATCTTCAAACCTTTTTATGGAAATTTATAGAATGTTATGTGGTCTGTTTTTTGGTTAAATCGAAACAACATTATATTGACTTGGCTGATTTGGAATTCATATTCCACAAACATTGACAACACAATTTGAAGATGAACCCCTTCAAATGTGCTTTTGGGGTAACCTCAGGAAGCTTTCTCGGCTTTGTTGAACGCCATTGTGGTATTGAAGTCAATCTTGAGAAGAAAATTTCGATCCTTGGTATGTCACCCCCTCTAAATTTGAAATAATTGATTGGACATCAAGGTCACTTGGCCTATATTCAGCGTTTCATCACCAATCTGGCAGGAAAAAGTTTACCCTTCACCAAATTGATGAAGAAGGGAGTCACTTACCAGTAGACTGAAGAATTTCATGAAGCATTCAATATTCTCAAGAAATATCTCTTGAGTCCAACATTATTAATGCAAATTGTTGAAGGAAGACCACTTATTCTTTATGTGAAAGCTTTAGAGTGATCATTGGGTTCCTTCCTTGCCCAAAAGAATGATGTTGGGAATGAAAACATTATTTACTACCTCAGTCAGACTATGATTGATGCAGAAACCCGATATTCAAGTATTGAAAAGTTCTAACTAGCATTAATTTTTTCAATTCAGATGTTGAGACACTACCTTCAACATCATGAGGTCCAATTGGAATCTCACAATAACCCGCTCAAATTCATCTTTAGCCCTCCAATGCTTACAGGACGTCTGGAAAGGTGCACAGTTATTTTTCAGCAATTTGATATCCAGTATGTGTCTCAAAAGGAAATAAAGGGCCATGCTGTTGCTGATTTCCTTGCTGAGAATCCTTCAAAAGAAGATACATCTTTAGATACTGAACTTTATGATGAGGATGTCTTGTATATTCAAGATAATCTTCAAACATGGTAAATGTACTTTGATGGTGCTTCCATAAGTCCAACAGGGAAGAAAATGGAAGATCCTAAATTCAAAAAAGTTGGGTTAGGAATTGTGATTATTTCCCCGGATAAGGTAGTGCAACCCTATTCCTTCTTATTGCTAGGAGGCAGGACAAACAATGAACCAGAATATCAAGCTCTCATCATAGGATTGTAGTTGGTTCTTCCGGAAATAGTGAATCACTTAAAGGTGAAAGGTGTTTTAGACCTGGTAATCAAAACAAATCAATGGGGATTATGACATCAGAAAGGAAGAGTTATTCCCTTTGTATGATTATGTCAGAGAGTTAAGGGTAGAGTTTCCTTCAGAACTGACATTTTCTCATGTCCAGCGATCACAAAATTCTCAAGCTGATGCACTAGCTAATATATCCATTGCTCGGGAATATCCAAATCGGGATGAGAAAATCATCATTATTGCCCACCATCGTACAATTTCACCTTATGTTTGAATCAGAACATAGGCAATCAATGAAATTAGTACCATTCCTGAACCATATGGTCATGCTACCAGATGGATGACACTTATCCGGGAATACCTTCAAAATGGAACACTCCCACCTGATAGAGCCGAGAAAGAACAATTCTGGCGACCTGTGGTCAATTTTACTCTTTATGATAGTCCAGATCACCTAGAGAAAATTCTCTACAAAAGAGGTTTTGATGGAATTCTCTTCAGATGTATTGATGGTGATGAGACATTGGTTGTCATGAAAGAAGTACATACAGGAGTCTGTGGTGCCCACCAGTCTGGACATACACTGTCTGATCAAGTTCGAAGGCTTGGATACTTCGGGCCTACGATGATAAAATATTATGTTGATTTCACTAATAAGTTTCATTCTTGCCATGTACATTCCATCTTCCTTCATCAACCCCCAGAGTTGCTTCATACAGCAAAATAATCATGGATTTTTCCATATGGGGAAGGGATGAAATAGGACCTTACCCTTCGGCTGCTTCCAAGTTATTTAAGTATATTCTTACTGCTACTGACTTCTTTTCCAAATGGGTAGAGGCAAAAACTCTCAATAAATTTAGTTATAAAAGAATTGTTAGCTTCATCAAGTCTATCATCATTACCAGATTTGGTGGCCCTCATACCATATTGACGGACAATGCCACTAACTTCTGTTCATCTGAGGTAAGGAAGTTGTATCAATAATACAACATCAAATCCAACCATTCATATCAGTATCATGCAGCGGACAATGGAAAAATAGAATCCTTCAATAAGACTCTTTCAAATATACTGCAAAATATGGTGGATAAAGATTAGAAGTCATGTCCTAATAAACTCTTTCATCCTTTATGGGATTATCGAACCACCACCTACACTGCAATGCGGTAAACTCCATATTCATTGGTATATGGAACAAAAGCAGTTTTTCCCCTTGAGGTTCAATTACCCTCGCTCAGAGTAGCTATTTGTGATCATTCATCAACAGATGAATAATATCAAAAGCGATTTGATGAATTGGAATGATTAGATGAAAAATTATTGTGCACCATGCACCACATAGAAGTCTATCAGAATCGAATAGCATAGGCATTCAACAAAAAAAATTTTCATTGTTCATTCATTCAGGGAGAATTGGTATTTCTTCTCAGAACTCCAATAATATCGGGAAAGAATCCTCCAGAACTTGAGCCAATGTTGGAAGGACATTACTCAATACATAAGGTCGACTTCAATGGAGCTTAATCTTTAATCTCAATGGATGGAGAACTCATCACAACCCCAACCAATACCAATTTTTTGAAGAATTATTTTGTGTGACACAAATACATTATGTCCAGAAAGACATCAAACTGCATAACTGACATCCTAGCTACATGACGCTAAACTGTGCTGCACTCATCCAAAATGATGTTAAACTGTGTCATCCTTGCTATATGAGGTTCAACAATACAACCACTCTTTTGTCCTTCCTATATGACGTTAAACTATACATCACCCTTACATCCAACATGATGTTAAATTGTGTCTCTATATTCATCCTACATGACGTTAAACTGTACTTCTCATTCATCTTACAAGACGTTATATTATGAAAATGTCCCTAGATACATCCAACGTGACGTTAAACTGTGCCAACATCCAACATGACGTTAAACTGTGTCATCCAACACATTATTAAACTGTATTTTCCCCATCATCCTAGCAACATGACGTTAAACTATACCCCCTTTGTCATCCAACATGACATTAAACTGTGTCCCCTTCATCGTCCTTACAATATGACGTTAAACTATAAGCCCTCGTCCTTGCTATATGATGCTAAACTATGCATCATTGTTCCATACATATGACCTTAAACTATTATAGTCCTTACATCAAGAATTTAAACTGAACAGTCCCATTTAGTCCATACTGCAAGACTTTAAACTGCATAGTCCTCCATTGTCCAAAATTACATTAAATTTTGTCTTGTCCCTTATATATCCAATATGACATGTATTTTTTCATTGTTAGCATTGTTTCTACCTCTTGTTTCTCACACCGAGTATGACTAACATGTTCTTAGAGTAAAATTCAACCATAACACCCTCTCTGGGCCGCTAACCATGTGTAAGTCCCAACACCATTTTTTAAGTCGCTGTCCTCAATAACGACTTGATCACCAATTCATTCATTAATCGAACTACGCAGAATTTGATCCTTGCCTTCTAGGCTAGGTATGTAGGCAACCTTCAAAGGTTCAAGCCCAAAACCAATATCTTCAAATTCATTCACCTCCATCTCAAATGATGTTGATTCGTAATGCCGCCCCCAGATCCAATATTTTTTTACACTAGTTCACCATCATCCTTGATATATGACATTAAACTATTCACACTTTTGTCCTGTACGACAATAAAATAAAACATTATTCACCTAAGTGGGAATAATTATTTAAATTGATCTCCAATCATGTTATATTCTAATGTCTACATGCATACATGGCAATGCTCGATCCTTTAATCTTCAGTCAAACCAACGTTACACTAAAGTTCTCTTTCACCCTTCACTTGTACGAACCAAATATGTACAAAGGGTATTTCTAGAAATATGTATGGCATGATTCCCATCCTTATGGGATATGTAGGAACGTTAAAGAATCCCTCGAATCCAGCCCCAAGTCTTTGGGCCTAACCCCAAATTCCCGTTTCATTCCCTTGGCTAAAAAGTCCTCTAGTGAAAACATGAATGTGGTATGAAAACCCTGGTCTTCGTTGACATCAAGTTTATATGTGTATTCCTCATAATGGTTGGAGCTCTATGACCATAAACTAAGATCTCCTACACTCTCATCCCACTTGATGTTAAACTATATTTCAAGAACTATGTATGGATTGATTCCCATCCTTATGGGATACGTAGTGAAGTCCAACATCTTAATCCAGGATCCAGCCATAACATGATTATAGTTAGCATTGATCTGTGTATCTCCTTCATGCATTAGACAATACTCATTTTCATGTGTCATACTCCTAACTTTAAATACATTCTGATCTCCATAACCCTTTTCTTGACTTCTAGTCATAAAATGTCTGATACCCGAGAGTTCTTTTTCCTGACTATGTAGAACATCTTTGCATAAGTAGTCTACATAATGGACTTATCAGCCAAAAGATGCTATTTTTAGACTATGCAGCCAATGACCTTAGCTAGACCTACATAATTTAACCCCCTAAAGGGTTTTTAAAATTGTGGTAACTTCATTCTTGGGAGGAAAACCTCTTTTTTCATTATTTGTCTTAATGAAAATATTTAGGGATCTGCAAAAAAAGTCATCCTTAACATATTTTTTCCCATGCTCTTTTTCATGATATAAAATTATTCAAGTCTATGGTTTATATTTCCCTTCCCTGCATTTGGGGCAGTCCTTTCTAGGAGTGACATTCATCCAATTCTTAGTTAATCTTGATTGGAAATATCCTCTCCATATTCAAGTACCTCTTTCCATACAGCAGAATCTATGATTTGGATAATTTTAATCTCTATAAACATTCAGTGGCTTTTTAGCAATAGAAAATTAAAATTTCTGAGAGTTCTTTTGCCTGACTATTCATCACGTGCCCTTAGGCAGCCATGCATAAGTATTCTACATAAAGGACCTCTCCGCCAAAAGATGTTATTATTTGACTATACAACCAATACCCTTATGTGGCCCTGCATAATTCAACCCCCTAACGGGTGTGTTAAATAGTGGTAACATCATTATTGGGAAATACTTCTTTTAATTCCTTTTAGCACTTTTTTCATATCATTCCTTAGATTCAAAATTTTTTAAGTCATAGTGTACATATTTTCCCTCATACTTGAATATGGAAATATGTTTTCAGATAAATTATCAAGGAATTGTGTCAATTTTAATCCATTATGTCAAATATATTTTGACCTTAAATAGTTGCCTTTTTATGTCCGAAATGCATGACTTTAAACTGCCCACAAAAGACAAGGGAACTCTGAACAAAAGTCAAGTCCCATCTCACTAAACATACATTTTGTATGATTTAGGTAATGTTGAGAAATAAAAAGATTCAAAGTTTGTAGGGTTGTTTTTATAATACTAGGAAAAATTAAACTATGCTTACTAGGACCATTGGCTAAGGTAAACAATTTTAACCAAGTAGTAAAAGAATTTAAACACACAGGATTGAATATGAAAGTGTTTTTCATTGATACACAAAAGTTAGAAGGTCATCCACAGACACGATTATCTTTTCTTTTTCAGGAATTACAAGAGTCTTTCAACATAACTCTTCATTTGATTTACGGCATACCGAGCTTCATCAGAAGCCACCTGGAATTAATTCATTCAACTGGATGCAATAAAAGATTTAGTGATACCAGCTCTTCTTGGGAAAAAATGTAAAAGAATGTTCATGAGTACTGCTTGATAATATATTCTATTTATCAAATAGTGACTCTGTTTCTATCCAAGAGACATGGAAGATGGATACATGGATTTGAGAATAAATCATTGGAAGTAAAGAGATATTTGGAGAGAATACTCTTTTCAGATATTGTTCTAATGCCATGATTGTCTTTTCTCCACCAACCAGCAGTGGAAAACATTTCAGCCAATGGGTTTCTATTTTCATATCTACAAGGAAATGGAATGGAGGAAAAATTTGAAAGTTCACACCATTTTCGCTGCTCTTAATACACAGCATAACCAAAATAGAGGAGTAGAAATGTGGCGTTATCTCGGACATATAGTTCTTTGCATCTGGAACGTTGACTCCTTGCAGATGACCATGTCCATACAGAGGTAGGTAGATGCTCTATGGGAAATTAAGATGATATTTCACCAAGTATTTGGCCAAATCTAGGAGAGTGAAATCATAGATATTATAGTATTCATGGCCAAAGAGGGTCATCATGTCATCAATCCACTTTCTAGCCAGCTCATTAGCCATTCTGATTCTTCTGGGATCCATTTAATCTGCACAAACATTAGATAACTAACTTTTAGGTAAGTTGATTATAATAAAAATTTTGAAGAAATTTGGGAAAAATTGATAATCCATTAAGGGACCCAAGTCCCATGTTGGCACGCAAGTCCATGTCGGTTGCGCAAGTCAGAAACTCACTATAGATGCACGACAATTCATAAATGTGGACAAGTGGAAAGAATAGTAACATGCGCAACGAGAGCCACCTGCACGATGAGAGTAGGAAGGTTGTAAATTCGGGTGATTTGTGAAAGAATCGCCGCATATTTATAGGCAAATTCTGTACCCAATGTGTCGTACCCTACACGACTCTCACAAGCGCGCCTCCACTTGCGCGCTCAAAACATGCGCACCCAGAAATCTCTTAGTTTTTCTCCTTTACCTCAGAGTCAAATCCTCCTACTTTATTCGAATCCACAATTGAGGGGGGACTTTTGTTGATTCTACTTTTCGATCACAGAGTCTAACGAATGAAAAGGGGAATACCTTCAGCACAAAGAGATTCATCTTTTTATGAAACATATAAAATTGACAAAGGCAGGAATAAGGATTTTTTTAAGCATGGGTCACACAAGTTCCAAGCTATTCGTGCAAGTATTCTTGCGTTCCACATATGGTTCACACAGGTTACTTGCGTGCCCAATTCTATTTTCACCCAAGGTCTTCAATGGACTATAAATACCCTTTCTGGGCCCCCCATTTCGGGGAGAGAAAAATCCAAAAGTCATATTTCATCTCTCGGTACCCTAGTATCTACTTGAAGTCTTCCAAACACTTCTAAGGTAATTCATTACCTAGAATAGAAGAGAAAAAGAGGGGTAATAAGGCCTAGGTGTTTGAATTCATCAACACTTACGTGCCTAAGTGTCCAGCCCTTATGGGAAAATGGTCACACTTTCATGCCGCCTTCTCCCTTCAAAAAAACTTGTGCACCACCCTTTTGGAAGCCATTAGGGATAATACTAAGGGCTTGAGCAAAGCCTCACCCAAGTATTACCCTATGGATTGTCTGTCTTGCAAGTATAAATGTGTCGTGTATCTATACTTGTGTGACCAGGACTTGCGCACCCAAACAAGACTTGCGTGCCTGGCTCTTTTTGGGTTCCCTTCCTGTCTATTCAACTCTTTTCTTCAAATCCACCTCTCCTCTTCAATATTTTGCCTTCCAAACCCTCTTCAATGTCATTTATGACATGGTTCCTTTGTTGTATTCCTTATCTAAAAGGAATTCTATGGAACATATCTCAAAACCTAGTGATTTACATATCTTTATGTCACCAAGGTTAGAGATTTCCTGCATTCAACCTCATCCATTAAGATGAGAAGATCATTAATTTGGGCATCCTCATTAAGAGTAAGCCCCGTGTCTTAATATCATTTGATATGGGCCTCATTTTTAGGATTAAGCCTTAAATCACAAGTCCCTTAACATGTGAACCCTTTTTAGTAGTAAGCCCCAAGTCTTAAATTCTTTTTATATGGGACTCTTTTTCAATAGTAATCCCCAGATCACATGTCCCTTAACATGGGCCTTCTTTTCAGGATTAAGCCCCGGTCATAATTTTCCATTACCTGGGCATCCTTCTCAGGAGTAAGCCCCAATATTAAATTTCCTTAATATGGGCATTCTTTTCAGGAGTAAGCCCCCGATCACAAGTCCCCTAACCTGGGCCTCCTTTTCAGGAGTTATCCCCAGTCATAATTTTCCTTAACTTGGGAATCATCCTCAGGAGTAAGGCCCAATATTAAATTTCCTTAATATGGGACTCTATTTCAGGAGTAAGGCCCATGTTCCCAAATGTGGGCATCCTCCTTAAGAGTAAGCCCCAAATGCCCAAATGCAGGCATCCCCCTTAGGATTAAGCCCCAAATTCCAAATTTCTCTTAACCTGGAACTCCTTTTCATGTGTAATCACCAGTGATAATTCCTATTAAACTAGGCCTCCATCTGAGTAAAAAGCCCCAGTCATAGTTTCTCTTAACCAGTCTTAATTTATTTTGATTTGGGATTTCTTATTAGGAATTAAACCCAATAATATGTCCCCTCTAATCTAGGAATTGTTCTTAGTATTAAGTCCTAAGTTAAGTATCCAAATATCTATAAGGCACATATACATTTATGGACCTTGTTCCTAGGATTATCCCCTGAAATAAGTCTCGATCTTCATCTATCTGCGCAGTCATACATATGTAAGGCCCATATCATTCCTTGTGACTACTTCTTTCATGGCACAAATCATTATTTTTACTGATACATCTTGTTTCTCACACTGAGAAAGACTCACATGAGCTTAGAATGTAAAAGTAACCATGAAACATCTATTTGGGCCATTAATTATATGTAATCCCCACAATTCTTAAATGAAATATGTGGACTTTGATCTCTACCTTAAAAGTAGAGTACGTGGAAATACTTTATAAGGATAAAGCCTATCAACCTTTAATTATCATCTATCCCATATGATGTTAAACTACATCTTAGATACCGAACTACGTGGGTTCTGATTCCTTTTTGAAACAAGGATACGTAGGTAACCTATCTGCGAGTATGATCCCAACTCTGAAATAATCCATGTACTTCTTAATGACAATAAACTTCAAGTGACCCACTGAGAGGCTTCAAAACTATTATGGTTATCATAATTACCAAGATATTTCTATATAATGTGTTGAAGGATACCATTGACTAAGAATCTCTAACAAATACAGATAATTTTCTATCAATAAAGAACCTCAAATATATATAAAATATTCTCTAAATCTCATACATATCAACCATTTATTTTCATATCTAATGGAATGCTCATTTTCATACTTGGTAATTTAATAAGGAATCACAAATATAACTTAAATCTATAAAGAGAATCCTGGAGTAGACAATAATTCCCCCCAAAAAGTTGTGATGAGTCCGACCTCTCATCCTCTCGACCAATGTAAATTCCTAAGCCTCATCTATCCACAACTAATGAGCACCTACCTTTTGAAAGTAGGTCCAAATGAATATAGAATCATTGAATGTTTCTAGTTCTACGAAAAAAACCCATTAGAAACCGATTGGAATGTTTGAACCTTAAACAAACAAGGTCATCCCCATTTCCAGAGAAAACAACACCCTGATAGGTGAGGGGTGAATCAGGGTGTCAACCTTTACTTTTTAATGTTATGGATCTTGTTTACACGTTGGTATGAACTTTTTAAACCTATAGGACAAAAGAAAGCAGGAAGTTGAAACAGTACCTTTACTTGGTTAACCACAAAGGGATACATCCAAGGAGCATACGCCGATAGGTTGTTGGTCAAACCTAATTCCACTAAACTTCACCAGCTATAGATTTCAATGTTCATGTACAGTGACTCTGCCCAAGGAACACTGCCTTTACAAAAGTTCAAGGATTATTCACTACGTCCCTCCGGTCACTCCTGTTTACTCCCCTTGGCTCACTGCCATTGGGGAACTCCCAGTTAGTTTATTGACTTGACAGTCTCTTCAATAGATTTTCATTGAAGTCGTTGCCTCTACTTAGCATGAGACTCTGCTTTCATCAAAGTTTGGAAATGATGCACTTGAATGCACTGAACCACTGAACCACTGAACCGAATAATCAGAAATGCACAAATAGGTTATACTAAAGATTTTGTGAAACTCCCACCCTTTGTGTGAAATATCTGAATTGGGCACGAAATACCTCATTTATGTGTGGAAAAATATTTCACACATCAACCTCCTTTACACCTAGCTTTATGCGCCACACCTTTTTCAAACAGCATTTCTTTTTTCACACATCTCTGAGTTTTTCACGCAACCTCAAAGTTTTCACGCAATGTCTGCCTTTTCATGCAGTTGTACCCTTTTTAGGAAACTTGTTATTTTTTGTGCAACACCCTTTATGTGATCCATTTACGCGCATCAAAACTCAGATCTTCTATAAGTCTTTAACCGTATGAAATGAGGGGGGGTTACCTCTTATTTATAGGCATCTCAGACCCCTGCATCCAAAACCTCCTATGGTGCGAAAAACCTCTCATTTGACGCATAATATTTTGCGCAGGTACCATTTTTCACGCACAACTCCCTGTTTTTCGCGCATCCCATGAATTTTCAATTTTCTGACATTCTGATTCAAAAAATACCTCTTGCGTGAAAAATATCTCTCTCCCCTATTTCAAGCACCATGTTGTTTTTCGCACATGCCGCTGTTTTTCATGCACACCAGTGTTTTTTGTGCACGCCGATTTTTTTTCACACACACCGCTGTTTTTCGCGCACGCCTCCCTTATTTCACGCACCACATACTTTTTGCACGCACCTCCTCTTTCCAAAATCCTATGTCTTCATTTTCTATTTTTGTGGTCCAAAATTTTTGAAAACACTGGAGAACCGTGCTACATTCTATACTGTTGTCAGGTTGGACTGTATAATCACTTTACTTCTACACATTCTGAACATCCACTGAGGATTGACAACAAACACAAACCATACTCCAATTCATGTATAGAATGACCATGGTTCCAACAATCTCCCCCTTTGGGTTTGTTGTAAATCAATAAATAAATTCAATAGATCACCAGCCATATGAAAACCAAAAATTCCAGAATCTACTCATTCAACACTCTAAGTCTACGTGAACAATGATAAGTGTAGAAAACAAGAGGGGAAGCATGAATTGGGATCCTATTTTTTGTAAATCTCAATGATGCCTGAGTAATTCTCTTAAATTTTCCCAGAAGCGTTACATGTCCAATGTATTCCTTCTTATCCTATCACCAAAATCTCATTGTGATACTAAACATTTCTGGAATTTATTCCTTCTCCACCATTGGAAATAAACCCAAAGATCGGTAAATGCTCATTGAACATCTCAATACACCCCTTGGATAGTATCTCCCCTCTAAACCTACATCATATCCAGAAAAAGATTAAAAACAGTTAACATTACTGGGGAGAGGGGTATTTCAAAACCTCCATATGCACTGGGAGGTGGCTGAACACTGAGGTTCAACCGATACTTTTCAAACACAGCAACTAATAGTGGTTTGGTTAGGATATCAACCAATTTCTCATCAGTTCCCACATGATCCATTATAATCACACCTTGCTCAACTTTTTCTTTAATAAATTGATACATGATTTCAATATGTTTTGTACAAGAATGCTGAACATGATTCTTGATAATATCAATTGTGCTCTTTTTATCACAGTAAATCACCATTGGTTGTTTCACCTCATCACCAATATCTGTCAGTTGTTTCTTCATCCACAATAGTTTACTACATGCCTTTGAAGTAGATATATACTCAGCTTTAAAAGAACTAATAGAAGTACTTTCTTGTTTCTTGCTCAACCAGCCAACACAAATCTTCCCAATACAGAAGGCTCCACCCCTGGTGGACTTTCTGTCCACTACATCACCAGCCCAATCAGCATCAAAAAACACTGATAATTCACTATCCCTACCTGCAAAAAAGTATAACCCAAAGTTATTACTACCTTTAATGTATCCCATGATTATTTTTACTGCCTCCTTATGTTCTTCCTTTATATTACTCTGAAAGCGAGCTGCGAGACATGTTTTAATGACAATATCTGGTTGTGTCACTGCCAGGTATAGTAGGGACCCAATGATCCTTCTATAGATGGTGGGATATACAATGTTCCCATCCTCATGCTTTCCATGTTTGGTTCCAACTGTAATCAGAGTTGCGATTGATTCGTATTCACGCATATTACATTTCTTCAGCAGTACTCTTGGGTACTTTTCTTGAGAGATGAAAGTGTAATCTTTCTTTTGAGTCACCTACAGCCCCAAGAATATGTCAGATCCCCAAACATTGACATTTCCAATTCTAATTTCATGTGAATGGAAAATTAATCCACTGATTTCTGCCTACAGCAACCAAATATAATGTCATCGACGTAAACATGAACCATGAACTGATATTTCAGATAATTCTTTACATATAGATTGTGATCTACTCCTCCTATTTTGAATTCTATCTTCTTGAGATAAGAATCTAGTCAGGAATACCAGGCTCGTGGTGCCTTCTTCAAACCATATAGAGCTTTATTTAGTTTGCAAACCTTTGTTTCATCTGTACCAAGGAAAAAACCCACTGGTTGTTCAATTTATACTTCTTCTTAGAGTACAACATTTAAGAATTCTATCTTGACCTCCATTTGATATACTTTATATCCTCTTTGGAGTTACATGGCAAGGAAAATCCTGATTGACTCTATTCTAGCCACTGGAGTAAAGGTTTCTTCAACATCAACAACTTTAATCTGGAGTATCATTTACATACCAGTGGTTCCTTGTTTCTAATAACACTTCCATGCCCATCAAACATGATCTTGAAGATCCATTTTGTACCAATCACATTGTGACCATCAGGTCTCTGGACAAGATCCCATGTTTGATTCTAATGAATCTGATCTAACTCTTCATTTATTGCTTTCACCGAAGATTCATCCTTTGAATCTTCTTCAAACGAGGATGGATCCACAACTGACAGAAATTAAGATTTTGTGTTATTCCTCATCCTCCTTATTTGTGTGGGTGCACTCATGTCCCCAATTATGGTAGATTGATCAATCTTGGCTCTTCTATTTCTCCTATGAGGTTCAGTTGCATTCTCTCCAGCCAAGGCTTCCTCTTCAAATTCTTCTTCTAATTCAACATCATGATGTTACTGCTGAGTGTTTTGTCCACCTTCCTCTATTCCGATATTCTTATTTACTATGTGTTCATTTCTTCCTCACTTTCTATCACATCATCATATGAAATCCTTGATGCATTTTTGGTTTTCTCTTCAATGATAATAACATAACTTCTTTGCACAATCCTTCATAATCGCTTGTTAAAAAACTTGTAGGTTTTTCTGTTCATTGAGTATCCACAGAAAATTCCATCATCGTCATTTTCACCATACTTCCTTTGATTTCATTCTTTGTTATTGATGAAGCATTTAATTCTAAAAACACGAAATTATTTCAAATTGGGCCTCCTTCAATACCATAATTTATATGGTGTCTTCATCTCTCTCATATAAAGTCTTGTATGATTTTGAATATACATTGCATATTTAACATCCTCTTTCCAGTAATGTCGTGGAATACGACTCTCAATTAGCATGGTTTGTGTCATGCTATTCAACTATCAATTCTTATGTTCAACAACTCCATTTTTTTGTGGAGTTCTGACTATTAATACCTCATGTTGTCTCCCATTCTTCTCCAGGTAGTTTTCAAATTCAATGGATGTGTATTCCCCTCCATTGTCTAATCGCAACACCTTGATTGTTCTTTCAGTATCATTCTCAGAGATTCAACGATATGTTTTCATGCAGTCATGTACTGGTCATTTATTATGTATTACCATTACACATGCAATTCTCCTGTAATAATCAATGAAAAGGATGAAGTACCTTTATCAATGAGTTCCGGAAACATTTATCGGGCCACATACGTCTGTATGAATGAGATCAAGAAGATGCGATGACCTTTTCTTATTTGGCCGATATGAACTGCAGACCAGCTTCCCATGAATGAAAGCGTCACAAGACTTTTCATGTTCATGCTTTATGGTTGTAATGTACATGAAAATCATTAATTTTCATATTTTCTCCATGTATTGTTGATTGATGTGCCCTAGTCTCTGATGCCACAAATTATTTTCTTCTTCAGCAGTCATAAAACAAACGTTTTCATTACTATAAACATGATAAAAGTTTCCTTCTAGTCTGCATCCTATCATATGTTAATTTCTTGTCTTTCCCATGATAGTGAATACTTTTTGATTTAATGTAACTATAAGTCCCGAGTCACATAGTTGACTCACACTAAGTAGATTATGGCGTATGCCATATACATAAAGGACATCAGTTTTATTTATCTCTCCATTAGCTAGTTCAATACTTCCACAGCCTTTGATTTTCAGAGATCCATCACTACCAAACCGTAATGTTCCATCGACTCTACAGTTTATATCCATTAATAGGCCTGTATTACATATCATATGAGATGAACAACTTCTATCTAGAATCTAGGTACTATTTCTTTTTGTAGCTATGAGGGCCACCTCTTCAATGTTGGATTTCTCAATTTTCTTCTTTTCTTTCCATGAGACATTGGATTGAGTATAGAGCATCGATGGCCTTTAAATTATCTCATCTCTGTACATAGGATCTTCATAGTTGATGACTTCTTTGATAGGAGAAAATCTGTTTATAAGAGCAACACTATCTTGTTGATGAGATTTGACATGTCTCTAACTCTGGTATGTGGTGTCCATGTCACTTCTTTCAAGCAATTAACAACCTTATGACCAAAGTTAGAACAACGAAAACAATATCCATAGAAATTGTTTCTTATAAAAGAATTAGTATATGAATTTTTTCCTCTTCTGAACTCCCATTTCATCTCCATTCAAATAGCTTCTTGCCTCTTCCCAAAAAGACATGGTATGGATCAGATATCCACAGAACTAACAATTCATGAGAGGAAATGTCTTCTCAATTTTGTTTGTCCTCATTTCTTCCTTTGTGGGATAATAGTTTGAATACCCCATATTCTTGGATGCTCAAGCATAATCTTCAAATCTTATTTTAGATTGAATTTGGGGTTTCATTTTCAGAACATCATGAGACTTTCTCCTTTACCCACTTTTAGCTTTCCTTTATTTTGGTCCCCTTTATTTGCAACATTTGATGATTCTTCCCCACAACTAATTCCACTATTTCCCATTAAAGCGGATCTTTGATCACTCAAAATCATTTCAACTCAATTATATCCACGTTTTCTCTCTCTCCAATATCTCAGCATCTAAGAACCTTCCAAACTATATTTACTTGAATCTTTTTAAATTTAATCTATTTTAAGTTTACTTCTAATAGTGACAACTTCCTCCTCAAGATGCTCAGATGTCTTAGACTTTTCCTTTAGTCTGGAGGTGAGGTCATTGATGACATTTTCCTTCTCTTCAATTATTAGCTTTAGATCCACTAAATCATCATTTCTTTCAAGTATTTTAGACTATACATTCACCAATTCATCCAGTCTCTCAATTTCAGCTTCATGTTGATCAACATATTCGGTTAATTCTTTTACAATTGATTTCCACTTATTGCAACTCTTACATCTATTATTAAGCTTAATAAAAGCATCCTTAAGATGCAACTCTGGAATGGAAATAGTTGTCAACTGATTTTCTCCACCAGTATCTTCTGATTTTTCAATAGTGACCATCATGGAATCCTGGTTTCCAGTTTTATATTCTGGTTCTTCTTCATCACAAAATTCATTATCATCATCTCCCTCTTCACAGACAAAAATCTTCTTTGGTACATTCTTTCTAGATTTGAAATATCCCTTTTAGAAAAACTTTTTCTACAGTTTCTCAATTTTTTCAACATTTCTATTATCATCATTGATCTTTCTTAAGCATAGATAGGCAATGTGACCAGATTTTCCACAATGAAAGCAAGCTAGAGGTAACTTACCTTTGAATTTCCCTTTTCCCTTCTGGAACTTCTTTTCAATGAGGGAAACAATTTCTTTTTCCTCATCATCTTCACCACAACTATCATTTGATATTTTCAATTATTCAATGGCTTTGAACGCCATTTCATTCGTCACTCGATTTATAGCATCTTCTGGTTTGAATCTCATTTATATGCCACCAGGCTACTAAGAAGATCATCTAGAGAATGTTTGGAAAGATCTCTTCCCTCAAAGGCTGTAACCTTTTAAATGTATAGTGGTGGAAGTTTTCTCAATATTTTTATCACAATGTCAACGTATTTGATTTCTTCACCTATACCCTGAATAGCTCCAACCACTTCTGTAATTCGATTGGAGAATGAGTCCACATTCTCATCCGGATGCATCATCAGATCATCAAACCTATTCTGTAGGACCTGTAGTTTTTCCTCCTTCACATTTCAATCTTCTTCATAAATATTTTCATGTTTATTGCTCATGTATTTTTCTGAGGTGAAACTCTTCACCTTTAGATAGATCTGATCAGAAAGAGCTGTGGTGGGAGCATTTTGTGCTTTAGCATCTGCATCAATAATTTTTTCTGTCTGCATCAGTCATAGAGAGGCTTGTTGGATCAGTGACTTATATTCATTGAACAGTAGAAAAAAAGGACTTCCATTCCAAGATATCTTAGATAATATCTCATTCTGTTCTTCTAGATCTGGAAATTACTTCCCTCAAAGAGAGGGACTCCACAGACATTGGCTGAATTGTCCATAACAGAATATGATAGATCAAACAATAGTTAACCTAGCTCTGATACCACTTGAAGAACTCAGGAACACCCTGAGAGGGGAGGGGTGAATCGGGGTGTCAAGTTTTTCTTTTTAATGTTGTGGATCTTATTCCCACGTTGGTAGAAACTTGTTAAACCTGTCAAACAAAATAATGTTGGATGTTGACACATCACTTTTACATGGTTCACCACAATGGGCTACGTCCAAGGGGCATATGCTGACAGGTTGTCAGTCATACCTATTTCTACTAAACTTCAATAGCTACGAATTTCAATGTTCATGTACAATCACCCTGTCCCAGGCACACTTCCTTTAAAAAAGTTCAGGGATAGCTCACTACGTCCCTCTGGTCACTCACATTGACTCCCCCTAGATCACCACCATTGGTGAACTCCCAGTTAGTTTATTGACATGAAGGTATCATCAATAGATTTTTATTGAAGTCATTGCCATTATTTAGAATGAGACTCTGCTTGCATTGAAGTCTGAAAATGATGCACTTGAATGCACTAAACCACTGAACTAGATAATCAGAAATGTGAAAACATGTTATACTAATGATTTCGCGGAACTCCCACCCTTTGCACGAAATATCTGACTTCGGCATGAAATACATGATTTTTTCACAGAAAGTATTTTGTGCAACAATATCCTTTACACACAGCTTTATGTGCGACACCTTTTTCGGGCAGCTTGTCCTTTTTTGCACAGCTCTGAGTTTTTCATGCCACCTCAAATTTTTCACGCAACATCTGCATTTTCACGCAGCTGAACGCTTTTCATGCAACTTGGTATTTTTCATGAAACACCCTTTATATGAACATTTTACACGCATCAGACATCAGATCTTCTATAAGTCTTCAACCGTATGGAATGAGGGGGGTAACCTCTTATTTATAGGCATCTCCAACCCCTGCGCGCAAGACCCCCTATGGCGTGACAAACCTCTCATTTGGCATGTATTATTTTGTGTAGGTACTGTTTTTCATGGACAACTACATGTTTTTCGTGCAGCCCATTACTTTTCAATTTTTTCACATTCTAATTACAAAACACCTCTTGTGTGAAAAATCTCTCTCTCCAATTTTTTATGCACTAAGCTGTTTTTCGTGCATGCCATTCTTTTTAGCGCATGCTGCTGTTCATAGCGCACACCACTATTTTTCACGCACGCCGTAGTTTTTTGTGCACGCCTCCCTTATTTCATGCACCACTTTCTTTTTGTGCGCACCTCTTCTTTCCAACATCCTATGTCTTCATTTTCTATTTTTCAGGTCCAAAAATTTGGAAAACACTAGAGAATAGCGCCACCTTCAATACTGTTGTATGCTTGAACTGTATGATCACTTTTCTGGCACACATTCTGAACTTCTACTGAGGATTAAAAACAAACACAAACCATACTTCAATTCATGCATAGAACAACCATGGTTCCAACAATCTCCCCCTTTGGGTTTGTTGGAAATCAGTAAAAAAATTCAATGGAGCCCCATCCATATGAAAACCAAAAAATCCAGAATCAACTCAGCCAACACTCTAAGTCTATGTGAGCAATGCTCGGTGTAGAAAATAAGAGGGGAAGCCTGAATTGGGATCCTGTGTTTTGGAATTCTCAATGATGCCTGAGAAATTATATTAAATTTTCCCAGAAGCATTACATATCCAATGTATTCTTTCCTATCCTATCATTGAAATATCATCGTGATACCAAACATGTCGTGAATTTATTCCTTCACTCCCATTGTCAGTAAACCCAAAGATCGGTATTTGGTCACTGAACATCTGAATACATCAAATGGATAGTATCTTCCCCAAAAACCTACATCATATCTAGAAAAAGATTAAATATATTTAACATAACTTGGGAGAGGACTATTTCGAAACCTCTTTATGCATTGGGAGGTGGATGAACACCAAGGTTCAACCGATGCTTCTCAAACACAGCCACTGATAGGGGCTTGGTCAGGATATCATCCACTTTCTCATCAGTTCCCACATGATCCATTCTAATCACGCCTTTCCCAATATTTTCTTTGACAATGTGATGCCTGATTTCAATATGTTTTGTACGAGAATGCTGAACAAGATTCTTTGTAAAATCAATTTCACTCTTTTTATCATAGTAAATCACCATTGGTTGTTTCACCTCATCACAAATATCTATCAGTTGTAGCTTCATCCACAGTAGTTTAGTGCATGCCTTTGTAAAAGATATACACTCAGCTTCAGCAATACTATGAGAAGTACTTTCTTATTTCTTGCTCAACCAGCCAACACATTTCTGCACAATATAGAAGGCTCCACCATTGGTGGAATTTTTTTCCACTATATCACTAGCCCAATCAGCATCAGAAAACGCTGATAATTCACTATCCCTACCTGCAGAAAAGTATAACCCAAAGTTATGAGTACCTTGAATGTATGTCATCATTCTTTTTACTGCCCCCATATGTTCCTCCTTTGGATTACTCTGAAAGCGAGCTGCTAGACATGTTGCAAAAACAATATCTAGCTGTGTCGATGTTAGGTACAGTAGAGACCTAGTGATCCTCCTATACACGGTGGGATCTATAGAGGTCACATCCTCATGCTTTCCAACTTTGGTTCAAACTGCAATCAGAGTTGAAATTGTTTTTGATTGATGCATATTAAATTTCATCAGCAGCTCTCTTGAGTACTTTTTCTGAGAGATTAAAGTGTAATCTTTCTTTTGAGTCACCTACAGCCCCAACAAATATGTCAGCTTCCCAATCATTGACATTTCAAATTCAGATTTATTGTGATTAGCAAATTCATCCACTGATTTCCACCTACTACCACCAAATATAATGTCATCGACATAAACTAGAACCATGAACTGATATTTCAGAGAATTCTTCACATATATATTGTGATCTAATCCTCCTATTTTGAATTTTATATTCTTGAGATAAGAATCTAGTCCAGAATACCATGCGCGTGGTGCCTGCTACAAACCATATAGAGCATTCTATAGTTTTAAAACCTTTTTTCATCAGTACGAAGAAGAAAACCCAATGGTTGATCAATGTAGAATTCTTCTTCAAGTACACCATTCTAGAATGTTGTCTTGACATCCATTTGATATACTTTATATCCTATTTGGAGTGCCATGTAAAGGAAAAGCCTGATTGACTCGAGTCTAGCCATTGGAGAAAAGGTTTCTTCAACATCAATGCCATTAATCTAGGAGTATCATTTACATACCATTCGTTCCTTGTTTCTAATAACACTTCCATGCTCATTAAATATATTCTTGAAGATCCATTTTATACCAATAAAATTTTGACCATCGAGTCTCTAGAAAAGATCCCATGTCAGATTCTTATCAATCTGATCACACTCTTTATTCATGGATTTCACCCAAGATTCATAAATTGCATCTTCTTCAAATGAGGATGGCTCCACAACTGACAGAAATGCTGATTGTGTGTTATTCCTCATCCTCCTTGTTTGTTTGGGTGCATTCCTTTCCCCAATTATATTATATGGATCAATCTCAGCTCTTTGATTTCTCCTGTGAGGTTCAGTTGCATTCTCTCTAGCAAAGGTTTCCTCTTTAGATTCTTCTTCTGATTCAACCCCATGATGTGACTGATGAGTGTATTTTCCACCTTCCACTATTCCTATATTTTTTTTACTCCATGTTCATTTTCTTCCTCACTTTCTATCACATCAGCATATTAAATCCTTGATGCATTTGCAGTTTTCTCTTTAGTGATATTAACATCACTTCTTTCCATAATCCTTCCAAATCAATTGTTGAAACACTTGTAGTTTTTGTTGTTCATTGAGTATCCAAGGAAAATTCCATCATCTGCATTGTCACCATACTTCCATTGATTTCCTTATTTGTTCCTGATGAAGCATTTACATCCAAAAACAAGAAATTAATTCAAATAAGGATACATTCCAAGCCACATTTATTATGGTGTCTTCATCTCACCCATATAAATTCTTATTTTATTTTGAATATACACTACAACTTGAACAACCTCTTTCCAGTAATGTCATGGAATATGAATCTCAATTTGCATAGTTCATGCCATACCATTCACCTGCCAATTCCTACATTCAACAACTCCATTTTGTTGTGGAGTGCTCACTACTGATACCTCATGTTTTATCCCATGTTTCTCTAGGTAGTTTTCAAATTCAATGGACGTGTCTTCCCATCCATTGTTCAATCGCAACACTTTGATTATTTGTCGAGTATCATTCTCAGCGATTCGACGGTATGTTTTCATGCATTCAAGTACTTTTTGTTCCCTATGTATAATGATTACATATTCCATTCTACTGTAATCATTAATGAAAAGGATGAAGTACCTTTATCCATGAGTTCTGGCAACATTTATTGGGCCATATACATCTGTATGAATGAGATCCAAAAGATGTGATGCCATTTTCTTCATTGGATGATATGAACTACAGACCAGCTTCCCATGAATGCAAGCATCACAAGACTTTTCATGTCCACAATTTATATTGGGTATGTCCATGAAAATCATTAATTTTCATATTTTCACCATGTATTGTTGATTGATGTGCCCTAGTCTTTGATACCACAAATTGTTTTATTCTTCAACGGTCTTGAAACAAACGTTTTGTTTACTATCAACCTGATACAAGTTTCCTTCTATTCTGTATCTCTTCATAAGTGAATTTATGGTCTTTCCCTTGATACTGCAGCCATTTTGATTAAAAGTAACTATAAGTCCTGATTCATAGAGTTGAGTCACACTGAGCAGATTATGAAGTAGGCCATCTACATAAAAGACATTAGTTTTCTTTATCTCACCATTATCTAGTTCAATACTTCAATTGTCTTTGATTTTCAGAGCTCCATCATTAACAAACTATACTATTTCATCGACCCTCCTTTTGATATCCATTAATAGGCCTTCATTACCTATCATATGATATGATCAACTACTATCTAGAATCTAGGTACTATTTCTTTTATAGCTTTGAGGGCCACCTATACAAGGTTGGATTTCCCATTTTTATTCTTTTATTTCCATTAGGCATTGGATTGAGTATAGAGCACCAATGGCCTTTCAATTATCTCATCTGTGTACATTGGTTCTTCATAGTCGAAGTCTTCTTCGATAGAAGAAAACCTATTTGTAAGAGAAACAATATCTTCTTGATGATATTTGACTTGTCTCGAACTCCGTTATGATGTGTCCATGTCCCTTGTTTCCTACATTTAAGAGCCTTATGAACAAAGTTAGAACAATGAAAATAATATCCATAAAAAAATTTCTTCTAAAAGAATTAGGATATGAATTTTTTCTCCTCGGTTGAACTCTCATATTCTCTATTCAGATAGCTTCTTGCCTCATCGCAATAAGACATGGTATGGCTGAGATATACACATAACTGACACTTCATGAGAGGAAATGTATTCTCACTTTTGTTTATCCTCATTCCTTCTTCTCTGGGATAATAGTTTGAATGCAACTTATTCTAGGAGGATAGAGCATAGTCTTCAACTCTTATTTTAGATTGAATTGGAGGTTTCCTTTTCAGAACATTAGGAGACTTTTATACATTACCCACTTTTAGCTTGCCTTTATTTTGGTCCCCTTTTTTGCAGCATTTGACGATTCAGCCACACAACTGATTACACTATTTTCTATTGAAGCGGGTCTTTGATCACTCAAAATATTTTCAACTCCATTGGAGCCACGTTTTACGCTCTCTAATAGCTCAACATCTGAGAACTTTCCAAAATATATTTTCTTCCTTGATTATTTTTTAATTTAATCTCTTTCAAGTTTACTTCTAATAGTGACAACTTCCTCTTGAATATGGATCAAAAGTCTAGGAATTTTCCTCTAGTCTGCAGGTGAGGTCATTGATGACCTTTTCTTGCTCTTCAATTCTCATCTTTAGATCCACTAAATCATCATTTTTTCATGTATTTTAGACTGTACTTCCCCCAATTCTTCTAGTCATTCAATTTCAGCTTCAAGTTGATCAATATATTCAGTTGATTCTTCTACAATTGATTTCTACTTATTGAAACTCTTACATTTATTCTAAATCATACTAAAAGCATCATTAAGACGAACCTCAGGTTTGGCCCTTGTTTTCAACTGATTTTATCCACCATTATCTTCTGATTTTTCAATAGAGGCCATCTTGGAAGCATGGTTTCCAATTTTAAATTCTAGTTCTTCTTCATCACAGAATTCATTATCATCATCCTCCTCTTCACAGACAAAACTCTTATTTGGTACTTTCCTTCAAGATTTGAAATCTCTATTTTTGAAAAAACCTTTTCTGAGGCTTCTCAATGTTTTCAACAACGCTATCTCATCATCGATCTTTCTTAAGAACTAAGAGGTAATGTGACCAACTTTTCCACAATGAAAGAAAGCTAGAGGTAACTTCCATTTGAATTTTAATTTTCCCTTATGGAACTTCATATCAATGAAATAAAGAATTTGTTTTTCCTCATCATCTTCACCACTACTATCTTTTGAGATTTTAAATTTATCATTGGATTTGAATGACAATTCCTTGCTCACTCGAGTCGTAGCATCTTCTGGTTTGTCTCTCATTTCATATTCCACCAGGCTACTCAGAAGAACATCCAGAGAAAGTTTGGAAAAATCTGTTTCCTCAAAGGCTGACACCTTTTCATTGCACAAGGTTGGAAGTCTTCTTAATATTTTCTTCACAATGTCAACATCTTTGATATCTTCTCCTAGACCCCAAATAGATGCAACGACATCTGTAATTCGATTAAAGAATGAGTCTACATTCTCATCCAGATGCATCTTCAGATCATCAAACCTATTGTGTAGAACTTGTAGTTTTGACTCCTTCACTTTTCTATATCCTTCAAAAATATTTTCATGTTAATCACACATGGATTTTACTGATGTGAAACTCATCACCTTTAGATAGATCTGATAAGAAAGAGCCACGATGAGAGCATTTTGTGCTTTAACATCTACATCAATAATTTTCCTGTCTGTGTCAGTCATAGCCAGCCTTGTTGGATCAGTGACTTGTATTCCTTGAATAGTATAAAAAGGACTTCTATTACAAGAGATATTAGATGAGATCTCATTCTATTCTTACAGATATGGAAATTAATTCCATCGAAGAGAGGGACTCCCCAGACATTTGATGAATTGTCCATACCAGAATATGATAGATCAAACACAAGTTAACATCGCTCTGATACCTCTTGATGTACCCCGGAACACCTTCAGAGGGGATGGGTGAATCAGGGTGTCAACTTTTTATTTTTATGGTTGTGGATCTTGTTCCCACGTTAGTAGGAACTTGTTAAACCTGTCAAACAAATGAAAGCAGGAATTTGACACAATAATTTTATATGGTTCACCACAAAGGGCTATGTCCAAGGAGTATACGCCGAAAGGTTGTCGGTTGTACCTAATTCCACTAAACATCACTAGCTGTGGATTTCAATGAACATGTGCAGTCACTCTATCCCATGCACACTGCCTTTACAAAATTTTAGGGAGAGCTCACAGCATCCCTCCGGTCACTCCAGTTGACTCCACCTGGCTCACTACCTTTGGTGAACTCCCAGTCAGTTTAGTGATGGGAAGGTCTCTTCAATATATTTTCATTGATGTTTTTCCTCTTCTTGCATCGAAGTCTAGAAATGATGCACTTGAATGCACTGAACCACTAAACCAGATAATCCGAAACGCACAAACAGGTTATACTAAATATTTCGCGCAACTCCCACCCTTTGCAAGAAATATCTAACATCGGCGCGAAATACATGATTTTTGTGCAGAAAATATTTCACGCAACAACCTATTTTACATGCAGCATTACACACCACACCTTTTTCGTGCAACTTTTCTTTTTTCGCACAGCTCGGTTTTTTCACGAAACCTCAAAATTTTCACGCAATGTCTGTGTTTTGCGTAGCTAAACCCTTTTCACGCAACTCTAACTTTTTCACGCAACACCTTTTATGCGCATCAGACCTCGGATCTTCTCTAAGTCTTCAACCGTACGGAATGAGTGGGGTAACCTCTTATTTATAGGCATCTCAGACCCCTGCATGTAAAACCCCTTGTGGCGCAAAAAACCTCTCATTTGGCGCGTAGTATTTCAAAAGGTACCTTTTTTCACGCACATCTCTATGCTTTCCGTGTAGCCCATGACTTTTCCATTTTCCAACGTTCTAATTCCAAAATGTCTCTTGCGCAAAAAATTTCTCTCTCCACTATTTCGCGCACCACACTGTTTTTCACACACGACACTGTTTTTCACGTATGCCTCCCTTATTTAGCGCACCACTTCCTTTTTGGGAACACATCATCTTGATAACAACCTATGTCTTCATTTTCCATTTTTTTGGTCCAAAAATTTGAAAAACACTAGAGAATAGCGCCACCTTCAATACTATTTTCTACCTGAACTGTATGATCACTTTACTCGCACACATTCTGAACATCCGTTGAGGATTGAAAAAAAACCCAAACCATACTCCAATTCATCCATAGAACTACCATGGTTCCAGCATCTCTATCATTGGAAGTATAGTTAGAGGATTAATTAATTAATTATTTAATTAATTTTTGTCAATATAAAAAAAGTTATAAAAGAATAAATACATGGGGAATTATCCAAGGATATCTAGAAATACAATAGGATAATTCTAGACCCACCTGTATTCCATTTGTCAGTGAATCAAATTAGTTGATGATGAAATTTCCAGTTAGAGGGGATCAGATCACAATAAACACAATGAATTCCTCAGATTGATGGAGATCAGGTTATTAAAAAATTTATGATCTAATATCTATTAAGTAGTCATAAATTTTTTGTTTTTCTTCTCTTTGATTAAATTAATTAGTAATATTGATCCCTTCAATTTATCTTTACTAATTTTATCCTTTTCATACATTCATGTACTCATTTATTAGATTATTTGTTTTTTCTAACCAATGATTCCCCATTCATGATCATTTTCTAATAACTATTGAAATTAAAAATTTATAAAATTGTTATTCTTATATTCAACTCAATTTCTTCATGTTCATAACCGGTTGGACCCTAGAGTCCCGGTTTGACATTTGTTGTGATTATTGAGCCTGATCAGACCACCATAGTCATAATGGATTCCTGAATGAAGATTAGATTATTGAATAAGGGGTGTGTTTGGGATTTTTACATGTTTTGGAATATCATTTAAATGATCTAATGTAAGATTATCAATGAATGAATGATTATTGTCATGCAGGTAAGATGTAGAACCTCTTGAAGAACCAAGAAATCTTTTCTCTAGAGAATGATTCCTGAAAACATAGAAGAGTTAATAGATCCTCTAATTGTCGGAATATTCAAGGTAGGATCTATGGACATATATATTAATTCAACATGTAGATTTTGGATGTGAAAATCATGTAAAAACCTAACTGCAAGTGCTGTAGAAGGATGGAAACATGGGGTGTATCCCCTTGGTTGTTATGACAAAGGTTTTGATATTTTATAAGGGTGGAGTGTAGTGTAGTTCCCCAATATTTCATTTACCACATTCTCCATATGACTGTGATGTGTAGTAGATAACATGGCTAGGATCATTCAATGTGTCATGTACACAGACATAGCTAGAGGTCATGGGCAACACCCCAAGTGAAGAAACACTCCATGTACCAAACTACATGGGCAAGACTTTATTATATTGACATGACCAGATAGACATGGCCCAGTCCTGTATAGATAAGACATTCCATTTAGTCCACTTGAACTTCATGTACTCATACATGGGTTTTAAGGTCTTATACCCCTAGGGACACAACACTGTCATGGAGGAGGACCAAATGTTGTGTGTATCCCCTTACATGTCATGTAGTACTTAGTTCCTTTTTAGGAAAGTTTAATTTTCATATATTTTTCTTTGGAATTTGGATTTTATCCCTTGAGAATCCAATATTGATTATTATACAACATATGATGCGATGATTCCCAATGATGTGGATTTGGAGATATGATAAGGAATTTCCCATATGTGTTTCTTATTTAGGAGACTTCTAATTAAGTAAATGGTCAGCAATAATATCACATGTTACATTTGAGTGTAACCACACTATAATCAAAGCACATGGGACATATAATACTAATTACCAGTGGAAAACCCCTATCAAATATAGAATGAGTCTTTGATGACCAGAGTGGAACCCCATCTCTCACCAAAGCGATGGTCATCGACCTCTAGAGTGGACCCCCCCCCCCCCCCCCACTGTCACCCTTTTCCATGGGTCCACTATAGATTATTCTTTGTGGAACCCCCTATCAGATTGGGATCGTGTCCTGTATCACAAAAGTGGAACCCCCATGTTACACTAGTGAGTGGGACCTAGAACCATAGTGTGATCCCCCATAATTATTATGGGTGTGAGTCTTCTACATACCGAGTTAAACCCCTATATCGGTTAGGGAGCGGATCCACCTAATACTAGAGTTGAACCCCCCCCCCCCATAGGCATTGGAATGGGTCCTCTACAAAAACCTACATATTGGAAACCATCTTACAAACTAAAGAGTGGGTCCTCTCTATAGAGTTTTCTCGCTCTCAACTATACAGAACAGTGGCTAGGTGTGGACCTTTACACGGGTTCTCCTAGGAAGACTTGTGAGATGTTGGGCATCATGGATGAAATTTTGAACTATTGGTGACACTTCTTCTAGAGGTAATATCTGATATGGATATTTCTTTGTAAACCCCTTGGGATAATTTTACTAAGAATATATATATTAATTTGTATCAAAAACATTAGATTTGGATACTCTACTTCCATCAGTTGTAAAGACACATGGGGTATGCCTCATTCTTTATATGATTATCTTCGCATTTTTTGGATGAGTCTAATATTCAGCTACGTGTGGTAAAGCCATGATATGTAGTTAATTTACACACCATGTTTATCCCCATGTCTTTCAACAAAGATTAACACTCATTGTTTTGGATGAGCTATTCTCTTTCTCTATATCTTTCCTCTTTTGTGCTATCTACATTCATTCTTTCATGATGTATCTCTTACTACCCCACTTAAAATTTCAAGGAGTCCTTCTTGGTATATAAATAATCAACCCTGAGTGTGATTTTTTGGAACATGTGGTGTCTTGTGAAGTTGGTGGATAGGTCCGCAAAGGATAAAAATAATATTAGGGATACAGGGTGATGTGGACCATATATGGTTGTGGTATCTTTGATATAAATATCTAGTATCTCTCAATTTTTTTATTTTTTTCAATTTTATTAGGTTAGGATATTTTTCTTGGTGGGAGTGTATTTTACCCATCATTGGTCATTTTTGACAAGCATAATCTTATACACCATAGAGGTTTTACTTTATTAGTTTTATTTTTAGTTTTAGTATGTTTTTAATTTTATTCTTATACACTAATGAATTGGGTTTAGTTGGTTCTTTCTGATAGTTATATAGGAAAATAACTCTCATTTCCGATACTTCATTCATTGATTATCTTTGAACCTATCCTAAGGGTGTAGGATTGGGGTAGTTGTGGCATGAGCCCCAAATTGATTCAGGTCTGACACTAGTGGCGATAAAATTCTATATAGACCGTCATGATGATTATCCTATCTATTCTGATAATAATGTTAAATATTCCATGACAAATCATAAGGAATTCATAAATCACCTCAACTTTTTCTATCACTGCTCATCAGACGGTGCACATGATTTATTGTTCAGACCTCTTTCATAAAAGCCTGGAAAGATCTATCAAGAATGAAATAACATCTGAACTCAACCCTAACACTTAAACTGACATTGATGATATAAAACAATCATTATGACATATATCAATCTAATCTGTCATCAAATAACTTGAAAAAAATTCCATAGAAGGAATAGTAGCTAGTATTGCTTTAGATTCATCTGAAGCACACTCTACAACATAAATTCAATTGAACATTACCACATAGGCATCTTGATTGGAGTTAGAAATTGACCCATCAATCTTAAGAGAATCTATGTGAACCTTTGATCCCTTGGTGAAGGTGTATCCTACCTTCCAACCATGTGACATCATGTCATGGAAATTTTTCATATGACCTGATTGCTCAAAAGATGATTTGTCCTAGGAGCCTCCGTACAATGACATCTAGTATAACCACCCAACACCAAAAGTATTAGGTTACCTATTTCTTCCCTAAAGAAACCCTTAAATCTATCCCTATAGAAAACTAACCACTAATGCACTTCCTTTTTTGACTAGGTGAAGGACACAGGCTAACCAATGCATCAACTGAAGCTTCGTCCAAACTGGTTTTTCCAGTTATGTCTACCTCATCCAAAGCTACATTATCCACTACATCCACAAAGGTATAATGAAAGAAATAACTATAATAAACTGAAAATAGGCCCTCATCCCCTTATCTAAATTTTAATCATTCAGATATTCATTAGTGAAATCCTAGATTCAAGTTTCACAAACTCAACAAAATGGGTGGAGTAATCTTCAATAATACACACCCCTTCCTCTTATGTCAAAACCTCCATGGACTTTTCCCCACATATGGGATCCTGATAAAACATATATATGAATATTTTAATGAATTAAACCCATATACGGCCCTCATGAAATGTGTCAACATTATGAAATCCCACCATGTTCTTTCTAGACCATCGTGCATATACATGGAAAACCCCACATCAGAATCTTCAGTAGTATTCAAAAAATTTAATATCCTCTCAGTTTATTTAAGTCACCCATTTTATTTTTGGGTTCCTTTTTCACATTCTAAGACATGTGGACGCTTCATAGTAAATTTTGAGGACTATTCCACTACATGTTTGGGGTTCACTGCTGCTATCATACCCATAGTCTGAATTGTATAGATATTTTCTTCAACAAATGAGGGTTCCACATGAGGATCCACCTATGAAACATGCCTCATTTATTTCCCTCTTATATTTTGAAGATACCTTCTAAGAGGAATATTCTATTAAACACAGAACAATAACCCATCAGTCATATGAAAATGTTGAAACAAAATAACCAACTTCTAGATTTGAGTAAAATTCTTTAAAATGATAATAATTTAAGGAAATTCTTATTTCTACAAAAAAATCAATTTTTTTTTAAAATAATAGGTCCATATAAATAAACACCCTCACATGGTTTATTCAAAAAACTATTCAATCCAAAATTCCCTAGACTTAATATATGGGTAATGTGATGACCCAGACTCTCTTGGTCCTTCCCTTTGCCAAAATCCGGGTCCTAAAGGGGTGGCGTCTCGGTGAGACCGATCAGCGCGACCGATCGGTGAGACCAATCAGCGTGACCGATCGGTGAGACCGATCAGTGAGACTGATCGGGGAGACCGATCGGCACGACCGATTAGTGAGAACGATCGGTGCGACAGATTGGTGAGACCGATCGGTGAGACCGATCGGCGCGACCGATCGGTGAGACCGATCGGCGTGACCGTTCGGCGTCACCCGGCTTTGTTCAGTTGTTTCCAGTAGTGCTCCTTTTTGTGCAAATAGGGTTTTAAACCCTATTTTGAACTGTTTGAGCGTGTTTTAATGACCCTTAATGCGCATAAGAGTTTTAATAAAATACTTAATGAATTAATGAGTTGGTTTAAACCACCCGACCCCCTTTAATGACGAGTGGGGTTGCGTGGTCAACCCACAAACCCCACGGTTTACGTGGTTTAGCGTTTTTATCTCAACCGTCTACGGCTCTTATAAACTAAGGGTTATCCATGGTTCCTCCTTTCCTCGATCACGGATTTTCACAAGCAGCTTCTGGTGCATTGGGTGTGCCGCATCGTTATCCGTAAAGTTCCGCGCATGGCCTAAACATCGATCATCTATCAACAGGTAGGGAATTTCTCTTTCGTCTCTCTCTTTGGTGTATCATGCAGGGTGGGTGTGCTTATGTTCTGTAGAATTGGACAAACCAGACCTAAATGAAGATAATGAACTGGAATCTATAAAGAAAGTGGGGGGGTTGTGATCGTTGATGTCGTTTTATATTATGATCTTCTTGTTGAGTTGTGATGTCGTATGCCTTCTGAAAATTGAGGTCGTTGGTGGTCATTGTCTGTGCACTAACAAACCCTGGTGATGTTTAAATGGCTTGTTTGTGGTTGTAAACTCCTGCTATGAAAAGTACGTTTGTTAATCATGTATACCCGGCTGAATTAATTGAAAGCACCAGGATCAACCATTCTATGATAAACCCCGGTTAAAACACACGGAAATTGAAATCATGGAACGTGTAAAATCTTTTAAATCTGAAAATATAGGCAAGGCCCTGCTGAGTGTTGGTGACGGTGGTTTGGTTGTTTCTTTCACAGGCCCATTGCTGGAGATGTGGGAGGAGATGGGATCCTCTATTGTTTAATGCTTTTGGTGGTTGTGAATTGGGGATGGGATCCCTTGTTGATGTGGTTTCGGTGGTTGTGATTTTTAAGACCCGGTGGTTACCTATCTATATCACAAACTCGGGTGGGATCCTCTGTTGATGAAAAATATATAGGGAGAGGATACATGATAGTGTCCTGGGTTGTCTTTGGTTCTAGTACTTCGGGGATCTCACTTTTTCCTTGTTGTTGTAACATTACAAGGGAATTTTTAAATTGATGTTTGACTGTTTACTTTCCTGGACTTGTTTCTATGATTGCTAGTTTCCCAGTAGTGCTTAAACTTAAACATTATCACTAAACTTGAAACAAGAATGGGATAAATGGGTTTTGCTGGTGAGAGTCGTGACTCGGACTTGAGTGCTGTTGTGATCTGTAGGCTGTTTGAAGAAAAACCTAGCTTTGGGTGAGTGCTTGTTATCTATATATATATACTTGTAGCTTTGGGTTTCTTATTCGCGCCCCACCCAAGTTGAGCACTTAGTGTCGAACACCCCCATTTCACGGGGGAGGGTGTTTTTCCCAACACTATTCTTAGTGGCTGGTTATTAGCTCATTTTCTGCTCCCTTTCCCGAATAGCCCATGTATCTTCGGGCAGGTTGTGATGTCCTGAGGTCCATTATTAGCCCAAGAACCTTCGGGTGGGGTAGTGTGGTGGTTGGCCAGGTGTGTGCAGCAGGTGGTTTCCCAAGTGTCTTCGGGATGAGGCCCAAGTTTCTTCGGGCGTGGCAGTGGAACCTTTATCCCAGGTGTCTTCGGGCATGGTGGTGGTTGTTCTGGCCTAGATGTTTGAAGGCATGGTTACGTGTGACAATTGTGGCCCATGTGTGTGCGGGTGGGATTCGGTAGTGGGACTATGTGCGGTTGTGGCCCAGGTGTTTGCGGGCGGGTGTGGCAGTGGGACTGCGGTGAGAATGGTGGGATTGGTCCGATGCGAAGGATGTCTCAATAACCATTGGGAAAGTGGTGCGGGGTACCCGAACATCGATTTGATATTATTATATGTTACTTGACTTGCATTATTTGGGGAGTGTGCCTTGGGGAGGCTTCGGTGTATAGTTTACCCTGTTAGGTGTTTGGTTTACTTCTTTTCTCATGGGACTTCAGCACGCCCCCCCCCCCCACTTGTGCACAAGAGTCTTTGGTTTTCCCTACTGAGTGTACTCGTATGCTCACCCTACATGTATAAAACTGCTTTCAGGTTTCCAGGAGGACTTCGGGGATCGCGCAGGACCTTACTAGCTCGGATCTTTGGAGCAGTTGCAGTTGTAGTTTTTCTTTCTTTGGTACATACCTTTGTAGACACCTTTTTACACTTTGTGGATTTTACTTTTGAAACATGCATGTGGGAATGGTTTACTTTTGGATTTACTTTTCTTTCTACCTTGGTGTTGTTGGGTTTTCTTCTTCTTATCTCTCGATCCTATAAAATAAAAAAAAGGGTAATTCCTTCCATTTGTGTGACATTTTCATACCCTTGGTGCTAGTCACCACTCCGGGACCTATTGAATGCAGGTTTTGGGGGTCATTTTCTCCGCTTCAACTTAAAGAAGGAAGGGCCTGGAAATCTGCTGACCCTTCCCTCCTTTTGGTGAAGGCGGGTCATGACAGAATGGTATCAAAGTTGATGGTTGAGGGATAGGATGGGGTCTGGAGTAAGGCACAGTGAGGATTGCATGAGATGGCAAGGCAATAGTGTTGGGTGACCTCGATGCGTGAATTAGGCCAGGGAAGACCGGATAGGGCACGGGATTTTAGGACCCCCCGTGATCCGATGCAAGGACTCTGTACCTATTGAACGACCAAGTGAGGCCACACTGATTGCAAGGTAGAGACCCTAGGAAAGGTACATGCATCATAATGACTTGTGTTCTTGTGTTTATGGGATGTCTTGGGAATTAAGAATAAAGTAAAATTTTAAGAAATTTTAAGAATGTTATTCTACACTACTTGGGCTTAAGCATTCCTTATTTACCTTGCAGCTATGGCACATGGACGGCGACCACGTGTGGTACAGGCGATCGAGGCCCCGGAGACTACTTAGGCCAATTGGAAGAGAGCTGATCGATAGGAAGAGGACGACCAGTGGCAGAAGACTGTTCGGGCCTTCCAGCGACGGACCCTTGAGAAGTGTGAGGGCAGCACCTCTAACATGAAGACAGAAGGCTGGCTAGAGGAGCTAGTAATAGCCTTTGGCCTGATTCGGGCCCCGACCGAGTACTGGGTCCCTTTGGCCGTCATCCAGATGTGGGGAGCGGCGTGTTAGTGGTGGATGCTTTACCTGGGGGTGAGGATAGAGGCTGAGGTGGTTTGGGCGGATTTCGAGAGGGAGTTCCGGGCGGAATTCCTCTCTTCGACGATGAAGGCAGAAAAGAGACAGGAGCTACTGTCCCTCGAACATGGGAGTATGTCCGTGAGAGAGCTAGGGATCAAGTTCAAGGACCTTCTACGTTTTTCTCTGGAACTCTTTCCCGATGAGGAATCTCGTGAGAGACATTTGGAAGAGGTCCTCTGGCCCTCCCTCCAGTATATTGTTACTCCCTTTACCCTGTCGACGTAATTGGAGGTCCAGAAGAAGGCCGAAGTGGTGGAATGGATGCACGCTCTAGGAGGTGTATCCCGAGAGGGGATCCAGCTGGGACCATCGAAGGGGAAGGCCTTCAGCACCAGGCCTCCGGCGTCAGGACCCTCTAGGTTCCGACCCACAGGGAGCAGGCCACAACAGTTTCAATTTTGATCCCATGGTCCTCGCCCATTTTCATCGGGCCCAAGACCGCGGTGCTTCATCTGTGGAAGCCCTGGACATCTCCGGAGTCAGTGCCCGGACCGGGTGCAATACGGCGGTGGCGGACAGCCCTAGCACCCACCCTAGCAGTAGCTTCCAGCAAGGCCTTTCCTGCAACAGCAGCAGGGACAGCAAGATCCCGCTCCTCCGAGGGAAGACGTAGGAGGAGGAGGCCAACCTCAGGGCACTCCTCAGGGACCCCGACCAGGGCATGGTCGAGGAGGTGGCCAACAGCTGAGAGGCAGATGAGTCGGGCATGGACAGCTACACGCCGCAGAGGTAGCAGTTCTGGCAGGGCCGGAGGTTGTTCGAGGTATGATCAGTTTTTTTAGCACTCTTATTCCCTGTTCGATAATGGAGCTTCTCACTCCTTTTTTGCTCCCAGTCTAGCCCGTTCCTTGGGTCTAGACGCTAAGAGACTTCCAGTTCCCCTGGTGTTGAGCACACTAGTCAGAGGTCATACCCACTTGTTGTTTGTTTGTCGAGGATATAGACTGATGATAGGGCCACATCAGACGGTTAGGGACCTTCTCCTGCTACAGATACAGCCATAATATGTCATCCTAGGCATAGAATGGCTATTCTCTGTGTGTTCCATAATCGACTGTTTCCGAGGAAGGTTCGTGTTCTAAGACTTGGGTGGCCTGCGTGTTGTTTTCACCGGCGAGTGGGGCAGCAAGAAGGGCAAAAGGCGAGAGGAACCCCTCCTCTCTTTGATAGCCGAGGTGTCAGCATAGTCAGTAGATGCTGATATGGTAGAAGTTCCAGAGATTGTCCATGAGTTTATGGACATCTTTCTTGAGGAGGTGACGACTCTACCCCCTCGGCGTGATATCGAGTTCGGGATAGACCTTCAACCCGGTGGTTGTCCGATCTTGATGGCTCATTACCGGATGGAACCTTCAGAGATACGGGAGTTACGGATCCATATTGACGATCTGATGAAGAGAGATTATGTTCATCCAAGTGTGTCACCGTGGGATGCTCCGGTCTTGTTCGTAAAGAAGGCTGATGGTGGTCTCAGGTTGTGCATAGACTACAGGAGGCTGAATTAGGTGACCATTAAGAATCTCTACCCTCTTTCGAGGATAGACGATCTTTTTGACCAGCTGAAAGTGGCAGGATGGTTCTCGAAGTTTGACCTGCGGTCTGGGTACCACAAGCAGAGGGTGAAGGAGGGAGACATCCCGGAGATGGCGTTCAGGTGCAGATATGGACACGTTGAGTTCATATTCATGCCCTTCTGTGTTACGAATGCCCCAGCTATGTTCATGGGTCTTATGAACTCCATCTTCCGGGAGTACCTAGATCGGTTCATAGTTGTGTTCATCGACGAAATCTTGGTCTACTCTAGATCAGAGGAGGACCATGTGGAACACCTGAGGACGGTTTTGGAGGTCCTCTGACAGCACCAGCTCTATGGGAAGTTGTCGAAATGCAAGTTCCGGACATGAGAAGTTCACTTCCTCAGGGACGTGGTGTCCGAGCAGGGAGTAGCGGTGGACCCATCAAAAGTTGAGGCAGTTGTTTCTTGGGAAGCACCCAAGAATGTGGCAGAGATCTTTAGTTTACTTGGGCTGGCAGGTTACTATAGGAGTTTCATACCCAACTTCTCCCGAGTGGCATCCCCTTTGATAGCCCTGACCAAGAAAGACTAGGTTTTTGTGGGGAGCGAGCAGTGCGAGTCATCCTTCATCTATCTGAAGGAGAAGTTGATCAGTGCCCCAATACTGAGATTGCCAGAATAAGGGGCAGGTTATGAGGTGTTTTGTGATGCCTTAGGATAGGGCCTCGGATGTGTGTTGATGCAGCAACAAGGGGTGATCTCTTATGGGTCCAGGCAGCTACGCCCCCATGAGCGTAATTACGCCACCCACGACCTAGATCTTGTAGCGGTCGTTTTTGCACTAAAGTTATGGTGGCACTACCTCATCGAGGAACGCTTTGTGGTCTTCACGGATCAGAAAAGCTTGAGGTATATCTTCTCCCAGCGGGACTGAAACTTGCGACAGCGGAGATGGGTGGAGTTCCTCTAGGACTATGACTTCGAGAACTCTTATACTAAGGGCAAGGGAAATGTATTGGCCGATGCCTTGAGCAGGAGGACATAGAAGGATGCGGTCCAGGTGTCGGCGGATGCGTGGAAGGCGATGGAGGAGTTAACTACTTTAAACCTAAACACGAGGATGGATAGTGGCAGAGGTTGCCTATATCAGATAATAGTACATTCATCTCTATTTTGACAAGTGGAGGAGTCTCAGTGGGGAGACCTGGAGTGCGAAGTGATGCGTGACTGGGTTGACCAGGGCAATGCCCTGAAAGGATGGGCAGTGGATGGTCAGAACTGGATTATTTTCTAGAAAAGGTTGTTTGTTCTATGAGTGATGCACATAAAGGTTCTCAGTGAGTTCCACAACTCACCTCTGGCGGTACACCTAAGAGTTTCCAAGATGTACCAGGGACTGAAGAGGCAGTTTTGGTGGCCCGGAGTTAAGCGAGCATTGGCAGAGTTTGTGACCAAGTGCTTAGTGTGTAAGCAAGTGAAGGCTGAACACTGAGTTCCAGGAAGCCTACTGCAGTTTCTAGATGTTCTCGAGTGGATGTGGGATGACATCTCGATGGATTTCATCATGGGACTACCCAAGGTCCAAGGGGGATACGACGCCATCTGGGTGGTAGTGGACAGGTTGACGA
Organism: Viscum album; assembly: GCA_963277665.1. Classification (NCBI taxonomy): domain Eukaryota; kingdom Viridiplantae; phylum Streptophyta; class Magnoliopsida; order Santalales; family Viscaceae; genus Viscum; species Viscum album. The sequence goes on from OY728158.1 coordinate 224,310,479, forward strand.
AATCAGCTCACTTTCTGGCAATCAGGGAGTTGAGTGTTGTGGATTCTTTGACACTAAAGTACATGGATGAGGTGGTGCGGTTGCATGGAGTTCCAAGGTTTATAGTCTCGGATTGGTATTCATAGTTTACCTCGCGAGTCTGAAGAGGATTGCAGCATGCTTTTGGCACCCAGTTACACCTTAGCACTGCTTTCTATCCCCAGACAGATGGACAAACAGAGCACACCATCCAACCTTGGAGGATATGCTACGTGCATGTGTTTTGGACTCAGGAGGATCATGGGTATGCCACTTTCCTCTGGTAGAGTTTTCCTACAATAATAGCTACCACTCAACCATTGGTATGGCCCCATTTGAATGTTTGTGTGGGAGGCCATGTTGTTCGCCTGTGTGTTGGACCGAAGTAGGAGAGGCAGGCATCCTTGGCCCGGAGGTGGTGCAAAGCACGACATAGAAGGTTCAACTCATACGGGAAAGGATGAAGGCATCCCAGGACCGACAGATGTCGTATGCGAATACCAGGAGGAGGCCCTTGGAGTTTGAGGTTGGAGACCATGTGTTCTTGAAGGTCTCCCCTCGGCGTGGGCATTAGAGGTTCAGCAAGGGGAGTAAGCTTTCTCACAGGTTCATCAGACCCTTCGAAGTGTTGCGACGGGTCGGTGAAGTAGCTTATCAGCTAGCGTTACCACCGCCACTACTGAGGATACATGATGTCTTCCATGTGTCCCAGCTCCATCGGTATCTGTACGATGATTCACATGTCCTTGATTGGGGTGAGTTGGACATCTAGGATGACGTGACTTTTGTGGAGAGACTAGTGATGATCGTGGATCGCAAAGAAAAGGTGCTTCGTGGGCGAAATATTCCCTTGGTTCACCTTTTGTGGAGACAAGGTGAGCTTGGGGAGAGTACGTGGGAGTGGGAAGCACATATGTGTAACTAGTACCCATAGTTGTTTTATGTTTTGTTCCTTGTTGTACCTATTGTGATAGAACCTTTTGTATTTTGGCTATGAAATGTACTGGTTTCCTTTCCTCTGATTGTGTGTTAAAAGCTTTGGCTATGGGGGAGGAGAGAACCCGACCCCTAATCAAGACGCATTAAGGTGGATGCGATTAAACCCGAGCGGGCGAGTCAGTTCCGCCCAATGCGAATAATATCTTGACATGGGGAAGGAAACTCCCCAACCCTCACATACCTGGGCAGTTTGGCATGATATGTTGCTTGGTTCGTGACAAGAAGGTGTTCTTAGTTAACAACGAGGTTCACTCTTTAGAGGTATCTTTTGAGGTGGTCGTTCAGACCCGCCCTTTCCTTCTGGGTTGTTTAAATTCTCGAGGACGAGAATAGATTGAGAGGTATCTGATGTGATGACCCAGATTCCCTTGGTCCTTCCCTTTTCCAAAATCTGGGTCCTAAAGGGGTGGCTTCTTGCTGAGACCGATCGGCGCGACCGATCGGTGACACCGATCGGCACGACCGATCAGGGAGACAGATCGGCGCGACCGATCAGTGAGACGGATCGGTGAGACCGATTAGTGAGATCGATCGGCGTGACTGATCGGTGAGACCGATCGGCGTCTCCCGGCCTTGTCGAGTAGTTTCCAGTAGCACTCCTTTTTGTGCAAATAGGGTTTTAAACCCTATTTTGAACTGTTTGAGTGTGTTCTAAAGACCCATAACGCGCATAAGAGTTTTAATTAAATACTTAATGAATTAATGAGTCGGTTTAAACCACCTGACCCCCTTTAATGACGAGTGGGTCCAAGTGGTCAACCCACGACCCCCACGCCTTACGTGGTTCAGCATTTTTATCTCAACTGTCTGCGGCACTTATAAACTAAGGGTTAGCTGTGGTTCCTCCTTTCCTCGATTGCGGCTTTTCACAAATAGCTTCTTGTGCATCAGGCATGCCGCATCGTTATCCATAAAGTTCTGTGCCCAGCCTAAACGTCAATCATCTATCAACAAGTAGGGAATTTCTCCTTCATCTCTCTATTTTGTGTATCATGCGGGGTGGGCGTGCATCTGTTCTGTAGAATTGGACAAACCAGACCTAAATGAAGATAAAGAACTGGATTATATATAGAAAGTGGGGGGGGGGGCTGTGATCATTGATGTCGTTTTATATTATGATCTTCTTTTTGAGTTGTGTTGGCTTATGCCTTTTGGAAGTTGTGGTCGTTGGTGGTTGTTGTCTGTGCATTAAAAAACCCTAGTGATTTTTAAATGGCTTGTTTGTGGTTGTAAACTCTTGTTGTGAAAAGTATTTTGGTTAATCACGTATACCCGGTTGAATGAATTGAAAGCACCAGGATCAACCCTTCTATGCTAACCCTCAGTTAAAACACACGGAAATTGAAATCATGGAACCAGTAAAATCTTTTAAATCCGAAAATACAGGCAAGGTCTTGCTGAGTGTTGGTGATGGTGGTTTGGTTGTTTCTTTCACGGTCCCATTGCTGGATATGTGGTAGGGGATGGCATCCCTTGTTCTTTAATGCTTTTGGTGGTTCTGAATTGGGGATGGGATCCCCCGTTGATGTGGTTTCGGTGGTTGTGAGTTTTAAGACTCGGTGGTTACTTATCTATATCACAAACTCGGGTGGGATCCTCTGTTGATGAAAAATATTTTGGGAGGGGACACAGGGTAGTGTCTCGGGTTGTCCATGGTTCCAGCACTTCGAGGATCTCACTTTTTCCTTGTTGTTGTAACATTACAAGGGAATGTTTAAATTGATGTTTGACTGTTTACTTTCCTGGACTTGTGTCTATGTTTTCTAGTTACCCAGTAGTGCTTAAACTTAAACATTATCACTGAACTTGAAACAAGAATGGGATAAATGGGTTTTTCTAGGGAGAGTCGTGACTCGGACTTGAGTGTTGTTGTGATCTGTAGGATGTCTGAAGAAAACCCTAGCTTTAGGTGAGTGCTTGTTATCTATATATATACTTGTAGCTTTGTGTTTCTTATTTGCGCCCCACCCAAGTTGAGCACATAGTTCCGAACACCCCCATTTCATGGGGGAGGGTGTTTTTCTAAACACTATTCTTAGTGGCTGGTTATTAGCTCCTTTTCTGCTCCCTTTCCCGAATATCCCAAGTATCTTCGGGTAGGCTGTGATGGCCTGAGGTCCATTATTAGCCCAAGAACCTTCAGGCAGGGTAGTGTGGTGGTTCACCAGGTGTTTGTGGTAGGTGGTTTCCCAAGTGTCTTTGGGACGAGGCCCAGGTGTCTTCGGGCGTGGAAGTGGATCCTTTAGCCCAGGTGTCTTCAGGCTTGGTGGTGGTTGTTCTGGCCTAGGTGTTTGCAGGCATGGTTATGTGTGACAGTTGTGGCCGAGGTGTGTGCGGGCGGGATTCGGCAGTGGGACTGTGTGCGGTTGTGTCCCCGGTGTGTGTGGGCGGGTGTGGCAGTGGGACTGCGGTGAGAATGGCGGGATTGGTCTGATGCGTAGGATGTCTCAATAACTAGTGGGAAAGTGGTGAAGGTTACCCACACATCGATGTGCTATTATTATATATTACTTGACTTGCGTTATATGGGAAGTGTGCCTTGGTGAGGCTTGGGTGGATAGTTTACCATGTTAGGTGTCTGGTTTACTTCTTTTCTCACGGGACTTTAGCACGCCCCCCCACTTGTGCATGAGACTTTTTGGTTTTCCCTGCTGAGTGTACTCGTATGATCACCCTACGTATATAAAACTGCTTTCAGGTTTCCAGGAGGAATTTGGGGATCGTGCAGGACCATAAAAGCTCGGATCATTGGAGCAGTTGCAGTTGTCGTTTTTCTTTCTTTGGTACTTACCTTTGTAGAAACCTTTTTACACTTTGTGTCTTTTACTTTTGAAACATGCATGTGGGAATGGTTTAATTTTGGCTTTACTTTTATTTCTACCTTGGTTTTGTTGGGTTTTCTTCATCTTATCTCTCGATCCTATAAAACAAAAAAAGTGTAATTCCTTCCATTTGTGTGAAATTTCCATACCCTTGGTGCTAGTTGCCACTCCGGGACCTATTGAAGGCAGGTTTCGGGGGTCATTATCTCTCCTTCAACTTAAAGAAGGAAGGGCCTGGAAATCTGCTGACCCTTCCCTCCTTTTGGTGATTGCGGGTCGTGACAGGTAAATTTAAAAGAAATTTCACTTAAAATTTATTCAAATGAGCCTATATACTTGGTCACAGACCTATTAAAAATTTTATAACTATAGATGGACAATAGATTATATCATGGGAGTGAGTTGTCCATTTCCCTTTTGTACTACTACTATCCAAATTATGTTGATCCTGATCCTTTTTACCAAGGAATTAGAACCAACTCATACAATGCTGACACACATTAGACCAAGTACCTCTTATGATACGAAATTGTAATAGAAAATATAAGTTTCACTTGTACAATCACTTAGGTAATCCATTTATGGGGTATGGTATAACAATGATAACAAAACAAGTATTGAATATAAGAAAAAATATACTTGAAAAAGACTATAAATTTGCAAATAAAATTGATAGAAGCAAGACAAATAGGTTAAACCATGTAGAATAGAAATTATAGACTAAAATGTCTCCATATATTGAATTGACACCTATAAAACATCCAAGATAAAAATAAACAATGTTAGGGGAAAACATCATGAAACAAAATGTGCTTCCTTGTACCTATATCCTAAAAAATAGGTTCTATAGCCTCCCAAATGATAAATTACAGTTTCAACTATAAAACCCAATAGGATACCACTATGAATTATCTACAAGTTTTTATAGAAATAATATAAATTTTCAAACTTAAAATCCACCCCTTTATCATAATAAATCAATTCTAAAAGATTTCACAAATAGTATATGGTTTTTTGACACATAGTTTGTCATATTTTCCAAACCTAGAAACATTATTTTCATAAAAAAACAATAGGTAATCTTAGTGGAATATAAACATACATGTGACCCAACATCTATGTGATAATACATCGTTCGATAATCAACTATAAATAACAATGCACCTTCCAATTAGGATCTATCACATGGTATAATATGTACTAGACACTCACATGCCTAAAAAGGAATATATATAGATCCAACTAACATATTGTCCAACCACAATACATCACTATAGAAGAGGTTACCTCCTAGTTTGGTTAGGAACACTATGGTTACATGTGACTATATATTAAAGAACCAAGGGTTCTCTCTATGAAATGATTGAAAATTTTCTTTTTTAAAAACCATGATCATATTTATATAAAAAAATCATTTCCAAAATAATATTATCCTGGGATTATAAATAAATACACCTTTTAAAATCATGGAAATTCCATTTTCATAGAAAACACACCCTTAAAAAAAGGATCCCAATCCATTTTCAATTTCAAACCATATATTTCTATTATAAATCTAAATGAAACAATAATAATATAAAAATACCTTAAATTGCAACACATGAATAGACATACCTAGATATATGATGTAGAAAACATAACCACATTTGAAAATTGGGATTGGAGACCATAAAATCTACCTTACGATGAAATGTAACAAAAAGAGAATAAATATTATTGATTGAAAACATGTTCCAATTTCATAACCACTTAAAATACAATGAAAAAACCAAAACCCAAGAATAATGAGAAGGAATGATTTCCTGATAATAATCCACCAATAATAATTTTGATTTGTCACTAAATTAATTAATCCAAATAAGAAGGAATCCCCAAAACAACCTATGGATATTAATAGGTCGTGAAAGTAAAGATGAATAGATAATGAATGAATAATATCACTCATATAACACCCAAAAAACCCAACATCATGGCATTTATATAGTGTGTAACAAGTTTACACATCGTTTAATACTTAGGGTCCATATATGGTAGAAAACCCATTATTTTTTAATAAAAACCCTTATATTCACCCTTACACAGTGTTTAATAGTAACAAAGAATTTGACCAGTTCCCATTGTGTATTATTTTCATAGTTTTTTTCCATAAATGATTACACATTGTTTACTTCACTTATATAGTTTTTATGTTCATAGAGAGTAGTAGAATGTCCAATTTTTATATTTAAAATTCAAATAAATTCTTAACATCAACATTATAGTTATCCTCCCAATTTAAAGGTTGGAAGTAATCCCACAACAAAAAGAGAAACAATATGAAATATTAGAATATACCTAATAGAAATGTAACATGAAATTAAAGGTTAGGTATTAAAAGTATTAGATCTAGTATCCTAAAAGAGAGTTATAAATAAACTCCAATCAATGTAATCCTAGCATACTCTTATTTTAAGGGTGATAATGACCTTTTTATTAAAATCACATTGATTATATTGAGAGAGAATCATTTATAAGCTAGGTTTTCAATAAATATTTCATTATTGAATAAAAAACTATTTATATTGTGTTCAAGGAGTAGTATATGCAAATTCATAAGGTGTTTAGTGAACCATTTTTATATTTAAATATGTGACAATAATTTTCCATTGAAATATTATATTTTTGTAGAAATAATTATTAGGAAGAAGAAATGGGTAATGTTAGGAGGTGTTGATTAGGATACTCATTGATGAGGAGTCTCAATGAAGTCTAGGATAAAAATTTCACCTTTCTAAATGATTTATTAACACTATTATGGTTATCATTAAATAGTCAAAAAAATTATATTTGTATAGATTATTATAATATATAAATTATTTTGTTTGACCCCTAGTACTACTAGGGACGTGACGGGTTATGGATTGGAGGTTGTGAGGACTAGAGTTCTTCCGAAATTTAAATTATTGATGAAATGTAAAAAAAAATTATTTTATATTTCACTGATAGGGAAAATTTTTATTTTACCTAGAAGATGATATCAATGACTTTTTCTTACCATGCCTTTGGTCCCAACATATGTGTTTTACACTAGGATAAGTTTTTTGTGGGAATATAAGATGTTTTAATGTCTATGGAATACATAATATATGATATTAAATTAAATAAATTTTAATTGATTTAGTCACATTTATTTAACTATATCTTTTGAACATAGAATAAGATTGTGAATTTGTCTCTATTTTTGAGATTTTAATGGGTGGGGGTTATTCTTTCATGATTTATAATTTGATATTCAGAATCATGGCTAAGATAATTAAATTTTTATTTTATTTTCCTTTTTTCCTATTCTTTTCATTCTTTTCAAACATTTTTCTAGTTCAACTATCACATATTCCCCCCTTTGGAATTCTATTTTAGAAAAATGTGAGAGAAAAATGAGTGGAAGAGAGAGAGGTAGAATGAGAAAATGGGAGGATTCATGGTGGAACACAAGAGGAGATACATCTTGGATATGTTTGAAACATTGGAATATTCTTCCCAAACACAGGTTAATGATAATTTATTTCCATAAATCCATCGTATATTTAATGTTATCTAGTTTTTGAGTTCTATTATCACTATTTATGACCACTTAATAGTCAATTTACAACATTTGGTGTGAAAATGGAATGTTATGCTGATTTGAGTAGTCACATTTGGAAATCTTGATCACACTACATCTACATTAAATGACAACATTATGTGTCCTTATTATTTGGGGATGTTTATTTTTTTAGATGTCCATGCTGTAACACATCAAAATTTTATGAAAAATATTTTTGAAAGGAAATTATACTTTTTAATATTTATTGATAAACAAAAAACTGAATATGGAAATAATTATTTGCAACACCAATATTATCTTTTATTATAGAAAAAAACTAGTATCTTCAAATTCATGAATAAAACATGACACGAGGCATTAGTGAACCATTGTGTAAAAATATAATCAATATTTCAATTATAACTGATACATTCATTTGAATTATAGTAATTATATTAACTAATTTATGAAATTTGAAAATAAATTTCCTAACCAATATAAATTTACTCATACTTTCAATGTAATTAATCAATAATTTTATATAATGTAATTATATTATTCAAAAAAAGTTTTTTTGTTAAAAATAATTGTGATTACTTTTGAAAAACTATCATAAATAATATATATTGATTTTATGAAATTTATTTTTCTAATTTAACATTATTTCTTAAATAATTATTTAAAAAATAACAGAAGGGAATTTTTTTAATTTTTTAGAAAATATTGTTTTTAGTGATTTATGATAAGTAATAGATTTTATAAAACCCTCATTTATTTAACATAAAATATTAATTTAAATTTAAATTTTGATATAAATTGACATTTTTATTCTTTAGTTAAATGTTTTATATTTAATTACTTTGGATTTATTTTTATATTTTATTTTATTATCTTTATATGTTCTTGTTTAAAAAGGGATTTTTTTAAAAAAAATATTTTATTGTTGATATTTGTTCATCAATTTAATAAATTGAAATATCATTATTTATTAATGTTTTAAATTTAATGTACATATTATATAAAAATATATTTTAATATACATTGATAAATTTGTTTTTAATAGACACATTTTTCATATTAAATCTCTTTCTTCATGAGAAAATACACTTCTTGAAAACCCAATTTTTTATAACAATTTACTGATTCGTGAATAATTAAATTTTTAGACAATTTTAAAAAAATTATTTTCAAAAATAAATTTCTTATTCGAAATCATAATATATAAATTATTTTAATTTTATTCTTTACATTTCTAAGAAAAGAATAATTTTTTGATGAATATTGAAAAATATTGAATTTTAATTGAATATTTTCCTTTTCCAAAAAATTTATTTATAATATTAAAATATATATTTAATTATTTAATGAAAATATAATTCAACCATATAAAAACTAATAAAATTTTAGTCAATGAAAAAAAATATATTTAAATTTGATATAAAAATTGTGTATACTTCTTAACATTTTCTCATTAAAAACCCGTTTTTTCATCGCACCTGCAAAATTAATCATTAATAAAATTGTGCCACATATATGAATTTAATATTACAAAAATGAACTCTATATTTTTAATATTCATAATTTAATTTTCCTAAAAATATCAACTTAATATTTTATCAAAATTATAATTAATAAATGCTAAAATTAATAGTCAAAGTTATAGTAAAAATGAGTTTTCTGATCGGTTAAACTAAATAAAGAACAGTTTTAAATGACATTAAAATTTTAATAAAATATATTGGATAGAAATAATTTGAGCCTATAATTTATAATTCTTGATAATACTCTATTTTGGATACTTACATGGGAAAACTATTTTCTTTTAAAATAATTACCAGTGTGCCACTCACCTCACTTATAAAAGGCCTCCTCCTCTTATCTATTATTCAAACCTTAACACACATTTTGATATAGAAATACCTAAAAATACATTAAAATAATTCAATATATCATTATATAAGTCTTATATTAGTATTAATGAAAAAAATTGTATTGTTTTTTTGTATAAACATATGGAGGATGCCCGAAGAAGATGTATCATTCTAAAATAGGAATTATTATTTTATTTAATCCTCCACAACAATAAATTATTATAAAAATAAATATTTTATAATAACCTAAGTATAATAAATATATTTATATGTTGTTATATTGTGCTCATGACCTAAAATCATCTCCACTTCTATCAAATTGGATTCTCAATTATCATTCATGTGTATGGTGGACTGACAGCTCTTGAACTGATGTCATTCATTTTTTTACCACCTATCACAGATGGATATGCTGATGAATATAAATTAAATATAAGATATTTATATAATTATTATACCTATATATTAATTATTTACTATTTAACATTTTTAATTTCAATCATGTTGGGGATATGATAACATCACTCTTGTGAATGGTGGGATATCGCCATGCATAGAGGTGTGATTCATTTTTCCATAACACATTTCATGGAAGATAATATTAAAAATTTTAATTAATATATATGATATAAATAAAATCATAAAGATATTAATTACATATTTATCTATATGAAAAAATAATATATCATTTTTCTTACCATTTCAATCACCGAATGATGATAACATCATTTCTGTATTTGGTGACTACCACTTTCACAAAGCTAATTTACTCTATATTTCATTTACCAAATTAAAATTACGGGTATATATAAGTATATTTAATGTAATAATATTATATTTATGAAAATTTCATCATTATTTATGGATAAAATATTACTAAATTCATTCTAATAGTTATCATTGAAAAATGATAAGGTTGCCCATATTTTTGTATGACCTACTAACTCAATGATCATAACATAATCCATTTATAAAAACCATTATTAATTATTGGTTTTAAAATTACAATTGGTTTATAACTATGAATATTATAATAGAGATGATTAATCAAGATAAAAATAATATGACCTCAAAAATAACAAATTAACCGAAATATATTTTTAAAAGAAATTGTTTATAAATGGGAAATAAGAAGATATAAATAAATCATTATGGTATGATATAAATATTTATGGTTTGAAATTATATTTTTAATAATCCAATATTTTTTACACATAATGTTTAAATGGGTATATTAGAATTCAGGACTTAATTCTTGGGACATTCATCTAACTTTAACTTTTTTCAAATGCATACCTTATTAAATAACTATTTAATTTGTGTGGTTTATATACATAACATGAATATATTTTATTATTACTATTAATATAACTATAGATATTTGTATATCCATTTTAGTATCACTCTTTCATTTTGTTTAATGTTTAAATCATTTGATTGTGTTATAGGATTTTCATCTAAATTTTAATTTGTAGATAAATATGGTTATGTTATAAATCAATCACCATTAAAGTTGTGTATATACATCCCCATTGAAATGTAACATAGTGAATTTATTTATTCTAGTGACATTTTATTTTTTTAATGATAATTCTTCTGGGTATTACATTTTAATATAATCACGGTTGTAAATATTTTATGATACAATTTTATCATTCATTGAGATTTTTTATGAAATTCTGATTTTCTAATATTAGTACAACTATCAAGAAACTCATGGAATTTTTCCCCCTCATTTTTTAATTAAAATGAAGGTTTCCCTTAATATTTCTCTATCAATTTATTTATATGTTCATTAATAATGGTTTTAAGAGTAAACATATTTTTAGTCTAAACCATTTTAATCCAAAAACATGATTTATAAAAATAATTTCAAAAATGTTTTTTAACATTATAATAATGTTTTATTAAAGATATATTCATCAATTATTTAAAGTTTTTAAAATGTGTTGAAATGAATTTTCATCCCAGTTCCAAAAAAATCTTTTTTGTTTTATATAAAATTCGATATCGATCATTGTTTTGATATATAAGGATGGAATGGAATTTCCTACTATCATCACATTTCTTTTAAGTTTACTTCTCATTTTATCATTGTAATTTTCAAGGAAATGTATTTTAAGAATTTTTTTTTCTATTTCAATGTGAAAAATTTATTTTCCTTAATAAATTTTTTAGATGATTTTTGATGAATTATTTATATGTTTTTCATGTTTATTTTCAAAGAAAAGGATTTATAAAATACTTTTATTTTTTAAAAGTGATTTCCAATGTAAATTTACCTTCCATAATAAATTTTCCATTTTATTTGTCATTCAATATCATTATCTATTTAATAGTAAATTCATTCATGTATCATATTCTTTTTTATGGATATGAATCAAGGAAAACATTAATATTCTTTCTCTAAATGGTTTATAATGAAATAATAATTATGAAAACTGTTTATTTTCCATAATCTATACAATAATAAAATTCATATGAAATATTATTTTGTTTCGAAAACTTTTTCTGTGATGAAATGATTACATTATTATGAAAACTATCACATTTCAACGTATTAGGATATTATAAAATTTTTTTGAAAACAATTTAATTTCATAGTTTATGATATGATGAATGTTTAAAAATTTTATGGAAAATATATGTATTTTGTTCCTTATTTTAGGGATGGGACCAATATATCCATATAATCAATTGGTCTAAAATTTAGATCTAGTGAGTTAGATATGACTAGAAAGGGGAGTGAATTCATTTTAGTACGGGACATGTATAAAATGATGGTCTTCGAATTGAACCTCAATTTGCATGATGAATTCTATAGTGAAAACTTTCCAAAATGATATCCTTTGAATTGATACTTCTCTAAAATGGAAATTATTTTCAATTATTATGTATATTTAACAAATCTATGTATTATTCAAATGTTATTCTTTCATGGATCATGTTCCATTATTATATTATTATCCATGTGTTATGGATATCAAATAATTTTTTCCATGATGAAATATAATGAAATTAGATGTGAATGGTATGGTTTTCAAAAGTAAGGCTCATGTTCTCACATAATTATATTCCTGTTATACTTATCTATATCCATTTTTTACTCAAATTGAGAATTTATGCTCAGCTTTTATTATGTTCCCTTTAATTTTTATAAAAATAAGGATTTTAAGTTGGGTATTTATATATAGAATACAAAAGGAGAAGATATATACATTAGTTATTGAATCTATTTCATGATATTAAATGATTTTTTATATATAATCCAAATAAATTAATATATTATGGTACTTAGGAATGTTCTTGTGTAATGTATATAATATTCATCTAAAAAGACAACATATCTATGTACGAAAATCCTAGGTTTCTATAGTTGGTATTAGATTAATGGTTTCGTTAACATTTGTAAACATGTTTTAGAAAACATTAGTGATATCCATATGAATATTTATAATGATATTTATAGATATGTATCTAAGGGTAATTATATGGATTTTTCAATGTATATGAAAATGTCATCAAATTATATTAATGGATATATTTAGTTGTTTACAATAATTTACATACTCGGTTAGATAATTTAATTGGATGTGGCTATAGAACAAATGTAACATTGGAAAAAACTCCCAAGGGGGAGTTTTACATTAGACTCAATCGTGACATGGTCCATGATAATGGGACTTATGATATACTTATGTTTACACCCTCATGAGATATTCATTGAAAATTCAAAACCAAAATACCATCCTTCATGAGGGGTTTAAATAGACGATGGCTAGGAATGTCCAAGCATAGGCCTATGGTTCATATTTTAAAAGTAATGTGTCATGATTTGGACATACAATAGGACATTTTCATGATTATTTGGATTTACACTATTTATATTTTCCTCACTATATTATTCTTTTATTTTAATTAAATGTAACACCCTCAGACTTTATGATATTGATTCTTTTTAGTTTTTTTGATGTATTTTGTTTTATGCTACACTAACATTTGATTGTTCTATACACAACATTATCTTAATTTGTGGTATATGAAACATTATTCTTTTCTTGTGTTACACACAATTTTGAGTTATTTAGAAAGAATCCATTTCATGCAAGAGTGAGTTTATGTGAACAATTTAATATATTATTTACCTTTGAACCTAGTCATTATAATAGAGGGTCTTAACAATATTAACTTCCTTCAAAAAATTTATTTAAAGAAAAGTAAAATAATGAAATAACTCTTGAAGTTTATTATTAATGTAATATATATGTAATATATTCATTATAATGTTTAAAAATCATCTTATATGTTTTCTATACAAGATATAAGAACAAATTTAATTTTTCAAATAAAGGTATTTTTTAAAAAAATATGTTTTACCACCTTTTGATGTAGCGCCAATTTTAAATATTGTTTTTTAAACATATATATTCTATTTAAAAAATAAGTATTTTATTTGGAAGAGGGATATAAAAATTTACTTTGGATGAATTTTTGATATTTTTTGTAATAACTTTTTCGATTTGATGAATAGTAAAAATACGCTAAATATTAATTGAAAACTACTTTTTTCATCAAAATACATTATATAGTGAAATTATAGCAGTGAATAATTTTAAATTATAAATATAATATTGTTTTATCAAAAAATATAATGTATGTCATTATTATTAATTTAACATTGAATTCAGATTTAAAAACATTTTAATACTTTACAATGTTTTAACTTTTAAAACCATGATTTTCATTCCAAAATTAGAAATAAATTTAATTTAATTACTAAATATCCTATGATATGAATTTTAAAAAATGGATTCCATATATGTAATAATAAGGTCCAAATATTGTAAATAATTCCCATTTATTTTTTGACATTATCAATGGTAACTTTGGTAATTTTTATTTACCACAGGTCAATAAAAAATAGTTAAATTAGGGTAGCAAACAATATGATAAGGATAATATAATTACACTAAAACCATCCAAAACCTTATTTTATTAATCAAAGTAGACCCATATTAAATAAGGGTAGGAATTAATTCATTTATTGGACATTTTCTCATTAATGTTATGTGATTAGTAGTAAAACAAAATAAAGTGACAACATGTCACTCTTTGTTCAATTATAAGTAGAATAATTTTAATGTAGTAATAAATTTGATGAATCATCGAAAATAAATAGTCCCATGAAATGTAATGAAATTATCTAAATAATGGAAATTTATTTTGAATTTTTAGAGATAAAATAATTACTATAAATATTGAAACAACAGTTATGTAATAATTATTTAATTAATATAAATATCAAATAAATGATATTGTAAATACTAAAATATATATTATATTAAATAATTTATGTAATAAAATATTTTTATATGTTAATATGACAATTTATAAGATTATTAAATTCTTTATTTCTATGTTATCCCTCTGTTTAGATTTAATTTCAAATAAATGAAATTAATATTAAAAAAATTGACATAGTTGATGTTTTATAAAAATAGTAATTTTTTAAATTATTTAAAAGTAATAAAAATATTTTAAATTTATAAAGAGACTATTATAAGTACTAAATGTTCATTAAGTTTATAATTATGAAAAATTCACCGTATATTAGTAACATTAATAGCCTCTTAATAATGAACATGATGTTACCACAACTAAAATTAAACGATAATAATTATGGGTAAACCAAAATGATATGGTTTAAAATAAATTAAATATTTGCAGAAAAATTATTTTATGATAGAATTTAAAACTAAAATAATATTAAATTATATAAATATCATGTTAGAGATATTTTAATTAAAAAATTATCTTTTATTAATTTTATATTTTTAGAATTTCAAATGGTCCCTCACCTCAATTATAAAATTACACCTCCTCACTCACCTAATCACATTAATTTAATCCTTCTAGCTAATTCATACCCTGAAATTCCCCCTTATAATAATCCATTGTTACATTATAGAGGTCCATATATTCTTTAAAGACCAACTATAGTGCTCTAAGGTGTGATTTTGAGGAAGCACATCAAAGAAGATAAAATCTCCTCAACCGATTCTCTCAGACATCTTTCTTCCTCGGCATCATCTTCATTAGTTGTTTCATTATAAAGTAATATCATTAATATAACTAATATAATTATATGTTATTATAGTTATGAAATAACCATTTCACACCTTTTATTCATCATACAAAAATGAAATGACCACACCAGTATACGTACGGCTTACCGTCCCCACACTATGGTGTAATCTTTTGGTTTTACCATCAACGTACATAGATAGGTATAATGATGGGAATAAAAAAATATATAATTATTATATCATGATATGAATTATGTAAAAAAATATATTCTATTAACATACAAAACATTTCATAATTATGGGAATGATATCTTCTCTCATTCGTATGTACGGCCTACCATCACAACTATGTGATGTGATTCATTCTACATCATATAAATTAAATCATGATTATATAACTGTAATGAATAAAAAATATGGTAGATATTCTGTTAATATATTTTTTAAATGATATAACTATTACCTAAGAAGGGGAATCAGAACATATTTGACAAAACATGTATAGGAACATAAAGTAGTTAATACCTAAATAACGTGTAATGATTAAATGTTAAAAACAAATGAATGATATGATAGTCATATATGATATAAAAAACATTACTATGATTATATAATTAATCAATTAAAACATTTAAATCATTATACATGAGGTTAGGATACATAAAATGGATAGTGGACCTAAGAGAGGGGATAATTCTATAATCTCATTTTTATTTGAGATTGTTTATTCGTATGTATTTATTGTGTAATTTTTATCATCCACATCCAATTTTTATATATATTTATTCCTAAATATTATTTATATCCTTTATAAATATTTTATGGTTTATATTATCAATTAAATAGTATTTACTAAATGTTATGAAATTAATATTTTGTCATTTTCGGCACGAGGTACTTTTTTGTGTTTTCTGGAAAAAGAAAAAAGAAAATATTTTTTAGATTATATGAAATGAATGGATTTTTATGCATTTGTAACACTAAATTTTCATATATCATCCCTTAAATTTTTTCAAGGATATTTTCCATGAAGTTATTTAGTTTTTAAATTTCACTATTTTTTATGAAAAGGAAATGTTTTTTAAGAAAAAATGATATTTTCCCCCAGAATTAATTTGAGGTGTTTTATAAAATTTATTTTCTATATATGATGATATTATTTAATAAGGTTTTTTTCAGTTATAATATCCCAATTATTTTTATGGTTTGATTATGTTTATGTTTTTTTTAAATCAATTTTATATTCCTAGATGTTGATTTGATGGAATGATCTTTAAAGAACCAATTTTTTCCCTTTGTTTATTCAATGATGAGTGATTTATGCTTTTGCGAAACATGTAAGAATGATTTATATATAAGATAGTTGGGACCTTTATCTCCCACTAGATCATTGGGTGATTATGTATAACTCATGAGGTATGTATATTATGTGTGAACCATATTTAATGATCACAATTATATTAGTGGACCTGTTTTTCATGTCCATAATTTTATGAGTGGGCCTGGTTTTCATGTCCATATGTTTCTATAGGGTCCTGATTTCATGTCCTTAATTTAATGAGTTTAATTGTTACCATTTATACTTGTTCAAAAATTCATAATTTTATGCCACAATTTCATTTCTTATATTAATGTTATGATCTTTTGTATTATGACCTTTGATTTTCCTTGTGATTCAATTTTTTCCATTAATATGCAGAGAATGATATTCTAATGTTATGAAAATTTATGAAACCCATTATGATTTTTTTAGATTTACATATCACCTTTTTTACCCTTTCTAATCATCTATTCTCACCCTTTATTATGTTTCTTTTACCTAGGATTTGAATAAGGGTTTTAAGTAAAATGTGTCTAAAGGGGTTCTAGTAATGAAGGATAAAACATGAGATGAGGTAAATGTTTAGTGAACAAGTTATTTATGTTTCCCTATTTCAAAAGACACTAAACTAATTTAGTATTTGGGAATATATTTTTTTTAATGTATTAAGTATTCCTAAAAAGAGATGTAATATCCATGTACATCAATCATGGTTCGTTATATTTGGTATTAGAGAAAAGGTTTAGTCAAATTTTAGAAACTAGGATGTGAATGATTTAGTGAGATCTCTAGAGATATTTTTATAGTACATATGGGGATGAATTTAATGATATGTCTAACTATAGGTTACATTCGTATAATTATGGTGATGATCATGAATAAACTAGTATTAAACCAAAGATGTTAGAGATTGAAAGTACTCCCCCTTGATTATAATATTTTCCTATAATTATTTTTCCACTCACTCTTTTCTTTTTGGGTATCTTAAAATGGTTGTAACCCAAATAAACCATGATCATGTTGGATGTGTTGGGAAATTCAATGATTTTAATCCTGAACAACCAAATGTTATGGTATCTCAAATATAGAATCTTCTTTCTATGACTGCAAATCCTACTAGGCTTCCAAATAACCAATGTTAGGAACATGGTTATCTTAAAACATTTTTAAGGCACCATCAAATTTATTTATGTTGAATGACCAGTGGACTAGTCTTTGAGAAATGTATTTATACCATTGACAATATTTTATTCATTCCCCATTGTTGAAAACGTGAAAAGGTTAAGTTGGGTGCTTTTTCTATGGAAGGTATAGAGAATATATGGTGGAACATTACCAAGAATATATTGAAATAAGATAAAATTGACTCCATGGATTGGGATGAGTTCAAGGACCTATTTTCAGTATTTATATTCCTTATATTCTTCTTATGAAAGGGAGATTGTAGTTTCTCATCTATCTCATGGTCATGATAAGAAAATAATGATAAAATTAAAAGGAAACTACAAAAATTATTTGTAAAAAATATCAGATTTCCATTATGCTCAATGTGTGGAAGTACACGTAGGAAAAATAGTTTTAAGGGGGGAGATAATGTTTTATGTGTGGGAAATAAGGTAATTTCTCATTCTACTTTCGATGTAATGGGAATAAATAGAAATCTATAAAGAGAGAACCTTTTAAAAATTCGGGTTTCAATTTCAAGAAAAATTCTAATCATGATAACCAATTCCATAATCCAAGGGTTAACGATTATGATTAACACCAGAAACCTCTAAATCTAATAGAAAAAGGGATGTCACATGTAATCACTATTGTTGATGTTGAGTTTAAAAAAGAAGTGGTGGAATTATTAAGTGTTTTTTTAATTAGATTCCATAATAATGTTATAGAATCACTTTTACAGTATTATGGAATAAAGAAATGTCTATTTATTGTTCCACTGCAGTTTTTACTTAACTGGATATGATGAATGGTACCGATAACCATGAAAATTGATTGAGGAAATTAGGTGATGATTTTGTAAAAACATGATTAATGGAAAACCATTAATATAAGAATGATGTTGAGATAATGATATTTGACCAACATATTTTGGATTTGAATAAACAAATTGGATGATACTAGTTACATTAGAACTGATTAAGGATTTTTTCAAATGTAGATTATGCTATCATGGATTATGTTTATATATTTTTAGACATAATAATAAGGAAACATATATGTTTTATATACGAACGTATGGTAAAGAGAATACATGATTAAGTTTTTTACATGTTTGGAATGTTACAAAAAATAATTTACTTATGAGATATGTGAGATAAATGTAAAGATGATTTAACTCACCTCATTCTAAAGTTATTGTTTTTATGTTTTTCAAATGATATTAAGGTTATCCATTTATTGATAGTATAAGTTATATTGTAGTTGAAGTTTTTTAGATTAATGTATTATCTCACTATAGGTGGACCTATGCATATTTTATAACAAGTGGTAATGTTTTTATTAAGATATATGGAATGGCCTATCATTCTATTTTTTGGATCGAATGATCTACTAACACATTAGGAATGAAAAATTCAACTTCATTTCTATGAATAATATATGAAGTGGAAATTTATCAAGGCCTTAACGATGGTGCGATTATTCTAAAATCTAGTAAGTATATTTTTCATACAAATTATTCAACCTTATGAAAATGAATCATGATTTAAAAGGGTGTCTTATTAGCATCATTTTTTTAATTATTTTAATGACCAATTTCACACTTCTGTTGTTTTTAATTTTGTTACCATTCACTAGATCATTAACATTATTATAATAAAAGATTTCTATCAATATTTATGATTTTTTATACTTTTCATCCATCCCCAATGCCCACCTATGTTCTTCTACATAGATACCTAGTTATGATTTTATTTGGGTAACTTTTATTTTCAAAATATTTTTCTGAAAAAAAGATACTATAATTTTTACAATGTGGGATTCTGTCCTTTTATAACCAAAAAATATTCACGTGAGAAATCAATTTTAAGGGGGGTGGGGTAGAATTTAAGACACCACAATTTTATGAGTTAAATTCTTTTTTTTTTAATTTTATATTATGATACCCCAAGATTATCTTGTTCTATACACAACATAGTCTTAGCTTGTGGTATATGCAACACTATGCATGGATTTTTTTAATCACAATTTTGAGTTCTTTTGATAGAATACATTTCATGAATGACTGAGTTTAAGTGAACAATTAAATATTATTATTTTAAAGTTAAACCTACTCATTTTAATGGAGGGTATGAAAAATATTAACTTTCTTCTGAAAAAATATTTAAATGAACATAAAATAATGAAAGAACTCTTAATGAATTATATTAATGTAACATATATGTAATATATTAAATTTAATGTTGAAAATTCATCATATATGTTTTATAGATAATATATAAGAACAAATTCAATTTTCCAGATGAAAGATGTATTTTTAAAAAAATGTTTTTTTTATCACCTTATGATTGTACATCTATTTTAAATATAGTTTTTGAAACTTTATATATTCTATTTAACAAGATAAAAATGTTATTTGGTAGAGATATATAAAATTTTAATTTGGGTAAATTTTTTTATATTTTTCTGATTACTTTTTTTGATATGATGAATAGTACAAATACGCTAAATATTAATTGAAAAATAATTCATAAAAATAATTTATATGGTCAGATTATAGTATTGAATGGTTTTAATGTATAAATAGAACATATTTTTATCATTGAATATAATTTATTTCATAAAAATTAATTTTACATTGAATTTCGATATAAAAACATTTCAATATTCTCCAATATATTAACTTTTAAAACCATATTTTTCATTAGAATAACAAAAATAATTTTAATTTAATTACTTAAAATTATGTGTTTTGAACATTGGTGGATCAGATTCTATATTTTTAATTATAAGGTCTAAATTGTGTAAATAGGACCCATTTATTTTTTCACATAAAAATTATTCAAATGTGCCTATATACTAGGTCGCATACTTATTAAAAAAATTTATTACCAAAGATGGATAATAGATTATATCAGGGGATTGAGTTTTCCAAGTCCCTTTTGTACTAATATTATCCAAATTATGATGATCCTGATCCTTTTTACCAAGGACACATAACCAGCTTAGACAATTCTAACACACATTAGTCCAAGTAACTATTATGATATGAAATTATAATAGACAATCTAAGTTTCACCTGTCCATTCACTCAGGTAATCCATTTATGGCTTGTGGTATAACAAAGATAACAAAACATGTATTGAATATAAGAAAAAAATACATGAAACTAAACTATAATGTTTCATAAAAAATTGATATAACTAAGACAAAAAGGATAAACCATGTAGTATAAAAAACATAGACTGAAAGGTCTCTGTATGATGAATTTTCTCCTATAAAACATCCAATATATAAATAAACAACATTAGGGGAAACATCACGAAAAAATATGCTTCCTTTTACCTGTGTCCTACAAAATAGGTTCTACAGCCTCCCAAAGTGTAATGTATAGTTTCAACTATAAAAATGAATAGGATACCACTAAGAATTACCTACAAGTTTTTATATAAAGAATATATATGTTCCAGCTTAAAATTCCAGCCCTTTATCATAATAATTCAATTTAAAAGCATTTCACACATAGTACATCATTTTTCAACACATTTTATGTCATATTTTCCAAACCTAGAAACATTAGTTTCATAAAAAAACAATAAGTAATATTAGAGAAAGTTAAATCTACATGTTACCCAACATCCATGAGATCATCCATCATTCGATAATCAACAATAAATAACAATGAGCCTTACAATCAGGATCTTGCACATGGGATAATATGTACTAGACACTCACATGATTAAAAGGGAATATAGATATATCCAACTAATATCGAGTCCTACCACATTACATCACTACAAAATCGGTTACTACCTAGTTTGGTTAGGCACACTATGGATACTTGTGACTATATATTGAAGAACCCAGGGTTCTCTCTATGAAATGATTGAAAATTTCCATTTTAAAAACCATGTTCAAATTTTTATAAAAAAAATTATTACCAATAAAATATTATGCTGGAAATTTAAATAAATTCACTCTATAAAATCATGGAAATTCGTTTTTTATAGAAAACACTCCCTTAAAAACATAATCCCAATCCATTTTAAATTTCAAAACATTTAGTTCCATTATAAATGTAAATGAAACAATAAGAATAAAAAATAATACCTTAAATTACAACACATGAATAGACCTACCTAGATCAAAGATGTAAAAAACATAAACACATTTTAAAATGGGGATTGGAGACCATAAGATCTAACTTATGATGAAACGTAACAAAAAGAAATTAAAAATTCTTGATTGAAAATATGTTCCAATTAGAAAACCACTACCAATACAATGAAAAACCAAAACCAAAGAAGAACGAGAAGGAATGATTTCCTGATAAGAATCCACCAACAATAATTTTTTATTTTTCACTAATTTAATTAATAAAGGTAAGAAAGAATCCCCAAAAACAACCTATGGATTTTAATAGGTCATTCACAGAAAGATGAATAGATAATGAATGAATAATATCACTCGTATAACACCCCAAAACACCAATATCATGGAATTTATATAGTGTGTAACCTATTTACACATTTTTTAATCCGCAGGGTCCATATAATTTGGAAAATCCATCATTTTTTAATAAAAATCCAGATATTCACCCTTACAGAGTGTTTACTAGTTACATAGAATTTGACTAGTTCCCATTGTGAATTGTGTTCTTAGTTTCCTCCCAGCATGCATTACACATTGTGTACTTCACTAATACAGTGTTTATGTTCCTAGAGAGAAGTATAATGTATAATTTTTTTATTTAAAATTTAAATAAATTCTTATCATCAATATTATAGTTATCCTCCCAGTTTCAATGTGTGAAATACTCCCCCAACAAAAAGGGAAATAATATGAAATATTATAATATACCTAATAGAGAGGAAACATGGAATTAAACTTTAAGTATACAAAGGATTAGATGTGGGATCCTGAAAGAGAGTGATAAATAAACTCCAATAAATGTAATCATAGCATAATCATAGTTTAACAGTGATCATGACCTTTATATTAACATCACATTGATTATATTGAGATAGAATCTTTTATAAACTCAATTTTCTATAAATATTTCATTATTTAAAAAAAATTATTGATATTGTGATCAAGGAGTAGTATATTCTAATTCATATGGTGGGGATTGAACCAT
The DNA here is from genome assembly GCA_963277665.1 of Viscum album. Classification (NCBI taxonomy): domain Eukaryota; kingdom Viridiplantae; phylum Streptophyta; class Magnoliopsida; order Santalales; family Viscaceae; genus Viscum; species Viscum album. Next base: position 224,333,459 of record OY728158.1, read on the forward strand.
TTTTATATTTTAGGAGGTAACCATAATTTTCCATCAAAATATTATGTTTTGGTGGAAATAATTATCAGGAATAAGGAATGGGTAATGTTAGGAGGTATTGATTAGGATACTCATATGATGCGGAGTATCAAAGTAGTCTAGGATAAAAATTCCACATTTCTAAATGATTTATTAACACTATGATTGTTATCATTCAATGGTAAAAAAATTATAGTTGTGTATATTATTATAATAAGTGAATTATTGTGTTTGACCCCCGGTAGTACTACGGATGTGATCGGTTATGGTTTAGAGGTTATAAGGACCAGTGTTCTCCAGAATTTAAATTTGTGATGAAATTCGAATTTTTTTATTTTATATTTCAATGATAGGAAAATGTTTATTTTACCTAGAAGATGATATCATATAATTTTTATTACCACTTTATTTCTCCCAACATATGGGTTTTACCCTAGGATAAGATTATTTTGGAAATATAAGATGTTTCAATATTTATGGAATACGTAATATGTGATACTAAATTAAGTAAAGGTTAATTGATTTACACACATTTATTTAACTATATCTTTTGAACATAGAATTAGATTGTGATTTTTTCTCTATTTTTGAGAATGTAATGGTTTGGGGTTATTCTTTCATGATTCTTAATTTGATATTCATAATTATCACCAGGATAAATAAATTTTTATTTTATTTTCCTTTTTTCCACTTCTTTCCCTTCTTTTCAAACATTTTTCTGGTTGAATTCTCACTTATTCCCCCCTTGGGAATTCTATTTCATAAAAATGTGAGAGAAAATGGAGTGGAAGAGAGGGAGGTAGAATGGGAAAATGGGAGGCTTCATGGCGGAACTCAAGAGGAGATACATCATAGAAATGTTTGAATCATTGGAAGATTCATCCCAAACATAGGTTAATGATAATTGTTTTCCATAAATCCATCATATATTTAATGTTATCCAGTTTTAGATTTCTAATGTCACTATTTATGACCCCTTTATGGTCAATTTACTATATTTGGTGTGAAAATGGAATGTGATGTTGATTTGAGTAGTCACATTTGGAGATCATGATCACACTACATTTAAATTAAATGAAAACATTATGTGTCCCTATTATTTGGGGATGTTTTTTTAGATGTTCATGCTGTAACACATCAAAATTTTACAAAATTATATTTTTCAAAGGAAATTATACATTTTAATATTTATAGATACATATAAAATAAAATACAGAAATAATTATACGTATCACCAAGTTTATCATTCATTTTGGGAAACAGCGAGTTTCTTCAAATTCATGCATGAAACTTGACACTAAGCATTAGTGAACCATTGTGTAAAAATATTTTCAATTTTTCAATAATAAACCATAAATTCATTTTAAATTGTAGTAATTATACTAAATAATTTATGAAATTGGAAAATAAATTTCCTATCCTATAAAAATTTACTCATAATTTTAAAGTAATAAATCAATAATTTTATATAATGTAAGTAAATTCTTCAAAAACAGGTTTTTGTTAAAAATGATTATGATTACAGAGGAAGCCCAAAGAAGATGTGTCATTCTAAAATTGGAATTATTATTTTATTTAATCCTCCTCAACATCAAATTATTTTTAAAATAAATATTTTAAAAGAACATAAGTATAATAAATATATTGTTATATTGTTATATTGTGCTAATGACCTAAAATCATCTCCACTTCTATGAAGTGGGATTCTCAATTATCATTTGTGTGTACAGTGGACTACCACCTCATGAACTGATGTCATTAATTTTTTTACAACCTATCATATATGGATATGATGATGAATATAAATTATATATTAGATATTTATATCATTATTATACCTATATATTAATTATTTACTATTTAACATTTTTAATTTCAATCGTGTTGGGCATACAATTACATGACTCTTGCGAATAGTGGGATATCAGCTTGCATAGAGGTGTGATTCATTTTTCCCTAACACATTTCATGGAACATAATTTTAATAATTATAATTAATATATATGATATAAATTAAGTAATATTGATATTAATTACATATTTATCAATCTGAAAAAAAAATATCATTTTTTTTACCATTTCAATCACTGAATAATGATAAAAACATTTCTATATATGTGGACTACCGCTTTCACAAAGCTATGTTACTCTATATTTTATTTACCAAATAAAATTGAGTGTATATATATGTATATTTAATGTGATAATATAATATTTATGAAAATTGCATCATTATTTAAGGATGAAATATTACTAAATTCAATCCAATAGTGATCATTGAAAATTGATAACGTTACCCATATATTTGTATGACCTAATAAATCAATGATCATAACATAATCCATTAATAAAAAACATTATTAATTATTGGTATAAAAATTATAATTGTTTTATAAAAATGAATATTATAATGGATATGATTGATCATGATAAAAATAATATGAACTGCAAAATAACAAATTAATTGAAACATATTTTTAAAAGAAATTGTTTATAAATGGAAAATAAGAATATATAAGTAAATAATTATGGTATGATATAAATATTAATGGTTTAAAATTATATTTTTTATATTCCAATATTTGTTACACATGATGTTTAAATTTGTATATTTGAATTCAGTAATTAATTCTTTAGACATCCATATAACTTTTACATTTATCAAATGCATGCCTTATTCATTAACTATTTCTTCTGTGTGGTTTATATATGTAATATGAATATATTTTATAATTATTATTCATATAATTTTGGTTATTTTTATATCCATTTTAGTATCACTCTTCGTTTTTATTTAATGTTTAATTCTTTTGATTGTGGTATATGATATTTATCTCAATTTTCATTCATTGATAAATACGGTTATTTTATAAATCAATCACCATTAAATATGTGTATATACATCCCACAAGAAATGTAGCACTATGAATTTATTTATTATAATGAAATTGTTTTAATGATAATATTTCTGGGTATTAAATTTTAATTTAACTATTGTTGTAAATATTTTTATATACAATATTATCACAGATTAATATTTTTTTTGACATTCTGATGTTAAAATATTATCATAAAACTATCAAGAAACTCATGAAATTTTTTCCCCACTTTTTATTTAATGAGAATGAATTTTTCCATTCATATTTCTCTATATATTTATTTATATTTTCATAAATAACGGTTTCAAGAGAAAACATATTGTTAATCAAAACCATTTTAATCCCAAAACATGATATATAAAAATAACTTCAAAAATGTTTTTAAACATTATAATAATGTTTTATTAAAGATATATTCAACCATTATTAAGCTTTTTAAGAATGTGTTAAAAGGAATTTTTATCCCATTTCAAAAAAATATCTTTTGTCTTTTATATAAAATCTAATATGGATCATTGTTCTGATATATACAGGTGGAAGGGAATTTACCACCACCATCACATTTCTTTTAAGTTTCCTTCACATTTTATCATGGTAATTTTCTAGGAAATGTATTTTAAGATTTTTTTTATTTTTTATTTTGTCTATTTCAATGTGAAAACATTATTTTCCTCAATAAATTGATTAGATGAATTTTAATGAGTTATTTATATGTTTTTCATGTTTTTTTAATGAAAAGGATTTATAAAAAACTTTTATTTTCTAAAAGTGATTTCCAATGTAAATTTACCTTCCATAATAAATTTTCCATTTTAATTATCTTTCAATATCATAATCTATTTAATAGTAAATTCCTTCATGAATCTTATGTTTTTTTACGGATATGAATCAAGGAAAAAATTCATATTCTTTCTTACAATTTTTTATTATGAAATTAAACTTATGAATCCTATTTCTTTTACACCACCTATACAATAATAAAATTCATATGAAATGTGATTTTGTTTCGAAAACCTATTCCTTGATGAAATTATTAAATTATTATGAAAACTATCACATTTCTACATATTAGGATATTATAAAATGTTTATGAAAACAAATTAATTTCATATTTTATGATATGATGAATGTTTAAAAATATTATGGAAAATATATGTATTTTTACCTTATTTTATGGTTGGTACCAATATCATCATATAATTAATTTTTCTAAAATATAGCTCTAGTGAGATAGATATGACTGGAAATGGGATTGAATACATTTTCGTACAAGACATGTATAAAATGATGGTCTTGGATGTAAACATTGACTTATATGATGAATTGGGTAGTGAAACCATTCCACAATGATATCCTTTGAATTGATAATTCTTTAAAATGGAAATTATTTTAAATTATTATGTGTATTTAAAAAAGTCTTTGTATTATTTAAATTTTATTCCTTTATGGATCATATTCCCTTATTATATTATTATCCATGTCTTATGGACATCCAATAATTTTTCCATGATGTAAGATAATAAACATTGATGTGAATGGTATGGTTTTCAAATGTAATGCTCATGTCCTCATATAACCATATTCATGTTATATTTATATGTTTCCCTTTTTTACTCAAATTGAGCATTTTTTCTTTGCTTTTATTATGTGCCCTTTAATTAGTATTCAAATAATGATTTTAAGTTGGGTATTTACATGTAGAATACAAATGGAGATGATATATACATAGTTATTGAATATATTTCATTATATTAGATGATTTTGTATCTATAATCAAAATACCTTAATCTCTTGTGGTACTGAAGAATATTTTTGTGTAATGTATTTAATATTCATCTAAAAAGACAACATATCTATATATGAAAATCCTAAGTTTCTATAGTTGGTATTAGATTAATGGTTTAGTTAACATTTTTAAAGATGTTTTAGAAAAAATTAGTGATATCCCTAGGAATATTTATAATGATTTTTATAGATATGAATCTAAGAGTAATTATATGGATTATTCAATGTATATGAAAATGTCATAGAATTGTGCTAATGGATATATTGAGTGTTTTACAATAATTTACATCCTAGATTAAATAATTTAATTGCATATAGAAAAAATTTAACTTTCTTAATAACTACCTAGAGGGAGAATTACATTTGACTCGATCGTCACAAGGTTCATGAAAATGGGACTTATGATACAATTATGTAGAAACCCTCGTTATATATTCCTTGAAAATTCAAAACCAAAATATCATCCATCATGAGGGGTTTAAATAGACGATTCTTATAAATGACCAAGCATAGGCCTATGCTTCATAGAATAAAAGTAATGTGTCGTGATTTGGACATATAATATGTCATTTATAATGATTATTTGGTTTTCCACTATTAATATTTTTCTCAAATTATTCTTATTTTATTTTAATTCATTGTAAAACCCTAAGACATTATGATATTGATTATTTTTAATTTTTTTGATGTCTTGTGTTTTATGCTACACTAATATTAGTTTGTTCTATACGCAACACAATTTCAGCTTGTTGTATATGAGACTTTATTCTTGGATTTAGTTACACACAATTTTGATTTATTTTGATAGAATATATTTTATGAAAGAGTGAGTTTATGTGAACAATTAAATTTGCTATTTACCTATGAACCTAGTCATTATAATGGAGGGTCATCACAATATTAACTTTGTTCTGAAAAATTATTTAAATGAAAATAAAATAATTAAATAACCCTAGAATAATAATATTAATGTAATATATATGTAATATATTCAATATAGTTTTTGAAATTAATATTACATGTTTTCTAGACAAGATATAAGAACAAATTCTATTTTTTAGATAAAAGTAATTTTAAAAAAATTATGTTTTACCAGATTTCGATGGAGCACCCATTTTAAATCTATTTTTTTAGACTTATATATTCTATTTAGTAAAATAAAAATTTTATTTGGAATAGGGATATAAAAAATTACTTTGGTTGAATTTTTGATATTTTTCAAATAACGTTTTTGATTTGATGAATATTAAAAATACGCTAAATATTAATTGAAAATAACTTTTTTCATAGAAATATATTATATGGTTAAATTATATCATTGAATAATTTTAAATTATAAATATAATATAGTTTTATCATTCAATATAATGTATGTCATTATTGTTAATTTTACATTGAATTCAGATGTAATAACATTTCAATCTTTTGTAATGTTTTAACTTTTAAAACCTTGATTTCCATTCCGACATCAGAAAAAAATTAGATTTAATTACTAAAACTCTAATTTTTTGAATTTTAAAAATGGATTCCTTATTTTTAATAATAATTTCCAAATACTATAAATAAGCCCAATTTATTTTTGGACATTATGAATAGAAACTTTGGTAATTTTTATTTACCATAGTTCAAGGTAAAACAGGTAGATTAGGGTAACAAACAATATGATAAGGATAATATAATAAAACTAAAACCTTCTACACCCTTATTTTATTAATCAATTTTGACCCATATCACCTATTAACAAATTCATTTATTGGACTTTTTCTCATGAATGTTATGTTATTAGTATTAAAACAAAATATAGTGACAACATGTCACTCTCTTTTCTATTATAAGTTGAATAATTTGAATGTGGTAATAAATTTGATGAAACGTCAAAATTAAATAGTACTTATATATATAATGAAATTATCTACATATTTTAAATTTATTTTTATTTTTTAGAGATAAAATAATTGTTATAAATATTGAAACAATAGTGATACAATAATTATTTTATTAATAGAAATATTAAATAAATGATTTTGAAAATATTAAAATATATTTTATATTAAATAATTTATGTAATAAAATATTTTTCTAGGTTAATATGACAAGTTATAATATTATTAATTTCATTATTTATATTTTATCCCTCTTTTTGGATTTTATTTAAAATAACTAAAATTAATAGTGTAAAAATTGACATAATGGATCTTTTATAAAAATATTAAATTATTAAATTATTTAAAAATCATAAATATATTTTTAAATTAATAAAGTGAATATTAAAAGTGATAAATGTTCATTAAGTTTCTAATTATGAAAAATTGACCCTATATAAGTAAAATTAAAAGCCTCTTAATAATGAAATTGATGTTACCATAATTAAAATTAAAAGAGAATATTTAAGGGAAAAATGAAAACATATGGTTTAAAATAAGATAAATATGTGTATAAAAATTATTTTATGATATTATATAAAACTATAATCGTCTTAAATTATATAAATCTCATTTTTTATATATTTTAATTAAAACATTAAATTTTAATATTTTAATATTTTATGAATTTCAAATGGTGGCCCTCACCTCGATTATAAAATTACACCTCCTCCGTCACATATTCACATTAATTTGATCCTTCTATCTCATCTATCTCTTGACAAAATCCCTTATAATAATATCTAGTTACATTATAGAGGTTTATATCATCTTTAAAGACCATCTCTAGTGCACTAAGGGGAGATTTTGAGAAAGCACATCGAAGAAGATGAAATCTCCTCAACCGATTCTCTCAAAAATCATTCTTCTTCTTCATCCTCTTCATTAGATGTTTCATTTTAATGTAATAAAATTTGTGTACCTAATATAATTATATGTTATTATAGTTATTAAAGAACCATTTTTTACCTTTTATACATCTTATAAAAATGAAATGACCACACCTGCATACGTACGACTTACCGTCCCCACACCATCGTGTAATCTTTTGTTTTTTCCACTAGCTTACATTGATAGGTATAATGATGGTAATAATAACAATATATAATATTTATATCATGATATGAATTCTGTAATAAATTTTATACTATTCACATCCATAACATTTCATAATTATGGGAATGATATCTTCTCTCATGGGTATCTACATCCTGCCATCTCAACTATGTGATGTGATTCATTCTATAAGATATAAATTAAAGCATGACTATATAAATGTAATTAATAAGTAAATATGGTAAATTTTATGATTGGACCTGGTTTTCATGTACATATGTTTCTGCAAGGTCCAGATTTCATGTCCTTAATTTAATAAATGAACCTATTACAATTTATACTTGTTCACAACTTCATAACTTTATTCCACAATTTCATTTATTTTGTTAAATTTATGATATTATGTTTTTTTATCTTTCATTTTCCTTGTGATTCAATTTTCCCCATTAATAAATAGAGAATGATCTTCTAATGCTATAATAAAATTCTCAAACCCATTATACTTTTTTTTATTTACATATCACCCTTTTTATTCTTTCTAATCATGTATGCTCATCTTTTTTTATGTTTCTTTTCCCTAGGATTTTAATAAGGGTATTAAGTAAAATGTGTCAAAAGGGGGTTCTGGTTATGAAGGATAAAATATGAGATGATGTAATTGTATTGTAAACTACTTTTTTATGTTTCCCTATTTCCAAATACACTAAACTAATTTGGTATTTGGGAATATATTTTTTTAATGTATTAAGTATTCCTCAAAATAAATGTAATAGCCATGTACATCAATCATGGGTTGTTAGATTTGGTCTTATAGAAAAGGTTTATTCACGCTTTATAATCTATGATGTGAATTCTTTAGTGAGATTTATAGAAAGATTTCGATAATATGTATGGGGAAGTATTTAATGAAATGTCTAACTATAGTTTATAGTCTTAGAATTATGTTGATGATCATGAATAACCTAGTATTAAACTAAAAATGTTGGAGATTGAAATTACTCCCCCTTTATTATATTATTTTTCCTAGTATTATTTTTCCCCTCAAATATTTCATTTTGGGTATTAGAAAATGGTTGGAACCCAAGGAAACCATGTTAATGCTCGATGTGATGGGAAATGTAATGATTGTCCTCCTGAACAAAAAAAATTTATGGTCTCTCAAATAAAGAATCTTATTTCTACGACCGCAAATCGTGTTTGGCTTCCAAATGACCAATGTTGGGAACAAGGTTATCATAAAACATTTTTAAGGCACCATAAAATTTATTTTAGTTGAACTACTAGTCCACTAGTCTTTGAGAAATGTATTTATACCATTGAAAACATTTTTTCATTCCCTATTATCAAAAACGCAAAGAGGTAATGTTGGGTGATTTTCCCTTGGAATGTAAATATAATCTATTCTGGAACATTATCAAGAATATATGCAAATAAAATAAAATTGTCTCCATGGATTGGGATGATTCAAGAACCTATTTTTTAGAATGTATATTCCTTATATTCTTCTTACAAAAGGAATATTTCAATTTCTCTTCTATCTCACGGTCAAGATAAGAAAATAAGGATAAAATTTAAATGAAAATATAGAAATTATAGTTAAAAATATTATATTTTAGTTATGCTAAATGTGTGGATGTACACATATAGGAAATAGTTTTTAGCGGACTGATAAATGTTTTTTGTGTGGGAAATAAGGTCATTTCACATTTTACTTTCGATGTAATGGGAATAAACAGAAATCTGTAAAAAGTGCATCTCCCACAAATTTGGGATTCAATTTCAAGAAAAATTCCAATAATGATAACTAATTCTATAATCCATGGTTTATAGATTTTGATTTACACCAGAAATCTCTTATGTCAATAGAAAATGGGAAGCCACATGCAATCACTATTGGTGATGTTGAGTTTGATAATGAAGTGTTGAAATTATTATGTGTTTATTTAATTAGATTCCATAATAATGTTTTAGAATCTCTTTTAGGTTATTATGGAATAATGAAACATCTATTTATTGTTCCACTGTAGTTTTTAATTGAGAAAATATGTTGAATGGTACTGATAACCATGAAAATTGATTGAGGTAATAAGGTGATGGTTTTGGAAAAACATGATTAAAGGAAAAACATTAATATGATCATGATGTTGAAATAATGATATTTGACCAATATATTTTGGTTTACAATAAATATATTGGATGATACTAGTTACATTAGAATGGATTAAGTTTTTGTTTAAATGTATATTATGCTATCATGGATGATGTTTATAGATTTTTGGACATAAGAATAAGGAAACATATATGTTTTATATAAGGATGTATGGTAAAGAGAATACATTATTATTTTTTTTATGTTTGGAATGTTACAAGAAAATAATTACCTTATGAGATATGTGAGATAAATGTTAAGATGATTTAGTTCACCACATTCAAAAGTTTTAGTTTTTATGTTTTTGGAAAGATATTAAGATTATCCATTTATGGATATAATAAGTTGTACTATAATTGATGTTTGTTAGATTAATGTGTTATATCACTATAGGTGGACCTATTCATATTTTATAACATGTGGTAACATTTTTATTAAGATATATGGAATGACCTATCATTCTATTTTTTTATCGAATGATCTACTAAAACATTAGGATGAAAAATTCAACTTCGTTTATTTGAATAAGATATGAAGTAGAAATTGTTCAAGGCATAAATGATGGTGATATTTTTCTAAAATCACGTAAGTATATTTTTCATGAAAATTATTCAATCTTATGATAACAAATCATGATTTAAAAGGGTGTCTTGTTATCAACATTTTATTACTTATTTTAATGACCACTTTCATACTTCTTTTGTTTTTCATTTAGCTAACATTCACTATATCATTAACATTATTATAATAAATTATTTTTTTCAATATCTATGATTATTTATACTTTTCATCCATTCCCAATTCCCACCTATGTTCTCCTACATAGAGACCTAGTTATGATTTATTTTGGGTAACTTTTATTTTCAAACTATTTTTCTAAAAAATGATGTTTTAATTTTTACGATGTGGGTTTCAATACTTTTATAACCAAAATATATTTCAAGTGAAAAAATCATTTTAAGGGGGGTAGGGGTATAATTTAAGACCTAATGATTTTATAAGTTAGATTATATATTTTTTCTATTGTGTATTACGCTACTCCAAGATTAGCTTGTTCTATACACAACGCCGTCATATCTTGTGGTATATGAAACACTACGCATGGATTGTGTTTCACACAATTTCAAGTTCATTTGATAGAATACATTTCATTAAATAATGAGTTTAAGTGAACAATTAAATATTATTATTTTAACTTTAAACATAGTCTTTATAATAGAGGGTATGAACAATATTAACTTTCTCCTGAAAAACTATTTAAATGAAAATAACACAATGAAAGAACTCTAGATGAATTATATTAATGTTACATATATTTAATATATTGTGTTTAATGTTTAAAATTAATATTATATATTTTATAGATAATATATAAGAACAAATTCAATTTTTTAGATGAAAGAAGATCTTTTTCAAAAAAATGTTATTTTATCACCTTATGATTGTGCAACCAATTTAAATCTAGTTTTTTACACTTTTATATATTCTTTTTAATAGGATAAAATTTTTATTTGGTAGAGGTATATAAAAATTTAATTTTGATGAATTTTTTATATTTTTCTAATTACTTTTTTGTTTTGATGAACAGTAAAAATATGCTAAATATTAATTGAAAACAAATTTTTTCTTAAAAATAATTTATATGGTCATATTATAGTATTTAATGGTTTTAATGTATAAATAGAACATAGTTTTATATTTAAATATAATTTGTTTCCTAATCATTAATTTTACATTGAATTTCGATGTAAAAACATTTCAATCTTTTCAAATATATTAACTTTTAAAACCCAATTTTTCATTCAGAAAACCAAAATAATTGTAATTTAATTACTGAAAATTATGTGGTGTTAATTTTGGAGGATTGGATTATATATTTTTAATTAGAAGGTCCAAATTTTGTATATAAGACCCATTTTTTCACACCATGAATAGTCTCTTTGGTAATTTCTATTTACCATGGTTAAAGGTAAAACAAGTAAAGCAATGAAACAATCAATATTATAAGGATAATAAAATTACCCTAAAACCTCCCAAAATCCATTTTTTTTGGAATAAAATTTGGATCATATCACATTAGGGTATTAAATGATTCATTTATTGGATTAATTTCAATGAAAGTGTTTTATTTAGTATTTAATCAAAAGAATGTGACAAAGTGTCATTCCCTTATCTTTTATAAGTATAATAAAATTAACGTAATGATAAAATAATGAAAAATCAATATTAAATTGTCTAAACAAATATTATGAAATTATATACATAATGGTAATTTATTTAGAATTTTTAGAGATTAAATAATTACAATAAATATTCACCCAACTAGGATACATTTATTATTTTATTAAGAGAAATGTCCAATACATGATACTATAAATATGAAAATAAATACTGTAAGAAATAATTTATTCCTTCCTAGATTTTTATAGGTGAAAATGGAATTTTATAAGTAAATTAATTTCTATTTTTTTAAATATATCCCACTTTTTGAATTTTATTTAAATTAAATAAAATTATAAGTGTAAAATTAATATAATTAATGTTTTATAAAAATAGTAATTTATTAAATTATTTTAAAATCCTAAAAATATTTTGAAATATTAAAGTTATTTTTATAAGGTCTAAAGGTTCATTAAGTGTGAAATTATTGAAAATTTACCCCATATAAGTGAAATTAATTGCCTCTTAATAATGGAAATGATGTTACCACAATTCAACATAAAATAGAATAATTAAAGGAAAACTGAAAAGATATGGTCGAAAATAAAAAAAAATACATGTATAAAAATTATTTTATAAGATTATTTAGAACTATACTCATATTATCTACATCATATCTCATGTTGGATCCATTTGGATGAAAATTTTAATTTTTATTAACTTAGTATTTTATGAATTTCCATGGGTTCCCCTTGTGTTAATTAATTAATGGAACATACACCTTCACCACTTCGCTTCAATTTGATCCTTCAAGCTCAGCCATCCCCTAAACTTTTACATTATAAAAATCCCTTATTAAATTATATATGTTTGTGTTATATTTCAAGACCAACTCTTGTGTTATAAGAGGAGATTTAGAAAAAGCATGTCGAAGAAGATGTAATCTCATCTACCAACTCTCTAAAACATCTTTCTTCTTCTAAATTCTCTTAATTAGTTTTTCCATTATAAATTAATAACATCATTACCACTAATATAATGATATATTATTTTAACTATTATAAAACCATATTCCACCTTCTATCTATCCTATGAAAAATTAAATCACCAAGTGTGCGTATATACGATTTACCATCTCCACACTGTGGTGTAATATGTCTTTCACCACCACCATAAATGGATAGGTATAATAATGGAAATAATAAAAATATATGATTACTATATAATTATATTGATTCTAGAACAAATTATACAATTCACATCAAGAACATTTCACAATTATGGGAATGATATCCTTGCTTGTGCGTACGTACGGCACACCATCTCCACGATGTGATGTGATTCATTCTACAATATATCAATTAATACAAGATTATATAAATGTAATGAATGCATAAATATTGTATATATTATTTTAATAACATTTTTTAATTATATGACTTTTTCCTAAGAAGGATAACCAGAACTTATTTGAAAAAACATGCATAAGAACATAAATAAGTTCATACCTGAATAACGAGTTAGAATGAAACGTTAATAACAAATGGTGATCATATGATCATAAATATTTTCAAAAAAATGAATATAATTTTGTAATAAATCAATGAAACCATTTTAAAAGATTTTTTGATACATAAAAGGATAGTGGACCTATGAAAGGGGATAATTTTGAAATCACGTTTTTATCTATGATAGTTTATTTGTAAGTATTTAAAGGGGTATATTTATCATGAACATACTTGATTAAAAAATATGTATTAAAAAATTATATTTCTATCCTTTTTCAATTGTTTAATGTTTATTTTACCAATTGGGTAATTTTTACTAAATTTTTTGAAAGGAATCTTTTTTCTTATTTGGTATGAGGTACTTATTTGACTGTTTCGACAAAAGTACGAGGAGAATATTTTTTCTCATTTACGGAATGAAAGGACTTTTACCATAAAAAACGACTGATTTAAAGTAATATTACCATAAAATTAATAAATTTTATTATTATAGGAGTTATTTTCTTATAAAATGGCATGGTGTTTTATGAAAAGGAAATGATTTTGAAGATGAATGGATATTTTTTTCAAGAATCAATTTCAAGTGTTTTATAAAAAATTATTTCCCATATAAGATGAAAATAATTAATAATGTTATATTTCATGAATATTATCCCTTTTATTTATATGTTTTGATTATGATTATGTTATTTATGACATCCATTTGTTGTTCCTGGATTTTGTTATGATGAAATTATGTTTAAGAAAACCATTTTATCCCTTGGGTAATATTATGATGAGTGATTTATATTATTGTGGAACACATAAGAATGATATACTTATGAGATTTTTGGGACCTTTATCTCCCTCTGGTTCCTTGGTTAAGGATGGATAACTCATGAGTATGTGTGTGATGTATGAACCTGATTTCCTGTTCAGATTTCTATGGATGGTCCTGGTTTTCATGTCCATAATTTTATTAGTGGATCTGGTTTCCTTTTCCATATTTTTATTCAAGGGCGTGTTTTCATGTCTATAATTTAATCAGTGAACCTATAAATATTTTTACATGTTCACAAAGTCATAAGTTTATGCCGCAATTTTAGGTCTTATATTATAGTTGTGATATTATATATATTGATCAATGATTTACCTTGTGATTCATCTTTTTCTATTGATATGTGGGACTTGACCTCCAAATGTTATTGTCACATTATCATACCCTTTATGCTCTGGTTTATGTATACATATCACCTTTTTTACCCTTATTGAGCATCTGATATCAACTTTTTTTCTTTTTCAAAGGTTTGAAGAAGGGTATTCCTTAAAAAAAAATTAAAAAGGGGTTCTAGTTCTGAAGGATAAAGTATTACATGATATAGATGTTTTATGAACTAGTTTTTTATGTTTCCTAGTTCCAATTATAATAAACTAATACGATCTTTGGGAATCTATTTTTGTAATGTATTATGTATTCCACAAATGGAATTTAATGTCCATATACGTCAATCATGGGTAATTAGATGATTGGTATGAAATTTAAATAACTTGGATAACATTGATTGTGATATAAAATTTGATATTGATAAGACATATGTGATGATGACAGGACTTAATAAAATCTTGATTATTTCTAATTAGTTATCATAGAACATGATTAACAAGGTGCACTTGAACAACCTCTTAGAATCACCATAGAAGAGAAGGATATAATAGTCAAAGATTTAGGGTAATTTAGTCAATAGAGGTAATTATATTTCGATTCCTATATTTATAGATTATGGGAATAAATACCCAATTGGATTTATTATAAGATGTAAATGATGCTTTGTGTGTTGAAATTATGGAAGGAAGTAATTAATTTTAATATAAAAATGATAATTTTTATTTACTAATTGGATTTGACTAATGGAATCCATAAGATATCATCTATGGATTTATGTTTAGAATGTGGAATGTTTAAGAATTATGAAAATAGACATCTGAAGTAGAATGGTCATAAAGAAAATCAGAATGGTGGTACAATTATATGTTATACTACTAATGATGATGATACTGCAATTATGATATGAAATTTTTTGGATATTCTAATATAATTATTTACGTTATAAATTATAAGTATGAAAAACATGGAGTTAATGAAAAATAAATTTCAATTATTAATATTTATAAGAGAGATATTAAGGAATAAGATGATAAGGAATATATAGTGGTTTTTAAATTAAGTTGAATATTTTAAGATTCAATGTATTGGAATTCAAGAATTATGTTACATGAAAAATAATATATAATACGAGTGGTTATAGAATATTTTTAAATTATGATTTCACAAAATATTATTAATGAAACTTATGAACTAAAAATATTGTTATAACTATAAGCGATATTCATAGAAAAAAAAGATTACGTGAATAACAACAGAAAATTATTTTTATATATTAGATATTGATTTTGGGATAAATGGATGATTGATATGGATAATTTCGATTGAATTGTAATAATTTTATATGAACTAATTTAAGATTTTTTGAGAATGTCGTTCTCTCCCAATTAATAATGTATACAATATGTTGGGATTGAATAATATATCATATAAGCTATGTTTTTTATAAGTAATTAGATATAATTATTGATTAAATAAGTATTTATTCTAATAAATTTGTTTACCATGTTTCATTAGAATACAAAATGATTTTATAATCATATTTATTGTGTGAAAATCAATAAAAATTTTATGTTTTATGTTGGATTAGTGTTTAGTTGATTTTAAGAATTTTAGTAACCCTATTTTAAAATATTTAATTTTGAATGGGTTATAAGGTTACAAATTGTTTAAATTATTTATATTGAATTTTGGTTGTATGTTTTGAGATTAAATTAAAATATCATAATGTCGAAGATTAATCCATATTGGATTACTAGTTTTACGTTTTTTATCTAGATATATAAAGAATGATATATAAATATTTTATGGATCTTATTTTTTGGTTCAAACATGAAAAATTCATTTTTTTGAGTAATAGTTGAAGTGTTAATTGATAAAGGTTCAAAGAAAGGATGAAATTGTTCCTATTAATTAATAAAGTATATCATGTGTGTAATTTTCCATATGTTCATAGTATACATTGAATATTATTTTCCAACTAATAGGAACTGATCTTAAAATAAAAAATTTTTCCGGTTAAATTCATTTTTGATGATAACAATGACATTTTTTATTCCACATTAGTTTATTTTTATTTTTATTAACCTTATATTCAAAACACTCATTATTTAGATATTTTATCTACTGCCACTCTCTATAATTATTTTTATTTATATTATATTTCCAATTATTCATATCCAACATATTCTCTCTATTTCCAAAACCCAGTTATGAGTTACTTTTGGTAACCATTATATTTCCAACAGTCCCATTTTAATGTAATTTTTTAAATTTTGTATATGATCTGGGTTTCAATAATGAAAATTTCATATTTTAAACCATTGATGACCAAAACAAATCTTGAGGGTGAAATTCATTTTAGAGGGGGTAGAATCTGAAAGAATAAGGTTTTGTTAACAAATAAATGAATTTAGAAATTTTTATATTTTGTGTTACATTAAATACCATGTATATGTTTTATTATACACAACATCATTTTTATCTTTTCATATATGCAACAACGAGTGTCTTCAAAATCATTCATGATAAGAGGTGACATGCTTCATTGAACTATGAAATAATATTATTTAAAATTTTCTTATTATAAAATCGAGATTAAACAGGTGGGTATAAATAGAATTAACTTAATTATCACAAATATATATATATATATATATCTCACCCAATATAATTTTATTTATAAATTTATAAAAAATAATCAATAAATTTTTTGTAAATAGATTATAGTCTTCCGAATTAGGTTTTCATTAAAAATGATTTTATATTCATCTTTATGAATAAATACTCTTATTAATTTATGAATATTTAATGAAATTAATTTCATAAAATGAAATATATTTTTAAAATCATTATATCAAAAATTAACATGGGGTTAAATTTTTATTTTCTAGAATTTATTAATTTTTTAATTAATATAATCTTTAATGACGAATCACATTAATAGACTGTGTATCAATCAAAAATAAATATTAATTTAGATTCATACAATAATTATTTTAGAACATATATTAAATAAAGAAAAACATAGGGTTCTTGAATAAAATGCACTTCTCTAGAAACCTCTTTTCATTGTATCTGTGATTTTAAATTTAAATATAATTTTTCCCAATTTATTGATATTTATTTGAAAAAATAAGAAACAATTAAATCAAATTTTCTAAATATACTAGATTAAATATTTTTTTTAAAATATTAATTTTCTAATAAATTGTGAAAAATTAAAAAAATTATTTGAAAACATAATTTTAGTTTATATTATTTAAAAAGGTAAACTTTAATTAAAGATAATTTATTACTTATTTTATATATCTTCAAATCCAATTTAAGTCATTTTAGGAAATTTCATATTGTCATTGCGTATAAAATATTGAAATCTTTTAAACATTTTCTCTTTTGAAATCTGTATTTTGATCACGTTTGTAGGATTATTTTCAAATTATATTTTACCACTTATATAATTTAAATTTATAAAAATATATGAAAATTTTTAAATTACAATAATTTACATTATGTCAAATTTTCATAATAATTCTTCCATAATGTATAGTAAAAATAATAAAAAGTATTTACTGTGATTAAAGTAAAAAATGCGATTGTAAGGGGTAAATATTAAAAGGTATAGTCTAAAATTACATATAAACATTATAAAATAATTTGGCTTCACATTTTCATTCCATACAATATCTTAGAATCCATAATCCTAAATTAGTTTCCTTTTGTTTTGTGGTTAAAATTTTTTATTTTTCAATAATTACAATAGTTCCACTCATCTAACTTATAAATGGACACCCACTCTCATTAAATACTCCAACCTATATTCCCTTTAAGATAATCCATTACCTACCCAAATCCTTCATTAATACCCTTTTCTAATTCTAGAATCCTTTTTTTGTAAAAATCCATCATAGGAAGTATTTTTATTCGAACCAATTGAGGATACCCCGTGAAGAGGTAATAGTCTTCAACAAGAATTTATAATATATTCCTTCCCCTAAATACTTAAAAAAATTTAATCCATGATAATATAATATAAATAATATATTAATTTTAATTATATTTTTTATATTAAGGTTAAAAACAACAACCATCTCTACTTTTATCGAATTGGTAATGAAATCATCATTGATATATATGGCAGGCTATAGCCTCGTGAACCGATGTAATTTTATTTTCAATTACCACCCCACAAGTATAGATATGATATTGTATATAAAATTTATATATGATATTTATATAATAATTACACTATTATATAAATTATATCATATATAACATTCTTACATTCAATTCTATAATGGATATGATAATTGTTCTCATGTGTGCAGTGCAGTACGGGCTCACGAAGTGATGTTATTCTTTTTAATTACTATTTACGTGGATGATTATTAGAATAATGAAAATGAAAAAAAATTATATAGATCACATAATTATGTTATTAATGAAATATTAAGATTTATGAAATATTATATATTATTATCAATATTAACGTTTCACTCAATGAAAATTGATAACATCCTTCATGTATATGTAGATTATTTCCTTAACAATGTGATGTGAGTCACTCATTTCGCCACTAAAACACAATATTATTATCCTTTTGTAATGATAAAACATTACATACCAAATTTTATTTATAATTTTTTTTAAATGAAAATGTTACTCTTGTGTACAAATGACATGTCATCTCCATGACCATAACATACTTAATTTATCAAAACCATCATTCATGATTGGTATTAAAATTAAAATTGATGCATAAAGTTGATATTTATTTATTAATTATTGTTAATGAGATGATAGAACCATTACCATTTTTTAGGACCAATAAAATAACGACTTAAATCATTTTTATATAAAAAACTTGACATTACATGAAACATGATTTAAACATGGAAGTCTTAAAATCGGGTAATAAATATACATAAGTAAAATATGTATGCTTTTAAATAAATAATTATTGTTATTTAGTAGATTCATAATAATTTTATATTAATTATACATGATTTATGAACATGTATTAAGGAATTTTTGATAAATGGTATGGGATTTACATCTCATATTTTCTTATGTGAGACAAATTCCTTATACAACACCTATTTTCTTTGAGTAGTCTATATTCTGAATGAAAATGTATTTTATAATTTTTAATCAAATAATTATTTGGATTTACACTACCATTTTATGGTTTAGCTTTCATTAGTTTTATAGTTCATAAGTTACTATATCTAAAATGTATTTTTTACTTAATTTTTCCTCTTTGAGATATATTTTTATGTTATACACCAATCATATTTTTTGAAGTGCATATACATCCCCTTTGACATTTAATATGATAAACATATTCATTTTCATTGTATTTTATTTCTCATTATTTGATATTACATTATAGGTATTACTTTTCAATAATAATAATGTATTAATTATTTTATGTTACAATATCATCATTAATTAGTATAGTTTATCACAATGTTACTGATTATTAAAAATTAAGATCCATGTATCAAGAAACTGATTAATTTTATTCTTATCTTGTTATGAAATTAGAATAATTTTTTTTATATTTTTTCATTTATTCATGTACTCAAAAATTCAATAAATATTGTTTTTAATTAGATTCACCTTTTTTATTAAAAACAATGCTTCTTCAAAAAAAATGTTTTATAAAAACGATTTTAATTTTTTAAAAAAATATTCAATTGATTTATTAATCTTATTTCAGCTTTGTTTTTATTCATAAAAAATCTATTGATCTATATTTCCCTGGACCGATCCATTTTGAAAAACTAGTGTTTTGGGTGTTCTAGGAGGCAATAATGTCTAATTTCAGGAGTGGGCTAAATGTCTAGTTTTTTCATCGGTAACATTGGGTGTTAGTGTGCTAGCATGTCATTACATCGACATTTCAGTGTGTCGGAATGTCAGTGCATCAGCATGTCAGTGCATCGGTGAGTCAGTATCATCGGTGTCGGTGAGTCAAGGGCATCGGTGTCAGCAAGTCTGGGCATTATCAGGTCTGGGCATCAGTAGGTCAGGGTGTTAGTAGGTCATTGCATTGGTAGTTCAATATCAGTGACTCAACGTCCATAGGTCGCATCGGTATCTCACCTATCGGTGGCTCCATGTCTGTGACACTATTTCTGATGCTTTCTCCAGGGCGCGCGTGCATCCGTCACGTAGAGGACGTGCTACTGTTGCCCCACATTCCTGCTTTCCCAAGGCTGGTGGCATCCTCTCCTTATTCAGGGACGCCTGATCCGTGATCAAAACGGGATGATGGGAAGTTGGTTCTTCCTTCCGTGGATTCCTCCTCGGATCACGTCACCTAGTCTGGGTCGCCCTCATATAATTAAGACGATGTTCTTGAATCTCTTCCTGGTACCATATTTTTATGGACACCAGTTAATTACACTACTTCTGTCAGGATACTCCAAGAAGTCCAGTCAAGGCAGCAACCTTCAGTTAGGAGAGTAATCATGTTTGGAATCACTGTCGTGTCTTGACGCTGGGGAATTTGAATGCTTGTCTTTTGTCCCTTATTATAGTGCATCTCAAGGGTGCGGAAGCCCGAGGCATCCCACATCGAATGCGGGGAATCATATTTCATCGGCAGGTATCTGAGTATTTCCTCTGATTCCCATGTTTAACATAGGGTACACCACAATTTTAACATCCAACGGAGATGGATCGAACTGATCAGAACACTGGTTAGAGTGGATCAGATTGAGGAACCCCCTGGAGGGAACACTGATATTGGGGCCAGTGCATGGGTGGCTTCCAGAATGCTGTGGAGGGGAATGAGGTGGCATGATCTCAATGAGATGTGGCAACCCACCTGATAATCAGGATGGATGATGGATTTAGTCTTAAGCCTCGAAGAGACTTCCTAGGTATCCCTGTGGCGGGGAATAAAAGTCTCTGTAGTTCAGGATGGAACGATGGGACACCTAAGAAGGTGACCCATTATGATGGACACATGGATGGGACCCAGAGGAAGTGTAACCTCCAAGTTAGGGCATGAGCTTCCTGAGGCACATGGTCTCGAGGGAGAGATCAAGATGAGACATGGGTTTTGGAATTGAACCTTGTGGAGGCTTCCTACGTACCATGCCTTCACATGGATCAAAGTCCCCATTGTTCGGGAAAGATTGGGGCTTACACTCTAAGGCGGACCAAGGTGGAAATGGGGCTTGGTACACCGACACAGAGATGGTCGGGGCCAATGGTTGTTGGGCTTGGACCTCATGGAGTATTTCTTTGTACCATGCCTTGACATGGATCAAAGTCCCCATAGTTTGGGATGGATTGAGGCTTACACTTTGAGGTGGCCCAGAGCAGAAATGGGGCTTGGGACACCGAAATGGAGACGGTCGAAGCCAATGGTTGTTGGGCTTGGACCTCGTGGAGGCTTCCTACATACCATGCCTTGACATGGATCAAAGTCCCCATAGTTCAGGATTGATTGGGGTTTTTGCTCTAAGGTGGCCCAATGTGGTAGAGCTTGAACATCGTGGAGGATTCCTATGTAACATGCCTTGACATGGGTCAAAGTCCCCATAGTTTGGGAATGGTTTGGGGATTACACTCTAAGGAAGCCCAAGTTGGTGGGGCTTGAACCTTGTAGAGGCATCCTACGTACCATTCCTTGACATGGATCAAAGTCTTTGTAGTTCGGGATGGATTGGGGCTTACACTCTGAGGTGGCCCAAGGTGGTGGGGATTGAACCTCGTGGAGGCTTCCTACGTACCATGCCTTGACATGGATCAAAGTCCCTGTAGTTCAGGATAAATTGGGTATTACACTCTGAGGTGGCCCAAGGTGGTGGGGCTTAAACCTTGTGGAGGATTCCTACATACCATTCCGTGACATGGATCAAAGTCTCATAGTTCGGGATGGATTGGGGCTTACACTTTGAGGCGTCCCAAGGTAGTGGGGCTTGAACCTCGTGGAGGATTCCCACGTACCATGGCTTGACATGGATCAAAGTTCTCGTAGTTCGGGATGGATTGGGGCTTACGCACTGAGGTGGCCCATGGTGGTGGGGCTTGATCCTCGTGGAGGCTTCATACACACCATGCCTTAACATGGATCAAAGTCCCCGTAGTTTGGGTATATTGTTTAACGTCATGCGAGATGAGGGGCATTCAGGGCATACACTCTGAGGCAGCCCATGGTATGTTATGGTCAGTGCTCACTCTAAGCTATTGAGATTCATGCTCGGTGTGAGAAACAAGAGCTCATAGAGGCATGACAATCAGGTCGTGAAAGGTGCGTCTATGTGAAATGAAGAGGGGCTTACGCGTTGAGCGGCCCAAGGTGTCGGGACTTACTCCAGGATGGAGTCCCAATGGTGACAAAGAGCAGGGGGAGAGGGGTTTGGGATGGAAGAAAGGAGAAGCCACATTCCTTCTCATGCCCTCCTCTAACCTTAGCACTGAGGAAGTGAGGAGGAGCAGGGGTGCTGCCTCCTACAAGAAATGCTAGGGGCTTACACCAAGGTGGTTGCCCTTCCCCGCGGTCAAATGCCACTCCAATAAATCACCCCTTGTGAGGGATGATCCCATCCTGGTGGATATGAGTAGGTGTGGAGAATTTACTAGGTGGGGGACCCTGCATGTGAGGCATGGGGCCAGGTCACATATTAATGCCATCTGTTGAGGATGAGGTGCTTGGAAGTTTAACGTCCTGCAGCTCGGGCGCCGTGGGTTCACTCCACACCCCTATGACATACATAAACGGTACCCTCTACCCCTTGTGGGATGGAAGGTATCGGCAATGTCGTACTAAGGGGGTGTCACTGAGCGAACCATTGAGGGGTCCATGAAAGTTTGGGTGTGTGAAAAAGCAATAGTCGTTAGCATGCCTATGCGAAGAGGCATGAGGCAAGGCAACGCAATGGGAAGATTTGTCCATGGGACGTTGAAGTTTCCTCGTACGAGCCTAGAATGTTTCCTGGGAAGACAGTGCATGATGTGGATGCCCATGGTGCACAAGACAACTACGAATGGCACCCAGAAGAAGGGAATCAGGTGTTCGTGCAAGGGCGCACCTGGGGAGCACTGAGGTTAAGGGCCCTAGGTAATTGCACGCAACCCTTGAGGGTTGCGCGAAATAAGGGGAACCTGTGTAAAAAAACCAAGGGGTGGTGCAAAATCAATGATGATTGCACGTAATTGGGGGCTGAGGTTTTCCATATAACAAGGAGGTTTGCGTGCAAGATGTATGAATTGCATGCAAGTAGTAGAGGTCGCACGCAAGGAAAGGGGTGTGCGCAATGGGAAGAATTGTGCACAATTAGATGGAATGCGCGCAATGGAAGGAATTTCGCGCCAAGGTGGAAACCTAGAAGGGATTGGAATTCATTCTAAGCGATGGGGGTTTCGCGCGAAGGCGGACCCCAGGGTGACATGGTGTGAAAAGAACCGTACCTGAAGGCCATATTTCGTATGCGTGGAATCCGAATTTTGTGCATGAGAGTTGGCTCAAATTCTTCATCCCCAAAATGGAAGGGGTCACCTTATATTTATAGGTTCCCGGGGGAGAGAAATATAAGGAAACACAAAATAAATGTGCGATAGAGGCAGAAACACAAAATTTCAACCGCACGGGGTGCGGGTGTGGAATAATTTTGCTCCGGTGTCGGGGACTCTGTTAATCCCTGAGCTTTCTGTGCGGGGCACATTTTTTCACATGCTTCACCATTTTTTTTCGTGAAACACCTCTGGGCCCCCCAGACCGGGTCTATGGGTCCGAATATGGCCTTGCTTTATCCTTTTGAAACATTCTTCAACACTTAAGCACTTTTTGGTGTCTTCAAATACCCCCCCCCCCCTCAGAACTGGATCGGTGAGGGGTCACAATGATCTGATTTTGAGAGAAACGCCAAAATGCAAGCCTTCGTGGGTCCCCTGCGTGCAAAAATCTGAAGTGGCATGAAAACTCAGCCAAGCGTGGAATCTGCTTTTCATGCGGGCGTGGAACCCTGGCTTCACTGATAAAAGGTGTCATCAATCCCATGATCCGTACAACCTTTGTTGTGAGATATGCTTCGAGCTCTCGTGCGTGAAGAATTCTTTGTTTACGCATGAAAAACTGCTCCGGCTTCACGTAATTACCTCGATATTGGGCGTCATTTTACCCGCAAATCTGGGGTTTTCGCACCACAGTCTGAAATTTCATGACACCCACTGATTTTATGCGCCATGCTCCCAAATTTTGCGCCAACCTTAAAGATTTTGCACCAGCTACTGGAACACTTGGTCAGAATAAGATGGCCGCAAATCGGGTCGATGAGGGGGAAGCCACTACTTGCAGAGCTAAAATAGCTACAAACCCAGACTTTTATGGCGCAAATAGGATTGTCTCCAACAACCATACCCTCTTTAACTTGCTAACACCTACCGAAAAGAAGTATGCCTTGTCCAATAACCTTCCTTCGTGGGACTTTGGTATTCTGGAAGAGGTCCCTCTGCCAGTATTTGAGGTGGATACGCCGTGGTCATGGATGACCCCTGCAGATGACCTTTATCGATACAACATCACCAACAATGGTAACCCTGTTATAGAAAACATACACATGGACGTATATGTCCAGAACACTCAGACTAGGACCATTGCTGGGGGTGACCCTATTGTAGAGAGCTCCCCAGCCCTCTAAACAAGCACCTTCCGTCATAGCATCACTGATGAGGCCAAAGGCTAGCTGTAGGACTGGGACCTATGATACGAAGGAAACTTCACCAGCAAATGGGCCTGGGAGTACTGGGTTCTCCATACGTGCGACTAGTTTACAGCTGAGATGCGGCATATTGGCATGTTCGATGTGGTATGGACATTGCAATTCAACTTCTACCGTCAGCCTGAGCTTGGGCTAGAGCTATTAACCCAGTGCTCCCCTGATACCAACACATTCCATCTTCATCACGGGGAATTCAGCATCAGTCTCTGAGACATCTACTGCATCGAGGGTATCCCTTTGGAGGGACATCAATATGATGAATTTCTCTCGCCGATGAACATATGGGGTGATAGATCTTGAGCCCCCATACTGACGTCGCACCTACTGGAGCTGGCCATGGAGAATCTGGGGGTCAAGGACTTCCTGAAAGATATCGCCTATAAGGACTGGTTCAGCCTGTTCCTAGAGAGGGATCCAGAAGTCATGATTCCAGGGTTGGGAAGGCATTTTCCAACTGCGGCTCAGAGGAGCAAGAGTGGATCATACTGGAGGGTCCTGGAGGCAGGGCACTACCAGTAATGGGGCTACAGCATAAGTGAGGCCCAGGACCTGATTGCTATGTACACCAGATTCCTCACCACATTTCTTAGTGGGTGGCTCTTTCTAGTGAGGGACGCAATGATGGGTGTCCGTCCGGCGTCTCTGGGGATGTCTGGCATCATGGCTGCCAACAAGAGGTTCAACCAGGTGGGTCCCCATGCGGGATCAGTTGTACGCCATCTTGGGATGCATCTTGAGAGGGGGGTCTCATAAGAGAGTATGTGTCCCCTTACAGATTTTCCACGGTTGGGTTGCGGATCATTATGGCGTGTACACATTCCCAATTGCCATTCATCCCCCGAGAAATGGCTTGTGACCCTCTCTGCAGAATATTTTCGGGGTCTTGCCTTTGACACCCAACAAGGAGGGAGTATGGATCAGGATTGGTAACTATGAAAACTTCGCCATCAGCCCATTCCCCACCCCAAATGTTCAGCTGATAGATGATGGGAAAGCCTCACTGGAGCAGAAGGAGTACTTACAGAGCATAAGAGATGGGATACTTGTGGCTTGGATTGATGGGAACATCTTCTGTGAGCCTTATGTGCCGTCCAGGTTCACCAGGCAGTTTGGATTATATGAGTGAATGCTGAAATAAGTATACAAAGATGTCCGTGGGGAGAGACATCCCTGCATTCTTCGTCATATGTGGGTGATGTTCATGACCTACGGCTCTGGTGACATCATCACCTTTCCTCCCACTGGAGTCTATGTTGGCCTCTAAACCTAGTATTCCAAACATTGGACCATAGCATACCCTGAGAAGCTTATGAGGAAGTGATTTAGGTGGCTCACAGTTTCCAGTGTAGAACCTCGGCTGTGAGAGAGCAAGCAGGGTGCCGCTAGTGGGGGAGGATCAAAAGCGCCTCAAGAAAAGGATCCCACATAGGTCAGGACCTTAGCAGCTGGGGCGTCGCATGGCACGATCGCGACCTGATCGCCTAGAGGACGGGGGTCCCATGGAGCAGCCATATAACTTACTAGGAAGCATGTAAGATACCTACTAAAACCTTCCCATGATGTGATCTTCTCTACACTATGGTCAGCCTGGATAATCCTTCCATAGTCAATGAGCACTGAATCCCTCTAGAAAAAGATAATGCGAGATGGGATCCAGCTTCCAGAAGTCCAGTTTTTCTGGATTGCAGACTGAGTAAACTTCCACCTACGACATTCCTATCTAACGGCCATGGAAACGTACGCACGCCAATTAGGCTAGTGTGTGGAGCCAACTCTCTTGGTGAAAGTGATGTTTGGCCAGGAACATGATCCAAAAACGATGTTGTTGGGAGATAATGACAGAAATGATGAGTCACAGGGAGGTGGGGTAGGAGAGGAAGAAGAAGGATAAGGGTAAGGTAAAGGTGGATGAGAACGTAAAGGAGAAGCGGAGCCCGAAGTTGGGCGGTCTCAGGGAGTGACCCCCCAAGGGAGATTTTGGTAAAGCAGTGAGATCGTCGACTCTAGAAAATACATAACCGAGATACTCGAGGTATGCTTCAACCCTTATCTCTCTTTATCCTTTCATTCACTTTCATTTTCAATCCTTTCACCACCCTTCTTGTCCTACTCATGAGCATATGGATGCCTATTTAGAGTCCCTAGCCCAAGGAGAGGAGGAAGCGCCAATGGGGCAAGGTGGGGCACTGATGCCCATTATTGAATTGACAAGTGTTGAGGGATCCCCTACCACGACATCTCTTGTAGTGGCCATAACACTATATTGTAATGCCTTGGGTTCCTGTAAGTTACTTGCTTCAATACCGGTACTCACTCTTAGAGGACTCAACTGATCAGGGTGCTCCTTGTCTATACAGTGATAACAGCATTGGAGGCTCGTCGGGCTGCTGAGTCTGGACCATCCGCGAGTTTGCCGATGGAAAACATGTCGCCCCATCTGGAACATGCCTCCCAAACTGAGTTGGCCCCAAAAATTAGTGAGCAAGGAGTGGCAGACACCAGTGGTGCTGCTATCGGGATAGGGCCGGAAGTTGACGAGGGTGACACCAGGATCGAGGAGAGAGAGGAAGCTCACCTAGATACTGAGGATCCTATTCCCCTGGGTGGAATCCCTAATGAAGACCCTGCTGCTGGCCTGTTGGCTATCTTCCCTGTCTATCAGCCCACTGATCCTGACGAAATGGATGATTAATATTCGAAAGTGGCTGAGGACAGCCGAATGATGAGACACAAGGGATGGAAGTTCATCCTGCATTTTCTCTATCAGCCTCAGGTAGAATGGCTGAAGCGGTTGGGGTCACTCCACACCTGGATGCATTTCTTGTGTGCTGGAGGGGTAGATTCTCGATGCCTTCACCTGATAGTCTATGATTATATGGCCGAGAAGATGCATGAGAGAATTTGGTGCGCCGATGTCACCCAGTGTCGAGAGGAGTCGGAGAGTACCCGGGAACTTCTAAGGGTGGAGCAAGTGGTCTAATGCCTCGAGGAATAGGAGAAAGAATAGAAGATATTCATCGCAAACTATTCTGATCTTGTGGAGTAGTTGAGGGCCCAGTTGGTGGATTCCCAAGAACAACTCGTGGATGCGAGTTGCCAGATAATTATGCTTCAGACATGACATGTGCGGTCAGGGGCCAGGGTCAACGAACTATGATTCGCGACCGCTGATGAAGAAATGGTCATCATGGGACAAGAGGCAGTCCTGGAGGCCACCGGCCAAAAGGTGGCAGCATTGGAGAGATCTATCCAAGAAGCTGACCCTTAGGGGCCCAGTTTTGGCTGAACCCATAATCTTACCTCTCCTTACTGCTTCTTGTCTCCTTTTTTGAACTTTATGTATGGAAAAATTTACTTACTTCCCCTTTACTTAATAGACTTTTCCTTTTGGATTAACATGCTCAACCATAATCCAGAAATAAATAGCAATCCATTCCTAATCTCACGTGGGCTGTGATAAGAAAATGAGGCTCGTACTATCACTTTGTTTGATCATGGGAGCGCCAACCAAGCATCAGGCATTCGAAATTCGATAATGGATTTTCGAGGAGAAGAGGGAGGCCCGATCAAAGGAAGAGGACCTCAGACCAATCGATGTATCATCTTCACAATGTTCTCTAGCGCACGAGTGGGGAAATTCCATGGGCATTGGAATTATTCTGAACATAGGGGAATGAAAAATGTGAATCATGTTACCCAAATTCAGAACACTATGGGAGGGTGAGGCAATAAAGGACAACTGTTGACCATGTTCAAAACAGTGCATCCTTATAGCATTACCCTAAAATGGGGATAATAAATGATGGTCGACCACTGAACATGTTTGAAACATAGGAACTAACTCAAATATCGTCCATAAGTATTCTGGAAAGTTGTCCCAAGACAGCAAGCAGACCATAGGTCGAGCATCTATACTATTATGGGGTCCCATCAAACATGATCAGTCATTCGGAATGTTGGCCTAGGACAGCAGGTGGACCATAGGTCGTGCATCGTTACTATTAGGGGGTCCCATAAAATTTAAAAGAGGATGAGGATCTGAATAATGGGGCATGCGAAGTGTGGAAAGTGAAATGGTGGTCTTTTATCATAGAATGCAACACTCCTGAAATTACTCCACCATGGTGGAAGCACATTAGGCGGGCACATTAATCTGATCATGGATCATCCCTACTTTTAGATAGGACTACTCTAGTGAGGGAACTATTGGTTCCCAATGTCATCATGTGGCATCCTAAACATGTTTAGTTCAAATTATACAGTTACACAACAACCTAGGGGGGTCATGCCAAAAGACTAATGGTGGGTGAAAGGATGGGATTTGTGATTCCCGGGGCTGGACCCAAGATGAAATGTCTGGGTGTTCATACGTATCATATAAGCATGGGAATCAAGACACATGTAGTTCTGGAAAGGTTATTAGGTTATGGTCTTAGAACTCGAACCACAGGTTGGTAGGGAATCCAGAAGGCACATGGTAAGGTGATTATGATACACAACGCGAATGAGGACATAAGTCCAGATTACCATGTGTTCCTTGGGGACGTGTTTAGGTCAAGGGACTGAACACAATAGTTTGGTTGGGCCCACGGGGAAGTGCTCAGGCATTCCTATGTATCTCATGAGAATGATAATCAATCCATACTTAGTTCTTGGAAAGTGGAACGGTACGATAAGGTACCAGTGAAAAGGATGAAAGGGGCATGTGGGTCTAGCCCTCGCACCAAAAAATAGGCATTTGATGTATCTTGTTTGTTCTTTAAGGTGAATGGTTTTTTGTGAAGCGACAGGCCTAAGGTAGAAATCCCTAAAATTTCCACAATAATTAAGCCGTATACAGTCCTTGAAAAATGGTATGGTGGATTACCATTACCCAATGTGTGGTCCCCTATGATGAGGTCATCACAATGTAGTGTCATTTTTCATTGTGCATCCAGGATGATATTATCACAGTTTAGGGTCATGTGATTGGACCCACTAGTATAGTTTAAGGTCATATGTCTTGGACCTGAGGGAATTCACATGATGCAATAAAGCATACCCGACATGAATAAGGACGAGGTCCACACCAACACCATGTGTGATTCTGAGAGAGGATCCCTAGGCCAGGAGGCCAGTGAGTGTCAGAGGGTATGTGGCAGGAGAAACTAGCTCCTAGCTGAGTTGGACCTAGAAGCATTATGTCTGAGTGATCCCACGTATCCCATGGGGATGAGGATCGAGCTGCACGTTGCCCTTAATGAATATCTTAGTTTATGGTCTTAGATCTTGGACCATGGGAGCCCTGAAGGATGTTTTATTGCGGCTTCATCCCCCTAACGTGCAGAGGTGCACTGAGGGATAGTGCCAAGAGTGTCGAGATTCCACCTGGACATGATGGGGTGGAATATAATGTGAATCATAAAACCAGCATTCAACTCCTGAAGGGGCTAGCATGATGATAGAGGATTACTACTGGCCATATGCGTAACACATCATCCTGTAGCGTTTGCCTGAAATGCGGACAAGAAAAATGAGAATCGTCTGTTTACCATGTTCACAACATGGTATTTTTATCAATTTTTTGTTTGAAACCCTTGAGGACATTGGCCCGTAATGGTATGAGAACCCCTAGGTGTGGTATCCATGTCGTTTTTTGATGTTCCCCTTAGGTGTGGAAGATAATGAGGGCCCAAATGAAGGGAAACACAATGCTCGACAAGTGGAAGGAACTTGCCTAAGTGGAATCTGACACTCTTAGTCCTAGACCATAGTACTCTTGACACAGTGGTGAACCACTGAAAAGGGTCAAGGGGCTCAATATGAGAGCGTCCAGGAAATGGTGAATTCCCTGGAGAAGGGGGGAATGGTTCAACAACCCAATGCGAAGGGGGGCATAACCATGTACCACACCTATATGTTCCCCTCATGGAGAGGAATATGGAAAGGGGCCTAGGTGACCGAAAGATCAAAAGATCACTAAGGGATGGGGCTAGAACCAAAATCTAAATATGCAGGTGGTCCTATGTATCCCATAAGTATGGGAATCAAGCCACATGTAGTTCTTAAGGATGCAGTTTAACGTCACGTGGGATGATATACAGTTTAACGTCATGCTGGATGGGATACAGTTTAAAGTCATACAGGATGAGATACAATTTAACATCATGTGGGATGAGATTCCAGTTTATTGTCATGAGGGATCGTAGTCGAGTTTAAGGTCATGGAGGACCCTATAAAGGGTTAGGAAAAATACTGTTTGGGAAACCTAGCATTAGTGGGAGGAGTTATGTGCTCACCATCCATGTTTACCAAGGAGTAGTCACCATTGGGATAAACCTTATGAACAATGAAAGGTCCTTCTTATTTGGGCACCAACTTGGGTGGTTTCCTTCCGAGAATCATTTGTTCCCTGAGGGATAAGACCAAATCGCCTTACATGAAAGAGCAGAGGAGAACCTTTAGGATGAAAGCTCGAGCCATCATGCTCTAATGCCTTTCTAGGTTGTGCAAGGCACAAAGCCTGTTCTCATCTAGTGATTCCAATTTAGCTAGATGTATCTCAACCACTCTATATAGCACTTTCTAGTCATAGACCGCTATGTGCAAGGAGGGAAATTGAATGGGTAGGATGGCCTTAGTTCTGTACACTAGGGAATATGGGGTCGCCTAGATGGATTTACGAGTCATCGTTCGATAAGACTAGAGATAATTGGGGAGCTTATCTAGCTAAATCTTCTTGTTCTGACCAACTAGTTTATGCAGAATGTTAGAGAGGGTTTTATTAATCCCGGCAATCTGTGCATTTTCCTATGAGTGGTAGCAGTAGGTATAGTTAGAGAGAATGTTGTATTTGGCGTACAATTTTTTCAACTCGGCTACTCGGAAGTTAGTGTCGTTATCGGTGAGGATAGCATGAGGACCCCCAAACTGATGGATGATATTGGAACTCACAAATTCAATGATAGAATGGGTCTTGACTTCCTTGAGATAAATTTCCTCTACTCACTTGGAAAATAAATCTGTAGTGTTCAGAATGAATCGGCATTGAGATCCGTTGTCGATGGGTATGGTCCTATGACATCTAATCCCCAGACTGTAAAGGGCCAAGACTACTTGGTAGTGTGGAGAAGCTCCGGTAGCTGATGCACAAAGTTAGTATGAACTTGGCACACATGGAACCTCTTGGAAAAATTGATGAAGTCGTGGATCATGGAGGGCCAAAAATACCCTAATCTCTGAATCTAGTGAGATATTTTTTGCCCAACCTGATTGGTAGCACAGGAACCGTTGTGAACTTCTTGCATGACCTATGGAATCTCAACCCCTTGAATGCAACGGAGGAGAACACCATAAAATCCACGTTTATATAGGATCTGCTCAAGTCTGGGACCATTCTGGAGAGTAAACTGCAGCGCGTAGCGTTGGATTCACTTGCGCTCTGCCCGGTCTGATGGGAGATTATCGTGTAGGAGGTATTCAACCAAGGGTGTCCTCCAATCGGCAACCACGTCGATCACCGCATCCAGATGACTCAGGGGGTATTGACCTAGAGGCACCAGTAGTATGATGGCTTACCTATGGGCCTTCATCACCATCCAGGGTAACGGGATCTATGACTCTCTAATGCGCCATGTGGATAATTAGATCATCCTGCTCGGGCTATGCAAGTGATGCAGCTAAGCTATTCAAAGCATCCACTTGACTGTTCTATGACCAACGGACATGGATAACCTCTGGACAAGAAGGGAATTGGGACATTAGCTGGAGAGTGCATTCTAACTATGATACAAGCTCTAGAATTCTGACAATATATTCATCATTGACCTACTTAATAACTAGATTAGAGTCCCCTTTTACATGAAAATGGTGCACGTCGATCTCAAGGGCCATCTCGAGACTAGTAATGAGGACCTGATACACTGCCTTGTTGTTAGTGCATCTTTCTGACAATAGGAATGGGTACAATAGGATGGCTTGCACCGGGGTGATAAGGACGATACTCAGGCCTACTCTATTAAGGATAGGGTAATTGAACCTCCTACCGGTGGGGTGCCAGGAGGCACCATCGATGTGTATTTTCCATCATGGGATGGCCTGATGGACTTAGAGGATTGCCTCATCAAGAAAATATAGGTATAGGGACTGGTCCACAGAGGTGGGATGGGCACCAAGAAAGTCTGCAATACCTATTCTTTGACAGCATTCTGATGCATGAACCTGATGTCGAACTCCTGGAGGATCACCGCCCACCGCACTAACTGGCCAGTCAACAAGGAGAGATTCAGAATATACTTCAGCGAGTCCACTAGAGACACTAGCTATACCTCATGGTGCTATAGGTAATTCTGCAATTTCTGTATAGAAAATACGAGCGTAAGGCAGCTCTTCTCTATGGAAGATTATCTAGTTTTCTTATGAACGATCATGAGGCTGAGATATTATAACCTATTCTCCATCCCCTTATTGTTCTTCTAGGCGAGAAGGGCGTCGAAGGAACCTTCCAGGGCAATGACATAGAAGACCAGCATATTCCTGGAGACGGGTGGCATCAAGACCAGAGGATAGAGAAAATATTGCTTGCTTTCCTCAAATGCATTCTGGAACTCCTCATCCCATTCATAAGCGGTGCCCTTCTTCATGAGCTGAGAAAAGGGATTACACTTGCCATCCAGATTCGCAATAAACCAGTGTATGTAGGATAAGTGGCCTTGGAGACCTCTATACACCCGAATATTTCTTGAGGGGGCATCTGGCTAATGGCCTTGATCTTCTTTGGGTCAATCTTGATGCCCCGGTACCATACAAAAAGGCCGATAAACTTCACGGAAGTGACCCTGAAGAATCACTTCAATGGGTTCATCTTCTAGTGGCGGGAATGGAGGAAACCTAACACTTTCCCAAGGTCCTTTAGATGGTCCTTGCGCTGGGGATATTTGACTACCAGGTCATCCACATAGAATTCTAAAAATGTTCCTAGAATTGTCTTGAATATGCGATGCATGGACCACATATAGGTAGCACCTGCATTCTTCTGGAAGAAGGGCATAACCTTGTAATAGAATGTACCTTGGGGCACACTAATCTCTGTGGAATCCTCATCCTCGGCAGCCATCCAGATCTGATTATATTCGGAGTAACCATCCCTGAAGGAGAGGGCTTGGAACCCCTCCGTAGTGTCAATCAACAATTTTTTCACTGGAAGGGGAAATAATCCTTCGGAAAATGACGATTGAGATCTTGGAAGTCGATATAGACTCTGATCTACCCATTCTTCTTCCTGATTGGCATGATGTTGGCTAGCCACTTGGGGTACTTGACCTCCTTGATGAATTGGCTCTGATGAGCTTGTCCACTTCAGCCACGACTATGGCACCGTGAGAAGGGTGCATCATTTTGGGACGCTACTTGAATCCGCGATGATTTTCCAGAAGACCAAGGTGGTGGACAGCTACATGAGGATCTAGTCCCCAGAAACTTGTCATAACTCCAAAAGAATACATCACAGTGCTGTTTGAGTAAGCCGAAGTACCACTGCTACTCCTCATGGGACATAGTAGTACTGATCAATGTGGGTCTCAGGTCTGCCTCGCCTCTGAGGTTCACCTGTACCAACTCATCAACCGATGTTGGGACGCCTTCCTCAAAGGCAGGGGGAGCATCCTCTATATCTTCTACTCCACATATAGAGGCATACTCTATAGGGGGAGCTGATTCTAAGTTATCAAACCCTGATGGGAGGCCGCTACCAGCTCGTGCGGTAGTGGTTATTGCATAAGGGAACTCCGGTGTTGCTGAGACCATGGCTATGAAGGCTGTCGACCTGATCCCATATGGTCTCTAGCCCAAGGGTCCATGCTTGATAATATCAAAGAAGTAGTGGTGCATCGGTCGGAGCCAACTTATTCCAGCCTGACTAAACAGAAAAGTATAACATATTGTCGTTACAATGAGATGGACGTCTTGATTCCTAACGGGAGTGGGAGGCTCCAGGACCACTAGAGCCTGGTTCGTATAAGAAAATGAAGTGATCTTCCAATGCCTCCTTGATTTGGGATCATGATTCTCCCTTGTCCAGTAAATGAAAAAACATTTCCCCATATCGGAGGTCGTGGCCTCCAACTGAGGGATCGGAAAGACATAGGCGTCATTCAGGCCTGCCCAAGGGTCGGTTGTAGCGGTGACCGGATCAACTTCACTTTTCTGGACTTCTTTATCCTTTCTCTTATAATAGTCAGCATTCAAGTAGTGGGATTCACAGGAGGCAAAAAGAGATGCATCACCTTGTAGTACGCCCACTCGCCCATTAAGGGAGTACATGAGGAATTTGTGATATGATGAGAGGAAAGTCACATGCATGTGGAGCCATGGCCTACCCATCAATGCATTATACGCAGTGTCCTGGGAGACAACCATGAATTCAGTGCTAGAAACCAGGCCACTGAACTGGGTCTTCAGAAGGATCTTTCCAACTGGGGTCTACTCTGCCCTGTCATATCCCTGGATTCTTAAATCAGAGGGATCCAGGTCATACTCAGATAACCCTAGCTTATGTAGTGTCTGTGTCGGGATAAGGTTGATCTCGGAGCCAGAGTCAATGAGATAGTGGTGGACCTCCATGTCATTAAAGTGGCCGGTGATATACAGCAGGCGTATGTACCCCGGTACCCTCATCTTCTCTAAGGAATGAGATGATGGCTTTGAATTCTGCATCCTCCACTTTTCAACATTGAAAGCTTCTGTAGCTGCTATCTCTATCTCAAACAGGAGGGGGCTCTATAAAGCCTTGATGAATGCTTCATGCATATCTAGCGATAGGGGAAGGGCTTCAAGGATGGAAAGACTCACTAGGATGTCGATGAGGTTCTTGAGAACATCGTACTTATGTAACAGGCAGGAACTTCTGCTTACAGGGAGTCACTCTGTGATGGAAGGCATGGCGGGCCCTACCAGTTGGACCGATAGCAGATTGGTACTGGGGACATCTCGGTGCTCACTAGTCGAAGCCTGGAGGGTAGTTACCGGATCAAGACCAGATGGATGAGATCAGCCTGTAGTGGGGTAAAGCTGGTCGTGACACCACTGAGGTTGTTCTATTTGATCCAGTAACACAAACGGTGGTGGATGTGGACTTTTCGACTCTAGATGAAGAGGTTTCACGTGCTGAGCTCTACGCTGGGCTTGATTTCTGGTCTTAGTGGCATGCACGGCCTAGCTGGAGGTGCCTAATGTTGCACCTCGATGACCCATATGGCCATGGCTCCGCCAATGTTGGCATCGGCTAGGGACAGTGGGGAGGTTCACCTGGTGCTCCCTCTCATCAGGAGTCAAATAAGGGTTTACCAAGTCAACGGTGTTAACCAAAGTGTACCGTTGACTGCCACTTGATAAATCATCCACCAATGGGTGGGTCATGGTGGGAATGCCCATAATAAAGGGAATAATGTCACCGAGAGTGTGATACAATGGTGGCATTGGTGGAGCATTTGCTTCTTCTTACGTCACCGATGCTTGCTCTTTTAGGAAGAGGCCGGCTGAGATGATGACGCAGAAGTGGTGGCCATATCTTTTAGAGGCTCTGGTTGATTCAGACATTCCCTAATCATTCCATGGGTGCGGGAAACCATATTTTGAGCAGTCCAATCATTATACTTGTGGGACCCATGGTCAGAAACCTGCTGCCACTCACCTTCGTCGTCGCTACTGCCATCTAACCTCACAAAGACACCCACCACATGTGCTGAGGATAGGGCCAACCTGACTATGTTGTTGTCAATCTGGTATTGGAGCTAGTCCTTGAACACATAGCACTTCTTGATGGTGTGCCCCAGGATCCGATAATAAGGGCAGTAGTTGTGGAGATCAGTGAGATGTACCTCCTCTGGCATTATGCACTCAGGTAGTCATACAGTTCTCTACTTTAAGGCCCTGCAGAAGTAACTGGGTACCTAAGCCTCATCAAATGAGTAGGTCGGATTCCTTCTGTCCGGAAAGGGGGATCTAGTAGCCTGACCCTGATGGGGGGATAAAGGAGCCTTCAGAGGAGGCAGAACTTGATTATCTCTCCTAGGAGGTGGCGGTGCGTTATGCGGGGGTGCCTGCCAATCCTGAGGATGTTGATGGGCTAGAATCTGTGCCCGTGGTGGCAGACTTTTGTAGGGCTATGGAGACAGCTCCACTGGTAGAAATTCTATCTTCCTGGGGGCCTCTACCTGGGCCATTGCGGTATGCTCAGCTCTAGAAGCCCTCCTTACTAGGATCACAGGGGGTAGTGGACGTGCCTGACAAGCCCGTTGTAGAGCTTCTTTGAGGCGTTGTGACTTATCTGAGAAGTCTTGGAACCATCCGGGATAGTTTTAAGTGATCAGGGAAGGGACCAGATTCATCTTAACATTTTCCATGAACAGCTTCAGTAATTTCTCCTAAGTCTGTGTAATGTCAAGGGAGTATGCGAGCCCCTTCCACCGGGAGACAAATTCTGTGACCTACTCATTGTGCGTTTTCTTGCACATGAAGAGGTCTATGATGTTCATCATCCAGGTGGTAGAGATGAACTAGTAATGTAACTACATGAGAAGGTCTTCCCAGCTCGTCACAAATCTGACAGGGAGCTGGCTATACCAAAAGAATGACGTCCCTTCCAGTGTCTGAACAAAACAGCTGAGCTTGGTGGCCTCCTGGTGCACTAGGGTCCCTTACATAGGCCCAAAATTCGAGTTAAAGTTGTCCAGGTGCTGCGGAGGGTCCCCCATCCCATTAAATGGAAATAAGGTGGGGTTTCGAATCTCGGGGGGGGGGGCATGTCGTCCACCCATGCGAGGTATGGCTTGCCATCAAGTTGGATGGCCACCAGTCGCATTTCCAAAGCTTCTAGGTGGGCGATGAGTGTCGCCATTGGATCGTCTGGATGTGGGTCCCTGTCCTGATAGGGATCCCTAATCACGAGCGCGTTGCTGGACTCCTCAATGTGGTATCCAAGCTCAGCAGCTGGTGGAGCAACCATTGGGGCTGCTGGAGGAGTCCGAGAAGGGTTCCTTGTACTGTCAGGCCGTTCAGGAGGGCTCGTCAAGACATACTACACCCTCTTGCCATAAGCACCGGCCTCTACCCTTTATGCATGGGCTGTATGTTCAGGGTTACCCAAGGGAAATTTTTCGAGGAGATTTTATATCTGTACCTGATGTACTAGACGCGGGTCACCATAATCTGGATGCTATTCCGTATTGCAATCGGTCAAGTGGTCATCAACCAGTTTCTTCTGCTTGGATAGCTGCTGGCGTGGCATGGCCTTCTTAGGATCTTTATCTTTCTTCTTCACTGAGGAAGACAGGTAGATGTTTTTGGGGAAAAATATGCTATATTCCCTTACCGAGATTCCGGCTGAGTACTAATGCCTCGGTGGGCTGAGGGAGACCCAGAAGGTTCCTCTGCAGGTGATTGAATTTCCCTGACAGCTTCAGTAGTGGGGCCACTTCCTCAGGGATGAGGTTCCCATTGAGAAGTTTCATCTCATTTCCCCCTCCCGACATATCAGTCATGTTGACTGTGACTCTTCTCGAGGGTATGTCCTCGACGTCGCCAAGCGAGTCGGGTTACTGATGAATAGCACTGAAGATTAGGGCACCATACTTCCCCCAGCCATGGACTTGCATGTGGGGGTATCCTCTCTAATCACTTTGCTTAGTACATGGAAACTTTGAATGCATTGCTGTTGGAGGGTCCCGTGGGGGCCAAGTGACCCAGGGTGCTGGACCACGGGGAGTGTGGCTAGGTCAACCAGGCGGCATTGTTCGCCGATGTCTTCTAGGTGCACTTGGCTCCCGGGATAAGTCACTTTCTGGTGGAGAAGATGGAAGTGATTCACCCAGATGGTCCGGCGGAAACATTCGAACTCCCCTGGGGTGAGCGATTCGGGTGTACCAAAATTTGGTCCTGTGACTGGCCAAAACATTTTAGGGAAGTGGCCCGCTGCGAGGATGGTCCCGAAGATCCTTGGCTCAGATTCAGGGTCTGGCGTTTTAGTTCTCCACTCTTCAAATGAGGGTGGCTAAGGAACTGGCAGTGGTGATGAGGCAGACCGTTCAGACGACAAGATGGTCGGTGGAGAATACAGTCAGTGACCTGATTGGCCACTGAATCTTGGTCTTTCCTCTAAGGGTTACAGTGACTTGGCCTCCACGTCGCGATAAGATGGGATGGCAAATGGAGCTCCTAACAAAGTATCAGCATCTGCCAAGGGTGGGTTAGGTCATATCTCTTCCTCCATTGACCCCAAAAATAGATCTTCATAGTCTCTAGTCAAGACAAAAGGCGTCTCCAAAGATGACGGGGGCGACTGTGTGGTCGGTCCCTGGGGACACGCCAGGTTCTCATCCTTCTGGATATACCTTCGGAGAGAGGAAGGGATCCTATGGTTCTCACATTTTGGGAGAATGAGGCTGATGCATCTCGTTCCTCCCCCAACCCTTGACTTGGATGACTAAAGAGAGGGATCCCGTGATGAATCACAATCTACTTCAGAGTCTGAGAAGCAGACTAGTCTAATTTATATCCAGCCTTCCCCAAAATTCTTCCTCTGGTGGCAATGACCCGCCTTCCTGCCCCTGGGTGGATCCTTGGGACAGGGCTGACATTCGACATGGGGTCCTTTGGCCGTACGGTTCTGGGGTGGAGGGGTTTCCACTCGAGAAAGCCTGGGTGCTAGGAGAACTAGGACAAATGTCGAAAGGGACATGGGGAGGACCTCCCTACTAGATGTTGGTGAAGTGGGGTTGGCCTCCACCTCTCTGATTGCTGGGGCAAGGAGGACCTTCTCCGATTGGCATGGGGACATGGATATGGCCTCCATGTTGGCAAGTGACTAAACATGCAACGTCTCCATACTCCCTGTCGGCGGCAGGGGGAGTGACAACGTACCCATTTTAGTGAGCGTGAGAGAGACTTGAATACGGAGTGTGGCTGTCACGGGGAAGACCCTCACTTGGGTTGAAGGTGGTGTGGGGAATACCTCTAAGCCGAGATGGGAATAAGGGAGGATTTGCACCTTCCACAATGGAAGCACATAATGGGCCTCCATACAGGGTGGCATTGCTGCGGATTGGCCCGCAGTGGCCGTCGACTGTGCCGGCAACTGGGAGAGTCGACCAAACCTTCCCATGGGGCGGTTGAGGCCTTGATCTGGGTCCGGCATATATATTACCCTGATCAAATTATGCATGGATTTGGTGATACGATACAATGGTGGCTCGGGCCATAATAATCACTGACGCTGACGCCACATTGCAGGTTCCCTCTTCCATTTTCACCTGATGCTAGCATCGGGTCAAATGAACTGGAGCCGGTGGTGTAAGCACATGGCTTACCCAGTCCTTGGCTTGGGTAATCAGACTTCGGTGATGATGCGGCCTAGTTGGAGCCCTCACTGGGCTCCATTGATGTGGGGCCCAGATTGGGTTGACCCGAACATCCCCTACCACGTCGACGTAGGGGAGGAAGCTGTCAAACCGTTCCGGGGACAAACTACCAAAACAATTGAATGTTTGGGTGGGGAGAAGTGGCTCCCTATGTGGCCCTCGGGGGAGGCATTAATGGTGATGCGTAGCTACCTCATCATCCAATCGGGCCATATCTATGGTGGGGATGACCCCCTCCTCCTCGTACCTGCGTACAAGGTCATTAATCACCATTTGCTGGATATTCTCTGATGGGGATAGGGGGCATGGGTGCCCAGCAGTCAGGGCAGTTGAAGCCATCATGGAATAGGCAGAACCACGCAAGGTATCCACGTCGATATTTCCCCTACCCTTGCACTGGTGTGCAAGTGATTGAGATCCAAGTGCAACAATTTGGTTCGTGAAAGCAGGCAGACGAACTCATTAACACTTCAAGGAAAAGAAATTGACAACCAGGGCCCCAGCTTTGTTCCATCTTCTGTGGCCGGCAAGAGGGATCCATGCTGACAACGTCACAGAATGGAATGCTCAATGCCCTGACTATCCCAACTGCTAGTGAGTTTCATCTCAGGCCAGTTTGGTGGGACTTGGTATCAGTTGACAGGGTCAGATGATGTGCTTATCCACTGATGTCCTGAACTCTACAATCCAACATTCTGAGGAGAATACCTTTGTTGTCGGGTTCACCATTCATGTTTTCGACGCTTTTTCTAGGGCACGCGCACATCCGTCACTCGTATGACGTGTTGTTGTTGCCCCGCATTCCCTCTATCCAAAGGCCGGCAGCTTTTGCTACATATTCAGAGATATCTGCTCTGTGATCAAAACGCGATGATAGGTTGTTGGTTTTTCCATCCATGGATTCCTCCTATAAGCTCATCACCTAGTACGAGTCTCCCTCATATATTTAAGACGTAGTTCATGATACTCTTCCCACTGCCATATCTTCGTGGACATTGGTTAATTACACTGCTTCTGTTAGGATGCTCCAAGGAGTCAGGTCAGGGCCGCAACCATTAAGAGAGTAGTCATGTTGGGCATCACTAGCGTGTCTTAATGGTGGGGAATTGGCATGTCTGTCTTTTGTCCCTTATTATAGGGCTTCTCGAGGTCTTAGATGCCCGAGGAATCCCACATCGAACGCAGAGAATCATATTCCATAGTAAGGTATCTTAGTTTTTCCTTAGCGTCCCATGTTTGACATAAGGTACACCGCAAGTTTAATGTCCAGCGGAGATGGATCAGATTGATTGAAACATTGATTAGAGTGGATTAGATTGAGGAACCCCTATAGGTAACACAGATATTGGGGCTAGTGCGTGGGCGGATTCTTGAATGCTATGGAGGGGAATGAGGTGGCATGATCTCAACGGGATGTGGTGGCCCGGGTGAGGATCAAGATGGATGATGGATTTGGGATTGAGCATAGAAGAGACTTCCTACATATCCCCGTGGTGGGAAATCAATGATCATGTAGTTCGGGATGGAATGATGGGAAATCGGAGAAGGCGACCCATGAGGATGGACGCATGGATCGGACCCAGAGGAAGTGGAACCTCCGAGTTAGGGCATGAGCTTCCCGAGGCACGTAAGCTCGGGGGAGAGATCATGAT
Organism: Viscum album; assembly: GCA_963277665.1. Taxonomy (NCBI): domain Eukaryota; kingdom Viridiplantae; phylum Streptophyta; class Magnoliopsida; order Santalales; family Viscaceae; genus Viscum; species Viscum album. The sequence goes on from OY728158.1 coordinate 224,375,860, forward strand.
GGGACATTGGTGTTAGGCATGAAACTCGTGGCGGCTTCCTACGTACCATGACTTTACAAGGATCAAAGTCCCTATAGTTCAGGGGGGATTGGGGCTTACACTCTGAGGTGGACCAAGGTGGAAATGGGGCTTGGCACACTAACACGGAGATGGTCGGGGCCAATGGTTTTTGGGCTTGGGCCTCATGGAGGCTTTCTACGTACCATGCCTTGACATGGATCAATGTCCCCATAGTTCGGGATGGATTGAGGCTTACACTCTGAGGCAAACCAAGGTGGAAATGGGGCTTCGCACACCGACACGAAGATATTCAGGGCCAATGGTTGTTGGGAATGGACCTAATGGAGGATTCCTACACACCATGACATGACATGGATCAAGGTCCACATAGTTTGGGATGGATTGGGGCTTACGCTCTGAGGTGGACCAAGGTGGTGGGGCTTAAACCTCATAGAGGATTCCAACGTACCATGCCTTGACATGGATCAAAGTCACCGTAGTTTGGGATGGATTGGGGATTACACTCTAAGGCAGGCCATGGTGGTGGGGCTTGAACCTCGTGGAGGCTTCCTACGTACCATGCCTTGACATGGATAAAAGTCCTCGTATTTTTTGATGGATTGGGGCTTACACTCTGGGGAAGCCCAATGTGGTGGGGCTTTAACCTCATGGTGGCTTCCTACATACCATACCATGACATGGATCAAAGTCCCCATAGTTCGGGATGGATTGGGTCTTACACTCTGAGGTGGCCCAATGTGGTGGGGCTTGATCCTCATGGAGTCTTCCTATGTACCATGCCTTCACATGGATCAAAGTCCCCATAGTTTAGGATAGATTGGGGCTTACGCTCTGAGGCTGCCCAAGGTGGTGGGGCTTGAAACTCATAGAGGCTTCCTATGTACCATTCCTTAACATGGATCAATGTCCCCGTAGATCAGGTATACAATTTAACGTCATGCGGGACAGGGGCATTCTAGGCTTACGCTATGAGGTAGCCCAAGGTGTTCATGGTCGGTGCTCACTCTAAGATCAAGGGAGTCATTCTCGGTGTGAGAAACAAGAGCTCATAGAGACCTGATGATCACATCGTGAAGGGTTCGTCCGTGGGAAATGAAGAGGGGCTTACGCGTTGAGCGGCCCAAGGTGTCGGGACATACTACAAGATGGAGGCCAAATGGTGGCAAAGTGCAGCGGGAGAGGGGTTTGGGACAGAAGAAAGGAGAAGCCACGTTACCTATCATGCCATCCGCTGGCCTTGGCACCAAGGAAGTGTGGAGGATCAAGGGTGCTTCCTCCTGCAAGAAAATCTAGGGGCTTACACCAATGTGGCTGCCCTTCCCCGTGGACAACACCACTATAATAAATCACCCCCTGTGAGGGATGATCCCATCTCCATGGAGATGAGTGTGTGTGGAGAATGGCCGAGGTGGCTGGACACTGCGTGCAAGGCACAGGTCCAGATCACAGTTTAGCATCGTTTGTTGTGGACGAGGTTCTTGGAAGTTGAACTTCCTACAGCTTGGATAAGGTGGGTTCACTCCACACCCATAGGAGTTACATAACCGGTACCCTCTTCCCCTTGTGGGAGGGAAGGTATCGTCAAGGCCGTACTGAGGTGTTGTCGCATAGAAAATCATCGAGGGGTCCACGTTAGCATGGCTATGTGAAGAAGAAATAGTCGTTATCATGCCTATGTGAATTGGCATGAGGAATAGAAATTCAATAGGAAGATTTGTCCAAGGGACCTTAAAGTTACCTCGTACTAGTATAGAATGTTTCACGGGAAGACGGTGCATGATGCGGATGCCCGGGTTGCACAAGACAACTGTGAATGGCACCCAAAAGAAGGGCATAGGATGTTCGCGCAATGGGGCGCCTGGGGAGCACCGAGGTGAAGGGCCCCGGGGAATTGCATGCAACACTTGAGGGTTGTGTTAAATTAGATGACCCAACTATAAAAAAACCTAGGGTGGCATGAAATCAATGATTCTTGCACATAATAGAGTGCTGAGGTTTTTCACGTGACTAGGACGTTTGTGCGAAAGAAGTTTGAATTGTGCACAAGTGGCAAGGCCACGCGCAAGGACCGGGGTGCGCGCAATGGGATAATTGCGCACAATTGGCCGGCATGGGCGCAATGCAAAGAATTGCGCACATGGGCGGAACCCTCGAAGGGATTGGAATTCAGTCTAAGCTATGGGGGTCTCACGCAAAGGCAGTCCCCGGGGCGACTTGGTGTAAAAAGAACCTTACCTGTAGGCCATATTTTGCACGCGCAGAAGCTGATTTTTGCACATGAGAGTCGGTTCAGATTCTTCAGCCCCAAAGTGGAAGGTGGTCACTTTCTATTTATAGGTTCCTAGGGGCACGGAATACAGGGCAGCGTGAAATAATTGTGCGACCGAGGTGGTGACGCAAAATGACAACCGCGCGGGGCACGGGCACGAAATTATTTTGCGTCGGCACCAGTGACTCTTTTCGAACCCTAGAGCTATCCGCGTGGGACACATTTTTTCACGTGCTTCGCCATTTTTTCCCAAAACTCTTCTGAGCCCCCCGGATCAGGTCTCCGGGTTTGAAAATGACCTCGCTTTGTCATTTTGAATCATTATTCAACACTTAGGCACTATTCTGCGTCTACAGACTCAGTTTCGATCGGTCACTTTGATTGTACAACCATCAGTGGCTTCATGTCAGTGACTCACCCATCGGTGACTCATCTGCAGTTTTACCAATTTTTCCTAGTTTTCCAGTTTCTCTACCCTTACATCTTATTGTACGTAAACCCATCATAAAGCCTTGGTAGAGATTTTTTAATGTTATTTAAAATTATTGTATTTTTATCTTTAATATCCTAATTTTCTAGGGGATTTGAGATACTCAAATCACATGATCTTGACCATGATCCTATGTTAATGACTTTAGGAAACCTTTCTTCCATTAATATAGAATCTGGATCTTAAAATATTGGATCCTCTCTTCCTATTTTTTTTCTAGTTACCCTTGGTGCATCATGATCCTTAATCCATAGATGATACATGCTCCTATTATATAGCCCCTCCTACTCAATTTTCTAGGAGTTCTTCCCTACTGCTCACATGATTCCCAATTATTGGCGTAAGGAGGAACTTCAATCCATTGATCATATAGTAAGGATTTCTTCTTTCAATTTTAAATTATTCTTCATGTGGGGTGGGTAGAGTAATGAGTCTTTATAAAAAATAGATGAATAAATTTCTTAAAACAAGAAATAAATAATAAGGGAATGTGATCGAAAAATAATAGAATAATGAAATAATAGGCTAGTTGTTGATTAATGTTTGATTGTCAATTTTATTTTGTTATCATTTTTACTTTTATGGTTGTTTCACCTATATTCCATCTAAAAATCATGTTTATTAGTGGTTCATTCAAGCACACTAGTGAGGCTCTATTTATTTTCATCAGGATGTTTGATAATTTGTTGTAACATGGAATTTTTCTAATCACGTATACCTGGTAAAATGAAATGAATTCCCCAGGATGAAAACCCTTGTATGACCACCCCTATAACACCCCAACCCCAGTTACCCAGAGTTGGTGCATTATTACATAACATTGGCATGATTACAAGGAAATCATGTCTCAAAAGACCGATCAGTTTAGTATTATTAGAAACAGGATTCATACAAAAGTTCAACTTTACAAAGTGAAAAGAAATACAAAACAAATATATTTCATTAGAAACTTCCAAGCCTCCAAGATTATTCCTGATGGTCACTCATAACTAAATTCTTCATATCATGGTAAAATGAAACATAAGAAAGGGGTGAGCACAAACACTCAGTAAGGGTAAGCAATACTATGGAAGATAACATAGATATTAAGTATGGTGAATAATTGAACCCACATACCTTGACCAATAATAAACATTAACACATTTATGGAAGAAATATGAGCTCAGTAAATAATTTCATAATAAAACATAATCATTTGTATTCTACTAGATGAATGTCCACATGAACTATGAATATTATTTTCATAATAAGGGAATGTATAATGCCGGACATTCTTAAACATTTTGTCAAGGCCTTGGCCATGACGTCTAAAAATGATTAAGGCCTTGGACAAAACCATATATCAAAATTGGGAAAGTGCCTCATCCAATTCCACATCTATTTGTCTCATGATACTCACCGATGCATCGAGGAGCTATAGAGGGATCCACCAGTCACTTACTAAGTCCAATACATTCCTCATATTAAAAAGTTTAAACATATCATATACATTTGTATTAAAACTAGCATATGAAATGTCAATACTTTAACCATAAACCATGAATTGTATAAAAATATCACATCCACAGTCAAATATATCAAAAAACCTTCAATACAATATGAAAGTTTTGTATCATAATAAATCAAATTCAAATAAACTTAAAATCTATCACAGGATGTTGACATAGATGAAATCAATACCCTTTTTAAGAAATATATCTTTCTATTTTGAAATCATTTAATAGTCACATAATTATAAAAAACATTTATTTTAAAATATTCTTAAAAGCTATTAAGAGAAGATTTTATGATGTTATAACTGTGGAAAATAGCGACTCCCGCTGTATAAATTAAAAAAACATTCTTACCCTAAATGTGTCGAAAAGGTCAAAAAGTACATTGTTTGGAAAACAAAGGAATGATTCCTTTAAAAACACATAAGGGTATAAATGAATTTAAACAAATGTCTAGTAAATAGTATGAATTTTTTGAAATATATTTTTAAGAAACATGGATGTGGATGATAAAGTGGGTCCCAGTAGATACTTACGTAAAAACAACCTCGGATAATAAAGAGATTGTGAAATTAACCATTACCTTGTACTTTTCCTTGGTCAAGGGTAGGTTAACCTCCTTTATAATGGTGAAATAATTGTTATTAAATTATACAATAATCATATACATTAATATGATATCATATATAATCTTTTAACATTGCTTTGTAAATAATATCTTAGTATTATCATGGTTACGGATGTTAACTTACTTGTTTTCTTTTATATGTTTTATTAAATAAGTCATGTTTGTTATGGATAAATTGTATATTATTCACATACAGAATTATATAATGTCCTCAAAAAATATTTTTAATCATCAAATGATAATTATACATTAATGGATATGATGGGGAATGAATATTATTTCTTTCGTGGAGACTGTAGTCCATACGTACGCACGAGCGACAATATCATTATTTTGATATTAAAATAATATATAATTGGATGGTATATCATATATACAGAATCATTATCATGTTTTATTTATTATTTACATCAATTACACATCATTATCATACCCATCCAAATAATAATGTTTTCATTAACAATTACACCACTACGTGGAGACGGTAAGTCGTACATACGCACGTATGGTGACATGTCATTCAAAGGATGGATAGAATAATGAATATGGTTATACCATATTTATAATAACATCACAGTATATAGAAGATACTAGATTTATTATTTTAGAATGTAAATAAAAAATAAAGAATAAGTTGAAGAAGAAAGGAACTTGAAAGATGGTGGTGAAAACATTACCTCTTTTTCGGGTTCTTCCTTTTGATTTGATCAAAAAGGCTCCATAGGTTGGCTTTATGATCAAACGAAGTCCTCTAGGTTGAATTGAGGGAACTTGGTAGGATATTTGGGTAGACTTTGGCCGATCCAAAAGGCTTTTAAGGTGTGAATTAGTGAGAAGGGGGACTTCCCTTTTATAAGAGGGGTGAGAGGCACCTTTGGAAAAACTTAAAATATTATTTTATATTAATTTCATATTCAGTTTCTAATGGCTCCAAACAGATTTATTTCAATGATAAGGTGGGTTTGGGTCTAAAACAACTCAACCAATACGTTTTAGATAGGTTTGGGTTACATTATTAACCTTATCATTTCGTTTTAACTCTTAATTAATTAGTTTGACATTTACCACATCTCTTTATATATTTATATTATATAGTTAATAAACATACTATATACTTTTAAGAAGCCCCCAAGTGGTCCACTAATGATAAATATATAATTATATAAGTCCTTTTTCCGAACCGTATATTTTTAGGAATATAATATCAATTAATAATATAATATTTGTTTTAAAAACTCTTTTATGTCAATTATGACACTATTTAATAATTTATTTTTGGTAAAGTCTTAAAAACTTTATTAATTCAAACCAAATTCATTAAAGAAGTAATAACATGTTATATTAACCAATAAAATTCATGTATGGCATCAAAGCTTTCAAATTATATTTATTTTATCATTTATAATTATAATTATTTGATTTATTCATTAATAAGGAAAATACTGCATCATTATTGTTTCATAAATAAATTTAATTATTCAATGTCTAAAAATTATAAATAAAATACAATTATGTAGAAAAAAAAATTATATTTCTCATTAATATTTATAGTTGAAAATATAACATATATAACTCTGTGTAAAAAAAAATTTCTAAAAGAAATATGCTTATGTCATTTTTGTATTTACTTTAACTTTATTAATATAAAGTGTCATTATCACTTACAAGTGGATACATGGGTTCCAAAAATAGACCCAAAGATACCCATGGTCGGAAATGTATCAATCAATAGGGTTAAGACACGTTTTAGGGTAATTTATTATTATTATTATAATATTTTTTTACCCTTATTTACCAGATTTACCTTTTAGCCATGGTAAATAAAATATTTACCGAAGTAATTATTCTAAATGTCTAAAAATAAAATTTACCTATTTAGAAAATTTAAACCTACCAATTATAAATATGGAATCCATTTTTCTAAATTCAAAACACAGAAGTGGGAGAAGTTAATTTAAAATTAATTCCTATTGTCAAATGAAAAAATTGTGTTTTTAAGGAATAATAACAATCAAAAGATTGATACTTGTTTATGTCCGGTTTAAATGTGAAATTACATGAAATGACCAAAATTGTATTAAATGGTAAAAATTTATTCTAGATATACTTTAAAACCACTAAAATTCATAATTTATTACTATTAATTATTTTGATTAAAAAAATTAATTAAAATTAATTAATTTTCACTATTCTTCAAAATATGAAAGTTATTAGAAATGTACCAAAAACCCTAAGATAATTTCGATATTAAAAATCCATAAATTAAGTCCATTTTGAATGATAAAATGTATAGATTTTCAAAAAGTGTGTATTATTATTCATAACGACTAGTTTGATTGGTTGTGGTGTGTTAGAACTCGAAGTTGCGTACAACACACGCTACTGTATTATTCAAAGAGAAGCATATCATGGAAGCTTGGGGAGTTACATTTTCCACTCCTTAAATAATTTCGTCCTTGAAATTTATAGAATACTACTGTATAAAAAGACTCAGGTGGTTCTTCATCATAAGTTCCTCGGGTCCCCATGTTGCCTCTTCCATCATATGGTTTCTCCATTGAACTTTTACCAGACGAGTCATGCAGTTTCTCATCATTTGTTATATGGTATCAAGAATTCTGACGAGATCTTCATAATAAGACAGATCGGGTTCTAGTTATACATCCTCATAGGTGAGTACATGCTTTGGGTCAGGCATGTATTTTCTCAACAGTGATACGTGGAACATATCATGAACTTGGGAGAGATTTGGCGGCATTGCCAAATGGTATGCTACATCCCCAATTCGTTCTAGAATTTCAAATGGTCCAATGTACCTGGGACTGAATTTTACTTTATTATTGAAATGTATAACACCCTTCCATGGAGATACCTTAAAGTAAACATGATCTCCTACCTGAAATTACAATTCCTTCCTTCGGTTATCATCATATCTCTTCTGACTACTTTGAGCTGCTTTAATGTGATTTTGGATTACCATCACCTTTTCCATCATTTCCTCCACCAGTTCTTGTTCTAAATGTTTTCTTCCACTAACATCATCCCAATAGGTTGGTGTGAAACAGCTCTTTCCATATAATGCTTCATATGGTGCCATCTGAATTCTCGAATGGAAGCTATTTTTATAGGAAAATTCTACTAGAAGTAAATATTGATCCTACATACCCTGAAAGTCAAGTGAGAAGGATCTCAACATGTCTTCTTAAGGTTTGAATAGTCCGTTCTGATTTTCCATCTGTTTGAGGGTGGTAGGCAGTGCTCAAAAGAAGTTCAGTATCTGAGGCCTTCTAAAGGCTCTTCCAGAATCTTTAAGTAAATCAGGGATCATGATCGGAAACAATAGATAGGGTTACTCTATGAAGTCTAAAAACATCAATAATATATAGTCTTGTAGGAGGTTAAAGTGGTAAATCCTCCCTTATATCAAGAAAATGTGATGAATTTTCAAGACGATCAACAATGAACTGTATAGCATCATTCCTTCTAGGAGTCTTTGGTAGTCCCACGACAAAGTCCATCGTAATATTATCCCACTTCTACTGAGGTATGAAGAGAGGTTTCAATACTCTTCTAGGTTGTTGCCTTCCAGCTTTCACTTGTTGACAAACCATACATCTTGACACAAAATAAAAAATATCCCTCTTCAATTTGTCCCACCCAAAATGTTCCTTAAAATCTCTATACATTTTGTTGATCCCAGGGTGTATATTAAAATTGTAACTATGAGCATCATACCACAACTCTCTTTTTATATCAGGTATATTGGGAACAAAAAGTCTCTTCCCAAAAATTAAAAATTCCATCTTCATACACGATGTCACTCAATCTCCCATCATTCACAGCTTTAATCTTCTTTTGAAACTCTTAATCACTGGTCTGAGAACTCTTTATCCTTTCTAGTAAAGATGGTTTGGAAACCATTTGAAAAAGTGTCGATGTTTCACCTTCCAGGGTTATTCCCATATATATCCTTACTAGATCCATATATATATAGGATCCTTTTCAACTCTCATATTGTTCAAAACTACATGATCCTTTTTACTCATGGAATATGTCACCTTATTTTCCTTCCCTGGGTGGAAGTGTATCGTGCAATTATAATCCTTGAGTAGTTCAATACATCTCCTTTGCCTCATGTTGAGTTATTTCTGTGAGAAAATATACGTCAAACTCATATGATTAGTATAAATCTCAAATTTTTCACCATATAGATAATGTCTCCATATCTTCAAATCAAAGATTATAGTATCTAATTCAAGATCTTGAGTAAGATATTTTTTCTTGTAGAAACTCAGTTTTTTGGACCTGTTAGACTTTGGAATATTTCTATGAATAATTCCAGAGCTTGGAGCGAAGACAGCGTGCGATTCCGAGGCCTGGTATGCCCGGAATTAATTTTATAAAAATATTAAGTATTTTTATACAATGCATGGTTAGGGTGATATATCTACTAAACGGTAGCTCAGAACATGAATCTGAGGGTGTGGTTGTGTACGAAACGTGTCGTTTACCCTAGGAAAAGTGTAAACATTGCGGGCGCGGACCTGCGGTGGAAAGCACCACCAAGGGTGTTTTCATAAATAAGTGGAAAAGTTGTTTACTAGCATCAGCTCGAATAACTTTTGAACGAAGTCTTGGATCACAAATCCATGTCCGCTGTTGCATTTAGAATGTTGTGTTTACCATAGGGGTGACCTTACTTTTTTCTGCATCAGGCGTCAGGTCCAAGTCGAGATGTGTGTGGGAGTTGAGGAGGGTTTTGTTTTAAAAATAATAATAAATATTCCTCACCCCCCCCCCCTTTGTGCACACAGCAGGAGGCCACCGCCTCCTTCCCTCTACTCCATTGATGAAAAAGCCGTAGAGGTGCCGCTGTCAGCCGTTTTTGACACAAATCATCGGAAAATCGAGCTCCAGCACTTCGTCGGCGTCAATCTGCACATGAAGCTTCAGCGTTTTGCTCGCGAGGTAGGCGGATTGAGTTTCAACCCCCGATCCTAGTTATGATGTGGTTTTCTTCAATTTATCGCCATAACGGGGTAGATCGAGACCCGGGGAACATGCGGGTACTCTCAGATCGAAATTTGGACCTCTGGGGAGATCCTAGGGGTCCGCCAGGAAACATGGCATTTCCGGAAGGTTTTCTAGCTCCTGTAAGTGTGGAGATGGCCAGCACGGCGATTCGGCGTGGCGGAGGCCACGTGGACCTAGCGGAGGGCGGAAACTGGGCAGCAGTGCGGGTTCCGGAGCGCGGTGGATCACGAAAGGCCGGTCGGCCGGTGGCCTGCGGCGGCGGTGCGCACTGGCAGCGAACCGTACGGGGCGGGATCCTCCCGCGGGTGAGGCGGCTCGGCCATCCAGAGAAAAAAAAGAGAAAATAATAATAATAATCATAATAATCATTAATAATATAATAATTATTATTATTACTGGGTTAAACCCCACATAAATTCAGAACCGGGCTTCCGTTTTGAGAGCCCTCTGCGGCCACGGGTTCTTATCGACGAAACGGTCCATGTGGGAATGTGTTGGGAGTTTTAGGAGTTGGGTACGTAGCCCGGGGTAACGTAATGCTTAATAATAATAATATTTTATTATTAATCAAGCTTCGACCCGTCATAACTTCTACCTCGGGCGTCCGATTGACGTGATGTTAGTGGTGTTGATACCCTGATGGTACGACGGACTTTTTGAGATGGTTTTTGCGTGTTGGGACTGAGAACGGGGTGCGGGCCCCATGAGGCCGGGTTCTGGCGTTTGCAGAGAAACGCAACTTTCACACCAGGAGTCTGATTTTGACGGATGAATAGTCGATTCTGTGTGTTTTTTGAGAGGATCGTAATGATGTGATCCGTTCGATGAGTTTTGGGATCGAGGTGTGGGCCCTGACCGAGCTCACTTCGGTGAATAATACCTTTTTTCACTGGGTGTCTGTTTCAGACGAATGAGAAGTTGATTCCGTGTGTTTTTCTAAGGGGATCGCTATGGTATGATCCACTTGAGGAGTTTCGGGATTGGTGTGTGGGTCCCACATGGGCTAGCTACGGTGAATAGTGCCTTTTTCAAAGGTTGTCCATTTTCGGAGAGTAAATAGCCTATCCTGTGTGTTTTTCAGCATAGATCGTGATGGTGACCTTTGTATCGACCTAGTAGGTGCACAGCGTGGCTTTGTGGTGGGTCGCTCGGGTTAGCGAAGTTTGGACCAGCAGTGGTTGAGGGTACTTCCTTGGTTCGTTCCTACGATGGTTTGTGTGACATCACAACCTTCGTATAGGTTTGTGATCCTCTCGATGTGATTTTTAATTTTTTAGAGTTGTGTCATCCCTTCAGGGGTCCTGGAGAGGGATCCTCTAGCATCTTTTCCCTAGATCAGATTCTTGGTATCACTGTGACAGCTTATCCATGGGTGGCGATCCCCTATCTAGTTTTTTAACCCCGTAGGGTTGTGGAATCATCAGGATTATGATCCCCTATGCATTGGGCCGCACTCAGTAGGGTTGTGGCATCATCGGGTATACGATCACCTACTCATCATGAGGTGTATAGTAGGGTTGTGATATCATTGGTTATGTGATCCCCTACTCTGCATGTGGTTTCGGTAGGGTTGCAACATCATTGGTTCAATCCCCTACATCAAAAGTTACACAAGATAGGGTTTTGGTATCTTCATGACCACATTTATATGGGTGATGATCCTCTATATGAGTGATGTACTTCTATCGAGCGCCAGATCAGGTTGCGGTATCCCCTAGTGGATCCTGGGTGTCATCCCCAACCTGTGAGAACTTCATATGCCCGATCGGGTCGTGGAATCCCCCAGCAGACCCTTGGAGTGATCCCCTACCTACGAGATTCGTATACCGGAGTGGGTTATGGTATCCTATAGCAGACCCTAGGAGTGATCCTCTATCCGAGGAATTTGGTGGTTATGTTTTTTTAGAGGGGTTTCCTCAATGACGGTATCCGACGAGTGTGGTATCTCGGGTGAGCGTCTGAGATGTTTCATTAGGACCCAATCGAGTGTATCTCAAGGATGCGTGTTATCTGGGATGGCAGTGATCATGGAGTGCGCTCACCGTGTTGTGGAAAGTTGCTGGTGATGAGGTTGGTACCTCATGTAGCTTGTTGTGTGAGCTGATTATATCTGGATTGTTCAAGGTGTATTTATGGGCATACACCTGAGCTGAGCTGACTAGTTGTGTTTAGACGAGGATGGTCACGATATGAAGTTTCTCTCTTATCTGTGTTCCCTCTGGATGGGATGAGCAGACTATTTTATTTCAGTTTCTCTCTTGTTTTGGGTTTTTGGGGTGCCTACTGAATATGTTTATACTCACACCTGCATGGGCTTTGCCCGCACATGTTTCTATCTTGTGCAGACCACAGGCCTTTCGATGGAGTCCCAGGTGGACCCGGAGCAGGCAGAACTTAGTGAGCGGGTTTCACTGAGGAGCTGACCGGTGGGTGTTTGGTAGTGTTTACCCTCCTTCTGAGTAGGTTGGACACTTTTCAGTTTTCTTTTGGTGGGCCCGGTTTCACCATTTTGTACTTCTGATGTAATCTGTTTTGGATATATGAATGCATGTATTTTCTTTTCAGTTTTATATATCTCTGCATTTTTGCATGGAGGTGTATGTGGGTGTGGGTGTACAGGTACCTTAGGCTAATGCCTCCCACGTGTGTGACAGCCTACTCGATGCTAGACGCTAGCCCCTGGCCTGTTAGAGGCAGGCATGGGGAGTCACGTCTTGAGTCTCGTTAGGTCGGTCCATGACGGAGTGGTATTAGAGGAGGTTCCACCTTTGGGATCTCAGAGCATAGGTGGTCTAGCTGTGAGTTTGGTTTGGATTTCATAGCGGTAGTTTTATGATGTTTCGTGCTTTGATTTTAGGCCAGAGACTCCAGAGTTGGTGCGGAGGCCGACGTATCCATACACCAAGACTATGAGAACCTGCCTTTCGACTTGGGACATTCGTACACTGGTCGTAGGGACATAATGATACATGCATCATATAGGACTTAGTTTTTGGGTTTTTCCTTATCCTTCTTGAGTCATCACTCCAGATATACTCTTTGACAGTGGTGAATCTTGAATGTATTTCAGGATTCCTCCATGACGATAGCCAGTGAGGGATCTGCAGCAAGATTGTGGAGACGATCTGCCCCAGGCAGAGGCTTTGGACCAGGGTGTAGGTTCTGAGGCTAGACATCCATGTGGTCCTCCAGTTGAGCCACCACCTGTCGAGCAACTGGTTGTTCCAGAAGTTCCGGATGAGGTTTCGCATAGGCTAAGTGTGTTGCATGAGTTCCAGAGGCAGCAAACTTTGAGGTTCCGGGGTGATCCAGACCCCAGGTAGCTGATGACTGGCTTGAGGCAGTCACCCGAGTTTTCCGCCTAGTGAGGACACCTCCAGATCTGATGGTGGTCCTAGCAGTGAGCCTTCTTCATGGTTTTGTTGGGCAATGGTGGTGTTTGGTTACACAGTCCCATGAAAAGGAGACTCTCACGTGGGAAGAGTTTGAGTGTCTCTTCAGGGAAGAGTTCTATCCAGTGACACTACGGTCAATGTGGATTCTAGAGCTTCTACAGCTTCGACAGGAAGGCCTGACTGTGTCGGAGTACTCAGTGAGGTTTACAGACCTATCTCACTACTCCCTGGATATGGTTTGGGACTCATTCTTTATGGCTCGGACCTTCGAGAAGGTCTTACGCAGGGACATCCGAACAGGTGTGGTTTTCTTATGCCTGCCCACCTATGCTGGAGTGATGGAGCGATCATTGGTGGTGGAGAACTTTCTGGCTGAGCAGATTCCCCCTGTTAGTGATGGGAATGTGAGAGCTAAGACATCGGCATCTGGTATCCTACGACAGGATCAGGGGTCTGGATGGGGCCAACGTTTTAGGAGGCGACCCAAGGATGGAGGATCTGAGGCTCAGGGCTCACAGCGATTGCAGGCCAGTTTTGGTCTGCCTCAGGAGAGGCGGTGATACGCTTGCGATGGTTGGGGACATATTGCTAGAGGTTGTCTGACCCGTCGTGCTGCTGAGAGGGAGCCGGTCGATGGACCACCTTGGCAAAGGCAGCGTCTCGAGCAAGAAAGTCTACAGGGCGGCAGGAGTTGAAACAGAGCTGGTGCAGCAGGAGGAGGTGGTAGGCGGTATCAGTTGCCACCACCCCCACCCCCTAGTGGTCCACGCCAAGCTCAGGGAGCTGGTGGTCAAGGGTGAGGACAACTGCATACCTTGGAGGTTGTTGACCAGAGACTTCGTGGATGGATAGAGGTACGCCTTGTGTCTTTTCTACTTCCTGCAGTAGTTTGATAGACACTGTTTAGCGGTACCCTTCCTTTCTATTTCTTGCTCGAGTTTTGTTCAGGGCATTGGTAAGACCATGTGTGGGTGTTGTTCGGTGTGCTTAGAATGCGTGAGTAAGAGGGATCCTTCCCCCACTGAGATGCGTTTTTTGGACACGATTAAAACCATGCAGGCGAGTCAGTGCCACCCAAATCAGATACTGTTGAGGTGTGGTGGATGAGTCCCTCCGACTTATGTGTTCAGGCATGGGTGTTAGTTGGCGAACTCACTAGTGTGGGAGATCCAGTTGAGAGTCCAGTCGCTTTCCTCGTGCTTATGGATTTTTGGGGATGAAAAGTTATATGGGGGAGGATTTAGAAACTTGGGTTTTTGGCCATGTTAGACTTTGAAATATATCAATTAATAATTCCAAAGCTAGGCTCGAAGACGGCGTGCAATTCCGAGGCCCGATGTGCTCAGAATTACTTTTATAAAAATATTAAGTATCTTTCTACTATGCACATGTTAGGGTGTGATATCTCATAAAAGGTAGCTCAGAACGGGGATCTGAGGTCACAGTTGCGTCCGAAATGTGAAGTTTACTCAAGGCGAGGAGTAAACATGGAGGGTGAGGGCCTGCGGTGGAAAGCGCCACCAGGGGCATTTACGTAAATAAGTGGAAAAGTTGTTTACTAGCGTTAGCTTGAATAACTTCTGAACGGAGTCTCAGATCAGAAATTCGAGTTCGTTGTTGCGTTCATAATGTTGTGTTTACCCAGGGGGTGACCTTAATTTTCTATGTGTTAGGCGTCAGGTCCGAGCCGAGATGTGTGCGGGGGTTGAGGGGGTTTTTGTTTAAAAAATAATAATAAATATTCCTCATCTCCCCCCCCCTTGTGCGCATAGCAGGAGGCCACCGCCTCCTTCCCTCTCCTCCTCCTCCTTCGACGAACAAGCCGTAGAGGTGCCACCGTCAGCCGTTTTTGACGCAGATCATCAGCAAATCAAGCTCCAGCACGTCGTCGGCATCGATCTGCACCCGAAGCTTCGGCATTTTTCCCGCGAGGTAGGCGGTTTGAGTTTTAACCATCTATCCCAGTTATGATGTTTTTTTCATAAATGTATCACCATAATGGGGTAGATCGAGACCCAGGGATCGTGCGGGTACTCTCGGATAGAAATTTAGAGCTACGGGGAGCTCTCGGGGGTCCACTGGAAAACATGGCATTTTCAGTGGGTTTCCAGCTCCGGCAATGGCGGAGCCGGCCAGCACGGTGGTCCAGCGTGGCGAAGGCCACGCGAACCCAGCGGAGGGCGGCCACCCGGTGGCGGCACGGGCGCCAGAGCGCGGTGGCGCGCTGATGGCCGGCCGGCGGCGGCGGTGTGCACTGGCGGCGAACAGCACGGGGCGGGCTCCTCCCGCGGGTGAGGCGGCTTGACCAGCTAGAGCAAACAAAAAAAAAGATAGAAAATCAAAAAAAAAAAACAGAGAAAATAATAATAATAATAATTATAATAATTATTATTATTATAATTATTATTATTAGTGTGTTAAACCCCCCATAAATCCAGAACCGAGCTTCGGTTTTGAGAGTCGTCTATGGCCAATGGGTCCTTATCGACGAAACGGTCCATGTGGGTATGTGTTGGGAGTTTTAGGAGTTGGGTACATCGCCCAAGGTCACGTAACGCTTAATAATAATAATATTTTATTATTAATCTAGCTTCGACATGTCATAACTCCTGCCCTGGGCATCCGATTGACATGCCGTCAGTGGCATTTAGAGCCTGACAGTACGAAGGACTTTTTGAGATGGTTTTTGAGTGTTGGGACTAAGAACGGGGTGCGGGCCCCTTGAGGCCGGGTTTTGGCGTTTGCAGAGAAACACAACTTTCGCACCAGGATTCCGATTTTGGCGGATGAATAGTCGATCCTATGTGTTTTTCTGAGAGGATTGTATTGTTGGGATCCGTTCAATGAGTTTCGGGGTCGAGGTGTGGGCCCCACATGAGCTGACATCGGTGAATAGTACCTTTTTCACCGGCTGTCCATTTTGGAGGAACGATTAGATGATTCTGTGTGTTTTTTCGAGTGGATCGCCATGGAATGATCTACTTGAGGAGTTTCAGGATCGTTGTGTGGTCCCCACACGGGCTAGCTATGGTGAATAGTTCCTTTTTCACCAGTTTTCCATTTTGGTTGAGTAAATAGCCTATCCTGTATTTTTTTTCGCGTAGATGGAGATGGTGGCCTCGGTATCGACCTAAGAGTTGTGAATAGTGGCATTGTGGCGAGTCGTGTGGGTTAGTGACGTTTAGACCAACAGTGGTTGAGGGTACTTCCTTGGTTCGTTCCTACTATGGTTCATGCGGCATCAAAACCTTCGTATAGGTTTGTGATCCTCTCGATGGGATGTTTAATTTGTTAGAGTTGTGGCATCCCTTTAGTGGGCCCGGATTGGGATCCCCTAGCATCTTTTCCCTAGATCGGGTTCTTGGTATCGCTGTGACCACTTATCCACGGGCAGTGATCCCCTATCTCGCTGGTTAACCCCGTAGGGTTATGGCATCATCAGGATTATGATCCCCTACACTGTGGGCTGTACTCAGTAGGGTTTGGGCATCGTTGGGTATAAAATCCCCTACTCAGCATGAGGTGTATAGTAGGGCTGCATTATCATTGGTTATTTGATCCCCTACTCAGCGTGTGGTTGAGTTAGGGTTGCCACATCATTAGTTTGATCCCCTACAACGCAAGTTATACCAGATAGGGTTCCGGTATCATCGTGACCACCTTTATATGGGTGATGATTATCTATCTGAGTGATGTGCTTCTATCGAGTGCCAGATTGGGTTGTGGTATCCCCCAGCGGATCCTGGGTGTGATCGTCTATCTGTGAGAACTGCATATGCTAGATCGGTTCATGGTATCCCCCATCGGACCTTGAGAGTGATCCACTATCTTTGAGCTTTGTATACGGGAGTGGGTTCTGGTATCCCCTAGCGGACCCTAGGAGCGATCCCCTATCCAAGGAGTTTGGTGGTTATGTTGTTTTAGTGGGGTTTCCTCAATGATGGTATCCAACGAGCGTGGTCTCTCAGGTGAGCGTCCGAGATTTTTGCTTGGGATCCAATGGAGTGTATCTTTCGGACACGTGTCATCTGGGATGATAGTGATTGTGGACTGTGCTCACCTGGTTGTGTAATGTTGCTGGTGATGAGGTTGGTACATCATGTGGCTTATTGTGTGAGCTGATTATATCTGGATTGTTCAATGTTTATGTATGGGCATACAACTGAGCTGAGCTGACTAGTTATGTTTAGCTGAGGATGGTCATGATATGGAGTTTCTCTCTCATCTGGGTTCCCTCTAGCTGGGATGAGTGGACTGTTTCCTTTCATTTTCTCTCTTGTTTTGGGTTTTTGGGGTGCCTACAGAATATGTTTATACTCACCCATGCGCGGGCTTTTCCCGCACATGTTTGTGTCTTGTGTAGACCACAGGCCTTTCAACGGAGTCCCAGGAGGACCCAGAGCAGGTAGATCTTAGTGAGCGGGTTTGACCGAGGAGCTGACTGGTGGGTGTTTGGTAGTTTTTACCCTCTATCTGAGCAGGCTGGACACATTGTAGTTTTCTTTTGGTGGGCCATATTTTTCCCTTTTGTACTCTTTCTGTACTCTGGATGGGATATATGTATGCATGAATTTACTTTTCAGTTTTATATATCTCTGCATTGTTGTGTGGAAGTGTATGTGGGTGCGTGTGTACAGGTACCTTAGGCAAATGCCTCCAATGTGTGTGACAGCCTACTCGGCTCTAGACGCTAGCCCCTGGCCTATGGGAGGCGGGCTTAGGGAGTCACGCCTCGAGTCCCGTTGGGTTGGGTCATGACATTGCTCATGAATTTTCAGTTTTCGTGATGCATAGGCAATAACCATATCATTCTTCATAAGGACACAACCAAGTCCTTTCTTAAATTCATCACTATAAATAACAAACCCATCATTTCTTGATGGTAGAGTAAATATAGGAGCATTGACTAATCTTCTCTTCAGTTCTTCAAAACATTATTCACACTCTTTGGTCCAAACAAATTTAACCCCTTTACGTGTGATCTTCCATAATGGGTTAGCCAATCGGGCAATGTTCTGGACGAAACGCCGATAATAACCTGCAAAACCTATAAAACTGTGTACCTTAGTTATACTCCTCGGTGCTGGCCATTCTTGGATTTCCTTGGTCTTAGAAGGATCAATGGAAATTCCATCTTTGGAGACAATGTGGCCAAGAAATGAAATCTCCTAATGCCAGAATTCACACTTTCTAAACTTCCCATAAAATTCATGTCTTCTAAGGGTCTTCAGGATATTTCGCAAGTGATTTTTATGATCTTCGTAAATTTTTTAGTATACCAAGATATAATCAATAAATACCACCACAAATTCATTGAGATATTCCTTGAAAATTTTAATCATCAGATCCATGAATACAGAGGGTTCATTAGTCAATCCAAAAGGCATTACTATAAACTCGTAATGCCCATACCTGGTTCAAAATGTTGTCTTCAGAATGTCTTCCTTCTTCACACACAACTGATGGTATCCTGATCGAAGTTCAATCTTTAAAAATTATTGATCTCCATGTAGTTGGTCAAATAAATCATCAATGTGAGGTAGGGGATACTTGTTCTTTATTTTTATAGCATTGATTTCCCTGTAGTCGATACATAACCTCATAGATCCATCTTTCTCCTTAATAAAAAGGATAGGGGCTCCCCATAGAGAAACACTGGGGCAAATAAATCACTTATTACTCAATTCCTATAGTTGTTTCTTTAGTTCAACTAATTACCCAATTTCCATTCTATAAGGGGTCTTCAATATTGGTCTTGAACTAGGAATTAAATCAATAGAAAATTCAATTTCTCATTCTAGAGGATGTCTCGGTAAATTTTCAGGAAACACATCAACACAATCTTTCACAAAAGGTATATACTCTATTTGAACATTCATTTCATCACTAATAGTTATCTCATTTTCTTCCTCCCCATTAATTGAATTTAGTTGAGCAACTAGGGGTGGATCTAGATAAGAATCATGTGGTGAAGATTATGCTCTAAAGATAAGGTATTCTTTATCATTATCATCAAAAATCATAACCTCCTTCTTCTTAAAATATATCTTCAAATCATGGTCTGAAATCCAATCCATACCGAGGATTATATCAAATTTAATCATGGGTATGATGTTGAAATCAGCAGATAAAGAACATGTATGTGCTCTAATGGGGACTGATTCACAAAACTTTATTGCAATGATACTCCCCTTAGGAGTTTTGACTAAAAAATCCCTTGTTAAATCAAATTAGAAATATCTAATTTTCACAGTAAATAGAAAAGATATGAAACAATTAGATTATCCAGAATCAAATAAATAATTTTCTAAACATGAGGAAACCATTAAATTACATGTCACCACGTCTTCCGGGGCTTCAACCTCAGCAGTACTGATTGCATAAGCTTGGACTTCATCCCTAGGACTTTTCTAAGGTAAGTTTCCCTGATGCTTAGGAAATTCATTTGCATAATGTCCCATCTTCCAGAAATTGTATCATTGAACATTGGTAGCATCTTTCTTTCCTTTACAATCACCATCTAGATGGCCTTTCTGTCCACATTAGTAGCAAACTCCTTTTCCTTTTAGACAGGCACCAAGGTGCTTCCTTCTGCAATTATCACAAGGTGTAAATTCAATTCTTCTCTTTTTCCTTGTTTCAATATTTCCTTTCCCAGAGTTTTCATAAAATCTCTTCTTATCTTTCTTTGATTTAATGTCATAAGACTTAGAGAATTCATTTTCTGTCTTGATTTCACAAAAGAAAATATCTTTGTATGATGAGAAGGATTATGATACTAATACTCGACGGAGAAGTGGTTTTAACCCATCAAAGTAATGATCAATATTTCTTCTTGGGTTATGTATATAATCTGTAGCATGCCTCGCTAACCTTGTAACAATAGCATCATACTTTGCGACATTCTCATCCTCCTATTGCCTCAGACTCAGAAATTGCCTTTCCATATCTGCTCGATGGTCATGAGGAAAGTATTTTTCTAAGAAAATCTCTTTGAACTCCCTCCATTACATATTTGATACCTCGTCATCCTCCTTTGTGTTTTGAATCAATGACCACCATTGATCAGCATCTCCAGTAAGTCAGTAAACTTCCATGACAACTTTTTCCCTTTCAATACTCTCCAAAGCGTGGAATATTTTCTGTAAGGAATTAATCCATTGCTTATCCACTGATAGATTTTTACTCTCACTTAATTTCGGTGGTTGTTGACTAATGAAGTGATCTAATTTTAATCCTCCATGTTGTGGATCTGCGTACTCTATACGGGTAAGGTTATTATTCATAGCCTGAGTGAGTTGTCCCAGTATGGTGATTAGATGATCAGCACTAGTTTCATCACTAGCTACACTATAAATATCTTGAGAAGGAGGAAAATCCATACAAGGAGTGTACTCATTAATACGGTTTCCATTCGTTCCACTGGGATCAATTTTTAAAGAATGTAATAAACTAGATTAGTTTATGAATCGAAATATATAATTCGAAACATCTAAAACACTTAACATTAATTGAACAGTTTATGGATATAATCCATAATCATAAACTTGTTTTCTTTGAGGAAGTATATACTCTTAAACCCTTCATAATGGTTCGTAAAGAAAATGATAATTATCCTAAGCATATCCCTCTGGAGTGTCATAACCAAGAGTGCATCAAGGCCCATTATCGTGTACCTGTTCCCATTCGAGTCTAGCTCAAAGCAGTGTTTTCAGGTTTTACCACTAGGTACACTTGTGCCAGAGCCGCCTCTACCCGCATGTGTCCAGAGAAGGATGTATTTCTCAATAAACTCACAAAATATCTACAATACCAATATTCTTGGAAGTTCTTCCATACTAATCATCAATGTCTATCTTATGGCTATGTGCTCTAATAAGAGTTTATTTAAATCTAGTTTCCACAGTTTTTTCTAAACGTCCTCTGATACCAACTGTAACGCCCCAACCCTAATTACCCATAGTTGGTGCATTATTACATAACATTGGCATGATAACAAGGAAATCATGTCTCGAAAGACCGATCAGTTTAGTATTATTGGAAACAATATTCTTACATAAGTTTAACTTTACATCTTGAAAAGAAATACAACACAAATATATTTCATTAGAAACATCCAAGCCTCCTAGATTATGCCTGCTGGTCACCCATAACTAACTTCTTCATATCATGGAAAAATGAAACATAAGAAAGGGGTGAGCTGAAACGCTTGGTAAGGGTAAGCAATACTGTAACACCCCGAGATTTTATGAAAAATATTATTTTTAATTTCACTAATGTCTTGTTTTGTACGCTACACCAAAAGGAGCTTGCACAACACGCATCCTTGATTTGCCTTGCATTACACGCAATCACGACCTTCCTCGATAGCGTGTGTAGTACGCAATAACGAGTTTCACTAAACAATAATACGATATTAAAATATTATTAAAACTAGCCGTTATGAATAGTAATAACCACTTTTTGAAATTTTGTATATTTTATTTTTCATAATGGAATTCATTTTTGGATTCATAATATCGAAATTAGCTTAGGGTGAAATTTTGGTAATTTTCGGATAACTTTTATTTTCTGAGGAATAGTGAAAATTACTAAATTTTAATTAAAAACAACTTTTTTAATCGAAATAATTAATAGTGATAAATTATTAATTTAAGTGGTTTCAAAGTATATTTAGAATATATATTTACAATTCAATACAATGTTGGTCATTGGATGTAATTTCACATTTACACCAGACATAAACAAGTGTTAATCTTTTGAAAGTTATTATCTCTTAAAAACACGCTATTTGTTGTGACAGTGAAAAATAATTATAAAATTATTTAATGCAACTTATATGTTGGGAATTTTGTAAAATAGAAATCCTTTTTGAATTCGGAATATCAATTATAGCTTAGGGTGAAATTTTGGGATTTTTCTGAAAAACTTCAATTTTTTATGAATGGTGAAACTACTAAGTGGAAGTTAAAAAATTTATTTTTTTCATAAATCTTAATTTTACCGCTTCTGTGAATTAAATTTCAAAAATCCGAGAGACACGGTTGATGTCAGTAAGTAAAATGTGGTTCAATGAGATGAAAATAATTTTTGGTGAATAGTAACCTTTTACTTTTTTTAACCACGGTTAAAAGTAAATAGGGTAATTAAGGGTAAAAATGATATTAATATTACCCTAAAAAATGTCCTAATCCTATTGTACAAGTTTATCTCAACCCAAAAGAACCTTAAGTGTAAAATATTATCATTTAGGCCCACTTGGATTATATTAGGACATTTATTATTATTTAATTCAAAGAAGAGTTAAAAGAGTTAAAATCAAAGTTGATTTACTAAAACATTTTTAATATAGGGTTATACATAATATAAGTTCAATTTTAAATATTAATTAGAAAGATAAAAAGATTTCCTACATAATGGTATTTTATTGGTAATTTTTAGAGATCAAATAATTTAATTTATTTATGACACAAAGATGATGCTGTAATTATCTTATTAATGAAATATTGACATAATTGATGTTATAAATACCAAAATAAATTTAATTTGAGACTTTTTATGAATCCCACTAATTTTCTAGGTTACTATGATATATTAGTGTTGCTTTAATCAACTTGGTTCGAACATATAATTCTGTTATGACTTTCACAAAAATCATATATCAAATACTGTCAAAATTGACACAAAATAGTTTTTAAATGAAATATTATACTATTAATTGTTATTTTATTCATAAAAATCTAAGGTTCGGCCAAATGACTTATATAATGATATATATATTAATAATAAACAATTTTGGGTTCGTTTGGCATGTTATAGTAAGTGTATTAACCATATAATGTAAGAAAACAAAAAGACACTGTAAAAGTTAAATTATTTAACTTAGAGTTAAATCTAATTGATAAGGTTAAAATAATAACCTCAACTTGTCTAAATCCTATTGGTTGATAGGATTTCGACCCATCCCCACTTTATCTTCGAAATAAGACCCTTTGGAACCATTATAAACCGATTTTGACTTTAATATAAAATAATATTTTGAGATATTCCTAAGGTGCCCCTCTCCTCCCTTATAAAAGGGCACCTCCTCCCCCTCCTCCTCACACCAATTTGAGCACTCAAGCTCGGCCAACCCCTGCCAAAATCCCTTATCCACTTCCCTAGAATAATCCTAGAGGTCCTGGTCTTCTTCAAAGACCAATCTTAGTTCCCTAATTGGAGGATTCAAAGAGGCGTTTCAAAGAAGAGGTAATATCCATTACCGATCTTTTCAATTTCTTTCTTCTTCAACTTCTTCTTCTTTAGTTGTTTCATGATAAAGTAATAACATCAATATTACTTACATACTGATATGTTATTATGAATATGAAACAACTCTAATTAATCTTCTATCCATCCTACGGAAAAAGGAAATCACCACGCGTGCGTACGTACGGAATACAGTCTCCACGCCGTGGTGTAATCTATTTTCCCCCACCACATTA
This sequence comes from Viscum album, assembly GCA_963277665.1. Classification (NCBI taxonomy): domain Eukaryota; kingdom Viridiplantae; phylum Streptophyta; class Magnoliopsida; order Santalales; family Viscaceae; genus Viscum; species Viscum album. The sequence goes on from OY728158.1 coordinate 224,399,674, forward strand.
ATTGGATGGGTATAATGGTTTAATGAGTAACTATATATGATTATTATAAAGTTATATTGATACTGAAATAGTATACAAACACTTCAACACAATTCCACGACCATGGGAACGATATCATCGCTCGTGCGTACGTACGGACTACCGTCTCCACGACGCGATGAGATTCATTCTCAATGATTAACCATTCATGAATGATTATAAAGTATATATAATAAGTAATAATGAAATATATGACATTATAATTATACTGGATTTATTTATATTTATATGTATGTCATCTACTTAATTCCATTCAATTCAATAATGAAACGAAAACAGCGTTCATGCGTACGTACGGACTACCGTCTCCATGAACGGTGTATCTCATTCCATTTATCAATATATTATATATATGTATATTCTGAATATATATTATATATAAATCATGTTTTACATTCTGTATATAAGTAATCATGATCCAAGTAATCATATTAATAATTACAAGTTAAAAACACGAACGACAAATGAGACGATTTTACCCAAAACGCTACTTTAACATGAATTTACAAAAGAACGGGCAATATAAATTCATAAGTGGACCATATATGATATAATAACAATGAATATGAATCTGGAATAAGTCAATAACATGATTTAAATCATTATACAGGAGGTTCGGACACATACAAATCAAGTCGGTCCTAAGGTAAGGGGAAATATCACAATCTCATTTTTATCCGAGATTGTTTATACTTTGGTATTTACTGGGGTGTATTTTATCATCCACATCCATGTTACCTAAATATGTAATATTTTTTCCATCCACTTAAAATAGTTTAAATCCAATTTTACCCTTCGGTGAGTTTTTAGTAAATAATATGAAAGGAATCTTTTGTCGTTTTTTCGTACGAGGTACTTTTTGACTTTTCCGACAAAAGTACGAAGAATGTTTTTTTAACTTATACGGCATGTATGGATTTTTAAAACATTATTTCCAAGAAGCTTCCTTTACAATTTTTCATGTTTATTTTTGATCAACTTCTTTTAGTTTATAATTGTATGACATGTTAAGAAAAGAAAAGTGTTTTTGCAGAAGAAAGGATATTTTCCTCAAGAATGGAGTTCAAGTGTTTTATCAAAATTATTTTCCATCTAAGATAATAAAGGGTTCTGTTTCTATCCCTATTATTACATGGATTTGAATATGTTGTGATGGAAATATATTTATGAATTCCTTTATCCTATATGATTTGTTTTATGATGTCATGATGTTTGAGATTCTCATTTTTGTTACATGGCTTATGCAATGATGTATGATTTATGATTTTGTGGCACACATAAGAATGGTATCATTATGAGATGGTTGGGAACTATATCTCCCTCCAATGCATTGGGTAAAGATTTTATATCTCATGAGATAGACATGGCTGGAATGGTAGGTTATACCGGTTCAGTGAAACAGGACTGAAACGAGGGTGACTCGGTTCAGAAAGGGACTTTTCCACTAAGATAGTCTTGACAATGAGTCTTGACTAACAAGAAATGATTCTCTATTATTATGTGTGTATGCCACAAAGTTTCATGTTTTAAGTTATGATTATTGGGATTTCATTTCACTACTATGATTTATCCCATGTTATGAAATTATGCTCTCTCTTTTGCCGGATAAGATTTCCAAAAGTTATGTTCTTATGAATATGATGTGATTGATTTTTCTTTTGTTTACCCTTACTGAGCATTTGAGCTCACCCTTTTATGTTTTCTTTTCCCCAGGATATAAATAAAGGTTTTAGGTAAAAAAAAGGAAGATCATTATGGTAGATATTGGAGATCTTTAACCACGATTAGAAGATTACGTTCCGTGTTTCCAAAGACACTAAACTATTACGATCCTTGTGTGTGTGTTTTTTGTTATGTACTAAGTATTCCGCAAAAGTAATGAAATGTTCTTGTACGATAAGCTTCGGGTCACTACAGTTGGTATCAGAGGAAAGGTTTAGTCACCCTTTGGAAACTAGGATGCGAAAACGTTAGTGAGATCCCTAGAGATATTTCTAAGGTATGTCTAGGGATGTCCTGATGGTTAAGTATACGTATAGGTTATAGTACTAGAATTACGCTAATGATCATAGAATTAAACCTAAGATGTTAGATATTGAAGGTACTCCCCCTTTATTATGTTGTTTTCCATAGCATTATTTTTGCCTCTCACGCTATTCTTTGTGGGTTTTAGACGATGGCTGGAACCCGAAGGAACCGTGTTGATCAATGCAATGTAAAATGCAATGATTGTCCTCCGGAACAAATAAATTTTATGGGAGATGGAGTTCAAAATCTTATTTCTATACTTACATAAGCTATGAATCATTCTGGACTTCCAAATGAGCAGAGAAGGGAACAATATTCTATTGAGTCCTTCATGAGGCAACGTCCACCTTCTTTTAGTGGGTCTTCTGATCCACTTGTTGCTGAACAATGGATCAGTACTACTGAAAAGATATTTTCAGTTCTTCAATGTTCTGAACATGATAAAGTCATCTTAGCAGTATATCGTTTGGAAGGTGAAGCTGATCAATGGTGGAATCTTATCAAGAATACGAGGCCAAGAGATGAAATTGAGTCCATGGAATGGGACGAGTTCAAGAACTTATTTTTCAATAATTACTTCCCTCATATTCTTCGAACAAAGATGGAGAAGGAGTTTCTTGAACTAAAGCAAAAGGATGATGAATCTGTTGGTATATACAAAGCAAATTTTACAAGACTTGGAAGGTATGCATCTGGCATTATCATCCAACCTGAAAGTAAAGTTGATCGATTTTTCAGTGGCTTAAAACCAAGTCTTCGAAGGGCATTAGCTATAAGAGACTTCAGTAGCTATGAATAAATTGTGCATTGTGCTATCAAGGTAGAAATGGAAGTTGGTGTTACATATCCATCTCATGGTTTTGACAAGAAACGAAAGATGGAGTTCAAGGAGAAATCTCAGAATAATGGTGAAAAGAAGATGAATGTTTCCTTATGCACAAAGTGTGGAAAGAAGCATGGTGGAGATTGTCTTAAAGGTACTAGAAAATGTTTTAAGTGTGGAAAAGAAGGTCATCGAGCAACTGAGTGTCGAAGTAATGGAAAAAGGGATTCTAATGATGTGAATAAAGCAAGCACTGCAGAGAACGCACCACCAACACTTCAATGCTTCAAGTGTAAGGAAATGGTGCATTATGCTAATAAATGACCTAATCCAAGGGTTAGTGATGGTCAACATGAGAAACCATTGAAGGCAAAGGACAAAGGGAAGTCACATGCGATCACTATTGGCGATGTTGAATATGACGTCGATGTGGTGGAATGATTAAGTGTTTATGTAATGGGATTCCAAAATAATGTTGTATCATGGAGTATTGGAATATTTATGTATTGGTCTAATGTGGTATTCAAAGTGATTGAGATATTATGCGCATAATGAAGGGAAAACGAGAAAATGAAATGTTTAACAGTATTCATGAGCTCATGATTGATATAAGGACTAAGTGATATCATGGTTTGAGTATATAGAATTTTGAGTATTTTGGTATGTGGAAGGTGTTAAATTTTAACTGCATTCATGTTTTCACTAAGGTATTCAAGAGAATACATGATTAAGGACTTTGAATGTTTGGAATGGGACCAAAAAAACATATCTTATGATATATGGGGATCGACGATGGTATTAAATCTCTGGTAATCGTCTTCACTATGTTATGAGAGTGGACTGCAGTATTATGGATAAGCCTAAAGATTGGAATGGATTATGTTGGACAAAAGTTATTATTGTTTAAGGATATAATTTTTTTCGATATTTTTGATGGGATGTTATAGTAATATAGTTTTAGAAAAAAGATAACCTGCAGGACGAGCGACAGCCCATCGCGTCGGACAAGGCTGTGGAAATCGAACCCACAACCGAAGTGCGACTGGCCTTTATCGCCTACCACTGGCCTACAGGAAGTCCATGTTTAGTTGAAACTAGTTTTATTATATTAAGCTGTATGATATATGATGTATAAGTCCATTTTAGGAACCATATATGATTAATCTCACTATAGATCGACTTATGTATATAATTTTTTCTAACCTTTTGTTTGAGACAGATGGAATGACCCGTCATTCTATCACATGATCTGCTAACACTTCACGAATAACAAATTCAACTTCATTTATTTAAGAGATGAAGTGGAAATTGTTCAAGGCATGAACAAAAGTGAGATTGTACCAAAATAAAATAAGTATTTATTCTAATTCAAATTTTCAACTTTAGGGAAATGATCTTGAAAACCAAAAATGTTGTCCTAGTGATCTTATATCTGATGAATCAGATGGTACCTTAGATCGTCAAAAAATTTTGGATTTGTGATTGTTGGCTTTTCCATAGCCATGTTCTCTACCACTCTCCATCAGAACATGATGGTTAGATTTTTCTTCCATATCCATATTTTCACCTATGTGGAAACCCAGTGATTAGTTTATTTGGGTAACCGTTAAGTTTCATACTTTTGTTTTTAAAGATTGGTTTTGCTATTCCTTTTTACGATGTGCATTTCTATTAAAGAAACTTTCGAATAGTAAACCATTTATAACCCTGACGAATTTCGAGGGCAAAATTCATTTTAAGGGGGGTAGAATGTAACACCCTGAGATTTTATGAAAATCATTCTTTTTAATTTCACTAATGTCTTGTGTTGTACGCTACACCAAAAGGATCTTGCACAACACACACCCTTGATTTTCATTGCATTACACGCAATCGCGACCTTCCTCGATAGCGTGTGTAGTACGCAATAACGACTTTCACTAAACAACAATACGCTATTAAAATATTATTAAAACTAGTCGTTATGAATAGTAATAACCTCTTTTTGAAATTTTGTATATTTTATTTTTCAGAATGGAATTCATTTTTGGATTCATAATATCGAAATTAGCTTAGGGTGAAATTTTGGTACTTTTCGGATAAATTTTATTTTCTGATGAATAGTGAAAATTACTAAATTTTAATTAAAAACAACTTTTTTAATCGAAATAATTAATAGTGATAAATTATTAATTTGAGTGGTTTCAAAGTATATTTAGAATATATTTTTACAATTCAATACAATGTTGGTCATTGGATGTAATTTCACATTTACACCAGACATAAACAAGTTTTAATCTTTTGATAGTTATTATCTCTTAAAAACATGCTATTTGTTGTGAAAGCGGAAAATAATTATAAAATTAATTAATGCAACTTATATGTTGGGAATTTTGTAAAATAGAAATCATTTTTGAATTCAGAATATCAATTGTAGCTTAGGGAGAAAATTTGGAAGTTTTCTGAAAAAGTTCCATTTTTGATGAATAGTGAAACTACTAAGTGGAAGTTAATATTTTTTTTCATAAATCTTAAAGTTAAAGCTTCTGTGAATGGAATTTCAAAAATCCGAGAGACACGGTTGATGTCAGAAGTAAAATGTGGTTCAATGAGATGAAAATAATTTTTGGTGAATAGTAACTTTTTACTTTTTTTTACCACGGTTAAAAGTAAATAGGGTAATTAAGGGTAAAAATGATATTAATATTACCCTAACACATGTCCTAATCCTATTGGACAAGTGTATCTCGACCAAAAACAACCTTAAGTGTAAAATATTATCATTTAGGCCCACTTGGATTAGATTAGGACATTTATTATTATTTAATTCAAAGAAGAGTTAAAAGAGATAAAATCAAAGTTTATTTACTAAAACATTTTTAATATAGGGTTATACATAAGATAAATTCAATTGTAAATATTCATTAGAAAGTTAAAAATATTTCCTACATAATGGTATTTTATTTGTAATTTTTAGAGATCAAATAATGTAATTTATTTATGACACAAAGATGATGCTGTAATTATCTTATTAATGAAATATTGACATAATGGATGTTATAAATACCCAAATAAATTTAATTTGAGACTTTTTATGAATCCCACTAATTTTCTAGGTTACTATGATATATTAGTGTTGATTTAATCAACTTGTTTTGAACATATAATTCTGTTATGACTTTCACAAAAATCATATATCAAATAGTGTCAAAATTGACACAAAATAGTTTTTAAATGACATATTATATTATTAATTGTTATTTTATTCCTAAAAATCTAAGGTTCGTCCAAATAACTTAGATAATGATATATATATTAATAATAAACAATTTTGGGTTCGTTTGGCATGTTATAGTAAGTGTATTAACCATATAGTGTAAGAAAACAAAAAGACACGTTAAAAGTTAAATTATTTAACTTAGAGTTAAATCTAATTGATAAGGTTAAAATAATAACCTCAACTTGTATAAATACTATTGGTTGATAGTATTTCGACCCATCCCCACTTTATCTTCTAAATAAGACCCATTGTAACCATTATAAACCGATTTTTACTTTAATATAAAATAATATTTTGAGATATTCCTAAGGTGCCCCTCTCCTCCCTTATAAAAGGGCACCTCCTCCCCCTCCTCCTCACACCAATTTGAGCACTCAAGCTCAGACAACCCCTGACAAAATCCCTTCTCCACTTCCCTAGAATAATCCTAGAGGTCCTGGTCTTCTTCAAAGACCAATCTTAGTTCCCTAAGTGGAGGATTCAAAGAGGCGTTTCAAAGAAGAGGTAATATCCATTACCGATCTTTTCAATTTCTTTCTTCTTCAACTTCTTTTTCTTTAGTTGTTTCATGATAAAGTAATAACATCAGTATTACTTACATACTGATATGTTATTATAAATATGAAACAACTCTAATTAACCTTCTATCCATCCTATGGAAAAAGGAAATCACCGCGTGTGCGTACGTACGGAATACCGTCTCCACGCCGTGGTGTAATCTATTTTCCGCCACAACATTAATTGGATGGGTATAATGGTTTAATTATTAACTATATATGATTATTATAAAGTGATATTGATACTGAAATAGTATACAAACACTTCAACACAATTCCACAACCATGGGAACGATATCATCGCTCGTGCGTACGTACGGACTACCGTCTCCACGACGCGATGAGATTCATTCTCAATGATTAACCATTAATGAATGATTATAAAGTATATATAATAAGTACTAATGAAATATATTACATAATAATGATACTGGATTTATTTATATTTATATGTATGTCATCTACTTAATTCCATTCAATTCAATAAGGAAACGAAAACAGCGTTCATGCGTACGTACAGACTACCATCTCCATGAACGATGTATCTCATTCCATTTATCAATATATTATATATATGTATATTCTGAATATATATTATATATAAATCATGTTTTACATTCTGGATATAAGTAATCATGATCCATGTAATCATATTAATAATTACAAGTTAAAAACACGAACGACAAATGAGACGATTTTACCCAAAACCCTACTTTAACATGAATTTAGAAAAGAACGGGTAATATAAAGTCATAAGTGGACCATATATGATATAATAACAATGAATATGATTCTGGAATAAGTCAATAACATGATTTAAATCATTATACCGGAGGTTCGGACATGTACAAAGCAAGTCGGACCTAAGGTAAGGGGAAATATCACAATCTCATTTTTATCCGAGATTGTTTATACTTTGGTATTTACTGGGTTGTAATTTATCATCCACATCCATGTTCCCTAAATATGTAATATTGTTTGCATCCACTTACAATAGTTTAAATCCAATTTTAACCTTCGGTGAGTTTTTAGTAATGAATATTAAAGGAATCTTTTGTCGTTTTTTCGTATGAGGTACTTTTTGACTTTTCTGACAAAAGTACGAAGAATGTTTTTTTTAACTTATACGGCATGAATGGATTTTTAAAACATTATTTCCAAGAATCTTCCTTTACAAGTTTTCATGTTTATTTTTGATCAACTTCTTTTAGTTTATAATTGTATGACATGTTAAGAAAATAAAAGTGTTTTTGAAGAAGAAAGGATATTTTCCTCAAGAATGGAGTTCAAGTGTTTTATCAAAATTATTTTCCATCTAAGATAATAAAGGGTTCTGTTTCTATCACTATTATTAAATAGATTTGATTATGTTGTGAGGGAAATATTTTTATGAATTCCTTTATCCTATATTAATTGTTTTATGATGTCATGATGTTTGAGATTCTCATTTTTGTTACATGGCTTATGCAATGATGTATGATTTATGATTTTGTGGCACACATTTGAATGGTATCATTATGAGATGGTTGGGACCTATATCTCCCTCCAATGAATTGAGTAAATATTTTATATCTCATGAGATAGACATGGCTGGAATGGTAGGTTATACCAGTTCAGTGAAACAGGACTGAAACGAGGGTGACTCGGTTCAGAAAGGGACTTTGTCCACTAAGATAGTCTTGACAATGAGTCTTGACTAACAAGAAATGATTCTCTATCATTATGTGTGTATGACACAAAGTTTCATGTTTATGTTATGATTATTGGGATTTCATTTCACTACTATGATTTATCCCATGTTATGAAATTATGATCTCTCTTTTGCAGGATAAGATTTCCAAAAGTTATGTTCTTATGAATATGATGTGATTGATTTTTCTTTTGTTTACCCTTACTGAGCATTTGATCTCACCCTTTTATGTTTTCTTTTCCCCAGGATATAAAGAAAGGTTTTAGGTAAAAAAAAGGAAGATATTTATGAGAGATATTGGAGATCTTTCACCACGATTAGAAGATTACGTTCCAAGTTTCCAAAGACACTAAACTATTACGATCCTTGTGTGTGTGTTTTTTGTTATGTACTAAGTATTCCGAAAAAGTAATGAAATGTTCATGTATGATAAGCTTAGGGTCTCTACAAATACATTGGAAGATAACATAAATATTAATCATGGTGAATAATTGAAACCACATGCCTTTACCAATAATAAAAATGAATACATTTATGGGAAAAATATGAGATGATTAAATAATTCCATAATAAAACACAATCACTGATATTATACTAGTTGAATGATAACCATAACCATCAATATTATTTTCATAATGAGGGAATGTATAATGCCGGACATTCTGAAACATTTTGTCAAGGCCTCGACCCAGACGTCTAAAAATGATAAAGGCCTTGTCCAAAACCATATATCAAAATTGGGAAAGGGCCTCGGCTAATTCCATGTCTAGTTGTCTCATGAGACCTACCAATGCATCGAGGAGCTATAGCAGGCCCCACCCATTACATACTAAGTCCAATACATTCCACATATGACAAATTTTAAAAATATCATAAACATTCTTATTAAAACTAGCGTATGAAATGTCAATACATTAACCATAAACCATGAATGGTATAAAAATAGCACATCCACAGTCAAACATATCTCAAAATCTTTAATTCAATATGGATTTTCTGTATCATAATAAATCAACTTCAAATAAACATAAAATCTATTAAATGATGTTGATATAGATGAAATCAAGACCCTTTTTAAAGATAAAACTCGTTCTATTTTGAAATAATTTAAGAGTCAGATAATTACAAAGAAAAAATTTATTTGAAAATATTTTTATATGCTTGTAAGGTAAGGTTTTATGATGTAATAACTATGGAAAATATCCACTCCCACCGTATAATTTAAAAAAGACATTCTTACCGTAAATTTGTCAAAAAGGTCAAAAAGTACCTTGTTTGGAAAATGACGGATAGATTACCTTCAAAACACATAATGGTATAAATGAATTTAACCCATTTTCTAGTAAATATTATAATTGTTTTGAAATATAAGAAACATGGATGTGGAGGATAAAGGGGTTCCCAGTAGATACTTATGTAAAAACAACGTCGGATAATGAAGAGATTGTGAAATTAACCATTACCTTGTACTTTTCCTTGGTCAAGGGTAGGTTAACCTCCTTTATAATGGTGAAATAACTATTATTTAATTATGGAAAAATCATATAAATTAATATATTATCATATATTATCTTATAACATTGCTTTGTTAATAATATCTTAGTATTATCATCGTTTTGGGTGTTAACTTACTTGTTTTCTTTTATATATTTTATTACATAAGATGTGTTTGTTATGGATAGGTTGTATCTTATTAGTATTCATAATTATATCAAGTCCATAAATATTATTTTTAATCATCAAATGAGAATTATACATGAATTTATATGATGGGGAATGAATCTCATTGCATCCGTGGAGACGGTAGTCCGTACGTACACGCGAGTGACAACATCATTATTTTGATATTAAAATAATATATAATTGGATGTTATAATATATATACAGAATAATTATCATGTTTTATTTATTATTTATATCAATTACACATCATTATCATACCCATCTGAATAATAATGTTTTGAATAATAGTTACACCATGACGTGGAGACGGTAAGCCGTATGTACACACGTATGGTGACATGTCATTAAAAGGATGTATATAATAATCAATATGGTTGTACCATATTTATAATAACATCATAGTATATAGAGGTTACTGGAGTTATTATTTTAGAATTTAAATAACAAATAAATAATAAGTTGAAGAAGAAAGGAACTTGAATGAAGGTGGTGAAATCATTACCTCTTCTTCGGGTTCTTCCTATGGTTTTGATCAAAAGGACTATTTAAGATGTTTTTCTAATCAAACTAAGGACTATAGGTTGAATTGAGAGAAGTTTATAGGATATTTGGGAAGAGCTTGGCAAAGCCAAAAGGCATTGAGGGTGTGAATTAGTGAGAAGGGTGAGTGCCCTTTTTTAAGAGGGGTGAGGGGCACCTTAGGAAAAACATAAAATATTATTTTATAATAAATGAATATTCGGTTTAGAATGGCTCCAAACAAATTTATTTCTAGAATAAGGTATTTAAGGGTCGAAAAAAACTCAACCAATAGGTTTTAGGAAGGTTTGGTTCAATTTATTAACGTTATCTTTTAGTTTTAACTCTTAGTTAATTAGTTTGACATTTACCGTGTCTCTTTGTATATTTATATTATATAGTTAATAAACATACTATAAACTTCCATGAGACTCTCAAGTTGTCCATTAATTGTACACCTATAATTATATAAGTCCTTTGGAAGAACCATATATTTTTATGAATAGAATATCAATTAATAATATAATATTTGTTTTAAAAACTCATTTATGTCAATTTTGACACTATTTAATAATTTATTTTTGGTAATGTCTTAACTACTGTATTAATTCTAAAATAATTCATTTAATAAATCATAACATGTCATATTAACCAATAAAATTTTTTTATGGCATCAAAACATTAAAATTATATTTATTTTTTCATTTATAATACTAATTATTTGATTCATTCATTGATAAGGAAAATACTGCATCATTATTGTGTCGTAAATAAATATATTATTAAATGTCTAAAAATTATAAATTAAATACCATTATATAGGAAATCTTTTTATATTTCTAATTAATATTTATAGTAGAAAATATAATATATATAACCCTATGTCAAAAAAAATTTCTAAATGAAATATGCTTATGTCATATTTGTATTTACTTTAACATAATTAATATAAAGTGTCGTTATCAATTAAAAATGGATCCATTGGTTCCCAAAATAGACCCAAATATGCCCATGGTCGGAAATGTATCAACCAATTATGTTAGGACACATTTTAGTGTAATTTATTATTATTATTATATTATTATTTTTACCTTATTTACCGGATTTACCCTTAGACATGGTAAATAAAATATTTACTGAAGTAATTATTCAAAATGTCTAAAAATAAAAGCTACATATTTAAAAAATTTAGAACTCCTGATTATAAATATCGAATCCATTTTTCTAAATTCAAAACATAGAAGTGGTAGAAATTAATTTAAAATTAATTCTCGTTTTTAAGAAAAAAAAGCGTGTTTTTAACAAATAATAACTATTAAAAGATTGACACTTGTTTATCTCCGGTTTAAATGTGAAATTACATACAATGACCAAAATTGTATTAAATGGTAAAAATATATTCTAAATATAATTTAAAACCACTCAAATTCATAATTTATCACTATTAAGTATTTTGATTAAAAGAGTTGTTTTTAATTAATATTTAGTAATTTTCATTATTCATCAAAATATGAAAGTTATCAAAAATGTACCAAAAATTCACCCAAAGATAATTTTGACACTTCAAATAAAAAAATTAAGTCCATTTGGAAATATAAAATGTATAAAATTTCAAAAAGTGGGTATTAATATTCATAACTGCTAGTTTGATTGGTTGTAGTATGTGTTAGAACTCAAAGTTGCATACAACACACGCTACTGTATTATTCAAAGAGAAGCATACCATGGAATCTTGGGGTGTTACAACCCCTATTTATCAAGAATATTAATAAATAATTATAACCAAATCTGAATATATATATATATATATATATATATCATATTGTTTGGCGTGGTTAAGTATTGTATTCTGTTAGGGTTTTGTTTGTGTTGTGTGGTGATATTGTTGGGAGCACGATTATCGGTACATGGGTGGGAAATGGAGCTGTGTCTGTGAGAAGGGTGTATAATATGTATGAAGTGGGGTTATTGTTTAATGGTAGTGTTTTTAGGGATTATTATGTGGGGTTGTGAGGGAGGTTTTCGGGAATCCCAGTTTGAGATACTAATTTATTGGGGAACAGATGGACTGGTTAGCAAATGAACTGGCTTTTTTTATGTTGTGGCCATTGAACGATGTTGGGTAGTGGGACTATATGGTGGATATGAAGTTTTGTGTATTGGTACTATATTAGGAAATTATTGGCTAGTTTTTCTATGGATATGGGTTATGAGATAATGATTTTTTGGTATAACATTGATGAATGATAGTTGGAAGTGGTTGAATAAGGGCATGTACTGGGACTAGAAATCATGTTTTTCTATTGTTTTGATCTAGTTGTGGTTGGGATTTTCTCGACAGTGATGGAATAAATTAAATTTAATCCCTTAATTAATAAATGTAATGTGGTTAAATGAAAAATGGGTTTGGGTTGTGATTTTAAAATGGTAGTTGTAAGGTTTTGGATGTTAGGGTAGTAGAAATTATAGTTTCGTATGAGTTGGTTGTCTGTTATGGGGACCCATAGGTTGGAATGCGTGTTTTATTACCTATATATATATATTTATGATACTTTTGATTTCTATATACCCCTCCCTTTTTAAGTACTGTGTGTCAAACACATCTATTTCATGGGGGTGTCTTTCCCAACACCCTGAAAGGAGGAGGGATGGGTGGTTACTGAGTTTCTTACTCAAACCCTTTTCTGGATCTTACTGCTTGAGCATATCTGGGTAGGCTATAATGGCTTGGGTATTACTATAGTCTACAATCCTTCAAGAATTGTTTTTGTAGATGAGAGGCCTATATGATTACGGTCAAGGATTTTCACCCCAAATGTCTTTGGGATGAGGTATAAGTGTCTTCTGGTAGGATGTGGTTGTTTTGGCCTAAGTGTTTGTAGGAGGGATTTTGTTTTTTTTTATTCCTAGGTGTGTGTAGACTGGTTATGGCAGTGGGAATGCATATTTGGATAATGGTATCACCAAGAAGTTAACATTTAGGGATGAGAAATTAACCAGTGGGAAAGTGGTGTGGGTTACCCAAATGTCGATGTGCTTACACTACCACATTACATGACATTCATTATTTTGTGAGTTTTCCCCCATTAGGATGGGTTGGTTAGTATTCCTAGGTAAATTCTTTGAGGCTCTATTGTTCTCTCACATTTACATTAGTATGTTACCCCACTTTTTCATGGGTTTCTTTAGTTTCCCAACTGAGTATACCTGTATGCTCACCCTACATATATAAAACTATTTTCAGGTTTCCATGAGTACTTTGAGGACAATGCTATAATTTAAAACTCAGATGTCAGTATTAGTTGTTGTTCTTGCTTTTTCTATTTTCTTTTGGAACGTTTGAGTTTTGTTGTACTTTTTATCAGTTTCACACATTGAGAAGAAAGATCTTATATTTATAGGTGGATTCAAAGAAATAATGATCAATCAATAAGATTAATTGCAGACTTGGGAAAAGTTTGTGTATCAATTTGAAGACTTCTTAATAGATGATCCAAGTACTCAGGTTCGAACTCTCTCCTAAAAATTATGTAGGTAAATTGGCTCTGGTTGACATAAGTTTTTTTCAATGTATTTTTCATATACTTTATTGTTTGAATCTTTTGGTTACTCTCTTTTTCCTTAAAAGTGTTTTTATATCAATAAATTTTATTTTTTAGGTCTTGGGATTTACCAACATATCTCTCGATCTTGTTCTATAAAATTGGTAATCCCTTATATATTTCATGAGATTCTATACCTTCAGTTCTATTCACACTCTGAATCCTATTAAATGTGGGAACATGGGGTCATTATCTTTCTTTCATCTTGGGGAAGGAAGGGTACGACATATTGTTGTCCCTTCACTCATCTTCAAGAAGGTGGGTTGTGAAAAAATGGTATCACGGATGGGTTTTTTAAGAGTTCAGAGATAGGATGGAGTTTAGAGTTAGGCACAATAAGGATTTTTTGTGATCATAGGGAAATGTTTTTTGGAAATCATGGTGCATGTGATAGGCCATGTAAGACTGACTAGGACATGGGATTTTAGCCCCCCCTCATGATCCGATGCATGGACTCTAGACCTACTAAATGACAAAGGCTACACTAATTGTATGGTAGAGACCCTAGAAAAGGGACATGCATATTAATGGATTTATTTATGTTGCATCATTGGTGTTTTGGGAATTTAAACTAAAGGAAGAGCTAAAAATAATTTAAAAGAAAATTTCCACGCTATCATGGCATAGGAGTTTCTTGTTTACCTTTTTCAGCTATGGAACTCGGATGTCGCCCATGTGTGGTACGAGAAGTTGAGGCCTGACAGATTGAACTAGTTGATCAGTGGAGGGATGATTGAGAGGAGGAAGATGACCGGGGGTAGAAGATTCATCATTTTTTCCAGCGGTAGACTATGTAGAAGTATGAGGGCAGTATCTCAAACATGGATATGGTGAGTTGGCTCGAAAAGCTGGTAGTAACTTTTTTCAGGATCTAGCCTCTGACAGGTTTCTAGGTTCCTCTAGCCTTGATCCCGATATGTGGAGAAGAAATTCAGTGGTGTATGATTTACCTCAATAAGAGGAATAAAACCGACGCTTCATGGGATATCTCTAAGAAGGAGTTTAGGGAAAAATTATTTTCTTCCACAATGACGGCCTAGAAGAGGCAGGACCAACTCACCTTGCAGAAGGGGGTATGTCTATAAGGGAATTGAGGATCATGTTCAATAATCTCATATGATTTTCCCTGGATTTATTTCCAAATGAGGAGTCCCAAGAGAGATGCTTAGGGGATGCACTCTAACCGTCTTTTTATTATGTTGTTACTCCTTTCACTATACTGACATACATATAGGTTTAGAAAAAGACTGAGGTAGAGGAAAGGATAAAATACCTGGGAGGTGTGCAACAAGAGACGATCTTACTATGTTATATTAAAGGGAAGGCCATTAGTATTAGGTCTCTGGAATCCGGGCCTTCTATATTTCGGCTAGTAAGAAGTAGGCCTCAATAGTTCCAGTTCTAATCTCAGGGTCCTCTACCATTTCCAGTGGGATTCGTACCAAGGCACTTCATTTGTGGAGAAAATGGACATTGTTAGAACCAGTTCCTAGTTCAAGTGTCATACAGTGGGGGTGCATAGGTTCATCACCAACAATAGCATCTGTAGCTGCTGGTCTGGCCTTTCTAGTAACCAGGGTATTGAGCTCATACTCCAACGATGTTACATGGTGCAGGGGGGAGGCTGACCTCAAGGTGATCCTCATGGATCTAGACCAGGTCATGGTCAGGGAGGTGGTCAAAAAAAAGGGTTAGAGGAGATATGAATGGGTAGATACACACTACAGAGGCTACAATTCTAGTAGTGTTAGAGGTTGTTCAAGGTACGATTAGTCTATTTAGTACTCTTGCTTGTTCATTGTTTGATTCAACAACTTCACACTCTTTTGTTACACCCATTCTGGCATATTCCATAAGTCAAGATGTAGATATAATTTTCATGCCCCCAGTGTTGAGTATTATAGTTAGAGGTCAGACCAATCTATTTAATATGGGCCGAGGATGTAGACTGATGATGGGACAACATCATTCATGTGGTGATATTTTCTTATTACAGATGAATCCATATGATTTTATCCTAGGCATAGACTAATTGTTTCTTGGTGCATGATGTTATCAACTAAATTTGGATAAGTTTCATGTTTTTAGATATGGATGGTCAATGTGTATATTTTGTTTGCAAGTGGAGCTTTTTTTGGTGGACAACCGATGTGGGGATTCTTTCCTTGTTATCCAAGTTGTTAGTGGAGTCAATATACATAGAGATGGTGGAGGTTCTGGGGCTTGTTAGTGAGTTCCTGGATGTCTACCCATAAGAGGTTGTGACTTTACCCCTTGACATGATGCTGAGTTTGGAATAGATATTCAACCTGATGCCTATCCTATCTTGATGGCTCTCTATCGAATGGTTCCCTCTAGGTTGAAGGAGTTGCAGATTCTTGTTGAAGACATAATAAAAAAGGTTTTCATTTTTCCAAATTTTTCATCATGGGGTGCTCTAGTCTTATTCGTGATGAAGGAAGATGAGGGTATAAGACTATTCATATTCTACCAAAGTCTAATTCAGGTGATGATCAGAAACCATTACCCTCTCACGAGGATCGACGATATTTATGACAAGATAAATAGAGTCGGTAGGTTCACTAAGATATATCTGTGGTCTAGATATCACCCGGTGAGGGTGAATGAGGGTAACATCCTGGAGACATCATTCATATGAATGTATGGGAACATTGACTTCTTAGTCAATCCCTTCAATGTTACAAATGTGATAGTGGTGTTCATGGGGCTCATGAACTCTATTTTCTCTGAGTTTGTGGACAGGTTTTTCTTCGTGTTCATCGACGACATCCAGATCTACTCAAGGTCTAAAGTGGGGCATGCCAAGAATCTATGGGTCATCATAGAGGTCCTCTGACACCACAGGATCTACTAAAAGATATACAATTTCATGTTATGGACATGAGAAGTGAACTTACATGGACATGTGGGGTCTTATCAAGGGATAGTAGTGGACCCATCAAGGGTCAAAGTGGTTGTTTCATGGGAAGCAACCAATAATGTGGCTGAGGTTTTTAGTTTCTGGGTTTTGGCATGTTATTATAAGAGTTTTTTACCCAAAATCAATCAATTTATAGTTTAATTTACATATTTGACTAGAAATTATCTAGAATTCATGTAGGGTAACCAGTGTTAGGCAGCTTTCAACTATCTGATGGGGAAGCTTGTCACTACCCCATCACTTAGGTTTCCAGAAGAAGGGGTGATGTTCGAGGTGTTATCTAATTCTTTTGTCCAAGGCATGGTATATGTGCTGATGATGAAGTGAGTAGTATTGTTTTATGGGGATAAGTAGTTACATCCTCACAAATGTACCTATACAAACCATGATCTATAGCTTTCAATGATCATGTTTGTGCAGAAATTATGGCAGAATTACCTCATCAGGGAGCACTTTGTGGTCTTCACGGATCAAAAAATTCTTTAGTTATATCTTTTCCCAAAAATACCTGAACATGGATCAGTGAAGGATGATTTATTTCTTCAATTATTATGACTTAGAAGTATATTTCACCCAAGGTAAGGTGAATATAGGGGTTGATGCCTTTATCAAGATGTCATAGAATAAAGTAGTTCAAGAATCCACATATGTATGGATGGAAATAGAGGAGTTGGCCACATTACACCCCGATGCTAGGGAGGAGAGTGGCATAGGCTATCTATTTAAGATGATAGTATTGTATTCCTTAACATGAAAAGTGGATTACTCGCAGTGGAGGAGACTTAGAGACCGAAGTGATGTGTGATCACACTGTCCCATGTGATGCTCGGGATGGATGGTCAGAGGATAGTAAGAATATGATGTAGTTCCATGGGAATATATTTGTCCTAGTGTAAATGTGTGAGGGAGTTCTCAATTAGTTCCATCAATCACCCCTGTTGGTGCATCTAAGAGTTTCTAAAATGTATCGTGGCTTGAAAGTGTAAGTTATGTGCGCAGCGGAAGCGCGTTTGTGGGTATAACGAACATTAATTTTAGCATTAACAATGATCAATCTGAGATCCTTCATGGTAATAAAACACAGAATATTTGGAATTAATTTAAGAATGAAAAAGAAAAAGGGTAGTCCCAGAACCATATAGAAGATCATCATATGTTGGTTATGATTAATTTAATTAATTGACAAGAATTTCTTTGACATAATTCTTTCTTCGTTGATGTCTCCAATCATGATCTGATGTGATCTGTCATTGCATCATATAATCCAAGTGTAACATTCTTCTAGCGGTGATCCACAGGTGATCCACGTATCTCTGGATGTCATTGAATGGATCTCTAGGTTCTAGCATAGAAGAGCCTTCTTTTGTGATGTCCACCTTCGATCACCTTGATCCGGTGGAGGTGGATCTCTCTCTTACAGGTTGAGAGCATACTTGGTGGAAAAAGAATTCTCTCTTGGCTTGAGAGATTTTCCAAATCCATTGTGCACAACCACACAAAATGTCTAGGAAAATGAAAAATATATAATTTGTATTTTTAATTACATAGAATAATAAAATGAATTAATTACCCAAATGCATTTATTCATTTCATTTAATTGTTAGTAATACCCCTTGTCTAATAATAAATGTTGACTGTTATTATTACTTTACATGTTCCCAATGAATTACACCTAATATTATTTAATTAAATAAGTAATATTATTTCTCACCAATTCCTAGAAAAACTATATAGCGTGTATATATTAATATACATGTCATGTGCTTTTATTTTACATTTTTCTTAATTTCATCCACCACTTTTATTAGACCTTGAATAATGACTATTTATTTCCCAAATAAATATCTCTACATTACTCGCTAATAAATATATTATTTCGGTCACAATATAATCTCTCGAATATCTAGAGTCAAAATAAATAGGATTAGGCATCAATGAATAATTATTAAATCATAGTTAGGAATAATCCTTATTCAATTTGATAAATTAATATTTTATTTAGATACTTAGACACACTTAGTGTGTGACCCTCTAGGTCCCTTTCTCAGTGACATTAGGCAAAGCCTACCTAAAGTCCAAGTTTAGCATTTAGCAACATGCCAAGGCACCCATAGAGAAATAAGTTCATTCCACAATGACGTGTCACCTCCTACAAACGGTTACCGTTTAATGTAATCCCTTTGTCATGATATCTTGAATCAAGCGAGTTTCATGCTAGTTCTATCAACCCATGTGCTCGATTATTCTTTCTTTGACTTTCCATAATTGAAATTTCCCATTCCTCACAATGGGCATGGATTTATTTAGGCTATATCAATTCCATCAAAGGGCATGAGATATCTATCTCTGTTATGGAACTAAAGGGAAAAATCCTTTCTCGTATTATATATTAATGAAATATCACTCATGACACACCCAACGTATCCTACCTCACTTCGAACAGTGTGTCATCACAATTTTCATCAATAAATCTAAGTGTTCGAGTTATAATACCCATTAATAATAATATTAAATTATAAGGACCAATACACACATTCGCTGATAGGAACATCCAATGACACTAGGAAATATGGATTTCCAAGTGGCAGGTCTCGTTCTTGTAATATCATCCTAGACATTACCAAGGGCGCACACCATGAGAGGGTGCCTCAATGTTTTATGACTCCTCACCCCTAATGGAATGTATTATTTGTGTCCCTCAAATAACATCATCTGGCCATAGAACATATATTCAAGAATAGTGTTATGGAACTTCCATGTTCTCATCATAGCAGAGATTCATTATGACCCATTAATGGAAAATTAATCCTTCAGATATTATCACATGCATTGTCACAAAGATGAACAATCAAGATGTGATGATGTATTTATTAAAGAATAAAGTACAAAGTTGCTGATTCTAGGACATCAACTTTAGGAGACTCCCACTTGGACATGAACCAATTGTAAACAACATTTAACCTACTAGCTCTCACATGATATTCATGCTTCTACTGAGATAATCCTTTAGTCATGGGGTTTACCACTTTCAATTCCGTGGAAACTTTGCTCACTTCAACTTCACCCCTTTGGTTGAACTCTAAAAAGAGGTGATACTTTTGGATTATGTGCTTTGTCCGTTGAGGTGACCTTGGTTCTTTTTCAAGAGACACTACTGCAGTACAATCACAATACAAGGTGATAGGATCTTTACTACAAGGCACCACAGCAAGATCCTTAAAAATGTTCCAAATCTAGACAGCTTCCTTGGTTGCATCATAGGCCACTATATATTCAGACTCCACTATAGAATCAGTGACAATTGGCTACTTTGAACCCTTCCTTCTCACAGCTCCTCCATTGAGACAGAAAACATATCCATATTGTGACTTCAGATTATTTTGATATATCTGAAAACCAGCATCAACATACCCTCTGATGACAAGCTCCTAGTCTCCTCCATACACTAGGAAGATATAATTAGTTCTTCTCAGATACTTAAGGATAGTCTTAACAGTAGTCCAATATTGTTCTCCTGGATCTGCTTGATATATTCCTACCCATCTCAGTGCATGGGCAACATCAAGCCTCATACATAACATGGCATACATGATGGATCCTATAGCTGAAGCGTATGGGATGTTACTCATTCTATATTTTTCTTGTTGTGTCTGAGGAAACATTTTCTTAGAAAGATGTAGGCCATGTCACATGGGAACCAATACCTTCTTGGATTATTCCATACTAAATATCTTTAGATTATGGTTAATGTATGTACCCTAACTTAGTCCAAGAAACCTCTTTGATCTATAACGAATGATCTTGATCCCTAGAATGTAGTCTGCTTCACCCAAGTCCTTAATGGAGAAACACTTGTTCAACCAGTCCTTAAGTGATAGTAAGACTAGTACATCATTTCCAATAAGCAATATTTCATCCACATATACTACTAGTATAACGATTTCATTCCTATTAAACCGATTATAAACACATGATCGCATTTTTTCTTAATGAAACCAAATTTCCTTATTGATTCATCAAATCTAATGTTCCACGACCTGGATTCTTACTTAAATCCATAAATTTGTTTCTGCAACTTGAAAACACATTTGTCTTCACCTGGTGTCACCAACCCTTCTAGTTGTGTCATATAGAAAATTTTTGAAGGTTCCCATTGAGGAATGCAGTTTTGACATCCATTTTCCAAATCTCATAGTCGTGGTAAGCTGCTATGGCAAGTATGATTCTTATGGATTTAAACATGGAAACTTCTGAGAAGGTATCATCATAGTCAATTCCTTGATGTTTTCTGAATCTTTTAGCAACTAGCCTTGATTTATAGGTGCTAAATTGACCATCCATGTCTAGTTTTCTCTTGAATAACCATTTTCATCAAATAGGATTTTCATCAACATGATCATTGACCAGAACCTAGACTTGGTTCTGATACATGAAATCCATCTCATAATTTATAGCTTCTATCCATCTTATAGATTTT
This sequence comes from Viscum album, assembly GCA_963277665.1. Lineage (NCBI taxonomy): Eukaryota > Viridiplantae > Streptophyta > Magnoliopsida > Santalales > Viscaceae > Viscum > Viscum album. The sequence goes on from OY728158.1 coordinate 224,421,292, forward strand.
GAGATTTTTAGTAATTCGTTGTAGGATAGAGGTTCATCATTGTCCTACAATAATGATTCACCATCCTTGGTGACTAGGAAACCAAATCTCATTGGTTATCTTACCTCTCTTCATATCCTACACAATACATGTGTTTCTGCAACCTCTCCCATGAAGACATGCGGAACTTGTTTCTATACCAACTCATGTGTATCTTGAGCACCAACTTTGTCGAAGTCAATCATGCTATGAATATTCCTTTTGGGGATGTTCTCCCTATAAAGAAAGACGGATTTTTTGGAGATAGTCACTTTCTTTTCTGATGGATTATATAGATAATATCCTTTTATTTCATTGGGATATCCTATAAAGATACACATCATGCCTCGGGGTGCTATTTTGTTTCCTGATAAGGCCTTAACAAATGCCTCGCATCCCCATATGTGTGTGATACAAAATGGGTTTCTTTCCATTCCATTAGTTGGAGGGAATTCCATTTACTACCTTAGTTGGTACTCGGTTTAATGAGTGTAATGCAGTTTACAATGCATATCCCCAAAAGGATAATAGAATATCTTCATGAATCATCATTGATCTATCCATGCCCAACAAGGTGTGGTTCCTCCTTTCAATAACACCATTTCACTTTGCTGTATAAGGTGGAGTGAGATGAGATAGAATCCCCAACTCCTGTAGAAGATCGATGAACTCTTGGTTCAGTTATTCTCTACCTTGATCCGATCAAAGCTTCTTTATCTACATACCAAGCTTATTATCTAATTTATTATTGAATTCTATAAATTTCTATAAGGATTCTCACTTATACCACTTTAAGTATACATATCCATATTTACTTAAATCATCAGTAAAAGTAATGAGGTAATAATATTCACCTCTATCTTCTACTGAAAATCATCCACACAAATCTGTGTGCTCCAATCCTAGATGCTTTGTAGCCCTTTCTCCCTGTCCACCGAAACTTGGCTTGGTCATTGTACATTTTAATCAAGTGTGACATCTATCAAGTGGTTTTAGCTGAGTAGAGTCTAAATAGCCATCTTGGCAGAGCTTTATCAAGTGCTTCTCGTTTACATGACTAAGAAAGTGATGCCACAACTGGGTGATGTATGAGTCATGTGAGTTTGTTTCATTATCGATTGCCAAAACGTGGTTTTCAAAATTTAATACATACAATACATTATTTAAATTCACCTTACCATAACATATATTGTTCTAATAAAATAAGTAACCCTTATTTCCAAACATGAAAATAAATCCGTCTATATCCAAACATGATACCGAAATTATGTTTTTGGTAACACTAGGTACATAATAACACATATGTAAAACAAAAATCATTCCAGTTGGCAATGAGAGGTGGTAATCACCATTGGATAACGTAGCCAGCCTTCTACAATTGGAATCTTGAAGATCCACCACTCCCCTGGAAATCATTCAAAATCTACTTGGTTCCTGCATTTGAATACAAATGTGTGCCGCACAAGCTGTATCTAATACCCAATGTGTATAAATGGAAATATTACACTTGATAATGAATGCAAACTTAGAATCCCCATGCTTCTGGGTAAAGTTCCTCTTCCAGTGGCCTTGCTTGACACATGCAAAACAAACCGCCTCCCATTCCTTTCCCTGCCTCTAGATCTTCCCCTTCTTGGAGGGATAGATCTCGGCATCATCAGACCATTTATAAGTCCTTGGCCTCTTTTCCTTGTACTTCCTTTTCTTATTCACCATAAGGATTGTATGTTTGTCACACCCTATGTCCTTATCTACCTATAGAATTAAGGTCATAAGTTTTGATAGACTCTTCTCATTGTTTCTCATGATATAGTTGTCAATAAATCTAGAGAAGGTCTTCAATAGTGCTAATAGGATGAGATCAGTATGCAATTCATCCAGGAAAATAATCCCTAAAATGTCCAGGTGTTCAATGTAGCTAATAAGCGTAAGTACATGTGGCCCAGCTGGCACAGACTCTACAACCTTAGTTGTGAACAAAACATTGGACATCTCATATCTCTCATCTCACTCCTTCTCTTAGAAGAGACCCTTAAGGTGAGACATCATGCTATACGCATCCATGTTTTCATGTGCCTTCAAGAGCTCATTAGACATTGATGATATCATGAAACATTGGACATATATGGTATCATACATATTTTTCATATAGAGAGATAGTTAATCATAACTGGACTCTTTCCTAGGTGCAACTGGAATGGGTTCTTCTAGCACATACAATATCCTCTCGTGGTGAAGGATGACACGTAAATACCTCTGCCACTCAGGGAACTTGTTTTCGGTGAGAAGGTTTGCATTCTCAATTATGGATCGCAATGATATGTTTGATGTCATTTTCTTGATGTTTAAACAAATTAATATGAGAAAAGGTGTAGTAATTTATTATGATAATATTGAGACAAATAAATAAATTAATACTTACTAGTCTCCCACTATTTTATCGAAATCCAATAGCCCTCACCATTGAGTTTGTAATATTCTATTGTCTGAATATTCTAGTTGCAAGGATCCATATTTCCATTTGCATTACCCAAAATAGGGTTTGTCAAGAAACTTGAAGGGTTTTAGGTAGGCATTCCAAATTCCAACTACATTAACTCATAGCTCCTTGATCCGTTGAGTGGACTCCCCAATCCGGAAATCCTTTTATTTTGGATTTCCTCATCCTCTGACTCTTGGTCACACTATGTCCTACTATGGAAGTCAACCCTTGAAGAAAACCAAGTCAAGTCCACCCAAATCCTTGAATTTGAATTCCCTGATAAATGAAATCAACCCAACTAGGGTTGGTCAAGCACTTTGACCTATGGTTCGATTCTAACTACGATTATGAAAGGTTATACAGACATAACATTTCATTGTGGGATTTTATCCTTATATGTAAATTTCAATTTTATTATCTTTGATTACATTAATGTTAACATTAAGTGGGATATACTTAAGTGGTTAACCATTTCTAAGATAATATTTTACGCATAATTTGGTCTTATTTTAGTTCCATCATGCATGCTTGTTTAATTTATTAACTACGTGATCATGACAACAGACCCATAATAAATAAACAATGAAACTGTTAGAAATAAAATAAATGGTATGATCATGATATTTTTCCATTGGTTAGTTTATCTAGAAGTTGATAAACTAACCCAAGACCAAGAGAGAAATACCTTGAACCTTTTGGGTTTGTGTTTTCAGCTTTCCACCTGTTTACCATTGTATATCCTTGGATTGGTTTCACCTTGGCTCCTAACATGACCCACCTCCACTAACATGGGAGCTCCATATATTAAATATGTTTTTATCTCACATGCATGTGAGGGTTAAAATGGGGTTTTACATAAATGAATCGTTTGGTGGAAATTCCCTACATATTAATGAAGAGAAAGCTCACTGGACAACAAATTTAATTTTAATAAATAAATTAAATGAAACCATTCACATACAAAGGCCTTGGTCATGCTCATGATCATTCATCCATGCAATGATATTTATGTATAAAAAAACTACAATTCAATTAATTAATATTTCTTGTTTAATATAAATCATGCTCGAACTAATTAATTATCTGTAATTAATCAATCTTTTATCTTAAACTGTTTTCCTAATTTCTTTGAGATTCTCATCCATAATAATTTTAAACAAATAATTTTTTTTAAAATTATCTTTGTATGTTACTTGTACCTTGGAGGAAGCCCAGTGAATTCTTGTTCCTAACTAACAAATTAGTAGAAATGAACATTACACAAATGCTAAATTAAACACACACATATAAAAAACCTATCACGTTTTTTGCCTCAGATTTTTTCCTGCACTATGTTTCATGTCTCAAGGTTTTGTATAAGGTAATAATAAATTTTAATAAATATGTGTAATTTTGATGAGTACGCGGTGTGTATTTCCGAATACATGGCGTGTAATTTTTTTCACCGTCCATCCGAAGTACACTCCTAGGGACATGGCATGTAGATGTACTTCATAAATATGTGGAGTGCATTGTGTTTTCAATCGGACACACATTGTGTAGTATCCATTTTACACAGTTTCCAGCCGGGCAAGCCATGTATGGGGTGCACGGTCTAACCCTAACCCAAAAGAGAACACACATAATGTCCCATGGGCCACACGGCTTGTAATCTGAAAACAATGTGCCACCTATTCTTGGTCAACACATGGAGTCTGAAAGACTTTGATATGATTCATTTACATGATCTGATTTAGCAGACAAATCCAATGAATTGAACCTAGACTACACGGCGTGTACTTCTGAATACATGCCTTGTATTCTGGTGTTGTATGGATAGATGTTTTTGACACCTCTGGATGAGATCCTATATTTTATTTTAATCAAAATTATAAGAAAAAATCACTTTTGTAAGGTGAACAATAAAAAAGAGAAGAGGAACAGATCAAATTATTCAGATTTAAAGAATTATTAACTTGATTTGAAACAACTAAATATTAAATGCATAAATTTCCAATTAAAAACTAAATAATTATATTCAACGATATGACTCTATCTTATGCCAGTTGTAGGTTCTGATCACAGCAGAATCACGTTTGTGGTTGTACACCACTTTAATTCTAGCAATAACAACGATCAATCCTAGATCCTTCATGATAATAAAACGTCAAATCATCAGAATAGAACAAAGAATAGAAAAGAATGAATTGAGTCCCATAACCATATAGAGGATAATAATATGTTGTTTATAATTAATTTAATTAATTGACAAGAATTACCTTGATTTAATTCTTTCTTCGTTGATGTCTCCGTTCACGATCTGATGTGATACGTCATTGTGTCGTAAAATCCATGTGTAGGATTCCTCCAGTGATGATCAACACGTGCTCCACATTTCTCTAGACATTGCAGAAGTGATCTCTGGGTATTAGTGTAGAAGAGCCTTCACTTGCAATGTCCGCCTTCGATTGTCTTGATCTGGTGGAGGTGGATCGCTCTCTCATAGCTTGAGAGTGTTCTTGGTGGAAAATGAATTCTCTCTTGGATTTTGAGATTTTACAAATCTGTTTTTCCAAAACACACAAAATGGATAGGCTAATGATAAATATATAATTTGGATTTTAAATTATATAGAATAATAAAATTAATTAATTACCCAAAAGCATTTATTCATTTCATTTAATTCTTAGTAATACCCCATGTCTAATAATAACAGTTTACTATTATTATTACTTGAAATGTGCCCATCAAATTACACCTAATATTATTTAATTTAAAAAATAATATTATTTCTCAAAAATTCCCAAAAAAACTACACGGTGTGTATATTCTAATATACACACCGTGTACTTTTATTATCCATTTTTCTAATTTTCTCCACCATAATTATTAGACCATGAATAATGACAATTTATTTCTCAAAGAAATATCACTCTATTAATCGCTAATAAATATATTATTTCACCCACAATATATTCCCTCAAAGAACTAGTGTCTAAATAAATGAAATCAGGAATCCTTGAATAATTATTAAACCACAGTCAGGAATAATATTTATTAAACTTGTTAAATTAATATTTAACTGAGATACTTAGACACACTTAGTTTGTCACCCTATAGGCCTCTTTCTCAGTGGCATTAGGAAGAGATTTCCTAAAGTTCAAGGTTAGTGTCTAGAAAAATGTGAAGGAACCCATAGATAAAGAAGTTAACGCCACAACGACGTGTCACCTCCTACGAATGCTTACTATGTAATGTAATCTCTTTGTCACGATATCTCAAATCAGGCGAGTTGAATTCTAGTTCCATCAACCCATGTGTTGGATTATTCTTTCTTTGACTTTCCAGAATTTAATATTCCCATTGGTCACTATGGACATGGATTTATTTAGTCTATATCAATTCCATCGAAGGGCCTAAGATATCTACTTTTGTTATGGAATAGAAGGGAAATCCCTTTCTTTCATTATCTATTAATGAAATATCACTCATGATGCATGCAATGTATCCTACCTCATTGCGAATAGTGTTTCGTAATATTTTTCATCAATACATCTAAATTTGTGAGTATTAATACCCATTAATAATAATCTTAAAGCTTAAGGACCAATAAAAATGTCCACAGATAGGAACATCCAACGACACTATGAAATGTGGATTTCCTACTGGTGGGTCTCGTTCTTATAATACCCTCCTAGGCATTACCAAGGGCGCACAACATGATAAGGTGCCACAATGTTTTTTGATTCCTCACCCCAAATGGCTTGTATTATTTTTGTCCCTTAAATAACTTCATCTGGCCATAGAACATATATTCATGAATAGTGTTATGGCACTTCCGGGATCTCATCACAACAGGGACCACTATGACCCTTTTAATGCAAAATATATCCTTAGGACATTATCACATGAATTATCATAGAGAATAATAATCAAGATGCAATAAGGTATTGATTAATGAATAAAGTAAAATGTAGTTGGTTCTGGGCCACCAACTCCAGTAGAAGGAATGATTTTGGTGTCCCAAGATGAAACAAGAAGTGGTAGAGTTTTTAGAAATGTGCCTAGTGAGTCAGTAGGTGAAGGCCTAACACCATGTTTCTAGTAGTCTGTTGCTGCCCTTAGATGTCCCCGAGTAGAATTGGGATGAAATCTCAAAGGATTTCATCATAAGATTACCTAGTACTCAAATAGGATGTGATTTCCTTTGGGTAGTAGTGGATGGATGGACAAAATCATCTCAGTTTCTAGAAATCAAGGAATCGAGTGCAGTAGATGAATCAACAAGGAGGTATGTGGATGAGGTGGTGTGGATTCATAGTGTTCCAAGGTCTATTGTCTCTAATGGAGATAAATGTTTTAAATCATGTGTATGGATGGGATTTATGCATGATTTTGGCACCTATTTATGCCTCAGCACTGCTTTCCAACCTAAGATGGATGGGAAGACAGATAGGACCATCCAAACCTTGGAGGAAATGTTGCGGACATGCATTTTGGAATTCAGAGGATCGGGGTATAACACATTCCCCTAGTAGATATTTTTTACAATAACATTTATCATTATACCATTGGCTTTGCACCATTCGAGAAATTTTTTGGAAGGATGTGTCATTCACCTGTATGTTGGATAGAGGTTGGAGATATAGATATTCTTGGACCTGAGGTATTGTAGAGCACAACTGTGAAGGTGTAGCCTATGTGTGAGAGGATGAATTAGGCTCAAGACTGTAAGAGGTCATATTCCAATCATAGGAGGAGGCCTTTGGAGTTAGCGGTTAGGGACTATGTTTTCTGAAATTTTTCCCCTTGATGTGGTTAGCAAAGGTTTAGTAATGGAAGAATGCTTTCTCCCATGATTATTAGAGCTTTTTAGGTGTTGGGATGAGTTAGAGAGGTGGAATATCAACTATAATTTCAACCGTAGTTGGAGATAATCCATGACATCATTCATTTATCTGAGCATTATCCGTATCTACACGATTACTCCCACATCATTTAATAGGAAGAGTTGGATATCGAGGATGACGTGACATTCATTGAGAGACAACTAAGAATCATGGATCATGATGAGAATATGGTGTGTAGATGGACCATTCATTTGGAACATGAATTATGGTGGCATGGTGACATCCAGGATGACTTAACTGTTAAATGGTACATGCCCATGGTAATTACTATGAACTTGTGTTGAGATTCCACGGGGATATTATTTAGATAATTTACATTTTCAATATTAGACATAAAAAAAAATTGAATATATGATGAAAATTAATGTCATGGAATAATCTAAAGGTGTGTATATTGAAAATAAAGTTTCACTATTTATAAATACCAAAATGACTATATTATTTTCCCAATATGATTATTTTTTATCATGATATACATTTTTTTAGTATATGGAAGAAACCTGATGGAGTCATGGTAACCATGATTGTGATAGAAAATACTGTCACTATAAAAAAAATGTGATGATGATTGGAGTAAAATAAATCATTATTATTCATATAAATTTTTTTATAAATATGATTAAAAAACAATACCATAACCAACTATCGAACTCAAAAAACAAAATAATCATAGAGTTCGTTATGATCGTGAACGATGGAGTCTATGGAGAAAAAATGGCTACATTTACATCATGTTTCAAATATAGAAAGATACCCATAGGAACATTCCTCAAATAAATTTTAAAATTTTTTAGGATTTTAAAATTATGGATTAGAACAACGTGATTATGATGAAAAATGAACTATGTAATGGATGAAAATAAATTACATCATATGGATCAATTTAAAGTTGATTCTATTGAATGTGGTGAATAAGGGTATTATCTGAGTCAATTAACTCTTCTAATGTTTAACCACTATACTAAGGATAGAACTTTGTTGAAATAAAACAATTGAACTATTTGTATAATGGGATTCATGAATAAAATTGTATAATAAATTTTGCTATTTGTATTTGGGTTACAATAATATTGAAACATCTAAGGACTTCTTAAAAATTTTGGAAACATATTTTTCATTGTAAATATAATATTTATTAATATCATCACATGATTATTATTTTAAGGTTGATCGTATGTTAAATTTCATAAATTCCTATTTTGAAAGTATGTGTTATAGAAATTTTACATGATTATACATATTTTTTGAAAAAAAATAATAGGAATATGACATATTAGTTTAGTATAAAGAAAAATTAACTTATAGAAGAATACTTATACATTAATAATAATTATATTTAAAGGTATTGGAATCTTATAGAGTATATCATATTTATAATTGTTAGATTATTTAGGGTTTTTAGAATTTGAAAATTTTTTCATAAATTTTTTTAATATTATTTTTTTAAAAAGCACAAATTTATGTTGTGAGACAACTTATAGTATCTGGTAGGGTTGTGGGTCTTCAACCCATCATTGAAGGTTAAAATGGGTTTAAGGCATAAAACAAGACTACATGAAGTTTTTAATAATATGTCATTTTTTCCTTAATAAAATTTATCAAAAATTAATAATGATGAACTTGTGGTGTTACTGTCGATGAATATAGATTAACGTATTATAATGGATAACTTTTGTTCACTGTATTTGTTTTGGAAAATAGTTAAAAGGATACATTATGAAATGTACCTCACTTTAGGATATTATGGTAAATTAAAATTAAATGTTTATGCTTCATGGAAAATAAAATTATATCTGGATATTCATTTCATGGATCAAAGAGAAAATTCGATGTTGAATGAGTCATAACCAAAGGATGAAATTTTTGTTATGATATAAAAATATATAATGTATGTATATTTCCTTATATTCATAGAAAATAAAATTTTATATAATCAATATGAATACAAATTTTAGACATTGTTATTGCCATATTATATTTATATCTAATGAGTAAAATGTTATTTTAAATAATATCGTAGTTATGGACTCAAGGTCCTTAACATTCCATTGATCATTCAATTTCTTCTGATCAATGACCTATATCACTCTATATAATTGATTATAATTTTCCTACATGTTTGAATCATCACATTCCACCAATGTTATCCTATATGAAAACACAGTTATGTGTCATTTTAGATGAAAACAAAAATTCTGTAACTCTCTTATTAATAAGATGTTTTATTTAAACTAATTTATTTTAGTTTCCAAAAAAATTGTGTTTCTAATTGTTAAACCCTTTATTATAGAGATCAAGTTTAAATGTTATGGATATAAATTATTTAATTTATATAAAATCTAACACCTTTAGATATTAAAATAATATGGTTGTGTTGGATAAAATATATTGACTATAACATTGTACATAGAAATTTTTTTATCAACTACAGACTTTATCATATATATATTTTTGAATAAATTCTATCATTTTGATAGATTGTGGTAACCACAACCCCAAGTCTAAATTACCCATACTAGAGTATACTATTATAACATAGATGTTAAATTATTTGTTATGAATTTATATAACTAAATTTGGAAAATAAAATTTATTTATTATTATAATTAATGCATGAATAATTTAATATAAAAATATTTATTTCTTGAAAAATAATATTATTTTAAAAAAAAATTAGTCATGATTTGACAGGATAATTTACATATAATTTCAAAAAAATTTAGTAAATATATTTTAAAAAATAAATTTAGCTTTTTATTCAATTGTTTTAAAAAATATATGCTAAATTTGTTCAATATTTTTAAAATTTTAATTTTTTGATGTATATTAAAAAATAAAGATTGTTTTAAATTTCCTTTTAATTTAAATAGATTACAAGGATAAATTATAATTTAAATTTCTAACTATGTAAAATTAGATCAAATATAATCCAATTTAACAAATTTAGTCATTATAATCATTTTAATATTTAATTATGATATTAAATCATTCAATACATAAGATAATTTTCTATTTGGAAACTCTCTTTTTCATCAGCTCTTTAGGTATAATTCTAAATATGATTCTGACTCTTCAATGAATTGATCATGTAAAAATTAATTACATATTAGGAATATGAATTTTTAAAATCATATAATATGTTCATCATAATGATTGACCCTTATGAATATTAAAATAATAGTAAATTAATTATCGTAGTAAATTAGAATAAATTTACTAGTGAAGGGGTCAAACAAATAACTTGATCAAAAAAATAACATACCAACTTATAAAACACCACTTTTATGGGAATATTTCAATCTTATCCAATCTAAGGGTCGATAATGATCTATTGTGGTGGCATTTTTAGAACAAAAAAGTGGGTGAAGTTGAATGATTTCAAAACATCTCTCTGTGTCCTCTCATATACTAATAAATGTATGGCCCCTCTCATCCCCTATGCACACAGACTAAGAAATGTTTTTGAGAAATACCTAAAACAAATATATCTATACTCAACTCCCTTATTCATTGTCTTTTTCTGAAATAAAACATAAGAATTAATTTTTTGAAAACCTAAAAAATGTTCCCTAAAAAATAGGTAATGTTTCTAAACATGTGTTCTTTATTTATCTCTTCTTTAACTTATATAGAATAATATTAAACCATTATTATATTATATACTAATTATCTAACATATACAGAGTTGTTATTATGTTATGGTAATTACCTTTATGCATCTCCTCTTCCATCAAATGGAACACAAAACCATTGATCATGAGTAAGACAATATGCCTCCTCACAAACAAATACAATTATTTTTCCCAAACTATCATTCAAGGATACATATGATGATGTATTTAAAACATGTATATGATATTTTTTTATTATAATAATTATAAAATTTCAATATCTCTTATATCTTCTTACATTCCTTTCCTTTTAAAATATAACAATGTCCTTTATGTGTATGGTGGACTGTCGTGTAGTGAAGTGGTGTGATTTTTTCCCATACACTTTTCAAGGGAGGAAATGTGGGTAAATTTATTCAGTATATGTGATATATTTAAAATTATATTTATTTTTTTAATTTCAATATCCCCAAAATACTTTCACTTTCAATAATTATGGAAATGGTAACTTCACTCATGTGTACATATGACGTACCATCTACACAAATCAATGTGATCCATTTTACATGATAAAAATAAATAACCATTATAAAATTGTATATAATTAACATAAATAAATTTTATAAAATTCCTAAAAAATTAGATTATGTAACTCTATAATTTTATTAAGAACCATAACATTCACATTGAAACATGCATTGTAAAAGAAGACAATTTCACCCAATTTATTTTTAAATATGAGTGTAAATTTAAAAATGGGTGATAAGATTATTAAAAATGATGACATTGTGACATTGTAAATATGATTAATATTGTATTAAAATTTAATAATATATGATAAGTAACTTATATAGGATTATGAATATTGTTGACCCAAAAAAGGCATGTGGCGATGGACTTCATTTCAATTTCCCTTCATTAAACCATATTGTAAAGTTATACACCTAATTTCATTTATGTGGTCAATATAATTGTTATATAACATAAAATATAATGATTTATAAATAAAATATTGTATTTTATCATTTAATTATAATTATATCATCTATTAGGGATTTTACTTGAAATTTACAATGTGGTCATGATTATCAAAACCTTATATATATTCATTTTTTTATATTAATTCTTCATTGTTATTGATATTATATGATTATGTTTTCATTTAATTTTGACTATATACTTTTTTATATCCTTCTTTTTTATTTGAATTTATATTTTACACTGATAATTATTTCATTGTTATGTATCAATTCCACAATGTGATATTTATATGGGATTATTTGAAAATAACATTTTAATCATTATTGTTTCAAAATGAATTTATATTAATGTAAATTTGTTGATCATTAAATAATAAAACCCATCAATTTTACTCTACCTAGTTTATTAATAATGTATTAATGTAATTGTACCATTTTAAAATATTTTTTACATAAAATTATTGATAATTTTTTTAATAATATTTGACTCTATTTATTTTATCAGTGGAAAAACTTTTTAGTTCTAAAATAATGTCTTATAATTTTTTCACAATGATTCTTATATAATTCTTTGAATAATTTGTTAATGATACTTACAACCATGAGTTAATTTTTTTAAACGTGATTTGAAATGAATATTTATGTTGTTTTATAAACCTGTCTAATTAGAATTTTGATAATAAATTGAAAGGAATCAATCTGTTAATATGTGTGAAATTCATGTAGTTCCCCATCATTATGAATACTAAATGTTTTAAATATTTTTTATGTGTTCCAAATTATGTCTTCAAATAAAATTATATTCAAAATATATTTTAAATTTTATTTTTTAAAATATTTTCAATGTTAAAAGGATATTTTACTCATGATTTTTTTAAAGATATTTTTATGGTATTTGTATATGTCAAAGACAAAAAACCCACTTAATTAAGTATACTAAATCTCAGAAAAGTTTTATTTATTACATAATTATAAATCATATAGATTTTTTTGATCATTTTGAATAATGAAAATTTTTATATTCACTTATTTATTTATTTTTTATTCGATTCGCTTTTCCATGCAACATCACATTCTAGTGATCATGGAACATTAGATTAATCCTAAATACCCATAATATTTATTATGTATGTGTTTACATTATAAGAAATATATATTTTCTTCATATAGTATTCTACATTGAGAGATATTTTTTTATCTGGGTAATTATTGATATATCAATATTCTTTACTCATTATAGATACTTGATTATAAGACAACATGTTCAGAAATTAAATAGATTATATGATATAATATGAACACTTTAGACATGTTATAATTGGAGGGGAAATGAATTATATGGCCCCTCAATGCATCAATAGTCTCATGGTAAGATTCATAAAGCTAACATTAAATGTGTGTGGACCTAAAGATTTAAAATGAGTTGTATTGGTTATTAACAGTAAAGGTATCCTGATTCCTGATATCATTACATAAAATTATTAAAAATCTCATTCACTATGAAATCAGTTAATATATTCAATGATATTTTCATAATGATGTTATCTATAGATTCATTTTATTCTAGGTTATTGATTAAATGGAATTTTTTTAGTAATTTGATTATTTATATTAGTTATGCCTAATATATTCATTATAGTAATGATATTTAAATGGAATGTGTGATATGTTACTTTCCTCTCCATATTGATTATTCCTTTTCTATTCAATATAGTCATGTTATATAAATGGAATTTGTTGTGATTTATTTAACTCTTCATATTTATTGTTAATTATATAATCATGATAATAATGTTTGTTAAATGGAATGTGTGTTTATATTTTTACCTTTCTAGAGTAATTATTCTTTATACAATCATGATAGTCGTGTTATTGATTAAATTGAAGGTGTGTTTAGATATTTACCTCTCCCTATTGATTTTTCCATGTTGATTATTCTTTATAAATTATTATAGATTTATCTTTATATAAATCTTTCTAAGAATTCCTGGTAAAAAATATTTTTTCTTCTTTTCCCAGGAATCCAAGAAGGGTAATATAAATGATATGAAAATATATCCTATAAATAAAAATGATAATCTAGAAAAATAGTGTTTTAAAATTTTATATTGAAAGGTAATATATGAATTAGGTGTGTATCTATTTGAAAAATACAACTAAAATATTCCGTTTTTACTATGATATTTGTTTTATCATTATTACAATGTAATAATATAAACACATGTTACATGTTAATATAGTTGTGTTTGTTACATGATACATGTGTCTGACTGATCATTCACACTACTCAAAGAAATTATAGATGACATGATGATTGGATTTTCTAAGTTGTTTCAATATATGATTATATTTTTTCAATAATAGTGTGTTCCTTAGATGATCCCACCATTCATGACTACCCTATAATTTCCTCTAGCGGTGGTCTAATTTTTGTTTCCTATGGTCTAATATTATTTATATTGAGTGATAAATGTTACAAAATAGCTTGATTACCCTGTTAACTCAATAACAAAGCTAGTGTTATCTTTTCCCAAAGGGTTTTCATGATCCCCCTTAGATGGAGGTAGGCACGTGGAATCATATAATATGAATGTGGGAATAAATTTTCCAAAAAAAAGAAAGAATAAAAGATAAAAAAGAAAATATGAATATAATAAAAACATCACAGAGAGAAATGTAACATAAGAAAAACATGAATAAATATCCAAAAGTACCAAAGAACGTGGAAAAAAACCTATGTCCTAATGGACTGTGCAACACCATATCCAAAGATCAGTAATGAGAACCACCTTTGTGTAGTTAATTTCTATTTCTCAAACCTACGAGGATATAATTGCAAACATGTGAAGGCATAGTTAGGGTGTGGGAAAATCCCAGTAGGGTCTCACCAAGTATTCTATAATAATATGTGAATATTTAGTTAACCAAATAAACCACAAATTTTAAATAAAAAGGAATATAATTTTAAAAACATATTAAAAACCATTCATGATTTCAATTTAAAATAATAAAAATACATTAAACAAATGTATTAAAAACAATTTATGGAAAATAGTTTATATAAAATCAGAATGCATATATAAAATAATTTACCAAATGTGGAATATATTTCTAATATAAACAATTAGAGACTTGGTGATCTTATAAGAGGTATGATAGTTCCATGTTATGGAATCCTAAGACACTTATACAATGATTAATATAATGTGAACACACATCTCTTTGACATTATTCCACGAAGATTAACCAACATCTCACAGGGGATAAGATCTTATAACAAATTTATTGTAGAGTTATAAAGTATCAATCTAGATATAGGTTATTCCCATCAAATGATTTTTTCCCCCAATAACTCACTAAATAGGTAGTCTTTCATTTTCTCTTGATATAACCAAGGATGTGAATTTTTTAAGCCTTCTTAAAATATAATTCATCAAATTCTCCCATTTTAAATTTGTGAATTTTAAATTTGAATCATGGAATATGTTTTTAATCAAATCATTACCTTTCATGAAAAACAACAAGGTTTCTATCTAAACCATTTTATATCCATTTTCTCAAATTATAATTTGAAATAAATTCCCTAAAATAAATTTCAATATTAAAATTCAATAATTAAAATTTAATAATATAAATTCACCTATATAAATTTCATAAATTTTCATCAATATCTTAAAAACACAAATTTAATAGGAAAAGTTGTTTTTCCCACTTCGGGGAAAACCAAACCAAAATCTCCAATCCAGTAGTATTCAACTATCAATAATCTAATTTAAAAGAATTTAATTGTAACAGACCAATTAAATTTATATTAATAAATTGAATTTAATTCACGAAAATTTTTGTTATTCAAAATTTTCAATCATAACAGAACCATCTACATTTTCTATAGAAATATCATACCTACAACGGAACCCCACTATAAGAACAAATTAACATATGTTCTGGGAACACAACCTATATACATGATTAAATAACATGATGTTCAAATCCATCAACCCAAATATGATCTACCACTATGGTGAGGTAATGAGAGAGGGAGGAGAGAGAGGGAGACCTATTACACTAATAGTCACACCACAGCATCAAAACCATTCAATGGTTGAAAAAAATGAACCTAAAGGGTTTGAGGGATCCATGAACTACTAGGTATTCTTCTTGGGATGAGATAAAGGACGTATGAAGAATAGTAAATAGAATTTTCATCCAACATACCATTTTACCAAAAACACTTGGGATGTTACATGATGTGTAATTCAATTACACATCATGTAATTAAAAATAAAAAATCTCAAAAAGACCCTTCATCTTTGTTAAAATTGTATTTAATATTATTTTAGAATTCACACATCATGTAACCATATTAAATATATTTTAAATTCCATGAATAATGTGGAACTATCATGTTGTATGACGAAAATACAACACGTGTCTGACTTGTCCATTATAGGTATCCTCTCAATTCCGTCTTGGTGCCTACTAGTGTAACAACCTGTAACCTCTTGGATAGGTACACATTAAACAATTCCTTATTTACTCCTATTCATTGATGGGTTAGGGCCACATTTTAATTTAGAGGACCTGTTTAATGGTGAATTCATTGATTTTTTGGATTCCCACCATTAAATTGAGTTTCTCATGCAGGTTTCCAATGCCATATATATCATCTAATAGGATTACACATATTGAAATGTTTATGTATAAAATTCATGAACGGCTTCACAATATAATTGGACACATCATTGAGTCACCATTACACTTCATAATGGATTTAATGAATGGTATTAACTTATAGTGTTATAATTTATGTTGACAAAACATGGTTTTTGGAAGTTGCAAAAATTAAGAGGTTCACGATGTGTATTGGGACTACACATCATGTAATACCACCTCTGTTTTTTAAATAGGAAGTGTGCATAGTTATTTATTTTTCTTCTAATAAAGACTCAAATTCCTTGACTTGAGTCATTCCCCAAGATATCTTAGAAATATCCAACAATTCTGAACCCATTCTATTGGATATGGATCATCATTACTCTTGTGGCGTGTTTTCTGGGTAAGTGTTCTCTATCGTTCCATGGGTTTATTACTTTCTCCTCTCTTATATTTTCAATGTATCATCTTGGAATTGATGTATATTTTCTCAGTGGTGTTATATTATTCTTCGAGAATGGTTTTAGATATCTACACTACCTTCGATCTCATTGATGGGTGACATTATGATTGGTGAGTTTCGAGAAAGAGGTAGGTGGTTCTGCCTAAATTAGCTAAATATATTATTCCTAAATTGATTGATTTATATCAATTATTTATCTAAATTAAATTACTCACATATTATTTTAATTAAATTTAAAAAACCCAATTCAAATGAATCAAGAGTTTTGAAATGGTAATGGAATATAAATTTGGAAAAACCTTTATTCCATTGAATTAGGGTGTGTTTATATAAATTGACAGATTTTAAATATTGAATTTAATTTTTTTATTTGATTGAAATTTTTCAATTAAATTTTTTAGCTTAATTGTGAAAATAATTTTGAAATTTATGTAATTGGTTTTCAAATCAAACTTGTAAATATTGTTTAAATTTCTTTTGTTAAAAACCCAGTGGTTTTATCTTGTGAGAAAGGATTATTTTTTAATTAAAATCCATTTTAGTTTAAAATGAAAATAAATTGGAATTTTTTAAAAAGTAGAATGGGATTTATTATATTTCAAGATATCCTATAAAAAATTTCCAATCATTTAATGGCACATTCAATCCTGACTCAGTTGGTGAGTTATTTGTATAGACACTAAGTTATTACAATGTTCTAAAACATACCTACGGAGGGTCACATCCCCGATGGGATGGTGATGAGTTGTCTCTTTCCAATTTTAGGGGGATACAAGTATACTCATTTTTTTATCACATAGAGAGAGAAAAATCCTATATCTATTTAATATTATCATACATTCTTGGAATATTACCATATTACTCACTCATTTATTTATATATGAGATATACATGTATACCAAGGTTGTAAAACATATTTTCATTCCTTTTTCAAAATTACACAATCTATTTTTTTAATGATTTTAAGGAATAATTTTATTAAATATTTCCTATCTTAAAAAGTAAATCATGTTCTTTAAACGTATATTCCATCAATTGTAAATTGTATACCGTATTTTGTTTAAATATGATTATAAATTTCCAAACCTGTTTATTTTTTATAATTTATGGCCTTTATTTGGATAATCTATATTTGGAATATTCTATGGAATCTCCAGTGTTATCCTACTAGGATTAGGATCACACACTACTTTTGCATTTGGGTGTTTGTAGACTTTCTCATTCCATGTTCAAATAAAGGGAATATATCACATGAGGTGGATCCACCTATTGAGATTAGGAAGTGGTGAGTAGTGTCTGAAGGGGACTTGGGGATATTTCCCCTATTTTTAGTACTTCAGTTATAGTAGATTTTGTTTTTTATTCCTCCTTTTATTTTGGTACATTTTTCCTTGTGGAGCTTCTGTGTTATGCATATTTTCTTATTTCATTTTCTTCTATTATGGTCTGTGGAAAATTTAATCCCACTTGCATGTAATATGATGATAGGTTTTAGTCATCACACCTTGGGGATTGAGTAAACCATTCGAGATTCTTCTTGGTCAGTTCAGTAATTGAGTTCCCAAGGTACCTGAGCTGGTTCATGAAAAAGTGTTATTAGAGGGAATTTCGGAGCTTTTTTCATGATGTTAGTATGCATTTTTGTCGAGACATAGGATGTATTTGTTCTTTAGTTCTTGGATAGCTCTCACTACAATGAACCTTATGTCACTATGGGTGTTTAGTTAAGGAAATCTTATGGATTTGTTCTTGTCCATTCCCTATTTTTATTTGGATAGAGTGGAATCCAAATCTAGTTTTTCCATTTCTTGCAATATATGTTTCCCTCATTTCTCTTTTGGAGAATTATCTAATGGTTATATGATGAAGTGGTGTAGAATTATAAATTTAAGATTACATTCAAATCAAATCTAGGAGGAGGCTAACACTGAACTACAGCATGATAATCTACTAGTGGACCCAAATCTATTTCAGTTGATCATGGATGCAGTCCATGCTTTTAGATAGAAACCACCCCTAGTCCATATCCAGGGTCCCACTATAGACCCTCAGGGGGATATTATTCAGAATCATTCTCAAGTCTTCAATCACCCAAAACCACCGGTTTTCAAAATCTCCACTAACCCTAAACATGTTGAGGAATGGTTGGGTAGGAATTGACATTTGTTTGAGTTATTGGAGTCACTAGATACGATCAGGGTGAAGTGTTCAACCTCCATGCTGGAAGGAATGAGAATTATATAGTGGGTCATGATGGTGATGGAAGGGAAACCTGAGGGTATTTAGTGGAAGGACGTCAATGTTTTTTTTCACAAACTAGTTATATCTAGATTTAATGGTTTTTTCAAAGGTTGTGGATTTTTTAAAGATTTATTAGGCCAACAAGACCATGAAAAGTATTCAAATCTCTTTACTGAGCTACTGTATTTTCACCCTGAGATATTATCTAATGAAAGTATGATGGCTCAATATTTCAAGTTGGGAATTCAGTTGGATATCCTTTCTCAGGAATTCTTGTTCAAGTTTTCCTCTAATATCGATGTTCTGGATAGGGAGATAATGTTCGAGATGTACCTGGCTGTAATGTCAATGTTGATGGGAGTTCCTTTTTCTCCCATTTCTATTGTTGGTTCCATCAATGGGAAATTTAATCCAAATGATTATCATATCATTTCTTGAGGGTTGAGTCATTACACACCTCCCACAACACATGGAGGAATATCGTTGATTTTATAATAGTGTTAAAAAAAGTAAATTTTAAGAGTGTTTTCATTAAGGAACCCAAAAACTATAGATCTTGTGGAAATTTAGGGAACTTATAGAGATTCACCCATCACTTATCTACTATGTGTAGTGGAACGGGATCATCAACTCCTCCTGAAACTATGGGGATATCAGATGCTACATGTATAAGAGGGTTCTAGGCATAGTCATCTGAAATAAAGCTTCATTACATAGAGTAAGACTCTCCAGAGGAGGAATACATAGGTCCATCAACCGTGAGAGGTACCATCATTATAGCATCATCATTAGTGACTACTCTATTTGATACAGGTTCATCTCATTCATTTATTTCAAACCATATAATTAATTATTTTAATTTACCTATGGAAATTTTATCTTGTGGAATGGATATTACTACAACCCTTGGTACAAACAAAGAGTAGGGTCTCTATAATCCTGCATATGTGTTTTCTGTATTAGATGTCAAGTTAGCTTGGAGATTTCTTGTCCTCTAAGTAAAATACTTCATTTCATTTTGCCTATGGATTTTCTTATTTAAAATAATGCTGAGATTGATTATTATATTCAACGAGTATACATTTCTACACCTAGTGGTGTATCTCTTATCATTCATGGAGATTGGGTCCCAAGGTTTAGCAGAGTTGGACCTTCTTATCTAGAATTGGAAAATTCGATATTAGTTCTTTCATTTGATATAAAGTAGGATTTAATGGGTGGTGATCTCCCTCAAGTCTTCGTTTGTTTTCCTGATGTGTTTTCTTTGAATTTCTCTTGTCTCTAAATAGTAAGAGTGGTTGAGATTTCTATTGACATAATGTTTTGTTCTCAATCAATATCTATTCCCTCTTACTGCATGGCACCAGCTAAACTAAAATAGCTAAAGTCCTAGTTGTATGATCTTCATGAGAATGTCTTTATACACCTGAGTGTGTCACTATGGGAGGTTTCAGTAATCTTCTCGAATAAGGATAATAGTTCACTTCATCTATGTGGTGACTATCTTAATTTAAGTAGAGTTATGATAAATAACATGTATCAATTAGAAAATATCGATGATCTATTTATTTTGTTGAAAGGTGTGAAGTGATTTGAAAAGATAGACCATCAATCTGGTTCCCATCAGTTGAGAATAAATGAATATAACATTCAAAAAACCACCTATCATAGCAGTTACGACTATTATGAGTTCCTTTTTTATGTCGTTTAGTCTGAAAAATACTCTTGCAGTTTTCATTACTTTGATGAACATGATTTCCCATGAATATTTTTATCCCTATGTGGTAGTCTTTATGGATTAAATCTTCGTTTACTTCATATTTGAGAAGGATAATGTGCATAATCTATGAACAGTTTTGTGTCTGCTTAGAAATCATAATCTCTATGATATTCTTCCAAAGTGTGAATTTTGGATTTAGAAAGTGAAATTCTTGTGAAAATGGTGTATAAATATGTTATATCAGTATATATAGATAATTATAAGGATTTTATGACTTGGGGGAAACCACAAAATTTATTTGAGATTTAGAGGTTGTTATCCTTAGTCAGATATTACCACAGGTTCATGAAGGACTTATCAATGTTTTCTTCTATAATGATTGCTCTAACTCGGAAGGGGGAAAAGTGTTCTTGGAATGAAAAATGTCATAATTATATTTTTTAGTTGAAAAAAATACTATTTTGTAATTGTAGACACTTCCAGAGGCTGGTAGGACTATGTGGTCTTTTGTGATGCATCAGGTTTAGGATTAGGCTGTGTTATTATACGGGGTTATTATTTAGTAACTTAAAGAACTCATCATCTTTGGACATATGAGAAGATTTACCCTACCAATGACATGTAACATGATGATGTGATACACACGACTATGAGATTATGTCATTAACTCTATATTGAAAGTTTTACAATGTATTCATATAATATATTCGTGAGTATTAAATTTTATCAAAAAGATTTAATTTATCACTAGAAATGTTGGGTGGATTACATGAAATATGTATACTATGGCATTGCGTATACCCCAAGAAAAAGGAATGTAATTTTAGTTGGGTTAAGCTGGAAACATCCAATCCTATCTGTGAAATAATATCTAGGTGAGTGGAATTTTATGGCACTATTTTCACAGTTACATATTGGAGTTTAGGAGGAAGGGGATGTAGTTTATTTAGCCATAATTTAATTGACATATTCCCTTGTGAAGGAGATTCTTCAAGACCTAGATCTTGATGATGAATTTTTTAGCATTATAGACCCACTTAAGAGACTGATGTCTAGGGGTAGTTATCAAAAGTGGTGTTATTTGTTATCTGAGCCACTTTGTTGGGACCTTGGCATCAAGGAAGGTTATGATGGGAGATCTCCATAGTTTCTAGTGGGTAATGCACGAGGGACCACTAACATGTTTTATGATATAAAGTAGATGTTCTGGTGGATAGGTATGAGATAGGGAATTACTGAGTTTGTCAGCTGTAGTTGTCCATGTCAGTAGGTTCAGGCCAAGCATTAGGATTCATCACGTTTACTTCAACAACTTCCATTCCCTACATGGAATTGGGAAAAAATATCTATGTACATTGTTTTTGGGTTTCCTCATACCCAAAGAATGTATAATTAGATTTGGTTCGTTTTTTATTGGCTTACCAAGTCGGCTTATATTATACCCATTCGAGATATAACCATTTTTCAGGAGATACGAAATCACTTTGTGAATTTGATTGTTCATTTTCATGGAGTCCCATTTAATAAAGTCTATGATAGGGATACTGGGTTTACTTCTCTCTATTATAGAGGATGTGAAGAGGCATTGGTATATTTGGTTCATTTGAGCATGTCCAATCATCCATAGTTGGATTTTTAGATAGAAAGAGCTATAATGATTCTTCAGTATATGCTTCAGGCATGTCTTCTCAACTTAGATAGGGCATGGGATGATCAATTGGTACTGGTTTGGTTTTCCTATAATAATAGTTACCAGTCTAGTTTTCGAATGGAACCTTTTTAGGACTTGAATGGTTAGCCTTCTAAATCTCAATTATGTTGGTCGAAGGTTGGTGAAAGCTCCTTAGTTTGATGAATTTTGGTGCATCAGATGACATCAAATATTCAACTGATTCATCATATAATGTTGAAAGTGCAGATCTAAAACAATTCTTATATTCATCTTTACTGTAGACCATTACAGTTCGCAGTTGGTGACCATGATTTCATGGATGTTTCACCTCTGTTTGGTCATCATTTCCTTTGGAGGCAAGGGAAGCTTACTCCTCAGTTTGTGGGACCTTTTTAAGTTTTAGATAAGCTGTGGAATGTTTTATACCATTTAGAACATCCACTATAGCTAGCATTGATACTTAATTTATTCCATGTATCGAATCTGATGAAGTATCTCTCTGATCCATCTCATGTATTGAGCTCGAGTAAGCATCCTATTAAACCTGATTAATCCTTGACTAAGGAACGAGTCATGATATTTGAATCTGAGACCAAGGGACTTCACAGGAGGACAATACCTTTGGTTCAAGTTAAACGGTGTCATGTTTATAATAATCACTAAACATAGGAATTTGAGGCACTAATGAAAGAGTAGTGGACTCATCTTTTTATCATGGAAGATTCATTATAGGATTTTGGGGTTAGAATGTTTTTATTGTTGGAAGGTTGTAACATCCCATTACCACTCTGATAGGAGTGCCTTAAAACCTTCCATAGTTTTTCATTTCTGTTTATGGGGTATGTTCAAGTTTGAATTTAGAGGATTCATATAATAGTAATGTTAGAGATTTATTGGATTCTTACACTTAAATATACTTTTTCATACAGGCTTCCAGATCATTACACATCATGTAACAGGATTGTACGTAGTGTAATGGTTCTACATAAAAGTCATGAATTGATTCACACATTGTAGGGTACACGTCGTGAGTTTGTATGACACATCATCAATGAGTTAATTAATGATTTTTAATTTGGAGCATCAATATTTAAGTTAATGAGGCATGATTTTTGGCTGTTATGAAAATTAAATGGTTCATGATGTGTATTGGGATTACACATCATGTAATACCCCAACTAAAATTTTTTAAATAGGAACTGTCGTAGGTTATTTGTTTTCCCTCCACCAAATATTTAAATCCATTGACCTAAGTGACTCCCCTAGAAATTTGGGTTTGTCCCTTACTTCCAAACGCATTAGATTTTCTTTTGATCACTGTTTCAAATGCGGTGTGTTTTCCATATTGTTACCCCTCATTTCTTGTGTTTCACCCTTTATCATATGTTGGATTTTAATTGGATCCTCATGGAAAATATGGATCTATTCCCTGTGGTCTTGGGTCTTGTTTCTATATTGGGTTTTGAGATCCACCTCACCTTATTTCAGATTGACTGGTGCTATTGTGAGTGTTCAGTTTTGGAAAATAGGTAGGTGGTTTCATCCTGATTAATTAGATTTATTATTCCTAAATTGGTTGATTTATTTATTTTATTGATTTAAATTCATTTTCTCACATTTTATTTTCATTAAATTGATAAAACTTGATTCCATTGAATTTGGAGTTTTGAAAGGGTTTTCACGCAGAAATTTAAAAAACCCCTCAATTAAACTGAATTAGTGTGTGTTTATGAAAATTTGATAATTTAAAATGTGGAATTTAAAATGTGGATTTGATGGAAGATTCCTCAATTAAAATTTTGGATTTAATTGTGAAAATGAATTTCTAAAGCAATGTCATTGGTTTTGAATGGAATTAAAACATGTGAGAATGGATTAAAATGTTTTTATAGAAACCTAGTGTCTTTATATTGGGAGAAATTCATTTTTTAAAAAAATAAATTTTATTTTAAATGGAATGAAATTTGGGATTTTTAAAATTGAAGAATGGGAATTATTATTTTTCAAGAATCCTTAAAATAAGTTTCCTATCATATAAGAAAGAATGAATTCCATAGGTAGTTGGTGAGTTATTGTGTTACACTCTAAGCTATTAAAACATTCTAAAACATACCTACAGTGAGTCTCATCCTTAATTGGAGGGTGATGAGTCAACTCTAGCTAGGTATAATGGTATTGATTTCTCAATAATTTCATAATTACTTTCATATGACCCCCATGATCCTATCTGGACTTATATTAAACAAGGATTTAATCCAAAAATACTACCATCAAAGTATCATGGTACTCATTTAAGATCATGTTCATCATGTACATAATGACAATGTGGAAATTTGTTAAATCAAAATTCAGGATAACATACACATAATGGATGTACCTGATCTGAATGGATATTTTTTTGAATGTTAGATTCTTTAATTCCTAACTGATGGTAACCAGATTGATGATCATTATTTAAAAACCTCTTCCTCGATTTAAAATAGTCAAAAATATCATCAATCTATGGTAAATGATACTTATTCTATACCATAAGTCGATTGATTTTTTGTTAATCAACATAAAGATGAAGTGAATCAACATATATCTTAGTGAAGAGAACTAGTGTCACCCATGGTGTGCCACTCATAAATATAAATATGTTATGTTGAAGATAAATCAACTTTATCTTCATGTCATTCATTTCAATTAGTTCCCTATAGTAAGATGGAATAGACACTGGTTGAGTACCTATAACTAAATCAACAAAAAAACATAACCTCTATTACTGGTGTAAAACCAAATATGAATGAATGAAAACTTCATGGAACTCGGTGAAAACTATATTGAGATCATCGCTCAAGTATTCTAACTTCATATCAAATGATAACAATGATACTACATTTCCAAACTCTATATTAGACAGTTGGGATATACTTGACCCGAGGTCCCATTCTCTTTGAACTATTTGTAAAATCTCATCGGGTGTGATAAAGGATACCTTTCAAAGATAAAAATAAATCCGTGATTTATTGGAAATAATCCAATCCATCATGATTATAGTATCAATTGGTTTCTTTTAGATAACCAGATATCTCTAAGAATGTGTGATATTTGTTAATGAGAAAACACAAGAAGGTCTACAGAGACCCTTCTCTCTCTTTGATCCAAGGTGCATTGAAATATCCATAACATAAGATAAATTATTTCAATAAATATTTAGTGGATTGACAACAAGGGTTTAAATAAATGAATATGAAACACTAGTATCAAATGAAGTAGCTGCTATTGATGAATATATAATGATTTTACCTCTCACGGTCGATGGAATGGTGTCTCTTTCCACAAGATACTCTTCATCCACATGAAGATTAATTATTTTAGATTCATTGGGTGGGAACTCCTTTTTTCTAGAAGCATCTTATTTACCTGAAATTTTAGATGGTTCTTTTAATCTCATGCAACTAGTTGGAGCGGAATAAATATATAAGAATTGATGAATGTGACTTGATCATCCATAGAACTACTTACCTGGGGTGTGTCAATGGAAATCCTCTTTGAGTTACCATGTTTTCCACACTGGTAAAAAAACAATGGCTATCTTCTAGCCACTTCAAGTGGTTGATAAAAAACATTCTATTGAGAGACACCATGAGACTCATCAATCCGCATCATTCATTTAGAGGAAATCACACTTCTGTTGGATGAAACGTATTCCCTTTTTAACCCTAACTTTCTATCCAAATAAATTTCTATAATAAAATTTGTATCTAGTACATCATCATACAGGGGATGCATCAAAAATAAAACCTAAGAATGAATATAAAATCAAAGTCCCAAATCAAACCATAAAATTTTCATTTTCTCATTTTATGTTATCTTAGTTGAAAACTATACAATCTCTACAATGAAATTTATATACTCAGTCACAGTATTGTATTTGTACTCATGATTGATGAAATCAAAAGCTCTGTCCAGCACCATCAACACTATATTGAACTAGTTAGTGAAATGATCATTTATCTCCTCACAATCTAATAACTCAGACCTCATAGAACTCAAAATCATGTCCCATAATCTCTTTTTTTCTTCTTGTATGAAAGTGACACAATTACCCATGAATCACCAGGTGTCTCCAAGAATCCAAACAAATGATCAATGCTAATCATTCACTACACAACATCTTGAGGATCATTTGAGACATTGAAGATTGGTGCCTTCTGGGAATGTAACTTATGAAAATGTTATATCAAACCATCTCATTGAGGATCCATAGTAGGAGCCTAGATGAGGATTGTTGAAGATGTATATACTATAGTGTATAATGTACAAATAATTACCTCAAATATAATTGGTCTATGAGAGGATTTTCTCACTAAGGTTCCTCATAAGCATCCTCCTAGATATAATTTTCATGACTTCTTCATGGAATTTTTTTAAACGACAATAAAATAAAACAATGAAGACATCATATTAACACTCATACAGAGAAACAAGTGAAATTAATCCCAACACATAGATAAAAAAAGTGTTGGATTCAAATATATTTGCATTATAAACAGGGAAAACACTAGAAAAAATACTCAATATGCCTATCCTAAAATACCCTTATTACAGAAGGATATTGGCGGTGAGAGATGTCCAAGAAATCAATTGCAACTACATTCTATGTGCAAGAAATGTAACACAAATGTATACAAACATCATGGTAAGATTCAAATCCATCAACTCTAATACCACTTACCCATTAACCATCCTAGGTACCCTAGTAACATGATAACAGATATGGTCCCATCATGGTTCGAAGTGCATTCATGTTCCCTACGGCTAGGTGACAAGCACTTGAAATCATAAAATATTAATGTTTTAACAAATTTTCCACAAAAAAAATAGAATCATCATAAACTAGTTAGTATCAAAAAAGAAAAACTACATACGGAGAATAGTACTTGGAAGAAATAAATGCATAAATATCCCACAGTACCCAAAAAATAGGGGAAACCCCAACATCCCAATAGACTCATCAACAATAAATGCATTTATCGTCTACAAAAACCACTACCAAGTGGTGCTTTTCTCTTGCTCAAACATGGATGAAGATAATCTATAAAAATCCAAAGAAAATGAATGGTGTGAGGTATAATCTCTGTAGGGTCTCACCATGGATTCTATAATAAGATTCCAATATTCAATTAACAAAATTAAGCATTAAATTTTAAATAAATAGGAATGAAATTTTAAAAAATGTATTTAAAAACCAACCATGATTTACATTTAAAACAAGGGAAATAAATTTAACCAATGGCTAAATAAATGTCTTTTTTAAATAAATTTATGAAAATTTATCAGTTATTTCTAAAACATATTATAATAAATTTCATATATTTAAAATATAAACAATGACATACATGGTCATCTTTCAAGTGGTATGATAGTTCAAGGTTATGGGATCCCCACGCACTTATCTATGACTACAGTAATGTGAACACACATCTCCTAACAACTATCCATGGAATACTAACCAACATTCCACTTGGGTTAAGATGATCCAATAAGTCTATGTTAGACATTTAAAGCATCAATTTTGGTGTTTGGGCCTTCAAATCATTGTGTGGTTTTCCCTAATAACTCACCAATTTCCTATAGTTTCATGTGATAAAAAAATAAATAATGAGAAATTTATTTTAATAATTATTAAAATAAAATTCATCTCATTCTCAAATTTTAAATATATGAATTTTCCATTTAAAAATAATATATGTTTTTAATCAAATCCAAAAGTTTACATGATAAAACCATTGGATTTATATCAAATCCATTTATAATACATCACCTCAAATAATAATTTTAAATCAAGTACATTAATTTCACAATTTATATTAGACAATTTATATTTCAAAATTGAAATTAAAAATTGTAAATTTCACAATTTTTTATAATGTTTAAAATCAAAACCTAATTCAATAGAATCTATGGGGGGGCTTCCCATTTCCTTCCAAACCTAATAAAAATCCCCAATCCACTTGAATTGGGTTTTAAGTCAAAAAAATATATAAATTAAATTGAAGTCAAGAAATTGAATTTAAATAAAACATTTGAATTTAAATAAATCAATTTAATGTTAAAAAATTATTAATAAAAATGGAACCACCTACCATTTCCACAAAATCACAATGCCCATAATGGAACCTACCAACAAGAAAAATATATATATATGATCTAGGAACTCAAAATATAAACAAGATTCAACAACATATTGTTTAAATCCATCAAACCCAAGTTAATCTGAAAAAATATGGGGAGGTATGTAGAAAGTGACATAGCGATAAGGAGACTGATTAACCGGAGAGTCACAAAGCAACTACAAAAACATTTTATGGTTGTAAAAAATGAACCATAAGGGTTTGAGAGATCCAAAATCACATGGTAATGGATCTTCGGTTCATCTAAATGAATTAAAAACAAGTGTACATAGAATTTTCATCCTTTATTTATATTTAAACACTAAATATGGGAATTTAATTAATATCCAACCAGATTACACGTTTTGTAATTGAAAAATCAAAAAATCACTAAAAAACCCACACCATTGATAAAAATAAACTTAATATAATTTCAGAGTTTACATAAACTATTACCCATCTAAATGGAGTGTAAATCCCTATCATACAGTAGAACCAGTATGTTTTATGCTAAAAATCAAACAATTCAGTAACTTAACCATTAAAATTATCCATTGTATTCTTTTTCAGACCTACAAGAAAAAAAAGTAAGAACAACAAGGATTAATAATTACATGAAATAAAGATAATTGGATTTTATAAGAAAAATTGAGAATTTATTGACACTATAAATGTTAATGAACCCACATTAAATAAGAACTAATAAATTATGGTAATGTTTTAATTTAATGAAATATTATTTTATCGTGTCTAATTAGAGAACTATCATTAACTAAATAAACACATTTTTTGAGTTATAAGTGATTATTATCACTATGTTAATTATGGTAAAGTTGATAATTTGGTTATCATACCAGTTTTGGATAAAAATTATCTTTATACCATGAACTATGGTATTGAAGAAAAATTTTCTTTGTCTTCTCATACTGAAATCTTAGGAGAGATTAAGATTTATTTCCCATTGAAAATAATGTCCAACTCATTGATAAGTGTACAAAAGATATTTTATTAATATTTTGAGGAATTTATATTAAATTAATTCTTTATATTTGTTCTATAATGTTAGTGTTCTAGGATGTATAGTATGATAAGTAGTGAAATAAAAACAAATCTAGTTTTAAAAATTAAAATATGTCATATTATAAAAATCAAATTATGAAAAATAATGAATACCTCAGACAAACATGGTTGATGAATCATCCTTAAGGGGAAAAATAACCCAATATATTTTTCTATCCAACCCCCATAAATCTAAAAATTGTAATTTCTTTTTGAAATCTCAATATTTAAATTTAATCCCTATTGATAATAAACAAATCATAATGAAAAATTCTTCGGTTTTGAAAAAAAATTAAAAAAATGTAATAACATAGTCTATATCATATATAGAATGTATTATCCCATATTTTTTTATTGATAGATACACAAATGAACCAAAAAAATGTTGATAGTTGTTTTATATAAGAACAGTAAATAAAAAAACAATAATAATGTTATGAGTGAAGATAATATTATGAATTGTTTTGTTGGTATCATTTATAACATTTTCTATAGTTCTTTGTTCCGTCTAGCTTAATTAGTTCCAATGAAATGACGATTATGTATTATTAATAATGAAAATTGAAAATATTTATTATATAAATTTATATAAATTTATAATCATTTTTTTTATTTACTATAAGTCCTCAATCATATACATTACATAATCTTCAGTTCTATCAATAATTTGTCTATATTTCGCCATGAGGATATTTTCAAGTTTGGAGAATTATTGAATTTGGCCATAACTCAAACATAACAAAATAAATATTGAAAATTACAAACATCTAATCAATATCTATTTTTTCAAAAATAGAAACTTTTAAAAATAAACATAGTTTCCTTTCATGTTTAAACAACATGAATTTTCTTTGATCCTATAACTGAATCTATTATCCTTTAAATTATATAAAAAAAATTCAATACATGCGATGAGAATAAAAATATCAGTAAGGGATACATAAATAAGGTAAACTGTTAGTCTTGAGAAAACATGTAAACCATGTATACATTATCATAAAGTAATACATTTAACTTTTAAGTAGTAAATACATATCAATGAATATAAGTTAATTTCATAACGTTTTATTGTCAAAATATTACCATAAAATCCATATAAATCACATATATCATACAAAGGTATCTAGGTACATAATCATACTTAAAATAAATAACTATATGGTCGACATCCTCACATATCTCTCTTACAAATGGAATAGTTATACAACCGACTTCCATACCCAATGCATTGAAGCTTATAACGTAATCACTCATCCTTGGTGTATCAAGAAACCATACATATTTTACTTATCACATAACTACCCATCTTTGGTTTATCATGTAACCACCCCTCAAATAACCAAGTACCATTATATAATCATAATATATAAATTATTGCAATTATTAACATTTCACTCATAAAATTTTATTTTAAATCATAAGAAATAATTTCATGATATTGAAATTTTCTATACACAATAAAAATTATATTCAATACCAAAAAATCTTAAAGGAAATGCAGGATTTATTTTCCTATAAAAAATATTAAGGCTTATAGATTAATCTAAATATCAAATAAAGGTTATGGTGGATGAGAATTCGTTTTCGTTGCATATGTTAAGAAAAATTATTCTTGTCATTACGTAAAGAAACTAAAATTATTCATATAAAAGGATTCCATTTGAAACTCATTGAATGAATTAAACATCCAAGGGGTTTATTATACACCTTATGAAAAATGGTGGTGTGTAACATCAAAATATGCCTCAATGAAAGGAGATTCAGATGAAGTCCATTACCTTGAGTCTGAATCATATCATACATTTCTTATAATCTTGAATAATAATCATAGATTAATTTATACATTCTTTAGAACCATATTAATTTTCATTATACCTTTTATATCACTTATTACCATGTTTTAAAAATTACATAATGATATAAGTTCGCTTCGGACTTTTTGTCGATATTTGGCACTTGGGTCAAAAATGAACATAGTATGATGTTAATATTCCACTTTTACATAAGTCCAACATCTAAAAAAACATATTAATGACATTATTATGACTTCAATACATCAATTATTCTTTTAAATATAGACATTATGTATTTTTATGAAAACCGAAAAATGTCATAATCATGGAGACAGTAGGTCGTACGTACGCATGAGTAACATTTTACATTTTTCATTGATCATTATTGAAATCAGGTAAGTAATATTTTAACATTTATAATGATCATAACATCATAAATATTATATTAATCTCTTTAAGATACTTATATATATTTTACAAGTGGTGTAGTGAATTAAAAAGAATCACATCACTTCGTGGAGGTGATAGTTCACACGTACGCATAAATGACATTATTATTTTTATATTCATGGAATATAAGATTTTATGTGATATATTATTATTTTATAATGATTTATTTTTCATTAATATCACATAGGAACATTAATTTCATCATTATAACTATTATTTAATGATAGATATAAAAAAACAAACAATACCTGTTTCTGTGGCAGTAGTTCGTCGTACACACAAACAAAGAGGTTACTTCCAATTTGATGAGATTGGAGATGGATTCATGTGGTGATATTAAAATAATAACATCCCAATATATTGATGATATTGGTGTTATAATTTCAACATATTTTAAGTATATTTAAATAAGTGAAAGAATAAATAATATAGAAATAAATAATGAAAATGATACCTCTTCTTTGGTTGATCAACATTAAAGACCACATTAAAAACACTAAGGAAGGCTTTATTCATAAACTAAGGCCTAAATAACGTGTTTAAGGATTATAGTAAGGGTTTTGGGTAGATCTTGGCCGAAAAAAAAGGTTTGGAAGTGTGACAAATAGATAAGAGAGTGTAACATTTTATAGGAGAGGGGGGTGTCACCCTTGGAAATTCTCAAAATATTTGATTCATATAAATTAATTTTTAAATCCAAATGACTCCAAATTGAGTTATGTAGAATATAAGGTGATCATTGTTCCAAATCCTCTCATCCAGTAATTTTTAGACATATTTTGATTTCATTTTAAATGTTGTCATTTGATTTTACCATTAATTATTCTCTTTTAATTTTAATTTTGTTAAATATATTTTAAATATTAAAATCCTACACATTTAACTTATATGGGGTAAATTTACCACAAATAGACAGATTATGAACGTTTTTACCATATCATATCTTCTTCATAATTTTTTTTCAAAAATATTTTAAATAATTTAAGGAAATATTATTTTTATAAAATATTAATAGTGTAAATATTGCCCAATATGCATTTCATTAAATTAAAATAAAATCAAAATAGAGAGATACCTTCAATAAAAAACATTGATTAGACATAAAATATGTCATGTTCACCAGTAAATATCATTTAGATACCTAATTAAGTCAAAAATATATTTATTTTAATATTTTTCATATAATTTCTTATATATTTGTTTTAATAAAATATTTATTGTATTACTGTTGTGTCGTTATTTATGGTAATTATATAATCTCTAAAAATTATAAATAAATTCCCATGATATAGATAATATCATTTGATATCGAGAGACTATTTATGATTGATGTTTTTTTCATGGTTGTCCCTACATTAATATTACACGACTTATAAGAAATGAGAGTGTTACATGTTGTCACTTTCTTTAGTTTTAATAATATTTATATCACTATCAGGGAAAAAATTCCCTTAAATTAATCTATTATGATACATAAGAGATATGGTTTGATTTTATTCATCTAATTGGATTTTATCTAGTTTTAGGGAAATTTAGTTAGCCTTATAATAATATTTAATACTCTAACTTACCTGATTTACCTTTAACTATGGTAAATAAAAATTACCAAAGATACTATTCATAAAATACAAAAAATAAAAATAACCTATTAACATAATTTGGATATAATTATTTCAAATATGGAATCCATTTTTCAAAATTTAAAACACATAAGTAGTTGAAATTAATTTATAATTACCCCTTCTTTTAATTATCAGAAAATGGGTTTTTAAAAGTAAAAAACTTCAAAAGATTGACATGTGTTTATGTCAAAGTTAAATTTAAAATTAAATAAAATGACCAAAATTGTATTAAATGGTATATATATATTATAATTATATATTAAAAACAATTAAAATGATAACCTAATATTACAAATAAATTATAAAAAACATTTTTGAATTAAAATGCTTCATTTTTCACTACTTATTAAACTATGAAAGTAGTCCTAAAAATACCAAAAAATTATCCAAACTAAATTTTCATGTCCCAATTAAAAATAAAAAGTTTATTTCATCAAATAAAACATATAAAAGTGTTTAAAACTATAATTAAAATGGGTTTTCCATCCAAAGGTGGAAAACTGTTATTTTTTAAAAAACCATCATTTATCTGAAAAAAATTGTATTTTTTCTTAAATCATTTCTAGAAAAAAACACATTAAGAATTTTCAAAATTAAATTGAATTTATTACATATATATCTTTTTTTAAAAATCAATCAAGATTAATTTTATTATTTTAAGAAATCACTTATTTTCATTTAAATTATTTTTATAAAAACATTTCCTATTATTTAAAAGTGTTTTCTCTATATATAATTACATTTTCAAAGTATAATTAACTATATAAATGAGTAAATTAATTTATATTATTCAGTCCCTCCATTTTAATATATATTTTGTCATTTAAAAAATAATATATATTTTTTCTCATAAAATGTATTTTGTAAACTCTCAAATATAATGCCTATTTTTTAAAAACTCAGGATATTATTTTCTCCCCTATTGGAAATTGTGTCCTCATGATTTGAATTATTGGGTTAGTAATTATATAATAAATTTTCAAAATACCTTTATTTCAATCCCACATTAGAAAAAATTATTAACAAAACTTTCACAGAAAAAGAATGAATGAAAAATAAAAAGGTCACCTAAGATAAGACATTCTATAGTTCCATGTAAAGACCTGGAAATCCTAGGGAATTTTTTTTATACATGGAATTTTTATGAGTCTGTGAAAACATAAAACTGTTGATTCTAAGGATCGATGTGACCGGAATGAATTTATGATGTTTTGTTCTGGTACGTTTAGTAAATGTATTAGCGGGTTTTTATAAATTTTGAACTGGTGCTCAGAATTGAAATCTGAGGGCACTGTTGAACTTGCAGCGCCAATATTTTCTTGAGAAGACTTTCACTTCAACGGCAATGAGTCAAGAATAAAAGTTAATTTTTTTGGGTTTTCATGAAAATAATAATAAAATAAAGTATAGTTACACTCTATTTTATTTGATCTGCCATTTGGTGTGTGGTTGTTAAAACATCCTCATGGAAGTTCGAGGTGGGCCACCATACCATAATCTCTCATGATAGGTTATGGTGGTGGGGTTAACCCTAACTAAACCTCCAATGAGTGGATTAATGTGGTGGGGACCACACGAGGCTTAACCCCCCTATTAATTGGAGAAGAGGAAAACATCTCAATTGTCCCTCATTAAGGAGGGAGAGCCTCTTGATTCCTAAACTCCCTGTTAAATGGGGAGAAACTCCTTGACCACCCCCACCCCCCACCTTAATGGAGCCAAATCCCCTAACTTTTATTTCTGTGCCAATCTACTGTAATTAATTCCAGCCAACTCTCATGAATTAATTAGGTGGAGCCTCTTAAATTAATTCTCCAATTTGAACTGTTGTGCCAAAAAATTAATAGGCAAACTCTTCCTTCTATTATTTTCATTTGGAATTTGGGTGGATGTTGGGAAGGAGGATTATTGGGAGAATAGATAATACTCCCAATGAAGAATGAATAATGCATTCTTCCAATGAAGAACACCAGCGAGAATCCTTCTTCAAATTTTTCCCCGGACACCTACCAACATGGATCCACTTTCACAACTGTCGTGTCAACTCAGAAGTGGAATTGTGTAGTGGGCGTGATGAACAACGACTACTTCTTCTTCCCATGACTTCACTGTCGACGCCCGTCAATCCAGGTAGGGGGTTATTGCATGGTGATGCTTTTCTTTTATTCTTCTCATCATCAAATGAAAGTCATCAATGCAAAGTGATGTAATTAATTGTTGTTCATCTTGTTTTCCTGATTAACCAATTGATACCACCTTAAACATGGAGGATGTGGGCCAACTTAACATGTCCCGATATCCTCCGTCAATTTTTCTTTCTTGTGGTGTTCTTTGAAGTGGCATCGAGGTGACGTAGGCGGTAATGACAAAGGTCCTACTACCTACGACCTCCACAAATCGAGTCGCCCCGCGGCACACCGGTGTTCCCGGTCGAATATTGCCGGCCCACACTGGCCCGAGCCTTGCTGAACCAGCCTGCCCGGCCACCGCCGGCCTGCCTACCCGCGGCCTGCTCGCGCCCCACGCTGCCTGTCTGCGGCCTGCTCGGTGTCCTACCGGCTTGCCCAGCACCCCGCCGGCCTGCACAGCCCACCACCCGGCTTGCCCGGCGCCCTCCTGGTGCCCTTCCAGCCTACCTGGTGCCCTACCCGACACCCTACCGGCCTGCCCAAGCTACCACCGGGCCTTCCCGGCCGTCTACCAGCCTACTCGGCACCCTCCTGGCCCACCTGGAACCCTACCTAGCTGCCACTCGACCTTCCCAAGCCACACCCCGGCTTCTTGGCCGAGTCTCCCGAGCTGCGCCACTCGCAGTGCTCGCTGAACCAACCCCAGCCTCTAGGCTGAGCCCCTTATGCGGTGACCTCCAGGCCGAACTACCCCCACAGTCCACTGGGTCGGGCTGAGTGGACTGGGCTGAACATAGTTGGATGACCCGCCCAATGGGCCAGGTTAGAACCAATGGGTTAGGTCGGGTCGACCCAAACATGGTTAGCCCAGTCTGGGTTTGGCCGAGTCGGTCCCACCGGGTTGAACCGGGCCCAGGCCCAATACTGACCGTTACTTCCATTGGTCATATCTTTGGTACCCGACGATCATTTGATGAACCGTCAGAGGCACTGGTTTTCATAGAGCACGACGGTCCCTTTGAGTATACCCCACTGGAGTTTGGGGTAATGTTGAGGTACGGTCAGGTGGGATTTTACACGAATACAACAAGTCCCTTGAGACAAAAAATCATATAACTCAATGACTGGGTGTCCAATTAATGCTTTTTCTATTGGGTTGAAACCCCTTTGACTAGGCAGATCATTGAGATACTTCTATTTGGGACTTCGTGAAAGTTGGAGTATCGACATGTATTTCATTGAGCGGACCCTCCCGGAGACCAGTCAGCGGAGTACGGAGACCTAGTAGTTGGCTGAGACATGACGACTTCATGACCAATTTGACTCGGAGTTATTAAACTAGCCCAGTGGGGAGCACCTAGTAGTTGGTGGTAGACCCACAACGGAGGAGCACCTAGTATTTGGTGGCAGACCTACGGTACTCGATAGGTGGAGTACCTCTACAGGCTATTTGGGGGAGCGCCTAGTAGTTATCGGCAAACCCACAGTGGGGAGCGCCTCTGTGTGAGCACGGAAGACCCATGGTACTCGATAATAAGAGTACCTCATCAGTCCAAGGATAGTGGGAAGCTCCTGGTTGTTGTGGCAGGCCCACTGTACTTGACAGAGGAGGATTTATCCATCAGTCATGGTTTCAACAATGTGAATAAAAATCCTGGTTGAGCTGAGTCAGTAGCTTTTTTGTTTACCTCATGATTGAGATGAATTACTTGATAACTAAGGTATATATATGGGAATATACCTATGTGAGGTTACCTATTTATTTATACCTTGTGGTTTATACTTGATGGATTTTGTGGGACCTTGAGGGTCTTGGGGTCCCTAATCAGTATCGTTATACTCACTCCTACATGGTATTTTCCCACACCTCGTTTTGTTGGTTTAAGATGATGGACAATGCTATATGAGGCTGAGTGGACCATGACTGGATGGTACCCCGAGGTGGACCACATGACCTAAGAGTACACAAAGGAGACGGATGTACATGGAGTGCTGTGGAGGTTATCTATACCTACCCTTCATATATGATCCATGGAGAATGATCTAGGAGCTGCTTTACACATTTCAACTGTTTTTCCCTTATCTTTTGTACTGGTTCTTTACAGTTGGG
Source organism: Viscum album (assembly GCA_963277665.1). Classification (NCBI taxonomy): domain Eukaryota; kingdom Viridiplantae; phylum Streptophyta; class Magnoliopsida; order Santalales; family Viscaceae; genus Viscum; species Viscum album. The sequence goes on from OY728158.1 coordinate 224,459,342, forward strand.
ATTTTATTTCCGGCCCCTTTACTTTTCATCACTCCTTTTATATACAGTTTTAATTAGTGTTTTGCTTCCATCTTATACTCTATTGTGTGTGTTTATGTTTTATAAAGGCAATTCCTTCCCAGTTTTAGGAATTTATGGCTTTGGTGCTAGTCGCCAGCCCCTGGGCTATGGAAGGTCGGCATGGGGTAGTCATAACATGGATCTCAAGTACGGGTCATGACAAATTGGTATCAGAGGAGTCGGTTCTACCGCATAACATAGGACTCTAATATTTATTTTCCATGATCAATAGTGTTAAGGGTACTGAGTGTGGTTCTTAGTTCAGGGAGTCCAGTGTTAGTGAGGCGGCTAATGAATCCATATACCAGGACCCTAACTACTGATTTCTGACTAAGTGCATGAAAACCCTGATTGCATTTTTGTTTTCAAAAGTTTTCGTTATATCAACTCAACTAGGTCAGCTCACCAGGGATAATCTCTTGATCGTGTCACATTTGTTTCTTTCAAGATTCCTCACTGCGGATGACTAGCTAAAGCCCTAAGAGTCGTATGGACAGATAGCCCACCGATCGATGAGGCCTCAGTGTGGGGCCCTTTACCAGTGGTAACCCTACACGTTGGGCCATCGATACCACCAACCCAAGCAGCAGACGATGCACACCGCTTGAGTGCGTTGCATGAGTTCCAGTGCTAGAGGCCACCTAGGTTGAGGGGAGATATGGACCCAAAGGCGGCTGAGGATTGGTTGGAGGCTATGGTGAGAGTCTTTAGACTGGTAGGGACACCAACAGACCTTTTGGTGATCCTTGTCATGAGTCTCTTTCAGGCATCAGTTGGCAGCTGATGGAGCCTGATGCTCCACATTCATGATAAGATGACACTACTTTGGACAGACTTCAAGATCCTGTTTCGGGCGGAGTTTTTCCCATCCACCCTACAACTGGTGCGGATACAATAGATACTACATCTACTGCAGGGTAGCATGACTACAGCTCCGTACTCATCGAGGTTCATAGACCTCTCGTGTTACTCCATAGATATGGTACGAGACCCATTCTTCAGGTCCTGGACCTTTGAGTAGGGAATCAGGTGAGCGGTTAGGGCTTCGATGATATCCCTCAGCATCTCGACGCTGGTAGGGGTGTTGGAGAAAGCCCTCTTAGTAGAGAGCTTCCTAGTTGAGCATTCTCCAGCAGCGAGACCCACCACTAGTCGACATGCAGTAAAGTCATTTGTAACTGGCAGTAGATAGATTTCATGGAGTTCCAAGAGGACCAATCCGATAGGTGTACGACCTCATGACTCAGAATTGGTTGTGCGGGGAACCTAGACTAGAGATAGATCTAAACATTCTAGGAGCCGACAGTTTTACTCATGCGGCAGGCACGGTCACATGGCTCGTGACTGTCCAAACCGTCGTCCGGATGATCAGCAGATAGTTGAAGGACCGCCTAGGCCGAGATAGAGATTCGATCGAGGCATTCTGCAAGTAGAAGGTAGATGTGGCAAAGGAGCTGGTCGTGTAACAGTCGTTGGGTGACAATTCAAGGTGTTACCGCCACCACTATCAGGAGGTCCACCCCGACCAGAGGGAGTAGGTGAATAGGGGAGAGCTCAACTCTATGTAGCTGAGGCTTATGATCATGGCGCTTTGGAGATGATTCGAGGTATGATCTGTGTCTTCTCCACCTTAGTTATAGTTCTTATAGATGCATATGATATTCACTCTTTCAATGCCACTACCCTCATTCGGAGCTCGGAGATTCTGACGGATCCGTTGGCTCGATCCTTGTGGCTAGATACTCCTACGGAAGCAGACTCAATGATTACGCACTGGTGCCGGCAGTGTGAGCTTACTCTAGGAGGTGAGAGCTTTGGTTGGGATCTCCTGTAATGTCCTGACCCTCGTTACCCAGAGTCGGTGAATTATTTTAATACATTGGCATGATTACAAGGAATCAAGTCCTGAAGGAATGATCAGTTTAGCAGTCTTGGAAAATAGATTACATACATGAATGTTACGTTGCACTTTAAGACATAAAAAACAACATAAATAATATTTATGGATGCCATTATTTCCTTAGCTTAATCCTACATATCAATCAAAACACACTTCTTGGAATCTTGGGAAAAAAATAAAACATAGAAAGGGGTGAGCTCAAACACTCAGTAAGGGTAAGTAATACAACGGAAACGTTCATAAATAAGCCTAAACATTTAAGGAAATGTATAACTAAAACAAAAGCCTTTTAAACATGAACATCAGCATAATATGGTAGAAAAAAATGAAATAATTCCATTTACTCATTCACATGGTTATTCTACTAGTCGAATAATCACATTTAATATCAATAACCACTTTTATAATGATGGAATGTATAATTACGAACTTTAATTTCTGTGTCAAGGCCTTGGGCCAAGACCTAAGGGATAACTGTAATCGGAACCCAACCCGGAGAGCCTCTGTAACTGGACACCAACCTGGAGTGACTCTAATAACCAGACACCAACCCGTAGTGCCTATAATAACTGGACTCCAACCCAGAGGGCTTACTTTTACTGATCCCCAACCCAGAACATACTAGTCTAACACATTCATCTTATGAAGAGGATGAAATATAACATAAAAATTTGTATTAAAACTAGCATACGAAATGCCAAAACATTAATCATATACCATTAATGGCATAAAATAACTCATCTGTAGTCAAACATATCACAAAACATTAAATACAATATGGATGGTCAACTTCAAACAAATGTAAAATTAATCAAAATATATTGACATAGATGAAATAAAAACTATTTTAGAAAAAATTATATTTTTTGAAATCATTTAAAAGTCACATAATTATAGAGGAAACCATTATTTTAAAAAAAATTATTATAATCTTTTAAGGTAGCCTTAAAAGACTTTATAATAGCATAAAATAGCTACACTGGTTGTATAAGTTAAAAAATCATTCTTACCTTAGTTTTGTCGAAAAGGTCAAAAAGTATCTTGTTTGGAAAACGACGGAAAGATTCCTTTAAAAAATGTATAAGGTCAAATAAGGATATAAATGACATTAACCCATTGTCTATTAAAGAGTAAAAAAAATTTCAAAGACATTTTTAAGAAACATGATGTGGATGATAAAGATGTCCCAGCACATACATACGTATAGACAACCTCAGATAATGAAGAGATTGTGAAATAAACCCCTACCAATTTGGTAAATTACAAAACATACACCCCATGAAAGAGGAATAATACAAGGAATATGTATATACTCATAAATTAAATTTTATTACACAATGAATAAAATTATGGGTAGTACATACACCACACAGAAGGTAATAGTGGCAATATGGCATTAATCTCGCGGAAATAAGGAGTGAGATGAAAACCCCTTACCTTGTACATTTCCTTGATAGGGTGTATGTTAACCCCCTTTATAATAGTTAAATAATTGTTATTAAATTATAAAAAAATCATATACATAAATATTATATCATATATGATCATTTAATATTTCTTTGTTAATAATATTTTAGTATTATCGTCGTTTCGGGTGTCAACTGATTCGTTTTCCTTTATATACTTCGTTACGTAAACCATGTTTTTTATGGATAAGTTCTATCTTATTCATATACAGAATGATATCAAGTCCTTCAAAAATACTTTTAATCATCAAATAAGAATTATTCTTGAATGGATATGATAGGGAAATGAATCTCATCGCGTTCGTGGAGACGGTAATTCGTACGTACGCACAAACGCTACTTCCATTTCATTTTTCATCTTAAAAGGAATCAAAACCAAATGATACATAGGTATATCATTATTATAGTATAATATAAAATCTTATATGCGTTACTTAATTTCATTAACACCATCCTCTATACGTTCCATGTATGGTATGAACGAGTCATACCACTTTCAGGGGGCGGTAGTACGCATTTCCTCAAATGAAATTATCTTATATATATACAACATGAAATGAATAATGGTATTCTATAAAATGTAATTACAGAAGATTATATATAAAATAGATATCATTAATATCATATTTAATTATAGTTCCATCATAATGGCCACCATGAGAGGTGGTACGAGATAATTGAACAATCATCATTTCGTGAGGCGTTTGGTTGCCATCCATAGAAACATTATGTTATTCACCCATTAGATAGAGGTGTGTGTAAGTTTAGTTCGAATACTTCACATAAAAATATCTTAGTATATTTTGGATACTGTTTTTGTTACAAAAGTACATAATAAGAATAGTTTAGTGGTTGGAGAAGTAAAATAAATGAAAAGAAGCTAAGAGAAATCATTACCTTTAATTTGGGTAACTCCCTTTGGTTTGAACCAAAAAAGACTCTTAAAGTGCCTTATGCCTAAGGTAAGGATTCTAGGAGGAGTAGAGGGATATAGTTATTTTAATTGTGTAGTGGTTTGATGAGCCAAAAGGCTTGATATGTGAGAGGAATTGGTTAGAAGTGGTGTCCTTTTATAAGGGGGAGGAGGGGATCTTTAGAAAAAACTTGAAGTATTATTTTATAAAAAATTCATTTTAGGTTTATAATGGCTCAAACTGGATTATTTAAAGTCTAAGGTGTGTATGGATCGAAATAATTTCAACCAATAGATTGTAGACAGGTTGGTGTCATTGTATTAACTTTATCTTTTAGTTTTAACTCTTAGTTAATTAGTTTGACATTTACGATGTCACATTGTATTTTAATATTATATAGTTAATAAACATACTATATACATCCAATAGACCCCAAATTGGCCCATTAATGACACAACTATCATTATATAAGTCTTTTCGCTGAACCTTAGATTTCTAGGAATATAATATCAATTAATTATATAATATTTGTTTTAAAAACTCTTTTATATCAATTTTAAAACTATTGGATATTTTGTTTTTGATAAATTCATAACAACATTATTACTTCGAATAAGATTCATATAAAAAATAATAATATGTCATATTAACCTATAAAATTATTGTAATTCATATAAAATCTTGAATTATATTTATTTGGGTATTTATAATATCAATTATTTTAATATTTCACTAATATGGTAATTATTGCATCATCATTATGTAATAAATAAATTAAATTATTTAATTTTTAAAAATTATAAATAAAATACCATTATGTAGACAAACTTTTTATCTTTCTAATTAATATTTATAAATGAATTTATCTTATGTATAACCCTATATTAAAAATATTTTAGTTAAGAAACATTTATTTTAACTCTTTTAACTCATCTTTCAATTAAATAATAATAAATTTTTTAACCTAATCCAAGTGGACCTAAATGATAATATTTAATTCCTAAGGTTTTTTTGGTCGATATACACTTATCCAATAGAATTAAGACATTTGTTAGGGTAATATTAATATGATTTTTACACTTAATCACCATATTTACTTTTAACCGTAGTAAATAAAAGTAAAAAGTTACTATTCACCTAAAATTATTTTTATCTTATTGAACCAAATTTTACTCCATGATATTAACCATGTCTCTCAGATTTTCGCAATTCAACTCACAGAAGCGGTAAAATTATATTTTACGGGAATTTTCAAATTCTCCTAGGAGGTGGGTAAAAGACGATGAAAAGTTCAATAAAATTTTTATATATCTAAAATTATGATAAACTAACTTAAATGAATTAAAATGAACTCATATAAGTATTATGTATCTATTTTGACATAAATTAATTTAAATAAAATAAATAATTATTTAAATAAAAAATCAGTTTTAACCAACAACTCAGTGTTTTTCACTGTTCATCAAAAATTAACGTTTCTCAGAAAAATTAAAAAAATATTTCCTAAGATATATTTGACATTATGATTTAAAAAATGATGTCTATATTACCAAATTCAAAACATAGAAGTTTCATTAATTAATTTTAATTAATTCTCGTTGTCAAAACAAATAGCGTGTTTTTAATAAATAATAACTATCAAAAGATTGACACTTGTTTATTCCAGTTTAAATGTGAAATTAGGTCCAACGACCAACATTGGAATAAATGGTAATAATATAATCTAAATATACTTTAAAATCACACAATTTCATAATTTATCACTATTAATTATTTCGAGTAAAAAAGTTGTTTTTAATTAAAATTTAGTAATTTTCAGTATTCATCAAAATATGAAAGTTATCAGAAATGTACTAAAAATTCACCCTAAGCTAATTTCAATATTCCGAATACAGAAATGAAGTTTATTTTGAAAGATAAAATGTATAAAATTTCAAAAGGTGGGTATTACTATTCGTAACGACTAGTATGATTGGTTGTGGTGTGTTAGAACTCAAAGTTTCGTATAACACACGCTATTGTATTATTCAAAGAGAAGTGTACCATGAAAGATTGGGGTGTTACACATTCTCGTAGCATCGTTGAGGTCTTATAAAGTCGTCTTTGGTATGGATTGGTTATCTACAGTCCATGCTCAGATCTAATGTATTAGGAGCAAAGTGTGGTGTGTCCGCGCAGATGGAACAAGGTTCACCTTTATCGGCGAGAAGGGTTCCTTTGTAGAGAAGGATGTACTTACTCAGAGGAGGGTGCAACCGATCACTCATCAGTTGGCCTGCCTTACCCTCGGATCAGTTGATGTGGAGATTCTAAGTTATCCTTTAGTGGAGGACTAGTACGTGGATGTTTTCCCTGATGATGTTCCAGGACTACCTCCTTGCGGAGTGGTGGAATTCTAAATTGACAGGTACCCTGGGACAGCACCGGTATGTACTCCAGCATATCGGATGGCTCCTGCTAAGCTTCGTGTGTTGTGGGTATAGCTAGAGGACTTTCAGGGGAAGGGATTCATCCGTCCTAGTGTTTCTCCAAGGGCAGCCCTGATTATGTTCACCAAGAAGGCAGATGGGAGCTTGAGGTTTAGTGTCGACTACCATCGCCTGAACCATGTCACTGTGAAGAACATGTACCCACTTCTGAGGATTGATGACCTCTTTGAGCAGGTTAAGGGAGCATTGTGGTTCTCGAAGATATACCTCATATCAGGATATCACCAGCTCAGAGTTTGAGATGAGGATGTGCAGAATACGGCCTTTAGATGTCGATAAGACCACTACGAGTTCTTTGTTATGTCGTTCGGAATAACCAATGCTCCAGCAGTGTTCATGAGACTCATGAACGTGATATTCCATCCATACCTCGATCGCTTTGTTGTATTCTTCATCGACGACATTATAATCTACTCGACTACTATGGAATAGCATGCCTACCATTTGCTGGTAGTACTGGAAATTCTCTGAGATCACTAGCTTTATAATAATCTCTTGAAGTGCCAGTTCTGGATCCGAGAGGTTAACTTTTTGAGACATGTCATCTCGAAGACTGGAGTGTCGGTGGATCTAGTGACAATTTAGGTGGTAATTGCTTCGAAGCCACCCAGGAGTGTGACGGAGGTATGGAGTTTCCTGGGTTTGGTTGGTCACTACCGAAGGTTCATGCCAGACTTCTCTAGAGTTGTAGCACCACTATCAACCTTGAAGAAGAAGGGGAAACCCTTCGTGTGGTCTGAGAGATGCCAGCAGAGCTTCCAGGAGCTGAGGCAGAGGCTGACTAGTGCCCCCATTTTGAGACTTCTAGAGGAAGGCCTGGGGTACGTAGATTACTAGGATGCATCAGGGACCAGACATGGGTGTGTCCTGATGTAAGAGCGAGCAGTGATCACTTATGGTTCACATTAGTTGAGACAGCATGAGTATAACTATGCTACCAATGAATTGGACTTAACAGCACTGGTCTTCTCCTTGAAGATGTGGTGACACTATCTGATGGGTGATCATTTTATCATGTATTATGATCACAATATTCTCTGGTATATCTTCCTCAAAAGGACCTGAACCTGAGATAGTGGTGTTGGATTGAGTTCCACTAGGACAATGACTTCAAGATAGTCTATACTTCTAGGAAGGGGAATGTTGTTGCAGATTCACTCAATAGGAGGTCTGGTATATGGCTACTAGGAGAGGCGACAGTGCAGTTAGATGCTTTACAGATATCCTTTGTGGATAGAGATAGTGAATCCTTCCTTCAGCCTCTTACAATCAATCCCCCACTTCTTTAGTGATTCTGGGAGGCACAGCAAGGAGATGCTAACTACTATACACGACGTGCTCAGATATCCACAGGGCAGGCACCTGATGGATTTTCTGAAGGTGGGGAGCACGTCATCCTCTTCAAAGGATGTACCTTGTTACTAGTAGCACTTCAAGAGAAAGTGTTAAGGGATTTCCATACCCCCACACTAGCGGTACATCCAGGAGTGGCGAAAATATACCAGGACCTTCGACGACAACATTGGTGGCTAGGTATGAAGAAGGCAGTAGCGGATTTTGTCTCTTGGTGCCTCACTTGTCAGCAAGTGAAGGCAGAGCACCAGGTACCAACAGGCTTGGTTCATCCTTTAGAGGTCCCAGAGTGGAAGTGGGATGGATATCCATGGACTTCATGATGGGTCTTCCACGTTCATCCAGGGGACATGACTCGATTTGGGTGATGGTTGGCCGACTCACCAAGTCGGACCACTTCCTACCGATCAAAGAGCAGGGCTCAATAGAGAGCTTGGGACGCCTCTATGTGCATGATATTATGCGACTACATGGAGTACCATCATATATTGTCTCCGATCATGACACATGATTTACTTCCCAGATATGGAAGGGGTTGGAGGATGATTTCGGGATGCAGCATCATCTCATCACCACCTATAATCCTCATATAGATGGTCAGACCGAATGGACCATTCAGACCCTCGATTACATGCTATGTGCTTGTGTCCTTGACTTTGGTCATAGCTGAGAGGATCAATTAGCTTTGGTGGAGTTTTCCTACAAAAACATATATCACTCCACCATTGGGATGGAAACTTTTGAGGCCTTGTATGGTCGACCTTGCAGATCGCCACTATGCTGGATAGACCCAGGGGAGTCAGCACTAGTGGGACTCGAGATGGTACGGGCTATGACGGAGTAGGTGTAGATCCTATAGAAGCGGATGAAGACTGAACAGAGCAGGCAGAAGTTGTATACTGACAGGAGATAGAGACCTCTGAAGTTCGATGATGGCGACCACGTCTTTCTATGGGTCTCACCCTAACGAGGTATATGGAGATTTGGCCAAGGTGGAAAGTTATCTCTGAGATTCATCAAACCATTCCAGGTCCTCAGCAGGGTCGGTAAGGTTCCATACTGCTTGGCTCTTCCACCTTAGTTGCACAAGGTGCACGACATCTTCCACATATCCTAGTTGAGGAGATATGTGCATGACACTTCTCACTTCATCGACCATAGAGAGCTTGACATCAATGATGGGGAGACTTTCACAGAGGTTTGAGTGGATATTGAGGATCTATAGGATTGGTTCCTATGAGGATGGTTGATACCTTGGGTGCACATTCACAGGAACTACTAGAACCCCCAGGTGAGCAAATGGAAGCGGGAGGCTCAGATACGTGCTCAATACCCCCATTTGTTCCCTTAGATCGAGGTGTAGCTTATGGGGAAATAAAGCCCTGATGTGGGTAGAATGTAAAGACTCAGAAATACTATGGATTTTTTTTAATACACGGGATTTTTATGAGTATGTGAAAATTTACGACACTTGATTCTGAGGCCCGGTGTTCCCGGAATCAATTTCTGATGTTTTGTTTGGGTATGTTCAGTAAACATACTAGTGGGTTTTTGTAACTTTTTAACCGATGCTCAGAATTGAAATCTAAGGGCACCGTTAAACTGGTAGTTCCAGTATTCCCTTATAGAGACTTTAACTTCGACGATAGTGAGTCGATAATAGAAGTTAATTTTTCTTGGGTTTTCTTGAAAAAAATAATAAAATAATGTTTAGTTATACTTAATTTTATTTCAACCGCCATTTGGTGTGTGGTGGTTAAAACCTCCTCATGGAGGTTTCAGGTGAGGCCACTGTACCTTAACGTCTCATGAGTGGTTTTGGTGTTGGGGCCCACCCAAACTAAACCTCCCATGAGAGGATTAATGTGGTGGGGACCACATGGGGCTTAACCCCCCTATTAATAGGAGGAGAGGAAAACCTCTCAACCCTCCCTCATTAATGAGTGAGAGCCTCTTAATTCCTCAACCCCCCATTAAATGGAGAGAAACTCCTTGACCCCTCCCCCCCCCCCACCTTAATGGAGAAAACCCTGCTAACTTTTATTTTTGGGCCAATCTATTCTAATTAATTCATGCCAACTCTCATGAATTAATTAGGGGGAGCCTCTTAAATTAATTCTCCAATTTGAACTATTGTTCCCACAAAATTACAGACAAACTAATCCTTCTATTATTTTCATTTCGCATTTTGGTGGAAGTTGGGAAGGAGGATTATTGGGAGAAGAGAGAATCCTCTCAATGAAGAATGAATAACGTGTTTTTTCCAAAGAAGAACATTGGCAATGATCCTTCTTCGACTTTTTCCCCAGACACCTATGAACGTGGAGCCACTTCCACTACAGTTTTTCGAACTCAAAAGTAAAAGTTTGTGGTGGACGTGAAGAAAGATGACTATGTCTTCTTCCCACAACTTTACCGTCGATGCCTGACAATCTAGGTTGGGGGTTATTGCATGTTGATGCTTTTGTTTATTTCTTCTCATTATCGAATGAAAGGAATCGATTCAAAGTGATGTAATTAATTGTTGTTCATATTCTTTTTCTAATGAACCAATTGATACCACATTAAATGCAGAGGATGCGGGCCAACCTAACATGGCCTGACATCCTCTGTCGATTTTTCTATCTCAGGGTGTTCTTCGAAGCGCCAACGAGGCAACGTAAGTGGCAACGACAAAGGTTGCGCTACCCACGGCGTCCACAAACCGTGCTACCCCGGCATCAGACTGGGGTTCCCGGCCAAATACAGCCGGCCCACGCTGGCCCGAGCTGTGCCGAACCGGCCTTTCCGGTCACCCCCAGCCACCAGCCTGCCTGCCCGCGGCTTGCCCGCCCCCCACGTCGCCTGCCTGCGCCCCGCGCTGCCTGCCTGCCTCTATGCTGGCCTGCCCAGCACACCTCCGTCCTACCCAGGACGCCGCCCGCCCTACCCGGAGGCCTTCCAGCCATGCCGGTGCCCTACTCGTTACCCCACTGACCTGTCCGGGCCGCCCCCCGGCCTACCTGGTGCCCTACCCGGTGCCCCGCCGGCCTGCCGAGGCCACCACCCGACCTGCCTGAACCACGCCTCAGCTTCCGAGTCGAGTCCCCCCGAGCGGTGCCCCTTATGGCTTTGGTCGAACCAGACCTGGCCCCCAGGCTGAGCTCCCTACACATCGACATCTAGGATGAACCACCCCCGCAGTCCGCTAGGTCGGGCCCAGCGGATCAGGCAGAACCTAGTGGGCTGACCAGCCCCACGATTTGGGTCAGACCCAGCGTGTCTAACCTGGTTGACCCAGACTGGGTTGACCCAGTCTAAGTTGGGCCGAGTCGGTCCCACCGGGTCAGATCGGGCCCAAACCCATTACTAACTGTTACTTCCTTTGGCCATATCTTCGGCAACGGGCGACTGTTTGACGAGCCGTCAGTATTGCTGGTTTTCATAGAACATGATGGTCTGTTTGAGTATACCCCACTGGAGTTCGGGGTATTGTTGTGATATGGTCAGGTTGGATCGTACATGAATCCAACAGGGCCCCTGGGACCAAAAAGCTTACAACTCATAGACTTGGCATCTGATTGATGCGATGTCTGTTGCGTTTGAATCCCTATAACGAGGCGGATGTTTGAGATACTTCTTCATGGGACTTCGTCACAGTTGGAGTATCGAGCTGTAGCTCATGGAGGGGACCCTCTCTAAGACAAGCGAGCAGAGTACGAAGACCTAGTAGCTGGCTGAGACCCGACGATGACTTGACTGATTCGAATCGATTGATTCGACTAACCTAGTAGGGAACGTCTGGTAGTTGGTGGCAGACCCACGGCGGAGGAGCGCTTGGTAGTTGGTGGTAGACCCACAGCGGGGACTGCCTCTGTGTGAGTGCGACAAACCCACAGTACTCGATAGGAAGAGTACCTCAGTAGTGAAAGGTTAGTGGGAAGAGCCTGATTGTGGCGGCATGCCCACTGTACTTGACAGAGGAGGAGTTCTCCAGCAGCCGTGGTTTCGACAATGTGAATAAAAGTCCTGGTTGAGCTGAGTCAGTAACTTTTGTGTTTACCTCATGATTGAGATAGATTATTTGATAGCTTAGGTATATGTATGGGTATATACCTAAGTGAGGTTATATGTTGATTTCAAACCTTGTGGTTTATCCTAGTTTGATTTTGTGAGACATTGAGGGTCTCAGGTTCTGTACTAAGTATCGTTATACTCATCCCTGCACAGGCTATTCTCACACCTCGTTGTGTTGGTTGCAGATGACGAACAACACTGACCAAGGCCGAGTGGACTAGTATTGGATGGAAATCGGAGGTGGACCACACGGTGTGATGGTACACGGAGGAGACAGACGGACGTGGAGTGTTGTGGAGGCAATCTATACCTACCCTTCAGGTAGGATCTGTGACGGACGATCTAGGAGCTTCTTTACACCTTTAAACTATTTTTTCCCTTTTCAGCAGTACTTGTACATTATAGTAGGGCTTGTATTTCTGAACCCTTTATATTCCATAACTCCTTTTGTATACAGTTTTACTAGTTTTTTTCTTCCAACTTATACTCTGTTGTGTGTGTTTATATTTTATAAAGGCAATGTCTTCCCAATTTTTGGGATTTACTCCTTTGGTGCTAGTTGCCAGCCCCTGGACTATGGAAGGTGGGCTTGGGGTAGTCACGAAATGGGTCACGAGGATGGGTCATGACATTCCATGCATGAAAACATAGATATAGAAGAGAAACTCATTGATCATGTTTTAAAGGAGAGTAATAGGAATCATTTTAATGAGACACTAAATAATAAAAACATTTCTGATTGGTTAAATAATTTGTGATTTCTTACTACGAAAAGTAAAAATAATAATTTTTTAAAGATCCTTTTCATATAGTTATGGAATTTATTTACTACATAGACTATGAAAATATGGAAAAATACTCATGTGACAAGTATAATTTAGTCATTTAATAAATTACCACCAAAATCTCATCTTTTCACCAAAAAATGAGTATTCAAGAAGAATCAACTTCTATTGTGTCCCATAATCCATAAAATATTAAATATCCATTACTCCTATATTGAATCATTAACAAAAAAAATATATTTAGGATAATATAAAAAAATTCTCTAATAATAATAAACAATTATATAATTAAAAACTACATTTAATCTCCAAAATTGAACTATAATAACAAAAGTTCAACATTAACCTTTCAATAAATAATTGTCCTTAAAATTCCTCAGAAATATTACAATTATGATTAAATCCAAAAAATGGAAGGATTTAATCAAATAATCATCCATGATAGGTTCTAAATTTTAACTCAAAATAACATCAACCACTCTTAATATCTCATACCAAAATCATAATTTCAAAATTCACATAATCTTCAAGATAGGTTAATCATTTCAATAAATAACCCAAATCAACATAATTCCCCAATAAAAACATAGATTCTTCCATAAATAATTCATCTATGACTCCAATAATAAATTCCCATAGTATTATATTTTCCTTATGCATATAGGGTTCCAAAAATAGTGAATGTCTTATGAAATAACACATATCACTTAACCCCCAAAACATTTTCCAATACCAAGGACATCAATTTGATCAAACATAAGTTCCGAAAATTAACTTATTCTTATTACACAAACTCATTTAACTAAAATGAAAAAAAAATAAAACTAACTAGGGACTTCATGTAGGCCTTTGTAATGTGATAAATCCTTATCTCCTTTAAGTTAAGGGTTTGATTCCTACAGCCTTTTCTGATGCGATGGTTTTTCACCCCTCCCAAAGGTTTTAATTTTTCTAAAACTATATCCTTTATATAAAATCAACCAAAAATGAGATAAAATACTCAAAAAATGATTTAACTTCTATGTTTATTTCATACCTCTCATTTCTCATAAAAAAAAGTAATATCTCTTAATTACGAAAAAGGTAAATGTCTCCAATAATACATTTAGTTACATAAAAATTTCTAAACAAATGGCATAGAAAGGGATTATTAGACATTAAACATATAATCAACTTTAAAATTATAAACTCATGATGATATCCCTAAATCTTTTAAAAAACATCATAATCTCCAATGTTTTCTAAACCATCCTCTAAAACCAAATCTAAGGCCCCAAGCTTATACATTACATAATCTTGAGTTAGATCAATAATTTGACATTAAGTTACATTAAGGATCATTTCATGTTTATATATTTACATAATTAGGCCATAAATCATAAAAAACTAAATAAATATTACAATGTAGTCACTTCTACTCAATATACATTTTTTCATAAAAACATATTAAAAAACATGCTTTCATTTCTTGTTTAAATGACATAACTTTTCCATGATTGCATAATTTTCTCTATTCACCAATAAATCCTTTTAAAAAAATTTCAAAACATGGGATCAGAATAAAAACATCAAAATGGGAAAAAAATATACGTAAAATTTTATTCTTTCAAAAACATGTATTCTATGAATACTTTTTCAAAAAGTAATACTTTTCTCTTTTAAGAAGTAGAAAACAAACATTAATTAATATAATCACATTTATTACCCATTTTGTAATAAAAATATTACTATAAAACTACTAGAAATCACATATAACATGTAAAGGTAACATGAGGAATAATCATACTTAAATGGAATAACCATACGGTTGACTTCCACACATATCACTCTTACAAATGGAATAGTCATATGGCCGACTTCAATACCCAATGCATTGGAGGTTATTATGTAACCATCTATCAATAGTTTATCATAGAACCACCAATTTTTGTTTTATAATGTAACCACACATCTTTGGTTTGTCACATAACCACCCATAAAATGTCAAAGTACCATTACTTAATCATAACACATAAAAGATTACAATTATCAAAATTTCACTCATAAAATTTCATTTGAAACCGCAAGAAATTAAATCATGATGTTGAAATAGTCATTCCACAATGAAAATATTTTTCAATGCCAAAACACCTAAAAATTTAATAAGATATTTATTTTTCTTTTAAAAATATTAATGCTTGTAGAGGAACCCAAATATCCAATAAATATTTCAGTAGAGAAAAGTCATTATCACCACAAACCTGAAAAAAACAATCGTGTTATTATTTTGTAAAGAAAGTAAACCGCGTCATATGAAAATAATAATTTTTAAACCCTTGTAATGAATTAAAAGTAAAATGGTTTGATTATACACCTTTTTAAATAAGGTGATGTATAACATCAAAATATGCCTCAATGATAGGTGATTGATACGAAGTCCCTTACCTCTAGTTTTAATCGTCTCATACGTTCTTTATCATCCTGAATAATAAACATAGGTTAATTTATTCTTGATTTATAATATTTTAAGGTATATTAGACCTTTTATATCAATTATAAACATTTTATAACAATTACATAATGATTTAAGTTCACATTGGATGTTTTGACGATATTTCATACTTAAGTCAAAAATGAGCTTTGTACGATGTCAATAGTCCTTGTGGTCATGGTTCAATCATATCTACAATTATATTCATGAAATTATTATCCTATTAATAAATAAATTATACTTATAAATCAGACCATAAGGTATTGTTATGAAAAATTATCAATGTACTAATCATGGAGACGGTAGTTTGTATATAC
Organism: Viscum album; assembly: GCA_963277665.1. Taxonomy (NCBI): domain Eukaryota; kingdom Viridiplantae; phylum Streptophyta; class Magnoliopsida; order Santalales; family Viscaceae; genus Viscum; species Viscum album. Next base: position 224,475,152 of record OY728158.1, read on the forward strand.
ACATGTGTAACGATTTTCATTTTTCATTGATCATTATAGAAAAAAGCTAAGTACTATTTTATCTTTCCTGAATGATCATAACAAAATCAATATCATATTAACCATTTAAATATACATATATATATTACTAGTTCTATAGTGAATAAAAATGAATCACATCTCTTCGTGGAGGTGATAGTTCACATATACGCACAAAAGACATTATCATTTTTATGTGCACAGAAAGTAAGAACTTAAGTGACATATTATTATCTTATTATTATTAATATGTCATGAATATCACATATCAACATTAATCCATAAATTATAACTTTTATTTTATTATGGGGATGAAAAAACAAACTATATCAGTTCATGAGGTGGTATTCTTCCGTACACACGAACAAAAAGATCATTTTCTATTTGATGAAATTGGAGTTGGATTCAGATGATGAAATTAACATAATAATATCTCTGTGTATTGATGATATTGGAGTTATTATTTTCTAATTGTTAAATGTTATTTGAAGATGTTGAAGAAGAAATAAAATATAAATACTTAAATAAAATGATACCTCTTCTTCAGTTGAACACCTTTAAAGAACACCTTAACACCTCTAAAAAAGGTGTTCTACCTAAAATAAGTAATTTAGAATGTGGGGAGAGATTATAGGAAGAGTTGGGGCGTATATTAGGAAAAATAATGTTTTGAAAGTTTGATTAACATAGAATATTGGGTATCTTTTTATCATATAGGGGAGGGGCTCCCTTGAAATTATTAAAATATTAAATTAATATAAATTAATTATTACATTAAAATTAATAAAAATTGTGTTTTTTAAAAGATAAGATGTGGATAGTTATAAATAAAATAAAAAATAATTTTTACACATGTAATGATTTCATTTCAAGAAATATCATTTCGTTTTACCGTTAATTATATTCTTTTAATTTTTATTGTCATAACAACATTTTAAATTTTAAAAGCCAATAAATTTTACATATATGGGTTTAATTTTTCATAAATTTACACTTAATGAATATTTAGACCATATAATAGCCTCTTTTAAATTTTTAAATATTTTTATGATTTTTAAATAATTTAATAAAATATTTATTTTTAAAAAATATCAATAGGGTCAATTTTGAGAATATTCATATCATTGAATTTCAATAAAATATAAACAGAAATATATCACTAAAAATGATTTAATAGACTTTAAATATGTTATAGTCACCTATAAAATTAATGGATTTATTTAATTAAACAAATTATATTTATTTTAATATTTTTCATATCATATATTTGATATTTATATTAAAAAATAATTACTCTATTATTGTGTGTAGGTATTTATAGTAATTAGTTAATCTATAAAAATTATAAATAATTTCCCATTATTTATATTAAATATTTATATTTCTATATAATATTTATTATCTATGTTTTATCATGCTTATCCTAATAATTAAATTATTATAATTCTAAAAAATATTAGGGTGACACATTCTCACTTTTTTTGTTTTAATAATATTTATATCACCTTCATGGAAAAAAGTCGATTAATTTAGTAAATTTAGATCATAAGGTGTTATTTATCTCCTTTTATTCATATGATTGGAGTTTTGTAGGCTTTGGGGTAAATTTATTATCCTTATAATATTATTTATTTCCAAATTTATGTGATTTACCTTTAACCGTGGTAAATAAAAATTTACAAAGCTAATATTCAAAAAATAAAACATATAAAAGAAACTTATTTAAATAATTTTGAAATATGGATTCTAAATATAGAATCCAGATTTTAAAATTCAAAATACATAAGTTTTAGTAATTAATTTAAAATTAATCAATGTTGATATAATGAGAAAATGATTTTTTAAAAGTGAAAACCATCAAAATATATACATGAGTTTATGTATAATTTCAATTATAATTTTCTAAAAATAAATACAATTGGACTAAATGATAAAAATATAATCTAATTACAATTTAAGAAAATAAAATAACAATATAATAGTATCAATAAGTTATACAAAAATGTATTTTTAATTAAAAAGAATCATTTTTCACTATCCATTAAAATATAAAAGTTATGATAAAAAACCCAAAAATTTATTTAAATAAATTATGATGTATTAGTTACAAATAAGAATTTTATTTTGTGAAAAAAAAATATTTAATGGTTTAAAAAAATATATTTTAACTTGGTTCGCAATAAAAAGGTGGGTAAAGTGCATTTTTTTTAAAAATATTTCTTTGATCAGAAAAAAATTAATTTTTTATTATATCATGAAAATAAAACATATATTATGAATTTTTAAAATTAAATAGATTATATTAAATATATATTTAATTAAAATAATCCATCAATATTGGTTTTATTATTTTATAAATTCACATATTTTAATTTATATTGTTTTTTGGAAAACATTTCATTTTATTTAAAAAGGAATTTATTTTTATTTATAATTAATTGGTTATAAAAAAATTAATTATATACATTTTTAAAGATATTAATATTTTTCATTCCATCCATTTTAATAGTTAGGTTATAATTTAAATAATATTACTCAGTTTTTCTCTTATGACAAATTATGCATGCAATCGAACATAGAGTATTGTTTTTAAAAACTCCAGATGTTTTTTTTGAAAGAATAATATAGCCCCAATGAGAGATCATTTTCCATTTGTTTCATAGATAATATGCATGGGAGGTTAATTATAAGTAATATTATAGTTTTTTGGGATTGATTTTGATCTCAAAACTAGTTTCCCATTGATCCAATATATAAGGAAAATAATAAATTCACATGCCCATTAGGAATTATTGATTGTTGAATAAATCATTATAATCTATGGGGTACCCTAGAAACCATTCAAGGGTACATGATGGATATCATTTTTGACATGATTGATAGGAATATTTTTGGTGTTTATAGATAAATATTTAATTTTTAGGATATCTTTTGATAGATATTTATAAAATAAGGAATTAAATTTTAAGTTATTCTAGAATACATATTATATTCATAATATGAATAAATTAGTGTTCATAATGAATGTGTTTATTACGTTAGTTTATATAGTTTCTATGAGTGATATTTGTTGGAATATTCAAAAATAATAGTGACTCTAAATCTCCCTTCAACGATAAATGTTTAATAGGTCAATAATAAATGTGTGATTATGATTCATAGTAAATTCATTAAAAACATTTCAAAAACTGAAATTTCATAGTTATCCTTGTTATTAAAATATAAAACATTCTTCTTTAATGAAAATTGTTTATAAAAATTTAATTTTCTTAATAATTAACTGACATCATCACCCAACTTCACTTCACCTTTATATAAATTTACACTTCTAAACATATGTGATACTAATGATTTGCTTATTGGAATAGTTCATGGATATAGGAAGGATAAATTGAATCATGTAGTTTAATTTTCTATTATTATACTAGATGATTCATAATTGAACTTGACCACAACATTGAAGTAATTTTTTTTGTTTTTAATTTGGATAGAGATATATTCAGGTACCACCTAATAGTTTCTATGGTATTTTCTTATAGAGACTATTTTATCTAAAAGTAGTGGGTTTCTAAAAAAGAGGAAAATAATTGACTCTTTAAGTGGAAATTATTCAAATAAGAGCATAATATCATACATAGATATAGGTACGTAGTGTAGATTTATTTTTTCAATAACCATTATAGGATGTATATTACAATAACTGAAGATCTATGGGTGATTAAATATTATTTTTCTGATAAAATCTTGTCCAATGTCTATTTAAGAAATATTTAGAGTCCGTAACTTTTACTAATTTACTTTAATTTGGTCATATTTATATATATTTCTCAAAAATCGAATGATGAAATTAATTTCCATGATTATTTATTACATACAATAAGTCACATTACTCGTAAGGAAATTTTTTGATGGTATTATTAGTAGGTGTGTGCCATTTAAATATATATTGGCCATTTTAAAGTATTTTTATTCCACACAATGGGGAGGAAATAAATGTGTGGGAACAACCATTCCAATTTTATTTCTCAAGGGATTCTATATGGACACATTATTCAATGATTATTAGATTTTAGTTTTTATTTGTGTTAAATGCCTAATGTTGTAAATGTTTTAAGGAAGTAGAAGATACCACAAAATGGAAGATTATTTATAGAAATTTTATATTTTTTGGGGTTTGAGATTATAAATCCATGTAAAAATTACCATCATTATAAATATGTTTTAGCTATTTATTATGTATATATGTTGTTTAAGATTTCAAACTTCTGAAAAATAAATTTCTTCCAATAAATATTCATAAAAAATACCATATTATCAATATTTGGGTTCCAAAAGAATTCATAACTGATAATAATACTCATTTATATAGTGTTATATTCAAATTAATGATCGTGGTGTATGGGTATTTTCATAGGATTGGAACTTCATAACATCTAAAATATATGGGACATGTTTCAATATCAAATTGAGAGATAAAACTAATCATAAAAAAATTAATTCTTGGAATGATTGTTCATTGAAATTAGATCAGTTATTATGGTTTTATATGATATGCATTAATACTTTAATAAACCACAATAATAATGTCTCCATATAGGCTCCTTTTGAGTAATCTTGTTATTTTAATTTATAAATTTAACATGAGTACTTTTGGGTGTCAAAATTTTTGATTTATGGTTTTATGTTTTTTAGAGAATGAATATTATTATATTTGAGTGAGATAGATAAGAGGATTAAATATTTCAATGACAGACATAATATATATATAGGGAGAGTTAAAAATATTTTCATGATTCTACCATCTAGAAAATAGATTTTAAGGCTGGGTAGTAGGTTAATAATAATATTCCAATCATAAACGTTTTTTTCTAAGCAAAAAACCCATAGGTCTTTACCTATAAAAATAATAGTGACCCATAAAGTTGGGAAATTTATATTATTAGATAATAATGTAATATCATTGATGGATAATATTTGAATGATCAAACATATCATTTAATTAATGAAACGGGACTTGGATACTACTTCTGGGATGTATAATTATTTTTTCATTAATATATAACAAAATTTGACTACTTCAATGCTTAATGGGATTAACCCATGGTCATTATTATGTACGTACATAATTTATTTTATTAATATAAATATATTTTGACATGTTTTCTTTTTTACATAAATATTATAGTATGTATATGAAGTTAAATGATTAAAATTAATATAAGGAGTTTTTTGTTGGTTTCTATAGTAATCTATTGTGTCATTAATTCCTTGGTATTTTATATATTTATGTTTATAAAAATGTTCATCTGAATTATTATTTTTATTCCACAATGAAAAAAAATTGAATTAAAATATTTTATGAATGTAACATTTTAAAATTTCATATTATATGGTGATTTTTTATTGGCGACAAGGTTTTTTCATACTAGTACTATTATTTGGTGTGGAAGATTTATTTTTTAACTTTCTTATGACAATATGAATAAATATATCACTATATAATTATGAATTTCATTGAGTAAAAATTATAATAAATATTTCTTCCATTATTAGATTCAACATTTAATAAAAATGTGTTGTTTAATGTATTTTTGATGGGAATTAGTTGAGATAAACTATGTTTCAATTTAAGACTCTTATAAATCATAATTTATTTTCGAAAATTATATCAATTTTCAATTAAAAATAGAAATCCAGAGTGCTAAATTTATTTTTTAAATATGAGGTCTTTCTAAAACTCTATAGAGATTTATCTTTATTAAATTTTGGGTTTGTTTGGTTAAATATTTTTATTACCCTCTTCAAATAATTAATATTGGTAAAAAATTATAGAATTTTATATAATCAACATTGTAACAAAACATTTTAATTTAGAATATACCCATAATATTATTATCTAAATGAATTATGAAATGATGATCATATCCTTGTTGATATTTGTGTTCTTTTATTATTCATTATATCCTATATTAATTTTTTATGAGTTATATATGTTTTGTTGAAATGTTTTTAAATTATATCCATCAAAGGGTGATTAAATTTATTTGAAATTCTAAAATTATATTAGTATATTGTCTAGTTTATAATGTTAACATTTTAAATAATTTTGAATACAAATCTTTGTTAGTTAAATTCTCATATAAAAAATTATGATTGAATAATTCTTGTAAAATTTTCATAATTTTTTCATAGAGGGAATTTATTTAAAGTGTAAAAATTAATTTGTATTGAAGGGAGCCCATTGGGGAAACATTTTTATAATTGAATATTATTGGAATATCTTTATGTAATTTTTTTATTTTAATTTTATTCCACTTATGTTGACTATGTGATTTTTTTTGGATAAGAAAAATTATTGGTGCATGGGTGGGATTTAATTACATATTTAATTATATTGGGTACTTTACAACTTTTAAAATAAAATTTATTTAATTAAAAATGGTAATGGTTATAAAAATTATGAAGTAACTAAATTTAATTTTAATTACTAAAAATGTGTTTCATTTAATATTATTGTTATTTATGTTTATTTCTAGATATAAATATATGAAATGTTATTTTTATTAATAATTATATTCTAGAATTAATAATTTCATAATTAATGTTATGATGAAATTTTAATGAGATATATTCTTCGATAAATTTTTTCAATATTTAGTTATGAAAATATAATTTTCAATGTTTCATAAAAAACCCGAAATTTAAAACTTTTTTTAACAAAATTATTTTTTATAATAAATTTTGGATTTAATAGATTTAATTGTGTTTTTTATTTTATAGTAAATTTTGAATTAATTTATGATCATTGTTAAACTCTATCATGGCTTTTATAAGTGACTGAGAAAGTAAATAATACATGAAGTTAGAATTTCTATTATTTCCAAACCATCAATTGGAATAGTAATAATGGATAACACTTTTTAATAACATGATCATGACAATCATTTAAACAAATTCATGTTTATTTCAATTGACCAAGGGATTTTTTTACTTGTTGTTAGATTAGTTTGATGACCTACCACTGGGGAAATTGGTCACTCCTATCCTGATTGACTGTACTTAATACACTTTTACATCTATGAATTACGATGTATAAGATCCATCAAAACATTGATTTAAAATATGGATATAATGTTCACCGAATATAAAAAATCATTAATGTTGAAATTCACACAATGATTAAAGATATGAACGAATATTTGTATAGATTACTATAAAATTTGATTTAGGATCATGGTATTCCGAATACTTTTTTTTGGATAAGATGGTTTTTTCCATAGTGGTTAATAATTTTGTTGTATTTAATGGTACTGGAAATCAAACATAGACCAAAGACAAATTATAAACATGATATTTTAATTTTGAACAAACTAATAAAGATAAACTAATGACATCATATATTAGTGAAATATCCTCTAATTGAACATACATTCACTAAATTGTACCACATAATTGTTGTGCCACCGAGTTGATATGTATTGATTCAAATTGAAGTAATAATAGTCTTGAAAGAGTTGAAAACATTATAATAGTTACAATAAATAATAAATGATACTTTATATTTATTTCATATTCTAATTAATCATTTTAGGAATAATTGGAATCAAAATTTCACATTGTTATGTTTTTGATGACCACATTTTATAGACACCATTAGATTGAAATTTATCAAAAAAAATTTTAAAAGTTGTGGTGTTGTGATGCCTCTGGGGTTTTCTCAGCTTTCTCAATCTAATGTAAGGAGAAGAAAAAATATATGGTTATATCTCATTCTTTTCTAGAAAATCATAATCATGTGAATAAAGTGTTAATTTAAGACATAGATTCACATTTTTTAAAGAATTTATGGATGATAATTTTGGTTCATCATCATAACTGATGGAAGGGAGAGTATGTACTAGTGTGGGATATCCAACAAGATGGGAATATTTACATATATATTTCACATAGAGTGTACATTATTAAATTAATTATTTTTAATGGGAACTTGTGCTATGAAAAATTCTACATGGTTGGTGATAATGAGAAAATTGAGTTATATCATTAGAATATGATTGTGATTTATAAGTAATGAATTAATTTAATTTTATTATTTTAGGGTAAGAAGGTCTCTATAATTATATGTTTACAGAGGTTACATAGTGATTATTTTCAATCAAAGACATTGGATGATAGAGTTATGATGAAAATTACTGAATGATCATGGATAGTGTTATTTAGAAAAATATTTTTCAGAGGGGAGATCATTATTTCATTCCTTCTAAATTCATTTACTAACTTGAAATTATTGCTAAAATCATGTGTAATTATTTAATAAAATGGTTCGGTAAAAACATTTATTGGGGAAAATGAGGTAAAATAAATCATTTTTATTCCTTCATCCACTTAATAAATGAAAATTTGGTTTTCTTCTCTCCTTGAATATAAAATTAATAACTAATAAGGTATTATGATTGAATCTCATCAAAATAAAACACATCTAAGATGTTAATTAGATGATTTTAATTTTTTTTCTTTAAAAAACTTCTTTTACCAATTTTTGATTCAGTAATTAATGAAATTCTTGATTTATCTTAAAATGGATACTTTTTTATGGAGTTTGTATGCAGTTGCTTTTCAAAATGATTAATGGTACAATTATATTTCTTAATTAATTCAAGGTTATTATTAATAATTAAATTATATTTACCCCTTCTCATTTATTTATTAATATTTGATTCCTTCATTATTTTATTTCTTAAAAAAAATTCCATTACCTCACTAAATAATGCATGATTTATTCAAGGTTTTAGTTTTCAATATTTATTATATTGAGCCTTTTATATCCATTTTTGTACAAAAATCAATACAATTACACATGGGTTTGATTCACTACTCATTATTCTCCTCTTTTTTGTTTTGGATTTAAAAATAAAAAAAATTGATACTTCTAATGATGTGGTATCAAAAAGCTATAAATCTATTTTCCCTAACCAAATAAACTATTGAATTGGTGTAAGAACCTTAATCAATGACACTATTTTTTCAAATTGAAATATATTATTAATGGGTGGGAATGAGAAATATATAAAATAAAAGATTAATATCATTGATTAAGGTAGTAATTTCCATTTAGTATTAAAATAGGGATGTAATTGAGGAGAGTATATTTTTTAGTTTCTATTACTAGTTAATATGTATTCAAATTTCATAACATGAATAGTAGGATTTATGGTACTAAATTATTGAAATAAAGTTCTTGGATTTACATTAGATATATTATATATTAATTTTTGGATTTTTTTCATATGATGTATGATATAAAATTTATGAAGTAAAAAAATAATCGATTATAATAGTTTGTCTTTATGAAATATATGGTTGATATCCAGGAATCACATTACATATCACAGGAATAATAATTATTGAATAAAATAATAATAACTTATAATAAATTTATTATGTCTTTATAAGAACATGTAAATAATAAATATAGTATAGATATTTCCAAGATGATGAAAATGGGATATCCCTAATGAACATGAATTTTCTTCCCCAAAGGATAAAAATTTCTTAAAAACATCACTAGATATGTTGGTGGTTTAAGAGAAATACCTATGGGAGTGGTCTATATATTCTATCTAATAATATATCATTATTAAAAATTAAAGGCCATAGAATCTAGAGAAATTTTCATTGAGGAATCATTGTATTAACATTATAATAGTTTCTGTAAATTCATTTTATTTATGTTATTAACATGATATTAATTTAAATAAAATATTGTAAACCATATTTTATTTTTGGTGATATAATTTGAGAAACAATTTATGAGTTACAATAAAATGTAATTTGATATATAAGGTAAATGGTGGGAATAAAAGATTCCTTCCATATATGGACATCACTATGCTCTATCTAAAATAACTCTCCCACAATTATGTGAATTTGATGGAAAGTGGAGATTTTTATAGAATTTAATTGAATTTAATTTTTATGTTTTTTATTCATATGAAAATATATATTGATATTTTTTTAAGAAATTCCTATCATCATTGTATAAGTATGACATAACATGTAATATTCATCTAGGGATAAAACAAATGTTCTATCCTTGGTAATATATTACCTTTATAATATGGATGATAATAAATATTCATATCATGAGTATTCAATTTAAAACTAATATCTAATTACATTATTACCCTTTTTATATCTACAATTGTTTTTTAAGGATACATTTTCCTTTACGATGTTATATAAAATTAATGTGTTTATCCCATTTAGGGGATGAATATATGTTATTCACCTATTTCCACTCATCATCATCATTTAGAAAGATATGTGGATGAAAATAATTACTATTACATACATTAATAATGACTATGTATTTTAGGTTCATTTAAAATGATTAAAAGTTTCTTTGACCTAGGTAACGTGGCCTATACAACCATGGATTCAATGTAACATGTTTTTACCATTAGAAAAACGTATACATTAAATAATAAGTCACTAAAAAGTATTATTATCTCATTAAAAATTATGATGATATATGAGAAGTTTGGGGATCATAATAAGTTTTAAAATGATGTTTTGTTCATGTGAATTCAACCAAATATTGAAAAAATATTTAATCCAAAAAAATTATAATGTAATTTTGAACAGATATATATTAGAATAATTCTTTTTTTTAATACTATATTTCTACTAACATTTGATAGATTTTCATTTATGAGTAATTATTTCAATCATAGGATAGGTGTAATGTATTTATTTTCTCTGAAAATGTTCTAATTTTGTTTAACATACAATAGAACATTGTTATGTGAAAAAAAAACAAAAGATTTGATGATGTTAAGTAATCATATTGAGGAATAAAATTTTTAAAACTCTAGTGGATATTTAACATAGTTTGACTTAAATTTAGTATTTTTTCCATTATATAATAGGAAATGACATAAGTTTTTATACTGTGAAGGATAATACAAATATTTTGTATCATTTTTTCCCTCAAAATAGGATATTTCATATTTAAAAAAATAAATGAAATAAATACTCCAAGATTATCATTCCAATAAAATATGTATTATCTCAATAAAATTCTACCAAAAAACTTTGTTATTGTAAATTATTGTACAAATTTTGTGAAATAATGGGTTATCACGGAAAAATAATACATTCATTAGAAAATTTAAAACTATATATTTAAGATTCAGGTAATTATTGTTGGCATTTAGATGGATTTAAACTATCCATTGTATAATGTAAGAGAAAAGGAAAAGTAATAATCATGGATTACAAATATACTAGTGGAATAAAATATATTATGTAGAGGAATAATTTACATTTTTCGTTAAATGATTGACCTTTCAAATAATTTATCAAGATTTTCAATAAAATAAATAAGTATAAATTAAGGGTTTTCGGCATCCAATGGTACCCATGGATAATAAGAATTTCATGATACTTAGTAAGGACCAACCTTAACACCAAAATCTAATATAATCTCATTTTAATGTAGGAAATAAATAAGACAGAAAATTTTCACTTTTGAAAAATTTAACTCATTAAAGGATCATTTATGATGATCGAGACAACTTATATGCACCTAATAACATCCAGAAATTATATTGATTTTATAGATATTTTGAAAAAATTATAAACAATATAAATCATTATAATGTTCAAATTGGTCTTCCATCAATATGAATAATCCTTATATAAATATATTAATTATTTAAAATCATGATAATCATTGTATTATAATGATTATAATTAGTGCATGATGGAAAATTAGATGCAGAAGAAGAATGGGTGTATATGATATCTCATATCAAGTAGGGTTCTATAAAAATAACAACAGTAGGGTGACACTGACTACATCATGTTGAATGTGAAGGAAGATAACATTATATTACTTCTTTAAGTAGAAAAATTAATTAACCTCTAACATGAACTGAAGAAAAAATTATTTCACCCACCTTCACCTTTGTTCATACCTTTTGAGAAACCAATAAATTCATATCAAAAATCTTATTTAGATATATTAAAAAAAATATTGGAAATTCTATCATATATTTTCCTATCAAGTAACATTATACATAATGACATGTCAATAATCAATTTATATATTCATCCAAATATAATCTAAAATATTATTGTGATATCTCACAATTACTCATAAACACGATCCTCATTCTCCATACATAAAAAAATTCCTACATGGTACTTTGTATTATGTAAAATAATTATTAATTCACATACCAATATATTAAACAAAAGAGTACCCTCTAGGTAATTTTTATTCCTTCATGGTATCTAGAGTATTCACTATTATTCACAATTATATATATCTGTGTGTGTGTGTGTGTATGTGTGTACAATATTTGTGTCATATAAAAGACTTAATTTTCAAATAACTCCATGTACAATACATTTAATAAGAATGAGATATTGTGTATGTAAATCTTATATCATCAATAATACATTATTAATTCTGTGAAGATGGACTGACATGTTGAATGAATACATAAAATTTCATTTATTTTTTAATATAAGTACATTACATGCCAATAATCCAAATAAATAAGAACATAAAATGTGCTTTATTTAGGTGTTTACATTTACTTATTGGGTGTGATTCAATCAAGGTACATGATGTCAAACACTTTATATGAGTGGGAAATACCATGATTTGTTAACACTCAACTGATAACATAACTGTAAACATACCAATAAACCCCTAGATTATCTAATCATATTGTATTTCATATTATAGGTTTGTATGAATAAATTTTTCATTATAAGTTACTGTCAAACATCTATAATAGGGATTTAATTTGTAACATTAATATCCTCCATATGATGTACATAGTTTGCAACATCCCATGTGGTATTCTTAGTGGATTGCACAAAACAGAAAACCCACTTTATGGATCATGACTATATTTTTCCCCTATATACAATCAAACCCATGGTAACCATAAACTATTTTTACATCCTATAATAATCCATTATAAGTATCATTTAGGTATAAATCAATTTTGTTAATTTAGAGGTCTATTACGATTTCACATATAATGATTTATATATTGTTATCTCTCTAAATAAAGAAGTGGTTAAAAATTTTCAAAACGGGATTTTGAATTGAAGTAGAAAATAAATTGAATATTATCCTTTTTATTGGGTTTTTTATCAACAATGTATATATATATATCCTGATAAATATCAAATATAAAAATTATTTTTATTTTCCAAATTTTTGTGATTGATTTTAGAAGTGAGTCTTAAATTTGATGTACTTTATCAGATATTGTTGGAGCCAAGAAGATTTACATTGGATGGTGTGATTCCTTCTAATTCAGTAGTATCTTTTATATTGAGAAAATATTTTCCCTTTCTATGTTCCAAAGTATTTTGTGAGATTGGGATTCCTAATTTTATTTTATAGGAAAGAAATTGTGTTAAAGGTCTTTTCACATACTATCATAACCATGAGATACCTTTCAGAATTTATATGTTTGTTTTAGTATTTTTTTCATTGTTTGATCATGGTATTAATAACAATGTGATCTTCAAAGGAAATATTGTGGATAATATGGTTTGGTTCTAGATGATAATGCATGATGTAACACCCCAAGCTTCCACAGTATGCTTCTCTTTGAATAAAGCGTGTGTTGTACGCAACTTCGAGTTCTTACACACACCAAACCCAATAAAATTAGTTGTTATGAATAGTAATACCTACTTTTTGAAATTATATATATTTTATATTTCAAAATGGACTTCATTTTTTGATTCGTAATATCAAAATTATCTTAAGTTGAATTTTTTGTATTTTTCTGAGAACTTCAAAAAAAATTTGAATAGTGAAAAATACATAAAAAAACTTTTTTAATCAAAATAATCGATAGTGATAAATTATACTATTGAGTGGTTTTAAAGTATAATTAGAATATATTTTTAACATTTTATCGAATTGTGGTCATTAGAATTAATTTCACTTTGAAATTGGGCATAAACAATTGTCAATCTTTTGATATATATTGTTTCTTAAAAACACGCTATTTGTTGTGACAACGGGAATTAATTATAAAATTAATTAATGAAACTTATATGTTTTTAATTATGTAAAATAGACATCATTTTTTAATTCGGAATATCAATTATAGCTTAGGGTGAATTTTTGGCATTGTTCTGAAAAACTTCAATTTTTGATGAATAGTGAAACCACAAAGTGATAGTTAAAAACTGATTTTTTATTTAAATGAAACATTAACACTTATGTGATTTAATTTTTAAATATCTGACATACATGGTTTTCATTATGAAGAAAAATTTGGTTAAATGGGATTAAAATAATTTTTTGGTGAATAGAAACTTCTAAGTTTTGTTAATCACAATTAAAGGTAATTAGTGAAATTTAGGGTAAAATGATATTATAAAAATATGAAAATACATTTACACTTGTCCTACCCTTATTGGAAGAGTCATGGACGACCAGGACAATCCATGGGTCTACTTGGGGACCCCATGGCGCCACTTGGGTAAGAAAATGACATTAAAATTTTTTTATTTAAAGTAAAAATAAAATTGTCACAAACATGAGTTGTTTTACTAAAACCAATATTACCTGGGGTTATGTAAGATAACTTTTAGACTATAAATATTAATTGAAAATATAAAAATATTTCCTACATCAATATATTTTTTTTAAAAAAATTAGTCATTAAATAAATTAAAATATTAATAACATTATGATGATGCAGCGATTACCTCATTAATAAAAGATTTAAATAAAATGAAAATATAATGTAAAATATAACACTTACACTTGTGAAAAACCTGTTGGATGAGTATATTTAGAACCATTATCACCTTATCCTCTAAATATATCATTGTGGTACCTTTAAAATCCGAAAATCATTTCATAATAATGTAACATTTCATGACTTTCAAAGAGTGCCCCTCCTCTCCTCTTATAAAAGGCCCCCACCTCTACAACCTTATTCACACCATAAAAGCCATTTGGCACGGCCAACCTCTTACCAAATAGTCTCTCAACTTTCCTCTATTACTCCTAGAAGCCTCACTTTGGGCATAAGTCTTCCAATGGAAGCCTTTGGCTCAAATCAAAAAGATTTACCCGATTTTAAGGTAATGTCTTCTCTTATGTTCTTTTGTTTTATTTTGCTTCTCCAACCCCATAAAATCTTTTTATTACTTTATTTTGTAACAAAATAAGTATATAAAATATACTAGGATGATTTTATGAGAATTATTTGATTTACAATTACACACACCTTCGTCTAATGGTTAAAGAACATATTGTTTCTGTGGGTGGCGAATTATTGCCTCACGAAATGATGATTGTTCAATCTTCTTCTAACACCTATCATGGTGTCCATTATGATGACACTATTTTTATATATGATATATATTATGTTTTTGTTTCCTTATGATTATTTATTTTTCATTTATGTAATATCTTTATGATTTCCATTATGGGTAAACGTGATAATTTCATTTTAGGAAGTGCGGACTACTGCCCCCTCAAAGTGATTTGAATCGTTAATGCCATATGTGGGATGTATAAAGGATGGATTAAATGATATTATATATGATATTATACTGGATTTATAATATTCCTTTATATCATTATGGTTTCATTCCATTAAATATGAAATAGAAATGAAATTAGCATTCATGCATACGTACGGCTTACCGTCTCCACGAATGGTGCATTTCATTTCTTACCTCTAAATGTTACGTAATATTATGAATGAATGTATATACTGGATATATATGATATATATGATATCTACATCATGAATATAATTGTGGAGATAATGTATATTCTACCACATAAACAACTTGTAATTATAATAAGTTTATTGTTGACTCAAGTACCAAAGATCAACAAAACGACCGTTATTAACATAAATGACTAAATAATTATTATAACATGGTAATAAGTGATATAAAAGGTATAATGAACTTGAAAAAGGATCTTATTAAAGTAGATAAGAACTCTAGTCTATTATTAAGGAGGTTAAAGAATGATCGAGTCATGTCGGACACGAGATAAGGGAACTTCTTAACCCAATTTCCATTCTTTTGGTTAATCTCCTACTTTCAAATTATGTCATGATATTATTATGTCATGTCCTGTATTTATAGTTTCTTTATGTGTACATATGCTGAATACACATAATATATCTTTTTCATTTAAAAAATTGATCTTTGTAAGGGAACTTCTTAACCCAATTTCCATTCTCTGGGTTAATCTCCTACTTTCAATTTATGTCATGATTTTAATATGTCCTATCTTGTATTATTAGTTTCTTTATGAGTACATATGGTGAATACACATAATATATATTTTTCATTTAAAAAAATTATCTCTGTAAGGGTACTTCTTAACCCAATTTCTATTCTTTGGGTTAATATTTTACTTTCAAATTATGTCATGATATTATTATATCCTATCTTGTATTTGAACTTTATTTTTGTGTACTTATAGTAGATACACATAATATATCTATTTTATTTTAAAAAATAATATTTTTAAGGGAATTCGTCTCAATCTCCTTTCATTGAGGCATATTTTATTTTATACACAACTTTCTTTTATACATTGTATAAACCCCTTTGACTTTTACATTTATTCAAAAGCAATCTTTTTATACGAAGCGTTTTACTAAATGAAAAAAAGGAATGTTTTTCTTGTCGTACGTATGTGGTGACAACGACTTCTATGTCGCCATGACCATTATTTGAGTTTCAGCTTCCTCTACAAGCCATAATTTTTTTAAATGAAAAATAAATACCAAGTTTTAATTTTCTTTTATTTTGGTATTGAAAATGGTTTTGATAATGTTTTTATTATATCAATGTGTTGTATTGATATCTTGTGATTGAAATGTGGAAATGTTATGTTTCCATTATGCATGTTTTATGTGATACGATTGTGTTATGGTTTATGATATGTCTAAACCTATCCATATGAGGAATGCATTGGACTTAATAAGTGACTTGTGGAGCCCGCTATAGCTCCTCGATGCATCGGTAGGTCTCATGAGACAAACTAGTGTCTTGGCATGAGGCCTTGACAAAATCTTATTTATAGTCTTGGCACGAGGCCTTGGCTACTGGTTATGATAGTCCGGAATTATGCATTCCATCATTATGAAAGTTCTTATTGATATTACATGTGAATATTCGACCAGTGGAATATCCATGTGAATAATTAAATGGAATTATCTCATTTTTCTTTTGACATATTATGTTGAAGTTCATGTTTTAGAGGCTTTTTTTTAGTTATACATTGCCTTAAATGTTTATGTTTATTTATGAAAGGGTCCGCTATATTGTTATCCTTACTGAGCATCTGAGCTCACCCCTTCCAATGTTTTAATTTTTCCAAGATGTGAAGAAGTATATTATGAATGACTTGCAGGGATAGTATGCGGGGATATGAAGACAAGATTTTGTTGTAGTTTTGTTTTACTTTATTATGTAATGTAAGACTTATGAATGTATCTAGTGTTTCCAAGGCTACTAAAATAAGCGGTCTTTCGAGACTTGACCTTTTGTGATCATGCCAATGTTACGCAATAATGCACCGACTCTGGGTAGCTAGGTTTGGGGCATTACAGTTGGTATCAGAGGCAGTTTAGTACTAACCTTGGAAGCTAAATTTTGATAAACTCTGATTAAAGCACATAGCCATAAGATAGACATTGAGGATTAGTATAGAAGAACTTCCTAGAATTTTGGTATTATAGGGATTTTGTGTGTTTTACAAGCAAAACATCCTTGTCTAGATAGGAGCACGTAAAGGCGGCTCTGGCACAGATGTACCTAGGGGTAAAACCCGAAAACACCGCTTTGAGCTAGATTCGAACAGGAACTGGTGCACGACAATGGGCCTTGCTACACTCTTGGTTATGAAACTCCCAGGGGATATGCTTAGGATAATTCTTATTCTCTTTACAAACCATTATGAAGGGTTTATGAGTATATACTTCC
The DNA here is from genome assembly GCA_963277665.1 of Viscum album. Classification (NCBI taxonomy): domain Eukaryota; kingdom Viridiplantae; phylum Streptophyta; class Magnoliopsida; order Santalales; family Viscaceae; genus Viscum; species Viscum album. The sequence continues at coordinate 224,493,179 of OY728158.1, forward strand.
TCAAAGAAAACATTTTTATGATTGTAGTTCAATTTATGTTAAGTGTTTTACAAGTATGGAATTACGTATTTTGATTCATAAACTAATCTAGTTTATGCCATTGTTTAGAAATGGAGCTTAGTGGGAGGAATGGAAACCATATCAATGCATGCACTCCATGTAGGGATTGTCCTCCTGCTCAAGATAATTATAATGGAGTTGGAGATACAACTGGTGCAGATCAACTTATCACCATACTGGGACAACTCACTCAAGTTATGAATAATAACCTTACTCATATGGAGCACCCTGATCCGCAACGTGGAGGATCAATGTTAGACCACTTCATGAGGAAACAACTGCCATCATTTAATGGGGGTACAAATCCATTAGTAGCTGAGCAATGGATAAACTTCTTAGAGAAAATATTCCACGCCTTGGGGAGTAGCGAAAGGGAGAAGGTTATCATGGCAGTTTACAGCCTCACTAGAGATGACGATCAATGGTGGTCGCTGATTCAAAACACAAAGGAAGATGAAGAATTATCGAGTATGGAATGGAGGGATTTCAAATAGATCTTCTTATAAAAATACTTTCCTCGTGACCATCGATCAAATATGGAAAGGCAATTTTGGAGTCTGGGGCAAAAGGAGGATGATAATGTCACAAAGTATGAGTCTAACTTTGCACGGTTAGCGAGGAATCCTGCAGATTATATATGTAACCCATAAAGTAAGATCGATCGTTTCTTTGATGGGTTAAAACCTTTTCTCCGTCGAGCATTAGTCTCACAAACCTTCTCATCGTATGAAGATATTGTCTCGTGTACTACCAAGACGGAAAATGAATTCTCTATGTCTTATGACTTTAAAGAAAAGCAATAGAAGAAGAGATCTTCTAATCAATCTAGAAATGGAAATAAGGGGAAGAAGGGAAAAATTGAATATCAGTCCTACAGTAAATGTGGGAAGAAACAACCCGGTACTTGCTTAAAGGGAATGGGAGTCTGTTACAAGTGTGGTGAAAAAGGCCACCAAGGTCATTATTGCAAGGGAGATAAAGTTTATTTCAATATGAAATTCTATAATTGTAGAGAGATGGGACATTATGCAAATGAATTTCCTAAGAGTCAGGGGAACTTACCTTAGAAGAGGCCAAAGGATCAAGGCCAAGCTTATGCTATCACTACTACTGAGGTTGAACCTCCGAAAGACGTGGTGGCAGGTAATTTAATGGTTTCCTCAAGTTTAGAAAATGCATTATTTGATTTTGGATCATCGCATTGTTTCATATCTTCCCAGTTTTCTAAGAAAATTAGATATTTCCAACATGATTTAACAAGAGATTTTTCAGTCAAAACTCCTAAATGAAGTATCATTAGAACAATGTTTTGTAAATCAGTCCCCATTAGAGCACATAAATGTTCATTATCTGTTGATCTCATTGTCATACCTATGATTGAGTTTGATATAATCCTCGATATGGATTGGATTTTGGACTATGATGCAAAGAATTATTGTAATAAGAAGGAGGTTATGATTTTTGATGACGATGATAAGGAACACATTATCTTTAGAGAAGAATCATCACCACCTAATTCTTATTTAGATCTACCCCCAGTAGCTCAACTAAATTCAATTATTGGGGAGGAAGAGAATGAAATTACTAAGGTAAAGGAAAGTAATGTTAAAATAGAGGATTTAGCTATTAGGAAATAATATGTACATGTGTTTCCGGAATATTTACCTGGACATCCTCCAGAATGAGAAGTTGAGTTTTCCATTGATTTAATTCCTGGAGCAAGGCCTATATCGAAGACCCCTTATAGAATGGCCACCGTGGAATTAGTTGACTAATGAAACAAAAACAGGAATTGAGTAATAAGGGATTTATTCACCCTAGTGTTTCTCCATGGGGAGCCCATGACCTTTTGGTTAAGAAGAAATATGTATCTATGAGGTTGTGTGTTGACTATAGGGAGATCAATGCTATAAAAATAAATAACAAGTATCCCCTACCTCGCATTGATGATTTATTTGACCAACTGCATGGAGATCAATACTTCTCAAAGATTGACCTTCAATCTGGATACCATTAGTTGTGTGTGAAGAAGGAAGACATTCCGAAGACAGCATTTCGAACAAGGTACGGGCATTATGAGTTTACAGTTCTGCCTTTTGGATTGACTAATGCACCCTCTGTATTCATGGATCTAATGAATAGAGTTTTCAAGGAATATCTTAATGATTTTCTGGTGGTATTTATTGATGATATCTTGGTATACTCCAAACGCTATGAAGATCATGAAAATCACTTGCGCATTATCTTGAAGACTCTTAGAAGGCATGAATTTAATGGGAAATTTAGCAAGTGTGAATTCTGGCTTCAAGAGATTTATTTTCTTGTCCATATTGTCTCTAAGGATGGAATATCTGTTGATCCTTCTAAGACCAAGGCAATCCAAGAATGGCCAGCACTGATGCGTATAACTGAGGTACGCAGCTTTATTGGTTTGGCAGGTTATTATCGACGTTTTTTCCAGAATTTTTCCCAATTGGCTAACCCATTAATGAAGCTCACACATAAAGAGGTTAAATTTTTCTGGACAAAAGAGTGTGAAGAACATTTTGAAGAACTGAAGAGAAGATTAGTCAATTATCTTATATTGACTCTACCATCAGGGAATGATGGGTTCGTTATTTATAGTGATGCATCAATGAAAGGACATGGTTGAGTCTTTATGCAGAATGATAGGTATATTTCTTATGCATCATGACAGCTAAAAATTCATGAGAAGAACTATCCTACTCATGATCTCGAGTTATATTCTATATAATTTGCCTTGAAGATATGGATATGTGATCTCTATGGTGAAAAATATGAGATATATACCGATCACAAGAGTTTGAAATAAATTTTCTCACAAAAAAGAACTCAACATGAGGCAAAGGTGATGGCTTGAACTACTCAAGGATTATGATTGCACCATACACTACAACCTGGGGAAGGCAAATAAGGTTGAAGATTCATTGAGTAGAAAAGATCATGGAGTTTTGAACATGTTGAGAGTGGAAAGGGATCCTATTTTCAAGGATCTAGTAAAGATGGATATGGGAATCACCATAGAGGGTGAAACATCAAAACCTTTTCAAATGGTCGCCAAACCATCTTTACTAGAAAGGATAAAGTGTTCCCAGGCCGATGATGAAGAGTTGAAAAGGAAGATTAAAGCTGTGAATGATGGGCGATTCAGTGACTTTGTGTATGAAGATGAAATTTTGAAATTTGGGAGGAGACTTTGTGTTCCCGATATACCTGATTTAAAGAGGGAATTGTTGGATGATTCTCACAGTTCCAATTTCTCTATAAACCCTGAGATCACCAAAATGTATAAATATTTAAAAGGACATTTTTTGTGGGACAACATGAAGAGGGAGATTTCTGATTTTGTGTCAAGATGTATGGTTTTTCAACAAGTGAAAGCTGGAAGGCAACTGCCTGGTGGAGTATTGCAACCACTTCACATACCTGAGTGGAAATGGGATAATATTACGATGGAATTTGTCATGGGACTACCAAATAGTCCTAGAAGGAATGATGAAATATGGGTCATTTTTGATCATCTCACGAAGTCAGCACATTTTCTTGCTATAAGAGAAGATCTACGACTTGAACGTCTATTAGGACTATATTTTAATGAAGTTGTGAGACTTCCTGAAGTACCCCTGTCGATTGTCTCGGATCATGATCCCCGTTTTACATCAAGATTCTGGAAAAGTCTTCATAAGGCCTTGGATAATGAACGTCGTTTGAGCACTTCTTACCACCCTCAAACATATGTACAATCAGAATGAACTATTCAAACCTTAGAAGACATGTTGAGATCATGCTCACTTGACTTTCAGGGTATGTGGGATCAATATTTACCTCTGGTAGAATTTTCCTATAACAATAGCTTACATTCAAGTATTAGGATGGCACCATATGAAGCATTATACGGAAAGAGATGTCGCACACCAACCTGTTGGGATGAAGTTGGTGAAAGAAAACGTTTAGGCCCAGAACTGGTGGAAGAAATGATGGAAAAGGTGAAGGTAATCCAAAACCACATCAAAGCAGCTCAAAGTAGGCAGAAGATCTATGCTGACAACCGAAGTAAGGATTTGGAATTTTAGGTAGGAGATCATGTTTTCTTGAAGGTATCTCCATGGAAGGGAGTTATACGTTTTGTTAAGAAGGGTAAATTGAGTCCTAGGTACATCGGACCCTTCCAAATTCTAGAACGAATTGGGGTTGTAGCTTACTGTTTGGCAATGCTTCCAAGTCTCTCCAATGTTCACGATGTATTCCACGTATCACTATTGAGAAAATGCATGTCTGACCCAACACATGTACTCACCTATGAAGAATTAGAACTGGAACCCGATCTGTCTTATTGCGAAGATCTCGTCAGGATTCTTGATACAAGAGAACAAGTGCTAAGAAAATGAACGACTCGTCTGGTAAAAGTTCTATAGAGAAACCATAAGATGGAGGAGGAAACATGGGAACCCGAGGAACGAATGATGAGGAATCACCTGAGACTTTTTATACAGTGATATTATATGAAATTTTGAGGATGAAATTATTTGAAGGAGGGGAGAATGTAACACCCCAAGCTTCCACGATACACTTCTCTTTGAATAAAGCCTGTGTTGTACGCAACTTCGAGTTCTAACACACACCAAACCCAATCAATGTAGCTGTTATGAATAGTAATACATACTTTTTGAAATTATATATATTTTATATTTCAAAATGGACTTCATTTTTGGATTTTGAATATCTAAATTATCCTAAGTTGAAGTTTTGGTATTTTTCTGAGAACTTCAAATTTTTTATGAATAGTGAAAAATACTTAAAAACAACTTTTTTAATCAAAATAATTTATAGTGATAAATTGTACTATTGAGTGGTTTTAAAGTATAATTAGAATATATTTTTTCCATTTTATTGAATGGTTTTCATTAGAATTAATTTCACTTTGAAATTGGACATAAACAATTGTCAATCTTTTGATATATATTATTTCTTAAAACACGCTATTTGTTGTGACAGTGGGAATTAATTATAAAATTAATTAATGCAACTTATATGTTTGTAATTTTTTAAAATAGACATCATTTTTTAATTCAGAATATCAATTGTAGCTTGGGGTGAATTTTTGGCATTATTCTGAAAAACTTCAATTTTTGATTAATAGTGAAACCACAAAGTGATAGTTAAAAACTGATTTTTTGTTTAAATGAAACATTACCACATTTTTGATTTGATTTTCAAAAATCCGACATACATGGATGTAATTATGAATAAAAATGATGTTCAGTGGGATTAAAATAATTTTTTGGTGAATAGTAACTTTTACGTTTTATTAATCGCGATTAAAGGTAATTAGTGATATTTAGGGTAAAAATGATATTATAAAAATATGAAAATACCTTTAAACATGTTGTACCCATATTGTAAGAGTCATGGACGACCAATACAATCCATGGGTATACTTGGGGACCCCATGGAGCCACTTGGGTAAGAAAATTACATTAATAACTTTTTATTTAAAGTAAAAATAAAATTGTCACAAACATGTGTTGTTTTACTAAAACAATAATTACATGGGGTTGTGTAAGTTAAAATTTGGTCTATAAATATTCATTGGAAATCTAATAATATTTAAAACATCCTGATTATTTTTTATAATTTTTAGACATTAAATAAATTAAAATTTTTATGACACTGTGATGATGCAGCGATTACCTCATTAATTAACTATTTAAATAAAATGAAAAGATAATGTAAAATATAATAATTAATCTTGTCAAAACCCTATTGGATGTGTATATTTAGAACCCTTATTACCTTATACTAGAAATTTATCATTTTGGGGCCTTTAAAATCTGAAACGCATTTCATAATAATTTAACATTTCATGACATTCCAAGAGTGCCACACCTCTCCTCTTATAAAAGGCCCCCACCTCTACCACCTTAATCACACCATCAAAGCCATTTGGCTCAGCCAACCTCTGCCCAAATACTCTATCAACTTCCATATCTTACTCCTAGAATCCTAACATTGGGCATACATCTTCCCAAGGAAGCCTTTGGCTCAAATCAAAAATAGTTACCAGATTTTAAGGTAATGTCTTCTCTTATGTTCTTTTGTTTTATTTTGCTTCTCCAACCCCTTAAAATATTTTTATTACTTTATTTTGTAAGAACACCAGTATATAAAATATACTAGGATGATGTTATGAGAATTATTTGATTTACACTTACACACACCTTCATCTAATGGTTAGTGAACATACTATTTCTGTGGGTGGTGAATTACTGCCTCATGAAAAGATGATTGTTCAATCTTCTTCTAACACCTCTCATGGGGGCCATTATGATGACACTATTTTTATATATGATATATATTATGATTTTTTTCCTTAAGATTCTTTATTTTTGATTTATGGAATACCTTTATGATTTCCATTATGGGTAAATGCGGTAATTTCATTTTAGGAAGTGCGGACTACCGCCCCCTCAAAGTGATTTCAATCGTTAATGCCATATTTGGGATGTATAAAGGATGGAGTAAATGATATTATATATGATATTATACTTGAATTATAATATACCTTTATATCATTATGATTTCATTCCATTAATTACAAAATAGATATGAAAGTAGCGTTCATGCGTACGTAGGGTTTACCATCTCCATGAATGGTGCATTTCATTTCTTACCTCTAAATGTTACGTAATATTATGAACGAATGTATATACTGGATATATATGATATATATGATATCTACATAAGTAATATAATTCTGGAGATAATGGATATTCTACCACATAAACAACTTCAAATTGTAAGAAGTTTATTGTTGACTCAAGTACCAAAGATCGAAAAAAATGACCGTTATTATCTTAAATGACTACATAATTTTCGTAACATGGTAATAAGTGATATAAAAGGGATAATGAACTTGAAAAAGGTTCTTAATCAAGTAGAGATTAACTCTAGTTTATTATTCAGGAGGTTAAATAATGATCGAGTCCAATCGGACATAAGGTAAGGGAAATTCTTAACCCAATTTCCATTCTTTGGGTTAATATCCTACTTTCAAATTATGTCACGATATTATTATGTCCTATATTGTATTTATAGTTTCTTTATGTGTACATATGGTGAATACACATAATATATCCTTTTCATTTAAAAAACTGATCTTTTTAAGGGAACTTCTTAACCCAATTTCCATTCTTTGGGTTAATCTCCTACTTTCAAATTATGTCATGATATTATTATGTCTTATCTTGAATTTATAGTTTCTTTATGTGTACATATGGTTAATACTCATAATATAACTTTTTCATTTAAAAAAATGATCTTTGTAAGGGAAATTCTAAACCAAATTTCTATTCTTTGGGTTAATCTTCTACTTTCAATTTATGTCTTGATATTAATATGTCATATCATGTATTTGTACTTTATTTATATGTACTTATAGTGGATACACAAAATATATCTATTTTATTTAAAAAATGATCTTTGTAAGTGACTTCATCTCAATCTCCTTTAATTGAGGCATATTTTATTTCATACACAACATTATTGTATACTGTGTATAAACCCCTTTGACTTTTACATTTATTCAAAAAGAATCTTTTTATATGAAGCATTTTACTAAATGACAAAAAGGAATGTTTTTCTTGTCGTACGTATGCGGTGACAACGACTTCTCCACCGCCGGGACCATTATTTGAGTTTCATCTTCCTCTACAAGACATAATTTTTTTAAATGAAAAATAAATACTATGTTTTAATTTTCTTTTATTTTAGTATTGAAAATGGTTTTTATAATGTTTTTATTATATCAATGTGTTGTATTGATATCTTGTGATTGAAATGTGGAAATTTTATGCTTCCTTTATTCATGTTTTATGTGATACAATTATGTTATGGTTTTGATATGTTTAAACATGTTCATATGATGAATGCATTGGACTTAATAAGTGACAGGTGGAGCCCACTATAGCTCCTCGATTTATCGGTAGGTCCCATGAGACAAACTAGTGTCTTGTCATGAGGCCTTGACAAAATATTATTTGTAGTCTTGGCACGGGGCCTTGGCTACTGGTTATGATAGTCTGGCATTATGCATTCCATCATTATGAAAGCGGTTATTGATATTTCATTTGAATATTCGACCAATAGAATATCCATGTGAATAAGTAAATGGAATTATCTCATTTTTCTTTTGCGATATTATATTGAAGTTAAAGTTTTAGAGGCTTTTTTTTAGTTATAAAATGCCTTAAAATTTTATGTTTATTTATGAAAGCTTCCGCTATATTGTTATCTTTACTGAGCATCTGAGCTCACCCCTTCCAATGTTTTAATTTTTCCAAGATGTGAATAAGTATATTATGAATGACCTGTAGGGATAGTATGAAGGGATTTGAAGACAAGATGTTGTTGAAGTTTTGATTTACTTTATGATTTAATGTAAGACTTATGAATGTATCTAGTGTTTCCAAGGCTACTAAGCTAATCGGTCTTTCGAGATGTGATCTTTTGTGATAATGCCAATGTTACGCAATAATGCACCAACTCTGGGTAGCTGGGGTGGGGGCGTTACACATTACATGAGAATGGTTTTTTATATTCATATATAACTATAAACATTATTTCTAATTTATATTGTATTCTACATGGATATATCACTAAATTTCTAATTGTTCTCCTTAATAATGTGACCCAATATGGTTTTTAAAAAAAATAACAAATTTTCATGATAATCTCACTCAATTTGACCTCTATTATCCATCAAATTACCTATAAATAACACCCATACAGTCCTTGGTGATGAGGGATGATCTATATTAGTCTCATAGATATTCACTAATTTTTTTGTGGATCTCTTCAGAGTACGAGAAAAATCCTCTTGATTGATCACTTATTCTCTAGATATTATCTGGCTCTATCTTCCCATTATTATGTTATAAACCATATAGTATATTTTTATGGATTTGTATCCTTTGATGGGGAATTTATAATTTTATTTTAATATAAGTGCTAGTCACAACCAAAGATCTCATTATATTATAAACTATTTAGAAGGCATCGATGATTCCTTTGATAGTGACTTAGATTTAACTATCTAATTAGTGATTCATATATAATAATAAAATTCACTGATAATATACTTTATATGTTGCTTTTGAAAATGATTGGTTGAATATTCATAATGAATAAATTGAAATGCATGATTGTTACATGACCTTTGGTGGTGATGGGAAATGTTTTAATAGTACTTTACTTAAAAATTATTTTTACAATTAATAAATATTTGATTAAATTCCAAAAAAGATAATTTTAAAATGTTGGTCATAGACTCACTTAGAAACAATAGTAGACATTCGTACAATTGGAATACCATGTGATACTTTTTTTAATAGTTACCTAGGATTTTCCATGTCATCTAGTTTTCCATGGATCTTAGTATCACATACTATTTCTTACATCACATTTTTTTATTATTAGATTAAATTACACGTGTGATTATGATTTAAATTCCCACTTATTTTTCAATACACTTATTAAATATATATTTCCATTTATTTATTTATTCATGTTTTATTTACATGTTTAAATATCTTGGGATAAATATTTTAAAAAAACCAATGGGTTTCTTTATGAAATTCAGTGTTCATATGTAAAAAACTATTAAAATAATTTTGTTTTAATACCATAACTAATTGTTACATGATGAAATAATTTTTATAAATTCATTGTTCTACTCTATTATGTTCATTAAATGCTCCCTTCACATGATTTTGGACAAAAGAAGATTATTTTTGGGAGATATAGGTAAATAGAGGGTGTTATATAGCTAGTAAACTTTTCTTTGTAGATATAATAATCATAGTAAGTTGTGTTTGTTGTATTGGATGGTTAAATGGAGAATTGAATTTGGTGTTAATGTTTTTATTCCAATATTATACTTATTACATGTTTTTTATGTCTACAGACAATGAATCCATTATGTCATTTTTTAATCTAATTTTTTTTATTATCTTTTGGTACATAAGAGTTGCTCATTTTTTATAGTGAAATTTATTCTTTGGATTGGTCTATTGATTTAGAGGAGTATCTTTTAATGCCATGGTGATTATGAACACACATTGGACCTTTTTTGTTCTAGTTTGGAAGATGTAATAGGTTGACCTAGGTTTGTCTTTTTCTAAATATGAGGAGAGATTATCTCATATATATCTAAGATGGAACTGTATGGGTTTGTTTTATGATTTTCAGGGCTGGAACTGGGATTATTAGGGAAATAAGATTAAATCATGGATTTGTTCTTGATCATCATTTTATGTTATTCTACATGATTTATTATTATAAAATTATATCTAATTTCAATTATATAATTTATATGAGTTTTGGATTGATATTGTGTCATGTGAACCTCCATTGAATGTATTTGTTTCCTTTGGGGTTGTTCTGGATTTGGGGTGTAATGGTATGACAAATAATTTTCTGAGGTTGAAATTTATGGACTCAAAATCTAACCAATAATCAAACACATGATATATGAAATGTGATTATGTATTTTTAATGCTTATACCATGGATATAAACCTTGTTTTTACGTTGATATTAAATCCACATACTTTTTTTATAAACCATGATTATTGAATTATTTTTGTCAAGGAAATTATCTGATAATGAATAGATGTTAAAACTAGGAAACATTGATAAAAAGAATTTATTTTATTAAAATGTTTGACTTTTTTTCTTTTGAAATTATTAATAAAACATGTTTACCTTTAAAATGTGATTTCATATATAATTATTCTATTTAAAAAAGGTAAGTCTTAATTCATTTTACTGAAATAAATCATGGACTTTAGTTCATGTCTCAATAAATATTTATTTAATACTGATAAATGGTAATAAATTTTATTTCCAAATTCCTGAGGACTTCATGTATGAAATATTATACCCTTGTTTGATTGTAATTAATCACTATTAATTAATTACAATTAAAAGGTTTTTAACTATAAAATTTTAATGTTTCAGTTTTTCATTTAAATGAAAAATCTATGATTTTTTAAAAATTTGATATAGAAGAGATACTAATTGTCAACAAAAAATTAAAATTTTCAAATATGATTACATATTTTATGAAGAAATAATATTAAAACATTAATTCTTTTTTCTTTTAATTAATATCAGTCATGGATAACAATATTTAAGGTGAAAATTATTATTGGTTAATTTTTAGTAAAGGTAGGTAAACAACATCATCTGAGTAGAATGGAGAGTGTTATCCTCTCTCATAATGTTACTTTGTCTCCAAAAAAGGTAAAATTATACATTTAGGTTGGTATTCATATTTGTATGGACTAGTTTTCTTGGATTCCTTTTGATGCTTTAGGGGAGTTTAATCATGGTGGTATCAAAAGATTTTTATTCATATCCTATAATATTTTCACTCTATTTATTTCATGTGGTTAATGATTTGTTCTATTATTTATTAATAATGATATTTTATCTCCTAATCTGGCCATTCCATTAACATTAGTAATCTTATAAATAATAATTATGCCCAATTGAATTAAATCGATATTTCATCATTGTTTCAATGGATATCTTTTTTGAAAAGAATATTCCATGAGTTTTGTATTGTATTTTTAAATGAGGTTATACATTGAATTTTACACAGATAAATATGTTTGGTTTGGTGGTGTAAAGAAGAAAAGAATCCATAAGTGAAGTTTATTTTTTTTGAGGTCTATATTTTTCAACTTTTTGAGTCCTCTAATCTAAATTTATGATAAATGTATTTTTATGGCACCAAGGTTTTGGTATGAAATTTTCTAAAGATGCATAATATCATTTGAAGAATATTTTTGTTATGGGATATATGATAAAGCTGGTGTTATGGGATCTTCCTTCAAAATTATCTTTGTGGTAGTTGGACCAAATCATCTTTAGAACATTTTTTCAGAATTTCTCCATTTCAATGTCTCGATATACTTCCAATTTGGTTTTCTGTAGCTTATGTGAGAACATTGGATTCCCTATAATTATGGATAGAGACCATTGGGGTTTAAAATTAATGTAAAGAAAATCATATAATATTTTTTTATTGAATTTGAATCGATCTAGTTTCTCATTATCAATACATTTTAGGTTCAACTAAAATATTAGGGAGACTCAAGTTCTTCTATGTTCTCTATAGATCCTTTTTTGATAATCTGGAGACTAGGACTACATTTAATGACTAAAAGTGAGGATAAAATCATATCTAATATTAATTTATTCTATAATTTATTGGATCATGATTTTGATACTATGATGGTTCTAGGATAAAGTTGGAATATGTTTTGATATTAAAATAATTGTATATGGACTAATACATTCACTAATTTATTCCTAAAGTATTGAAACATCTCAGCATGGCTATGACAGGATTATATTTGGTTATTCTATTAGATCACTGTGAAACAATCACATTTTATAGAATTATAAAATATAATCATGTTATATAATCCTAAAATTAATATTTACCCTCGGTAATATAATCCCATTATATATGTATTGGTTTATGTGATTTTAGATCATAGAATTAAATATAGTGTAAACTTATGAAAATAGATGTGTATTCACATACTCCTTTATAAGTGATTAACCATTAAGGGATGTGATAGAATCAAAACCATGGGTATCCTTATTGAATCAATTTGAAGAAGTTATCTTTATTATGAATGAGTTTTTAATGTGGTTCTACTATCACATGGTAAGAGAGATATATGTCCATGGAACTATCGAATTTGGAATTTGAATGAAAAAAATTTCATTAAAAAAAATAAATTACTTATTATTTTTGGGGCCTCAGGTTTCTAGATTTCATCACATAATGTTTATTTAGTGTTTAAAGGTTGTTGTTTGTTCTGGTTTATTTGATTCAGGAGATTACTGACTGTGAATATTGGTATATTTTGGACACAGACTCTTGTTTTACTAGGATATGTTATGATCTTTGATATTGAGTTTAGTGGCCCCAAATTATTTGGTTGATTTTGGACTCTATATCATTACTCTCTACCTACTAAAAATTTAAAGATATTAAAAAACAACAATTCAATGTCTCCCTAACTATCCCATTTTAGACCACGGACAATAGATCCTTATATCCCATAATTGGACTCTCACATACTCTTATTGGGGATGATAATACGATTTCTATAACTATTAAATCATTCATGAAATTAGATCATATATATCTTACCATGGAAATGACTATGATATAATATCATAATCATTTATATTGATAAACAGTTTTGAATCTCCTTGGTGTTCATGGGACACATTTTACAATAAAAATCATGATATTTATCTCAATTATGGAATGGATTTGTAAATATGATGCATTTTGGTCAATTTTTAGATTTAAATTCAATCATTATATTGATGGTTAGAGAATATTAATCATCATGTTATTTAAGATATTCATATATTTTTGTGTGATTAATTTCTATGGTTTTCAGGTTTAGCATCATCCCTATAATAATTTTTCCTATAACAATATTTATAATTATTCAATTATAAAGATTCAATTTGAATTTTTGTATATACAAACTTGAGTATCTCCTAGAGATCATGTACAAGTTAGTGAATAATATCTACTAAGAGCTAGTATAGTTTAGGGGTGATAGATACTGTAGGCTTATCTTGATAAATGTTGGTGGAAGTTCTGATCCTCCAAAAATGATATCATGTTCACTATCATTATATGGTAGATATTGATATAGGTTTTCAGGTTTTTATCTGGGCATCACATCATTTAGGATATTATTGTTTGGATTATTATTGTAATTCAGTGTCACTATTTTTCTTCCCTCTCAAACTCATTGAGCATATTGGAATAGTTAATCTTTGGGAGTACATGTTGTTTATCATGAAATAAATTTACAATGTGTTTCATGTTTCAAAATTAATTATGTATGAAATGGATTATTACTATGTTGTTTAATGAGTATTATGATGGTCATGTGTATAATACCACTTTTTTTGATCATCTGATTTGGATAATGGACTGCTCAGATATGGTGATTCACAGTATAAGAATTCATTTATCTCATGTATTGTTGAATTTCAAGATTGATAAAAATTAGATGTGAAAGTTAGAATAATTTAATATTAAAGATTTTCCATATATCTATTCATGTCTCAGATATTTAGTAATTTCTTTTAATGGAATGTTTTTTGGTGAGGTGAATGTTACATCCACATGGTTAGATGCGTGGTTTGTGTTGAATATAAGTTATCAATTTGAATCTTACACCATTTTTCCAATTATTTGGGGTCATGAATCTATATGTATATTTTAAATAGTCCAGGATCATGAGATTTTAATATATAATGGAAACATTATTATAACAGTGTTATATTGATCTATATATAAAATTGGTGGTTTTCATGGTATGATATTGGTTTTTCTAACTATGATAGTATCCATTGAAACCATTCAAATTAATTAGTTATACTATATAATTTTTTACATATCTTAGAAGAATATTATAATATTTTATCTATTCATAGTAAACTATTCGGTTATTCTTTCAATTTACATTAGATACTCCACGGTTACTGTATGTTTTTTCTAATTGTACAGCCTAACCATGAGAACTATGAAAGTATCCTATTAAAAAAATTACCACGATTAAATTAGATGATTTAGCTTCTAATATCCTCTTAATTCCTAATTATCTCAAACAATACATTGAAAAATTATCTAAGATTTTTCCTCTTAGTCTATTTTTGATTCTACATTTATTTTTTTGTATCTATAAATGTTATTTAATATTATCCTCTTTAAATATAGTATTTCCTATAGCTAATCTCTAAATACATCTTCCATATATTCTATTAGATCATAATTGGGTTGTGATTTCGAGATATAATATTTTTGATGTGTAATTTATGATGTTCAATGTAGATTTAGGTTTGTGTGGACTATATCTCGTCATTTCTCATAACTTAATTAGGAGGAATCAATGGTTCCCCTATTAGTGCATTATGTGCCTATATATAATATATTATTTACCATGGAATAAGTTAATTTTATTTTAATATAAAATGTTTTTGTTATATGAAAAACATTTTTTAATGTTTTATGGGCTAAATATAAATTTTTTTTCTTATGTGATATTTGTTGGTGAAGGGAAATGTTTAAAATTGGTTTTCATTATAAAAAAAATCTAATTAAATGAATCTATGAAATTAAATAAAATTATTTTGAGAATTTTATTTTTAGATTCTATTTTTTATAATGGTGGACTTCTTATGTTGGGTATGACCATGGGATACATATCGTTTTGGGAGCATATGAATCACAATGAAAACTATATTTCCTTGAATGTCCTAGTGTCTAAGTCTTCATGTTTTGGTCAAATTGTTCATTGTTACTGGAAATTAAATGGATTATTGTGAATTACCTTCCTATATGATATAATATAAATTTATTTTTTTTTATAATTAATTTCAACAAAAATTATTATACTAAAACTTTCATAATGATTCATATATGGATTTTATTTAAAATTAAAACCAAATGTATATTTGTTGAAAATTTATTTTCATATCTACTGCTTCATGATTTTTTTTAATGATAGAACTTGTTATTTCAGGATGAATGAATGTGAATAGATTGTTGGAGGTATACTATTTGTATGTTTCCCTACACTTTTCATTTTACTTCATTGATATACTAACTTGGTTTTTCATATTTCCCAAAATGGGAATGCTGTAATGTTTCTCATAGGTTTCTCTTGGTTGATATCATCATAATAGGTAGTTGGGTTGGGGTGATGGATGTTCACATGAATACATTGATTTTTTTTGCTTTTCGTACATCCATGATTACTCTTGTGGATTGGTTTTCAAGGTTCTAGTTATATTAATATACTATTTCTTCTTCAATATGGAAGAATATATATCAATTCTTATATATGTGGCATGTTATATTTTTTCATGTTGATATAATTCTCATGGTTTGGACCATTTATTAAAAGGATCATGTCTTCAACGCATGGAAATTGAGAACTCAAATCAGGATTTGTGTCATTGCAGATTGAGTGATCTGTAACTAGAACACATTTTCTACACATAAGAAGAAACATAATACTACTATAAAATTAAACAGATAAAATAATTAAAAAGAGTTTGATAATCCCTAAATTTATAAAGATAAATGAACATGAAAAATATGTTTTATAAATGAGGAATCTTTTCTTATTATATTGGGAGACTAATATGATTTTTGTTAAATGAGTACATTGGTAAATAATTTATATTGTATCCATATTTATTATTCTAGTAGATAATATACATTCAAGTGATTTTGGATCATTTAAATTATTAGTTATTAATTTTTTGTAGAAAAATATATTCATAGTTTTTTAATTTTAGATTTGTTTACTCAATGTGTGTGAGTTATGAAATAAGGGCTCTCATTATAACAAATAACATATTTAAATTTCATAGTAAATTATTAATGGTAAAAATAAAATAATTTTCATTGATTCATCTCTAATTAAAGTGATCCTAAAAAATTAATTGAAAGTTTATATATGGATTCTTATTTTTATATGTTTCTATTGATGATCTAGATTATTTATTTTGTCTATAAATAATTTTTTCAAGCTTATTTGGTGTTTGATATTTTTTCAAACATCATAATGAATTAATTATTCCTTTGAGGACAATTATTTTTCCCTAAATTCACATTTTGAAAAAAAACATTAATTTTGTTAAAATCAAGGTGAATCACACTGTTTATGGGACAATTTATTGTATATAGAATGATTTGAATTTAGAATATCCATATTCAATCAGTCAAAATTTATTTGAGTCCTCTAAAGAAATTTTTTAAATCATATTGAAGGATATTCAATAATAATAATATAAAGGAAGAAATTTTATTTTGATTTAAATTTATGAAAACAAATCATTTCAACTCTCTTATGAAAACAAACTTTCACAGTAAAATGGATCTTAATAGAAATTTCCATTTATGATAATTGGAAAATTTTATATGATAGAAATTAAAAGGTATTGAAATATAATCTATAACTATAAACATTGGTATATGAATATCTTATGATAAAGGATGCTCAAATAGTGGATGTATTATTCTATGTAGTCAATAAAGTGGTGAGAAACATAGTAGCTTATAGTAAAAATTAATATTAATAAATTTTTGTTTAGAATATAACATATATAGTTATGAGTATATTTTTTAAATGAATTCATGAATCCAGGATCAGGATCTAGTTGCACTTCCATTCATTTTCCAATATTACATTATATTTGAATATGGATTGTGATTGGGATGTGTCTTCAAGAATAAGGGAAATACTAATATTTAAATTTATATAATTTATTTTAAGATATATAATAAAACCAAAAATATTTATGATAATGAGGAAGAATCTATTTATGAAAAATATAATGAAATGAAATTTCTCAAACATGGTTCATTCAATTCATCAAGTATTAAATGGTGTAATTAAATTATTTCAGGAAAACAACCACATATATGTCTTGAATATGGAGATATTAGTCAATCAATATAAAATTTTATGAAATTATATAAATATGATAATATTGGTGATGTGGATGAGAATAAAAGGAATTACTTGTAGAAAAAAATCATCTAAGGTGAAATGTAATAAAATACAAAGACTCGATAAGAGGAATTAATTATCTCATTTTTAGGATATGAATTATAGTAATGATGGTGAAGAATTATGTACATCTACTGATGTCAATGAGAGGATTCAAAATGAAAATGTGAAATAAGAATAATTTAAAATATATTTATTGAAATCATGATTATTGTAAGGAATATATAGAAATTCAGTTCATGGAAAATAAATAACTCAAATAATATCACATGGATATTTGAAAATTAGAAACCATCAAATTTTTTTGAGAAATTATTTTAAATAATATATTAATAATAAAAACATATACGTTGAGAAATTTTAATGTATTAAATAAGTGGTTTAAAATACAGGTTTTTAATAACGAAAAGTAGAAAAATGTTAAAGTATAAAAAATATATATGGAAAGATATGAATCTTATTATTTTAAAACATAAATTTATTGGAGGAGAAAATTAATTCAAAATAAAAAAAATTATTCTATAATTTCATTCATGAATTTGGAGAAAGAAAAATGATGAATAGTTTTTATGGAGTTAAACTCTCACCGAATTATTAGAATCAAGTAGTATAACAAATATTAAACTAAATGGTTGAAATTTATCATTGAAATAACGGTGAAAAATGTAATGAACCTATATTTGGGGAACTAAAATGGGTTTAAATATGTTTTAAAGAGTGTTGTATATTTTCATGGGATCATGAAAAGCATCATCGTACCTATGTGTAACCGTAGTTAATAATTTCACCCATAAAAACATCCATGAACCATTTAAATATTAGATGACCATGTGAAAAAAATGATGTTTTAAGAAAAAAACATCAAAACATGGTATAACATATTTCAATAATAATAAAAACCTAATCACATAATCACATAATGTTTTCAATAAACAGTAAGCATCAACAAATATACAAGATCATCAAAAATAAATAACTTTGTTATCAAGGCCGAAAAATAACATCATAAAAATATTCCAAAATATTTATCCACCACCAACCATATCTTAATGATCTCCCTATCCAGTCACAAAATCCAAAACCATCAGAATAATTTAACATGATACCATAAAACAAAATTAAAACTCATTTGGGAAACCAATATGAATACATTAGTTTTGCATACATTTATTCATGTACACTATGTGTTAGAAAAAATTTCCATACTACACTTTTACAAATTAGTTTTCAAAATTCAATTCTAAAAAATTATTTTATTTTTAATTATGACGAATGATAATTGAAATACTTTCTCTTCATTATGAATAGAAACAAAAAAAATAACATTCTATAACAACAATCCATAAACCGCAATCCTTTCTATCGAAAAAATGGTTTAAGCCTCAACTTAAAGATATTCATATTAAAAACAATATATATGTGTCTCTATAAATATTAAGTGAAGACCCAAAATATTATAATGTTAAAATGTTTAATTAATATAGGAATACAAAGTGGATAATTTTTTTAAAAACAACCTTATCAAATATACTTTTAAATTCTTATTTTAAAAAACAACTAAACCTAAAGTCAGTGAGTTTAGTATTTAGGAACAATATCATTAGTGAAATAAAATCAGATTTTATAAAAAATATGAACAAATTTCAACACAAAAATAATTCTAGGGGAAATAGAAAATGGAAAAAATTGGGAAAAAATATTTATGATAATAGCATGAGATCATGGATAACCAACTATGATACAAAAATAAAATAGTATTTGACCTGGTTTTTAGAATAAATCAAAAGGACATAGTGAATCCTTATCCACTCATATTGTTTTCCATTTTACATTATTCAAATTAAAATGAAATCAACTTTGAGGGTGAAACTATTTTAAGGGACCATTTTTTCTAGGATGACTATGTAACCAAAAACATATCCATTCATTCCACATTTCTTACAAGGGTATTCATAACATATTTTTGGATGAGGTATAAAAGATGCCCCAGATTACAACATACATGAATAATTAATTATTTTTTTATAAATTTTAAATAGACATGTCAAATTTATAAATATTTAAATATATTTTAGACTGGAAACATAATAAACTTAATTTAAAATAATCATCAAAATTACACACACATTCATCTCAAATAATAATATCTTATATATATCTGAATTCATTCCTTCCATCATATCCTCTAGAAATAAAATCATAATAAATAGTGAGATTATATAATTCTTATGGGATATCATGAAATATATAAATTATATTATTATAATTTTCCATGTAATATGAATATGGGGTTAGAACGTGGTCATAATATTTTAAAACATACCCATCAATTCATTGAAATTTAATCATGAATCATGAAAAAGGTATTTAATAATAAAATTCAAGAGCCATAAGATTTCATAGTAATCAGTTGTTTATAATGATCCAAGAAAGAATATTGAAAAATGAAGAAGAGATATTATTGAAAACACATAAGAATATATAATCATTTCCTTAGTCAAGAAAAAATTCAAAGATAAAAAACATGTAGTATACATAGTCACATAGTGGGTTGGGTTCACTCCCTATTTCAATAAATATTATAAAAGTGCCCCATAGATAACATGATTCACTAACCATTTATTTTAATAATATCCTAAAATATATAATTCATTATCAAATTTATATCAGGGATATATAATTCATGGCACACCAGTCACATATTGGAAACCTAGTCATATTTTTACCATGAAAATAGGACAACATTAAAATTTCATCATCACTTGATTAACAAAAAGAAATTAGATAGGTTTCTGGAATAATTTTATTGAACCTTTCATAATACTTCTATAGATGTATGATCTTAGCCTAAGAAGTTAATACAAACATAACATATGTAAAATCAATGGAATATGAAACTAATAAAATAGATCCTTTTAATTTTATTTTATAACATGAAGAAATATCCACATTTTAACAAGATGAATAATCGTATAAATTTTATTGTTTAAATGAAATACTATGATAATGATTGACCATTTCAATAAATAACCATTAAAATAAATATTACCTCATAAAAAGTGTATAAATTAAATATTTTCCAAAACCAATCCTTAAAAAGATATAAAACACCAATGGATTTGTTATTTAAAACATAACCAATTGAATTTTATTTTAAAATAAAACCTTATTTATCCAAATAAAACTATAGTTTTAAAAGAAATATCAATATTTTATTTGCGTTATAAAATAATTTATAAAAAATTCATCGTTCTTAACGAAAAACCAATTTTATATATGAAAAAATAATATTAACTCTCTAAAACATCACTTCATGAAGTCATTAGTCTACAGAAATTCAATATTTGTGTTATTGTTTTTTTAAGATGAAATGATAGATACTTTTCATATCAATAGAATAAAAAAATTTATTAAAATCATAATTATAATATATTATATTATAGTAAAAAAACTACTTATAAGATAAAGATATATATGAATAGTGACTAACAAGTGATGAATACTCCTGTTGATATTTGACACCCTCAATTAGAGTACATCTTGGAAATAGAGGATTGATGGATTTTATGTATATTAAGGGTATGAAAACATGGTATATGGCTCTAAGGGGAGCCAAATGGTATAGTTCCACCTGGAATTATAATTTTAATATGTGGGTAAATGGGAGGCGATGTCCCCTTTTATGAGTTACGAGAGTGGTAAATTATTAATGGTGTAAATGGACAAGTTTCTATTAAAGGAACTCAGAACAAAAATTTAAAAATGATGAAGAAGGGGTATGTGTATATTAATATTGATATGAACAATATAAATGGAGAAAATTTATATTTGATTTTATTATTATTTTCTCATCACATTATAATTTAATAAAATTAAATATTTATCATGGTAACTTTTTTTTTCCTTGGTAACTAATTTAAAATCTAAATAAATTTACACTTCATTGATAATTAGAATATTTTTAACAAAAATCATTAAAAAATAATATATTAAATTAACATAATTGAGAGAAATTGATTTTAAAATAATAAATTTATGACACAAAATAATATGTTTTTGAAAATTGGGACTGTATTTTTAAAAAGAAAAAAAATATGTTTATATATTATATATATAAGTTAAAAATGATTATTCTTCTTATAAAATGTGTATTTGTTCCAGAAATTTTTTTATAAAATTTTAATTCATTCTTTTACATTTGTGACATTGAAAAACATGGTCCTTATAAAAATATAATTTTACAATATTTACCTAAAATGAATATTTTCAATAAAAGATAAAAAATTAATCATATTATTATAATATTATGATGAATCTAAAAAGTATATTTATATTATAAAATTATAATTCTATAATTTTTGGGAATTAAATAGAAAATGAAAATATAAATTATAATGAAAATTTATAATTATAAGAAAATTATTTTTTAAACATTAACCATTAATTTTTCATTACATATGAGTTAATAATAAATCATGGTCACTTTATTATTCATGTAATTAATATATTTTATTTTATTTTTAAAATAATATAGTTACTTATTCAAATTATAATATCATAGTGTATGATAACGTAATTTTAGGAAAAATTAATGTTAATAATAAAATTATTTAAATAGTTGTTTAATTACACAAATTTCTTTTTATCAATTAATTTGTTTTTTATGTTGACATAATTTTTCATTTTAATTTTTTTCAGAAAGTGGTCACCTATATTGTTTTTTCCAATTCAATTACTACATTTCAAATAGCCTCATTTTATATTTAAGGTTTTATATTAAATAATGTACTATGGGTCATTTTTTATATGAGTTGAGACTGAATTGGGCTATTAAATGTAGTGTATTATTAAATCGAAACAAATAATAAAATATTGTTTCATCTCATTTCTCCCTACCCTAAAATAAATTTCATCAACATCACATTAATTCACACTCGCTAATGTAAAATAGGTAATGGTATGAGTCAGTGTATAATATCAAACTCCCTATCATGTGTAAGACAATGAACCAGGTATATTCCATTACAATATATTTATAATGACATTTTAAAAAACATTTTCAAAATATCCCTCAATATAAATCTATATTTATTATGAATTATTTAGATATATTGAATTTTAAGCATCATTTTCATGATTTTGTGGTAATGCCCCACCCCAGAATCCCAGAGCTGGTGCATTATCCTAATACATAGGCATGGTTATAAGGAATCAAGTCCTGAAGGACCGATCAGTTTAGTAGGCTTGGAAAATAGATTACATACATGAACGTTACATTACACATTCTAACATAAAACACAACATAAATAATTTGTTGATAATTCCATTATTCCCTTAACTTAACCCTACTTTTCAAACATAATATAGTTCTTCGAATCTTTGCAAAACAAAACATAAGAAAGGGGTGAGCTTAGATGCTCAGTAAGGGTAAATAATTTAGCAGAAACTATAAAATTTTAAGGAAAGATGTGAAATAAAAAACATTCATTTAAATGTAAACTAAAACAGAATATAGTGAAAATAAAACAAAAATCACCATACAAACATTCACAAGGATATTCTACTATTCGAATAATCATATGTAATAATTAATTTCATAATGGGTGAATGCCTAATGTTGGTCATCATTACCACATAGTCAAGGCCTCGTGCCAAGACTACAAATAAAATTTTTGTCAAGTCCTTGTGAAAAGACACTGGTTTGTCTCATGAGATATACTGATGCATTGAGAGGTTAAAGCGGGCTCCACCCATCACTTACTAAGTCCATTGCATTCCTCATATGGAATTTTTAAAACATAACAAACATTCGTATTAAAACAAGCATATGAAATGTCAATACATTATCTATAAACCATGAATGATATAGAAATAGCATATCCACAGTAAAAAATATCATAACCCATTCAATATAATATGAAAAATTGTATTATAATAAATCAACCTCAATAAATAATAATATCCAGTAAAGGATTATGATATAGTTGAAAATGATCAGTAAAATTCAAGGAGGGAAATACCCTTTTTTCATGAAATCATTTAAAAGTCATACAATTTATAAAGGATGAAATTTAAAATATATTTTTGAATCAACCTATCCCATACCACTTTTAATTTTGTAAAAGGAATTAACATTTTAAAACATTCATGTCTATATAAATAAATCCTTAAAACCATTTTGAAATAATGGACATTAATGTGAATGATTTATAAGAATAAAGATTTTAAACATTCAAAATGTTGTTTTAGTTAAAGAGTACCTTAAAAGAATAATTTAGAAAAATTATTTTATGAAACAGTGACATTGATAATAAATATTTCCCAGAAAATACATACATATAATCAATCTCGGAAAATAATGAGATTCATAAAATAACCCTTACCTTTCACTTTCCATTGGACGAGGGTATGTTTAACCTCCTGTATAATGACCATAGTATGTTATCAAATTATACCATAACCATATTTATATTTATTATATCATTCATGATTCATTTATTACTTCATACTACCCATTTACTAATGATTTCTATGATAAATTAGCATTTCGGGTAATAATCTCCTCCTTTAATATACGTGTTTTAACTTGTTATTGTTGATCATATCATTTAGATCATGATTTAAATACTTCCAGAATATAAAACATAATTTATATATAATATATATTTAGAATAAAAATATTTATAATAGATATATATATATATGAAATGTAAAACACCATTTATGGAGATGGTAGTTCGTACGTACGAATAAACGTTGTTTCTATTTTCATATTGTATTGAATGGAATTAAGTGAATAAGATATATGTAAATACATACATATATATCCAGTATAATTATTATTTCATATATTACATACTTATTAAAAATATAAATTTTTTTAATCATTATTGAATGGTAAACCTGGAAGTGAATCTCATCACGTCGTAGAGGCAGTAAGTCGTATGTACACAAGAGAGATGATATCATTTCATTAATGAATAAAATGTCTGGAATTGGATAGTATAGTAATTTTACATAGAAAGTAGCATGTTAATTTCATTATTTATACACATTTTACTAATCATTATATCTATCCAAATAACATAGTATTGAATAACAAATTACACCACAACATGGAGATGGTAAGTCATACGTACGCACGCTTTGTGACATTATCATTCATATCATGGATAGAATAATGAGTATAGTTGTACCATATTTATAATAACATCATATTATATATAAATTTCTGGAGGTATTATTTTGTTACAGAAATAACAAAAAAAGAGATAGTGGAAGAAGAAAATAACATTGAAAGAGGTGATAATATAATTACCTCTTCTATGGGTGTTCCCTTTTGATTAGAAAAAAGGGATCTATAAATTGTGTTTCTACTCAAGTTAAGGCACTTAGGTTGAACTTAAGGATGTTTTTAGGCGATTTGGGTAGGTTTTAGCCGAGACAAATGGCTGTGGAGTTGTGATTTTGAGAGAAGGGGAAGTACTGTTTTATAAGAGAGGTGAGGGTCACTTTATAAAAAGATTGAAATATTATATTATTATAAAATCATGTTAAGTTTATAATGGCTCTAAATTGATTTATTTCAAATATAAGGTGTTTATGGGTCGAAATAATCTCAAAAAATAGGTTTTATACAAGTTTTGGTCACTATATTAATCCTATATTTTAGATTTAACTCTTAGTTAAATAGTTTAACTTTTACAATGCCCTATTGTATTATTATAATAAATGGTTAATAAACGTACTATAAAAATCCATGAGAACCCCAATTGGTTCATTAATGACATATTTATTATTATATAAGTCCTTTTTCATAACCTTATATTTTTATTAAAGTTATATTATTTAATAATATTGTATTTGTTTTAAAACCTAATTTATGTCAATTTTGACACTATTTAGTATTTAGTTTCTGTAAAAGTCATAAATTCTTGATTACATTGACAAAAATTAATTTAATCAACACTAACATGACATATTAATCTATAAAATTTGGGTATGGCATCAAAATCATCAATTTACATTTATTTTAATATTTATAATATCAATTATTTTAATCTTTCATTGATAAAGTAATTGTTGCATCATCATTACGTCATAAATAAATTGAATTATTTAATCACTAAAATTTATAAATAAAATTTCATTATATAGGAAATATTTTTATATTTATAATGAATATTTATAGTATAATTTCTCTTATGTATAATCTTGTATACAAAATATTTTAGCTATTAAAATTTGAATTTAACACTTTCAACTCTTCTTTAAATAAAATAATAATAAATGTCATAATCTTATCCAAGTAGACAAAAAGGATCATATTTTATTTATAAGGTTATTGTTGGTCAAAATACACTTCTCAAATATAATTGGGATATCTTTTGGGGTAATTATAATATCATTTTTACCTTTAATTCCCGTATTTACTTTTAACTGTGGTAAATAAATGTCAAGAGTTAATATTCACAAAAAATTATTTTAAACTTATGGTACCACATTATAATTAAATATTTCAACCCTGTCTCTCGGATTTTTTAATTTTAATTTACAAAAGCGGTAAAAAAAATTATGCAAATTTGCATGTGTGCCTAGAAGGTGGGTAAAAGACGTTGAAATTCTTAATAAAATATTATACATCTAATATAATTATAAAATGATTCTAATGAATTAAATATAAATTATATAGGTATTAAATATCTATTTTTCTTAAAATATATTTAAATAAAATAAATATTTATTTAAAAAAACAGTCAGTTTTAAACCATAACGGAGTGTTTTTCACTATTCATCAAAAATTGAATGTTTTCATAAAAATACAAAAACATAACCCTAAGATAATTTTGAAATTTAGAATTCAAAAATGAATTCTATTTTACCAAATTAAAAACATATAATTTCCATTATTTAATTTAAAATTAATTACCATTGTCAAAACCAAAGAGCGGGTTTTTAAAATTAAAAACTAACAAAATATTGACATGCGTTTATGTTAAATTTAAATCTAAAATTACTTATAATAACCTAAATTATATTAAATTAAAAAAATATATTCTAATTATAATTACAAATAATTCAAATTCATAATTTAACACTATAAATTATTTGGATTAAAATGTTGTTTTCAATTTAAATTTAGAATTTTTCACTATTCATCAAAATACGAAAGGTATCAAAAAAGTACCAAACAATTATCCAAACTAAATTTTTATGTCCCTATTATAAATAATAATTCAATTTCATTAAATTGAATATATAAAAGATTCAAATATTGGTTTTAAAAATGGTTCTCCATTAAAAGGTGGTAAAATTGCATTTTTTTTTGAAAAATACTTGTTTTATATGAATAAAAAGAATTTGTTCTTATATTATGTCTAAGAAACACATAATATGGATTCAAAAATTATATAAAGTATATAAAATTCAAAATTCAGTTAATAATATTCATAACATCTTTTTTAACAGCTTGTTTGGTAAGTCATGGTTCGCTCAAAATCGGTGTTGCATGTTGCGAAAGTTATTGAATTACATTAAAGAGATAGCGTGCTATGAAATATTAGGGTGTTACATTATCCCCTAATTATATAAATTATGTCCTCACTATTTTAAATGGTTCTTCAAAATAAAAGGTTAAAAATTGGAAAATACCTTTGTCGAAAATCCACATCAAAAATTGGGTTAATAAAATTTAGTCTTAATAAGAGGGAAAAATGAAACAAGTCACCACAAAATTATGATCTTGATTAGGATAACATTTATAGAAATTAGAGACGCATAATTGAAGGAAAACCATAAATATTTATATGGAGTGGTTGAGGTCATCAATCAAAAACATGTTTAAAATAGTTCGCCTTAAAGCCATCAATCTATGATGATTTAAAATATCATCAGTTCAACAAAAAATAAGGTATTAGGATAACACATTTTATGTTTTTAGTTCCCTTGCATAATGATTAAGAATTTATTTATTAATATAATCAGAGGAAAAATTATACTTGACAAGGGTAGTTTCATCCTTCAACTAATTTCTACCACAAACTCATCTTTCACTCCAAAATATAATTGAATTAAAAAATATTCTATTTATCCTAATCGTATAGTGTTTCAAAAATAATTAACTTTCAATTAATTTTTCAGACTATTTAAAATAATACATTTTGAAAACCATGACATAACTTAGGCCAGTGGTAGCTGATGTACCCTTGTCGCCCTTCGGTTGCGGTTTCAAGTCTCGTGACCTTCCCAAACGCGAGTGGTTGTCGCCCAACCACTAGGATGTTTATTTATAACAATCCAAAAATGATATTAATAAATTATTTAACTTTAACAATAGTTTCTAATATCAAAATTACTCCATTCCAACCTTTAAACTAATCTAAAATACTTCTGTCCAAACTCACAGTCCAAAATTTATAAGGAATTAAAACACAATGAAGATCTTTTTTTCACAAAATATCATGTGAATACCTTCATCATGTATTCTTTTAAAACACAGTAACACCCTGAATTATCATAAAACTTTATTAATTACATTCATAATCCCTTATTCCTTATAGAGTATTGTATATACTCCTTATATCCAAAAATTTTGTAAACTACAACAATAATGGAATAAACAAACAATTAATTAGTTTCAAAGTAGTCAAGAATATTTAATATAATTTATCCAAATCAATAATATCTTATTCCAAAATTACTACCTCAATATCCAAACCATATTAATATTTATCATTCTTTCAACCATGTATTTTCCAAAAATTTCAACTTTTTATTAAGTCACTTTTCATAGAACCATATAAAATCAAATCCTCAATAAAATAATATTGCAATACAATCATTATTTATTTCCATAATTCATATAACTAGTACATCATTGATATAACACTCAAATGAAATAATTCATTAATAACAATATAAGAAAACTATTCATTCCTCTTCATTTTTGGTATTACAATAACTTGATTAATATCCAATAGCATCATTTGAGGCATACTCTGATGATTTAGACTTTCATTCGTGTAGTGTCCCAACAACGTTTAGATAACCCATTGTACATTTTGAACCTTTTTCTTACCCTTTAAATCACTTGGTGTCCTTTTATCTCCAAATTTGTATCAAAATCCCATTCCCTTCAAGAATTTACCAAGGTTATTCATTCCACCATTATCACATATGGAAAAATCCTTTTTTCACACTTTCATTTATCTGTCTTCCCCTCTACCATCATTTTCTTCTTTATCTTCCCTTCAGTGCCACATGACTCAGAAAATTAATTATTTATCTTATTAACACGTGATATTATTTCTTCATATGATGAGAATAGGTGGGAGAGTATTTCCTTTATAAATTTTGGCTTAATACCATAAAATATAGAATCCTTCATACTCTTTGGTTCATGCGTGTTTCTGGAGTTCTCATTCATTCTTATGGGATCCATTTCTAAACAATGGCATACACTAGGTTAGTTTATGAATCACAATGCATAATTCCAAACTTGTAAAATACCTAAAGTAAATTGAAAAGAACATGAATATAATCTATAATAATTAAAAAAATACATTCTTTGAGGATGTATTTACTCTTAAATCCATCATAATGGATTGTAATGAAAATGTGAATTATCATAAACATATCCCCCAAGAGTGTCATAACCAAGAGTACAACAAAGACCATTGTGGTGTACTAGGATACCTTGGGTCAAGCCCAAAGCTCCTTGATGGAGCTTTCACTCCTTGGTATATTTGTGCCAGGGCCGTCTCTACCTTCTCATATCCAGATAGAGATGTATTTCTTGGAAAATACAAAAAATCTCTACCTTACCAAAATTATAGTAAGTTCTTCAATACAAATCCTAAAATTTGATCTTAGGGTAATGTTCTCTAATCAGAGTTTTCCTAAATTTATTTTCCAAGTACTGTACTAAACATTCTCTAATACCAACTATAACACCCCAACCCCAGAAGCCTGGAGATGGTGCATTATTTCAATATATTTTCTTGATTACATGGAATCAAGTACCAAAGGATTAATCAGTTTAGTGGTCTTGGAAAATATATTACATACATGAATGTTACATTAAACATTCAAACATAAAACACAACATAAATAATCTATTTAGAATGCCATTATTCCTCTATCATAAACTGTTATGTCAAACATTATAACTTCTTGGAATCTAGGGAAAAAACATAAGAATGGGGGGAGCTCAAATTCCTAGTAAGGTTAAATAATTTAGCGGAAGCTATACACATTTAAGCCATGATGTGTAATAAAAAAAACAGCCTTTTAAACATAAACATAAACATAATACAGATAAAATATATCAAACATTAACATATAAACATTCACATGGATATTCTACAAGTCAAATAATCACATGTAATAATTAATTTCATAATGTGGGAATGCCTAACACCGGACATCATTACCACAAAGTCAAGGAATCATGCCTAGACTATGAGAAATTATTTTTCAAGGACTTTTACCGAGATAGTATTTTGTCTCATTAGAACTACTGATTCATCGATGATCTATAGCGGGATCCATCCTTCACTTATTATGTCCACTACATTCCTCATATGAAATTGTTGAAACATAACATAAACAATTGTATTAAAACTATCATAATAAATGTCAATACTTTTTCCATAAAACATGAATGGTTTAAAAATTTCATATTCATAATAAAATATATCATAACTCATCCGATATAGTATGGAAAATTGTATTATAATAAATCAACCTCAATAAATAATAAAATCCAGTAAAGGATGATGATATAGTTGAAAATGATTAGTAAAACTCCTTGAATGAACGTTCCATTTTCTGTGAAATCATTTAAATGTCACATAATTAATAAAGGATGACATTAAAAATATATTTTTTATTCATATTATCCCATACCACTTTGAAAATTTTTAAAGTAATTAACATTTTAAAATTTTCATGTCCATGTAAATAAATCCATAAAACCATTTTAAAAACATGAACATTAATGAAAAAGATTAATATGAATAAATATTTTAAACATATAAGATGATGTTTTAGTTTAATAGAAATTTAAAATAATAATTTTAAAAAATTATTTTATTAAAAATGGACATGGATAATAAATATTTCCCAGAAAATACTTACACATAAACAATATCGGATAATAATGAGATTCAGGAATTAACCCTTACCTTCACTTTCCTTTTGTTGGGCGTATGTTTAACATCCTGTATAATGACCATAGTATGTTATTAAATTATAACAAAACCATGTTAATATTTATTATATCATACATGATTCATTTATGACTTTATACTACCCATTTAATAATTATTTCCATGTTAAATTAACATTCTTTGTAATAATCACTTTCTTTATCATAGGTATTTTAACTTGTTATTATTGATTGAATAATTTAGATCATGATTTATATAATTCCAGAATATAAAACATGATTTATACAAAATATATATTTAAAATAAAAAAATTTATAATAGATAGATATATGAAATGGAAGTCACTGTTTATGGAGATGGTAGGTCGTACGTATACATAAACGTTGTTTCCATTTTCATATCGTATTGAACAGAAGTAAGTAAATAAGATATACGCATGTACATATATATATATATATATATATATGTCTTCAATATAATTATTATTTCATATAAGACATACTTATTAATAATATATATTTTTATAGTCATCGTTGAGTGGTGATTGTGGAACTGAATCTCATTGAGTAGTGGATACGGTAAATTGTACGAACACCCAAGAGATGATATCATTTACTTAATGATTAAAAAGTGTGGAATTAGACGGTATATTAATTTTAAATAGAAATTATCCTGTTAGTTTCATTATTTATACACATATTCTAAATCATTATATCCATCCAAATAAGATAGCGTTGAATAACAAATTACACCACGGTGTGGAGACGGTAAGACGCACGTACCCATGCATGGTGACATTATCATTCCTAGGATGGATAGAATAATGAGAATGGTTTTACCATATTTATAATAACATCATAGTATGTAGAAGGTATGGGGTTATTATTTGGGTATGTAAATTAAAATGAAACATAAAGTGGAAGGGGAAAATAACTTTGAAAGTGGTGATAAAATAGTTACCTCTTCTTTGGGTGTTTCCTTTTTATTTGAACAAAAGGGATTAATAGGTAAGCTTTACACTCAATATAATGCCTCTATAATGAAGTGAGGAAATTAGGGAAGATATTTGGGTAGAGTTTGGCCCAGAAAAATTTCTTTTTAGTTGTGATTTTGAGATAAGGGAAAGTACCCTTTTATAAGATAGGTGGGGTCACTTTAAGAAAAGATTGAAATATTATATTATTATAAAATCATATTTGGTTTCAAACGGTGAAAAATTTATTTATTTCAAATCTAATGTGTGGATGGGTCTAAATCCTTTCACCCATTAGGTTTTAGACAAGTTTAGGTCACCATATTAACCATATATTTTATATTTAACTCTTAGTTAAATAGTTTAACTTTTACCATGTCCTCTACTATTAGTATAATAAATGGTTAATAAACTTATTATAAAACACCAAATGAACCAAAAGTGTTTAATTAATGACATATTTATCATTATATAAGTCCTCTTACTGATCCATAGATTTTTAGGAATATTATATCATTTAATAATATAGTATATTTTTTAAAACTCATTTATGTCAATTTTGACACTATTTAGTATTTGTTTTTTATGAAAGTAATAACAAAATTATTACATTGAAAAAAATCTTGGAATAAACCCTCACATGTCATATTAATCTATAAAATTCGTTAACTTCATAAGAATACTCAATTTACATTTATTTTTATTTTTATAATATCAATTATTTTAATCATTCATTGATAATGTTATTATTGCATCATCATTGTCTCATAAGTAAATTTAATTATATAATATCTAAATATCATAAATAAAATGCCATTATTTAGGAAATAATTTTATATTTCTAATAAATATTTATAGTCTAATTATTATTACGTATAAGCCTATATTAAAAATGGTTTAGTTATTAATGTTTTAATTTGACACTTTTAACACTTATTTAAAAAAACAATAATAAATGTATTAATCTAATACAAGAATACCAAAAGATTCATATTTTATTCCTATGGTTGTTTTTGGTTGAAATAAACTTGTCCAATATAATTAGGACATGTGTTATGGTAATTATAATATCATTTTTATATTTAATTACCCTATATACTTTTAAATGTGGTAAATAAAAGTCAAAAGTTACTATTCACAAAAATTTATTTTCATATTATTTAAGCACAATTTGATTACTAATTTCAACCCTATCTCCCATATTTTTGAAATTCAATTCATATAAGTGGTAAATTTTTGTTTCTTGTAAATTTGCAAATGTGCCTAAAAGGTGGTTAAAGATGTTAACATTTTTTATAAACTTTTATATATCTAGTATTATTATAAAATGACTACAATGAATTAAATTGAAATTATATAGGTATTATATATCTATTTTTAATTAAAATAAATTAAAATAAAAAATAATTATTTAAATAAAAAGTCGGTTTTAAACAATAATGCAGTGTTTTTCATAATTCATTAAAAATTGAATGTTTTTATAAAATTACCCTA
This sequence comes from Viscum album, assembly GCA_963277665.1. NCBI lineage: Eukaryota > Viridiplantae > Streptophyta > Magnoliopsida > Santalales > Viscaceae > Viscum > Viscum album. The sequence goes on from OY728158.1 coordinate 224,526,525, forward strand.
AATTTACCACAATATAATTTTGATATTATGAATTAAAAAATTAATTCTATTTTAATAAATTACAAAATTGAAGTTACATTATTTAATTTAATATTAATTCCCATTGTCAAAACAAAAAACTAGTTTTTAAAATTAAAAACTATCAAAAGATTGACATGTGCTTGTGTCAAATTTATATGTGCAATTACTTATAATGACCAAAATTTTATTAAATTATAAAAATATATTCTAATTATACTTCCAAATCATTCAAATTCATAATTTAAAACTATAAATTATTTCAATTAAAAAAGTTTTTTCAATTAAAATTTAGTATTTTTCACTATTCATCAAAATATGATAGTTATTAGAAAAGTCCGAAACATTTATCCAAACAAAATTTTTAATTCCATATTCTAAATAATAATTTAATTTCTATATATTAAGTATATAAAAGTGTCAAATATTTATCTGAAAAATGGTTATTCATTAAAAGGCGGAAAAATTGCATTTTTTTAAAAATACATCATTTATCTGAAAAATAAATTTGTTCCCAGATTATATCTAATAAATGCATCATATGGATTATGAAATTATATAGAGTATATAAAATTAAAATTTTAGTTAATATTATTCATAACTACTTTTTGAACGACTAGTTTGGTAAGCCGTGGTGTGCTCGAACTCGGTGTTGTGTGTAGCACAAGTTATTGAATTACATTGAAGAGATAATGTACTATGAAATCTTTGGCTATTACACTTGTTTTCAACCATATACTAAAATTATAATGGTTATAATAAAATATGATATAATCATAGAAAATAAAATATAAATATGAAATCTTATTATATAGATTCTTTCTTCATTTAAAAAATATTTTCGAATCATAATACATAGGTTCAACTATAATATAATTGTATTAATCTATAACACCATGTTTTTCAATGTTTATTTTCTTATAAGGTTCCCTAACATAAATATATTAAAATATAAGATAATTGTTTATAAAGAACCTTTTAATAACCAAATTATATCTATTGGGAGTTTCAAACCTGGTATATAGTTAGGCCCCTTATTCGTTCTCTAAGTGAATATTGAGTTAATTATCAACTAAAATATTCAATGGTTATAAACCCTATATGAATTTATTCAAGTTAATTCAATCACTTATTTGTATCCAAGTATTTAATTCCACAAAATTTTACTATTTATATACCAATTTGATGAATATAATGTTCTTGAAAATGTGATTTACATGAAACACTAATTAAAACAGACTATTCCTAACCTTATTAATGTAATACAATATGATTGGAATCATCTATTAGAAATTTTTAATAAAAAATAAAGCCTCATGTAAATAGAGTACATAATAAATGTTTATTACAGAAATATATTTTTAAATACCCAATATTTTATTACTATTAACTAATAATAAATTTATTAATTAAATTTGAAGGATAAAATATAAATATTTAATGAAATGTGATTGATACAATTAATCATTGCAATTTGATATGAACCAATGACGTATTTGTATTGAAATTTTTATTTCACCTATAAATTTAAATGAAAAAATTTAAAGATTATTAAGATATAAATTATTATTCCAAACTTATTTTTTTACACCCCAAGGGATTAAATATAAATTTAGAATTCAATTCACAAAACACTAATTCTCTATAAAACAACCCTTTGTTATTATAATAGTTATAACCTATTCATTAAACTATGTAATATTAATAGTAATAACTACTATTAAATTTAATTTATAATGTATTTACATAAATAAAACATATTAAAAAATAACGATACAAATCTTTTTAAATAATCATAATTTCTTAATTTGGAATGAAAAATTAATTAAGGTTTAATTTTTAGTATTTTTCTAAGAAGTATCATTTTTTGATGAATACTAGAAAATACAGCATTGTAGTTAAAAATCAATTTTTAGTTTAAATAGTAATTATAATTTAAATTGATTCTTAATGTCACAATATATCAATTATGCTTATATTTATCCAATGTAGATCATTTAAATCATTTTTTATATTAAAATTAGATATAAAACCTGTTAAAATTTTGAATATTCATTTACCGGCATTTTATCGAAACTTATTGGAATAACATTCTACATTATTTTACTTATTTTGTGATTTTAATTTTGAAAAAATAACATACACTGTTGCGATCAAAAAGATATTACAGTCTAATAAAATCAACTTAATGTTTTGGTGAATAGTAACTTCACCCTTATGAATAGTAACATTTCCCTTTTGAATAGTAATGTTACCCTTATGAATATTAATATGACCCTTATGAATCATTACCTCAACCATAAATATATAAACAAAATTTAGACACCTATAACTGATAGAGAATATATTAAAATTAATAATTATTTGTTGGTATTTTGGTGAGTAATAAATATTTAATAACAATATTATAATTAATAAATTTATTTAAAAGGAAATACATTTCCATAATATGTATTCCGAAATCAATATTATTTTTTCCAATTATTTTGGGATAATTAAATAAAACCTTAGTTAATTTTAATGGTGTTATAAAATCAGTTTTAATTTTAAAAACATTTTTTTCAAGTAAGTGATGATTATAATTTAAAAAAATTATAATTAGAAAATTATTTGGATAAAATGGATTCCATTTTTGAATTCTACATGTCAAAAAATGGTTATGGGGAATTTTTGAGGTTTTTTTATAATATGTGAATTTTTTATTAGCAGTAAAATACAATAATTTTCTTTATAAATACATTATTAGCTAAATACATTATTCCGAGAGTCATTTCAGATGTAAGAACCCAAAAATCTAACCACCCCAAATTATTTTAATATATTTTATGATAGTTCTAAAACTATTCAGATTCATAATCCAAAATTATAATTAAAGGAATAAGATATTCAAAATTCACCCCTTTACTCTAATATAAAAACCACCCCTCACCACCTCTTCTCCTCACTCATATAAACCTTGAAGCCTGTAAAAGATCATCCCAAATCCTCTTCTCTAGTTTCTCTCGATGTCCAAGATATGTAGGTATTTAAAAAATATCAAAATTGCTTTCCGTATACAAGTTCTTAAGGAGGATAATTCAAGAGGTAAACCCTATTCCTTTTTCATTTAATTTCATTTTCAATTTAATTTATATTCTAATCTTCTCTTCACCATCCTCTATCCAAATTATCATGATATCTTAAATATCATCTATAAATTTTAATTTTAGAATTTTAAAGGAATTTCCATCCTAAAACAACTATATCCCTTTATTTTATTTTCAAAAATGAAATCATCGTCCGAGAGGACCACATTTACAACTTTCATGGATGATGAACCTTTGTTCATCAATTTATCATTAAAGTCTAGTTATGAAACCAATTTTATGGTAGAACCATATTTTAAAATATGTAATCTTTATTATGTAATGTTCTGTAATCCTTATATGTACTTAATACTAATTCATATGAAAAACAAGTTTGTAATGTTTCAAATACCACTGTAATAATATAAACGATTATCACTAATGTTTTATCTAATAAATTATCCACATACCATATAAAAAATGAATTATATAACCATTTAATTTTATTTAGGTTGATCAGTATCATATAAAATCAATTATGGTGAATTATATCCATTCCACATGAACTCCATTAATTATAGACAAGTGAACCGATCATGAAAACCAAGAAAATGAATGCCCCAGAAATATGAAATTAAACTTTTTATCCCATCAATAAATGCATAAATTATCATCATAAAACTATAATTAAAATAATAAATGTATAAGTGGTTCTAAATTAATTAATTAATGTATTTATTTTTATTATCCAGGTTTTTAATTTCAATTAAATAAAACATTCACACATAAGGTAAGGGTTTCCTTATCTCACTTCCATTTTGGTGCAATATTACTCATTCACCACTATTTTATTTATGGTGTATGAATACAACCCATTAATTTATAATATCATTAATCTATTTATTTTCATGTTATTTAATATATAATTTTTTAATTATTAATTTTTCTTCATATAATTCGATTAACTACAAAGTGGTAATGGTTTATACACAAACCCTTGTTTTTCCATCAAGTTACTCTTTTTTTACCTTTACACAAATTTAAGGATTATTTGTTTTTTTGTATTTCCTCTAAATTTTATGTATAAGATTCATATTCATATATTCTCTAATGTCCCGAAGGCCTTTATTTATTTTTGATTTTTGATTTTCTACCTTTCAAGGGGTGAGGAGGAACCCTTACAAGGCCTGTAGGAATAAGTATTACATGGCATGTAGGCCTTAGAGGAATTCATTTGCCTGTAGCCTTCAGACATTATATACAACCCAGATAATCTACTTTAAACTACTCCTCCCCAGCATCTTCATCCTGAAATCAACTCTCCACCTTCGCATGGCTTTTCAGCAAGGGATTCTGGTGCATTTATAGGCATGTCTCGATGGCAGGTAACATACCCTCCCATTCCTGCAATCTGTTTAGCTTTTGGGGTGGTGAAAGCTCCTTGATCATCCTTCGTGCAGAGATTTTTCATTGTTGGTCATCTGGTTTTCATCAGCACTTAAGGTGGCCTGAAGGCCTTAAGGTGGCATGAAGGCCTTATTGACCCAAAGGCATAGGTGACCCGAAGGCCTTAAAGGACTCAGGGACCAAATCGGTGGCCCAAAGCCCCACACGGGGGCATATTCCCAACTGCTATAGTGCCAAATAGTACTGGATACAGTACTGCTACAGTACCCCGGAAATAATGTCTCCGCATGGATTTAATCCCAGGTCTCCCTAATGTACTTACGGTGTCCTTATCTAAATATTATTATCCTTCTTTTATGGGGATATGCATCTTTTAAAATGGTTTCCTTCTCAATTATTTCTGATAAGCAAGCCCGATTAATGGTAAATTCTCTATTTCTTACCCATTTTCAAGTGTAAAATATAATCAATTTTAGGCCATCATTATATTTATATAATAACACATTTTATCAGGAAAAACTATCATGTTTCATTTATTTTTTTATTAAAAAACATTATATTCTTCTTTAAATCTAATTAATATTTTCCTTAAAACACACTAAATTGTTTTATTTATAAAGATACATAAAAACTTTCTTTACATGATTTATCTTCAGTGGGACATAATTAATGCATAAAATGTAATTTCAATTTCCTTAAATTTTATTTCCTAGGATATACATGTTTACAGTCATATTTTAATAAAAATACAAATTAAATTCCAAAATAAATATTCTTTCTAAAAGAAAAAATTATTTTTCTAATATCACTTTTACATCAATGAAATATATGTCATGTTCACCACATATTCCATATATTTGTTTTATTTAGTTCCCATTGATATATCATATCAAGATTCTCATCATTCTCATGATATTATAATGTATTATGATTTGAATTTTTCAATGCGGTATGGAATACTATATAATGTTCAAAGATTATTTCCTCAAGAAATTTTCAATGCTCTCATTTAAAATTATATCTATCTTTTTAAACATCATTTATAGAGTCTTGTAATTCATTGAGGTTTCTCTCTTATGAAAAAATTTTCCAAATTTTCTTTGTTGATTTTATGATAAGATTTATTGTGCATGTTCTAATTTGATACCATTCATGGTTTATTGTTATTGTATTCACATTTTATATAATAGTTTTTCAATACAAATGTTTATGTTGTTTATGTATCACCCATTTCATATGAGGAATGTATTAGACTTAGTATGTGATGGAAAGGGCCCTCTATAACCCTTCATCTAATCAGTAGGTCTCATTAAACAAAATCGAATTTGGTATTAGGTGAGGCCTTACCCTCATTTTTCAGACGTCTTTGTCGATTCCTCAACCGTATGTTTATTATGTCCCACATTATGAATTCGCTCATTATGAAGCTATTAATGGATAGTCCATGTGATTATTCGACTAGTATAATATCCATGGTTATATTTTATTATGGAACCATTTAATTAGCTTTTGTTTCTTCCATATTATTCCCAAGATTATGTTTTAATGGCATTTTTACTTTTAGTTAATCACCATGTTTTATTATTTATGCCTTTTCTATATTACTTTCCCTTATTGAGCATCTGAGATAATACCATTCTTATGTTTCATTTCTATAGGTTATGAAAAATAAATCTTTTAATTTTCTTTCAAGGATTCATTTTATTTTATTTTCTTATGTATCATGTTTTAATTTCTTTTCTAAATGTTTTATGGGTATCGTTAATATAATATGGCCTTCCAAGGTTTCTAAATTGTTTGGTTATTTGATAATTTATTCCTTATAACCATGCCAATTTTAAAAAATAATGCATAGAATCCAAGATTCTCGGGTAGGGGTGTTATAGTTGGTATAAGAGGTTTTTCAATAGCAACCTTGGAAACCAGATTTAGAAAACATATATTAGAAAATATATCCCTAAGACAGAACATTAAGATAATTATAAAAGAACATCCTAAAATTTTTTATGGGTAGATATTATATGGGTATTTTGAGAAATACATCCATGTCTGGATACTACAAGTGGAGATGGTTTAGGAATAGATGTACCTAGGGGTAACAACATCGACATGGTGTTCTAGACTAGACTCGGGGTAACCTGTTACATGACAACAGGCCTTACTACACTCTTGGGATGACAATATTTGGGGATATTCTTTATATAATTCACATTTTATTTACAAACCACTATTAAGGATTTTAAAATTAAATATGTCCCCATTGAAACTATGTTTATGATTATGAGATTAGTTATGTGTAAATTTTTCAATTTACATCACGTTCTTCACTAGTATTTGATTATACATTATGTTTCAAAATGCTATGTTCTAATCTCGTTTATCAAATTGTTTAGAAATTTTTCCTATTGAAATTTTTGGGAACCACATAATGGAGATAATCTATAGAGTGATAATGATAATTTGTTTGATGGGTTCGAGCCATTATTTCAAAGGGATCCAGTCTCTAAAACATTGTAATCGTATGAGGTGATAGTATCATATCTGAATAAGAAGGATAAATAGTTTTATAATTATTATTGTTGTGGATGGAAGAAATAGAACAATAGGACTAGTGGGAAAAAAGATAAATAAAGGGGAAAATGGTAAGAAGTATTTTTCTAACATGTGATAATTTTGAAAGGAAACACCTTGGTATATCCTTAGGAGGAAAATGAGTTTTCATCATGTGTGGATAAAAAGTCGACCATGCCCATAATTAGAAGATAATGAAATAATTTTCCAATATCCATGATTCAACTATAAGGATACGAGGAACTACATAAATGAATTTTACAAACGTCAAGGAAATATACCTCAAAAAATGTAAAGGGGCCATGATCAAGCTTATGATGACACTAACGTCAAAGTAAAATAATTAATGTATTTGTGTTTTGGGATTCAATAACTATGTTATGATATTCATGTTTTAAGATTTAGGGAATATATAAATATTGTACTAGAGTACTCTTTCATTATGTATTTGAAGTCGTATGTTTAATGATACTAAGAAAAATTATTCAGTGACATGTTAAATTTTTAAAAACACATGGTTAAGGTAATTAAAAACCTTAAAATGTTCCTGGAGGTGAGGAAATGATGTTGGATAGAGAGATGGTTGATATGGATAAAGTAAATTGGATAGTACTAACTATAACGAGAATGATTCTAAGGGGTTGGATCAGGATGTTTTGAAATTTTATCCATTTATAAAAATGGTTTTATTTGATCTTTGTATTATGTTTTTTAAGATAATGTATTACTTAACCACATGACACAACCTATGCAATGAATTGAAGTACTGATAGTTCAAGGAGAAATAAAATGAGAAGATTATGTTTAGAAATAGATATTTATATTTATATTCTTATAGGGTGGAATAATAGCTCATCTTTAAGAAAGGAGTCTTAAATAAAAATGTTTTCTTGTTATCATAATATTTGATAATATCAATGAAATTTTTCATAACTGTAGTTTATGGTTTTATGGTAATCAACTTTCATCTGAACAAGTTCTTTATCACTTTCTATCAAAAATTCATTGATTGATTTTTCTTCCACATTTAGGTTTTCACATCCCACTAATATCACCCCGTTTGAAAGAAATTTTTTTTTGTGACCACCTCATTTCAATTAACCTCTCATAAAAAGGATATTTTATTTACCCAATTAAAATGTGGATTCCCCATAGAGGAATTTTCATGTATTGACCATTTTCTTGTGAAGAAAAATTTCAAATTGAAAGGATGTAATTCATTTAAGGACATAAGAATGTGACACCCCAAGGGTTTAAAAATGTATATAGAATATAATTCACACAACACTAAGTCTTTGTGAATAAAAAATATTATTATAATAGTTCTATCCTAGATGTTAAACATAGTAATATTAATAGTAATAACAACTATTAAATGTTATTTATTTGGATTCAAAACCATTAAACATATTCACAATGAAATATATAATTCCTACTAAAATAAACATCATTTTTGAATTTCTAATGTTAAAAATTATTTCTGATGAATTTTTTTAATTTTTATGATATTTTTCATTTTTTCATCAATTGTGAAAAATAATACATTGTACTAGAAAACTGTTTTTTAATTTTAAATAATAGTTATAACTTAAATTGATTATTAATGACACAATATATCAATTATACATATATTAATTCAATGCAGATCATTGGAATCAAATTTTAAATTTAAATTATATAAAAAACTTATTTAACTTTTTAACATTTTTTATGCGCCTTCATTCCACACTTGCAAGATTAGTAGTAAACATTAGTTTTTTCTTTTGTGATTTGAATTCTAAAAAACAAACACACACCATTGTTATATGAATGATTTTTACAGCCTTATAGGATAAAATTTATTTTTTTAGTGAATAGTAACTTGACCCCGATGAATAGTAATATTACCATTATGAATAGTAATGTTACCCTTATGAATATTATTATGACCCTTTTGAATACAAAACTCACTGATGAAATTATAAATATAATTTAGACAACTTATAAGTAAAATATAATATTTTAATAATTCATAATTATCTGTTGGCATTTTTTTAGTAATAAATATTTCATTATAATTTTATAATCCTTAAATTTATTTAATTTACATTTAATTATAATAAAATGTATTCCTAAAAAATTATTTTATCGTACAAGGATTTTAGGATAATTTAGTGAGACCTCAGTTAATTTTAAGGGTGTTATAAAATCATTTTTAATTTTAAAAACTCTTTTTTTTTGGGTAAATGATGACTTTAGGTAAAAATTAAGTTTCTCATATTTAAAAATTAATTTTGATAAAATGGATTCCTTTTTGGATCCTACACGTTGAAAGATTTTTATTATGAAGGATATGACTCATAAGTCATTCATAATTTCATAGGGTGTTCAACAATAAAAAGTGTATTAATAAGAGCTCAATCAACCATAGAGGATATCAGAATCCATGGTTGGAACATAAATCTCTCTAACCTAGTATTGATGATAAATTATCCAAAAGTGAAACTTCAATGCCCATTACGCCTCCTTCCACTGGGTGAATAGGTCATCGAATTAATGGGTTAGATACTCCTCCCAAATAGTCACTTCGGTAAGGTGATTCCAAACAATATATGACCTCAATCTCTCCTCCACCCCTTAGGTGAAAAATGCAGTGCTCCCAAATAAATACACACTAGGAATAATTAACCCCTCTTTAAAGACTTCTCCAACTATAATTATAGCTCTCATATGAATATTGGGTAATCCGATATACTAGAGAAAACATCGATGAATCCATGATGCATGTGTATATAGAGGTCCACCAAATAGTGGGAATGTAATTCCAGAATGTTATCATTCGCCACCATTGTTTGAGTGATTGGAGAGATCACAATATCCATTATTCCAAGAGTAATACTAGTCAACTGATAAATCAGATGTAACCTCCCATGAATGATCTCATCCTTCTCAGTCCAAGGATCACTCCTACTCATGGAGAAAAACTCAATCCCATAAACCATAAGAACTACCAAACTCACCGGTAGAAATAATATATGAATGGTCGATCAACAACTAGTATATATTAAGTAAAACATTATAGGGTCTCACTTATAGTATAGAAATATTACTTGTTAGGGTATCTCTCTCGTGAATTTTATAGTCATATCATACCATCTAAAGAAATGTGGGATCACTAATCTTTTATACATGAGACTCTCATAGAAGGGTTTACAAGGACACCATAGGTACCACCAGGACTCGAATTGGGGAAATATCTAAGGAATTTTGGATTATAACTCTGTGCTATAACTGAATCTCAAGTAGTGAAGACACATGATATTCTCCTAACCACACTCTAACCCACTAAGACACATACTATTATCACTAGATTCTATGCATTCTCGTTCTGACATGCTCGCCTCAACCATGGCCTTCTTTGACACCTTATCACACTATAAATTCTTCAAAAACATAGGACAACGTCACTCAAAAACCAAAACATGATAATATCTTTTTTGTGGTGGAATTGACACTCCCACATTGTTTTACATCACATCCTAAAAATTTGTCTTGTTGTGGGATGTTTTCTTCTATCATTCAATTATGGATCCACATCAAACGTCACCAAAAAGGGCTCTATTGACTCTCTATGTCATCAGGGATATGTCTTACCATAATGACCACCCTTTAAGGGGATCTCGTTTAATTAGGATACCCAACCACATGATCAGACCCAACCTCAACCACATGAAGATGGAGTCTATCTCAACAATAAAAATGTGTGATCAATTTCATCATAACCTGTAATTGTAACTCATCATATGTGCTCTATCTTCTAGTACCACTATAACGAACTGCTACTCTACTATGGGAGCGGATTTCACGTGAAACCATCAGATTAGTTGGGATCCTCACAAGTATAAGAGCTCATAATTCTTACTCACGCCAATTCTTTTATTCATAGGGATTGGGCTCATCATAGAAACTCAGTGGCCCCTAGTACTAGAAATCAAAAAGAATGCTATCCATTCTCACATCTTCTACCTACATGGATAGTTTGATATACTACATGACAGGTAGAGGTGATCATACCAACCCACCTGGATGAGGATGTTTGGGGGATGGACCCAAAACTCAGGTCTCATCACTCATCCAATCATTATCATGATCCGAAACTAGTACCCTGGCTAGCTATCATCACAGAGGTATCTTGAATGTCAATGAGACATACCAGGGTCATTTGAGTATTTATATATATCCATAGAAATGTGGAGCTGACTCAATATGTACAGTCAAAGACTTAATCTTGTATGATTTTTGTACCATTTATCTCTATATCCCATGTTTCAATTAGCTCTTTTGACAAGCAGGTGGTTAAGGTCTTGATGAATGGATATGTGGACTGCCCACACCATTAATAGATTCATATTCCTAAGATTCCAACTCAAGACACATTGAAAACATTTATATCCAAATAAAAAATACTCTTAAGGGGACTTCTCAAAACAATGTATTATTAAATTAACATTATCTAATACCAATAATTTATAATCCAACCCATTTTGGGGATTGATCTGTAACTACCCTAACCATGCTCTATAGGCCAGCTAGTGGAAACATGTTCTAAAGGTATAAAAAAATTAGTTGTGTCTTTTCCTAAGTACATGTACGTACACAGACAAACAAATCAATTAAAAAGGGAAGACTGAATGACTAAAAGACACAATATTACAATAAAGTAAACCAAGCATGTATAAACCTCAGGATATTACAAAATTAAGAAAGTTTAAAATGAAAAGTAAAAGGGAAAATCATTCTTAACTATAAATATGTCCCAACCTGTAAAAAATTGGAAATTTAAAGAGCTTAATGAGATCCCATATCCCGAATCCCAATATATGACCACCATATGTGGTCTAAATCACATAGCATCCCAAATATAATCTATAGTCACAGTACGAAAATACATCACCTACATAAGACACTCCATGTGATGGAAAATCCCATATAGGTGTGAGTATATTCATGCCTAGTAGGAAACCCCAAATGCTGATGTGAGTAGCAGTAAGAGATATAGTAGAAAATAATTACAATAGATGGATGTTACAGTCACAGAGAACAACCCAGTCCAAACCAAGATAATGTAACTTCATATAATAAATAGAAGACAAAAATGGTGTGTAAATGAACTAAATTTTGTTTCTTCACCAGTTATAGTTAGTTAGTAGACTCATCAAACCACCAGAATCTAAACACACAAATCACTTGTCATACCTCGTGCATATTCACCTCTCCTAAAATCAGAGTAACCAAATCTAAAGATATGGATATAGAAGAATATTTATTTGTATGTATGTATATATGATCATTCAAATTAATCCCCAATTACAGAGAAAGGGGATCTCCATCTCATAGACCATACTATGAATAAGAGTCACCAAAAGTTTCAAAAGTCTATTAGTGATGGCTATGATCTCACGGGCCTGCCAAAAAGTAATCGTTCATTTTAAACCACACCTCATCATTATGCCACACATTTCATGTGGAATAACTTTCATATAGTGGACCCAAATACTATATCGATTGGTGGATTCTACTCTACATCTATACAACCAATCTGGAGGTCTCGCTCCCTTTTAGGATAGGGGAGTATCATCTCGATGGATAGAGGAATTGTGCCCTAGTGTGACATGGGAGAACCGTCTCTATCTGCAGAATTAGTATGGAGGACATGTTCCCTAATGCGATAATAGAGTATACTCTCCCTTAATAGAGGACCCATTCTCTCGTGGCATAGGGGATTAACGTATCTATCTACATAATGAGTATGGAGGACCCATTCCCTAATGTGATAAGGGAGTATCATCTCCTTGGATAGATGAAATGAACACTGATATGAAATTGGGGTACCATCTCTATATAAACACACAGATGATCCTTCATGATTAATGTCATCATAAATAATTTTCACTAGAATTGTTTTATGCATAACATCTCACATCTTTATGAACTCACTTTTAATCCTTCATGATTAATTTCATTATTATACGTTCCAAAAAAATGTCACTCTTGTGGAATCTCACATGGTATCTCAAAATCCACATCAAATTCCACCATCACATTCTACATAGAATAAATAATCTTGATACACTACTCAGTTTCCAAAATCTGATTCAAAACATTAGAGATATGAGATGTTTAAGATTAATTAAGGAGGTACCTGGAATATTGGGTACCCACATAGCATGTAGCCCCAATTTGTTTCCTAGATGATTCTTCACCAACACACGACATTCTAGCGATATAGTTTTACAGGACTTGTATGTGTACAACATAATGTATCTCGGCCAGCCTGATGAATGTATAGGGCTCATCATTATTCTGAATGGAAAAACTATACTTACACTTATATGACAATAAATATACTTGAATGGAAAAAAATATCACATCATTTAGATCCTCACAGAAAAGAAATTGGGGTAGGTTATTCTCATTCCCAAATCAAAAACCCACTGAAAGTTCACATTTCACCATGTAATGCTTGAAAGGTACTTCATAGGACTGAGCCACATGTTCAAAATAAATATCTAATAATAGTCTCATATAAAACATCTCATTATTAGGTTCACAATATCATAGATTTTTTTCATTCCAAAACCCAATGAAGAAGATACATCAGATACAATATTCTGCAATAATAATAATTTTATTAATATTGGTCACTTTTCTAACCCAAGACATGAGTCTGAAAATGATATCCAAAATTGGTCATAAAAAGATCATCTTAAATTCAAGGTCATTATACCACAGATCGTGTATCAATATATAGCTGTATGAAGAACATCCAACCATATTTTGGTTTCACAACCAAATCAAAATAATAATTACTATATTTATTATTATAATATATTTTTTTTAAAACCTTATCTCATCATTTTCCTAAGCATCCAAGATCAAACGTCCTTCTCCCTTGTTTTACGTGTGACCCACCTTTAATGAATTTGATTTCAAATAATCATTATTATTAATTATAATAATTAAAATAATATTATTATTACTATTATAATACATTTTGTGAAAAAATGGTACTGAATTCCCTCTAATTCATATAATGTGCACTGTGGAATAGCCAAGCCCCGCATGGGTTCTTATTCAGCCATAAAATTTACTATCATACATCTTCCCTCTCCAAAAAATAAATGAATTTAATTCCATTTAATTGCATAAGTAATGAGATCAATCCACCCCAAACACATTTTTTGGCACTATTATTACTATGAACAATATAATAATAATAATAAATCATCCTTTAAATTTTATTAACTCATAATAATTAATATTATCAATAATAACAATATTAACGCTCACCACATTGACCATATCTGACCACCTCATTAAAGATACAAGCCCATCTACTGTCATGTTCACACTAAGCAGCCCCCTCTATGAGAGCTTGTGTATGACCTCTACTCGAAACCGATACCCTCAAACCACATGTCATCACCATGTTCCAACTAGGAAAACGTGTATCATCTATTAGATCCCGAACATATTTTGATCACTTAACCTCACCCATGGTGCTGGTCTAATCCATTCACAAAACATCATCCCGCATGTTTATCAATCATTCCCCAACCCATCGATCTACATGTCAATCATGCTACCTCAAAGAATCTAGTGGTTCAATCAAACTGGAACACATCGAAGCAATGTCAAATCCTGAAATTATGGTCCAATTATGAATAACGCACGGAATTGTGGGGTGAAATAACCATTAAAAAAAGGTGATAATTAACTTTCTATAAGTGTTCTTCACCAACGATTTCATTGAAGCGAAATTATGTTGAGAAACATGGAAAGGAAAAGAAATAGATTGAGAGAATAATTTATTTTTATACACAGGATCATGTGAAGGTTAATTTTATCTTAAATCAAGAAATAATTGATAATGATGAATATTTTAACAAAAATGGGAAGAATCCACAATTTATGAGCCCAACATTAATTATGGATCGATTGTTGATGAATAACGTATCTTCTAGTGATGAAGATAACCACTTATATTTTTCACATGTCGATTCACCTTGATCAGATCACAAGTCTTCATCTAGTCTCGATCCTCCCTTGAAGGACGTTCTCCTCCTCATATAAGATCTAGAAAGGTTTGTGCCTCTATATATTATAAAATTTCTAAAATATTGTATTTATATTGGATTTAATTAGGTCATTTAATATTACAAATAAAGAATTTATTTATTTATTTTACTTAAACATACCCACCAATGGCTGTCGTATCCAAATGTCACACACCGACCATCTTTAGATCACATTTAGGGTAAACACTACATTCTAAAATCAATAATAGAATCATATTTTTCATTATAGTCTCTGTGTGTGGGAAATTTGGGTTAGGGTTATTAAATAAATAAATTTAAATTGATTGATTTATCCAGTGCTCCTACCAACAGCTACCCCACCGGAACATCCCACATCGACCAGATTTAGGTCACGCTTAGAGTAAACTTCATGTTTTGGATTCAATAGTTATCTTAAATTCTTGATCTGATAATATTCGTGGAGATATTCCACTTTTTTAATAAAAATATGTGCAGACAATAAAAAATATATTTAACTTTTTTATATAAAATTAATTCTTGGCTTACCGGGCCACATAATCACGTGATCTCTGAGTGCCAGGATTTGAAAAAATTCTTAAAAATTTTCCATGAAGTAAATGGAAAAACCAAAGGCTCTAAATTTTATCAATCAATTTAATTCCTTATGGTTTTAGTAATTTTCCAAAATTAAAGTGATGTGATAGTAATTCTTTCCATGGACAATGCATAGATTGTACCATGAGAAACCTAATAGAATATGATGTGAAGTGATAAATCATATTGTTATAAAAAACTATTTATTTTTAATTATGGATATAAATTGAATATATTTGAGTTTCCAAACACATAAAAGAATATAATTGTATAATATTTTATAAATTTAAGTGATAAATATGATAAAGGAAATAATAACAATTTTCTTATGTGTCATAATTTTTTGAAGAGTCACCTAGAGGTATACATCAATTGAACTGGAATATTATTTATCTATGGGAATGAAGGGAATGAATAAATAAATTTATAGGGAGATAGAAACATTTATTATGTCTTTATGGTTGATATAACTTCATGAATTTTATCTTATATTTTTTCTATATTTTATATAACTTATTCTGTTCTCAATACTTTTTTATAAT
Organism: Viscum album; assembly: GCA_963277665.1. Classification (NCBI taxonomy): domain Eukaryota; kingdom Viridiplantae; phylum Streptophyta; class Magnoliopsida; order Santalales; family Viscaceae; genus Viscum; species Viscum album. Next base: position 224,542,800 of record OY728158.1, read on the forward strand.
TAACAATTTTGATGATGTAATTTATTTATTGGGTGAGTGTAATTCCACATAGTTTTATTATATATCTTCTATTTAATTTAATTAATGTTGTTTGATAGATTTATTCACATGCACCACCAAAATGAAACAGACTCTAATATACAATAAAAAATTAATGCAAAATGATTGGAAACATCAATAAAGAAATTTCAATAATAAAAAACCCTAGTAAATATAAAATAATATAATTGTTTTCTATAAAAACATAGGTTTAAATTTACTAAATTATTTAATTTTAGTACATAATTATTGATGTATTTATATGAACTAAGGGATAAGTATTTATTGAAAATTTAAAAAAATACTAAATGTTAAAAAGGGTAATTTTTAAAACAAAATTTTTAAATAAGTTGTTTATTTTACTTAATATATAATATTGACAAATTTTATATAAATTTTAATAATAAATTATTATACAAATTAATATAAGAATAAAAATTTATTTATAAATTGATATCAAATAAGTATCAAAATATTAAATTTATCGTTTTTTATGTAAAATATATCTTATTTTTATTTTTTAGTTTTATTTTGTTGAGAAAAATATAAATTTTATAATTTAGATTTGAAGGAAATAACATTGTTTTTTAATTTAGTTGGTAAAAAAATTATGGTGACTTTTTAGAATTTTTGTAAAATATTGATTTTTAGTTGAATATTGAAAAATACACTTTTAATATTATTGTAGTGATTTTTTCCTTATTTATTTAAATGAATGAAATTGAACTCTCATAAAACAAAATTAATGTCAATAAATTTTTTATATGATAAAATAATTCATTTATAAAATCATTATAGTATATTGAATAACAATGATCAAAATTTTAAAACATAAGTAGTAATTTATCATAATAATGAAAATATTTTTATTATTTTAATTTAATTAAGAAATCACATAGTATAGTTATTCATTTTATTTATTATTCTTCCATATAACACATATATTATTAATATTAATCAACCTTATCAAAAAAAATATAAAATTGATAATTTTATGATAGAATTATTTTTTATGCTGAAAAACTATCTTTCTCTAAAATATATATTAATTATTTTCTGAAATAATAATGAAATTAGTATTTATCAATAAAAAAATTTGTTAAAGTAATTTAGTTCAAATTTATATTCAGTAGGTCAAATTATGTAATATGATCAATTTAATGTTTTTAAATTAAAATTAAATACATTGGTAAAAACCCATTATCAAGATTAAAGAAAAATTAAGACAAAAAAATTAAATGATGGTTTTTAAATAAAAAAAGTTTTTTTTAATAATATAATATGAAATGACACAATTCAATGGAACAAGATCCAAAATTTATAAATTTATAGATGGTATTAGTTTGGTTTCATCTTCTACTGAACCGATCATGTGGATAAAAATTATAAATGATTATTGTCATTTTATTATTATTTTCAATTTTTTTAAAATTATCATTTATCAGGGTAATTTTTTTAACCATGGTAACATATACATAATTTTCTAAATTATATAATTCTTCTAATAAAAACCCTAGTTTTTCAGGATAAATGTTTTCGAAAATAATTCATTCTAATATCCTAATGATGTCAAAAGAACACAATGTATTTGTAAAAAATGTTATTATGTATTATTTCCCTAAACCAATCATTTAAAAAATTTATTCTAACATTTATATTATTATGATGAATTAAAAAATAATTTTTATACTACCAAATTATAATTCTATAATTTAGGAATTTAAATTTGGAATAGAAAAATAAATTAGAATGAAATATATTTTTTATAGGAAAATGAAATTTTTAATAAAAAAGTATTTAATCTAATTTACTAGAATTTATAATTATGGTAATTTCATATTATTATTAATATCAATATTATTTTATTTTATTTAATAAAAATAATTGATTATTAAACATAAAAGTTTTATGCAAATATTTAATTATATGATTACATCTAGTGTTTACCATTCATTTCAACACCTGTATTAATAACGATCAAAATTGATAATTAAAATGTTAAATTAGAAAAAAACCATGGTTCATGATAGTTAGATGTTGACAGTGGATAAAAATATTAAAAATAGCCTATGTTTAAGGGGATATTAAAAAAATATTTGTTACAATCCCCCTCCCCCAAAGAAGTTATCACGCCTCCATCTTAATTATCACTCAATAAGGATAAATAAGAAATGGTAGGACCCCAGATAATATTTCAAACTCACTATCAAAGGTGTGAATGTAAAATAATTATATTCTTTTATAATATGAATATAATTAGATTCTCGAAAATGTTATTAAAAATACTTCTCTGTAGCTATGTATATTTCTTATTGTGCTTTAGCGGTATACCTTTGTAGACATCATTTTCATGTAAATTGTAAGGACCTGGTTTTTGACTCAGATATGGATCCTTTAAATTTTGTTCTAACTCATTATTGTAGATATTTTTTTAGATTACTAATGAGTTCATGAAGGTATCATTGGTGCTTTGGTCTTGTTAAGATCATCGAACACCACTTTTTTGAAGAATTTAGCATGTCACATAGTTAGTGTAAACCACGTGGGTAGGGACCATAGTTAGATCTAACCATGTAGATGGTCTATATTTTCAAGTAGAGCCATTTTTCAAGATTTTCAAGGATTTCCCTAACCATGTGGACTAACTTTTTTTATAGTCTTCTTTAGTTTCTTGTTCAAGGTTTTCAAACTGTTTGGAAAACTATGTGACCAAACCATGCAAATGCTATTTTTTTGGGCAAATGTGTCATTTTTTCCGTAATGAAAGGAATATCTAAAAACTATCTTCTCTATTCTAGGATCCAGTTGACATAAACCACTTCCCTCACAATTTGGAGCTCTATAAATTCACAAACTAGGGATTGAAAGTTCTACCTCATTTGGGATCTGATTGACCTTGTGTTCTTCATACTAGATGTGTACAACTTAGTACTCAAGTCTTTATAAGTCGTTATTCATTTCTATTTCTCTCAAACTAGTAATCAGAATTTTTTATTTTATTCCAATTTTTCAAATCTACTCTGATATAAGCTGAATTGGTGTTCAGTACTTGATGTGAAGAGTCTTACGAGTATGAGGTCGGTGGTCTATAACTCATCCCTCTTGTCTATTGATTTTAGAATTGATGTGTGGGGCCCACTGATATCTTTAGGTAACTTTTATTGAATTTTTATTCCTTTATTATAGTCATTAAAACTATATTGTTATGCTCTTTCCATAAATTTTATTGGTTATTGGTGGTAGTGTCCACAACTCACACTTCCCCATGTAGGGTGATGTTCTGTAATTGAATTTTTTGTGATTTGATATTTTTGCACGATTATTTGGGTGTGGTGAAGATTTATCACACTAAAGGTAGGAGTCCATTAATTAAATTCTTATTGAATCATGAAATTATAAATAGATTTTTCCATTTCATGTCATCTTGAACCACCTAAGGTAATTTCTTAAATGTATGTAATTGATTCAAATGATGTTATGAACCATAATTAAGTATACGATATAGCCTTGTTAAATATAAATGAATGTTTTGTTTCCTATTATTATAACACATTTACATATTTTTGGAAATAATTGGAATAAAAAGTAATAATTGAACTTGACTTACATCATTTTAATTAAAAGATTGAAAAAACATGTCCTTATCAAACTAATGAATGAAAATTCTTGACCTAAGTGAACTATTTAATAGAAAAGTTTTCATATAACCAAATTAATTTTCATGAATTAAATGCATGGTTTCTATTTTGGAACATGGAAATTAAAATATTTCTAAGAAGGATTGACTGGTGTTATCTCTTACTTACTAGATGGATTGCATTGGGTAATCAAGGATGTTAGTCTGATTCAAGGATTCATATAGCCTTTGGTGAGACCTATCCGTGAACTCGATCCTTGTCTACCTATAGATGCATGTTAGGACATTTTAGTATCCCTTAAAAATTATTATAGGAGGCCTCTGACATAGTCATTGGATCCAGTGTGACATGTGGTGCCTCAGATACATCCTTAGGATCAACCATATCTTACTTCTAGTTTTATATTTGATGTATTCATTAGACTCTGTTAAAAACATTATTTTGTGACTATCTTAGATGATGCTTCATTTATTACACTCTTACCCATTCTCTATTGTCAATTACTACAATGTTTTAGGCCCTTTAATTATAGGTTTCCTTTGTGATTACCTTGGAAAAACATCTTATTAATTATCAATCAGGATTTCTTTTTTACATCTTGAAACTTAACTATTTATACTATCATGATTTGATGTTAGTGATGGATATGCCTCATGTGGATTTTCTATATAAACTAGTAATAAATTTATTTTTGAACTAGTTACATATTCATACACCTGATGAGGGATAAACGGGGTACTTAGGTATTTAGTCAAATTATACTGCTTCATTTATATATCCATGCCTTCAATATTTTACAACATCCAATACACAGGCTGGATGTTTTAGACACCATTGGTGGTGGACCACTGAGATCTATCTCGCATCCTCTTCAGGTTTTGTCTGGTACCTATGGTAGATTACATGTATAAAAATTTTTTAATATGAAGTGTAATTCTTTGGACACATCAGTACATGTTGTTCTGGGATGGATCTGGTGGAAGATTACTGAGCTATGGCTCAAGATTCTTAGGATTTTTTTATGTATTTCCTTTTTTCTACTTTAGGTTTTACATGTATTCCTTATACATTTTATCTATTTCTTCTATGTTTCTAGTGAAATTACATATATCATCATCAGTTTTAGTATTTCATTCTAATTATTTTAGTTATAATTGATTTGTATCTTTTTTTCGTGAATTATATTTACATATATTCATTCCTCTATTAACCTCTCCTAGTATCTTGTATGTTTTATATTATGATGCACTCTAGTAATGGGTGAACAGTCTCTCCCTGGACAAATCCTAGGACCTCACTGATAGTCATAAACTTCTGTTATTTGGGGAGATGTGTCTAAGACAATGTTGTTGACCAGGCTCAGGGAACATCCTTAGTGGAATTCGGGTCTAGGACATCACAAAGTGGAATCCAAGAGGTTCCTTTCTTTCTTTACTATTTGGAGATAATAGAATTGAGATTTAGAACACATGAAACTTGTTCATAAGTTGTACTTGGGATCATGAACCCATGTTCTTTGTAAGGTCTTAGTTTCATAAATTATAAGTTTTTTCCTACTTTTTCCTAGTACATTTGATATTGTTGCACCATTGGGTGACTAACATGTTATGTGGTGTTTTTTACTATTCTTCTAATTGATATTATATTTTATCCTTGGCCTTATGATATTAAGGATAGATAATTATTATATGCATCATATAGGAACCTATAAATCATATTTCATTCATATTTATATGATATATAGGTGAAGTTCATTGCTTTCCATTACATTATATGCAAGTGATAGTTCACTAACCCTTGACATATTTACATTTTTATTTTTCTGATGTGGTCTATGATTGAGTGGTTCTATATTTCAATTTATGAGGTGTTTTGGGCCCCCATTGTTTGTATTGAGTAATTTACCAAATCGTAGATTTTAATAGAAATTCAAATAGGTTTTAGTAATAGTGATAAAGAGTATGGGCCCTAATTCATGAGGATAGATTACTAATTTTAATTTAATGTTGATATAATTAATAAGAAAGTGAAAACATAAATCTGAAACATAAATTATAAAAAGTAATGGTTACGCATCATTATCCCTACTTTTCATTATTAAGAATGGTAAAGGAGTGAACTGGTTAATTTAATAGAAAAATAAATGAAACATTTTCTAATAAATGATAAGGCAAGGTACTAGTGAACCTTTATCTACTAGAAGCCCTATAATTAACACATCAGAACATAATAATACCAAACATTATAAGTGGGTATTTAGGGTTCTATACCATTGGTAGTGACACATTTTTTACATTCGTATTCCATTATTGTCGGTATCATTTCCTTAAATCATATTTTGAGGCATGTTATTGGAAAATTGTGCACCAATGATGCCATGATTTCCTCATGTCAAACTCCAGGAGGGTGTAAACAACCATACTCCAGATGTGGTGGGACCTAATCATGCATTGTTACCTCCTGGAGTGCCAAGTGAGACACCACCTACTATTGAGAAACTGGGAAATGATTCTCAATTCTGTCATAGTTTCATATGTCTGATGCAGTCCATGCATGGTGTTCAATGAGCTACACTTTTGATGGAAGATATCACTCTTGAGTACCAGAAGCGACATGATCTTACTTTTTTAGTGGATGACAGTCCATAGGATGATTAGTCATGGATAGAATCCACCTGGTCAACCATTGAGCATCTGGAGACACCTCCAGATCAAATGGCCAAAGTTGTTGTGTACATGCTCCATGATTAGGCTAGGAGTTAATGGGGTGTGATTAATCAAGATGGTCACCATAATGACATAGTAAGGGATGATTTTCAGACACCCTTCTATGATCAATAATTTCATTATACATTGGGGGTGATAGAGCTAGATATTTCATGTAACTTGATTGTAGTTATATGTTAGTTACATAGGATTCAGTGCATTTCACTGAGTTATAGTTCTTTGCGCTACTTATTTCCATTGATAAGCTTTTTCATTCTATACACTTCGATGATGGGATTTTGTATGAAATTAGTACTCCGGTGAATATCATTCGCCCACATAGTTTCTCTGAAATAGTAAATAAGTATCTTATAACTTAGTGAAACCTGAGGTATGTGATAGTATTGAGCATATTGGACTAGTTCCACGTCAAGCTAGTAGTTCTTCCTGTGGAAGGAAGAATCCCCTCAAATTTTCTTGTCATGGTAGTGTATATCTGGGTACCCATACAGGTAGCTCTGTAGTGATTCATAAATTCATACATATGTGGAATATGAATCATAAATTGGATAGAGACCCTCTAGAATGTTGGGATTGTGACCATATGGGGCACCTAAAAAGATTATGTCAGACCATTCCATCAACTTCTAGTGGAATAGGTGTTGTACCAGATCCACCTTTAGGGGTAGGTTCTTTTATGCCATTTTAAGTTGGATGTTGGAGTAGAACTAGCCATGTTGGAGGCCCTAATTGTGGTAGACAGGCCCCTAATCACCAGTTGCGCTGGCAAAGTAGTTTTGATTGTAGTAGTCCAACTCATTATCTAGGTCAAGGATCAGGCTAGATGCATGTTATAAAGTCGATGACCAAGGATAATATTATGGGTCCATTTACAGTACGATCTTCTATTCTAATAGACTCCGCTATAGTATATACTTTATTTTATATGGGTGACTCACACTACTTCATCTCCAAATCTTTTTTAGAAATACTTCATCTAGAAAAATAGTTTTTCTATGGGGTAATGACCCTAGATACACCACTGTGAGTATTGTTAAAGGACATACACAAATGTAGGGATTTCCCCGCTAAGTTAGGTTTTTACCATTTCTTATGGGAACTCTTTGTTCTTGAGATTATGGGTTTCAATATCATTTTCGAGATTGATTTTTTTTTCTATATCGTGACTTTTTAGACTTATATCACCGAAGTGTTTTGTTTACATCACCCGAGGGAATCCATTATCTACCTAAGGGTGAGTAGGATTTCTAGGCTATAAAAGCTTGGCTAGAGCATCAAGGGATAGGTGTGGTGTCTTCCCAAAGTTCTAATATCTTCACAGAGGAATAAGTTTTGGACTAGGATGAATTCCCACTTGTAGTATATAATTTCTAGGATGTATTTCCAGATGATTTTTCTAGATTAACATTTGAGAGAGTGGTAGAGATTATGATAAATATTATTCTAGGAACATATCTAGTGTTCATTCCTCTGTAAAGGATGGAACCTACTAAGCGTCGAGAGCTTAAGCGGTAGTTAGAGGACATGGAGGCCAATGATTTTTTATGCCCTAGTACAAACTGTTGAGATTTTTCTATACTTTTTTCATAAAGGTAGATGGGACACTTCATTTGTTCATGGATTACATATGGTTGAACCATATAATAGTCAAGAACTGATATCCACCTCATCAAATAGATGATATCTTTAACTAACTTTCAAGATATAGGGTCTTCTCTAAGAACCATTTGAGATCGGTCTATCATCAGGTGTGAGTCAGGTCATCATGAATACTTCATATAGATTTTTGTAGTAGGTATGTTCTATATGACTACATCGTTATACAGTATTTACTAATTAAAGATACCACCATCTTCATGGATCTGAAGAATTCGTTGTTCCACCACTATATGGATTCTTTTTTATAGTCTTTTTGGGGGAAATGTTTGTGTATTCTCACACATGTAGAGATAATTAAAACCACCGTTATAATGATCTTATCACACTATGAAAGCATCATTATTATACCAATTTGGCTATGTACCACTTCTAGATTGACAAATTTCACTTCATGGTTATATTATATCATAATAGGGAGTCCCTATAGACCCATATAAGGTTATTTATATGGTTTCATGGGAGAAACCTAATAATGTGTTTGATATATGGTGTTTATTTGGGTTTGGATTAATATTACAAGAATATCATATATGAATTTTGACACCGTGTATAAATTCTCAATGGTTAAAAAAGGAATTATTTTATGTTTTTATGGTCATAAGAGTGTGAGAAAGCCATTCATGAGCTAAAAGGGGGGATGGTCTTGACACCTATTTTAAATCTAGTAAATCCAAGAAGAGGTTATATCATCTTCTATGTTGAATTAGGCATCATCCTATGACTACTTCTAATGCATGAGGATATATCCATTACGTATGGATCACATTAGTTGAGGCCTCATGAGAGAAATTACACAATCCATTACCTGGAGCTAGAAAATATTTTCCATGTCTCATGTTTCTAAAGACATTATATATTAGGTGAGTTCTTTATGGTGTACATGGACCATAAGAGCCTAAAATATAGCTTTTCAAAGAGATACATGAATCTTATATAGTTAATATGGGTTGAAAATATTTAGTCATTGAATCTAGAGATTTCCTATATGTATGAAAATGGAAATGTTGTTGCTGATACGTAGAGTTGGAAAACACAGGCACATGTCATATGGTAAGCCAATGATGAATAGAAATTATTGTCCCTCTTCTATAAGACGCATCTAGAGTTTGATTATAGTAAAAAGTAGTATTACATATCATAATTTATTGTTACCCCTTATCTCCTTGAGAAGGTGAAGGGTAGGAAATTTTTACATCATGAGGGATTGGTTCTTCATGAGAGTATATTAGGAGATGACTCACATCTGGATTGGTCTACTGATATAGATGACATATTTTCATATTTATTTTCATGTCTGGTATTGTATAGATATGTGGGGTTAGTTGATGCATGATTCCAACACTTCTCAGTTTGAAGTTCATCGACGCATCTCCAAAATATATCAAGATATGCAATGTTAGTATTGGTGTCCTGGGATGAAATGTCAAACCACAGGCTTTATCATAAGGTGTTCAACCAGTCACCAAGTGAAGGCAGAGAAATAAATACATACCATCTTGTTACAACCACTTTCATTTCTAAAATAGAAATGGTAATATATTGTTATTTATTTTATAGTTGGATTATCTAGGACATTGAGTGGTAGTTATGTTGTATGGGTAGTTATTAATAAACTAATTAATGAAACCCATATAATTAATATTTGGGAGAATTTTTATGTTGATGAGTTGGGAAGACTATATGAAAGTAAGAACATAACACTACACAGAATCCCTCATAATACCATTCCTAATAGGGATTCTTTATTCACATCATAGTTCTAGAATATTTTGTAGAAGGCAATGGGTATGCAGGGGATTATGAGAACAACTTTTCACCCTCAAACTGATGGACTATGAGATCAAAAGATACAAGTTCTTGAGGACATGATCTTGGATTGATTCCTTGATTCTGATGGTTCTTGTGAGAAGAAACTCCCTCTTGTCATGTTTTCTTAAAATAATAAATTTTAGGGGACAATTCAGATGGATACTTTGGAGTCATTATATGGTTGTTTATTTCATTCACTCATATGTTGGTAGATTAATGTGAGGTATCCCTACTAGGTCCTTATCTTTTATAAGAGACTTTGGAGTAGGTTTAGTTGATTAGGACGAATATGACACCTGCTAAGTCTAGACTAAAATCATATGATGATTTTCATATATGGCTTCAAGAGTTAGAGGTTGGGGATTAGGTTTTCATGCGGTTATCACCCAACCTATAAAATAGACAATTATGGAAGGATGGGAAATGGCCACCTCATTGTATAGTGTCATTTGGGATCATGGAATGATTCGGGCCGATATCCTATCAGTTGTTACCACCTATAAGGTATCATGCTATGCATGAAGTCTTCCACGTTTAATAGCATCACTGTTATCATGCTGACATGTATCATAATTTTGATCCTAAGAAAGTTTAGTGTAAGGCTAATGCATCTTTTGTGGAATATATTATATGCATCATCAATATGATCATGATAGCTATTCAAGGCTAGATTTTCCCTCTATTATGGGTTTAATAGAAGCATATCCATGTAAAGGACAATACTTTAGAGTGGGAGGCTTATTCACATGCTCAGCGGCAATAGTTATTTTAAGATAATGTTTCACCACCATTGGAAGGTGAACTCAAGTACAAGATCCTTTAAGGGGGAAGGCTGTAAGAACTTGATTTTTTAATCAATTTTGGATCCTTTATATTTTTTTCCAACTCCTTAACATATATCTTTTTTGGATGTCTAATGGGTTCTTGATGGTCTCAGGGGTATTTTATGCTTTTCAAAGTTTAAAAACCCTCTTTTTAGAAGAGTTTTGAATGTTTCCTGGTTAGTGATAACCATGCAGGTAGGGCATGTAGATTGACCTTACCATGTGGATGGTATTAATTTTTGGGTAGAAATATTCCTCATAATTGTTTCATATATTCCCTACCCATGTGTTATAATCATGTAGGTGCCCCTCTTCTCTATGATCTCACACATGGCTAGTATAGGGTTGGTAAAACCATGTGACCAAACCATGCACATGAGATTTTCTAGGAAGATTTAACATTTTCCTCTTAATGGTCTAAATATCTAAACCTATCTTCCCAATTCTGATTTATAGCCGAAAGAACCCCTTTACCTCTAATTTTGGAGCACTTTGTAGGCCTAAACTAGGGATTGAAATATACCCTTTATTTGGGATCCGATCGAGCTTTTATTCATCACATTTTATATGAAATGGTAAGTACTCAAGTCTTCATAATTTATTCATCATTTGTTTTTTTAATGATATAGTTTTCTAGGATTAATCTTTTATGATTGTTTTCAGATCTACTCCAATACATGATGAATTATATTCTGGTACTAGATGAGGGTAGTTGTATGAGTATGAGGTGGTTGGTGTATAACTAATACCTTAAGTTTGTTGATTTATGAATTGATGTGTGGGGCCCACCTATTTCATCAAGTGCCATTTACAGAATTTATATCCCATTTTTATAGTCATTAAAATCATATAGTTATGATATATTGATAATGTGATTGGTTGTTGGTGTTTGTTTCTACAACTACCAATTCCCCTTGTAGGGTGTAGTTCCATTATTGATTGTTTAGTGTTTTGACTCTACTAAGCCATTATTCAAGTGTGAAATAGCTTGATCACAATATTTTTTATCCTAATTATATTAAATTATTATTGAATCATGAGATTATGAGTAACTTTTGATGTGCCACTTCCACTTTCCCACCCTATGGTAAGAACTTAAATTTAAGTAATTAATTCAAATGATATTATCAAAAACATACATATGTTTATGAATTAGCCTTATTAAATGTAAATTAATGTTTGGTTGAACATTTGTAGCACACCTTTCCATGTTTATGGATGTCATCCGAGAGAACCTTATTAATTAAACATGAATTAAATGGATTTAACTAAAAGGTTTCATGCTTCCTAGCCTTGTCAAACTAATGAAAGGAAAGGCATGAACCAAGTGAATTTTTTAATGGTATTATTATCATATGACAAATTTAATTGTAGTTAATTAAATATAAGGTGATTATTTATACACTTATACCTTAAGATCTTTTTAGGAATTATTTAATAATATTATCTCATAGATTCTAGAGGGAATTCCATGGGAACTTGAGGACGTCTTTCTGATTCAAGGAGGTCGGTTTCCTTGTGTGAGACATTCTTGGGAACCTAATCCTTGTCTACCTCTAGATAACAAGTATAACACTATATGATAAATTAATTATTATTATTATAGGATACCTTAGATACACTACATGGATCTAGCATTCTAGGAGGTTCCTTAGTTACATCCTTGGGATTAGCCATTGTTTACTTCTTGTTTTACCTTGGATGTATTGCTTGGACTCAATTAAAAACATTATTTTTGGAAATTTTTTGATGATTATCCTTGTATTACACTCTTACCCATTTTCTATGATAATTTATTACACTATTAGTGGTATTTGAGGTCTCCTTTTTCATGGTCGTTAACATGAAACAAATTCACATAAATTAGAAGTCAGGTTTTTTTGTTACTTCATAGAACCTCCACTATTTATACTCTCATGAGGAAACATAAGTGTTGGAGATTACTCACATTAATTGTCTATATAAGTAGTAAATCAATTAATTTATGAAGTATCTACATTTGTAGAAACTATCCATGGGATTAATTAGGTACTTGGGTATTTAATTACATTAAACTTATTTTTCTATTTATAAATACTGGAACAATATTACAATTTCTATTACACAGTCTGGATATTGAAGACATCATTGGTGGGGGCCACTAAGATTTATCTCACACCCTCTCTGGGAGAATATCGGTACTTAAGGAATATTACATGTATGAAGGTGTTGATATATAAAATTGTAATATTTCAGAAACAAGATTTATTGCTATGCTTATATGGAGCTGGTAGCAGATGACCGAGCTTTAGCTTAGGATTCTTGGGATTATTTATGAATTCCCTATTTCTACTTGGGGTTTTACATGTATTCTAGCTAGTTTGTATCCATTTTTTCCATCATTCAAGTTACATGACATATATCATCATAAGGGTTTTTAGGTTATTCCAATTATTCTATTTATCAATGATTTGTCTCTTTCAGCTGTGCATTTTATTTATTATATTGGTTCCTCTATTTACCTCATGTTGTATCATATATGTTATCTATTGTGATGTATTACAGTAATTAGTGAATATTCTCTTCTCAAAAAAATCTTAGGCCCTCACTACTTGTTTGCATTCTCACTATATTGGGGAGATGCACCAAAGGCCATGTGGCCCACCAGGTTCTAGGCACCTCTTATGTGGCATCCTATTTCGGGACATCACATACTTTTTCAAATGATATACTAAAAAAAATTATTATGATAAAATCTAATAAATTTTCTATTAATTATCATATGAAAATAAAAACTAAATCATATGATTTCATATAAAATAAAAAAGATAATAATTTGGATCCATAATACATAGGTTCATCTTTGATATTAATTTTTCAAACTATAAATCCTAGTTTTCCCATTTGTATATTTGTATTACGTTCAAAAATATAATAATGTTTAAATCATATATAATGGTTCATAAAAATCTTGTATATTAATAAATAATATCCTCGAGGAGTATTAATCTAGGAGTGTCGTTTGGCGAAGTTGTTTTTCCCTAAGATAAGACGGTGTTTGTACTCAACCAACCTCCTTCAAGGTTATGAGTACTAAATGCATCTCTATAGGAGGTTGTATCAATGTAAATGTATCATGGTATCTAACAACCAAAAATATGACTATAAAAATCACCATTAAATAAATATAATTATTTCTCATGTTTTCTTCACAGAAATTACCAATATAAGACCAACTATGACAAACATTATTAATATATTTCCATATGTTGTAAATAATCAATAATAAAATTTCAATAAAAATAAATCCTTATGTAAGAAAAAATAATATAAATTATTTATTATAAAAATAATAATTTTATATTCCTTTATTAATAATATATTATTACATAATTATTTCAACATTGATTAAATTTATGGTTTCAATGTTCAATAATTAATGAAATATGATTAGTACTATTAAACATTATAAACTTATATTTTCAATGATGTAGTTTTTATATGATGATTATCAAAACTAATAAATTAAATTCATATATTTTCAAGGATGGTTATGATAATAATTACTATATCATACTAAGATTTTAACAACCTTTTAAATTGAATTTTACATAAAAACTATGAACTTTTACTCTTTAAATTTCAAATTTACTATAAAAATAATTTTTGTTTATATTTTGAATATTCATTTCATATAATGATATATAAATTTTATAATTTTATTTATATGAATTTTAATTTATTTTCAAATAAAAATTTCAAAATTATCTTATGGTCGTTTTCTTGGAATTATCTTAAATGATTGATTTTTTGGTGAATAGTCAACAATGATGATAAAATTAATAATTTAGTCTTATTTATCATATCATTAACTAAAAATAACTTGAAAATTTTATAAATTATTTTTTGTAACTTTAATGTTTTTAAGGAGTAAAATTAATTCTTTTAAAAATATTATGTAGAATTTTGAAAACCTATGTTTAACCTTTTTAAAAGTGAGTAATATTTTTTTTAAACATTGTTAATATTTTTATTTAATTATTATAACATAATATGTATTTCTATTTTTTCATTTTTATATAAAAATATAAATCATCTTCTTTGAAAAAAATAATAATTTCATTGAAATCAAGGACATAAATTTTTTTTTCGTATACATTATTTTTACACATAAAAATATGCTATCTCACGAAATGGTATTTCATAGAATATGTATTGTAATATTAAAATTTTTTATTATTAACCATATAAATGTTTTTTGAAAATTTTATTTCATCAATATAAGGTTTAGAAATAAATTATTTAACAATATCTATTTTATTTTTATAGATAAAAATTTATTTACTTGTGTAAAAATTAGTTACCACGAATAATGTAAATTAAGATAAAAAGGGTTTTACTTCTCTTAAGAAAACAAAAAAATCACAATACCATGAATTTAAATGATTATACTAGAAGTGGTCTGACAATAAATAATCCCAATACTATTATTTTCCAATATTAGATCACTGTGACCAATGAATGTTGAATTTTTCCATTTATATTATTAAATAATTAATCTCGTCTCACTTATAAATGACATCCTTTAAAACCCTATTTATATTCCTTTAATAAATAATTACCTCAATCAAAAAACTTACATATTTTCTTTTAAACCCTATCTTGATGTATAAGATTCTTTGGTATTTCAAGAATACCATTCTACGATGCTATAAGTTATTATTCAATGTATAACATACAAGGAGAGGGGTGATGTTCTCAACCAAAATATCTAAATTCTTTTCATCATCAACCCTCAAACATCATTTGTGTCATTAAATTATTCATCAGTTGGAATTATTTATATTATCAAATATTGTATTAATAATTGAATATGAATTTCCAAAATCCCTATCAAAACATTCAAAAAATGAAGATGATGGCATGTGTATGTGTAGATCACCGCCTCCATTGATGATGTGTTTTTCAAAAAAAAGCATTTTATGGATGGTTAAATTATTATTTTATAATTAAAATATAAAATATTTATAAAATTAAAAAAATTATCTAATGATAAACTATTTTACTTTCTTCCTCCCATCTGTTCTATGAAAAATGATATTGTATTTCATGTGTACGTGCAGACTACCACCTATATGGAATTATTTATTTCACTATCCAATTCATCCCAACATGGACAACATAAAAAATATATATAATGTTAAATAATTATATTAATATCACAATTTGTATCTTTAAAATATAATATTTCACACTCTATAGGTTATATTGACAATAAATTGTCATTGTAAAGCAGACAACCTTTAATGGGCATATCCAAACACCCTAATTAATTCTAGTTGATTTTTCTTAATCCTAATAAAAAATAATTTTTTAAATTTGAATTTAAAAGTAATAAAACTGTATAATTATAGAGATTATGAATTTATTTTTAAACCCCACTGACCATGGTCAATATAAATAGGATGGTTCATTCAAATTGACCAAATTACCACATGTAACTAATATAAGTGAAAACCTTTAAAAAAATGAATGATCGATACCATCTATTTCATGACCATGGGATCCAAATAGAAGATTTTCTTTATAGGCCCAAAAATCAACATAGTCACTATACTACTGGTGAAGGACCCTCAAATTGAAAGATGGGACTGGCCCCCAGACTCTTTAGCATATCCCTTGAATGATAGTTTAATTATTCCAAAAATTAATGTGGTCATACCCCTTACAAGCACCCACCCATAATGTAGTCCTCAAGGGTGTGGCATGGATCTCTTCCAAGAACCATATATAAAAAAAATATTATTCTATAGAATGGGCCACCCCAATAAAGAAGTGATGACTTCCACCACTATGGAATAGTCTCCTTAGCCAATATTGTAGCTTTTCGATGTGTAGAATGAAACTAATTAGAAATACATAAATTCATAAATAAATACATTAATATTTGAAAAAATTAAATTTTCCATAAATAAATAATGTACCATAATAATTTATTGTGATTTACCTAATAATGTAATTCATTGAAACATTTTATCAATATTATATTTATGAAATAATAATTTTATTCTCAAAAATGATGAAATTTTAATATATAGTGATTCGAATATTAAAATAATGGTGATTTTGTTTCATAAAATGGAATACAAATTTTTATACAGAATCTGAATTTTTGGTGATTCTATAAAATAAATTCTTAAAATGAAGTCAAATTTGTTGCTAAATGAATATTAATATATGGTTCCAACTTCAATATAATAAAATTCTTCAGAGGAATATATAAATTTTATGTATACTTTTAGAAATATATATGATATGGATACTTGAGAAGTTGATATTTTTTAAATTACTAATATTAATGAATCTCAAAATGTTATGTGTTAAAAAATTGGGGTAGGGGATTTAACCCACTAAAAATAATAACATGCATATATTTTTTGAGTTTTTGGCATAATGTTTTTGAAAATGTTTAAACTAATGTAAGGTGTATTTGGATGGTGTGACAAAAAATTAACTTTAATAATGATTTTTTTACTATTATCCCAATCCATGTGATAAAAAATTTTGTTACTCAATATTTTATGATTAACAAATTTAGGAAAATGATTAATAATTTGTTATTGTACATTCAAAAAATAAATCAAAAGGGTACATTAAAGGATAATGAACTGTACATGTTCTATTGTTTTGATTGGATATTTAATGGATGAAATGATTTCAAGAAGATATATAAATGATATATTATCTTTTACAGTATCAAGAAACTTAAAATTAGTGGTTTCGATTCAACATTTATTTAAGTAGGGAATATAGAATTTCAAAAAAAAATTATCAATGGGAAGAAACAAGGTTTACTAATTTTTTATCAACACTATGATGTTGAATATTATGGGTGTTTTCTAATGAAATAGTGTTTTGAGAATATTTTTCTTGATTTATTTTTTCTTGGGATATGATAGTGATCAAAAGGTATCTTCTATCAACATTGTAATAACAAAATGAATATGTAGTCTCATAAAAGAAGGATGAAAATTTTAAGAGGTAATTCGGGATTTTAACCTCCAAAAAGTTTGGTCTGAAATACAAACTATGTGTAAATTTTTCATATTGACATTAATAGGATGAGATCATATGATGATAGATGTTTAAGTAACTATTAATTTTTGAAAAAAAGGTTAATTTTTTTAGATGAATGTTTGAAAAATATAATAATAAGAAAAAACTTAAATATTATAATGTTAATAAAAATTGTAAATTAAGGTCTCCAATTTAGAAATGGGATTTGTAATATATATCAGTTATTAATTTTTTTTAATAAGTAGTAAAGATTATTACTAATCCCAGGGGGATAAAAATACACTATCTTTCTTCAATCCATAGTATAAAAGTAATGGAAATTGTGTCCCATTCATAATTCTTTATTTCGATATTAGTTTAAATGGAGGAGAAAAAACATATATCACTTTATGATTATTTATTAATTTATTTATAATAAAATAGAATAATAATATATGTGGAAAAATAAATAAATGATTTTAGAATAATTTTTATGTAGTCACCTATTTAGCTGGATTATATAATTGGTGTGAGTTTTTAAAAGTACAACATTATAAAGATATCATGCTTGTAAACTATACACACAAATTTGGGGAGAATGTAAAAAATGAATTTTTTATTTATAGAATCAATGTTAAGTTGTATTTAAAGGGTTATGGGACCATAATCTTCAAGATGTGTTTTTTTCATGTTGTATAAATTGATTTAAATATTTTTTTGTGTAAATAATTAGACATAATTTACTATTATTAAAATTGTGAAATTAATAATCATTTTTTTGGTTTAAATCTCTTTGTTAATTTAGGTAAGAATAATATTATTGAATTATGTTTAATATTATTATATTTTATTAGTAAATTTAATTTTTGTTCAATGATTTCGGAAAAAATATTCTATAGTATCCTATTGAACCCATAAAAAAAGTTTTTGTTTGCATTTTGATAAATGAAAAATAAAGATTGTAATTAAAGGGATATGATTATTGAGCTAATTTTTATTATATATTATTTAGTTTCATACTATTATATAAAAAAGAATATAATTTTTTAAAAAGATCTGAATTATTTTGTATGTTATTTGATGTTTGAAATATATAATTCATATTTTATAATATTTACTAACTATAAAAAATATAGAATATACCATTATAATAATTTTATAATAATTTTTTATGATGAATTAATTTTAATATAGTTGTTGTTTTTTGAGTCATATATAAGGGATGTCAGTAAGAATTATTGTGGAATGTAGATTTTGATGATGTTTGAAGTTACTGATATTCTAAATGGTGAATTATATTCAAATTTTATGTTTTGATAAATTCTAGAATAATTATTATTATTAGAGATTTTTATGATATTTGAAAATCATTTCAATAAAAAAGAGTCAATATGAACACATAAGTCAAATTTTGAATCCAACAGGAATATGTGTGAGTCTCCTTATTCAGGCATAATAGAAATTTTTAAGCCCACTAAAATATGTGTATAACCTCATAAATCTTGAAACCTTGATCCAGCGTCAAAATTATTTCATTGTAGTAAAATATATGGGATACATATACATTTTATCAATTAGTTTTTAATTCTTATAAAACTAGTATAATGAATGATACACATATAGCATCAAAAATATAAAAACATGTCATCCAAAACATTTTATGTCCCTTGAAGTCATTCATAGTATCACTCTCTATATAATATTTAAAGGAACATAAAACATGGTGACATCAAATTCTCAATTAGGATTACATTTAGTGAAAAATATTATGAATAAATAATGAATAATTAGTATGGAACAATTTATAATCAAGACACATGTACTTAAATTGGCAATGTGATAGTAATAAACATCTAGGATTAATATTAACAGAGCATCCAGCGGGATAGTGTAAAATGAAATTCTTAGTTATGAAAATTAATAAATATATATATATATATATAATTCATTAGATTATCTCAACTGAGAATGCATGAACCATACCATTAATTCATGTCAACCATGACTTCATGCATTCCACCATAGCCTCCCATTAATGAATATTTTCATTTTTTCAAGGGCTCTTAACAAATAAAATATCATTTTATTTGTTGTACTACATAAAGTGTTTCAAATATTTGATTTGTCACATGATATTTATCAATTCATTGAAGGGATATAAATAGCTATCCCCCCCTATCAAGTGACAAACCATCTATTTAACGAATAATTTGTTTCTTAGTATTCTTTAATTAAATAGTCATTATTAAAATAAATAATCTATTATATGGTTATTTATTTTAAAGAATTAATTTTTCAATTATATAATTTTTCATTGAAATTTTTTTTTCATTTTTGAATTCAGAATGTTGAAATTATCTTGGTTTAAAAGTTTATGAATTTTTTAAAAAAGTATAATTTCTGGGGAATAGTAAAAAATATTATTTTTCAAAAATAAATTACTTTTTATGATGTCATGAAGACATGATACTGATATAAAATATACTAAACTTATTTAATAACTAATATATGATTTTATATGATTAATATTGTTCAATAAAATTAAGAAGTTGTATTTTATATTTTATTTCATGATAGGTTCGCAAATTATTATCAGTGTCGATGCAGGGAATGCACAGCATTGGAAATGTGAAATTTGATTTTTTTTAAATAATTATTTAGTGATAAAATTATTTTCAATAATCGTTTACTAATTTTTATGTAATAATGATCTTTTTGTCTGTTAATTCATAATTTTATAGTTATATAACATTATTCTTACCGCCATTTATAAGCAATGTTTGCACATAGTAAGAAAATAAAAAATAACAATGTTAAAATGTTATCTAGAAATGTATATGTGTTATTTAATAATTTTATTTGAAACATAATTATAATTTTTATGAAATTAATTTATTTTTAATTTTCATATATGAAATAAGATACTTTTATGCCTATGTAATGTTGTGTAGTTCTTGTAAACACATAATAAAAATTAATAAAATGTTTATATTAAAATTAAAAAAAATTAAATGATATAAATTGAGGATAAAAAAATTACATAAGAAATTTTCAACAATTGTATTAATGTTATTTTTATTGGGTACATTTTGGACCCACATGGATCACATTAGTCTGTTTATCTTATTTTTTCACACTAAAATGTTCAATAAGTATAAAAATTTAATAAGAGTTTTTCCACAATTTTTTTTCAAAAAAAAATATTCTATATGAAGATAATAAAATTATATTTTTTGATTTAATTTTATTTTTAATTAATAGTTAATAAATAATTTCATTAATGTATTGAATAATTATTATGCAGTAACTATTAAATTAAAGAATAAATCAAATTAATGAATTTAATAATTGTAAAATAGATATAATTTTTTATTTTTAAGTCAATATAGGGTTTTAGTATTTAATTATAATATGTATAAGATAACATAAAAATTTTAATTCCAATTGGAAACTCTGTTTTGAGGTGTTTAAATTCATTGTGAATAATTTTTAATTTGAAAGAAAAATAGTTTCCCATGAATAGAATATTGTATTAAATTTTTAAAAAAATATTCATGAATATTGAAAAAATGATAATATTCCTTCTGAAATTGTACATTCTATGATTTTAGGGTTTTTTTGAAAGTCTTAAACCCTATAATAAATTTATTATATTTTAATAATTTCATAAATTATTATGTTACCCCTCACCTAACTTATAAAAGGAAGATCCATCCTTTATAAATTTTCATCACATTAAGCCTTATTTCTTAGTTTTTCTCAAACAAATTCCCTCATACTCATATCTTACCACAATCTTGAGCTTCTTGTCTCACAAATAGACCACATCCAAGTTCCCTAAGGAGGTTCTCAATGAGTAGTGTTCAAGAAGATAGATTCATTTTTCTTATCTTTTAGATTATTTTTCATTTCAACCTTATCCCTGCTTCTTATCAAATGTTTCATGATAAATCTAGTATCAAATATAAATTTTAGTGATTTTTTAGTCATATATTCATTAAAAAATCTCTCATATTCAAATTTTACTCTTAAATAACGAAATCGCAGTTCGTGGTGTGTCAATTCACTACCTTCATGGAAGATGATTTTTTGTTTCCCAATTACAAAAATCATGGAAATTTTAAATTCATATATAATTGTTTAAATTTACATAAATATATATATATATTGTCTTCTATGTGTTATTATTTCTTTTTTATAAGTAATTCCACATCTAATCCGACCATGGAAACCATGAAAAAAACGCACCTAAAAGAAGGAAAATCAAAAATATTGATAATAAATGGGTAGAAAATTTTATAAGAAGAATATTTAAGGTATTATAAATATAATTTCAGTTCTCTAATATACTAATAATACTCATAAAACTATTATACTTGAGGTTTGAAAACATTTTAATGAAGTTAAACCATAGGTAAGAGACTCTTAAACTATAATAGTGTTTTAAATATTTTAATTATTTATTATTCCAAATCATTATATTTTATGCATATGTCCCAAAAATGGTTTCTATGAATGTATATATATATATAGTTAAATTTGTTTAAATGTATCTTATGTTCTGTGAAAATGGATTTATTTCATGTATTATTTAAGGGACTTTCTGCTTAAAATCCTTTTAATTGTCTATTTGAAAAAATTCAACAACATTGTTCTTTTTTATATATGGCATGAGATGTTTCTCCTAATTTTATGATTCATTATTTCTAAAAATTTTAAAGGACATGGTTTAATATTTATTTTTTAGTAATATTTTTTCATTATTATGTGAAAAAAATTTATATTTTAAATGTAATTTTTTTAAAACAATTGAATTTTGACAACATTAATGTGTATTTATTAAGGGTATAAATGTGTTTTAAAGTGTTTTATTCATTATATATTCCTTTTAAATTGATTATTTTGGGTTTATCTGATTATATCTTGATTTATTTTGGGTTTCCCCCAATATAGCTCAATATATGATTGGTTGAGCCCATTGTAGCTCAAGTTGTGACAGGTGAGCCCTATTATAGCTCTCCAATGAATTAAGTACTCCTGATATTGAAGATGACTAAATGGTTATTCCATGTATAAGGTATAATGTAACATGTATATGGTAAACATTTTCCAAAGCAACTACATGATGTTTTGGTGCGTGATTATTATTTTTTGAGAAAAGATTTTTTAATTTGTTTTCATGTTTTCAGAGCACTAATTGTTTTTCCTTCTTTATATACATTATTGAAGTTTTTTTGATAATATATATTTTTTAAATGTTTTCCATAGGTTATAAATATGATTTATAGATATAAATAAGTTAAGTTAAATGTTATGAATGTTTTTCACTGAAATCTTGTTTTATTTTTAAATATATTATATTTTTAAAAAAAATGGATACTATTTTAGTAGTGTCCTATTTATATGAATGTGGTTTTTTCTATGTATAATGTTGTAATTATATAAATATATAAAAATAAAATGATCCTCACTAATAAATAATGTAATATTTTTACTAAAACTTGATTATGTAATATTTTAAGCCATGTTATTTATAGTGTATATCAGAGGATGGTTTTGATAACCTTAGGGGTTAAGATGGAGTTAATAGAATACCAAAAACATTAATTGTATTACATTTGAATATTAGCTTGTTTATTTATCTAATAAATGTTTATTTACAATTTTTTTCCTCATATTAAATAGGTAATATAATGTAGGAATACATAGAGATGTTGATAACTTCCCAAATCTAAATCTTAGAATGATGGGAATTGGATTCGATCAGTTTATCTCATTAATGGATTAGTTAACTCAGGTGATGAATAATGTTATTTTTCATACAAGATAGAAACATGATACACAATAAAGAAACATTTATTTTGTAGAGAATTCTATAAGGAAACATCCTATATCTTTCAGTGGTACCTCATATATAGTTTTAGATGAAGGATGGATCAATGCTCTAAAAAAGATATTTTTTATCATAGATGTTTGAAACATCAAAAGTTAACCCCTATTGTTTATCATTTTGAAGGCGAAGATAATCAATGGTGTTCTCTATTTAAGAATGAAATAGAAAAATATATTCTTGACTATCTAGAATGGGATGATTTTAAGATACTTTTTATATAAAAATATTTTCAAAAAACTCTTCGACTCAAAATTGATAAACAATTCTTTGAACTGATACAGAAGGATGATGAATGTGTTCATGCTTATGAATCCAATTTTATGATCCTAGAAAAGTACCTACCTAATTTTAATCTATACATTAGTAGTAAAATTTAGAGATTTTACTCTATTTTGAAACCATTTTTACAATTAGATTTGGCTTCATGAGAGTTTAAAATCTATTAGAAATGTGTTTTTTGTGATGAACAAATTGATATATTGTTTTCTAACATGTATGTTTCTCATGATGACATGAATAAGAATTGGTTGGGTTGGCAGCCTTTGGGGAGAAGACATCAAATAAATCATGAGGTAAGAAAATCTTGTTCCCTTATTGTAAAAAGTATGGTAAAAAACATCCAAGATAATATATTTTCAATTCTATAAAGTGATACTGATGTGAAATGTCTGGATGCATTTATCCCACGTTCAAGGAGAATAATATGAAGGATGATTAAAGGATGTTGTTAAAATGATTTATTTGTAATGAATTGGGTCATTTTTCTATTTTTTTCAAGTATAGGCATTCAAGTGGGAAGTTAGCTACATTGGAAGTAAAAGGGTTCACAAAATCATTTTAAAATGCTCCAACAGATGTTGATCCATCAAAAAAATTTGTTTCAGGAACATTTATTGTTTTTACAGATTTTTCCAAATTATTTTTCGATTTGGGGGATATAATTCATTCAATTCTAAGAAATTTCTACTAAATTGGAAACTACACCATAAAAAATGAATCCATATAATTTGGCATTAGTAAATGAGTACCTTTATTTATTTCTAGATGATTTTGGTTTTTTTTCATAACCATGAGTTTGAGTTTACTATTGAGTTATTCTCTGATTCTAACATAATTTCAAATCCACCTTATCGAATATCTTAAGTAAAACTTCTAGAATTGAAAAGGAAGATGTAGGAATTATTAAATAAAGGATTTATGTGACTCAACACTTCATTGTGGGATTCTCTTGTCATGTTTGTTAAAAATAAATATGGTTCAATGAGACTTTGAATTGATTATAGATTCATGAATAACATCACAATTAAGAACAAGAACCATTTACCTCATATTAATTATTTGTCTGATCATATATTGGGGGTATAGTATTTTTTAAAAGATGACTAGTGGTCCAGGTACCATTAGTTGAATGTAAAATATGAAGACATCCTAAAATCTATATTTCATACTGGGTATGGGCATTATGAATTTTTTGTTCTGCCATTTGGATTAACTAATACACAAGTTGTATTCATGGATATTATGAATAGAATATTTGATGAGTTCTTGGATAAGATTTCAGTTGTGTTTATTGATGACATTATAGTATATTATAAATTTATAGAGGAGTATGAAAAACCTTTAAGGTTTGTATTCCAAAATGTTTAATGGAAATAAACTCTAAAAAATACACAAAGTGTGAATTTTGGTTGAATTTTTTCCCCCTTGGTCACATTATTTATAAATATGGAATAACTTTTAATATTGATAATACAATAGTTTTTGAAAAATATCCAATACCCAAAAATATTATTGATATTTTTAGTTTCCATATTTTGGTTGGATATTACCAGCGGTTTTTTGAAAACCTGGCATGGTTATCTAGAACATTGACTAAGTTATCTCAAAAATGTGTTAGGTCTATCTAGATGAACGAATGTAATTATTATTTTTAGGAATTGAAAGATTGTTAATGAGTGTCTTAGTTATGACCCTACCTTCCCGAAATGGTGAATTTTTCAACAATAGTCATGCTTCATTGAATGGACTTGGTTGTTTACTAATTTAAAATTATCATGTAATTACTTATTCTTCAGGTTATTTGAATCCTCATGAGTTAAATTACTCCACACGTGACTTGAAATTAGATTATTTTTTTCATTAAAAATTTAGATGAATCATTTTTATAGAGTTAAATGTGAAATATACATAAACCATGAATTTTTAAAGTATATATTTGTTCAAAAGGAATTGAAAATGATCTAAAGAATATGGTTGGAACTAATCAGGGATTATGATTTCACAATTCACTTCCACCTTGTAAAAAACATAGTACATGATGCATTGAGTTGGAATATTGTGATAAATTAACCATGATACGTTTTTAACATGGCGCTTTTGTTAATTATCTGCTGAATTTTGGATTGGACATTATTGGTGTAGGGAATTATTTAGTTCTGTTTCAGGTGTTTGTGTAGTCATCTCTGTAAAAAATAATAATCCATGCTAAGAAGGAATATTTTGAGTTATAGAAAAATGTAGAACCAATTAAAAAGGTATGCTTCCTAAGTTTGACATTTCTAAATATTTCATGTTGAGATTTCTAAAGATATAATGAGTTTAGTGTGATTCATAACTGAAGAAACATTTGTTATATGAAGCTTACAGTTCTCTGTTTTCAGTTCATCCTGGCAGCACAAATATGAACATAGACCTTTGAGAGTATTACTGGTGGGATAGAATGAAAAGATATTTTTTAGACTTTAAAATGAAATGTTTTTTCATGTTAATAGCTTATAGTAGAGAGACAGTAACCGAAGGGGATGATTCATCCTTTTTCAGTACAAGAGTGGAAATGGGAAAATATATCCATGGAATTCATTGTGTGACATCCTAAGATATATCAAGGTAACAATAAAATCTGAGTTATTTTTGATCATTTGACTAAATATACTCAATTAATTTCTATTTGATATACTCCATATTTAGATAAAATTTCTTGATAGTACCTCAAAAATATTATCAAGTTACATGTAGTTTATTTATCCTTTATATCATATCGTGATCCCATGTTTAATTTTAACTTTTTTAAAGTCCTTCAAAAGTCATTGGGAACTAAATTAAATTTCAAAATAGCCTTCTATCCTCAATCTAATTGATAGTCAGATCAAACATTTCACACATTGGAGTATATGTTTCGAGATTGTTTAATAGATTACTACAGAATTTTGGATCGTCATCTCTCTTTAGTTGAGTTTTCTGATAATAAATGTTTTCATTAAAGTATAAAAATGGGGTATTATCATGCATTATATTGAATATAGTTCAAAACTCTGATGTTTTGGGATGAATTACATGAAATTAATTTGATGTTACCTAAATTGTTATAGTAATTTATAAATAATTTTCAGTTGATTCAGTGACACATGAGGATATCACATAGTAGGAAAAAAGGTTATGTGGATAATAGAAGGAAAAAACATTTATTTAAAGGTTGGTGAATATGTTTTCCTTAAAATCTCTCCTTAAAAAATTCTTATTAGTTTTGGAAAAAAGGTAAATTTAAGACCTTGGTTTCTTTGGACCTTATGACATGTTGAAAAGAGTTGGACCAGCCACCTAATGAGTATCTTTGGCTCTGAGTTTTTCTCAAGTACACAATGTTTTTCATGTTTCGATGGTAAGAATGTATGTTATATATCTTTCTCATGTTTTGATCCCATATATAGTTCAATTGGAACATAAACATTCATATGAAGAGAATCATATTCAGATTCTTGATAATAGAGAGCATGCTTTGTAGAAAAAGTTAATTTATAAATTTAAGGTTTTATAAAGAAAACACATTATAGAAGAAGCAACATAGAAATATGAAAATGATATGAGGGGAAAATATCCAAAATTTAATAATAATTGAATAAAAAAAATTTAGATAAATTTTCAAAAGGGGGGAGACTCTAATAACCAATGAATTTATAGAATAATTTGTTTATTAGTATTCTTGAACTAAATAGTCATTCTTAAAATAAATAAATTTTTATATAGATACTTATTTTAAAGAATTAATTTTACAATTATAGATTTTTTCTATGAAAATACTAATTTAGTTTCATAATTCAAAATTTTCAAATGATATTGGTATAAATGTTTGACAATTTTTTGAAAAAGATTAATTTCTGGTGAATAGTAAAAAATACAGGTTTTTTATAAATAAGTTATTTTTTTGCGACATCATGGAGACATAATTATGATATAAAATTTATTTAATTCATTTAATAACTAAATTAAGATTTTATAAGACTAATATTGTACAGAAATAATTCAAAATATATATGTTATATTTTATTTCATGGTAAGAATAAAAATTAAGATCAGTGTTGATGTAGTGTCTGCGCAACATTAGCAATGTAAAATTTAGATTTTTTTAATAAAATAATTGAGTGATAAAAATTATTTTCAAGGATAATTTATTAAATATTATGTATTATATTTTTTGAGTTTGATTTTGAATTTTATTGTTATATAACATTTATCATACCCAAATGCATGTGAAATGCTTACACAAGGAATGAAAAGACAGAATAACATATTTAAAATATTATCTTGACATATATATGCATGAATATAAATAATGGATGAATCTAGATTATTTTTTTGATCTTAATAAAAAAATTTATAAAATTAATTTATTTTCTATTTTCAAATATGAAATAATTAAAATTAATGCATATGCAATAATAATGCAGTTATTGTACAAGCATAAGAAAAATAAATAACATGTTTTTTTTAAATTATAATAATTATTACATAATATAAACTATTGTTAAAAAAGTATATGTTTTGACCATTATTTTAATCTGATTAGATTTGGGACATTTGTGACCCACATGGATCACATTAGTCTAGTTATATTATTTTGTTGTAAAGAATATCATCTTCTGCACACTATAATGTTCAATAAGTATAATATATTAATATAATTTTTTCTATAAGTTTTTTCAAAAAAAAATAATCTTAAAAAATATAATAAAATTACTTATTATATACAATTTTATATTTAATTTATAAGTATTAAATAATTACCTTAATGGATGGAAAAATTATGTTGTAGTAAATATTTAATTATTGAATAAATCAAATTAATGATTTTAAAAATAGTGAAATAATTATAATTTGAAATTTTTAAGTCGATTAAAATTTTATATAGGTAATTATAATATCTATATGTTATTATAAAAAAATTAATTTGAATTGGAAACTTTTTTGATGTTTTAAATGTCATGATTGTAAATAGTTTTTAATATGAAAAAATTATGTTTCTATTAATAAAATATTTTATTAAATTATTTAAAATTAAAAAAACCTTGTTCAAAGAAAAAAATGTTAATATTATTTAAAAAATGGGATATTCTGTAATTTTGAGGTCTTTTGGTAGTTTAATCTATATACTAGATATGTTATATTTTAATAATCTGAGTAATTCTTTGTTACCCCTCTTCTCAATTATAAAAGGAGGCTCCCTCCTTCATAAATTTTCATCACCGTAAGCCTTATTTCTTAGACAAAATCTACCAAATTTCCTAATTCTCATACCTTTCAACATTCTTCACATTTTGTTCTAAAAAACATACCACTTTCAAGATCTTTATGGATGATCTCAGGGAAGAATTATCCAGAACTAAGATTCCTTTTTCTTCTCTTATAAATTATTTTTCATTTCTCCCTTATCCCCACCTCTTATCCAATATTTCAAGAAAACTCCATTATCACATATTCACTGGATTTATTTTCATGTTATTTTCGTCATATAATCTCTTATATAAACCTTTTACTCTTAAATAACAAAATTAGCATATGTGGTGCGTCAATTCACCGCCTTCATGGAAGATGATTGTTCGTTTCCCTTTTACCAAAATCATGGAATGTTTAAATTCACATGTAATTATTTAAAATGGCATATATATACTATGAATTATGGAATTATATTTTAATTTTTACAAGTAATTCCATAAATAATCTAACCTTGGAAACTTTTAAAAGAAGGCAGTCGAATCAATGAAAATAACAAATATAATTAATAAAAGGGTAGAAAATATTATAAGAACATTAATTAAGTTATTGTAAACATGATTATTGTTATATAATATATTAATAACACTCTTAGAACTATTATACAAGTGTTTTGACACTTCTTAATGAATTTAAACATGAGGTATGGGACTCTTTAATGAAAAAAAGTGTTTTAATTGTTTTAAATATTTATTCACTTTAATCATTCTATGTTATGATAATGTCTTCAAAATGATTTTTATGAATGAATATATGTGGTTATAAATGTTTTAATATCTTTTTTTTATAATGGATCTTTTTCATGTGTTATGTAAGGGAAATTCCTTTGAAATCCATTTAAATATATATTTTACCAAATTAAAAAAGAGTTTTATTTTTATATATGGCACGACTGATTTCTCCAAATTTTAGGATTATTTATTTCTAAAATATATCAATTTCATTTTTTCATATTTATTTTTGAATAATATGATTTCATTAGGGTGTAAATTACTTTTTTTATTTTTAAAGTAATTTTTTATGGAAAAATTGTATTATTAAAATATAAATGTGTATGATCAAGCAGTTAAATGAGTTATTAAGTGTTTTATTCTTGATATGTTCCATGGAAAACTTTTATGTCCTGTTTATTCAAATATAAATAATTATATGATTGTTGGATCCCAAATATATCTCAAGATATGTTAGTTTGAGCCCATTATAGCTCCAGATTTGACTAGTGATCCCCATTATATCTCTCCAACATAGTGGGTACTCTAATGACATATATTGATAAAATGGTTATTCCATGTGTATGGGTAAATTTAATATTGATATGGTAAATATTTCCTAGGTAAACTACATTATATTTCTATGCATGCTTATTAGTATATTAGAAAACGGTTTTAATAGGTCTTTATGTTTTCATTGGACTAACTTTTTCCCTTTATTTATGTCCCTTACTAAGATTTTTGTGATAATTACATGTTTTAAAAAAAATCATGGGTTATAAGGACATGTAAGATGAATAATTATTTCACTTTAAATTTTATGAAGATGATTAAATAAATCATATTTTTTAAAAAGATTTTTTATTTTGAAAAAATTTGATACTATTATAGTAGTATCCTTTTTTTATTAATGTTATTTGTTATATATGTATTATGTTTTAATTGTATAAATCTATACACCTGAAAATATCCTCAGTGCAATGGAACATAAATTTTGGACTAAGACTCTATATTATGTAATTTTATAATGTTTGGACGTTATATATCACATTATAATCATATTAATACATACTATTTTAATTAAAAATACAATTTATTATTAAAATGACTTAAAAATTAAAATTTATATGTATTATTTCAAGAATAGTTAATATTTATAAGTCAATGAAATAAAAAATGGTCATGAGTTTTCCATAGAAATTAG
Source organism: Viscum album (assembly GCA_963277665.1). NCBI lineage: Eukaryota > Viridiplantae > Streptophyta > Magnoliopsida > Santalales > Viscaceae > Viscum > Viscum album. Next base: position 224,573,884 of record OY728158.1, read on the forward strand.
GAGGAAGGTATTTTTTAGATTACATATGTGTTAGATTATTTTAATAATCAATTTATAATACCAAAGATCAAAATATTTTTAATAGTTTATTATAATGTTTTATGAGGAAAATTCACATTTTAATTTAATATCGCATGTTCAAAATATAAAAAAATATTAAATATTAAGAAAATATAATTAATTTAAATGGTTAATGAAAAATATAAATTATGTTTCACAAAGGATAATGGTCATACCAGTGGTAAAATTCATTTATTTCATATATGTTAAAGGAGAACATTCTTGTTTGTATATTTCATATAAAATCAAGAAAATGAAATCTTCATAAACATTTAAATTGATTCCATTTAATCTATTTAAAATAAATTAAAATATTGTTAAAAATGACTTCATATAATTATTGGATCAATGAAAATAACATTATTCAGAAAAATTTTATGTAATATTGACTTAGATGAAAAATTCCATCAAGAAAAGAAGAAATATTATTGATTTTTAAAAAAACAATTATAAAAAAGATATATATTAATGAGAGGAATATTATATTATTTAATAAATGTTCTTAGATTAACCAAAGGATATGAAAATATATTTAACTAAATTTTTTTGATAAAAAATTACTTCATTCAAAATATTAACGTAGATAGCCTATATTTAAAATGTAGTTCTGAAATAAATCAATAATACTCTGTTATCTTGTAATACAAAACATATTAACATCTAAAAAATAAATCATAGACATACAATATCATAAATTTAGATGTATTGATAATATTACATTTCAATGGTTTATTTTATAAAATAAATTAGTTTCACAATAAAAAAGCATGTCTCCTTGAAGTATAAATGAGATGAAATTAATCATACCTTATGTCATACATTTTTAGTATGCTCACTTATCCTACAAAATAATTAATTTATATTCATTATAATTTATATTATTAATAATAAACATAAATATTATGTCATATATTTTACACATATTACATTTTATTACTCATTCATTGATAATATTTCATTATTATAATCATGTTGGGAGTTAACTGTAGTGTTTTTACTATAATTATTTATTTTATAGTTTGAGTCTGTGAATCATTCCCATGGTCCCATAATCCCAAAAATTCTAATTAAAATATAAATATAATGAATATTAATTATATAAATTCTTAGAAAAACACTTATTATAGATACATAATAAATCAATCACCTTGCTTCATAGAGACAATATTCCATGTGTATGTAGAAGCAGTGTTATCATATATTAAAAGGTGGATGTGTAAGAAGGGGAATGGAGTATTAGATTTCAAAAATCATAATTATTTCATAAATATCATATATATATATATCCTTCATATTAATCTTATATGGTTGATGGTGATGAAAAATAAAATGCCTCACTTCATGTGGTTGTAGTTTGCACATAGGCATAAAGTGCGCTTCATATTACAATTGATGGTGAATGATATGAATTATATTTTTTTACATAGAAATAATAACATCTCAGTATATGAGATTTGAAAATTTCATTATATCATCTCGATGATTCTGAAATTGAATGAGGTATAAGAAGAAATAAAATAAAAGCACCCCGTTAAGAGTTCTATCTCTTATTTGGAAAACCTCATTTTCAATTCACCTCCAAATTCATTTTTTTGTAATTTTCAAAAGCCACTTTTTGGGTAAGTGGGAACCTCACAAAAAACTATGGATACAATTTCAAACATCACCCGAATAAAGCATACCATAAAAAAAACCTATCCCAAAAGCCAGATTTAAATTTCAAAATTCAAATTCATATAGCAAGTGTGCAGCGAGCATCACGAGAAACCCCATAGAGAACCGCCATCATCACCTCGTCATCCATCATTACAACAGTGTTACCCCAGTCATATCATCACATCACTAGAGTCATCTTCCTCACTGGCCTCTTCACCGACAACCACCGCCTGCTCACTATCACCGCCATCTCACAGAGCCACCCTCGTCATGCCATCATCATCGCAGTTCAATACCACACCATAATTTTAATCCCCCAACAGCAATATATCATCATCCCCCATCACTGGACCACAAACCAGCAACCAAAAACATACAAAAATGACCCCCAAAAACCATCCACGATTCACCAAAAGTATGACCAAAAACTCGAAACAGACACCGAGCACAGCGTCTAAAAACACGTTGTCAAAAATCATCCAACATAACCCCACACCATCGCATACACCGAAAACCACAATTGGAAATTTTCTCCTGAAAATGAAAGAAGCAATTGGGACCAAACCCAAAAAATAGGAAGGGATTGAAACCCTATGAGGAAGGACCAACACCAGAGCGCTAGGAAATCTTTCGCCCGCCAAGCTGGATGCCCAAAACCTTAGCGAATCCTGAGCTCCAAAATCGACCTGGAGAGAAGCTTAGGAACACAAGATCAGAGAACAGATAGGCGAACGGGAAGAAAACAGGGATGGTAACACAAATCCGGGAAGGCAACCGAGTGAGAATTAAAGTCTCCACTAGGAGAAAAAAGAAAGAAAAACAAAACTGAAAAGGGGGAGGGACTGAAAACCTAGGAAGAGGGACCAACTTCGGTAATTCCTAGAACTCTGTCATTTGCCAAACCACTCGCCCAAAACATCAGCATATCCCGTGCTCCAAATCTGACCTAGAGAGAAGTTGAGGAACGCAAGATTAGATCACAAATGTGTGGACGAGGAGAATACTAGAGTGCTAGCATGGAGGGGGGAGAGGATAGCGAGAGAGAGAAAAAAGATCAAGTGAGAATGCCTCCTAGAGCGAGAAAGTTACCACCGGGAGAAGTCGAAACCCTAGGAGAGGGTGACCAGGCTCAGAGCACGGGAGAAGAACCCAGGTGAGTGAGGCATCATCCAAATTCACCTTAATCATTATAAAGTTTGTATTTTGATCATAGCAGGACCTATAAGAGATGGTGGGTATTTAATAATATTATCTGGTATTGTATTCTATATGCTAATATTCCCATAAATTTTATATGTGATATGAGATATGGTTTTCCTTTCTAAGTGACATATAGGAAACATTTAGAATGATTCAAAAGATTATAATATATTAATTTATTACTAAATTGAAATTGATCTAAAAATGATTATATTTAAGTTAGAGATGATAGATATTGTAAATAATTCAATTAAATAAGATTTATAAATGTTCTAGGTCATTTTAGCTGTTATAATTTTTAAATACTTCTAGCCTAGTTTAAATATTGCCATGGTAACTGATTTTTTTACCAGTGATACCATTCATAAGGACGAATAATGAGTGTAGAATCAGTATAAAATTTTTTCCAGGTAATTAAAAATTTGGAAAAAAATTAATAAAATTAGATAATATAATATTATGAAATTATTTTCAAAATAAATACACAAAACAAGATGAAAATTTATTTTCCAATAAATTGATTTTTATGTGTAAAAATGATTTTATAGGAAAAAAATTATAATGTTAATTCCAATAATATTAATTGGTTTATCATAAATCATCATATAAAAAATTTTAATTCTATTAAATGAAATACAGAAATTCATGTTGTAAATACATGATTAATAAAGTATAAAAACTATTTTTAAATTTTCAAAAATAATACATAGATTTACAAAATTTTAATCATGTACTTCTATGTTCAATGTTTTTTTCTAATAATTATGTTATTTGATAAATAAATATTATTTCTAAAAAAATTATTTTATAAATATTCACCTTATTTTCTATTATTATAATGACATAAGAAATAAATTCTTTTGGAAACTTTTTTCTTATTATTAACCTAAAGTACAAATATTTTTGAAAATTTTAAAAATCATATTCTATAAACATTATGAGATATTTATTTTAAATAATAAATTTATTTCTTAAATTTAAATTTATCAAATATTTTAGTTTAGTATTTACACAAAATTTATGAATAATGTTTTTTGTATTATACAATAGATAATTTTTGAATAAAGGAATTCTTTAGTTGAATATTAGGGGGTCACATTCATACATACTTATAAATATTTCATCCTTAAAATTGAATATATTCTTTTATTTATATAATAAAACTGGGTAATGAATTGTTTTATAGATTTTATCATGAATAGTAATATTTTAGTGAGGACTCATAATCATATTATCCATATACCTATAAAATAAATTCACTTTAAAATGAGTTCCTGAACGCATACCTTTGTAGTTGAGAGTAAAATTACACATAGTACTTTATGTATTTATCTTCAACATGATTAAGTTGAAAAATTAATTTCCAAAGTTAAAAAATATGATAACATATGATTACCAAAATTCCAAAAAATATATAATAATTATTTCTTCCTTTGATGTGAATCCTAATGATCTTGATGAATTTTTCATGCATGGAAAAAAATATTTTAAAGGGATTTGGTATCCATTAAATGATAGTATTCATCACTGTATGAAGGATATTTTGACAATTATATGTATGGATTTCCACCATGTCCATCAAAATCACAAATATATGTCCACTTGGGGCCATATTTTCTTGATTTTTAACATTTATAGTATAAAAAAATTGATAAAAACAAGTATATAAATTTCTTTATTTAATAACTATAATTTTTTGTGACATTAATAAAACTATCTAATAATCATCTATAAATATCCATTTTAAATACACATGATCATATATAATGGAAAGTTATTGAAAATTATTTGTAATAAAATATTTACTTTACGGGCTTCTGCAATACTGACACAATATTTATTTAATTTGTATAATAATTAATTATATGAAATATAAACTCAAAAAAATATTGCCTTTAATGATTTTTATCCTAAATTTAACATTCTAATGATGTGTGAGTTTTTTTTATTCTAATTTCAGAATTTTCATGTTTTTTTCAATGCCAAATTATTTTAATATTTACAAAAATGACATTAATTGTATTTTATAATATAAAATATTCTATTAAATTATTTAATATTCTCAAAAATTTAATAATATTTCATGTGACTTAAATATTTTTTAAAATATCTTCCATGGTCAATTTATTTCAAATTTTCATTTTACATTAACTATCTTTTCCAATAATAAATAAAAAAAACATGTTATCCTGGTAATTATAAAAAAAATAATTTATTATAAAAAAATAGATATAGTTAAAACCCCAACCAAAGCATTTCCAATCATTTTTAGACAGCTACATTTGGACCGATACATATCTGATCTTAAACATATATCATTTTGGGTCCTTTGAACATGAAAACTAGTTTATATTAATTTTTTTCTTTATGAAATTATATTAGTTCCCCTCTTCCAACTTATAAAACTGAACCACCTATCTTATTTTATTCAAAATATAAGAAGAATTTTGTTTATCCAATAATTGAAAAATAATTTCCTGAAATACATCACCATGTTTGTGAGGTCTTACATTAGGAATAATACCTACCATAAAGAGAATAATATGTAACGTAAAGGGGGGTTATCAGAAGAAAATATATTGCTTTTAATAGAATTTTTTAGTTCATTTTATTCTTTACATTTACAAGTATGAAATTATTTTAATGTGATAACCCACATCCATCTACTCTTCAATCAAATTTGAAACTAAACCAAAATTTATTTTTACAAAATACTACCACCACATAAACTAATGTAATTCATTATTCTTTATATCATCTCATTATTTATTACAACTATGTATTATATATATATATTACTAATGAAATATTTATCTTTCAATAAAAGTAATATATCATATATTTTCATACCATTACATCTAGTGAAAATTAAAAACAGCGTTTGTGCAAATTTGTGGATTACCACATAAAAAAAGTGATGTGGTCATTTTTGATAACCAAATCACATGTGTACTATATATGTGTCTATATAATGAAATCATATGAATTTTATGATATAATCATATTTATGTTATTATAAAATAAAATTAACTTATTTCATCCATGACTATTGAAAAATGGAATTGTTACTTGAAGACACCTGAACCCTTGTACCCTTGATCGAGTTCCTTCTACCATTATGTTGGAATAAGATAAAAATAATCTCGTCCTGAAGAACCAATCAGTTTAGTCATCTTGGTAAAGTGGATAGACACATGATTACTATATTACATATAAATACAAAAATTAAAACATATTTTCCCCGATAATAACAATATTATATATATTATATTATTGTATATCATTCATAGTAAACATAATGGAATCCTAGGAAATGGAAATCACATAATGGTTATCTCAAATTATCATCAAGGTATAAATAAAATAGAATAAATTTTTAATTAATTAGATTAATCAATATTGATATATAAATAATAGAACACACGGGCTATGTAATCAATAAATTGATAAGTAAATGTTTAAATAATATGGCATGGAAAATAACATAAAACATAAGATATATAGATAACATGACTATCATGATAAGATAAAGAAGAATCAATATGGAATGGTAATTAACTGAAAAGACATTCAATTTAATTTATAGACATTCAATGAAATACATACATATTTTTTTCATACAGAAACTTTCATGGATAATAATAAATAAAATAAAGAAAATTCTTAAATATTGGATGTCATGTTTCTTAGGTACAAGATTTATTTACCGTCGTGATGTATCCTCCATATAGATTAAAAAATTCTAAGTGATAACCCATTAACATAAGCTACCCAAGTGATTCATCACATGATACAGTCAATTAATCTAGGGGATTCCATTAAATGGTCTATAAACTGTGTATTTTATGTATAAATAATTATTAATATATCAAATAATAATTTTAATTGATAAATAATATTCCTTATCAAATACCTATATTTAGTAAATAATCCAGATTTATCAATATTTCCCTTATTAAACATATACCATTGAAAGTAAAAACGATAAGTAAAAATGTTATATGGTTTATGAAATTATATATCTATGATAAATTATATATATATTTAGGGTAAATTTATTGTTCAATGATCATATAAAAGTTTATAACTCAAGGTAAAGTTCATCACAATGAAAATAAATCAAGGAAGGGAATGTTAATATTATCGTTAGTGGAAATAATCATAGTCCTTTATGAGGTAGAATAAGGATGGATTAAATTATGCATACACCCATTTGATTAATATTAACGGTAGAATAAATAAAAATAACATTAAAAAATTCTTGAGTAAAATGTAATTTTGATTTACAAAATGACTTTTTAACACATAAAACATTTCTGAAAATCATATTCTTTGAATATAATCTAAAAATACATTTTATTTAAAAATATACTTGTAAACATGAAATGGAATCTATAATGATATAATGGCAGGTAATTATATATAGGATGTGATAAGTATAAATAACATTCCTTTTTCATTGCCAAAAGTATATAATAATAATTTTTTATTGAAAAAAATAAAAGATGATTTATTTTGAGATACTTAGCAAAAATAAAAAAATGGTTACATATTTCATTAATTAATATTTTTGAAAAGGATAATAACATTTAAAAAAATATTAAAATACATGGTTTCGAATGAAAACAAGTTTTTACAGAATAGAGAAATGATGTGATGTTTACATAAAAACATAGTCTAAGGAATCTTATATACAAATATTGAGAAAATATTACTATAATTTGAAAATAATCATTAATTATCATTGGATAATAAAATTCATGGTTTTATTGATCAATTATCAAATAATTTCCTTTAATGATAATTCATGATTAAATAATCCAAAATAATATGGGATTATGAAGTAAACCCTTACAATAATAAAAATGATTAAGTGAGAATAAATCAATGAATCGATAATTATTATAAAAAATAAATAAAAATTAAAAATTGTAAGTATAAGAATATGTATTCATATTCTACTAAACACGTAATTCTATAATTTTAATAAAAATGAGGTTACAATATAACCCAATAAAAATGAATTGAGTTATAAAATTATTTACAAATTGGTAAAATTAAATTCAATACCCATTAGATGAAATAATTCAAATTTAAACATAAATTGGCATTAATATATAATTATTCATGATATTACATTTCAATTCATAATATATATTCTTAATAAATGTAATTGTGTTTATAACGTACTATATTCCTCATTGAAATGAAATTGAGATGAAATCTCATACCTTATTTTTAAATTTCATTGAACACTCTCTAACCTCAGGTATAATGGTTTGAAGTATTTTTTTAAACTTAAAAAATTACCTTATTAATATTTATAATTCCAAAAATATTCAAGTATGAGGTAGGAAAAACTCACACCCCTGAAAAGTTTTAATGAAAATAACTAGTAAAGTTATTACATGAGGTGACAAGTAATTTCACCAGATTGAAGTGAAGAGGTTAAAGAGGTTAATAGATGAGAGGTAGAAAATTAAGAGCATTTGGTTCATCATCCATGGAAATAAAATATAGAATAATCTCACTAGATCACATCATATGCCTATTATAATTGTTTTTGTGTATGCTTGTCCTGATTCATTCATTCGAATATTTCTTTCCATTCTTATCACATCTATTAGTTGATCATGCAAGACCCAAATGAATGAAAAATTAAAAATTAAAAATTTCATGAAAATCATAGTGCCGCCATTAAATAAGAGTTTTTTTCAGTGTGATATGTGCTTAAAGAATGTATGAGATTTGATGGTCATAAAATACTAACAAAAAACTTTCATATAGCCTAAAAATAAATATATTCCTTTCATTAACAAGCCAAGAAAAAATCTTCATATGTTATATTTAAATAACAATTGTGTAGAATTAGGGAATCATCTATGTCCCAGATAAAGAATTTGTTTTCCAGAAATTTTAGAAACAATTTATGTAATCAGGGAAGAGACTTCTGAACTAGTTTTTGTATCAAAATGTCCATTTGAAATAAAAGGTACTCGTAAAGGCTATGGAAAAAGATCCATAAGTGACAAGAACATGGGTGTGCTCAATTTTTAATCTACATATTCAAGAGTGGAAATATCAGAGGTAAGGAAATTATTTAAGTTGTGGATTCTTCTAGTAAACTACTGAATAAAAATCTATGTTTCTTAATTCAGTAAAAAGTGGATCTGCATCATGCCATAATCAAACCAAACATTACATTTATATGACTAAATTATATATATATATATTATTGTATCATTTTTATGCCATATATATCATATGTTTTTATCATACCCATCCTTAATATATTCTATTTAAATTCAGAACATGTTGTATCACTTTGCGATGTGGTATCCTTCTGTGCACATGAGTGACGTTATCATATTCCCAAAAAATAGAAAGCACAATTTTTTAGGTAATATTTTTTCTAATAATGTATAAAAACGACACAAATATCAAATATATTATATATAAACAAAAAATATATCATTATTCCCAACTTTTTTGGGTTTTAACAGAAAACTAACAACATCTGTTATTGAGGATGTTGTATGCCTTACATATAAATGATGATATCATAATCGATTAGATTTATGTTTGTCATTGTTTATGTATTAACCATAACATAAAGAAATAAAATTATTTGAAATATACTAAGTTTATTATATATTTTTTTCATTATATCAATTGAATAAAGTGTAGAAGGAAATAAAATAGAAACTCTTTTAGAAAAAAATTACCTCTTCTTTGGGTATCCTATTGATGTTTTCACTAAAACAATAAAAGGATTGCATTATAACATAAAAATTAATATAAAATTAGGTGAGGATGTTGTAAGGTAATTTTTGTAGGTATTGGCCTGTCAAATTTGGTTTTATAGTGTTAATTTAAGAGGTGATGGGGTGTCCTTTTATATGTAGGGTGAGTGAGAAACATATAAATGTTTTAAAAGAGAGAATCACACCAATTATTTTTCCTATAACCATTCCCCAATATTTATTCATTTTCAATCCTTTAAAATGTATGAACATAATATAAAAAATAAATTTTTTTTAAATGTTCTGGGTCATTTTTACACCATATTTTCTATGTTTAACAACTATGTAAACTCGTTTTTACGACAATCACTATAATTATTTCAAATCTTTTTCACTAACCATTTTTATAAATATTTATGTTGAATATATTTGAAATTATAAAATTTTTTGATTCCAAATATGGAATCAATTTTTTAAAATTCATTCCATAAAAATGGAAGAGATTATTTTAAAATTAATCTCATAGATGGGATGAGAAAGTGGGATCTCAAATTGAAAATTTTAAAACGTTTACAATGCTTTTATATCAAAGTTCATTATACAATGGATTACAATGAAATGAATTGGAAGAATAGATTAATAATTAGACTATTTTAAATTTAATACTGATTCAAAATATACATAACCCATATAAATTATTAATATTAAAATAGAGTTTTCAATTAATATTCAATATTTTGCACTTGTCATCAAAAAAAGAAATTTCTCAAAAAAATCAATTAAATTATATGATCCCAAAAAAATTAAACCGTTATTTAGAAGAAGAAAAAATTACAGAAAACATCATTTAATTGATTCTTATTCTCTAAGTAAACAGTAGATAAATAATAACCATGTGTAAACTATATATTTTTATAAATAGTAAATCATATCCATAATATCCATTTTTACCACTAGTTGATACCTTTGATATTAAATATTAATATTAATAATACATTGTTTTTGGTAAAACGTGATCTTAAATTTAACGCAAGAAATTTATGGAACTCCTTGTTTCATATGACACAAATTAAAATCAATGTTTTGTGAACTCAAATTTATATAATAGATTTAAATGATCTAAAATAGTAAATATATTATAATATATTAGGTTGTTATATTCAATTATATGTTTTTTATTTCATGTCACACAAAATTTTGAATATGATGTTCTTATTTGAATATATTTGGGGGTTATATTCTCTCCCATTAAATAAAATTATTCCTCATAATTAAATCCGGATTTTTCTAATCACATGATTGATATTTGAAAATTAAATTCTTTAAAACACCATATTCTAAATGGGATAAAAAATATCCACTTGATAACTGATAATGGGAAGTACAAAGGTCATGTATCTGTGTTCAAATTACGAGAATATATGTCAGATATAAAAATATGATCATGGAATAAAATCATAATTTTTTTAGATATTTACATTGGTTTTTGATCAATCGAATGTGAATGATCAATTGAAATTTGGGGGCCTCAATGACATAAGTGTGATAGATTTGAAAAGTTTATTGATATCATCCAAAATCTTTGTCATATGATAGAATTATATTTCAGGATACTTTTTATAAATATGAGGAATTATTTTTCTACCCAATTATGTAAGTAAATATACTTTTTATTTTTCTATTTCATAAGAATAAGTTTAGTTTAATTTCATGCTTAGATCAATTTATAGATCATCCTTTACATCAAGAAATAAATTTAAAAAAATGTATTTTTAATACCTAATTCACTATAATTCACATTTAACATATCATAATATTCATAAAACATGTCCTAATATATATCTATAACTATTTTTTAAAAAACTGATATGGTTAACACAAGTTATCCAATATAATAAATAAATATGTAAGCCTAAAATGCTACATCAATATTTCATCATTAAAATTTCTTTATCAAATAAGTTATCTAAAATAAATTTCATGTTAACCAGGAACTCATGATGGTTGTTGGTAGGTGAAAAATGCTTATCATCCTTTGGTTATGATTTCAAGCTCCCATCACCTTGCCTGATAAGACAATTCTTCAACATACATGCAAGTTGACCTTTTTATAAACTATATTAATATAATTGATAAAATATTCTCTAAAATATGGTTTATATCATTAAAAATGTAATCCTTAAATGACATTTTTTCATGTTTTTCCGTGATAGGTCAATAATTGTTTCTAACAATGTATTATATTCATAATTTATAATTATTAAAATTTCATTAATCATCTTATGAACCATAATGGTTATAAATAACACAAAATGATGTTTATAAAATTTAAATGAATTATTACATAAATATATTTTTTCCTAAAACATGCTCTTTTAATAAATTTATCCTAAAATATATGTTCTCATGCTATATTCCTAAGAGGTTGTTTATATGAATTTTAATAAATCATTAATTTTAAACATATAATTGATGATGGTATCCCTAAAAATTATATTAATTAATGAATAATTTATTCTAAATCTGAACAATATCCTTAAATGTTTAATTATTGTTGTAATCCAAATACTACTGGTAAAATTCTTGAAACATTTATCTCTTGAATCATAATACAAAAATACTTCATTAATTTATTTCCACTTAGATCCTTCTCTGGTTTATGGGTTTAACATGTATAGATAATTTACTTCATCTATTTGAATATTTCATAATTTTTTTAATGAAAATGGGAATTATTCTAAGAATATAACAATGTATTTTCCAACCATGTGCACAGTGAGTCATATTTCAATGTATGATGTTATAATAGAGTAAAGACTGACACACCATTTTTGTAGTGATTACCCAAAAGTTCATTTGTTCTAGAACCACATTAACATTTAGTATCCATACATGTATGTATTTCTATAAAAGACTAGATAATAACTACCATAAGAAAATAAAAATGTTCATCTATACATATCCACAAATTTTACCATATGTTTATATTCCTTAATCTATGGTTTTTTAAATCTCATTCCCAACATTTCTTTAGAAATCCCTCTAATACCAATTATAGTGACTTTAACCCCAGTATCCTAGAATTAGTTCCTTCTACCATTTCATGAGCACTATATATATAATATTATCTTTAAGGACCGATTAGTTTTCTAAGGCTTCGAAAAATATATACATACATGATTCTGATATTAAATTTGATTACACAAAATAAAAAATTATTATTTTTAGATTAAAATTATTCCCTCTAGAATATTATTACATATCAATAATAGTAAACATAATTGAATCTTTTGGAAAGGAAAGAAAATAATGGTGAGATAAAATTCTTATTAAGTGTTAAAAAAATAGATAAAATAATAAATCAATGAGAATAATCAATATAGAATGGTATATAACATTACATACATTACAGGTAATCTATAAATGGATAACGATATTTGTAGATAATATGTGATGATAAATAACTAAAAAAATTATCTTATTATGACAAGGATAGCCTATTAAGACAAGTCACAGTCAAAATGGACATTTAAATAATGAAAAAAACATGCCATTTAATCAATAGACTATGATTTAAATGCATCCATATCTTTTTTAAAAGTGGAAATCTCTTGGATAATTATTATTGAAATAAAGGCAGTGATTAACTTTTGGACATCATGCTTCCTAGGTTCATGTCACCATTACCATTAATATATATCCTCTATATATTTTACAATATACTGGTAAAAACGTCATTATAAGAGGCTACCCAAACTATATATCTAATGAGAATACTGATGCATCTAGGGGATTTCATTATCAAGTCTTGAAAACTTGTATTCCATGCCCATAGCATTAAATATATATTTAATTATTTATTTAATTCATAAAATAACTTTTATCAAATATTGATATATCATAAAGGAAATTATTTTTAAATATTTCCATCCTTCAAAGATATCTTTCAAATTAAAAAAAACTATATAAAAATGGTATACATTTTTGGAAATAAACTTTTTCATGATAAATGATATAGATATTTAGTGGAAAGTTAATATTCAATAATCCTAAGAAATCGATTAACATAGGTGGATTCTAATGAATATTAAAATAACTCATTGAAGTGAATATCAATGTTATACTTGGTCAGAATAATCATAATACTTATAGGTGATTAATAAGGTTGGTATTATCATGACAGAAAGCCATTGGATTTTGAATATATTTTGAAAAAATGAAATGATAATTAAAAACATTCTTAAGGAAAATATCATTTATTATTTGAATATTAGTATTTTAAATATAAATCATTTTTTAAATAATTTACTTTGAAAGGACATTTTCCTTAATAATTTCCTTATATACTTGAAAAATATTACTCAAAGAAATGATGGGGTGTAATTAATTACACACCGTACCATTTAAAAATAACATTCATTTTTTATTGTAAAATGGTAATAAAATCAACTTTTTCAAAAAAAAATTAATGACCATTCCTTTGGTTAAATTTGGTAAAAATTAAAATTGCGTAAAATTTCTTCAATTATTCATTTTTAAAGATTTAAGAAATAAATTTCAAACATGATTTTTGAATAAAATCAGTTTTCATTGTAGAGATAATAATGATAGGATTTAATAAAAACATTCTCTAAAATATATTAAATACCAAAGAGTAGAAAAATGTGACTATTATATGAAATAAATCAAGAATAGCTCTATAAGATTATAATTAAAGTGTATATTAAATAATGGTCAAATAATTTCATTCAATTGAAATTTAATTTTAAAAAATCTTTAATAAAATTGGATTGTGATTTTAAACCTAAAGGTGTTTATAAATCCGTGTTGACAACAAACTAATTAAATTATTATGTTTATAAAAACTAAATCCCAATAAATTAAGATGAAATTTATAAATATTTAGGGAAAAGTCAGTACACACATAATCACAGAATACTAAATAGAATGGGGAATTAATATAACCTAATAAAAATGAATTGGGTTATAAAATTATTTACCACTAGATAAATTTTAATTTAAATAATCATAGATTAAATAAACCATACTGAAGATTACAATACCATGAAAAATTAATTATTCTTGATAGAACATATAATTTCATAGTATATACACCATATAAATGTAATTATGTTTATAAAATTACAATATAAATGAATGAAATTAAGTTAAGATGAAATCCCTTACCTCACATTCATTATTGGTTTAATCTTATATAACCTCTTGTATAATAAATTTAATAATTTATATACATAAAAAATAACTATATTAATATTTATAATATCATATATGATTATTTTTTGACATCTTATTATCAATTTTTAGTAATATTTCTCTATTTTCCATTTTATTATCTATTTATTTGTTTGTTTTTTTATGATTTATTGACTTATGATTTTTTTATACTCTTACATAAATCAATAATTAATAAACTCCAAAATTTAAAAAATTATTTAAAGAAAATATATATTCATTATATACATATTTAGATTAAAATATAAAATTTGGTGATTGATGTTATTAATATTTTCATAAATTTTTCTATACTCAATTTACTGATTTTATATGAAATGTGCATAATTTTTATGAAATATTAATGTTTAAATATCAATTCTAATTTTTAATCACTATTTGATTTCATCCAGATTTAAGTCAGTTTACTAGTTTAATAATAACTATCATCCTACTCATTTAAATTTTGTGGTTTTTGTTTCTTATGATTCTTTATTCAATTTCCCACATATCTTTAGAAAACAAATCATTGACCAATTCATCCATTGGAAGGGTCATATGTACCACACAAGAAGACCCATAGAATCTGTAAAGAAACTAGACCATCCAGGAAGATTGAATTATTGGGATCAATAAAGAAGTGAAAATTCATTTAATCTCTTCAACATTCGAATAACAATTCAATGATTCGTGAATAAAAATTCCAAGGCCCAAATTTTAAAAAAAAAGGGCCCAATTGAATATTTAAAGTCCATCCTGGACGGGAATTAAATTCACGACACTATTCTTGAATTGTTTCATGATCTAGAGATTAAATCAAGCTCAGAGTTTTAATTGTGAAGGAGGATATATATGTGGCTGACTTTGTTGAAGAAATAATTTGGATTTTAAGGAATATTCCTATTAATAATTCATTCACATTTTGTCCATCGAAAAAACATGGAAAGAAAAAGATAGTTTAACATGATTTATTAAAACCACCATAATGTTGTCTTCATAAGTCTAAATTCCTAAAAAATTAGAGATATGTTGACCAACATTATTATCCAAATATTTTAATAATAAAATATCGCTAGATTCAGCTATCTAAATGCCCAAATTAGCGATGCAAGTGGAGGTCCAGATTTGGAATGCAAATTGTCCACCTCCTTGGGCTATTAATAAAACCCCCTCTTCTCCTAACATGTGGTTGGCATTTATGAAGAGAGGATAATAAATTTTTATGATAAAAGTGTTTAAAAAGTATTTATAGGACCTTCCATACTCAATTTTTCACTTGAGAGACCCTTCCTCTTCTTGTTGATTTCATTTACTTTTATGTTTTTCTTCGTTTATAATCTTATAAGTCTTTGGTTTGTAATTTGGTTTTTAGTGAAAGTTTCTTCTTTATGTTTTGTTTTAATCATCTACCCTCTACTATTAAATATTAATTCTCTTAAAATATTTTAAATCAAGATTAAACCCCTTCATTTCTTTTGCTTCCTCATTTAATCGAAATTCTATTTTCAATTCGCATAATCGTTTGTGTGTTTGTGTTCAGCGCACAACTCTTTTCTTATCACATTCTTTATCTTCTCTTATATACTCATCATCATAAACATAAAAAAACAAATTTATAATAATCTTAATATCTAAGTAAATCTATCATTGGGTTGAGTCTAAATTTATGGATGTTAAGTGATTGAGAGTATTTTATCGATGAGTATTTTTAATTTAACATTGTATCTTTTCGACATAACATGTCATGGATTAATGACATATTTTTTAAATGTATGGATTCCATGAATTATTGGAACCATAAGTAAGCTACCACAACCAATTACTAATTTAGATTATAATCATAGTTATGTTATGGCTTGGATTAAATCCTTAACACTTAGGAATTCCAATCAGCGTCAACTTGTGACATGGTTGTTAATTTAATGCAATATAAATCAAGGTATAAGGATATCACAGGCTTAACTACCTAATGATGAACTAACTGAAATCTTAATAAAATTTTTAAATCAATATTAATCAATAAATACTTTCAATTAAGCTCCCCAAACAAACCCCCCAATCAAAATAAAATCAACTAAAAACTACCAACTATTAAAAAGTACCATCTCTGAGGATTCAACCCAAGCATTGTTATACACATTAGTAGAGAATCGGAGCATTTAACATTCGATAGGCTACAATCAATCATTATGACTACCCTTCTCTTTATTACACACTTAAACATGATTTATTACATAAACACTTCAATTTATAAAACACGGTGGATTCAAAGGTCTAGTTTCTATGAAGATTAGGAACATTAAACAACAACTTATAACATGAAACATGACATCTTTATTGAAAACTTACTTTACATGACCACTATATTCCCTCTTACTTATCATTGAATGGGATAACCTGAGAACATTCATAAGAAAAGGGTGAGCTGTAAAGCCTAATAAGGGAATAAAAAAGGAATAACATGAGGAATACAATACATGTTAGACAATAGGCATATCAATAGAGAACAAGATAAACATGAACATAAAGGGATGATAAAGTATGATAATCATATCATTGAAATGTAGCAATAACACTTAACATTGAATTAGCATGATCCAAGTCTAATTGCACATTGAGCATGAGTAAACCCTCATTGCTCATGAATCATGAGTAAACCCTTGTTTCAATTGAATTATCATGAGTCAACACTCATTACACATGATTTATCATGATACTATAATTTACCCAATTCATAAGAGCGCTATTAGGGCACACCCTTTCTTAAACCTTTCATTTCATGCATAAGTGTGCCACATGGATCATACAACAAGGAATCAATCATCATCATTTCTTCCACGATAAAGGGATGTGGAATAAAAACATGAAGCTTTATAATCAATAATTGAATGTGAATAAAGTTGAATACCCTTGAAAGATAAATGGTCATGGAATTCATTATACAATGACATTGGCTATAAAATTGTAGTGCAATTTCGGCAGCATGATGATGTGAAATAAGAACTCATAAAAAATGGTTGATTAGAGAGAAAGGGGGGTCTCATGAAATTTACACTTAATGGGCAGTGAGGGGTTATATATATATATATATATATGTGTGTATATATATATATGTCTCAACAAACATAATATAATTTAGATTCATAATACAAAATAATTACTTGGATATAAAAGAGGAGAGAGAAATCTCTCACGGAATTTCGGCATGGTAACAAGTGTACATGGGACACATTAATGAGAGATAAAGGGGTATCCCATCATCAAAACATATAGAGTGCAGTGTGAGGGAGATTTGAAATCATACCCAAACATTTTTAATTGAAAACAAAATGGCATAACAACTTAAAGAAAATTTTACAAAAATGAGAAAGGAAGAAATCCCTTAGATGGTAGTGTGATCCCAAAGGCTTAAAGGGGGCTTGTGGGAGGATTTTTGGAGAATGATGCACCTTGGTAGGATTATAGAGAGAAGAGGGCAGAGTTTGGATGAACTCCAAAGGATTTGAGTGAAGAGGAAGTGGGATCTTAGGTGTGTTTATATATGAAATGAGAGGGGATTCTTTAATATTTAGGCTTGGGACCTCTCAGATTTAACTAATCATCACCAAAAACCAGTCCATGGTTTTTGACCGTGGTTTTTTCCAAAGGGGAGTCGAAAAAAAAATATTATATTAGGAAAATGGCTGAAATTATTAATATAATAGGGTTTTTTATGTGGAGGTGAGTCACACTCTCAGGGAAAACAATTTAGAAAGACCAAATGTTTTATTAGTCTTGAGAGGTCCACTAATGATTTGAAAAATAAATCAAACGAACCCAAAATCACATTATTATAATTTTAATACCAATATTGGCCCAAAATAATATTTTTAGTATTCTATTACATCACTATCGGGTCATTATGACGTCAGAAAACACATTATATATTTAAATGGTTTTTAATTATTACCAAAAAAATCTACGGTCTTAGAAAATTATGAAAAATTCACCATTGTTAAATTTTAACATCCTGATTCCAAAAATAATATTAATTTTATCTAAATAATTTTATAAATATGTGAATTTTTACTTTTTAAAATAAAAACTGACATTTATCGAAAATTCATGGGTTTTGATAAAAACAGCTTTCAAACCATAAAAAAAATTATAATTGCATTCATAAAATTATACGATAATTTATATTTAATAATAAGTAATTTTATAATAATAATTATATTTTATTAAAATATCATTTAATTAAAAAATCCATTAATTCAACCAAATATATTTCTTAGTTGAATATTAACTAAAAATGATATTTGTTCTTTATAAACAATTTATAAAGTAACAATAAAAATAATGTATATTCCCTATACATTTATAATTTACATAGTCATAGTGCTAGGGTCTCATTACATAATCACTAATAACAACTGCATAAGACTGAAGAGTAAAGTGTGTGATTGTGATATACTCTTAGGGTGGCTCAGATAACATCGTTCGGGTGGTAATCTGTCATGACCCCCTCCCACCAAAGATGCCCCTTCTGAGCTGGAAATGGCGAAAGGGAGATAATGACCCCCGAGTCCTGCCTCCAGTAGGCCCCGGGTTGGAAACTAGCACCAAGGGTATGAGTTTTCACAAATATGGGAGGCATTACCCTTTTTATTATTTAGGATCGGGAAATAGGAAAAGTCAACCACCAAAAAATGAAAAGAACAAGTGTATATAAATAAACCCAAACCAACCCCACATGCATGTTTAAACACTTTTATAACAAGGTACAAGTACAAGTAAGCTCAAAAGTACAATACCAAAGAAAACAAGATAACAGCAACTACAACAACTCCAACTGCCCGACTAGTAGGGTCCCGCACGGCCCTAGTAGTCCTCCTAGAAACCTGAAAGTAAATGTAGGGTGAGCATACAAGTATACTTAGTAGGGAAACCTAAATCTCTCATACACAAGTGGGGAGACATCCTAATTTCCTGTGAGAACAACAGAAGAAACCTAACAAGGAAAACTATCCACCAAATCTCACCATCAACACTCACCAAAACACTATCACAGCAGGTAGTAGTTGTATAAGAACAATAGCATTAGGTACCCCACACCATTTCCCATTAGTTAGCTGAACGCCCTGACGATGTCACACTCTCCCCGCCCGCACACACCTGGGCCTCACAACCACGTATTCCGCCCGCAAACACCTTGGCCTCACAACCACACATCCCGCCCGCAGACACCATGGCCTCACAACCACACATCCTGCCCGCACACACCTGGGCCTCACCATCATGACCACATCCCCGCCCGAAGACACCTGGGCCTCATCCCGAAGATTCTTGGGAACAGTAATAGTAACATAACTCTCACCCAAAGACACATGGGCCTGAAATCGAAACCTACCTGAAGTGTCTTAGGTGTAAGGTCGCCTCAAGCCATTATAGCCTATAATCCTGTCCGAAGAGTCTTGGGCATAATCACCCCAATCGAAACCTACCCAAAGAGTCTTGGGTGTAAGGTCACCTCAAGACATCACAACCCTGGGGAGAAGGAGCAGGAAGGAGCTAGTAACTATGGGAAAACACCCTCTCCATTGAAATGGGAGTATTCGGCACTAAGTGCTCAACATGGGTGTGGTGCGATAAAACACAAAATATACAGATATATATATATATATATAGAAACCACTCAGCCCAACCTATGGCTTCTAAAAAGATAAACTGAGAACATTCCTCGGCACTTCTACCACGAAGCATGCATACAACAAACAACCCCAACCCCATTAAGGTTTTCACGTTTCAGCGGAATTAGTTTATTTAGTTCCGTAACTACTGGGAAACTATCCACAACCAACCACAACGATCGTTCGTAAGCATATCCCAGCCATCCACAAAGCAAGTTAGGAAAACATAGCAATACAGTAAGTCCCTTCTCATTAACCAACCAACCCATTTATTATTATTTATGTTTCATTACCAAGCCCCACCATTCATTAACTCTTCCACTTTTATTTATTTTTCACAACCCATAGTTAGTTCACATTAAAACCCATCCATGCAGCCCCGCTGCCAACCACCATAACCACAACCACACCTAACATCATTATCCCTTTAATACCATTTATTGCAGCCCCACTGCCCATCACCATTAAACATTCACACCTTCCCACAACCAAGCCAACTGTATCCCCACTACTCACCCATTTTACAACAACCCACAAAACACCCCCATCACATGCCACGTAACCAAGACAACACCCACAAGTTCATTATTCCATTTTGGTTCAACCGGGGTGATCACACAAGGGTTCCAGATTTTCATTAACACAGCCAACTTTACGTGATTAACCAATTACCACATTCCATGAAGTTTCCAAATACAAAAACGGTCTAGAAGATATGGCAACATTTAATTTCACAAGCAAAGTCCCCCAACGACTGTTATTGTCAGTAGGCATAAGCCTATTCATTTCACAACATAATATCACAGGATATAAAGTAAAATCAATCACAAACTTCCCAAACCAATTATATAAGCCAGTTATTATCTTTATTAAACCGGTTCAAAAGTATTTCACGTAAACAAGAGAACACCCACCCTGCATGATGCACAAATTAGAGAGACGAAGGTAAGATCCCAGCATCAACAGGTTCTAGATCGCAACGCTCCTCCGGGTCAACTTTAGAAGACGTTCGTCAGTGTCCCGGAAAAACCTCCTTGGGTGGAACGGAAGAGCCAAAGTAAAGACAATAGATCCAAGCTCGAAAGTTCTGTCTCGTTGTTACAATCCCGTGGCCCCTGATAGATCGTAAATCGGAGCTCGAACGAAAAAGTTGTGGAAGAAAGAGCCTTTGAGTCTCTTGAGAGAGCTCTGCTCAGAGGAGAGGGGAGGATAGGTGTGAGTTGAAAGGAGGAGGGGACCCCTCCTTTTATAGGCGTGAAAAGAAAAAGTACACGGCGTGTACTTATGGTACACGGTGTGTACTCGGCCATTTTCACACGGTCTCCACGCGGCCTCCAACACGGCTCCGTGGCCATTGACTGGTAAACACACGGTTTGAAGGTAACTCATACGCGGTGAAGGACTACAAGGCGTGTAGATTGGACACACGACGTGTACTCATTTATTGCACACGGCAAGGACACGACCTTCAAACGGCACACAGCTGACGACTGGTCAACACATGGTAACGCACATGCGGGGAAGGACTACACAGCGTGTAGTACTGGACACACGGCGTGTACCCATTTTCTCCACACGGCAAGGACACGGCCCGCAATACGGGGTATACCTGGGGAGGGGGTATACGGCGTGTACTCAAACTACAAGGTGTGTTGTTTCCAAATTCTGGAAAGTGTGGGAAAAGTCCATTTTTCCCTCCAAAACACTTCTTGACCTTCTTTTTCACAAAGGAATAGGCCGGAGAGGTCTGGACCATTACATCAGATACCTCTTAAAACATTCATGTCCCCGAGAATTCAAAAACCAACCCAGGGGAACCGAACAAGATACCTCTTAGGGTCCTCATTATAACAGGAACCCAACCAACAACCCTAATCATATGTGTTAGGAATTCCTTATCCTATGTCAATATATTATCCGCTTTAGGCGGCACTGACTCGCCTGCACGGGTTTAAATGCATCCTCCTTAATGTGTCTCGATTAAGAATTGGGTCTTCCCACTTTCACACATTTGGATTTTGGAACTCGCACTAACCCCAACACCAATCAACCAACACACTGCTCGAACACATCGGTTTGGGAAATTCCTTCACCTATGTCGAGATATTATCCGCTTTAGACGGCACTAACTCACCTGCACGGGTTCAATCGCATCCACATTAGTGCGTCTCGATTAAGGGTCCGGTTTTTCCTTTTCCCACACATCCGGACATGTTACACATTACCAGGGAACAAAGAAACATAAGGTCTCACAACTAACACGCCAATCATTCCATATAACAAGGGTACAGAGTACAACATCAACACAAATCTCAGAAGAACAAGGGAAAACACAAGTCAAAACAACTCTGAGTACTGAGCGTGCATCTGGATCTCCCACTCTCAAGTGCTCTCCTCGAGGCTGCCATGCCTCCACAACACACGAAACAAGGGAATGGTTCGTCCACGGAGAACCTTCTCTTTACGATCCTCGATTCTGACTGGTCATTCCTCGAAGGTTGTGTCATCTCCCCTATCTAACTCTCCCCATCCGATAACGTGAGATTCATCATGTAAGTACTGGCGAAGCTGAGAGACGTGGAAGACATCATGGACTTTCTCCTTCTTAGGTGGCAGGGCCAGCTGATATGCCACCTCTCCGACTCGCCTCAGCACCTCAAAAGGTCTGATGAACCTAGTTTAGGGCTTGCTCCCTTTCCCAAACCTCTACTGCCACCGTCGAGGGGAAACCTTCAAGAACACATGGTCTCCCACCTCAAACTCCAATGGCCTCCTCCGACGATCAGCATAAGACTTCTTTAGGTCCTGAGCTGCCTTCATCTTCTCATGTACAAGCTGGAATTTCTCTGTGGTGCTCTGCACTACTTCTGGCCCAAGAGCACCTGTCTCATCAACCTCTACCCAGAAAATGGGTGAACGACATGGCCTTCCATACAAAACCTCAAATGGTGCCATACTAATAGTAGAGTGGAAGATGTTGTTTTAGGGAAACTCTACTAAAGGAAAGTGGCATACCCATGATCCTCTGAAATCCAGAACGCATGCTCGCGGCATGTCCTCCAATGTATGGATATTCCACTCTGTATGCCCATCAGTCTGGGGGTGGAAAGCAGTGCTAATGTGTAGTTGGGTGCCAAAAGATTGTTGTAGCCCCCTCCAGACTAGTGAGGTAAATCGATTATCTCCATCTGAGATGATAGTCCTCGGAACTCCATGAAATCACACCACCTCGTCTATGTACCTCTGTGCTAAGGTACTCACCAGGCCTAACTCCTTGATTGCTAAGAAGTGAGCCGATTTCGTCAGACGATCCACCACTACCCAGATAGCATCATAACCACCCTGAGCTCCGGGTAGTCATGTGATGAAGTCCATTGAGAAGTCATCCCACTTCCACTCGAGGACATCTAAAGGATGCAACAAACCGCCGGGAACATGGTGTTCAGCCTTCACTTGCTAACACACTAGGCACATAGCCACAAACTCAACCACTGCCTGTTTCACCCCGGGCCACCAAAACATATCTGTCAGGCCTCGGTACATTTTTGAAACTCTTGGATGTACCGCCAAGGCTGAGCTATGGAACTCACGGAGAACTCCCTCACGCATCGCCTCTGGGACAAACAACCTTCCATGGAAAAGCATCAGATGTCATCTGTCCTCTGACCATCCCTCTGGAGCATTCCCCTGATCGACACGATCCCCCATCACCTCTGCCTTGGAGTCCCCCCACTGAGACTCTTCCACCTACTGCGACAAGGAGGATTTCACTATCATCTAGAACAAACAGCCTCTAACACCTTCTTCCCTTGCATCTAAGTGCAGGGCAGCCAACTCTCCCATCGCCTTCCAAGCATCATCAGATTCCTGAACCACTTCCTTATGTGACTTCCTGCTCAGGGAATTAGCCACAACGTTGCCCTTACCTTCAGTGTAAGAGATCTCGAAGTCATAGTCTTGGAGAAACTCGACCCATCTCGGCTACCGTAAGTTCAGGTCACACTGGGAGAAAATATAACACAGGCTCTTGTGATCTGATAAGACCACAAAGCACTCCCCAAAGAGGTAATGTCGCCACAACTTCAATGCGAACACTACTGCTACAAGCTCTAGGTCATGGGTGGCATAGTTACGCTCATGATGGCGCAACTGCCTAGACCCATAATAAATCACGCCCTTCTTCTGCATCAGCACGCACCCTAGACCAAGGCCAGAAGCATCACAAAACACTTCATACAACAACCCTTCCTCTGGAAACCTGGTCATGGGAGCACTTACCAACTTCTCCTTCAGGTATTCGAAAGCTTTCTGGCACTGATCACTCCATAGGAAGACCTGATTCTTCCTAGTCAAAGCTGTCAATAGAGCAGAAACTCGAGAGAAGTCTAAAACGAACCTCCGATAGTAACCCGGTAACCCGAGGAAACTAAGAACTTCTGCCACGCTCTTGGGTGCTTCCCAAGAAACAACTGCCTCCACCTTTGACGGGTCCACCGACACTCCATGCTGAGACACCACGTGCCCAAGGAAGTGTACTTCTTGTGTCAAGAACTTACACTTCGACAATTTCCTGTAAAGATGGTGGTGTCGAAGGACTTCCAAGACTACCCTGAGATGCTCAACGTGCTCCTCCTCTGATCTTGAGTAGATCAGGATGTCATCGATAAACACAACGAAGAACCGGTCCAGAAACTCTCAGAAGACAAAGTTCATAAGTCCCATGAACACAGCCGGTGCATTAGTAACTCCAAACGGCATCACTACAAACTCGAAGTGCCCATACCTGCACCTGAAAGCTATCTTCGAGATTTCACTGTCCTTCACCCTCAGCTGATGATAGCTTGATCGTAGATCAATCTTAGAAAACCAACCTTCTCCCCTCAGCTGGTCGAAGAGATCATCTATCCTTGGAAGGGGGTAACGGTTCTTGACCATTACCTGGTTCAGCCTTCGGTAGTCTATGCACAGCCTGAGACCACCATCTGCCTTCTTCACGAAGAAAGCTGGAGCACCCCATGGAGACATGCTGGGTCGAACAAAACCCTTCTCCATCAGATCGTCAATCTGAATCTTCAACTCCCGCAACTCCAAAGGTGTCATCCGATAAGGGGCCATCAAAATCGGACGGGCACCAGGTTGTAAGTATATCCTGAACTCAATGTCACATCGGGGGGGTAGAGTCACAACCTCCTCAGGAAAAACATCGAGGAACTCCCCAACAACCTCTGGGACATCCATCATCTCTATATTGGCTGGAACCACTGATAACCCGCCCAACAAGGAAAGGAGAGGCTCCACACGCTGGTATCCCGCCTGATAGCTCCTCTCTCCAACAAAAGATATGTGTTGCCCATCCACGCCAGAGAACGCGACTCTTCTTCGGAAGCAGTCGATAACGGAACTAACAGAAAACAACAAGTTGATGCCTAGAATGACATCGTATGGCTGCATCTGTAACAGAAGAAGGTCCCCACTAGATATTTGTGGTCCCAACGTCATCCCACATCCCCGATAAACACAAGATATGCTGGTCTGGCCCCCAACTGGTGTACTCAGTACCAGTGGTATGGAAAGTCTCTCTACGTCTAGTCCCAAAGCATGGGCTAGAATAGGTGTAACAAAAGAGTGTGAGGCTCCCGAATCGAACAAAGCAGAAACAAGATTGATGAACAAACAAATCGTACCTCGCACCACCTCTGGTCCTACTGGAGCTGCCGACTCTGCTTCATGCAACTGTCCATGCCCAGCTCCTCTGCCTCTCTGATGCCATCCACTTCCCCGACCACACCCTGGTCGAGGTCCCTGAGGAGCACCCTGAGGTCAGCCTCCTCCTGCAAAGTCTTCCCTCAGAGGAGCATCGTCCTACTGCTGCTGGAAGGGCCTCGCCGAAAACTGGTGCTACTGCGGTGGGCGCTGAACCTGCCCACCTCCACCGTACGGAGCTCAGGTCGGGCACCGACTCTGAACGTGCCCGAAACCTGCACAAAAAAAACACCTCGGTTCTGGGCTCATGGAAAAGGGACGAGGACCCGAAGATCTGAACTGGAACTAATGGGGCCTGGTCCCCACTAGCCTGAACCTGGAAGGTCCTATTGCAGGAGACCTGCTGCTGACTGCCTTCCCCTTCGACGAACCTGGCTGGAACACCTCACGCGGTGCACCTCCCAGCGATTGCATCCTCTCTACAACCTCTCCCTTCTTCTGCACCGCCAAGTACGTCGAAAGGGTGAAGGGGTTGATAGCATACTAGAGCAAAGTACGAAGTGCCTCCTCCAAACGTCTCGCCCGGGACTCCTCATCCAGAAAGAGATCCGGAGAAAAGTGTAGGAGATCCTTGAACTTGATCCCCAGCTCTCGTACCGACATACTCCCCTTCTGAAGGGAGAGTAACTTCTGCCACTTCTCTGCCTTGATCTTGGAAGAAAGGAATTCCTCTCAGAATTCCTTCTCAAAGTCAGCCCACGGAACCTCTACCTCTATCCTTTCTCCAAGGTAGAGCATCCACCATTTTCGTGCCGCACCTCTCAGCTGACTGACTGTTAGGGGAACCCAGTACTCCCACGGAGCACGGATCAAGGTAAGAGCAATCCCTAGCTCCTCAATCCATCCCTCCTTCTCCGTATCTGAAGTACTACCCTTGTACATCTTGAGGGTCTACCACTGGAAGGAATGAAGAGTCTTCTTCCACTGGCTATCTTCCTCCTCTCGGTCATTCCTCAACTGATCAACTGCCTGGATCTGGTGGGCCTTGGCCGTCTGAGCCACCCAGGGACGACGTCCAGGTTCAATAGTTGTACGGTAAACAAGGATCGCCTAAGCCCAAGTAGTAAGGAATTTTCTCAAAGTTTTAATTATCATTTTATTTCAATTTATTTCCCAGAACACCCAAATCAAGTAAAACACAATCATGATGATGCATGTACCTTCCCTAGGGTCTCTACCCTGCAATCATTGTAGTCTCACTTGTTCATTCGGTAGGCTCAGATTCCTTGCATCGGATCACCGGGGGGCCTAAAATCCCGTGTCCTAGCCGGTCTTCCCTGGACTATGTCACGCACCAAGGTTAACTAACATTGTTGCCCTACCATCCCATGCAATCCTCACTGTTCCTAACTCTAGACTCTATCCTATCTCTCAACCATCACCTCTGATACCATTCTGTCATGACCCCCTCCCACCAAAGATGCCCCTTCTGAGCTGGAAATGGTGAAAGGGAGATAATGACCCCCGAGTCCCGCCTCCAGTATGCCCTGGGTTGGCGACTAGCACCAAGGGTATGAGTTTTCACAAATATGGGAGGCATTACCCTTTTTATTATTTTGTATTGGGAAATAGGACAAGTCAACCACCAAAAAAAGAAAATAACAAGTGTATATAAATAAACCCAAACCAAGCCCACATGCATGTTTAAACAATTTTATAACAAGTTACAAGTACAAGGAAACTCAAAAGTACAATAACAAAGAAAACAAGAGAACAACAACTGCAACAACTCCAACTGTCCGACTAGTAGAGTCCCGCACGGCCCTGGTAGTCCTCCTGGAAACTTGAAAGTAAACGTAGGGTGATCATACAAGTATACTCAGTAGGGAAACCTAAAGCTTTCGTGCACAAGTGGGGAGACATCCTAATGTCCTGTGAGAACAACAGAAGAAACCTAACAAGGAAAAATATCCACCCAATCTCACCAGCCACACTCACCAAAACACAATCATAGTAGGTAGTAGTAGTATAAGAACAAGAGCATTGGGTACCCCACACCATTTCCTATTAATTAGCTGAACGTCCTGACGCTGTCACACTCTCCCCGCCCGCACACACTTGGGCCTCACAACCACATATTCCGCCCGCACACACCTGGGCCTCACAACCACACATCCCGCCCGCACACACCTGAGCCTCACAACCACACATCCCGCCTGCACACACCTGGGCCTCACCACCATGACCACATCCTCTCGCGAAGACACCTGGGCCTCATCCCGAAGATTCTAGGGAATAGTAATAGTAATAGAACTCTCGCCCAAAGACACCTGGGCCTGAAATCGAAACTGCCTGAAGAGTCTTAGGTGTAAGGTCGCCTCAAGACATTATAGCCTATAAGCCTGCCCGAAGATCCTTGGGCCAAATCACCCCAACAGAAACCTACCCGAAGAGTATTGGGTGTAAGGTCGCCTCAAGCCATTACAGCCTAGGGGAGAAGGAGCAGGAAGGAGCTAGTAACTATTGGAAAACACCCTCTCCCATGAAATGGTAGTGTTCGGCACTAAGTGCTCAACATGGGTGTGGTGCGATAAACCACAAAAGATACAGATATATATATATATATAGCAACCACTCAGCCCAACCTATGGCTTCTAAAAAGAGAAAATGAGCACGTGCCTCGGCACTGCTACCATGAAGCATGCATACAACAAACAACCCCAACCCTATTAAGGTTTTCACGTTTCAGCAGAATTAGTTTATTTAGTTCCTTAACTACTGGGCAACTATCCACAACCAACCACAACGATCATTCGTAAGCATATCCCTGCCATCCACAAAGAAAGTTAAGAAAACACATCAACACAGCAAGTCCCTTCTTATTAACCAACCAACCCATTTATTATTATTTCTGTTTCATTACCAAGCCCCACCATTCATTAACTCTTCCACTTTTATTTATTATTCACAACCCATAGTTCGTTCACATTTAAACCCATTCATGCATCCCCGCTTCCAACCACCATAACCACAACCACACCGAACATCATTATCCCTTTAATACCATTTATTGCAGCCCTACTATCCATCACCATTAAACATTCACACCTTCCCACAACCAAGCCAACCACATCCCCGCTGCTCACCCATTTCACAACAACCCACAAAACACCCCCATCACATGCCATGTAACTAATCCAACTCCCACATGTTCATTATTCCATTTTGGTTCAACTGGGGTGATCACACAAGGGTTCCATATTTTCATTTAAACAGCCAACTTTACGTGATTAACCAATTTCCACATTCCATGAAGTTTCTGTTTACAAAAACGGTCTAGAAGATAGGGAAACATTTAATTGCGCAAGAAAAGGCCCCCAATGACCGTTATTTTCAGTAGGCATAAGCCTATTCATTTCACAACATTATATCACAGGATATAAAGTAACAAAAATCACAAACTTCCCAACCCCGTTATATAATCCAATTATTATCTTTAATAAACCGGTTCAAAAGTGTTTCACGTAAACAAGAGAACACCCACCCTGCATGATGCACAAATTAGAGAGATGAAGGTAAGATCCCTACTTCAACAGGTTCTAGATCGCAATGCTCCTCCGGATCAACTTTAGAAGACGTTCGTCAGTGTCCCGGCAAAACCTCCTTGGGTGGAAATGAAGAGCCTTAGGAAATACAACGTATCCAAGCTCGGAAGTTCTGCCTCGTCGTTACGATCCCGTG
Source organism: Viscum album (assembly GCA_963277665.1). Taxonomy (NCBI): domain Eukaryota; kingdom Viridiplantae; phylum Streptophyta; class Magnoliopsida; order Santalales; family Viscaceae; genus Viscum; species Viscum album. The sequence continues at coordinate 224,603,888 of OY728158.1, forward strand.
GCCGCTAATGGATTGTAAATCGGATCTCGAACAAAAAAGTCATTGAAGAAAGAGCCTTCGAGTCTCTTGAGAGAGCTCTGCTCAGAGGAGAGGGGGGGAGAGGTGTGAGTTGAAAGGAGGAGGGGACCCCTCCATTTATAGGCGTGAATAGAAAAAGTACACGGCATGTACTTATGGTACACGACGTGTACTCGGCTGTTTTAACACGGTCTCCATGCGGCCTCCAACGCGGCTCTGCGGCCATTGACTGGTCAACACACGGTTTAAAGGTAACGCATACACGGTGAAGGACTACACAGCGTGTAGATTGGACATGCGGCATGTACTCATTTATTGCACACGGCAAGGACACGACACATGGCTGACAACTGGTCAACACACGGTAACGCGCACATGGGGAAGGACTACAAGGCGTGTAGTACTGGACACACGGCGTGTACCCATTTTCTCTACATGGCAAGGACATGGCCCGCGACACGAGTTATACCCAGGGAGGGGGTACACGGCGTGTACTCAAATTACACGGCGTGTATTTTCAAAATTCTGGAAAGTGTGGAAAAAGCCCATTTTACACTCCAGAACACTTTTTCACCTTCTTTTTGACAAAGGAATGGGCCGAAGAGGTCTGGTCCATTACATAATCTCTATTAACTTCCACTTCTCCTATAGTCAGTTCCTCTCAAGCTTAACATGTTCAAACGTGGCTTGGGCTTGGTCAAGACCAAATCCCAATGATGCAAACTTCTTTCCAAGCTCTGAAAAAAGGGATTTGTACCTAAAAGTCTATTGGATGAGGGCAACGCTTCCTTTGTCTTGGTATATTGGATTTGTTAAAGCCATATATTTATACCAATCTGGTAATCACTGTTCAATGAATATATTTGCTGAGGTCACAATTATTAACAATATTTTAAAATCTAAAAACATAAAACCATAGAAGATTACATTTATATAAACAATTTACATAATGAGACATTTAGTCTAATTGAGAGTAGTTTTCATTAATTAATGTTTGGGTCATTTCAATCATGCTTTAAAATGGCTCCATTTTTTGGATAGTTCAATTAAGTTGTCGTTAGTTTATTGTTATTGTAAAAAAACAAAAAACATAATTTTAAAAAAAATGAGAAAAAAAACACAATGAAAAAATCATCATTCTCTTTCTTCCAAAATCTCTCGGAATTCCCCATAGCCTCCCAAAAAAATCCCTCAGATTTTATTAACCCTGAAATTGAGAGAAAACTTCTCCAATATAAGAGGAACATTAGGGATAATAAATAATTCATCAAACAGTCCTCATCCAACTAGTTGAATTAGAAATGGAAAAACCAAGGGAATAAAAAATTAAAGAACTTGTTGCCCCTGATATGAATTATCAACCTATTAGTATTCAATATCCAAACATAGATTCTTAATTAAAACTCAAATTGGGTTTGATTCATCTTCTACCATTTCCATGGTCTAGTCGATGAGGATCCACATCTTCATCTTAAATAGTTCCAAGTGGTGTGCTCTACTGTGAAGCCTCAAGGGGTTTCTAACGAACAAATCAAACATCAAGCATTCCTTTTTTCCTTAGATAAGTCATGGATCTACTATATTTCTCATAGTTCTATAACCACATGTAATGACATGAATTGACTTTTCACAGAGAAATTCTTTCTTGCTTCTCGTACTCCTTTCATCTGAAAGAAAATTAGTTGTATTTGAAAATTCCCAAATTAATCACTCCATCAGTACTAGGAGAAGTTCAAAACGCTTATCGAAACCTCCCCACACCACCCAATCCCAAACCAAATTTTGATCCAATACTTATATGAGGGGTTATTGTCTATGCAGAGAACTCTCATTGATGTTGAAAGTGGTGGTGCTCTTGTTGATAAAACTCTTGCAGCTGTAAAAGATCTTACATGAAACATGGAGGAAAACACACAACAATTCCATACTCGATCACATTCTCATGTCAAACAAGTCCAAGAGAATCAATACATATTTCCAAAAAAGATGACTGAGTGGATGAGTAGACTTAGAGGTCTGGTGAGATATCTAGCTATGGTGGCTAATACCCCATCCTCATCTTCTCCATAATCTCTATTCCCTGGACCTATCAAGAACTATGGAATCTGCAGCTCCCCATCTCATTCCAACTAAAAACTTTCAACAACTTCAAGAGGATCAATCAGATTCATCTGAACCAATGGAGATCGATGCATCATATGCTCAACGTAACCCCACCACTCAGCAATCAAGTCAGTTTGTAATAAACTTCAACCAACCCCACTCCGAGCCCTTCTCTTCTACCTATAACCCTAACTTGAGATATGGGAATCCAATTTCCCATCCGCCTCAATACCCTCATCAAAATCCAAACCAATTCCAATATGGTCAAGGTGGTGTTAACTTCCATCAACCTTATTCTTTTCTTCTTAAACCTCAAAAGAAAAATCCTCCTCCTAGATTCCCCTATCCTAGTGAGCCTTCCCAATTCCAAAACTAATACAATCGCTTTCCAAAGAACCAAAATCCAGGTAATCCCTATACAGGACAAGACACTTCTTCTAAGAATCTATGGGAAAGTATAGTGGTATATCTTGTCTCTTTAAGTCGTTCCAGTCTCAAAAATATTCAAAACCAAATTGGTCAATTTTTTTTTCACAAAATCCAGCAACTATAATAAATTTCTTTCAAACTCCCAACTCAACCATTACCCAACCCCAAGGGTAATGTAAATAAAATTTCACTTAGATCGAGAAAGAAAATTTCTATGGCTTAAGATAATCACTCCAACTCCCATTTAAATATTGACATAGAAATTTAAAATAAAAATAAACATGAAAAGGAATCTAAATCCATTCCCTCAACTCTTTCTATTCATATAAAGAAACAAATTCCTTTTACACAAGCTGTCTCTAAGCCAAAGAAGTCATTTGAACTCGGTTCTAAAATGATTGACATGTTTAAACATGTTGAAGTTAACATTCCTCACTTAGATTACATCAAACAAATTTCTATGTATGCCAAGATTCATAAGGAATTTTTCACTCATAAGAGACAACTTATGGCCATTGAGAATGTTTCAACATAATAGCCCATACCCATGAAGTGAAAATATCCTGGTATCATTACATATCCATGCCAAATTGGAAGTTCCAACTTGGATGATGCACACACAGACATAGGAGCCTTAATTAATTTCATACCCAAATCCATATCCTCCAACCTTGGTCTTTTTACCTTATATACAATAGGTGTTGTTATCCAGTTATCCAATCGAAGAACTACTAGTCATGAGGGAATAATTGAGGATTTCTATGTCTGATTCAATGACGTTATCTTCCCAGCAGACTTCTATGTACTTTACATGGATGGTGAGAAAAATTCAGGACAATCTCCCCTGATTCTAGAGAGAACATTCCAAAAGACATCTAAAACCAAAATTGATGTCCATGTTGGAATCTTATACATTGAATTTAGTGACCAACTGGTCAAGTTCAATATTTTTCAATCCATGAGATACCCATCAGAGAATAAATTTGGATTCTCTATCCACTCTTCTGAAACTCTCTCTATGAGTTTCTTAAATCCCAATCCATATTTTTTTTCTTGTTCTACTAATATAGGAGTTTGTGAATATTGAATCCTAATTAACCATGTCATAAATGGAGAAGTTGATATTGAAATTACAAATGAAAAGTTCGTTGATCTAAAGGATCTTGAAAATGATTTTGAATCCCATCTCACCTATGAAATCATCAGCTACAAAATGGATGGTAATGGGGAAATCAATAAGCATGCTCATATTTTTTATTCAAATCTAATTATCCAACATTCATCATTTCCTATCCATGATTCAAAAAATTCTTTTATATGTGAGTTGAACCCTTAACCAATGTTTTTATATTTTCCTGATGGTAGTGATGTTTTTTATTCTTTTTTCCAAATTAGTAAAGTGATTATTGGTGATGTTGAAATTGATCATTCATTGGAGAACAACATTGATATAAAGGATATTGAAAAATTTATTCAGTCTTATGACTCCATTGATCCTCATTACTCAACATTGGTAAGTGATGAAATAAATAAGTCAAAAACAATTGGGATCACATATTCTGGTTATGTGTTATTTGAACCTTTCAAAAATGAACAATCAGAATTGAGACATATTCCAAAATTTCCATGAATATAAACCCATCACATTGTGAATAAAAGCATTCCTCATGTTGAAGAACAAATGGAGGACAGTCATATTCTCTTTCCACCCCCCCATTGAATTACAAGTGAAACAACAAAAAGGGATGAAATTATTCAATGAATATTCAGGCCTCTCAAAAGAGATGTTTTTTTGGAAGAATACTGGAGTTTAGAAAATACGGTGGCCAACATCGGACTATGGGTAGTCCACTGCAATTGTCTAGATGTAGAGAAAATAAATGCAGCACTTCTTGGGAGGCGACCCATGTTTTCTTTACTTTTATAAAATTATAATTTTTTTAGTTTTTCATTAGATGAATAATTATTTTTATTTTTTATGTAATATCCCACATGAGTCACATCAACTTCCACTAACTCACAACTAAATGGATACTACAACCCAAAAAATCCAAACCAGGGGGCACAACTTTCCCTTTAATTCTCTCTCTATCTCTTCCTCTCTCTCCATCGTTATTCTTCTTCCGCTATCATTCATTTTTTTACCACTTTCCTTATCAAAATTTTTATGTACTCTATTTTGTGGGTGTGTCTTTATAAAAAAACAAAAAAAACCCTAAAAACTAAAAGAAAATAATAATAATAATAATCACCTAAAAAAATATGGAAAATTAAGAGTCAGGATTGCTCACCTTAAACTTTTAAAATTTTGTATAACCATTTTGTGGAGTCAAAAGACATGGTTTCATCTCAAAAATCCTATGTTTTTATCATATATTTTGATAAAGAATATTATTTCAAAACCAACAAATTTTGAATGCTCAATTTTTTATTTGTAAAATGATTTTCTCCAACCGTGAGGAACAACATTAACTTTCATGATAAGGCCACCTATGTCCATCTTTTCAAAATGTGTGTTTTTCAACCGCATTTGTGAATCTTGAGTTTTTGGAACTTCGAGCTGAAATTCCTACTTTAGTAAGCATTAATCTGATAGAGTCATTTTCTAACCACATGAGTATTATAATAACCAAATTGCCTCACATTTCCCTCATATTAATCCTCCTTTTGAAATCCCCTTCAAGCCTATGAAAACTTTTTCATTAATAGCCACATTACAATCCCAATACCTTATCCCACCCAATATCTACATGGATTTATATTTCATTATTTTTTGAAATTTAAGTGTGGGGGAATGGATTTAATTTTTTGGGTGTCCTTTTATTGGCTTTCAACGATTTATCATATTCTTGAATGAAAGCATCCATTTTTGTGTGGAAAAGAGTTTGTCCTTCTATAGGGTTTGGGAATGTATAAAATTTTATTTTGTATAAATGATATTGAAAAGTGTTTCAAAAATCAATAAAAAAAATGAAAATAATAATGGGTTGTGTCTTGGGTGGGTAAAAATCACTTTTCCTCAACATTTGATCTTGTTATAACAATTACAATTTTTATTGTGAGGAGATGAAACATGGGTTGGGAGATGAGTTTGAGATCTATTTCAAGTTCAAATTTTGAAAAAATACAAAAAAAAACACTTAGTTCATTGGGATAAGTTTTGTGGTTTGTAAATATTTCATCTTCTCATCCACATAAAATTTACATTCCCTTTTGTTTCTTATTTCACATTTTCATTCCCTGATAAATATGTGTTTCCATTTCATTTCAAGTCTCATTTCAAAATAAAATGTGCATTGGTTTTCCCATGTTGCTATTTTACCCCCATTTTCCTATCTTATGGATATCATCTTCCTATCATCCCATAGCCACATAAAAACCCCTAAAAAGACCTCTTGATTTTTGAGCACTTTAGGATAGGGAGTTAAAGCTGGGATCCCTTACAAACTCTCATATTTCCAATTTTGGTTGGTGAATTAGTTAAGCTCCATAAATTAATTTTTTCATCTTGAGAGGAGTAAGTTTTGTGTGCCACCATTTTCCATTTCTAAATCTGAGTATGAAAAATGAATTGTTTTTGGAACAATGTTTCTATAAAAACTTGTGGTGGAATTCAATATGGATGAGTAAAATTTTCTAAACCTCCCCTGATTGTGGAAAAAAAATTAATATTTTTTGTTGAGTGAAAATGATTTTTTCATGGTTCTATATTTATTGTACATAAGGAAATGCACTTGACTAATTGTGGGGGATTTTATGTTATTAATATTTTTATAAATTTTCATATAATCTAATTTCTGATTTTATATGAAATGTGCATAATTTTTGTTAAATATTAATGTTTAAATATTAATTGTAATTGTTGGGTGCTATTTGAATTCATCCAGATTCAAGTCATTTTTCTAGTTTAATAATATCTATCAACCTAATGATCCATATTGTGTGTTTATTATTTCTATGATTCCTTATTCAATTTCCCACATATTGTTAGAAGGAATCACTGACCAATTCTACCATTTTGAGGGCTATATGGACAACATAAGAAAACCCATAGAATCTGTGAAGAAACTGGACCATCCATGAATTTTGAATTACTAGGCTCAATCCAGATATTCAAATTCATTTATTCTCTTCCAAAATTTGTATAACAATTCAAGGAGTCGTGAATAAAAATTTCAAGTCCCAAATCCAAAAGAAGGGTCCCAAATGAGTATTTTAATTCTACCCCACCGTTTTGGACAGGAATTGAAATCCGAACACTATTCTAGAATTATATCATGATCTAGTCATCACATCAAGATAATATTTTTCAATGTGAAATGGGAGATATATTTAGTCAACCTTGTTGAATAAAGGATTTGTATTTGAATGTATATTTTTATTCAAAAATCCATTCACATTTCAGCCAATGAAAAGGCATGGATAGATCGATAGTTTAACTTTATTATTTATACCATCATAACATTGGTTCCATTAGTCCAAATTCTTCCATATTTTTAGAGTAGTCATACAACATTATTATCTACATATTTTAACAATAATATATCTCTTTATTTAGTTGTCTGAATGGAGAAATTGGCGATGAAAGTGGAGGGGCATATTTGGAATGAAAACTGTCCACCTTCTTGGGCTATAAATACAACCCCCTCTTCTACTTGCATGTGGTTGAAATTTTAGAAGAGAGGAGTATACATTGGAACTACCATTGCCTTTAAAAATCCATTGGAGGACATTCCATCTCAATTTTTCACTTGAGAGACCCTTCCTCCTCTCTTTGATTTCATTTCCATCCATCCAACATTAACTTTTTATTATTATTTCAAGATGGGAAAATCCTTACACAGAACAAACCTAAGGAGGTCTAAAGTATTGGAGACATAATGCATATTCCCTAACAAAGTTACCACATGCATGTGGAAGAGACCCCAGCCTGGAAAACAGAAAATTTTCGATCACCATTAGTATTTCCTAAAGTGAGGAAGTCGGCTACCATGTTCCCCTCGTGCCATGTGTGACTAATAATCACCTATAGATCCAATAGACGTTTGCACTTATGAATTATGTAGACAATGGTCCAAGGGATTTGGAACTTCCCCTGTAGTGAACCATAGAGGATATCTGAGTCGGTCTCAACTGATTCTAACTTAATGTTGTGTAAGTGACAAAGCTCAATACCTTTTAGAATCGCGGAAGCTTCCACCATGAGAGAATCTCCCACTCTAAATCCATCACTAAAGTCCAGAATCACTACCCCTTGGGGATCATGAACCACTCCCATGCCCCTCATAAATCCTGACACACATGACCTGTCCACGTTGAGATTTAACCCACTGCTCAGAGGATTCCACTTCACCCATCTGCCTCGCCTGCTAGCATCTTGTAAGGTGCGAGCAGCAGAATTACCTGCCATGAAAACTCTCAGTGTAGGAATTTCCTCCCATACCTTAATTAGAGAAACCAATTTGACCGTGATTCACCTAGTTATAACCATCATGGACAGGCGTGAGCAGTATGTTCCCTCGTGACATCTTTGGTTTCGGGTATTCCAGATGCTCCAATAGCCTACAACAAGCAACAATACCTGTGCCATCTTCTTTGAAGCGTTGTCTTTAGAACCCATGAACCAATGTTTAAGAAACGTGGCAAGTGTGGCTGCCCGACTTCCCCACCCGAAAGCCTCACCCACGTAACTCCAAACTGTAGACGACCAGTCACTGGAAATGAAAAGATGGTCAACCGATTCCTCCTTGGAAGAAATACAGAAAAGACATTTTGATGTCAAAGAGATCCCTTTATACCTCACCTCTTTTTCTGTTGGAATAGCATTGTTTAGAAGACACCAAAAATGGAAGTTTTATTTCAGCAGAAGGTCACCACACCAAAACATTCCACTCCATCAGTTGGGAATGCCATGGGCCGAAGACACCAAGTGGTACCCCTTAGTAGAGAAGGAACCCGAATACGACCTCGTAAAGATGAGCTTGTCTGTTTCCTAATTCAAGGTGATGTCATTAAACACCTTCAGCTGGTCAGGTGTGAGGATAGCCAGAATAAATGGACTGCAATTACTTGCCTTAGAAAATGAGATCATCAGGATCAGACAACCGGGGAACCCCAGTGGTGAGCCAACCTAGTTCTCCTTCTATAAATTAATTTTCCCACAACCCACAAGCCACCTAGAATTCAAGAGGAGCACTGGTAAATGTTTAGAAATCATGATCCAGAGTCACGATGAAGTCCCTATGCCACTGTACATCGGTTTTCCATAGAGATTATTGATAAATCCTTTCCACAACGATGTATTTTCTAGAAAATACCATGCAAGTTTATCTTGCATGCCCAACATTTCCACTTTGACACTTCGGATATTAATACCACCATCAGAAATCTCCTTATCCATCCAGTCCCATGAATTCCAGTGAAGTCTGTCTTCATTATGTGATTCCCATATGAAGCATGTCAGCACCTTTTCAATATTGTTCAGCACTGCCTTTGGATTGTTAAGCACTGAAAGCACATGCATGGGGATCGAGGACAAGACACAATTAACCAACATGATACGCCCCCAAAAAGACAAGAATTTATTCTTCCAATTTGTAATACGGGTTGTAATTTTCCCAACTAGCTCATCAAAGTGGTAAATCTGAACCCTTCCTAGTGCAATAGGATATCCTAAATATTCCATAGGAAAAGACTTTATCTACATGCCCAACGCATCCATAATCTTTTTTCCCCTATTTTCTGAACACCATTTCAAAATAAACAAGCTACTTTTCTCTCTATTGATGGAATGGTCACTCCACATGCAGTATGTTTCCATTACCCTATTAAATCATCTAATGGTACGCCAATTACCATTCATGAAAAATAGCATTTCATCAGAAAAATAGATATGTGAAATGCCGTAGGTATTGGCTCTACCACAGTAAGGACGAAGGCTTCCACTAAGAACTTTTCCCTCGATATATCTGCTAAGGACGTCCTGCACCAAACTGATGAGGCTGGTAGAGAGGGGATCTTCTTGTCATAGTCCATGGTTGGGATTCAAAAACCCACACTTCTTTCCCATGAAAGAAATAGCCAACCAGGGAGAGCTGAAAATTCTAAAGAGTAAGTCCATAGCCCCTTTGGAAAATTCCATATTCCCCAACACTTTAATGATAAATCTCGATTCCAATTTATTGTAGGATTTGTGAATGTCCACTTTATTCAGCACATTGGATACATGTGACTAGATTTTGATATCCCCCACAAATTTATGTACCATGGAAATGTTCGATTGAGTAGATATCCCTTTGATAAAACCATTATGGTTTTCAGAGACCCATTTAGGAAGATGAACCGCTATCCTTCTGTTGAGAATGATTTCCAAGATCTTGAATGGGAAGTTACACATGCTAATTAGTCTATATTGATTGAGCGAAGAAGGATCTTTCACTTTTGGAATGAGAATAATTGTCGACGCGCAAGACACCCTAGGTAGGTGTCCCCCTCTAAAAAAGTCCTAGATGGCCTCAATGACCTCCCCTTTAACCAACTCCCAAAAACTGATGTAGAAGTATCCTGGAAATCCATCTGGCCCCAAGGCACTTTTAGCATTAAGGTCCTTAACTACCTCTCAAATTTCATCAACATCTGGAATTTTTTCCAAATCCAGATTCCCCTCACTAGACACCACCCTGGACAAGAAGTTAAATAAGTTAGTTTGTTCAGACGAATAACCTTCCTGTATAGATGGGTTAGGATCAGTTGGAAACATTTTGAAATAATCAAAGTTCATACCTCCCACGACCTCAATATCTTGGGTAAAAGACCCATCACCCATTCAGATATTGGGAATAGTTGCACGCCTTCTTTCTTTGATGCAGGCTTGAAAAAAGGCCATGTTTCTATCCCCCTCTCTAAGCCATGTAGCTCATGATTTCTCTCGGATATCTATTTCTTGCTCCAAGAGTAGGACAATATGGAGGTTTTTCTTTTCAATAAGAGTTTAAAAGTTGCCCTCATCACATGAATCCTCCAACCCTCTCTCAATCTGATCAATTCCATATTTAATCACTAATAATTTGGTCGAAAATTTGGGTTTATTGATGAACCAATGTTGCAAGTCTTAATTGAGCTTTCGTAGTTTACTATGAAAACTCAGCCAATGCCTATCCTATATGGGCTTCGCCCAAGATGAAAGCACTGCTGAATGGAAACTGGTGTCTTATTTCCATTGATTGGAATATAAAACCCGCTGGTTTTTTCACCGAACCTTACTCCAGGTTGATGGTAAGGGGAGCATGGTCTGATAAAGCTCACACAAGGTTTTCCACCCTTGTATTTGGAAAATAGGAGATTCCTTGAAGATTAGAAAAACACTGATACAATCTACACCAAGTGCATTTATTCCCTCTTTGGTTGTTGCACCACATAAATTTACTTCCCATAAAACCCAAATCAAGTAAACCATTGCGGAAGGCACAAGACGTAAAGGCTTTCCGAACACAAATAGGGACCCTACCACCTATTTTCTTCTCCAATGGATCCATAATGACATTGAAATTCTCCCCAACCCCAAAAAACAAGTTGAATTCCCTTGATCAAATTTATCCAAACTCTACCAAAATGCTTCCCTCTCCCTAGTCTCTCACTTAGAATAGACAAAGGAGAAGAGGAACCGTTGTTTCCCCTTAGTGATTTTCACAGAAAGATGCTGGTTAGAAGCTTCCAACAAGTCCACTAATACATTACCTCTTTAGAAGACCCAAATATGCTGATTAACTAGATCTCCCTAAATATAACCCTATATGCCAAGTCTTACAGCGAAGCTGGAAGTTTTTGACTAGTGATGTTTATGTTAAAGACTCACAACTACGGACGCCTTTTTATGTCGAACTTCATAAACTAGAAAATCAGACTTAGCCCGTGCCCCCAGGCCCCAGGCATTCCAAAGAATGATTTATATCATTGATTCTAAGGGCACATGGACTTGGCCTCATATGACATTTGGCCTTTATAATTTCTTGAAGGATGAGTCTGATAAATATTGGCATGAGATTGGGTACAAACACCACTGACCGGGGAGAACGGCATGGCTTACCCTATAGAGAAATCCAACGGGACCTCTAACAGGACATTGAAATAGTTTGAACTAGGTAGCAATGAACTAATGAGGTTAGATGAGTCTAAAAGGAGAGACCCCATCTTCCCATCTGAAAAAACCAAACTCCTCACGTCACAACCATTGAGGATGTCTCTCGGACATTCTTGAGACTGTGAGCCCAGCCCATGGAAACCAGCCTCTTGAGTCTCCTCGCATCGCATCACAATTCCCAGGATATAAGAAATATATTGCCTAGTTGGGGTAAAGATTGGCCCCTCTAGCAGAAAATTAGGATTTTTGGAAAATGGATCACACCCCACAAACACCCTCCACAAACTCCCGAAGAAGGAATTAGGCGAGCTTCTTCGAACAAGAAAAGAAGCACAAAAACCTGAAGGCATCTAGAGGAGATTCTCATCTAGTTCTTGAGGATGAGGAAGGCTAAAAACCCACACCATGTTGACATGCAGGAATAATTTCCATGCACGGAGAGTCATCTACACTAGAGGAGACTATAAGAATGTCAGCAACATCCCCCTCTTCCAGAACAACTGAACATGCAAAAGAAGTCTCAGCCTCACCCACGACAGGCATGGTCTTGTCAGAAACCACAGGTGTAAAGGAATTAAAAACACCAGTAGAGCACCGAGACACTGAATGACCAGTAACCATTCCCTTAGAACGTTGTCTACGGCAGGAGGAAGATGAATTCACCTGAAGTTGACATCCCGAGAAAAATAAAGGAACTGAAGGATAAACTAGAGGCTATGACTAGTCTTACATTCCTTCCACTCTGAGGGTGATCCTTGCTGGTAGAGGAGAATCTAGATCTAGTTCAACATATATTTGTTCCATCGCCACATCCTTGAGGTAGTTATTCCTCTCATTAGCGCAATGAAAGACACCAATCGAGTCTCTGATATCGCGCAGAAGAAGAAGATTTCAAAATGGTAGAGGCAGACCTGGTAGCGAGATCTAGGCCGCTGCCCTTGAAGAATCCCTTCCATACTGAGAATCCATCGACCACCGGCACAGATGGAAACACCAATGCCCAAATTCCAGGGTGTAAGAACTCCAAGCCTTGATGAAGTCCTTTATAGATTCCAAAATAATGCAGTAACTACTCTGATTCCGGACTGAGATCTTGGCCAGAAAAGATAAGTTACATGAATTCACAAAGGGTTTGACCAGATGCAAAGGAGGTGTGTCTCTTTCGAATCTTGAAACTAGCGTACATTTGAAGAAATCAGAAGCATTCCAAAAAAGTCATCATTGAGACCAAGAAAACCAGAGAACCACCTTCCTGGAAAGATAATTCTTTAAACATGGGGGAAGAGGATCCCCCTGGCTCGGATGTAGGATGGGGGCGGAATAGAACATCTTTGAAGGAAGGTGGTAGTCCTGGATCCGGCCGTGAAGTTGAGGCATCCCGTGAGCCCTCAATGCAGATGGCTGGCGGCGTCATTGCATCAGCAGGCTGAAGTCCCAATGACCCCGATGCGGCAAAAACCAGAATCCTAGAGTCAACAGCCAGGAAATTTTTAAACACTAGTAGCACGTGAAGCACGTTCTTTCCCATCTTCCCGATCATCCTCTTGATTTCATTTACTTTTGTAAGTCTTTGTTTTGAAATTCTGTTTTAATGAAAGTTTCTTCTTTATATTCTGTTTTAATCATACACATTTTGTTCTTAAATGTTAATTGTCTTAAAATATTTTAAATCAAGATAAAAAACCATCCCTTCTTTTTCTTTATCATTAAATCGAAATTCTATTTTTAATTCTCATCAACGTTTTTTTGTTTGTATTTGGCGCAAAACTCTTTTCTTACCCCATTATTTTTATTCTCTTAATAAATCATTATCATAAACATAATAAACCATATTTCTAATAATCTTAATTTCTGAGTAAATCTACCATTGGGTGAGTCAAAATTTAAGGTTGTTAAGTGATTGAGAGTATTTTCTCGATGAGTATTATTTAATTTAACATTATATATATTGGACTTAACATGTCGTCGATTAATGACATATTTTGTTTAACGTATGGATTACATGGATTATTGGAACCATAAGTAAACTACCAAAATCAAGTATTGATTGATATTAGAATCCTAGTTAAGATAAGTCTTGGATTAAAGACTTAACACTTAGGAATTCCAATCAACATCAACTTGTGAGATGGGTGTTAATTTAATGCAATATAAACCAAGGCTCAAGGGTGTCACAAGATTAACTACCTAATTATGACCTCACCCAAATTGTAATCAAATTATTAAATCAATATTAATTAATCAATCATTTCAATTACACTCTGTAAACAAACCCCCAAATCGAAATACAATCAACTAAAAATGAACGACTATTAAAAAGTATCATCGTCGAGGATTCGAACCGAGTGATTCTATGCACATTTGTAGATCATTGGAACCTTTAATGGTTTATAGGTGACAATATTTCTTGCTTTCAATGATAGAAAATGAAATACCCTATTCACGAAAATGGTAGTTTGTATATATACATGAATGTTGTTTCCATTTTTAGTCATATTAATAGAGAAAAAACGTAATATATATAAATATATATAATTAGAGTATTATTTTTATGTCATATATATCACATGTTTTTATTAAAATCTTTATTAATATTTTCTATGTATTGTGTGTATGAATTGCGTCACTCTATGAGGTGGTAGCTCATTGTACACACTAGTGATGTTATCATATTTACACAAAATGTAAATCATGATGGTATATTTAATATATATAATTTAGAAGAATAAAAAAAATTAATATTATTTATGAAGTAGAAAGTACACTATTATTTTATATATTGAATTATGGTAATTGAAAAACAAACATCATTTGTTCACAGGGTGTTAGTCTGCCATACACACAAAAGATGATTTTAGAACCCATTTTATAGAAGTGTGTGATATTTTTAGTCATAAAAAACATAAAAAAAATTCTATTATGTTGAATATAATTAGGATATTATATAATCATGGAATAATATTAATTTAAGAAGGTAGAGGAGGAACTAAAACAAAATCTCCTTTAGATGAACATTGCCTCTTTTCTGGGTATCCCCTATAGGATTGCACTAAAACCACAAATACATTCCTTTATACATAGAAAGATGACAATAAGATTTATGGATATAATAAAGTAATTGTATTTGTAATGTATTCATGGATTAAAAAAATAATTTTATAGTTTGAATTGGAGAGAAGAGGGGTGGCCTTTTATATGTCTGTTGACTATCCCACTAGTATTTTTTTTAATTGTGAATTAAAGAATGTATTTTCCATATAAAATAGCCCCATTAACTGTATGTTATCATTAATAGATGGTATATGGTCTAACTTTTTACATCTAATTGGGTTTTACATTTTTTTAGGTAATTTGTCCACCTTATATTCTAGTATTAACCACGAAGTAAACATGTTTTTATCATATATCTAGGTAATCAGTTTTATATTCATTCACTTATCACATTAGTAGAAAAATTAATTTGATTGTCATTAAAATTATAACATTTTACTATATTAAATATAGAATCATTTTTTCAAAATCTACTCATTTAAGTTGTAGAATTTAATTGAAAATTATTCCCGCAGACCGGACAAGAAATCGAGTTTTACAAGGAGAAAATGTTTAAAATATTACCTTGTTTTTACCTAAATGTTCAATATTAAAATGATTCCAATGGAATAAATAAAATTAATCTATTTTTTTATATAATGTGATATTAAAAAAATTCAAAATATAATTCATCCTTATAAATTATTTTTATGAAATGGATATTTTCAATTAGAATTATATATATTTCATGATTCATAGAAAAATGAAACATCTCAAAAAATTCCAAATATTATCCCTAAATTAATTTTTGAATTCATATTTAAAAAATGAAGATTGTTTATATATATTTTTTTTCTAAATTTTGTAAATTTATTTTTATATTATGACCACCAATAATGGTTAAACTAAACTTTAAAAAATGCAGTTTTTCTGAAATAATTATTTCTCATTTAAATGATTCATATTTTATTTTTAATAAATATATTACTAATAATCATGTGTAAACTATACATTTTCATATGTTATTTATTCCAAAACACACCCTCTATTCTAATAGATAGGTGATAACTATCATATTAAATAATAATATTATTAGTATATTGTTGTTCGGTAAAACTCAGTCGTGCCTGTTACCAAATCAATCCAAGGAACTCATTGTTTCATGTAGTGAAGTTTATAATAAGTGGTATGTTCATTAAAATATTTATTATTTTTTGAATTTAATTAAATTTTTAATATTTCATATTTTATTAGTATTTTTATTCCTTTTTTTCTTATTTTTCTAGGTCATACATTCTATCTAGTCTAGTGTTAATATTTTTAACTCTCAGGGTTTTACATTACTCATGTGTGCATATATCCTACTATCTCTATAAACGTGGAACATTTATTTTTTCACAACCATGTTTTATGGATGTTTTTAAATGGTTAATTGTTTTATAAATATTATATCAATTTCCTGATTTTTATTCATTGGTATATAATATAATGAGATCTTTGACAATTATCAACCATCAACTTTTAGTTTGTTTATATGTGTCTAATATCATCATAACACATGATGTGAACATAATTTATTTATTAATTTTATACGCCATTTTAACAAGTGAAATAATGGACATAAAAAACATAAAATAGGTTATTATGAATGTAAGTAATTATAATAAGTTTATTATTGAGGAGATAAGGAACATTTCTTATGTGGCAGGCTTGAGGAAATATTTATTCTATTAAAAAAAATTATATTTTAATGTTTCCCTTCAAACTCTTTTTAATACATTTCTATTTTCCTCTAATTATTTCAAAACATTTTAGTACTTAATTAAATTATTTTAATGATTAGTTATGACCATATTTTAATTTTTTTACTATAATTTTTAATATTATTATTTTTATGTTTTTACTAAAGTGAATCATTACATTAAAAATAGGATTTTTTGTGTCTAAAATATTTAATTTTTAAAAATTCTATTCATTTCCATATTAATATAATTATATATTTATTGTATTTAATGGAAATAAATAAATTATAATGAAAATTTTATGTCTATTATGATTTTTTTTTCAAGTGGTTTCAAGTGGAATATTTTTAAATATTTTTTAAGAAATATTTTGTAATTATTTTTAGTAGAAAAAAAAGGATGATTTATTTTAATAGATAAAGCATCAACAAATTTCCCTTTTTGATTACAGATATTTTATATTTTTATTTATATATAATAATACCTTTTTTATTCATATAAAAATCATTTTCCCTATATTCTATGTATTTTCTAAAAAAATTAAATGGAATGAATATTTTTATATATGGAAATGTTTTTTATGGGTGTAAGGGATCTACAAGCACCACAATTTTTCATTCAGTTATCACCTTATTATCTAAAATTCTAAATTCATGTATCATTAATTATATATGATATATCTAAATTAAATATATATGTATCTCACATATATAACTATATAATTCATCCCTTCAATTGATGGGTAATGCAGTAATTAATGTTCATTTAACAAAAGACTTATTTAAGAAATCACTTTTTATTATTTGAGGAGGTAATATTCTGAAACCTATTTGATTCCATTAGTAGTTATAATATTAATTTATTATTATTGATAAAAAATATTTACACACATAATCATGAAAATGATATGATGGGTGTCCCTATGGAGAAACCAAATGCACTAGGTAAAACTTTTGTATCGTGAGACATTTTATATGGAATTATGGTCTAACCTAAGTCCACTTGGTGCCTCTCTCACCAAGGTGTTATTACATTGGAAGTTGGTGAATAATTGTGTTTATTTCATGTTTGGGTTTTCTTCTAATGAAAATTTATTTCCATGATATTATTACATAATTTTCATTATATCTTACCCATGTTTTATTATACATGAGCTGAAGTCTAATGGAATACATATACTACATCATAAGGGTATAATGTATATGTTCTTTTTGAAAAAGTGTTCACAATTTTTTCATGGTTGCAGAGGAACTCGGATGATATTTATGTCCTATTTATGATTTCTTATCTTATGTCATGGTAAAATAATAAGGATAAATTAATGATTCCTTGTGTAAAAAAATGAGTATACTATGCCAAATGTATAATAATAAAAATGATATATAATATAGAATTATTCATAAACTATCATGTATCTTTCATTCATTCAATATCTCCCTTAAAGATATTTCTATACTCAATTCCATGATTTATAATGTTTCATTAATGGATTTAAGGATCACAAGTATTAAATAATAATTCATTATCAAAATTTTAAAGATATATTATGAAAAAAGAAAATCGATATAAAGTAAATGTTTTTTAAAAAATTGATAATATGTAAAATTTACCACCATGTTACATAATATTTCTTATATAAGTTTGATTGTCTAATTCACCGAAACCGTAAACCATGAATATCCTCATATTTTGAAAAATAAACTCATTAATTGAAACACAATATTATATAATGTTTAATATTGTGTCCTTTAAATATTTAATAGATTATTGGGTTTGAAAACTCAGGAGATTAGGATGATTTTATGTGATGTTAACTTATGAGTTATGGGTAACATCATGTGTTCATTATTTTAAGGTTAATCAATATTTAAAATTATTTGATACATTTATTGATGTTGGAAATAATGGGATTTTCTATAATGAATAAACCATGAAATTTATTTGGGAAGAATATATGATTTTAATGTAGCTTTATAGTGATTCAGTTTATTTAAGAAAATTATTAACATGTAATTATGATTTATATTACTATGGAATATATATTTTTGGTATTAGATGACAAAAATTATTGATTTAATATGGGGGAGAATGATAAATTTATCTTACAATTATATGTGACAAAATAATTTTATTTGTTCTATTTCCATTATAATATGGAATATTTTGATAAATTTTATGATTAGTTATTTATCATAATATATTTAATGAATTATTTGTGTTATTGATGAGTTTTTTATGATTAATGCTACATTTCTTCATATTATGTTGTATTTATTTTGATAATAGAATCATGTTATCTATAATGGATTTTGATAATTAATAAATATAGATGTAAGATATTGTTATCCTTTTGTGCGTGATTTTATCCATTGGAAGTTAATTTTAGTACTTCATGCATGATTAAAAATTTTCTTCAATACTCAATGTTTGGAGAAAAAAATCAATTTTTTTATTAAATTCATTAATAGGGTATATTATACATATAAATTCATTATCAAACAACCCATGTATTTATAGAATCATTTTTTAAATTATATAGTTATATTCATTATTTTATATAATTCACAAAAGAAATAATTTATTATATTGTTGTTTATTTAAAACATTAATTTTTCAATTTTTGAATTTTAATTTAAAAAAACAAATTTCAACTTTGAATTCTTTCTGATGAAATTATCTTATTTTGGAATTTTGATAATTTTTTGAAAAAGTTCTATTTTTTTAATAGAAAAAAAATATAGTCTTTTATAAATTACGGGATTTTTTATGTTGTCATGAAGAAATAATTATAATATAAAATATACTAAATAAATAAATTATGATTTTATAAGAGTAATATTGTATAGAAATTATTCAGAATATTTATGTCATAATTTATTTCATGATAAGTATAAAACTTTTTGTCAGTGCTGAGGTATTCCCTACACAGCATTCTCAATGTCACATTTTTCCTTATAAATAATAAATGACTTGTAAAAATAATTTTCATGAATTTCATTATAAATTATTATGTATGATGGATGCTTTTTTGTGTGAATTTCTAATTTTGGAGTAATATAACTGAAGCCTTATCCAAATACATGAGCAATGATTGTTCATGGAAATATGTGATGAAATAACTAATTTAAGAGCTTTTCATGACATGTATACGAGTGAATATATATAATGAATCAATAATAAATTTTATTTTTAACATAATTAATTAATTTTTATAATAAAATTTTATTTTTAATTATTATATGAAATAATTTTCATTAATTCATATTCAATGTTGATGTAGTGTTTGTGAAATCCTAAGATAAATAAATTAATAAATTAATTAAAATTCTAATAGTTAATAAATCACCCAAATTCTTGTTAAATCTTATTATATAATAACTTTTCTACCATTATATCATGTGGAATATAATTTGGGACATTTTGGACTCATAATAATAACCTCAATACCTTTATAATAATTTACATAAAATTAAATTATTGAATCTACATTATAAACATTAGTTTGTCTAACATTATAATATATGGGGTTTAATAGATTTTTCTCACACATAAATAGAGTTTTAAAGGCAAATGAATTTATCATATTTATAAAATTTTATTTTTAATTTTTAGAGAATAAATATGTAACTTAATATCTTGAACAATTATGAAATATTAATTATTTAATTAATGAAAAAAACATATTAATAGAATTTAAAATAATAAAATAAATATAATTTGATATTTATAAATAATTCATGAATTTTCAAGATGAATATAATGTGTCTGTGATAGAATTAAAAACATTATTCTAATTTCAAACTTTTTTTGTGTTTAAATTCATAATTATGAATAGCTTTAATTTTGAAAAAAATAATTTTTCATGAATATAATATTTAATTAAAATATTTCAAAATCACCAAAAATGTGAAAATTTCAAAAAAAATGGTAAGATTCCATCAAAAGTACAATCCCATTTAGTTTTTATTTTTTCTTGTAAGTCTTAAGCACAATAATAGATTTATTATATTATAATAGTTAAAGTAATTCATAAGTTACCCCTCACCACACTTATAAAAGGAGGTCATTTCCTTCAAAAATATTCAACACATTGAGCTTTCTTTACTGACTTTACAATCCAAAATTCTATTCTCATAATCTCATACCACATTATAGTGCTCATGGAATCAAAAATAGACCACTTCAAAGAGGATTAATGAGATTCTCAATGAGGAATTTTCAAGAATATGTTTGAACAAATTTGAAGGAAGGTGAACCCAAGGTAAGGGACTCTTTAACTAAAACATTGTTTTGAATGTTTTAAATATTTATTCTTCTAAATTTTTCTATTTCAAGTCCATGGTTTTAAAATAGATTATATTAATGTTATTATGTTGGTATTAATGTTTTAATTTCTCTTATTCTTCGGAAATGGATCCTTTTGATGTGTTATATAAGGGACATTCCTTTTGAAATACTATTAAATGTATCTTTTATGAAACTATATAAGATTGTTTTTTATATATACATGATGAGATATTTATCCTTATTTAATGAAGACTTATTACTTTAATGTTTTATTTATATGTTACCAATGTTATTTTTGAATATTATTAGTTCATTATTATATGCATGACTTTTATATAGTATTTTGATTTCCAAAAGTGTTTTTATCCTCTGTCTAAATGAGTTATCAAGAGTTTTATTAGCAATATGTTCCTTGTACATTAGTTATTATAGGGTGATCCACTTATTGATGAGGTTATTATGAGTTAAGCCCCATTATCTCTCAAGATATGTTGGTTTGATCCCATTATAGCTCAAGATATGATGAGTGATCCCAATTATAGCTTTATAATACATAGGGTACTCCAAATATGGATGTATACTGAAAGTTTATTTCATTATTATCTGTTAATGTAAGAGTGATATGTTAATTATTTCCCAAGGCTACTATAAGATTTTTCTTTTCATTCTTGTGAGTTTTCAAGAAAAGAGTTTTAATTTATTTTCTTGTTTTTACCAGATTAACGATTTTTCTTTATGTCCCTTACTGAGATTTTTTAGCTCATTACTAGTTTTTAATTGTTTTTCATAGTTCATAAGAATATTTAAGATAATTAAGGTATTTGTGTTAAATTTTATTAAGATTTGTTGAAGGAATCATGTTTTATTTTAAAAGTTTTACATTTTAGAAGAAATGGATATTGTTTTATTAGTATCAACTATATATAAATATAAAATGTTATGTATGTATTTTGTTTAAATTATATAAATATATAAACATGAAAAGATTCTCAATGTGAAATAAATTAAATGTTTGACTAAAAACCAAGATTATGTAATTTTGTAAGGTTAGTTCCTTATAGTTGGTATCAAATGATGGTTTAGATTACCATAGGGATTAGGATGATTTTAATAGAATACCATAAATAATGTTTAGTATATGTTTAATTTAAAATGATATGGAATTTGATGATTACCATGTTTCTTCATCTAAGATATGTCTATTCAAAATGGATTTCTTTATAAGAAATGGGGAATTATGTGTATGAAGAGACAAAGAGGATGATATCTATTTGAATATATATCCTAGAATGGTGAGAATTTGAATCAAGAAGTTTATGATAGTAATGTATCCATTAGAGCATGAAATAAATGGTTGTGGTGTCCATACTAGATTGGAACTTGGTCAAACATGAAGAAACATGTCTTTTTTGGATCACTTTATGAGTCAACCACATCCAAATTTTAGTGGATTATCTAATCCAATGGTAGATGAGGGATGGATCATTTCTCTTTAAAAGATATATGATTCCATGGGATGTTAAAAATGTCAAAATTTAATGCTCATAATTTTTTTTGAAGTATAAGATGATTGGTTTTCATATTTAGTTAATAATAATATAGAAAAAGAATATCCTGATTTGAGGGAATTGGAAAGTTTTAAGGATCATTTCCTTGATAAATATTTCCAATAGGTAATTCTACTATGAATATAAATAATTTATTTAATTGGGGGAAGATGATGAGAATTTGTTAGCTTAAAATGAATAAAACATCATAATATTGTCCAGGTATGTGCATGATTTGTCTTGGGATAATGAAACAAAAATTATTCTATTTTTCTAATGATAAAAACTAGGTTTATGATGTGCTTTGACAGAATTATATTCTAAAAGCTAAGAGAAATTGTTGCATTGAGCTAAAAAATTTGGAATGAATTTTTTCTACAACTTCTTTCGTCATGATGAAAAGAAAAAGTATTATTCATGTTGGCGATATTTGGAGAAGAATTCATCAAAGAAATGTGGTGGTAAAAAAATCAATTTCCCTTATTGTGAAATGTATGGTAAAAATAATCTTGGAGAATTTATTTTAAATTTAGGGATGTTCTACCAATGTGGAATTTTTAGATACATTTATCATTATTAAAAATAAAATCATTAAAATAATGGCTATAAGTCAAAGATAACATTCTTTAACTATAATTAGTTGGGTTATTATGCTAATGTGTGTCAAAATATAGTCATTCGGGTGGTAAATTATAAATATTGGAAATATAAGGGTGTAGAAAAATCATTTTCAACTACTTAAGTAGATATTGAGACATAAAACTATGTGGTATCAGGTACATTGCATGTTTTTATAGAATATGTCATGTATTGGTTGATTCTGGGTCTAAAAATTCATTCATTTCTGATAAATTTTTATGAAAAATTGAAGCTCCACCTCATGAAATAAATCAAAAATGTATAGTAAAAACACATAGAGAAAATGTTAAGGTAACAAGAAATTATAATACCATTAAAATTATTAAATATGGAATAAATTTCCCTAAAATACTTTTTCCCTTTTAGTAGTGTTTGATATTATTATGGGTATGGATAGTATTTATGTTTACCATTCTAAGATTGATTGTAGAAATAAAAAAAATTATTTTAGCATGATTTTCAATTTTTTTACAAGAATGAACCCATGTCATTGATTACATATTAGGAATCTGAGAAAGTATTCAAATATGAAAATTAATGTTTTCTTACACATATTATTGAAAGTAAATAAATTATCCAGATTAATGATGTTCCAATGGTAAATGATTATCTCGATTTCTCCTTGATTATTTTCCCAGTATTGTACCTAATTGAAATGTTTAGTTTACTATTGACTTAGTTCTTGATTATAATCTAATTTCATTTCCCCCATATTTAATAGATTAGGTATACCTTCTTAAATTGAAAAATAACTTATAGCCTTTATTAGATAAAGGTTTTGTCTAAGCTATCACTTCACCATGAGGTGTTACTTTCATTTTTGATAAAATTAAAGATCATTCAATGAGAATTTTCATTGATTATAGAGAATTTAATGACATAACTTTTAAGAACAAGTATCATTTACCTCATTTTAATTATTTTTTTGATCAGCTTTAGGGAGCATAGTATTTTTTTATGGTTGAGTTGAGGTTGGGGTACCATCAGTTGAATGTAAAGGAAGACGACATTTCTGAGACTGTGTATTATACTAGATATGGGAATTATATATTTTTAGTTATGTTGTTTTTGTTAACTAATGGACTTTTTGTGTTCATGTATAGAATATTCCATGGCTTATTAGATATTTTTTTGTGTTTATTTAAGAAAATTTGGTTTATTTCCAAATTAAATTGTAATATGAACGACATTTAATGGTTTTTTTTAATATTTAAAAGAAATGAAACTATATGGAAAATATAGAATGTGTGAAATTTTTTTGCATTATTTTTTTTTCGTGGTCACATTGTTTCTAAAGATGGCATATCTATTAATCCTGTTAAAATTAACATTGTTGATGAATGGCCATGACCCACAAATATAACCAATATTCATATTTTTCATAGTTTTATTGGCTATTACTTGGGTTTTTTTGAAAACATAGCATGATTATCTAGTCTACTAAATAAGTTAACTCAAAAAGATATTATGTTAATCAGGACAAAATGATTTGATGGTTATTTTTAGAAATTGAAAATAATAATGGTGAATGATCCATTTCTAACACTTGTTTCCTAAAATAGTAAATTTTTTATCTACAATGATGTTTCATTGAAAGGAAATGATTGTTTCCTAAAGAATAATGATCAGGTAATTGATTTTTCTTTACAAAATTTGAAACCTAGTGAGTTAAATTACCCTACATGTGATTTGGAATTACCTGCTATTGTTTTTATTTAAAAAAATTTGAGGCATCCTCTTTAGAGAGTAAAATGTGAAATATATACTGACCATAAAATTTTAAAGTGTATATACACTTATAAAGAATTAAAAATGAGAAAAAGAATATTTATATAATTAATCCAGTATTATGATGTCTTGATTCATTAACATCCATGAAAAGAAAACAATGTGGTTGATGCATTGAGTTACAATATTAATTCTACATTGTCCATCTTACATTTGGAACATTATTCATTAGTTAATTATTTGAGTAATTTTGGATTTGAAGTCATTTTAATTGGAAATTCCTAATCTTTGTTTCAGTTGTTAGTGCAGTAATCTCTCCTACACAAAATTAATCAAACATGGAAGGAAGAACATGAGTTTCAAAAAAAATTCAACTAGTTTAAAATGGTATGTTAACAAAATTTAATATTGATAGAGATTGGGTTTAGATATTTGGTGAGATATTATTTATTCCTTGTGATTCACAATAAAAGAAATATTTGTTATGTGATGCTCATAGTTCTATATTTTCAATTCATCCTGATAGCACTAAAATGTATATAAACATCTTAGAGTATTACTAGTGGGATTGAATGAAAATAGATACTACTAATTTGAATATGAAATGTTTGACATGTCAACATGAGAAATAAGAACATAAGTTACCAAAGGTTATTATTCATCCTTTTCTATTTATATAGTGGAAATGGAAGAATATATCCATGGATTACAAGGTGGGAATACCAAAGAATTATTTAGGTAACAATAAAATATGAATTATTATTTATGGTTTGACTAAATTTGATAAATGTTATTCTTTTAGAGACATCGTATCTCTAGATAAACATAATCAATTATATATAAAATATATAGTTAGGTTACATGGACAAACTCTATCCATCATATTTGACCAGGATCCCAAGTTCACTTATAACTTTTGGGAAGGCCTTAATAAATTAGTGGGCACTGAATTAAATTTAAACAAAACCTTAAACCGCAATATGATTGACTGTGAGAGTGACAAATTCACATATTGGGGTATATGCTTCTATATTTTCAATGGATAACAAAGGAATTTGGTTTTGACATAACTCTTTAGTTGAGTATTATTATATTAATATTTTTCATTCCAATATACAAATAGAACCTTTTGAAACATTATATAGAAAGTAGTGTTGAACTATATAATTTTTCTATGATTTTTGGGAAAGAAAGTTGATGGGTCCAAAATTGGTAGAGTAAGCGGTGGAGGTAGTTTAGTTGATTCAACAACACATGAGGTAGTTCAGAGCAGGAAGAAAATTTATGAAGATAACAAGAGGAAAGACCTTAATTTAGTGGTAGGTGATTATGATTTTCTTGAAGTTTCTACTTAAAATTTGTTATGAATTTTGGTAATAAATTTATGTTATGTTTATGGTTCATCGGACCTTATGAAATTCAAGAAAAAGTTGGATTAGTTTCCTACTAAGTAGCCTTTCATCCGAGTTTATCTTACGTACAAAATGTTTTTCATAACATGATGTTAATAATCTATGTGCCAAATCAATCACATGTTTTAAGCCAACAGTTAGTTCAACTGGAAGAGAACCTTCCTTATGAGCATAATCCTTTTAGATTCTTTACAGTAGAGGAAGAGTATTAAAAACATGGTAATTCACTAGGTTATGGTTTTACGGAGAAACCACATGGTTGAAGAAGCAACATGGGAATCCAAACATTTTATGAGAGAAACCTATACCAATTTTTTTAATAAGTGAATAAAAAAAATTAGGAATAAATTTAAAAAATTGAGAAGAATATAACAACCTATGTATTTATAGAATAATTTTTTAATTAAATAACTATATTCATTATGATAACTAATTCTTAGAAGAAACAATTTATTATATTGTGTATTATTTAAAGCTTTAATTTATCTATTATATGATTTTAATTTTAAAACAACAATTTCATTTTGGAATTCATCATGATGAAAATATCATATTATGAATTTTTTATAATTTTTCAAAAAATAGAAATTTTTGCTAAATAGTAAAAAATACAGTCTTTAATAAAATAATGTAATGTTTTATAATTTCATGAAGAAATAATTATGATATAAAATTTATTAAATTTAATGAATGTCTAAATGATGATTTTATAAGAGTGATATTGTACAAAAATAATTCAAAAAGTTTATGTTATAATCTATTTCTTGATAAGTATTAAAATTATTATCGGTGCAAACAGAGTGCCTGCGTAGCATTGGAAACATCACATTTGGTTCCTTATAAATAATAATTTAGTGTTAAAATATATTTTCATGAATTTTCTTTAAATAATAACATATAATTGAATGTTTTATAATAATTTTTTATTTTTAGAGTCATATAAGATATCTATTTTTAAAATGAATGTGCAATGTTACCTCATAGTAAGAAAATTTGAAATAACAAATTTAAGAAGTTTTCTTGAGATATATATAAGTGAATATATATAATGAATAAATAAATAAATTATTTCAAATCTAAATAATTTATTTTTATGTTAATATTTTTTTAATTTTTAGATGTAATAATTAACATTAATGCATGTGAAATGGTGATATAGTGCTTGTGAAATCATTAGAAAAATAAAAAAATTAAAATTATAAGAATTAATAAATATTCCAAATTATTTTTAAATCATATTCTATAATAATTAATAGACCATTATCTCATTTTAATTATAATTTGGTATATTTTTTATGATCAAAAATCACTGTCAAACCTAAAGAAGATTTTATTTAAAAGTTAGTGAAGGTGTTTACACTATAAACAATAGTTTCTATAACATTTTAATGTATAATTTTCAGTAAAATATTTTGGGCAGAAATATTGTTTTAAAGGTTGATAAATTTATATTATTCCTGAAATAAAATTTTTTATTTTGATGGAATAAATAAATACATTAATGTATTTAATAATTATGGTGTAGTAGTTATTTAATTAATGAATAAATTAAATGAACGATATTTAAAATAATAAAATAAATATAATTTGATATTTTTAATCTAATTCATTATTTCCATAGATAAAAATAATGTTTTTATGATATAATAAAATAATTTATTTTAATTTTAAGAATTTTTTTTATGTGTTTAACTAAAAATTATTAATAATTTTTATTTTGAAAAAAGATTATTATTTCAGGAATATAATATTCCTTTAAAATTATACAAATCATAAGAATATTGAAAATTTCAAAAAATGATATGATTCCTTCTATAATATAGTCTCCTTTTATTATTAGGTATTTCTTACATCTTTAACCATATAATATATTTATTATATGTTTTTATAATTTGCGTAGTTCTTAAGTTACCCCTCACCTCACTTTTAAAAGGGGGCTCCTTCCATCACAAATATTCAATTCCTTGGGCCTTCTTGCTAGACTATAATCTATAAAATTCCTTTCTCGTCATCCCTTACCATATTCTAGTGCTCCTAGTCTCTAAAAAACCACTTACTATAACCTTAAGGTGGTTTTCAAGGATGAATTTTTAAGAAGAGGTTTGTACACATTAGAAGGAAGTTGAACCCATAGTAAGGGACTATTTAACTAAAAAAATTAAATTTTTTAAAGATATATTTTTTAAAATCAATCTATTATAGTTCTATTTTTTTCAAAATAGTTTTTATGAATGTGTTTATATGGTAATTAATATTATAATTTCTATTATTTTTTAGAAAGGGGTCATTTTCATGTGTTATGTAAGGGAATTTCTTTTTGAAATCTGATTAAATGTCTCTTTTGTGAAATTAAAAAGGTTATTTTTTTTATATATACATTATAAAGATTTCTCGTGATTTCATGATGCCTAATTAGTTTAATGTTATCTTTATATGTTTTTAATGTTATTTTTCAATATTATGATTTCATTATTGTTTGTGCGGATTTTATATTTTAAATGTGATATATTATAGGAATAGGGTATTTGGATATCTAAAATTGTTTTGATCGTGTGTTTAAATGAGTTATTTGACTTTTATTCATGATATATTCCTCATAAATTGTTCTTTGTGGGTTTATCCGATTATATATCAATATATTATGGGTCAAGCCCTGTTATAGCTCAAGATGTGTTGGGTTGAGTCCATTATAGATCAAGATATGACAAGTGAGCCCCATTTTAGCTATCCAATACATTAGTTAATCTAAATATGGAATTAAACCAAAAGGTTATTCCCTTTATAAGTGTGAATGTAAGAGTGATATGTTAATGACTCCCCAAGGCTACTGCATTATTTTTCTATGAATATATTAGAGTTTTCTAGAAAAGTGTTTTAATGGTTTTTCATGTTTTCACTAGTATAATTATTTTCTTTCTCTATGACCCTTAATAATATTTTTATGATCATCCCATTTTTTTTAATGTTTTTCACATTTTATAGGAATCTATAATGAAAATAAAGAAGTCAAGTTAAATGTTATAAAGATTTTTCAATGGAATCATGTTTTATTTTAAATGTTTTATATCTTAAAATAAATGAATACTATTTTATTAGTCTCTGATCTATATAAATATAACATGTTATGTATGTATTATGTTGAAATTATATAATTCTATAAACGTAAAATATCCTCAATGACAAAGAAAGTTATTTTTACTAAAACCCTAGATTATCAAATGTTTTAAGGCTGGTTCCTTATAAATTATATTTCTTCATATTCCTCCTTTAATATTTAATGGAATTACTCAACTCTATGAAAGAATCTTAAAAAATTAAAGTTATTATGTTACCTTTATTTTTAAAGATTCTATTTTTTCACACCTTTATGATTTATGGTTCTGTGGTGGAAACCATTCCCTAATTCATTCAATTTAATGCGATCAATGATTTCTATAACTCCCCATAATTATTTGGATATAAAAATTTTCATATTTCTATATATTAATTTCCAAAAATGTTCTATTATTTTGAAACGTTGTTATGTGATGACCAGTATATTTCCATTTCATTATTTTCAAGAGGATATTTTACTAACCCTTTTTTCATTATGGAATTTCAACAAAGGTATTTTAATATGCCAACCACTTGTTTAATTAAATCATGTAAAAATTTATGGAAAAAATTAATTAAATGGTGAAATAACATAACATTCAAACATTTATAAAATGATAACTATTTTTGATAACATATACAACATGCACCACCAAGCCTAAATTAACCATGAAATAAAATAAATATGATACATATTACCAATACATTAACTGTGTGGGTATTAATAGAAATGAAAAATTATGTCAAATTATATAGACTACACATGTAATAAATAACTTTATTAGTTATCAATTGATTTTAAAAGTAAATAAGAATCATTTTAATGTAAAATAATTTCTTTCCTGAAAAGCTATTTTTATTTTCACAATAAGGTCCTATATTAAAAAATTAAATTAAATACTATTTGAGAATTATTATATTGAAATATATATGTTAAATAATATATTAATTTTTTATTATTCATCTATTAGATTTACAGATCATATGATAATAATTAATACAAACTTATATTTATTATATATCTTTTTCTATAAAATGGTTTATTACCTTTTTTCAAACATCTAAATTTGTTTTATATCACATTTAGAAAACATTTTTGAAAATATGATATTATTGCTTGAAACAAACATGTCTAAATTAAAGTATAGTTAATTTTTGATAATCTTTTATAGAGATTAGTTATAAGAAGAATAGTCGTGAATAATTTTTATTGTTATAAACATTTATATTCATTTAATGGATTAAAAATGAAAAATTTTTTAAAAAAAATTGATTTTTATTTAAAAAATATTAATTATTGCTATAAATTATTCAATTTAAGTTATATTAATCAATTTTCATACATCAGGAAATATTTTCTTCAAAACCCAACTTTACATCTCATTTGCTGGTTTAATTTTTAATAAAATTTATCCCCATCAGCAAATACAATTTTATAAAATTGATACCATATTTAAAATAATCATAAAAATTATTATTTAATATTTTAAACTTAATTTATATTCATTATGTATAATAATTGTAGTAAATATTTATTACCACATTAAGGGTAAATCAGGAAAGTAATGTAATATATAATGTGATAAGGATTCAAAAATTTCCCTAACATATGAAATTATCCTATTTTATTATTTTATTTTGGATAAATATATTTAATTATATAATATATGGACTCATAGATCAATATTTATTTGTTTTTTACATTTATTATATTTAAATAATATATTAGAAATAAATTCTCAATTTCATTCTTTTAATAACACTAATATTTTATTATAGTGTTAAAAAGAACATACATATGGTTAAAAAATATAATTTTAAAGATAAATAATTTTTTATTGTCTTGTTAAATTATTTTTAATTTTTTTTAATAATATATTTACATAAATTCTTCAGAAAATCTACCCCAATATAAATTTAATAAATAGAAAAATAAAATAAATGATAATATAAATATTAAAACTAATATGGATTGAATGATTTATTTTATTATGTGGAATAATTTGAGAAATATACCTTTTAGTGATATGTGAAGTTGTTATATTATAATTAAATATATTTCTATATGTATTCAATGTCAATTTAAATGAATATTCCTACAAATGAAATTAATGATAATTTATAATAAATAAGTTTTTATTAAATGAATTAATATTGCTAAAACCCATATATATGTCCAATATATTTTTATATGGTTTAATATATCAACCATGGTCAATGTTTTATGATATTTTACATTAATATTAACTATGATAACACCTAAATAAGAATAACATTCTTATAATGGTAATTGTCAATAAATGGTTATCACGGGACAAAACAATGACATAAGGATACAAACCTGGCCTATATATTTTCAAATTGATTTGGATGACAGTATTTTGAAAAATAATTTTCAAATATTATAAATATATCATTTTATATCATTTTTAATAAGAAAATTAATCTATAATAATTTAATCCCTTTAGAAATTTCAAAAGTTACCCTCCCCACACTTTTAAAAGGGAATCTTCTATACTCCTGGATTAACGCATAATAAATTATTTGGATAAGCCAATCCATGATACAATTCCTTAAAAATATACCACAAAATGTTCTGGGGGAATTATTTTGTTAATAGTTCCAACATAAAATGTATTATGTTGTAATGAAAAGGAGGGTTCCTAATGATGAGGTGTAATATATAATAAAATGTATATGTTTAATTTATTATTCAATCACCATAAAATAAAAATAAAACAGGGTGAAGTAATAAAACAATTATATTAAATATAATTATATTTCATTATGTAAATTGGGTAACCATTATCCATATCCTCTTAAATCAAATGGAAAGAGAAATAATCATTCGTGTGTATGGTGGACATCTGCCTCATGACCCGATGTAATTCGTTTTCCATCATCACAACTCATGGATTTTTATGATGATGAATTTTATTTGTATATATATGATGTTTATTAAATATTTATAAATAATAGAACCTAATAAGTATATTTTTTAACCGTTCTATCCGCTAAAATATGATAATTTTGTCATTCATATGTGTGGATTACCACCAAGAAGAAGCGATATGATTTATTTTTCACAACCACGTAACATAGAAGAAATATATAACTATATTTAAAGAAATGATATGATATTTATGATATAAACATACTATTGGAATGATAAAATAGAACATAACTTCTTTTCGTCTTTATCGTTGAAAAATGGAAATAATACTCGTGTATACGTACGACCTACCATGTCCATGATTTTATTATAGTTCATTTTTCATAACTATCATTCATAGATGGATTTAAATGTATATTTATATTATAAATATATTAATTATTTCATGATTATTAATCTATATATGATAAATTAATTAACACTTTTACCATATCCATCCTACTGAAGTCATTTTCTACATATCTACTAAATATCATCAAAACATCCAACCGGAACATAATTGATTTTGTAATTGTATATACCATGGAAATAAGTGAAATAAAAATAAAAAAACATTGAATATGTCTATAATAAATATAATAATACTGTATGTTTGTAATTATGGATGATAAGGAACCTATGTGATGATTTAGGCTTGATGTAACGGATATTATTCAATAAAAATCTATTTTTAATGTCTCCTTTCAAACTATTTTACTTCCATGTCCATTTCATTTTAAAAGGTTCATGAATAATCTAAAATTTCATTTCATGGATGATAAATTTCATATTTTTTCATGTTATAGTTTTTTAAAATATTTTAAAATGTAATATTTTCCAATGTTTTAAAATCGTATTTATTACGATAAAAAATCATTTTCAATGTAATAATTATTTAGGTTATAAATCAATATTTTCCATATCTATATTTATAAAATATTTTTTTATTTATATGGTTATAAATGATTTAAAATGGAAATTTTATGTCTCCTTTTTTGAAAAACGTTTTTCTATATGAATCAGTTTATATATTTTATAAGTAATTTTTTGAATATCATTACAAAAGAAAAAATGATTTTTTTATTTTAACTAGTATAAGGTCATCATATTAACCAAAACCATAATAATTATTTTATATTTGTATTTTTTGATACGATTTGTTTTTTTACTAAAATAATATCCAAATATCATAAACATATATACATTTTCAAAAAAAAAATGGAAATTTTCACCATGAAATGATTTTCTTATGGGTGTAACAGTTCTCTTTAAACCACTATTTTTTTAATTTCTGAGATTTTGATTCCTATTTCAACCTATTTATCCATTAAATTTTATTATATTACTCTAAATTATGTATATACATGTCTCACATATATTCATAGCTTATTATCCCTTTCATTTATAGGACAATACATTCCATATGATAATTTTCCAAAACCACTCTTAAAAAAATCTATTTTTATTATGTTATGAAGAATAATTATGTGATCTATTAATTTAAATATTTAATTCTTGTATTTATGTCTTACAATTGTTATCCATTTTTTTCACACCAAATTACAAACATGTTATAATGGGTTCACCCTGATAACGTTATAATTTTTTTGGTAAAGATTATTTCTAATAATATGTTTTATCTAATTTGGGAGTAAACCAAATCCACTATGGGAAAATATAATCCATGTAATGTCGTCTTAAAAATAATCTTTAAATTTTATTTATTTAATCATTTTTTCTTCCATATTTCATATAATTACTTCATCTTATGATACAATTCCCTTTTTCTAATCATTTATTGTGATTACACTGGAACTTATTATTAAAGTAAAGTATGATATAATTAATTATGTTTTGTTTTTTTGTTTTTTTTAAATAATTTTCATATGTATTTAAATATTTCAAATGATATTTTTGATATATTTATTATTAATTAATGATTAATTATGAAATGTTTTTGGAAAACATTTTCGATTAAAATTTTATTTTCAGGATAATAAAATGTTTATTTTTTTCCCCAAGTATAACTGTAAAAATGGTATATCTAGAATAAGTATTCATGAACTAATAGGTTTCATAATTTAATTTTATATGTCCATTAAAAAGATTCTAGGTTAATAATATTTTTTAAAAAAATTATGTTTCTAATGATGATTGGGGATAATGACATGGTCAAGATGATAATTTTAAAGATATGTTATGGAAAAAATTATATCATAATGTTTTTTTTACGATTACTTGATACTATGTGGATGTTTTCGCCCTGTGAAATAATATTTAATTATGTAAGGGTTATAGCCTAATTCTATAGAACAAAAACACTAATGATCAACTAATGTAAAAAATCGATTTCATGATGTAATAATCGAGGCTATCTAATTATTATTATTGGGTCCTTATAGGCTCTGAGATTTTGAGAAAAATTTCTCATTTCAAAAAAGGAAATTATTTATTCTTGTTAAATTGTGTAAAAAGTGTCTATATTTTATCTTACTTATATAATGGATCATGGATATTTTTTTAACATTTTCATCATTCATTAAAAATACATTAAAATATTTGTTATATCTATTATTATACCATAGATAGGATTCATATGGATAATTTATTTATATTATATAGAGGAAAAAATCATATAAACCATTTATTCGGGAATTCGAGTATATGTTTAAAATGAATAATAATAGCAATAAGAAAAGTGTGATACTCAATATGATATATCATATTATCCACACAGATAATGGAAATTTAAACATGATCACTTGGTAGAAACCAGTGTGTTCCTTTATAATAGGCTATTAATAGACTATGGTTATCCAGAAAATACAAAATATGGCATATATATTACATGGGATGATATTCTAGGAAATTTTCTCTATGAATTATATATATCAATAAGAATATTAATGAAAATCATACAAAATATAAGATGATTTAATCCCAAAAAAATATGTCTATGAGTAGTATGTAATAAAAAAACTATGTATCTAAATTGAAATGGGTTTTTCTATGATATAATCCACTACATGAATGTTAGAAATGTTCTTCTTTACTTAACAAAATGACTGCTCATGAGATAATGATATCATAAATACTATAAATATTTTCACTTTATCTCAATTCACGGGATGACTGAATCAAAAAAAATCAAATCACGTGAAATTTACATATCATGGTCATCATTATCCTCACTAGGTTTTGTACAAATAGATGTCGGGATAGGGGATTAGGGTATGAAATATTTGAACAATCCTTTATTTAAATCGTGTTTCATTTTAAAAAAAACTTATTTTCTCTCTTTCTTTATGAAATTTATAAATTATAATTTTGTAAATAATGAGGCATATCAATTTTACATGTCCTACCATTAATTGTTCCTAACCATTGAACATAAAATGACCACATCATAATGTTTAAAATCTGCAATAGTTCATAATCATTAAAATATTTTTAGTATATTATTTATTCCACTTTTTTTACTACTATTCAAACATTGAAATAACTTTTCTCTATCTACTAAAGTGTGATCATTGGTCCTTCTGATTTTTCATAATTTGTTTTAAGGATTAAATGTTTTTTAATACCATTTATTATTTCAAGATGGTTAATATTTATCCACACAATCAATATAAATATATCATAACATTTAAGGGTATTTCATTCTAGTTAAAAAAATAACCTTAACATAAAATTTATACAAATTTATCACACCACCAGAACATTCCCACATATTTTTATATTGTTTTGGAACTACAAACAATCATGAAATTTTAATTTTTCATGTAATTACAAAATTCCTTAAAACATTTCTATTCCAACACACTCACTTGATCATATAGATATATGTTAATGTACATTAGGAAAATAATTTTTCTATAAATTATTAACTTAAAAATTCCTTCATGTAACTCATATTTTATTTTAGTGTAACAACCCTATATTATTTGAATTTTATTCAAATATATTTAAATTTTTTGATAACTTGTGTTTCACAAAACACAACGTGATAAAAAATCATGATATTATATTATTATTATTATTAAAACTAGATTTTCATAAAATATTTATCAAAATAAGATGAATGGATTAGAATAACCAAATTTTTATACGTAATTATTATTATTATTATTAAATAAATTGTATTTTAAAATAATATTTTTGTTCTCATTAAAGTCTCAATATGCTTATAGAATACCTTTTTCTCAAAAATAAATTTTCTTTTTTGGAAAAAAATATTATTAAGAATTTTATTTGACATATATGATAAAATAACATCATATTATGAATCAACATGAAAAATTTATCTAAAGGATAATTTCCTTAATTTTATAAATATATTTATTTTGTTGAAGAACAACCAATTACATAATTTTATTAAAAACTACACATTCTATTAAACTATATAAAATGTAACTTTTTCAAAAAAATATATATATTATTTTTCAAATTTATATTTATTAATTAAATTTATTTCATGTTTTTTCAATTTCATATTGAATTTTCATATTATAATATTATATAATTTTTGAAATTTTCTCTTTTTAAAACCATTTATTCATCCCACATATGTGATTAGTTTTTAATGAAAATTTTCTACTATAGTGAATGGAATTTAAAATAATGGATTACATATATAAAATAAAAATGATTAATTTTTTATAATATTTTAAATTTATTTTTTGGTAAATATAAAAAGTAAAAAATAGAAAGTTTTATTTAATATATGTCATGAGGGTTTTAAACAAAAAGTACCCATGTAAAAATGATCAAAAAAGTGATCAGACCTTATTACAATATTCTCTCAATTCATTTTATCATCGGATACATTTCCATGAAAGTGAGAAATATAAAAATCTATGTAATTAAAATAAAAAATATGACACTATTGGTTTTAATGTTCAATTATGTTTTCACATAGGGAAAAACATGATATGTATAAATAGAGATGGTTATAATAAGCATAAAAAATTAATTTAATGCAGGTAATTTTAGTTTTTTTTTTATAATAATATAATTCCATTCAATTATTAAGAAACACCAATGGGGTATTTATTCAATTAATATAAAAATAAAATAAATGATAAAAAAAGTAATAATAGTTACATAAATTGACTGAATTATTGTATTAAATCATTTATACACATAAATATAAAATTATATACATGGGTTTAAATAATTTATTCTAATTCCTTTTTTTCTTCATTTTTTGAATGTAAAATTAATTAAATAATATCCAAATTGACATTTTTGTTAATTTATAAGATATAATATTACATTAAATTATTTAAAATTTATAATAATTGTATAATGTATAAAGATATTGTTATATTATTAAATATATATAAAATATCCCATTTATGTACTAATTATCATTTATTAAAAATTATTTTGTCTTTTAAATAATATAAAATGCCATTACTACAGTAAATGATAAGAGGGTGTATTGCAAGTTCAATTCACTTGTGTTAAAATTAAATTTCCACACCCTTAGAGTTTTTATTTTATAACATTTGTTTATTATTTATAACTTTTGGGTAAAAATTAAATAATAAGTCTCATTTCATTCATTTCACTAATAAAAAAATACCTATATTTGAAGTCGAGTTTTCCGAGTGAAAAAATGGAAAATGTAAGGAAATAAGGATATTATGGGAAAAAATGTCTAAATAATGTGTTAATTTTTTTACAGATCCGTGGATAAAAATATTAATATCTAATCTCTATTGTTTATCATATTTTGTGGGACTTTATATGTGATTGAATTCGAATTATTGAATATTTTTGGGTATTTACATAAACAATACACCCCTCCAAAATTATGGATGGAAACATCCTCCCCTAAAATTTTTAGACATAGTAATCCATTAATATGAATATAAACCTACAACATTCCTTCAAAAAATTACTTATTAATTTTTTAGAGAATATTTTGATCAACTAAGACCAACCATATGGTGATTTAGAAGGGGTCTGAAGGGGTTTTTCTAAGTGAATGTAATTGCCTTTACTGAACAAATTTTTTCTACTTCTTCCCTTACCACTATATTTCATGTCATAATAATTCCAAAATAATATAAATATTATCTATAGAATATAATGATTTTTTTATGTTTATTTCATAATCTATACCCATCTTTTCTATTATCAAGTGGGAAATGAAATTCCCCATTGTTAGTACGGTGGATTACCAACTCATGAACCGATTTAATTTATTTTTCAAAACCACCTCTAATGGATTTTTATAATAAATTATTTAAAAAAAATTTATTATATTTATTCTATTATTATACTAATGTTATTATATTATCAAAAATATGAGAGTATGATAATTTCTCTCATCTATACAGTGGGATATCTCCTCGTGAAGTGATATGATTGGGTCTTTACTTATTATTTACATGAAATGTAATATAGATAATTTTAATGAATATATGTGATATTTATGAATTCAAAATTATTATTTAAAGGTATTTTATTATTTACCTTTCTTTTTTTCCATTCATCAAGAAATTGGATAGAGAATTCATGAAAACGTATGGCCTACTATCTCCATGAATATTGTATTTAATTTTCTATATCTAAATTATATGGATACTAAAAATGAATATATAATGTATAAATATGATATGTTTATAATTTTATATATTATTTAAGTGATGTAACCCTAACAAAACTAAAGAGATCAAAAATACCAAACTAAAACATAAAAGAATAAAAAATTAGTTATTAGCCGAAATGTAATTTTAATAAGGTTTTATTAAGAAATTTGTAATGACTGGAAATATGTACATATATTTTGTAATATAAATATTATTAGGTTACATTAATATATATATATATATATAATAAACTTATATTTATTATATAGTATGTTCAAACATGTATGAAGAATGTTGATACCTAAGGTAAGGGATTTATTGAATCACTTTTATTCTTGGGAGACATAATACATATTCACGACATGTTACTCTTATGAAGTGTATTTAATACCAAATAATATTTTTTAAATTTATTACAATTAATAAAATGAGACATAAATATCTATATAAGGGTATATTATTTCATGGGGTGTATGATTGATATGATAACAAAGTTGTTAGGTTTGGATGTTATAATATCATTCTTTATTAGGGTAATTTATGATTAATATTTTGAGGATGAAATATTTTGATATATATACCCTAAATTTTCTGAAATTTATAATAATATTTTTATATTTTTTGGATAATTTTCACATAATTTTTCTCCCACTATAATCTCAAGATTCCAAAGTAATGATTTCAATGAAACCCAATATTACGTCTCACTTCAGATGAAAATAATTTTGTCTTATATATCCATGTTTTATAAATACAAGCTATTCTAGAATATTTTTTATACCCTCCAATTATTTTTTGATGAAATTTTAACTATTGTTTAACTTTTTAGTAATATTACATAGTATCTTCAGCAATGTTTCTGAAGAAGGCCTTCTTTAATTTTACCAAAAATATAAAAGAAATAATTATTTAAATATGTTTGACATGATCATTATTTACATATGTCGTGACCAATAGATATTTTATATAATAATTTATATTAGTAAAATGTTATTTTCAAGAAAATTATTTTTAAAAATTATAGAGAACATTTAATTTTAAGGGTGTGCTTTTCAAATAGAGAAGGCTATTTTATTCATGAAATGTTTAATTTCATCATTCAAAATAATTTTAAATATATGATTACATCCTTTTATGTTATATAATATTTACTAGAATTAATATATATTAATACCATAGTTATAATTTCATTTTGTGGTTTATAATTATGATGATAACATTCCCATTAATACCCATCTATTTCGATGGGGTTTTCTATGATGAAATGATGAAATGATGAAATATTAATTAAACCCTTTTCTATTCCATGAATTATGATATGATGAAATATTTATGAATGTTTTTTATTTTTATTATTTCTGATAAGATGAATTCATTATAGTATATGTATGTATGGTTTTCATTATTTTATAGTGGTAATGATACTATCACGGATGTTTGTGACCTATATCTACCTCTAATAAAATTGGAATTAATTGATATATTATAATATATATAAGACTATAATGGGAATTAGACCTAGTTTAGTTATGGATTTTTTCAATTATTATAGTCTTGGGATTGTACCTTTTCTATTATTATAGTTAAGGGAGTGTATCATTCTACTATGATAGTTTTGGAAATGACCATTAGATACTGAGGAAATGATTTTTTATACTTATTTGTCATA
This sequence comes from Viscum album, assembly GCA_963277665.1. Taxonomy (NCBI): domain Eukaryota; kingdom Viridiplantae; phylum Streptophyta; class Magnoliopsida; order Santalales; family Viscaceae; genus Viscum; species Viscum album. Next base: position 224,644,256 of record OY728158.1, read on the forward strand.
AAATATTCAATGTGTTATTGAAATGTTATTCTATCACTTATTATGCTCTTTTATTCCATTGTTATTTCTATTTTAAAAACTCTAATTATATGTTTCATGAATCATTCTTATAATCTATGACATAATGATCAAGGTGTGTAGATTTTATTTTCATGTTATTATATGGATACACTTATTTTATGTTGATATTTCTATTTCATACCCACACTGATTATTTTTATCACACTTTATAATTTTTCATATCCCCAGTTTATGAAGAATGTTATTTAGTATGATGTTTCTATAATAGGTTCTAGTGATAAATAATTTTTTGGAGTTGATGTAGTTCACCTATGAACATGTTTTTTATGTGTCCATGTTTCCATAGACACTAAACTATTATGTTACTCATATGCGTTTTTATATTATTAAATTCATATTCACCTTTTATTATATAATATCTGGGTACTTGAATCATAGGTATCTATTATTAGTACGAATGGAAATTTTTTATCCTTTAGATACAAGGATGAGAAAACATTTGTGACAACCCCATAACTTGTGTGTATGTATAGAATAAGAACCAAATTGGTTTTTAAGGAAGAGGTTATACAGATTATCAAGAAATGAATTCTTGTATTGATATAATGAGTAGATGTGGTGAAAACACATATCTATCTTGGGGTAATAAATGTGAAAAAAGGAACATCCTGTCTGATTAGAGTTTCAGATAGTATATTAAAATAAGACATAAAGTGCACATATTTTGAAACTCCTAGGAGATATAACATTGTTAATAAACATACTCATTAAAAATCATGAAGGATTTGAATAATGACCATGAATGACATAGTTTCTGCCTATGGTGTCATAAATTGAAAAGGTTTTAAGATTCTAGGACTCATATAAGTTATTTTTCATCATTAAGTGGTAATACCCTATAAATATTATCCCTCTTAATATTATTTCTTTTTTCATAAGGGTTAATAAAAAAATAATTTTTTTTAATGATGAATGAGATATAATATGTTTTTATGAGATACCAAATGGGATGATTAAGGGATTAATGTTTATTTTGACTATACAAATTTAGTTATCATGATATATAATTAATAAATTACCCTATAAGAAACTCTTAGACTCACCAAATAATATAATGATAGAGTTTCTTGAGAGTTCATGTGGTGGAGACCATAAATTAATTAATATATGGTGTTATATATTTCATTAATGTGGGAAGGACTCTTGGGAATGTATTATTGGAATGGAAAGAAGTTTTATGTATATAATAAAAGGGAACAAACTAAGTGTTTTTTAGGGAACAAAGAAATGGTCAGTTAATAAAATGGATTTGAATAATTCATTTATTAAGGCATTATCAATAGTTGAATGTTATAAATGTGAATTGTATGGGCATTATAAAAATAAATTTCCTAGAGTGGGAGCTTAGAAATATGATCTAGAAAGTAGAAAAAGTAATATTTGTATTTATTATGATGAATATACTACAAATAACATATGAATGGAAGTTATTATTAAGGGATATGATGATGATTCCAAATTAAGGGTTTAACATTGGTGATGAAATATTGAATTGTATCTGTATTGGAATTAAAAATTTTTAAAATTTAAATGTAATTTTTTATATAAAACTATTATTATTGATTTTCAAGAATGTGTTGATTTTTACTAATGACCTAGAAAAGTTATTTAATATAAAGGATATATTTTATAAAAGAATGTTTTTATTTGAAGGATAACCCCTAATAAGTTAATGATTTTAGGGTAATACATTTTAGTTTTCACAAGGATAAGATTGATATGAGTAATCAAAATTTGATAGTATTAATAACCATTGGATTGATTAATTATTTGATAAAAATATGGTATATGTTATGATTGATAGAGCTTACATTATTAATGTATTTATTTAATATATTCAATAAACTATTTTTTTTATGAAATGAGGAAGCACGTATGTTTTAATTAAGATTTTATTGTTATTATTTTTATTCCAATATTTAAAGACAATAAATAACCAAAGTATTCACATATTTTGTGTGTGGAAACAAATATACACTATTATATTTGGGGGATAAATGTTATGTTTATTTTAGAAATTCATTAACATGGTGTATAATTTTTTAAATGTTCTATGGGTAAGAAGGTTAATCTTTTATGGAATTATTTGGGTTAATCATTGGATGAGGTTTTGTAGGTTGATTTATAATTTCACAATATAATAATTTAATTATATTGGATAAACTATGGTTTCAATTTTAGTTTTTATTATAAACATAAATAGAAATAATAAATCATAATTATTTAAGGGATATTATTATCCATTAGTGATTTAGGAATGATATATTAATTCTTATTTATAATGGTTTGAGAAGATGTGGAAATTGAATAAAGCACAAGCAAATGTTTACATTTTTCTTTTGAAATTGATTAAAATCATGTACATCTACCTTCTTATAAAAATTCCTCAACATTAAATAAAGATAATGAAATAAAAAATTTATAAATTTACCTTATTTACCGAAGAATGAATTTTATATTAACCTGTAATAATTTTTTCATTTTTTGGTTATTCAAATTCTCCTGATCATGTTCTCCATCACACTGTATTAGTATTTGGGTGTTAGTTTTCAATTCCATGACCATCTTCACTTCACTCCAAGTTTTTTCGATTTGAGAACATAGTTATGTGATCACCTTGATAATTTTGCCTTATTTAAATAGGATGTTTTATTCACCCTTTTAATGTTGTGGGTTATCGATTATGGAATTTTTAAATTCCCCACCATTTATTATCAAGATAAATTTCAAATTGTTAAGAAGAAATTTATTTATCATTGGTAAAATGTACTTTTATATGATATTATGAATTTTATGAATTTTATATATATTTAATTTGATTTATATCTTGATATACATGAAAAACTATGTATTAAAAAATCACAATATACTATTATATTTATAATTTAAACTTCATAGTTATAACCTAGATGATAATTTTTGCATTAGGAATAGGAATAACCACATTTTAAAAATTCAATGTAAAACCTTGATATATTGAAAATATATTTATATATGTGTAAATAATATTTAGTAATGTCCTTAAATGCTTCAAAAATAAATTTTTCTCAAAAAATGATCACTTATTGTGGAAAAAGTTTAAAATTATTTTTATAATCCATAATAAAATTTAGATGAAAAAAAATAACTTCATTTTTTGAGTCAACATGACCGAATTATCATATGTTGAATTTATAATAATTTTATAAAAATATAAATTATTGATTAAATAGTGAAAAATAGTAATTTTCATTAAAAAATATATTTAAATTTAAAGAATTTACAACTTTACATCTTTTTTTAATTTTTATTAAAATATTAATTATTGAATGTATATTATTAATAAATTGATTTTGATCATTGTTTTCAATTTCATCTTGAAATTTTATATTAACACTTTCTATACTTATGAAATTTTCTCTGTGGAAAACAATTTATTCATCGAGTCTATAGGTATAATTATAAATACAATCTTCCGACTAATTAGAAAATAATTTTGGAAAATGGATTCCATATTTGGAATCATCAAAATTATTATTATATAATATGATCAAATTTAATTTTGGTCAAAATTAATAAGTAAAATATTTGACATTAATTATAATGTTTAAGGTTAAAACATGATTAGAGGGGGTTAAACTAAAAGGATAACTGTTAAAATGACCTAAACACGTGTCCAATTCCAATTAGATAGACACATTTTTAGCATCATTACTGTATTATATATTTTTATGTGATATTTTAACATTGTTTAATGAATGTTACAATCACAATAATTATTATATCAAAAAATAAAAAATACCACCTACTAGCATTTAAATATCAATTTTGTGTTCACAAAGGGAAAAAGAAAGAAGTGGTCAAATATTGATGGTAAATATGATTATAATAAAATTATTTTCATGTGGATGACTTATTTTTTATTTTATTAATTATATAATTATTTTAAATACTTAATAAACTCAAAATTAGTAACTATTTAATTAATAGAAAAATGAAATATATAATATATGAAAAATGAAATGTACTTTACATTAATTAATTATTGTATTAAATATATTTTTAGATAATTATTACAAATATAAATGTGTTAAAAATATATATTCAAATTTAACAATTGTCTTTATTTTTTAAAAGTAAAACTAAATAAACAATTTCAAAATTATCATTAATATTATTTTATAGAAATTTATTTTTATTAAATTAATGAAAATTATTAGGAATATTATACGTTAGCTTGATTTATTATATGTAAAAAAATTATAATACTGGTCCATTAATGACCAATTAATATTTTATAATAATAATATTGAAACAAAAATAGTAAAAACATTGTAATCATGGCAATGGGTAAAATTAGTTTTTCTGCATTTCCTATTCTTTTGTTAACATCAATTTTCCCCGCATGTTTTATTTTTACATAATAAATTTCATTTCATATTTATAACCAATGTGTAACAATTATATGATAATGCACATTTTATATCCAGTCTTAAAAGAAAAATTTCTAAGATAAAAAGGTATTTTATCATAGTAAAACTAGAATAGTAAATGTAACACCCCAAGCTTCCATGGTACACTTCTCTTTGAATAATACAGTAGCATTTGATGTACGCAACTTCGAGTTCTAACACACACCACAACCAATCAAAGTAGCTGTTATGAATAGTAATACCTAATTTTTGAAATATTATAAATTTTATCTTGCCAAATGGACTTCGTTTTTAGATTCGGAATATCGAAATTATCCTATGTTGAATTTTCGGTATTTTTCTAAGAACTTCGAATTTGCTTTGAATAGTGAAAATTACTTAAAAACAACTCTTTTAATCAAAATAATTTATAGTGATAATTTATACTATTGAGTGGTTTTAAAGTATAATTTGAATATATTTTTACCATTTTATATAATGGTTTTCATTAGAATTAATTTCACTTTGAAATTGGACATAAACAATTGTCAATCTTTTGATATATATTTTTTCTTAAAAACACGCTATTTATTGTGATAGCGGGAATTAATTATAAAATTAATTAATGCAACTTATATTTTTGGAATTTTTTAAAATAGATATCATTTTTTAATTCAGAATATCAATTATATATTAGGGTGAAATTTTGGCGTTGTTCTGAAAAACTACAATTTTTGATGAATAGTGAAACCACTAAGTGGTAGTTAAAAAACTGATTTTTCGTTTAAATGAAACATTACCACTTATGTGATTTTATTTTCAAAAATCCGACATACATGGTTGTCATTATGAAGTAAAATGTTGTTCAATGGGATTAAAATAATTTTTTGGTGAATAGTAACTTTTAAGTTTAATTAATCGCGATTAAAGTTAATTAGTGAAATTTAAGGTAAAAATGGTATTATAAAAATATGAAATGGCCTTTAAACTTGTCCTACCCCTATTGGATGAGTCATGTCCGACCAATACAATCCATGGGTCAACTTGGGAACCCCATTGAGCCACTTTTGTAGGAAAATTACATAAATAACTTTTTATTTAATGTTAAAATAAAAATGTCACGAACAAGAGTTGTTTTACTAAAACAATTTTTAAATGGGTTTATACATGTCATAGTTTTGACTATAAATATTAATTATAAATCTAAAAAGATTTCCTACATCATTATATTTTTTTTATAATTTTTAGACATTAAATAAATTAAATTATTTATGACACCATGATGATGAAGCGATTACCTCATTAATTAACGATTTAAATAAAATGAAAAGATAATGTAAAATATAAGACTTACACTTGTAAAAAACCTATTGGATGAGTATATTTCGTACCCTTATCACCTTATACTCGAAATATATAAGTGTGGTACCTTTAGAATCTGAAAAAGTGTTTCATAATAATGTAACATTTCAATCTTTCCAAGAGTGTCGCTCCTCTCCTCTTATAAAAGGCCCCCACCTCTACCACCTTAGCCACACCTCTCAAGACTTTGGTATAACGACCCAAACTTTACATACATTGTTATTACTTCAGAATTGAAGCACACTTATTAAAACATATAACAAAACCAAGAAAGGACCATATAGGTATAGTGTTTTTAGACACTGGGAAACATAAACAACTGGTTCATAAAGCATCTACTTTGCCTCCCATTTATTTAATCATATCTAGAGTCCCTTTTTGGCATATTCTACTTAATAACCTTCTTCCTGACCTGTGGAAATAAAACATACAAAAGGGTGAGCTCAAATTCTCAGTAAGGGTAAACAAAAGAAATATGAATCACGTCATATTCATAAGAACATATCTTTTGGAAATCTTAACCTGTAAAAGAGATCGTAATTTCATAACATGGGATAAATCATAGTAGTGAAATGTAATTCCAATAATCATAACTTAAGACATTAAACTTTGTTTCATGCACACATAATCATAGAGAATCATTTCTTATTAGTCAAGACTCATTTCCAAGACTATCTTAGTGGACAAAGTCCATTTCTGAACCGAGTTCACTCCTCGTTTCAGTCCTGCTTCACTGAACTGGTATAACCTACCGTTCCAGTCATGTCTATCTCATGAGATATAAAATCTTTACCCAATGCATTGGAGGGAGATATAGGACCCACCCATCTCATAATGATACCATTCTTATGTGTGCCACAAAATCATAAATCATACATCATTACATAACCCATGTAATAAAAATGGGACTCTTAAACAACATGACATCATAAAACAATTCATATAAGATAAATGAATTAATAAAAATAATTCCATCACAACATAATCAAATCAATTTAATAATAGGTATTGAAACAGAACCCTATATTATCTTATATGGAAAATAATTTTGATAAAACACTTGAACTCCATTCTTGAGGAAAATATCCTTTCCTTTCTTAACATGTCATACAATTTTAAACTAAAAGAAGTTGATTAAAAATAAACTTGAAAACTTTTAAAGGAAGCTTCTTGGAAATAATGTTCTAAAAATCCATTCATGCCATAAAAAACATTCTTCTCGTACTTTTTTCAGAAAAGTCAAAAAGTACCTCGTACGAAAAATGACAAAAGATTCCTTTCATATCTTTTACTGAAAACTTACCGAAGGGTAAAATTGGATATAAACTATTGTAGAAGTATATTAATATCACATATTGAGGAAACATGTATGTGGATGATAAAATACACCCCAGTAAATTTCAAAGTATAAACAATCTCAGATAAAAATGAGATTGTGATATTTCCCTTACCTTAGGTCTGATTTGCTTCGTAAGTGTATGAAACTCCTGTATAATGATTTAAATAATGTTATTGACTTATTCCAGAATCATACCTATTTTTATGATATCATATATGGTCATATTCTTAGCTTCTTATTAGTAATATTTCATTACTACTTGTTTATTCGGGTGTTTATTACTTTTTGTTCTTATTCGTGTTTTGTCGAATAAATTCTTATCCTTATTTTTTTAGGTTATAGATACCTTATTTCCAGAATGGTCTTAGTGTAATATATATCATATTAATTCATTCAATTAATTTATATAATCATTATGTAATGAAGATCATGTAGAACGAATCACATCACATCGTAGAGACGGTATTCCGTACGTACGCACGAGTGATGATATCGTTCCTATGATCGTGGAATTGTATTAGAGTGTATGTATATTATTTCAGAATCAATATCACTTTACAATAATAATATATAGTTATTATGTACACCATTATACCCATCCAAGTAAGGTGGTGGTGGAAAATAGATTACACCACAGCGTGGAGACGGTATTCCGTACGTATGCACGCGTGGTGATTTTATTTTCCGTAGGATTGATAGATGGTGAAATAGGGTTGTTTCATACTTATAATAACATATAATTATATGAGTGATACTGATGTTATTACTTCATAATGAAACAACTAAAGAAGAAGAAGTGGAAGAAGAAATAAAGATGAAAGAATTGGTAACGGACATTACCTCTTCTTTGAAGTCCTTCTTTGAGACCTCCATTTAGGGAACTAAAATTGGTCTTTGAAGAAGACCAGGACCTATAGGATGTTTCTATGGAAGTTTAGAAGGTAATTTGGAATGGTTTTTCCGAGAATGAAGGCTCAAAGTGGTGTGAGGAAGAGAGGGAGGAGGTGCCCTTTTATAAGGGAGGAGAGGGGCACCTTTGGAATAACTAAAACTATTATTTTATTATAAAGTCAAATTCGGTTTTAATTAGCTCAAAATTGATTCATTTTGAAGATAAGGTGGTTATGGGTCGAAATATTCTCATCAAATAGAATTTAGACAAGTTTTGGTTCCTATTTTATCCTTATCATTTAGATTTAACATTAAGTAAAATAATTTTACTTTTACCGTGTCTTCTAGTGTTCTTATACTATATGTTTAATAAATGCACTATAAGAAGCCAAACGAACCCCAATTTGTTTATTATTAATATATATAACCTTATATAATTCATTTGGCCGAACCTTAGATTTTTAGGAATAAAATAACAATTACTAATATAATATTTGTTTTAAAAACTATTTTATTTCAATTTTGACACTATTTAGTAATTGATTTTTGTGAAAATCATAACAGAATTATTATTTCCAAAAAAAGTTAAGTAAATCAATAATAACATGTCATATTAACCTATAAAATTATTTTAATTCATAAAAAGTCTCAAATTACATTTTTGTTGGTGTTTATAAAATCAATTATGTCAATATTTCATTAATAAGATAATTACAGTATCATATTTGTGTCATAAATAAATTAAAATATTTAAAGTCTAAAAATTACAAATAAAATATCATTATGTAGTAAATCTTGTTATATTTATAATGAATATTTATAGCCGAATTTATCTTATGTATAGCCCCATATTAAAAATGATTTACTTATTAAACATTGATTTTAACTATTTTAACCCTTCCTTAAATAAATTAATAATAAATGTCCTAATCTAATCCAAGTGAAACTAAATGGTCATATTTTATTCCTAAGGTTGTTTTTGTTCAAATTACACTTTTCCAAAAGAATTAGTATATGTGTTAGGGTAATAATAATATCATTTTTACCCTTAATTACCCTATTTACTTTTAACCGTGGTAAAAAAAGTAAAAAGTTACTATTCACAAAAAATTATTTTCATCTCAATGAACAACATTTTAGTCCTTGATATTAACCGTGTCTCTCTGATTTTCGAAATTCCACTCACAGAAGCGGTAAAATTATGTTTTATGAAAAAATCAGTTTTTTTAACTACCACTTAGTGGTTTCACTATTCAACAAAAATTGAAAGTTTTCAGAAAAATACCAAAATTTCACCCTAAGATAATTTCGATATTCTGAATCCAAAAATGAAGTCCATTTTCAAAAATAAAATTTATAAAATTTCAAAAAGTGGTTATTACTATTCATACCGACTAGTTTTAATAATATTTTATTAGTATATCATTGTTTAGTGAAACTCGGTATTGCGTACGACACAAGCTATCGAGGAAGGTTGTGATTTCGTGTAAAGCAAGCCAAACAAATGTTGTGTGTAGAAAAAGATTCCTTTGATGATTTATATAACATAAAACTCTTGGGTGTTACATTCTACCCCCCTTAAAATTAATTTCACCCTCGAAATTTGTCACTTTGTAACAAACAGATGAGGATACCACTCCCTCATCATATCCTAAAGATCCCATGTAGCTTCTTCTAATTGGTGGTTCCTCCATAAAACTTTCACCAATCGAGTGGTCTTGTTTCGTAGGACTTTTATGCTAAGATCCAGAATCTCTATCGATTGTTCTTCATAAGAAAGATTTTGCTCCAGCGGTACAACTTCTGAGTTGAGTACATGTGAAGGATCAGGTATGTACATTCTCAGGAGAGATACATGGAACACATCGTGAACTTGAGAGAGATTCGGTGGAAGCGCCAATCGGTAAGCTACCTTCCCAACACGATCTAGTATTTCGAAAGGACCGATATATCTAGGGCTCAACTTCCCCTTCTTTCCAAATCTCATAACCCTCTTCCAGGGAGATATTCGTAAGAACACTTTATCACCCACTTCAAACTCTAGGTCTTTTCTTCGATTGTCAGCATAACTTTTCTGTCGACTCTGAGCTGCTCTTATGTGTTGTTGAATAGATCTGACCTTTTCTGCCATTTCATCAATGAGATCGGGTCCTAATAGCTTTCTTTCCCCAACTTCATCCCAGCAAGTTGGAGTCCTGCATTTCTTTCTATATAGAGCTTCATAAAGAGCCATCTGAATACTGGAGTGGAAGCTATTATTATAAGAAAATTCTACCAAATTTAGGTGTTGATCCCAACCACCTTTGAAATCCATAGAGCAAGCTCTCAACATATAATCTAGATTTTGAATTTTTCTCTCAGACTGACCGTCTGTCTGAGGATAATAAGCAATGCTGAAACTCAACTTTGTATCTAGAGTATGCTGAAGACTTCGCCAGAACTTTGAGGTAAATCTCGGATCCCGATCAGATATAATAGAAAGTGGCACTCCATGCAATCTTACCACTTCCTTTACATATATCCTGGCAAGCTGATCAAGAGAGAAATCCTCTCTAATAGAAATGAAGTGTGCAGATTTTGTAAGATGATCTACTTTGACCTAGATAGCATTATTTCCTTTGGATGTTTTAGGAAGTCCTGTGACAAAGTCCATAGTGACGTTTTCCCATTTCCATTCGGGTTTGGGTAATGGTTGTCACATCCCCTTAGACTTATGTCTCTCATCTTTAACTTGCTGCCAAACCAAGCATCGAGAGACATATTCAGCAACATCTCTTTTCATGCCATCCAACCAGAAGTACTATTTCAGGTCCATATACATCTTTGTGCTTCCAGGATGAATAGAGAATGAAGAACTATGAGCCTCATCCAGCATCTCCTTCTTTAATTCGGGAATGGGAGGAACACAAACCCGATTCCTAAACTTTATTATCCCATCACAATCAAGGTTGAATTCAGGAACATTTCTCACCTTATTTTGTAACTCGACATCTTATTTTTGTGCCTCTTTAATCTTCACATGTATAGATGGTTGAACATTCATTTCAGAAAGATACGATTTTTCCCCTTTCATTATAATTCCAAGATCCATCCTTTGTGAATCCATAAATATTGGATCTTTTGTGATCCTCATCATGGATAAACTAGCATGGTATTATCGACTTAATGCATCTTCCACCTTGTTTGCTTTCCCAGGGTGGTAATGGATTGAGCAGTCGTAATCCTTAATCAGCTCCAACCATCTTCTTTGGTGCATATTCAGCTCCTTTTGTGTGAAAATATACTTTAAACTTTTATGATCAGTATAAATATCACACCTTTCACCATAAAGGTAATGCCTCCAAATCTTTAATGCAAAGATTACCGCAGCTATCTCCAAATCATGAGTTGGGTAATTTTGCTCATGTATTTTCAACTGTCGTGAGGCATAAGCTATCACCATATCATTTTTCATAAGAACACACCCCAATCCCTTCTTGGATGCATCACTGTAGATCACAAACCTTTCTCCACTACAAGGCAGTGTGAGCACAGGTGCACTGGATAACCTTCTTTTCAACTCCTTGAAATTCTCTTCACATTTCTCCATCCAAACAAACTTAACTCCTTTCTGAGTCAACTTGGTGAGTGGATTAGATAATCGTAAAAAATCATTCACAAAACGTCGATAATATCCGTCCAAACCAATAAAAATTCGGATCTCAGTTACTGTTGTTGGTCTCGACCATCTTTCGATAACCTCTGTTTTTACTGGATCCATAGATATACCCCTTTTTGAGATTATGTGACCCAAAAATAGAACTTTTTGAAGCCAAAATTCACACTTGGTAAATTTATCATAAATCTTCTCCTTTCTTAGGGTCTTCAATATAATTCTCAAGTGATCTTCATGTTCTTCCTTGATCTTTGAATAGACAAGAGTATCGTCTATAAAGACTACCACAAACTGATCAAGATAGTCTCTAAAGAATCTATTCATTAGATCCATGAAGATAGAAAGGGCATTAGTAAGACCAAATGGCATCACTATAAATTCATAGTGTCCATACCTTGTACGGAAAGTCGTCTTTGGTATATCCTCCCTTTTGACCCTTAATTGATGATACCCTGAACGAAGATCAATCTTGGAAAAGTGTTGAGCTCTGCGTAGTTGTTCAAATAGGTCATCAATGCGCGGGAGAGGATATTTGTTCTTCATATTGATCTTGTTAAGTTCTCGATAATCAATGTAGAGTCTCATTGATCCATCTTTCTTCTTAACAAACAGAACAGGTGCTCCCCAAGGTGATGCACTAGGTCGTATGAATCCCTTATCAAGATTCTCTTGGAGTTTCTTCTTCAATTCCTGCAACTCAATTGGGGCCATTCTATAAGGTGTCTTTGAAATAGGCAAAGCACCCGGTACGAGTTCTATTGAAAACTCAACTTCACGATTCGGGGGAAGACCCGGTAATTCCTCCGGAAAGACATCATAAAACTCTCGTACAATGGGCATATTCTTAATCATGAGTTTCTCACCAACCATTTGGGATAAATAACCTTCATTTAGTGGAATCAATACCCATAAAATAGAAGAAATTTCCACTGGAAGGTTATGTTCATCCTTGCATCGATAGACGATCATAGATTGATCTGGAATATGAAATGTGACTTCCCTTCTTTGGCAATTGATAAATCTCCATGTAGAGAAAGCCAATCCATGCCAAGAATCACATCAAATTCCACTATAGAAAGGATCACAAGATTTTCAGGAAGCACATTCCCACAAACTTCAATCAGAGAAGAATTATAAACTTTTGATGCAACTGTTGTGCCATTAGGTGATGTCACAGCTAACTCGACATCTAATTGTTGAGGTAATACAGTGATACCCTTAGAAACTTCTTCAGAAATAAAGGAGTGGGTGGATCCAGAATCAAATAAAACATTTGCTACTTTAGAGTGGATGGTAAGCCTACCTTTCCCCACATTGTTATCATACTCCACATCACTGATAGAAATTTCATGTGACTTTCCTTTGTCTTTAGCCTTAAGAGTTTGTTGACCTCGACCATCATCATCAACCCTTGGATTAGGGAATTTATTGGCATAATTTCCCATCTCCTTGCACTTGAAACATTGAAGTGTAGTAGGTTAATTTTGGGTATCCCTACCTTTGTTTGCATCATTAGACATCTTATTCCCATCATCGCGGCATTCAAATGCCTGATGACCTTCCTTTCCAAATTTGAAACATTTACTTGTCCCTTTAAGACAACTCCCTCCATGTTTCTTTCCACACTTTGAGCATAAGGAAAAGCTCATCTTCTTTTTAGTGTGCTCTTTAGATTTTCCTTTGAATTTCATTTTCCTATTCTTATCAAACTCATATGACTGATGGGTTACTCCAATCTCCATCTCAACTTTGAGAGCACATCGAACAATTTCCTCGTAGCTATTGAAGTTTCTTATGGATAAGGCCCTTAGAAGACTTGGTTTTAAGCCACTAAAGAATCGATCGATCTTACTCTCAGGTTGGATAATAATACCAGAAGCGTACCTTGCAAGTCTTGTAAAATTTTCTTCATAGGTACCAACAGATTCATCATCCTTTTGCTTCAGTTCAAGAAACTCTTTCTCCATCTTTGTTCGGAGAATATGAGGGAGGTACTTATTGAAAAATAAGCTCTTCAACTCGTCCCATTCCATGGACTCAATTTCATCCCTTTGCCTCGTATTCTTAATAAGATTCCACCATTGATCAGCATCACCTTCCAAACGATACATTGCTAAGATGACTTTATCATGTTCAGAACATTGAAGAACTGAAAATATCTTTTCAGTAGTACTAATCCACTGTTCAGCAACTAATGGGTCAGTAGACCCACTGAAAGAAGGTGGACGCTGCCTCATGAAAGATTCAATAGAATGTTGCTCTTTCCTTTGCTCGTTTGGAAGTCCTGCATGATTCATGGCTTTAGAAAGTTCTTTGAGCATGGATAAAAGATTTTCCATTCTAGTTCCCATAACGTTTGGTTGCTCAGGGGGACAATCATTGCATTGCCCGTCGCATTCTGCATTAACACGGTTCCTTCGGGTTCCAGCCATTGACTAAAACCAAGAAGAATAGTGTGAGAAACACTAATTATAATAGGAAAAGCACATAATCAGGAATAAAATTTCACACTTAAGTTCATATCCTAGGTTATTCATGGTCATTTCTAAAACACTAAGATTTTCCTTTATGCTTAGACTTATCCTTAGGGTTCTTACTAAGGCTTTCACATCCTAGTTTCCAAAGGTTGACTATAACATCCCTCTGATACCAACTATAACGACCCAAACTTTACATACATTGTTATTACTTCAGAATTGAAGCACACTTATTACAACATATAACAAAACCAAGAAAGGACCATATATGTATAGTGTTTTTAGAAACTGGGAAACATAAACAACTGGTTCATAAAGCATCTACTTTGCCTCCCATTTATTTCATCATATCTAGAGTCCCTTTTTGGCATATTCTACTTAATAACCTTCTTCCTGACCTGGGGAAAATAAAACATACAAAAGGGTGAGCTCAAATGCTCAGTAAGGGTAAACAAAAGAAATATCAATCACGTCATATTCATAAGAACATATCTTTTGTAAATATTAACCTACAAAAGAGATCATAATTTCATAACATGGGATAAATCATAGTAGTGAAATGTAATCCCAATAATCATAACTTAAAACATGAAACTTTGTGTCATACACACATAATCATAGAGAATCATTTCTTATTAGTCAAGACTCATTGCCAAGACTATCTTAGTGGACAAAGTCCATTTCTGAACCGAGTTCACTCCTCGTTTCAGTCCTGTTTCACTGAACCGGTATAACCTACCGTCCAGCCATGTCTATCTCATGAGATATAAAATCTTTACCCAATGCATTGGAGGGAGATATAGGTCCCACCCATCTCATAATGATACCATTCTTATGTGTGCCACAAAATCATAAATCATACATCATTACATAACCCATGTAATAAAAATGGGATTCTTAAACAACATGACATCATAAAACAATTCATATAAGATAATGGAATTCATAAAAATAATTCCATCACGACATAATCAAATCAATGTAATAATAGGTATAGAAACAGAACCCTATAGTATCTTAGATGGAAAATAATTTTGATAAAACATTTGAACTCCATTCTTGAGGAAAATATCCTTTCCTTTCTTAACATGTCATAAAATTTTAAACTAGAAGAAGTTGATTAAAAATAAACTTGAAAACTGGTAAAGGAAGCTTCTTGTAAATAATGTTTTAAAAATCCATTCATGCCGTATAAGTTAAAAAAACATTCTTCTCGTACTTTTGTTGGAAAAGTCAAAAAGTACCTCATACGAAAAACGACAAAAGGTTCCTTTCATCTCTTTTACTAAAAACTCACTGAAGGGTAAAATTGGATATAAACTATTGTAGAAGTATATTAATATCACGTATTGAGGAAACATGGATGTGGATGATATAATACACCCCAGTAAATTTCAAAGTATAAACAATCTCAGATAAAAATGAGATTGGGATATTTTCCTTACCTTAGGTCTGATTTGCTTCGTAAGTGTCTGAACCTCTTGTATAATGATTTAAATAATGTTATTGAATTATTCCAGAATCTTACTTATTTTTATGATATCATATATGGTCATATTCTTAGCTTCTTATTAGTAATATTTCATTACTACTTGTTTATTCGGGTGTTTATTACTTTTTGTTCTTATGCGTGTTTTGTCGAATAAATTCTTGTCCTTATTTTTTTTAGGTTAAAGATACCTCATTTACAGAATGGTATTAGTGTAATATATATCATATTAATTCATTCAATTAATTTATATAATCATTATGTAATGAAGATCATGTATAACGAATCGCATCACATCATGGAGACGGTATTCCGTACATACGCACGAGTGATGATATCGTTCCTGTGATCGTGGAATTGTATTGGAGTGTATGTATATTATTTCAGAATAAATATCACTTTGAAATAATAATATATAGTTATTATGTACACCATTTTACCCATCCAAGTAAGGTGGTGGTGGAAAATAGATTACACCACGGCGTGGAGACGGTATTCCGTATGTACGCACGCGCGGTGATTTCATTTTCCGTAGGATGGATAGATGGTGAAATAGGGTTGTTTAATAGTTATAATAACATATCAGTATATTAGTGATACTTATGTTATTAATTAATAATTAAACAACTAAATAAGAAGAAGTGGAAGAAGAAATAAAGATGAAAGAATCGGTAACGGACATTACCTCTTCTTTGAAGTGCTTCTTTGAGACCTCCTTTTAGGGAAATAAAATTGGTCTTTGAAGAATACCAGGACCTCTAGGATGTTTCTAGGGAAGTGGAGAAGGGAATTTGGCAGGTTTTTTCCGAGCTTGAAGGCTCAATGTGGTGTGAGGAAGAGAGGGAGGAGGTGCCCTTTTATAAGGGAGGAGAGGGGCACCTTTGGAATAACAAAAACTATTATTTTATTATAAAGTCAAATTCGGTTTTAAATAGCTCCAAATTGATTCATTTCGAAGATAAGGTGGGTATGGGTCGAAATAATCTCATCCAATATAATTTAGACAAGTTTAGGTTCCAATTTTAACCTTATCATTTAGATTTAACATCAAGTAAAATAATTTTACTTTTACCGTGTCTTCTTGTGTTCTTATACTCTAAGGTTAATAAACTTACTATAAGAATCCAAACCAACCCCATGATGTTTATTATTAATATATATAACCTTATATAAGTCCTTTGGCAGAACCTTAGATTTTTAGGAATAAAATAACAATTACTAATATAATATTTGTTTTAAAACTATTTTATGTCAATTTTGACACTATTTAGTAATTGATTTTTGTGAAAATCATAACAGAATTATTAGTTAAAATAAGATAATTAAATCAATAATAACATGTCAAATTAACCTATAAAATTAGTCCAATTCATAAAAAGTCTCAAATTACATTTATTTTGGTGTTTATAACATCAATTATGTCAATATTTCATTAATAAGATAATTACTGCATCTTCTTTGTGTCATAAATAAATTAAATTATTTAAAGTATAAAAATTACAAATAAAATATAATTATATATGAAGTCTTTTTAGATTTATAATGAATATTTATAGCCAAATTTATATTATGTATAACCCCATATTAAAAATTATTTACTTATTAAACATTGATTTTAACTATTTTAACTCTACTTTAAATAAATTAATAATAAATGTCCTAATCTAATCCAAGTGGGCCTAAATGGTCATATTTTGTTCCTATGGTTGTTTTTGTTCGAATTACATTTGTCCAATAGAATTATAACATGTGTTAGGGTAATAATAATATCATTTTTACCCTTAATTACCCTATTTGCTTTTAACCGTGGTAAAAAAAAAGTAAAAAGTTACTATTCACCAAAAATTATTTTCATCTCATTGAACCACATTTTAGTCCTTGATAATAACCATGTCTCTCAGATATTCGAAATTCTACTCACAGAAGCGGTAAAATTAAGTTTTATGAAAAATTCAGTTTTTTTAACTACCACTTAGTGGTTTCACTATTCATCAAAAATTGAAATTTTTCAAAAAAATACCAAAATTTCACCCTAGGCTAATTTCGATATTCCAAATCCAAAAATGAAGTCCATTTTGAAAAATAAAATTTATAAAATTTCAAAAAGTGGTTATTACTATTCAAAACGGCTAGTTTTAATAATATTTTATTAGTATATCATTGTTTAGTGAAACTCGGTATTGCGTACGAAGCAAGCTATCGAGAAAGGTTGTGATTTCATATAAAGCAAGCCAAGAAAGTGTTGTGTGTAGAAAAAGATTTCTTTGATGATTTATATAACATAAAATTCTCAGGTGTTACATTTGGCTCGGCCAACCCCTGCCCATTTTATCTCTCCACTTCCCTCTCTTACTCCAAGAAGCCTCACATTGGGCAGAAGTCTTCCCAAGGAAGCCTTTGAGCTCAAATCAAAAAGAGTTACCCGTTTTAAGGTAATGTCTTCTCTAATGTTGTTTTGTTTTATTTTGCTTCTCCAACCCCTTAAACTCTTTTTATTCCTTTCTTTTGTAAAATCACTAGTATCTACAATATACTAGGATGTTTTTATGATAATGATTTGGTTTACACTTACACACACCTCATCTAATAGTTAAATAACATATTGTTTCTGTGGGTGGAGAAATACTGCCTCACAAAACGATGATTGTTCAATATTATTTTAACACCTTTAATGGTGGCCATTTTGATGACAATATTTTCATATATGATATATATATATATTATGTTTATGTTTTCCTTATGCTTCTTTCTTTCTCATTTATGGCATACATTATGATTTCCATTATGGGTAAACGCTATAATTTCATTTTAGGAAGTGCGGACTACCGCCCCCTCAAAGAGATTTTAATCGTTAATGCCATATGTGGGATGTATAAAGGATGGAGTTAATGGTATTATGCATTATATTATACTGGAATTTTATTATACCTTTATATAATTATAACTTCCTTCCATTAAATAAGAAATAGAAATGAAAGTAGCATTCATGCATACGTACGGCTTACCGTCTCCATGATTGGTGCATTTCATTTCATACCTCTAAATGTTATGTCATATTATAAATGAATGTATATACTGGATATATATGTTATATATGATATCTACATCATGAATATAATTCTGGATATAATGTATATTTCACCACATGAACAACTTGTAATTATAAGAAGTATATTTTTGACTCAAGTACCTAAGATCGACAAAAGGACCGTTATAAACTTAAATAATTACATAATGTTCATAACATTGTAATAAGTGATATAAAAGGAATAATGAACATGAAAAAGGTTCTTAGGAAGGTAGAGATTAACTCTAGTTTATTATTCAGGAGATCAAAGAACGGTCGAGTGAATTCGGACACGAGGTAAGGGAACTTCTTAACCCAATTTCCATTCTTTGGGTTAATCTACTACTTTCAAATTATGTCATGATATTATTATGTCCTATGTTGTATTTTTACTCTATTTATGTGTATTTATAGTGAATACACATAATATGTCTACTTTATTTTAAAAAAATGATCTTTGTAAGGGTCTTCGTCTCAATCTCACTTCATTGAGGCATATTTTGTTTTATAAACAACTTTCTTTTATACGGTGTATAAACCCCTTTGACTTTTATGTTTATTCAAAAGGAAACTTTTTTATACGAAGAATTTTACTAAATGACAAAAAGGGAATGTTTTTCTTGCCGTACATATGCGGCGACAATGACTTCTCCGCCACCGTGACCATTATTTGAGTTTCGGCTTCCTCTACTAGCCATACATTTTTTAAATGAAAAATAAATACAAAGTTTTAATTTTCTTTTATTTTGGTATTGAAAATGGTTTTGAAAGTGTTTTTATTATATCAATGTGTTTTATTGATATCTTGTGATTGAAATGTGGACATTTTATGTTTCCTTTATGCATGTTTTATGTGATACGATTATGTTATGGTTTATGATATGTTTAAACCTATTCATATGAGGAACGCATTGGACTTAATAAGTGACGGGTGGAGCCCGCTATAGCTCCTCGATGCATCGGAAGGTCTCATGAGACAAACTAGTGTGTTGGCACGAGGCCTTGACAAAATCTTATTTTTGGTCTTGGCATGAGGCCTTGGCTATGTGGTTATGATAGTCTAGCATTATGCATTCCATCATTATGAAAGTAGTTATTGATATTTCATGTGATTATTCGACTAGTAGAATATCCATGTGAGTAAGTAAATGGAATTATTTAATTTTATTTTTGCCATATTATGCTGATGTTCAAGTTTAAAAAGGCTTGTGTTTTAGTTATACATTTCTTTAAATGTTAATTTTTATTTATGAAAGCTTCCGCAATATTTTTATCCTTAATGAGAATTTGAGATCACCCCTTCCAATGTTTTAATTTTTCCAGGATGTGAAGAAGTATATTATGAATGACTTACAGGGATAGTATGAGGGGATATGAAGACAAGTTGTTGTTGTAGTTTTGTTTTACTTTATGATGTAATGTAACATTTTTGAATGTATCTAGTGTTTCCAAGGCTACTAAACTAAACGGTCTTTCGAGACTTGATCTTTTGTGATCATGCCAATGTTACGCAATAATGCACCGACTCCGGACAGCTGGGGCTGGGGCATTACAGTTGGTATCATAGGCAGTTTAGTACTAACCTTGGAAGCTATATTTAGATAAACTCTGATTAGAGCACATATCCCCAAGATAGACTTTGAGGATTAGTATAGAAGAACTTCCTAGAATTTTGGTATTATTGAGATGTTTTGAGTTTTCCGAGCAATACATCCCTGTCTGGATACAAGCAGGTAGAGGCGGCTCTGGCACAGATGTACCTAGGGGTAAAACCCGAAAACACCGCTTTGAGCTAGACTCGAACGGGAACTGGTGCACGACAACAGGCCTTGCTACACTCTTGGTTATGACACTCTTGGGGGGTATGCTTAGGATAATTCTCATTTTCTTTACAAACCACTCTGAGGGGTTATGAGTATATACTTCCTCAAAGAAAACATTTTTATGGATTATATCCATAAATAGTTCAATTTATGTTAAGTATTTTACAAGTATGGAATTATGTATTTTGATTCATAATCTAATCTAGTTTATGCCATTATTTATAAATGGCGCCTAGTGGAAGGAATGGAAACTGTATCAATGCACGCACTCCGTGTAGGGATTTCTCTCCTGCTCAAGATTATTATTGTGGATCTGGAGATACAACTGGTGTTGATCAACTTATTACCATATTGGGACAACTCACTCAGGTTATGAATAATAACCTTACATGTATGGAGCACCTTGATCCGAAACGTGGAGGATCAATGTTATACCGCTTCATGAGGCAACAACCACAAATATTTAATGGGGTTACAAATCCATTAGTAGCTGAGCAATGGATAAACTCCTTAGAGAAAATATTCCACGCCTTGGGGAGTAGTGAAAGGGAAAAGGTTATCATGGTATTCTACCGCCTCACTGGAGATACTGATCAATGGTGGTTATTGATTCAAAATAAAAATGAAGATGATGAAGTATCGAATATGGAATGGAGGGAGTTCAAAGATCTTTTCTTAGAAAAGTAATTTCCCTGTGACCATATAGAAGATATGGAAAGGAAATTTTTGAGTCTGAGGAAGAAGGAGGATGATAATGTCGCAAAGTATGATTCTAACTTTACACGATTAGCGAGGCATGCATCAGATTATATACCTAACCCAAGAAGTAAGATTGATCGTTTCATTGATGGGTTAAAACCGTTTCTCCATCGAGCCTTAGTCTCACAATCCTTATCCTCATACGAAGATATTGTCTCATGTGTTATCAAGACAGAAAAGGAATACTCTAAATCTTATGACAACAAAGTAAAGAAAGAGAATAAGAGAACGGTGGAACAAGAGACGGATAAAGGGAAAAAGGGAAAGAAGGATTTTCAATTATGTGATAATTGTGGGAAGAATCACCCAGGTGCTTGCATAAAAGGAATGGGAGTTTGTTATAAATGTGGAGAAAAAGGTCACCAGGATCGTGATTGCATGGGAAAGAAAGAGGCTATCAATGTTGAATGCTACAATTGTAGGGAAATGGGGAATTATGCAAATGAATGTCCTAAGCATCAGGGAAACTTACCTCAGAAAAGGCCAAGGGATCAAGGACATTCTTATGCTGTTACTAAAATTGATGTAGAATAATTAATATATTAGTGCTTTTGGACTCAAGGTTTATATTCTAGTTATAAGAATAATGTGATGTATATAAGGATTTTACTACAGTACTTGTTCTTTTCATTAAGGTTTTAATATGATGAAGGTAATCATATTTTTAGTATGTGACAATAAGAGAAACTTTACATTGTTTGGAGAATTTGATGTTACAATTGATTTTGGAATTTAGAGACCTTTTAGAGAAAGTCTGTATAGAGGTATTTTGGATAACTATAAAGGTTGTAATGAATTAAGTTGAACTTTGTATAGTATTGTTTAAGGTTAAAACATTTTTGAAGATTATTTTTGGAATATTATAATACTATAGTTTTAGGAAAAGGACAACCTGCATGGTGGGGCATAACCTGTCACGTCGGACAAAGCTGCAGGAATCGAACCCACAACCATAGTGAAACAGGCCTTTATTACCTACCACTAGCCTAAAGAAAGTCCCTAGTTATTACAAAATAGTTTTCCTAATTTAAATGGCCTGTGTTAATATTTTGAACTTTGTACAATTAAGATAAATATCATATTTTTGAAATCTATTACCTTTTGTAGTGAAAGATGGGTTCGTGGTAAAAATTTATTAAAGAATGAAAGCCTACATGACAAATAAGTATATTTCCTTACATTCTTAGTAAATCTCTTAAATAAATTCCTCAACATTATGAAAGGTTACTTAAAACAAAAACGTTGTTGGTTAACTTTTCCAACTGGGGATTCAATGACCGTTTAACCAATCACAAGTTTGTGATTTTCTTATGGTTAACTTTCTCCTAATCCTGTTTTCTACAACTCTCCATCAGACCTTGATGGTTTGTTTCTCCTCCATATCCATATTTTCATAGAATCCTAGTATGGGCTATCTCAGGTGACCTTTGTACTTCTCTTTCTTTCTTTTAATGTTATATTCTTATTAACCCTATTTCTGATGTGGGTTTTCCACAAAGGTATTTTCTATTTTCAACCTTTTATTTTCGAAGAACATTTTCAAATTGCGAGGATGCAATTTATTGAAGGAGGGGAAAATATAACACCCCAAGCATCCATGGTACACTTCTCTTTGAATAATACAGTAGCGTGTGTTATACGCAACTTCGAGTTCTAACACACACCACAACCAATCAAAGTAGCCGTTCTGAATAGTAATACCAAATTTTTGAAATATTATAAATTTTATCTTTCCAAATGGACTTCGTTTTTGGATTCAGAATATCGAAATTAGCCTATGTTGAATTTTTGGTATTTTTCGGAGAACTTCCAATTTTCTTTGAATAGTGAAAATTACTTAAAAACAACTTTTTTAATCAAAATAATTTATAGTGATAATTTATACTATTGAGTGGTTTTAAAGTATAATTAGAATATATTTTTACCATTTTATCCAATGGTGTTCATTAGAATTAATTTCACTTTGAAATTGGACATATACAATTGTCAATCTTTTGATATATATTGTTTCTTAAAAACACGCTATTTGTTGTGACAGTGAGAATTAATTATAAAATTATTTACTGCAACTTATATGTTTGGAATTTTGTAAAATAGACATCATTTTTGAATTCGGAATATCAATTATAGCTTAGCGTGAAATTTTGGCGTTGTTCTGAAAAACTTCAATTTTTGATGAATAGTGAAACCACTAAGTGGTAGTTAAAAAACTGATTTTCCATTTAAATGAAACATTACCACTTCTGTGATTTGATTTTCAAAAATTTGAAATACATGGTTTTCATTAGGAATTAAAATTTGGTTCAATGGGAATAAAATAATTTTTTGGTGAATAGTAACTTTTAAGTTTAATTAATCGCGATTAAAGTTAATTAGTGAAATTTAAGGTAAAAATGTTATTATAAAAATATAAAATGACCTTTACACTTTTCCTAACCCTATTGGATGAGTCATGGCCTACCAAGACAATCCATGGGTCAACTTGGGGACCCCATGGAGCCACCTTGGTAGGAAAATGACATAAATAACTTTTTATTTAATGTTAAAGTAAAAATGTCACGAACAAGAGTTGTTTTACTAAACCAATTTTTAAATGGGGTTATAAAAGTCATATTATTGACTATAAATATTAATTAGAAAGTTAAAAAGATTTCCTACATAATTATATTTTTTTATAATTTTTATACATTAAATAAATTAAATTATTCATGACACCATGATGATGCAGCGATTACCTCATTAATTAACAATATAAGTAAAATGAAAAGATAATGTAAACTCTAAGAATTACACTTGTAAAAAACCTATTTGATGAGTATATTTAGAACCCTTATCACCTTATCCTATAAATATAAAAGTTTGGGACCTTTATAATCCGAAAAAGCATTTCATAATAATGTAACATTTCAATCTTTCCAAGAGTGCCCCTCCTCTCCTCTTATAAAAGGCCCCCACCTCTACCACCTTACCCACACCTCTAAAGTTTTTGGCTCGGACAACCCCTGCCCATTTTGTCTCTCCACTTCCCTATATTACTCATAGAAGCCTCACTTTGGGCATAAGTCTTCCCAAGGAATCCTTTGAGCTCAAATCAAAAAGAGTTACATGTTTTAAGGTAATGTCTTCTCTAATGTTGTTTTGTTTTATTTTGCTTCTCCAACCCCTTAAACTCTTTTTATTCCATTATTTTGTAAAAACACCAGTATCTAAAATATACTAGGATGTTTTTATGATATTTTTTTGGTTTACACTTACACACACCTTCGTCTAATGGTTAAATAACATACTGTTTCTGTGGGTGGAGAAATACTGCCTCACAAAATGATGATTGTTCAATATTATTTTAACACCTCTAATGGTGACCATTTTGATGACAATATTTTCATATATGATATATATATTATGTTTATGTTTTCCTTATGCTTCTGTATTTCTCATTTATGGCATACATTATGATTTCCATTATGGGTAAATGCGATAATTTCATTTTTGGAAGTGTGGACTACCACCCCCTCAAAGTGATTTGAATCGTTAATGCCATATGTGGGATATATAAAGGATGGAGTAAATGGTATTATACATTATATTATACTGGAATTATATTACACCTTTATATAATTATAACTTCATTCCATTAAATAAGAAATAGAAATGAAAGTAGTGTTCATGTGTATGTACGTCTTACGGTCTCCATGAACGGTGCATTTCATTTCTTACCTCTAAATGTTATGTAATATTATAAATGAATGTATATACTGGATATATATGTTATATATGATATCTAAATCATGATTATAATTCTGGATATAATGGATATTTCACCACATGAACAACTTGTAATTATAAGGAGTATATTTTTGACTCAAGTACCAAAGATCGACAAAACGACCGTTATAAACTTAAATAATTACATAATGTTCATAACATTGTAATAAGTGATATAAAAGGAATAATGAACATGAAAAAGGTTCTTAAGAAGGTAGATATTAACTCTAGTTTATTATTCAGGAGATAAAAGAAGGGTCGAGTGAATTCGTACACGAGGTAAGGGAACTTCTTAACCCAATTTCTACTCTTTGGGTTAATCTCCTACTTTCAAATTATGTCATGATATTATTATGTCATATCTTGATTTTTACTCTATTTATGTGTACGTATAGTGAATACAAATAATATATCTACTTTATTTCAAAAAAATGATCTTTGTAAGGGTCTTCGTCTCAATCTCCTTTCATTGAGGCATATTTTGTTTTATACACAACTTTCTTTTATACGGTGTATAAACCCCTTTGACTTTTACGTTTATTCAAAAAGAATCTTTTTTATACGAATCGTTTTACTAAACGACAAAAAGGGAATGTCTTTATTGTCGTACATATACGGCGACAATGACCTCTCCGCCGCTATGACCATTATTTGAGTTTCTGCTTCCTCTACAAGCCATACCTTTTTTTAAATGAAAAATAAATACAAAGTTTTAATTTTCTTCTATTTTGGTATTGAAAATGGTTTTAAAAGTGTTTTTATTATATCAATGTGTTTTATTGATATCTTGTGATTAAAATGTGGACATTTTATGTTTCCTTTATGCAAGTTTTATGTGATACGATTATGTTATGGTTTATGATATGTTTAAACCTATTCATATGAGGAATGCATTGGACTTAATAAGTGACGGGTGGAGCCCGCTATAGCTTCTCGATGCATCGGTAGGTCTCATGAGACAAACTAGTGTCTTGGCACGAGGCCTTGACAAAATCGTATTTGTGGTCTTGGCACGAGGCCTTGGCTATGTGGTTATGATAGTCTGGCATTAGGCATTTCATCATTATGAAAGTGGTTATTGATATTTCATGTGATTATTCGACTAGTAGAATATCCATGTGAGTAAGTAAATGGCATTATTTAATTTTATTTTTGTCATATTATGCTGAAGTTCAAGTTTAAAAAGTCTTGTGTCTTAGTTATTCATTGCCTTAAATGTTAATGTTTATTTATGAAAGATTCTGCAATATTGTTATCCTTACTGAGCATTTGAGCTCACCCCTTCCAATGTTTTAATTTTTCCAGGATGTGAAGAAGTATATTATAAATGACTTGCAGGGATAGTATGAGGGGATATGAAGACAATTTGTTGTTGTAGTTTTGTTTTACTTTATGATGTAATGTAACATTTATGAATGTATCTAGTGTTTTCAAGGCTACTAAACTAAACGGTCTTTCGTGACTTGATCTTTTGTGATCATGCCAATGTTACGCAATAACGCACCGACTCCGGGTAGCTGGGGTCGGGGTGTTACAGTAAATTTAAGAAAACATAAAATTCAGGTAACAACACATTTAAAAGATGTTTTTTATTTAATATAGGTGTTTCATGAACATATAATCTCGAAACTAAAATATTTATAAATTTTTTAAAAAATTTATAAAAGGGAGCTTTTATAATTAATGAGTGGATGAAGTGTCCTTTTATAATTAATTGAGATTTACTTCCTTTTATTGAATAGTTTTGGATGTTGATAAAAACACCACTCTATATTAATTATAAAAGGACGCTTCCTCCACTCATTTCTGCACACTTCATAAACCCTTAGGCTTGACCAAATAAATAAAAAATACCACCCCAAATAATTATCCATTTTATATATATTATTTTTACCCCAAAATTTATACCTTATATTCATTAATAAAATATCAAATGGGAGGTGTTCTAGGTGGAGGTAATTATCTTCACTAAACACATTAGTTTTTACTTATTCTTTTACAACCATTATTAATCACATATTAATTAAATTCTAATAATACCAGTATATAACATATAATTATTTGTTATTATTATTATGGAATAAAATATATTCATTTTTATCTTATATCAAGTCAGAAATGAAACTATCGATCATGTGAATGATGGACTACCGTCTCATAAACCAGTGTAATTAGTATTCCCTCACTACCTCTTATAGTGGGATACAATGATTTTTTTAAAATATGTGTATTATATTTACAGAATTTTAATATAACATATACCTCCTTACCTTCTATTTTATGGGAACACAATAATGTTACTCATGAGTATCACAGACTAGTGCATTGTGAATTGATTTGATTTTGTTTTCACATAATTATTAAACTGATGATAATAAAAAAATCTAATAAATATATGTGATATATATGAAATAATAATAATTAAATAAATTTTAATTATTTATTACCTTTTATTTATCCATCCATTGAAAAAATGGAAACAATGTTCATACATACATGTGACCCACCATCTCCATGAACAGTGCAATTCATTTTCTAACATTAACTTCTATAAATTGCTCTGAATACATATAAAATTAATATATATGATATCCATATCATGTTTTACATTTTATTTATTATAGAACCATGGTCAATATATAAGGATCAAAAATACCAATATAAATAATGCCTAAAAAATAAAGAAATTATTACATAAAAATATATTATATCATGGAATTATTAATATATGTGCAATGAAAGTTTATACTAAAATTAATATATCATACTATAGATATGGGTATTTTACTAAAATATATATATATATATATAATAATGTTTTATTTATTATATAATTTGTTTGTACATGAAATAAGGAAGTCCATACTTAAGGTAATGGATTTTTAGTCTCTCTATTATTTCTTGGAGACATATGTTATATTCACCACATGTAATATTTTTTTTTTACTGTATATATTTATCATGAATGTATTTAATTATTATTCTCATAAAAATTGTGGGATATTAATTTTTATTTTTAATTCCCCATTACCTTTTTGTGAGATATTTTTTGACCTTTTATTTTTGTAAACTTTTCTCATTGAGTGGGTATTAATGACCTAGAGTTGGAAGGATACCAGTAATAGTGAAGTCTCATTTTTTTGTATTTTTAGTTTTTCCTTGGGGTTTTTACTATTATATGGGTAGTTACATGATGTGTACTACAGATTCATAACATATAATATTGGTTATACTCATCCAATGATTTTATTTCACAATGTGAAGAATTTACACATCATGTATGGGTTACAAGTCATGTAATGTGAAAATCCTATTTTTAATTATAAATCAGATGAAATTTTTGAAAAAATGTAAAATTAAAGAGATTAAAAATCTATAAAGTATTACATGAAATTTAATTCCCTAGGTTCTAGTTTTAGGGTTATGCTTAGGTATTTCATTCCTCACATCTATTTGCATCCTTAGTATCTCAGTCAGATCTATTTCCCTAGTCAATTCTGGGTGTCTTCCTTCCATTAAGAACCATTAATTCAATGATTAATTAGAAGGGATTGTAATTTCATCTCTCAGGGTTTCCTTCTTCTTTGTTCCCATCTATTTGTTTGTTGGGACTTTATATATTCAAGGTATTGGTAATTGGATTTTGTTTTCTATCAATACTATTCAATATTTGTTCATGCCTTGTCTTATGAACGCAAATATTATGGTTTCTAATCATTTTTGTCAAAGGAAGTTAGGTTTTATATTATTTATAGGTAGATATATATGTTTCATTTATTTAATCTCATAAATTTAATATTATTCATATTAATTTCTAGATATTTTAAATCTAATAGCTTGTTTTGGAATCGAAAAGGTAATGTGTTCAATTTTTAAGTTGGTTTATTCCTTTAGAATAAAATTTCTTTGATTTAAAATTGAAAATTAATTTTCAAACCTTGAATTATATTGTATTATATTTAAAAAATTAGATAAATGTGATCATGCTTTAAAACAATTAAAAACATTGTATAGTGGGAACCTTTGGTACATCGAGAAAGAAACACATGTAGCCTTAGTGTTTGTGAAACCACTAGGAGGTAACCTATTATATATTTATGGTCTATAGAATTACTCTATGTTATTTGGATCCAACCATATGCATTTTTTGGCGTTTGAGTTTATAGTACATTTTATCTGATAGGATAGAGTTTGACAGGTATGTGAATTATTTTTTCTGGTTGTTTAATACATGATAGTTAATTTCATGGGTGTGGGTCACATGTTTATTTTTATATTATTTTCTTTGCCACCTTGTTTCTAGATTTGGAAAAAATGGAATTCAATTTATTAAAAATAAAATATTGATTGAAAAATTATCTATTTATAAAACTGTATATAAAACATTTTTGTTCAATTGTGTGGACTTGTGCATTCTTCATAGAAGAATATGTGTAGATATTTTAGTGGTATCCTACATGGTAATTTTTTGCACACCCTACATCATCCTATGAAATATTTTGGACCTTTTTTAAAGGATTTAGGTAATGGGATAATAATTTAATAGTATGAAATATTAATTTTTAATTACAATTTATTTTTGTGATAGATTGCATGTTTTGTTTGGTAACATTGAAAATTGTTTTCTAGAACTTTATTTTTTTGTTGTTTAGTATATTTTTCTTAGTTGTATCTCTCATTGTTTCTATATCGTACTATGGTTTTTTATCTTTGGATTTATATATATGACAATAGGTTTTCTATTTTGGTTTTACCCCATCCCATTATAGGATGATTTGGGTGACTATGTTGGTTGGCCTTGGTATGTCAATTAGAATTTGGTATCAAATGGGTCACTCAACATGAAGTTTTTTGGCACTACTAGAGAAGTTTTAGTTTCATGTATATATAAGAGTAGGATCATCAAAATTTGGAATGTATATGCGGAGAATTTTCTAACCAATTATCTATATTTACTGAATCATAGTTTTCATGGGTGGTTAAAATATATCTACTAAGTCCAAGAGTGAGTATTTAGTTTCATTTAAATAAATTTTATGGGATGTTTATATAAATTAACATATTTACAATGATAGAGGACATATTGTGTGTATTGTTATTTGAATAAAATAAGTGGGGAGATAATTTAGATGGACCTATTCCTTTAAAAATTTTGTAGTCCTATTATGGTACAGCTAATTACTTCTTTAAATTATTTTTTAAGGAGTAGGATTATATTCTTGTTTTTAGTTTAATGGTTTTATAATTTTCTCATGGTTGATTAGTAATTTTATTTTGTTTAAAAGAACATGCCTCCTAAAATAGATCTTTCAAATAATATAGGGGGTGTTTTGAGGCATGTTCCATATGAAAAAACTCTAATGATCCCTTCCATAGTCGAAGCTATGATTCATACCATTCAGAATCTAAGGTCCGTGGGTGTAGTGACCTAGTGGTGAGAAGGGGATCATGGTTTAGAATTTACCGAGATGATTCCACTTATCTCCTATGGTAAGAATTTACCACTAGAGTTAGAGGAGTTTATTGAATTAATTTAAATGATTGTCATCATTTTAATGACTCTTGAGGATTTTGAGGTGGGGTTATCCATGTTTATTCATGGAGGAACATGAAGAATGTAGCATGAATCGATACTGTAAGCTTAGATGCATGAACGTATTACCTGGGATTCATTCAAGAGTGTATAAAAAAAGAATTATTATCCTAATACATTACCTTTGGTAGGGACCAGATATTTTTTGATGATGGAGCAAGGTGAGTATACCATTATGGATTACTCCACAAGCTTTATAGATTTGGTGCATCGAGCACTCGAAATCATCACTTATAATTACCTAAAGGCTCAAAGGATCAAGATGGAGATGAGGGGTTATAGTCATTCAATGCATGTTATTTTGTGACTTTAAAAATAATTTAGCTAATGGAAAATCATATTTGGATTATGAAGATATAGATGGAGGAACATGCTTTGGAGGATCTTCAGTAGTTGCAGTAGCTGGCCAGGGTGCTTCTTCATGCCATGAAAGAAAGTGCAAGAGTCCTTGGTTTTTTATAAGGAAAGTTTTAGGGAATTCAATAGGTTAATTGCATATTATTATCATTTAGTGGTGTAGGTATGGTAATATCATGACTCAGTGTATGTAGGCTCCTAGAACATGTCGTCTTTGTGGGTTATTTGGCCATCTAAAGTGTTTTAATGATAATATGTTCCATTAAATAAAGGCGGGGTCCACATTCACCAAGGGGTGAATGTTAATACTGATACTTCCAAGGGTGATGTGTCTCAATATTATTCTAAAGGGGGTGTCAATGTGGATAATTTTGGATGACATTATTTAGCTAATTGTGTTCCAGAGGGATACAAAGTTGGTTCATCTACTATTAGAGGTACAATGTTTCTTTTTTCATTTATGATTGTAGCCTTATTTGAAATCAGTTCTACTCATTCTTTTATATAATAATTTTTGGTTAACATGTTTGTTTTTTTGGTTTGTATATTATGTCATTATTATTAGATCTTTCCACCCATTTGTGAAAGAGGCCTGAAAAAGGATTCAAATATCCCGCATGTTGGGTTGTGATAAGTGATTTTTAGGTGGGTTTGGACATCATAGGGCTAAATCTTGACATAATTAACTTGATCATTAGAATTGCTTTTTATTATTAGAATAATGGAATGTGTATATTGTTATCATGTTTGGGTGTAGTTTTTATATATTTATGGGGTCACACATGTTTTTTCAGGTGAGTGGGACTCCATATAGAGAAGGTAATGGATGTTTGTTTCTTATGTAGGTTTATTTTCAAACTAGTTGTTAGAAATGTTTCATGATGTAGTTAACCCTTGTTTGAGAAGTCATATTCCTGTAGTTATGTGTCTATAACATAAGTTTTTTTTGGGTGATTTTTCTAGTTTCCCTTTATAGAGACATATAGAGATTATTATTCACTTGTTTCCTAGAATGAATCCTAGTTCTATTCCATCCTATTGGTTTTTATATACTAAGTTGGTGGAATTAAATGTTCTTGAGGACAAGGAGGTTAAATGGTTTATTCAGCTTAGCATTTCATCATGTACTTCTCATGTACACTTTTATTAGAAGGAAGAAGAGAGTCATGGAATTTTTTTGACTGTCAGAAATAGAATTAGATGACAGTTAAGAACATATATAATTTACCTATAATTGATGATATTTTTAATCATTTTAGGGGGGGCCATTTGTTTTATATTATTTAATTTCAGTCATGATACCTCTATTTGAGATTTCGATAAGAGGATGTACCCAAGACAGATATTTAAAGTCTTTGTAATAATTTTGAGTTTGGGGTTAGGTCATTCGCACTCACTAACACTCATGTGGTACTTATGGATTTAATTAACCAAAAAATTCATTGGATCTTGGAATATTTTTTTGTTTTTTACATAGATTATATCATGGAGTACTTAACATCAGATGGGGAGCAGAGAGACTATTTTAAAATCAATGTTTAAACTTTAAGGAAACATCATTTGTATGGTATGACTTCCAAGTGTGAGTTTTGGACCTGGGATGTGAATTTTAAGGGGCATGTTATACATGATATGGATGTTTTAGTTTATCCTAAAATGGTATATATTGTTATATCCTAATATCATCATAGACATTTGTTTTATATCTAATGATTCTTTTATTTGGATTGTTTATATAAACAATTTATTTGGTACTTCACCAAGCTCGCATCTTTGATAATAGCTTTAACCTGTAAAGGTGTAAATTTAAAATTGAAAGAAACATTTTAGAGATATTATGATGAGATAAAGATGAGTTTGACTCCAACACCTTTTATTATACTTTTGGAACTATGGTAATTTTTTATGTTTTCTATGATTATTCTGGTACGGGTTTAGGATGTTTATTAATACGTGGGATGAATGTTGTGGAATATATCTCATGGGAGTTACAGAATCATGAAAATAACTAAAATTCCTATTATCTTGATTTGAAAACTATTATTAATTAATAATAAAATGTAATGACACAATTAGTTGAGGAAACAATTTAGTAGTTTTGTTTTATGAGTTTTTTCACAGAAATGATCATGGGGTTGATGAGGTTGGTGGAAAGTTGTTTTCGAATTCTATAAACTTTGATCAATCTTTTTATGAGAGAGCTCAAAATGAGAAGATGAAATAAAATTACATCCAATGATTTTGATAAATCTTCAATGGTGTAAATACCCCATGGGAGATGTCTTGGTCTCCTAGTGGTGTTTTGTTCTTTTATAGCATGTTCGTTGTTCTATTTTCCATAAGGTAGTATTTTCTAAAAAGTGGGTATCAGTCATGTTGGTCTAAGAAATATAGGGATAAAAAGATGTACCATTATTAGAGATGTAGGTATTTGTGGTCTAGGATGAGTTGGTTAATTTGAGATTTTGTATCATTGTGTCTCAGTTATCAATGATTTAAGATAGACCACTAGAGATCGTCAGGTTTATTGCATCCTTTACTCATTCTTCTATGTAAGTGGGATAAAATTTCCATGGAATTATCACTATTTTATATATAATAAGTATGTAAAGAATTATATTTGGGTGATTTTTGATAAAACCACTAAATTAATCCATTTCATTCAAATAAATAAATTGATAAAAATGGATCATCTTGGGAATATCTATGACTGAAATTTTTTTTAGAATCATGGGGTCTCCACTCCAGTTTATTTTGATAGGTACTAAAGGTAAAAATCTAGATTATGGAACTATGTTTAGGTGTAAATGGGTTTCAGAAGAATTGGATCATGGATTATCATCCATAAATGGATAGAAAAACAAATGGGTCTATCGATGTTCTTGAAGATTTTTCAAGGATCGTGTGAATGACTTTAGTGGATCTCCAAATAAACATTTTCCATTTGTTTTTTTTCTTATAAAAATAGATATCAGCCTTTGATAAAGATGGATCCCTTTGAGCCATTGTATGGGAGTCCATGTAAATCTCCCTCGTGATGGGTAGAGTTGGAAGATAGGTCCTTGGTTGGGCTCAGTGTTGTTCAAGAGATGATATAGGTGGTTTAGTTGATTCAATATAATTTTATCACGAAATAGAGTCATCATACATATTATGTGGATAGTTTTTATTGGTTAATGGAGTTTGAGAGTGGTGATTGGTTATTTATTAGTGTTTCACCTCACTTGGGTAATCATGTCACAACCAGACCCATGTCGGGGCACGAGCCACAACTACCCTAAACCAGCCTCCAAATTCCAGGGGTAGTGAAAATACAACAGTTATAACAAATGTTGGGAGGTCTTTTATTAAGAACTAGTACACACACATAGTTAACTCAATGAAAAATCTTGGAGGGAATGAAATAAATGATGAAAAAATTCAATAAATAATACTAATATGCATGTACCTCTAAAAATTATATAGTACAGTGGTATAGAATGAAAGAAAAATGGTAAAATACATGCTGATCTAGAAATATGTCCTAACCTAACAAAAACATTAAAATATTAAACAAATGAATACCCAACTCTGGTATCCCAATCTCTGACCACCGTACATGGTCCAAGTAGTTTGAATCCCTAAGATCCTTTGAAGTCATGATCACCTTGTCCACTATCAAAAAAAACATGACTCGTGTTAAGAAGATCCCATAGTGGTGTGAGTATATACATACCTAGTAGAATAACCCCAAAAGGGACGGGGTAGTAAGATATACAACTGAAGAGGAAATCAGTAGATATAACATGATGTAGTAAAAGAGTATAGCTCAACCCAACAAGGGATTAAAAGTGAACTTGCCCAAACACAAGGAGATCAACACAGTGATATGATGAAATTATCATCGAGTGTTCACTACCTATAGTAGGATAGATGAGTCATCTAACCATGAGAAGATAAAAATAGAAAGAATTTGTCATACCCCACATGTATTTGCCTCTCCTAGAAAGAGAATATCTATATGCAAGGAGTGGGAACTAAAAATATGATATATATATATATATATATATATATATATATATATATATTCTCAATCAAAGAAACCTAATTGAGTGAGTAAGAGGATCTTCATATCACAACTCAACCTGAGAAGAAGAGTATATGATAGTTCCAAGTTAATACCATCTATGATTCCCAACACCTCATTAATTTTTAAAGGACACACAAGTCTTAGGGGCTCAATCTGC
Source organism: Viscum album (assembly GCA_963277665.1). NCBI lineage: Eukaryota > Viridiplantae > Streptophyta > Magnoliopsida > Santalales > Viscaceae > Viscum > Viscum album. Next base: position 224,679,531 of record OY728158.1, read on the forward strand.
ACAATTTGATAATATCCACTTTGGGAAGCATTGACTTTCCTGCAAGATTTTATGTCGTGTCACAATATTACACTTTGTGTGGGATGTATCCCTCTTTCTCATGAGTCCAAATGTTTATTAACCCACATCTCATCACTATGCCACGTATTTGAGGGGTTTCTAGTTCTAGGAAATGATATTTCTCTCTATTATGGTAGGAGGGTCCTACTCTGGTAGTCACCGAGGAATGCCACCACCCAGTCCTACTAGAGGATACCACATAGCAAGGTTAGCGAGGAATTCCACTACCATGCCCTACAAGAGACTATTCCCAGTGTGTCATCATAGAAACGACACTGCCTATCCCTACTTGAGGGATATTATTGGAGGATGTCATCGGGGAACACCACTGGCTAGCCCAACTAAAGGTTAATCCTAGAATATAAAAGAACACAACTACCTAGTCAATCTAGAGGATAACTTTAAAATATCATCGGGGAATTGAACTTCCCAGTCCTACTAGAGGGTAAGCCCTGAACAGCCATTAGGGAATGACACTTCTTAGCCTAGGTAGAGGGTAACCCTGAACCTATGTAGGTAATTCTGTATGATTTAGTATGTCATCGAGTTTCACCTCAGTGTGTCACTAACCTAGAATATTTTACATTATATCTCAAAATATTCTTTCATGGGAATCATCACATTAAAAAAACACTAATGATAGGCACCTTAATAGACCTAATTTGATTACAATGTAAGTAGATACATATGTTTGAAGATCACTCATAAGATCTCATGTTGTACCTGGTGTGTGGTCCATCCTCACTTCTTGGTTGTGTCTCTGGTCAGAACATGGGTCCCACCCGTGTAGGGGTACAGGCTATGTAGGTGGACTACACAGTGTGTCCCACCTATTTAGAGATCAATTCTTGACTTCTAGTCATGTCTATGTCTTTTTGTACAAGGTGTGTTAGTTCACACAGAATGACACATATTTGTTCAAACTGTGTCCATGTTCTCTTACACGGAGTCCCTAACCATGTGACCCATCACACGGGTTTTCCAATTGGGGAGGGTGTACATGTCATGTAAGGAATGACTGCATTCCATGAAATATCTTTATTCCATAAAACCCTAGGGTCAGCACTAGGGGAGGATACATGCATTGTGTCCTTCATACAACATGACCTATAGTCATGATTTATCTGAAACATTTATAAATTTTAGGATCTTTATTCATATTTCAAATTAGCCTCTATCGCCTTACAATCATCCTCGATTCTACTCAAACATTATGGATCTAGTCACAAATCATTGTTAAAAATCATCGTTCTCCATAAAATAATCACCATAATGAATAAGGTTTTTGTCCTCATTTTTTCTCACACATATACATTTATCACATGGTAATATGGATCAAATCATCAGATTTACCATCCTTTCATCCGTAAGATTCCAGATATATTCCCCACTCATTATTGTTTTTTCATCAATACACCAAAAATTTGGGCACCCGATCAAGCTTTTGTTGCCTGGATACTATCAAACTGGGAACCATGAGGTTCTAGTGGTGAAGAACATGAATAAAGAAGGTAAGAATGCACAAGAAAATACTTCTTACAATTTTTTTCAAAATTTTCTGGTCCAAAAATCATGAATGTTCAATTTAAATTAGAAAACAACTAGTAAATGAAGTTTCAGTAGATAGGTTCATGAAAAAAATTTCAAAAGAGGAATAAATCAGAGAATAACATTCGATCTAACAAAACATTTAACCAAATAGGGAATATACACCAATTGAAGAGTCACACCTCTTTTCTAGATTGATCACTAGTGAATAACGTGCTTGTTAACAAATGCGGGAGAAGCCACTATGTTTGTTTCACTTTGATCAGCATTGAATTAAAGGTTCATCACCCATAAAGGATGAAGAGAGACCTCATGTTGGTGAATTAAATGAATTATGAGACCAACCCTAGACAAATCTCTATTATGACCTATTTATAAAACTTTAATTAGATCAAAAGGTAATTAATTGATCAATCAATTAATTTATTTATTAAATGGTCATCCAATGAGAGAGGGGTCCAAACGTATCGTGCCAACTCATTTTATGTCATTCCAACAGAAAACACTAAGTTCTAGACCCAACTGTGGTCTCCGATTTTCAATATAATAAACCTTTTAATAGATATACCATTTTATTTAATTGTTCAAGCCTGTGAAATATATATTATTTGTACTATTTATTTAAAATTAATTCTAGGCACATCATGCCTTGTAATCTCAGGTTGTCTCATCACATAGCACTATAAATGTATTTAGAAATATTTTAAAGTATTACAAGTCAAAAGTAGGTTTATGAATCATTCCCTCCTTCATTATTTTCATCCCTAAAAAGAGAAAACAAGGAAAACTCAGGATACTAATCTCGTATCAAGATCTTCTCTCAGAGGAACTCACCAACATGTCGTCGTGCAGCCACCACATGCGAACCAAAGGGATGGTTTTTCCTTGAAAGTACCACCACTCTCATTCCTCAATCACCATCGGTTTCTCTAAAATGGTGGATCCATTCTCTATGTCACGCTCTCCCTATTCAATTATGTGTGCAGTGTCATGCATGAATTTCCTCTGATATAACACATAAAATACGTTGTGCACCCACTCCAACTCTAGGGGTAGGGTAAGGTGTGAAAAAACCTCTCAAACCTACTACATAATCTTGAATGTCCCTATGATCTTTTTTTATATCTTTACTCCCCAACCAAACCTATGAATTTCTTATTGTGGAAAGAGTATGAGGAAACATGGTCTCCCTACTTGTACTCCAATGGCCTATGATGGCGATCTACAGAGGATTTCATACTTCTCTATGTCATCTTCATCCTCTCCTGGATGAATTTCACTTTTTCCATTGTCTCATGTACCAACATTGGGCCCACGAGTGGTTACTCTCCCTTATCTATCCAGAAAAGGTTGACCTATAGGGTTTCTAATACAAGGCCTGAAAAGGTTACATTATTATTATAGAGTCGTAGATATTGTTATATGAAAATTATACCAAGGATAGATGATCCTACAAGATCTAGTCTAAGTCAAGCATGTAATCCCTCTACATATCCTGTAATATCTAGAGAGTGTGATCTGCCTATCCATCAGCGTACGGGTGAAAGGCAATACTCAACTAAAATTGGGTCATGAATTCATCCTACATGTATCTCCAAAATCTTGATGTAAACCATGCTCCACGATCAAATGGAATTTTCCATGGTACTCTATGAAGTCAGTCAATTTATTGAACATAAAACCCCCCCAAACTCTTAATCAAAATATATTCCATAATAAAAAGGATGTGTGATGACTTCATGGGTTGGTCTAGTATCACAAAAATGGAATCATGGGCCTTCGTTGTGCATAGAATCCCTATGATGAACTCCATAGATAGGTAGTCGAATTTCCTCTCTTGGATATCATGAGGCGGTAACAAACCCAATGAAACATGGTGATCATATTTCGCCTACTAATAGGTGAATCACCATGAAATGAACTTAGTAATGGTTTGTCTCATGTAGGACCACCAAAAATGATGTTGAATATCTATGTACATCTTCCCCACCATGGTATCTATAATTAACAGAGATGTGTAAAACTCCCACATCACCTCCTCCTGCATAAAGATTGAAAAAATTGTTCATCCATGGAATAAGGTCTCATGATTACCTCCTTCATAATATTCATCTAGTGTATCACCTATGGATATTAGATCATCCAGAACCTCATAGTAGATGTATCCCAGTTGGGAATCTTTCACACACTCAAGAAGATAATGAGTCAACAGAATATAGAAAAATTACACCCTCTTACTCCACCAGGATAATCTATAGGGAATCTAACTACTTTGAAACTTCCCACTCTAGGTGATCCTGGGAATTCCTTTTAAGTGAATATTCTATAAATATTTACTTATCTGGGGTATAGACTGTATAGAAGTCGTAGTCCTATAGGTACTCCAAACTGTCTTGTTGTATTATGTTCAGGTCTATCTGAGTGAAGAAGTACCCGAGACTCTGGTTGTCTGAGTAGACCAAAAAACTCTCTCCTATAAGTTTGTTTTTCTACAATCTCAAAGGTGAAGACTAACACTATTGGGTGTAGGTCATGAGTTGTGTAGTTCTACTCATGGGGTCTCAACAACCTAAACCAATATGTGATTAATTCTTACAACTACATGAATAAAAACTAATCCCTACTCATGAGGCATCAGAACAAACTACGAACTCAAAACCTTCCTCTGGTAGTCTCAATAATGGATCACTTTTCATACTCTATATCAACTCCTCGAAGGTCATCTGACATAGATCAGAATAGGTAAATTGATGTTCATTCTATATCATTATAGTTAAATAGGCTGTGATTCAGGATAATTCTATAGAAAAGCTATTATAGTACACTTCCAAATGAAGAAATCCCCCCACATTTGACACATTATTCGGTGTCTCTCAAATAAGAACTACTTCGATATTTTCTAGATCCATGGCTAAATGCTTTTCAGAAATGACATTACCTATAAAGTGAATCTTTTGTATCCAGAACTGAAATTTTTAGAGATTTCCATAAATTTTTTTATCTTTAAGAAAATAAAGAACCATCCTTAAGTTCTCTTTAAGATCCTCCTCTGTTATAGAGTAGAAAATAAATTCATCAATAAAAAAACAACAAAAAGGTCCAATTATGGCTAGAAGAACTAGTTAATCAAAGACATAAAAATAGTAGGGGAATTTGTCACATTGGAGGGCATCACTAGGAACTCATAGTGTCCATTGAGACAATAGAAATCCATCCTTGTAATATAAACCTCACAAACCCACAAAAAGTGGTTTCTAGAACTGATATCAATATTAGAGAACTATCTCACACCTTTCAATTGGTTAAATAGGGCAATGATTCTCGGTAATGGGTGCTTATTATTTATTTTGGACAAGTTTAGGTGATGATAATCCACACAAAGTCGTAATCTCTCATATACCTTCTTCACGAATAGAATTGGAGCTACTCAGAGGACACATTGGTTCTGATGAAACATTTCTCATGAAGGTCCTCAAACTAAAACTGTAGTTCCTGAAGCTTGGTAGGTTCCCAAGTCCCAAGATTCAAGTCTAGGAAAACCTTCATCCCCTTATTTGGAGGTATTATCATAACATATTCAGGAAATAAGTCCATATAGTCCTCCACAACATAAGAAACCCAGATTCCTAAACTGTATAATACATTAAGGGATAAAATTGCTAACTCATGGGTAATACGCTACAATCTTCTTCTCACAACATCCTCTTGTCCTACTATGAGGTACCCCCCATTGAAAAAGGATATCCTCATCCCTTCATCATATAAGAATCTTAATAGTATTTGGTGATAGTCGATCAAGGATCAAACCATGGAAATCCAATCATACCCAAGAGGATGTTGTAGGGTTTCATCATGATAAAAAAATGTCCCATTTGAACCTCTCTCCTACAAGAGATAGATCCCTATACTATTAGATGAAATACACATAATAATAATTCCCTATAGGAACCACAAGAAAAAAAATTATTCTAGAGTCTCTACTGGGAGCTCTATCTATCACACAAGACATCCAAAGCTTGTATCTATCCTTAGCCCCAGCTTCCAACTCCCTAATCTTTACATGATATTCTTGATGGTGGCGATGGGAGGACCACATACCATCATCCCCTACATAAATCTCCTCCTAATCCTCTTACAGCTCTACCTCCCTTAGGAACACCCAATCCATTCTTAAGATATCCCTGGTCATATAGCTATCTTTTCCATGACCCTCATTAGTTATCTGTCTAGAATTATCTTTATGATATGGTTCTGCAGTCATGTTCCATATGACCTCACCCATCACAAGAATAGTCTCATCCCTCTCTAGGTTTGACTAGTGCTCTTCACTACCCATGCACTGTAAACCCCTGACCATTAGCCTTCTCTTGGAAGGCGCTCCTATTTTGAGATATCTAGCACTTTCCTACTTCTATTTATATCTCATCCCCATCACATCCACTTCCATCTACCACTATCAGATGTCCCACTAATTGAAATCTCTCTATCAAAAGTTTCTTCTTCAACACCTCAATATTTGTTGGGATGCACAAGGGAACTATTCTAGCTTTGATCTATCTGTAGAGTCTGTTATCAAACTTATAATATCAGAATTTTCCATCTCCAATCATGTCGATACAGTAGAGTGTAAGGTCTATAAACATTTTCACATACTAAGACACTGTCATCCAGCCCTACTGAAACTCTAGATAATCATGAATATGAATGGAGGGTATGAATGAGGGATAGTACACCTAACAAAAAGAGCTTATAGAAGTCATCCAATAAGAGTATCTACTCATAACACCTTTAAGTAAACAGGATCCACTAACTCCCATATACTCCCTAGATAAGACTAGATTCCAAATCCACTATCTGATCTTTGGGTTTTCGGATAACCCCGAAGATATAGACCATATAATCTAGTCAATCCTTTACCACCTAAGGATCTGACTATTAATGAAACCTCAATGGTCTTTGACACTGGAACTTGTGGAGTGCATGTGGCCTACTCATGATCCCTGCCTACTCAACTGGAAAAATCTACTTCTCAACAAGTGGTCATGCTAATACATGCCTACCTAGAGGAATGGGATCATAGGATAGACCTTGAAGTGAGGCCTCATAGGTTATAGGGTCATTATCATAAACTGAAGATGTTATCCTAGCTAAATGTTGTCATGGAGGAATCCTAGAAGTCATCAAAGAGTGTTGTGGCCAGATGATCATATATATATATATATTAACAATAATTGGGATCTTACTCAATATGAATAATCAAAGACAAAAATACTATATGATTCAAGTACCATTGATCACTAGAAAAAATTCCTCAGGGTTACAAGTAAAAAACTATGTAGTCAGGGTCATAATGAATGGATACGTCAGTCACCGCACTATCACTAGACTCCCTTTCCTTAGAGACACATTTGAGACACTTTTAGAATGTTTCCATAAACCCAAACAATAATTTTAATTGGAAACATCTGAAAAACATCCCAATGAATGAAATTTTTATGCTACTGATCTTTCACGACCCGACTCATGTCAGGGTTGTAGTTTCAACTACCCTAAGGCCACATCTATTAGCCATGGGGTGGTGAATGGTTCTAAAGTAATAAGTAACTTGAGGACTTATTTTCCTAAGAATCGATACATACACATACATCCAAATCAATTAAAAAGTGTAGTGGGAGAGAAATTAATTATGAAAAACTATTATAAAGAAACCAAATATGCATAGACCTCAAAATAGTATCAAGTGTAGTAGTGTAAATTGAAATGAAAAAGGTAAAAATACATCATCACCAAGAAATATGTCACAACCTAAAAAAACTCTAAAAGAGTAAACAATTGATATCCTAGATCTTGTATCCCATGTAATGAAAATCATGCATAGTCTAAGAAATCTGTATCCCTAAGCATTATTGTAGTCACAATTGATATGTCTGCCATCTACAAAATACATGACTTGTGTTGGGAAAATCCCCTAGAGGGGTGAGTATATACATACCTAGTGGAATGCCTGAAAAATGGAGGGGGTGTGTTAAGTGTTACAACTAAATAAGAAATAATTATAAAGGATGAGGTATTATAAAAGAGTACATGTCACCCTAGAATGATTATAAATTTGAACTCATCCAACCACAATAAGCTAAACACAGAAAGCATGTGTAATATATCTGGCATCATTACCTCTCTTGGAAAAAGAGTATATATACCCTAGGATTTAGTATAGATGTAGAATATATATTTATATATATTATAAATCAAAGAAAACTAAATGAGAGGGTAAGGGGATATCCATCTCATAGCTCAACCGATGAATAAGTGTAGCCATTAGTTCCATGGTAGGTCCATATTTGATTCCCAACACCTAATGAATCTATCCAGGGGGGGAAATTCTAAGGGTCCCTCTTTATCATAAGTCTAATGGTTCATCAAACCAATACTCATCACTATGATATACATTCAATGGGTCAACAGTTTTAGGAAAAGATCAAATTCCATGTTACAACATGAGGGTCCTACTCTTGTAGTCACTGAAGAATGACATTGCCTAGTACTGCTAGAGGGGTACACTTGGGAGGTCACCAAGGAATTCCACTACCCAATATTACTAGAGGTTAATCCCAGTGATTCATCATGGAAACACCATTGCCTAGCCCTACTTAAGGGTTATTGCTAGAGGATTTCATCAAAGAATTCTACTGCCCATCCCAACTGGTGGGTAAAACCGTAAGGCTTAGGTTCTCCACTACCATGTACTACTAGTGTGTAACTCAAAATGATCATTGGGGAATTCCAATTCCTAGCACAAAAAGAGGGTAATATTGTAACTGTGATTGGGTAACACCAGTACCCAGCCTAGCTGGAGGGTAATCCAATAACTACTTTAGTGATTTTGAATGATTTTTGTAGTCATCAGGTGTCGATTTAGTGCTTTCCAAACCCATAAAATATCACATCATATCTCAAATGATACTTTTGAGGGAACAATAATGTTAAATTTGGAAAAAAATTAGGATAGGTACCTCACAAGAAAATTTTGTGTTCAAATGAAGGGGATATGGATATTTGAAGATCGCTCAGAATAGATCAAGTAATACACAATGTTTGAGGAGCCCACGTGGTGTGTGGTACCACCTCACTCCTTTGACATGTCTATGGTCAGTATAGGGGTCCCACCCATGTAGGGTTACACATCTTTTAGGTGAAATACACACCTATTCCCACCTATCCAGGGACCCTACCATATCCGAGAACTCAGACCAAATTTTCGTGTACTTTGGTATATTGTGTGTTGGTTCACATGGAATTTTACCCACGTGTTCAACCCATTTATGTGTTATATTACATGGGGTCATATCCAGTGTGACCCATAACATGGGTTTTCCAACTATGGATGGTGTACATAGTGTGTGAGGAAATACTCCAAGCTGTGTAATCACTATCTTGTCCTGAACCCTAGCGTCGCTTATAGGGTAGGTTACATGTCATGTGTTCTTCATATGACATGGTGTGTAGTCATGATTTTTATTGAACATTAATACTATTTTGGATCTTAATCCATGCTTTAAATAAACTTCTATCACCTTGGAATCCACCTCAGTTCTTCTCCAAAAATGTGGATCTGGTAGAAAATCATGATTCTGAACCGCCATTCATATGAAAAGTGATCTTTGAAATAAATGAGGGTTTTTTTCATTGTTTTTCTCACACTTATTCATTCAAAACTCAGTAATCTAGCTCCAAATCATTGTATTTAACATCCTTTAATAACAAGGATTACATATCTATTCTATGATCATGATTTCATTGTTGTTTTGTTGATCTCCCATAAATGTGGGGACCCGATCGAGCTCGGGTCACACATCAACTATCAAATTAGGAACCGTAGGGTTACAAAGTGAAGAATGCAAGAATGGAGTGAGTAATTCATAGTAAATAACATCTTATGATCACTTGAAATTATTTTTTTCAATGATCAAAAATTTGAAATTCAGAATAGATAATATCTGATTAATGAAGCTTTAATACTCAGGTTCATGAAAAGGATTTCAAAAGGGTAAAAAATTGAAGAAAAACATTTTTTCTACTAAAAAAATTAATCCAAATGGGAATAAACACAAATTGATGAGTCTTGCCTCATGTTTGGATCAATTTCTAATGAATAATGTGCTTGCCAATGAATTTGGGAGAAGCTATTGTGTTTGTTGCACTTTAACCCTCCTTGAATGAGAGGTTCATCACTAATAGAGAATGTAGAGAGATATCTTTCCAGATAATTTCATGAATTATGGGGCCATGACTAGTTGAATCCCTCAAATAAACTATTTATAAAATTTCAATTAGGTAAAAAGGTTATTAATTTGTTAATTAATATAAATAATATACTTAATGCACTGCTAATGAGAAAGGCTTTGAATGTCCGCACCAACAAATTTTATATCTCTCCTAGGGGAAATACCACATTTCAGACCCCACCATGGTCTCAGATTTTTAAACTAATTAACATTTTAGGAGATATCCTAATTTCTTTAATTAATCACGTGGGAATAATTTAAAATATATTTAATATTTATATAAAATTTATTCTAGTAACATTGTACTTCAAAATCATATGTCTTCTCAGTGCCTAGCTTTAGAAATATATTTCTAAATCTTTCAATGTCATACAAGGAAAAAATAGGTTCTATAGAAATCAAAAGTTGGGAAAACCAGGTAAATTTTAAAGGAGGTTTTTCCCCTTTTTAATCATTTATTGACTGAGGATGGAGTTATATAAGTTACTGTTACCATATCAATTGACTTCCATATAATACATTTTTCGTGATTCCTATTTGAGGAGGTATGTAATAGATTCTTACCATAATATTATATGGGAGGATTGTAATGTACCAGAATTTTTGTATAGTTTTTTTAGTTAAATGGAATTATTTTGAGACCGTCAAATTTGATGACACGTGATTCCAAAGCCCAGAGCACCCAAAAGGATTCTTTGAAGTTTTGTTAATCTTCAAATAGTGTGCGTAAGCAGTTTTTTTTAAATAGTGGAATAACTCTTAAATATTTTCCCATATCAGAAATATTAGGGAACCATTGCATTCAGGATAGCGAGCTTACCCTAGGTGAGATTTAAGTTTAGTCGACACAGACTTCTGGTGAGAAAACCCAAAAATGGCATAACAGTAAATAAAATTATTAAAAAAGTTATTTTATTTTTCAAATGCTTATAAATCATGAATAGTGACTCAATTTAGAAATCCTAGACCAACACTGAACTCGTGAGGGTATGCTTTCTTTACGTAGATACTATCATTGGCCGGAAAGGACCACAAGTGAAAGTTAGTTTTTGGCCGTAAATAAAATAATTAAGTAACAATGATTTTATGGTAAAATCCATAACTTCTAAATGGTAACTCAAATTGATAATCTGAGAGTACTGTTGATTTGTTTGGGGCGTGTTCCCCTTAGGAGAAGCCTAACCTCAACTAGCGTGGGTCAAGGGTGAACACTAATAATTTATCGAACTTTTTTTGGGTATGTTCAGTAAACGCACGAGTGCTGTTTTATAACTTTTGAACCATTCCTCGTATTAAAAATCAGAGGTCACCTTTGAATCCACACCATTGAGATTCTCTTAGCGAGGATTTACTTTGACCATAGTAGGTCCGAAGAAAATTTTAAGTTTTGCGACTTTTTAAAAGAAATGAAATAAAATAATTTTATTATTTTATTTAAAATCATCCAATGTACAAGTAAAGGGGTGGGGTTAGAAATGTGTCAAGACAATAAATCGGTTGACCTACCAACACTAAGTAACAACATCATTGGAGAATTTGGAAGCTTTCTAACTGATGAGCCCCGTTAAATTCTAACGGCGTTACATACCTCTCCCTCTCCTATATATATGGAGCTTGGGGAGGTGTGTCAGTACAGCTTCACCAAGAAATGAAGTGATGAAGGATTATCGCGATGTCAGACCCTTAGAGGATGGAGCTAAATTGAGCGGGAGGTGACGAACGACACCGAACCATGAACAGACGGATGAAGTACGAGTGGTGTTGTAGGGAACCCGTTGTGAAAATGTGGAACACAGCCCACCTTCAGGCACGGGCACTCTCCAATGAATATTAGAGGTAGGGGGTTTATTTGTTTACATTTATTTAATATATTCCCTCTTCCCCATTTTTGAAAATTATTCAAAGAATGCGGGTCAACCGATTAATGGGTTGATCCACTATTCATTTGTTTAGCGGGAGGTTGTTACGTGGTATCCCTGTGCAGTTTGTTTGTTGTTTAATACAAGGAATTGTTAAACCCATTTTCTCCTTCCTTTGATCATGAGCAAATGTTGAGGGTGTGGGCCTAACGAACCAGGCCCGAACTCTCCACAACTCAGTTACCCTTGCACCTTCCGTGGAAGACCACCGGCACGACGGAACCAACCGGATACGAAGGAGGCAACGTGCCAACGCACATTGATAAAGGAGGTCATGAAACGAATATGTGGCATACATCAGAGTGGTTGGCACCGACCAGCCACAGAGGAGGTGTGGCATGCCATCATGCACCACCGATGTGCAAAGGGGTCACGGCTCGTCATCCACAGTAGTCCGAGAAGGTGGTCAGCTCATCGGTCGGTCATACAAGGGAAGGGAGGCATGTCGTCATGCATTTCCAGTAAGAAGGAGACCACAGATGAAGCTGCAGAAGAAGAGGAAAAACTCATGCCTCTGGCGGGTTCCACGGTGACCGGGTCATGCCCATGTGGTGTCACCGCATTAAAGGTCGAACGGCCTTTGGCCATTTGGAATATTAGGATAGAGGCATTTATGATCCGCCTAGATGAATCACCACGGTCTGAGCCCTAGCGGGCCGCCGCCCAACCAGGCTACCACCGAACTGGGCCACCGCCCAACTAGGCCCCCGCCCTAATGATCCGCCACCCTAGTTGGCCACCGCCTTTGGAGGCCGCCCCCTTGCTGGCCAGGCCACCCCTTTGCAGGCCACCCATTTTTTTGGTCTGGGATAGACCTCGGCCCAGTGGTCTGAGTCTGCCATAGCCTAGACCAGACTTGGTCCAGCCGGGTCAGCCTGACCGAGCCGGACCAGACCCAGGCCCCACCGAGCCCCGAAACACTTTAGGGGCCTTATCAAGAAAATAATACATTCATTTGTTGAATTTTCTGTGGTGTTGGGATCCTTGGAGTGAGAAGGTCCTTTGGACCTACATCATGAGAGTTTTGTAGAAACTTGAAGTATGGCTGGGTTGGATCACACCAGAATCTAATCGGGCCCTCGTCATTGGAATGCTAATAACACGCAGATTGGGCATCTGGTTGATGTGTCGTCTATTGCATTGGAAACTTTGTGAAATGATAGATCATCGGGTTACTTATTTGTGAGACTTTGTAGTAGTTGAAATACGACCAATGGCATGGGGAGCATTTCCCCCTAGGCGCACTACGTATGAAAACCTGCGACTAGCTGAGACCTGAGGACTGCTAACTTTTTTTCTCAGAGTTACTCAACGGGCACGGAACCCAATGGCGAGGAGTACCTTACCAGGACACGGTGGGGAGAGGCCATAGCACGAGATGGGGAGGACTACCTTTGAAGGCCATAGTGGGGAAGTAGCTCTGTGTGACCTGACATACCCATGGTATGCGATGGGTAGGTGTCCCTCAACAGTTCAAGGTTAGTGGGAAACACCTCTGTGAGATGCGGCAATCTCACTATACTTGATAGAGGAGAAGTTCTCTAGTAGCCGAGGTGTTTGATGTTGTGACTAGGTATGTCACTTATTCCTAGGCCTGGAAAATTTGTGGTTGGCTATAAACATTCATAGTGATCCTATGTGGGTCAGCATCATAATCCTATTTATCTGAGTTGTATACCTAGTTTAAGATGAGGCTGTATTTGAACTAAGTATTTTACCTTCATGGTAATATCATCATGGTGTTACTTGTGTGGTAATTCTACCTTTGTGGTGTTTCCATATTGGTATACTTCCCTCATGAATGAGATGAGAATATCTTGATAACTTATGAATATGTATGGGAATATTCCTAAGTAGAGTTGGTGTCTTGCTCTATGGGTTTTCCTTTGTAAAACATTAGGATACCTACAGGGTCTCGGGGTCCCTATTGGGAATTGTTATACTCACCCCTACATGGGCTTTGCCTTCACCTTGTTGTGTCCTGTGCAGATGATGTATGGCATTGATTGAGGCTGAGGGCGTCAGGACTAGATGGTTCTTAGAGGTGGAATATTTAGTCTGACGCAACATAATGACTATAGATTGTGAGTTGTACCTACCCTTCAGGTAGGATACGGGGTTGACCGTTTGGTGTGATGTGACACAGGGACTACTGATTGTGAGTTGTACATACCCTTCAGGTAGGATCCATGGTGGATGATCCATCATTTGATTTTCCCTTTTTTAGTTGTATTGTTCCTTTCAATTGTATTAGTAATTTTTAGTTGTACTCATACATTCTGTTGGGCTTGTATTATGGCCCCTTTTTCTTTTATCACTCCTTTTTACTACAACAGTTTACTTCATAGTTGATTCTTGTTGTGTTCTTGGACCATGTGTTTGTATAGGTTTAATAGAAATGCCTTCCCGTTTTAGGGAATACACCTTTCAGTGCTAGTCGCCAGTCCTGTCCTATGGAAGGTGGGCTTGTGGTAGTTACAGTGTGGGCCCCGGGGGACAAATCATGAAAAAGTTGTATCAGAGGAGTTCGGTTATACTGAATAACTAGGACTCTGATTTTTCTATGTGTCAATAGTGTTAAGTGTTATGAGTGTGGTTTTCTATTTGGGGACTCCAGTGTTGGTGCGGCAGCCACCATATCTATATACCAGGACCCTGAATTCTGGTTTCCAACTCAGTACACGGAAACACAGATAGCATGTGTTTTTGAAGAGTTTTTCTTTTGATTTATTTAGAGTCAGTTCACTAGGTATAACTTAATGACGGTGGTGCACCTGTTCCTAACAAGATGTCTTCATGTAGGCAGCCAGCTAGGATTCCAAAGAGGGTATGTGATGATGGCCCATTGAGTGATGAGGCCTTAGTGCAGGGTACTCTTACGTTGTCAGAACCTTTAGGTAGTGCACCAGTAGAACCACCACCGATTGGGAAGAAGATGCCACCAGCCCCACCAACAGGCGGTGCACACCAACTAAGCACGTTTCATGAGTTCCAACGGCAGAGGCCTCTGAGGTTTCGAGGAGACATAGATTCCCAAGCAGCTAAGGACTGTTTGGAGTATATGGCTTGAGCTTTCTACCTAGTTGGGACACCAGTTGAGTAGATGTTTATCCTAGCTTCTAGTATTTTTCAATATGTGACCATGAGGATGGTCTGTAGGGTAATGAGGCTTTGGTACTTAGACCACTTACTAAGATAGTACCTTTATGTATTTTTTAAGATATATCATTGCCCTTTGGTCAGTAGTTACAACTGGCAGTACCGGTAGTGGACACATGTAGGCTTAGTGCCTTAGACATGTTTCTTCATCAAATACCCCTCAGGTTCTGAGGAGAGCCCAACTCATAGGCGGTTAAGGACTGTATTGAGGAGTTGGTTGGGTTTCCATTTAGCTAGGGAACCATTCAATCAACTGGTGGTCCTTATAAAGAGACTTATACAAGGCTCAACAAAATGATGATAGGGTTTAAGTTACCCTAATCATGTGAAGAGGTGACCTTTTTCTATGGATAAGCCAGATAACCTTCCTCAAAGAAGGGTGTCTCTTTCCATAAAGTGCTAATAGACGAGTTTTCCGTAGAGTTTCTACAGCTTTGGAAGGATGAAATTTCTATAGTTGAGTATTCATTGAGGTGTACCGACCATTCCTAGTACTCGATGAATACGATGTGATCAGTGATTCAGTTCTCAGACTTCTGAGTGAGGTGTGTTTAAGGACATCTGAGACAACACTATTTCTTTACTCATTCCTACATTAGTTTAGTGTGCTAGAGAGAACCTTTGTGGTTGAATGTTCTTTGGCTGGGTGGATATAGCATGTGAATGTTAGTAGTGCGAAATCAGGAAAACAACACCAGTATCAAAGACCTGGGCATGTAAAGTGTTTCAGGAAGAGTATGTGATAGGGACAGATGAATCTGTAGGGTTTTAGATGTGGAAGAAGATCTAGGAGAGTCGCATGAGGTAGTGTACATTTATACATGTTACAACCCACCCTCTTATGTGTTCCCCACCAGGAACAGGGAGCTAGAGGACAGGGGAAGGGAGTAGCTGCATGTAATCAAGGAGTGCATCCCAAGGGCTCTAGGATTGATTCTATGTATGGTCTGTGTCTACTACTAGTTGTTGTATTAATAGACATTGGTACCAATAATTCCTTCCTTCCACAAATATTTTCCAAGACCAAGAGTTTCCGATTAAACCATTGACTTGACCCTCATATATGGAGATACCTTTGGGAGGAGACTCGATAAACACACTTACATTAACGGTGTGATCTGGCCCTTGAGGCAAGAGTTTCAGTTGGAACCTCTTGGTATTAGTGTCGAGTTCTTACGATGTTAGTTTGGGTATGGATTGGACATCCATAGTTCATACTCAGATTGAATGTATTAGGAAAAAAGGTTGTGGTATATCTACAATGTTGAAATGGGGTTTTCCTTGGTTAGTGAAAAAGGAAACCCAGGTATTATAAGATAAACTCATGCATAAGATGGTTCCGCCAATCACTCTTGAGTCAGCCAGACTTACCCCCATGAAAGCAAGAGTTTTCATTTTTCAGTTCCCAGCAGGAGTGGCAGAGTGTTGGGATATCTTTTCAAAAGATGTTTCATGTATTACCTCCCCAAAGGGAGAGGGACTTCTGCTTTGGTTGGGTACTACCGTAGATTCATTCCTGAACTTTCTAGAGTTTTAGCACCATTTTCATCTTTGATGAAGAAGGGATAGCCCTTCATATGGATGGAGAGATTCCAGCAGAGTTTCTAGGAGCTAAGGTAGAGACTCACGAGTGACCTCATCTTGGGGCTACTAGAAGATGGCATTGGGTATGTAGTCTACTATGATGAATTAGGGATCGGACATGGGTGTGTCCTAATGTAGGAGCGATAAATGATCACTTATGGATCACGACATGTGAGACAGCATGAGCAGAACTATGCTACCCATGACCTGGAGTTAGTAGTAGTGGTCTTTCCACTGAAGTTGTGGTGGCATTACTTTATGGGTGAACAGTTTGTTGTTTACTCTGATCACAAGAGTCTCAAGTGTGTCTTCTCACAGAAGGACCAGAACCTGAGACATCGAAGATGGCTAGAGTTCATCTTGGACTATGACCTTGAGATATTCTATACTTCTGATAAGGGGAACATGATAACAGAGGCACTCAGTAGCAGGTCTTGTCTACAACTACTGAGCGAGGAATTAGAGCAGCTAGATGTGTTTTGGATACCCTTTGTGGATAAGTATAGAGTATCTTACCTCTAGTATATGACTATCACTCTCCCAATTCTTCATCAAATTCAGGGGCACATCTTGAGACATTGATTACGAGACCTGACTTGCTCAGATATCCTCAAGACGGTCCCCTAAAGGATTATCTGAAGGTGGGGTGCACGACATCTTCTTCAAATGACTCACCATGGTACCAGTGATGCTTCGAGAGGAGGTGTTGAGGGAGATCCATACATCCCTTTTAACGGTACATCCTGGAGGGGTGAAGATGTACCAGGACCTACGGCATCAGTACTAATGGTAGGGGATGAAGGAAGTAGTGAAGAGTTTGTATCACAATGCCTCACTTCCTAGTAAGTGAAGATTGCAAAGAGTCATCAGAAGTCTTATGTCGATATGAGGAGGGAGACCGTGTATTCTTATGGGTCTCAATTGAATGAGGATTGCATATATTTGTTTAGGTGGAAATTTATCTCTGAAGTTTTATCTTACCTTTATAGATTCTCAGTAGAGTGGGCGAGGTGGCATACATTCTATCTTTTTCAGCACAGATGCCCCAAGTGCATAATGTTTTCCATGTGTCACAGTTGAGGAGATGCGTTCATGATCAATTGCATGTTATCAAATAGGTCACATTGAACTTTGATGATGGGGTGACTTTTATGGAGTTCCTAGTGGAGTTTGAGGATTGACAGGAGCTGGTCATTCATGGGTGGTTGATACCTCTGGTGGAAGTTCGCTGGCAGTACAGGAACCTCCAGGAGAGAACATGGGAGCGGGAGGCTTAGATTCATGCTTAGTACCCTCATTGTTTTTTTTCATTGTTTTGGATTTTAGGGACATAAATCTCAAAGGTGGGGAGAATGTAATGTCCCAGAAGTTTCGTATATATTTTTTAATTATATGTAATTATTTCGATATCGTGAAATCTGACAGTTCATGATTCCGAGGCCAAGAGTGCCCGGAATGATCCGTAAAAGTTTTGTTAATCTTTAAATATCATGTGTAAGCAATTTTCCTTTAAAATTAGAATAACACTTAAATGATTTCCTAGATCTGAAATATGAGGGTACCATTACAATTAGAATGGTGGGTTTACCCAAGGCGCAACTTAAGTTTAGCCGGTGCAGGCTTCTGATGAGAAAACCTAAAAATGGCATAACCCTAAATAAAATAACGAAATAAAGTTATTTTATTTTTTAAATGCTTATAACTCACGAATGGTGACTCATATTAATAATCTGAGACCACCACTGGACTTTTGATGGTATTCTTTCTTTAGGTAGATACTAACATTGTCCGGCGTGAGCCACCAGGGAAAGTTAGTTTTAGGACATAAATAAAATAATTAAGTGACAATTATTTTATTGTAAAATCCATAATGTCTAAATGGTAACTCAGATTTAAAATCCGAGAGTACCATTGAATTATTTGGGGCGCGTTCTCCTTAGGAAGAGCCTAACCTTGACCATCATGGGTCGATGGTGAACACTAATAATTTACTGAACTTTTTTTCGGGAAAGTTCAATAAACGCACGAGCGACACTTTCTTACTTCTGAACAGTTTATCAAAATAAATATCTAAGGGTACTCTTGAATCCAAAACATTGAGATTCACATAAGGGGGGATTTACATTGACCATAGTAGGTCCAGAGAAAAATTTAAGTTATGGGACTTTTTAAAAGAAAATGAAATAAAATTATTTTATTATTTTATTTCATATCCTCCAATGGACAAGTAAAGGGGTGGGGCCAAAAACGTGTCAAGCCAATAAATGGCTTGACCATCCAACCCTAAGCAACAACATCGTT
The DNA here is from genome assembly GCA_963277665.1 of Viscum album. Lineage (NCBI taxonomy): Eukaryota > Viridiplantae > Streptophyta > Magnoliopsida > Santalales > Viscaceae > Viscum > Viscum album. Next base: position 224,698,387 of record OY728158.1, read on the forward strand.
GGGGAATTAGGAATCTTCCTAATTTATGAGCCCCATTAAATTCTAACATTGTTACTTTCCCTCCCCCTCTTCTATATATATGGATCTTGAGGAGGGGTATTGACACAGCTTTGCCAAGAAACAAAGTTTTGAAGGGGCATTGAGATTCCAGACCCTTAGAGGATGGATCCGAACCTAGAGGGAGATGAAATATGCCAATGAACCACAAACTGAAGGATGACGTATGACTCGCATCGTTGGGAATCAGTTGCGGGAATGTAGAACACGATCCACCTTCTGGATCGGATGCTCTCTAATGGGTTTTCAAGGTAGGGGGTTTATTTTTTTATGTTTCCTTAAAGGATTCCCTCTTCTTCATTCTTGAAATTTATATGAAGAATGCGGTTCAACCGACTAACAGGTTCATCAGAAATTCATTCGTTTTGCAGGAGGTTGTTATAGGGTATCCTTATAGGGTTTGTTGGTTGCTTAACACAAATAATTATTAAACCCATTTTATCCTCACTTTGATCATGAGTTAACGTGGAGGGCGTAGGCCTAACGATCCTGTCCAGAACCCTCCACAACTTCGTTACCATTGCGCCTTCTATGGAACATGATCGGCGCGATAGCACAAACCTGATACAAAGGAGGTGACACGCCAACGCATGCCGCTAAAGGAGGTTGTGACACGAAGCCATAGCGGACATCAGAGCAGCTGGCACCGGTCGGCCATGGAGGAGGTGAGGTGTGCCATCGTGCGCCGCCAGTGTGCAAAGGGGCCATGGCTCATCATCCGCGGCAGTCGGAGAAGGAATCCGTCTCATTGGCTGGCCATGGAAGGGAAGGGCGACGAGCCGTCGCACACCGCCAGTGAGCAGGAGACCACAACCAAATACACTGTGGAGGAGGTGGAACTCACGCCTCTGGATGGTTTCACGGTGATGAGGCAGTGCCCATGTGGCGTAGCCACTTTAAAGGCTGAATAGCCTTTGGGTGTTCGGGATCTTGGGGGAGCATCTCTCCTGAGACATCTGGCTGAAGCACCATGGGTCGCGCCCTAGCAGGCCGCTGCCCCACCGGGCTGTCCACCTAGAAGGACACCGCCTTTTCAGGCCGCCCCTTTGCGGACCGGCCCACCCCTTTGTGGGCCTCCCTATACGGGTCGGGCCTCCCTTGCAGGCGGACCCTTTTTTCCGGTCAGGCTGGACCTCGGCCAAGTGGGCCACGTCCACCGTCGCCCAGTCCAGACCGGGTCAGTCCAAGTCGGTCAAACCGTGTCAGACTGGACCTGGGCCCTATCGAACCTGGGCCCACCGGGCCCGGACCCAACTGGACCCAGTCCCAACCTGGCCTTAAAACACTTAAAGGGACTTATCTTGAGAACCAGACATTCATTTGACAAACAGTATGCGGAATTGGGATCCTTTGAGTGAGACGGTCCTTTTGACTTAATATATGAGAGTTTTGGAGAAACTTGGAGTACATCTATGTTGGATCGCACTTGAATCCAACTGGGCCCTCCGCACTGGAATGCCAATAATGCATAGACTGGGCGTCTGTTTGACACGTCGTCTGTTGCGTTGGAAATATTGTGACATGAAGGATCATCGAGTCACTTCTTTTTAAGACTTTGTGCTGGTTGAAATATGACCAATGGCTTTGGTAGGTGTTCTACCAATAACACTACATATGGAACCCAGCGACTGGCTGAGACCTGACGACTACTGACTTCTCGACGTAGAGTGTCTTGAAGACCACGGTATGTGATGGGGAGGAGTACCTCAGCAGGACACAGTGGGGAGCAGCCACGATACATGATGGGGAAGAGTACCTCAGTAGGTCACGGTGGGGGAGCGGCTCTGTGTGACCCGGAAGACTCACAGTACATGATGGGGAGGAGTACCTCAGTAGTTCAAGGTTAGTGGGAAGCACCTCTATGTGACACTGCAGGACCACTGTACTTGATAGAGGATGAGTTCTCTAGCATCACAGGTGTTTAACATTGTGACTTGTAATGTTACATGTTCCTAGGCCTAAATAATTTGTGGCCATATAAAAAAATTCATAGCGATCCTATGTGGGTCATAATCATAATTCTGTTTCTATGAGTTGTATACCCTATTTAAGTTGTGGATATGTTTAAACTAAGTATTTTACCTTCTTGGTACTATATTTTTGGTGTTACTTGTGTGGCACATCTACCTTTGTGGTGTTACCTTTGTACTATACTTCCCTTATGTATGAGATGAGTATATCTTGATAACATAGGTATATGTATGGGCAAATACCTAAGTAGAGTTGATGCCCTTTTCTATGGATTTTCCTTTCTGGACCTTTAGGATATCTATGGGGTCTTGGGGTCCCTACTGAGTATCATTATACTCACCCCTACATGGGATTCACCCTCACCTTGTGGTGCCTTGTGCATATGACGTACGTCATTGATCGAGGCTAAGGGATCCATGATTAGACGGTTCTCGGAGGTGGACCTTTTGGTGTGATGTCACATAGGGACTACTAATCTTGAGTTGTACCTACCCTTCAGGTAGGATCCAGGGTGGACCGTTTGGGGTGACGTGACGCAGGGACTATAGATCATGATTTGTACCTACCCATCATGTTGGATCCATGGTGAACAATCCAGGGGCTACATTTCCCTTTTTCATTTGTATTTTTCCTTTCAATTGTATTATTACTCTTTAGTTGTACTCGTACTTTTAGTTGGACTCGTATTCTGACCCCATTTTCATTCAACACTGCTTTTTACTACAGTAGTTTATTTCACAGTTGCTTCTTGTTGTATTCCTGACCCATGTGTTCATATAGGTTTAAAGGAAACGCCTTACTATTTTAGGAAATACTCCTTTCGGTGCTAGTCGCCAGCCCCTGGCCTATGGAAGGCGGTCTTGGGGTAGTCACGGCATGGGCCCCGAGGGACGGTTCGTGACAAGGATGTAGTTCTTAAGATAAATACCATTATGATTGAGTATCCAATTTAGATCATGAATCTTCAAGTTAAGGTACAGTGTTGTAAAATGATTCCCCTTCATGAGTACATTGGCAGTTCACACATTATCACTATGATATGTGGGATTGAGATTAATTTATGAGTTTGAATTGGCTTACTATTTTTGGGGATCAATGATCTTGATCTCATAATGGGAAATAATTTTGTTTTGGTAGGGAGATTGTAATTATGTTATCCCTCTATTCTCATACATCAAAACTATATAAATTTTGTGGAATAATTAAAACATTATACAAATAGACACCCAATGATCATACTAGTCTAGTGTAGTTGGAAACATAGAGACATAAAAATGGTACGTGAATAAGTGACATTATCTCCCACTAGGTTATTCTTGAATATCACACTTCTTAGAAACATCAGACATAACACATATCTTCATATAATTGGGGAGGAAACACAAAAATGGGTGATATAAAATTCTTGGTAAGGGTATAAAAGGAATTTATGTAAGTATAATCATGAGAATAAGGGCATGGGAAAATGATCATGAAAAAAAATAGATTTCCCCACATATAAAATAGAATATAAATTAATCATGATATAATGTTTGGAATTTCATAAGAAATGAACAATAAAGATATAAATAACATAAGTTGTGGAATCATAACATAGGAATACAACATGGAATTTTGGTTGACATATAAGAATATAATATTATTTCTATAGTAGCCAAAGAATTGCTATCAAAACCATCTTAGTAGTATGGGTTCACTCACAATACCTTATTGGTAGTAATGTTTCATTCTCACAAGCATTTTAGTAGCATGAGTTCACTCCTTATACCATCTTGCTGGACATGGTTCCCTACCATTTCTATCTTAGTAGTCAAGGTTCACTCTCAAGACCATCTTAGTCTATCTTAGGAGATATAAATCATTATTCATGACATTAGAGGGATATATAAGTGCCAAACATGTCATAGTGAAGTCATATATGAGTTCTATAAGATCACAAATAAACATATCATAACCAATGAAATAAAATGGGTTTTATATAAAAGTAATCATATCAGAACCTATTGAAAAAAATAGTTTTTATAATCATTAATAAAATAAAAACCCATGAAAGGATGTGGGTTTCAAAATCATATAACCTGTGAAAGTGAAGCACATTTCATCAACATGAGGCCATCAAAACATAATCCATTCAGATAAAGAATATGAGTGGAACAATTTTATCATTTTCGAGAAAGGCATGAGTAACATAAATTAATTTTATCTTATATGGAAAATAATTTTTAAATATATTTAAAAAATAAAAATCAAGAGGGAAATATCATTTCTTCTTTGAAAAAGAACTATTTAATACATTAAACCATTTTAAAATAATTTTCATATAAAATACCTTGAAACTTATAAAGAATAGTTGAAATCATTTTGAAAATTTTTTTCCTTGTAAACATATAAAATAATTTTAATAATTTTTTAAAACCCTTTTTCCTAGAAAACATATAAAATAAGCCTCAAAATAATTTTAATAACAATTTTATTTGAAAACACTTTGAAAATTTTTAAGGAAATATTGAAATGGTTTTGAAAACCATTTTATTAAAAATACTTTGAAAACATATAAAGATAACTTGATGTCATTTTAAGAACCAATTCTATGAAATTAACATTGAAAACTTATAATTAAATATTTACATAGTTTTGAAAAACATTTTATTTAAAATAAAATTGAAGACATATATATAAATCTTAAAAATGTTTCGAAAACCATTTAATTGAAAATACATAGGAAACATATAATGAAATATTGAAAACATTCTGAAAACCATTTCATTTAAAATAACTTTGAAAATATATAATGAAAGCTTGAAAATGTTTTGAAAACATTTTTTCATGAAAACATATGAAGGAACCTTGAAAATGTTTGGAAAACCATTTTATTGAAAACTAAATAAAAAATTAATTCCTGGAAAATTATGAAAAAAATTCTTTAAAAAAACATTTTAATATTCTAATGGAATCATTAATGTAATGAAGGTCATTACATTTTGTAAAACCATATCTTCTAAACTTTCCTTTTGCATCATAAAAATCATAGAAAAGTACATTGACCAGAAAATGAAAAGAAGATTACATTTTTAAAGCCCCTTTTGTTTTAAAAAGTTAAAACTTGGTTAAATATTTCATTTAAATATCATAGTACAATATTACATTATTTTTGGAAATCTTTTATAAAATACGGTTTTTAAAGGAACACATATTTCTAACTGAAGAGAGAGGTAAATTGAGACATTCTTAAAAATAATTAATAAAATATATTATGTACTAAATAGTGTAAAAACAATACCATTATATGAATATATCATGAATAAATAGAAAATAAGGAAATACATAAGTTTTATTGAGATATGTATCATAATATTTCATCAAATAAAACATAATCATAAACAATCTGGGAAAACGATGATATTTTTTCAATAAACTCTTACCACCTGGGATCATTGAACCATACTCCGAATTTAATAAATAAAATTAAATTATTTTTAAAATATTATGAATTTATTTTTATTAAGGATATAAAATTTCAAAGTTAGTATATACATCTTATGGAAAAATATAGGGGCATAACAAGGTATGTGTCTAAAAGAAAGAAAATAAAGTCAAAATTACTTTACTAATTTGGTAAATTTTGAAACATAAAACCTATGAAATAAATATAATCAAGTGGATATGTAAATACAGATAAATGTAAGTATAAAAATCATAAATTTAATACATGGGAATTATACACACCACAAAAAAGTAATGGGTGGTGAATAAATCTTGTATCTAATGAAAATAAAAAGTGAGATGAAATTCTAATACCTTGTGTCTTGACTCTCGTCATACTCATGAAAACATCATGTATAAAAAATATATGTTTATTATAAATATATAATAGAACCAAATTCTTATATCTAATACCTTATATGGTTTCATTATTACCATTTCTTACTCACATGTTAACAATCCTAGGTTAAGGTTTTACTTCGGAGAATATTCACATTGTTCTTTTCATGTGTCTTAATTTGTTATATTTTTTGTCCTTATACATATATTATGATTTACATAATTTAAATCATGATATAAATATAATATATATATATATATATATTAATTTCATGTTCCTTATAATAATCTAATGAATATAGTGGTATGAAATGGAATACACCATTCATGGATATGGTAAGTCATACATACACATAATCATTATTTCCATTTTTATTGACGTATTGAAAGAAAGAAGGTAAATAAAATATGTGTATATATATATTTATATATATAAATAATTATTAAATTATTATTTTTAGATTATATATATCATATAATTTCATTAAACCCAACATTAATACATTCTAGGTAGTGTGTGAAAGTATCACATCACTTTGAGGGGGCAGTAGCCCACACTTCCTCAAACAAAATTATCATATTTACACCAAATTGAATGTATAAATATATGTGTTGTAAAATAATTTAAAAAAATAAATGAGATAATAAATATAATATATATATCATATATAATAGATTTTCCATCATAATTTCCACCGTGAGAGATAGTGAGGAAAAATGAACAATCACCATTTTATGAGGCGGTAGTTCATTGTACACATAAAGAGTATGTTTCTTATGCAATAGATAAAGGAATGTGTAGTATAATTATAACCCCTATCATAAAAAACATATTATATTAATTATTTTTGTGTTTTTACACAATCATGGAATAATTATAGTGGTGGTGGTGTAAAAGATAATAAAATAAAAAATCTTCGGAGAAGTCATTACCTCTTAAAGACATAACTTTTTTGGTGTGTGCCAAAAGGATTCCTTGGATTTATTTATGCCCAATAGGATAATTCTGTTAGTAAAAGAGATATTTTGGGAAGTGTATTGGGCATAAATTATTTCATCATAATTATTATTAGTGGTTTGATGAAGATGTATAGGGTGTGGCCTTTTATAGGGAAAGGAAAAGGCACACATGGTATTTTTTTAAACCAGTTAGCTATACAAATGGTTCTACTTATAAAAATTAATTCCAAACTGAAAAAACAAAATAATTAAAGGTTAATGGCCAATTAATGGACTTAAAATGGGTGTTGTACAAGTTTCTCGGTCTTTTGGGTCTTATATTTCTGTTTTAGTAGTTTTTTAACCAGATTTTTCTCTTAATCGTTGAAATTATTTTTAATCACTTTCACTAACATTTTTGCTAAAAATGTTAAAATTGTTAGAAATTATAAATTATTATGATTCCAAATATTTAATTCATCTAAAATAATTATAATAACATAATTGTAAGAAATTAATTATAAAATAATATCACTGACAGGACGACATTATGTGGTTTCAAACTAAAAACACTGAAATGTTTTCTATGTTTTTCTCCCCAATTTCATCAAGAAACTGATTCCAATGACCTAAATTTTATTAAATTATAAAATTATTAATTAATAAAACTTTTCAACAAATTTAATATACAATTTATCCTTATAAATTAATTAGATGAAAATTTAGTTTTGAATTAAAATTCATAATTTTTAACTACTTATTAAAAAGTGAAACCTTGGAGAAAATACCAAAACATTATAATATCTTATTTTTTTCAAATGAGAAGCTTAATTTCACTTATTAAATCAATATAATTTCCCATATTATGATTTAAAATGGGTTCGATGTTAATGTCTGGTAAAACCATCGTTATAAAAATATTGGTTTTTAAGCATAAAATTTGGTTTCTTCATATGTTCTGACAATCAAATCTATTGGATGAACATAAAAATATTTTATTGAATATATAAAATATATATTAAATTAATATCAGTCAATAATTATTATAAATTTAATCTATTAATGTAAAATATCATTGGGACCATAAAAATAATAATATTTCCCTTTATATTCAATCATTTTTCATATTCATTTTTAATTAATTGGTGACATATGAATTCATCTTATATTTCTATAAACCATATATATTCATAAATTAGTTTATATTATTTATAACTGCTAATTTGAAATCTATCTATATATCATTATATTAAATAATAATATTTTAATAATATATTATTTTTCGGTAAACCTCATTCATGTGTGTTACGAAAGCCATTGAGAAACATCATTGTCACATGTAATGCATGCTAAACTCGATACTATGTGTAAGGAAAGATAATATTTATGTTACATGAATTTCATGACTAACATGGTGTTGCGTATAACATAATAAAAAAATTAATTTAATATAAAATACTCTATTTTTAATGTTGTGTGATTTAAAAAATATCAAAAAATCAAATTAATTTAAAAAATAATAATTCATAAAATATAGAGGTTTTATAGAAATGACCTGTTACATTTCTTTAAGGAATGTAAAAATATTTTCTTTTGGTTTAATTTTCTCATCGATCATGTTTTTTTATCATTAATTGAGAGGATACCTATAATGGTGAAGTCATGGATTTTTTGGATTTTCATATTTTCCTTGGGTTTTCTGCAATTTTATAGGAAGTTACATGACATGTACTGGGATTTCATGATGTTAAATTCATTCCAAACTCATATCCTGAGTTTAATTCATGGAATGAGAAATTAAACATTGTGTAATTTTAAAATTAGGTTTTAATGAAAAAAGTGACACATTATTTTGAAAACCATAAAATAAAAGTGAATCATAATGTGTTAAATATTACACATAGTAAAATTACCTAAGATCCATTTTTATGGTGTCATGATGGTGCTTGGGGGATAATTTATTTTTTAAACCTTCTTATCTTGGGTTGATCTCATACCCTATGGAATTTTGGGTTTATTTCATCTATTTGAATAGATTCATTCAATGATTGATCAACAAGGATAGTAAATTCATCTCTCTGAATAATAATTCTTCTTACTTTAACTTTCTTTAGTGGTTTCAGAATTATTTTTTTAAGGTTTGGTTATTGAATTGTTTTTTATCAATAATTTTTATTTTTTTCAAATGAATTGTCTTATTAAGGAATATCATGTGGTTTATAATCCCTCTTGTCAAAGATAGTTAGGTTTTATATGCTCTGGAGGTAGGTGGATCTATTCAATTGTTCTAATTTTCTAAAAAAAATTAATATTTATTTCATGATATTTTAAAGATAATTTCATGTGTTGAAATTGAAAAGTAAATGTGTTTATGTTTTAAAGGGTTTGTTACATTGAAATCGTAATATCCTTGATTTAATATTGAAAATGTAATTTCCCACTGTGAATTATATTTTCAAGACTTTGAAAAAAAATTAAAAAAATATGAGAATAATTTTTTAAAAAAATTGAAAAACATTGCATAGTGGGAACCTTTGGGACATCAATATAGATATAATTTAATCTATTGTCTCTATGCCACCACTAAGAGGTAACCACCAATATATCAATGGGTTATGTAAGACCTTGATCTTAATTGGATTTGATTGTATTCCATGTTAGGATTGTGGGTTTCTAATATGTATTTTCCCATAGGCTAGAGCCTGACTATTTAATAAATTATTGTCTCTGGTGTTTTAATGAATAATAGTTTCTTTCATGGAGATTTTATCAAAGTTAATTTATATTCCATTATCTTTACCTACTTGTTTGTGGCTTCAATAAATATAGAATTAAATTTTTTAAAACATATGGATTGTATTAAAAATAATTTTTTATAAAATGTTTTATAAAAATATTTTTTATAAAGCTTAGACATGTGTATTATTTTAATTAGATCATTTATAGATATTTTGTGGTATCCAAATGGGCCCTGTTTTGAACACCCTACTGCTACCTATGGGAGGGTTCAGACCTTTTTTCTAGATTTAGATAAATGGAAGATCATTTTGTAGCCTACAGTCTTCTATTTACATTAATGTTTCATTTTGAAATTGTTTGGAAGATACGTTTGGTCACATGGAGAGTTATTGTCTATAATTCTTATTTTTATTTTGGTTTAGCATGTTTGGATCTATTGAATATTCTATTGTCTTAGCTTTATACTCCTGTTTTTTCCTTTTTTTCATATATAAGACACTATTTTTTATCTTTTTTTTACTCAAACCCATGAATCTATGGCTTGGGTGACTAGTATGTTTGACATGGGTTGGTATGGTACACTATTCTAGGTTTCCCATTTCATGGGGATGACGATTATAAAGTTACCATAGTGGTATGAATTTGATGTTAAAGTGTCATTTTCATAGATTATTATTTTTATGTATAAATATTGAGATATATTTCTAAAGAAAATGATCGTATTTATTCAACTCCATTCATTCCTTGATAATACACATTTTATCTACATTTTCCACTAACATTGTACTCATGATTCCAAAATAATTTTTATAAGGATAACCGATGATATTTCTTACTTTTATTCAAAAAAATTCACTTATATATATTTGATTTAAAAAAAATTGATAAAATTTGTATTACTCTATAATGATTGTTTAAAGTATGTTTTACCTTATTTGAATTTATATAAAATGATTTAAATATAATCTTCAAGTCATTTTCCAAATATATCTCATTTTTATTTTATTGAAAATCTGAAAGAAATATATGCTTTCATGAATATGACATAAAACAAATTTCTTATCACCATGACCACTCAATGTTTTAATGATTTCACTACATGATTCAAAGGTTATTTTCAATGAAAAATTTCCTTAAAATCAATTCTGAATGATGATTTTTATATAAGATTTTTTCAATTTGAAATTTTGTATTCCTCGATAAATTCCCTAAGTGATCTTTCAAAATCATATTAAATATAGGATTTCATTTGTTTAAGCTACATAACATATAATATGAATATGAACCAATATTAACAACCATATTATTTACCAAGGTGGTATGTGCTTATAATTAAATGGATTCCATGAAATCCATTCCATTTTGTTGGGGTTTTATATGATTAAATGAGGAAATGTTTATGAAAGTCATTTCTCTTCCATATGTTATATTTTGATGACATGTTTATGAGAACATTTTATTTAATGGGAATTTTATATTATGAATTTTTTTTATATTGTGGAAAAAATATATATTATTTTCATTATGTAATAGTGGTTATGTTATAACTATGTATGGGTGGGATCTATATCTATATTCAATGCATTGGGTAAATATTGGTATCTCATGAGATAAAAATTTCTAGAATTGGGAGTGAACCCATTTTAGAAGGGAATTTTGTACACTATGATAGTATTATGATTTAACCTTAACATCTATGATTAATTATAGATTGAACCCTTTTCACTTTTATTATTTTGGAATTGATCTCTGACTACTATGTAATTGATTTTCTATGATTATATTTTTCCACAATTCTATGTATTATTCAAATATTATACTCTCAGGGATTTTATTTTTTGAATACATTACAATTTGTATCTTATGAGCTATCATTGTTTATTCCATAACTCATTTTAATGATTTACTACATGAAGAGTATGGGTTTCAAATGTAATTTTGATGTTATCATACTTTTATCACCATGTTATGTGGAAATATCACTAGTATACTCTTATTGAGAATATGTGCTCACCTATTCATATATTTCCTTTTCCCAAGTTATGAATAATGATACTAATTATGATATTTCTTTAAAGGGTTTCATTTATGAAGTGTTTATTTGTATATGATGTAGATTTAATATGAACCAATTATTTATGTATTCATTTTTTAAACTAAAACAGTGTCTTAAGGTCCTTTATAATGATTTTGTTTTATGAAATGAATATTTTTCTTTTTAATATAATATCTATTTATGTAAATACTGGGTAAATATATTAATAGACATAATATTTTATAAGGGTTAGACACTCCAAATTAGTGGGGTAGATTCATATTCATCAGTGTGTCAATCCATTAATGAAATAGACTTCTGCACCACTAATATTGAATGTAACATTCATAGTTCACTAAATTTTATTTATTGAATGTTTTATATACTACAGAAGTAACTATTATCATAAAACATCCATTATTTATTAAAAGGTTCATGAAATTATTCCTATAGTGAAAAACTATGAATTTTATGAAAATAAAAACCTTCTTGGAAACAATTTCATTTTTTATATTCTGTTGGGGTATCTATGAATCATTAAATTTGAACAACATCATGAAGATCATCCACATAATCATGAAACTTTTTCAGATCTATTAAAATATTTCATTTTCATGATACTTCAACCTTATATATAATATCTTCATGAGAACCATCTAAATCAGTCATTCATTGATTCTTCTAAATCATGGAAAGATTCCACCCACCTCTTAGTATAAATTGTTTGAACTCATATAGGTCTCCACCTTTTTAGGTATATATCATCATTATTTTTAAAAAAACAATGATATTACATTTTAAATAACTTTTTCAACTACTTTTATGAAAAAAAAAACCTACCCCAAAACACTATAATATCACATTGAGGTAATTTTAACCAAAATTCACAAACTTATTTTGAACTCAGTTAAGGTTTCTGATGTTATAACTCAATATATGTATAGACACATCCTTTCATAGTTAATAAAATTATATTTTATTAAGTATATTTCTCAAAATAAATTAAATTAGTATCAATGTTTGAAACCATAAATTTAGTGAAAATGTTTCATAATATATAGTCAATGAAATTATATTATATTATCACTTAAGTAACATCAATGAGTCTTATATGTAAATACAGGATTTATATTCTATTTGGGTGAATCTGAATGTATTTTTACCAAATTATATTCAATGAATAATCTATTTTATATTTATGAAAATGATATGACTCATAATAATCATTAAAATATCATAATAAAACAATATGATCATGAAAAACTATAGATCACAAAGTGGTATATAAATTCTATCCATTGTTACCATATCTATCATTATTTTATAGGACAGAATATTAAATGAATAATCGTGTATTTTTATTAAAGTACAATGAATAATGTAAAAATACCAAGTAAAACTAAACTAATCTAAAATCACTGGATGGTGACTAAAAATAACTCACATGAAATAAACTAGGCACCAATGTATCTGATACTAAGATAAAAAATGTTCACTTAATTCTTTAATTGTGAAAGGGTATTTTATAATAGATATATAATATTATCTTCTAAAGGAATATAAAACATATTAACAAATCCTCATTAAATAATCTATCCATTGATATAAAGTCAACAAAGAATATTTTTTGAAATATACATAGAAAATGGATACTTATCTTGTGAAATTATACCCATATTATCACTGTAGAGTTTAACAAGTTTCATATTGTTTAGGATCACCCTTATTTCAATAATGAAAATATTTATGAAAACATATTTTTTAGTCTTATAATATTAATTGATATATTCACATACAATTATATAATAAACAATTGTATATTTCTTTGAAAATTTTCATCTTACATCCCTATAGTTCTGAAAAAATAAAATCTCATTTGATATATAAAGAAATATTTTAATTTTTGAAAACAAATATTAGTGTATCCTTTTATAACTAGATATTCCCCAATATCAACTAAAAAATATACATCTTTAGTTCTTCTCATGTATATAATGAAATTTTTAACAACATCCCAATTACAATCACTAGGTGTTTATTATTATTTACACACTATGAAAAATGTATATGTTATATATCTGAGATAATATAATATATCATTCAAATTGATCAATTTGTATAGGCATATAGAATTATGTTCATGCATTGTTATTAAATAGTTTTTAAACCAATTAAAATATTTTCCATTGTATGTGTTCTAAAAAATTCTAATAATTAATTTATATATATCTCTATATACATTTATAGATATAATGTAAATTGTTTTTTCATATTTATATACTGGTAAAAAATAAAAATATTAATTTTTTTCACTGCTTACAGTAGAAGGATGTATTTTCATATGGAATTTATGTCATCAATATACAATATAAAAAATACTAGAATACTCCCCCTTATAATTTAATATATATAACGTTTTTCATCACATTTTTTAATGTTATGATCATTTATGGATTATATGAATTTAATATTCCAACATTGACACGATTATTTTAATACAAAATTGGATCATTGAAAACTAGTGAATATTTTCATAATTTCATAGCACCTTAAATCATTTTTATTATAATATATTAATAATTAAATAGATAATATTAAATGAATGTAGTCTTGATATCAATTATTTATACTTTAAAATAATAATATTTTGTTATGATTAAAATAATACTTATGGAAATCACCATATCAACTTGAGAAAATGATTATTCAAAGTCGATAACATGTATTTTTTTAAATAAATTAGCTTCCAAGAGTTATTTATTATATGGAAAATATATCATCCATGTAATTAATCTTATAATTGACTCACCTGCACATATTGATATTAATCTAATATTTTTTATGTACAAAATTTTATTAAAAATTAGTTTATATGGATTCCATATGAGATTAAAAATCATTCAAACATTTATTAGAGTCAAAACTCAGGACGGTATTATAGTATGGTGTCAGATTATCTTCTATGATTATTTTATTTCCTTCAAAAGAAATGGAAATTCATATCTCTCATGTTTTTAGGAAATTTAATATACATAGTTTGTTCATTTTTTCCAATTCAATTCATTTTATAAACCCATTATTTTTACAACTCATTAATCTGAAAATAACATAATATCATTTATCATCATCCTCAAAAATATCAAATTTAGGAAAACTATTTTAAAATATAATTAAATTTCCTTCTTATAAATGAATCATGTCATGAAAAACTCATACCCTTGGTGCTAGTTGCCACCCCGGGGCCTACTGGAGGCGGGACTCGGGGGTCATTATCTCCCTTTCACCATTTCCAGCTCATGAGGGACATCTTTGGTGGGAGGGGTTCGTGACAGAATGGTATCAGAGCAGGTTGAGAGATAGGATGGAGTCTGGAGTTAGGCACAGTGAGTATTGCATGGGATGGTAGGGCAACAGTGTTAGTTAATCTTGGTGTGTGACATAGGCCAGGGAAGACTGACTAGGACACAGGATTATAGGGCCCCCCGTGATCCGATGCAAGGACTCTGAGCCTACCGAACGACTAAGTGAGACTACATTGATTGCAGGGAAGATACCCTAGGGAAGGTACATGCATCATCATGATTGTGTTTTACTTGATTTGGGTGCTCTGGGAAAGAAATTGAAATAAAATGATAAAATGAAACCTTGAGTTTTTCATTACTACTTGGGCATAGGTGATCCTTGTTTACCGTACAGCTAAACGTTGTCCCCGGGTGGCTCAGACGGCCGAGGCCTAGCAGATTCAGGCGGTCAATCAGTTAAGGATTGACCGAGATGAGGAAGATAGACAGTGGCAGAAGACTCTCCATTCTTTCCAGAGGCAGACCCTCAAGAAGTACGATGGTAGTACTTCAGATACGGAGACGGAGGGGTGGATTGAGGAGCTAGGGATCGCTTTTACCTTGATCTGCGATCCGAGGGAGTATTGGGTTCCCCTAGTAGTCAGTCAACTAAGAGGTGCAGTGCGACAGTGGTGGATGCTCTACCTCGGAGAGAGGATAGAGGCAGAGGTACCATGGGCTGACTTTGAGATGGAATTCCGAGACGAATTCCTTTCTTCCATGATCAAGGCGGAGAAGCGGCAGGATTTACTCTCCCTTCAGCAGGGGAGTATGTCGGTATGAGAGCTGGGGATCAAGTTCAAAGATCTCATGTGCTTTTCTCCGGATCTCTTTCTGGATGATGAGTCTCAGGCGAGACATTTGGAGGAGGCGCTTCGTCCTTCGCTCCAGTATGTTGTCACCCCCTTCACCCTTCCGACGTACATGGCGGTGAAAAAGAAGGCAGAGGTTTTAGAGAGGATGCACTCGCTGGGAGGTGCACCCCATGAGGGGAACCAGCCAGGCTCGACGAAGGGGAAGGCAGTCAGCAGCAGGTCTCCTGTGACGGGACCTTCGAGGTTCAGGCCAGTGGGGAGCAGGCCCTAGTAGTTCCAATTCAGATCATTGGGTCCTCGTCCCTTTTTCACGAGCCCAGGATAGAATTGTTTTTCTTGTGGAGGTTTCGGGCACATTCAGAATCGGTGCCGGACCTGAGCTCAGTACGATGGAGGTGGGCAGGTTCAGCACCCACCTCAGTAGCACCAGTTGCTAGCGAGGCCCTTCCAGCAGCAGCAGGACCTTTCCCCTCCGAGGGTAGACTTTGCAGGAGGAGGCCGACCTCAGGGTGCTCTTTAGGGACCTCGACCAGGGTGTGGTTGGGGAAGTGGACGACATCAGAGAGGTAGAGGATCTGGGCGTGGACAGTTACACGCAGCAGAGTTGACAGCTCCAGCAGGACCAGAGGTGGTTCGAGGGACGATTTGTTTGTTCAGCACTCTTGTTTCTGCTTTGTTCGATTGAGGAGCTTCACAATCCTTTGTTGAACCTGGTCTAGCCCATGCTTTGGGACTAGACATAGAGAGACTTTCCATACCACTGGTACTGAGTACACCAGTTGGGGGCCAGACCAGTGTATCTTGTGTTTTCCGGGGATGTGGGCTGACGTTGGGACCACATCGATCTAGTGGGGACCTTCTTCTATTATAGATGGAGCCATAAGATGTCATCCTAGGCATCGACTGGTTTTTTTCTGTTAGTGCCATTATCGACTGATTCTGGAGAAGAGTCGTGTTCTCTGATGTGGATGGGCAGTATATAGCTTTTGTTCATGAGAGGAGCTATTAGGCGGGAAGCCGGCATGTGGAGCCACTCCTTTCCTTGTTGGGCGGGTTATCAGTGGTTCCAACTAATACAGAGATGATGGATGTCCCAGTGGTTGTTGGGGAGTTCCTCAAAGTTTTTTCTTGAGGAGTTTCTAACTCTGCCCCCCCCCCCCCCGACGTGACGTCGAGTTCGGGATAGACTTATAGCCTGGTGCCCGTCCGATTTCGATGGCCCCTTATTGGATGGCGCCTTTGGAGTTGCAGGAGTTGCATATTCAGATTGACGATCTGATGGAGAAGAGTTTTGTTCGACCCAGCATGTCACCATGGGGTGCTCCAGTTTTGTTCGTGAAGAAGGCAGATGGTGGTCTCAGGCTATGCATAGACTACCGAAGGTTGAACTAGGTAATGGTCAAGAACCGCTACCCCCTTCCAATGATAGATGATCTCTTCGACCAGCTGAGGGGAGCAGGTTGGTTCTCTAAGATTGACCTACGATCGGGATATCATCAGCTGAGGGTAAAGGATAGTGACATCTCGAAGACGGGTTTCAGGTGCAGGTATGGGCACTTCGAGTTTGTAGTAATTCCGTTTGGAGTAACGAATGCACCAGCTGTGTTCATGGGACTTATGAACTTTGTCTTCCGAGAGATTCTGGACCGGTTCGTCATTGTGTTTATCGATGACATCCTGATCTACTCAAGATCATAGGAGGAGCATGTTGATCATCTCAAGGCAGTCTTGGAAGTCCTTCTACACCACCAGATTTACGGGAAATTGTCGAAATGTAAGTTCTTGACACAAGAAGTACACTTCCTTGGGCACATGGTGTCTCAGCATGGAGTGTCGGTGGACCCGTCGAAGGTGGAATTAGTTGTTTCTTGGGTAGAACCCAAAAGCGTGGAAGAAGTTTGTAGTTTCTTAGGGTTAGTAGGTTACTATCGGAGGTTCGTTCCGGACTTCTCTCGAGTTGCTTCTCCATTGACAGCTTTGACTAGGAAGAACCAGGTCTTCCTATGGAGTGAGAAGTGCCAGAAAGCTTTCGAATACCTAAAGGAGAAGTTGTTCAGTGCTCCCGTACTCAGGTTTCTAGAGGAAGGGTTTTTGTATGAGGTGTTTTTTGATGCTTATGGCCTTGGTCTGGGTGCATGCTGATTCAGAAGAAGGGAGTGATTTGTTATGGGTCTAGGTAGTTGCACCTTCACGACCGTAACTATGCCACCCATGACCTGGAGCTTGCAGCAGTAGTGTTGGCATTGAAGTTTTGGTGACATTACCTCTTTGGGGAGTGCTTTGTGGTCTTCTCAGATCACAAAAGCCTGCGTTATGTCTTCTCCCAGCATGACCTGAACTTACGACAGTGGAGATGGGTCGATTTTCTCCAAGACTATGACTTTGAGATCTCTTACACTGAAGCGATGGGAGAGTTGGTTTCCTTGCACTTGGATGCAAGGGAAGAAGGTGCTAGAGGTTGTTTGTTTCAGATGGTGGTACAGTCCTCCTTGTTGCTGCAGGTGGAAGAGTCTCAGTGGGGGGGACTCCGAGGTGGAAGTGATTCGGGATCGGGTCGATCAGGGGAACGCTCCAGAAGGCTGGTCAGAGGACAGCCGACATCGGATGCTTTTCCACAGAAGGTTGTTTGTCCCGGAGACAATGCGTGAGGGAGTTCTCCGTGAGTTCCATAGCTCAGCCTTAGCGGTACATCCAGGAGTTTTGAAAATGTACTGAGGCCTGAGGGAACAGTTTTGGTGGCTCGGGGTGAAACGGGCAGTGGCAGAGTTTGTGGCTAGATGCCTAGTGTGTCAGAAAGTGAAGGCTGAACACTGTGTTCCCAGTGGTTTGTTGCATCCTTTAGATGTCCCCAAGTGGAAGTGGGATGAAATCTTGATGGACTTCGTCACAGGACTACCCAAAGCTCAGGGAGGTTATGATTCTATCTAGGTGGTGGTGGATCTTCTGACAAAATCAGCTCACTTCTTAGCAATTATGGAGTCAGGCCCAGTGAGTACCTTTTCACAGAGGTACGTAGACTAGGTGGTGCATTTTCATGGGGTACCAAAGACTATAATCTTAGATCGGGATACTCGGTTTACCTCACGAGTCTGGAGGGGGTTACAGCATGCTTTGGGCACCCAGATACGCCTTAGAACTAATTTAAACCCCCAGAACGATGGGCAGCTGGAGTGGACTCTCCAGACGTTGGAGGATATGCTGCAATCATGCGTTCTGGATTTCGGAGGATCATGGGTACGACACTTTCCTTTAGTAGAGTTTTCCTAAAACAACATCTTCCACTATACTATTGGCATGGCACCGTTTGTGACTTTGTATGAAAGGCCATGTCGTTCACCCATTTTCTAGACATAGGTTGGTGAGACAGGTGCTATAGGGCCAGAGGTAGTGCAGAGTACCACAGAGAAAGTCCATCTTGTACATGAGAGGATGAAAGTGGCTCAGGACCGACAGAAGTCTTATTCTAATCATTGGAGGAGGCCCTTGGAGTTCGAGGTGGGGGATCATGTGTTCTTGAAGGTTTCCCCTCGATGGGGGCAGCGGAGGTTTGGTAAAGGGACAAGCTCTCACCTAAGTTCATCGGACCTTTTGAGGTGCTGAGGCGAGTCAGCGAGGTGGCATATCAGCTGGACCTGCCACCTCAGTTGGAGAAGGTTCATGACGTCTTCCATGTCTCCCAGCTTCGTCGGTACTTACAAAACGACTCCCACATTATCGACTGGGGAGGGATAGATATAGGAGACGACGCGACCTTCGAGGAAAGACCAGTCATAATCGAGGATCGTAAAGAGAAGGTGCTCTGTGGATGAACCATTTCGTTGGTTCGTGTGTTGTGGAGGCATGGCGGCCTCAAGGAGATCACTTGGGAGCGGGAGACCCAGATGCACGCTCAGTACCCAGAGTTGTTTTCACTTGCGTTTTCCTTTGTTCTTTTGAGATTTGTTTTGATGTTGTACTCTATACCCTTTGATATATGGAATGTTTGGCTTGTTAGTTGTGAGACCTCTTGTTTCCTTGTTCCCTGGTAATGTGTATCATGTCCGGATGTGTGGAAAAGGGGAAAACCTGACCCTTGACCGAGACGCATTAATGTGGATGTGATTGAACCTGTGCAGGCAAGTCAGTGCCGCCTAAATCGGATAATATCTCGACATAGGAGAAGGAATTTCCCAAAACCATGTGTTCAGTTGTGTGGTGTTGGGGGAAGTTCAAGTTGAAAAATCCTAATGTATGAAAGTGGGAAGACCCAATTCTTAATCGAGATGCATTAATGAGGATGTGATTAAACCCGTGCAGGCGAGTTAGTGCCACTTAAAGCGGATAATATCTCGACATAGGAGAAGGAATTCCTAACACATATGATTAGTGTTGTTGGTTGGGTTCCTGTTATAACAAGAACCCTAAGAGGTATCTTGTTGGGTTCCTCTGGGTTGGTTTTTGAATTCTCAGGGATGAGAATGTTTTAAGAGGTATCTGATGTAATGGCCCAGACCTCTCCAGCCCATTCCTTTGTCAAAAAGAAGGTCAAGAAGTGTTCTGGAGAGTAAAATGGACTTTTCCCACACTTTCTAGAATTTTGAAACTACACACCGTGTAGTTTGAGTACATGTCGTGTACCCCCATTCTGGGTATACCCTGTGTTGTAGGTCATGTCCTTGCTGTGTGGAATAATGGGTACACGCTGTGTGACCAGTTCTACACACCATGTTGTCCTTCCCCATGTACAGGTTACCAGTCAACGGCCATGTACCATGTTAGAGTCGTGTCCTTTCCATGTGCAATAAATGGGTACACGTCGTGTGTCTAAACTACACGCCGTGTAGTCCCTCCCCGTATATGTGTTACCCTCAAACTATGTGTTGAACAGTCAATGGCCCTGGAGCCATGTTAGAAGCCGCGTAGAGACCGTGTGAAATAAACAAGTACACGCTGTGTACCATAAAGTACATGTTGTGTACTTTTCCTTTTCTCGCCTATAAAAGGAGGGGTCCCCTCCTCCTTTCAATTCAATCCTCTCTTCCCCTTTCCTCTGAGAAGAGCTCCCCCTAGACACTCGAAGGCTCCTTTTCTTCCATAACTTCTTTGTCCGAGCTCCGATTTATGATCCGTCAGTGGCCACGGGATCGTAATGATGAGGCGGAGATTCCGAGCTTGGATCCGTTGTCTTTCCTTCGGCCCTTCCTTTCCAACATCCACCCGTGAAGGTTTTTCTAGGACCCGACAGAAGTGACGGACGCCGACGGACGTCATCTAAGGTTGATCCGGGGGAGCGTTTCGATCAAGAACCTGTTGAAGTAGGGATATTACCTTCGTCTCTCTAATTTGTGCATCATGCGGGTGGGTGTTCTATTGTTTACGTGAAACACTTTTGAACCAGATTAATAAAGATAATAACTGGCCTATATAACGGGGATGGGAAGTTGTGATTGTTGTTACTTTTTATCGTGTGATATTATGTTATGAATTGAATGAGATTATACCTACGGAAAATCACGGTCGTTGGGGCCTTTGCTTATGCAATTAAATGTTTCCCTCTCCTTTTGGATTTTTCTTATGGATGGAAACTTTGTGGAATGTGGAAATTGGTTAATCACATAAAGTTGGCTATTTAAAATCTGGAACCCCTGTGTGATCACCCTGGTCAAACAAAATGGAATAATGAACATGTGGGTGTTGGATTGGTTATGTGGCATGTGTGGGGGGTGTTTTGTGGGTTGTTGTGGATCGGTTGAGCAGTGGGGCTGCAGTTGACTTGGTTATGGGTTGGTGTGAATGTTATGTCAGTGATCGGCAGTGGGGCAGCGATAAATGGTATTAAAGCAATAATGATGTAGGGTGAAGTTGTGGTTATGGCGGTTGGAAGCAGGGCTGCAGGGATGGGTTTAAATGTGAACGGGCTCTGGGTTGTGATTAATAAATAAAAGTGGAAGAGTTAATGAATAGTGGGGCATGGTAATGAAACGGAAATAATAATCAATGGGTTGGATGGTTATTAAGAAGAGACTTTTTGTGTTGCATGTATTTTCCTAACTTGATTTGTGGATGGAAGGGATATGTTTATGAACGATTTATGTGGTTAGTTGTGGATAGTTTCCCAGTAGTTAATGAACTAAATAACTATTTCTGCTGAAACGTGAAAACCTAAATGGGGTTGAGATTGTTTGTTTTATGCATGCTTCGTAGTAGTAGTGCCGAGGCACGTACTCAGTTTCTCTTTTTAGAAGCCATATGTTGGGTTGTGTGGTTGGTATACATATATATATCTGTATCTTTTGTGTTTTATCGCACCCCACCCATGTTGAGCACTTAGTGCCAAACACTCCCATTTCATGGGAGAGGGTGTTTTTCCCATAGTTACTAGCTCCTTCCTGCCCCTTCTCCCCTAGGCTATGATGGTTTGAGGTGACCTTACACCTAAGACTCTTTGGGTAGGTTTCGATTAGGGTGGTTTTTTCCCAAGACTCTTCGGGAAGGTTCTACTATTCCCCAAGAATCTTCGAGATGAGGCCCAGGTGTGTGCGGGCATGATACGTGGTTGTGAGGCCCAGGTGTGTGCGGGTGGGATACGTGGTTGTGAGGCCCAGGTGTGTGCGGGTGGGATACATGGTTGTGAGGCCCAGTTGTGTGCAGGAGGTATACATGGTTGTGAGGCCCTGGTGTGTGCAGGCGGGGAGAGTGTGGCAGCGTCAGGACATTCGTCGTTTGGAAGAGCAGCTAACTAAAGGGAAATGGTGCGGGGTACCCAATAATCTTGTTCTTATATACTACTACCTGTTGTGATTGTGTTTTTGGTGAGTGTGGCTGGTGAGGTTGGGTGGATAGAATTCCTTGCTTGGTTTCTTCTGTTATTCTCACGAGACATTAGGATGTCTCCCCACTTATGCACGAGAGCTTTAGGTTTCCCTATTGAGTATACTTGTATGCTCACCCTACATTTACTTTAAGGATTCCAGAAGGACTACCAGGGTCGTGCGGGGCGCTACTAGTCAGACAGTTGGAGTTGTTGTTGTTGTTGTACCTTTTTTTTCTTTTGGTATTGTACTTTGACCTTTCTTGTACTTGTACCTTGTTATAAAATTGTTTAAACATGCATGTGGGATTGGTTTGGGTTTATTTCTATACACTTGATCTTTCCCTTTTTGGTGGTTGACTTGTCCTATTTCCCGATCTTAAAAAAATAAAAAGGTTAATGTCTCCCATATTTGTGAAAAACTCTTACCCTTGGTGCTAGTCGCCACCCCGGGGCCTACTAGAGGCAGGACTCGGGGGTCATTATCTCCCTTTTGCCATTGCTAGCTCAGGAGGGGCATCTTTGGTGGGAGGGGGTTGTGACATATTTGCATGGGGAATTGACTATATGTTTATGATGTCCAGAATTATACATTCAATCATTGTTAAATGAGCTTTTGATATTACATGTGATTATTTGACTAGTAGAACATCCATGTGAATAAGTAAATAGCATTATTCAATTTATCTTTGCCATATTATAATGATGTTTAATTTTAAAAGGCATTTTTTTTAGTCTTATAAATTTCATTCAATGTTTATGCTTATTTATGAATGTTTACAATATATTTTTATCCTTACTGAGCATCTGAACTCACCCCTTTCTTATGTTTTATTTTTTCCAGGATGTGAAGAAGTATATTATGATTGACCTGTTAGGATATGCTATGGGTTATGAGTCTGTTAAATGGTGAAAAAATGTTTTTTTTAATTTCATAATTAAATATGAAACTTAGGTATATATCTAGTACTTAAAAGGCTACTAAACTGATCGGATTTTCAAGACATGATCCCATGTGATCATGCCAATGTTATTTAATAGTGCATTGACTTTGGGTTACTAGGGTTAGGGCATTACATAATTGATCTATGATATATTGTAAAAATATTATAAATTATGTAACCATAATAACCTAGCTATAAAATTGGATATATATATATATATATATGAATATATAAACTATAAAAAATATGGTTAATTTATTTATAGGACATAAAATTATTACTCATTTTTTAGAAAATTAATTTTATGCTACAAAAAATGTGTTTATTATGTTTTATTCATGGAAAATATTGCTAATATATAAATTTTATTTGAGGAAATGAATATCAATTTGAAAATCAATAGTTCAATATGATCTAAGGGTTAATTTTTGACATTTATCTATGAAAGTTTATTTCTAGTGAATAGTTTAAAATCCCAAATTTTATAATGATACAATTTTTTTCATTAAATTAAGAAATTTAAAAGTACTATCTTGTATATAATTAACGAATGACTTAGTATAAACATTAATAAATTTTATATATTTTAATTAATTACATATAAATTAGTATTAAAATTGTTTTATGTATATGTCCAGCTTAACCTTATGAACACATTTTTATAAAATTTATTTTCATTATGTTTCATTAAAATATATTACAATTGAATTCCTATACATTTATATATTGAATTATTAAAAATTTACTCAATATTTGGATTCATTAGGTTCATTGTTTTTAAATAGGACCCTTTTTATTTTTCTCAATAGGAATATTATCCATGTTATGTAATTACCACATCAATAAGGGTGAAAAAAGTTCAAATGGATTAAAAATATCAGAAAATTCCCAAAAATTTACAAAAAGACATCATGTATTCCATTGAATAAGATTATATAGACCATAATGACCATATATTTCTTGGTATGGGAATTTACTTCCACTTTCCTTTTATTCTGATGATAATATTAATTTAAAAAATGAATAAGTACAAAATGTTACTCTCTTGCTTTAAATTTCTCATATATGTTCACATAGGGATGTTTATATTTTATGAATGTATAAAAATATTTATTTTTATAGTTAATATTTTTTTAAAATCTCATTTTTTTAACTTTTATTGATTATATAATTACCATAAATACAGAGACAATGATGACACATTGCTAGTGAATGAATTAGTGAAATAAATGCTAATGATTTTTCAAAACATAAAAAGTTTTAACTTTTGGAAAAATAATCATTTAAAATTTATTAATGTTTATATAACAATATATAATTGGTTTTTGAGTAGATTATTATTTATAACCATTACTTTACTTCTTTGTTTAATGTCAAAATATGTGAATAGTTCTTTAAATGACATAGATTTTTTAGGTAAAATAAATTTTTATAAAATGATTTCAAAATCATAAAATTTTTAAGAGAAAAAGTGGGATAATATATAGTATAAATTCATTACTTATAAATTTTATAGATATTTTTTACAATATATTTAAAATTATAACACTTGAGTGTAGAAAAAAGATCATACCATAATTACAGTTAAACTTTTTTGATGAACAGAACAAACCAAAATATGGGTATTAAAATTCCTTAAAAACATATAGAAAAATTATTGTTATATGTTATATAAACAATTATAAGTATTATCATTCAAATTTTTCCAACTTGGTTCCACATTATCCTGGAAAATAATGAATTATATTTAAATATTTTATGTTATTCTAAGTGTGTCATTTCTATAATTATAAAAAAACACCATCTCTCCCATATTATTTAAACCTTATTGGGCCACTAATCTAGACCAAGCCCACTTATAAGAATTATTATTTTTAGGTTTCTATGTTTTGTTCTCAAAAAAATACCATCCATAGTTCCCTTAATTATATGTTTAATAGAGGATTCTCAAAGAGGGTTTAATCATCCTAATTTATCTCTTTCTTTTTACTTCTTATTTTAAATCCTTGATTTATATCGTAACCATTAAAATATAAAATAATGAGTATCTAACATATAATAATATATTATAATGTTGATAACATAACCATTATACATCTCAATTCCCTTCAAATGTAGAATGAATCCATTATTCATACATAAAAGTAAATTATATATTTGAGAACAAATTTAATTAGTTTTCCATCATCACCTCACTTGGATGGTATAATAATGGATTAAATTTATATGTATGTTATTTATGTCCTAATAATTATTTTTAGCATAATTGAATCTTGAACATGATAAAAATTATAAGACCAGTATTCCAAATCATATATGAAATATGAGATACAAAAGACCTGAAATTGATGATGTTAATAAATAATTATTAATGAAGGGGTCTTGAGATGTTATAAATTTATCATAGAATATGTTTTAAATATCAATGTGGATCTATTTAATATTTATAACATATTTATATTCATTTTTAATTATGTTAAAAGAACATATGAATCTTTTCATTTTTGAGGTACGTGATTTATGTTAAAATATCATTCATTTAAAAATTATCTATGATCGAGCTTCTATTGAGGGAAATATATGACTGTATTTTTTATAACAACATATTTTTCTCATTATATAGTTATTTTTTTATTTTTTCATTTTAATTTTCATCACTTGTTATTCTAATTCTACTATAAATAAGAAATCGGCTTCTAAGTGGTACTACTATTATCTATCTATTTTCATTGGGAATAAGGTTGTTATATATCCATTATACTAATAATGATTCATTATTTGGAATTTTTACATGTAAATTAATGAAAAATATAATTTTAAAATATCTTTGAATTTATTTATAGTTTATTTAAAAACAAATCATTGACTTTACAGACCAAACTGTGAAGGGAGTGTTTCATTTTAATGCATAATGAACAACCACATTTTTCCCTTTACACAAGTATTTTTACAATATTGATTCTATTTAATGATTCTATTTTTATTTCAAATATGTTTGTTTCATAATATTCTACAAATGTTTGATCATAAATATCTAATTTTTTAAGCATAATACATATTTTACTCAATAATGTTGAAATGATCATCTAAAGGTGTTCTCTTCCAATTATTGAAACAATTTTTTTTAATCATACTTCATTGGGGATATGATCATATAAATTCATAATTTGTTATCCATATGGCCTATGATTTTTATTATCTAATTTTGGAAACCATTTCATTTAAAATAATTATGATAAGATGAAATGATAGAAATTTTAAAATGTGTGTGGGATACATATATTTATTTTTAAAATTAAAAAATGTTAGGGCATATAATTATATTCACATATAATGTATTTGGTCATAAATAATTGATAATATGATAGTATTTATTGGATTTTTTGTTGAACCCAATACATTAAGAAAATATTTCTAGTATGATTTTTATGTAAATAAGGAGTGAATCCAATTCATTATAGGAATTTTTCCTATATACTGTGATAGTTTTTTTAGTGAAATTTGATGTGTGAAATTTATTTTTTATACCTATATATGTTTTGTACCATTATGTCATTTTTTAATCATTATTCATATTTTAATATTTCATATCTTATGGTCAATATTTTATACACTTATTATGTATTATGATTCATGCCATGATATGTGAGTTCTTATCTATGATGTGGATGATCAAATTTTTTCATGTTAATGGAATTTTAATTATGTTCTCACACCCTTATAATAATTCATAGTTTAAATTTTTTATTTTAATCCCTAGTATTACCCTAACTAAGAATCTGAGATCTCCCATTTATTTTTATTCCATTTCCCCATGGTTATTATGAAATTTTTCTATGTCTGATATTTATAGAAGTGTGACACATGAAGAGTCTATTGTAAATATTTTATGCAATATTTTTTCATATGTGTCTACTATGAAATTTCCTAGATAATTTATGCATATCTAGATTGTGTTATTCTTTTTCATAATAACATTACATCTAAATTAATGTACAATGTATATATGTCAGGATTGTGTCTCTTATGTTGGTATTATAGTGTGGTTTAATTTTATTTGGAGAACAATATGATAAAAAATTAGTGAAAACTATTATTTTAATCCATAGTATAGGACATTATCCTATGATATGTTAAATAAATGAGTGTTATTATACTTTTAATTACATACACATTTAGATAATTACAAGTCGATGTGTTTGTGTCATATATTCACCAAGGGGTAATTACTTTGAAATGGACGATTGATATTAATTCAACCATAGTCTAATGCATGATTTTTGGGTATACGATTTCACCCCTTTCTACACAATATAGTGGGGTATATTTGGGTTAGGTTATATACTTACTTTGATAAATATTGAAGGATTCAAATATAAGGTTATATAATTGATTTATGTCCATGGATAACCAATGTTAAACCAATGTTGTCATATATTTAATGGAGTGTGTCATGATTAATACAATAAAAGAATGATTTTACATGACTAAATATTTTACGAGTATTATTATTGTTCCTTATAAAATAATAGTTTTTATAAATTGATGGAATGAGAAAAAATTGTGCTAAGAGAAAATGGGACTGGAATTAAAATGATCATTGTCAAGATAATCCAAGTAGAATGGGTGATGTAAGGTGTTATCTAATTACTTTTCTCACTCAACTTCCTCACGAAATAGTTAACAATTAGAACCATGTTGAGATTTATAATTCACCATTATGGGATAATGATTGCATTTAGTTATTTATTATATGACTTTCACACTATTATGTGATTCTGTTTATTAAATTATATTTGAGAAATGGATTATTTCAATGCAGAATATATTTAATATTCTATATTTTATGGTGCATGATAAGGTTTTCCTATTTGTTTTTTATTTGAAATAGATTGAGATAAATGGTGTAATATCATACAAAATATGAGTTTGGATTAAAAAATCCACTCCATTAAATGGTTAGAGTTTAAGGGAATATGTTTTGATAAATATTTTTCTTAAATACATAAAACAATATTGGAGAGGTATTTTATAAATCTATTTAATATGTTATTGAATACAATAGTACACATGATGAAAAACTTAATAGACTTTCATGGTATGCATGTAGTTCTATCATCAACCCAAAGATAAAAAAATGACATATGATTCAGTTTCTTGAAACCAAGTTATTGAGATGTGTAAGAAGTCAATGATTTATACAGATATGTATAAATCATTTGATGTTATCATATGGTAAAAATTAATATTTAGAGTGGTGATTATTCTAATATAATTGTGGATAAAAAACATGTTCTCCTTTAGAGGAAATTCCAATAATAATCCATATGGAGAAATTTAAGTTACCATCACTATGATTTAAAAATATGGAATAATATATATGGGAAACATTCATAAGGGTAGAATTAAATGATTCTTTTTTATTAATTAGTAACATCATGAATATGAATAGTTAAGAAATATATTAAAATGATCCATGAAACCAATTGAAGGAAAGTTTAACATAATGTTCTAACCAAAATATTTTATTAAAATTAAATATGGCATATTAAATATTTGAATTAATTTTAAGGCACACAAAAAGATCATTATTAGGAACATGTATCCACTACCATGTATCAGTGGTATGTTTAATCATTTTGAGTACTATACTATTTTTTCATGAATGATAAAAATTATATAAATCATTATATAAAGAGAAAATAGAATTATGTATGGAACAATACATTATATTAAATATATAGACGTTATTATTTTATATTAATTCTATTTGGACTCATAAATTCCATCCTAATCATAACATATTTTAGCAATAATGTATTTTGATATTATATTAAACATTTTATAGTAGTATTTATATATTATATTCATATATATTTGATGAGAAAGTAAGAGAGTGAAAACATTTTAGGATTGTGATAATGACCAAGAGTAAGGAAAATATATATATTCAAAAGTTTCTATGTGTGTTTTTTTTCTATAAAAATCCTCATTATTTTGTTAAATAATCTCATGTGAGGTTATACTATTAGATCCATAAATGATGAAAATTATTGAATAGTTTTCCACAATTACCAATGTAACCAATATCTATATTTTTTAACAGATTCTTAATTTTATTTGTGATAAAAAAATTTGATATCAAATCCACTAACCAATTTAAAGTGTAAGGGAGATAAGTTCTTATGGATATATGAATGTGAGGAAAATTTTAATAATCTTGAAAGAGTGTCATTTATTTCAACTATGCATAAAGTAGCATTCAGTGGATAGGGGTGTTTGATATTTATTAACACGTCAATAAAGGGATTATTATTTTCTATTATGTGAACATATATTGGGATATCTTATGTCTCTCTCTAATTGAAAATTCATGAGAAATACTACCTCACTCATGATTTATATCTGGAAGTGGTTATATTTTCATTTATGATATGGGGGAATTATAAATATGGTGAAATGATTGATATATATATATATTTATCATTAAATAAAGAAATATATATATCTACATAAAATTAAATGGAAATACTCTAATTTATATAGTTTTAGTTGATTAAATATTATGATTGTTCCATACACCACCAGCCTAGGATGGAGAATAAGGTGGATGATACCCTACATCATAGATATCATTTTATAATTTCTATAATTAGGATTGAATGATATATAATGTTATGAATTCATAGAATATGAATATTTAAATCATGAGGAAATGGGAAATATCATATCATTATCAGATGATTATTTAATCATCCATCTATGTTATCATTAAAGAGGAATTGACAGTTGGTGTATAGCAACATTAAAAGGTGAGAAAATTTTTCAGTATACCTATTATTATAATGGAATGAAAAGGATTAGGAATTGAGGATGTGAAACTTTATTACAATATGTAGAGAAATTATTACTTGATTAAGATCATAAATCAACATTCTCTATTCTTACATTATTTATAATGATGTGTAGTGATTATAATGAGTATTTATGGTAGCACAAAATCAAGGAATATATTATAGTGTATATATCAAGATTCTAGGTATATAAAAAATTATTATAAGATACAAATATCTAAGGGTATATTATATTAATTTCTCATAATAAAATGAAAATTTGAAAAAATCACTAGGTAGTTTTTATTTAGACTCCCCAAAACATCACAGTTCTATAATTTTACTTGGATTGTAGTTGATATCCTTATCGATTCAGTAATTTTTAATTATATTTGAGAATAATTTTTACATGATCATATTTTCATGTTATAAATTAAAGAAATGTTTATTTTGAAAGTGGTAATACTTAATATTGGGTTTTACTGAGATCTTAGGTTTATCTCAATTTTTATAAAATTTCATCATTATTACCTACATGTAGATATTAACATTATTACCACATATCATCCTCAAACAGATGGTCTCGTTGAGAGGACCATTCACACTCTATAGGATATGATAATATATTTCTAAATTGTTTTTAAAGGTGGTTGTAATCTTCCCAATCTTATGATCAAATTTTCATACAACAATATATTTGACTTATTTTCATATGCCTCCTTATGAATCCAATAGTAAGAACCCATTTCTATATGATTTTAAAATTCTATATGGGGTTTTAATTTCTCATTAACTAATCACGTATAATTTTTATCGAAAATTTGAAATGGAATTATGAGAGTTGGAACTCCTTAATGTATTTTTTTTAAAATAGTAATGATTCTTATTTGGTAGATAATGTGCTCCTGTGATCCACATGAGTTTTAGATGGATTACCATAGTTTTAGGGGATTACACTTAGGGAATATTTTATGTGGTTCTTAGTTTAAGTAAACCTTATTTCATAATAAACCTTAATAAACATTATGTTTATTTCATTTTGATCCCATTTACATTGCACACTAAGAAAACAATAATGGTTAGATCATGTGAGGTTGAATAGGGAAATTGTGTAATGTTGGAGTGAAATTGCAGTGCCTCCCGCATGGTTGGGTAAACTATGAAGAAAATTGATGTTATCTTGATAGATTGAGTCAAAATAAACAACAATGTTGGTTCACAGTTTTGAAAATTTTGTGTCAAGACATGGAGTCTCCTTAGATAGGTAAAATTACTATTTTACCATCTTAATTTCATAATAGGTAGTCCCATATTTCTGATCATCTCATGCATGCATGTACCTACGGATCCCTCTCATATAGTTTAATATTACACTATTATTTAAAGAGTATTTTGTGCTACTCTTCAATTTTTTTATGTATTCTTCTCTAGTTTCCCACATTCTTACCCACTCTCTTTTCTATAATTTAAATATCACCCCCATTAGGGTTTTAATAATAATTACAATATTGAATAATTTAATTAGATGATTATTGTGGAGATTTTGTGCTAATTTTAACGGAAAATCCCAATATTACATCAACATATTGTCACATGTCGATTTGTTTGATGTATGTCACCAAAACTATTTCTTGACTCTTTTTACTATTAATTAAATAAATGTACAGTTTTTTCATCATGTGTTAGTTATTTTTCACATTTTGAGGTTGGGATTATGATTTTGGTCATTGGAGAAAGGTTATATGTGGTTTCATTATGATGGGGTTGACAAGTAGGATTCTATGCATTTATTCCAAGTCAAATTATTAATATAGTTTTTATTTTATTTCTAAATACTTCATGTATTGTAAAAAATTATAAATTTATTATAATTGATTAATATTTTTTCATAAATCTTGAAAAAGAGCCTTTGTTCTTTTTAATGATGGCTAAGTGTTCTTTACAAGGCTTTTCAAGAGTTATCAAGCTATATTTAATTTGGGTTTATCTTCAAAAAAATGTAATTGTTCGATTGAAATTTCTATAATAAATATATGAAATGATTCTTTTCATGTGGTTATAATGTAATGAAAATTTGGAATATGATCTTCATTAATTTAATGAATTATAATTAATTTAATTATATTAAATCATCTAATTAAAATTAATGCCTTATCTCAGTCATGAGAAACTAGTTCATGCTAGTTTTAAACTCAATCACCAATAAACAATGATATAACTATTGAGGGACTAGTTTTCATCTAAACCTCATGATATGTAAGGGTATACCTGACTATACTAATTATCATATGGATTAAAGGATCTAGTTGGATATGAAAACTGACCTAGTGCGACCTAGATGATAGATATGGGTTGTGGTCCATCTACTCCTATTTCTCTATGGGGAGATTAAGTGTATCCAGTAAGTCCATGTTACCCAGTTGACAATGTCATAGAATGTGATGTTATTAAATCCTCGGTGGTTAAAATGAAAATGGTTGATACCATGGTCATAATATATATTGAATGAATTTGGATTGATAATAGGAATGTTAATGGGTGTCTTATTGACTAAATAAACCAAACAGGGTGCATGGGTAGAGAAAAATGTAGTTGTTTACATATAACTATGGTCACATTATAAACTATAATGTACATGGTGGACGGGGTGGTTTAGGTATGTGTTTGAACCCTTATTGTTTTTAAAAAACTTTGATGTATGGATTACAAAATTGGGTTGTTACAATATTGTTGTTCTAATACACACTCATGAGGAAACCTTATTTCTAACACTAGTTAAGGGATGTTCAAATAATATGTTCTATTTAAATGGATATATTACACTTGGATTATTAATCCTATATGTAACAGGGATGAGTATATTACTCTCAATTATTTGTTCACTGTGGATACCCAAGGATGGGTATATTACACCCAGTGCATGAATCTTCCATTGGGAAATGTATATTACTTGTATTAGATAAGCCCATGGGTTATGTGGTAGGGTATATTACTCAATTTTAATATGTTATTAGAGTGATCTAGGGATGTGTATCTTCCCCCCATATGAACATGACTTTATAAAATTCACTTGAGTTATTGTGTATCTACTATAGGTTCTAGTTGGAAGGGATGGTAATCTTAAAGTTCATATAGAAAACCTAACACAAATCAAAATAGGTATGGTTGATCAGGATTCTACACCCAAAAGAGACACTGGATACAATATTTTCCCTATAAACATAACATACTCAGATACATTTGATGTCATTCCTTTATCAGAAGATATTATTTACATTTC
Organism: Viscum album; assembly: GCA_963277665.1. NCBI lineage: Eukaryota > Viridiplantae > Streptophyta > Magnoliopsida > Santalales > Viscaceae > Viscum > Viscum album. The sequence goes on from OY728158.1 coordinate 224,731,953, forward strand.
AGATATTTGTTATTAATATTAATTGAATATATCATGAAAATATATCACTGAATATGATAGGTTGTATGAGATCACATTGTTGGTTACAAATTGAGTTTTTTATTAACACCCTTATAGGGAATCCATTTCAAAGGTAGCCTACTTATACCTCCACAAGTTCATTTCATACATCGGTGGGGATAAGGCATGTATTGATCGATTGGGGTGGAATAAATGATTACATTGAGACTATGTTAGGTATAGTTTTTGATATTGTGTATCCGTCATATTTATTTTCATTTATTCAGTTTAGTGTATATGGTAACACTAGTGGATAATAATTATATTATGCTTTTATTGCTTTTTAATTTCATATTATTATAATTTTGTATGTTTTCACTATCCTAGGTACTTTATGTTTATTAATGTATAATGAAGTGTAATTTTATACATTATATGCATTATGATATAAGTGTTATATTATCCCTATAGAACCAAATTAGAAATCGATAGGTACTTGACATCCTCCAGTGTATATAGAGGCACAACTGAGGTATAATGGGGACTACCTATCTGACCACTAATCAGTGTTATGAGGTGGAAGAATGTTATAAATTGGTTTTAGAGAATTATTTTCTCATTTTATTACTATTTCATCATGTAGTACACTAATGATAGAGAAATGTGTAATATCTTATGATGAAAATTAGACCAATCCACTGATAAAACATTTCCTGTTTTGAAGTCACGTTTTCAAGGAGGTTATTTCAGTTTTTTTATTGTACAGTTGTATATGGATTTCTTTTTTAGTGATTAACATGTGGTTTGAAATTTATTATTTATCATGGATTTATATATCATGACCCATTGTTAGGATTCCAGTTGTGTATTTCATCGCATTCCCTATGGAGGAAATAGGGGTCTCATCCATCAAGATAATACATTTAAAACTCATAAGGTATTTGGCTATTAATGGAATAGTTTTCATTGGAAAATGAGGATCATATATTAAATGTGTGAATAATTTCAGATACATCATTTTAATATATAATTACATGGTTCCTTTCTACATATCTATGATGACATGTATATATATTTTAATTTTTTATATTTCATGATAATCTATGGAAAATTTCCTGATAATATGGAAAATGGCACAGTCATTTTGAATAGGGGTGTAGTAACCAATCAATACCAGTAATTCATGTGGTGCATTAGTGATGAAACCCCATAAATTTTTTTTCTACATAGTTTTGTTAATTATAATTTTCTATGATATCATATATTATTTTTCCCATATATCTTGGAATAAAATTTAACAATAACAAATCAAATGAAAATAGTGGCACAAAATGTGTTTCCTTGGATAGTGTCTTCATGTGTATACTGATTAACTATTGAAGTTATGATCCAATAGGGAGTAGTAGGACAAAAATATTGTCTAAAATTATTGATGAACCTATGGTTTGGTTCTTGATCATGTTATATTTAAAATATTTTAGTCTTCTAAATTTTTTGGAAAACGGATTGGTGGTCAGACCTAATGACCTTGACATGAGACATAACTCGTACGGAGGAGTGGGATACCAAGAGACACCTTGTACTACTTGAGTACAAATAGAAAGAGGTGTTAACCCAAAAAAAATTATTCCATAGATATATTAATAAACTATATGTGTTTTTCAATGAGGTCATTGGAAATGAGTCACAATAAGAAATGTGTCATAGGCAAGGTAATTCCTTGGAGTTTTAAGGAAATTACTACATTGATTTACACTACCTCAGGTATCTAGGTGTATTTTTACGGTAAGGTACATGATAATTCATGACGATGTTTGTTTTATTTTATTCTTAATAGCATGGTGAGATAACATGTAGATTATGGTTACTAGAATGGGGATGTGTGGTATTTAACCATGGCTTTAACTTAACAGGATTATATTTTGGGGAGAATAGTGATTTTTTATTATGAGTTTTCCTAGTTCCTTGATATTTTTCTCTCAAAAGAGTCAGTTAGTTTATGTGATTGAGGGGTATTGTATTATACACCAGATATTTTGGAAGAGATAGGAATTTTAAGTTCCTTTTGTATGTGGTACCCACTAAAATTTTAAATTGTTGAGGGATCATATGGAAGCTGAGGATGGGGAAATTGACGAAATACATGAGTCCATAATGGATTTATTTTATATAAGATCTCAAGTGTTTATATAAGGTATTGAAGAAACTTTAATTGGGTCTAATTTAGTTTTATGATAGATCTATGTGAGTTATTATTAGGTATTTATTGAATGATATGAGTGTGGCTTGGGATGAGAAACTTGTGTGTGTTTTTGGAACTCATTGAGGATGAAATTGGGAAGTGGCAGGAATAAGTCCATATGGTGGGAAAAACACCATACACTATTGGATGATGACCATCATATAAGATGTTTCATTGGTTTAGATGGATTAGTGGTGATGGTCAAATTGGTCTAGGGACACAAGTGAGTTTGAATGTATGATTCATCTAGTCCAATGTAAATACTAGATATGAGATTTGGATGAGACCTAATAGGATTTTGAGAATCGACATCATGATTGGCCATGATTTTTCATGTTTTTATGTCATTTTATATGGTGAACTACAGTCCATGTCATGTTTAAAGGGTTGAGTAAGTTTTATCACATGGTTCAGGGGGTGATTCTACGAAAAAATGTTGTAACTATTCCTGATGAGGTGAAAATTATTGGGAATAATGTGAATATGGTGGTGTCATTATGGAACTTCATATATTATATGGTTTTTATATTATAAGGATTTTTCAAGACCATTAAATTATAGTCCAGCATATATGATCCCTATGGATGGGATATGATACTTATCTGCTACATTTTGGAAGTGGATATGAGCGGTAATAATAGCTTTCTATCTAAAGGTTTCATGAATTTTCAATCATTTTTTGTTGGAAACTACATCAAGTGAGTAATTAGAATATCAATGGGAACGTGTATGGGAAATAAATTATTATGGTAGGAAGCATCATGACTCTAAATCAGCAATTATAAGCCTAAATGTATGTTTTGGAGTTCCATGATAAAGGTGTTTATCGTGAAAATTCCACAATTATTACTTGGTATATATGGGTGTTGTCAAGACCCATCATGGTATTTTTCTAAATTTGAAAGGCAGTAGCTCAACTTTTTATGATTTGGAATCCTAATTTTTGGAGTACCACAATGGAAATTCATTCATTGACTTGATTTAGAACATAATGAATTAATCTTGGGTTGTTGACCCAAGTCAGTTGGGTTCTTCATTAAATATTTCTAGAGCCTGCCCATAGATGAAAATTTATATGGTGAGAGTTTTGTAACAACCCATTTACGTATGAGTTGAATATTATATAAGGGGTCTAAATTTTCATCTTATTATATGGTTTAAATTTTTATTTGATATTCATCAAAAAAAATTGAGATTTTAAACACATAAAAGTGTGGTTTTTAAATAGTGAATTAGGATTAGATGGCATTTTGGTTCCTCTATTGAGACTCTAGATATTTGTTTTATGTTTATGAAGTTTTGGTTTATTATTCCTAGGGTTTACTATTTGAGAAGCATTATTTATTTCAAACCCAGTGGCACATTGAACCAAAATGAACTTTCAATTCATTTTTTTGCATAGTTGGATCATACCGAAAAAGAATGGTTAAGGATAAACCATGTGAGGATGCTTTGGGATTCTATGTGATTTTGTAGTCTAGATTAATTTCTATGCATATGGGTTTTGTGTGGTTTTGAAAATTGTGTGGAAAAAATGTGAATGGTTGAGTGATTGAGGGAGACTCAACCACATGGTTATACCAAGGTTTCGAAAACCTAAATCAATAAAATGTGGTTCATCAAATAAGAAAAATTATTTTTCCCCTCATATTCACTATTGTGGTAGGGGGATTCTAATAAAACCATGGATAAGCTAAACTATATTATGATGGGGGTGCCACTTGATAGGTATCAATAGAGGACCAACATCCTAGTTATCAATGTTTTCCCCTCCATGGTTAGAGGACCCATACCCAATTATATCGAATAGTGGAATTTGACTAAGTGGGTAGAGGACCCACAACATATTACATTTAGGGGTTCCACTCAGTGGTAAATGTTGATAGTGGACCCATGAACTAGTGAATAAATTGTGTTCAATACAAAATATAGAGGGATCATTCTCTAATACATCATATAGGATCCCTTTTATATAGGTAGAACCCATTATCTATTATATTAGTGGGTTCCCCTCAATCCTATGAAATGATTATGGGGTAACGTCACTTTTTTATGATTAGGGGATTCCAACATTATCTTTTGTTTTAGATGATTATTCCTGATCACTATCATCATTAATCATCGACTAAACAAGAGTCATATAAGGAACATTTCACATACTCTATCAAAAGCCACTATAAAGGTCAGAATGATGTTTTGTATAGGATATGTTTTGGGTATGATACATGAGGGGTGAAATCCATTTTCTAAAAAAGTAGATATAAATGGATGATGATTCTTATAGGGTTACAAGATGTGTAGGTGGTATGCAGAGAATGTTTCCCCTCTTTATTTCCTAGGCGTCTTGTCCTCTAGAAATGTATCATATACCCTTCCAATATACATGGTGTGTAAGGGGCCCACACTGTGTTTCTCTTTCACTTATGGCATACTCATTTTCTCCAAGTTGTTTTTGTGTTTGTAAATCTATTTCTATGTACCTAACAATGTTCATAGTCATTCCAATGTACCATCTCGTGCCCATCTACTACCAGAGTACATGGTTTGTCCTCATGCTTGGGATCCTAGTAATTTGAAAATAGAACACGCCAAATCCACAATGGGAAGGTCTCAAGGATTTTGGTTCTAGACATCTATCTTATTATCTATATCCTTATAGAAACTAGAGTGCTCTAGCCTAGGGGGACATGGAATGTGTTCAACCCAATACATGCTATTTAGTCATTTTTTCAAGGGATGTTTAGATTCTTAATTTATTTTCAAGATACATTCTCTCCAGCATAAATAATGCCTATTGACAAAAAAATATTGTGGAAAACCAAATCTATCCATAAATTCCAAGACTTTGAAGAATAGATATCTAATACTTGTAATCCCCTCAAATCCCTCTATGTTTTTCTTCACAAATCTAAACACCATCCACACAACACACTTTCCCATGTGAATAATTGATCCATAAAGAAACACATGAATCCAAATTCCCCCTTATATCAATTATAAATCATTTATCCATGTGTCATTCATGATTCCATAATGAATCTTGGATTTCAGGTGCACTTGAACCTAAACCATAAATGTTTAAATATGACTCAGTAGGAAAATAGTAAAAATAAAATGAAAAGAGTGAGTATAATAACATGATAAAAGAAAATACATCATTTGGAAAGTATTATTTTCCATCATTTAAATAGCGTTGAAGTCCAATAGATATTTCAGGTAATAACATATATAAATTGATTAAACAATTAAATTATTTATACGGTCTCATGAGTAGAATAGTATCATAGATCAAAAAAATATAAAATTCATGATCTATATTTTATTCAAGGGTATAAAATGAAATTAAATAGCCCTACCAAGATTATATATCAATTGTGATTGATGACTTTAATGGTTGGTGATGAAGAAATCACACTGCCTTTGCTAACTCTCGATATTCATCTATCTAACAACTATTCAATTTCTGATTCTGATTCTCCAATAAAGAATCTCATTACTCCTCTAAAAGATTTTTTAGTTATATAGCTATATTAGGTGAATTTATATTGAAAAAATTATATAGTGGAAATTATGTTATGGGCATTAAGTGAATTAATTGAATAAATTAACTTATTAATCCACCTATTATACCCTCTAATGATTATCTCATCTGAAATTATGATGTTGAAAACCATTTGACCACGATAAGGGTTAACCCCACATTTCAGATTCAATAATGGTCTCAAATTTCCTATCTAATGCTCCAATAAATATATAAACCATTATTTTTGAAAAACTACTCTGGCATGATATTTATAGACTTAATAATTTTATAATTTTAATTTTTTTCTCACAGTACCTTGATATCTCACAACATCATAACATATATACCAAAAAATATTATTTAATGTATTTTAACATCATACATGAAAAAGGAACACTATATAACCCTCTCCCTCATGGATTTTCATCCACGAAAAGCATAATCTAATCAAAATAGTGGGGATATGGAGCCTGCATCTAGCTCCTCCATTCCTAGTAGCTCTCCTAAATGTTCCCATTATTACATACACACCAATTAAGGGAATGGTTTATCCTTGTAGGATCCTCCCATATTGATCCTCAATGTCCAATGGGTACTTAACATAGTGGGATACATCCTTGATGTCTAGTTATCCACTATCAATTGCATGAATAAGATCATACACATATCTCCTTAACTAAAAACATTAAATATTCCTTTCACCCACCCCAATTGTATGGGTAAGGTTTAGTGGTAATTAAACTCACTAACCCTTAGTAGGATCTTAAACAACATGATGAACATTAATGATATCTGGACTCCCTTGCCTGACCACCACAATCCTCAACACAAGGAGTGACTCTGGAAAACGAGGTCCGCCTACTCAAAATCCAATGGCCTATGATGCTGATCCACATTAGATTTTTGGTAGAACTTGGATATCATAATATTATAATGGATCAGTTAAACATTCTCTACTGTAACCTACATCAAATCATTCCTACTAAAATATCCCTCTCAAATCTCAGTCTAGCATCTTTCATCTTGATCATAGAGTGATATATGTTATTATAGGAAATCATTATTAGTTTTAAGTGAGAATACTATATATAAAAAATCAACAACATGAGTTCTTATAGTATCCTAAAATACCAATATAGATAACTTTGTCTTCCATTCTATCTAGTGTTCATATGTCATACTAAGTTGTAAGCAGGTCCTAAATTCCTCATGATGGTATCTCCAATATCATGATGAAATCTACACATACTAGTTATATATAATGGTAAAGGTTAGACCTTTTTTTGGTGTTATATCATATGTAAAACTATCATAGTCTCTTGAATGAACTATTAACCTTGATTAAATGGAAGTTTGTTGACATCATTTTTTATACAACTACCTTTTATTTAGAATCAGTGCCTCTAATCATCTAGTTAAGCCATATCTCAACATACATTGCTATTATATCTAGTTTTCACTTTGATACCTCATGAGGTGAAGACAAACCTATTATATCATGTTGTTGAGAATTCACATGACTACATGTGATACACTAATTGATTAACATGGTGACACTAACCCTCATTTAATCCAAAAAATAGATATTGAAGGAACATATAAATATTCCATACAATTGGATTTATAGTCAATGGAGGTGTCTGAAACTCCCTCATCACATCGTCTAACATCAGGGTCATACCCACCTTCCATCTAATGAAAATGATTATGTGTTCCTCTCGTTTAGAAAATCTATCTAGTGAATCTCATGAAGATTTATGGTCTAGAAGAACCTCAAATATAATGTCTATAAACTATTCCACACTTACATTATGGAAAAGTTGAGGATTGAACAATGTAAAATGATGATAATATACACTAATAACCTCCTACTATGTTATTTAAAAGGAATAAAACAACTATGACCACTCCTCTATAAAAAGAGAATGAGACTTCCAACATAGTGAGAATTATACCACATTGAACTTTTTAGAAGTGTAGAGTATCTCAAAATCTAATTCATTCATGAAATAAAATACTATAAACTATCTCAGGATTTGATATCTTTATGTAGATATATACTTGAGACTATAATGGTCTGAGTAATGTAATAAATAACTCTTCCAAATGATAGTGTCTCCATAGCTCTTGTTTGAAGACTACCGCTCCCTACTCAAGGTCATGAGGCACATAGTTATACTCTTAGAGTCTCAAATTCATCAACCCATTTGTAAAAAATATCTACCCTTTCATCAACATACAGTCGATCCCATCTCTAGGGACATCACAATAAACTACATAATGCACAAACTCATATTGTAGTCTCAATAAAGGAGCACCAGTAAACCTCAATATCAATTGATTGAAGCCTATATAGAACTGATTATTCTAGGTAAACATATTCTCTTTCTATGGTAGGGTGGTTAATGGGGATTCAATCCTAGACAAATATACAGTGACCCTCCTATTGCACCCTTCCATGCAATGAATACTCTACACATATGAAATGCATTTGGGTGGCTGCCTAAAGAGAAATGAATCAATATTTAGTGGCTCCACAACTAATCCTTACATAGAAATGACATAAACCATAAATTTAATATTGTATATATAGAACTAGAACATTGAGATATTACCAAAATGTTGTTACTTCTAGAGTATGTCTAGGACTATCATCTAATAATCTCTATGATCCTCCTATGACATATAGTATATGACTATGGAATCAATGAAGACAACCCCAAATTATTCCATGTGTGGATTAACTATCTAGTTATTCAAATCCATAAACATAGTTGGGGAATTCATCCCATTTAAATCATCATTAGGAATTCCTAAAATCTGTATTGATATTATAATTTTTCCATCAAAATATAATCCATGTGGACCCAAAATTGGTGGTAGTAAGACATCATATCAATATTAGATAACCAAATAATTCCTCACAATGTATAAAAGAGGTTATCAATCCTAGGAAAGTTTTAATATTTCTTGATCATTAACTAGATTATATGATGATAATAAACATAATGAAATAAGATCTTATCATTCTCTTTCACAAAAAAATAGTGGTTTTCCATGGGGACACACTGGGTTTGATAAAAATATCCCCTTTAAGGTTATATAATTTCACCCTCGGCACATGAATCTTGATAGGTTCTATTAGATACGAATAAAAATATATTGGAACATTCTAGGGGGTTTTTTCAATTTCTAAATCCATCTCCCACATTAAAGGTAGTCCCAGAACATCCATAGGGAAGATGTCCATAATTTCATTTAGTGCCAAAGGAATCCAAATTCTTGAAGTTTCAACTTTTCTGAGGGATAAACATGCCCACTGATTGTTGATGTTCTGAATCATCCATAATTCAATTCTCACACTCTCACACACATGATCTCCCTCACCAAGAAAGAATATTATCATCCCATATGACTAATAGTATCTGAACCACATATGATGATAAATGATCTGGGATTAAACAATGGGAACCAGTACGTAAAAAATATTATATCATAAGGATTCATAGTTATGACCAACAGATCCCACATTAAACTTTATAAACCAATGTATATATCTAATTTCCAATATATAAGTGATATCAAAGAATTTAACACAGATAGAAACTCTAGAAAAATATGTTGTGTAAAGTTCTTGATAAGGATCTATAGATCTCAAAAAATGGATTTTAAAATAATTTATTTCCTCATAAATATATCTTAAAGTAATATATCAAGTATATAATAATGTTAGATCATACCATTAATCATCACGTAATCTAATGATTTAAATTCCTCCATTGACTATAGCTTCACATGGCCCAGAACACCAGCTCCTTGAGTGTTTTGTGGGCCGTATTTTTGTGGTGGTGGTGGTTTCCCATATCATACCCCTACAATAATATCCCATCCTAATACAGTTATAAATACTTCTTTTCCATCACTACCTCCCAAGGGAATTCCCTAGCCACACTTTGGGGAACCCAGATCATGGCATTGCCTCTATCATGGTGGTACATCCACTACCTGCCTACCCTCCTCACCATGTTAGATTACGAAATGACATTTTGTGTGACCTCGTCTATTATATTCACAACACCTACCCTTTAATTTTGTAAATTTTCCTCTACTTGAATCCTTCACTTCATTTTCACATGTGTGAGATAGTCCTTGAGGTGGGTTCATACACTGAGATCCTAATGACAAGTTCCTATTAGATGTTGTAGAAAAATAATACCCATGATTCTCACTTATTAATATATATTCCTTGTATAAAAATGATAAGAATATATCAATCTCTATTTACTTATTTAGTGAACCATCATATTTGGGAATACATAAGGGAACACCACTAGAAAAAATTTCTCTTTGGAGACCCATCTCAAACTTCTACACCTGTAAGTAACCAGTATACTACATGTTGAGGGAGCACCAGGTAAAGTAGATAAACCCCATAGTATACAAAAAATCACTATAAAACCCTTCTTAATATCTAAAATATCTTCATTCCGAATTGATGAAAAGGACAAGGAGTGATACTCCTCTTGGAAGAGATTATAGAATCCAATCCATGAGAGAAATGTCTCATCAAGGGTCTATATAACTAGAAAAAAACAGTTCCTAACTACACCATGGAATAGATTAGATTCAAGATTAATACTCTAATCATTTGGGGTCCATAATCACTTCATTAATCTGATCCATAAATCATACCAATACTCGACTATCTGGGAAGATGGCTCAATATGGAACCTCTGCATCCTCAAGTGCTAGAACTAATGGAGTACACTAACTCTACGCTCATACTCATTTGATAAAAATCATCTATATGATTCTCAATAGGAATGGGAGATTATATATATCCTTATGGGGGGAACTCCTTGTGAGATGACTATTAACTTAGTCTCTATCACTCATTAGATAATGATCAAGGTCTAAGATTAGTAACCCAGCTCGTGTCATTATAGAGGAATCCTAAAATTAATCATTATGTACCATGGTAATATGGGAATATATATATATAGGGAGATAATTTGATAAGTATATTAAAATTAATCAACCTAAGATGATTCATGTGACACAATTCACAACACCCAATATTTATGTATACGATGTCGAAAAGTATGTAATTAGAGTCATGGTATATGGATAATTCATCTAGAATAGAAACATTGTGTTCTGTAGCCTAAAACCTGATATTGAGACTCTACAACACTATATTCTATAGTTCCCCACCAATCCTCACTAGTTGGAAACTCAAAAACCATCATAAGGATGAGACACCTCATATACCAATGTATAATGACCTGGCCTAATGGGTCCCACACAGATAGCAGATTAATGATCTGTCACAACCCTAAGACAACTTCTAATAGGTTGGGGGATATTGACTAATATAAATAAGGGATAATATAAATGAGAGGTCTTATCCTAATGTATCTATATGCACACACTCAACCATATCTACAAAAAAACATTAAAATAATAAATAAGAATATAACAACTAGAGTAAAAATGAGGTCAATAAAACCCTATAAAGCACATCAAAAAATTACATAAGAAAAAACGATAAAAGGTGAAAAATAAAAGCCCAACAAAAATGAGGATCTAAAAAGAAAACAACTGGATGATATGATTATTGGGAGACTAGATCCTTATCTATAGGACAGAAGATCATATATTGCCAATATACCTTAGTATCCCTATGCTCCACTGAGTGGAACATTGATCTATCCATGATCTTTATAATGAATAGCAGATGTTGGGAAATCCCATGAAGTGGTGGTTATATAAATAACTAATAAGAAACCATGAAAACAAGTGGAAGATAATTATAAGATACAATAAAATTACCTTCTTAGCTGAAGGATAGTGCTAAAAAAACCCAAAAACATATATATATATATGTATCATCATAAATAAATCTATATGGGAGAGAAAGGTGATCTCTATCATAGAGACCAATCTTGGATGTTGAATAATCTTATAGTTCTAATGGTCCTTCATTGATTACCCAAGTCATACATTTTTTTCTAAGAAGATTAGGAGGATGAATTTCACCTCACCACTAGTCAATAGCCATAGTGGGGGAAATATCCAATATAATGAAAACTAATGCACTAGTACATTAGTGTTGATTAAATTCTATATATAGATAGAGTAATAAAACCCTAGTGAGCTATGGGATTCCACTCAAGTCAGGGAGGATTCACACCCAAAAACTATATAGGGTTCCACTCAGTAGTTTTGATAGGTAACATGTTCCATAGTGCATCAAGTGGGTTCCAATCGGCAGTTAGAGAACACATTCCCTAGTAAAATAGGGGGATGAAATTAAGGGGTTAAAGACCTACATCCAATTACATTGTGTGGGGGTCCATTGAAAGGTTAGATATTAGTATAAGTCCCATGCTCTATTTCATAAGGGAGTTTCATTAAATGTAAGGAGGACCCGCTACCTATTACATTATGGGGTCCATTCAAATCATGGAGGACCCATTCCCTACTGCATCAAGGGGTTCCACTCAATCTATTTTAGGTAGTTTGGGGGACCCGCACATTGGTAAAAAGTGGGCTGGCCTACCATTATGTGCCTCAATGATGATCTTTCCAAGTCACATCCATTTTCAACAATCTCCCAAATAATCCACACACTTAGAATATTCCACCTTTTGTCTCAAAATCAACTAAAAAGGCCAATATAACATTTTTACATAAATTTTCATTGGATAATCCCATCATGTGCTAAAATATTAGTATAGTCAAAGGAGACATGCATGGAAAAAGTTTTATATAGGGGTACATGTCATGTAGGGGTACAAATGACATGTAGTCCCACTCCATTACCAATATGTATTCTCCTCTAGAAATGGCTCAAAGTCCATGTCACCATACATGGAACATAAGGGGTCGACATGTCGTGTATGGGGTCCACACAATGTGGTGTCCTAATATACTACCAGGATATGTCTCTCCATGACATAAATAAAAGTATGTCTCATCATTCATGGAATTTATATGGTCCATGTGGAGTGTATCAACCAATTGAGTCCATCCCATGTGCTCCTGATCATTCCCATGTTTGTGGGTCTATGATCGTGAACTTACTAATGTACATGTCCATGCCTGGGTATTATCCCACGCTGGTGTACACTCAGAGTATGTTGTGTATCTTACCGGGTGGTGTTATAGCCATGTTCAGTTAGAAATTTCCTTATCCACCCACTGAGGGTCACACGGTGTGTGGTCATGGCCAGATGACTGGTTGCCCATCACATCCCGAAAACCCTAGAATAATATCCACAAAGGACTATATATCATGTTTTGATCGTAATACATGAATTTTAGTTTATTTTTTCTCTAAAATTCTTATTTGATTCATCTTTCACTAGATTAAGCTTCCCTGCCATGAATCATGCCCATTTACCACCCAAAATTAGAGGAAACTACTTCTGACCAATGATTCCTAGACTTTGATGAAAAAAAAATTTATTATAGTGATTCCCTTGATAACAAAAATATTGTGTTTCACTCATACAAACAACCATAACATGATCCTATCACCCCTATGGTTCTTAAATACATGATGTATCAACTATATCCTTCTCCATCAACTAATCCATCTAAAAACTCTAGATTTGGGTGTCATTCGCACTGCCGCAATGAATCGATCTATTCAACAGTGTTTGAACCCAACCTAGCAATGTCAAACCACAACCTTGTAGGACAATAATGAATACCATGGTGAATGGAGTGGGGAAAATCATAAGAGGAAAGTAATTCCTACCTTGGGAAAACATTATTGGTTAATGATTACATAAAAGGGTGTCTATATGAGATAACATGGATTAAAAATATAAATTGATTAAACTATTAAATTATATAGACATGATAATGTGAAAAAAAATCATATATAAAAATAAGATAAAATACATCCTCAATTGTTTATTCAATGGAATAAACCATAATTTATGAACACTACCTCAATTATGGATTGATCTTTGGGGATGAATGCATTCACTGGTGATGGAGAAGACATGATTTATTCACTACCTCTTGATCCACCTCAATCTAATAATTATTTGTTGTATGATTTTGATTATCCAATGATGGTCTCCCAATTCTCTTATTGAGGGTCAAGGTATATTTTTCCTAAACCTGATGAGTTACTATAGATGAAATTATACATATCAAATTAGGATATCATTGTTAAATGAATTAATCTAATAAAATGTTTAATTAATCCACTTAATATACATGAAAATGGATTCCTCATTTTATATCTAGTACTAGTAAATGTTATTTTGTTCCTGTAGAAAACCTGCATTCCAGATTTGATTATGTTCTCATATTTATAATATAAGGATTTACTAAGGTCATAACAAATTATTTATGAAAAGATAATTACAAATGATACTAATATATTTAATATATTTATAAAATTAATTTGTCTCTCACTGGGCCCTAAAGTATAAGGTCATCTCATCACCTAGCTTTGAAAAGATTAATTAAAATATTTAAAAGTAATAGAATGTAATAATTGGTTTACTACAAAAAAAACTTATGAAAATAATTTCATAATTTTATAATTTTCTCCTATTTGAAGTATAATAAAATTTCACTTTAAATATAATATCATTAGCCTATATAATGAATACATTACATTTTTATAGAAACACATATAATGAATAGAAAAAATATGCAGGGGTGTAGGAAATCAGTTTCATATCACTATTATAATCACTACTATATATAGAATAACCTACATGATAAATTTCTATAATCTTCTAGGAAATCCCTTATAGATTAGGTTTTTCCTATTAACCAATCCATTGGTGAGATATATTTGGATCACCTGCCATCATGATCTACATTACAATCACCCATCATAATGATCTATAGTAGGATCATCTGATATCATAAAAAATTACTAATAACTATAATATAATTATAACACATCAAATATGTAATTTTTTAATCATACTCATAAAAAACGTTGAATTATTAAAATTTAACATAAAATGACCTTATTAATTAAATTATTTCCATATAAATACAACCATAAAATATTTTTATAAAAATGTATGTTGAAAAAAATATTTAGAAAATAAATATTTCAAATATTTTAAATTAGTTTTTGATGGTAAATTATTTATTACCCTGAGTCTAACTCATTAATTAATTTTATATCATTTTGATAAATAGAATTATTTAATTATTTACTTCCATCGTCATATTTTTCATGTTTATTATTACCTTTATTTTATTTATCACAATTTCATATACAATCACATAATAAATTTAGTTCTTGTCGGATATTGTGATGATATTCAGCCTTTATGTCCAAATTGAATTTGGTAAGATGAGTATAGTAAAAGAGTTAAATATTAAATCATATCGAGAATAATAATCATGAAATAATTATCTTTTATATAAATCAATTTAAATTTTTGACACGGTAAATAAAAGATGGTTATGAAAATTGGACTATGTTATAATCATGGAGATGGTAAGTCATATGTATGCAAGTGTAATGTTTCCATTTTCCATTGAAACTGATGGAAAGAATTTAAGTAATATTTAATCATTATATAGTGATATTTATATCATATATATCATGTTTGTTCATTAAATATATATATATAATACATGTTATTTGATCATGAAAAATGGATAACATCACTTGGGAGAGGTGGTAGTTAACACTTATTCACAAGCGACGTTATCATTTATCAATGGAAGGAAAGGTATAAATGTAGATAACAAATTATCCATATTTAATGATAAATCATTCATTTATATCAAATATGCACATTCAATCCATCATTATAACTAACCATGAGATGCAGTATTGGAAGGCATATTACATTGGTTCATGAGGTCACAGTCCACCATATATAAGAATTGTGATTTCATTTCATATTTTATAGGAGAAAAAGGTGGATATTTTTTATTATATAAAAATGACAACACCCTTATATATGATATATTTAAATTTTTTATAATAATTTTTAATAATAAGATATAAAGTATTTATAAAATAAAATAAATTAACAACACTCATTTAAGAACGATACCTATACTTCAGTCATCCTTTTTAAATTTACACATAAATCTTTATTATGATTCTTTTTTGATATAAAGTGGACTCTATGACATAGTTTGGTTTTAATAGAAGTTATTTTGGGGTGTATTGAATTACCCAAATTTCTTTTTAAGGGTGGATAATAGAGTATATGGAGACCTTTTATATGTTCATGAGAGGAGAAACATAAAATTTTTAAAAAGATTATAATATAATTATATCCCAATTAGGTAAAATGTATCTCAAATTGGATATTACAAAAGTTAAAATGGGATAGGGTAATTTTTAAAAAATTTAATTTAGAAATTTTTATATGTTATTTTATCCCTTATCACCTATGTATAACCCACTATAACCCTATTTTAACCTTAACTATAGTAACTAATTTATACATGTTTTACTATTAATTGTGAATAAAATTTTTCATAAATATTATATAATATAAATTATTTTGATTAAAAACAAGAAACTAATTTTATCAAATTCAATTAATAGAAGATTCATAATTTAATTTAAAATTAAACCAACAATATGTCAAAAAAATTGTTTTATGTGAAAAAAATTTTTGTGTATAAAGATGTTTTATAATGAACTCATGTATAAAATTAACTTACAATAATTTTATTGAATTATTAAAAATTTATTTGAATTTATTTAACTTTTAGACCATTATAAAAAATGATTATTTTTATTGATTGAAATGAGATGAAAAATTTTCATTAAAAATTTGTATTTTTCACTATCAATTATAAAATATTACATTTTATGAAATTATAAAAATAATACTAATATAATTTTGACCTGGTGAATTAAAAAATTAAGTTTATTTTGTAAAGTTAATGTTCCTTAATTCAGAAATCGTGATTTGGACTAAAACATAATAATTCATGAAAACCCAGATTTGATAGAAATAATTCTTCTGTTATTTCACTAAAAATTGGATATTGTTATTATAATATATGAAACTCTATAAAATAAAATTAATTAATTTTAATAAGACATGACAAATTGATTAATATTATAATCATATAGGTAATTCTATAGGGTTAAAAAATATCAAATTGCCTCCATAATATCATTTGGTCTAACGATCCAAATACTTAACTTCATATTTTTCTTTACAAAACACATAATAATTTTCCATGGAAATATTTTATGAAAAACAAGATTGTATACCTTTAAATAAATATATTTACACTAGTTATTTTCAAAAAAATTATACCTTCTCAGAGCTATCTCCATGTATTACTAAATCATCTTCACCTTATCAATGATTTATTCTAACAATTCAAATCTAAAAAACATTATTTCCACAATATTATCCTAACATGAAGGAGATTAAAATCACATTCCACTTAAGGATCCAAAAGGATTCATCAGTATACTATAATAAAAACTATTATTATAATAAAACTAAAAAAATGTAATATTTTGACCATAATTTCCCTGATAATCCATTGATAAATCATAAATCATATTCTCCAATGTATAAATAATTTACACTATATATTAAATAAATTTAAGATGAATGGTTATAATAAAATTTAATTTAAAACCCAATGGATTATGATGTACTTTATTGAAAATTTATCTAAATATAGGATCACAATCTGGTATAATAGAATGAACGAATCCATCAAATCCTTATTTTTCTTTAATATATATTTTAAAATGCTGATCAAGATATATAATATGTTGAATTAGAATAAAATTCATTATTTTAGTTCAATGATAAAAAATTACACAAATTAAATAATTACCTCAATATTTCATTGAAAATATTGCCATAAAATCTAATTATATATTCATTGATTTATATTATAGCATTGGAAAATGTTGAATTATCAAATTTATTAATTAATGTTTTTATCTAACCCTTTGAAAATTCCAAAATTTCATGGTAAAATATATAATTAATTTCTGTATTCCTTCATATAAGAAATGTACTAGAAGGTATTTATACATTATTATACATAATTTATAAATAATAAATTGATTATAATGAGTCTCCCCTAATAGGTCGTTCTTCAATTTAGGGTCACAAAAAAACATATCCATTTTATGAATCTCAAAAAACCGTATTTTTTTCAACACTAAATTTTAGTAACATAACATTATATACCAATTCTAACTTTTCCCCTAAATCATAGTCATCATTCTGAGATTTATTAATCTTATAAAAAATGTTTAATGTACTAATATATTGAAGTAAGTAGTGTATGTTCCTATATGAGAATTTTTTATGACAATTATCATCAAATAATTATCCAATAAACTGTTATAAATACATTAAATAAATAATCATTGATTATCTTTCTAAATAAAATAATAAACCACCATTATAGAATTTCCTAAATGGTAATGCATTGTGAAGTCATAAGTTTTTATAAATTCTAGATATCTCCATTATATCAGGTTCAAAAATTTCTAATTAAATATATAGTTTAAAATTTTAATATATTATATATTTCACACTTCTCTCTATATAAATTTTTTCTCAAATTTTTAAAGTAAATATTGTAAATCCATATCATGGTTATGTATGAGATAGATCTTCTTATGGGGTTTTAATTTTCGTAAATCATAATAAAATACATGATCATTCTATACTATAACGCATACAAATTATGTTAAATTGTTTGTTGGGTGGATGAAAACTAGAGTAGCCACTAATTATATTTTCAATTCCTAGAAACAATGACTGTATTCCATTAATTAGATTATGTTATATCCTTTTTTATACACATTATTAGTAACGATAAAAATAAATATATATTAAAACACTACTAGTAATATACTAATAATCAAAGAAAACTACAAATATCAATTAAATTTTTAGTTATTGTCCATTCATCATCCAATTTAGTTTTAATAGGACCAATAGTTACACCATATTTATTTATTACATGTGTGATGAATGTGATCTATTATAACCCAAATAACATTTAATATATTTTATTTTAATATTATTACCATTCATGGTATTTATATTAATTGTTAGGTTATTTTTTGGGTCAAAATATATTTTTTAATAAATAAAAGTATCATTAATAAACCCAACCAAAATTATTATCCAAATATTTATAGAAAACTATATTCATAATATATATGAATTAAATTAGAGAATTAATAACACCAAATTAATTAAAACCAACTCATAATTGACATACATAGTATGAAATGTTTTCTGGAGGATTTCATCCTCCTTAACCTATAGTTAATGGTACCTAGTCTTAGGATCAACCATTGAAAAATACTAAGATCCCTAAATCTAGTCATACAATTCATCGATATGATATGGCCAATATAAAATATTAACAATTATGTTATTAAATAAATTATAATCAATATTAAGCTCTAAGAAACTATATTTATGTTTAATAAATAAAATAGGGGTTCAGAATTGTGATGTTCTAGGAATAATGAAAAATTAATCAAGTAATTTATGCAACTTATTCTCCAATTGAAAATGTTTTACATGATTTATTTAATAAGTGGGTGTTAAACATGGATAATCATATGGAAATATCTAAATAATCAACTTCATATCTGGATTATCTATAATACTAGGTAAAACATAATGAAGAATAACCAGATATTCTTTTACTGTGGGAAGATCATTATTCTTATTAGTTCACATATTTTAAAAAAATATGAGAAAGATAAATTTAATTTATATCTCTTAACCATTTCTTAGATTCTTTCTATTTCAAAAAATTTATGAATTCATTCTTATATGAAAATGAAAATAATTTATTAAAATAAATTATTTATCTCTAAAACCAATCATTTCTTGATAAACATAATGAAATTTCATAAAATAAATAAAATAAAATTAAAAAAAATTATATAATATATCTTACAAGGAAAACACATCAATAATTGATAATGAGAATAAATTTTTAATTTTTAATTTCCTTAAAACATCCCCTATGTATTTTTATAATATTTATTAACTATATTTCATGTGATTAAATTTCAAATTTTCAAAAACATTCATATAAAAAAATAGAATGTGTAAAACCCAAATCAAAAGTGACATTAGAAAGATGTAAATTAAAAATTAGTGAATTTATTACAACTTAATTAATTGGTCCAACATCAATCGATGTTATTACTAAGGATTTACCCACAAACATATTCTTAATGATTTTCTAATTTATATAACTTATTCACTTCTTTAGACACACATCCATATAATGAACCTCATAATTACATTTAAAACTCCATACATAAAATATATTTAAATTATTATAACAACTTACATGATTCTTTTTATTAGATTAATAATCCATATTCCAAAAAATACTATATTGAAATCATTTTTCTATATTTCAAAATAAATTTCACATGGTTATTTTTACCGCTCTTATCACAAACTAAAATCTTATTTATTTTACCTTCATATTTCATCAATGTATTCTTACTATATTTCAACCACATGGATATATATTCTCCATTAATTTATAAAATAAATTTTAATTATGAGAATACATTTCTACCTTATCATCATAATTTAAATTATTATCATAACATTTTAATTTATAATAGGCCTATTAAATTTTTTAAAATAGATTTAACCTTGAGAAGAAATAATTTTACTACTAGTATCATGAAAATGAATTTGGCATGTACATTTCCAATAGTGTGAATTTTTCTAAATACACTAAAATTGACTCTTCACCCTTCAAAATCAATTACAAGAATTTATTTTTCATCCCTTATTGAATAACTATAGTAAAACATTTTTTAATGAAAATATTCTTAAATGTATCTCATTCCATGGAGTAAATCCTATCTATTTTTCTAGTATTATTTTCCCTTGATCACTATCGATCGAGTTCACCTTAAAATGGAATGTATAGTTATTTCCCTTTTATTGATATAAACATCCCATGGAATGTTGTATTTTTACATATCTTTTATCCATTCTTTACCTAACATAGTGTTACAGTATCCACTAATTTATAGATGTTATTGCCCAATAAAATGTTCCATTATTAACAAGTTCTTATGTGGAATATATGGTTTCTCTATATCATGGATATCAAACCCATTTATATCCTATTTTATCTAATCCATCAATGAAAACAATTTCTTAGTTCCAATTCCAACCATTCCATTTTTTCAATTTTAGAAGGTTATTCCCACATGATTCATTCATACATCACTTGGCTTGTTTCATACATTGAAAATAACTCTAAATAGATATTATTTAGATGAAGAAATAGAATATATATTCCCTTAAAAATTAGATTGGAATTTTACCTTTTAAGCTACTATGATTTTTATAAAAAAAACCCATAGAATGAAAATATTAATCTTGTATATAAATTGAGACATAGTTTTGATATCAATATTATAAAAAATATGATTTATATAATAACCTACAAAGAAAATTCCAATAATCTATTTGGAGAAACATAATAGGTTAAATTTATCCCTTTACCCAATGTATTAGAGAGTTATATGGGGCTCAACCATCATCAAGATCAATATTATTCTCCCCAATCACCATCACAATATCTGGGTCACACTTTATCATAAAAAATTCAAAATAATCATAAAATAATGCATATTTACATTTTATCTCCATACTAATAAAAATAATATTTTCACCCTATGAATAAAATTTCTCAATTTCAAAATATCCATTAAATTATAAAAAAAACATTAAAAATTTTAAAAAAAATTAATGATGAGTTTTTATTTAAATAATACATGTAATATTATAAATGGCTAAAAACATCATGTAATTTTTATGATGATGGTAAATTATGTGATTTCTATACGTGTTAAAATAGAACAACCCATTTTCTGATATTACAAAACATTTTTTATAAGTCATATAAAAGGATTCCTTCTAAAAACCCTTGAAAGAATGTAAAAATGGAATAATATTTCATTATAATTAAATAATTTAAATATAAATAAAACCATGAAATAATTTTATGAATATGGAATTGGAATAAAATTAATTAAAAATCATTATTTAAAACATTTAAAATGTGGTATTTAAGGTAAAGTGTCAATTACCTTGTGTATGAATTAACAAGTACATTATTTATTGTCCATAAAATTAAACTATTTTTAATTATTTAATTATTATATAATATTTTAAATTTATATTATTCCATTAATTTATTTATTAAAATTTTATATACAATTACATAATTAATTATGGTCATATAGAGTGTTTTGATTATATTTGGCTCATATGTTCAAAATAATTTTTATAAGATGCCTATTTTGAAAAAGACCTTAATTTCATCATTACAATAATAATTAAAATTAAATTATTACCATTTTTATAATACAATTACACTTTTTAAAACCAACCATTAATTTTTTTTAGTAAAAATTAACTGTGATAAAATCTTAGATAAGTTATTTTGTATGTACGCATGAGTAACATTTCCATTTATCAATGAACCTGACTAAAAAAAGATAAGTTTTATATTATATTTAATTATTTTTTATTATATAAAAAATATCATAATATATCTTTTAATACACTTATATATATAATCCATATGATATGGTCATATAAAAAAATAATATTGGTTTGTGGAGTTGTTAATCAATAAGTTCGAAGACAAGACGATATATTTTTTCAATAGAGGGATAGATAGGAAAGTATATAATATATTTTCTTTCCAAAGTTATTATTTTTTTATGAATAATAAATATATATACTAAATTCATCATTATAATATTCTTTGAGAGGTGGTTATGGAAACCAAATTACATCTATTTTTGTGGTGGTAGTCCACTATAGACATGAATAATGATTTTAGTTCCCATTTGATTGAATTAAGAGATAAATTTATGTTATTCCGTGAACATAAAAACTTATCTTTATATGTTTGATATTAATTTTAATATTTCTATATAGTTTAATATGATATTATGTTGGTATAAAAGGAAATAAAATGAAAACATTTTTTTGAATTATACATATTCTTCAAAAAAACATATTTATCTGTATAGCTAATTAGTACGTAGGATGGTGTTATGATAAACCATGACTAGTATTAAATTTTGAGGGATGTATGGATGGGATTTGGAAAGGTTTTTTTTATCCACAAAGATTATTTCGTCTCAAGAAAATAGGTTTGGGTATCCTTTTGTATGTGGGTTAGAGGACACAATTCAAATTCTTGAAATGATTGAAATATATTAAAATTGTAATCCAGAAAAACATATCCAAAATAGACCATAAATAATTATAATATAATATAATTTTTGAATATGTAAATCCAAAAAAAATGTAGATTTTTCTAGGTAATTTTATCCATTACCACTTATGTTTAACACCCCAAAAAACTTATTTTAACTGTAACTATTATAACCAATTTTTAACTTTTCCCCTATTAATTAAGACAAAATATTCGGTTTAACTTATAAAATAAATTTTATTATTATTACTAAAATTATGGATTCTAATTTATTAAATTCAATTCAAATATATTGTAGTATTTAATTTTATATTAACCTAGAAATATGTATTTAAAAACTATTTATCAAAAAATTATCATTTTTATATATAAAGATGTTTGTATAAAAAATTCAATTATAAAATTAGTTAAAAATTCTATAATTTTTTATTAACAAGATAAGTGATATTAATTTACATTGAAAACATTTTTAAACAAAATGGTTCATTTTAAATTATTAATACGAAAATACAAAGTTCAAAAAAATGGTATTTTTCAATATACATCAACAAATCAATCATTTCTGAAAATTATTAAATTTTCACTCTAAGTTATTTTTGAGATTATGAATTAAAAAATAACAATTATTTTTTAGAAATAAAATTCTATCATTTCGAAATACCCATTTATATAAAACTATTCAATTCATGAAACCCCATATTGGTTAGATGTAATAGTTTTTTCATTTGACTGAAAAAATACCTAAATTATTAAAATGCATATTAATCCATAAAATATTTTTCCTGATCATTAATAAGACAAAATATTTTTATCTTATAATGTACTCATAAATTACAATTTTGAACACCTGGATATTTTTTTCATTGTTTTATGGTTGGGACTAGAATGATATGTCCCATTAATGCATTGGACAATACCATATATCTCCTGATATAATATGTAATCGATTTTTCAGAAAACCTAATACACTATGGGACTCTGTCAAATAATATTTTTATGTGAATGGGATTCAACCCAATCCATTTTAAGACTCTCCCCATTATACATTGATGGTCTTAGCAGTGATACATGACATAGGATGTGATTTTATCAGCCTATGTATATGTCACACCAATATATCATGTTTAAAATTATTACACTTATGTTTTGATTTCATGGATTCTGAAAAATGATTTGTAAAATCATTAGGTCTTGATATTTATCCCAGGATTTATTATTTATGATTTCATTTGGTAATTTTAATCTTTCTTCTTATTTATAAACATTTTAAAATGTTCTCATACCCTTATACATTGTTATGGTCATTTAAAATCTTCACTTATTTTCCATATGAATAACATTATTGAGCATATAGAACACCCATTTCCTATATTTCCTTTTATCCAATGATTGGAAGAAATTTTTCTAAGTATGATATGTCTATATGTGTACTACATAGGGAATTTAAAGTACTTAGCAACAATCCATTTTTATTTTTATTTTAAGAATCCACTTTTTGGATAAGTGGGAACCATACAAAACCTCCACAAACCACTGGTACTAACCCCATTTAGACTATCACCAGCATACAAAGTTGAAATTTTAAATTCCACTACCCACAAACCCTAATTGAGTACCACCCCAGTTTTAAACTACCTCAAAACCCGCCCCTTTCAAAATTAAAAAACGCACCTGAAAATTTATATATTTCAAACCAAAAAGTACCCAAAAATCCATCATGAATCATGTGCAGCGCTCTGATCGAGACACCATCCATCCATCACTTCACAGTTATCATCACAATGCTGTCCAAACACTGTCACCATCAACATGAACACATCAGCATGGTCATCGGCCTCTTATCCGACGTCCACCGCCTACAACTAGCCAACGCCACCACAATCGCACATCATCATTGCCTAACCAAGCCGTCATTTCTGCTGGTACCACGACGTGGCACCATTTCTCCACCTACATCGATATCAAAGTATCTCGAGTCACCGTTTGGAGTTCACCAACTCCACTCCACCATCACCACCATCATTGTTGTATAGAACCAGAATGACAGAACCCATTGACAGAAGCCACAAACATCCCGCACCAGAAAGAGAGACGTTCGGTGATAATAAATCCACAACCTAGAAAAAGACCAAAAAGGTAACACGAAACAGGGGAAGAACACTGAAGAAGACTGGGAAAGAAACCCTGAAGAGAGATAGGAATGAAACCCTAAAATAAACTTATACAACCGAAAACCGTAAGCCCAAAATCTTGTGTATCCATCGCTCCAACTCCCACATAGAGAGGAGTGGTGGAACCCTAGGTCAGAGTGGGTTTGGGAGGCCGAGGATGAAGACCAACTCCGGTAGCATCTGGAAACCCAACGTCCATCGAACCACAATCTCAAATCCTCTTTGTTTCCTTCATACCATCCCTGACTTAGATAAGCATGAAGAAACTTGAGGCCAGAGCAGATAAGGTGACAGAGGCTGTCCAAAAACACGTACCTTCGATGGGAAAAACAAGATAACCATAGAGAAGCCAAGTTCTGAGGGGCGAAGCAGAGGGATGAGGGCCGAGGGGAGAATTTAAAGTACTTATTATGCCTAATAAGTTTTTATATGTATCAAGTGTCCAAATATATTAAACCATTATAGTTCTTGAGAGTTTATTAATGTGGTGTGCAATATATTTATATATATGATTATGTAAAAAGTATTTTTATCATAATTAGAAAACATCAAATATATCCCTATATATAATTTATAAAAAATTTCATATCTCTCATGAATCTTTTTAACCCAAATCACTCTATGATTTCAATATAGTACCTTCTAGATTTGGAAACTCTATATTTGTAAAAGTTTGATCCACAAAGGGACATGTGTAGTGATGTTCAAACATGATATCTAGAATGGCATTGATTGTAAAATTGTATCCATGGTATCACCAAGAGTCAATAACTATGCCCTAAATTAAATGATAACTAACATTAAATCTCTACATACTTTGATACACATAATTTACAACTTTCCAATGGTAAAATATTGCAATAGGTGATCAACATAACCTAATATGATATAAAATTATAACTCTACTTTATGAATTAAAAAAATTAAATCCCAATTTATACATTATAAATATACAAAGGATGTGAAAATTGGAAATGATGGTTATGATCAATGGAAAAAGAGGAACCCCCTAGGCATAAATGAAGAAAACATTACATGTGGATTTCAAAAAAAATGTGGGGACTAAAATCATACTACAAAAAAAAATCAAACCACAAATTTTAAAGGTTGTAAACAAATATCTACATATCTCCTCAGCTAGGGGAGGAATCTAAATCTAGATATTTTTTTACATAGAACTAAAATTAATGGAGGAATGAGTAAACAATGAAAATTTAGGGGTCATAATAATCTTTTAATTTCATGACATAGTGATTTGTGAGGCCATAATGAATTCATATGGGGATCATACTTAAGGAGGATGATGAACTAAAATAATTCATTCCCTAAACATCGATGCTTCATGAAAGAGTAATATCATACATGAAAGAGGAGGAAAAAACAATTGGATATTTCCAATAGTTAGTCAAACAGAAGGGGTAAATAAAAATTAATATGACCCTTCCAAATCCAACATAAATATTGTGCATTAATATATATTTTTGGTATTTATAAATTTATTTATATGTTCCAAGATTGTTCTTAATGAATATATATAAGAGATTATTTTAATTAGTATTTCTTAATATGAGTGTTTCTTATGTCATATTCTCATGATATAATAAGTGAAACACTAATGAATGAATGATGGGTAACAAATGGTTGTGAGGGATGTAGAATGTTTTGAATCTAACAATTTCACATGTGTATCTATATAACGTCAACATGATATAGTTTTTAATATTATGGTGTCATTAAAAGTGGAAAAAATATACTATGAAAATAAGGTAGTGAACTATTAATCTTATATAGGGTAGTGTGTGAAGTCAGACACAAACACACATGTGATTTACAACTACCCCATTAAGGGTATTAAAAACATATGATAGACATTAATTGATAGAGATCATGTATGCATAACACCATGGAGAAAAACTCATATATAGTTTTTATAACTATTAGGAAGCAATATAGGTACACTTATTTTCATTAGTGAGGTCTATACAATTCATTATATGAGTGTATCTAGGTAGTTTATGGTTTCTACTCATGATAGTTTCATCACCAATATGAAAAAATAGGTAATTTTGTTTTTATTTTCCTTAGTTAAATGTTTCTTCCATAATAATAAAATTGAATTACTTGAATTTCAACTTTGGGTTGGGTCATTTTCTACTGGTTGTCCAGTTAACTCTATATATATCAATTCCACTCTAATTTGTATATGATTTCATTTATAACACCTAGTATAGAGTGATATTAATCACATATATCAACATTCAACTTAGACTCCTATTCCAGATTTTTTATTTCACCAATATATATTATCTATAAAATGTCATTATTATTAATGGAAGGATTAGTAATTAGTAGTCTAATTTTGGTTTCATAGGTTAGGATACACTTATCCATAACTATATATCAACCTATTTGGAAACATATTAAAATATAATAAATTATTTAAAAGATTTAACTTATCTAAAAAAAACTATTTTAGTATAATACCAAATTTGGCCCACATAATTCATTTAACCAAAATAAATTAGAACATGAAATTATTAACCTATGAAACTCAAAAAATGATTATAACTCCATTATAAATAATAAAATATGATATATCCTATGATAAAGCATTAATACCCATATATAGGGAATCTAATGTAAATAAATCACCAAATTTTCTAATAATTTATCCTATTATAATTATCTAACATTTATAAATATAAATGTCTTTAAGAAAAATTTAAATGGGTTATATCTGTTAATGGGGATCATTGTTAAATCAATTAAAATATTATTTAGGTCAAACAAGTTAACATGATTACAAATTAAAAGCATTTGCATACAACCAAAACAATTTTAATATAGTGTTTCTTTGATCACGATGGAAATTTTAATATAAAGTAGGAATTATAATTGGTTTTATGTGAAATACAAAAAAAATTAAAAAATATTAGAATACAGTAATTATAACATTAAAAAATCATAAAAGGATATTATATCAAACTTCACTATGAAATTTCTATTAGTTAAATTCATAGTAAACCACTTATTTTTATTATTTTATAATGAAATATATTACATTTCTAAATTCAATTTTTATGAAATTTATATACACTAGTGGAAGGATCAGTTAGAGAATATATGAAACATTTTATGTATCCTTGTATATTAATTTATTCAATGTGGTGGAATAAAATTATGTCTTTCCCTAGAACATGATATCCAATTTATATATGATAAAATATAATGAAAAATGGAAGTAGACTATGTTATTAATGAATAAAAATAACCCAAAGTGTTATTTCCCATTAAACATCTATAATACATAAGGTTTAACCATATTTTATTCATTAAAATTGAGTATGAAAGTTTTATAAATATCATGGGATATGGGGATCTCCATTTTGAAGTTTTAGGTGTCTGGATGATGGTTTCTTCCATAGTTTCATAGTTTTATCATGTATGTGTTTCCATGTTATTGATTTAAAAGGAAACTTTAGGATCCATTAAATCCATGATTAAGGATTAGTAATTTACCAATCCAAACATTAAAAACATGAAATAATATTAATTAAACATTTAAATCATTTGACTATGATGGTACTAGCATAAATTGATGATGAACTTCTATAAACTTTATCAAATAATTTTCATGGGGCATCAGCTAGACTATGACACCGGCCAATAAGAAAATTATATGCCACAGACACATCATCTTAATGATTGTGTGATCCTAGGTTATCTATGATGTAATGATATTTTTTAGAATTTGGATAAAACCTTTTTGCCACTAAAATTTTTATCTTAGACCCATAAATCAAGCCTTTGGGCCAATTGGCATGTCTTTAGAAAGATGTGTGAAATGTTTTGAAAGATGGTTGTAGGACATGTAAAAGATCTGTATTCAGAATACATGGTGTGTATTAAATACATGATGTGTAATGTCCTAGGATGTCCAATTCACAATGTTTATTAGTTTATCCCTACTGAGGGAAACCTAAACATTACATATCCTATAAATCATACAAGGCATAAAATCTCCAAAGGGATGTTTTTTTTAAAGTTCACAGGGCCTCTTATTTTTGACAGATCACTCACCCATATTATCTCACTCATAAAAGGAATATATTTTCAGAAACATGCATGTATTTGGTCCCATTTAACAATATAATATCAAATCTGAGAGTTTTTCATCTCGTTGTATCAATGTTGATCGTTTCTCTATTCCTCTTGCATATTTTTTTTTCTTTCTTTCTATCGGAGATATTATTTTAGTATAGTCTGTTAGGAAATATTTTCATGGTGTTCAACCATTATTCTATTTTCTTTTGATCTAGATTGAATTAGAGGCTAATATTTGATGAGTTTTACTTAAACAAGATAAGGTATGTGATCAATACCTTTTCCCTCAATATCTCATTATTTATTGATTTTTTCCATTATTTTTCCCCTAGAATTTCCATGTGATGATTTCTAAATTAATTAAACTAATGATAAATTTATATAATAAAATTGATACATTCCTTTGACACATTTAATAAAGGATTTTGTTTCTTTACCACAACATAGACTTAACATGGGGTGTTTTCAACCATTATATCATGTTTATGCCACCCTCGACGTGTGGTTGGATTTCCTTATATAGTTGAGAATTTATTGGGGTAGTAAATTGAATTGTAAAAGTTCATGAATGATATATATAACCTTTTAAATTTAATTATATTTTATGAAATGTAATTATCCCATTATGATACATGATCTTGATGTGACTATTTAAATAATTAAATGAATGTTTAATGTATTGGTAAATGAGTTGGTTAAGATTCCATGGTCATTACTAATCCTTGGATATGTCGACCATATTGAATTCCCTAGATATTTCTACTCCATGAATCCTGTATACTTGGTTTCCATTTAAATTTATACTCCTTGGATCCTATTGACATTACATTTTATGATGTCTTCGACATTTCTACTTGTTGGGTGAAATTTAAATAACTTTTAGGGATTCCTTTTAAATTCTTACTCATTGGATCTGATGATCACATTAACATGCATTGGTCATTTATACACCTTGAATCTAATTTACATATCATACATGAATTCATTGTAGATTTATACTCTAAATATCCAGTTGAATTAGATTACCTAACATGCTATGATGCATTCTAAATTTATACTTCGTAGATCCGATGATCCATTAGGATGGTTTGGATATTTCTACTCATTGGATATTGTTTACTTGTTTTACATACCTTATGTGGTTTACTCAGACATTACATATACTTTGACCCTATCCCATGTAGTTATTTCACCTGATATAATGAAATAGGCCTTTTATATTGATACTTGATTATTTTTATAGATAGATTAATAATTTAGTGGATTGATTATAGTGATACTTGATATACTAGTTAGTATAAATTCTACTATTTTACTTGTGGACATGTAATATCTATAGATTATTTCAGTTTATATGGACAGAAATTATATTTTATTGACACCATAGGTGGTTCTTTATAAGTGTCATCCCATATTCTATTCATACCACAGTCAAGTACACAACTATATTTCATTTATGAATGTAGAGATATGGGAATTCACCCTATTGTATATGCATTACTAATTTGTGAATTAGTGTAGGGAAGGTATAAATTTTGTATTTTTTGAGAAATACCCCCATGAATGCCTCCATTTATACCCCATGAGTGTAGTTTTGACCATTCTCTATAGGTAGTGTTCCATGTTCCACCTATAGAACCTCCAGTAGTGAATCTTGTGGAAATACCTATTACACATGTTATAGATGTTGAGGACCATTTCTGAGATATAATTCTAAGTGTTTTACAAACTATTAAAGGATAACCATGTCCTATCTAGAATAATAAAGAGTCTATGTGTAAGTTTTAGTAGAATAAATCACCTACATTTTTGGTGGATGGTGGACTATATCCTGTTGAGACTTGTCTAGAGGCTATTCTTTTTATTTTTTAGTGTCTTGAGAAACCTACTAAGAGGAGATAGAATATTGATACATATATTTTGTTAGATTCTTCCAATAGATCATGGGATGTGATTTCTCAAATGGTTCATCACCACGATAGGTCCTTGAGTGATTACAATGTATCCTTTTATGAATATTTTTACACCAACACATTGAGGGATGATAGAGCTAGAGATTATATGCACATTTATCAGATAAAAGTATCATTAATCGAATATTCCTCCTATTTTTCATAGCTCCAGCATTTCACATCAATTTTATTTGGTGATGATGTATCAAAATCAAGGAAATTAGAGGATGGTATCTTTTATGACATATGATCTTAGGAAAATATTTCTCATATTACTAACATGTCAAAAAATGTTACATTGGGTTCTAATTATAGAATATAAGTTGAGATAAGTTGGGATCATAGAGTAGGGTAGATCACCAACTTAGCCTAGTGTTTATGTGTCATGTATCTTAAATAGATTCTTTGAGGTGTCTAGTGAGGTGTATACCAGCCACAATATAAGTTCTAGTAGATCATTTATCTCTTATTAGTATGTTATATAGGGAAATATGAGGTGAAAGTGTGATATAGATCCCTTTAAGGGTTGAGAATGTGGCATGATGGTCTATCAATAGTTTTTTTGCTAGATATTTCTTCCATGGTCTAATTATAGAGGGTCTACAGATACTCAACATTAATGATCAGTTTAAGTAGTATTTCTCTAATAGGGGAGTTAGAATATGACTAACCTATTAAGTTGAGATGGTGGTCATGGAAATGGTACCTAGAAAACAAACTCTCAATGGGAACATGGAATATTTGATTATAGTAGTCAAGATATGCCTCAAGGATGAGGATCACTCCAAATATATACAATAATTTTGATATATAGGGTGTATAATTCTGAAGCATCTATCCCGATAGGTTCAATTTTGGAAGCCTACGTGTCAGTATCCTCTCTTTTTGATATGGGTTCTTATTATATAATTATATCTATACCATGTGTGGAGAGTAATGGGTTATATTTTCATTTTACTAGTGGCATTATGAAACATGATACTAAACTAGGGATTAAATCAGAGAATGAATGTCAGTGTTGAGATTTCCCCTTTAGGTAGGTGTTTTTTACTTCATACAGGTAATCGTTGTTCGTTAGTTGGATGGGTTTTACCTTATTCTTATGATGGAATAGTTGGTTCCCTATCATGTGTTCATTGATTTCAATCATTGAATGGTGAATTTCACATCACCAAATAGTGATATTTTTATTCATACAGTTGAATGATATTTCTAAGTTATTCAAGATGGACATGAGCTTCATGGGTTGGTGGTATAGAATCTCATATTGCAAGTTTGTATCTAGATGATCCAGGATCGATCTGGGAATATTTTCCTCCATTGGAAAATCATTTCATAGATGTTTTCTTGATATATTTTTTTGTTATACCTCATGGAGAGATGTTTAGTTTTCTATCATTCTAGTGAAAGGAGATACAATTCTATCCATTCATCCATATAGTATGGCTACAATATAGTTTCATGAGATCAATATGCAACTAGAGGACTTATATGTAAAGGATATTATTCCAACCAGTACTTCTTTATGGGGATTTCCATTCTATTTTCCATAAAGGTGGATAGAATAGTTCATTTATGTGTGGATTACCTAAAATTTATCCATTGGAAAGTTATGAACCAATATCCATTTTATCATAAAAATTATCACTTTTACCAATAGTGAGGACATATATTATTCTCAAATATTGATATGATATTATTTTATCATCATGTGTGTATTCAACCTATAGACATACATTTTACAACATTTCGAAGAAATTATGGTCTATATTTATATCTAGTTATGTCATTCAGTCTCACGGATATCCTAGAGGTTTTCATGGAACTGATTTATGGGGTTTTACATCTATACTTATAATCCATTTTGGTGGTGTTCATGAATGATATATTTATTTATTATCACACTTAGAATGACCATGAAATACATCATGATATCCAATTGTATACACTAAGAGAGCAACATTTATATTCTAATCACATAATGTACTACTTATGGATGGATAAGATTCAATTTCTAAGTTATATAATATCATATATAAGAGAATAAATTGATCAAGTGAATGTGATAGGTGTGGTTACCTTATAGTATCCCAAGAAATTATTTGACATATGATGTTTCTTAGGACTAGATAGTTATTATAGGCACTTCATAAATGACTTCTCATACATAGAAGCACTAATTATAGGATTGAATGATAATGTTGTGTGGTTATTATTCTTAGATACCTAAGATGTAGTGATTTAAGAGTTGAAATAGAGATTAACTTAAGCAAATATCGTGATTCATCTAGATATATGAAGAAGTTATACAATATATTTTTATGAATCAAGTATCACGATTGGAGAAGTTCAAATATAGGTAGAGTGATTCTATCATATGGGTATCGCCGGTTGATGCCAAAAAAGATGAAATAGATGATTTATGCTCTGATTCTAGATGATTTTCTTCATTACATGTGATGTTGGAGTCATTATTTATTAGGATAAAATCTTGTAGTGTATAGGGACCATAGAATCATCGTGTACATATTTACACAACATCGCATTAATCTCAAGAAATGAAGGTGTGTTGAATACCATTAGTCCTTAATCTTTGATCTTTTGTATATTATTTAGAGTGTAAATCCACTCATTGATACTCTAAGAAGGATGAATCATATAAAATTTTTCCAATAAGAATGAAGAGAATGGTGCCTTATGTCCATGTATTTAGAGATACAGCTGGAGGTGTAGGATATTCATATAAAAATTTCTCTATCATCTTTAGCAATTATTTACACTCTTATAAATAGTTTTTGGAAGATAGAGGTACCATATTATGAGATATTGGTCTTATGGGGGATAATTTTTGGTGATTAACCACATCCTTGTTAGATATTTGATAAGGATGTGATCTTGCCCATCCATGGAAATGTATGGGTTCCTCACGAAATCCAAGAGTATTTTATTTGAGATCCCCATGAATCTATGTGGTTTTTTCATCCTGATCTTAACATGATATAGCATGACTTATGATATCAATACTATTGGTTGGGGATTAAGGCATAGATAGATGAATCTATTACATGTGGTGTGATTGTTTATATAGGAAAAGGAGGAACAAAAATGACCAGTGAGGATATTATAGTCATTACCTGTTCATAAGTTTAAATGGGATGAAATCACCATGAATTACATGAAAATATATCCTACATCACATTGAGGTAGTGATGTTGTGTTTTTTAACATAGAAAGGTTGAAAAATGTTTCTCAATTTCTGAAAATTCAAGAAACTCTTTCAGTGGATGAGCATAGTAAAATTTAAATTCATGATACCATACACCTTTATTGGGATCTATGATTTATTATATTATAAAAAGATACTTGATTTAAAGCATGGTCCTAGAAGGGGTTATAGAGGATACTAGGTTCATAGGTACTGCTGAGTACAACATATCAACTATAAATAGGTGGTCATCCTGAGCATATTATAACATTTTTATAGGATACGTTTTAAGCATATTTCAATAAAATTTTGTGTTATTAAGAGATATGTATACACCTAGTTGAGTTATCTCATAATAACAACTTTTATGAGACCATATAGATGCCTCCTTATGAGGCCATATATACTAAGTTATGTCATTCACCCCTGTGCTGGTTAGAGGTAGGAGAGGGATCACTATTGGGTCCTCACCTCTTATAGGAGAATTCAGATAAGGATAAACATACCATGATGAAGATATCCATAAATCAAAATATAGTGATTTCATATTCCAATATTCACCTTTGAACAATAGATTTTGAGTTGTGGTCATAGGTTTTCTAGTGATTTTCTCCATGATTGGTTCATAGACAAATTCAGAAGCAAGGGAAACTATCACCCTAATATATCGGGACATTCAAGATACTAGAGTGAGTCATCCTAATAGACTATCAGTTGTAGTTACCTTAATGATATAAGTACATTCATGATGAATTCCATATATATCATCTTCAGGGTTGTTATTTTGACCTATCACATATTCTTCAGCCTGATGAGGCTGAGTTGGAGGTAGATGCTTCCATTAAGGACCATCCTATGGGTTCTGTAGATCAAGTCATGAAGTTTTTATGAGGATATTGTCTTCCTATTATACAACTTATATGGAAGCATGGCTACTTATATAATGGGACATGGGAGAAAGATTCCAATGTACGTTCTTAGTGGTTTGAGTTTTCTCAGATGTTTTATTTTTACATTTAGAATTGAGATTCAAGGAAAAGTTTATTTACGGTGGGAAGATTGTATGATTCAAGGTTTTTTTTTGAGTTAGTTAAACTTTTTAGCATTTTTGTAAACCCTAATATCAACAATCATTTTTCCATGTACCCATTGGATGACATGTTGGAACTGTTGGTATTTTTTGGAAATAATGATGAAGGGCGATAAAGGATGGTTGTAGGAAAAGTATAAAATTATATTTTTAATACATGGTGTGTATTCAATACATGATGTGTAATCTCATGGGATGTCCAATTTATGACTTTAAATAGTTTTTCCATGGATTAAAAAAACCTAAACATTTAATTATGCATAAAGATTACATGTTGTGTAATCTCACTGGGGTAGTTTTTTAAGGAATTAGATCCTATTATTTTTTATATATACATCAAACATATTCTATCAAATTAAGAACCAATGAAGAGAATATCAAGGAATTAATCTTGTTTTCCATCCAACTTCAGATTCGAGAGTTTTTTGTCTCGTTGGATCCACACTGTTGAGTTATCTATTAGTCTTTACCCTTTTGTTGTTTGTATTTAAATTGATGACACTAATTTAGTGCAGGATATTATGACCTATTTTATTAATATTTGACCATTCTTCCATTTTATTCTTTTTTATGTTAAATTAGAGGCTGATATAGGATGATATTTCATTTACCAATCTGAGTTAAGTGGTCTATTCATATTCCTTCAATGTCATGTTATTTATATCAGGTTTCCATTATCCATCACATCAGAAATTCTGGATGATGATTTCCAAATTAATTTAACAAATGGTTAATTGTTATAATCATGTTGAGACAATATTTTTACACCTTTAATCATAGTTGGAGTTTTTTGACCTCTACTTGGATTCCCTAATGGGTGAATTCTACATTTATATAATATTTATGCCACCCTTGAGGTGTGATGAACTTGCCTTATCTAATTGATAATTCATTGGTGTAGTAAAGTAAATTTTAAAATGTTATAAACACCTTATAACACATTGTAAATTTTAATTTTAGTGTATAAAATTGAATTTTTTTATTACTTTTATGTGATCATTAATTGATTAGTTAAAATATTAAATGAATGGTTAATGAATTCCTGAATTAGATGGTTTTGATTCCTTTGATATTTTATACTCATGGAATTTGACAACCATATTTTGATTCCATGTAAATATCTACACCATGAATCCTACTTACTTAGATGCATTATATATTTATATTCCTTTGATCCTGATGAAATGACATGTTAGGATTTTTTGGACATTTTTAGTCCTTAGATATAATTTACATGACTTGTTAGGATGCCTCCAAAATTTCTACTTGATACGTCTGATGATAAAATTAGGTTGGCTTAGAATATTCTACTCCTTGGATCTGATTTTCTTAGTTTAATTGGATTCCAGAGACATGTCTACTCTATATATCCATTTTATTTAGTTTACAAGACATTCTGGGATGAATTTGAAATTTCTACTCTTTGGATATGATGACCCTTTAGTATTACTTAGACATTTCAACTCCTTTGATCATGTTTACTTGTTTTACATAGCTTATGTGATTTCATTGGACATTAACACTCCTTAGACCATGGCCCATATAGGCATGAAACGTTATTAGATGGAATATTCCATTGATTTTTATACTTTATATGCTTTATAGAGAGATTTATGATTTAGTTTCATTATGAAAGTGGGACATGATAAATAGGATAGGATCACATATACTATTTTACATGTACAGCTATTATATATGTAAAATTCTTCAATTTATTTTCATAGATAGAAATTTTTATAAATGACATTGGTGGTGGCCAACTGAGTGTTTTCTCGACCACTTTTTAGGTCACTATTGGGTAGTCATACATACTTCATGGATGTAAGTATAAAAAGGTGATAGTGCTCACATGAAGATTATTAGAAGATTTTTTCATAGGATAGGGGGATCAAAGGACTGGGTTTCAGGCTCATGATGCTATCTGGGATAGTTTATTTTTGGTCAATTGTACTTTTAATACATGTGTTTTACTAGTTCCTTATTTCCATGTATTATTGTCTTTCCTATATCATTTAATTATCATAATTGTATATGATAATTTTGTATGAGATTGGTGGTTAGTTATATGTTGGATGTTTATTCTCAGTTGTTCAGTTATTTCATATGCTACCTATTTTGATTCTGATATGATTATGCCACTACGATACCCTCTGATCATGAGGGTATTTTCTCCTTATTATTTTTCCATGGGCCCTCACTTCTAGTTGGAATCATATAGTGTACATGGTGGTGTGCTTGATTTCATGTGGCCATCTACGTTCTGTAATTGTTGAGTTAACCTAGTCTAGGATGACTCACCAATGTTGAAAGAAGTGTAACAGGCTTCATAATAAATACATCATCTAGATATTGGAGGTTTACTATATAGACGGTTCTAGTTCTAGTTTCAAATAGGCCTCCCGATAGGCAACTTGATACCCAGTGGTGTCTACTAAGTATCTAATAGCATTGACTCGTACCTAGAGAGGAGGCCTTTATTTTTGTATAAAATACCATAAAGATGACATAATTTTTGGTGTACATAGTGATTCTAGAATAATTCCAATCCATTTTAGAACCTATAATATGACTCTATATGACCCTTCAATATTTCACCATTTATAAAATTTATAGTGACTCGGGTTTTGCTTTTTAAAAATTTAGAATCTTTAAATGAATATTTCTAAGGCTGTGAAATAAGTTTCAAGGGGATTACATGGAATAGAGATACTTGATGTGATGATATTAATAATGTTATATATATTATCATGCGCACACATTTTTTAGTAACAGTGATATAACTCTTGATCAAAGTCTTGGATTGCAATTGGGCGACCATGGTTGTGTTTAGATTATGGTTTTTACCCTCGATGTGAAATTAAATTTTTCTATGCTAGGATCTAATTTGATGATGTATAGGTGATAATGTCGATGATTTAGTTTATTTAAAAATTAAATAAAATGATACACCCCCTAGTTTATCACATTTGATAGAGTATAGGGTATACTAGATCATCTTCCTAAGAGACATCATTTGGGTGGTTGTGTTGAGGGACATGGCCATGTGAAATTACTTGGTAGGTATATGGGAATGGGGTACGATACATAAAAATGGACAAAAACACAAGCTTGGGACCATCCACAAGGAGAACTCCATGTATTATAGGTACACTTCATGAATAAAAACATAGACATATTGTTTTTTTTGTGTGAGTACATTATTAGAATATCGGACTAGGTCACACACCATTTGACTTATGATAGACTTCGAGTATCAAGAGTGGAAATATCATGATGTTGGTTTCAATAAATGTTTTTTACTAACTATACACTACATGTAATCCCCATTAAGATTTATACCTCACACATCTCCATCATCAATACCCAGATAGAGGCCCATGAGTAGCCTATCCTAGGTAGTTTATCATGTTGGATTGGATGTCATCCATGGTTTTAGAATTAGAGATGCAACACAAGTTGAAATTTTTGGGTCTCTTATAAATGTGACGTATAAAACAGTATTGGTTGAGTTAGTTCCCTTAGTCTATCTATAACAACCCAAACTTTACATACATTATTATTACTTCAGAATTGAAGCACACTTATTACAATATATAACAAAACCAATAAAGTACTATATAGGTATAGTGTCTTTAGAAACTGGGAAACATAAACAACTGGTTCATAAAGCATCTACTTTGCCTCCCATTTATTTCATCATATATAGAGTAACTTTTTGGCATATTCTACTTAATAAACTTCTCCCTGACCTGGGGAAATAAAACATAAAAAAGGGTGAGCTCAAATGCTCAGTAAGGGTAAACAAAATAAATATCAATCACATCATATACATAATCACATAACTTTTGGAAATCTTAACCTGCAAAAGAGATTATAATTTCATAACATGGGATAAATCATAGTAGTGAAATTTAATCCCAATAATCATAACTTAAAACATGAAACTTTGTGGCATACACACATAATCATAGAGAATCATTTCTTAATAGTCAAGACTCATTTCCAAGACTATCTTAGTGGAAAAAGTCCATTTCTGAACCGACTTCACTCCTCGTTTCAGTCCTGTTTAACTGAACCGGTATAACCTACCATTACATCCATGTATATCTCATGAGATATAAAATCTTTACCCAATTCATTGGAGGGAGATATAGGTCCCACCCATATCATAATGATACCATTCTTATGTGTGCCACAAAATCATAAATCATACATCATTACAAAACCCATGTAATAAAAATGGGATTCTTAAACAACATGACATCATAAAACAATTGATATAAGAAAAAGAAATTCATAAAAATAATTCCATCACAACATAATCAAGTCAATGTAATAATAGGGATAGAAACAGAACCCTATATTATCTTAGATGGAAAATAATTTTGATAAAACACTTGAACTCCATTCTTGAGGAAAATATCCTTTCCTTTCTTAACATGTCATACAATTTTAAACTAAAAGAATTTGATTAAAAATAAACTTGAAAACTTGTAAAGGAATATTCTTGGAAATAATGTTTTAAAAATCCATTCATTCCGTATAAATTAAAAAAACATTCTTCTCGTACTTTTGTCGGAAAAGTCAAAAAGTACCTCGTACGAAAAACGACAAAAGATTCCATTCATATCTTTTACTAAAAACTCACCGAAGGGTAAAATTGGATATAAACTATTTTAGAAGTATATTAATATCACATATTGATGAAACATGGATGTGGATGATAAAATACGCCCCAGTAAATTTCAAAGTATAAACAATCTCGGATAAAAATGAGATTGTGATATTTCCCTTACCTTAGGTCAGATTTGCTTCATAAGTGTCTGAACCTCCTGTATAATGATTTAAATAATGCTATTGACTTATTCAAGAATCATACTTATTTTTATGATATCATATATGGTCATATTCTTAGCTTCTTATTAGTAATATTTCATTACTACTTGTTTATTCGGGTGTTTATTACTTTTTGTTCTTATGCGTGTTTTGTCGAATAAATTCATATCCTTATTTTTTTTAGGTTATAGATACCTCATTTTCAGAATGGTATTAGTGTAATATATATCATATTAATTCATTCAATTCATTTATATAATCATTATGCAATGAAGATCATGTAGAACGAATTGCATCACATCGTGGAGACGGTATTCCGTACGTACACACGAGTGATGATATCGTTCCTATGATCATGGAATTGTATTGGAGTGTATGTATATTATTTCAGAATCAATGTCACTTTACAATAATCATATATAGTTATTATTTATACCATTATACCCATCCAAGTAAGGTGGTGGTGGAAAATAGATTACACCATGGCGTGGAGACGGTATTCCGTACGTACGCACGTGCGGTGATTTCATTTTTCGTAGGATGGATAGATGGTGAAATAGGGTTGTTTCATACTTATAATAACATATAATTATATAAGTGATACTGATGTTATTACTTCATAATGAAACAACTAAAGAAGAAGAAGTGGAAGAAGAAATAAAGATGAAAGAATCGGTAACGGACATTACCTCTTCTTCGAAGTGCTTCTTTGAGACCTCCTTTTGGGGCACTAAAATTGGTCTTTGAAGAAGACCAGGACCTATAGGATTTCTATATGGAATTGGAGAGAATAAATTGGCAGGGTTTGTCTGAGCTTGAAGGCTCAAAGTGGTGTGAGGAAGAGAGGGAGGAGGTTCCCTTTTATAAGGGAGGAGAGGGGCACCTTTGGAATAACTAAAAATATTATTTTATTATAAATCCAAACTCGGTTTCAAATAGCTCCAAATTGATTTATTTAGAAGCTAAGGTGGGGATGGGTCGAAATACTCTCATCCAATAGAATTTAAACAAGTTTAGCTTCCTATTTTAACCTTATCATTTAGATTTAACATTAAGTAAAATAATTTTACTTTTACCATGTCTTCTTGTGTTCTTATACTATAAGGTTAATAAACTTACTATAAGTAGCCAAACGAACCCCAAGTTGTTTATTATTAATATATATAACCTTATCTAAGTCATTTGGCCGAACCATAGATTTTTAGAAATAAAATAACAATTACTAATATAATATTTGTTTTAAAAACTATTTTATGTCAATTTTGACACTATTTAGTAATTGATTGTTGTGAAACTCATAACAGAATGATTAGTTCGAAAAAAGTTAATTAAATCAATACTAACATATCATATTAACCTATGAAATTAGTTTAATTCATAAAAAGTCTCAAATTACATTTATTTTGGTGTTTATAACATCAATTATGTCAATATTTCATTAATAAGATAATTACTGCATCATATTTGTGTCATAAATAAATTAAATTATATAAAGTCTAAAAATTACAAATAAAATATATTTATGTAGGAAATCTTTTTATATTTCTAATGAATATTTATAGCCGAATTTATATTATGTATATCCCCATATTAAAAATGATTTACTTATTAAACATTGATTTTAACTATTTTAACCCTTCTTTAAATAAATTAATAATAAATGTCCTAATCTAATCCAAGTGGGCCTAAATGGTCATATTTTATTCCTAAGGTTGTTTTTGTTCGAATGACACTTGTCCAATAGAATTAGGACATGTGTTAGGGTAATAATAATATCATTTTTACCCTTAATTACCCTATTTACTTTTAACCGTGGTAAAAAAAAGTAAAAAGTTACTATTCACCAAAAATTATTTTCATCTCATTAAACCACATTTTAGTCCTTGATATTAACCGTGTCTCTCAGATTTTTGAAATTCCACTCACAGAAGCGGTAAAATTAAGTTTTATGAAAAATTCAGTTTTTTGAACTACCACTTAGTGGTTTCACTATTCATCAAAAATTGAAAGTTTTCAGAAAAATACCAAAATTTCACCCTAGGCTAATTTCGATATTCCGAATCCAAAAATGAAGTCCATTTTGAAAAATAAAATTTATAAAATTTCAAAAAGTGGTTATTACTATTCATAACGGCTAGTTTTAATAATATTTTATTAGTATATCATTGTTTAGTGAAACTCGGTATTGCGTACGACGCAAGCTATCGAGGAAGGTCACGATTTCGTGTATAGCAATTCAAGAAAGTGTTGTGTAGAAAAAGATTCCTTTGATTATTTATATAACATAAAAGTATCAGTTGTTACATTCTACCCCCCTTAAAATGAATTTCACCCTCAAAATTCGTCACTTTGTAACAAATAGATGAGGATACCTCTCCCTCATCATATCCTCAATCTCCCATGTAGCTTCTTCTAATTGGTGGTTCTTCCATATAACTTTCACCAATCGAGTGGTCTTGTTTCGTAGGAATTTTTCGCTACGATCTAGAATCTCTATCGGATGTTCTTCATAAGAAAGATCTTGATCCAGCGGTACAGCTTCTGAGCTGAGTACATGTGAAGGATCAGGTATGTACTTTCTCAGGAGAGATACATGGAACACATCGTGAACTTGAGAGAGATTTGGTGGAAGCGCCAATCGGTAAGCTACCTTCCCAACACGATCCAGTATTTCGAAAGGACCGATATATCTAGGGCTCAACTTCTCCTTCTTTCCAAATCTCATAACCCTCTTCCAGGGAGATATTCGTAA
Organism: Viscum album; assembly: GCA_963277665.1. Taxonomy (NCBI): domain Eukaryota; kingdom Viridiplantae; phylum Streptophyta; class Magnoliopsida; order Santalales; family Viscaceae; genus Viscum; species Viscum album. The sequence goes on from OY728158.1 coordinate 224,775,069, forward strand.
GAACACTTTATCACCTACTTAAAATTCTAGGTCTTTTCTTTAGTTGTTAGCATAACTTTTCTGTCGACTCTGAGCTGCTCTTATGTGTTGTTGAATAGATCTGACCTTTTCTGCCATTTCATCAACGAGATCAGGTCCTAATAGCTTTCTTTCCCCAACTTCATCCCAGCAAGTTGGAGTCCTGCATTTCTTTCCATAGAGAGCTTCATAAGGAGCCATATGAATACTGTAGTGAAAGCTATTATTATAATAAAATTCCACCAAAGGTAGGTGTTGATCCCAACCATCTTTGAAATCCATAGAGCAAGCTCTCAATATATCTTCTAGAGTTTGAATTGTTCTCTCAGACTGACCGTCTGTCTAAGGATGATAAGCAGTGCTGAAACTCAACTCTGTATCCAGAGTATGCTGAAGACTTCGCCAGAACTTTGAGGTAAACCTCGGATCCCGATCAGATATAATAGAAAGTGGTACTCCATGCAATCTTACCACTTCTTTACATATATTCTGGCAAGCTGATCTAGAGTGAAATCCTCTCTAATAGCAATGAAGTGTGCAGATTTTGTAAGACGATCAACTATGACCCAGATAGCATTATTTCCTTTGGATGTTTTAGGAAGTCCTGTGACAAAGTCCATAGTGATGTTTTCCCATTTCCATTCGGGTATGGGTAATGTTTGTAACATCCCCTTAGACTTCTGTCTCTCAGCTTTAACTTGCTTACAAACCAAGCATCGAGAGACATATTCAGCAACATCTCTTTTCATGCCATCCCACCAGAAGTACTCTTTCAGGTCCCTATACATCTTCGTGCTTCCAGGATGAATAGAGAATGAAGAACTATGATCCTCATCCAGCATCTCCTTCTTTAATTCGGGAATGGGAGGAACACAAACCCGATTCCTAAACTTTTTTATCCCATCACAATCAAGGTTGAATTCAGGAACATTTCTCACCTTCTTTTGTAACTCGACATCTTCTTTCTGTGCCTCTTTAATCTTCACATGTATAGATGGTTGAACATTCATTTGAGAAAGATACGATTTTCCCCCTTTCATTATAATTCCAAGATCCAACCTTTGTAAATCCATAAATATTGGATCTTTTGTGATCCTCATCATGGATAAACTAGCATGGTCTTGTCGACTTAATGCATCTGCCACCATGTTTGCTTTCCCAGGGTGGTAATGGATTGAGCAGTCGTAATCCTTAATCAGCTCCAACCATCTTCTTTGGTGCATATTCAGCTCCTTTTGTGTGAAAATATACTTTAAAATTTTATGATCAGTATAAATATCACACCTTTCACCGTAAAGGTAATGCCTCTAAATCTTTAATGCAAAGATTACTGCAGCTAACTCCAAATCATGAGTTGGGTAATTTTGCTCATGTATTTTCAATTGTCGTGAGGCATAAGCTATCACCATATCATTTTGCATAATAACACACCCCAATCCCTTCTTGGATGCATCACTGTAGATCACAAACCTTTCTCCACTACAAGGCAGTGTGAGCACAGGTGCACTGGATAACCTTCTTTTCAACTCCTTGAAATTCTCTTCACATTCCTCCATCCAAACAAACTTAACTCCTTTCCGAGTCAACTTGGTGAGTGGATTAGATAATCGTGAAAAATCTTTCACAAAACGTTGATAATATCCAGCCAAACCAAGAAAACTTTGGATCTCGGTTACTGTTGTTGGTCTCGACCATCTTTCGATAACCTCTGTTTTTGTTGGATCCACAGATATCCCCTCTTTTGAGATTATGTGACCCAAAAATGCAACTTTTTGAAGCCAAAATTCACACTTGGTAAATTTGGCATAAAGATTCTCCTTTCTCAGGTTCTTCAATATAATTCTCAAGTGATCTTCATGTTCTTCCTTTCTCTTTGAATAGACTAGAATATTGCCTATAAAGACTAGCACAAACTGATCAAGATAGTCTCTAAATAATCTATTCATTAGATCCATGAAGATAGCAGGGGCATTAGTAAGAACAAATGGCATCACTATAAATTCATAGTGTCCATGCCTTGTACGGAAAGTCGTCTTTGGTATATCCTCCCTTTTAACACTTAATTGATGATACCCTTAACGAAGATCAATCTTGGAAAAGTATTGAGCTCCGCGTAGTTGGTCAAATAGGTCATCAATGCGCGGGAGAGGATATTTGTTCTTGATAGTGATCTTGTTAAGTTCTCGATAATCAATGCAGAGTCTCATTGATCCATCTTTCTTCTTAACAAACAGAACAGGTGCTCCCCAAGGTGACGCACTAGGGCGTATGAACCCCTTATCAAGATTCTCTTGGAGTTTCTTCTTTAATTCCTGCAACTCAATTGGGGCCATTCTATAAGGTGTCTTTGAAATAGGCAAAGCACCCGGTATGAGTTCTATTGAAAACTCAACTTCACGATTCAGTGGAAGACCCGGTAATTCCTCCGGAAAGACATCATCAAACTCCCGTACAATGGGCATATTCTTAATTGTGAGATTATCACCAACCATTTGAGATAAATAACCTTCATTTAGTGGAATCAATACCCATAAAATGGAAGAAATTTCCACTGGAAGGTTACGTTCATCCTTGCATCGATAGACGATCATAGATTGATCTGTAATATGAAATGTGACTTCCCTAATTTGGCAATTAATATGAGCTCCATGTAGAGAAAGCCAATCCATGCCAAGAATCACATAAAATTCCACTATAGGAAGGATCACAAGATTTGAAGGAAGCACTTTCCCACAAACTTCAATCGGAGAAGAATTATAAACTTCTGATGCGACTGTTGTGCCATTAGGTGTTGTCACAGCTAACTCAACATCTAATTGTTGAGGTAATACGGTGATACCCTTAGGAAATTCTTCAGAAATAAAGGAGTGGGTGGATCCAGAATGAAATAAAACATTTGATACTTTAGAGTGGATGGTAAGTGTATCTTTCACCACATCGTTTTCGTACTCCACGTCGCTGATAGAAATTGCATGTGACTTTCCTTTATCTTTAGCCTTAAGAGTTTGTTGACGTCGACCATCATCATCAACCCTTGGATTAGGGAATTTATTGGCATAATGTCCCATCTCCTTGCACTTGAAACATTGAATTGTGGTAGGTTCATTCTATGTATCCCTTCATTTGTTTGCATCATTAGACATCTTCTTCCAATCATCGCGGCATTCAAATGCCTGATGACCTTCTTTCCACATTTAAAACATTTACTTGTCCCTTTAAGGCAACTCCCTCCATGTTTCTTTCCACACTTTGAGCATAAGGAAAAGCTCATCTTCTTTTCAGTGTGCTCTTTAGATTTTCCTTTGAATTCCATTTTCCTCTTCTTATCAAACCCATATGACTGATGGGTTACTCCAATCTCCATCTCAACTTTGAGAGCACATCGAACGATTTCCTCATAGCTATTGAAGTCCCTTATGGCTAAGGCCCTTTGAAGACTTTTTTTTAAGCCACTAAAGAATCGATCGATCTTACTCTCAGGTTGGATAATAATACCAGAAGCATACCTTGCAAGTCTTGTAAAATTTACTTCATAGGTACCAACAGATTCATCATCCTTTTACTTCAGTTCAAGAAACTCTTTCTCCATCTTTGTTCGGATAATTCGAGGGAAGTACTTACTGAAAAATAAGTTCTTGAACTCATCTCATTCCTTGGACTCAATTTCATCCATTTTCCTCGTATTCTTAATAAGATTCCACCATTGATCAGCATCACCTTCCAAACGATACACTGCTAAGATGACTTTATCATGTTCAGAACATTGAAGAACTGAAAATATATTTTCAGTAGTACTAATCCATTGTTCAGCAACTAATGGATTAGTAGACCCACTGAAAGAAGGTGGACGTTGCCTCATGAAGGATTCAACAGAATTTTTCTCCTTCCTTTGCTCGTTTGGAAGTCCTGTATGATTCATAGCTTGAGAAAGTTGTGTGAGCATGGCTAGAAGATTTTGCATTCTAGTTCCCATAACGTTTGGTTGCTCATGGGGACAATCATTGCATTGCCCATCGTATTCCGCATTAACACGGTTCTTTCGGGTTTTATCCATTGACTAAAACCAGGAAGAATAGTGTGAGAAACACTAATTATAATAGGAAAACCACATAATCAAGAATAAAATTTCACACTTAAGGTCTTATCCTAGGTTATTCACGGTCATTTCTAAAACACTAAGATTGTGCTCTATTCTTAGACTTATCCTTAGGGTTCTTACGAAGGCTTTCACATACAAGTTTCCAAAGGTTGACTATACCTTTCCTCTGATACCAACTATAACGACCCAGACTTTACATACATTGTTATTAATTCAGAATTGAAGCACACTTATTACAACATATAACAAAACCAAGAAAGGACCGTATAGGTATAGTGTCTTTAGAAACTGGGAAACATAAACAACTGGTTCATAAAGTATATACTTTGCCTCCCATTTATTTCATCATATCTAGAGTCCCTTTTTGGCATATTCTACTTAATAATCTTCTTCCTGGCCTGGGGAAATAAAACATACAAAAGGGTGAGCTCAAATCCTCAGTAAGGGTAAACAAAATAAATATTAATCACATCATATACATAAGCACATAACTTTTGGAAATCTTAACCTGCAAAAGAGATTATAATTTCATAACATGGGATAAATCATAGTAGTGAAATTTAATCCCAATAATCATAACTTAAAACATGAAACATTGTGTCATACACACATAATCATATAGAATCATTTCTTATTAGTCAAGACTCAATGCCAAGACTATCTTAGTGGACAAAGTCCATTTCTGAACCGATTTCACTCCTCGTTTCAGTCATGTTTCACTAAACTGGTATAACCTACCATTCCAGCCATGTCTATCTCATGAGATATAAAATCTTTACCCAATTCATTGGAGGGAGATATAGGTCCCACCCATCTTATAATGATACCATTCTTATGTGTGCCACAAAATCATAAATCATACATCATTACATAACCCATGTAATAAAAATGGGATTCTTAAACCACATGACGGCATAAAACAATTCATATAAGATAAAGGAATTCATAAAAACAATTCCATCACAATATAATCAAATCAATGTAATAATAGGGATAGAAACAGAACCCTATATTATCTTAGATGGAAAATAATTTTGATAAAACACTTTAACTCCATTCTTGAGGAAAATATCCTTTCCTTTCTTAACAGGTCATAAAATTTTAAACTAAAATAAGTTTATTAAAAATATACTTGAAAACTTTTAAAGTAATCTTCTTGGAAATAATTTTTTAAAAATCCATTCATGCCGTATAAGTTAAAAAAACATTCTTCTCGTACTTTTGTCGGAAAAGTCAAAAAGTACCTCGTACGAAAAATGAAAAAAGATTACTTTCATATCTTTTAATAAAAACTCACTGAAGGGTAAAATTGGATATAAAATATTGTAGAAGTATATTAATATCACATATTTAGGAAACATGGATCTGGATGATAAAATACACCCTAGTAAATTTCAAAGTATAAACAATCTCGGATAAAAATGAGATTGTGATATTTCCCTTACCTTAGGTCTGATTTCCTTCGTAAGTGTCCAAACCTCCTGTATAATGATTTAAATAATGTTATTGACTTATTCCAGAATCATACTTATATTTATGATATCATATATGGTCATATTCTTAGCTTCTTATTAGTAATATTTCATTACTACTTGTTTATTCGGGTGTTTATTACTTTTTGTTCTTATGCATGTTTTGTCGAATAAATTATTATCCTTATTTTTTTTAGGTTATAGATACCTCATTTCTAGAATGTTATTAGTGTAATATATATCATATTAATTCATTCAATTCATTTATATAATCACTATTCAATGAAGATCATGTAGAACGAATCGCATCACATCGTGGAGACGGTATTCCGTACGTAAGCACGAGTGATGATATCGTTCCTATGATCGTGGAATTGTATTGGAGTGTATGTATATTATTTCAGAATCAATATCACTTTACAATAATCATATATAGTTATTATGTACACCATTATACCCATCCAAGTAAGGTGGTTGTGGAAAATAGATTACACCACGGCGTGGAGACGGTATTCCGTACGTATGCACGCGCGGTGATTTCATTTTCCGTAGGATGGATAGATGGTGAAATAGGGTTGTTTCATACTTATAATAATATATCATTATATTAGTGATACTGATGTTATTACTTCATAATTAAACAACTAAAGAAGAAGAAGTGGAAGAAGAAATAAAGATCAAAGAATCGGTAACAGACATTACCTCCTCTTTGAAGTGCTTCTTTGAGACCTCATTTTAGGGCACTAAAATTGGTCTTTGAAGAATACCAGGACCTCTAGGATGTCTCTATGGAATTGGAGAGAAGAAATTGGCAGGGGTTGGCCGAGCCGAAGGCTCAAAGTGTTGTGAGGAAGAGAGGGAGAAGATTCCCTTTTATAAGGGAGGAGAGGGGAACCTTTGGAATAACTAAAAATATTATTTTATTATAAATCAAAATTCGGATTCAAATAGCTCAAAATTGATTTATTTTTAAGATAAGGTGGGGATGGGTCTAAATCCTCTCATAAAATAGAATTTAGACAAGTTTAGGTTCCTATTTTAACCTTATCATTTAGATTTAACATTAAGTAAAATAATTTTACTTTTATCGTGTCTTCTTGTGTTCTTATACTATAAAGTTAATAAACTTACTATAAGAAGCCAAAAGAACACCAAGTTGTTTATTATTAATATATATAAAATTATATCATTCATTTGGCCGAACCTTAGATTTTTAGGAATAAAATAACAATTACTAATATAATATTTGTTTTAAAAACTATTTTATGTCAATTTTGACACTATTTAGTAATTGATTTTTGTGAAAATCATAACAGAATTATTAGTTAGAAAAAAGTTAATTAAGTCAATACTAACATTTCATATTAACCTAGAAAATTAGTTTAATTCATAAAAAGTCTCAAATTACATTTATTTTAGTGTTTATAACATCAATTATGTCAATATTTCATTAATAAGATAATTACTGCATCATCTTTGTGTCATAAATAAATTAAATTATTTAAAGTCTAAAAATTACAAATAAAATATCATTATGTAGGAAATAGTTTTATCTTTATAATTAATATTTATAGCCGAATTTATCTTATGTATAACCCCATATTAAAAATTATTTACTTATTAAACTTTGATTTTAACTATTTTAACCCTTCTTTAAATAAATTAATAATTAATGTTCTAATCTAATACAAGTGGGACTAAATGGTCATATTTTATTCCTAAGGTTGTTCTTGTTCGAATTACACTTGTACAATAGAATTAGGACATGTTTTAGGGTAATAATAATATCATTTTTACCCTTAATTACCCTATTTACTTTTAACCGTGGTAAAAAAAGTAAAAAGTTACTATTCACCAAAAATTATTTTCATCTCATTGAACCACATTTTAGTCCTTGATATTAAACGTTTCTCTTGGATTTTTGAAATTCCACTCATAGAAGTGGTAAAATTAAGTTTTATGAAAAATTCAGTTTTTTTAACTACCACTTAGTGGTTTCACTATTCATCAAAAATTGAAAGTTTTCAGAAAAATACCAAAATTTCACCCTAGGCTAATTTTGATATTCCGAATCCAAAAATGAAGTACATTTTGAAAAATAAAATTTATAAAATTTCAAAAAGTGTTTATTACTATTCATAACGGATAGTTTTAATAATATTTTATTAGTATATCATTGTTTAGTGAAACTCGGTATTACGTACGATGCAAGCTATCGAGGAAGGTCACGATTTCATGTAAAGCAAGTCAAGAAAGTGTTGTGTAGAAAAAGATTCCTTTTATGATTTATATAACATAAAAGTATCGGGTGTTACACTATCCTTATAGGGATCTAGTGTGGAATTATATCCTTAACACATTATTGTGATCCCCTTAATAGGATAAGCTTCGATTGTGTTGGTGTATCCCTCCTGGAGGTTGGTATAGGATCATCTATCGTATTATCTTACCTAAGTAGGGTTATTGGTATTTTTTTAAATAAATACATAGGGAAAATATCCCCTATCTTGAAGGATATCCTAGTAGGGTTTATAGAATCATCATATATATGATCAGTTACATAGTGGTTTGTTTCAGTAGGGTTTGTGGAATCATCAGATATATGGTCCCCTATAAGGATATTGGATTAGGATTTATGTAAGTGGTATCTTCAAATGGTATGGGTCATGATCCCATATATTTTTATTCTGAATTTGAGACGCGATAGGATTTGGGGTGTCCCCTAGTGATCTTAGGTTTTATCCCCTACCCGAGAGTTATGATTTCTATAGTTCTAGATTGGGTTTTTGGTGTCCCTAGTATTCCTAGGTGTGATACCCTATCTAATGCGATGAGACCATCATTATTTCTAGTAGGGTTAAAGGATTACCTCATATAAAAAGGATGATATCCACTATTTAAGTATCGATGTACACAATATTCTAGCATGACTTCAATTATGGAAAGACCCGCCAAGTGATTTCTCTTATATTTATGACACATGGGATGGTAAGGATGTTCCCTTAATAAGAAATATACAATATAGATTGTTCAATAAGAATATTTCTTTCATGTATTGATGATTTGTTTCCATTGGAGTGATATAACTTGAACGATTTCTCTTAGGTATGGAAATTACCATGGAGTGTGTTATCCTGGATGAGTGTTACCCTTGTGCCTCATGTGGAATCTTATTGTTGGATTTGAGGATAGGACTTCTGGAGATGTGGAGTCTGAGACCTATATATCTCAATGATTCTAGGATTCTACATGTTTTTTCATGTATTGATTCATACAACATGTGGATATGATATGACCATTCATGTATAGACAAAGAGTAGTCGAGATGAATTTTTTTGTTCACTCTCTCTTGGGTTCCCTATCTTTTGGGTTAAAGAGGACTATTTACTTTATATTTTCAAACTTTTATTTTAGATTTTGGGGTGCATAATAGTTATTGTTATACTAACACATTCATTGTATTTTCCCAAACATGTAATGTATTTTTTAGAAGACTGGACTTTTGATGGGATCCTTGAGGGACCTATTGTAGGCATAGAATAATGAGATAAACAGGATGATCTATTTACTGATTATTGACTGAGTTTTTTAATGATGGATTCATTTGATATCATTCCCCTCCATTAGAGCCAGGTGATATGATTTGATGTTATTCGGGGCTTTTATTTTCTATTTTTTCACATTCAATACTTGTTCGAACTCTAATGTTGGATAGATGTATGCATGCATTTTGTATCATTAGTTTTATTATATATTAACTATTTCATAGAGATTGTTCTGTGTTCATGCATACAGTTACCATAGTCTATGTTCACCCAATTGTGTGATATTCTTACTCAGTTTTGGTCATTAACACTTGACCTATTAGATGATGTATTGTGGTAGTTACAAATCAGTCGTTGTTGGGTTGGGTCATGCCAATGTGTTTTAGAGAAAGTTAGCTCGACCTTAGGACTATAGTATTTGATATTGGTATGGTTTTTATGGAAATAATGTTAACATCTATCAAGAATAGATTTTAGTCCATGAAATAAAGTGTTAGTGTGACAACCAATATATCCATTCACATGTAATATAATAGTCTTCTTGTTTACTAGGTACGTTTAGGCTCAGGTTGTAGGAAATGTTTTTACATACATCATATATGAATTGGTTTTGGGTTTCATGCCCTTTTATATTCATCACCCCATATAAAATCTATTAAATTGATTTATATTGATTCTTTTTTAGGATTCCACTATAATGAAAACCATACAAGTCTCCAGGGAAGTATTTTGATAATGATCCTCCAAGTGATGACGATTTAGTGCATGGAACGGTGTAGGATGTGGTACCACATAGTGGTCAACTAGAATAGCCACCACACATTGATTACCTGGTTGTGTTAGATGTTCCAAATGTGGATTCTTTCAATTAGATTTCACTATATTCTATCTAATGGTAATGATCCCATAGGTATTATATTGATCCAGACCCCAGAAATATTATTACATGCTTGAGTCAGTTATGTATTTTTTTCTACCAGAGAGGAAACCTACTGATCATATGGTTTTCCTAGTGGAGAGTAATCTATATGGATTATCCCATCAAAGGTGATGTTCAGTGATATAGACCCAAATTGGGATTAATATCATTTAGACATAGTGTGATTAGATCTTGAGGGAATTTTATTTATTCGACCATGTTGAGATTACTATATATCCAAGAGCTTCTATAGAATTAACAGGATAACATGGCAGTAAATGAGTACTCAGTGAGGTTCATGGACCCTTTTTGGTACTCACTAGATATGGGTTGATTTATTTTTTTATAATAAAGTAACCTCAATAATGGATTACTCAAATATATCATTGCATTAGTGATGTATAATTGAATTCCGATTAATGATGGGGTCCTTGAGAAGGCCTTGGTGGTGGAGAACATTTTGGATGAGTAGAATAAGACTATTGTTATTGGGTACACATGATATAAGACCTCAGGTGTGGGTATCTGATATTTTTAATAGGGAACTAGTCATGTAATACACTTCATGAGACAATCCCATTATGGATTATGTGTATATTAGGTCTCCCATATAGAATATAGTCATCCGCAAGAGAGGAGCTTCTTCACTTCTGATCTCACTAAAGTTTGTTCAAATCAGTGTTCTACTAATAGGGAGATGGTTGATGAAATACAATTTTTGAGACATAGAATAGATAATGGAGTTCTTCATGATTATGGATTTGGACGATTGTTAGGGAGAGAATAAATATATGGCACACACATTGATGTATTTCCACGACCACCCCTAGGTGGTCAGTAAAGGCTTAAGGAGATAGATGAAGGGGAGAGGAAAACTACAGGTTGAAGAGGCCTATGTTATGGAGTATCCAATGATGATTTTAGATATTCTTTTTCATTTATAATTTTTTTGGTAGTATTGTTAGACAATTTTTTGTGGTATGCGGTTCATTCCACTTAATTTTCATGGTTTTCTCAGGGTGACACATGGCCTAGGTAGAGCTCTTTAATGGTGATGTTTCAAGTATCCCCAGTCTCATAAAGATTATGTATTATTCATTCGCTGAGGCTCAATCAAGGGATTTGATGTAAAATCTTGTGGTTAGTTAGTGTCGTCCAAAGCTGATATTTTCAAGGTGTGGCATAATATTTTTATTGGAATCTATGTTTAGGGAAAGGTTTCATGCATGAGTTTCAAAGTTGTACCTAGATATAATAGTGGAGCCTTTATACATTACCATAATTATATAGGTTCCTACAAAGTGAATTAGTGACAACACACTACCTTAGAATGTGTGACCTGACTATAGGTGGAGAGTTCCTCACATGTAATATTTTCATAGTGGAAGTGATACCATATGATCATATTTCTCAATGTTGATTGGATTTTTATAATCTATTCTTCAAGGTATTACAACTGTAGGTGTGGTGGTGTTGCTGGAGTTTTGGAATGAGTTTCTCCACTCTATATAGATGATAATTATCTAATGATGATGAGCTCATGTGTGGGAGGATATATCCCAATTATATTAAATGGATAGTATAACCCATGGACTAAAAGTGCAATGTGATTTTAATTTATAGATATAGTAGTGGATTTTACAATGTCTACCAGAGGATGTGGTGGTTTAACCTCCCCACTGATGTTTTCAAATTCACTAATTGGAACCCAAGGACTAGCTTGATATTTTCATGAGAAAATTGGTTTACTCTCATAGAGATTCATAAGCAATGGTGTGGTTATAGTTTTGAATATGGAGGTCCTAGTAATAACCAAAGTGTTACTTTATCATCCCTGGGTTTTTCATTAGTACCCCCATGTGTTCTATGTTATATTTTCCAGTGATAAAATTGATTATGGTTCCAATAATTGTGATAACTTCATCTATATAAGGATTTATGATGTCACCAGTCATGTTATTAGATGAAGTACTGAGGAGTTTTACTTACATCTATAGTACAAAAAATGAGTGGTGGTTGTGAAAAGTGGATTGAACCATTTGGGTTCTAGAAATCATTCATTATGTTTTCATGTTGGTGTGATTCCATTTTCACTCCACTCTCATCGTTTTAGTAGTTTAAAAAATGTTTTAAAGTCCCTAAAGGTCACCATTTTAATTGTTGGAGGAAGTGGGATACATTATTTTGGGTCTAAGTGTGGTTATCACAATAGGTGTTGAGGGTGAAGTTATTCTAAGGGAGTATGAGGAATAATGAGTTACATAAATATCTATTTTGGGTTATATAGGTGATGTACCTCTATACTCCCTGTAGATAGGTGGACTAGATGCTTTATCTTTTCCACATGTCGTAGATAAGGATACACATTCACATTTCATTTCATGATGTCGACCATGTTTAAGCTTGACATTGGGTGTAGTTTTGATTTGTTGGTTCCCTTGAGTTTTTGTGTGTGTATAATGCAAGGGAACCCTCTGATTAGCTTAGTAGAGTAAGAGATCTAGCTACAAGATATTCTTATTTCACCGTGTTTATAGGATTTCTCTTTTTTGGGGATGAATCTTCTTAGGGTTGTGTGAATGAATATACTTGGGTTTTTTCATATAAGACTCTGAAATATTTCAAGGAATGTTTCCAAAGTCATGCACTTGGTTGTAACATGATTATGGGTCCAAGAGAGACTATATGTGTGGATATTAAAAAAATTAAATATTTTATAAAATGTAAATAGTATTCGGTACAAGTTGAAGAGCTCCTGATTGGAGTCTCAAATCATAAATATGAGATGGTGGTTGAGTTTGGAACATGGTGTTTACCATTTGGTTGACATAAGGTTTTCCTGTGTAAGAATCTCAGTTGATGGTGTGTTGGAGGGAATATGGATTATATTAGTTTGTTAGAATAGTAAATAAACTAATGTAAAAACATGGGTAATCATGTTAGGAAGATGATATGGGATGTTTTCCTTCTAGTGTTATGGATGAACTTAGGAGGAACAAAGTAGATGAGGAAATGATTATCTTTAATCATTATAATGATCACTCATGGATCATGGTACATTAGATTTACAGTGGGGATCTATATATGAAGCATTGTAATTTCTCCAATAGTTTGTTAGACTTATCTGGTTTATCTACTAATCCCTCTATGATGTGTTTTTAAAGGTTTTAGAGTCCTATTAAGATTGAAATTGATACCCTATGTGTAGACCTATGGATTTGGGTGGAAATAGGGGAGTTTATAATGGCTCACAAGGGATTATCATTTCAAATTCCTAATCTCGTTGAATGTACTATATGATCACATGTTTTTTATTATTCAAGCTCGGGGAAGATCAATATTTGGGGATTATGCATTGTATACAAAGGGTACACCCCATATACTGGGGATAGGTCATGTAGAATAGATATATGGAAAGGGTGGTTGTTTCGAGGGACACAGTCAAGTTAATTTACACAGACAGGTAAATGTGAATGAGGTTTCATACACAGAAACTGCTAATAAAATGTTCTTAGGCTCAACCAAGAGTGACACATTGTGTACCAAATATACACACCGTGTATAGAGAGATGGGCATCCACCTCCGTATGGTTGAGGAATCACACGTGAAATTGGATGAAATAACATGACTTGGGATATGGGGTAGATGCCTTGTATATCCTAAAATACACTCTGAGTATCAAGATGGGAGACATTCTTGGGTTGGTTTCTAGAAACATTGTGTACTAAGGGTAAATTTCATGTACTCCCCATGGAGATTTCTTCTATATGAATCTCCACCATTATTACTCTAATGGAGGCCCATCAGTATTCTATCGTATGTCATTTTCTATATCAGAGGAGATGGTGAAAATTGTTTTTGTCATTAGATATGTTATGTGAGGTTAAATTTCTAGGTCACTTCTATTAGTGATGTATAAACCTATATCAGTTGAGAAGGTTCCCTGTAATGACATGAACATTGATAAGTAAAATCCTCTTGGTGATTTAATTTAATTTTCTATTATGTATCATGATTATATAAATCACATTTAATTATTTAGATTTATTAGATCATTTTTTTAAATACAATTAAAAATCATAAACATTGATAAAATAGACATTTAATAGTGATCATAAGATCAGTATAAATATATTGTTCTAATAAATGAAATTTACATAGACAAAGAAAGTGATAGCATCTACTAATAATATCATTCCCTATAAACCCAATTTTTCGTAACATAAAATATAGATATCATGAAATTTATTTTCCAGTGATCAATTTCAGATCCATCAACAAAAGAATGATAGAAACCATTTAAAATAAATGTCCAATCTTGTAGAGATCGTGGCCCAAACCATGTTTTTCGAACCAACCCTTGAAAATCTCATCATCACACACCTTACCCATATGGAATTTTCTAGTGTCGTAATAATCTATGAATCAAGGCCCTAGAAATATGAATATTTTCATTTTATTAGAAATATAATTTTTTTTAAATTTACTTCTTATTGATTCTACATTATAAATAACTTTTATTTCTTTGTGATAAAACACAAATTGTATATATGGGTAACATGCAAGTTCAAATAAGATATTACTTATAGAGAATTAATATATTTTCTAAATAAATAATATTTTATTTAAATATTATTATTTAATAATATTTAAAAAATATAAATGATAATATAATTTTTATGAAGCCAAATTTAATTTTTATAAGGGTCTGAACTCTGTTATTGTTAAAAAAACCACCATGTCCCAATAAATGTCAATTTATATATTTAAATAAAAAATTAACATTTTTATAAATAAAATTGTATAAAATAAATATTATTTTTTAATCAAAATATAAAAATTATACAATTGTGAATTCTATATACTTTTCTGAAATAGTCAAATTTTATGGAAGAGATTAAATACATTTTAAATATATGGTGTGTATTATGACATCACAATGAATCCAATGTGATGTAATAAATTTTCTTACTGGTATCTATGAAAAAAAATTATTTCACCATTAATATAATTTCATTTTGAGGTTATTTTATTAATTTTATAATACCTTATGAACTCAACAAATCATATATTATATTTTGAGGGTTATAATCAATTATTTATATACATGAATAATTACCACATAAACAAGGATAATATTTTAATTATTTCTGAAAATTTCACTATAAAATAAATAAAACACATCCACTTTGGTAGTAACCCAAGAAAAAAACATGTTACAGTTTTTTGTTTTGATTTTTTTACTCTTTAGACTCCAAAACCTAAGCCTGGGTAATAATAAAGAACACCCCTATATTTTCCTATATTGACCCAACAAAGATCTATTTAACATTCACTAAAAACAATTTTGGGGCATTCATAATCTTTCATACCCTCTCTATATTCCTCCCAAGTTCCCCCAAGCTCTCAAGAACCTCATATAAATCTTTTTGAATCACCCTCTCAAGGTAAGGGACCTCTCTCTCTCTCTCTTCTTTTCAATTCAAGAACATTCTTTGTATTTATAATTTTAAATATTATTTTTTTATGTTTTCATAACCTTATAAAGATACCCATATTATAAAATATATTTCTTAATAATTATATATAATTTATCTCATGTCATTGTAACATTTACCTATGTCATTAGTATACCAAAATTTAATAAAGGATTATTTCCTTCTCCACTTTATTCAATAATATTTTTTATTTTATGCCTTTTATTTCAAACTCACAATGTTATGATATATTATTCCAAATACCTCTCACTAAAAATTTTAATTTCAATTTATTAGTGAACCATTTTTAACTCATTAAACCATTTTATGAATTTTAATGAACTACAGTTATGCTAGAAGAATCTCACTGCAATTTTTCCATGACATACATTTGTATTGTGAATACCATATCTATTTACACTCAAGGTTATTCCACTAGATATAGATTTTATACTTTTATTGGGTAAATACATTATATATTATATACTCCTAGATTATGGACTTAAATGTGATGAAATATGATCTTATGTTGAATAATCTTTGTGGAACGCTTAATCATGTACATGAATTGAATGTGGTGGGTGAACCTGAAATTAAATATCTCTACATTGAATTGGTTAATATTTTATTCTCATTATATATAATTCATGTTATTAACTTGTGATCTTAATCCAATAGAAAACATTTTACACCATGTTCTGATGTCATGGATGTTAACCTTGACCAATGTTTTTGATGTCATGCTTAAGGTTGTTTCAACATTTCCATGTTCCCTTTCTGTTATCATATTATATCATTCCTACTTATCTGTTTTTATGATTCTCACCCCTTTTATTCCCAATTTAAATTCATGTTCTCTACCATGTAATATTTCCCTCATGTTATGTATTTTTTATTCCCTTATTGGGATTTATATTTTACCCCTTTCATATATTTGTATCCATGTTATCCCATGTAGTTTTAAGTATGATCGAATATTTTGAACATGCCTTGGAAGTATTAAATAATGGAAATGGACCCACTATTTTATGTTCTTATGTAATTTACCTAATTCCCCAATGAAACTATATATATCACTCTTCTAGGGTGTATTATATGTACATTTATGTAATATATGATGAATTAATTAGTAATAAAAACATGGGTGGTCATATTTGGAATCAAAATAATGTTTAGTTATTTTGGTATTAGAAATGGAATAATCTAGATAAACCA
Source organism: Viscum album (assembly GCA_963277665.1). NCBI lineage: Eukaryota > Viridiplantae > Streptophyta > Magnoliopsida > Santalales > Viscaceae > Viscum > Viscum album. Next base: position 224,791,815 of record OY728158.1, read on the forward strand.
TTATGGATAATACTAATTATAAAAAGATATCGAATTTTTTTGGTAAATTATAGAGTATGTATTTCTAAGAAAATTTCACCATTCCTAAATACATAAAGTCTATGTGGTTTTGTTATAGATGTTTCTAAGGCTAAAACTCAAAAACATCATATTAATATAGACTTCATCTTGAACTAGCACAAAACAATGGGCTTTCTTGCACATCTTTTTTGACTCTCCCATGGGATATGATTTTGAAAATTCAAAAACTCAATATTATCCATTATTAAGGGAAAAAAAAATTCACATAAGTGTATATGATAGAAAATAGTTCATGGATAACTTATATTGAATAATATAAAATCATAAGTTATGGGATTTTAAATTTTTATAAGTTATACATTTAATGTTAATGTTTTCCAATTTATGTGTTTAAAATATTAAAAAAATCATACCAAGGACTATTTAGAATAATGTAAATGGATAGAACCAAAATAAAATAGTTAAATATTGGTCTATCATCCATTTTTATATAGATTCCTTTATATCATATAGGATTAGTAAGACTATTCAAACACCACCACAAATCATGGACGTAGAGCTTCCAGTGAAAAATGAAAATGGGGAAATTATTTCAACCCATATATATAACTCCTCCTATATCAAAATTTGGGGATAAACTTATTATAGAACCATGTTATACCGCAATTAGTGGAATTTGGTTCAATTTTGTGAATAGATTGTAATTCCATACATATAGATAACATAAATTATCATGAGAAGGAAATCACACTTTGTATCATGAATTTTCCTCTGATTATGTACAAGTGAAACAAGAGATTTGGATTTATAATCAACATCTCATGAATGGATATTATTACCCTATAATAATACATTTAAATCTCAAATGACTTAGTATGATAAAAATATCATTCTAAAATACATTACCATTGTGATGGAATACACAAATGTCATTTCTGAAGAATCTCATAGTCTTCCTCCAAGGAAAGAGATTAAATTTTCAATTCTTATATGTAGGTATTTTACAATATCCAAGACTCATTATATAATGGCTTTTTTAACCATAAGGAGATGTATAATCACATACATGAGATTATGGATAAATGGTTAATGTGATAAAGTGCTTCACTATAGCATAAACTAGTCCTATTTTTATAGAATAAGGATGGGTTAATGCTCATCTTAATTGATTATCATGAGAACAAAAAGATTGTGAAAAATAATAATTATCATATTACATGGATTCATGATTTGTTATATAAACTATGTGGAACCCAACATATCTCCATGGTGGATCTTTATTCAAGGTATTATAAATTAAGGGTTATTAAAGAAGACATCACCAAGACTATATTCATACAAGGTGTGGGTAAAATGATATCATAGTTATTCAATTATGAGTCACTAATTCTAAATAAATATTCACGTTCTTAATGAATAGATCCATTAGAGACTGCCTTGAGAAATATGTGGTAGTCTTTATAGACAATATTCTAATATACTCAAAAATCAATAAGGATAATTTGGAGAATCTATGAACTATTCTAAGGACCTAATGAAAAGAGAATAATTATGAAATTTATACCAAATGTGAGGTATGGTGGAAGGAATTATCATTTATGGGGCACATTATAACAAGAAGTCAGTAGGTGGACCCTTTGAGATAGAAGAAATTGAAGGTGGTTGAGGATAACATCTTTAATATTGATCCATAGTTTCCTCAGGTTATCTAGTTATTATCGACAATTTGTGAGAAATTTATCATGATTTTTCAACCCTATAACCATACAAAAATATAGATTCATGTTTTTTTTAATCATGATTGTGAAGATGGTTTCAAGGATTTAAAAAAGAGTATTATAAATATAGTTGTACTTAAGATACCTATAATTGGTGATCTTTTCTTACTATAAAAAAATTATTCAAATAAGGTCTTCCAATGTGTACTAATAAAGAATGAAAAAGTGAGATCTTATTCCTCAATGTAACTAAAATATCATGAATAGAACTAATAAATATATGATTTTCAGTTGGATATAGTAATATTCATGTAGAAAATCTAGAATCATTTTCTCTTTATAAATAAATTTTAAAAATATAAGGATTATAAGAGCCTAAAGTATATATTAAGAAAGAATGATCTGAATATGAACCAAATAATATGGTAAGAGATAATTATGAACTATGACTTATTAATTCACAGCTATCCTAGGAATGAAAATAAAGTGGTTGGAATTCTATGGAGAAAGGTTCATTCAATTTTCTTATTTATGAGAATTGAGAAATATCTGATCTTCAAGGACTTAAAAAGGATGGACACAGGAAACACAAAGGAAGGAAAATCATCAATCCTTTCACAAATAATTTTTCATCCATTAATTTTTTACAAGATAAAGGATGATCAAAGATATGATTCTGAAATTGAATAGATGGTGCACTCTATAAGAATATTAAAATCCTCAGAGATCCAAATTAATGAAAAAAGAGTTTTATGGTTTGTGTAATGACTTTGTATACCATCTAATCTTGTGTTATACTTTGATTTTCTAGATGATGTACGTAACTCGGCCTTCTTTGTCCACCTAAGTATCACAATGATGTATCAAGATCACCAAAAGAATTGTTCGTTGGACATTATTATGGATGAGGTTGTGTAATTTACCTCATGCTTTCATGTATATTAGAAAGTGAAGTATTAATTAAAAAAATGGGATTATGAAACCATTAATATTACCTACATATAAATATGAAAACATAACCAATAAATTTTTAATGGGTCATCCAACAAAATAAAATGGAAATAATTCTATATGGGTTGTGTTGGTTTGACTTATAAAGACTTCTCATTTTATTATAATTAGAGAGTAATTTTTAATCAATAAAATTACAAGGATATACATTAGAAAAGTGATGAGGATGCATGAAACACCACTATCAATTATATCAGATCGAGATCCAATATTTACCATGATGTTCTTGAAGAGTTTATAATATAGTCTAAATATTGATTTGAACTTCAGTGTGGCATATAACCCTAAAATAGATTTTCAATCTAGATGGACATAAATACACTCAAGTAAATTTTGAGGGAATGATCCGTTTACATCCAAAAAGGATGGGATGAACATTTTCCTTTTGTTCATTTATCATTAAATAATATATTTCACTCATGATACCAAATTGCTTTTTATGTATACATTTATCAAAATGGGTAAAGAACACCAACCTACTAGGTTGAAGTTGGTGAAAAAAAATTATGGGTCCTTAAATGTTCAATGTAATGGATGAAAATTTCAAGAACATACTACAACACATTTTGGATGATTCGAGATGATGTAATAGATACGAAAATAAACATCAAAAATACTGAGAGTTTCAGGTTTTATATTTTCTATTACTATAAATCTCTCTATGAGAAATAGTTTTGGGATTTGGGAAGAAGGTAATGCTTATTCCATGATAAATTGGTCCCTTTGAGATCTATGGCTGAATTTAAGTGGTTACCTATAGACTAGACCTCCCACCTAACCTATATTAATTACATGATGTGTTTCATTTATCCCGCTTGAGGAACTACATACCATAACCCTTATATGTGTTGATTCCATAGGTGGTACCTTTGGAGAATATTCTTACATAAAAGGAATAACCGGTGATGATTTTAGATATTAGAGAAATTTTTATATGAAATAAGAAAATGGACCTAGTCAATGTGCTATGGAAAAACCAAAAGTTTGAATAAGTGGTGTGGGAATAAGAGGAAGTAATGAAATATAATTACCCTCATCTATTTCAGTTTTTGAAATGAAAATTTTTTGTGATGAATTTCTGATTGGGGGAAGATCGAAATGACCCAAAATTTAATAATTAAACTCCCACTTATGATTTAATTAAATAAACTATTATATATAATGGTTATAGAAAATACAATAACTTGATTTGATTTATGATATCCTATTAGATTTAAAATACCATTATTCATTACAACCATTGATAAAATATCCTTTTAAAAATGATCATATGATTATTTTAAATTTATTACTTTGTTAAATCCAATTGACATATAGAAATTAATTGATGACCATGACCATTTGGATCGTGAAATATGAAGCCCATTAATCAAATATTCTTAGGGAGATATAATCTCTAGGTTTTTTTCAAGACCAACCCTAATATGATCTTCAACAAATAATTCACAATTGAAACTATTAATGAGATATATTTAATCTCATCGAGATCAAAAACCAAACCATGTATGCTGAACCACCCCATGAAAATGTCACCATCATGCACCTTACCCTAAGATAATTCCCTATTGTAATAATGGGATATAGACCAAGAACTTAATAATATGACTATTTATATTATATTTTTTGTTGAATAATGGTTATATTTAATTCATATTGTTTTTACATTTTAAATGATTCTTATATGGATATGAGAAGACAAGAATTGTATTTTTGTGTAATATGAAAAATAAAATAAGAAGATTAGTTAGATGAATTAATTGATTTTAAAAAGAAATATTGTAATAAGATGTTATTATCAAATAATATTTATTAAATATAAATGATAATATAATTTTTATGAAGTAAAACGAACATTTTATGGTGTTCGAAAACTATTATTGTCAATAACAACATCCTTTCTCAATAAATATCTATTATTATTTTGAAAGTAAAAAAATCACAGATTTATAAAACTATTTGGGTATAACAAATATTATTTTGGGAATCATGTCTTCAAAATTATTTAATGGGGAATCTTTCATAATATTTTGAGACAGCCGAATTTTTGGTGAAAATTTAAATACAGTCAAAATATATGGTGTGTATTATGAAAACGTAATGACCAAAAAGTGATGAAAAAAATTGTCTAAAGGGTATCCACGAACTAATATATGTGTCCACATTAAAATAATCTAATTTTTAGGTTGCATTATTTATGTCACAATTCCTTTATGAATATTCCAAAACCTATATTATGTTTTCTAGTATTAAAATCAATTCTTTGAAAACATGACTCACTTCAACATCACAATGGGTAATATATTATTTAATTATTTCATTTTTCTTATAAAATAAAGAATACCAATATCCTTTATCATAATTAATTAGTATAAACAATTGGAAGGATTTTGATTTTTATTATTTTATTGAATGGATTCCAAAACCTATGTTTGACAATTTATGAAGAACTCCCCTCGATTATCCTATATAAACCCACCCAATCGCCAATTACTCATCACTAAAAAACCTTATAGGATGTAATTAATCTCACCTTATATCCCTAGAGTCTTCCTAAGGTTCTCCAATATCTTAGGAATTTCTTCTAATCCTTTTAGAATCACCCAGGAATCGTAAGGGACCTCTCTATCATTTATTTTCAATTCAAGCCCCATATTTGAATATTTCACTGTAAATATCCTTATGTTTTGTTTTCACGACCTTATAATGATCCCAAAACATTCTAATTTATTTCCTAATAACATTATAACATTTATACACTAACATTATAGGATTTAACTAAATCATTAATATTCCAGAATTTACTATGGAATCCTTTCTTTCTCCACTTTATTCTATAACATTCTCAATTTTATTCCTTTTATTTTCCATTCATAATTATGGGATATTATATACACATTAATATGAATCTTTATATATTTCTAAATTATGAGTGACCCTCTTCACTCCCAATGTGCATTTTTATTAATATTTAAGTACTATAATTATGTTGTGGAAATGATTCTGTAGTTTTTTCTTTCCAAACCATTGTATTGTAAAAATCATAGCTATTTACACCCAAGGGTATACACCTAGAAATAAATATACTCATTGTATTAGGGAATTTCGTGTATTTATTCTACACTCCTTGATCTTTGATTTAAAAATAGATAAAATATAATCCTACATCGAATTATCTATATGGAACACTTGTGAATACACATGATATGAAAGTGACATATGTGCCTGGAATTTTATAGTTATCTAATGTTTTGGATAATTTTTTTGTATCATGATACATAATTAAAGTGATTAAGGTGTGATCATAATCCATAACATGAAATTTTCTGAAATTAAAGTATATCTTGGTAGTTATCTATGACTTATGTTTATGTTTCCATGTTTAATTTTATTTCCACTTTACCTTGTTGCCTTTATGTTATCATTATATATCATGCCTCTTTGTTCAGGTTTTTGATTCGAAAAACATATCTTTATTATTTAAATTCATATTTTCTAACATGTAATAATTTATTCATGTTATGAATTTTTTAATCCCTTATAAGGATATAGATCTCAATCATTTATTATATATGTCCCCAAGTTTTCCCATGTTGTTTTAAGTGCGATGGAATACTATGGGCATGTTATGAAAGTTAAAAATAATTTCAATATACCCCTACTTTTAGTTTGTATGTATTATATCTAACCAACCAAAAACATAATATTTCTTGATATTAGAGGTTCGATTATGTTTATCATTATGTAATATATCATTAATTAATGTTTAATAATGATAAGGGTAGAAATATACTTATAGTATATCAATGTGTGGGTACAATGTGGCATTATGTCCTCAGCAAATGATTGTGATCCCCACAACAAGATGAACTTGGATAGAGTTGGTTTATACATATGAGAGGAGTGGATAAGATCCTATATCATGTTTAAATCCCTGGGTAAGGTTCATGGTATCTTCATAGCCCTCATACATAGGCCAAAATTACCATGTCTTGCCAGCTATCCTAATAGGGTTTGTGGCACCATCGAATATATGACCCCCTACTTAGTGGTAAGTTTCAGTAGGACTTTCAGTATCTTCCTATATATGATAACTTGTATAAATATTGGACATAGGTTTGGGATTTATGTATCTTCTAGTGGTTGTATATATGATCCCCTATCTATGTATCATGAGTTTGAGACATGGTGGAGTTGGTGGAATCCACCAGCGGTCTTGGGTGTGATCCACAATCTGGGTGTTATGATCTCTAGATTTCTAGATTAGGGTTGTGGTGTCCTTCAGTGGTCCTGGTCATGATCCCTTATATGATGAGATGAAACCTTCACTGTTTCTAGTAGGTTTTAAGGATCCCCTAATATGTTATGGGTGAGATCCCCTCTTTGAGTATCACAGTCTGCTAGAATCCATCATTACATATTTCTTGGAGACACTCGACGTGTGTGTTCTATCAGTGGTATTCCACTTGGGATGGTTCTAATGGGGCATCAGATAATAGATACATGATGGAACATTTTATATTGGATGAGTTCTATTTGGGATTGAAGAAATACTCTCTATGGAGTTATATCTCTAAGATGATTTCCATATAGGATGGTAGGGATTAGGCAGTGAGTTCTCTAGATAAGTGTTACACATGATCCTAGAATATAATCATGTAGCTGGTTTTGAGGATTTTACCTTAAGATAATTTGACCGTGAGATGTTTATATCAAGTTGATTCACGAAATCCATGCAGTGATGTCATTTCATGATTGAAACACCATATAGAGATGATATAACTAGTCATATATAGTTCAAGAGCTTTCGAGAAGGAGTATCTTGTTCTCTCTTGATTGGGATTCCTATAGAATTGGGCTGATATCTCAATTTCATTTCAGTAACTCTATTTTATTTTGGGTTTCTAGGTTATCTAATAATTATAGTTACACTCACCCAAAATTGTTATTTTTTCACAAATGTCATGTATTGTGGTGACAACATGTATATTGATAGAATCCTAGGAGGACACAGAGAGGGAGGAGCATAATAATCTATAATGACCGAGGTGTTTACCAGCGCATGAAAAAGTTGTATACCAAGGTTTAATTTAACATAAATCCCCTCTATAAGATCATGTTGTAGTAGTTTGTAGTTTTTAGTGGGATTTTATGTTTCCCTTTTTACACTTTCTATATTGTTTTATTAATCTGATTATGGGATAGATGTATGAATAGATTATATATCAATAGTTTTATCATATAATCATTGTTTCATTGATATTTTTCTGTGTCTATGCGTAAATTCACCTTGGAATAAGGCCTCACATGTGACTAATATTCCAACTCAACACTAATTAATTGCCTTAGGGGTTTTAGAAGTGGGCTTGGGGTAGTCACGGTTAGGGATCTGGTGGGTCAGGTTGTGACAGAATTATTCCCATGTTCAGAAGTAATTCCAAATTACTAGATATCTAAATCTTCTAAAGGATCCACCTTCCAAGATTCATGTCATTCAAATTCTCTCTAACATCCTCTCAAATATATCTTTCACTATTTTACAATATCTATCAAGTGATTTTTGAGTTACATTTTAATGGGTTTTCCAAAATCAATATTGTCTTTACTCAGTCCCCTTTCACCAACGGTTTAGACTATTTTAATTTGTTGAATGGGTTTCATGATGAAAAATGATTGAAAAGAGAGATCTCACAAGACACACTATTTAAGGAGAGTTTCATGGATACAATTTAGACCATGGGATTTAAAGAAATAACATCTCTAGTTGATGGGTGGAGATGCATGGGATCACATAGATCATTATATAAACATCTTATGAATTTAATTTTCCCCTTTTTACATTTCTGTATTGAATAATATTGCATCAACATTCATTCATGAATTTTTTTCGATTCAATTTTATCTATTCTTTAATTAAATTGATTTAATTATTCAAAATCAAAATAATTTTGTTGACTATTGTATATTTTAATTATAACTTTTATATGTTGTTTTTGATAAAAAAAATTAAAAGGAAAATTAACCACCCTATTTCCATATTCATCGACCAACAATTATTATGGACGGGTTTGGATTTATTTTTTGAATTTTTTAACTAATAGAAATAATTTCTATCAAATGTGACATTTCATTTCAATCCAAACCCTTTAATTTTAAAATTAAAAATGTTTGTCAAATTATTTATTTTAAATCATTTATTTGGATATATATATATATATATATATTGTCATATGTTATTCAAATTCACTTTCACTACTTTTTTATGTCACTAATTACACTTATTAGAATAATAAGATATGATCTTTCAACGGTGGTGTAACACCACGAGATCGTATGGTCTGTTTCCTTTGAATTTAAAAACATTGATAGATTATGTTTCATATAACACCATGATTAAACCACTATATACTATACATGATTTTTTGAATAGTAATGTGGATGTTAGTAATAATAATATATCCAATATAATAATAACCTCATCTAAAAAAGTATAAATAAAATTTTGGTATCTTGTATGTAACATCCCAGGTAATGATAGAGTAATAATTATTCATATTTATTAATATATATTAATTATATATTGATTTTACCTTAAAATGGATTCTACTTCCAAGAAAAAAATCATACATGTAATAATGAATTTCACTAAAATCTTGCATTTATTACAAGACTGAGTTATACTGAACAATAAAATGTTGTTAATATTATTATTTCAAGTGGTAGTTATCTCATAGCCAATGTATTAGATGGAATTAATTGAAAAAACTATATCATATCTAAACACAGATGTTAAAAAAAATTATATTCATAAAATAAATTTTAGAGGGTTAAAATAATAATAAATCCAATTTTAGGCATAAAAAGCTATACATTTTTAAAAGGTATATTTTCTACCTATTAAAGACAATCCTATTTCAGATATAAAATTTGAAAATATCATAATTTTTATATGAAAAATTGAACTTATTTTTTGAAATAAAAATATTAAAATTTACTTTAGGAAAATATTTTGTATGTTTCTGAGAACACACATTTTATTATGAATAGTGAATAATACTGAATTTTAGTTCCAAAAAACTTTTTTGTATAATTTTTTTATATGGATAAATAATGTTTTTATTTTTTTTAATGTATAATTAGATCTCTTTTAAAAAAATTATTCCAATTTAGGTTATTAGAAAAAATTTCACACTGAATTTTTATTTAACTACTTATCAAACATTTAAAAATTCTAACTTTAAAAACCCACAATATCATCCCATCTATAATATTAATTTTAAATTAATTTCTACCAAATATGTGATTGTAATTTATAAAAATGGATAACATATTTGGAATAATAATAATTTCTAATGGATAATATGGTAAACTTATTGTTTGACCAAAAATAATAGTGAATGTAATTAAAATTTATTACAATGATTAAGGTAAAAATAAAATTACATAGAGGTTAAAAATTAATCTTAAGAATCTAAATAACCTTGAAAATTTTCCAAAACCATTTTTCTATACATGATTTGACCATATAACCTCTTAGAACAAATTTGGACCATTATTGTAGTCACGTAATGTAAGGGAGACTTCCCAATATTGTTTTCTGTTTTATATTTACAAGAATGTCACTCCCCCAATATAAAAGGTCAGTCACCCACCCCATTTTTTCACAAAAATAAATACCATTTGGCACATCCAATGTCATGAACCAAGCTAAGATAAAATCCAACATGACACACAACCCAGTCTAAGACATGGCCTGGAGGGAATTCTAGATACCCACTGGATGGAAACTGGTGATGGAAATCAAAGTAATCCCAATGGGAATGATTTTACCGAAACAAAACAGGATAAAAAAACTATACAGAAAGAATAAAAAAATTAACTAAATATCAATATATAAAAAAATAATTAAAATAAAAAAAATTAAAAAAATAAAACTAAATAGAGAATTTAGACTGAACCATGATGACATGATCACCATGTGACCTCTTGGTCATCAAAAACTACAAAACTAACATGCTACAAAGGTAAAACCGAACCAGATTCTAGAACATTCTAAATATATAGGGTCTACTGAAACTGAGTTTCACAAGTAGGGTGTGATATTAAACAACATAGTAGGTGATTTCCATATATTCAATGAATTTACTTTCGTGAAATAGTCCACAAACACTATTTTGAAATACATTTTCAAAACATGTTTTAAATCATTTTTAGTAAGTAAACATAGCTTTTCTCAAATATCCTTTTTAAAATAACAAATGTTTCATTCCATTTCAAAAAATATTCCACTTCTCAAAAATTAGATCAAAATAATGTCTCAAATAAAAATCCATGCCATGTAACCAAAAAAGTAGGTTGCACAAAAAATAAAGGAAACAAAACAAGCAGACAAAACAAGGAAAGACACTATCCAGTATGTTGTACTAATAAATAGAACATACAGACAGTATATCATTACCATTTTCTAAAAAAATATAGGAAATCCTTGGATTTACTCACTTTGGACTCCCCTATCGGTGTATGGTTTATCTTCAAATTATATAAACATATGGATACTCTAAAATATCCTCACTATTGGCACATCCCACCAATTTTCTAAAAAAATATTTTAGAATACAACTCATCTAATTGGGTTAGATAGGTAATCACACTTAGCCCTCTAGATAACACCCATGAATCCAGTGATAATAGTACATGGTGAAAGGTAAAGTCCATCACACATGTAGCTCAATAAAACCCACCACTAACATACTTGTCTAACCCAAACACCAACACCATCTTTTTAATTCCCCTCTATTTGGGGAATCCTCCAAAGAGTTTCACATCTCACAACAAGCAATTCAATGATTCCAACCAGAAATGCACATCATTTCAATTTTTAAACCTCTTTCAAAAATCATTATAAAATGCCAGTTTGGCCTTCAAGACATGTATTCTTTTAATAATTTTTCAAAAACATACGATGATTCCAATAAATCTTTCACATAACATCACATAAAACTATATTTTCAAATGTAACACAAAGTACCAATAGGTAATTTAATTATTCCAACTCGTTATAATTTTAAATTAATTTCCAAAAGATTTTTAAACCATGTTTAATATCATAACATACATAAAGATGTCAAACATCATATAAACACATGAAAAACCCTTTTATTCACATACACATTCATCCATCAATTAGTGATCACAAGGAAACCGTCATTTTCAATAAAAAAATCATCTTTTATATTTATAATCTTAAGCAACCCATTTGGAAATACATTTAGCACCACGTGCAAAATTTCTAAAACTCATTTGGAAATAAAATAAGAATATATCACATGAAATAAACCCATTACCATGTAAAAAATCCCATTTTGAAATCCATACACACACAAAATACATTTTTATAACACTTTTCACATCACATGCATAATCCAAAAACCCCATTCATGGTGCACAATAATGAATCACCCATGAAACAAGGTCCATTTACTTTGAAAACACAACATTAAACACATCCTCATCTCAAATTCATTTGAAAATAGTTTTCACAACTTTTACACAAGTCATTAAACACTTTTATAAAGCACAAAAAATAGATATAGTTGAAAAAAAACATATTATTTTAGAAAACCATCTTCCAACACAAGCACACTATAAATAATTTTAAAAAAAATTAATGGAACATCACATAGTTTTAAGAAAAAACAACATTCCACACATAAGAATCACACCATAAAAGTCACTTAATTCCACATAAAACACCTAACTCGCAACTAGACCACATTTCCAAAACATAACCTGGTGAAAAATCACCTAAATCATCCATTTTCACTTTAAAATATAAATTATAATTTTATTGAACACCTTGTGTGCATTTACATCAAGGAATAATTAAATAACAACATTGAAAACTAATTTACACCAATTTTTCCACAATGAATATACTAAATCAATTTATACTAACACAAAAAAAATAAATGGAAACTCATTTAGATCCATTCAGCAAATTTCAAACATCAAATAGAATGTTCCATAAAAGAAAATTGATGAAAAAACCTACAAAAACAACATTATAATGTGATAAAACTTCAAGATGAGGAAGAATACACCCCCAATAGACAATCCTCATGCACTACATCATGTAAAATAAATCATTCATCAACCCTAACCCTTACAGTTCAACCAACATTGGAAGCCCCCCATGAAAACCATGAAATCAAGATAGAATGTAAAGGAGAAAAGTAAATCAACCAAAAACCCAATGAAACATACATAGGAACCTTAAATAAGATTCAATGCTGGAACTATAGAAAGAGAAGAGATTCTTGGAGGCCCCCATTGGATTCCTTGGTCTAATGGAGGTGTAAAATCCCAAAATTGGATTAATAGGCAGAGGAAAAAAAGATTCATTTCAAAATTTTAATAAAATTGAAAACTCAAATGCTTTGGCCACACATTTTTCACTACCATTCACCAATTTTGTACCCCTTAATGTCTAATTGTAATATTCCACATGGTAACCATGAATTATTTTCCAAACTGTGTGCTAACAGTGTGGTCACCACTGTCCAAAATCAACATTTGTTGCATGGTTTCCTGGGAGAGGGAGCATGATTTTCTCTAATCGTGCTCCAACCATGATCCACCTATGGTCATGTTAAAAATAATCACTCATTCATCAAAAACACCAAGGAAAACTAAGGAACTAACACATGACCAACCAAATAACTTCCAAAATTTAAAAAATAAAACTAGGGATTCAACATGAACCCCATATAAAGAACCAAATCAAAGAAAAGAATAAAATAAAAAAATCAAAGAATGGGGTGTGAAAATTATCCCCACTAAAAAAATTATTTATACCTTGAAAGTCACACATATACACAAGGAGAAAAGGATCAATCCAAAACCAAAATGAAGCAAAAAAACTATGAAACTCAGTGTCAAAATTCACTCAAGTCACACCTGATCAGTCCTAAGAGAAACCATATAAACAAGGATCATGAAAAATACGAGGTTTATTCCCACCATAAGAACCTAAATATAAAATTTCATTCCTTTGAATCAGCCCAATGTGGGTACTCCCAACACGAACTTACCAAAAATTCTCTAAACAATTTAGACTTCACTGCCACTAGAACCGAAAATTCCCAATAATGCCACAATAGTCTAAGAAGCAAGGGAATTATAAATTCAAACCAAAAACCTACCACACCAAAATGGAATATTTATGGAAGATATCGATACCAAACAAAAAAATGTACCACAATTCATTATTTCCACAAGATCCAAACAAATCTATAATGAACATAACCAAAAACCAAAACAATCCCAAAAAAGTATAATCACGCACAATAATGAACTAAAAATTAAATCCTTTCATTAAAAAGGAAAAACTATTAAAATTACAGAATTAAATAAACCAAGACGATTCTTACAATATCATGGATCTTAAAAAAATAATGAAAACTACAACAAAAACTTCAACTATTTCCTCCTTCAATGTTGTAGATAAAAACTAGGCTATGGTTTTTCACACCCTTTTAAATTCATGAATACGTGGGAAGATTCACTCTAGGGTGAATGTATAGAGACCTAATATCTGAATCATATTATTCCCCATGGTTCGGACATGACATCCTATGATAAAGACTTATTCTTTAGTAAATTATTCTTACACAACATCTCCAAATGACTGAAACACAAACAACGATGACATGACTTCATAGGATTATGACATGACATATTCGAATGCCAAAACTGGACACACTGGAAGCACATAATGGAATTTTTCAATGAAATATAATACATGACCAAAATGGTATACTTATAAGTAATAGGTTCTTCTAGTATACACCTCATCTAGATGGGGATCCATCATGAGTAATGAGAGAAACCAGATTGCCAACTGCCTCTACTCTAGAAACCAAATCAACTAAAAATACTTTATCCAAAAACTTATCGAAACAATGATCCTTTGGGGATATGTTCCCCGACTTTATATTTAAAATAAGACCCCAAATTAATGGATGGGTTTTCAATAGATCTTGTAACACTACCTTCGGAGAAAAGGAGACTGGATCCTTGCTATGATCAATATAGGCATTTACTAACCAATAGCCTTACTGAATACTCATGACCTCTTTTACTTGATTTTTCTTCACCTCCTAATACACAATACATTAAGTGAAAGTAGTATTGATCTTATACCATTTCATCCAAATATTCAAGAATGATGAGACAAAAACCATCCCCATATCCAAATATAGTTCCTCAAACCTACCTAGAAAAACATATACTCTCACAGCATTAGGAGTTCCCAATTATCTGAAGACACAATAAAATTACTCAATTCATTCAACTACCTATAATGGACCTCTATCATCAACAATGTTTGGAAAAACTAAGATAAACCAGAAACTAGACAAGAACCACTAGAAACACTACAGTCCTTTCTTGGTGGAATATTTTAAACAACATAAGGAACACAAATCCAAAAAAACATCTTCCCAAAACCTAACCAAAAATAACAACTCATTACAAAACAACATTCTCATAATCCAACCATAACAAAGAAAACAAAAAATTATCTATTCAGAAACCACAATTTAGATCCAATTTCCAAAAATACCTTCTCCCAAGGCCACTATACAAATATTGAAAGCCATTTTTTTACAAAATGAGATTTTTTATTTTAATGTAAAAACAAATTTATAAATAATTTCTCCTTCAAGAATAAATTTTAAAAATCCCACCAAACCTTTGGTTTCAAATACCCACCAATGGGATCCTATTAACTGTCACATATGTGTCCATACCATCTCTACTGATATTATTCATGCACACATGCCAACATTAACATTCTATATAAACTGACACATATTTGAATGTCCATAAGTAATATAAAGGGTCACAAATAACACATTATCATCAATCCCAATAATTTAACAAATTCTCAATTCATATTTCCTCTACACTATCCCAAAATTTTCAAAATTATGAATTACTTTCTATTTTAACAACTCATTTCACTAAGTAATTCGAATGCACTTGAAAAAATAATTTTCATTTCAAAAACTATGTTATAACACTCCAAATATCATATTTACCTTGGAAACCCACTCACACATATGAGAATAAAAAAAGATAAAAATTATATAAAACTCTTTGGATGAGAATCTAGAGTTCATGCATAACTTGATGAAATGATTAGTGGTCCATGACACTAGAAAACCCTACCTACTAAGAGGAACTAGAACTATGCACATCAATTTCATATTGGTCTCTACTCTAAGTTAGATAATTACATGACATTATCTCACCTATTTTTATATTCCTTGTCAACTCAAACAAGAAATAAAAAATAAAAGATTCATGTCTTGGACTACCCCTACAAACTCGATGATTAGAATGAGAAAGGGTTAATGACATCTTTCCAGTACCTACATCTAGATTCCAGAAAATCCAAATATCCAATATAGATGAAACCCAAAATAATAATATCTTTTTTTGATGCCATTTTGTCTCAAACAAAGCTAGGATTCCATCCAACGTGACACTTAACCCAGTCTAAGACATGGCCTGAAGAGTGTTCTGCGTCCCCACTCGTTGGAAACTTGTTCCAGGTATCAAATTAATCACAATGGGAATGATTATTCACAAAAAAACAAGGATAAAATAAACAAATTGAGCACATAGAATAACCAAAATTACTAAATATAAGTTATTAAAAAACTAATCCAGATTAAAAATTGCCAAAAAAAATATAAATAAATACAAAAGTGAGACAAAACCATAATGAAATGATCTCTATATAACCACTTGGTCACCAATAAACACAAAACCAAACTACTCTAAAGGTACAACAATACTATAAACCTAAACCTACAAAAAATATTGGGTTTACCGATGTCTAGTGGAACATGTAGGATACCAACATAAACATCTTATTAGATAATCACCATTGAATCTATGCATTTACTTTCCCCAAACTGTCCACAAACATTAGTTTGATATAAATTTTAAAAAGAATATTTTATATCATTTACATCTTGTAAACATATATTTTAACAAATTTCCTTTTTAAACTAATAAAAATGGATTTCCTTTTCAAAAACTAATCCACTTTTCAAACCCTAGTTCGAAACCAAGTCCCAAATACAAATCCATGCCATAAAACCAAAAAACATGGTTGTACAGAAAATAAATGAAATAGAACAAGTAGGAATAACAAGAAATTCCAATATCCAATACGCCATAAAATAAACATATCATATAGATAGTAGAGCATGAGAATTTTCTTGAACATCTCTGTAGGAAATCATTATATGAACTCAGTTTTAAATCACCTACCAGTGTATTGTGCAGCTTTATAGTCTACAACCAACTAGCTAATCTAAACTAGCCTCGCCAGTGGAACATCCCACTTGGACTCATATAAAATCCATGGTGACACAACCCAAATAATCATGGTTGGCAGGAAACCATCACTTAACCCACCATATAATGCATATAAATCCCCTGATAATAGTACTTAGTGGAAGGGAAATGTCCTCACACACATGACTCGATTGATCTCATTGTCCCCCTACTTGCCTACCCCAAAAACATATTCCACCTATATGATTCCAATGTCATTGGGGTATCCTCCACATAGGTTCCCATATCACAAAAATCCATTCATATATTCCAATCGTTCCTTCACTTGATTTCATTTTTTAAACTAATTTCCAAAATCATTATAAAATATATTTTGGGAATTCAAGACACCCATGCATTCAACATTTTTTCCAAATAATACATAGATGCCAACAGATATTTCACATCATATAACATAAAAATGAATTTTCCAAGGTAACGTGAAGTGTCAATCATGCATTTAACAATTCCAATTCAAGAACATTTTGAAATTCATTTCTAAAAATATTTTTAAATCTAGGATGAACATTAAAACATTCATAGAAATTTCAAACCTCATACATATTCTTGAAGAGACCTTTCATTAAAAAATAATTTCATCCATAAATTAAATATCTCATGGAAACCACCATTTTTCATTGTCAAATATAAATTTAAATTTAAATACACCCCCAATTTGTTTGGAAACATATTACTTATCATGTGGACAATGCATAAAACCCATTTGGAAACATAAAAATAATTAAACACATGAAATCCATCCATTTCGATGTGAAAATACCCTTTTCATATACATAGTCAGACCAAATCTATTTTTAAAACACATTTCACATCACATGCATAATCTGAAATCCCCATTCATGGTGCACCACAAAGATTATCAAATATAAAAAGGTCTATTTAATTTTGAAAATTCAACTTTAAACACATACACACATCAAATTAATTTTAAAACACTATTCACACCTTTCAAACAAACCATTGAAAACTTTTATAAATCATGATAGGGATACATACTTTAAATAAAAACACTTTTTTTAGAAAATGATCTTCCAACACTTGTACACTTCAAATAAATTTAAAAATAACCTTTTCTAAAAGAACATCACTTACTTTTAAACCCAAAAACCAATCCACATATATTAATCACACAATAAAATCACCCAATTCCACATAAAACATATAACTAAAAACCCAACCACAATTACAAATCATAACCTAGGGTAAACATCTCCCAGAGCAGCCAATTTCACTTTAAAAGCTCAATTGACATTTTATAAAACACCATGTGAGAATGTACATAAAATCCTAATTAAAAAACCCCTTGGAAATTTATTTCACACCAATTATAAATCAATAAAATAAAAAATAAATTTATACTAACACATCACAAGAATAGGCATCATATTTCAAAACCATTTAAAAAATATTAGTCATCAAATGGAATGATCTTGGAAGTAAATGGATGGAAAAACCAACCTTAGTGATGTGTAAATGAAACAAACCATTAGTAGGGGGAATAATACACCCCATGAGACAATCCCACACCCTAAAATTAAGGAAGACATACCACTCTTGAATCCTAACACATAGGGTTCAACCAACAACGAAACCCCACCAAGAGAAACCAAGAAATCAATATATATTAGAGGGGAGAGGAAAAAAATTAACCAAAACTAAAAATAGACATACCTAGTAACATTAACAAAGATTAAATGGTTGATTAAGAGTAAGAGAATATAATATTGTAATCCCTCATAGTGTGCCTAGGTCTAATAGGTGAGGGAAATCCAGAAATGGTGTTAAAAAAAGAGGGGTAAAAGACTCATTTCCAACTTTTAAAGACCTAAGAAACTCACACTGTTTGGCCACAAATTTTTTCATATAGTTTAAAAACCATTAAACTCTCACATTTCAAGAGGAACATGACTCATTATTTCATTTCATGATTTACCATTACATACACAAACTGTGTGATCACCACTATACAAAATCAATATTTAGAATATTGTCTCGTAGGAAAGAGTGCATGGTGTCACCTAACCATGTTCCAATTGTGAACCACCTACTATAAAGATCAAAATCACCAATTATTAAAGAAAAAATCCTAGGTAAACTATGTAACTAACATTGGACCCACCTATGAACTTCTAAAATTCATTAATTGAATCAAGGGACTCAAATCAAACCCTATCCAAATGTTCCAAATCCAAGAAAAGACTAAAATAAATGAAATTCCATGATCCAGGTGTGACATCCAACCCTGTCCCAAATAATCCACTAACTTCCCTACTTTCACCCAACAGTTTTCAATTTGGTTATAAAACTAAACAGGGAATCCCTTTGGTGAAAACCAAAAGCAGATAGCCATGAATGAAGCAACATTATTTAATGTATATTTATGTTTTATTTGTTTCTAAAACTCATCATTTCCTATTATTAAATTATTATATAATAAAAAAATAATCCTAAATATATTGATATGATGTTATTTTTGGGGATTGACCGACACCAACAATATGTTCCATAAAATGGGTAATAAAATTACTATTCTTTTGTGACAAACTATAACCTCACGAAATGTTATCATTCATTTATTCCTTTACCACCAATAATTGTTGGGAATTAGGATGAAAATTTTTTTATATGATATATATATATATAGAGTTTATTTTTTCTTAATACTTTTTTAATTTTTATATAACACATTCCATAATGATTTACATTTTTTTAAATAAGATAACATGATTTGTGGTCTTCTAGACTACTGCCTCCTCAAAGAGATGTGATACATTAATAAATTTAATGGAAATAATTAAGGATAGGATTTATTAAAAATATGTGACATACATAACATATATGTGATTTTTATGACATAATTACCTATTTGGAAATATAATATATTATTTATTTATTACCCTTTCATAGACTGGAGAAGTAAAAATGTAGTTCGTTAACATTTGGACAACCACCTCATCGATGGGATGTGATTCCTTTTACATAAAAATAATTATATATATAATTGTATGTTATAAAATAAAATTTTATTTATTATATAATTATAATTATGGAAAGATAAATATTACTTGCCTTCTTTTCATAATGATCATTGAAAAATATGGATGTTACTAATTTTTACGTACGACCTACCATCTCCATGATTGTAATGTTGGTTAATTTTTCATAATAATATTTCATGATTGGTTTTAAAAGTGTAATTTATGTATAAATAATATAATTATATAATGGGCATTATTCTAGATATTTTTATATAATGACCCTTTTCACCATAGCTGAGCTACCAAAATAATGTTGATGCTTAAATCGAATATAGTCAAAACACCCAACATGAAATTAATTGTTTATATAGTTGTTTAAAATATTGTAATAAGTGAAATAAAATTATTTATAAACATGAAAAGGGTTATTAAGCATTTAAATAGTTATCATATGCTTATTATTCAATAAGATAAAGGGAAACATAACAAGTTAGACACATGGTAAGTTATTTCAACTCAATAACCTTTCATTGAGGAATTTCCTGATGATATAAACCTTTATTCAATTATAAGGTGTATATACATCCCCATTGACATTATATATCCATATTGTATCTATTTTAATGATTTATAATGTATTTATTTTTAATTTTTCTTGGGGTTATGATTTAAATGTTTAATGTTCTATGGAACACTTTAAATGTTTAAATATTTAATTTAAAAATCTTTTTTCAATGTAAATATTTTTGATATTATTTTACATATATATTTATATGAATATAAAAGGGTTATAAATGAATGTTTAGGTCTATTTTTAATTACAATCAATTTTTTTCAAAAAATAATCAGTTTATGTGTTCTATAAGGATAATTTTGACAAATAAAAAAAATATGTTATATTCTTAATGTATGTAGTGGAAATAAATTTTTTTATTTCATGGAAATTATTTTCTTTTTGGATAACTTTTCAATATTTTATTTTTTTATAAATTAAAAAAAAATCTTTTCCTTTATTGGGTATTATGTATTGAAAATTGTTTTTCAAATGAAATATTTATTCTAACATTGAAAATTTATTTTCTAAATGATAATGGTATTTTAATATCTGAAGGTTATTTTGAAATGAGTATGAAAAAGTTCTTTAAATGATGGAATTTTTTGTTTTAGGTTTTCGTTCATGGACATTATAAATTTTGGGTGCACCCATATATCCCTGGGTGATCCCAATATAGTTCAAACTATGGGTGTCATAATATAGCACTATAATGCATTGGATAATTATTATATTATCTAGATAATTATATTGGAAGTTTTCTATATGGTTATTCTAATATGTAAGGGATCTATAAGGGTTCAATGCAGTGATGTGATAAGGTACCTCCATGTTTATTTTATTTTATAATTAGTTTTCAAAGAAATTATTTATTTTTAAAAGGTAAAATAAATGATATTTATTAAATAATAATATTTCCATTTTTGGGTAAAATTTTATGTTTTAATGAATGGATATTTCATGAATTTTAATATTTATCAATGGACTAATGGTTTCCTTCTTATTATATCCCGTACTAATATTTTTATTCTCGTCCCACTTATTAAAATGTTCTTCACAGGATTTAATGATAAGTAATGGATTGGAATGTGTCATGTAAAATTTTTGGAATAATATTAATAAAACAGATCATGTAGTATTTTTAAATTTTTTATATAGTGGTAAAAATGGATACTAATCAAAAATGTCCACTTGGTATTTTATTATTTTTTTATGTATAATTTATGGTCAAATTATTTAAAAATAAATACTTTAAAAGATCATCAATATAAAAGAAATAAATTTCTTGAATAGAACTCAATATTATGAAATGTTTATATCTAGGTCATTATAACAGGTATCAAAGGTCGATTCAATTAACTTTAGAGGTTAGGGTAATTTTAATAACTTACCCATGAAATACATTATCTAATGGTCAAGTTAACATATTATTTTATTTTAATATTACAATGTCGCTTCATATAAAATATTTATGTTCAGAATGGTTTTACATAAGGGAAATATAGTAGCAATAATGGGAAGGAGCCAAGGGGAAGATATACTTCAAAATAAGCATCCTATTATGGTCATAATCATAATAGAATTGTTTGTTGTATTGATGGCTTATTTGAATCAGGTGATAAATGTTAATGGTATCTTCACTATATTGGAAACCAATATTACTAGAAGGGACTTGTATTTTGTGGAGATTTTCATGAGGAAAAATCAACCATCATTCAGTGGATCATCTGACATTATGGTAGCTAAGGGATGGATAAAAACTCTAGAAAATATATTGGATGTCATTAGATGTTCTAAACACCAAAAGGTAACACTTGTCTTTTATTTTTTTAAGTGGAAGCTGATCGATGGTGGTATTTGGTTGAGAATACCATAGATAAATATGATATTCAATCAATGGAATGTGAAATATTCAAGCATTTGTTCTTTCATAAATATTTCCCTGAGGGTGTTTAACTCTAAATGGAAAAAAAATTAGGGAATTAAAGAAGAAAATATAAATATTCCATAGTTGTGTATGAAGGAGTTTTTAGATGATTTTCCAGGTATGTGTCAGATATTATTCAAGACATTGAGGGAAACAATTATAGATTTTACTCAATATTGAAACTGTGTATAAGAAGATCATTGTTCGCAAGAGAATTAAAAATATATAAGAATGTTTTTCATTATGATTAAAAGGTTGTGATGGAGTTTTATGAATCTTATATTCCTCTTGATGATTATTGTAAAAATAAATCAAGATTTAATTTTATGGGGAAACATGCAATAGTGAAATATAGAGGTATAAAAATAAATCTCCAATCTTGTAGTAAGTGTGGTAAATAGTTCCCTGGACAATTTATTATGAAGACAAGAAAGTGTTACAGATGTATAATTTTTTGACACATGGAATGTGAATAAAATTAAAATAACCCTAATTAATTAAAGAATATGAAAAGTAATCAAAGTCTGATGTTAATATGTACTAGAATCAATGTGATGGGTCTTCATACTAATTCATTCCCAGAGATAGTTTCATAGGATGGAAACCATCATGATTTCAAACATAAAGGTGTAGCAAGGTCATTTTCATCTATTACAGTTAATGGTGGACCATCAAATGAAGTGGTAACATATATGTTACTTGTGTTTTTGAATTATTCCAAAACCTTTTTAACTCTAGATCATCGCATTATTTAATTTATGAGAAATTTTAATGTAAATTGGGAATATCATATAATGAATGTATGATATAATTTTTTTAAAAAACTCTTGGTGGAATTATTAAAGAGTCTATGATTTATAAAAAACTTCTTATTATCATCAGTGGGATTGTTTTTCCTACAAATATTGTTGAACTTGTTATATTTGTGTTTTACATAATTATTGGTATGTATTGGATTTTATTTTTTCAAGGTAAGATAGATTTTAGTTCTAATAAGTTTTTTTCAATGACCCCATGCCTTTGATATCTTACCAAGAGGAAGAGTAATTGATTAGATATGGAGATAAAATATAATCTCTTATTGTTGAAAATAAAACCACAGTTCAAAATAGGTATGTTCCAGTAGTAAATGATTACATAGATGCTTTTCTGGATTATTTTCATGGTTTAATTCTGGGTAGATAGGTTGAGTTTATTTTTGAATTAGTACATGATAAAAATCCTATTTCTAAACCCCATTATTTAATGGATCAAGTGAAACTTTTAGATTTGAAAAATAAATTACAGGAGTTATTAGATAAAGGTTTCTTCTAACCTATAACTTCACTATGGGGTGATCATGTATTGTTCATTTAAAATAATGATGGATCAAATATAATTTTCATTGATTATATATCCTTGAATAACATCATTGTTAAGAACAAGTAACATTTTCACCATATCAATTATTTGTTTGATCAACACCATGGAGCATATTATTTTTCGAAGGTTAAACTAAGGATAGGGTACCATCAGTTAATAGTAAAGGAAGATAAAATTATAAAGGATATTTTTTCAACTATATATGGCCACTACAGAATGTTTTTATGTTATTTGGTTTCTCAAATGCACCTATTATATTTATAGATATTATGAATATAATTTTTCATGAGTTATTATATATGTTTTTTTTGTTTATTAATGAAATTTTAGTATCATTAAAAAATTCATGAGGATCGTGTATGGAATCATAGTGTTATTTTGAAAATATTAAAACAAATAAACTTTATGGGAAATTTAGAAATTGTGAATTTTCGTTGCAAAAAAAAATCATTCATTGGTCACATTTTTTCTAAGGGTGGCATATCTATTGATCTTGTAAAATTAATTTTTTTAAGAATGTCCAAGACCATTAAATATCATTGATATTCATAGTTTTCTTAGATTAGCAGGTCACTACTACTGGTTTTTTTTTAAAATGTATTGGTATTCTATCCCACTAAATATATTAACTCAAAAATGAGTTATGATCCTCTATAAAAAAGAATGTGATAATTTTTTTTGGAACTAAAAATCAGATTGTTGAATGGACCTATTTTGGAAAAACCTTCTAGAAATGGTGAATTTGTTATCCATAGAAATTCTTCCTTGAAATAACATGTTTTTTTGCTAATATAGAATTAGCATTTAAATTCTTATGATTCAATTTAGTTTAAACCACATGAGTTAAATTACCCTACACATGATTTTTAATTATCTGTTGTTGTTTTTTTCATTAAAATTTTAGTGGCAACATTTTTATATGTTGTTCGGAGTAGATAACTCAAGAGGGGGGGTGAATTGAGATTTTATAAAAAAAATTGTTAAGGAGGTTCTTTACAAAACAATATCCCCCTATAAATATTAAACACAAATTCAGTTTGTAGTGAATTTATAAAAGTCTTGAAGGTTCAATTTAATTCTCAGAAGATTGATTAGTTCTCAGTTTTACTAACCTATCGATTAACAAAACTTTCAAAGCAAACCTATTGATTCAAAATAGATGTAAACACTTTCTAAACTAACTATCATTGTTAAGGTTATATTAATGCAGGAAATTCATATCATATAACAAATATAAGATAATTGACACAGTGGATAAAACAAGACGTTCAATCTCAATCAGAGACTTAGTCCTCTCCACTTGGTGATCACATTCTTCCAAACTATTTATATTAATAAACTTTTGATCCACACACTGGATTGGGGTTTACTACAGCACACCCAGCTGTCCAGGTCACACTTGACCTCTAACACAGTTATTCATGGGAAATAAAAATAAACAGATCATAAGGGATCTCTTCCACAGTTCTACGTGGGATACAGGTGTAAGAAGTGATTGAGTGTGAGGATAGTTTGATATCATCCAATTATGATAAGAAGATAGTGTGTGTTGACTTCGGTGTGTCGAAATTTGGTCTATCAAACTTTGGTCTGTCGAACTTCAGTCGGTCGACTTCGGTGTGTCAACTTCGGTCTGTCGATCTTCAGTCTGTCAAACTTAAGTCTGTCGAACTTAGGTCTTTCGAACTTCAGCCTGTTGAACTTCGGCCTGTCAAACTCCGGTCTATCAACTTTGTTGTGTCGAACTTCAGTCTATCGAAATTCAGTCTCTAGAACTTTGGTCATTCGACTTCAGTCTGTCGAACTTCATTCTGTCGAACTTTGGTATGTCGAACTTCGGTTTGTTGAACTTATCGTCAGTTCCAGGGAATCTATAAAGATTGTGAAGTGTATGTCTTACCATACTAAGTGTTATGAAAAAGGATATGTATAAATACATTTGTAAACATATTTATTCATGAATATAATCTATTGACTTATTAATGTATTTGGATCTGTATGACATGATTGATTCACATAGAGATATTAAAATTTCATGAAAGAGTATAATCTATATAATAAAATTATTTGTGATTATAAAAACTACATTATCATAGAGGGTCCAATACTCTCCCCCTTTTTGATAATCACTAATTATGGAATACATGAAAATATATAGAATAAATAAAGCTCAATATAGCATATGACACGAAAGTGAGCGTCGAAAGTTATAGTGTCTGATATGACTAAAGTCTTTCCATGTTTGAAATTGTAAAACAAAGCTCCCCCTCACTAAATGGATTAAGTTGAGTATATTCCATGTGTCCTAAACCATAAAATCTCCCCCTTAGATAAATAATATATTCTTAAATATAAAGTATGCCTCTTATTTTTCTCCCCATTAGGGATTAGAAAAAAGAAAAGAGAGTAAAAAGAGAAGAACAACACCATAAGGATTTGCATTAAATGGCAGAAGAGTATAAAGAAAACAAAAAGATAAAATACCTATCAGAAGAGACAATCAATCATGAAGGGTTTGGATTTTGAAAATCTTTTCCTTCATCTAAAGGATAAAATGGATAAGGAGAGGGTTTGGGAGTGGGACTGGCAGAGGGTAGAGGTGGTCTGAGGATAACACCAGGCAGAGCAACACTTGTAGGAACAGTAGTTGCACCTGTAGGCCACCTTTCGGACAACACCCGACATGGAGTATGCTCTGTAATGATCGGTCAAATCTGACTAAGATCTTGAGAGACAGTCATCTAAGCAGGAGTCCAAGAGGTAGTACCAAGCGAAGCAGCTGGAGGTACCACAATAGCCTCGGTCTGAACATGTAGATAAGGTTTGAGAAAGTTGATAAATTCATTAATGATTTCACCACCATATTGCATGGATTTGTGAAATTCATCCTTATTTTCTATAAATTTACACAGCAAAGGGGTGAACTCTTTCAATTGGAGAAGTTTATTTTTTAATGCTTCTGTGACTAGAGGAATTCTAAGATTTTCTGCAAGAAACTTGAAGCTATTGATGAGATCATACTCGGTGTATATCTTAGTGAAATACTTATCCACCTTTTCCTGAATCTCTTTCTGAGCTGCAGAGGCTTCATTTGTGCACTGTCTTACCATATTATACACAAGATCCATATTTCGATGAATTTTTCGAGAGTTTATTTGTATGAAGTACTCTGAAGTTTTTGAATTTCCTCTCTCATCACAACCTTTAGAGACTCCAAACAAGAAACAAAATGTATCCCACTCCTAGAACTGGATGGGCCAGTCAACATTTTTCTAAGATCTTCTTTCAACATTTTCAGATCTACACTGAGTAGATGAGTTACCAAGTTCCTAAGAACATTAAGAACACCACTAAAGGAGGTATTGAAGTCATAGGTTAAGGAATTAAACTCATTTCTCATATTTCTTACTTCTTCTCTTAGTAATGTTTTGTGTCTAATAATGGTTTCTTCTATAGTAATAATATTCAGTTGAATATCATAAATCACTATTCTTGCAATATTTTCTGCATCAGCATCTGATATACTTATGGAGGTGGAGGCTTCACCCCTGGATCCAATTGAGGCTATTACAGACTCACAAATATCACTTTTGAGTTGTTACAAATCAGCCTTAGTGACATAGTTAATGGGCACTTCCTGAGCTACTGGGTTTACTGCTGGAGATGCAACTAGTGGAACAGGTGCAGTAGGTTTTGGTTCAGCTTGGACTTGTGGAGTAGGAGGAGAAGACACCCTTTCTTCATTCGAGACATACTCCAAACCAAAAAATATATATCCTGGATCACTATTCCAATCTCTAGTATAGATCCAGTCTCTTGGATCAATAGTATCAATTATTACCCTTCTTCCTTGAGGCTCAGAAATAACATCAATATCATCAACTACTTCATCTTGGTCTCTGCCCATAAAAACTTGTCTAGGAATAGGAACCAACCAAACTTTAGGTTCTGCCTGTGCTCCAGCTACTTCAGTTTCACCAGGTACTTCCACAATTTGAGGCATTGGAACTACATCTTTTTCCTCTTGTCCCACGACCATTAGATCATTTAATTCCAGAATGATCTCTTGGTTTTCAGCATTAGGATGGAGTGGTCTATCCTCATGTTCAGCATCTCAATGACCATCAGCCTGTTGATCAACATGATCAACACCGTCACCAGCCCCATTTTCAGATTCCTCACTAGATCTGTAAACCACCTATTGTCCCACTTCTAGAGAGTCACCCACATTCTCACCCTTCCTCTATCATCACCATCATCACCATCATCATCATCAGATTCCTCATCTGATTTGCTAACATAACCTTCAATTCCAGTAACTTCAGTTTCTTCCTCATCTTCATCACCTAATAAAGATTATCTTGAGGGAAATTCCATAGGTGGACTAGCAGGTCCATAAGTCATATCCTTGGGACTTTCAGCAATATCTAGATCACTCTTATCGTCAAAAAGAGATCCTTATTCTCTAGGAACTTCAGCCTCAGATTCCTCATCAGAATAAACTGGGACTTCTTCTGGTTTGACACCTCGATCAACTTGGTCCTTTGGTCTAGAAGGATGGTCAACCAGATTGAAATCCTCTTACAGCCTTTCCTCAACTCATACCCAACATCTCTTCTATGGGCTCTAGAATATTTTCATCCTCTTATAAATTTCTTTCTAAAGATAAAACCCACTACAATCACTCATCACTTCATCTCTAACTTCTTACACAATCTAATTTTTTCATCATGGCAGAAATCATCCCCAGATAATAAAAATAGGTTGCCTTCTTGGATGGATTAATGAAATCAGAGATATGCACCATAATATATCTGCACCAATTCACTTTTATTCCATGTTTCAAAAAAAAGATCAAGAAAACATCCTGATATTTCACAGTAGAGAAATCTCTCTTCCTTGGGCAGATTTGATGTTGTATGAACATAGAAAGAAGTCTTACTTCTCCTTCAAATTAATTTGCAATATTCCTCTTGGATTATCAATTTCCAATCAGCTTCTTCAGAGCATCTTCATAGGAAAAAAATTGAAGAAGGTGGAATATTACCAGGATAATCAGCATAGACACCTTTATAAGGCACCTCTAAGCATTAATCCCTTTCCTTAGAAGAAAAAACCACTTCCTTTCCATTTACCATAGATTTCATCTTTGCTGCCTCAGCTTCATACAGTGATATACTCAAAATATGATAGAATTCATGCACTATCTGGGAGTAATTGGGTATTTCATTGTTGGTGAACCAACTGTGCCATCCTTGAGATTCCATCACTTTTAACAGAAAATATTTTCTTGATAGAAGCCACTCAGTAAACACCTCCTTTTCAGCTATAACTACTTGGCTTTCTAAGCTTGGTTTCGCAGTCCCACTAGACTCACCTTTCTAATGCTTAGAAGATGGATATTTTCTAGGTTCTTCTATTGCATGCTTAGTCTTATCCATTACAAAGCATCTAATTCCAATTGCGTTGAGAGGTCGAGAGAGAGAGAGTGACAAAAGATAGAAGGCTTTAAAGTAGTGGAGAAGGTGAAAGGTAGGTATGGATTGGACTTAATATATCATTTAGGGACTGTAAAACATAAAACATAATAATTTAAACATGGTAAAATGAATAATACAAAACAAAATCATTTTATTTAAAGCAGAAAATTTTTTAAAAACAACCCTTAAATATATCAGTGTCAAAGAATCCATTTCAAGAATATCGATTTCACAGGAGATCGGTTTGACAGGATTGGTTTCAAGAAGATCAGTTTGACAGGATTGGTTTCAAGAAGATCAGTTTCACAAGATCAGTTCCTAGAAGATCTATTTGATAGGATCAGTTTCAAGAAGATCGGTTTGACAGGATCTGTTTCAAGAAGATCAGTTTTATAGGATTGGTTTCAAGAAGATCGTTTTGATAGGATCGGTTTCAAGAAGATCGGTTTCACTAGAGATCGGTTACTGATTTATCATTCCCAATTCATGTATGATGTAATTCATTCTCTCAGAATTTAATGGATTAGTGAATATATCAGTAATCTGATGTTCAATACCAATAAACTCAAGATTTATATCTCCTTTTTGATAATGATCTCTCAAAAAGTGATGTCTTACATCAATATGCTTTGTTCTAGAATGAGATATTGGATTTATGGAAATTTTAATAGCACTTGTGTTGTCATAGTTAATGGGGATATGTCTGAATTGAAATCCATAGTCTAATAAAGTGTGTTTCGTCCACAAAATTTGTGCACAACAACTATCAGCAGCAATGTATTCTTCTTCAGTGGTTGATAATGCAACTGAATTTTTATTTTTACTACACCGTGATATTAATGACTTTCCTAACATGTGACATGTTCTAGAGGTTCTTTTTTTATCTAACTTACAACCAGTAAATTCAGCACCTGAATAACTTATTAAATCAAAATATTATCCTTTTGAATAGAACAATACTAAATTAGTTGTATACTTGAGGTATTTGAAAATCCTTTTAACACTATTTAGATGTGACTCCTTTGGGTTTTCTTGAAATCTTTCACACATACACACACTGAACATAATATCTGGCCTACAAGTCATTAAGTACAGCAAACTCCCTATCATTCCTCTGTAAGCAGTTTGATCAACTGATTTTCAACTTTTATCAAGATCCAACTTACATGTAGAACTCATAATATTTTCACTACTCTTAATGATATCAAAGCCATATCTTTTCAAAAGATCTTTTGTATACTTACTTTGATTTATGATAATACCTTCTTTATTTTGAAATATTTGAAATCCATGAAAATATTTAAGTTCACCCATTAAACTCATTTCAAACTCACTTTGCATTATGTTTGAAAAATCATTACATAATTAATTTTTAGAAGATAAAAAATAATATCATCTACATATATTTGGACTATTAAAACATCTTTGGAAATCCTTTTAATAAAAAAAGTAAGATCTACCATTCCTTTAGTAAAACCTTTTGAAATAAGAAAATAAATAAGTCTATCATACCAAGCTGTTGCAGATTGATTTAAACCATATAAAGCATTAGAAATTTTAAAAACATGGTTTGAAAAATGGGGATTTGTAAAACAAGGGGGTTGTTCAACAAACACAGCCTCAACTATATACCCATTTACAAAATCACTTTTAACATCCATTTGATAAATATTAATATTCAGATGAGCAATATAAGCATGTAGTATCCTAATGGTCTGTAACCTAGCTACAGGTGAAAAGGTATCCTCATAGTCTATTCCTTCCTCTTGACTGTAACCTTGTGCAACTAACCTAGCTTTTTTTCTAACTATATTTCCAGAATCATCAACATTGTTTCTAAAAACCCATTTAGTGCATATTGTCAAGGTGTCCTTAGGTCTTTCAACTATTTCCCAGTCATTGTTTCTTTAAAATTGATTTAATTCTTCTTGCATAGACTTCACCCAAAATTCATCATTGATAGCATCATTAATATTTTTGGGTTCAAGATGTGAAAGAAAAGCTTGATGTTCAACCTGGTTTCTCAGAAAATATCTAGTTTGTTTCCCTCAATTTAAATCACCTACTACATCATCTAAAAGATGATTCTTGAGAATTATAATACCTTTAGAAAGAGTTAAACTAGACTCCCCAGGATTATCTATTGGTTTAGAATCAACAAGTACAGATTCTGGAAGATTCTTAGAACTGGTTACTTTTACAGGGGATTCACTATCATTATCATTAAGGTCCAGAATTGATATATCTTCCTCAAGATATTCAAGAGAGGTTTTGGGTTCATGTTGATCATTCTCATCAAATTTTACATGAACTGACTCTTCCACACATTTGGTTTTCTTATTGAATACTCTATAGGCTTTACTCAAAATTGAGTATCCTAGGAAAATTCCTTCATCACTTTTGGAGGAAAACTTGTTAACATTGTCCTTAGTGTTAAGGATAAAGACTTTGCAACAAAAACCTCTATAGTATTTAACCTTAGGATTCCTATTGTTCCAAAGTTCATAAGGGTTCTTCTTAAGAATAGGTCTTATCAATACTCTATTTATGGTATAATAAGCTATATTTACATCTTTATCCCAAAATTAAATAGGTATATTATACTCACTAGGCATAGTTCGAGAAATATCTTGAAGGGTCCTATTTCTTCTTTCTACGACTCCATTTTGTTGAGGTGATCTAGGTGTAGAGAAATTATGACTATATCCATTGTGTGAGCAATAATATTAAAACTCCTAATTTTCAAACTCACGGCCATGATCACTTCTCAAGGTATTAATTCTAATTCCACTAAGGTTTTCTATAGACTTGGAATACTTGATAAAGTAAGAACAAGCTTCACTTTTGTGAGCCAGAAAGTATACCCAAGTGTACCTAGAAAAATCATCTACAAGAACATAAACATAGTGCTTAACATTTAAACGTGAAGCTCTTGATGTTTTGAACAAGTCCATATGAACCAACTCAAGTGGTTGAAAAGTAGAAACTTCATTCTTTGGTTTGCATGAAACTTTGTGTTTTTTTCCCTTTTGACAGGGATTGCACACTTTGTTAAGTGGGAATTCCAATTTAGGTAAGTCTCTAACTAATACTTTCCTAGTCAGTTTCCTAAGTGAGTGCACATTGCAGTGTCTTAATCTTTTGTTCCATAGCCAGGATTCCTTATGAAAATCATTTAAGAAAGAAACATTTTTCTTGGATAAGGAAATTAAATCAACAACATAAACATTCTCATTTATAAGACCAGTAAATATTAAATCATTTTTATAATTAAAAACATTACATGCATCATTTTCAAACATGGCATTAAAACCATCATCACACAACTGAGAGATGCTTAGAATATTGTATTTTAACCCATCAATAAAAAGTAATTTGGAAATTAATACTGTATTAGGGTTACAAATATATCCTAGGCCGATGATTTTTTCCTTTTCATTGTCACAAAAAGTTACGTGTCCACCATCAACCTTGATTAGGATCTTGAAGAAAGAATAATATTCTATCATATGTCTTGAACATCCACTGTCCAAGTACCACAGAGTCTTTCCGGAACTCTTTAGGCAACATCCCTGCAAAACAGATTAGACATGGGGTAACTTTGGTACCTAGATTTTCTTCGGTCTTGAGAGGTTAGCAAGTAAAAATTTGGGAACACATACTTGTCTCACAAATTTCCTATAATCAGAAGATATATTTTGAGACATAAACCCTTTGTTTAGTCCTTTAGAGAATTATTTTTCAAGAAATGGTCCAGAAATTGAACTAGTTGTGAATTGTCTAGATTTTGGAATAAATTTAGTTTTAATGATCCATCTCTATCTTAGTTGATATCCTATACTAGTTGTATATTGTGGGGTAATATATTTTCCTAAAAACTGATTCAAGGTATCTCTACCTGTAGTAAACTTCTAAAGATATCTTTTTAATTGTTCTTAGATAATTTAAGTTCAGTGTTTTCTTTTAACAACTAAGAGAATTTTTCTTTTTTAATATCCAGATTTGACTTATAATTTTCATTTAAAGCATGATATCTCTTTAATGATTTATATTTTTCCTTGATCTCATTAAAGTTATCCTCAAGCATTTCACAATATTCAAATATTTTATCCTTAGTCATATCTTCATCATTATGTGGCTCACTCTTATTCCCAGAATAATAGGCATTATGTATAGGAGAGTTAAGTGTTACCTCAGATGTTTATGTCATGAAACATAAGTTGGAATGATTGTTTTGTTAACTATTAGAAGCATCAGATCCACTAGAGTTGTCTTCTGAAGCACTCTAGGTAGCTTTCAAAGCCTTTATATATCCTTTTCCCTTGACTTTATATTTATTCTTAAATTTCATCTTGGGGCGGTCTACCTTCACATGACCTTTTCGTTTTCACTCATAACAGATTATTTTATTTGAGTTGTCATTCCATTTTCTATCTTTATTCCATTGTACTTTACTATCATACATTCCATTATAGTTTTATGACACGTTCCTATCGTGGGGTGTGTAAAAAACAATTATTTACTAAGTTAAAATATAGTATAGTAGTTAACTTAAGTTGTCTCCGGAGAGGAGCACACAACAATCATGTCTGTCACTTTGTATTTGAATTTGTTTGATTTTAAAAACAATGAAACAAAAATAAAGAAAGCAATAAAGTATAAGATTTAAAACAAATTGAAAAGTAATGTCATTAAAAATAGTGATAATTATTGGGTGATTAGGTTGGGTTTGGTTTTCCAATTGTAATGTTATCACAGTTCTTATTTATTCATTCATTTTTTATTAAATTGATAAAAATGATATTTCACAATCGCTTACTCTCACTTATTTGTTTAATGATATTGGGGAGACTAAAACTTACTAATATATTATTTTGTTCTAATATCCATCATTCTTTGAAAGAGTTATAGCGAATACCCTCAATTGTATTAGGCAATTCCCAATCGGGTTTTGTTTATCCCAAACAATCTTGAATATTCAATACAAATCTCACACGTACTGATGATCACCAAGTACTTCACCACTATGTTCTGATCTATTACATAATATATAGACCATAACCTAGTGGGGGATATAATTTTCATTAAACAAATCAATAATAACAACATAATATTAAATCAAATACAATCGCACAAGATAATATAAGCTGTTATTACAATTGAAACCAACTTCATAATAAAGAAAACATTTTATAACATTAAGCGCATGAACTCATACATTAAAAAATTGAAAACCTAAACTTCCCTAATCACTCATAATATTTACCCCACCATGTTAAGGGTAATTGAGTAGAAGGGGGAAGATGAATACATTACAAAACTAAAAATAACAAAGAAAGAAAAGAAAGAACCAAAAGTTTCTCCTTCAGAATCTGTCCACCAGAAGTTCAGCATCCGTTCTCCCATCTCCTTGCCGAATGATGCCGAGGTCCCTTAATATAGGATGTGAATAATGAAGTTGGACATCCACCCACGAATTTTTAATGCATTTTGAGCCGTGTGGAAGGAGTTATGACCGATTTAGTAGACTTGACTTATTCTGTCCGCCGATCACTATTCCACCAACCCAACTTTGACCATTTAATTGGCGGCCTTAATGAATTAATTTACTTCTGATATTTTTAGATAATCTTCCCTTATAGTAGTCTTTCAAACCCAGCTGGAACCAATGGATTTGGAGGTCAGTGGTCCAATATATGGTTCATTGAATGTGGTGTGGTCCATTCTGCCGGCCAGAAGAAGTGTTCACATTGACCGAAATTTTTGGGCATGGTGGAGTTAGAATTGGATTTTTTTTCATTAAGACTTATATGTATCCCACGAATCATGAAATGATAAAAAAAGGAATCAGGTGAATTGGATACAAAATATAGGAGTTATGCTCGAAATACAGAGGCAATATAAATCTGTTTAATGTCCAGAATTAACCACTTTTCACATTTAAGCTCGAAACTCACCAAAAGTCATAAAATGATGAAAATAAAATCAAATTGATTAATGTGAAGTGATTAAATCAATTAAAAACATATGTATAAATATGAAAATATTATCTCTGTCAATTCCCCCACACTTAGCACTTGGACTCCTGGACAAGTAAACATCGACATCAAATTATAGTAAATTTAAAACACATATTCATGAGATCCACTAATTTAATACCAATAAACAAAAGATATCAAGCCTCATAAAACACTATTATTTCAAGTTAATCATTTTATATTATTCAATATATTTACTCTTCATTTATCCTCCCATGCACACAAAACACTTACCTAACATACATTTTTTTCTCATCACACAAATATCAATTTTCAACAATGTCTTTCTCATCCAATACTCATGCAAGGGTCACCATGGGCTTGATAAATTCCAACATATTCACCTGATGTGAGTCAAGAACATATGTTTATCATGAGGAATTTTAAAGGTTGTTCTGTGGCTTCAGGCTGGTAGGATTTACATGTGAAAAATTCGGTGGCTGAATAAGGAGTGCTTGGCTCTTTTTGAAGTAAAATTGCATTATTCTAATTTAAACTTAAATATGGTTTCCTCCTCACTCCCCTTTGCAGTAAATCAGCTCCACTAGAATAAAAAATCAGTGAAATTTCCCACCATTCATCATTTCATCAGAAATATTTTCAATCATCTTAAACATGATTTTTCTTGAAAGCTCCAGATAGGCACAACTTTTTTCTCCGTTGGAAGCTCCAGAAAGGCACAGCTTCTCATACATGAAAGCTCCAAAAAAGGCACAGCTTTAAACTGAATGATTTTTTTCAACAATAAGAACATCTCTTAAACATTTTATTTTCTACCCAAATTATCTCCAAATGAGGTAGTACAATACAATACATCTTCCCCCCACACTTATGTTCAAATAGATCATGCAATTTCACTTCAAGAGCAGGTTGGATAGGGAATATTGGCATATATTGTGGCTAACCTAACAGGATGTTCATGGATTCTATGGGATAAAAGGATTAAATTTACAAGTTGTGCTATTATAAAAAGGATTATTTTGAAAATGGGGCTTTAAAATTGAATAAATTCCTCAATCATTTAAAACACATGTACCTCAAACCCTCAAGTTTTGACAGGAATAAATCAAATTCTGGTTAAATCAAGCATGGAATGGTTCTCTCAAGAAGTGAGGTATGTGAAAAGAATATTAAAATTAGGTTTAGAAGCCTCACGGGAATGTGATTTCAAATATTAAGATAGTGATATGTGGCATGGGATTCAAAAAAACAGATTATTTTTCATGAAATTCCCAAATAATTGAACTCAAAACAATGTCACTTTCAGCATTCATTTAAGCTCAGTTTCATGGGATAAATTGTTTCACTCATGTAGATGGGTTTCAAAAATTTCAATGATAATCATTTCAGCTCAAAAGTTTCAAAAACACACAAAAATTGAAAAATAAACACACAAAATTTTAAACACTCACATTTTTTTAAAACAAATAGGAAAACAAACAACACATAAAAATCATAAACTACAAAGGTTCCCTCCCCCACACTTAAATGATGTAGTGTCCCCAATGCATTAAAAATGATTTAACATGTAATTATAGTTTAAATTGATTCACAACAATAAATAAAGTGATGTGGAGAGGTACAACCTGACTTATTGGTATTGCAATGTTGAGTTAATCTCCTAAGTGCTACGCATATAAAAACCTAAAAACAAAGGTAGATAATAAAACACAATAAATTTATTGAAAGTAAAGAAAAT
Source organism: Viscum album (assembly GCA_963277665.1). Classification (NCBI taxonomy): domain Eukaryota; kingdom Viridiplantae; phylum Streptophyta; class Magnoliopsida; order Santalales; family Viscaceae; genus Viscum; species Viscum album. The sequence continues at coordinate 224,829,029 of OY728158.1, forward strand.
ATAAATAGAATTAGAATAGAGGAATAGATATTGGATTAATCCCCCAAGTGGGACCTGGGTTTTGACTGCCTCCAGATGGGTAGTTTCAGTTGGTTATCACCAATCCGATGGTGGGTGAAGTTTCATTAATATGAACCACCAGAACTTCTTCTTTCTATCTTGAACTTCTTCCTTTCTGTTGAGGAATACATGGATATGGTACACCAAATACACCCCCATAAAAATTATATGCATCTTGTATGGTGGGTTTAGGATAAATAATGATTCCTCCTCTTTATTGGTTTCCAATTTCACAACTTCTTCTTGATTCTCCAGTGGTTCCTCAAGGCATGCTGTATCAAAAGAATATTCAAAGGGAAAATTAGAGCATAATTCAATTTGAATAAAATTAAAGCATGATGAATCAATACCAAGCTCTTCCCTTTCAAAGTAATCATCTTGTGTCTCTTTTTCCTCAAGAAATTCCACTTGTATCTCATCTTGAACTCCTTCCAATAAGCATTCATCTAGTTCAGGGAGCTTTGTATGTTCTTCTTCAGGTGTATATTCTTCTTTTTCCTCATCCACCAAGGCAATACATTTGTTGTCCAAACCAGAAAATTTCTAGAAAGGGAAGGTGATACTCAATTCAGATTCTATATAATCAGAATGAAAAGAGTTAACAAAAATATTATCTCCCTTAATTAGCTTGAATTCAATTGCTTCTTCAGTATGAGGTTTCTCTTGTAGTTGAATTTCACAAGATAGAGGTAGGTAGTCAAGCTCCTCCATCTTTTCTTCCACCGCTTTGGTGGTGTCTTCCTTTATTGGTTCTAGATATTATTCTTTGTAAGGAATATGTGGATCAAGTAGTTCTTCACACTCATTCCAGAATTTATCTAGATATTTTTTCTCTCCCACATGTAGCTCAATAGGTAATTCTTCATTTTTTTCCTCCTCGGGTTCATTCATAGGTTCTGGTTTTTCCATCATTGCATGGACATATTCAAATGCAAGTTCTACTTTGTTCTCTAGTTTTGCGATGTCATGTTTATGTTCTTGCATCTGTACTATATCATTACCAGACTCATCTACTTGTTCTAAATGTGGGTAGTTATTACATGAATTAAAGAAATAATCATTTGAAAACATCATGTAAAAATATTTTTTTAACTTTTTTTTGAAAAAATGTCAAGTATTAATAATTAGATTGAGCACTTCCTCCCCGGCAACGGTGCCAAGTTTTGACACGTTCCTATCGTGGGGTGTGAAAAAAACAATTATTTACTAAGTTAAAATATAGTACAGTAGTTAACCTAAGTTGTCTCCATAGAGGAGCGCACAACAATCATGTCTGTCACTTTGTATTTGAATTTGTTTGATTTTGAAAACAATGAAACAAAACTAAAGAAATCAATAAAGTATAAGATTTTAAACAAATTTAAAAGTAATGTGATTAAAAATATTGATAATTATTGGGTGATCAGGTTGTTTTTGGTTTTCCAATTGTAATGTTATCATAGTTCTTATTTATTCATTCCTTTTTTATTAAATCGATAAAAATGAGATTTCACAATCGCTTACTCTCACTTATTGATTTAATGATATTGGGGAGATTAAAACATACTAATATCTTAGTTTGTTCTAATATCCATCCTTTTGTGAAAGAGTTATAGTGAATACCCTCAATTGTGTTAGGCAATTTCCAATCGGGTTTTGTTTATCCCACACAATCTTGAATATTCAGTACAAATCTCACATGTACTGACGATCATCAAGTACTTCACCACTATGTTCTGATCTATTACATCATATATAGACCATAACCTAGTGGTGGATATAATTTTCATTAAACAAATAAATAATAACAGAATATTAAATCAAATACAATCGCACAAGATAATATAAGCTGTTATTACAATTGAAACCAACTTCATAATAAAGAAAACATTTTATAACATTAAGTGCATGAACCCATACATTACAAAATGGAAAACCTATACTTCCCCAATCACTCATAAGATTTACCCCACCATGGTAAGGGTAATTTAGTAGAAGTTGGAAGATGAATACATTACAAAACTAAAAATAACAAAGAAAGAAAAGAAAGAACCAAAAGTTTCTCCTCCAGAATCTATCCACTAGAAGTTCAGCTTCAGTTATCCCATCTCCTTGCCTAATGAGGCAGAGGTACATTCTTATAAGAGGTGAATAATGAAGTTGGACATCCACCCAAGAAGTTTTAATGCATTTGGAGCCGTGTGGAAGTAGTTATGGCCGATTTAGTAGACTTGACTTATTCTGGACGCCGATCACTATTCCACCAACCCAACTTTGACCGTTTAATTGGAGGACTTAATGAATTAATTTACTTCTGATATTTTTAGATAATCTGACCCTTATTGTAGTTTTTCGAACCCAGCTAGAACCAATGAATTTGGAGGCCGTTGGTCCAATATATGGTTCATTGAATGTGGTGTGGTCCATTCTGTCGGCCAGAAGAAGTGTTCACATTGACTGAAATGTTTGGGCATCTTGGAGTTCGAATTGGCTTTTGTTCCTTAAGACTTATATGTAGCCCATGAATCATGAAATACTAAAAAAATTGATTAGGTGAATTGGATGCAAAATATAGGAGTTATGCTCGAAATACAGAGGCAATATAAATCTGTTTAATGTCCAGAATTAACCACTTTTCACATTTAAGCTCGAAACTCACCAAAAGTCATAAAATGATGGAAATAAAATCAAATTGATTAATGTGAAGTGATTAAATCAATTAAAAACATATGTATAAATATGAACATATTATCTCAATCAATTCCCCCACACTTAGCACTTGGACTCCTGGACAAGTAAACATCGACATCAAATCATAGTAAATTTAAAACACATATTCATGAGATCCACTAATTTAATACCAATAAACAAAAGATATCATTCCTCATAAAACACTATTATTTCAAGTTCATCATTTTATATTATTCAATATATTTACTCTTCATTTATCCTCCCATGCACAAAAAACACTTACCTAACATACATTTTTTTCTCATCACACAAATATCAATTTTCAACAATGTCTTTCTCATCCATTACTCATGCAAGGGTCACCATAGGTTTGATAAATTCCAACATCTCCACCTGATGTGAGTCAAGAACATATGTTTATCATGAGGAATTTTAAAGGTTGTTCTGTGGCTTCAGGTTTGTAGGATTTACATGTGAAAAATTTGGTGGTTGAATAAGGTGTTCTTGGCTCTTTTTGAAGTAAAATTGCATTGTTCTAATTTAAACTTAAATATGGTATCCTCCTCACTCCCCTTTGTAGTAAATCTGCTCCAATATAATGAAAAATTAGTGAAATTTCGCGCCATTCATCATTTCAGCTGCAATATTTTCAATCATCTCAAATGTGATTTTTCTTGAAAGCTCCAGATAGGCACAGATTTTTTCTCCGTTGGAAGCTCCAGAAAGGCACAGCTTCTCATACATGAAAGCTCCAAAAAAGGCACAACTTTCAATTGAATGATTTTTTTCAACAATAAGAACATATCTTCAACATTTTAGTTTACACCTAAATTATCTCCAAATGAGGTAGTACAATACAAGACATCTTCCCTCCCACACTTATGTTCAAAAAGATCATGCAATTTCACTTCAAGAGCAGGTTGGATAGGGAATATTGGCTTGTATTATGGCTAACCTAACATAATGTTCATGGCTTCTATGGGCTACAAGGATTAAATTTACAAGGTGTGCCATTATAAAAATGATTATTTTTAAAAGGGGGCTTTAAAATCAAAGAAATGCCTCAATCATTTAAAACACATGTACCTCAAACCCTCAAGTTTTGACCGGAATAAATCAAATTCTGGTTAAATGAAGCATGGTATGGTTCTCCCAAGAAGTGAGGTGAATGAAAAGAATATGAAAATTAGGATTAGAAGCCTCAGGGGAATGTGATTTCAAATATAAAGACAGTGATATGTGGCATGGGATTCAAAAAAATAGTATTTTTAATGAAATTCCCCAAGAATTGAACTTGAAACAATGTCATTTTTAGCATTTATTTAAGCTCAGTTTCATGGGATAAATTGTTTCACTCATGGATATGGGTTTCAAAAATATCAATGATAATCATTTCAGCTCAAAAGTTTCAAAAACACACAAAAATTAAAAAATAAACACACAAAATTTTAAACACTCACGTGTTTTTTTTAAACAAATAGGAAAACAAACAATACATAAAAATCATAAACTACAAAGGTTACCTCCCCCACACTTAAATGATGCAGTGTCCGCAATGCATTCAAGATGATTTAACATGTAATTATAGTTTAAATTGATTCACAACAATCAAGAAAGTGATGTGGAGAGGTACAACCTGACTTATGGGTAGTGCAATGTTGAGTTAAGCTCCTAAGTGTTACGCATATAAAAACCTACAGACAAAGGTAGATAATAAAACACAATAAATTTTTTGAAACTAAAGAAAATAGAAATAGAATTAAAATAGAGGAATAGATCTTTGTTTAATCCCCCAAGTGGACCCTGGGTTTTAACTGCCTCCAGATGGGCAGTTTCAGTTAGTTATCCCCAATTCGATGGTCGGTGAAGTTTCTTTAATATGAACCACCAGAACTTATTCTTTCTATCTTGAACTTCTTCCTTTCTGTTGAGGACTACATGGATATGTTAGACCAAATACATCCCCATAAAAATGATATGCATCTTGTATAGTGGGTTTAGGATAAATAATGAGTCCTCCTCTTTATTGGTTTCCAATTTCACAACTTCTTCTTGATTCTCTAGTGGTTCCTCAAGGCATGCTGCATCAAAAGAATATTCATAGGGAAAATTATAGAGTAATTCAATTTGAATAAAATTAAATCATGATGAATCAATATCAAGCTCTTCCCTTTCAAAGTAATCATCTTGTGTCTCTTTTTCCTCAAGAAAGTCCACTTGTATCTCATCTTGAACTCCTTCCAATAAGCATTCATCTAGTTCAGGGAGCTTTGTATGTTCTTCTTCAGGTGTATCTTCTTCTTTTTCCTCATCCACCAATGCAATACATTTGTTGTCCAAACTTGAAAATTTCAAGAAAGGGAAGGTGATACTCAATTCAGATTCTATATAATCAGAATGAAAAGAGTTAACAAAAAGATTATCACCCTTAAGTAGCTTGAATTCAATTGCTTATTAAGTATTAGGTTTCTCTTGTAGTTGAATTTCACAAGATAGAGGTAGGTAGTCAGGCTCCTCCATCTTTTCTTCCACCACTTTGGTGGTGTCTTCCTTTATTGGTTCTGGATCTTCTTATTTGTAAGGAATATGTGGATCAAGTAGTTCTTCACACTCATTCCAGAATTTATCTAGATCTTTTTTCTCTCCCACATGTAGCTCAATAGGTAATTCTTCCTTTTTGTCCTCCTCGGGTTCATTCATAGGTTCTGGTTTTTCCATCATTGCACAGACATATTCAAATGCAAGTTATACTTTGTTCTCTAGTTTTGTGATGTCATTTTTAAGTTCTAGCATCTATACTATATCATAACCATCCTCATCTACTTGTTCTAAATGTGGGTACTTGTTACATGAATTAAAGAAATAATCATTTGAAAACATCCAGTAAAAATATTTTTTTTAACTTTTTTTTGAAAAAATGTCAAGTATTAATAATTAGATTGCGGCACTGCCTCCCCAGAAACGGTGCCAAGCTTTGACACGTTCCTTTCGTGGGGTGTGGTAAAAACAATTATTTACTAAGTTAAAATATAGTACAGTAGTTAACCTAAGTTTTCTCCAAAGATGAGCGCACAACAATCATGTCTGTCAGTTTGTATTTGAATTTGTTTGATTTTGAAAACAATGAAACAAAACTAAATAAAGTAATAAAGTATAAGATTTAAAACAAATTGAAAAGTAATGTGATTAAAAATAGTGATAATTATTGGGTGATCAGGTTGGGTTTGGTTTTCCAATTGTAATGTTATCATAGTTCTTATTTATTCATTCCTTTTTTATTAAATCGATAAAAATGAGATTTCACAATCGCTTACTCTCACTTATTTGTTTAATGATATTGGGGAGATTAAAACATACTAATATCTTATTTTGGTCTAATATACATACTTTTGTGAAAGTTTTATAGCGAATACCCTCAATTGTGTTAGGAAATTCCCAATTGGTTTTTGTTTATCCCAAACAATCTTGAATATTCAGTACAAATCTCACACGTACTGATGATCACCAAGTACTTCACCACTATGTTCTGATCTATTACATCGTATATAGACCATAAACTAGTGGGGGATATAATTTTCATTAAACAAATCAATAATAACAACAGAATATTAAATCAAATACAATCGCACAAGATAATATAAGCTGTTATTACAATTGAAACCAACTTCATAATAAAGAAAACATTTTATAACATTAAGCGCATGAAATCATACTTTAAAAAATGGAAAAACTAACCTTCCCCAATCACTCATAAGATTTACCCCACCATTTTAAGGATAATTGAGTAGAAGGGGGAATATTAATACATTACAAAACTAAAAATAACAAAGAAAGGAAAGAAAGAACCAAAAGTTTCTGCTCCAGAATATGTCCACCAGACGTTCAGCTTTATTTCACCCATCTCCTGGAAAAATGAGGCCAAAGTCCCTTCTTATAGGGGGTGAATAATGAAGTTGTACATCCACCCACTAAGTTTGAATTCATTTGGAGCCGTGTGGAAGGAGTTATGGCCGATTTAGTAGACTTGACTTATTCTGGCCGTCGATCACTATTTCACCAACCCAACTTTGACCGTTTAATTAGAGGCCTTAATGAATGAATTTACTTTTGATATTTTTAGATACTCTGACCCTTATAGTAGGCTTTCTAACCCAGCTAGAACCAATGAATTTGGAGGCTGGTGGTCCAAGATATGGTTCATTGAATTTAGTGTGGTCCATTCTGCTGGCCAGAAGAAGTGTTCACATTGACCGAAATGTTTGGGAATGTTGGGGTTCGAATTGGATTTTGTTTATGAAGACTTATATGTATCCCACGAATCATGAAATACTAAAAAAAGGAATCAGGTGAATTGGATACAAAATATAGGCGTTATGCTCGAAATACAGAGGCAATATAAATCTGTTTAATGTCTATAATTAACCACTTTTCACATTTAAGCTCAAAACTCACCAAAAGTCATAAAATGATGCAAATAAAATAAAATTGATTAATGTGAAGTGATTAAATCAATTAAAAACATTTGTATAAATATGAAAATATTATCTCTGTCATTTTCCTTCCTAAAGAATTTCTTCTTTCAATAGAACTTTTTGAACCTTCTTGTAAGATGATCCATCTCCTCATCACTGTCAGGGTATGATTCTTCACTTGTGGAAGTGTCTATAGGAACTTGAGCTTTCTTCTTGTCTTTTCTCTTTGAGGTAGTAGTCTTTAATGCTATTGATTTCTTCCTTGGTTCTTCATATACTTCTTGATTCACCTTAAGCTCTTCCTCATACATCATAAGCTTTCCAATTAGTTCCATTACTGGTAGCTTGCTTATGTCACAAGATTCTCATATAGAAATAGAAGTTCCCCTCTATCTGTTAGGTAGGCATCAAAGCAGTCTCATGATTTGTTCCTTATTGTCCACTGGTTTTCCAAGAAGACTCATGGTTTTCACTATTTCATTGAACCTGATATACATTTCAGATATATGTTCATCAGGAATCATTGTAAAATTATCATATTTAATAGTGTATGTATTTAGTCTCATTTATTTAACATTAGTTGTTCCCTCATGAAAAACAGCTAAATTATCCCAAATTTCATATGCAGTTTTACAAGTAGATATTATATTGAATTCGTCATCACCTAGATAATAGTACAAGGAATTCATTGCTTTATAGTTATTATTATATGTAACTTTATTCAACTGAGACCATATGTCCCTAGCAGTAGCGGGAAATACATGTTGTTCTTCAGTTGTATCCCAGATTTCAGGTCCCATGCTCTCTAGATACATTTTCATTTTTAATTTCCACTGAGCATAGATATTTCCATTAAAGAAAGGTTTCTTGTTAGTAGCAGGACCCTCAACTCTAGTTTCCATATTTACTTAGAATATAAAGAACTAAAAATTTAGATATGAAAAAAAAATTAAAATCATTAAGATACAACTAAAATCACAGTTGAAATTAATTTGAAAAACATGAAAATAAATACTCCTATGATACCAAATGTTGGTTAGAGTAGATAAATAAGGAGGGTGTGAATTGAGCTTCTATAAAAAAAATTAAAGAGTTTCTTTAAAAAATAATATCCCCATATAAAAATTAATCACAAATTCAGTTTGTAGTGAATTTATAAAAGTCTTGAAGGTTCAATTTGATTCTAAGAATATAGATTTGTTCTCAGTTTTACGGACCAATCGATTAACAAAACTTTCGAAGAAAACCTACTAATTCAAAATAGATGTAAACACTTGATAAACTAACTATCGAAGTTCAGGTTATCTTAATGAAGGAAATACATATAATATAATAAATATAAGATAAACGACACGGAAGATAAAAAAGAGGTTTAGTATCAAGTCGAGACTTAGTCTTCTCCATTTGGTGATCACCTGCCACCAATCTGTTTATATTAATAAAAATATGATCCACACCCCAGATCGGGGTTTACAATAGAACTCTCGGCTATACAGGACATACTTGACCTCTACCATAGTCATTCATGGGAAATAAAAATAAAAAGATCACAAGGGATCTCTTCCACAGTTCTATGTGGGATATAGGTGTAAGAAGTGATTGAGTATGAGGATAGTTTGATATCCTATATTTATGCTCAGAAGACAGTGTGTGTGATAAGAATAAATATACACACTGCTCAATTAGTGAGTATAAAATACAACAAACATAAGAAAAGGAATAGAGTTAAAAATTCGTTGTGTGTTGTGGAGTAATTCTATAGACTCAATGGATGTTGAGAAAATGGTATTTTGAGTCCTCTTCTGGAAGTTGTCTTTAAAATAGAGTATCACAGTTTATATAATCTAGCTTCGAGGAGTGAAAAGGTTTAGTTATTTAATGTCTTGATGTACATTGAGCTTTTTGGATAAAGTTTCTTATTACAATCTTCTTGTAATCTCAACCGCTTAGTTCCTCTATTTTCATATTTGCACAGTCTATTTCTCAATGTGTACTACTTCTACTATAATGTGAAATATGATGTCCTTTTATACTTTTGGATCCTATAGGAATAAAGATCTTTTCACATGCATGTACCTTGTACTATCTATGGATAGTCCTACAGAAAACATTAAAAAATGTCAAAAACATTAATTTGTCTAAATATGACCGTTAGAAATAAATTTGAATTAATGAAACGGAAACAGTTATTTATGACTATCGGTGATTAATCTTCAGTCTGTTGTCTTTGGTTTGGTAACATCAGTTTTTCATCTTTAGTGTGTCATCTTCAGTGTGTCATTCTTCAGTCTGTCGACTTTGGTCTGTCGACTTCGGTGTGTTGAACTTCGGTCTGTCGAACTTTGGTCTGTCGACTTCAGTGTGTCAACTTTGGTATGTGGAACTTTTGTCTGTCGAACTTCGATCTGTCGAACTTTGTTCTATCAACTTCGATGTGTCGAACTTTGGTCTGTCGAACTTGAGTCTGTCGAACTTCTATCTGTTGACTTTGGTCTGTCGAACTTCACTCTGTCAAACATTGGCCTGTCAAACTTACCATCAGTGTCAAGGAATCAAGAAAGATTGTCAAGTGTCTATCTTACCAGACTAAGTGATATACAAAAGGTTATGTATAAATACATTTGTAAAAAAAATTATTCATGAATATAAGCTATTGACTTATTAAAGTATATGGATCTGAATGACATAATTGATTCACATAGTGATATTAAAATTTGCATGAAAGAGTAGAATCTGTATATAGAAATTATTTTTGATTATGAAAACTACATTATCATAAAGGGTCCAACATTATAGATTTAAATGTGAAATATTTTATAATAACAAATTTTTGAAGTATATATTCACTCAGAAGGAATTGAACATGAGATAGATAAGATAATGAAACTAATCATGGATTATGATTAGATGATTCATTATCATCCTATAAAATAAAACAATAAATCCAATTATTTGAGACAGAAAAAATTATTATAAATTGAATATGTTTCATTTGGAATATGTCCCTTTCATTGATGATTTTATTAATTTTCTACTAGAAGTTGTTGATGAAGGGATATCCTTTTTTGGTTTCAGGTACTAGGGAATTCAACATTGTGTTAATGAATTAAGAGAGCTCGAAAGGTGGATCAATCATTTTTTTTTAAGAAATAATATGTTAATAATGGTAAGTTTCCTAATATTAATATTGATTAAGAAGGTGTTTTGTGATTTTGAAAAAGATTATCTATCCTTTATAATTCCAAATTTAGGAAAAAAATTATTGACTAAAGCTCATAGTTCTCAGTTATCTATTCATCTAGGAAGTATGATGTTGTTCAGTGACCATAGAGAGTATTACTTGTGGGATGGAATGAAAAGTGATATTGTTGAATGTTATATGATGTGTATGAATTGTCCATAGGTAAATCAGAGTGAAAGTTATAAAAGGGTATGCCTCGAAATTTTCCATAATAGGAGTGGAAATAGTAAAATATATTAATGGATTTTTTGGTAGGATTACAAAATACATAACAAGGTAATAATGTGATTTGGGTTATTTTTGATCAATTAAATAAATATGTGGATTTATTACCATTTTAGAGATTATGGATTTAGAGAAGATTTCTGACTATAGCTAAATAATATTATCATGTTACATAGAGTGACTATATTCATTTCATCATACCATGATCCTAGTTTTATGTTTAATTTTTGGAAAGGACTTTGAAATTCATTGGGAACTGAATTAAATTTCTGTTCAACTTTTCATTATAAATATAATGGATAGCCTGAGTGGTTGATTCTGATATTTTAAGATATGATTATGTCTTTCTCATTATATTATCTTTGAACTTCAGATTGATATATTTATTTTGTTAAGTTTTCATATAATGATATTTTTAATTCCAGTATATAGATGGAACCATTTGAGAAATTATATGGAATATAGTGTTAGACACCATAATTTATTTATGTGATAGGAGAAATGAATTTTATGGGACCAAAGTTGGTGGAGGAAATGGAAAATAATGTTTAGTTGATTTAGTGACACATAAAGGAGCTCATAGAAGGAAACAAATTTATACCAATAACCAAAGGAAAGATCTTTCTTTTGAAGAAGCTGCTCTTTTTTTTCTCAAAGTTTCTACGTGAAAAAATTTGTTCTGGGTTTTGGTATAAAGGGGAAGGTGAGTTCATGGTTCATTGGACCATATCAAATCCCATAGAAAAATTGATATATTTCCTTTTGAGGGTCTTTACCTCCAATTTTATCCTTGGTACACAATGTATTTCGTGTTTCAATGTTAAGGATGTATGTCTATGATATATATCATGTTTTGATCCCTAAAGTAGTTTAGATGGAAGATAATTATTCCTACGAGGAACAAAAAGTTAAAGTTATTGACCATAGATAGAATGTGTTGTGGAATAAATTGATTCATTGGCATAAGGTTTTATGTTATAACCACATGGTTGAAGACTAAATATGGGAATCAAAAAATGATATGTGGGAAGAATATCCACACTGATTTGATATATGAATAAAATTTTGAGGATGAAATGTCAAGTAAGGGAAATGGGTAACACCCTCGGTAATGATAAAATAATAATTAATCATATTTATTAATATCTATGAATTAGATATTAATTTGACATTAAAAGTTATGTTATGTCCAATAGCGTACCCAACACACAATAATGAGTTACTCTGAAATCTTGCATTGTATGCAATATTAAGATAGACCAAATAATAAATATTTTCAATACTAATTTTTTAATTTTTAAATATCTCCAAGATATTGTATAATTGAGAATTAATAGGACTAACTATATTATTTTTACCTATGTTTATTAAATTTTATTATATTATTCCAATAAATTTGATAGGATTAATATAAGAATAAATAAAATTTTATGCATAAAAAGGTATATATTTTTAAAAGGTTTAATTACATTCTATTAATGGATAAACTAAACTAAATATAATTTATCACACTTTAATAATATTTATATGGAAAAATAATCTAACTTTATAGAAATATTAAAATTTAATTTCGGAGATTTTTTTTATTTTTTCTGAAAACATTCATATTTTCATGAATATTGAATTATACTGAATTTTACTTCAAAATATATTTTTCATTCAATTGATTTATATGACTAAATAATGTTTTTATTTTTAAAAATTATAAAATATATATATATATATATATATATTATTTTTTAAAACAATTTAGTTCATTATAAACAATATCACATTGAATTTAGATATAAAAACTTATAAAACTGTTAAACAATTTTACATTAAAAATATTCATTTTCATCCCACCTGTGGGATTAATATTAAATTAATTTTTTCTAGTTTTATGATTTTAATTTGTAAAAATGGATTAAATAGTTTTAATCAACATTATTTATAATTTATAATAATTTCAACATATATTTTTCCCAAAAAAATAATGAATGTAAATAAAATGAATTACAATGATTAAGGTAGAAATGTTGTTACATAATTGTTAAACATTATTATTTAGAGCCTAATTGACCTAGAAACATTTCCAAGAAAAAGTTTCTAGATATTAATCTACCTCATAACCTCTTTTAAATAATTTCGAACATTATTGGAGTCACCTGATGTAAGGGATACCTCCCAATAGTGTTTAAATTGTTATATTTATAAGAATTTCACTCCCCCACTATTATTAAATGGAACTCAATTACAAAATTTCATAACAACTATGAAGCCCCTTATTCTAGTTAAAACCCTACCCAATTGATCTCCCAAAATCTCTCTCTTCATCCTAGATTCCTCACTTTTGGAATAATGAAAACCGTGGAAACCGTTTAGTGAAAACCCAAATGAGTTATCCAAGAAAGAGGTGACACTCTTTAATGTGCAATTTTTTATTTCTCCACCAATTAATTTATTATAATTACATGAATATAAAATATCATAATTATTATCAATATAATAATATTTTTTTATGTAAGGGTTTGACCAATACATATGCATACTTCCATAAAATGGATAACAGATTTTTAGTTTGTGTATGATGAATTACCTCCTTGTGAAATGATATAGTACATTTTCCATTACCACCTCCCATGGATAGAAATTATGATGGACATGATGTTTTTATATGATATATATGATATTAATGTTTCCTTAGTACATATGTAATTTTGATATAACAAATTCCTTTATTCTGTCCATTTTTTTTAAATACGATAACATCATTTGTGGACGTACGGACTATTACATCCTCAAAGCGATGTGATACATTCAAAAGTTACATGGATTGTATTTAAAGATGGGTTTAACTAAAAAAATTTAAATATATAAATTCTATATGATATTAATGAAATGATTAATTTTCTATAAATATATTATTTTATTTTATTTATTACCCTTTCACACACTGAAAAAGTTATGTCATTCACGGACATGTGGACTACCGCCTCCTCGATGTGATGTGATTCCTTTTAAATCTCAAGAGTTATATATATAATTAAATATATTTAAATAAAATTTTATTTATTATATAATGATACTTATAGAAATAAAAATTTCACTTCCTTATTTTTATAATGATCATTGAAAAATGGGAACGTTACTCATTCGTAGTACGGCCTACAGTTTCTAGGATGGTAATGTTGGTTCATTTTTCATAACCATAATTCTTGATTTGATTTATAAATATAATGTATTTAAAAATATTATATTTATTTCTTTATAATTATTCTATATATTTTATAAAATGAACCCCTTGTTATAGTTGACCTACCAAAGTCATTTTTGCAACATAAACAGAATATGGTCAAAAAACATGACATAAACATAATTGTTTAAGTTGTTGTTTACAATATTTAAATAATTGAAACAAAGGTAATTTTAATAAAATAACGTTTTTTAATAAATTAAATAATAAAAATATGTTTATTATTCAGGAAGATAAAGACATTTGTGACAAGTCGAACTCGAGGTAACGGATTTCATCTCAATCTCCTTTTGTTGAGGCATTTCCTAGGAATATGCACAATTATTCTTTTATAAGGTGTATATATAGACTCTCTGAAATTAAATATTCATATTTGATCTATATTAAAGTTTTTTAATGTTTTTTTAAAATTGAATATTTTGTGGCTCTTATGATTTAAATGATCATAGGGTAATCAGACACTTTGAATGTTTAAATATTTAATTTCAAATTGTTTTCTCCATGTCCATATCAATAATATTATATTACATATCTATTTATCTAGATAATAAAGGGGTATAATTGAAAATTTATGATGATTTTTAATTTCATTCAAATGTTTTCAAAAAAAATATTTTTACATTTTTTATATTATATAATTTGACAAACAACAAAAAGAATATTATATTCTTAATGTACATAGTGATAATGAATTTTCTACCTCTGTAGAAATTATTTTATTTTTAGATTACATTTAAAGATATAATGTTTTATTATATTAGAAAACATCTTTCATTTTTTAGTTATTTTGTTATTGATAATTTTTTTCAAAAAAAGTGTATTTTCTTTTGGAAAATGTATTTTTGAATGAAAATAATTTTTTTATATCTGAAGGTAATTTTAAAAAAAATTATTAAATGATTATTTAAAATTATTAAATTTTTTGTTTCTTATTATGGTTATTAGACATTACAAATTATTGTTGCTCCTAGATTGCACCGGGTGAGTTTGTTATAACTTTAATTATGGGTGCACCTAGATAGCATTCCAATTAATTGGGTAATGATTATATTCTCAAGAGTATTATATTTTAAGTTGTACATATTTTTATACTAATATTTAAGGGTTTTGTAAGGGTTTTCTAAGGGTTCTATTTGATAATGTCCCATGGTACCTACATGATTATTTATGTTTTCTAATGAATTTTAATAGAAATAAATTTTTTTAAATTGTAAAATAAGTAATATTTATTATAGAATGATATTTCCATTTTTGGGTAAAAATTTTTATTTTTTAGAAAGGGTTATCATTATTTTTAATTTCTACCAATGCACTAATAGTTTCTTTCCCTCTATATCCCTTACATAGCATTATATTCTAATACTAGGTTTTTAAATGTTTTTTAATGGATTTAATGTAGAGTAAGGGATTGGAAGAGGTCAATTTTAATTTCGTGAAGTGATGTCATTAATTAAATAATGATTTATTTTTAAAATGTTTTATATAGTGGAAAAACTGGAAACTTATAAGATGTTTTGACTTTATATTTTAACATTCTTGTTATGTATAAGTTATAGACAAATTCTATAAAACTATAAGCCTAAAATGATCCTCAATATTAAAGAAACAAATTTCATGACTATAGATAAAAATTTGTTAATGTTTATGGTCAAGGCCTTATATCATAAATTAAAATATTGTATATTCATATCATGAAATATATAAATAAATGTTTTAAAATAATAAATTTCTTTTTCATTTTTTTAACGTAAATGTTTAATGAAAATTATATAAATAACTAAATTATTGAAAAGAAAATATATTTTCACTAGATCAATTCATAAATTAATATATTTATTTATTATGATTATAATATGGTTTTATAATACCCTTATTAATTTTTCAAAGTCTCTTAAAATCAATTATAATTTTAAGATTGGTATTTTTTAAAATAAATGAATATTTAATTTAAAAATTAAATTTCTTATATTTAGAAAATTATTTTCATAAAATGGATTCCATTTTTGAAATCTACATGATGATAAATGTTTAGGATTAATTTTATTAATTTTTCTAGAATAGTTTAATTTTTGTGAGTAGTGAAATATGGTAATTTATTGTATTAATAATTTTAAATCCAAATACATGATTTTTTTACTCAGAAATGATGTAAACACCAATTTTTTTAATATAAAATGAAATATTTGCTATACCTAGTCACACTAATTAAAACTGTTTATAATCTTGAGCCAAAATAATAAACTAATGAATAAAATAATCAAAATACACCCCCCCCCCCCTCCACTATAAATTTCACACCTATCTACCTCTTCTCCTCACACCTTATAATCCTTTTATCTTGTTAATATTCTTCCCAATTACTCTCTAAAGACTATTTTACATTTATTGGTCTTTTTAGTCTCACAAAATACGAATCCCAAGTGCCTTATGGAGGTTATAAAGGAGAAGTTATACAAGAGGTAAAATGATCTTTCTTTCCCATTTAATTTCTTTCCTTTTCATATCATCTTATTAACTCCTCTATACAAACATGAATTATAACTCCAATATCTTATTTATATATTATAATTTTATTATTTTAAATTATTATCCATCATGAAACCCCTTCTCATCTCTGTTTTATTCTTAAAATGAAAACATCGTCTTTGATGTGTATATTTACAACCATTGTGGATAATGCATTTCCATTTTCCATTAATACCTTGAACAATAGTAATATAATCATTATTATGTTTATATCTTAGATTAATATTTAAATTATAAGTCTTATATTGTTATTTATCTATTTCGTATCTCCTTTAAACATGTGTTCTAGTTTTAAGAATCACTACTTCCAGGAATTTTCCATTGGATTTGTTTATGGAATGGGAAACTTCCAATAGTTCTTTATCCAAAAGGGGATATTCTTTTCAAAGGAAGGTGTTTGTTAAGTTTTAACTTTATGATACTTGAGAATGTGTATTGGTCGATAGGATGGGAGGTAGGACTCAACACACCCTTTTAGGAGGAATTATTGTCTACTCTGGGACTCTCTTTATAAATTTAAGATATTTTTATGAATACTTATTAATTCACCTAGTATTACATAAGTTTACATTGGAATTTTTAGTCACTAACTAACATGTTTAAAATTTAGAACCATCAGTATGCATTCAATATTCTTTATTCATTAAAATACTCGTATGTATTTGAGGTTTTCCATCAATGGTATCCTCTAATATACTACTTAGAGATTCTTTTAATCATCATTGTGATGATACTAGTTTTTAAGCCACTCAGTGGGGCACTCTGAAATTTATTGTCATCCAGGGAGATAAAGGTTTGGTTTGATTTTGGGATTGTTCCCATAAAATAGGCTACCTAAATATCCTTGTAAAAGGAATTAGAACCCCTATAGTTTGGTGACACTGAATGGGACACATCATACCTTTTAAGGTCATGTGATAAGGACATAGTTGTACAGCTTAATGTCAGGTGGTATGGACATCTAAGCAGAAGCTTACTGGTCAAAACAATGTGTGGGACTTATATGAAGTAACCCAATGAACTTTGTAAAGAATATGGGTTTCCAAGTAGGATTAGACCATGTTGGGAATATGGACCAAGGAAAACAGGGTTGATTTAGGGTATTGGGTTTAAACCTCAAGGAGGCTTCTTATGTATCCCATATATATGGGAATCAAAGCCCACATAGTTTGATTAGTCTCAGAGGAGAGTATAGTCCATTGAGAGAAATGAATTTGGGTTTACTTCTAGAAAAGGATACCTTTATGACTTGGGGGGTTTTAATTTAGGGCTTATTCTTAAGGAGAATTCCCAAATTAAGGGAATTAGAGTTAGATTCCTGAAGTGGATATCCAATTATCTCAGGCCTTGAAATAGCTTACTATATATCATAGTTTGAACAGGAATTAGATTTCTCGTAGTTCCTTCAATTGTGAAAATGTTGTTACCATGACACATCTCTAATCCCATGTGAGTCATGCTTAATGTAAGAAACAAGACCATGTCAAAGATTCAACAAAGGCATTCATACTTTCAATTTTTGTCTCCTCCGCTAGTGGAAGAGGGCACGTCGACCATGGAAGAGGGTGAGGTGATGAGCCTTTCCATTGTTATCTTCGCATTTGAAAAGGGTCCAATGAAAGGAATAAGGGAAGGTTAGGGGATTAAACTAGGATGGTTTCCCATGAATTGATCCTGGTATGGTAGGGAGACTTCTCCTCTATTTAAAGGGAGGAAAAGTTTGTGTGAACCATACCATCCCTACCAGAAATTTGAAGTTTCCAGCTCTTTGATAATGGCAAGGTCGGGACCCAAACCCTTATTCTCAGAACTGGGAACTTCTCAACATTGTTCCTAGGAGAAAGGTCCATGTTACTATAGATATACAAACCCACAGACACTCCATGAACCCTAACCCCATTGTGAAACAAATGTGGGAAGCCTCTAAATGTGGAAATACAAACCTAAATAGGAGACATGGTGATGTGCCATTCCCAAAGGTTTTATAAGTCCAGAAGTTTTGTTGGAGGTATCAACAGTATCCCTTTCAGATAAGGGTTCCAATGAAGAATAATCCTTTCCAGGAATGGATTTGATGACGGCTTGATGGCTTGTAAACTAAAGAGAATAGGTGAATCAAAGAGGGGTTCCCAAGTAGGTAAGGGCACACAAGTATAGGCACACAATTACCCTTGGACGAACTGATGTTCACTTAAAATACAAACTACTTGTATGTTAATACATGGTAGAGACCTTGATCAAGCCTTCAAGATTATTCACAGGTGATCCTAGAAGTTGGGTGCTCAAGTTCATGTGGAAGGAATGGGCGATGTGAAATTATTTCTGATTTGGGGAGGTTGGGTTCTTTAGGTGCACTGTTGTTATGGTTTTCAAACACTAAAATGACTTAAGTCCAATGATCCTCTCTTAAATACTCTGCTCAAGGTGTTAAAAAGCTACCATGAATGTTTTGGAAGACTGGGGTGAAGTACTAGGGTGATCAAAGTAGCAATTTGCCTTCAAGAAATTTTTTCCATACAAATGATGGACCCAAGGGTCTATTTATAAGAGAAAATAGGACCTTTCTAAAAAGGTAATAGGGTGCTCAAGTTGGCTACGTGACATTTTGGGGTGCGCAAGTATCTTGCACGCCAACGGTGTTTTGGCTAGATAGGGGTTCCACTTTGAGGACTTAGTCAAAATAATCACTTCAATCATCTTTAGCATGGTAGCGCAAAAGTGTTTGCATGTAGGTACCGTGGGTGCCTCTTTCTGGACATAGCCAAATTTATTGCTTCATACCACAGGGGCGTATCCCCCGTGCCCCTGCTTGGGTTCAGTGTTGGGTTGTGTTCCTGACCCTTCGGGTCGGTGCCTTCACAACCTTCACTGACCCCCATAAAAAATACATAGTCGCACCATGAACTTTTCAAGCCCAATTGAGGACATTTTATGGATAAGTTCATGGAACACATTTCATGGTGTCTACAGTATAAAATATTTAAACTTGATATTAAATAAAATGATATAAGTTTGTGATGGTCTTAAAAAACACCAAAATAAATTTAATCGTTTTCATTAACATTTTATCTAATGAATAATTCCCAATAAATATAAGTAAATGATATATAAGATCATTTAAAAATACCTATCTTCTTTAATAACATATAATTTCAATTTTTTTGATCTATTCCCATTTTCATGAACATCCATTCTTCTATAAAAGTGAACTAATAATGAAAAACCAAGAAAAAGAATGCTTTTAAAACAATGAAATTAAACATGATAACACATCAAAATAGACATAAATGAATTAAATAAAATTATAATAAACAAAATAAATGTTTAATATTTTTTCAATTAAGTAATTAATGAATCTAATTCAATAACTCCAGGCATTATGTAGAAGTGAAAATGCTTTTAGCCACAAAGTAATGGTTTTCTCATCTAACATTTATTTTGATGAGATATTATTTATTCACTACTTATTACATGTGTGTGTTGTATGTATTAATACCTTTAATATATCATATAATGAATATATTTATCTTAATGGTGATAAATATTTCATTTATTGATCATTAATTTTATGGTGCATATGGTTTGACTGTTTGCATTGTGGTAATGGATTTTTGAACCCAATTTCCATTATTTATGTTAAAATTCTACTCAATTTATTATGACATGCTATTATTATTTATAAAATTAATTTTTATTATCTTATGTTATGTTTACACTTTATTTGGGTGGAGTTACATCTGATACACAAAAATTTTTTATTTGGTTAATGCAGACACTTTCATTTAAAAAACCTCTTTGAAATGTTTTCTTTTCAAAATTCAAAAGGAATGTCTTTTTAAATTATACAGAATGAGATGGTTTTCCCAATTTCATGATGCCTTACTATATTTCATAATCCATTAAAATCTTACAATTTTATTTTCAAATAAAATTATTTCTTTTATAATTGTTCATTTTTTGAAATAAATGTTTTAAATGTAATATGGTATTTATCTAAAAAAATATTAATGGTTTTATTAAATTGTTATCATATATGTCAAAATTATATTTTTAATCTTATTCTTTTTTGAGGCTGATCTCTTATGATACCATCAATAATATTTTATTGAATTTTTTTGAATCATTTTGACTGGGGATTTAATATCATGATTCCATTAACCATATTACTCAGTATGCTTTATTATTATGTTTACTGATTGGGGATATTATTTAAATTTTATATTATACTTTTAATATGAATTTATATGTTGATTTTGTTTCACCCATTTCATTTGAGTAATTTATTTAGATTAGTAATCCTTGAGTGGGGCCTGCTATAGTGTCTCGATATATTGGTAGGTATCATGAGAAAAACTAGAGCAAGTTTTGGCGAAGGCCTTACCCATTTATGTAGACTTATTGAACAAGGACATTATGGTATGTTTATGATGTCCTACATTATCCATTCCCTCATTATGAGATTAATTATTAAAAATTCATTTGATTATTTGACTTTTGGAATACACATCATGACATTTCATTTCCATGTGATTATCAATATGACATTATTTGATAACCTTTTATTCATTTTATATTATGATCAAGTTTATGTTTTAACAGAATGTGTTGTTAATCATTCATAGTGGTTATTTTTTACATTTATTTATGATATCTTACACTGTATTTCATACCCTTACTGATCATCTTAGATCACCCCTTTCTTATGTTTTATTTTTCCCAATGATTTCATCATATATATTATTATTGATGTGCAAGGATATTCATGAAAAATACATAGGTTTACAAAGTAGTTTCTATGTTATATTTAAATTCAAGTTGAAATGTAAAAATTATGTTTGTATCTGGTATTACAAAGATACTAAACTATTTGATCCTTTTGGATCTAATCACTTTTTCATAGTACCAGTGTAATAATGTAAGGTTTCAATGTTGGGATATTGGGGTTGGTGACTTAACAGCTATTATTAGATCATGTTTAGTAGAAATAATGGAAGGTATAGTTATGAAAAGACATATTAAAGAAATATATCCCTATAAATGATTTTGGGAACATTCCCAAGGTATCCAAGCTTATGATTTTAATATTATTTATACCTTAGGTGTTTCAGTCATTTTAAAATTGTATAATCTAATCTAGTTTATCATATTGTTTAGAAATAGTTCCTTGTTGAAGTAATAGAAATTGTATCAACACACATGTTCCATGTAGGGATTGACCTCCTATGAAATATAATAATGTTTGATATGGAGAAACCACTCGAGTATAGAAACTTATAACTATTTTGGGAAAAATAACTCCAATTATGAGCAATGAATTTACTCACATGAAGAAACATAATCAACAATGAGATATAATAATGATATACCACCTCATGTGACAACTACCTACATAATTCAATGGTGACGCATAACCTTTTGTAGCTAAGAAATGTATAAGTTACTTAGAGATGACATTTATCACTTTGGAAATTTACCAAATGGAGAAGGTTGTCATGGAATTTTATCATCTATTAAGAGATTCAGATCAATGGTGGTCACTAATTTAATACACAATAGAGGAAGAAAAAAAATGAAAATATGGAATCGATGGACTTTAAAGAAAATTTATTAGTGAAATATTTCCCTTGAGAATAGAGAGAATATATGGATATATAATTCTAGAGTCTGATACATAAAGTGGATGAAAATGTGTCTAATCAGGAACCCAAATTTACAAATTTAGCTATTCATTTCATGGGAAGCATATATAATCCATAGGGAAACATTGAATATTTATTTGATGGTGTTAATCCAATTCTATGAAGGAAACTATTATCTCAATAATTATAATCATATGAAGATATAGTATCATGTTCCATCAAGATAGAGAATGAATTTTCTATTCCATATGTCTTAGAAGGGAATAAATATAAGAACATGGATGATGAGCACTATATAAAAGTAAACAATGGAAATGGGAATAAGGTAAGAATAAAATTTCCAACTTTCAATAAATGTAGAATGAAACATCATGGAACATGCCTATTGGGAATGGTAGTTTTTTGAAAGTGTGTAAAAAAGGACACTAGGTCTATAATTACAATGGAAATAAATAAGTTGTCAATTTTTAGTGATATATCTATATGGATATGAAGAAATTACACAATAATTTCCAATATGTCAAGGAAACATGCCCCATAAAAGGAAAAGGTAATAAGGAAGTGCATATGCAGTCACAACTATTGAGGTTGAAGTTCATAATGATGTGACGGAAGATACTTTAATCATCTCCAAGAATTTATTTATATATTTATTTTATTATTGGTCATCATATTCTTCTATATATTCCTATCTTTCTATAAAAATTTGTTATTTACAAATTCACTTTAACAAGGGATTTTTTTAGTAAAAACTCATTTTCAAAACCTTATTGTAGTAAATATTTTGTGAGCAGTTCCTATTATGCCATATAAATGTGCTTCAATTTCTTATTATATTATCATAACTATGGTTGATTTTGATATCACCCTTGGTATGGATTGGATTTCAAAATATAATGTAGAAATTTTGTTGAAAAGATATATAAAGTGTGATTTTGTATGAAGATATGGAATTTATCATCTTTAGAGGGGAGACATCATCATCTTAGATGTATATGGATCAACCTCTAGTAGTTCTTCTAAATGAGATTCTTGGATAAGATGAGTAGAGAAAACATTCAAATGAAAAAGTTTGTCTTAGATTTAGGATGTTCATATTGTGTAGGAATAAATAGATGTATTTCTAGAGAATTAAAATGGAAATATTATAGAGTGGGAAGTTTAATTTTTTATTGATGTAATCTCTTATGTAGGGCCTATATTAGGGAATCCCTATAGAATTGTGCTGGTGGAGTTATTATAATTAAATAAATAGCTATAAAAATTTTGTGATATGGGTTTTATACTATCTATTTCTTCCCCATGGGGATATCCTATTATTTTCGTTAAGAAGAAATATGGATCAACAAGTTCGTGCATTAAATATATAAATATCAATCCTATTAAGACAAATAATATGTATATACTACCTCACATTGATTATTTATTCGACCAACTTCCTGGAGCTCAATATTTTTCAAGGGTTGATCATCATTCTAGATATCATCAATTATGTGTAATGAATCAAGATATTCCAAATACATCATTTTGAACAAGATACAGACAACAAGAGTTTATATTAATTCCATTTTGACTTACTAATGGACCATCTATTTTTATGGAACTAATGAAAAAAATTCAAGGAATATCTTGATGATTCTATTTTGGTATTTATTCATAATATCTTGGTGTACTAAAAATGAAATTAAGTCCATGATAACTACTTACATATTGTTCTAGATATTTATAGATAAAAAGAGTTATATGGTAATTTTAGGAATTCAACACTATGGATTTAAATATTTTATTTTAATGGCCATATTATCTCTAAGGATGGAATCATAGTTGATCCTATGAAGATAATGGTTTTCAAGGAATGGCATGCACCAATGAACATAACTGAGGTATGTAGCATCATTGGTTTAATAGCTTACAATCTGTGTTTCATTTATAATTTTTCTAGATTAGCTAACCCATTAACGAAAATTACTAATAAAGGGGTTAAATTTATTTATAAAAAGAAATTTGAAGAATGCATTCATGAATTTAATTAGATATTACTAAATTATCCAATCATTACTCTATCATCAGGAAATGTTGGTTTTGTTATTTGTAGTTATGTGTTGAAGAAAGGACATGGTTGTATCCTTATGTAGAGTGGTATAATTTTTTTGTATGAATCAAGGCAATTAAAAACTCATGAAAAGAATTATACAACTCATGATCATTATTTAGCAGCAGTAATCATTATTTTGAAAATATGGAGACACTATCTCTATAGTGATATATATGAGATATATATAGATAACAAGAGTTTAAAATAAAGTTTCTTGCAAATTGAACTCAACATGTGGAAAATTTTGTATCTTTTTTTACTCAAGGATTATGATTTTTCAATACCCTAGAACCTACGAAATAAAAATTAGGTCAAATATGCATTGAGTAGGAAGGATCATGGAGTTATGAACAGAATGAGGATTGATAGGGATCATATGTAAATGGATCTAGTGATGATGGATATGGGAAGTATCAAGGATGGTCAAACATCACTAATTTTTCAAATGGTTTCCAAAAAAATCAATATTGTAAAAGATAAAATGTTCTTATTCTGATAATGATAATTTTCAAAAGAAAATTAAAACTGTGAATGATGGGAAATTTTTAGACTTCATATATGAATATGGAATTGTGAAATTTGGGAAGATGCATTGCATTCCATTTATACCTAATCTAAAAAGGGAATTATTAGATTATTCTCATTCCCCAAATTTATCTATACATCCAGGTAGAAGAATAAGGTATATGTATATCTAAGGGAACATTTTTTGTTTGATAATATGAAGTGGGAAATTACTGATTAGGTATCATGATGTTTAGTTTTTCAATAAGAGAAGGCTGAAAGATAATATCCTAGAGGAGTCTTGAAACCTCTACCAATTTCTACATTGAAATTTTATGAAATTAATATGGATTTTGTCACTAGATTACCAAGGACTCTAATAATAAATGATTAAATATGGGTAGTTATGGATTGACATACCATATAATTAAATTTCTTCTATATAAGGGAGGATTTTCCACTGGATCTCCCTATATGACACTATATTGTAATAATGCATGGTTAACCAAAATATATTGTGTTTGATTGAGATCCCCATTTTAGGTAAACATTTTGGATAATTATTCATAAGTTTTTCGATACTCATCTTCATTTGAACAATACATATCACCCTCAAACTAACGGTAAGTAAAATAGGGCAATCCCAACATTAGAATACATGTTAAGGTCATTCCCATTTTACTATCAAGATATTTAGGATTAGTATTTACCTTTGTATTTCTAATGATAATAATTTTAATTGATGTATTAAATTTTGGTCTTATAAATTTTTATATGAGAAGATATGTCATACTATAACTTGTTGGGATGAAGTTTTTGAGAATATTCTTGTAGACCTAGAATATGTGGAGGAAATATCATTGAATGTAAAGACTATTAAAACCTATATAAAATAATATCAAAGTAATAAAAAGATTTATGATGACAAATGAAGGAAAGATTTGAATTTTAAAGTGAGAATCATGTTTTTTGAAGGTAATAAATGGAAGTGTGTTGTATATTTTGGAATGAAAGGGAAATTAATCCCTGATTACATCTGTCCTTTTGAAATTATAGAAATAATTAGAGCTATAGGTTACTGATTATAAATTCCAAAAAATTTCTCCAACATTTATGATGTGTTTCACATATCTTTTTTAAAGAAGTAAATTCTAGAAAAAACACATGTTCTCACTTATAAATAAATATAATTTCAACTATATTTATCATACTATGATGAGATTTTCTAGATTCAAGACACGAGATAATAGGTGTTGTGAAATCAGATGAGTTAGCTGGTAAGGGTACTTTGGAAAAATCATAAAATTGAAGAGGTGACATGAGTTATGATGAAAAAATAACCAAATAGTTTTATCAGGTGACATTCTATAAATTTTGTGAATGAAATTTTATAAAGGTGGGTAGATTGTAATGCCCTGAAATCATATGTTATGTCTCTCTTAAATTTAACATATTCTATAGCTTATGTTATAAGAAACATCGAGTTTAAAAGCATGATATACAATAAATAACTGTTGGAATAGTAAAATGACCATTGGAAATAGTAATATATTCATTATAATAAATATATCACCAATTAATGTATAAATATAATTTAGGTATTTCATTAATGAAGATATGATATATTTATAACATGGTATAAGTAAATAAATGTCTTAAAAATGATGAATTAAGAGTTATAATTTTTGTGAAAGGTAATTGTTTAATTAATAATATGAATTATAACTAGAAGACCATATATAAATATTATAATGTTATTATATTAAGGTAAAAGCAATCATTAAAACCATTTTCTTATCCCATTTATTCTAAAAATGAAAACTTTGTCTGTGATGTGTAGATTTACCGTCATCATGGACAATGTATTTTCATTTTCCATTAGTACCTTCAAAGCATGTAATAAAACCATTATCATGGTTAAATAAGATTTTATTATACATATTATATTTTATTTACCATTTTGGAATCAAAAAATAATCATGATATGAAATTAAATGATATAAGTTAATGATGGTAGTAAAAACCACGAAAATAAATTAAGTTATTTTCATTAACGTTTTATCTAATGAATCATTATCCTTCCATATAAAAAAATGATATATAAGATCATATATAATTATCTATTTTAATTAATAATATATAATTTCAATTCTTCATTAATATTCTTATTTTAAATGAACTTCAATACTTGTAAACAAGAGAACTGATCATGAAAAAATAAGAAAACTAATACTTTTGAAACAGTAAAATTAAACATTATAACTCATCAAAATGGCCATAAATGAACTAAATAAAATTATAATAAATAAAATATATTTTGAATAGGTAATAAATTAAGTAATTAAATAATAAAATTTAAATATCTAGGATATTAAGTAAAATTTCATAACACATTTAGAAATAAGGTAATGGTTTTATCATTTCACTTTTATTTCTATGATATATTACCTATTTAAAAATTATTACTTGTTTTTTGTTTATGTATATTTCTATTTGATAAATAATATCATTAATATATTTATTATCATGTTATTTAATATTTTATTTGATAATCATTAATGTTATGGGGTATACGGTTTGACTGTTTTCGTAGTGTTAGGGGAATTCTTAACCCAATATCCATTATTTGAGTTAAACTTTTACTCCATTGATTATTTCTGTCTATGAATATTTGTAAAATGAATTTTTATTATCATATATTGTGTCTCCAATTTTTTATGTGGATTTACAACTGATACACAAAATTTATTCCTTTGGTAAATACCCACACTTTCTTTTAAAAATACCCTCTTAAGTGTTTTTTCAAAATTCAAAAGACATGTTTTTTAAATTTTAATGGAATTTGAAGATTTTCCCTCTTACATGATGCCTTAAATGTTTTCTATTATAATTTATTATAATTTTTAACTTAGATAATTATTTAAATGTTTGTATGGATATATTTAAATAAAATTATTTCTTTTATTATTACACAAATTTTTAAATGAATTATTTTATTGCAAAGTGGTATTTTCTCAAGAAGTTCTCAATAATTTTATTAGAGTATTTTCAAATTTGTTTACAACTTATATTTAATTGTATGCCTAATTGATAATTATCTCTTATGAAACCATATTCCATGTTTTGATTAATTTTTTATGATCATATTAACAAGGTATGTACTGTCTTGGTACAATTTTCAATATAGTTTATGATTATATTTACTTATTGGGAAAATTATGTACATTTCATATGATAGTTTCAATATGAATTTATATGTTGATTATGTTTCACTCGTTTTATATGAGGAATGAATTGTGCTTAGTAAGTGTCGTTCGGGGCCTGTTATTTCCCCTCGATGTATCGGTATGTATCATGAGACAAACTGGACAATGTTTTTTCCAAGGCCTTATTCATTTTTGTAGGATTATTGGATGATCACTTGATGGTATATTTATGATCTTCTATATCATGAATTATCTCATTACAATATTTTTTTTTTGGAAATAAATTTTATTATCTGACAAGTATAATATCTATGGTTATGTTTCATCTTCATGTGATTATTTATATAAAATTATTTTATCTCCTTTTATTCATTCCATATTATACTTAGGTTTAGGTTTTAATGATATTTGTTTTCAATAATTCACCTTTCCTTATTGTTTAGGATTATCTTTGAAAGGTTCCACTATATTTCATACCCTTACAAATCATAAGAGCTCAAACCTTTTTTATATTTATTTTTTCCCAGGATTCTAAGATGTATATTATGATTGACAAACAGGGATAATTATGGAGAATATGGATGTTTTAAAAAGAGTTTTTATATTTTATTTAATTTCAATATGTAATGTAAAATTTATGTTTGTATCTAGTATTCAAAATCTACTAAACTATTAAGTACTTTTGTATTTGATCAATTATTCTATGTATCAATTTAAAAATATAAGGCACTACTTCCAAGAAACTAGGTTTGGGGTTCTGATATGTGGTATTTCATATCCAATATGTAAAATAATGAAGAATTATATTATTACTATAAAATTAACTAAATAAAAATGGATCAAAAAATATATAAATTAAATTTAACAATAAAATAATTTTATAAATGTCTTACATTATGTTCTTGATAAAAATGAGTTAAATTTTAATTTTATGTGAAACATTTCATATCATGTTTTGGAATTGTCAAAAAATAACTCACTAAGGAGGAAATAATGTTAAGAGGATAAAATTATATATGTTTCTTTAAGAATATGAATGTTTTACTACTAATTATGATGAAACTATTAATAACATGATTTTAATATTTAATAACACATGCAATAGTTGAAAGACCATTGGAAGTGATTTGCCTATAAAAACTCTCCTAAAAAATCATATTAGTGTGACCTATCTTCTAAGATTATAATGTGACTTTTATCCAAGAATCAAATTACATGAAAAGATTGAGATGAAGGAACTCATCAAGACCTTAATAACATTTAAAATCATGATGATACTTCAAGTGTATAAAGAGACCAATGAAACCAAAGTACTCAATAAATTCCTCACCATTAATGAATCCTGTGTTGAAATACCCAATGGTGACATTATAGACTATTCTCTTCTCACCAGGAACATGTTTAGTAAAATCCCAAATAAGAACATCAATAGGTGCTCTAAAAATTCAAATCAAAAGGTGGAAATGGATGTAATGTTCTGTAAATATACAAATACTGACCAGATCATAATGGAGTATCGTGTCTACAATAATATCATATAAGAAAAAACAATGGTAAAAAGGATTTTAAAGTATCCATAAGTAGTGTAAGTGATGATTACATAGACTCTACTTACCTAACCTCATCTTTTGACTCAATACAAAAGTGCCTTATTGAAAAGTTTTATGAGAACATTATTCTTAATAATTCATTCCCTATTTTCCAATGTTATCATATTCTCATCCTTTTTTTTCTTCACCACTCTCTTCTTCTTCTTTCTCATCCAATAATTAAATATATGATTATATAAATTGTTCCCTAAAAAATGGTTTTCTTCAACATGAAAATTTATATCATGAAGTTAGAAAAAACTTTCATTGATGAAAATGATACTCATCAAAAAGAAAATTATTATTTTATGAAATAAATGGATGATATCTAAATAAAATTAAAAAATGAATAGAACAACGATAAGAATGAATTTACAATCAGATACCTGAAATTTTCTCATATTAAATTTACCAATATATAAGATTATATAAATATATTTTTTTATTCTCACAAAAAAATATTATATCATATTTGGTTATTCCAATCATGTGGGCCCTTTAAAATATATAATAAAAATGATTTTTGTTAAATTAATCTCTAAAAATTTCTTTTTAGACTACTAAAAATATACTAATAATGTAATATATGAATAATATTTGTAAAACACTCTCCATTGATGGACAAATTAAATTATTCTCCCATATAATATTTAAATAAATATATTTTATAGAAATAGTATTCTAAAATCAACACTAGATAACTAAATCATAATGAATATTTTTTTTGGAAAAAACAACTATAATTAATTTTTGTAATAAAATTGTCTTCAGAGAAAATCCCTAGAAACATTATGGTACATTATAGCAGTTTCATGAGACACATGTGTACAAGCCCTAATTATTCAATAAAAACAATAAAACATAAAAAAATTCATGACACAATATATGATATATATAGGGTAATATAACATTGAAATGTGTTTTTCATTTTTTATAACAATACATTAAGAAAATAATTTATTATAAAAGGGGTTGGAACATAATTTAATATTTATTGGTTAATAATGTGAATAATTATTCAAAATATCTTTCAGGAATTATTTTTTCAAAAACTTTATTTCAAAATAAAAACAATTTTTACTTCTTCAATAATTCAAAATATATAAAGAAATTAATTTAAATTTATTGCTATCCAAAAAATCAAATTTTTTATTTCATATATTAGTCACTCTGGGATTTGGAAACAAAATAATTAACATTGTATCATTCACTCACTTAGAAAACTAAAATAATATAAACTTGTATGAGAAATTTTAATATTTAATTTTAATGATGAGATGGTTTTTGAGACATGTTGTTATGGTAATAAATGTAAATAAACATTTCAGTCCAAAAAAAATTTATTAATCCAAATAACATGAAATTATCCATCTTGAACTTTTTATTTTCAATGAAATTGAAGATATAGATGGAAAAATCCATAATCCTGTAATTTTTTACCTCTTTATAAGATTAAAATTTCCTTATATCTTTTGTGTTATAATTAAACATTCCATGTAATTAATAAGTTTTCATAAAATATTGAAAATGAAAGTGGTTTTAACATTATTTCAATTCATGTACATGAGGAGGGAAAATTCAGTAATAAGGAATATAATGATTTATTTTCTTATTAAGCCTATAATATTTCCTTTTTCTCCTTGAACCACTATACCAAATGGGATTATATATTAGGGAAATCAAATAATCTTTGAAACTAGTTGAAGACTTTTAAATGAATTTTTCAACCAAAAATATTTTTGGGATATGAAACTTAATACCTAATTCAATATCATTAATCATATTCTCGTTATAATTTGTATTAATAAAACTCTTTTTGACCATTGGCATAATAAAATAACCTATAGGGTATTTTTCAATATTTTTTCATGTAAATGTTTTATTTTAAAATTTAATGACTATAATTGTAAATTATATTCTAAATAAATTGATTAAATCATTAAATATTATTCAAACATAATGAAAATGTATTTTTCCTTTAATAGATAGTCTAATATTGTGTAAGAAACAATCAACATTGTTTTATTTAATATTTAAAAAATATCTTCAAATGATTTTAAAATTTTTGATTAAAATGAATCATTTCAAAATAAAGAATATGAAGAATAACAAGATTCTCATTCAAATTTACAACTAACTATTTTCCAAAAACTTAATGGTGGTCCCCTTGAAATGTTATCTGTGATTTACAACTCTAATCATTTACCCATATATTTTTATTAAATAGGAATGAATATACTACTTTTGTTTCTCACATGGGACCCTTAAACCTAAATGATGCCTATATTGATCAAAATTCTTTATATTCCATATAAGATAAACTTAATAAATTCATTTAAAACATGTTTTGGATTTTTATATAAATTATTAATGATCATAATTTTATTCGATCTAAATGGTTTTTCTGAAATAAACATGTCAAATCTACTAATATCACTGTAAACAAATCATGTTTGGTTACAAAAGGATAAAACTAATAAAAAAGTAATTGAATATAATTAATCCATTGAAACTATAAATATGTTATAATCTTTATGAATAATGTACTAATTTCCATATAATATGAATATGAAACTATTTTTAGTGGATATCAAAATGGATTTTCTAATTTTATTTATTTTTAAAAGAAGTTGTGTGTAAAAAGTACCTGATATTGAAAATATTCATTTTAAAAAATTTATTTTCAAACATAAAAATGTTATTTATAGATTTAAATATATCACATTAATATTAGTTTGACTATATTTAAAATTGTCTTCATTCAAATTATTTTAAAATTGGAAAATAAAATAACAAATTCCCTTTAATACACATCACAAATGAACTTTTATATTTTAAAATTTTCATCAATGATATGATTTTCACATCTACCATTGGAAAAATTTAATATGAATTTTTCAATGTAATGAAAAATAAAATTGATATGATATTTATAGGAGAAATCAAATCCTTCCTCGATTTCCAAATTTTAGAAATTTAGGCTGGATTTTTTGAAACCAAAATAAATACACCTTAAAAAACTAGAACAATTAATAATGGATCACTCTAAGGAAATTAGGTCTCCCATTAGTAAAAATTATATGTTAAAATTGGATGACATTAGTCAAACTTTCTATAATGAACATTATTAAATTATGATTTAAAGTATACATTTCCTTAAATCCACTAGTCCTGATATTATGTTTAGTGTTTTTATTTCTTATCATTTTCTATCAAATACAATTTATTCTAACTTAAAACTTGTCAAAACAAAATTTTAATATGAAAAATGTTGTGTAAATATCATTTTATTATATCCCAAAGGATTTTTTTTATTTATATATTTTTTTATAGTGATTTTGGTGGAATAAAATTATATTGGACATGTACTAAATGTATATTCTATCATATATAAAACTACCTCTTCTAATTGTGTAATAAGAATCTTAATTTTTCTCATCATTATATATTATAAGAGGAATAAATGGGAACAAGAAGTTATTATGATATATCCAATGGATCCAAGACACCCTCCTAGATCACGGAATAGCAATTAACCATATCCTAATCAAGTATGATAATACTATTTCGATCAATATCTCTATAAATCATATCCAGTACTATCTCATCAGACGCAATGACCTTCATGACCATTTCTTAATATAATTAATTCAAAATAATGGTGTATTATTATTTTTATTCCCAATGAAACATCAACTCATTTGTATTTTTAATAAACCATTATTCCTTGATTATTTAAAATTCCTTAATGGTCAATTAGGAATGATTCTCACATGACATTCTATCAATAGTTTTATGTCTATTTTGAGTTCCCTTTTAAAAACATATTTTCAATATTTTTCGTAATTATTTATTACATTATATATCTTCATAATGATCCATTATCTCATTAGTGTTATCAATTAAGGTGTATCTATATCCTTTTTATTATAAAAATATCCTTATATGAGTTTTTTAGTATTAAAAATAATTTTGATATTTAGAAATATTTTCTTTTTTTTTAGTTTTTTTAACATTTTAATATATATATATATATAAATCTTTTAAAAAATATAGTTGATAATTTATTAATAAAATTGAAATATTTTTTCAATTTGTTTTAAATTTTCCGTTTTAATAATCAAATATTTATATATTCATTAACTCCAAAATTTTCTTTTATCAATCTTAATGAATATTAACTATATAAATAATAGATTACATATATAAATTTATTTAAAATTTCAATTGAGTTGTCTTTGATGAAACCACCAATAAGAATAATATTTTCAAATTATTTTTATAAATAAATTTAATATTACCTACAATATCTTTCAAAGAATGAAAATTTTCCATGAAATTAAATATGTTCAATGAAGAAATGTGATCCACGGAAAATGTAGTTACATGTTTTTTTTTTAATTTTATTTTTTTTTTCTAAACATTATATTTTTTTTATTTATACACATCATCAATAAAAAAATTATTTGGGATATATTATAGTCAATAATGTGTTATATCTTTCTTTTCATTTTTCATTATATTCGTCACTTGAATACTCTTATATGTTTTTTATTATTTTTATTTTCCATTTGATATATTATTTTTCCTTCATTTTTCTTTTATACTTATTTTCATTATTCAATCAATTTTTCGTTTATTTCAAAATATCACTTACTTTCTTATCTCTCTATATATTAATAATATTTTTTGGGAGTTATAAATTTTGAAATGTTTTATCTTAATAATTTTATTTCTTATATTTTGTTTTTTAAAATTCATTCTTAATGTTTCTCATTTAACTTATTATTAATGTATTTTTAATGTTTATATCTTTTTTATATTCAAAAATGGGGAGAAAAGTTTTATAGAATGTAATCATTATAAATATTTCTAAAAATTTGTGTGGTAAATTTTATTCAAATTTATCTTTTTCAATGGGGTAAATATCCATATTTATCTATATTATTTTTC
Source organism: Viscum album (assembly GCA_963277665.1). Classification (NCBI taxonomy): domain Eukaryota; kingdom Viridiplantae; phylum Streptophyta; class Magnoliopsida; order Santalales; family Viscaceae; genus Viscum; species Viscum album. The sequence continues at coordinate 224,863,444 of OY728158.1, forward strand.
CCACATTCCGGCATAAAAATTTCTATATGGTGGGAATTTTAAAATCATTTATATTTTATATTTATATTTTAAAAAATAATTATTTATGAATTTTATTCTTAACACCAATGAATATATGGAAATATATTTAATTTCTTATCTAACTATTTAATTCTTAACTATTCTTAATGTGACTTTTTATGTTAAGTTTGTGTGATCATAAAAAAGAGGTGAATTGATGTACCTCTCTTTATCATGGTTTTCTCATGATCCAAAAATATCCTCTATATTTCTATTTTTTTATTTATGTGAATTTTGTTATATTATTTAATTCAATGTGGTTATTTATATATAATATTATAGATCCATTAACATATTGATATTGTCTTGCTCATGTATCAATACATCCTTTATAACATTTTAATTATCATAAAATAAATCTTAAATAAAATTAAATGAAGTGGATTTAATATCATTTAATTTTTAGCCTATACAAAATACAATGGATACCCAAAGCAATTACAGTTGAAGTAGAAAATTTATAGTATGCACACTACATAGCAAGTAGTAAAGGAAGATCCATGAACTTCTAGAAGAATTCCACCACCTAACTATGGTTATACCTACATTTTAGTTCTAGTTATAGAAACATAGAATTCCCCAAGTAGTCTACAATGTATCCAATTGTGGCTACTTGGTATCCAATTACGTAGAGTAGTGACAAGTAAGGATACCTTTATTATAGTTAAACAATAATAAACATAACACATTTGGTGTCCATTGAAACTAGTGATTTCAGAATATTACCAAAAATTTTAGGGCTTGTAAAAGTACTCTCAAGTCCCCTTTAATATTTACACATGTTATATACTTTCTATAATATTTATAATCAACTTATTTTATTTATCTCTAAATATTATCAAAGATGAAACATCAATATTCCTATTATTTTGATGGATTTCTACCATCCTCTAAAATAACACTTTATCCATTTTACATCCTCTATCAATAGACATATGAGTTGTGCTGTAATTTTAAAAAAAATTGAACTTTCCATTCTCAATTCCCCTATCACTAATGGTTTAGACTCTATAAAATTGTTCCATGAGTTACATTATTACCCAACAATCATGAGGGATCTCAGAATACAAAATTGTGAGGGATGAGAATTTGGAGAGGAACCGATAGACTTTGTAAAATAAGTTATCACACACATCAGATACAAAAGAATAAAAGATGATATCACATTTTAATAATTATGTAAGTAGAAATGGTCACTTATAGTCCCTCAATTTACTATAGTAGTTTCAAACCATAGAATTACATAATATTTTGAGAGTGAATAACATCAATAATATATCATGGTAGAAACCATTGAGAGTAAATTACTGGTAGTACACAATCTCATAACTGAGATTAAGAATATGTTGATAGGATAATATAGAATAATGGAAGAAGTAAAGAAGAATCTACCTTGTATCACAAGACCTGAAACCACCTAACACAAGTTTTCCAAATTAACAAAACCAAATGGAGAAACCACCTGATTCATTGAATTTACAATGTATCCTAGAAACCATTAAACCTGATGTAATCCTTCTAATTAATTTTACATTTATAATTTCTTTATTTGGTGTTGTTTTTTCATCATAGTAGTGTATTGTAGTAATATTCATCATAATATCATAAAATATCAAGATAGTACATTCAGGTTCAATGTATCCTCATGTGTAATTTCTATATTCAATATCAAGCCATCATTTCCTATTGTTAAATCTCTATATATAGTTATCCACATTATATAGCACAACATAGATGAATAAAACTATTTTGGAGTAATATAATAACTATTATTGTTAAATAATTCTTTTGGTTGATTTAGACTCATCTTTTATGCCCCCCAAAGAAGAAAATTATTAATATAGAATGTAAAAGAACATTGGAAATAATGTATATGAGAAGAATTGGTCGATGAAACCCCATTATCATTAACGACAAAAAAAATACTAGATGGATTACATGTAGAATACATGGCGACCAAATATATATTCCTAAAAATTATTTATCCAAATCAAATAAATGCTTGCACAAAATATTCATGTATCATCCAATATAAGAGAGGGTGAAGAAATAATAGATCATATCCTCATGTATTGAAATTAATGTATTGAGGAGTCAAGAATTAGAATAGAATATTCTCTTGAATATTATATTTTTTTATTTATATGATATCCAAGGCCAATAATTAATTCCTAAGATGGAAACCTATTCATGGATCATGATAAACTAGAAAAAAAATTATATGATCTTTGATCCTCAAAGATTCTTTGGGCTTGCAGTACTTTTGTCCTCCGTGATGATTTTTGTATTTGTGTTTTTATAAATCAATAAAAATGTTAATTTTCAGTTATTCATGATCCTTGATCATTTATTATATAAGATTATTATGAAGGTTATATAATTATTGATTCATACAAGAGGATATTTCCAAGATTAAGTCATGATAAAGGAGATAATAAATACTTAGGGGAGTATTCCATTATATAAATGACCATTGAAATTTCATTTCCCTTGATTTTTTATTCTTTATTTTGTTTTTTGGGTGCTATATAATTCTTAATTATTATAGGAGAGCTGTTTAAAATTATATTTCCTTATTTTGATTTAATGTAATAATTTTTTTTGATACCATTACTATAATTTCTAGTGTCTTGTTATATGGGATTTTGATGGGTGCCATATATAGATTCATTATTTTCATACATGACTACTATAAATTATTAATATAAACAACATAAAAGTGTGAAAAATCTAGGATCCAAAGGATAAGTGTCTTGGGAAAATTACACTAATATAATAATTGTACATAATATAATATAAACATTTATTTAAATATTTCATCTTTATTCCTCAAAAATATCATATTGTATATAGTACAAATGAAAACATGATTATATACATAAATGAAAAAGGATAGATAAAATCCCAATAAAAGGAGAAACAAATTACATGAATCAATAAAAAATGGGTGAGCATAATCATCGTCATTATATCATTATAATTTGAAAATGTTCATAATCATTATGGAATGATATGATAAATTCATGGATTATGGTATATGAATAAAAATTAAACATTATCTAAAAGTTTGAAAATACCACACATATTTGTGAGAAAACTTAGAATCAAGTAAATACAAATCATATCTGTATAAATCATTACATCATCATTGTGAAAAAAAAGGGTCATGTGCATGAATAGTCCACATAATAATAGGATATGAATCACCTTAGCCATTGCATTATTTATCTATATAATTCATTTCCCACCCATCACAGCATAAATTCTCATAATATTTCATTCCACATAGATGGTATAAATTTTTTATTAATAAAATAACCAATGTAAAGGAATGGGTCTTATAAATATTTCATAAATCCAACATTCATGAATAACCATTTGGGGTCCCAAATGAATTAAGGATTTATTTGGGATTACGGTCATCATTTGTGAGTGATGAAGAAAAAATTCAAAATGAGACAAGTATATATATTGGAATGGATAGTATTTTTGTAAAATATTTTTATTTGGATTAAATATAATTTGGAAAGGTTGAAAAAAAATATGTACCTAGAAATAAAAGGGTATAATAGTGAAAACAATTAAAGAATATTTACAGAATATGCATACTTAATATAATTATAATTTTGGATTACCAAATGAAAAGGAGTTGGTTTTGATAGCCCCCATAAATTAAATCTCTATATATGTTTTCTCTCTTCCTCCTCCTATAAAATAATCATGGTTTTATTAAGATATTGATCTATTATTGTAATTTTACCACTATTTTTCAATTATAATAATTTGATTAGACTTCATAATATCCTTGGTTAATTTGAAGACATTTTGATATCATTTTTTCCTAAAAAATTTATATTCTTCCTTCGATTTAACCACTTATTTTAATGTAATTTATAAAACTTTAGAATTAATAAATTAATATTTAAATTAATATTTTTATAAATTTATGAATTATAAATTATTTTTTATAACCATCCATAAGGGTGGGGTTATTAAATAATTTATAAATGTCCTCTTTTTTGATTAACTCATGGTTATCGAGAATGTTTTAAAAAGGAGGAGAATGAGAGATATAAAATATAAATAATTCAAAAATATATTTTTTAAAATTAATTAAAATAATTAATATGTTTTTAATATATTTTTAATATATTTTATAATTAATCATATATTATTTGGTTCTAAAAGTGATATATAAATATATTAATATAAGAGGAAAATTCATGGATGTGTTGATGAAAATATACCCACTTCATGGAGTTACTTCCCTTGTATGACACCAGACTTAGTTGATTTTTGGAGACAGATTACTCTAGAAGATCCATACTTAATCTAATTGGATTATCATAGAGGATCTGAGCATAACATTGGTTTTTAAAAGTGTAGGAGTTATTTTCCAATGGGGGGACATGGGATATTTATACTCTAGGAGAATTGGTATTTTTAGAATAAAATATTGAATAAAATAAAATATCAGTGGTAAATCCTCTAATAGTGATATTTTTTAAATAATTATTCATATATCAATAATATATATTATTTCTCGAACATTAATCATATTTATAATTAAAATTAACTACTTTATCAAAAATTAATTTATAAAATTGAGAAAACTACTTTTATGGAATATGTATGACTTTAGATTTTGGAAATAAATTTTTATGGTTCAGAAACATGTTTAGTTTTTTTAATGGCTCGTATATTAAATTAAATACACTTTTGTTGAATAAAATTTTCAATTAATTTAAATGAATTTATTACATCATGAATGATATAATTTAATATACATTGGTTATGGAAAGAATGGTATTATTACTAATCACCTAAAAAATGAAGCATTTTAGGAAATTACCAAAAAATAATCATTGAAATTATTTGACTTATTAATTTCAAAAATAAAATCCATATTATAAAAATATTTTTCTATTATATATTATTTTAATTTTTTATATAAAATTTTTTATTCTTATGAAATACCTTAAAATTTTTTTTATTTAAAATTTTTTTATATGGAATTATATTCTTTATACTTAGTTAAATTAATTGTGATAAAAATTATTTATTTTAAATTTTAATTTATTGGGGTCAAATTATTATTCCAACTATTAGGTTAATATTCCACATGATCATGTTACTATTCCCAACTATTAGGTTCATATTCCAATAGTCACATTAACTACATTAAATACATTTTTATTTCTAAATTCATTAGTCCCCACAATAACGATCATAGATCCACAAATAAAATTTATATAATGCTAATCTATTTACTAATATTCTATTTTATTTGTATAGAATTGTTTGTGGGAGGGATTATACTAGTTGATTATGGTGATTCACATTTTTCTATTGTATATTTCATAATTTCCTTTTTTACACCTAACATATTTTTCATTTTAATGCATGTAGTTATTAACTAATATAATTAATTTCATTACTGATTTAATGTGTTTTTTCTTATCTATGTGATTTATGTATATAAAACATATGTAATATAATATAATAAAAATTTATTTAGGAAAAAATATAATTTAATAAGTCTAGGTCATTACATTCTTCCACCATTTAGATATTTAATCAATGTAATTTCAACACATATTCTCAATTGAAAAAATATATAGGTACTTATGTTTCATTATTTCCCCAACTTCACATATTTCTATATCATATTTATTGTTTTTTCATAGTAATTTAACATGTTCTGTTGTCTTTTTTAATATAACATTGTTCTTATAGTTCAATATATTTATTATGTTATCCTTATATGGGAGGACTTTCTATAGTCATACCACCTATGGATTCAGCACGTGTGAGGGATTAGGTATGTACTTAAATTTGAGATGTACATGGAAAAAACTAGAACTTGATCTATATTTGGTTGATGTGAAAACTGATAGGCCAGTTCCCATAAGTGGTTAATGATCTCAAAAGGTCCAATGCACCAAAATCTAAGCATTGATATCATTTTAATCAAAATTACTCTCTTCTACAATGATATTCAAAGTATGAAATTATCTTTAACATCAAACTCTATTTTACATTGAAAATTTTTTATATAAATATTTTTCACACTCTTAGTATCTTTTATCTATTATTGGATAACATGATCCTTGTATTCCATCTCTTATATAATATCATTTCTAATTAGATTTTGTTCTGTTTCTTCATTCCAACACATTAGATCTCAACATCACTTCCCATATAGAGATTAATATGTATCCCTTTTAATAATTGAGTGGAAGTTACTGTTATGTGAGAACTCGTGTAATGGGAGATATTGATCCCATCATCCTTTAGATTTTATTGAGTATGTTCTTGTAATTTCACTGATTGCCTGAATGGACCTTTTACACTAGCCTTTAGTTGGGGAGTAATAAGACATAGTTAAATTCAATTTAGTACTCAATGAATGTCGGAGACTTCTCCAAAATATAGATGCAATCCTTGGATAATGTTAATATATGATTAAAAGTGGAACCCCCTATATCTTCCCCATGCACATTATATATATAATTCCAAGTTTATCAATAAATAAATATTCCATAATAGAAATGAAATGAGAAGTATTGTATATTTTATCCACTAAAAATCATAACACATTATTATCTATAGATGGATTTATGAGGCTGGTGATAATGTCTATGGTGATGTTCATCTATTCCCACATGGGTATAAGAAATGGTTTTATCAATAACTTGTAATTATTTCTATATTATTTAACTTTCTAACTTACCAATCATTAAGATATATACTCAACAACCACCTTCATCATATTTTATTACCATAAGTGTTCTTTAAAATCATTTTACTTCTTAGTACTTATAGGATGGATGGTTAATGATGAGCTATGATAGTTATCCAATGACCCCTTCCTTTTCTCGGGTGATGAAGTAATGAAAATCCATGCTTAAAACAAAATCACACAATCCTTATTAATGTGAATCTCTTGAATTTTCCCTTCCTATAATTATTTAACCATTTTTTAATATTTAAATCATTTAATTATTCCTCCTTAATATTCTCTTAGATATAATGTTGGGAATAAAATTTGGAATGATAGGATATATTTATTATAATTATTATATCCACATGCGTCCTTTGAATATACAAAAAGATTGGTTATTTCTTAATCTGCATAATGGATCGAGTGGAATGTTATTTTCTATAAACAATAATGGATACCTTTCTTGCCTATCTATAATACATGTGAAAAAAGAAATCATAGCACTTTATTAGTTTTAACAAACCTCATTGAAACATAATGAGATCATTATATGTGAATATATTATTTATAATATTATAATATATAAAGGAATCACAATTCTCAAAGGATGTTCCACCAAATTTTTAATGGAATTATTAGAGTTTCTAACTTTAGATAATGTCCTTGGATGTTTTTCTCATTGATCAATAGTTTTCATGGGGAGTAGGTTAATACATTTTCATTTTTCATTAGTCTAAAACCCAAACCATTCTTTGAATAATCATATTATATCAAAAACCTATATCCATTTAATGGTAGTTTGATTATATTCCAAGTTATTAGTGTCTTCGTTATCTCCATAAATCATTCCATACATTATTCTATCCAAACTTACTTTTCTCCTTTGTTGTTAACATAGTTGGAGTGATAGAAAATCATGAATAATTTATAAAAAATTATTGTTAGTTCCCTACTAATTAAATAAAAATATGGATTTCTATGATAGTAGTACATCTAGACAATTCCTTAATTTCCTTTTCCTTTAAATATTCCATATACATAACCCGAATTATTATAATACTCCTCTTGAATTAGATTTCCTTCCTCTGAAAGTCATACTTTTTGAATGTATCATACATTTTCTTATTACATAATGTCACTATAAAAATATGTAGATTATCTTTATGTTCCTACTAGATTATTTATAAAATGATAATATCGTCAACAAACACTACCAAAAACAAGTTTATATAGTCTTAAAAAGACATTATTTGTCATATCAATAAATAATGTGGGTCAATAATATGTTCGATGGGAATTAATATGAAAACATTATGTCCATACCATATATAGAAAGTTGCTTTTGGAATATCTTCTTCACATTCTATTTTTTATATCCATATTGAAGATCATCCTTGTAGATATAATGATATTTTCATAGTTAGTCGTATAACTCATCAATTCTTGGAAGGGAAATATTATATGTTATGGAGGTATTTTTGATCACCCTATAGTTGATACACAACTGTATTGATTCATCCTTTTTGTTTTCAAAGTTCATTGGTGAATCCTATGGTGATTCACTTGGGAATATAAAGTCATTTTTTAAATTCTCTTACATATTCATCTTTAACTCCTATAGTATAATACGGTTCAACCTATTATGGAATTTGGATATATGAGTTACTCTATATATATGTTATATTGGGAATAGTAATACATAATCTAGTGGAATCTCGAGCAACTCCCTTTGAAATAACTCAGTATATTCCCATATAATGGAATTTTCCTGAATTTTGATACATTAAATTGACTCAACCATTATGGAAAGGTATTATTATTCACAAGATATCACCACCAAAACCATTTAAAAATTTTCAATTCATATTATTGAGATTCCTTGAATTTTTAATGGTATAATTGATGGTTTGTAATATATGAATTGATTTTCTACACCTTACTATTGATGTGTGTGTTATATAATGAGAGGAAACCCAATTCCATTATGGTATTAAATTCCTATAGGGGAATTATTACTATATTTTATAGATGAATCTTTCAAAAAATTATAATAGGGGGAGAGTTCAACACTTTGGTTGCAATGATCCCACCACTATGTGTTTTTTACATAAATATCTAAATAAAGGTTTTGTAGATTCTATTCAATTATTCTAGAAAATATATAGAATATAAATGAATGTGTTGATCTATAATCACATAAAACATTTTCCATTATTGAGTGAAAATAAATTGTACCTTATTCAATTTCATTTTCAAACCCCACTTAATTAGTAGTAATTGAAAAATAATTCTCTTTATCCTTTGGTTTTGGTGGGTTATGACACCGATTAACCTAATGGACCAATGGTATAGTGAACAAGATTGAAAAGTGGCTTTGATCCCTATAATTGAGTCTTTTATCCATGGGTGGTTCATTAGGAAGTTCTTTCCTTTAGTCCATTATGTTGGATGTCATCTTCATTTTGAATTGACATTTATTATCATGGTGTCCTTCTCTACCACACTTCAAGCACTACATCATCCCATTGTGTAAATTCATGTGATTATTCATCAAATAAAATTGGAACATTACTAGTTGGATCAACTTTCCTACTTTTTTTTAACTCACCATATTGAAACTGAATTATTCTCTTCTTATTTATATAAATTTGGGACTATTCACCAAAATTATTCTCTTAATTAAGGGCACATAATGATACTTCTCCACCACACCCCACAAATTATTAAATAGATAGATCCTTTTGATGGTGTGGTTTTATTCCACTAAAAATATATATTTTTATGTCATTTTTATAAAAAAAATCAAGTTTTATCTTATAAGCCTTGTGATTTTTTAATCATAGTTGATAACAGATGCACCTTCCTTTTTCTTCATCCCTATTAATTCTAGCTCAATGTTATTTCAATGATTTCTAGGGAAAAAAATAATAAATATTTTCTTAAATTCATCCCATTACAACTCTTCCATCTCATTCTTTTTCTGGGAATTATTTATCAATTAAAAAAATAGATCGGTTTATCCCTCTAAAAGAAAAACTAAAAGAGTAATATTATCCTTCTAAAAATTAAATTCTTAAAAAATCTAATCTATTTATTTAACCCATTATTCCATTATAATTGGATTATAAGATCTACTAAACATCAGTTGTCATTGTCTTATAAAGGAATTAATAAATAGTTTTTTCTTTGTTGGATATAGAATAATTTTCTCATGGTATAGGTTATTGTTTATAAACTAAGATAATTTGGTAATAATATTTATAATTTTGGGAACTCTACCTCCCATGTAATTGGGGATGTCATTAATAAAAATGTTTCATGGTCTTTTATATGGGTTTTTTTCTATAATTCTCTAGGTTCCATCATTTTTTTAAATAAATAATGGTTTGAACAAAAAGTATGTCAAAAAATCATGAACAAATAATTTATTATTATGTAAAATTAACTCTAAATTAACATTATTTAGGATCGCTATGTTTTTTATTTTTCTAAAGAGATTCATCTAGGATACACTAATACATATGGTTTTCACTAATGTTTTCTAATCCTAATTCCAAATTTATCAAAACTATGATATAATAGAAACTATTTCGATCATAATTTTTCTTATCAAACAATTTCACCATCTTTATGATTTGAAACATAATAGTGTTACCAATACCTAATATAGTGGTTTAGTGTCTTGGGAAAACACAGTTGATATTATAATTTTACATAATAGAACATAAATATTTATTTAAATAATTATTCATTATCCATATTAAATATTATATTATCCATAGTAAAATTCATCACCTGAGGATATAAATCAATGAACGTGGAGATATAAATTCTAAGTAAAAGGATGAAAAATAAAAATAATTAAATTTAACATCTTTTATCATAATAAATGTTATCATATCATAAGTATAGTATCATCATCGCAATAATGATAGAATAATTTGATAAAGGGATGAAATGTTTAATTTTTAAAAAGATGAAATATCATGTCACATTGGTAATATACCATACATGGTTGTGAACAAAGATAGAATAATGTTCATGAAAAACATTTGTGCATAAATCATAACATCATCATTGGAAACAAATATAGAATCATGTGAAAAATCACATTACCCATTTAATTAGTGGGTTATATAATTCTTTCCCCACCTCCCACATCATCAAAGATCATAGTCAAGAATGTCACATAAAAAGTATAATAGTCATATTCATAAAATAACTAATGGAAAGGATTAGGTTTTATAAGAATTTAATACCGAATAATATAATGAATAATTATTGGGGTTCTCATATGAATTAGTTAAAACAAATTTCACCAAAAAGATGTAATTATTTAGTGAAGGAGAAACTACTCAAGTTTAATAAATGAGGTGGTTTTGAATGAAATTTATTTTTTAATTGTCTTTGTGTTTAGGTTTAAAATCATTTTTGAATGTTAAAAAACATATATATCCTCAATAAGAGAGACTTTTATTCAAATAAACTCAATTAATAAAATAATATCATGTATATTAATTTATTTTTCACATAAAATTGAAACAAAAAAATAATGATTCAATCAATATATTTACCGACTTTGATTATGTGAATCATTTCCAATTTTATTGAACACTATTCAATTATTACCCTTTTTCACCACCCATGTACCTTGATTAATCATTAAAATATGTAACCCAAAAAAATAATTAAACATTATAACCCTGAACCATGAAATGGTCATGAAATGAGAATAATAAACTACATAATTCATTAAAAATCAAACAACCCCCATCACCTATGGGCCATGTAAAGTATAATAGAATTTGTCCCTGTGTACTAGATTAAATAAAAAAATAACTCAAATTGATAAAAAAAAAATAAAACATGGCACTAAGATCAATCCTATATCATTAAATTTTTGGAACAATAAAGGATTATTCCATCATTCATATGAAGTGTGAGTGTAAGTAATATAAGATAATGGAACCCAGATAACATTACTTACCCTATAGTAAAATTCCACAATCCTTTTATCCACAATAAATCGAGTCCCTTTCAAAGTGAACAACACCCTTTTATGTAAATTCAAATTGCACTAGTAGATATCTCCATTATATCTCTTGTATTTCTTATAATATCATCATATTCTTATCTTGTTTATTTCAATCCATATATGATGAAATCCATTATGTAATTCCCCATATCCCATAAAAGATATATCCTTTAATTATCACTAATATATATACAACATTTGGTATATATATTTTTCTGTATCTATTTTATATTCATATATGAATCTTTCAAAATTATCTTTAATAGTTTAAATATACATTATCTTCACATATATAACTATAAAAATACATAGGAAATACTCTCTTTAATGATCACATGAATTTAATTTTATTTGAATGTATAAGGATAAATTATTATTATTTTAAATATGTTTAGATAAATTCTATGGTGTGTATTGATTCTTATTGTATTGACATTATCTTCTCATAAACACCACTATATCACAACACCCTATCTACAACATTGGGATTCTCATTATATCTCTATAACATAACATGGTGGTCTCACTACATCATAGTGACCCCCCCCCCCCATTAAATCCAATTATCTATCAAATTTAGGACCATGACATTGTAAAATAATCCCAATGTCAGACCATCTTAATTATCAAATCCTATTAACATATAAATTCTAAGAAAATTCTCTATTATATAAACTCTTAATGAAAATATCCACTCCTTCCCCATGAATTCTCATGTACATGTAAGAGTTAAAAGGAAAACACCATATAAATTAGATTTATGCTACTGTATTCATGGATTGAGGCATAGAATAATGGTCAAAATAGAATTATCTCAGTTATGTCATTTTCTTTATGATCAATTGATATAGAAACATTGGCATGGAGTGTAAAAATCACATGATAAAGGTTGATTCCATGCTCCAATCTGATGAAAACGATAGATGTACAGTGTAAGGAGGATTTTTAAGATGCAACTTATATAGAATGATATGTATGAAGAAGAAGTAATTTTTTTGTGGGACAATAACCATAGAATTTTCATTACAATGAATAGTTCCCACTCACATGTCCATACCACATTAGGTTTTTGGAGGGTAGTATCCAACATAATAATACAATTTATAGAATCCATTTAATTGATGAGAACTTCTAGGGCCAAGACACCTTGGATGCACCATAAAAAGTTCCAACATACATTAGTCTCTCCTCATTTAGAAACATTTACTTCTCGATTACCAAAAACATCATTGCTTAAGTGTTTTTCATGCCCCGTGCATTCTTATTCCACATGTCTAGTGAAAGAATAACTATTTTCAAGCTAAAAATACACATTCCTATTTTAAAATATTTATAATAATAATTTATTTTTATTAATGAAAATTTATTTTAATTTATTTTTAAAAAAAATATAAATAAAATTATACCCAAAAATTAATGAAATATTTATTATCTGAAAACAAATAATCATTTTTTCAAAAAAATTAATTGAATATAATTTTTTAAAATATTAATAAAATTTAGGGATCTAATCCCCCACACATAGATTATTTTTGTCCTTGTGAATACATATCCACGTAAATTACAGAGGATGGCCAATATAAAAATGCATATTTTAACACACCTTAATACCTAGTTAATTTCACAAAGGTAAATATAATATAATACAACAAGATATTAAAGCCTGTTATCATTTTTAAATTATGTGCATAGAATAATTATATAAAACATGTGTATAAATACATTATTTCAATACTCTATAACATGTTCTTAAAATCCATTGATCTTATAATACTACATGGGATAACTTAGGGATCTACATAAGAAAAGGGTAATATATAAATCCAAGTAAATAAATAATAATATCATTTAATAGGATAAATATGCACATGTGAGTCAATAGGTATATCAAGGTTCTATAAGATGGGTGAGAATCATAAACTCAAACATTGAAGAATGATTCAATATGATAATATAAAATCATCATGGGAATGTGGAAACAATATAAAACATGAAATCATAATCATTGGTCAAGGATAAAAATAGATCCAACATAACATAGTATACATATGTGAAGCTATAATCCACTATGTGTTGTATCTTATGAGATAAAAACATTACCCAATATATTAGAGGTATATATATTTCAGTTCCACCCTGTCACACTCATTTAATGTACATCCAAATGTGTCCCACATAGATCATATATTATAACGTTATGATTATCAAATTGTATCCCATGATTTAATTGTGAGCATTACATACATGAAAGTCCCCAAAAAAATATGGATCGGTACATCTTAGTGAATACCCCTAAGATGAAATGAGGGTGGGTATTCACTATAGAAATTTTTTGAAAGAAAAAATGCAGAATAATTTCTATAGCATAACAAGGTACATTAAGATTCATAGAAGGGTTTAATGAGATTGAAAGGGGTATCTAATAATTTTGTAAATCATAATGATGTTAGGAGGTATATATAAAAACATATTCTGAAGTGAACAACTTTAAATACAAGTTAAAAATATAAACAATGTTCTATAATAAAGGGGATAAAGAGGAGAATCAATACATAGGAATAGTAAAGGATTAGGTTAATGTTATAAAAATAGGGGATAAATTTTCTCCCAATAATTGAAAATGTAATTAAATATAATTGGACATTTATAAATTCATGAAAAAAATAACCAATTTAGGTTCAAATGCCCTAATAAAATGAATGTGATTTATGGATAAGAAGAGAGAGAGATCCCTTACCTTTAAGGGTTGTTCTAAAAGCATGGGAGGATTTTATTAGAAATGTATGAAAATATTGGTAGCAATATAGAGATTAAATAATAGAGTAACATTATGATCAAAGTGTTTTAGTGAAGAATAATTGGAGGTTGGTTGGGTTTTATTAAAAAAAGTTGGAATTCTTTATTTATTTCTATTCTTAGGTTTTGAAATCCATATGATAAAATAATGGACACCACAAACCATACCATTCTTTTTCTGTGATTTAAATAATACAATAGTGGCAATAAATATTCTATAAATCTTTTAACCTAAATCATTAAAATAACAATATTGGTGATGTAGATGTGGGTTATGTTCTTAGATATTTATTTTTATAACCAAAAATTATAATATTATTTTTAGAGGATTCATTAAGAGGGTATAAAATTAATAAAATAAAATAAAAAACATATTATTTAAAAGGGAAAACATAATTTTTGACCCAGATACTTTATATAGTGTTTATTAAATAATATTTTTATTTTTATATTCCCATAATATAGACCATAGATTTATATCATATTTAATGTATAATTAAATATTTAGTTATCAAAGTAAATTATTAAAATTCACTATTGGATAATTTCAATGTTCTTAATTCAAAAATAATAATTAATTTATCAAAATAATTCTCAAAATATTAAAATTTACACATTTAAACCAAAAAAAATTATTAGAAAATTATTTTTTTCATGAATATATCAGTTTGTGGGGTTCATAAAAATTACATTTGAATTTATAAAATTAAATTATAATTTATATCTAAATAATTAATATTTAATAAGAATATTTTATTGAAATTAAATTTATTTAAATATTTCTTGATTTTATATAAAATGGTGTCTTAATTGAAATTATATATTTCCAAAAAATAAAATTTTTGTATAATAATATCAAAATGTAATTTTCATCAAAATCATTATTTTATTATTTATAAATTAAAAAAAATAAAAATATAACAATTATATTCTTTAAAAGAAAAATATAAAAATTCATACAGCTAGGGTCTAGATATATAACACCTTATTACACTCGCATATTCTTTAAGGGTATGTTCTGTGATGGTGACCCATTCATGGGGTGGTTCATTGAATGTTTTTTCAGTCGTGATCTCGATAAGATTTAACTTGTACCATTAATAAATTTGGATCATGATTTAGTTGATGTATTTTTTCTAATACATTTTTAAGAGAATCTCACTATGATACATAATCTATTGGAAGATTTGATATATGGGATTAATACAGTATTATCCTACTAGTCGAATCCATCGCCCCTTTCCTCTCGGACAATTCAATTTTATCGTAATCACTAATATCTACTTATCATAATAGTCCATGTACAATTATTATATTATAAATTGAAATAATTATTAATTGTATTTTAAATCTGAAATTATATAATTGTAAATAGTATGGGAAACCCATAGTAGTGTTTGTGGTTTTTTATAAATAAATTTATTAAAAATACATTTATTCCTTTAAAAAGTGAATTTCATTTATTGATATTAATTTTGTTACATTATTCTCCCATTAATAAAATTTTCCATTGATATTTTATTTCACGCACTAAAAAATAAGATTATATATATATTTTATTGCATCTAATGATTCTCATGATTCTTAATCGTAATTTTTGTTCCACAATAACACTATAACCAGTTGAGTTTTCTTATTTTGTAGATATATTTCTCAATGATATAATATCATCACAAGACAATAATCATATTAAAGATCATTTTAAATGGGTTCCAAATCTTTATTTAGTACATGTGTGGGTTGTAGAATTTAATTATTCAAGAGGTATATATCGAACAAATCAGGTAATTGTGATGGGTTAGGTCAGAGTTCTAGTCGATATGGAATAGTTATAATGAATTCAATGATATCAATGTAAATAATGTGTCTTGGACTAAGGTTTTATATTTTTCCAAGACATGTGTATTTCTTCAATGGTGATATTCAATGGAATACTTTATCTCCCTATTCAAACCTCATATCATGCCAATAATTATATGCTTTTTTATTAACTGTATATGGATTTAATATGATGTGGAATAGTTTTAACCATATTTTTCATCACATATACATAATTTGCACCCATTGGGATCCCCTCACCACCCTCATTCTAGTATATTGAAGTATGACACCACTTACCATACATAAACTCAAAAGGTGCTATTTAAATGCTAGAATATAAGTTATTGTTATTTAAGAACTCCACGACGGGATGTTGTTGAACCCAATATCCACATAAATATCATGATCATTATTTCAAAATAACCAATCCTATTTGAATGGTTATTTTAGATAATTCATCGATATGAGGCTAATATGACATACTGAAACAAAATAATGTATCTAATGCTTACTAAATAGTTCTACAAAACCATAGGGTAAATATCAGATGTTGATAAGATTAAATTTTGACTAAAAATCCATATTGTCTTACCAATTTCCTTTATTTATCTTTTTGAGTTGGTCAATTGATAAATCTTCCTTGATTGAAATAAAATTCTCTAACATTATATGGTGATAAGAAACACTCATATGATGCTATTTTAATTCGATATATTGGGGATTATAATGATAAAATCTACCATTTTGTTTCTCTATTTACATAAATACATGAGAAATGGTTGTGTCAATCAAGTAGACTTTTTTCATTCATCCTTAATTTACTGGAATACCAATCATTGAGGTACAAATTCTAAAATATCTATTTTCATGACTTCCAATGTTATGTTTGTATTAAGATCACTATACAATGTAATTATTAAATGATGAATAGATAAGGTTTCATTATTTTTATCATAAAAATGTTCCCTCATCAATTATGGTTTTTACTAGACAAATTTCTAGTTTACATACCTTATTATACCATCATTAGAAATGTTGAACTCAAGAATATTCACTCACTTTTTCAACATAAATTCATCATATTTTTGGGCCTCCTTGATCCTATAAAAAATAAAAGGTTGAGAATTAATTTAAGTAGGTTAGATTGATGATACTTTTATTATTCCTCTGGAATCCCTTTACATATCCATTAAGATTATATCTCATTCAAAACTAATCTTGGACATCATTCCAGTATCATTTCTACTCATAGAATCCACCACTTTGTTCTCCTTCCTAGGATCATAATGGATTGTAAAATAAAAATCCATATTATCTATAAAAAATCATTGGATCATATTTAATTCATTTTGTGTGAATATAAACTTGATGCTATTATGATCCATTTATATGTCCCACTTCTCATTATATAGATAATGTATCCAAATATTGAACATGAATATCACTACATCCAATTATAGATCATGTTTCAAGTACTTCTACTCATTGATCATTAATTGGGGGGATTAATAGGCTTTCAATTTTTAATCTTTCATGACTACACAACCCAATTCATTTTTAATTTAATCACTATAGATAATAAATAATTCCCCTCTAGTCATTAATGTTATCAAAAGTTCAGTGAATAGACTTTACTTTGTCTCTTTTGATAACTCTCAGTATTCATCAGTAAAAACAATTAACTCCCTTCAAAGTTATCTTCGACAGTTTGCATCAAAATTCTGATATGTTTATTAAAAATTCAAAAAAAATATCTAACTGATCCAAGGAATATATTGATTTATATAATAAATGTTAGTCAATTCCATCCTCCAATTTCCTATGTTTTTAAATTATCTTTATATATCCCATTATTGGTGTTAATGTTCCTATGGAAAGTCACATTCACTATTTATAACTCATATATACTATACATATCAAAAAAAATCAACAAGGTCTTTAGTACATCATCATAATGATCCCCACATTTACCCTTACTCTTGGGGTGTAAAATAATGTTATATTTTAATAAAACCAAAAATTTATTGAGGAAATCCCTAAATACCCTATTCATTATGTCCATTATAATAGTTGGAGAATTATTGTTTCTATTGAAACCCTCTAAATGAGAATCACAAAATCTATAATGGAAAAAATACTTGTAGAATTGGTATTATTTTTTCTGGAAAAAAAATGTTTATGAGGTGGCCATATCACGCGGATTATATAACCCTAAAAAGGAATCTTGATTGCATGACCTTTAAAATGTCAGGAAAATGGGTCATGCATAGTGAAACATCATCTTGAAATCATAAATATATCTTTTAAAAATACTTATTATTCATTCAAAAGTGTCATGACATGAATTTTTGATTGAGATAGTGTTTCCAACCAAGAACCACCACAGCATGAGAATTTTCAAATGGAAGGCACCTGACAATCATCCAAAAATTGTGTAAAATAAATGATAAAAATATATAATGGAATGAGAACTTATGTGGTCATTGATATTATTTCAATGTGATTATGTAGTTTTCCTAAAACTGTGAATCCCATGGAGACATTTCTACCTTTTCATGCAAGATCTCATTGACTTACCACCGTCATCATGTGAATGGTTCTAGACATATCCATTCAATTATGTGCATCCTCTCTAGATCTATAGACAAGTAGTGGGGATTTAAATGATATTGATAACTCATCAACTTATAACCCCTTATTAGTAACTTGACACATCATATTGAAGGAGGGAGATTGTTTTCAAAAATACTCTCACAACATCTTGATATCCCCAACCACTGTAAAATAATGAACAAGATAAAATGGGGAATGAAGATAGTTTCTCACAAAGAGAGGATACATCGATCATCACATTAATGGGGTTATATGAACCAAGAGATCGGAATTGATCACATTATTCCCCTATCGGTAAGACATCTATATCACGTGATAAATCTTGATAGGTCAACCTAATATTGTGATGGACCCCCTGGTTAACCACCTTTTTCTCTCGAAAGACACCAAATAAAGCATATTCGCAGCCTAATATTATAAAGTCCCCTAAACATGTCATCCCAAACTCTTGAATGATCTGTGACCTATCTGAATGGTTAGGAAAATCCTTTTTATTGGATATGGTCCATTAAACATGGTAATGAATGAACGTTTCTTTAATCATTGATCAACATGTGTTTCCATGAATTACCCATGATAGGTTTATAACAAGAACGTGACACAAAAACACCACTAAAAACTTGATCTTCACTCTGAGAGATATGTGTTTTGAAGTATGTCATATAACCATGGAAACAAATCCTATAACCCCCCCCCCTAGTATAAAAAAATCATTGACCACATCCATGATGGTATGAGAGTACTTCTTAGAGAATCCAATGGCATGATTATAAAGGTATTTATAGGTAAAATTCATGGAATGACTTAAAGGATTATGTTTCATGAATATTTTTTTAGATGGATCGTAATAAGGACTTATTATGAATCATCTAGATTATGTTAATGAGGTATTTTATTCTAGTTGGGTCACATGACTCCTTAATTAAGTTAAAATTAGATAAACATGAGTATCATTAGAAATAATTGATGTAATAGAAGTATAAAAATGGTGGGTGACTTATGTAAGTATGTATGTTATGATCATTATTCACTTTTTATGACTTGCACAAATTGTGTGACAACACTACAACATGTCCCTAAAGTCATACGACATTCCATCAACATGTCATTTGGATCATGTGATATCCTTTAGACCTACCAATAAAGTCATGGGACACCCTACAGGAATTCCAACCATTTCTTGAGAAGTCCTATGGTATTGTATGATAAATATTGTGATGACTACTAGAAAATGTTGCAGTAGTTATACAGCGACAACATGACATGTTATCCATGTCTTACGATGAACTTTGGCCATGTCGACTAGGTCATGTGACACCCTCTAGACATGTCATCCTAGATCATGTGATTATATTTATACATTTATAGACATCCTTAGACATGATGGGAAGAAAACCATGAAAAATAATCATGGTCATGTGATATCCTTAACAAAAGTCATCTGGTTCTTGGAATGTCCTCCAGAAATGTCACCCAAGCCAATCAATACCCCCCAAACATGGTTGTCTTGATCATGTGATGGCCTTCAATCTTGGAATTTTAATTTTGAAACATTCTTCAAGAATGTCACAAGCATATTGTAAATGTATTCATACATGCATTATATTCTACCAAGACATATCCATACACCCTTAAACTTGTCATTTGAACTATCAGACATTCCAGGATAACAATTAGACCATGCCATGTAGACATTTAGGGATATGATAACTTTTTCCAATGGATATATTTGGGAATACATCCAACTAAACTTTGAGAAAACTAATTCCAACTATAAATAGGATAATTAGTACACCTTCATAAGGACTGATCTCAAATGGTCATATACCTTGGTGAATGAAACCCCATGTATCCAACATCCCAACCATCATGACCCAATATCTACCATGGTATTATCATTTTTATTATCCACCGACTGACTATGAAGCAATATAAACTACGAGACCTCTGATTCCTACTATAATCATGATATGTAAGATGCCTTTCTAAGGCCTAAGCACAAATGGGATCCTACCTCAGTTTCTGTGCCCCCATTTCACTTACATTCTCACTATCAGAACCCCATGTATCCTTTGATTTTATCATTCTTCCTCATCTAATAGTAGACTATTTTTCAAACCAAATAATGAGTATTTTGATTCCAACTATATATAGTATAAATAATATACCTTCATAAGGCCTGATCTCAAATGGTCAGACACCTCAGTGTAAGAACCCATATCTCTCTGAAATTCTAACCATCAGGAACCAATCTATCTGATGGGTTTATCATTATTCCCCATCCACTAGAATACTGAAAAGAACAATGGATTTTGAGAACTTTTTTCCTATGATAACCATGATTTGTAGGATAAATTCATAATTCCCTAGATGATATTATCACCAACCTTAGTTTAATTCCACCCATTTATTTGATAATTTATCCATAAACACCCAATATCTCCTTATGGAATTTCATTCTTCCTAATCCACCTATGTACTGAGCATTAGACTAATCAATGAGAACTATGATTCCTATTATAACCATGATATGTAAGAAACCATCCTATGTACTAAGATCAAATCGGTATCTTACCTCAGTGTAAGGCCCCAATGTCTCTGATATTACAAACATTAGGACACAATATCTCCCATTGGAATATCATTTTTTCTAATCCACTAGAGCAATTCATATAAAAATGAACAATGGGAACTCTAATTCCTTATATAATTGGGATACTTAGAAAACATTCCTGAGGAATGGTATTAAATTGGAACCCACCTTGATGTAAGTCACCCCATGTACCTGACATTATAACCATGTATATCCAATATCTCTGATGGGTTATTATACTTCTTCATCCACCAGAAATTTGATTAGAAAAATAAACAATAAGAATACTCATTCCAACTATAACCAGGATACATAGGATTCCTTCTAATTTATAATCTCAAATGGGAATCCATATTGGTGTATATGTGCTTCAATGTATCTAGTATTCTAACCATCAATACCAAATCTCCCTCATTATATTATCATTCTTTCTTATCCACTAGTAGACTAAGAAGAAAACTTAATAATGAGAATTCTAATTTCTTCTATAAAAAATATACATAGGAAACCTTCCTATGGAGTGAGATCAAATGGGTACCTACATCAGTGTATATCCCCCATTTTCTCTGACATTATAACAATCAAGACACAATCTCTCATAGTAGATTATTATTCTTCCTCACCCACCTACGGACTGAATAGAAAACTAAAATACAATAAATTTTATTTCTACTATAAAAAA
Source organism: Viscum album (assembly GCA_963277665.1). Classification (NCBI taxonomy): domain Eukaryota; kingdom Viridiplantae; phylum Streptophyta; class Magnoliopsida; order Santalales; family Viscaceae; genus Viscum; species Viscum album. Next base: position 224,885,768 of record OY728158.1, read on the forward strand.
TATATGTTGGATAACTTTATAAGGTCTATGATTAAATGGGCATCCACATCGGTGTAAGTCCCCCTTATATCAAACATTCTAACAATCATGACCAAATAACTCCCATGGGTTTATCATTATTCCTCATCTGCCAGAGGACTATGAAATAAAATAAACTACAAGGATTCTGATTCCTTTTATAACCAAGATACATAGTATTCCATATAGAGTCATGATCAACAAAAAAACATCCAAAGTGATTCCCCGGTAAATAATCCCCACATCCATATGTAGTGATATGGGTTACTTTCTATCCCATGTTTCTCATAGAGAGATTGTATAATATGGGCCTAGGGATTTTCAATGGTCATTTAATTCACATCATGGGATCATCAAAAATCAAAACCTTAAATTACAATCCCCATTTAGTGGAATGGTACAACTATCCCCATAAAGGGGCTACCACCTTGGAGATGTCTCATGGGCATGATCAAACTATGATGACTCTGATTCCTTCCACAACTAGGATACATTGGATGCCTCCTTGAGGCTCTATCTCAATACCTTGTTTTTATGTTCCCTCATGTACATCCTTTCCAAAATTAATCAAATTTCAAAGGTTTAACAAACTACATAGGTTTTTAATCTTTTCATAAACTGGATATATAGGATACCTCATAAATGTTCAATCTCATCCAAGAAATATTATGTTCCTATCAAGATTTCTGTAAACACCTAATTTCTTGGATATATGGCTTCAAAGAATAATAAGATACCTATTATGGATAAATTTATGAATAACATTGGATATATACATATGGACTCATTAATAGACTTTCACTTACAAAAGGAAGGATTCAAAACTTGATCTTTATTTTAAGGAAATGGATTTTGTATCGGAATTAGTAAGAGATTCATGAACATATCATAAATCATTAAGAGATTCTAAGAGTAATATATAATTACCCTCAAACGAGTTGGATGAGATAGTCCTCCCATAATCTCAACCAATGTGAGTTCGTATGTGCCATTTGGTTTGAAACAATAAGGGATTTCCTTCCTTTGGAAAGAAGTCCCATACTCAGTTATGAATATGGGATCCATTAGTGGTTTTCAAGAAAGATGGAAATTGTGAATTCAATGTGAATGATTATAAAAGTATCAAACCCCCACAATCAAATAGTGTAGATAAATAATCTAACATCTATCACACGAAAGAAAAATGGTGAACCTGATGATAAATCATTTAACTATGATATGATCATTATAGTATAAAAAGAATATATTTTTTGTTTCTCATTGGATGAATTTTTTCCTGAAATTTAGGTGATCTTTCAAATGAAACAAAAATGGTGAACCCGAGGTGAATATCCAAAATTAGAAAATGATTATTATACCATGCATTGGGATTTTTTATTTCCATATCATACACAAACAATAATGGAAGACCCTACATGAAACTCCTAAGGAATAAAATGATAAGTTGACCAAGTGTAACTGGTATTCTCATGGAATAAGTCCATCCTCACTGTGAAATTCCATACCAAGAAGAATGGATTGACTGGTAATAAGAAGAAAATTTTTGTTTCCCATGAAAATTTGATGGATCACGTATCATGCCTATGGTGATGAACTAATAGGTGACCTTTTTCCTTATTTTCTTCTTGAATATAGATACTTATCTAAAAAACTAGGCATGAGGTCATGCCTTCCTCCGATGACTATTATAGAAAATTAGTTATAGATACAACCACTACAGCTTTCAAAATGACCTCACCAACCCAAAATATTTAGTTCTAGGTGTAAAATTAAACTTATAGGTATAAAAATCGATATTTCATTATCTTAACCATTGAGTCTGTGTGTAAAGGACTCAAAATGATGAAACTGATAAGTTTGTACCGTCTATGTAAAGCTATAGTAATTCTTGTGGCGCATGTTTCCACCACCAGTAAATTCAAAATATTATCCCTAGAGTGTGACAATCACCAAAATTAGTATCAGATAAAGGTGGTTCAAGGAGTAAACTATGTCTCCCATCTAGTACAAGAGCTAATGATGACTGATCTTTTCAATCTTTTTCACCTGCATTATCCCACTGGTGACCTTCAGTCTCATGATAAGGGCATCACCCCACACATTTCCACCTATAACAATCATGCATGATCATAAAGGAAGACACATATGTGTTAGAAATAATTAGATAACTAGTAGTGGGATCATATCCCTTATTCCACTAATGAAGCCCCCAGACATATTCTGTTGGTATCCAGAGAACATTCTAATATCGTGATACACTCATAGAAGTTATGTGGTCATATTAATGCAGAAAACATGGTGGAGGTTCATATCCCTACACCCACACAAGAATACCATCAGCATATTTCGATGGAATAAGGAGGGTAGAAGTGGTCTCATATCCCTTTTTAAATCAAATACATCTACTCATATATATGGGAGTTATAAGATGTGCAGGATTATATTCATGCATGCACATTGTTAGAATAGAATTACATACTAGTAACATCTGACAAAATCTGATGGAATATTTTAGCACTGGTATAGATATAGCGACATGAACTTAATCTTATCCCTATATCCATAGAATCACAACACTCCAATCAGTATGAATAAGTTGTTATTTAAGATAAATAGAAAATTAAATCTCCCTTATAGGATGATTGTTATCATATTCTTGTATAGGATGACTCTATAGACCCGAATCATATTCCCAATCCAGCCGGGTCTCATAAAGTTAGGGAAAAACATGATTCAGGACATGCGTACATTACATTCAAAAAATACTAGTGGAATGAACTAAAGGCTCAAAATTGGGATCATATCCCAGTTCTGACCAAGGATCACCAAGGGAGAGTGGAACATGTCTCGAGTAGGAAAAAAATACTATCAAAAAGGATAGGCTTTATACTTTAAAGGCTCGGGATCAATCTTATATCACTATTATAATTGGGACTCACCATGTGATAGTGAAACATGCCTCCAAACATTATCTCTTTTTTAGAAACAATCCCCACATCATACATCAAAATATTAGGATCAATATCATAAACTAGTTTTATCCATTGATCACCATGTGATAAGAGACCATGTCTTGAGGTAGGTTTTTATTTCTATTAGTAATGCTACATGGCATATTCTGTAACTCATGGATGATATGAATATATCTCTACTTTCATGGATGAACTAATACATCATCATCCAAAGGATATATTTTTTGAGGATCATATTCCTTCTCACACTTCGGAAGTCTGTTAGTATATTTTGATAAGGAATAAATATTTAAACTAGAATTATAATCCCTCTTTATTTAGGTTTGACTAACATATTTCAGTAGACATCCACAGACATGATCATATTCTTACTAATAGTGAAAAAGAACGGTGGAATACTTCATCAGCTTTTCTACAGTAGGATAAAAACCCTGTTGCACCATCCAATTATCAATATATTCTAGAAACCATCATAAAGTGGGCTCATATCCCTACTCAATCTCAAAAGGAAAGTTAGAATATTCTAGATATGATGTGGAATGAGGATCATATCCTAAATATTCTCATTTCTAGCATCCTTGAGGTTCTTTTAGACTCATTCTCAACACCCCAAGAGTTTATCGACTCTTTAAGAGATAAAGAAGTTGATCATTACTGTGATATTCCTCCACATGGTAGTGTTGATATGTATTTTAGGGACTCTACTACTAAAATCCACTAGGTTCAATAGCCCCATAGTGATATCTCCAATGGAAAAAGTAGATACTTCCCATTCCCAGAAAACTTTTTTTAGAGTGTTTTTGTATACTCAAACACCTTCATGTAGAGATGTTCTAAAAGAATCACGTTCTACGATACATAGTTCCCCATCAATTACCATCCACCATTCACCTTAGTCAATAGGTGTCCCTGATAAGAAACTTATATTTTTTAACCAAGTGGAGGTGTGTAAGTATGATGAAGATAAAGATTACATTGCTATATGTAGATATTTATCCGGAAACAACCTCCCAACCATGTTCAGTCCCCTTACCACTTTTTATAATGAGACCCCATAAAATATATAGATGGTTTGAATGAGTTTCCTTTGCCAAAAAAATTTTTTAAACCCATCAGTTATTGAAGGATAGGCACCTCCCTTATCCAGGATGTGATGGACACCATTATAACATCAAGATACTCTGTTAAACCAAGCTACTATCTTCATCAATTGAGACCCAATAATGGAAAAGAACATCACATATCTACAACATGTTTTCCATTATTATATCAAAACTCTTCCTCCACTGCTCTCAAATTTCACATCGTGTAACCTAATCTAATTATGTGGAATGTATGGATTTTTTCACTTCCTCAAAGTCTAAAAACTGCATAACCCCACTAAATGGGGTATCCTGTAATGTCATATCCTACGGTGAGATGAGGAGAATGGGTAACACATGAGCCAGTTGGTCCCTATAATGGAATTGTATTATTTTAATGACACCAAAACATCGTGAATAGAGGGAGATAACAACCGAAAGGTATTAGAACATGGATCCTCGAAAAAAGAGTATCAGATTTTAGGCATGGAAGCCACAGTTGTGATAAAATCGATAACTTCTTGTAGAAAATGACTCCCATAATGGGATGAAATTATACCCATATCATAAATTTTAATATCTAATATGATTCAAATAGGTTGTAAATGAAGCCACCATATTATTCTTATAGTAGAGAACCCTTCTTAATGGGATATGGGAATATATACCACCACATCCACCCCTTGAATCTTCAATCCATGAGGGGATTAAAGACATATCAGTTACAGCTGAAAACCAACCTCATCCTAATGGGGTGGGGATATTTTTATTTCAATATTCATCACCAGATTTACCATCATTGAGAGGGTCCTAGAGAAATCAATAGTGGTTACAAATCAACTATAGTTCATAGGGATCATTAAATAATTAACCAAGATAATCAAATCCTCAACAGCGGGCTCAAAAATTCATATTATGGCCTCAAGTAGTCCCCATTCCTTGTGGATGGGTTGATTTTCATCATAGTCATCACCATGGATGGAACCATACTTCTTCATCTTGGGAGTTAAATATAAATGGTGTACATCACATTCATTCATCACTTTGTAAGATGATCATTCACAGTCCTAATCCTATTTAGCAAAAATGATTAGAATATACCTCAAAGTCACTATTCAAAGACTATGATGGGAGGAGTATATAAATAATCCAATAAATCCCAACAAGGTTCATAATCAAAAGTACCCCAATTTCAGAATAGGTTAGAAAAAAATCCTTTATGAAGGTAGTACAGATTCACCACATTATGTTAAGTGTAATGGGAGAACTAACGTCGCTTGATATACCCCAATGAATTTCATCACATTCAACAAAATAGATAATTTTCATCAAGTCTCAAATGTAGAGGGAAAAAATATAGAAAATGTAAAGTGATAGGTGGCTAACCAGGATGCACCCACTAAGATTTTATACACACAGAACCCGAGTAGGCACCAAAACCTAGAACCTTTGAATATTGAATTTCCACCTCTATAGTGGAACACATACAAGGATAAAGGCAAAGAAGTGTTCATATCCCCCTAATCACCCATTAGAGGTGAGATTACTTCAACATAGGAGAAGTTAGTATTATATATATTGAGATACAAAATCCGACAGTGATGGATAAGGAGCTACATAAGGGAAACATTCCCACTGGGTATTTTCTTTAAGATGATACAAATATCCTTCTTCCTATATATATATAAATAGACAATCCTTATATATGAGTGGAAATCCAGTGTTAGAAAAGCACTAGATTGAAGCATATGATCTAAAAAAATGTGGATGGAAAATATTATCATGAAATATTTCCATGATAGAGACAACATATCCCCCTCCAAGGTGATCATTCAGTCATAGAACAAATCAATAATCAATAGGAGATAAAAAGGGGCCACCTCTTCAATACCTTCCCACTCCTTATATGTCGTAGAAGGCTCAAACAGTACAAATAATGGAATTGACCATCTCCATTAAATCCCTAGAAACACTAATTGAAGTCATGGAAGGGTGATGCTCACCTATGAATCCTAAGAAAAAACCATACCTTGAATGGGTTTATGAAACTATTCCCCTACCTAATTTTGGAAATCATACCATCTATAACATTGAAAACATGGATGATCCTAAAAAACACCTCACACACTTTGTATCCTGATGTGGTCCAATGAGGGGCCCTCATGATCAAAAGGAGGCAATTACGATGAGGTATTTTGTGGAGACACTAATAAGGTAATCCTCTATTTGAAACAGTATTCTTCCAGTAATATCCATTATTGGATGGGAATACCATTTCCATCAATTCCTATATTATTTCATCTCTACGCTTTGAGAAAGGGCAATTTTCAAATAGATAAGCAGCATGATATGAGAAACTGAGTGGGTGTATGACATCATAGATAAAATTAAATTCTTAACAAATTTTATAAACATCCATATCTCATAATAGAAATTGATAGGACTCTAAAAAAAATATAGGATGAGATGTTGATGCCCCTGATCCGGATTATGTTTCGAGCCAGATTATATGATATTGTAGGAAATGCACAATGTTTGGAAGATGTTGTTTTGACGACCTGAGCTAAATCTTGAATCATTCCCTCATAATAGGTAAAAGTATTTACAAGGTATATATTGCTGATTTTACCCTCAAACTAGTAAAATCACCCAATCATGAACTTAGATAGGTCTCAAACACCCTAGAGCTTACTATTGAGTGGCAGAAACAACCAAATCTCCCTCTTCCAAATGAAAAATGATATCAGGTTCACCCATTATTTGACGAACATATGATGTAATGCCCTGACCCCAGAAACCTAGATCCATTGTATTATTTTAATACATTGGCATGATTACAAGGAATTATTTCCTAAAGTACTAATCAGTTTAGTAGTCTTGAAAAATATATTACATACATGAACGTTACATTACACATTCAAACATAAAACACAACATAAATAATCCATTTAGAATGCCATTATTCCCCTAGATTAACCATACATGTCAAACATAATAAAATTCTTGGAATCTTGGGAAAACAAAATAGAAGAAAGGGGTGAGCCCAGATGCTTAATAAGGGTAAATAATTTAGCGGAAGCTATAAACTTTTAAGGCAAGATGTGTAATAAAAACAACAGCCTTTTAAACATAAACTGGAACATAATATAGTGAAAATAAATCAAACATTACCATATAAACATTTACATGGATATTATACTAGAAGAATAATCACATTTAATAATTATTTCATAATGAGGGAATGCCTAACACCGGACATCATTACCACATATTCAACGCCTCATGCCGAGACTAAAAATAAAAATTTTGTCAAGGCCTTGTGCCAAGACACTAATTTGTCTCATGAGGCCTATAGATGCATCGAGGGGATATAGCAGTCCCCACCCATCACTTACTAAGTTCACTGCATTCCCCATATGAAAATTTTGAAACATAACATAAACATTCGTATTAAAACTAGCATACGAAATTTTGATACTTCAGCCATAAACCATGAAGGGTATAAAAATATCACATCCACAGTCAAACATATCATAACTCATTCAATAAAATATGGAATATTGTATTATAATAAATCAACCTCAATCAAGAATAATATTCAGTAAAGGTTGTGGATATAGTTGAAAATGATCTGTAAAACTATTTGAGAGAAATATCATTTTTTGTCAAATCATTTAAAAGTCACATATTTATAAAGGAATTCATTTCAAATATATTTTTGAATCAAATTTTCCCATAACAATTTAAAACTTTTTAAATGAATTAACATTTTAAAACAATCATTTCCATTTAAATAAATCTTTAAAATCATTTTTAAAACATGGCCATTAATTAAAAATATTTAGAAAAATAAATCATTAAAACATTTAAAATGATGACCTTGATAAAGACTCCCTTCTACAAAACCTTAAAATATTCATTTTGAAAATATTTTTATGATTTATGTACATGGATGATAAAATTTTCCCAGTAAATACTTACACATAAACAATCTCGGATGATAATGAGATTGAGAAATTAACTATTACCTTGCACATTCCTTTGGTCGAGGGTATGTTTAACCTCTTGTATAATGACCATAGTATGATATTAAATTATACCAAAACCAAATTCATAATTATTATATCAAACATGATTCATTTATGAATTTATACTACCCATTTAATAATGATTTTCATGTTAAATTAACATTTCGGGTAATAATCGCTTTCTTTATCGTATGTGTTTTAACTTGTTATTCTTGATTGTTTCATTTAGATCATGATTTAAATACTTACAGAATATAAAACATGATTTATATATAATATATATTTATAATATAAATATTTATAATAGATAGATATATAAAATTTAAAACACCGTTTATGGAGAGGGTAGGTAGTACGTACGCATAAACATTGTTTCCGTTTTAATATCGTATTGAACGAAAGTAAGTGAATAAGATATATGTAAGTAAATACATATATATACATATATATCCAAGATAATTATTATAGCATATATTACATACTTATTAATAATATATATTTTTATAATCATCATTGAATGGTGAACGTGGAAATGAATCTCATCGCGTCGTGGAGACGGTAAGTTGTACATACACACGAGCGACGATATCATTTCCTTAATGATTAAAAGATGTGGAATTAGATGGTATAGTAATTTTATAGAGAAATTATCATGTTAATTTCATTATTTATACACATATTACTCATCATTATATCCATCCAAATAACATAGTGTTGAATAATAAATTACACCATGGTGTGGAGACGGTAAGTCGTATATATGCACGCATTGTGACATTATCATTCATAGGATGATTAGAATAATGAGTATGGTTTTACCATATTTATAATAACATCATAGTATATAGAAGTTACTCAAATTATTATTTTGGTATGGAAATAACAAAGAAAGAGAAAGTGGATGAAGAAAATAACTTTTAAAGAGGTGATAAAATAATTAACTCTTATTAGGGTGTTTCTTTTGATTTGAACAAAAGGGATCCATAGGTTGGATTTATTCTCAAGCTAATGCCTCTAGGATGAATTTAGGGAAGTTGGGAGGAGATTTGGGCATGGTTTGCCCGATCCCAATGGCTTCGGAGGTATGAATTTGAGAGAAGAGGAAGTGCCCTTTTATAAGAGAGGTGAGGGGAACCTTAAGAAAAACTTGAAATATTATTTTATTATACAATAATATTTGGTTTCTAATGGCTCAAAATGAATTTACTTTGAGAATTTGGTGGTTATGGGTCTAAATAATCTCAAACAATGGGTTTTAGAAAAGTTTATGTTACCATATTAACCTTATCTTTTAGATTTAACTCTTAGTTAAATAGTTTAACATTTACCATGTCCCCTTGTATTTTTATATTATATGGTTAATAAACTTACTATAAAAATACAATAGGACACAAATTGGTTAATTAATGACATATAAATTATTATATAATCCCTTTGTCTGAACCTTAGATTTTTAGGACTATTATATAATTTAATAATTTAGTATTTGTTTAAAAAAACTCATTTATGTCAATTTTAACACTATTTGGTATTTCATTTTTATTAAAGTCATAGCAACTTTATAACTTAGAAAAAAATTATTTAATCAGCTCTAACATGTCTTATTAACCTATAAAATTACTTGAATTCATCAAAAGAATAAAATTATATTTATTTTAATATTTATAATATCATTTATTTGATTCTTTTCTTAATAAGGTAATTACTGCATCATCATTGTGTCATAACTAAATTTATTTATTTAATGTCTAAAAATTATAAATAAAATACCATGATGTATAAAATATTTTTATCATTCTAATTAATATTTATAGTCTAATTTATCTTATGTATAACTCTATATTTAAAATGGTTAAGTTATTAAACTTTGAATTTTACACTTTTGACTATTCTTTAAACAAAATAATAATAAATGTACAAATCTAATCCAAGTAGACCAAAAGGATCATATTTTATTCCTAAGGTTGTTTTTTGTCCAGATACATATTTCAAATAGAATTTTGGCATGTGTTAGGTTAATTATAATATCATTTTTTCCTTTAATTACCTTATTTACTTTTAACCGTAGTAAACAAAAGTCAAAAGTTACTATTCACCAAAAATAATTTTCATCTTATTGAACCACATTTTACTTACCAATGTAAACTGTGTCTCTCAAATTTTTTAAATTCAATTCATAGAAGCGGTAAAATTTCGTTTTTTGCAAATTTTCAAATGTTCCTAGAAGGTGGGTAAAAGACGTTAAAAATTTCAATAAAATTTTATACATCTAATTTTATTATAAAATAACTCCAATGAATTACATTGAAATTATATAGGTATTATATATCACTTTAAATATAAAATAAATCTAAATAAAATAAATAATTATTTAAATAAAAAGTTGGGTTTAAACAATAACGTAGTGTTTTTCACTATTCATCAATGATTGAAGGTTTTCAGAAAAATACCAAAAATTCACCCTAAGATAATTTTTATATTCCAAATTGAAAAATGAATTATATTTTATAAATTTAAAAACATATATGTTTAATTAATTAATTTAAAATTAATTCTCGTTGTCAAAACCGAAAAGTGGGTTTTTAAAAAGTAAAAACTATCAAAAGATTGACATGTGTCTATGTCAAATTTAAATGTGAAATTACTTATAATGACCTAAATTGTATTAAATGGTAAAAATTTAATCTAATTATACTTCAAAACCATTCAAATTTATAATTTAACAATATAAAATATTTCGATTAAAAATGTTATTTTCAATTAAAATTTAGTATTTTTCATTATTCATCAAAATATAAAAGTTATCATAAAAGTACCAAATATTTATCCAAACTAAGTTTTTATGTCCTACTTCTAAATAAAAATTTAATTTCATTAAATTGAATATATAAAAGTGTCAAATATTGGATTTAAAACGGTTTTCAATAAAAGGTTGTAAAATTTCATTTTTTAAAAAATACTTATTTTATCTAAAAAAATGAATTTTTTCTTATATTATGTCTAAGAAACACATAATATGGATTCTAAAATTATATGTATTATATAAAATTAAAAATCTAGTTCATATTATTCATTACCTCTTTTGAACGGCTAGTTTGGTAAGTCATGGTGCACTCGAACTCGGTGTTTTGTGTAGCGCAAGTTATTGAATTACTTTAAAGAGATAACATACTATTAAATCTTGGGGTGTTACATTCTCCCATACTTAAATAAATTTTGTCCTCACAATTTGAAATTTTTCTTCAAAATAAAAGTTTAAAAATAGAAAAATACATTTGTGGAAAATCCATATCAGAAAGTGGGTTAATAATATTTAGTCTTAATAAGAGGGAAAGAGAAATGAAATAGTCACCACCAAATTATGATCTCAATTAGAAGAATATTTTGGGAAATTAGAGACACATAATTGGAGTAAAACGTAAATATTTATAGGTATTGATTGAGTTCATCAATCACAAACAAGTGTAAAATTGAGGGCTGAAAAGCCATTAATCTATGATGATTTAAAATATCATTGGTTCAATAAAACATAATGTATTAGGATATAACATTTTTGGTTATAAGATACCTTCCATAAAGTTTAAGAATTAATTTATTCATAGAATAAGAGGAAAAAAATATACTTAAGAAGTATAGTTTCATCCTTCAACTAATTCCTACCACAAACTCATATTTCACTCCAAAAGATAATATAATTCAAAAATATTATATTTATCCTAATCGTAGAGGGTTACAAAAATAATGAATTTATAATTCATTTATTAGACTATTTAAAAAACAACATTATAAAAACTAGGACATCACGTAGTCCTGTGGTAGTTGATGCACCCTTTTTACCCTTCAGTTGCGGGTTCAAGTCTCACGGCCTTGCTGAACGCGATGGGTTGTCGCCCGACCTTCGATTTTTTACTTTTTATAACAATCCAAAAATAATATTAAGAAATACTTTAACCTTAAAAATAGTATCCAATGTCAAACTTAATCCATTCCAACCTTTAGACTTACCCAAAATACTTCTATCCAAACTCATAGTCCAAAATTTATAAGGAAGGTAAACACAATGAAGATTATTTTTTCCACTTAATAACATGTGAATACCTTTATCATGAGTTATTTTAAAACACGGTAACACCCTGAATTATCATAAAACCTTATTGATTATATTCATTCTCCCTTATTCCTTATAGAATAATGGATATACTCCTCATATCCAAAAATATTTTAAACTCCAACAATAATGGAATAAACAAACAATTAATTAGTTTCAAAGTAGTCCAGAATATCAAATATAATTTGTCCAAATCAATCATATCTTATTCCAAAATCACTACCTCAGTATTAGAATCATATTAAGGTTTATCTTTTCTTCAACCATTTATTTTCCAAAAATTTTAACTTGTAATTGAGACACTTTACTTAGAACCATATAATCTCAAATCCTCAATGAAATAGTACTGTAGTACAATCCTTATTTATTTCCATAATTCATATAACCAGTAAATCATTGACACAACACTCGAATGAAATAATTCTTTAATAATAACATAAAGAACACTAGTCGTTCCTCTTCATCTGTGGTAGTATAATAACTTGATTATTATCTAATAGCATCATTTGGGGCATACTCTGGTGATTTTGGACATTTATTCATGTAGTGTCTCAACTCATTGCAGATGAAGCATTGTACATTTGAAACTTTTTTATTACCCTTGCAATCACATACTTGGTGTCATTTTTCTCCACACTTATAAAAAACTCATATTCCTTTCAAGAATTTACCAAGGTGATTCTTTCCACAGTTATCACATATGGGAAAATCCTTCTTTCCCCTCTTCCCTTTATCAATCTGTCCCTCTACCATCCTGTTCTTCTCTTACTTCCCTTCAAATAGATATGACTCAGATAATTGTTTACGTATCTTATTAACATATGATACTATTTCTTCATATGATGAGAATATGTGGGAGACTATTTCCCTTTTAAATTTTGTCATAATAACATTAATAATATGATCCTTCTTACTCTTTGGATCATGCGTATTGTTGGAGTTCTCAATCCTTCTACTGTGAGCCATTTCTAAACAATGGCATACACTAGGTTAGTTTATGCATCTCAATGCATAATTCTAAACTTGTAAAATACCGAATGTAAATTGAGAATATTATGCATATAATCTATAATCATAAAAAAATGTTTTCATTGAGGAAATATTTACTACTAAATCCTTCATAATGGATTATAAATAAAATTTGAATTATCCTAAGCATATCCCCTAAGAGTATCTTAACCAAGAGTGCAGCAAGGACCGTTTTCATGTACCAGGATACCCTGGGTTAAGCCTTAAACTCCTTGTTATAGTTTTCAATCCTAGGTACATCTGTGCCAAAGTCACCTCTACCGACTTGTATCCAGACAAGGATGTATTTCTTGGAAAATACACAAAATCTCTACATTACCAAAATTCTAGGAAGTTCTTCTATACTAATCCTCAAAGTCTATCTTAGGGTAATGTTCTCTAATTAGAGTTTTTCTGAATCTATTTTCCAAGGTGTGTATTAAACTTCCTCTGATACCAACTATAATGCCCCAACCCCATAATCCAAGAGCAGGTGAATTTTTTTAATACATTGGCATGACTAGAAGAAATCAAGTCCCAAAGGACCAATTAGTTTAGTAGTCTTGGAAAATATATTACACACATGAACGTTACATTACACATTCAAATATAAAACAAAACATAAATAATCTTTTGAGAACTCCATTATTCCTCTAGCTTAACCTTACATGTCAAACATAAAACACTTCTTGGAATCCTGGGAAAACAAAACATAAGAAAGGAGTGAGCTCAGATGCTCAGTAAGGGTAAATAATTTAGCATAAGCTATAGTCTTTTAAGGCAAGATGTGTAATAAAAACAACAGCCTTTTAAACATAAACTTGAACATAATATGGAGAAAATAAATCAAACATTAACATATAAACATTAACATGGATATTCTACTAGTCTAATAATCACATGTAATAATTAATTTTATAATGAGGGAATGTCTAACGTCGGACATCAATACCACATAGTCAAGGCCTCATGCCAATAATACAAATAAATTTTTTTTCAAGGCCTTGTTCCAAGACACTAATTTGTCTCATAAAACCTACCAATGCATCGAGGGGCTATAGTGTGCCCCACCAGTCACTTACTAATTCCACTACATTCTTCATATAAAAATGTTTAAACATAACATAAAAATTTGTATTAAAACTGGAAAATGAAATAGAATAAACATTTTTATTAAAACTGGCATATGAAATTTCAATACTTCAGCCATAAACCATGAAGGGTATAAAAATAGAACATCTATAGTCAGACATATCATAATCCATTAAATATAATATGGAAGATTTTATTATAATAAATCAACCTCAATCAAGAATAATATCCATTAAAGGATGTTGACATAGTTGAAAATGATCAGTAAAACTCTTTGATAGAAATATCCATTTTTGTGAAATCATTTAATAGTCAAGAATTTATAAAGGAATTCATTTGAAATAGATTTTTCAATAAAAGTGTCTCGTACCAATTTGAAACTTTTAAATGAATTAAAATTTTAAAACAATCATGTCCATATAAATAAATCCTTAAAATCATTTTTAAACATGGTCATTAATTTAAAAGATTTAGAAAAATAAATCATTAAAACATTTAAAATGTGGATATTGATAAAGATTCACTTCCAAAAAAACCTTAAAATATTCATTATGAAAATAGTTTTATGAAACATGTACATGGATGATAAAAATGTCCCAGTAAATACTTACACACCAACAATCTCATATAATAATGAGATTGAGGAATTAACCCTTACCTTTCACTTTCCTTTGTTCAAGGGTTTGTTTAACCTCCTGTATAATGAACATAGTATGTTATTAACTTATAAAAGAACCATATTAATATTTATTATATCATACATGATTCATTTATGAATTTATACTACCCATTTAATAATTATTTCCATGTTAATTAACATGAAGGGTAATAATCGTTTTCTTTATCGTACGTGTTTTAACTTTTTATTATGAATTGTATCATTTAGATCATGAATTAAATACATCTATAATATAAAACATGATTTATATATCATATATATTTAAAATATAAATATGTATAATATATATATATATATGAAATGGAAAACACCATTTATGGAGACGGTAAGTCGTACATACGCGTAAACGTTGTTTCCATTTTTATATCATATTGATGGAAGTAAGTGAATAAGATATATATAAGTACATACATACACAAATAAATACATATATAAATATATGTATATATATATATATCTAGGAGAATTATTATGTCATATATTACATACTTATTAACAATATATAGTTTTATAATCATCGTTGAATGGTGAACATGGAAATGAATCTCATCGCGCCGTGGAGACGGTAAGTCTTACGTATGCAAGAGCAATGATATCATTTCCTTAATGATTAAAAGGTGTGGAATTGAATGATATATTAATTTTATAGAGAAATTATCATGTTAGTTTCATTATTTATACACATATTACTCAACATTATATCCATCCAAATAACATAGTGTTAGAATAACAAATTACACCCCGACGTTGAGATGGTAAGTCATACGTATGCATGCATAGTGACATTATCATTCATAGGATGGATGGAATAATAAGAATAGTTTTACCATATTTATAATAACATCACAGTATATAGAAGGTATTGGAGTTATTATTTTGGTAAGGAAATAAAAAAGAAATAGAAAGTGGAAGAAGAAAACAACTTTGAAAGACGTGATAAAATAATTACCTCTTCTTCGGGTGTTTCCTTTTGATTTAAACAAAAGGACTACTTAGGTTAGATTTATGCTCAATAGAAGGCCTCTAGGTTAAATTGAGTGAATTTGGGAGGAGATTTGGGTAGGATTTTTCTGATCCAAATGGCTTTGGAGGTGTGAATTTGAGAGAAGGGGAAGTGCCCTTTTATAAAAGGGGTGAGGTCACCTTAGGAAAAAGTTGAAATATTATTTTGTTATACAATAATATTTGGTTTCTAATGTCTCCAAATGAATTTATTTCGAGACTTAGGTGGTTATGGGTCTAAATAATCTCAACCAATAGGTTTTAGACAAGTTTAGGTTACCATATTAACCTTATCTTTTAGATTTAACCCTTAGTTAAATAGTTTAACATTTACCATGACTTCTTGTATTTTTATATTATATGGTTAATAAACTTACGATAAAATGTCAAGATAACCCCAAGTGGTTCATTAATGAAATATCTATTATTATATTTTTTTCTGAACCTTATATTTTTAGGACAATTATATAATTTAATAATATAGTATGTGTTTTAAAAACTCATTTATGTCAATTTTGACAATATTTAGTATTTGATTTTTGTTAGTCATAAAAACATTATCACTTCAAAAAAATTATTTAATCAACACTAAAATGTCATATTAACCTATAAAATTATTTTAATGCATCAAAACATTCAAATTATATTTATTTTAATATTTATAATATCATTTATTTGATTCTTTTATTAATAAGGTAATTATTGCATCATCATTGTATCATAAATAAATTTAATTATTTAATTTATAAAAATTATAAATAAAATATAATGATATATAAAATATTTTTATCTTTCTAATGAATATTTATAGTCTAATTTAGCTTATGTATAACCCTATATTAAAAATGGTTTAGTTATTAAACTTTGAATTTTACACTTTTAACTATTCTTTAAATAAAATAATAATAAATGTCATAATCTAATCTAAGTAGACCAAAAGGATAATATTTTATTCCTAAGGTTTTTTTGGTCCAAATACATATTTATAATAGAATTAGGTCATGTGTTAGGTTAATTATAATATTATTTTTACCTTTAATTACCTTATTTACTTTTAGTCGTGGTAAATAAAAGTCAAAAGTTACTATTCACAAGAAATTATTTTCATCTTATTGAACCAAAATTTACTTACTAATGTCAATTGTGTCTCACAAAGTTTTGAAATTCAATTCACATAAGCGGTAAAATTTCGTTTTATGCAAATTTGAAAATGTGCCTAGAAGGTGGGTAAAAGACGTTAAAAAATTCAATAAAATTTTATAAATATAATTTTATTTTAAAATGGATACAATGAATTAAATTGAACTTATATAGGTATTATATATCTATTTTGACTAAAAATAAATTTCAATAAAATAAATGATTATTTAAATAAAAATTATGGTTTAAACAATAACGCAGTGTTTTTCACTATTCATCAAAAATTGAATGTTTTCAGAAAAATACCAAACATTAACCTGAAGATAATTTTGATATTCTGAATTAAAAAATTAATTCTATTTTACAAAATTAAAAACATATAACCTGAATTAATTAATTTAAAATTAATTCCCGTTGTCAAAACCAAAATGCGAGTTTTTAAAAAGTAAAAACAATTAAAACATTGACAAGCGTTTATGTCAAATTTAAATGTAAAATTACTTATAATGACATGAATTTTATTAAATGGTAAAAATATAATATAATTATACTCACAAACTAATCAAATTCATAATTTAACACTATAAATTATTTCTATAAAAAAATTCAATTAAAATTTAGTATTTTTCATTATTCATCAAAATATAAAAGTTATCAGAAAAGTACCAAAAATTTATCCAAAGTAAATTTTTATTTCCTTATTTTAAATAACAATTTAATTAAATTTAATTTAATATATAAAAGTGTAAAATATTATATTTAAAAAGGGTTCTCCATTAAAAGTCAGTAAAATTGCAGTTTTAGAAAAATACTTATTTTTTCTGAAAAAAAATGAATTTGTTCTTATATTATGTCTAAGAAACACATAATATAGATTATAAAATTATATGGAGTATATAAAATTCAAAATTCAGTTAAGACTATTCATAACCACTTTTGAACAGCTAGTTTGGTAAGTTATGGTGCGCTCGAACTCGGTGTTGCGTGTAGCGCAAGTTATTGAATTACTTTGAAGAGATAACATACTATGAAATATTGGGGTGTTACATATGAATAATTTATAATCCTTATGGAATGAAAAGGTATATGGTTATTTCCTTGAATCCATGGACAATAACCTATTACAACTACCACAACCATGGAAATACAATGAGGTCAACCTCATCGATCAACCTGACTACATCTATTTTCATAAGAGGATGGGTCACAACTTCTTGTATTGAATTTTATTCAATGAAATTATCCAAATAATGTTCAATTATAGATAGGTGATGTTGGATATCACTTTGTTTAAGGTAACCTATGTAAATTTTGTCGAGCCTGAAGTAGATGCTAGATGAAAAAATGTTCTGGACACATGTGGGAATAAGTTTGAAAATTGGATGACTCAAAAGACAGTTGACCAAGATCATGCCACTAATATAGTACAGATTCATAGATTCATAATGGATCCAGCACCTGGTAAAGTGAAAAAATATTATTCATCCTTAATTTTGACGTAACTATCAATTATAGGAATAGACAAATGACTAAGATTCATATTCATCTTAAACACATGCTCTGACTCTTATAGGCTTATTTATTATGATAAATATAGAATGTGAACCTCCCCTCCAAACATACCCTCATTGGGTTAAGAGAATATATTTAGTTCCATAAATGTCATATGCTTGGTAGAACCCTTCTTTGATAATGAATATTCCTCTGAGTGTGAGTTCCCCGCACCTGATTGAGGAATCGGAGGTAGATGGTGACGGAGCCAGTGATATAAGGAACAACATGGTCATGGTCAGACCCAATATCCTATTCATATCCCCATAGAGGATATATATACAACTAATTCGCTTGTGTAAGAACTCCAGTAGGCCCAAATAAGATAGAGAGGTGTCCGAAAACCCCACAATAGTCATATATACCTAGTAGTCTTATATGATTTTTTAGAAATGTGTGAGTTTATTATCATCTCAGACAATGATGAAGGTTCGTGTGACATATTCTAGTAGTAGAAGATGTTCCCTCAACTAGTGCACAAGAACCAGTCCCATCAAACTCAAATACACTAGATCCATAACAACATAATAATGAGAAACCAGACCTTGGGAATATAACATCTTGCACAAATATATGACATTCTACAATAGTTGGAGGTTGTCCTAGATAAACACTCTATCTTAGATGGGCTTCGTTATTAAAAATAAATCATGTATGAACACATCAAAGCCCTCTGGATCCCACATGAGTTCAAAAAAGAAGTTGATGTAGCCGAATATTATCATGTTGAATCTATGCCATCATAATTCCATGTCACTATACTATTTATAGAGTAGTGTTAAGAATAGTTCATCCATGGACACATCATACCCCTATATGTTTAATCAAGAATAAATATTTTCAACATATGAATGTCTCTTATTGAAAATGGTTATATGATCAACCTCATCCTAGTCCATACCATCTGACGTTTTGAATATAGTTAAAGGTTCTTATCTCATTCAATGCTGACTATTTATGGCTATGATATGAGTGAGAAAAACTTCTTGGGAATGTTAAGCTCAAATAAAATTATTTTTATCTCCCTTGTAATGCTATGTTCATGGTTATCTTGAAAGAAACCACATATAGTTTTCTTCTCATAAGTTTTGGTTTCATATCTATGTGTTGATACCATCATGTTTTTATCAGTATATGTAATACCCCATATATGGTAAATTTTAAAAACTTCATTGTGATAGTACCCCCTTCATGTCTTGTGAATCCACATATGCTAAGTCAAGTTTCTATAAAAGGAAAATAAAACAACCAAAGGTTAGTGAAAATATACATGTTTCTCTCATGAATGGATTGGGTACCACCCTTGTAAATCCCTAGAGTATACTCCCCAAAAATTATTCGATACCTATAAATAATATTGAATAAATATACCTACTGCAAAATTTCTATGATTATCCATTCCACATAGATAGCATGAATAGAAATAATCATCTTCATAATCTGTCTGCAATGACTCTAGATGTAGAGGATTACGATGGATTTTTTCATGAACTCCCTCACCCTACAGTGACATAGATTCCCTCTAATTTCTTAAATCATTTTTAATGTCCTCCACAAATACATAGGTGGTGGAAGAAGAGGATAACCTTAGGAACTCCCCTCATGAATTTGATGAGGAAATCTCCACCAAAATTTATGATCTCAAGAAGGAAAATACTTGAATATAATAGTCTCACAACCAACATTGATAAGTTCCTACATTCCTCTTATGGAGAAATAAATTTTCATTTCATTACTCTAGCAACATTAATATGTGTTTTCCTGAAATTATACAGAAATGGTCAAGATAAAACCCAATTTGGACACACACCATATAGTCTTACATGATGACCCTAATATTTCATGTAGTCATCCATGAGGATACACCTATATAATGATAGTAATGTTGAATTCAATGTTGGTAAATTGATCAAACATAATTTTTTTAGGGAGGGGAAATACCATAGATGGATAAGCAACATCATTGCTATCAAGAAGATGAATGGGAAGATTACATTCTGTATCAGTTTCATAGATCTTAATCAACACTTCCAAATGGGATATTTTTCTATTTTAAATCACATAACTCTTGATCTATCCAAATTCTTGCTTCTATGTTCTTTCCATCATGGATGTGTGCTTAGGGTACAATGAACTGAAGATAGACATTTAAGATGAGGATTCCACTACCTTTAGAAGGCCACAATGGATCTTTTTATAACATATAATTCCATTTGGATTAAATAATTCACGTGAAAAATTTAGACATGATATAAATCATATATTTAATCCCTTCTTGGATTTTTTTTATGACACCATGATATTGAGTATGACAATAAAAATACTTGTGAAATCCTATCAATGTCACCCCTAGGAATCTTAAAGAACTAAGGGGCCTCTAAGGGAAACTCACTTACATTCAGTGTTTCATATCTAACTTGTCCATAAAATCTCTCCCATTAACCAAGATAATGAAAATTTTGATCACCTATATATGGGATTAGGACTATCAGTAATCCTTAAAGATTCAAAAAAGTCCCTTCTTCATCCACCAGTATTAATTCTTTGGGTGGAGTGTAAGCCACTCAACTTATATGCCTCCAT
Organism: Viscum album; assembly: GCA_963277665.1. NCBI lineage: Eukaryota > Viridiplantae > Streptophyta > Magnoliopsida > Santalales > Viscaceae > Viscum > Viscum album. The sequence continues at coordinate 224,907,031 of OY728158.1, forward strand.
GGAATAATCACTTGGCACTCTACTAAATTTCAAAAAAATTATATCATGAATGAAAAAAGTCTTTGTCACCCCTACCAAATTTTATTAAGATTGAGACTTAAAATTATAATGTTGATAAGAAGTATTTTTTATTTATCTATAAAGTGGAAAATAAAATTCCTCAATTATATAACCATGAATTCCAATTGGTCTATTATATCGGTCTTCTCAAGTACATCCTTTACCACCCTATGTTGACTGGTCATTTGTCCTAGTGGGTGGTTATTATACAATATTATGACATTTAGATCATTTCAAAAAAAGGCAGTGAATGGATAGAACCACCCTGATTTAAATTCATAACATCTTATCCCTAAAAGTACACCAGTTTTCACCAAACATCTAGATGAGGAGGTTTTATATACCCATGACCCTTCACATAGATGGTAGATTTATGATGATGGTTCCTACTATTATCTTATCGGAAAGAGACTTTAAAACCAAAATCTTATTATGGTTGTCCTAGATATTGTATTGGTTTTTCTAGAAAAAGTAATATTTATCTACTCTCTCCCACTATCTAAAGGCTAGAAAAATGATGAGGAATAATTTCAATCCCTAATCACTAGGATGTAACTATCCCTATAGATGAACATAGACTACATGAACATCAAATGATATTCAGGTCTTGTGATGAAGAATATTAATGGATAATATTCCATAAAAAAGGATGAGTTAGTCCCTTAGAGTAGATACATCATAGGGTTAATGAAGGACTTCCTTTTTAATCCAATTTTTCATCATGTCCTCAAGTTAATGAATGTTTGAACCGATAAATTATCTTATGTAGCCATAGTCTTGGACAACCCTATTTAAGAGGAATATATCTTTCATATAACTTACTAAAGGATGGTCTCACAAATCATCATTTGTGTCTTTTATGATATAAATCATGTAAATATCTTCTCAGAGCGCAATGAACAGATATCTACCCCTACATGGATGGATCCCATAATTTATTATATCCAAAATGGGATCCTCATGGAAAATCGATCCAGAAAAGAATAGATTCAGCACTAGGCCTTGAACTTTATCCCATGGGATGGTCTAAATGAGAAAAATCCATTTAAAAATATGGAATTGATGGAATCATATTTAGATACATAGTAGAAAGATATATTCATGCTATAATGGAATATGTACATGTAGGATATTTAGGTGCACATCATTCTAGGACCAGACTATCCCACCAAATCAAGAGATGATGTTAATATTGGAATACAATGATCCATAAATGTGTGTAATTCACCAAAAAATGTCATTCATTTCATATTCATGAAAACTTAATCAATAGACAATAGGAATTGAAATATAAATCTATATATTCTTATAAATTTTATGTATAGGTAATAGATGTTTTGGGTATATATCCCCCACGAACCTTCTAGATGATAAATTACATTCTTATTGCTACCCACTTATTCTCAAAAAAGGATGAATAAATACTCATCATGGAAGTATGGATGAATATCATCATCATCTTTATGAATTCCAATATAATCACTAGATTCAAACTCAATCAAACTAAACTAAAGGATAATGGAACCACTTTGGTGATACTTAATTGAATAAAATCTACCATATATACAACATTGAGTCCAATAATTACTCATGAAATCATGTAGAATAAAATGTAAAAAATAGATTCCTTCAATAAGACTCTATAATATATACACTAGAAGATGGTGAATAATGAAAATATGTCATTTCTAGAAGAACTCCTCCATTATTTATTGGTCTATTATACCACTATATGTACTTCTACACAAGATACTATATATTCATTTGTATATAGAACGGAGGCATTGTTTCCTATAGAATTACAGTTTCCATTTCTATGAATATACATCTACGGAAAACTCTCAGATAATGATAAATATCAAAATATATTGGAGGAATTAGAGAGGCTTGATGAGAAAAGGTTTCATAACATCTCAATTCCTAACCACCTTACATTAAACTTTAGAGAACATTTCCTTACTATAAAACATTAAACTTCATGGCATACATCCTCAATGAATGAAATTAATCTACATGGGAAGTATTTTTGTCACCAATGATTCATCATACATAAGATAGATCTATCTAAACAAAAAATAGAGTTCCCTCTTCCTTATGTGTGATTTAGGCCCATAGATGGAATCTTACCAACCAATAACTACATGTGCCTTAGTTCCTACCATGGAATGATACATAGTAATTCTCAGAACTCCATTATTGGGCCCAGAATTAATATTCATCTTCTTTAACATTGATACACCTTAATCCACCTGACATGATTCTCAACTACACTACTAATTTCCTCACTACATAACACTAAATTTCACAGGTTTCGAGAGCTATATACATCATTATTATCATTACAATGAGATACATATGGATTCCTAGATACTATATCATTTCTCATCCATCACATGATACCAAATCCAATGACCTTATCTATAGTTTCCTCCCTTTCATGAGATTAACCTTTTCCATTCATTGTTTCTCACATTGAGAATAGCTCATGCGAGCTTAGGAATTTTGGTATGTCCTTCCCCATATGACAAAGAAATATCATTTCACGACAAGGTTAATATGGTCATGAATGTAAGACCATAAAATTTATACTATGTTTCATTACTCCATGATATTAAAATACATGGATGATGTGTTCTGTGTGACACAAAAATGTGAATTATTAGGGACCTCCCTTGGGAGGACACTATTATTGGTGTCGGTATCCCTCCACACATCCATTAAAGAATTATTCATTACTTTATTCCTATAATCAATGGATACAACTTGATTCCATGGATTCTTATATCATTTTTAGTTACAACATTCAATAGGAACAATGCCCCCCACCCTAACATATGGGGCATACCTATGTGGAGATTTTCTAGTTCTAGAACTGTGTTTTTCTTGATTTCTTCCAATACAATATACATAGTGACTCATAAACCTCCATTATTAGGTCTAGTCTCAATATTCCATTTTCATGTCAGGGAGCTTATGTCCTTGATGTGTGATGTTAATCTACATTGATTCTATAGAACTATGTGTGTCTTGATTTTGATTTTCATGTGATACATAGTTATGCTCTAATATCTAATCTTAGGTTTAATTATAATAATAAATGGGAACAATTCCCCTTTTTTCAAATGGGCCCAAACTTCGTGGAGTGTTTTCCATTATTGAACTACATGTGGCTTGATTTTTTCTGTAATAACCCAAGAATTTTATCAATGGAAATTCCCTTCCTATAATTATTTCATATTCTATAGACCACATAAAATGAATTTGGAAACACAATAAAAAAATTAAATGACTAATGAATAATATAAGAGGTATTTCTATAAATTAAGGAACCAAACTTGATGAAATAATTATCTGACCTTTGAAATAGTAATGTGACCATTAGGAATAGTAAATCATCGAATAGAATAGTAACATCATCTATAAAAGTATAAATAAAATTTATGTATCTTATAAATGATAATATGATATAATTATATCATAGTATAAGTAAATAGATATTTTAAAATATTATTAATTAAGAGTTGTTATTTTTATAAAACAGAAATGTTTATTTAAAACAATTCAATTAATATAATTTTTTAAAGGTATTTTATATTAATATAACAGATTCATAAATTAATTTTTTTTGTCTTGTTATTATAAATTAATTTTATGATACCTAAATTTATTTTTTGAACTGCTATAAAATTATTTATATTTTTAGAATTGGCATTTTCCAAGTAAAATATGATTTTAATTAAAAATTAAATTCCTCATATTTAGAAAATTATTTTTATAAAATGGAGTCAATATTTTAATTCTATGCATTAAAAAATGGTTAGGGTAAATTTTTTGTATTTTTCTAAAATAAATGATTTTTTTTGTGAATAGTTTAATATGATTGCTTATGATAAAAACCAAACACATGAATTATTGATTCATGGATGATGTAATACCCAAATATCAAACTCTGTTTAATTATTTGAATATATTTTGTGATAATATTCAATATATTTATATTCTTATTATATAGTAATAAACTAATGAAAAAAATAATGAGAAAACACCCCTCTCCTCCCCTATAAATACAAAGCATCACCACCTCTTCTACTCACACATTCCAAGATTTGATACTTATAAAAGTTAAACCAAATTACTTTACCAATATCCTACCCCACATTCAAAATCCCTTGGTCTCATAAAAATACCAAACACTTTTCTATAAGGAGGTTCTCAAGGAGGATAAATCCAAGAGGTAAAATCCTCTTTCTTTTTAGTTTATTTTATTTCAAAATCCTATTATTTTATTTTCATATCCTCACATATACCTATCCAAGAGGAATAATAAATTTATAATCCTTTATATAATATAATTTTATTATTATAATGGAATAATTCAACTTCATTTCTCTTCCATTTTCTATTTTTCTAAACATGAAAATACCATCTGTTGTGTTTTGATTTACCACCACCATGAACGTTGCATTTTCATTTTTTCACTACCACCTTCAATTAGGGTCAAAAAACCATCATTATAGTTAAATAATATTTTATTATAAATATTATAAGTTATAAAATGTTTTGGAATAATTATACAAACATTATGTTAAATAAAATGATATTTGATTATAATGGTCGTAAAATCGCCAAAATTAATTAAATCATTTTCATTATTGATCAATCTAATAAATCATCCTGATAACATATAAACAAAATATATATAAGACCAATTAATCTTATGTAAGTTCATTAATAACAATTTTGTAGAATCATTATCTTTTTACATGAACTTTCATACACATATACAAGAGAATCGTTCATAAAAACTAAGAAAATGATCTCTCCAGAATGATGAAATTAAACTCTATAACTCATCAAAAATCCCCTAAAATAAATTAATAAAACAATAAGGAATAAAATTAATGTATAAAAGGTTATGGGTTTGTTAATTAATTAATTTAACTTTATTATCTCAGATATTAATGTGAATAAATCATTTGAACATAAGTTAAGGGGATTAATTTAATTAATTAATTTAATTTATATTCATACTAAATCTTTATGTTTTCCCTCATTCACTCCATTTTTAGTATGTATGTTCCATTAATATTCCTAATATATAATTTTATTTTCCTTACATTTTATTTTCATGGATATACATATTTCTAAAATGATTTTATGAAAAACACACAAAAAAATTCCAAAAGAACGATTCTTTCTAAAAATACATCTTTTACCTCTCATGTGATTGTTTCTTCTTCACTCAAGATTGATTATATTTATACCAATTATTTCATTATTTATTTAATTTGGTAACCCCAATGTTTATTCATGAATGTATTATTTTTGAAATTAACCCCATTTCTTTGCATTATAAATTTTATGTCCATGATTGATATATGTTCTATGTGGCAGGCATGATAATGTAAATGTTATGATGTTATGGGTTCACCTAGAATTATATAGAACATGAATATGTTATGATGTGATGGGTGATCCCGAAATTATATAGTGCTTTGATTAATTGGTCAAAGTTATGTATTTCATGAGAAAATGTAAAATATGTGTGAACATCATGCTAGTTTTGTTCACAATTATGTGTGGTAGTTGACCACTAAGACTGGATGTTTCAATTTTATGCATTTCCACATTCCATTCGTTTATCTAATGATTACACTCATGATTATGATGATGATGTTATGATGATGAATATTCTCATCCATTTTTTATGTATCTTATTCATCATCTTACTTTACTTTTATCTCACCCCTTCATTGTGTATATCCTTAAGTGAATACTTATACTAATGAGAACGCGAGGTATAATAACAATAAATATAAATAGAAATTAAATAAATGTTTATGTATTAATATTTTAATGTTTTGTATGGTCCTAATTTTCCGAAGACAATAATCCCTTAGATACTATATTTGTAGCACTATTTTTATTTTTTATTTTTTATTTTTAAAATTATGTAATAGTTATGTATGAAAACTAGGGTTGATATATTTTATATAAGACTACAATTTAGTTAATTTAGGAAATAGGATTAGCTAACCTTCATGAAAACCTTTAGTATGAGACTAATTATATGTAAGCAGCCAAGAAGCTTTGTGTTAGAAAATTCTAAACATAGGGCTCAAATATGATATTCCTTTAATGTTAATTTCAAAAAAAGGATAATTTTTTATTCTTTAACTGTATACTTGTGTATTATTCAAACATTTTATATTTTAGAAAATATAGTAAACCATGAGAAACTAGGACAACAACCCTTTTGAGGGACAATTTAGTAATTTCCCAAATGACATTCCTAATGCTTTGGAAGGTGGAGTTTATAATTTCATGGAGACTCTTACCCAATATTCATAAACTATGAATGATAACCTGAATAATGTATAATGTCATTCTTCATCTAAGAGGAAGAAATTTGATATCGAATCATTTATGCAGAAACGACCACCAACATTTAGGGGATCTTCTAATCTAATAGTCATAGAACAATGTGTAAACTTGATTGAGAAGATCATTCCTATTCTCCACTGTTCTAAGAAGGATAAGGTGGATCTGGTCATTTATTGGCTAGATGGAGCATTAATACAATGGAAGACATTGATTAAAAACACGAAGGTGAGGAATAAATTGAAGATATGTAGTGGGAATTCTTTGAGATAATGTTTCTTAACAAGTATTACCCTTTTAATATTCATACAATTATGGATAGAGAATTCATATAACTAAAGAAAAAGGAAGGTGAATCTTTCATGGCCTATGAAGAAAATTTCCCAAGGCCTGTAAGGTACCATTTAGGTTTTGTTACCAAAAATGATATAAAATTATAAGATTATTTAGTTTTTTAAAACCACACTTAATAAATGATATATAAATTTGAGACTTTAAGAATTGTGAAGAATTTTTTTGATGTTCTCTCAAAGTGGATATCAATTTTGGAGAATTGTCCCATGGTTGTGGTGATAATAAATGTAAGATGGAGTTTCAAGTTTGGGGATATAATGATAAAGGTTGAAAGAAAACTCAACCACTCGCATGTCAAAATATGGTAAGAAGCATCATGGTAACTACCTCAATGGGATGGGTAAATTATATAAGTGTTGTAGAGAAGGACACCAAGATCATGAATGAAGAAGAGACATAAATAAGACAACTAATATGATGGAGTAAATGAGAGAAACAACCAAGGTTCAATGCTTTAACTATAGGGAGAAATGGGACTATACAAGCCAGTGTAGTAAACCTCGAGTCCTTGAGGGTAATTAGCATCATCAAGCACCAAATCCAATAGAGGAAGGGAATGATTATTCCATCAATACTATTAAGGTGGATCCCAATAATGATGTGGTGATAGGTATGTTGTTTGTTCATTCAATAATAGAGAACATGCTATTTGATTCAATTGCAACGCATTCTTTAATATCATGAAAGTTTAGTATAACTATTCAAACACTACATCATAATATGTAGGTTGAGTTATATGTGAGAATAGAAAATATAGAAATTATTGAATCCAATGTATATAAATTCTTCCCAATGCATGTTTGTGGACTGAACCACCAAGAAAATCTTGCATTACTTACTTTAGTGATGTTTGATGTATTATTGGGCATGGATTTTCTATCATAATACAAATACAATATCAACTCTTGGGAAAGAGATATTACTCTTCACATCCTGTGGCATCCCCCAATTATATAAAAGTTTAAGGATGAGGATGAATCTTCTTTAGAGACATCATATCAAGTGTAGATATTATTGCCATATGGGAAAGCATATCTAGCTCAAATGATTAATTCAATGGAGAGAATCATACTCGAAGACAATACCATTATGAGGGAATACACTGATGTATTCCCCAAAGAATTTATTGGTATACCTTCTGAATGAGAGGTTGAGTTCTCAATTGAACTTATTCTCAGTTCTATTCCAATATTAAAGACAACTTATAGAATGGACCCCATTTAATTGGAAGAACTGAAGAAGCAGTTACAAAAGGATTTTTACAATGGGTTTATATGCCTCAATGCTTCGCCATGGGGTGCACCAATCCTCTTAATCATGAAAATTAGATAGATCAGTGATCCTCTACATTGACTATAATGTGATAAATAAAATCATGATAATGAACAAGTATCCCCTACCACATATATATAACTTGTTCAATCAACTATGAGTTCATTATGATTCCTTTTAGACTCACTAACAATATTCATAGACATAGTTACGAGAGTCCATAGAGATTACCGTCAAAAAATTGTGATTTTATTTATTGATGATATTTTGATATACTCTAAGAGAAAGGGGGAATAGGATAAGTATTTTAATGTTGTAGTAATGATATTTCAAAGAGATAAACATTTTGAAAATTGTAGTAAAATTGAGTTCTATATGGAGGATTTATCATTATTTAGGAATGTTATCACTAGAAAAGTAATATCTATGGACCCATCTAAGGAAAAGGAAATTGAACAGTGTCCTATGAAAACATCTATGATGGATATCTGTAGTTTCCTTGTTCTATCTTAGTATTACCAGAAATTTGAGAATAACTTATCATGATTTTCAAACCCACTAACCAAGATTACTTGGAAGGGAGTTAAGTTTTTCTAGACTAGTGAATATGAAAACTACTTCAAAGAGTTAAAAAAGAGGCTTATCACTAAGTCAGTAATCACACATCTGACAGGTGGGTAACTCTTTGTGGTATAAAAGGATGCTTCAAAAATGGATTAGGATGTGTTCTGATGAAAAATGATAAAGATATATCCTACATCATGTTAGTTGAAAATTTATGAGAAAAACTATCAAATTCCTGATCTAGATTTAGGAGAAGTGATATATTAATTGAATATCAGGAAACATTGTCTCTATGGGGAGAATTGTGACATATATACTTATCATAAGAACCTCAAATATATATTCACATAGGTGATTGATATATTCTAATGATGATTGTTATATCTCATTATAGATTATGAATACTCAATCCTTGACTATCTTGTAAAAGTGAATAAAGTGGTGGATTCTCAAAGTAGAAGGAATCCTAAAACATTATCAATGATGAGAATTTAGACAGATCCTTTATTATTAGATTTTTAAAGGATGGAAATGTGAATCATTAAATAAGGAGAATCACCAATCCTTTATCAAATGATTTCTCAACCATCCCTCATGTTGAAAATAAATTATTCTAAAATAAATGATGAGGAAATGTTGAAGAAGGTGGAATTCATGAGAAAGGGAAAATAATCATAGTTCAAAAATGATGATAAAAGAGTTATAATATTTAGGTCACGACTATGTGTACCATATAATCTAGAGATAAATAATGATAATATCAGTGATTCACATACCTCACCCTTATATATTCATATAGGGAGTAAAAATATGTATTGAGATCTCTGATAGAACTATTGGTGGGAAAATATGAAGAAACATATCATAGAATAAACATCAAGGTGACTCGTATGTTAACTAGTGAAGGCTAAATGAAAAAAGTATAAGGGGGTGATTCAACCATTACTCAAAATAATATATAAATAGAAAAACGCCACCATGGAATTTGTCACGAGACGTCTGAATTCATCTAGAGGAAACAATTCTATTTGGTTTTTTGTGGATCGTCTTATAAAAACAACTCTATTTATCACAATTCATGAGGTCATATTAGTATATCAACTTGAAAATATATACATTAGATAATTAGTAAGGATACATGGAGTAAAACTATCAATTGAATCTGAATGAGATCTAAGACTCACCAATAAGTTTCTTGAAAAGTATCCAACATTCACTAAACACTAAGATGAACATAATCATGGCATATTATTATAAAATAGATGGCCATTCTGAATGAATTACTCATACATTAGAAGACATGTTTAGAGAATGTTATATGTAATTTATAGGATGATGGGACCAACATATACCTCTATTTGAGTTCTCATATAATAATAGTTTACACTCTAGCATCCAAATGGCTCTACATGAATCCCTTTATGGGAAATGAATCAGAACACTGGAATTATAAGAAGAAGTCAATGAACATAAGATTCCAAGACCAAAAATGGTCGACGAAAAAGTGTAAAAGGTGAAAACCATTCAGCAACACATCAAGACAACCCAAATTAGATAGATGGTCTCTATATGAAATCTTGGACGGGATCTTGAGTTTATGGCTAGATACCTGGTATTACTCTTTATATCCCCATTTAAGAGGATTGTGACATTTGGGAAGAAAGGAAAGATGACTCCTAGGTACATCATCCCCATCAAGATCCTTGATCATGTCAGGTATGTTCCCTTTCAACTGAAACTTCCACCAAACTTGTCTCATGTACACAATGTATTCCATGTATCCCTCTTGAGAATTTATAGACCTGATCCCTTACATGTAATGAATCTAGAGTTGGTATAGTTAGAAAATGATCTATAATATGAGGAGAAACCAGTAAAGATCTTGTACCATAGAGATAAATTCATATGTAATAATAATACACACCTGGTAAAAGTACTATGGCATAATCATAAGTACAAAGATAAAACATGGGAACCAGAAGAAAGAAACATTTTTTTATTATGATTATATGACAATTTAATGGGACCATAATTAATTTTTCATAGTGTTATAAAATCAGTATTTTCCATGTAAATGATGAATTTAATTGGAAATTAAGTTTATCATATTTAGAATATTATTCTCATCAAATTTAGTTAATTTTTAAATTCAACACATCAAAAAATAGTTGCGGAGAATTTTTGGGAATTTTCTAAAATACGTGATTTTTTTAATAGTATAATGTGGTAATTTATGATAAAAACTATATAAATGAATTATTTAGTCACATATGATGTATGGTATATGTAAGAACAAAATATAGAACTCTCTTTAATTATTTTAATTCAATTTGTGATAATTCTCAAACTATTCATATTCTTGAGCCAAAATAATAAACTAATGAATAAAATAATGAGAAAACACCCTTCTCCTCCCCTATAAATAGCATATCTCACCACATATTCTCCTCACACCTGCTAGGATTTTATATTTGTAAAAATAATTCCCACTTCACTTATCAATCCCCTAACCCCATACAAAATCCCTTGGTCACATCAAAATACCAAACCCTTTTCCCTAAGGAGGTCCTCAAGGAAGAGAAATCCAAGAGGTGAAATCATATTTCTTTTTCTTTTATTTTATTTTTAATTACTTTTATCTTCTTATCATATGCTCTTCTACACCTTTACAAGAGGAATGATAAATATAGTTTTATTTATAAAATTTAGTATTATTAAGCTAATAGAATAATTCAACTTTGAGTCTCTTTCCTTTTATTTTTTTCTAAACATTAAAATATCATTCGTGATGTGTTGATTTACCACCACCATGGATGTTACATTTTCATTTGTCACTACCTCCTTAATTACATTTCATTAAACAATCATTATGGTTGAATAAGATTTTATTATATATATTATAATTTATATAATGTTTTATAAGTAAAATATAAATATGATCTTAGATAAAATGATATAAGCTTTAATGGTCGTAAAATTTCCAAAAAATAAATAAATAATTTTCATTAACATTAAATATAAAAAATCATCCTCATACCACATAAAAAAAGATATATACAACCAATTTCACTTCATTATGTTCATTAATTATTATTATGGAGAATCATTCTTATTTTAATTGAACTTCCATACTCTTATAAAAGTGAACTGATCATGAAAACCAAGATAATGAACACTCTTGAATGATGAAATTAAGATCTATAACACCTCAAAAATCCAAAAAAAAATTAATAAAAATATAATTAATAAATTAAATGAATAAATGTATATTTATTTTTTATTTAATGAATTTAATTTGATTGTATGTGATATTAACGTGATGAAAGCATTCATATATAAGTTAAGGGGATTCTAAAACCCAACTCTCTTTATTTGGGTTTTCCCTCTTTCAGTCCATTTTTTTGTATGGATGTTATTTTACTATTCCTTAAATATCATATAGTTTTTATTCCATTTTATTTTCTAGTATATACATGTTTCTAATCTGGTTTTATGATAAATTTAATGATTTTTCCAAAAGAAATATTATTTCCAAAAATACATCTGTTACATCTCGTGAGATTGTTTCTTCTTCACGTAAGATTGATGATTATTATACCAAGTTCGTTATTACATCATTAATTTGAGAACACAAAAGTTTATTCATGAATGTATGATTTTTGAAATGAAACACATGTCCATCCATGGGTTATTTTATTTCCATGATTGATATACATTTTATGTAGTATGCATGATAATGTAAATGTTATAATATGGCAGGTACGCCCAAATTTATAAACTGCATGTAAACATAATGATGTGATAGGTGAACCCAAAATTATATATCCCTCCAAATCATTGGTTTATGTGATGTATCTCATGATAAAAAGTTAAATATGCATGAACAAGTTTCTAGTTTGTTTCGCAACTATGTGTGTTAGTTGACCACTAAGATATGATGTTTCATTTTTATGCATTGCTACATTCCATGCCTTTAACAAATAATTCTACTCATGATTGTGATGATGATGTTATTATGATGACTATGCTCACCCATATTTCATGTCTCTTATTCATACTCTTACTGGTACTTCATCTCACACCTTCATTGATTTATATCCTCAGGTGAATACTTGTACTAAGTAGAACACAAGGTCCAATAAGAAGCTAAAAAATAAGGAATTAAATAAATGGTTCTATTTTATTATTTAAAAGTTATGTATGGTCCTAGTTTTCCCATGACACTAAAATAGTGGATCTAGGATTTGTTTCATTATAATCTTTTTTATCATTAAAATGATGTAATTGTTATTTAATGAAAAGTAGTGTCTCTATATTTTCCATCACATGATATATACTGACACCCGGACCTTGATTCATGGGTCTATTCACAATATTCCATTTTCAAATGGAGGATCCTATTTCCTCACTAAAAGATATTAAATTTCATGATTTCTAAAGAACTATGTGTTTCTTGGTTGATATAGTTATGGGATACATTGTGATTCTACTAACTCTAGTAATGAGTTCATCCAAAATAGTCAATAAACAAATTCCCCTATACATATGGGTCTGGCCTGGGTCGATAGATTCTTATTCTAAAACTAATCAAGTCATGATTCCTAGAATCAGATGATATGTTGTGATGCTTAGAACACAACTCTTAAGGTCTAGTAATAATATTCCACTTTCACATTAGGGATCCTATATCCTTTCTACATGATGTTAAACTAAATAGTTTCTCAAAAACTATGTGCGGTTTGATTCCTATCATTAGAGGATAAGTAGTGATTCCTATATATTAAATCCCAATTCTATCTACAATAGTCAATAGCAACAATACCCCCATAGGTGTATGGGCCAAACCTAAATGGATATTTTAATGTTAAAGAGATATGTGTGGATTGATTCCAATCATCTCAAGATACATAGTGATGCTCTGTTCACCTACTCATGGGTCCATATATGACACAAATAATTTACCCAATCCATATATACTAGTCATAATAGAAGAGTTGGGAGAAACCTTCATTATTAAAAAAGAGAAAAACACAACAACCAACCCTTTTTAAGTGGGTAATGAAAACCCAATTCCCATAGGATAGAGGGAAAATCCCATTACATAAATAATACACTACTCAATTAAAAATCACAATAACCTAGAGAGAAAAATCCCATACATAATTATACACCCAAAAAAACACAAGAAAGCCATTCCGACCTCATGACTTTCAGGAACCACGCCGCTGACACCACTATAGGCCGAAGGAAAATCTCTCCCATTGTGTTGTGCCACAAACTAGCCAGCTAGCTCCTCCACCACCAGGACCGACCAGAAATACTAGTAGTTCATATCTCTAGAAGAACTATCATGCATCAGACCACCAAATCTAGTCTAAAACCAGATCTGGGTAAAGTCAAGATGCAACTTCACCACTAGATCATTCCCCACCGTCGCCGTTGAGACCATCGGGAAGCCCTCCATCATCCATCTCATCATGATAGGACTGATTCTGACCAGATCTAGTTATCCGAACTAGATCTGGAATTGAGGAGGCCTTCACACCACCGACATCGAGGCCATCATAACCACGATCGCAACCGTCACTGGCCATATGAGAACCTACCACGTCGCCAACCCTAAAACTAAGACTCTAAAGGAAAGAGATAGAGGAAGAAGAGGTGATTTCTAGGAAAACCTAGACCATAGAGAGAAACCCACTCACACTACCCCTTATAAGATCATAAATTCATCTAGAAAACCAATCTATATATGGATTGATTTCTGTCATCGCATGATACATATTGATTCATATATCTTTGATTTTGGGTTGATTAGCAAAAAATAAATAAAAAAAATTACCCCTAACTATATATAGGATGGACCTATGCAGCAAATATTCTCAGCACGTGATGTTAAATTACATGGAAAATTTCTAAGTCTCATGACATTAAAACTGATTGACAAATGCATCCTCACTACATGAAATTAAAATAAGTATTCCATCTCAAACCATAATACCTTATCAAATGACCACAAGTGAATGACCCATGTTCAACTAGAGCATGGGGTACTTATTCCATCATTTAAACCCCTATGCCCAAAAATAACACATCATGTTTTGAGAACCTTAGGTAAACTCAAACATTTTATGGTCCTTATGAAGGAAAATATATTTATATGTTGGACCATGATATTGATCCATAATAGCTTAGAACTAACAAACATAGACATATTGGCCATGAAATAAGTGATTTTTGATATTTGTAATCTCGATGTCACCATGGTATAACTCCACAACTTAGGGTATTATAGGTCATAATCACTAAGAATATCCTATATCATTACACATGACTTGAGAACATTAGGAAATGATTTAAATCATTTTCATCTACCACACAGAAGAATGTCCAAGTACTCTATACCATGGGTATCCCAATTATGATATTTTGTAACATTATTCTCATACTATGTCTATATAAATCATGAACATAAACTATATAAACATTGATCATAGATATATGATCTTAATAATTACACATTTATGGTTCATATCATAAGAAATGAAAAACTATTAAAAGAGAAACAAAATGTTTCAATTTGAAAAAACCAAAAAGAGATCACTGAAAAAAAATATCCACTCCCTAAAATATTCACCTCTAGTGTTTAGGAAAATGTTAGAGAATAAATTAATAGAGAATAAATATCATAAATCTCACTTTATGGCCCTAGTAAATTTTGATCCATGTTCATTGGACCTCATAATCTAGGAAAAAATTAAAATAATTATTGTTCACATTTACTTATTATGATGATTTGTTCACTAAGAGGCAACCCAACTTTTAGGGTGATAAAAACATTCTTGTATATTATATTTTCAATAAAACATATATCATGAGATGAATACATTAGATCATCAAAAACCTTCCATAGAACTTGAAAAATGATACTTTTCTTAAAGATACCCTTTGTTTGAAAATATATATTTCATATGCATCCTTCATATTCATTTATGTTTATCAACCATGTGTTTCATAACATGATAAAAGGATTTATGAACCTTATGAGACCTAATTTCATCAAAGTGGAACACAACATCTTAATTTGTTTTGTGTCATCATCATAATTATTTTCCCATATCATCCTCTTGACTCGGGATTTTTAGACCATGATTTACAATCCCTATAATAATAATATTAGTGAAGATTAAATTTTTACAATTTTTTATCACAATGTTTTAGTAATTTTATTAAAGTAGGAATGTAAAACTTCTTTCTCAAACCATATGATGGCCCACACCATATAATTAAAAAACACATAATATAGGGCCTAAACTTCCCCATAAAAATTAAAAATGATCAAGGGTTCCAGGACCATTTGTAGATATATTTAAATCCATGTCCAACTTCATCACTAGGATGATTTATTATTTGAAACTTTATCATGGTCCATGGAAATGAGAGTATATCATCTTTTATTGACTATGTGTGTAGGTTGTATGGGCTCATGAATAAAGGATTTTATCTAACAACTAAATTCATCACCACCTTGTAGGAAAAGAAAATGAAATCCTCATGATCTATGGCAACATTGTGGCAGAACCTGGCACTTTGGGATGTAATGGGTCATTCGAGGCATTTCCTCCCCATCCCATATTACCGACTCAAACTTTTGGGTTTTGTCTTATTAAACCATATTAAATCTATAAAAGTGAGATCATCTTCCCTGATATTTTATTTCCATCAATCCATACCATATCCAAATCATTCATAACCATTATAAATGTGTTCAGACACTTTTGTTGGACCATTTTATCAATGCATATGGGATTTGACATACCAACCGGAGGCATATCCTCTTTAAATGAAAGTAACTCCAATCCTCATGAGCCTTGAAAATACCTAGGTGTAACATAACACATTAAGGTGATTTTGGTCATCCTAGGTATGTCTATACTATCATATATTCATAAATAAAGTCCCAACACCTAGAATTTACACAATAGAGAGTACTTTAATCCTTACCTCATGACGTTTAAAAGCTAGGAATATGTTCTTGAAACATTTCACTAAACTAAATAGAGAACGCATCTTTGTAATCAGTATATTAATAGAAATATATGGTCTAGGATAAATGAAAAAAAACTATTGAAATAATGCTTCTAAGTTAAAAGGAAAAAACTACAACGCATCAATGGTCTAGTTTTCTAAAAGGTACATAATTCTTGCAAGTTTTAAATTCTGATAAGGCCATCATGAAAAAAAATTCAAGTCTCTTCCAGCTAGACATACACATTGTTTAACCCAAGAAATATTGAGCAGTCATACAATGGAAAAGGCACCAAACTTGTAAAGTTGAAATTCTATGAGAGGGAATCCTGAGAATATGAGTACATGCCTTCTATGTAACACCCCTAGATTTTGTGATTTTTATTTTTGAATTGATTTAGTCATTTTGATATTTTTCATTTCACAAAACACTGAAAATAGTTTATTTTGTATTAATGAACCATGTTTCGCTTACATTATATGGAATATCAAGTTAATATTGCACTACATGAAACATAAATTTTATCTTTTTGTACATGGATCATCGATTCTAGCTTGCATTACATGAAATAATGACTTTCCTTAATGGCTTACGTAATACACATGACTAAGGTTTACTGAACAATAATATATTATTAAAATATTATTATTTAATATAATAATATATAACCAATATGTTAATTTAGAAGTTATGAATAGTATAAACTAATGTATGAAAATATATGGTGTACAAAAATATAATATGAATTCATAGGTTAAAAATTATTTTGAAATTAATATGAAAACTGATTGAATATAAAAGGAAATATTATTATTTTTATGGTTGCAAAGATATGTTTCAATAATAAAATAAATTACATACAATTAGTGACTAATATTAATGTAATATATATTTTATATATTCAATAAAATATTTTTTATATTCATTCAATAGATTTTATATTTATAAGATAAAAATACCCAATTTTATGCTTAAACCCATTATTTTTATAAATGTATTTTTACTACCTTTTAATGAAGAACCCACATTGAATCCAAATTTTGGAACTTTTATAGATTTAATATGTCAAAATAAACTTAATATTTGATACATAAACATAAAAATTTGGTTTGGAGAAAGTTTTTTTATTTTTCTATAAGGTTTCATTTTTTAATGAATATTTAAAAATATTATATTTTAGTTTAAATCTAATTTTTCATTTAATTTATTTTTAAGGGTAAATTATATTATAAATTTGTTTAATAGTTTAATTAAATAATATATTTTAACAATTAATCTAATTTATCTCATTAATACCAATTTTACATTGATATTGGATATATAAACTTAGCAAACTTTTGATCATTTTTACTTTATAAACTCAAAGTGTTGTTCCTTAAACTGGATTAATTGTAAATTAATTTATACCACTACTATGATTGAAATTTAAAAAAATAGATTTAATATTTGGATTCATAATAATTTATACTATTTAATAAATTTAACATAGTTTTTTATGAAAAAATATTAGTTAATTTATATAAAATTAATTACATTGATTAAGGGAAAATTAAGTTTAACTAAGGACTGAACCTTAAATTTAAGACACAAAAAGACCTATAAACATGTCAAAACCTATTGTATGGACATATTTATTCCAATAAACATATATGGTTCATGAACAATCCATTTTATAGTTGTTTAACATGTAATACTTGGGGAAAACACAATTCTTATGAAAAATACCAAGTGTGTCCTTTTTATCTCCTATAAGAAGGCCTCCTCTCATTCCACTTCATCACACATCTAAATACAATTTGGTTCAACCCATATCATCAAAAATATATTCCCAAAAAACATCCATACCTCCTAGAATCCTTAATTTTTTTAGAAACCCTTCAATGGAATCCCATTGGTGTAAACAAAAAGGAGTATCCTGATTAAGTGGTAATGACTTCTCTCAAGCTCCATTATTTTATTTTCTGTCTCCACAACTTCCACTCTATTTATTCCATGAATGTATATAAAATATTATATTTAATATAATATGATGTTTTTATGATAAGTGTTCGACCTACATATACACACACTTCTATCTAATGAGTAACAAACATATTGTTGCGTGTACGAAGAACTACTGCCTCACAAAATGATGACTGTTCATTTTTCATTAACGCCTCTCATGGAGGATATTATGATAGAAAATATATTTATTTATTATATTTATTATATTTATCATAACATTAATATTATGTAATTATTTTATAACACATATCTTTATACTTTCCATTTTGTGTAAATATGATAATTTCGTTTGAGGAAGTGTGGACTACCGCCCCCTCAAGGTGAAGTGATTCATTCACAGACTACATGGAATGTATTAAGGATGTTTTTAGTGAACTTATAAGATATATATGATATAATAGTGGTACTATAATAATTATATATACACATATATATATAAATATTTCATCTACCATCTTTCTTTCAATAAGATAATTAAACGGAAACAACATTCATGCGTATGTACGACATACTGTCTCCATGAACGGTGTCTTCCATTTCATATGTATATATTATATAGATTATTATAAAAAAAATAATGATTATAAATGAAATTTAAATCATGTTTTATATTCTGTAAATAATTATATATCTTTAAGGACCAAACATATAAAAATTATGACACATGTGAAAAATAAAGAAAATATTACCTGAATCATAACCTTAATAAGGAATTATTAAAAAGAGGGTAATATAAATTCTCAATAAAAACATATATGGTATTATATATAAGATTATAGTTAATTATAATTATTTATAAAAAATTTATATTTTTTATACAGTTGGTTTGTATGAGTACAAAGAGTGTCAAGGCACAAGGTAAGGGAATTTCATATCACTTTTTATTTCCATGACATACATGCTTTATTGACCACCCCTTCATTTTGTGTGGTGTTTATAATGACCATTAATATATTATATGATTATTATAATTAAATTTATGGGTATTTACATATCTATTTTATTATATTTATTTCATTTTCACTATCTTTAAAAAGTTACCAAATCAGTAAAATGATTTTGTCTTAATTTTCCTTCTTTGAGACACATGTCAGGTTATGAACCAATATTGTTCTATGAGGTGTATATAATACCTTTAAAATGATATATCATGAATATATTTCTATTAATGAGATTTTAATCTTCATGTAATTTTAATTTCTTAAATGGTGTGTATGGTTCAAGGTTACCAAGTGGTAAGAGTTTATTTGAAACAATCTCATCGCTTTTTGAGATTATTTATGACTATGTTTCAATTTATGAAATATTATTATCCAATTCTCAAGAGCACCCATGAAATTTATTATCCTCTATTTATTCATTCTATCTTCATATATTGGTCCAATTTTATACTCTTTGACACATAAGATAGTTAAGAATTTTTTTAAGGAAGTCTGAATTTATCTCTCTCTTTGGTCAAAAATCTATGTTCCTCCCAAACCCTGTTTTCTAAAAATGGTCGTAAAAAATATTCTAATATTCTCTGATAATAATTAAAATATAATTTTTCCATTTTTTTCTTTAATAATTTTTTTAGAGGAATCATATTCTCACTTTCTTAACAAGTCATTTCTCTAACCATTTACCCTATAAAAGGAACATTCTTTTTACCTCATACGCCTTGAATGAATTTACCTTAATTTATTTATTTAAAGATTTATTTTCATGTTTAAAAGGTTAATTTTTATGAAAATGTTTTTAAATTTAATTTTCAAAGAAATGGTTTTCAAAAAAATCAACATTTATATTTTTTCAATGTATTTTTCAAGGAAAATTATTTTCAAAATGGTTTAAATATTTTTTTATAAGTTTTCAAGAAAAAAAGTTTTAAAAATGATTTGATGCCTTCTTTATAATTTTTAAATATATTTTATAATTCATTTGGTTTTATGTATTAAAAATAATTTTTTAAAGAAGAAATGATATTTTCATAAAGATACATTTTTTAATGTTATATCAAAATTATTTTCTATCTAAGATGATATCTTTTTATGTTACTCATGCCTTTCTATAAAATTATCCAAAGGTTCCCTTCATATTCTTTCTCTAAATAGCCTATGGATAATTTTATGGTATTATGAAACCCATTTCTCTTCCATGGGTTATATGTTTCTAAAATACATTTAATGTTATGATTTTGATTAAATGATTATGTAACCTACATCTTTTCTATAGGTTATGATATGATTACATGTTTATGATACCCATTTTATTTCATGGGTTATGATATGATTGTTTATGATTTTGTGGTCCATGTATGTATGATTTTATTATGAGATGGGTGGGATCTATATCTCCCTCCAATGAATTTTGTAAATATTTATATATCATGAGATATACTAATATGGTCTTGATAGTAATCCTCTACTACCAATATGGCCATTAGAGTGAACCATGACTACCAAGATGGTACAAAAAGTGAAATCATGCTACTAAAATGTCCATGGGATTGAACCATGACTAACAAGATGGTATAAGGAGTAAACTTATGCTATTAAGATGTCCATGGGAGTGAACCATGACTACCAATATGGTATGGGGATAGAACCCATACTACTAATATGGGATTAGTAGTGATGCCTTGGCTACTATAGAAATAATATTATATTCTTATGTGTCTGTCATAATTCCATGTTTTATTTTTATGTTATTCATTTATGGCTTATGTTCTTTATTTCTTTCAAAATCATGTCTTATGAACTGGAAATCATTATTAAATGATTCATTATATAATATTTGATATTAAAGGTATGATCTTATATATTCATGATCATGTTCTCATACTCTTATTCTCATGATTATTCTTACATAACTCTCTTCTTTACCCTTACTGATCATCTAATCTCAAACATTTTTATGTTTCCTTCCCTAGGTTATGAAGATATATATTCTTATTACTGTGTCTAAGAAGGGTGATAGTAAATAAGAACCAATTATAATATAATGTATCTAACTTATATATCAGTTCTTATGATTCCATGTTTCCAAAGGTACTATGCTAATATAAAATTTGGGCTCCTATTGGTTGAATGTTTAATGTATTCTAAAAATGTTGTGAAATGTTAATATATGAAAAGTGAGGGTATCTGTAGTCAGTATTAGAGAAAACTATTAGATAAATGTTGGAATATAGGATGATAAAATCTTATTGAGTACCATAGGGACATGTCTAAGGATATTTATAATGATAAATAAAATAATAGGAAAATTTCCTGGAATTTTGGTGAAGGATAGAGTGAGTGGTTTCCTAGTAATACATACCATTATCTATTCTACAAGTTGATGTTTCTTTAAAAAAATGTACCTAGGATTAACAAATCCTAGAAGATGTTCTCAGCTAGACTAAGGGTAATCTGCTACATAACAATGATCCTTTCTGCACACCTGGTTTGACATTACTAGGGGATATGCTTTTGGAATTCACAAAACACTTCACAAACCATCATGAAGGATTTAAATATAATTTTTCAATGAATAACCTAGGATAAACGTAGGATGTCCTAGATTAAGAAAGGTTTCATGATTTAGACATACTATAAGTAATTATTTTCATGACTATGCGGTTTTATGATATGATACGTAATGATCACAATATGATTCTATTTTTAATAAATGTTAGGAATCAGAAGGAACTGAATTATCATTGAATCTGATGGTTGAATTTTTGATGAGCAGTCAAGTGGGATGATCACTACAGTGTAAGATATTTTGATCATGACTAATAAGTTTAATGTAACATTATTAACAATGTGTACCTTAACCAACTCTCAAACTCACCAAGGAAGAGAAAAAGGAGTTCAATGATATTTCGGGTAATTTCGACCATGGATGAAAGAATATTAGGTTTCATTTATGTCAAGAATGTAAAATGAATCACCTATGTGAATGTCTTAAAGGAACATGCATATGTTTTGATTATGGAAAAGTATGATAAAAAGAATGTTACTTAAAGGGAAAAATAGAGAGTTTAGTTAACAAAATGGATGAGAATATCATCATCCCTATGAAATCATCAAAGTTTAAGTGTATCAATTCTAGAATAAATGGTCATTATGAAACTAAATATCCCCAGATTAATGCTTCTAAATTTAATAGACAAGGTGGTGCGAATAATGGTCACATTAAAGATAATGGAGATACTATAGTTGAAATGTTAAAGGAAAGAGGTATCATGTAATAGGATGAGGTATCCATTTTAATGGTTTAAGGATGAATTATTTGAAGTTTTTAGGTATTTGTATTAATTTATTTTTAATGGTGAGAAATAAAAGTATTGTTCAGTTTATGTCTTTTTCTATGGATTTACAAGAACTCATTGAATGGGTCTGATGGAATATAAATGTTATTTAATTTCAAGGTGATTCCCATGGAAAATACATGATTAAGGTAAATATAACCCTTAATATGTTTTATATGTTCGAATAATGTTTTTTAGATAAAGATATGTTAGATATAAGTTAATTGGATGGTTCTCATTACCTTGGAACTTATTTAGTACTCAATGACATGTAATTTATTCTATCATGGATGAAGTTTGAAACTTCTTATATTTATGGAATATATCAAGTAATATGTGGAATAAGGAATAATACATGTTTTTAAGAAGTATTTATGCTAATTTAATTTATTACCATGTTTCAAGAGAATACTTTATGATAGTATTCACATGTTTGTAATGTGACAACAAAGAGTTACTTTGTGATATAAGTGGGGTCAACATTAATATGATTTCATGAATTTATTTATAATGTCTTGGATTTTTATCTTTTATAATGATTATAAGGTTAACCATTCATGAAAATTTTATGTTTAGATTTGAAGGACGTATTTTTTTACTGAGTTGGTATTGAAATCATTTTTCAAAATGATATTTAGTGATTAAACTTATTTTTAAGGATTCCCATTTTATTTATTTTTTAAATTATATTAATGTGGGCTTAGAAAAGACATCATTTATTTCGTCTGACATCAAATAAAGTACATCAAGTTCGTGGGTCTTGAACACATGACCAAAGAAACATAAGGGCTTCACTCCTACCACTGCCCTATAAAATGTCCAAGTTAAATTGTAATTGTTTTTTGAGTAATTATTAATGATGAACTAGTATGGTTACTTTTTATGTTCATAGATTAATGTATTAACCATATGGATTTTGAAAAATAGTTAGTCAAAAATACTTATAACATTCATTATTTTATAGGCCCTAAGATCTGCTAAAAGGGTATTTTAGTACTCAAGGCATGAAAGTTAATTTCTGGACATCTATTTCTTAATGTAATGGATGAATTAGGAATAGATAAAAGAAAAATTAAAGAATGAAATTTTTTCATAATAATATATCAAGTTAGTATATTTCCTTATATTCATGGTCAATAAATGAGTCAATCAAAATTAGGATAATCATAAAAAAAGTGTTTCCTAATACCTTAAATTTTGTTGAACGATGTCCTTTTAAATCATCACAAATGTATGAAATTGTGTCCCTCAATATTCATTTTATCATTCACTTGTTTTTGATTGATGGCAACAATCACTAACTATAAATATTTATGATTTTCCTAAATTTCCAATCATCAATCCAAACTTATTTTCTTCAATGTGGAAAACTAGTTATATGTTACATTGGGTAAACATTATGGTTCCAACATTAGATTTATAAGGGATGTTTTAGTATTCATTTTTACGATGTGGGTTTATATGAATGAAATATTGAATTATTAAACCTCTGATAACCCTGATGAATTTTTAGGGAAAAAATAATTTTAAATGGGGATGAGTGTATCACCCCAAGCTTGTGTGAATTTTTTTTCAATTAATTTTATCCTTTTAATATTTTTCATTACACACAACACTGAAAATAGTTTATTTTATATTAAAGAACTATGTTTTCCTTATGTTATATACAACATCAATTTAATTTTGAACTACACACAATATAAATTTAATCTTTCCCTACAAGTAACCCCAATTATAGCTTGTGTTACAAGAAACCATGACTTTCCTCGATGTCTTGCATAACACGCATGATCTATGTTTACCTAAAAATAATATATTGTTAGAATACTATTATTTAAAATAATAATATGTAACCTAGAAATTAATTTTGCAGTTATGAATATTATAAAATAATTTAGGAAAATTTATTATTTACATGAATATAATATGAATTCATAGGTTACTAATTAATTATAAAAGAATATGAAAACTGATTGAATATAAAAGGAAATGTTATTATTTTTATAGTCACAAAGCTATTTTCCCTAATAAATTAAATTAAATACAATTTTCTAGTGATAGTAATGTAATATATATTTTATATATTCAATCAAACTTTTATTAAATTCATTTAATGTATTTTATTGAAATAATATAATAACAAAATCGAATCTTATGCTTAGAACCTATATTTTTGTTAATGTGGTTTCATTTCCTTTTAATGGAGAACCCATTTTTAATATAAAAAATTAGAACTTTTAGAGATTAAATGTGTCAAAATATACTTAATTATTTAATTATAAACATAAAAATTAGTTTTGTATAAATTTATTGTATTTTTCTGTAAGGTTTCATTTTTAATGAAGAGTTCAAAATATTGTATTTTAGTTCAGAACAACATTTTCATATAATTTTTTATAAGGTTAAATTACATTTAAATTTTTTTCAGTGTTTAATTATATCATATAATTATTAATTAATCAATTTTAGGTCATTATAACCAATTTCACATTGAAATTGGATAAAAAAACTTATCAAATATTGTATCACTTTTACTTTAAAAACCTACAGTGTCGCCCTATTTGGGAGATTAATTTTAAATTAATTTATACCACATCTGTGATCAAAATTTGGAAAATGGATTATATATTTGGAATAATAATAATAATTTCTAATTTCTAGTAATCTCAAAAAAAATACCAAAAATATTATTGAAATTAATTAAAATTAATTACACCGATTAAGGTAAAATTAAGTTTAACTAAGGAAAAATCCTTAAAGTTAATAACCAAAACGACCTTAAAGCTTATAAAAATCATATTGTATGGACATAATTCTTCCAACACACCTATAAGGTTTCTAAATAGTATATTTTACATTTTTTTATCAATTAATAAATGGCGAATAGACAATTCATTTCAAAAATACCAAGCGTGTCTTTTTCCTCCCCTATAAAAAGGCCTCCTCTCCTCCAACTTCCTCAAACCTCTCAAGCCATTTTTGATCATCCAATATCTTCCCAAGTAGATTAAAAACAACAATCCATTCATCCTTAAATCATAAGTTTATTCATAAATCCACCCGAGAAAGATCTTTGGTGAAAACCAAAATGCGTTTTTTGATTAAGTGGTAATGACATCTCTTAAGATCCTTTATTTTATTTTATTTCACCATACACTACACTTTATTTATTATATTAATGTATAAAAACACCAATATATTCAATATAATAGGATGTTTTTGTGCTATTGGTTTTACCTACACATTTACAAACCTCTATATAATGGGTAATGAACATACTATTTACATGTACGGGAACTACTGCCTCACGAAACGATGATTGTTTATTTTCTCTTACTGGCTCTTATGGTGGAAATTATGATTGAAAATATATTTATATATGATATATATTATATTTATTATGTATTTTACCATATTTAATTATTTTATAACACATATATATATATATACTTTCTATTTCATGTAAATATAATAATTTCATTTGAGGAAGTATAGACTATCGCCTACTCAAAGTGATGTGATTCATTCACACACTACATGGAATGTATTAAGGATGGTTTAAGTGGAATTATATGATATATTTGATATAATAATGATTATTTATTAATGATATATATACATATATTTTTACCTATGATCTTTCTTTCAATGTAATAATTAAATGGAAGAATATTCATGTGTAAGTATGACATACCATCTCCATGAATGGTGTATTCCATTTCATACATATATATTCTATAAATTATTATAATACACATTTACTGAATATAAATTTTATTTATATCATGTTTTATATTATTTTATAGATTTAATATGTCAAACTAAACTTAATATTTAATAGATAAACATAAAAATTTGGTTAGGATAAATTTATGGTATTTTTCTATAAGGTTTATTTTTTAATGAATAGTTAAAAATATTGTATTTTAGTTCAAATGTACTTTTTCATTTAATTTATTTTTAAGAGTAAATTATATTTTAAATTTGTTTAATAGTTTTATTAATTCATATTTTTTATCAATTAATCTAATTTAGTTCATTAATACCAATTTCACATTGATATTTGATATATAAACTTAGCAAACTTTTGATCATTTTTACATTATAAACCCATAGTGTCGTCTTGTCAGTGGAATTAATTGTAAATTAATTTATACTACTGCTATGATTTAAATTTAAAAAAATATATTTAATATTTGGATTCTTCATAATTTATAATATTTAATAAATTTAACATAGTTTTTGACAAAAAATATTAGTGAAAGTATATAAAATTAATTACATTGATTATGGTAAAATTAAGCTTAACTAAGGAATAAACCTTAAATTTATGACACAAAAAGACCTATAAACTTGTCCATACCCTATTTTATGGCCATATTTCTCCCAATAAACCTCTATGGTCCATGAATAATCCATTTTATAATTTTTTAACAAGTGATACTTGGGAAACATGCAATTCTTATCAAAAATACCAAGTGTGTCATTTTCCTCCCCTATAAAAAGGCCTCCTCTTCTTCCACTTCATCACACATATAAATCCAATTTGGATCGACAAAGATCATAAAAATTAGATTCCTAAAATACACCCATACCTCCTATAATCCTTACTTTTTTTTAAAACCCTTTCATGGAATCCCTTTAGTGCAATCAAAAAAGAGTATCCTGATGAAGTGGTAACGACTTCTCTTAAGCTCCATTCTTTTATTTTCTTTCTCCATAACCTCCACTCTATTTATTCAAAGAATGTATAAAAAATAGTATCTTAAATATACTATGATTTTTTTTAGGATAATTTTTATACCTACACATACACACACTTTTATCTAATGAGTAACAAACATGCTGTTTTCATGTACAATTAACTACTTCCTCACAAAACGATAAATGTTCATTTTTCATTACAACCTCTCATGGAGGATATTATGATAGGAAATATATTTATTTAGGGTATTTATTATATTTATTATGAATTTAATCTTGGGTAATTAGTTTATAACACATATATTTATACTTTCTATTTTGGGTAAATATGATAATTTCGTTTGAGGAAATGTGGACTACTGTCACTTCAAAGCGATGTGATTCATTCATAGACTACATGGAATGTATTAAGGATGGTTTTATTGAACTTATAATATATATATGATATAATAATGGTAATATAATAATTATATATTCACATATATATAAATATTTCATCTACCATCATTATTTCAATAAGATAATTAAACAGAAACAGCATTCATGCATATGTACGGCATACCTTCTCCATGAACGGTGTCTTCTATTTCATACTTATATATCCTATATAATATTATAAAAAAATATAATCAATATAAATTATATTTAAATAATGTTTTATATTATTTAAATTATTATATATCTTTAAGGACCAAACATATAAAAATTATGACACATGAAAAAATAAAGAAAATATCACCCGAATCAAAACCTTAACAAGGAATTATTAAAAAGAGGGTAATATAAATTATTAATAAAAACATATATTTTATTATATATAAGAATATGATTAATTATAATGATGTATAATAAATTTATATTTATTATACAGTTGGTTTGTATGAGTATGAGGAGTTTTAAGGCACAAGGTAAGGGAATTTCATCTCACTTTTTATTTACGTGATATACATGCTTTATTGACCACCCATTCCTTTTTGTGGTGTGTATTATTCCCATTTATATATTATATGATTATTATACTTAAATTTTATGGGTATTTAGATATCTATTTTATTATAATTATTTCATGTTCAAAATATTTAAAAAGTTACCAAATTAGTAAAATGGTTTTGTCTCAATTTTCCTTATTTGAGACACATGTCATGTTATGCACCTATATTATTCCATGAGGTGTATATACTACCTTTAAGATTATATATCATGAATATATTTCTATTCATGATATTTTAATCTTCATGTAATATCAATTTATTAAATTGGGTGTATGGTTCAAGGTTACCAAGTGGTAAGAATTTATTTGAAACAATCTCATCGTTTTTCGAGATTATTTATGACTATATTTCCATTTATGTAATATTATGATCAATATCTCAAGAGAACTCATGAAATTTATTATCCTATGTTTATTCATTCTATATTCATATATTGGCCCAATTTTCCACTCTTTGTTACATAATATAGTTAAGAAATATTTTTAAGGAAGTCCGAATTTATCTCTCTCTTTGGTAAAAAATATAAGTTCCTCCCAAACCATGTTTTCTGAAAGTGTTCCTAAAAATATTAAACTATTCTCTGATAATAATTAGAAGACAATTTTTCCTTTTTTTCTTCTATAAATATTTTTAGACGAATCATCTTCTCACATTCCAAACAAGGCATTTCTCTAACCATTTACCCTACAAAGTAAATTTTCTTCTTACCTCATATGGCATGAAGGAATTTACCTTACTTAATTTATGTAAAGATTTATTTTCGTGTCTAAAAGATTAATTTTTATGCAAATATTTTTTAATTTAATTTTCAAATAAATGGGTTTCAAAAAAAAATCAAGATTTTTATTTTTTAAAATGTATTTTTCAAGGAAAATTATTTTCAAAATGTTTTCAAGCTTGTTTTATAATTTTTCAAGAAAAAATATTTTAAAAATTATTTTAATCCTTCTTTATAATTTTTAAAGTTATTTTATAATTCAAATGGTTTTATGTATTAAAAATACTTTTTCATATAAGAAAGTATATTTTCATCAAGATACATTTTTTAATGTTATGCCAAAATTATTTTCCATCAAAGATGACAGTTGTTGAGGTTACTCATTCCTTTCTTGGAAATTATTCAAAGGTTAAATTAATATTCTTTCTCTGAATGGCCTATTGTTGATGTCATGGCCTTTATGAAACCCATTTATCTTCCACAGGTTATATGTTTCTGAAATTCGTTTCTCTTTCACATGTTATGATTTTGATGAAATGATTATGAAACCTATATCTTTTCCATATGTAATGATATGATTAAATGTTTATGATAACCATTTTATTTCATGGGTTATGATATGATTGTTTATGATTTTTTGGTGCATGTATGTAAGATTTAATTATGAGATGGGTGGGTCCTATATCTCCCTCCAATTCATCTTGATAATATTTCCATATCATGACATAGACTAATATGGTCTTGGTAGTAAACCTATACTACTAATATGGCCATTAGAGTGAACCATGAATGCCAAGATGGTATGAGGAGTGAACTCATGCTACTAAGATGTCTATGGGAGTGAACCATGACTACCTAGATGGTATAAGGAGTGACCTCATGCTACTAACATAGCCATGGGAGTGAACCATGAATACCAATATGGTATGGGGATAAAACCCATACTACTAATATGGGATCAGTAGTGATTCATTTTCTACTATGGAAATGATATTATATTATTATGTGTCTTCCATAATTCCTTTTTTTATTTCTATGTTATTCATTCATGTATTATGTTCTTTATTTCCTTAAAATTCATGTCTTATGAACTGAAAATCATTATTCCATGATTCATTATATAATATTCAACATTAAAGGTAGGATCTTCTATCTTCATGATCATGTTCTCATACTCTTATTCTCATGATTATGCTTAAATAACTCCCTCATTTACCCTTACTGAGCATCTGAGCTCACACATTTTTATGTTTCCTTCCCTAGGTTTTGAAGATATTTATTATGATTAATGTGTTTAAGAAGGGTTCTAGTAAATAAGAACCCAGTGGTAGATTATTATGTTTCCATGTTTCCAAAGGTACTATACTAGTATAAAATTTGGGCGCCTGTTGGTAGGATGTTTTATATATTCTGAAAATGTTGTGAAATTTTAATATATGAAAAGTGAGGGTCTCTATAGTTGGTATTAGATAAAAGTGTTAGATAAATTTTGGAATCCAGGATGATAAAATATTAGTGAGTACCATAAGGACATGTCTAAGAATATTTATAATGATAAATAAAAGAATGGTAAATTTTCTTGGAATTTTGGTGAAGGATGGAGTGAGTGGTTTCCTAGTAATACATCCTATTATAGATTCTACAGGTTTATGTTTCTTTGGAAAAAATGTACTGATGGTTAACAAATCCTATAAGATGTTCTGAGCTAGACTAAGGGTAATCTGGTACATGACAATGAGCCTTGCTGCACACCTGGTTTGACATTACTAGGGGATATGCTTTTGGAATTCACAAAACACATCACAAACCATCATGAAGGATTTAAATATAATTTTCCAATGAATAACCTAGGACGAACATAGGGTGTCCTAGATTAAAGAAGGTTTCATGATTTAAACATACTATAAGTAATTATTTTCACGAATACATGGTTTTCTGATATGATACATAATTATCACACTATGCTTCTATTTTTATTCAATGTCAAGAATTAGAAGGAATTGGTTTAACATTGAATATGATGGATAAATTTATAATGAGTAGTAAAGTGGGATGATCACTGTATTGAAAGATATTTTGATCATGCCTAATTAGTTTTAATGGAACATTATTAACAATTTTTACCTTAACCAACTCTCAAACTCACTAAGGAAGAGAAAAAAGGAGTTCACTGAGATTTCGGTTAATGAAGACCATGGATGAAAGAAGATTGGGTTTAATTTGTGTCAAGAATGTGGAAATAATATCCTATGTGAATGTCTTAAAGGAAGATGAATATGTTTTGATTGTGGAAAATTATGATAAAAAGAATGTTTCTTCAAGGGAAAAATAGAGAGATTGGTTAATGAAATGGATGAGAATATCAGCCTCCCTATGACATCATTGAAGTTTAAGTGTTTTAATTATAAAATAAATGGTCATTATGTAACTAAATGTCCCTAGATTAATGATTCTAAATTTAATAAACAAAGTAGTGGGAGTAATGGTCACATTAATGATGATGAAGATACTATAGTTGAAATGTGAAAGGAAAGAGGTATCACGTAATAGGATGGGGTTTCCTTTTTAATGGTTTAAGGATGAATTGTTCAAAGTTTTTATGTATTTGGATTCATTTATTTTAAATGGTGATATATAAAAGTATTATTTAGTTTATGTATTTTTCTATGGATTTACAAGAATTCATTCAATGAATCTAATGGAATAGAAATGTGATTTAATTTCAAGGTGATTCTGATAGAAAATACATTATTAATGTAAAGATAACCCTTAATATGTTTTATATGTTTTGATAATGTTTTTTAGATAGATATATGTTAGATATAATTTAATTAGATGGTACTCATTACCTTGTAACTAATTGAGTACCCAGTGACATGTAATTTATGCTATCATGGATAAAGTTTACAACTTCTTAGATTTATACAATATATCAAGTAATCTATGGAATAAGGAATAATACATGCTTTATAGAAGTATTTATGGTAATATAGTTTATTACCATATTTCAAGAGAATAATTTATGATGGTATTCACATGTTTTGAATGTGACATAAAAGAGTTACTATGTGATATAAGGGGGGTCAATGTTAAGATGATTTCATGAATTTATTTATAATGTTTTCTATTTTTATCTTTAATAATGATTATAAGGTTAACCATTCATCAAAATTTGATGTTAATCTTTGGAGAAGTATTTTTGTACTAATTTGGTATTGAAATCCTTTGTTAAAAGGATATTTAGTGATTAATCTTATTTTAAGGATTCCTGTTTTATTTATTTTTTAAATTATATTAATGTGGTTTTAGAAAAGGACATCATGTATGTCGTTTGAAATCCAATAAATTAAAGCAAGTTTTTGGGTCTTGAACACATTACCAAAGGAAGATAAGGTTTTCACACCTTCCACTGGCCTATGAAATTTCCAAGTTAAAGTGTAATTATTTTTTGAATAATTATTAATGATGAACCAGTATAGTTACTTTTTATTTTTATAGATTAATTTATTAAAAATATTAATTTTGAAGAATATTTAGAGAAAACTATGTATAATATTCATGATTTTATAGGCCTTAAGATCTACTAAAAGGGTATTTTAGCACTTCAGGCATGAAATTTAATTTCTGGACATCTATTTATTGATGTAATGGATGAATTATTTATAGATAAAATAATAATTAAAGAATGTGATTTTTTTCATAATAATATATCAAGTTATTATATTTCATTATCTTCATTGTCAATAAAGGAGTCACACAAAATTAGGATAATCATAAAAAAAAATTATTTCCTAATACCTTAAATTTTGTTGAACGGTGGCCTTTTAAATCGTCACAAATGTATGAAATTTTTTCCCTCAATATTTCATTGATCATTCACTTGTTTGTGATTGATAGCCTCAATCACTAACTATAAATATTTATTATTTCCCTCCATATCCAATCATCACTCTAAACCTATTTTATTCAATGTGGAAAACTAGTTATATTTTACATTGGGTAACCATTATGGTTCCAACTTTAAATTTTTATGGTATGTTTTAGTAATCATTTTTACGATGTGCATTTCAATGAATGAAATATTGAAGTATTAAACCTCTCAAAACCCAGATTAATTTTGAGGGAAAAATAATTTTAAAGGGGGGAGAATGTAATACCCCAAGATTGTGTGAATTTTTTTTCCCAATTAATTTTATCCTTTTGATATTTTTCATTACACACAACACTGAAAATAGTTTAATTTTTATAAAAAAAACTATGTTTTCTTTATGTTATATGAAACACGAAGTTAATCGTGCACTACATACAACATAAATTTAATCTTTCCCTACAAGTAACTCCAATTTTATCTTGTGTTACAAGAAACCTTGACTTTCCTTCATGTATTTCATAACACGCATGATTTATGTTTACCTAACAATAATATATTACTAGAATAATATTATCTAAAATAATAATATATAACCTAGAAATTAATTTAGCAGTTATGAATATTATAAAATAATTTAGTAAAATATATTATTTACATGAATATAATAGGAATTTATATGTTACCAATTAATTATAAATGAATATGAAAACCGATTGAATATAAAATGAAATTTTAGTATTTTTATGGTCACAAAGCTATTTTCCATAATAAATTAAATTAAATAAAATTATTCAGTTATAGTAATGTAATATATATTTTATATATTCAATAAAACTTTTTTTATATTCATTCAATATATTTTATTGACATAAGATAAGAACAAAACCGAATCTTATGCTTAGAACCTATATTTTTGTAAATGTGGTTTTATTTCCTTTTAATGGAGAACACATTTTAAATACAAATTTTGGAACTTTTAGAGATTCAATATGCCAAAATATAATTAATGGATTAAATATAAACATAAAAATTAGGTTAGGATAAATTTTTTGGATTTTTCTATAAGGATTCATTTTTAATAAAGAGTTAAAAATATTGTATTTTAGTTCAAAACTACATTTTCATATAATTTTTTATAAGTTTAAATTCCATTTAAATTTTTTTTAATGATTAATTATATCATATTAATATCAATTAATCAATTTTAGGTCATTATAATCAATTTTATATTGAAATTGGATAAAAAAACTTAGCAAATGCTTTATCATTTTTACTTTAAAAACATATAGTGTCACCATGTTAGGGGGATTAATTTTAAATTAATTTATGCCACTTCTATAATAATAATTTTGAAAATTGGATTACATATTGGAAATAATAATAATAATATTTAATATTTAATAATATCAAAAAAATTGACCAAAAAAATTATTGAAATTCATTAAAATTAATTACACCGGTTAAGGTAAAATTAAGTTAACTAAGGACTAATCCTTAAATTTAATAACCAAAATGACCTTGAAACTTGTAAAAACCATATTTTATGGCCATAATTATTCCAATACACCAATAAGGTTTCTAAATAGTATAATTTACACTTGTTTAACAAGTAATATGTGGGGAATAGACAATTCATTTCAAAAATACCAAGTGTGTCTTTTTCCTCCCCTATAAAAAGGCCTCCTCTCCTCCCACTTCCTCACACCAATAAAGCCACTTTTGATCATCCAAGATCTTCACAAGTAGATTAAAAAAATACCTTCATCCTTTAAGCATAATTTTATTCATAAATCCACCCAAGAAATATATTTGGTGAAAACCAAAAGTAGTTTCCAAATTAAGTGGTAATGACATCTCTCAAGATCCTTTATTTTATTTTATGTCACTACACCATACACTATATTTATTACATGAATGTATAAAAACCACAGTATATTCAATATAATGGGATTATATTATTCTATGAATTTGATCTACACATTAACACACTTCGATCTAATGGGTAACAAACATACTATTTACGTGTATGATGAACTACTGCCTCATGTAACGATGATTGTTCATTTTCCCTTACCACCTCTCATAGTGGAAATTATGATTGAAAATATGTTTATATATTATATATATTATATTTATTATGTATTTAACATTCTGTAATTCTTATAAAACACACACACATATATATACTTTCCATTTCATGTGAATACAATAATATTGTTTGAGGAAGTGTAGACTACTTCCCCATTAGAGCGATGTGATTCATTCACACACTACATGGAATGTATTAATGATGGGTTTAGTGAAATTATATGATATATATGATATAATAATACTAATATATTAATAATATATATACATATATTTTTATCTATGATATTTCTTTCAATGCAATAATTAAACGGAACAACATTCATCCATATGTACGACCTACCGTCTTCATGAATGGTGTATTACATTTCATACATATATATTCTATAGATTAATATAATGCACATATACTAAATATAAATTTTATTTACATCATATTTTATATTATTTTA
This sequence comes from Viscum album, assembly GCA_963277665.1. NCBI lineage: Eukaryota > Viridiplantae > Streptophyta > Magnoliopsida > Santalales > Viscaceae > Viscum > Viscum album. The sequence goes on from OY728158.1 coordinate 224,942,796, forward strand.
TAGATTTAATATGTCAAAATAAACTTAATATTTGATAGATAAACATAAAAAATTAGTTAGGATAAATTTTTTGTATTTTTCTATAATGTTTCATTTTTTAATGAATAGTTAAAAATATTGTATTTTAGTTCAAATATACTTTTTCATTTAATTTATTTTGAAGGATAAATAATATAATAAATTTGTTTAATGGTTTAATTAAATCATATTTTTTATCAATTAATCTAATTTATGTCATTAATACTAATTTCACATTGATATTGGATATATAAACTTAGCAAACTTTTGATCATTTTTACTTTATAAACCTGTAGTTTCTTCCCATAAGTGGGATTAATTTTAAATTAATTTATACCAATACTATGATTTAAATTTAAAAAAAATAGATTTAATATTAGTATTCATCATAATTTATACTATTTAATAAATTTAACAATGTTTTTGACGAAAAAATATTAGTGAAAGTATATAAAATTAATTACATCGATTAAGGTAAAACTAAACTTAACTAAGGACTAAACCTTAAATTTAAAACATAAAAGACCTATAAACTTGTAAAAACGCTATTTTATAGCCATATTTATTCCAATAAAACACTATGGTTCATGAATAATCCATTTTATAGTTGGTTAAAAAGTAATACTTGTGGAACACACAATTCTTATCAAAAATACCACGGGTGTCCTTTTCCTCCCCTATAAAAAGGCCTCCTCTCCTTCTACTTAATCACTCATATAAATCCAATTAGTATGGACCAAGATCATAAAAAATCAATTTCCAAAAAACACACATACCTCATATAATCATTACTTTGTTTAGAAACCCTTCCATGGAAGCCCTTTGGTGAAAACAAAAAGGAGTATCCTGATTAAGTGGTAACAACTTCTCTCAAGATCTATTCTTTTATTTTCTTTCTCCATAACCTCCACTCTATTTATTACATTAATGTATAAAAATACAGTATCTTCAATATAATATTATTCTATTATGATAAGTGTTCGACCTACACATACACACACTTCTATCTAATGAGTAACAAACATATTATTTGCGTATACGAAGAAATACTACCTCACAAAATAATGACTGTTCATTTTTCATTATCACCTCTCATGGTGGATATTATAATAGAAAATATATTTATTTATGATATTTATTATTAATTTAATCATATTTAATTATTATATAACACATATCTTTATACTTTCCATTTTTTGTAAATATGATAATTTCGTTTGAGGAGGTATGGACGACCGCCCCCTCAAAGCGATGTGATTCATTCACATACTACATGGAATGTATTAAGGATGTTTTTAGTGAAATTATAAGATATATATGATATAATAATGATAATATAATAATTATATATATACATATATATAAATATTTCATCTACCATCTTTCTTTCAATAATATAATTAAACGGAAACAGCATTCATGCGTATGTACGACATACCGTCTCCATGAATGGTGTATTCCATTTCATACTTATATATTCTATAGATTATTATAAAAAACTATAATGAATATAAATGACATTTAAATCATGTTTTATATTCTATAAATCATTATATATCTTTAAGGACCAAACATATAAAAATTATGACACATGCGAAAAATAAAGAAAATATTACACGAATCATAACCTTAATATGGAATTATTAAAAAGAGGGTAATATAAATTCTTAATAAAAACATATATAGTATTATATATAAGAATTTTGTTAACTATAATGATGCATAAAAATTTTATATTTATTATACAATTGGTTTTTATGAGTATGAAGAGTGTCAAGGCACAAGGTAAGGGAATTTCATTTCACTTTTTATTTTCATGACATACATGCTTTATTAACCACCCATTACTTTTGTGTGGTGTGTATAATTCACATTAATATATTATATGATTATTATAATTAAATTTATGGGTATTTACATATATATTTTATTATATTTATTTCATTTTCTCAATCTTTTAAAATTTACCAAATCAGTAAAATGGTTTTGTCTCAATTGTCCTTCTTTGAGACACATGTCACGTTATGCACCTATATTGTTCCATTATATGTATACACTACCTTTAAAATGATATATATATAATATATTTATATTAATGATATTTTAAGCTTCATGTAATTTTAATTTCTTAAATGGGGTGTATAGTTTAAGGGTACCATGTGGTGAGAGTTTATTTGAAACAATCTCATTGCTTTTAGAGATTGTTTATGACTATGTTTACATTTATGAAATAGTATAATCCATATATCAATATAACTCATGAAATTTATTATCCTCTGGTTAGAAATTCTATCTTCATATATTGGTCCATTTTTGCACTCTTTGATACATAATATAGTTAAGAAATGTTTTTTAAGGAAATCTGAATTTATCTCTCTCTTTGTTCAAAAATATAAGTTCCTCCCAAATGATGTTTTCTAAAAATGGTCCTAAAAATATTATAATATTATCTAATAATAATTAAAATTCAATTTTTTGATTTTTTTTCTTATATATTGTTTTTAGAGGAATCAACTTCTCTCTTTCTGAACAAGTCATTTCTCTAACCATTTACCCTACAAAAGGAACGGTCTTCTTACCTCATACAGCATAAATGAATTTACCTTACTTCATTTATGTAAAGATTTCTTTTCATGTTTAAAAGGTGAATTTTTATGAAAATATTTTTAATTTAATTTTCAAATAAATGGTTTTCAAAAAAAAATTAAGATTTATATTTTTTCAATGTATTTTTCAAGGAAAATTATTTTTAAAATGTTTTCAAGCTTGTTTTATAAGTTTTCAAGAAAAAAAGTTTTCAAAATGATTTGAAGGATTCTTTATAATTTTTAAAGGTATTTTCTAATTCAAATTGTTTTTTTATTAAAAATACTTTTTCAAATAATAAAGGTTATTTTCATCAAGATACATTTTTGAATGTTATGTTAAAATTATTTTCCATCTAAGATGAAATCGGTTGATGTTACTCATTCCTTTCTAGGAAATTATCCAAAGGTTCCATTCATAATCTTTCTCTGAATGGCCTATGGTTGATTTCATGTCCTTTATGAAACCCATTTCTCTTCCACGGGATATATGTTTTTGAAATCCATTTCCCTTTCACAGGTTATGAATTTGATGAAATAATTATTAAATCTATATCTTTTCCATATGTTATGATATGATTACATGTTTATGATACCCATTTTATTTCATGGGTTATGATATGATTGTGTATGATTTTGTGGTCCATGTGTGTCAAATTTAATTATGAGATAGGTGGGACCTATATCTCCCTCAAATGCATTTTTTAAATATTTATATATCATGAGATAAACTAAAATGGTATTGGTAGTAAACCTCTACAACTAATATAGCCATTAGAGTGAACCATGACTACCAAGATGGAACGAGGAGTGAAATCATGCTATTAAGATGGTCATGGGAGTGAACCAAGACTACCAAGATGGTATAAGGAGTGACCTCATGCTACTAAGATGGCCATGGGAGTAAACCATGACTACCAATATGTTATAGGGATAGAAATCATACTACTAATATGTGATTTTTAGTGATGCCTTGGATAATATGGAAATCATATTATATTCTTATGTGTCCTCCATAATTCCATGTTTTATTTCTATGTTATTCATTCATGGATTATGTTATTTATTTTCTTTAAATTCATGTCTTATGAATTGGAAATCATTATTCCATGATTCATTATATAATATTTGATATTAAATGTATGATATTTTATCTTCATTATCATGTTCTCATACTCTTATTCTCATGATTATGCTTACATAACTCCCTTGTTTACCCTTACTAAGCATTTGAGCTCACACATTTTTATGTTTCCTTACCTAGGTTATGAATATATTTATTATGATTAATTTGTCTAAAAAGGGTTCTAGTAAAGAAGAACCTAGTGGAAGATAATGTAGCTCACTTATAAATCAGTTCTTATTTTTTCATGTTTCCAAAGGTACTATACTAGTATATAATTTGGGCACCTATTGGTAGAATGTTTTATGTATTCTGAAAATGTTGTGAAATGTTAATATATGAAAAGTGAGGGTCTATATAGTTGGTATTAGATAAAATTATTAGATAAATTTTGGAATAAAAGATGATAAAATCTTAGTGGGTACCATAAGGAAATGTTTGATGATATTTATAATGATAAATAAAAGAATAGGAAAATTTCCTAGAATTTTAGTGAAGGATAGAGTGAGTGGTTTCCTAGTAATAAATCCCAGTATAGATTATACAAGTTGAATTTTATTTGGAACAAATGTACCTAGGGTTAAAAAATCCTACAAGATGTTCTGAGCTTGACTAAGGGTAATTTGGTACATGACAACAAGCCTTGTTGCGCACCTAGTTTGACATTACTAGGGGATATGATTTTTGGATTTCACAAAACACTTCACAAACCATCATGAAGGATTTAAATGTAATTTTATAATGAATAACATAGTATGAACATATGGTGTCATATATTAAGGAAGGTTTCATGATTTAGACATACTATAAGTTATTATTTTCATGAAAACATGGTTTTCTGATATGATACGTAATGCTCACACTATGCTTCTATTTTTAGTCAATGTCATGAATCGAAAGGAACTGGATTAACATTGAATCTGATGGATGAATTTTTTATGAGCAGTCAAGTGGGATGATCACTGCAGTAAAATATATTGTGATCATTCCTAATTAGTTTTAATGGAACACTATTAACAATGTGTACCTTAACCAACTCTAAAACTCACCAAGGAAGAGAAAAAAAGGAGTTCACTGAGATTTCGAGTAATGGAGACCATGGATGAGAGAATATTATGTTTCCTTTGCGTTAAGAATGTGGAAAGAATCACCTATGTGAATTTATTAAAGGAACGTGAATATCTTTTGATTGTGGAAAATTAGGATAGAAATAATGTTCCTTCAAGGGAAAAATAGATCATTCGGTTAATAAAATGGATGAGTATATCAGCCTCCCTATGACATGATCAAAGTTTAAGTGTTTCAATTGTATAATAAATGGTCATTATGTAACTAAATTTCCCTAGAGTAATGCTTCTAAATTTAATAAATAAGGTGGTGTGAGAAATGGTCACGTTACTGATGATGGAGATACTATAGTTGAAATGTAAAAGGAAAGAGGTATCTTATAATAGGATGAGATATCCTTTTTAATGGTTTAAGGATTAATTGTTCAAAGTTTTTATGTATTTGGATTCATTTATTTTGAATGGTGGGATAAAAGTATTGTTCATTTTGTGTCTTTTATATGGATTTACAAGAATTCGTTGAATGAATCTGATGGAATACAAATGTGATTTAATTTCAATGTGATTTCTATGGAAAATAAATGATTAAGGTAAATATAACCCTTAATATGTTTCATATGTTATGATAATGTTTTTTAGATAAAGATATGTTAGATATTAGTTAATTGGACGGTACTCATTACCTTGGAATTAATTGAGGACTCGGTGACATGTAATTTATGATATCATGGGTTATGTTTAAAACTTATTAGATTTATGGAATATACCAAATAATCTATGGAATAAGGAAGAATAGATGTTTTCTAAAAGTATTTATGGTAATTTAGTTTATTACCATGTTTCATGAGAATACTTTATGATGGTATTCACATGTTTTGAATTTGAAAACAAAGAGATACTTTGTGATATATGGGGGGTCAATGTTAAGTTGATTTCATGAATTTATGTATAATGTTTTGGATTTTTATCTTTCATAAAGATTATAAGGTTAACCATTCATGAAAAGTTTATGTTAAGCTTTGTAGGAAGTATTTTTGTACTGAGTTGATATTGAAATCCTTTGTTAAAAGGATATTTAGTGATTAACCTTATTTTAAGGATTCCCATTTTATTTAATTTTTAAATTATATTAGTGTGGATTTAGAAAAGTACATCATGTATTTCATTTAACATCTAATAAAGTACAACAAGGTCGTGGGTCTTGAACACATGACCAAAGATAAGGGTTTCATGCCTACCACTGGATTATGAAATTAATGTATTAACCATATTGATTTTGAAGAATAGTTAGAGAAAAATAGGTATAATATTCATTATTTTTTAGGCCTTAAGATCTGCTAAAAGGTTATTTTAGCACTTCAGACATGAAAGTTAATTTTTGTACATCTATTTCTCGATGTAATGGATGAATTAGGAATAGATAAAAGAGAAATTAAAGAAGGCAATTTTTTCATAATAATATATCAAGTTATTATATGTCCTTATATTCATGTTCAATAAAGGAGTCACTTAACATTAGGATAACCATAAAAACAATTGCTTCAAAATACCTTAAATATTGTTTAATAATGGCCTTTTAAATCATCACAAATGTATGAAATTGTGTCCCTCAATATTTCTTTGATCATTCATTTATTTGTGATTGATGGCCTCAATAACTAACTATAAATATTTATGATTTTCCTTCATGTCCAATCACCACTCCAAACCTATTTTATTCAATGTGGAAAACTAGTTATATGTTACATTGGGTAACCATTGTGGTTCCAACTTTAACTTTTTAGGGGATGTTTTATTATTCATTTTTATGACATGGGTTTCTATGAATGAAATATTGATGTATTAAACCTCTAATAACCCAGATGGATTTTGAGGGAAAAAATAATTTTAAAGGGGGGGAAAATGTAACACCCCAAGATTGTGTGATATTTTTTTTTCCAATTAATTTTATCCTTTAGATATTTTTCATTACACACAACCTGAAAAATAGTTTATTTTATATTAAAGAACTATGTTTGCCTTATGTTATATGAAACAAAAAGTTAATCGTGCACTAAAAAAACTTAAATTTAATCTTTCACTACAAGGAACACCAAATTTATCTTGTTTTACAAGAAACCCTGACTTTCCTTGGTGTCTTTCATAACACGCATTATCGATGTTTACCTAAAAATAATATATTGTTAGAATACTATTATTTAAAATAATAATATATAACCTACACATTAATTTATCAGTTATTAATATTATAAAGTAATTTAGGAAAATATATTATTTACATGAATATAATATTAATTCAGAGGTTACCAATAAATTATAAATGAATATGAAAACTGGTTTAATATAAAAGGAAATGTTATTATTTTTATGGTTACAAAGCTATTTTCTCTAATAAATTAAATTAAATACAATTATACAGTGATATTAATGCAATATATATTTTATATATTATATCAAACATTTTTTATATTAATTAAATATATTTTATTAACATAAGATAAGGACAAAATCGAATCTTATGCTTAAAACCTATATTTTTATAAATGTGGTTTTATTTCCTTTTAATGGAGAAACCATTTTAAATAAAAAATTTAGAACTTTTAGAGATTCAATATGTCAGAATATACATAATTTTTTAAAGATAAAAATAAAAATTAGGTTATGATAAGTTTTTTGTATTTTTATATAAGGTTTCATTTTTAATGAAGAGTTAAAAATATTGTATTTTAGTTCAAAACAACATTTTCATATAATTTTTTATAAGGTTAAATTACATTTAAATTTTTTTCAATGTTTAATTAGATCATATTATTATAAATTAATCAATTTTAGGTCATTAGAACCAATTTCACATTGAAATTGGGTAAAAAACTTAGCAAATGTTTTATCATTTTTACTTTAAAAACCTACAGTGTCACCTTGTTAGGGGGATTAATTTTAAATTAATTTACGCCACTTCTATGATCAGAATTTGGAAAAATAGATTACATATTAGGAATAATAATAATAATAATTTATAAGAATCTCAAATTGTTTTTTGACCAAAAATATTATTCAAATTAATTAAACTTAATTACACCGATTAAGGTAAAATTAATCTTAACTAAGTACTAATCCTTAAATTTGATAACCAAAATGACCTTGAAACTTTTAAAAATCATATTTTACAGACATAATTCTTATAATAAACCTATAATATTTCTAAATACTATATTTTACACTTGGTTAACAAGTAATATGTGGGGAACAGACAATTCATTATAAAAATACCAAGTGTGTCTTTTTCCTACCCTATAAAAAGGACTCCTCTCCTCCCACTTCCCCACACCTCTCAAGACACTTTTGATAATCCAATATCTTCCCAAGTTGATTAAAAACAAAAAACCCTTTATCCTTGAAGCATAATTTTATTCATAAATCCATTCAAGAAAACCCTTTTGTGAAAACTAAAAGGAGTTGCCTGATTAAGTGGTAATGACTTCTCTCAAGATCCTTTATTTTATTGTATTTAACCACACCCTATACTATATTTATTACATGAATGTATAAAAACACCAGTATATTAAACATAATATGATTAAATTATGCTATGGGTTTTACCTACACATTCACACACTTCCATTTAATGGGTAACAAACATAATATTTACATGTACTGTGAACTACTACCTCACAAAACGATGATTGTTCATTTTCCCTTATTGCCTCTCATAGTGGAAATTATGATAAAAAATATGTTTATATATTATATATATTATATTTATTATGTATTTAACCTTATTTAATTCTTTTACAACATATATATATATATACTTTCAATTTCTTATAAATACAATAATTTCATTTGAGGAAGTGTAGACTACCGCCCCCGTAAAGTGATGTGATTCATTCACACACTACATGGAATGTATTAAGGATGGGTTTAGTGAAATTATATGATATATATTAAATAATAATACTACTATATTAACTATGTATATACATATATGTTTACCTTTTATCTTTCTTTCAATGCGATAATTAAACGTAACAACATTCATGCGTACGTACGACTTACCATCTCCATGAATGGTGTATTCCATTTCATACATATATATTCTATAGATTATTATAATAAAAATATACTGAATATAAGTTTAATTTATATCATGTTTTATATTCTTTAAATCATGATATATGTTTAATAACTAAACATATAACAAATTATGACACATACAAAAAATAAAGTGAATATTACCCTGAGCGTAACCTTAACATGGAATTATTAACAAGAGAGTAATATAAAGTCATAATAAAACCATATATATTATTAGATATAATAATACGGTTCTTTTAAATATGTATAATGAGTTTATTTTTTTATACGGGTGGTTTCTATGAGTATGAAGTGAGTCAAGATACAATGTAATGGAATTTCATCTCACCTTTTATTTTCCCATCAAATACGTACATTATTCACCACCCATTCCCTTTGTGTTTCATGTATACTACCCATGGATGTATTTTATGATTCTTATTCTTAGTTTTATTTACATATCCATTTTATTATATTTCTTTAATATGGACTATGTTTTTAAATTTACCAAATTGTTAAAATGATTTTGTCTCAAATTGGATTCTTTAAGACATGTCCCATGTTATGCACCTATATTTTTTCATGAGGTGTCTATAATTCCTTTGAAATGTTATATCATGAATATATTTCTATTAATGATATTTTAAGCTTTATTTTATTTCATTTTATTAAATGGGGATTGTGGTTCATTGTTACCATGTGGTAAGAGTATATTTAAAACAATCTCATTGCTTTATGATATTATTTATGATTGTGTTTACATTAATGAAATATTATTATCCATATCTCAAGAACATTAATGAATTTTTTTATCCTATATTTTTCCAGGATATTATCATATATTCATCCCATTTCCAATCTTTAGTATATAAGATAGTTAAGAAATTGTTTTAAGGATGTCTAAATTTACCACTCTCTTCTATCAGAAATCTAAGTTCATCAAAAAAAATTATAAAAAGGATCTCCAAAAATATTCTAATATTCTCTGATAATAATTTAAATAAATTTTTTCACTTTTTTCTTTTTCCAATTTTCTTAGAGTAATCTTCTTGTAACTTTCTGAACAAGTAATTTTTCTATCCTTCTACCTTGAAAAAGGAATATTCTTCTTACCTCTTATAGAATGTATGGATTTACCCACTTTAATTTCAATAAATATTTATTTACATGTTTAAAAGGTAATTTTTTATGAAAATTTTCTTAAAAAAAATTCAAAGAAATATTTTTCAAATCATTTTTAGGATTTATATATTTTTAAATTATTTTTCAAGGAAAATGGTTTTTAAAATTTTTCAATCATCTTTTATATGTTTTCAAGGAAAAAAATTTGCAAAATGATTTTAAATATTCTTTATATTTTTTCAAGTTATTTTCTAAGAAACTAATTTTAAAATAGTTTTATGTATAAAAAATCTTTTTTTGGAAAAAGATAGGATATTTTCTTCAAGAAAAAATTTTTAAAGATATTTCAAAATTATTTTCCATATAATATTACATTCATTGATGATGCACATGCATTTATAAGAAATGATATAATGGTTCTATTCATATTCTTTCTCTAAAAGGATTATCTTTGATATAATGGTCTTTATGAAACTCTTTTATATTTTAGGGGTTATATGTTTATGCAATCCAGTTTTCTTTCACAGTTTTTCATTTTGATGAAATTATTATGAAAGCTATATCTTTTTTATAGGTTATGATAGGATTACATGGTTATAAAACCCATTTCATTACTTCAATATATGATATTATTGTTTATTATTTTTTGGCACATGTATGTATGATTTTATTATCAGATGGGTGGGACCGATATTTCCCTCCAATGCATTAGGTAAAGACTTATATCTCATGAGATATACTATGATGGTCTTGGGAGTAAACCTTTACTACTAAGATAGACATGGGATTGAACCATGACTACCAAGATGGTGTGAGGACTAAACTCAAGCTACTAAGATGGTTATGGCAGTGAAGCATGACTAGAAATATGGTATGATGAGTTAACTCATGCAACTAATATGAAAATGGGAGTGAAACATGACTACCCAGATTGTATGTGGAGTGAACCCATACTAATAATATGTTCTTGGCAGGGGTGTCTTGGATTCTATAGAAATCATATTATCTGATTATGTGTCTGCCATAATTACATGTTTTATTTCTATGTTATTATTTCATGGATTATGTTATTTATTTACTTATGAATCATTTATTATGAAATTACAAGATTTATTTCATTATTCATTAAAATTATCCTTGATATATAGGATATGTTCATCTATTTTTATGATCATGTTCTCATACTCTTATGCTCATGACTATGCTTATATATATCCCTTTTTTACCCTTATTGATCATCTGATCATTTGATCTCACCCTTTTATGTGTCTAAGAAGGGTTCAAGTAAATAAGAACCTATTGAGAGAATATTCATCTCACTTAAGTATTAGTTTTTATGTTTCCATGTTTCTAAAGGAACTAGATGGTACAATCTTTGGGCATCAATTTTATAATTTTTTTAAGTATTCTATAAATTTTATGAAATGTTAATGTATAAAAATTGAGGGTATCTATATTCCAATCCATCACCTATATTAATATTAGTTTTAAGTTAGGTCAATATGAATAATGACATAGAAATACTTCAGGAATCGTTATTTTTTCCCATTAAAAATAAATCATATCACACTAAGGCCACTGAATTAAGAAAATGATAGAGAACTCCCCCTATGAGATATATATTCTAACCAAATTTTCCTTTTGTGAATCTAGTAATTTCAAAGTAACTAAATAATATACATAGATGAATAATATCATGTTGGTTCGAATTCATGATAATTTCTTCAGAAAAATATGTTTTGATTTCAGAAATCAAACCCAGAAGGTTTTTTTCACATGATATTATATGAAGGTGTGGTATCTTTGATGATTCATGAAATAAAAGATGAAATAGATATCACACAAATCATTATTTTTTGAAAAATTGACAATGAAATCTAATGTTTAGAATATGTGATCATTTATAGCATTCACAATGAGGAAAATCTGCTTACCGGATTCTCTCCCATGAATATACATGTAAAGAAAATTTCATGACATTAAAATCCATTCATAGCATGTGTTCATAGGATTACTTGAAATATTCATAATTTTATCGAGGATGTGATGTATTGGTTTAATTGATCAATAGATTTGGTTTCCATCCTATGAAATTCATTATAACAACTCATGGGTAACAACATCAATCTTGACCTTTACCTCCATGTTAAAGATCCACTGTTTCTCAAGTATAGTTTTCATAGTTATTTGATGTGAATGATGAAACCTTGATATATATTATTTATGATGATTAATACTAAATTTTATATAGTGTATTTTTACCTTCCTAGCACTAACCACATACCTGGGAGTTTCCACCTCCACCGCACACTAGGAAGATAACATAAATTGAAGATAACATAGCTGATCCTATGGACCTTCCAAATATGACTCTAAATTAAATTTCAAATCTCTGTAAAGAATTGTTTCGATATAAAATGGTAATGTGATAAAGTCTATAGACATTGAATAAATCCCATCTAAAGAATATAAATATATTCTAGTACTATTTCTCTTATAAAGGAAGTAATGATCATGGTATTCGATGAAGTTGTTAGGGAGATAATCTCATTTTTTGTTGTTTTGGTTAGAGGGATTCCCAATGATGAAATTAATTGAACCTCCAAGATTCGGGGTATATCCACTACAATATAGGGTAGAATATTTCATTAGTTAGATAAAAAATGAAATTATATCACTAGGTATCTAATATATATGACCAATTTTAAAAACATACCTTTCTTGATTGTGTCACTCACAATGTCTTTTTCCACAACCCCATCATCTGGAGGAGAGGCAAAAAAATCTTCTAATGAGCGGCTTAGTGGCACCACTAGTGATTTCTCTAATGTTACATTATTATCTCCAAACTTGAGGACTACTAGAAAAAAAAATGTTAGGTAATAACAAACAATTTGAACTATGTGTCTAGTTTTTGAAGAAGTATCCATCATATCTAAAACACCCTTCCATAAAAGTTAACTCAGTAGTGGACTAGCTACCTATATCAGTCTCTTTGAAAAGTATGTTATCCTATACCGGATCAAATGGCATGATCATTGGAATGTTTGTAGTAAGAAATATGACTAAATGATCTATCACATCAACCATATATGCTTATTGATGGGTTGGTCCTGACATAGAAGGTTCTACTACAGAAATAGAACTATCACCTTTGTATATAGGGGTAGATATATGCTCCTCCATGAGGTCCTAAAAAGAACCTACACATTATTATAAAAAACAGGATGAGATACTAGAATAGTAAAAAAATAATGAGTGAAATTACACACTTCCTTGAGGATTCTGGGGGAGAGGTGCCTGAGAATTAGGATTGCTTCCTTTTCACTTTCCCCTCTTGAGTAGGATCTACAGAAGGTGCCAATATCGAGGACATTTAGGAAGTTCCCCCAAATTTTTAGGGTTCCAATAGATTTTCTATAGAGTTGGTAATCACCACCATCATTAGGAACAATTCACATGAAGATCCTTCATAATCGGTCCCCCTATTCACTTGTCAATTCATCTCCAGTGGTTATTCCCCCTATAGAATAAAATGGGTATAGCGGGATAGGTTGGTATTTTGTGGATTCCCACTATATCAAAAAACCACGAAGGACTTAAATATAGATTCAATATAACAATGGACCATATAATTTGGAATCACAATTATCCTTACCACTCCCTAGATAATAGGATATCCATGTTAATCCATGAAAGCCTTCAGTGTTCCTTGAAACACAATTTTTTTAACCAAAGAGGAATTGAAGACCCAACCATTGACACTTTCCAACATCACATAAATGTCTCAAAGGATTTCCTTTAAATTCACAAGTGACTCTTTGAAATTAATCCCTAGTGGAGTAATAACATGTGTGAAGTAGTATAAAAGTAATTCTACCAGGTAGAGTATTTTATAGAGATCATCCACTGAGTTCACTATTCTCCAAGTCCTCAACTAATTAAATTTGACTGGAAATATTAGTAGTGGAACATGACATCACTTAAAGGAACCACACATGTTATGGACATGGTGTTGCACAGTTAATGTAATGTTAAATGCATCACTTCCATGTGAGGTACTTCTGGGGTTGTTGGACCTCTTGAAAATATCTACTTTCTATGCTTAGTATTTTCCCCAATATTTGTTGGAAATTGAGTATCCTTGAATAAAAATCATCATAATTCATAATTTTTAAATGATTGAATTGAAATTTTAGAGTAGTTCTGATAAATATTGATATATGCATCATGGTGAGGGAGGTATACCAGGACCTGAGTCCCCTACTTGGTGAGAATCTGCCAAAATTAGAAATTAACCATCAGATGATTCTTAGAACCAACATAAATAGGGGAAATATCATTTGTACAAACTGAAACTGACAGTTAAACTGAAAAGGTCCATTCTATTTATATAGGAGACTTGAGTTAATAAGTGTAGAAATGGAACCCTCATGAAGTGACATCATGTAGGATTGGGCCTCAAGGTATCCCCCAATGTTATCAAACATTATAATTTTTAGAACTATCCCATATGGTTTGAAGTAGAATCAGTCCTAATAAATCATGAAGGCCCTAACCTCCCAATCCATTAATGTAATGGGCCTTACTTCACGGATGCACTATGAAAATGGTTTGAAATGAATTTTGTGGGGTTTATGGATTCTTTGGTACTCATAAATTCCCAAATAATCCACCAAAAAACCTCATAATACCGAATGCGTTCCTTTGATTGTGGTAGGGTATCTTCCCATATATATATGGAATATGAGGTGATACAATTTGGGTAACATAGGGATAGATAACTTGATATGATACTCTCCCTCTATAGAGGTCTCCATTATAATATTTGAGACCCTAAATCAACCCTTTCCCATCATTTGAAGTATATACTTGCTCACATACATAACAAAGATGTTGGCCATCTAAATGGTCCGATCAATATTAGAGATATACACCCACCACCAATTGTTAAATTTATCTTATTCAACTGTTGGCCAATAATAACCCTTAAAACTATGGGATTCCATTATAGGTATATCCATTCACTTATTGGATTCTAGATCATAATAGAGTTTTCATGATGAAATATGTAACACATTTATTGAATTGGATATCTTCCCTAAGAAGTGTGTCCTTATCATGGGCCTCTTCTGTCAGACTGATTAACTCTTTGAAAAGAGGTTGGGTCCTCTCTATGTTATCCCACATGGATATGGGGGTAAATAATTATACATTCCAACCAATATGGGTTCACTATAGATCTAGTTGAATTCCCATATTATTATTCCAACCTCTCCATGAATCCTATGGAATGTGTTCATGTCTAGACTCATGCGACTGAACATGTCCAACATCATGACATTAATAAAGTACTAAATTTCATTTGATATCTTGAAATATTCATACATCCAAATATAATTTATCACTATTTCAAATTCCTATGAAATATATTACACCCATAAGAGACATCCCCAATCCATTCTAAAACTACCCCATGATTGAAGGACCTAGTTGGGCCACCACCAAAACCACTAACTGGTGAAATACATCCATGTTATGTAATTGTAATTATAGATATATAAATTAGGTTCAAGATAGTTCATGTTTATTTATATGAGAATAAACATCATTGTATTTCTATCTATGGATTACCCATCATAAATTAAATGTCTAATGTGGTATATGATCACCTGAAATGTATTATGGGTTTTTTAGAATCCAATTGATAGGTATGTTTGATGATTGTGACGAAGGGATGTGGGTGTCATTTGTATAAATAAAACCATTGTAGGTTAGGATGTATGAAAGGTGATATTCAGTAATATTTACTCATATTAGATGAATGATACATGGACGTGATGATTAGACATTATGGTTCTATCCAACATCAATTCTAGAAATAATAGCACTTCGATGATTCACCACTTTTGATGCATATATATTAAAGGATTCAAGATAACCTTGATGAGATCATAAAACCACCAGTATAAAAGTAGAAAAGACTTATATATCAGACAAGTGAAAAATATATTCAACATAGATGAATAACTCTAACATCATTATTCACATTGAATGAACCATAAGTGGATTCACAACCATATAACATGATACATATTTAACGTACCACATGACCCATGGATGTCTTGTGAACCACATGACCCATGAAACATATTGTGATAACACGGAAAAACATAATACTCACATCTACATGAACCTATCATGGTCTCCCAAACTACATGATAGTCATGTGATTAGGTGACCAAACCAGAAAATCTTGTGAAACCTTCAAGTCAACCATATGTTCAAAGGACCTAGTTTAAGGTACAACAAATTAATGATAATAATCTCATGGTTGGTTTGAGGAACTTCCATGAAAATTTTGTTGATTAGTGTGAGTACATAGTAGGTTCTTGTGAAAAAGACTTGTTATGATGTCTTATAAAACATATCATGTGATCAGTTTTCACATAGATCTCTCTTGAAAAAAATTTCTAGTAAGGTCTTGTAAAGGGTTCATGTGAAAAAATCAATTTGAAATAACTCTAGAGAGTTGAATTCACTTGTGAAATTATATCCCCTCTACTCTCCTATTTATAGTCCACTCTACGGAATAACAACTGTCAATTTAAAGGCCAAACATTTACCAAGAAACTAATTGGTGGTAAATCCAAGGTCTCTGGAGGGAATTTTATTTCTTGAGAACCAACTAATTTCCCCCATGGATGTCACTCTTGATGGGTCCATTTATTGATTCCTTCCAAATGAGAATATTCAAATCTATGATGGATCAAATACCCAAAGCTGTTTATAATTTTCTCTATAAAACAAAGGAAGATAATGTGAAAAAGTCACTCATATAACATAATCCTCAAAAGGACATGTGATTTCATGTCCATCAAAAAGTCATGCAAATCATTCATTCATATCTCATGACTAATTTGAGATCATGTGGATCCCCCTTTATAAGACTCCATGTTCTTAAAAATTAATCCTAATATGAATTAGTGATCAAGAGAGGGCCTCTAAAGGATCTTCTACATTCCATATGACATGTCAAATAGCAAGATCCTGACATTCATTCAATATAATTGTAAAATAAAGGATTAAAATGTGTAAATTATTGAGATATTATGTTGTATTTAATATCATGTGACTCGCTCATGTTGTTCTCAATACATCGTTACACCATTGGAAACATGTCTAACTTGTCATTCCAGAGCTACTGTACATTTTACCTTGATCATATGAAGGGTTCCAGACATTTCAATTCAATTATGTGATGCCCCACCAGCTACATAGAAAAAAAAGGTGTTTTCCTTGATAATGTTAATGCATCACCACAAGGCCCATTATTGGTCATGTTATGCAACATAAAAAAGGACTATGATTTTATTTGACAACACATTCACAAATTTTCGAGATCCCAATCCCTTTTAAAATAATTAAGGAAATAAAAAGGGGAAAGATTAAATATTATAATGAGGAAGATACAAATTAAAATTAACGAAAAAGGTGTTATATGCCCTTTGAAATCATAAACTATCATGAAATGATTCCCTGGATAATATAAAATGATCTCAAGATACTATTGAACATGTTAGCATAATCTTACAAATGCCCCTGGAAATCCACCTATTTATCACAGATGTCTGTAAACAATTCATCATTGATCATATGATGGACTTAACATCTGAAACTTAATATCACATAGACCCTTATAAATTTCAATCTTACCTCTTAAAAGATCATTGACATGTTTACATGTTTAGGAAACATTTCATTGATTGGTTGGGGTCTATTAAACATGGTAATGGTGGAGTGTTCTATCATTAATTGATCATCATATAGTTACATAAATAATGAAAGGAAGGATCATGGGAAGTGTGTGACACAAAAACCCACCACTGAATGAAAATCAAATCATAGAGATACAGTTGATAAAGTTAGTGTATAACAGGGGAATTGAGACCTATAAATCCTTCCCCCTTAGCATAAGAAACGCATTAACCCCATATTATAGTGTAGGGGTGGACTTCTCATAGTAGACATTCACATTATTGAAAATGTATTCCCTGGGTAAAATCTATGGAATAACTTAAAGGGTGATATAGAGTGCATATTTTCTTTATGTGGTCACTCTATAGTTCACACAAAGGAATTCTGCCATATAATCTTGATTATGTGAAGGAGGTCCTGCATGTCATCTGGGTCATGAAATACATAAAATGACCTACCAC
Source organism: Viscum album (assembly GCA_963277665.1). Lineage (NCBI taxonomy): Eukaryota > Viridiplantae > Streptophyta > Magnoliopsida > Santalales > Viscaceae > Viscum > Viscum album. Next base: position 224,961,004 of record OY728158.1, read on the forward strand.
TGGAAACACCTGAGGAACATTTGAAATAAAGGATTTAATGAAATACTGAAAAAGATGGGATAATTATAAAACTATAGATCTTATTAACATCATATACATCACATTACTCACCCATATCATGAGACATCACTGGGACATGTCGCTCAAATCATGTAATGTTCCTTCAAAATGTATTTTTTATCATGGTATGTCCATCAAACATGTGAAGGAAGTTTCACAACACCCTCTGGGAATTCTAAAAATGTTTTTAAAAGTCCTCTTAGATTTCTATAAAAAACTTGGGTTGTCCTCCAGAGATGTCACCTAGGTTATTTGAAAACACTAGGAAATGTCAACCTGTTCTTGTGATGTCCTCCAAAATAGTCATCCCAGTCATGTGACACCCTCAGGACATGTCAAATTGGGTCATGTCATTGTCTTCATAGATTTCCATACATCTATATAAAAATTATAAGACAACCAAGACAATTCAGCTTGGTCCTATGATATCTTCTAGACATGTCTGTTAGGTATTGTGATGTCCTCCAGACATGCCATCCATGTTATATGAAACACCTCAGACATTTTAGTCTTGATCATGAGATGGCCTCTAGTAATTCCATTCCAATTATGCAACATCCATCAAACAGGTAAAAATTATAATCAAATATTAATTATCCATGTTCTCCATGCTACAAGGACATGTCCATACATCATCAAACATGTTAATAAAACAATCAAACATGTCTAGAAGACAACCAAGACATGTCAAGCATAAATCATGAGACAAGATAACTTTTTTATGGTGGATATATTTTGGCATACCCCCAAAAGAACTATGAGAACATTGATTTCTACTATAAACAAGATACATAGGACTCCATCCAAAGTTGTGATCTCATATGTGAATCTACCTTGGTTTCACTCCCACCATGTCACTAACATTCCAACCATCGAGACCCAATCTCCCCTCTAGTCTTATCATTATTCATCAACCACCATCATACTAAGTATAAAATTGAACTATGAGAACTATGGTTACTACTAAAACGTGGATACATAGGATGCATTCCTAAGGCCTAATCTCAAATTGGTACCCACATCAGTGTATCTCTCCCCATGTATCCAAAATTATAACCAAAATGACAAAATATATCATATTGTTTTATGATTTTTCATTATTCACCAGTAGGATGAGTATAAAACTAATACATTAGAACTCATATTCCTTTTATAAGCATGATATGTATGATTACTTCCTATGGAAAATTCCCCAATGAGAACACACCATGGTGTAACTCCCCCCATGTCTCCAACATTATAACCATCAGAATCTAATCTCTCCCATGGATTTATAATTTTTCCTCATCCACTAGTGGACTATTCAAAAAATTGAATTATGAGAACTCTAATTCTTGATATATCTAATATTCATAGGACTTCTTCCTATGGACTTATCTCAAATGGGAACCCACCTCAGTTTATGTCCCCTCGTGTCTTTGATAATCTAACTATATGACCTAAAATCTACCGAAGGTTTATCATTCTTCATCATCCATCCACTGGCTAAGAATTAAATAAAAATATGGGAACCATTATTCCTTCTATAACTAAAATACATAATAAACCTTCCTAAGGCCCAAAATTAAATGGGAATCTACCTTAGTGTCAATCCCCCTACTCATTAGAATTCCAACCATCAAGACCCAATCTCTAAAATGGGTTAATAATTCTTCCACATCCACCAGTATAATGAGTTGCAAAATGAACTACAAGAACTCTGATTACTACTATAACAATAATATATTGGATGCCTTCTTATGGACCGATCTAAAATAGAAAACCACCTCTATGTAATTCCACCAATGTCTCTAAAATTAAAGCCCTCAGGACCTAATCTCTCCCTTTGGTTAATAATTATTCATTATCAACTAGTGGACTAAATAGAACACTGAACTATGTTAACTCTAATTCCTATTATCACTAAGATACATATGACTCCTTCCTAAGGGATAAGCTCAAATGGGAACCCACTATATTGTAAATCCTCTCAAGTATCTCACATAATAACTAATGTGATCTAATATATCCTATGATTTTGTCATTATTATTTATCCACCAGTGGAATGAGAAAAGGATGAACTATGATAAATCTAATTCTTTCTATAACCAGGACATGTTTCATTCCTTCATAAGGCCTGATATCAAAGGGGAACCAACATCAGTGTAAGTCTCCCCATGTCTCTGACATTCTAACCATCATGGCCCAATATTTTTCTTGGGTGTATCATTATACCTAATTCATCAGTAGACAGAGTAGAAAATTAAACTATGAGAAATATGATTCCTTCTATAAACAGGATACATACGATATCCTCCATTGGGACAAGTTCAAATGGTTACCCATCTCTATGAATTTCCCCCCTTGTCTCTGACATTCTAAGAAATGGAACACAATCTATCATGTGGTTTTATCCTTCTTCTTCATTTAGTAGATAATTGAGTAGAATATTGAAATATGATGAATTTGATACCTTACATATCCAAGATATGTAATAAACCATCATGGGGCCCATAAATCATATCAAACATCCAATCGTCTCCCCAATTCATAATCCCCACATCTATATGTATTGAGACTAATTAATTTCTATATATTGTTTATCACACCAAGAATGGATCATGTGGGATTAGGGATATGATATGGTTATATCATTCTCATCATGATCTCCCAAGAAATGGAAAACTTAGAGTGTAAGGCCCATTAAGTGGCATGATATAACTCTCCCCGTATAAGGGAATCCACCTCGGGGGTTTTACTGAGGGAATGATTGAACTACAATAACACTTTTTCCTTTCATAACCAAGAAACATAAGATTAATCCATTAGGATTGAACTCAACATCTGGTTCCTATGAGCCCTTATATACTACCTTCAGACATGAAATTGAACTCCATGGGTTCAACAAATTTTGTGGATATTGATTCCTCTTCTAAAAAGGGTGTGTAGTATGCCTAATAAAGGTTTAATCCCATATTGAAAATATTAATATCCCCCATGTATGGTTTTAATATCTAAATTACCTTCATATACACCATTAAATTATATAAATATACCCATTAAGGGGAAATAGATGAAAATACATAAAAACATACAGATGGACTCATCAATAGAATTCCCTTTACACAATGAAGGTTTCATCTCTAGTTAATTTTTGTAGGTAATCGGTTTTGTATTGGTATTAGGAAGAGACTCATAAACATATACTAAATCTATATGAGAGACATATATTAGGAAATAATTCCACCCAAAATGGTGTGATGTGACTGACCCCAATCCTCTCAACCAATGTGATTTCCTAAGTTCCATTGGGTCTGAAACCCCATGGGACATCCTACCTTTATAATTCAGGTCTGTATGTAGTTATAGATATGGGATCCCTTCATGGTTTCTATGAAAGTTAGAAATGGTAAATCATACATGAATGATTGTACAAACATCTAACTCTTACAGTCAAACTGTCAGAAAAAAAAATCTATCATCATTCCCAAAAAACAAAAATGGTAAACCCGATGTGAAATCATTTAATTATAATATCTTCATTGAAGGATAAAAAGAATAGATTTTATTATCAGACCATTTATTCTTACCATGTGGCTGATATTTTAAAATAAATAGAGTCCAAATGGAATAAAAATTATGTCATGTTATTTATATCATGAAGAAAAACATGTCTTTTGTATATCCACCACTTTCACCTTTACATGATAATATGTCACCCACTAATCTACCTTGGAGATGTGATTTACTCCATGTATCTAATCAAAAAGTTATAAATCCTTGAAATATGTTAATTATTCTTTATTTTGATCTTTTTATGATCATAATAATCAATTTATATGATCATTACCCAATCCATATTCATAAAAAAATGGATTGTTTCACCCCAAAATGAAACACTTGGGTGTATAAACCCTTTATCCTAATTCTTCAGTAGTTTCTTCTCCAAATATTGAAATTTAGGAGTTATAATTCTATACGGAGTTAAGGATATTGGAAATGATCTAGGTATGTGTTAATTTGTGAACTCAACCTATCGTATATGAGGAAAACCAATATTTTAGAAAATGGTCAACAAATTTCATTATAATGGGCATGTCATCAATGATGATATTTTTATTAGTATTTATCATTAGATCTTAACACTCTTTCCCATGAGACAATAATATCCATTATTTACATGATTAACCCAATATCAATTTATCATACTCCTATAAATTTTAATATAATTAGAGGAATATTTGTAATAAAGAGGGTGTTTTACTTCTCTATGAAATTTATTTTGGCTCTACATAAAGAAATATAATCCATAAATAGAAAAGCATATAATTCCACTAAAAGGAATATCACAATGTTAAATAGGAAATTAAGCCCTAAAATTTTGATAGGTGATGATTTATATTCTTGGGATGAAATAATTGTTCAATTTTTTATATTCACTAATAAATATACATTCATATTTTAAGTTGGTGTGTGAAAATTTCCACCAAACATACTTGATATGAAGAAATTTATAGAACCATAGATGATATGCTTACTATTCACTATTTGATTTTGGTTATAATCATTTAATTCATGTAAAATGGACTAATGGATTAGAGTTTTAAAATAATTAAAAAATATAATGGGAAATAATTATCATTTAATAGATAATAATAAAATTACATATATTCTTTCACCTATGAAATTATAGGCTTCAGTCTATGTTATACAGGATCTATTTCCTAACATAAAATCATATGGTAATTTTTGTTTCGGTAGAATTGTCTCAAAAAAGCTTCTAAATTTACTAAAGTATATCCCTTGAGTGTTTCAAACTATTTAATCATCAAATTATCTATTTCATTCACCATATGAAAATCTAGTTAATTCCTATTTCACCCTATTTAGAGTTATTACCCATAGGTACAGCTATGTGAGAGCAATATCCAATTGTATTATCCATAAGTGGATTTAACTTCTTGAAAAGTAATAACATTTTACACTACTCATATTTAGGTATGTTTTATTATGTTGTGTCATATCCTATAGGCTTTAAATATGGTTTTTTAATCAAAATATCAAAAATTATATCAATATTACTCTGATACCAACTATGACAGCCCATTTTTTATACATAATAATTCCTAATTTATTACATAAAGATACACATAATTCAATCCCAAAAGATCATAAGGCCCAGAGTCTTTGAGAAATTATGTAAATCAAATAATAACATAACTCATGAGTATAACAACATTATTTAGAAACACAATATCATCTATTTAAAATCCATTAATCTTATAATACTACAGATGATAACCTATGGATGTATATAAGAAATGGGTGATCATTAAATCTCAATAAGGGAATAATAAAATCATTGAGTAAGTTAAATATTTATATTTGAGTCAATGTAAATATCAAGGTAACATATGTATGGTAAAAATCATAATCTTGAACATCAAGGCATGATTTAAGATGACAACATAATAGAATCATAGAAATGTGGAAAGAATATAAAACATGCTATCATAAACATAATTGAAGCATAAATGCTGAAACAATATAACATAGTGTTATTTTTTTAACCTATCATGAACCACACTTGGTTTCCCATGCGATAAAATTATTAACCAATTCATTTTCTTGATATATAATTTGTGTTACACCCATCACATTCATAAAAGGTACATGCATAAGTGTTCAACGTAGATTATACAACCTAAGGACATATTTAATCACATTTAATATAATCATTTATGAATGTTTCTTATTAATATGTAATTAAAAATCAATTAAAAAATAATTACAACTACAAAAATTCCCTTGAGTGGAAATGAGGATGGATTCTGACTACACAAATGTTTGGCATGGAAAATCAAAATGATATTATGTTAGTATAATGTGGGTGCATAATGATTCATGTAAGATATTAATGAGATAAAAAGGGGCCACAAATAATTATAGGAATAATAAGTATATCAGTAGATATTTTTAAAATAATATTCCACTTTTAAGAATTTTAAATTAAAGGGCACGATATAAAAAAGGTTCTTGAATAAAGGAGAGAATAAGATGATCCTTTATATCATCATAGTCATAGCTTAGGTAATGGTTATAAATTTAGGGGATAAATTACCTCCAAATCATAGAAAATATATTGAAAAGTAAATGAATATTTATAAATTCATTACAATCTAATAAATTTATATTCTAATGGATAAATTCAAAAAAGTTTATTGAATGAAAAAAATATATAGAGACCCCTTACCTTTAGAGGGTTATTATAAAAGATAGGAAGGATCTTCTTAAGATCTTGGGAAATCCTTGGGAGTGCTATTGAGAAATATAATAATATTAAATTAATTATTATTGGTGTTTTATTGATTAGGTATGCAAGGATGGGTGGGTTTTAATATCAAAATAGAAGTAAATAATTTATTAATTTAAATTATTAGGTTTTGGACTCTATATGATAAAATAATCCAAACCACAAACCATCCCATGGTTAAATCCCCCAATTTCTAACAAAGAAGAATGGTTTTAAATATTTTATAATGATAAGAACCAAAATCATTAAAATAATAGACTTTTTTTATTGAATTGATTCATGTTAAAAAAATATTTTTAAAAGCTTAAAATTTAATATATGTTTGGGAGGATTCAATAATGGTTTATAAAGTAAAACAATTAAATTTGAAAACACATTATATTAAAAGGAAAATAATATCATAGGTGGACTCTCTATATTTTATTTATTACATCACTTTTTGTTTTTAATTATGTCATGATGCATATTATATATTACTACATTATTTACTTTTTATCAAAATATTAATATATCTCTGAAAATTATGAAAAAAATCATTTTTTTCTAATTTAAATGTGGAAATTTCAAAATTAGTATGTATCGAATCAAAATATTTCCCTAAATATGAAAATTTATACTTTTAAATCAAAGTTTAATGTTTATTGGAAAATATGGGTTTTTTTCTACGATAATGTCTTATGAACCTTCTAAAAATATCATTTAACTTCATAAAATTACATTATAATTTATAATTAATTCAATATTATTTTATAATCATCTTTTATTAAAATAAAATTTATTTAAAAAATAATTTAATTCAACAGAATGAGTTTCCTAAATTGAAACTATATATTTCTCAAATATAAAATTTTGTTTTCATTGTATAAAAAACTAAATTTTATCAAACACATTATTAAATAAAAACTAGTGTTAATAAAAGGGGATAAATAAAATTAATATTTTATTTAAAAGATAAATATTCAAATTCCTATTGTTGGGGACTATACAGATAAACCCTTTTTAAAGTATAAAATTCCCAATGGTTAAGGTAGGTTGTGGTGACAATTTCTTAGGGTGTTTTGGTGAAAATATTTTGTCTCATGATCTTGATATTCTTGAACTTATCTTTTAAATATTTTCGCACAAAATTTATTTTTTGGATTTCTAATTGGTCTTAGTCATTGAAAAATCATATTAATTTCATATCCCTTATAATATATGGTAAATGGGCATTATTAGGCATGATCCTACTAGTTGAGTCTATATATGATTTTGGTAATACCAATTGGATATTATCATAACCCTTGATAAATTAATATCATAATGATCACTGTACACAAGTTATATTATAAACTATTTTTAATATTAAATGTATTTTAAATATGATATAAAATAACTTATAATTGTGTAAAATAAAAAAATTATTACTATTTTGTAATCTATAAAAACGTTTCATAATAATCTATTTGTTCATTTGAACATGTAATATCATTTATAAATGATTGAGTCCTTACACCCATTTCACCACTATTAAAATTATAATGCCAAAAACAAAATAATTTTCTATGGGGAGAACTAAAAATTCAAGTATCACATATAAATATTAATCTAACTCCTCACATTTAAAAGAAAATAATAAATTATATATTTCACTTCAACCATTTAGAATTTAATGAAACATCTTCTAACATCCAATCAAGTTTCTCAATAATATTTCACTAAGAATTCTGCACTAAATATACAACATTTATATTACTTCACTCGTAACTATATTTATAAATATAAATCGATCTATATTCATACCTTGATTACTTTCTCATTAACCATACTCATTCATCCCTATAATGATAAATATAAAAAAATCATTAAAAAATCCCAATTATGTTAAAATAAATCATATTCTTTCAGTAAGTAGTTATATTATAAGAAAATATATTAATCTCAAAAATTCAGATTTTATCTTAAGAACACTACATGATATAAAAAATTAAAACATTATGAAAATACCCAAACAATTGTATCACCCCACTTCCCCAAGTTCTAGAGTAATGGTCACAATAAAATAAATATTAATGACTAATATACACAACCAAGTTGATTTTTTATGATTTTTCATTTTTTGTGTGTTATGATTAGGAAAAGATTCAAATCCATCATCAAACTCCATATAATCTTAGGATCCTATTTTGTGTAATTTTTTATTTACACTAGCACGATCGAAAACACTTTATCCTAAAAAATCATTTGTTCCTTTTTTTCATATTTTTTATGTTTCCATTTTAAGGAGGATAACAAATGATGTATAATAAATGGTAATAATTAACCACTCAAAAATACCATGATACTCATCACAATTCTCCTCAAGTTAACACATCCTCTTCTGTAATTTAAAATACCTTCCCTATATTTATTAAATTTGATATAGGGAAAAATGTAAAACTATACTGTGAAATTAAGATATTATATTATAATTTGGTTCTTTTCTATCAATTTCATACATGTATAATATGGATAAATAAAATATAAAATATCAATTTATTCCTCAAGGATAAGGTATTTTCAATGAAAAAATAATAAATAATAATAAATTCCAAAATATATAATCATAGATATGAAAAAGATTCAAAAATCATGTTGTAGTAGGTTTTCATTCCCTATGTTCCTCTCAAGATATAAACATAAAAAGGATTGGAAAATTTTTTCTTTGGATACTCTTAGAAATGAGTAAATATAATAAAATTAAATTAATCTTGGATTTTACACTAATAATAAACCAATTAGTATGATTTTCAAAAATATAAAAAATGATCAAGGTAAAGGAAATTTAATCTGCAAAAATTAAATGGATTCCCCAAATCATGTTTCATCTAATTGAAAACCTCACTATTATCTCCTATCACATATCCCCCCATTATACTAATTCAATATCATTAAAAATGAAATATAATAACTTGAATCATGAGATTCTAATGATATCATTATATAAACAATAAAAATGATAGAACAAATCTAAGGTGTGTCATGAATTTTTTCATAAAACTCAAAAACAAAATTCAAAATATTATCATGTAATAATAAAATTAAAAGACTAAACTTATAGACTCTATCATTTTTAGATCCCCGTAGTTTTTTTATAACTTTATCATAAGTAACCAATAAGTTATAAATACCAATGAAATTAAAATATCAATTCATTAATTCTCAAAAGTAATACAACGATTGTAAAACTCCTAATGAAATCCCTAAAAAATTCATATTGAATAAATATTAATAATAAAATAAATAAATAATAAACTATGGATACCTTGTAAAATTTTGTTTTCTTTTTTGTCTTTATGCCCATACATACCTCGAAAATGTCAATTAATGGAGGGTTAGAAGGATGTTACATAGTAAAGATCAAAAAATGGTGTAATTTCTCATTCCTTAACATAGAAAGGTTTGTATGCATTATCTAAAATTAACCTCACTTCCCTCATGGTAGTATATTAAATAAATCATTGAACTAATCCTCTATAGTTTTCACTATTTTTATAAATCAAATGCTATATTATTTACAACCCAAATTTTAATTCCTTCTCAAAAGTATCCTAATTAATTAGTACCTTCAAGGTCTTAAAATTTTTTTGGAAGCTTATAACATCCCAATATTAACAAACATGGATATTAAACCATTTTATATGAATATTCATCACATTAAAAAAACATGTCTAAGGACCATAACAGTTTAGTGTATCTAAAAACATAGAATATAATCTTCTAACTAGTTAAAAGACATTAAACATATCCCTTTAAGATCTTCCCCTTTATTAATTTTACATAAAACCTACCTTCATAGCCTAGATAAAGTAATCATAAAAAAGGGTTGAGATCAGATGCTCATTAATTGTAAATAAAGGAGATACATAAGAATAACATAATAATAGATGTATGAGAATATGTGAATACCACTGAAAAAATCAAACCCTACATATCAAATAACATAAACATGAATCATCGCATAAATATTATCAATTCATAATACATGACTCATAAGTGAGTCAAGAGAATTATACATGATATATTAACATAAAAATAATACATAGTATTTAATGAGAACACATAATCATATAACAATGATTTCCATTATATTCAAGAATTAATTACATGGCTATCTTAGTGGATTGAGTTTACTCCCAAAACTATCTTAGTAGTCATTGTTCACTCCCATGACCATCTTAGTAGATAAGGACTTTTATTGAACCAATTTCACTCCTCATTCAAGCCCTATGTTATTGAAATGGGTTTACATTCCATTAAAACCATGTATTACATAACTGAGTTCACTCCTCATTCCATACATGTATTACTGAACCGAGTTCTCTTCCTGTTCCAGTTATGTATTACTGAACTAAGTTCGCTTCTCATTTCATCCATGTGTTACTAAACTGGGTTCACCTCCTATTGTAGCCCTATATTACTAAACTAAGTTCACTCCTCATTCTATCCATGTATTACTGATATGGGTTCACTTCCCATTCCATCCATTTCTATCTCATGATATATAAATATTTTCCCAATTATACATCAAGGTTTGTGTTTAAAAACCCACTGGGCATAGAGAACTGTATCAACACTATAGAGGTACTAAAGTAAAATAGTAGTGAATAACCCTAGACCACCCTAAGAGGGGGGATGAATCAGGATATCAACTTTTTCTATTAAACTGATGGATCTTGTTCCCATGTTGGTAGGAACTTATTAAAGCATGTATGATGGATATGTGCAGTAATTAAAACATTCACATGCAGAAGGAAAACACATCAATTTTACTTGGTTCACCACTAAGGGTTACATCTAAGGAGCATATGCCGATAGGCTTCCAGTTGTTCCAAATTCCACTAATCTTCACTAGTTGTGGATTATAAATATTCGGGCACAGTCGCTCTATCCCAGGAAAACTACCTTTACAAAGGTTCTGTGATATCTCACTACTTCCCTTGGATCACTTCTGTTGACTCCCCCTAGCTCACTGCCTTGGGAGAGGACTTACTCAATTTATTAACTTGAAGTTCGCTTCAATAGATAGGAATAAAATTCATTATCTCCTATTCGGAATGAGACTTTTCTTGCATCAAGGTCCATATTTGATGCTCGTTTATATTCAATATTCTTCTTTAGTGAAAGAACTGAATGCGCTCAATATATTTCTTATTTCTGATAGAATCACAAACTTTCTTTATGATGTCTCAACTTTTGAAAACTATCCCTAATTCTGCAGACTATATATGATCTGTGTACCATGCCTACTCTATGTACTATGCTTGATCTGCATACCAGGCATGCTGCACGTATTATGACTACTCCGAATACTATGCCTTCTCTGTGTACTGTGCATTCTTTACATATCGCGCATGCTCTGTGTACCGTGCCTGATCTTCATATGGTTCTTGATCCGTGTACCATGCCTTATCCACATCTACTCTGTGTATCACATCTGTGTACCATCTTTTCATATCACCTCGGTGTACTACCTTTGTGTATCTCCTCTGTGTATCACCTTCATGTACCGCATTCACGTACCGTATTCACGTACCATTTCTTCCTTCCATAGACTTCCTCTTTAAATTAGGAGATTATTTCGTCTCCTACATGACACTTTTTGTAGGACCCCGGGACACTCTGAGAGGGGAGGGGTGAATCAGGGTAACAACCTTTTCTTTTAAAGTGATGGATCTTGTTCCCACATTGGTAGGAACTTGTTAAACATGTATGATGAATATGATCAGAAAGCAAACATTCACATGCAGAGAGATGACATAGCACTTTTTATTTGGTTCACCACTAAGGGCTACATCCAAGGAGCATACGCTAATAGGTTTTTGGTCATACCAAATTCCACTAAACTTCAATAGATGTGGATTACAAAGGTTTGGGCACAGTCACTCTGTCCCAGTCTCAATGCCTTTACAAAAGTTCAGGGATAGCTCACTGTGTCTCTCAAGTCACTCTCATTGACTCCCCCTGGCTCACTTTCTTTGTTGAAGTCCCACTCAATTTATAGACATAAAGGTATCTTCATCATCGCTAATGAATGTATCCTCTGTTGTATGTAGATGCTCTGTTGAAGTCCAACTTCCACCCGAACACAAATATCACTTTGCACCAATGGTATCAAGAAAACTATTAGCTCTCGCGCAGCCCCAGAAATATTGGAGTACTTCAGCAACACCTAGCGCGCTTCTCCAAGACGGCATGCAAGTTCCAAATTCAGCGCGCAATTCCAAGCCAAACACTTGTGTGACTCTCACTTATTCAATACCAAACTTGGGCGACTCACACCATTTTACCCCCAAACTGATTTTGGCGTGCAACTATCAACTATCGCGCTTCTTCAAATTCTGGCACGCAAGTGTCACCAAACCACCTGCGTGACACCACCTCCACCAACTCCAAACTTGCATGACTCTCCTCTTTTCTCTCCCAAACGATCTTGGATGTGCAGCAAACAACTGTCGCGCAACCTCTACTTGCACGACCCTCCACCACTTGCGCGACCACTACACCTGTGTGGCAGGAGCTCTGAATTTCTCTAAGTTTAAACTTTGTACCAAAGTAGGAGGGGTGTTCCTATATTTATAGGCATTTGGATACCCTATGCGACGGCGTGCAAGTCTACCTTAGGCACACAAGTTTTGGCGTGCAAGTATTTGCCCCTAAAAATCACTTGTGCAACAAACTTCCAAACATGGGCGCCCTTCTCCCTTTGCCATATTTTTATGTTTTGATCTTGAAAAACAAAAGGCACGCATGTTTCTAGGCCTCCAAGTCTTCCGCGTGCAAGTCTCTTTCCCAAAAACACCTTTTCTTCATTTGTCGATTTTCAGGCCCAAAAAATTGGCAAACACTAGAAAATGGTGCCACCTTCAATACTATTATCTGCTTGTTCTGTATGATCACTTTTCCGACACATATTCTGAACTTTCTCATAGGATTGAAAACAAACACAAACCATACCATACTCCAATTCATGCATAGAACAACCATGGTTCCAACAATCTCCCCCTTTGGGTTTTTTGACAATCAGTAAATAAATTCAATAGAGCACCATCCATAGGAAAACCATAAACACAAGAATCAACTAAACCAACACTCTAAGTCTACGTGAGAAATGCTCAGTGTAGAAAACAAAAGAGAAATCATGAATTGGGTTCCCGCATTTTGGAATTCTCAATGACGCCCAATAAATTCTCTTACAGTGTCATAGAAGCATTACATGGACAATGTATTCCTTCCCATCCTATCATAGACACTAGATTCTCAATGTGTCACAAAAGCATTACATACCTAAATTTATTTTTTTCTCCCCCATTGAAAATAAACCCAAAGACTGGTAAATATTTATTGTTCAACTAAAACCACACTCCCCCTGGATATTATCTCCCATACAAACCTTCATCGCATCCAAAAACAGTTTAAAAATAATTAGCAGAACTAGGGAGAGGGGTTTTTCGTAACCTATTTATGCACTGGGAGGTGGCTGAACACTGAGGTTCAACCGATGCTTCTCAAACACAGTCGTTGATAGTGGCTTGGTCAGGATATTAGCCACTTACTCATCAGTTCCCACATGATCCATTCTAATCATGCCATGCTCAAATTTTTCTTTGATAAAGTGATACCTGGTTTCAATATGTTTCTGTGCGAGAATGTTGAACAGGATTCTTCATAAGATCGATTGTGCTCTTGTTATCACAATAAATTACCATTGGTTGCTTCACCTCATCACCAATATCTGTTATTTGTTGCTTCATCCACAGTAATTGAGTGCATGACTTTGTGGTGGAGATATACTCAACTTTAGCAGTACTAAGAGAAGTACTTTCTTGTTTCTTGATCAACCATCCAACACATTTATTCCCAATATAGAATGCACCACCACTGGTGGACTTTCTGTCTACTACATCGCCAGCCCAGTCAGCATCATAAAATGATGATAATTCACTATCTCTTCCTGTAGAAAATTATAAGCCACAATTGTGAGTACCTTGAATATAGCTCATGATTCTTTTTATTGTTGTCATATGTTCCTCCTTTGGATTAATCTGAAAGCAGGCCACTAAACAGGTTTCAAATACAATATCTGTCCATTTCACTATCAGGAATAGTAGGATCCCAATTATCCTCCAGTACATAGTGGGGTCTACAGATGCCCCATCCTCATGCTTTCCAAGTTTGGTTCCAACTACAAACAGAATTGATATTGGTTTGGAGTCTTGTATATTAAACTTCATCAACATTTCTGTTACATACTTTTCTTGAGAAATGAAAGTGTAATCCTGCCTTTTAATCACATGTAGCCCTAATAAATATGTGAGCTCTCCAATCATAGACATTTCAAATTCTTATTTCATGATATTGGAAAATTCTTCCACTGATTTCTGCCTACTGCCACCAAATTTGATATCATAAACGTAGACTAGAACCATGAACTGACCTTTTGGAGAATTATTCACATATAGATTATGGTATAATCCTCCTCTTTTGAATTCCATCTTCTTGAGATATGAGTCCATTCGGGAATACCATGCTCGTGGTTCTTACTTTAAACCACATAGAGCTTTCTTTAGTTTGCAAACCATTGTTTCATCAGTACCAAGAACAAAACCCACTGGTTGTTCAATGTAGACCTCTTCTTCGAGTACACCATTCGAGAATTTTGTCTTGACATCCATTTGATATACTTTATGTCCTCTTTGGAGTGTCATGGCAAGGAAAAGTCAGATTGACTCCAGTCTAGCCACTGGAGCAAAGGTTTCTTCAACATCAACACCTTCAATCTGGGAGTATCCTTTATATACCAGTCATGCCATGTTTCTAATAACACTCCCATTCTCATCAAACTTGTTCCTGAAGATCCATTTTTTACCAATCACATTATGACCTTAGGGTATCTAGACAATATCCCTTTTCTAATTCTTTTCAACATGATCTAACTCTTCATTCATGTATTTCACCCATGATTCATCCTTTATAGCTTCTTCAAATGAGGATGGCTTCACAACTGACAGAAATTCAGATTTCATGTTATTCCTTATCCTCCTTGTTTGAGTGGGTTCACTCCTATCCCCAATTATGTTAGATGGATCAATCTCATCTCTTCTATTTCTCCTGTGAGGTTCAGTTGCATTCTCTCTAGTCATAGTTTCTTCTTCATATTCTTCTTCTGAGTCAACATCATGATGTGACTACTGAGTTTTTTGTACATCTTCCTCTATTTCTTTATTTGTATTTTCTCCATGTTCACTTTCTTCCTCACTTTATATCACATCAACATATGACGTCTTTGAAGCCTTTTTGGTTTTCTCTTCAACTATCTTAACATCACTACTTTCCAAAATCCTTCATAATTACTTATTGAAACACTTGTAGGATTTGTTGTTCATTGAGTATCGAAGGAAAATTCCTTCATCTGCATTGTCAACATACTTTCCTTGATTTCCTTCTTTGTTCCTAATGAAGAATTTACTTCCAAAGACACGAAAGTATTTCAAATAGGGTTTCCTTCCATGCCACAATTCATATGGTGTCTTCATATCACCCATATAAAGTCCTATTCAATTTTGAATATATACTGTAGCTTGAATAGCCTCTTTCCAGTAATGTCGTGAAATACGACTCTCAATCAGCATAGTTTGTGCCATGTTGTTCACCTGTCGATTCCTACATTCAACAACTTTATTTTGTTGTGGATTTCTTACAGCAGCTTCCTCATGTTGTATCTCATGCTTCTACAGGTAATTCTCAAATTCAATGGACGTGTATTTCCCTCCATTTTCAGATCACAACACTTTGATTGTTCGTCTAGTATCATTCTCGTCGATTCACCGATATGTTTTCATGCATTCAAGCACTTGTCATTTCCTTTGAATGACCATTACACATGCTATTCTACTATAGTCATCTATAAAAATGAAAAAGTACCTTTCTCCATGAGTTCTGAAAACATTTATCGGCCCGCATACATCTATATGAATTAGATCAAGAAGATGAGATTCCATTTTCTTCTTTGGCTGATAGGAACTGCAGACCAGCTTTCCACAAATGCAAGCATCACAAGACTTTTCACGCTCATTCTTTAGGATGGGAATGTCCATGACAATCCTCAATTTTGATATTTTCTCCATGTATTGTTGATTTATGTGTCCCAGTCTCCGATGCCACAAACTTTTTTCTTCTTCAACAGTCATGTGACAAACATTTTCTTTAATATCAACCTGATACAAGTTGTCTTCTGTTATGCATCCCTTCATAAGTGAATTCCCTGTCTTTCCCTTGATAGTGTATCCTTTCTGATTAAAAGTAACTATAAGTCTCGAGTCACAGAGTTGACTCACGCTGAGTAGATTGTGACATAGGCCATCAACATAAAGGACTTTAGTCTTCTTTAGTTCTCCATTAGCTAATTCAATACTTCCACTGCCTTTGATTTTCAGAGCTCCATCATTACCAAATCGTATTTTACGATCAACCTTCCTTTTTATGTCCATTAACAGACCTGCATTACCTGTCATATAGGATGAGAAACCACTATCTAGAATCTAGGTGTTATTTCTTTTTTTATCTTTGAGGGAAACCTCTGCAAGATTCGATTTCTCGATCTTCCTCTTTTCTTTCCAAGAGATATTGGATTGAGTATAATATATTAATGGCCTTATAATTATTTCTTCCACATAATCATATTCTTCATACCCATAATCTTCTTCCAGAGGAGAAAACCTGTTTGTGAAATCAACACCATCAAGAAGGTGAATATTGACACCTCTTTGAGAGTTGTATGAATCTCTCTTATCGAATCTCTGCCTACAATACATAGCCTTGTGGCCAAAGTTAGAACAATGAAAATAGTATCCATAGAAACTATTTATTCTATAAGATGGAGGATATGAAGTCAGTATCCTTTGTTGTCATCACAGATATTCCCCATGAAAGTATCTCCTTGCCTCTTCGCAGTATGACATGGTATGGCTCAGATAGCCATAGAACTAACACTTCATGAGAGGAAATGTCTTCTCACTTTAATTTCTCCTCATGCCTTCTTCCTTGGGAGAATAGTTGAACTGACTCTCATTTCAGAAAGTTTGAGGATAATTTTTAGTTCTTCTTTTAGTTTGTATTGAGGGTTTCTTTTTCAGAACTTCAAGTAATGTTTCAACATGTCCAACTTTCATCTTTTCTTTATTTTGGATCTATTTACTTCTAGTAGTTGATGTCTCAACTTCACATCCAATTCCACTCTTTCCCATGCAAGCGGTTCTTTGATCACTCAAAATTTTTCCAACCCCATCTGAACCACACTTAGCTCTTTCTAGTAATCTTGCATCTGATAATCTTCCAAAATGAATTTTCTTCTTGCCCTCATTTGGGTTTGATTGAGATTCAATTTTACTCCTAAGAGTAACAACTTCTTCCTCAAGTCCCTCAAAAGTCTTGGACTTATCTTCCATTTTGGATGAAATGACATTTATGGCCTTTGCTTGTTCTTCAATTCTGAGCTTTAGTTCCACAACATCATCTGTGCTTTCAAGGATTAAAGACTGAACTCTCACTAGTTCTTCTATTCATTCGATTTTTTCTTCAAGCTCATCAATAAATTCTGATAATTCTTCCACCATTTCCTTCCACTTATTTCATCTCTTACATTTATTCTCAATCTTGGAAAAGGCATCATTAATTTGAGTATTTGAATCACCATTAGGACTAATTTGATTATCTCTACCTTTATTGATCGAGGGTTCTGACTTTTCAATGGTAACCATCATGGAAGCATGGTTTCCTGTTTTAAATTTGGGTTCTTCTTCTTCACAAAATTCAGTATCCTCATCTTCCTCTTCATAGAGGAAACTCTTCCTCTATATTTTCTTTCTAGATTTGAAGTCTCTCTTTTTGAAAATCCTTTTCCAAGGCTTCTCGATGTTTTTATCTTCACTATCTTCATCATTTATCTTTCTTAAAGACTGAGAAGCAATGTGCCCAACTTTTCCACAATGAAAACATGCAAGAGGTAACTTCTCTTTGAATTTCCCTTTTCCCTTCTGGAATTTCTTTGTAATTAGAGAAATAATTTATTTTTCTTCATCATCTTCGGCACTATTATCTTTTGATATTTTTAGTTTATCCGTGGCCTTGAATGCCATTTCCTTACTCACACGAGTCGTAGCATCTTCTGGTTTGACTCTCATTTCATATGCTACCAAGCTGCTCAGTAGATCATCCAGAGAAAGTTTGGAAAGATATCTTTCATCAATGTTTGACACCTTTTCATTGTACAGGGGTGGAAGTCTTCTTAATATTTTCTTTACAATATCAATGTCTTTGATTTCTTCTCCTAGACCTCGAATTTCTAAAACCACTTCAGTAATTTGATTGAAAAATGAGTCTGTATTCTCATTTGGATGCATCTTCATATCATCAAACCGATTGTGTAGGACATTTAATTTTTCCTCCTTCACTTTGATATCTCCTTCATAAATATTTTCTAGTTTATCCCACATGTATTTTGCTGAGGTGAAACTCATCACCTTTAGATAGATCTGATCAGAAAGGGTTGCAGTGAGAGCATTCTGCACTTTATCATCAGCATCAAGAATTTTCCTATCGGCATCCGTCATAGCCAGCCTAGTTGGATTAGTAACATAAATACCCTGGAAAGTGGAAAAAGGGACTTCCATTCCAAGGGATCTTAGATGAGATCTCATTCTATTCTTCCAGATCTGTAAATTACTGCCATCGGAGAGAGGGACTCCCCTGACATTGACTGCATTCTCCATGAAGACAAAGGACAGTTCAACACCAGAAACCTTTACCCTCTGATACCACTTGTAGGACCCCAGGACACCCTGAGAGGGGAGGGGTGAATCAGGGTAACAAATTTTTCTTTTAAAGTGATGGATCTTGTTCCCACGTTGGTAGGAAATTGTTAAACCTGTATGATGAATATGATCAGAAAGCAAACATTCACATGCAGAGAGATGACACAACACTTTTAATTTGGTTCACCACTAAGGGCTACATCCAAGGAGCATACGCCGATAGGTTTTTGGTCATACCAAATTCCACTAAACTTCAATAGATTTGGATTACAAAGGTTTGGGCACAGTCACTCTGTCTCAGTCTCACTACCTTTACAAAAGTTCAGGGATAGCTCACTGCGTCTCTCGGGTCACTCCCATTAACTCCCCCTAGCTCACTGTCTTTGGTGAAGTCCCACTCAGTTTATAGACATGAAGTTCTCTTCATCGTCGCTAATGAATGCATCCTCTGTTGTATGTAGATGATCTATTGAAGTCCAACTTCCACCCGAAGACAAATCTCACTTTGCACTAATGGTATCGGGAAAACTATTAGCTCTCGCGCAGCCCCAAAAAGACTGGCGTACTTCAACAACACCTGGCACGCTTCTCCAAGCCAGCATGCAAGTTTCAAAGTCAGCTCGCAATTACAAGACAAACACTTGCATGACTCTCACTTCTTCAACACCAGACTTGCGTGACTCACACCCTTTTACCCCCAAACCGATTTTGGCGTGCAACTATCAACTATCGCGCTTCTTCAAATTCTGGCACGCAAGTGTCACCAAACCGCCTGCATGACACCTCCTCCACCAACTCCAAACTTTCATGACTCTCCTTCTTTCTCCCCCAAATGATCTTGGACACGTAGCAAAAAACTGTCACACAACCTCTACTTGCACGACCCTCCACCACTTGCGCGACCACTACACCTGCGCGGTGGGAGCTCTAAATTTCTCTAAGTCTAAACTTCATACCAAAGTAGGAGGGGTGGTCCTATATTTATAGGCATTTGGATACCCTATGCGATGGCGCGCAAGTTTCGGCGTGCAAGTATCTGCCCCCAAAAATCACTTGCGTGACCAACTTCCAAACTTGGGCGCCCTTCTCCCTTTGCCATATTTTTATGTTTTGATCTTGAAAAAAAAAAGGCGCGCAAGTTTCTAGGCCTCAAAGTCTTTTCCATGCAAGTCTCTTTCCCAAAAACACATTTTCTTCATTTTTCGATTTTCAGGCCCAAAAAATTGGCAAACACCGGAAAACGGTGCCACCTTCAATACTGTTATCTGCTTGTTCTGTATGATCACTTTTCCGACACATATTCTGAACTTTCTAAAAGGATTTACAACAAACACAAACCATACCATTCTCAAATTCATTCATAGAATGACCATGGTTCCAACACTTTTTCCTACACAAAATCTCTTCCATGGACTACTCCTTCCAATTTCGTGAACCATTTCATCTTTCGTGTACCAATTCTTCTTACATGAAATCTATCTCGCATACCACTTTCAGACTTAGTCAAGTTCTTCCACAGTGATGATATTTTCTTATTGAATTTGATCTTCCTTAATGATGGGATTAACACACCTTATATAGGAAAATAACTCTGCAAATTTCCCTAATCTGTTTTACCCAAATTTTCAATGTGGGAAAATTTTCACTGCATACTAAACTTCATCTGTGTACTATAAGGCTCCACTGTATACTTCTCTTGTTTCACAAACCGCAACAGTCCTAGGAACCTTCAGCCACGTACCATTAACCCTCCATGTACCATAATACTATTGGTATGTGTACTGCATCTCTTTCACTAACGACGAGTCACCCAGTGTACCGCAACTCCTTCCATCATGAACCATTTTCGGTACCATGACAAATTTCACGAACTGTCCTGCATACCATTCCTGTTACATGGTACGTGATCCATGCTCTAAGTTATTCAGATTTCTACCTTTGCTGATTTCCATCACTATTACACATCTCGTTCACTCCTATGAAAAAATCCTTCTATTGACAAAGACAAAATTTTGATTTTGAGGTCCAACAATTTGGAAAACACTGAGAAATAGTACCACTTTAAATATTTGCTTCAAAAAGAACACCCAAGAAAATTCAATGTCATATTTCTTCTTGAATAATTATCTTCTTTCATCATAAAACTTATATTTTGTGATATATAGTCTTTGATCAATCACTATTAGCATCCTTATATTTGTCCTGGGAAAGTATTGCAACTTCTCTATCTTCCAGCAATATCAGTCTTTCCATTCAACACTAAATATGACTAGCATCATCTTCTCATGTTTTTGTGGTCAATCTTAAATCTTCAAATCTCATCACAATCCCACATGCAATGATGCATGTTTCTTCAGGTAGTCTCTTGGATGGTATCCTTGAATAGTGAGATGTTTCATGATCACTTTATAACTTGAATCCCTTCAATGCTCTCTGAGATGGTTTTATTATTGTATACAATTTATCACCTTTGATGCATGTATTTTGAACTTAAGATCAGTTCAACAATCATTTAAATTTCCACTCTCAATAACTTTTAAGTTCTCCTTCATCTTCGTATTCATTTTGATCTTCATTGAAAACTATTAAAAACAAATACAACCTTATACACAATGTGGTCCCAACAATCTCCCCCTTTCTATTTTATTTTCAATACCTTAAAGTTCTCCTCAAATGAATGATTCAATATCAAAATGAGAATCTTATCTCTCCCCTTAAATCTTTCTCTCCCCCAAACTTTCATTTCACTTATCTCCCCCTTATTAACAAGAAATAAAAATTTCATGGGAAAGGGGTATCATTCCATACTTGAGCAATGTGCCATCAATCATTTCACTCTAAGTCTACATGAGAAATTCTCAATGAAGAAAACAAGAGGATTTGATTTAGACCAAAAAGTTGTCTATTATCCATTGATCATGATACCTCATGAGATGAGAAATCATGTACTTTGTCTTCTAGGGTTTTTCACTTTCATTCTAGGTTGATGAAATTGAATGTGATAGGGAATAATCAACCTAAAACTCCTACACTCACTTCAACAAACAGATCAAAAACATTCAAGTGAAATTTATAGGATAAGTGGCCTTGGGGCACTTCCATTCTTCTTCTATCACTAATTAATTCAGTTACTCTTTATTTGAAAAATGATATTAATTCTGAGTAACCAAGGATGAGAGATTGAGAAATGACATGCCTTTTCCAATGACATGTTCTTTAAGAAATTTCTAGAGTAATTTAATTTAATACCAACTAAAGTTGATAATGATTGAAATAATAATTCTAAATGCTTCTTCATTTGTATCCCCCTCAATAGAAACACTCCTCGTTATCTTCATCATGGGTGATCCTTCGTCATTTTAATCTTTGAATATTCATTGAAGAATATTCCAAGGATGGAAATTTCTTCAGCTTATCTATCAAGAGTTGACAGAATTCACTACTTCTCAGGTTCTCCCCCTGAGAGTATACTTCACCTTCAATTCCTTGTATTATTAGAATAAATACAATACAGATATGATTAAGGGAATAAGGAGGTTCCTCCTTACTTCTTTAATGTAAGAAGGAAGGCTGAGATGGTTTTCTTAACCAAGATTATCCATTTTCTCTAGTCATCATGCTCGCACATCTAAATGTATTTTCTAATCTGTGCTGATGTGGCATGGATCTCTATACATTCTTTTCTTCTTTTTGTGATGAGTTGTTCTTATTAACATCCATCATGAATGATAAGTTATTACTATTTTTAAGGAATACTTCTTGATCTGGTATTAAAGTTAGAAAACCTTTTGCAATGTGGCCATATTTTATACATCTCTCACACAAAACTTCTTTAGAGTGTGTGTTTCCTTTGGTTTTCACTCTCTCATTCACTTTATCTTCATCACATGAAAGTTTTCCATTTCCTTTAGCATAATCCTTGGATTTTTCATCTTCATGTTTCCTCATTATTTTTAAATCTTCTAGCCATATGACCAACATGTCATTTGGAACTATTGTAGCTGGTTTGGATCTTCCACATGGGTTCATTTGAGTTTCAATCCTCTTATTTTATCTTTTTGATGAATTTCCCTTCAATTTTATGGATCGAAAATCTAGGGTCTTCTCATCTTTCCTACATGATATATTCTTGGGGAAATTTTTGTTCATAATATTCTTATAATTTATTATCAAGGTAGTTTCTTCATACTTATCCAGCATCTGAGGTCTTATTTTCTTATCAACAATGAATACATGTTTAGATGGGTGTGTACCTACCTTGTGACCACTTCCATTGAATACATCATAGATGTTATCAAGAATTCCAAATCTGATTGTGGTAAATAAATACTTCTATACATGTGGATGTTGCATATTCTTCTCTGGTTTTCTCCCCCCTTGAAGTAGGCTTCCTTTATGCTTTTACATTATGAGGATTTTACCAATAGTTTAATTCACAGTGCCCAAATCTATTACAGCCCCAACATTGACCGAAAAATCTTGATTTCTTTTTATTCTATTGTCATCCCTTCTTCTTGACTTGTTGTGATCTTTTTGGAGAACCAAAATCCACATTCTTCTTTCTATTTACCATAGATATGGTGATAGGTAACTCCTCACCTTTACTCATATATACTTGTTTTGAATTTCTCTTCCAGCCTGCACTGCTTGTGGAAACATATTTAGAAACATGAGTACAAGATGGTTTGGATGGTACCTTATTCCTCTCAACTGCTTATGGTGTATCATCGAAATATGTCATGATCTTCTTATCACATGTTGGAGGCCTTTCAATTTTAAGTTCCTCCAGTGAGCATTGTGTACCAACAGACAATGTTTCTTGAGATAGATCTTCAACAGATGTCATGATCTTCTTATCACATATTAAAGTTCTTTTAGCTTTATAATCTTCTATTGGACATTGAGTACCAATCGCAATTGTTTCCTTCATTTTTAAAGACTCAATATGTGTCTTCTCAATATAGGTCAAATGATTTTCTAGTTCTAGACATTTCATATTGAGAATGAATTTCTAATATTCAATCATAATCATCTTTTCTTCATAGAAATTATTCATTCTTTCAACTTTAGCTTCATGTAAATAGACTTTGTTTTGTAACAAAGAGTCAAGTTCCTTGAATTTCTTGGAATTCTCTTCCAAATATAAACTCTTGACTTTAGTGCACTTCTTCATCTCAACTTCAAGCGCATAAATATTGTAATGTTTCGTGTTTTTAACCAGATGAAAGAATGCAAGAAATAAAAAAAATCTGTTAATTGGGCAGGCCGGTTTTAAAAACCGAGCATTGGAACTTTTTATTCTGATAGTTGATACAGCGGCGCTGCTAGAATAAAAATATAAAGTTTATTTTTATTCATACACATGTGTGTTTTATTTCAAAAAAAATGAAATAACACTCAAACGATGTGTCGTATGAAAAATTGGATACCACCGTTATGTCCAGAACACCAGGTTTATACTAGGCAGGGTATAACCTTAATTCGCATCGAGTGTTTGGAACCCTCGAACATGATAATTCCATATTTATTTTTAATTAATTAATTATTCCAATTTTTAAAAAATAAATAATTTTTTCTCAAAAATAGTGCGTTGAATGAGAAATCTGAGACCACCAACAGTTCTGGGACGTGGGGTTTACCCGAGGCAGGGTATAACCTTTGCGAACATTGGATGTTTAGTCATATCGCACCCGAAACTAATTTAATTAGGTTAAATAATTTTTTCGAACAATTAGAAATAATAATTATGATTTTATTATTAATATTATTATTTGTTTTTAAGAAAATAATTGATAATTCACATCTGCAATTAATAAGTTTTGTCACAGTGTAAATAATAATTGTGCAATTAAATAAATGTTATATTGTTAATTGTTTGAAATAAATACAAATGCACAATTAATATTTCTTTAATGACCATTATCTTTTTTTATATAGTTGTCATTTTTAAATTATTAATGGTGCCATTGATGAGTTATATTAAATAATAATAATTTTAATTATTCAACTTAAATTACGGCGTGGGTCTTTTAAGTTGTTGTTGTTTAAATTCTTAAAGTGACTCAGGGCGCGCATTTTCGCTCCCTGGTGCGGGTCCCGGACAGCTGTTAAAATTAATTAAATTATTTCTTTTACTTTAAGTAAAATATTATGTTTCACCCTAGTTCAACGTTCAGGTTAAAATTAATTAAAAATGATTAAATAAATTTTAAATAAACTAAAAGACGTGGAAGATTCGAGTCATCTGGACCTAATGTTGGTCGTGGTTTTCAATCTTTGAAGACCCTCGATTGACAACTTTGATAATTTCGTCTTCAGTAAATGGGATTTTCAAGACTGGGCGGTTCTTGGTCTTATGGATAGAAGACACTTCATGGTTCACTTCGGCTCGAAAGCTGATCTGATTTGGGCTTGGTCTAGTGCCCCTCGGCGATGTAACGGCTTCAAGTTCTCTCTCCTTAGATGGTCATTCAACCTTTTCATGAATCGATATCCAACCTCCAGTTCATTTTGGGTAAGCCTTCCTCAGATTCCTCTACTATTTCAGAATCCTCCAATTCTTTGTATGATTGGAAATATGGTGGGTCGTTACCTTTGTTCTGACGTTCGTACTTACACTGTAAGTCATCCAATAAACCCTCACATTTATGTTGTGGTAGATGTGTCAAAGACTCCAGTAGAGTGGTTTTAGATTACAGTGGGTTCGGAGTTTAGATGGAAATAAGAATTTATGTTTGAATCTTGGGTTAACTACTGTTCGGACTGCTACTATTTGGGGAATTTGGTTTCTAAATGTCATGCGGATGGTTTCAAGGAGAGGAAATTTGTTCTGAGGAGGAGTCCCAAGGAAGGACAGAGGAGGAGGCCTGATGAAGTAAAGAGGAGGGTGTGTGGAACTGATCCTAGAAAGTGTTCTAGCCTGGTGAATATAGATGCACCGGCAGTGGGAAAGGCTGATAAGGCCTCCTTAAATCCGTTGGTTTCTGCAGTTTTTAAGTGGTTGAAGAGTGATCTTCAGGTTGGGGATGGTGGGATGCAGGTTGAGGATAAGTGTGGATCTTGTGCTAGAGGTGAGTGGGATTTCAATAGCACGGTCGAGGGGGTGTAACTTGTGGAAGTGGAAAAAATAGGGCCCGCAGTGTATGATGGTCCTACTATGGAGACTTCGAAAAGACATAAGGATGATAAATCTGGTCGGAATAATGCTGCTGGAGGGATACTAATTACAGTTCCTACAAGAAACTGTTTTCAGGGCCTAGAACAAGAGGATGCAGAGGTGATTAACTCAGTTAATATTGATTCCAATGCGTAGAATGGTCCTCAGGAGGCTTCTGCTGGAAATGAAGAAAGGAGGATGGTGATGTATGAAGATCATGAACTGGTTGAGCAACCTCAATGGTTAGATTTAATTGATACTATTGCTTTGTTGTAGCACAATTGGTCCGCAACTTATCCAAAGGAGGTTTTCCCTGGAAAAGGGGGGAGATTTTTGAGAGCGATAAATAAAATAGTGGTGGATAGGTAAGGCTCTCGTATAGCAACATTGTTCAGGGCGGGGCAGGTCTAAATGCGGGTAATAGTGATTTGGTGCAAGGTGGGGATAGAAAGAGGACTGAGGATGGAGGAGTGGCATCTGTTACTCCAAAAAGAAGAGACAGGAAGGATTATTCCTATTTACCTCGACCTTTGTGCACCAGATCCTCCTTTAAGTGTGACCATAGGGTGACCCTAGCTTTTAAAAAAGGCAGCATGGCCAAGCAAGATGGACTTGGGCGAATCACTTTGGATGATGTGAGGAGGGACTATAATGGAGATTTCATGAGTCATTTTAACCCAGCTTCTGAATGGGGAACGACCACCATGGAGGACTCCTGTGTTGGTTTCGATGACAGATATGGAGACTTTGTCTTTTAGTTTTTGTTGGTTGCTCTGGGTGTTTGTTTGCTTGGTCTGTTTTGGATGTGTTTTGTGGGCTTGTTTGTGACTTTGGGTTTCTCACTTTTCCTAAAAGTGTTTAAAAATAATAATAAAAGCATTTCATCCATATTTCCATTTTTCTCTTATTTTTCTTTCTTTTCATTCTTTTCTTTCTTTTCATTCCTTTTTCTTTCCTTCTTTTCTTCCTCTCCTCCGCTCCTGTGTGTCGCACCTCTCCCTCCTCCCTAGGTGGCGCACCACCTTGCTTCCCCTTCATAAGATCGTTGCTCCTTCATTATTCATCTATTTTCTTTGTCATTAGGTGCGTTGTGAACCTCTTAGTATGACTTATCCCACACACCAAGAATCGTGCGATCTCATTCCAAATCCTTTGTGTAGTTCATCACGGAAGGATTTTACCCTATTTTGGGGTTTTTCTAAAATCATTTTTTTCTTCCATTTAGGTCAAATCAAAGCCTATTGTGGATCATATGATCATCTGTGACCAGAATATATGGTGTCTACTCTATTTCCTTCCATTTCGTTGCGATTTATAAAAATGCATTGTTTTGCCATTATTTGGTGCCTATCGAATTTGTGAAAATTCACCCAATTTCTTTAATTCAATTGTTTCTCCTAGTTGTTGTAGACCCATTGATCATGAATTAAATTGTTTAAATTTTTTCAACATGGTCGGACACCCCTTTGAGTGTTCCGATGTGGTCGTTATAAATTCTGTTAGTCTGTATATTTAATTCATTTAACTGTATGTGTTGCGCAACCTATTTTATTATGTTTAATTTAAATAATTATTTTACAATAATTATGATTCTTGAATTGTTATATATTTGATTGTTGTTTGGGATAAATTATTTATTTATTTAAATGTTCATTCCTGAGCATTTAATTTAATTAACTCCATGTGTTGCGCAGCCTATTTCTGTGATGTTTAATTTAAATAATTAATTTAGATTAATTATGAACTTTGTAATTGTTGGATCTTTGATAATTGGTTGTGATAATTTATTTATTTATTTAAAAGTACATTTATCTTATTATATTGATCTGTTACTTTCCTTGTTAATATTGCTATGCTAAAATAATTAATTTTCATTATATGGTGTTTAATTTAAATAATTAGTTTAGATTAATTATGAACATTGAAATTGTTGGATCTCTGGTAGTTGGTTGTGCTAATTTATTTATTTATTTAAAAGTGAATTTTATCTACTTATGTTGCTGTGGTACTTTTCCTCATTAAGATTTCTATGTTGAAATAGTGAATTTTCACTATGTGATGCATGGGTGTGCCTGTTTAGTTTCAAGCTGCAATTACATATGTTGATGTCATATATGCTGCTTTAAAAACTTTAATTAAATTTAGGGTGAGGAAAGAAGGTGGGTCATGTATTAAGGGTCATGCTTAGACCCTCCGTTCCTGACGGTTACCACTGCACGCTGGGGGGTGGTGTCGTTGGTTTTGTCAGACCGAGACTTCCCCAGGCTTTCCAATACTTATGAGTGACACTAGTTCCAAAAGTTCCCATCAAGACGGATCCTTTGTAAATGTGGCTAAGCTAGCCTCGGATGATACTCGACCCCTTTTTGTGAGATCGGGATAGACTCAGGGTAAAGCCATACCTCGAGCGATACATGGCCTTTCGAAATATTTCCTTGGATGGGCTCAGTGGTATTGGATAATTGAATGATGTTCCATAGTGATACCTTTGGGATGGGCTCAGACTCTAACTCTCAACTTGAACCTTAATAATGATGCACTAAAGGTTTAGATTAATTTCATTGTTATTCTCTTGAGATTTGAGATATTTTTCGGTATGTTGAAGCACACCTGGTTGACACATGACTTAGATCCCAAGTTAAAGCACAAGCTTGGGGGTATGCCTCTTCATTGTTTTACCTTACTCTTCCAGGCTTTATATGTATGCATATGTGTGTTCTTATTACAGGTACTTCTTTCAAACTTTTGGCTTAGTCTGAAGCAGGTGATTAAACACGGGTGCTGCTTGGAACCTGGTCCGAGTTATTTATTCCATTGCACTTAATAAATTATTTGAAATTGTTATATAATGGCACACTAAATTTTATCATTGCATAAAATGGAAAGGTTTAGACACCTTGGGTGACGGCCTACTGGGATCTTATCTCACACCCTGCTCGGGCATCGTTGACACCTGATTAGATTATATGATTGCAGGTATTGACAAAGGGAAGCGTGTGGATTCTGATTCTTAATTGATTTTTACTTCTTAGGATGGAGACTGGAGTAGAGGATCGATCCTTTCTCATGATGTAGTTGTCACACTTTGTTTATTTTCTTTTTAGTTTATATCATGCTTGGGTTCGATTTTTAGGACTTTCAGTTTAGACATACATCATGGCATGACATCATTTTGTTAGCTTCCGCACTTGAGTATTATTCAGTTGGATTATTTATATTTCTTTTTCTGTAGTTTATTCATTTATATGATTCCGCTATTTATTATTAATTGTTTTTTACTTCTGCTGTGATAATAAATATTACCTATGAGGGAATAGTCTCCCCCTCAGACACAAAAAGGCCCTCACTACTAGTCGGCAGCCTCTAGCATTCGGAGATATACGCTTTAGGTCTTGTGATGCACCGGTACGGCCACCGTCTTAGAGGTGAGCCAGGTTGGGAGGTTATAGATATTTTCTTCTAGAGTCTTATTGACTCCCTCTCTTTATTAAAAAAACTTTAATCTATATGGTGAGCTTATAACATTATGAAATATTTCTAACTAATACCTTTTCCAAATTATCATCTTCTCTTTCCTATTGGGTAATCTCAAACTACATGCATTGAAATATTCTACAAATATTAACAACTATTTCTTCAGGAATATCATGCAGATAGGTTCTTAATTTATCTTGATCACTTGCAAGCTCATGTGAGGTAAGAGTTTGATCAATATCACCACTTCTGATGGAATCCATATATTTGGTGTAAACCTGATCCAACTGCTCTTTACTTTCCAAGCCTGATATTTCTTCATTTTTGGACAGGCATGGAGAACCAGAAACATCATCTTCTTTATAAATGAGGGACTTCTTGAAGAGTCTCTTCTCTTTCTTTTTCCTATTTATCATTGTCTTGTGGGATATAGACTTCTTCTCAAGAATAATTGAATCTTCATCAACACTTAAATTTATTGTTGACTCAGG
This sequence comes from Viscum album, assembly GCA_963277665.1. NCBI lineage: Eukaryota > Viridiplantae > Streptophyta > Magnoliopsida > Santalales > Viscaceae > Viscum > Viscum album. Next base: position 224,991,308 of record OY728158.1, read on the forward strand.
AAAGAAAAACTCAAATCTTCTTATGAATAGAATTGTTGTATAGTATCCAACATATGTGAACCTTGCTCTCATTCCAATTAAAGGACCCTAGACCACCTTGAGAGGGAGGGTGAATCAGGGTGTTAACTTTTTCTCTTAAACTAATGGATCTTATTCCCATGTTGGTAGTAACTTATTTAACCCAGTATAATGGATATGTGCAGTAATTAAAACATTCACATGCAGAAGGACAACACTGAAATTTTACTTGTTTCACCACTAAGGGCTGCGTCTAAAGATCTTATGCAGATAGGTTTTTGATCGTACCAAATTCCACTAATCTTCACTAGTTGTGGGTTACAAAGGATTAGGAACAGTCACTCTATTCTAGGAACACTTCCTTTACAAAGGTTTAGGGATATATCACTGCTTCCCTTAGATCACTTCTGTTGACTCCCCCTGGCTCACTACCTTGGGAGAGGTTTTACTCAATTTATTGACTTGAAGGTCACTTCAACAGATAGGTATAAAAGTCCTTGTCTCTATTCAGAATGATACTTTTCTTGAATCAAGGTATAGAATTGATGATATTTTATGTTCAATCTTCTTCTTTATTGAAATGACTGAATGCACTCAATCTTCTTCTTCTTTCTACTAGAATCAAAAACTGCTTTTATGATGTTTCTGCTTTCGCAAACTATCCCAAATTCTGTAGACTGTCTCTGATTTTTGTACCATGCCTGCTCTGTGTATTTCACTAGCTTTGCGTACCAGGCCTACATTGTGTATTGTGCCTCCTCTGTATATTGTTCCTACTCCGCATATCGCGCCTGCTCCGCGTATCACACCTACTCTACGTACAGCACCTGCTCCGCATATGGTGCCTGATCCACATACCATGCCTGATCCGTGTACCGCGCCTGATTTACACCTTCTCTACATACCACCTTCATGTACCACCTGTGCGTATTTCCTCGGCATACCGCCTTTGTGTACCATATTTGTGTATCGCCTTTGCATACCACTATCATGTACCGCCTTCACGTACCATTTCTTCCTTCCATGAACTTCTTCTTCAAATTAGGTGAATTATTTTGTCTCCCACCTACCACTTTTTCCTATAAAAAATCTCTTCCATGGACTGATCCTTCCAATTTCTCAAACCGTTTTTTCTTTTGCGTACCACTTCTTCCAATGCGAAATCTCTCCCGCGTACCACTTTCAGACTTAGCCGAGTTCTTCCACAGTGATGATATTTTCTTATTGAACTCACTCTTCCTTAATAATGGTATTAACACTCCTTATATAGAAAAATAACTCTACAAATTTCCCTAATCCGTTTTACCCAAATTTTCAATATGGTACAAATTTCACCGCATACTAAACTCCATCCACATATTGTAAGCCTCCACCACGTATCACTCCTATTTTTCAAACCGCAACAATCATGCGAATCTTAAGTCACATACCGTTAACCTTCTGCATACCATAATCCTTATGGTCTGTGTACTGCATCTCTTTCACCAATGATGATCCATCTCACATACCTCAACTCCTTCCTCTGTGAACCATTTTCAATACCGCGACCTGTTTCACAAACTATCCCACGTACTATTCCTGATACATGATACGCAGTCCATGCTCCGAGGTATGCAGTTTGATTCTTTTGTTGATTTACTTCTCTGTTCTTCATCTTGTTAACTCTTATGAAAAAATCCTTCCATTTCCAAAAATAAAATCCTGATTTTGAGGTCCAACAATTTGGAAATCATTGGGAAACAACACCACCTTAAATATTTGCTTCATCAAGAACACCCATGCTAATTCACTGTCATCTTTCTTCTTCAACAATTATCTTCTTTCATTACAAACCTTATCTGTCATGATATATTGTCTTTAATTGGTCACCTTTAGCATCATCAGATTTGTCTAGGGAAAGTACTGCAACTTCTTTGTCTTCTAGAAACATCAATCTTTCTAGTCAACACTAAATATGGCTGGCATCACCTTCTCATCTTTTTATAATCATTCTTAAATCTTCAAATATCCACATGATCCCTCATGAAATGATGCATGTTTCTCCATGTAGTCTCTTGTATGGTCTCCTTGAATTGTGAGATTTTGCATGATCACTTTATAATTTTAATCTCTTAAACACTCTCTAAGATAGTTTCATTGTTGTATACAATGTATCACCTTTGATACATGTATTTTAAACTTAAGATCAGTTCAAAAATCATCTGAATTTCCACTCTCAATAAATTTAAAGTTCTCCTTTATCTCATTATTCATTTTTATCTTCATTGATAACTATTAACAATAAATAAAACTGTATAAACAATGTGGTCCCAAAAATTAGTAGTGGATAAACTATAGCATCGGGGGCACTATAGTATTAGTGGGCACTGTATCAGGAACTATAGTAGTAGGAACACCATAGGACGTACTGTAGTAGTCGGGATACTATAGCAGAACTATTCACTGGTGGGCCTTTGGGTCAAAATATTTGCATACGGGCCATATAATGGGATCTTATTCCCACGGGGCCTACGTTCCATGTAATTTGGTTCATGCCCATTGAGACTACAGACCATGTAATGAATAAGTAAGGCTTGACGGGTGGGTTATCCCCTTAGGGGTCCTATAGTTTACCTTTTTAGCCTGTGCGTGAGGTGTGTGTGTGTGTGTGTGTTATTAAATGTAATCATACCCCTAAACACCTAGTATATATATAAATATTTACCCTATTTTTTGGATATAGATATATGTCTCATACGCAGCATAAAGAAATCAGACATATGTGTTCCACAAGATAATAAAACATTAATTATAACATGATCCACAAAAAATGAGTTGGGGTTCATAAACATGATATCATAACCAATGAAATAAAATGGGTATCAAAAACATTTCATCGCATCATAACCTATGGAAAATAGATAGTTTTCACAATCATTTATCATAGAATAACCCATGAAATGAATTTAGTTTCATAAGTGTTTTGTCATGGTATGACCATTGGAAGAGAAACATATTTCAAAAATAGCATTTTATTTTAATCATAATCCATTGAATATATGAATAATAATGGTTTACTTGGATCATAAACCTAGTAAATCATAAACTATATAAATGGATATCATACTATAATGAGAAGGATTTTGAAGGATCACTTGGAACATATTTTTTTTTGAAAATCACTTTTTAAAAATATAACATTTTAAAAATTATTTTCTTTGAAACCACATTGAAAAAATATTAAGGAATAATGAAAAATAATTTAAATCATTTATTAATTAAAATACCCTATCCTATATGAAAAAAAAACATTTTAAAACATAAAAAATGTTTGAAAACATTTTCCTTTGATAATAACATTGACAACATGTAAAGGATTCTTTGAAAATCATTTTAAACACTATTTAAAATATAAAACTTTTTTTAAAAACATTTTTCTTGAAAATGACGTAAAATAATGAATTTATTGAATATTAGGGAAAAATATTTCTTTTAAAAATAACCTTATAATCATTAAATATAATCTTCAAGTAAATGATAGTGAGTAAATCTGTATATGATAAATATTCCTTTTTCACCATGAAAAGTTTAGAAAAATACCTTTATGAGAGAACGACAAAGTGATTCCTTTTAAACACATTATTTTTTTAAAAAAAATAAGACATGGATAAAATTTTATTTTACACATCATAGTAAAAAAATTCATTAAAACTTTTTTATAAAACTTTGTTTTGTGAATAAAAATAATTTCCTACCAAAGAGAGAAATAAAGTCGGATTTTCTTATAAACACATTATTAATTATCATGAGTACCAATAACTCTATAAGTGAATATAATAAAATGACATATCATGGAAAACCAGAGGATATGAAAATTCATGAGAGTCCATGAGATATGGATCATAATATTTCATCAAGGGAAGTATAATCATAAACAATCCCAATAAATGATGAGATACAAGCAATAAATTGTTACCAATTTAGTGGCATTGAATCATAATACTATAAAAATAATAACATTACATGAAGCATGAAATATAATTAAAATAAATATATTCATTATATAACATTTAATAGGGAAGTATATACACAATATAGAAAAATATGGGTGCAAGAAATGGCTTGTGTCTCAAATAAGGAAAATTAAGACAAATTACTTTACTGATTTTGTAACTTTTGAATCATAATCCCCATGAAATTAATATAATAAAAGGAGTTTTTAAATTAAAATAAATTTAATTTTAATAATCATAGAATAATTTAATGGGTACTATATACACCACAAAAAACAAATGAGAGCTGAACAAGGCATAAATATTACATAAATAAATGTGAGACGACAAAACCCTAAAGTTTAGTCTTGATGTTCTTTGTACACATTGAAACCTCTTATATAATAAATATATGTTTTCATAAATCTACCACAAAATAATATTATTATATCTAATACCATATATGATTTTTTTATGACATTATATTACGTATTTATTAACAACTCCATGTTATTGTTTGGTTTTGGGCAATATTCGCTTTCTTTTTTCCTGGATGATTTGGCTTTTTATTCAGGATCATCTTACTTACAGGTTGATTAATTTATTTACACAATGTTAAAAATGATATAAATATCATATATAATCTTTATATATGTATTTATAAAAATACATATAATATACAAACATGAAATGTTATACATCGTTCATAGATACGGTAGGCCGTATATATGCATTAATGATGTTTACATTTTATTATCATGTTGGAAGAAAGAAATTAAATGAAACACACACACACACACACACACACATATATATATATATATATATAATTCCAATAGAATAATTATTTCATATATTTTATATAACATAACTAAACTCATCCTTAATACATTCCATGTAATTTTTGAACGAATCACATCTCTTCAAGGTGGATGTAGTCTACTCTCTCACAAACGAAGTTGTCATATTTAAAAAAAATTGAAAGCATGAAGTGATATTTTATATAATAATTTAAAAAGAATAAATGAAACATAAATAACATATATATAATATAAAAATATAGTTTCTATCATAATTATCAACCACGATAGGTGGTAAAGGAAAAACAAACAACATCATTACATGAGGTGGTAGATCTCTGTACACAAGAAGAGTATGTTCGTTACCCATTTGATGGAAGTGTGTATAGTATTAGGTATAAAACTTAAAATAAAAAATATATAAATATATTTAGGATACTTATTTTATTATATAATCATGTAATAATAATATTTTAGAGGATGGATAATGAAAATAAAACAAAAGAGCTTGAGGAAGGGTGTTGTCTCTTCTTTAGGTAACTCCTTTTGTATTGCACCACAGGGCTTCCTTGGATGGATTTATTCCAAAATAAAGGATTATAGAATTTATTTATGTATTTATAAAGATTATTTGAGCATATTATGGACAAAAAAAATTGCTTGAGTTTTCTAAATAAGTGGGAGGCATGAGTACCTTTTTACAGTGGAGGAGGAGTGGCATTCTTGTTAATTTATGAAATGGGAAGTTCATCCATGTTTTCACCCTATAAAATGGATCTAATGGTGATAAAAATATTATAAAAGGAATTATATGTTCGATATATGTCCATAAAATGGATTTTTAATAGGTTTCTAGTTCATTTTACGCATTAAGTTTAAGGCTTGTTCCTTTGTGAAGCTAATTTTCTCTTAATAGTTGTAATTTTTTAACATATTCACAAATATTTTTGGTCAAACAATTATTTTACATTATTAGAAATTATAAATTATTCAAATTCCAAATATATAATCCATTTTTCCAAATTCAAATCACATAAGTGGAAGAAATTAATTTAAAATTAATCTCACATATGGGATGACAATGCATGTTTTTAAAGCGAAAAGGTCCAAAAAATTAAAATGATTTTATATCCAATTTCATTGTAAAATTGGTTGAAATAACCTAAATTGGATTAATTGATTTATAATTTATCTTATTATACTTTAAAACATAATTAAAACATAATTTAACTAAATAAATAAATTATATCAAATAGCAGTTTTGAATTGAAATTTAATGTTTTTCACTATTCATCAAAAATGAAACATCTTAGAAAAATATGAAACATTCACCCAAAGTAAATTTTGGTATTACACAAAAAAAATAAGTTTATTTTTTCAAATAAAAATTATAAATGTTTCAAATATTATATTTATAATGGGGTTTCCATTAAAATGTGTTAAAATTATCTTTAAGAAAAATACATGTTTTTATTCATAAAAGTATATTTATTCTTATCTTATACCTATCAATTCTATTGGATGAGTATCAAAAAAATTCATTGAATGTATAATATATAAAATTTATTCAAAACATTAAACTAAAGTTTTTTTAAAAAAATATTGATGTAAAATTGGGTTTTTACATAGAAGAATAGTTTTATTAGAAAATTAATTTCATTATTTTCAAATTGTTCAATGATTAACTTATACTAATTGATAACTAAAGGAATAATTTTATTTAAATGTTTAAATAATATTTTAACATTTTTTTAATCATATTTATAACTTCCATTCCAACAGTTATGTGGGATCTATAATAATATTTTAATAATCATATTAATAATATATGGTACTTTAGTAAAAACTCACCCTTACATGTAATTCAAGCTATCAAAGGGAATTAGTATTTTTTTAATAAAAGTCAAAAATAGTGTTTTATATACCTCTAGATAATATAAGTGTTTTATTTGGTTTAAGATTAAAATTTTTTCTATATAACACAATCCAAACATAATTCTTTTATAAGAAAACTATATTTAGTGTTGCATGAAATGAAAAATATCAAAAATATTAAATTAATTCAAAAAATATATTTCACAAAATCTTGAGGTGCTGCATTATAACCCCCTTAAAATGAATTTCACCCCCAAAATTCATCTCAATAATTAATGATTTAGTATTTTAAAGTTCCAATCATAGAAACTTGCATAGTAAAAATGATTACTAAAACATTATTTAAAAAATGAAATTTAGAAAAATAACGGTTACCCAAAGTAACAAATAACTTGGATTATACATTGGAGAACATAGGAGGAAAGTGGAAGCATGGACATGGAAGATAATATAACTATTATGTTATTATATAGATTGATAGAGAACATGGTTAGGATAATGTTAATAATAAAAAACCCATAACCCAAAGAGGCTTAAAAAAGGTCATTGATAGCATAAAAATGATTACAAAAGAACAAAATTTTATTTAAATTCCCATTTTACTAAAATTTAAGATATTTAATGAAAATACATACTTACATGATTTTAGGATGACATTACCCTTTGTTTTTTCTTGAATAATTTCCACTTAATCTCTTATTCCATGAAATGAAGGTGAATTTTTCATTCCTAAAGCATTAGTAGATTATGATATCTAGAAATAGAGTGATAGTTCATTCCATCTATATTTATCAAAACAAAAAGGTTATAACCTATTATCCAATATAAATAAATCATCATATGGTGAGATAATATCTTAAATATCTAAAACATTATCTGAAGGTTAAAATATACCATTCCACAAATGGTTATCCTTATAACCCTTAAAAAATATTAAAGTTTAAAACATTATAAATACGGTCACTAAATTTCTCAAAAATAGTTTACCAATGATCCTCAGTATATTGTAATATAGATCTTGGTTGTTTAATACCAATCATCTGAATACCTTCATCATATATTCTCTTCAAACATGATAATAACCTAAATTACAACAAATAATTATTTAAAACATGAAAGATTACATATTCCAAATTTTATTTGATATATTACTTAAATCCAAAAATTTTGTAAACTTCATTCATTATTGCATAAAAAATTATCAAAAAGTCCTTAATTTGGTCCAAGGTAATCATTACCACCCAATTTTCATATTCATATCCATCAAATATTTATAAAAACTTTATTTTCTTAACTTAAGGAACATATTATGTGTTATATTTCAATAAATCATGTTTTTCTGATAAACATCACCTTTCTATTAGATCATATTTCAAGTCCCTCGTAGTCATTAAACATATCATTTTCAATCATTAATAAAAATATTATACTGAGTATTTTTATATATTTCATGATTCGTATAACATAATATTTTAATTCCATAACATATACACTTTAATGAACTAATTTTTTTTAAACCATTACTCGGGATTAATCATCATATTCCTTAATACCACTTTCCTAGAATATAAAATATGAATCATATCTTAAGGTTTGTTAAGCTCAATATAATCATTCTTCTTACATTTATTGTAAACAATACTATTGTAACATCCCATACCTTTTACATGTTGTTTGTGGACCCTTTATCTTAAATAGTATAACCAGTACCCATACCACCTTCCAGATTCTATTTATGAGATTTATAATGAGGAAATAAATTTTCATAATTCTGATACTTTATATATATATATAATAGTTAATGTTAACCAAGTTTCTTCAAGATCTTTCCACTAACCAAAGTTATAATTCATTATGTGAGAAACACTTATCATAGTATAAAATCACATAATCATGAAAAATTACTTATAGGATGCCTAATTCAGGACACCAACATTTAAATATATGACAACATAGGATTATCCTTAGATACATCACTAGACAAATCCTTAGAAATATCCTTAAGTATATCAGTACTTTTTTCATCCTAGTTTCGAAAAGATGAACAATTATTTCAATTGATAACAACTATAGCAACCTAGTATTAAAATACATGGATATTACATCAATTTAGATGAATATTCAGCACATTACAAAATTACATTCCCCAGGATCATAATAGTCTAGTGTATGGAATCCTGGAATCATAATATACTAAATTGGAGAAATATATTCAAAATATCTATTAAAGATGTTCCCCTTTAGTAATCCTACTTAAAAACTCTCTTCATAACCTAGGAAAAGGAAATATAAGAAAGGGTTTATCTTAGATGGTCAGTAAGGGAAGAAAAAAGAGATATGTAAGAATAAATTAAGTACATGGGTATGAAAATAATGTTCCCAATATTGAAAAAATCATACTTTGTATATAAGAGAACATAAATATAAATCATGGAATAATTATTTTTAGTTCATAACAGATGAATCAAAAGGGAATCAAGATAATTAGAAATGAGAGATAACATAGGAATAATACCTAGAAATTGTGGAAAACACAAAAAAAATATAACAACGATTTAAATGGTAATAAGTTCTTAATGAAAATTCCATATTTATGAATGGGTTCCCTCACCAAACCATATTATTAGTCATGGTTCACTCCCAATACCATATTATCAAACAAGGTACTTTTCTGAATTAGGTTCACTCCTCGTTTTAGCCCTGTATTACTGAACCTAGTTTACATCCCATTATAACCCTTTATAACTAAACTAAGTTCAAACCTCATTCCAATAATGTGTTACTGAACTGGGTTCACTTCCTATTTGAGTCTTGTGTTACTGATTCAAGTTTACTCATCATTCCCACCGTGTATTAATGAACCAGGTTCACCCCCCGTTCTAGTCTTGTATTACTGAATTAATTTCACCACCTATTCCAACTATGTTTTACTAAATTGGGTTCACGTTCTATTCTGTCTATTTTTATACATTGAGATATAAATCTCTACCCAATGTATTTGAGGGATATATAGGTCCCATATATCACATAATGAAATCATAAATATGTGTATGACAAAATAATAAAACATTCATCATATCATGAAACATAAATAAGATATGGGTTTATTAAAGATCATATCATAACCCATGAAAAGAAATCAGTATCATAAACATTTCATTACGTCATTACCTATGGGAAAGATATAGTTTTTATAATCATTTAATCATATAATAACATGTGGAAGGAAGAAGGTTTCATAATCATTTTATCATGGTATAAACCATGGAATAGAAACTGGTTTCAAAAACAACTTGTCATCTTAATTATAAAACATTCAAAAAAATAATAATAAAAGTATCCTTGGATTATAACCCTAGTAAATAATAAACTATATCATAGGATATCATCTTAGATAGAGAAGTATTTAGAAAGATCACTTAAAACATAAATTTTTATTGTAAATATCATTTTAAAACATATAGCATTCTTAAATTATTATTCATTGAAACCACTTTGATAAAATATAAAAGAATGAATAAAAATCACTAAACGAATTTCAGGAGGGAAATATCCTTTCCAATTTAAAAATATCTTTTTAAAAAATAAAATATTTTTGAAAACATTTTCTTTTGAAAATAACCATGAAAGCATATAATGGAATCTTTGAAACCCATTTTAAACAATTTTTAAAATATAAAACATTTTTGAAAAAAAAATATTTTAAAATCACATTAAAAAAATAAATTTCCATAATATTAGGTATAGGGACCCAACCATAAACATGAAATAAACTAGTTAATTATTTTATATTTTTCTTTCTTACATTCCCAAAGATATTTTTGGTTTAAAGTTTTAGAGAATTAGTACATAATTTATACATATTAACCCATAAGCATAAAAAGTGGGTAATACTAAAATAGTATCCATTTCTGCTATAATACAATTTTTTTATAAAAAATGAATTAATTTTAGGAAAAATCTTCACAGCATTCATCTTAAAATCTTCTTTTCCCTTACCCATCCTTAAACATTATGAAAAAAATAAAAAATGGATGAGTACAAAAATCTCAGTAAGGTACATAAATGATAGGAACCTTTAGCCCATGAATAATTATAAATATATGAAATCATATTCAAAAATATATACTTCTCATCCATAAGTATCATATACTTACATTCTGAAAACAATAGATTTACATAAAACATAGAAAACATGATTAAACTATTTAGGTATCATGGGGAATTACATACTTATGGTTGTATCCATCATGGATAACATATGGTTTGTAACCCTAATAGATACCTTATAATGTAACCCTAATTTATACCTTATTATTTAACCCTCATGGCTACCTTATGTTGTAACCATCCCTATTATACTTAGAATAACCATTACGATCAACTTCTAACATAAAAACACCTAATGAATTTAAGGTAGATATTGGACCCACCCTTAAACATAAAAAATTCCCAAGAAATATAAAATAATCATAAAATAATAATATTTTTATGAAGAAACATTCCTTTGAATTTTATAAGAACATAAATTTAAAAGATCATTTTTAAATAAAAGTCCCTTAACATAGGTTTTTATTACTTCAAATGTGTTCAAACCACCTATATAATGGTTTAAAGAGTGTTATTAATGTATTATAGAACCATAATAAAAATTATAATTCCTTATATGATCTTATTGTAACATATTTCTACACATTTATTAATAATATTTTGTTATTTTTATTATTTCATGTGAGTTTATTTCATGGTTTCCATGGTTGGTTTATTAGGGATTTTCATTTTGAATGGAAAAAAATCTAAAAGTGAAAAGAAATTGTATTAATATGTTTAAATAATTTTAAAAGATACCATATATCATTTCTATTCCTCATATGAGGATTATTCATTAGATAAAACATTAATGAATATGATTTAATTTATTTTGGGGTTTTTTACAGCCATCACAAACTTATATCGTTTTAGTTAATATCATATTTACATGTTGCTTCAAAAACATTATATAACTTATAATATGTATAATAAAATGTAATTTAACCATAATAATTATTTTTTACTAGCATTTAAGGTGATAAAATAAAATAAAAACACATCATCCAAGATGATGGTAAATCGATACATCACAACTAATGTTTTCATATTTTTAGAATAAGAGGAGAATAGGAGAGAATTAATGGAGGATATTACATTAATATAATAAAATTAATTTATATTTAAGATACTAGAGTTATCATGTCACTTTGGATAAGGGATGTGATGATATAATAGTAAATGAAAATAAATTTAAAATAAAAGAAAAGAAAATGAAATAGGATTTTACCGCTTGAAGTATCCTCCTTGATAACCTCTTTAAAGAACTTGATTGTGGATTGTTTGTGAGACCAATAGGACTTGGACATGGGGAAGAGGATTGGAAAGGTAATTGGGCACAAATTAAACAAAATAAAATTCTTTGAGGTGTGAGGAGAAGGGGTGGTGAGAAGTAGTATTTATAATGGAGGAGAGTGGTATTTTCTCATTATTTTATACATTTGTTAATAATTTTGTATCAAGACTATGAATAGTTTAATCATTATTAACAAATATATTAAAATAATTAAGAATAGTTTGATATTTTTTGGCTTACATCAGTCATAAATCATCTATGAATCAAGAATTCAGGTATTTAGGTTTTATCATAAATTATTATATTTCACTATTCACAAAAAATTCAACTATTTCATAAAAAATCCCAAAAACTCACCCTAATAATTTTTCAGTGTGTAGAATTTCAAAATAAACTCCATTTTATGAATATAAATTTCAAAATATGATAAATTTAATTTCTATTTAAAATAATCATTTATTAAAAAAACAACTTTAAATTTATAACCGATTTTATAACACATTGAAATATTAATTAAGGCCTCAAAAAATATCTTATAATCATTAGAAAAAAATATTAACTTATTAATATATTTTATGAAGATAAATTTTCTATTAAATAATTATATTAATTGTTAAATTTTAAATAAAATTTTATTTTTCACAAAAATACAAACACTTAATTTATCATTTTCAAAAAAAATATTTTCTTATTTCATGATATAAATATATCATATTTTAAATTACAAGATACATAATTTTTTTATACTATAATATGTGAGGTTACTATAGTATTTTTATATATTCTTTAATTTCTGTAAATAACACTTATTTCATTATACAATTATAATGAATTTGAAAATTTAATTCTATAAAGAAAATAAATTATGTTATAATTACTTGGCTTGTTACATTCTTCCATAATTTAAAAAATTGAGTCCTCACAATTGTTATTCACTTATTAAACAAGTCAGGATACATTTCCCTCATAGAATTTTCATATTCCCATAATACTTCTTCAACCATGTTGTTTCTCCAAAAAACATTGACCTGGTGAATTACCTTATTATACAATACATTCTCTCTATGATCAAGAATCTGAATAAGATTTTTTTCATAGGAAAAGTTCTCTTAAAATTAAAGTAATTATAGGCTCAAAAATGAGATGAATTTTATAGATATATTCTTAACATCCAAACATTAAAAACATTATGTACCTGAGATAAAAACGGAGGTAAATATACCTGGTAGGCAACTGATCCCACTTTCTCTAGGATTTCATAAGTTCTAATAAACCATGGACTTAGCTTTCATTTGTTACCAAAATCCTGTAACACTTTTCTATGGTTAGATTCTGAGTAAAACATGATCACTTACCTCAAAATAAAATTATTTCCTCCTATTATCAACATAAATTTTCTACCTTCTCTAATATCTCCTCATGTGTTTCTAGATCATCTTCACTTACTCATCTAATTCCTCTGCAAATTATGGCCCCATCTACTTTATTTCCCCGAACTCAACCAAAAATTCTGGAGTTAGAAACAACCTTCCATATAATTCCACAAAAGGTACCATTTTTATAATGAAAAGAAAATTTTTATTATAAGAAAACTCAACTAAATAATGTTGATGATCCTAACTTTCCTGGTAATTAATTGAACAAGCGTGTAAAATATATTCCAATGTCTAAATTTTTCTCTCAGTCTATCTATTATATTGTGGATGAAAGGTGGTGCTAAAATTTAATTTAGTTTTCAATGACTTCTAAAGGTCTTTCAAAAAGTTATAAGTGAACCTAGGATCTCGATTAGATTTAATGGATAGTGGAACTCCATAAAACAAGAAAATATATTTGATGTATAGTTGATAATTCTGATCTAGATAAATAATGTCTCGAATATAAAATAAATGTAAATATTTAATCATCCATTCAATAAAAACCCAAATCACATTGTTAACTTGAGGAGTTTTTGGTAGTCCCACCACAAAGTACATGGATATATGTTCACATTTCCACTCTAGGACTAGAAAAGGATGAATCATGCCCTTTATTAGATGTCTTTATTCTTTAACCTGTTGAAAAGTAAAACATTTCTTTGTAAAATTAGCAATGTAACATTTCATTCTGTCTCACAATTAATACTCTCAAAGGTATTTGTACATATTAGTGATGTTGGGAAAAATAGAAAATAGAGAATAATGAGATTCCCTTAACAATTCTTTATTCAGCTAGGAATCACAAGGAACAACCTTTATCAATATTCAATTTAGTAAATTTACCTTTCATAATAAATTCTACCATTTTTTTGTAACTCGTGGTCTTCCTTTTGCACCTGTTTAATTCTATCTGAGAGAGACAACTGCAATGACACCTAAAACAAAACAGAATAATTTCCTAAACTAAAAAAAATCAACAAAAAATTCATCAAATCATTAATTAAGGGGTTATTTTCCAAAAGTAACATGGTTAATATGTATTGATGTTTTTTACTCAAGGAATTTGTCAATTGTTTTTCTTCTTGGATGGTAATTAATTATTCAATAATAATAATTAATCAGTTACATCCATCTTATTTACCTCGTGTTCAATTTTTTATGAGTAAATATATACTTAAAACTTCTATGGTCAGTATATATTTCACATTTTGTTCCATATAAATGATGCCTCCAAATTTTTAAAGCAAAAAACCATAGCTGCTAATTTCAAATCATGTGGGGATAATTTACCTCATTAGGTTTTACTTGTCATAAAGCATAAGCAATTACCTAATCATTCCTAATTAGAACATGATCATGTACCTTCAATGAAGAATCAATGTAGATGAAAAAATCTCTATTTATTTAAGGCAAGGTCAAAATTGGAGCATTCACTAATCTTTATTTTAGTTCCTAAAAACAAACATCATAGTCTTACACCCAAATAAATTTAACCCCTCTTCATGTTAACTTAGTTAGAGAGCTAGAAAAATATTCAATGTTTTTAAGAAACCATCGATAATAACTTTATAATCAAGGAATACTAAAAATATCTATAACATTTGAAGGTCTTTTCTATTCATCAAGAACTTTTGTTTTTGTGTGATCAACCATTATTCCATCATTATTTAAAATGTTACCATGAAAGTAAATTAGTTTCAACCAATAATCACATTTTCTAAATATTATATATAACTTATTTTTATTGAGATTTTACAAGAAAATCCGTAAATGTTTTTCATTATCTTCATAAATATTTGAAAAGAACAAAATATCAACAATAAAAACAACAAAAAACCTATCCAAATATTTATGGAATATTCTATTAATAAGATACATAAATATAGCTTGAGCATTTTTCATACCAATGGGCATAACAACAAACTCATAATTCCCATATCAAGTATGGAATGTTGTTTTTGGAATTTCATCCTCATTCACCATTAAGTGATGGTACCTATATCTCATGTTAATCTTTAAAAAATATTGATCATATTAGAGAAGATCAAACAAGTCATCAATATAAGGTAATTAATACTTATCCATAATAGTAATGTTATTCAAAGACCTATAATCAATGCAAAGTCTAATATAACCACCTTTTTTTTAATGAACAAAATAGGATCACCCCATGGTGAATTGTTAGGAATAATTAAACCTTCATCAAGAAACATCGGTAACTATTTTTTCAATTCTATAAGTTCCACATGAACCATTCAATGGGGGTTTTTTAAATTAAGTTAGCATAAGGAACTAAGTAAATAGTAAATTCAACTTCTTGATTAGGTATAACACTGTGAAACTCAATGGGAATACCATATATGTATCATTTATAATTAGAATGTTATTTATCTGAGTAGTTCCCTTATTTTTAACAATATTTTCAAGATAACGTTAATTTATATCTTTTAACAGTTTATAAGATTTTTGATATGTTATTAATGGTATGGATTAATTATTTTATACAAATATAAACTCATTCTTAAAAAACTTATTTATCTCTACAATCAATCTTATAATTATAAAAAAGAAATCAAATTCATACCTAGAATAACATCATACTCCACTAAGCAAAAAACAAAAAGTTGTTCAGGTAATTTCTTTCGATAGACAATAACTTTAAGTTTCTTATAATGCCTTTTTCCTTAATACAACACCTTAGTTTTTTACCATATTTTTGGATTTCATTACATGATGTGAAATTTAAAATTTTATAGAACATTTCTCAAAAATAAAGGAATGTGTATACTTCATATCAAACAAATCATTAGAAAATATATATGTAAACAAAAAAGTACATGATACCACTTCATTAGATGTCCCAAAATTTGTTAATGTAGTCATAAAAGATTTCACTACACCTTTTTTCTTATAATATGGCTACTTTTCATCATTTCGATTGTTCTTTGGGAAGGTATTTTCATAATTCCCCATCTCACCCCATTGAAAACACTTTATAGTTTTCTTATAATAATTAAACTTATGATCATATTCATTTCAATCATGGGCCATATTTCCAAACCTACCACGCTTGAAACACTTCCCATATTTTTTAAGTCATTTCCCAAGGTGTTTTTTAAACACTTTCCATAAATTAGAAACTAAACTTTCTTACCTTTATGTTTATTTGATTGATTCATAAAAATAGAATTCCCTCTAGACCCTTTCTTTTTAATGTGGCCAATGTACATGTGATCATGATAAAACTCCATTTCTACCCTATCAATATAATAGATGAGTTTCTTATAACTTTTGAATTCATGAGAGGCCCTTTGATATCTTGGATTTAATCCATAGTAAAAAATGATTGATTTTTCAATCAATGTCCTGAATAATATTTAGAGTATTATATTACAATCGAGTAAAGTTTTCATTATAAACAACCACTAAATATTACTCCTTTTATTTTAATTTACATAATTGGTTTTCCATCCTAATTCAAACCACCTTAGGAAAATATTTTTCAAGGAACAGATTCTTAAATTTCACCCATTCCAAGGAATCAATATCATCATTATCCCGAATATTATTGACCATTTACCACCACTTTTCCACTTCAACTTCATAATGATAAATGTTAAGAATAAAAATTTATTATTTGAAAATAACATGACTTTGAATATATTTTCAAGGGCTTTAATCCACCCTTCATCCACCGCTAGGTTAGAAGATCAACTGAAAGTCGGAGGGTGTTGCCTTATAAAATGTTCCACTATCATCATATTCTATTATGGTATATCAAGGTTTTATATTACATGGATTACACCACCATTTATACCCTATATTGACTGATCTATTACTATTAAAAATAACTCAGTTCTAATTCCCACCTTTCTAGGTTGCAGATTTGAAAAGATATCACCCTCCATATGCCTTCCTACAATAGCTTCCCTGTTTCTTTTGTTAAAAACCATTTTGAACATACATATCTTAGATGAAGAAACATTCTAATCATAAAATGTTATATCATTTCAAATTAACCTTAAGGTAAAAATAATTTATGTTATTCTATTAACATAATCATATCCTATAATTTTATCTAAATTTTTCTTTGGCACTAACTATTATGACTCATCCTTAAACACTATATAAACTAGTAAATTATTTTAGAATTCACTTTTTTAAATTAACAAAGATATTTTAGGTTTATAGTTTTAGATAATTAGTATATAATTCATTGATATTAACCCATAAGAATATAAAGTGGGTAATACTAAATCAGTATCCATTTATTATATAATAAAAAATATTTTTGTAACACATGAAATCTTTTCCTAAAAAATATTAACAACATTCATCTTGGATTCTTCATTTCTCTTACCCATCCAAAATCATTATGAAAAAAGATTTTAAAACATTGGATGAGAACAACAAGATCAATAGGAGATATAAAAGAAAGAAATTGGTAGTCAATGAATACTTATAAACATATGAAATCATTTTTACAAATACATAATTGTCACCCCTAATATATCATATACTTATACTATGAAAAGAATATATTTCCATAAAATATATAATTCATAAATAAATATTTAGGTAACTTAGGTAATTAATTACTTATTATTGTAACCCTCATAGTTACCATACGATTTGTAACCCTCATGGATACCTTAAAATGTATCCCTCACATATACCTTATGATATAACCCTCACAGCTACCTTGTGGTGTAACCATGACAATTACACTTGGAATAGCCATTACGGTCAACATCTAACATAAACATACCCAATGTATTCGAGGGAGATATAGGTCTCACCTTTCATCATAAAAATTCCCATGAACTGGAAAATAAACATAAAACAAGAATACTTTCATCGTAAAAAATACATTTTAAATTTTGTAAGAATTGAAATTTAAAAGAGTATTTTTAAAGAAAGTCCCCTAACCTTGGGTTCACCTTACTTCAATCATGTTCAAAGCTCCTATATAATTTTTTAAGAGTGTTTTTAATATATAATAGAACCATATTCATATTTATAGTTCCTTATATGATATTATAAATAAAATATATGAATATTTATATATAATATCATTATTGTAGAATATTTATTTCATATATATCATATAATTAATCAATATATATCCTTAATAAATTCAATTAAATGTGTTAACGAATCACATCACTTTGAGGAGGCGGTATCCCACACATCCACAAACAATGTTATCATATTTAAAAAAATAGAAATCATGAACGTATAATTTACATAATAATTCAAGAAGAATAAATACTACATAAATATCATATATATAATACAAAAAATAGATTTTCTATTATAATTTACAACCATGAGAGGTGGTATAGGAAAAATGAACAACATCGTTTCATGAGGTAGAAATTCAACGTACTCAAGAACAGTAAGTTCGTTACACATTTGATGAATGTGTGTGTTGGTGTTGGTAAAACACATTTAATAAATACATATAAGTATATTAAGGATACTGATTTTTTATGTAATAATGTTAGAAAAATATTTTATGGTATGGAGAATGATAATAAAACAAAAGAGCTTGAGGAAGGGTGTTACCTCTTCTTTAGGTAGCTTATTTTGGTTTGCACCAAAGATATTACTTGGATGGATTTCATCCCAATAGGGGGATTCTAGGATTAAGGAAGGAATTTTGGGATCTTATTTGAGAAGCACTTGGGTGAGCCAAAGGGATTTAGAGCTATAGATAAGTGGGAGGCTTGGGTGCCTTTGTATAGTGGAGGAGGAGTGCCATTCTTGTAAATTTTTGAAATGGGAATTCCAACCACATTTTTTCCATGTAATGTTCCCCAATAATGGTCTCAATTTGATTTTATGAAGTATAGTATTGAAAATGGGACCAAAAATTTATTTTTGACATGTATCTAGGTTATTTTGGGCCTATTGTTTATAGTTAATTCTTTGTTAAGCTAATTTTTCTATTAACCAATGTAATTAATATAAATCATGTTCACTAATATTTTTGGTCAAAAAATATGTGTCACTTATTATAAATTATAAATTATTTATATTATAAATATATAATCCATGTTTCCAAATTCAAATTACATAAGTAGAAGAAATTAATTTAATATTAATCATGTAGACGAGACGACAATGAAGTTTTATAAAGCGAAAAGGTCCAAAAGCTTGAAATGTTTTTATATCCAATTTCATTTTAAAATTTTTAAATAACATAAATTTTATTAAGTGATGTATAATTGAACTAATTATAATTTAAAAAAATAAAACATAATTTAATTATATAAATAAATTAGATGAAAAGTTAGTTTTGAATTGAATTTCATTATTTTTCACTATTCAACAAAAATTAAAACTTCTCAGAAAAATTCCAAAAATTATGCAAAAGTAAATTTTGATATTAATATATCAAAAGTTATTTTTTTCATTTAAAATTTATAAGTGTCAGAAATTAAATTTATAATTGGTTTCCCATTAAAAGTCATTAAAATTACCTTTTAGAACAATACATCTTTTTATTCATAAAATTAGATTTATTTTTTATGATATACCTATCAATTCTTTTAGATGAGTATAAAAAAAATTATTTAATTTATAATATATAAATTTTATTCAAAACATTAATCCAAATTTTTTTATTTAATTTTTTGATATGAAATTATGTTACAACATTAAAAATTAGTTTTCTAAGAAAAGTAATTTAATTATTTTCAAATAGTTCATTTAATAAATTCTACTAATTGATAACCAATGGATTCATTTTATATACATGAGTAAATAATATTTTTGTAATTTATTTAATATTATTCATAGCTTATATTATAGCATCTTGGTGGTAGCTATAATAATATTTTAATAATCATATTAATTATATATTGTAGTTTGATAAAAAATCAGCCTTGCGTGTAACAGAAGCTATCAAAGGGACTTAGTATTTTGATTAATACAAGTAAAACATAGTGTTGATTATACCACAAGATATTATAAGTGTTACATGTAGTGGAGGATTAATTTAGTGTTTTGTATAATGCAATCCAAATTTAGTTATTTTATGAAAAATATATTCAAAGTCACATGAAATGAAAAATATCAAAATGTCGAAATTAATTAAAAAAATATTTCAAAAAATATCAGGTTTTTATGTAGTTATTCCTCCATATATCCTAGTTATAACCTTGTTATTTAATTTATATATCTTCCCTACCACTTATATTAGCAACATCATAAATTCCTCATTAATTTTATTCATTTGGAGCATCTTCTCATTAAACATAATTCTTTGTTTTTTTATCTATAATTAACACAACTTGTTCACTAATTATCTATAAACTCATATATCTACCTTTTATATATATTAATTATCTCTCCATAGGGATAAATGTTCTCTCCAATATAAGGCGTTTCCTTAATTCATCCATATCTACCACTAATTGGTGAATCAAAAAATATAAGTTGTTCAAATTGACTTTATTATCATATGGTAGACCTTGTGTACATTTCACTATTATTCTCAATGATTAATAAGAAACACTTGTTTTCTTTAGCTCCTCCTCCAAAATTTTATTAAAATAACTATATTTCATGATGTTCATAGTCACTCCTATATAACACAAATTCATTCTAAACTCATTAAACCGAATTTTAATAATAATTAAAAATCTACTATGGTCTTATTGATTATTTGTTAAACTCTATAACTCTATAGTTTACAAATATATCATGACTCGAATTGTGATAATCTTCTAATGTATACACTTATTTGAGAGTACCCATTTTATAAAATCTTTAATAAATATGCGCATGTTAATTATAGCTTTTGAAAAGAAAATATTAATATGTAACTTTTTAACAACTCCAAAGAGATACCATTATGTTCTTCCAATGTCGCTTGCTTCATCCTAACTAAAAAGGGTATTTTTTCTATATATGGTGGTGTGGAATCATCTATGACCTCATTCCCATCAAATCCCTAATTTTCCTTTCTTTTTTAAAAATATTTCATTAAATTATATACTTGATCCTTTGGTTTTTTCTATCATAGTCAGTAGTGTACTCTATTTTTATCACATTTTTTGAAGGTCATATCCTCTAGATATCCATGGGATGGGACATCAGTGTCCCCTATAATTATTCCCCATAACGTCTCCTTGAGTTGGTGGGAAATATTTCCTATTTAAAATTCCAAATTTCTCATAAAAGTCCCTTTAAATTTAAAATTATCCTTTCACATTAAGATGATAAAACTAGTGATTATAATGAAATAAGACATGGCCTACTCCAAATATGTGATTTGGAATTAGATGAAAGGATGTGATGTTAATATAACCCTAGTTAATTTTTTAGTAAACAGTGATTTGATGATATTAGGCCATCCATCCCTGAAAATTATTTTGATTATTATAATGAATGTAAGTAGAATCATTAATGTTAATAACATAGGGTTGGTTCATATCTATCATTTTTTCATCTTATTTTTCAAGCAATCCATGTGTGTTGCAATATATCCATTGATTTACTCCATATGGGATCGTTGATTTTTTTCATACTCTACTTTCCATTTAAATATATAACTTTTTATTTAATGTAAAAATGTATTTCTCTCGACATATTAATTTTCCATCAATGATTATTTAATGAAAACAACAACAATAGAACAAATTCTATAAGAATGAAACTTATTTAGTTCTTATATTAGAAATGGAATCTCAGCCCCATTATTGGAAAATTTTGTAATACAATTATATAACAACTCCAATGCACTATAAAGTTATTCATAATTCAAATTTTGATATTTAATACATTAAATTGTATATAAATACATATTGAGGTATATAAGAGATGAGATTGGAATTTAAAAACCATTTCATCCCATGTTATGGTAGATTATGATGGTAGCGCTCTTTAATCTCTCTCCCTCTTCCTTTTCTATTAATAGGGTTTCCCAATCCCCCATTATTAGTGCAAGTGATCCTTCACATTCCTCACCCCCTTTGTCCCATTCCTTTTTGTATCCTACCCTGGATTTTGGGTGATGAGATCATTTGAATTTCCACTGCTCTCTCTTCCTAACTCTCTGTGCTAGACCATTTTTTTCTGGTGCGATAGAGGTTTTTGGTGTTTTGGGACTGTGTTGGAGATGGATTTTGGTATCATTTCATTCTTTTTTTCACATGTTTTTTTATTTATGTTTCTCTCTGGTTTGTCTTTGATCTTTTTCTTCTACTACTCTTACTACTTTACAAACTGCATGCGACCTCATCTCCAATCAGACGCAATGGTGATTCAGTAGTTTGGGATCATATTGGGGGAATATTGTAGGGCTATACTCTTCTTACGTCTTAGTGTTTGTTTGAACTTTTCTCTATATTTTGTCTCTGATGTCGATGGCGTCGAGTCGATGAGGATCATTTTTCTTGCTTTTTTCCCACTGGTGTGGTGTACATTTGACTTCTGTTTTAAGTTTTTTCAAGTTATTTCGTGGTTGAGGGCCTGGTTTTGGATGTGGGGGATAGAGATCTAGAGTTCATCCCAGTAGTCTTTCATTGTGCCTATGGTTTTCTCATAGTTCACCATTTTTTTCAGTGACGGAAGGATGTACAAGGGATGATGATAGTCTATGTTGACATGTGTTGAGTTGGTACTGGGATTAATGAAATATATTGATTTTCAACTCCCATCACATTCAGTTTTTGAATATTATAAATTTGAATTGTTTTTCTATGTTTGTTTTGAATTCGTGGTTTTGGAAGGAAGGTGGGAAGGTGGTGATTAGTTGTGGTATTTTTTTTGGTATGTTGTATGGTTCTGAATTAATCTAATATGGATTCAGCTGAAAATAAAAAAAATGAATTTGTATGGATATATTGTGATAGTTAATAGTGGATCCATTCATTGGATTTTAATTTTTCTGATATTTGAAAAAATCTATGACTTATTGCACCTCTAGAGGTGTTTTTAATTAGAATGTATCATATTGCTATATAAAACATCACAATTGAGATTTTGGATACTCATATTGAATCTCAATGAATTATATAAACTTCTAGATGATATGTGTTATCTATGAATTTTTTTATAAGTGATTAAATGTGTCCAGGTTTAATGGAATGCTAGGTTTAACCACTCATGTGTTGTGGTTGACCATACACAATTAATGAATGTAGCCCTGGATTTCTCTATTACTTTGCATGGTTTCATATTTGTTCTATTTGTTCCAATATATCCATGGTATATTCTATCTTGACCTTATTCAAGTTTATCAATAGCTCAAGAAAATAGTCGAAGTGGTTATTTTTTCTTTTTCCTTGAATAGAGTAATCAGTCATTAAACAGTTATTCATGATTAATTACACTATAAGAATGTTCTTAATAGATAAAAAATAGAAATAAAGAAAAACTATTAATAATTATAAATCATTTAATCAACCATCGACATCAACAGAGCCAAAAACATAACCACCCATAATTATTCATTATTTCCTATTTGTATTATAGTTATAAATCTAACAAAACACTAACTAGAAAAATTATGGAAAATAGGTTTTAAATTTTATGATTTAGGTTGAACCTGTTATGATGAATTAAGAACCCTATGAATTGATTATAAATGATTCTAAATAATATGATTGAATTAGATTCATATACACTCAATTAAATGTATACCATGAATAGTAATTATAGTTTCCAATACTAGTAAAGTAAAAAAAATATAAAAAAATTGATATTTTTTTTCGAATTATGTCCATGTGAATTCTGAATTAGGTCATCACTCTCTATTATAAGATTCCCCTTTTAAAATCCTAGTTAATTTGGTTAATTATTAAAATAGGTAACTCAAAATACTATTAAATGATAACTACCCCAACCCATGCATCAGTCATTAAATGTGAATAAGAAGCTAGTTAATTCTGAATAAAGCATACCAACCTCAACCCCTAATGGACATGTAATGAATAGGATATTAGTATTTATAGTAATGGAATTATTATAATAACATAAAACAAATTTTTCCAATATAATTCACCTCACTAATGAACATACCCTATCATTACATGATCTTCATGAGAAACTATTACCCCCTCTTGCAAGCCATCAAGGAGTGTAAAAAAACTAGACAAAAAACCTAAGTATCAACATATTTCTATTAGTCGAACTCCTCCTCCATTTGATCCAAAAAAATATAAAGTCCCTTTTAAATTTATAATCACTCATTCATTTGAATGAAAAAAAACTCTAAATATATCAAAATCATATATCATATCTTTCATATATTTTCTACATTTCATTCTCCTCTATGAATCAACCCATCTCTTAAATATACCACATTTGAATTCCTCATATTCCTTACAAGATATATCATTGAATTTCTATGAGATAGATATGTGGTCTTCCAAATATATGTACACTTTTATCTACTATATATCATCACATTATTCTTATTTCCTTATACTTATTAGTTAAAATCCAAAAATCTCCATATATATAACCCTAAAAATACGAATAAATTGCTCTCTGTAATAATACTTTGAAATAGGTTACCTAAACATGTATTAGAAAAAAAATACATATTTTTAAATCTATATAGATACATATCATGTAGTGTGGATAATTCCTTATGGCACAAAAATCATATCCCCAACTTCACAGTGGTGTAACACTATAGAAATGGAATTGGCATTCTCATTCCATGTCCACACAATAGTGTGGAGCTCACACTATAAGGAAGTGAAAATGTTCCCTCAAAATCATGTCTCTGTAAAATCAATGACCAAATTAGAATAAAATACCCCTACATAAAATATTCATTCTTTCTCATATATTATATTCATCTATGATGCATGAAATGTATCTACGTATTAAACTCTTCATGAAAACAGCCAATCCTTCCTCATGGATTATCATCACCATTGCATAGTGTAATGACATAGACTATTTTAAAGAGCTTCATTTTATCATCATCAAGGTCATATGGTTAAGAACTATGCTCAATTAAGTTCAAATTTTATAAAACATTTATTTCCATAATCTATAAATTCCATTAATAAAATTAAACAATAACTTACCTCCATCCATTGAAAATGTAGGAAGTAGATAAGTCTAAATGAAATTCTCTCTACGATCTACACAAGGTATGTGTATGGTGTATAACCCTAGGTATCCAATGAATGTAGGGACCTTAATGTTTATAGTTGATTCAATAGTCAAGAATGAACAATAATTTACTCTTTTGATAAAGATTATTAATTCATGGAGATATATTTTTATTAAATAATCAATAAATATTATCGACTGATTTTAATACAAAAAATTCATTGGAAATAATTTCTTATATTTAACAAAAATGTATGATATTAATTTCATGTGCTATAAATTATTAGCCAATAATTTATTATATTATTAGTTAATTAATGGATCATTTATTAGATTCTCCCACTTGTTCATAGTTAATTAATGAGAATTAATTTAATCACCTTCTTTGGAATGAATCATAATACATGAATAATAATATGGTATCCTATAAATAATGAGTATTTCATTCTATTAATTAAAATTCATCAGGTATTTTAAGTAACTATAATAAAAAACTATAACCATATTTTTTTCTACATATGAGTAAACTGAAATCGGATGGTTTTTTATGAAGCCCCAAATTGTTTCTCATGTACTGAATATGTATGCATAGACTGATGATAAATATCATTAAATATAAGGAGTTTAAAATATATTTCATTTATTGAGTGAATTTACAATGTAGAACAGAATACATAAATATTACATGGTCCAAAAAATTTAATGGAGTCGTGACTTTGGAAAAAGGATAGGAAATCATCAATCCATAGTTGATTTCCCAAATTATGTTATTTTTTTATTTAATATATTCCTTTATGTCCATGTAGTTAATGTTATTATTCATATAGAAACTCTTACTTTTGTTAATATTAGCTATAATGAAAGATGATAAATTATCCTAATAAAAAATTATTGGCATAGAAATATATCCAATAACATTAATAACCAAAATGAAACTCATTATACATACACTATGATAAGTACCTTCAAAACATGAAATGAACTCAGCTACCATAGTAGCAGTTTTTATTAATGTCCTCTTAATACTTCTCCAAGATTCTTGTCTACTAGAAATAAAAAATACATATACTGAATTTTATTTACATGAATTAACACAACTAAGATGTTTCCATATAATTATATAATGACTTATAAATTATGAGAGCATTTATATATAAGCAGGAATACTTTAGACCCCATAGGTTGTAATGTCCTAGACCCTCATGGTCCATTACTTTGTCAATTCTGGTTCTTGGGGTGACTTGGACGCCATGAGTGAGTATGTATGGCATTAGTGTCAATAACGGGGTATCACTGATGTGTCGTCTATCGGTTCCACTGATCAGTATCACTGATCGGTGTGTCGCCGATTGGTCTCACTGATCAGTACCACACCCGAACGGTGCATCTGTGGAGTGTTGGGATTTCTTTCCCTAGTTTTCCTGTAACACCTCTTTTAAGTATTCTTACATATTTTAAAGTGGTTTAAGTCCATTTAATCCTATAAATGGTATCTTAAATCCTCTAATGGTGGAGCGACCTTGTGTCACAACTTTGCCACATTTCCAGCTTATCCCCTCTTATGTTTTTTCTCTATTTAATGGATATCCATTAACTCACAGCCATTATCTCCATCATCTACAAGGATAATTATTAAATCCCAATAAATTCTAACTTTTTAAACTGCCAAGTTGCATGGTTAAACCACAATCCTCTTTCTAAGCACTTTGAAATTTCACATCCTGTAACTTTAGGATCGGGCCTTTTATCACTTGAGATCTTCTTCTTCCCTAGTCTATTTTCTTTCCTTGGTGTGTTTAGAGTCCCTCTTTAAGAGAAAAATAATGAATCCATGCTGGAGCCTCTCCTAGTCACACTTGGAGTAATTGTATTTCTTCTTCTTCAAGTCACGCATCCTCAGTTCTTGGTGCGAGGAGAAAAACTTTGATCCTTAATCATCCAAGTAGGGTTTTCCTTCTTCTCTCTTTACTTTTTATCATGCGATGTGGGTATGATAATGTTTCTTTGGATATTGGATGAAACCAAACCTTAAAGAAGACAATAAATGGTTTTTAAAGTAAAGGGGTGTGTTGATGATGATGTTGTTGTACTCTTTTATCTTTGTTTATATGTTCTGAACTGTGTGGGCATATTCCAACTAAAAATCATGGTCTTTGGTGGTTCATTACTTATGCACTAATGAACCTCTGTTTTCTTGATAATCTAGACATTGAATGGTTATAACATGGAAACTAGTTAATCACATAAATTTTGTTGATTAAATGGATTATCAATAAGTAAGAATCATTTTGTGATCACCCTAGTTAACCAAATGACAGAAATGAACTTAATAAATGGTGTGTACAAATCTAAAAATTTCCTTGATCTATTTTGGTAATATGTGTGGTTTCTCTCATTGATTCTTATGGGGTTATGAGGATGGGGATGGGATCTCCTGTTGTTCAGTTGTTGGTTTTTGGATCTGTTCCCATATTTTGGGGCTTGGTTTGGTTCTAGTACTTTGAGGGATCTCAAAAATCTCTTTTGTTGTTGTGACTTTAGATGAGAATCGGGTGTGAATAACTAAATTGTTGCTTGACTATCCTCTTTCTATTGGTGTCTTCTCTTGCAGTTATGTCTGTTATTTTCCTAGTAGTGTAGGAATATTTAAATAGAATCACTTGAATGTGACAACAAGAATAGGTGTAATGGGGAATTTTTTTCCATAAATGGGTTGTGCTCTAGTTGTGGCTGTTGTGATTTTGTACATGTATGAATACTAATGATAGTGTTTGTGTATGGGATGGTATTGGAACCCTTAGGTTGGGATGATTTCTTGTTTACCTATATGTATAATCTTTAGTTCTTGGGTTTCTTATATGCACCCCACCCATATTGATCACTTTGTTCCGAACACCCCCATTTCATAGGGGAGGGTGTTTTTTCCAACATTCCTATGAGTGGATAATTGTTATCTCCTTTTCTACTCCCTCTCCCAAGTAGCCCAAGACTCTTTGGGCAGGCTGTGATGGCCTGAGATTCATTATTGCCCAAGAATATTTGGGCAGGGTATGTTGTGGTGGTTGTCCCAGGTGTGTACGGGTAGTTTTTTTTTCAAGTTTCTTCGGGATAAGGCATAGGTGTCTTCGGGCATGGCGGTGGTTGTTCTGGACTTGGTGTCTATGGGTGTGGTTATATATGGTTGTGGTGGCCCAAGTGTATATAGGCATAGCAGTGGTTATTCTGGCCCAAGTGTCTACAGGCGTAAATACATATGGTTGTGGTGGCCTAGGTGTCTATGGGAAGGATGCATGGTTGTGGTGGCCTAAAAGGTTGTTGTTGGGGTGGTAGTGGGACTGCAGTGAAAATGGTGGAGGAGGTCTAATACATAGGATGTCTTCAATAACCAGTGGGAAAGTGGTGTAGGGTACCCAAATATTTATGTGTTATTACTATTACCTTACCTGACTTGTGTTATTTAGGGAGTGTTCCTTGGTGAGGATGGGTGGATAGTTTCCTTGCTAGGTGTTTGGGTTATTTCTATTTCTCATGGGGCATTATAATGCCTTCCCAATTGTGCATGATATCTTTTGGTTTCCCCTACTGAGTATACCTGTATACTCACCCTATGTATATAAAACTACCTTTTGGTTTCCAAGAGGACTTCGAGGACTGTGCAGAACCATATTATCTGGTATGTTGGGATAGTTGTTTTATTGTTTTATTTTCTTTTGGTAATTTCCTTTTGAGTTTTCTTGTACTTTGTAGCACTTTATTTTGAACATGCATGTTGAAAAAGGGATTTGGATTTACTTTTTCTTTTTATATTTGGAGTTGTTTGATATTTACCATCTTATCTCTTGATCTTTTTCTATAAAAGGGTAATGAATTTCATATTACATGTGATTCTATACCCATGATATTATTCGCCACTCCAGGGCCTATTGAAGGTGGGACTTGGGGGTCATTATCTCTCCTTCAACTTGAAGATGCAAGGGTCTGGTAGGGTTTTTTTTCCTTCCCTCATCTTGGTGAAGGCAGGTCATGATAGAATGGTATCAGAGGGATGGTTGAGATATAGGATGGATTTCAGGGTTAGGCACAGTAGGGATTTCATGGGATGGTTGGGAAATAGTGTTAGGCAATCCTGTTGCATGAAATAGGCCAAGGAAGACTGGCTAGGACATGGGATTTTAGGGCCCCCTATGATCTGATCCAAGGACTTTGGACCTACCTAATGACCAAGTGAGGCTATACTGATTGTAGGTTAGAGACCCTAGAAAAGGTGCATGCATCATAATGACTTTTTTTCTTGTGAGTTTTTGGGTGTTCTGTGGAATATAAAATGAATAAAAATTTTAAGAAAAATTTTAAAGAAATCTTCTACACTACTCAAGATTAGGCATTCTTTGTTCTCCTTGTAATTATGGAACCCAGATGATGAACATGAGTAGTACAGGAGATTGAGGCCCAGGAGGCTGATTTGGATGATCGGCAGAGGGATGATCGAGAGAAGGAGGATGACCAGTGGCAGAAGATGTTTCATTCCTTTCAGTGGAAGGCCCTCGGGAAGTACGAGGGCAGTGTCTCAGACATGGAGACAGAGGGATGGATCAAGGATCTGGTGATAGATTTCAACTTGATTTGGGATCCAACTGAGTATTGGGTTCCTTTGGCTGTAATCCGTATGTGGGGAGTGGCACGTCAGTGGTGGACACTCTATCTTAGGAATAAGAGGGAGGTCTAGGTTTCATGAAATGACTTCGATAGGGAGTTCCAGGTAGAATTCCTCTCTTCCATGATGAAGGTTGAGAAGAGACAGGAGTTACTCTCCCTCCAATAGAGGAGTATGTTAGTGAGGGAATTGGGGATCAAGATCAAGGATCTCCTTTGTTTTACTTCGTGCCTCTTTTTGGATTAGGTTCTTAGGTGAGACGTTTAGAGGAGGCACTCTGACCTTCTCTTCAATATGTTGTTACTCCCTTCACTCTATTGACGTACTTGGAGGTTTAGAAAAAGGATGAAGTGGTGGAAAGGATGCATGTCCTGAGAGGTGTGCTGTGAGAGGAGATCTAGTTGAGCTCATTGAAGGGGAAGGCTGTTAGTAGAAGGCCTACAGCTTTAGGGCCTTTTAGGTTTTGGCTAATGGGGAGCAGGCCTCAGTAGTTCCAGTTTTGATCTCCTGATCCTCGCCCTTTCTCCACAAGCCTAGGGATGAGATGTTTTATTTGTGGTAGTTGTGGGCATATTCGGAGTCAGTGCAGTACGGTGGGGGTAGACAGGCTCAGCACCCACCTCAATAGCAGTAGTTTCTAGCCAGGACTTTGTAGCAGCAACAGTAGGGACAGTAATCTCCCACTCCTCTGAGAACAGACGTTGCATGAGAAGGCCAACCTTAGGGCGCTCCTCAGGGACCTCGGCCATGGCATGGTTGGGGAGGTGTTCGACAGATGAGGGTTAGAGGAGATGGGTGTGGGTAGTTGCACTCTATATAGGAAACAGTTCCAGTAGGTCTTGTGGTCGTTCGAGGTATGATCATCTTGTTTAGTACTCTTGCTTGTTCCTTATTTGATTCAGGAGCTTCGCACTCCTTTGTTACACCCAGTCTATCCCATGCTTTGGGCCTAGACATAGAAAGACTCTTCATTCCCCTGGTGTTGAGAAGGCAAGTTGGGGGTCAGATCAGCATGTTTGATGTTTTTTGAGGATGCAGACTGATGTTGGTGCTCCATCAGTCTAGTGGGGATCTCCTTCTACAGAAAATGCAGCCATATGATGCCATCCTATGTATCGAATGGCTATTTTTTGTACATACGGTTATCGACTGCTTCTATAGAAGGGTTTTGTTTCCAGATATGGGTGGACATCATGTATCTTTCGTTGGAAAGTGGGTTACCAGGAGGTAATCTGGTGTGTAGAGCCCCTTCTTTCCTTGTTAGTTGATCTATTAGTGGAATCGGAAGACTCAGAGATGATGGAAGTTCTGAGAGTTTTCAGAGAGTTCCTGGATGTTTTTTTCCAAGGAGTTTGTGAATCTACCCCTTCAACGTGACATTGAATTTTGGATAGACTTACAAACCGGTGCATGTCCAATTTCGATGGATCCTTATAGGATGGTGCCTTCTGAGTTACATGAGTTATGGATTCAGATTGGTGATCTAATGAAGAAGGGTTTTGTCTGGCCAAGTGCGTCGTCGTGGGGTGCTCTAGTCATGTTTGTTAAGAAGACAGATGGTGGTCTCAGGCTGTGCATAGACTACTGGAGACTGAATTAGGTAACAGTCAATAATTTTTTCCCTTTCTCAAGGATAGACGATATCTTTGACCAACTGTGGGGAGTAGGTTGGTTCTCTAAGATCGACATGCAGTCTGGGTACCACCCATTAAGGGTGAAATATGGTGATATCTTGAAGACTACTTTCAGGTGCTGGTATAGGTGATTCAATTTCATGGTCATGTCATTCGGTGTTATGAACGCACCTATTGTTTTCTGGGGCTCATGAAATCTATTTTTCGCAAGTTCCTGGACCAGTTCGTCATTAT
This sequence comes from Viscum album, assembly GCA_963277665.1. Classification (NCBI taxonomy): domain Eukaryota; kingdom Viridiplantae; phylum Streptophyta; class Magnoliopsida; order Santalales; family Viscaceae; genus Viscum; species Viscum album. The sequence continues at coordinate 225,023,376 of OY728158.1, forward strand.
GTTTATTAACTACATCCTGATCGACTCAAGATCAGAGGAGGGTCACACTGAGCACCTCAGGATGTTCTTGGGGATCCTTTGACACCACCAGCTCTATGGGAGGTTGTCCAAGTGCAAGTTCTTGACATGAGAAGTCCACTTTCTTGGACGCGTGGTGTCTCAGCAAGGGGTAGTAGTGGATCCATCAAAGGTTGATGTGATTTTTTTAGGAAACACCCAATAACGTGATGTAGGTTCATAGTTTCTTAGGTCTAGAAGGCTATTATTGTAGGTTCATACCCAAATTCTCTCAAGTTGCGGCTCCTTTTACATATTTGACCAAAAAGGACCAAGCCTTCATGTGGAGTGAGCAGTGTCAGGTAGCCTTCAGTTATCTGAAGTAAAGGTTGTTCAGTGCTCTAGTGCTCAGGTTTTCAGGGGAAGAGGTGTTGTTTGAGGTGTTTTGTGATGCTTCTATTCTAGTCCTGGGGTGTGTGCTGATGCATCTATGTGGAGTGATCTCTTATGGGTCTAGGAAGTTATGTACTCAAAAGCATAACTATTCCACCCATGACCTAGATCTTTCAGTAGTAGTGTTCGTGTTGAAGTTGTGTTGGCATTACCTCATCGGGGAGCACTTTTTGGTCTTCACAGATCACAAGAGTGTGAGGCATATCTTTACCCAACGGGACCTGAACTTGTGATAGTGAAGGTGGGTGGAGTTTCTTCAGGACTGTGACTTTGATATCTCTTACACTAAAGGTAAGTATAACATGGGGGCTAATGCCTTGAGCAAGAATTCACAGAAGGATGAGGTTCGATACTCAGTAGATGCATGGAAAGCGATGGAGGATTTAGCTGCCTTACACTTGGATGCAAGGGTGGATGGTGGTAGAGGCTATCTATTTCAGATGATATTATAGTCCTCTCTATTACGGCAGGTGGAGGAGTCCCAGTGGGGAGACTCAGAAAGTTAAGTGATGTGCGATCGGGCTGACTAGGGCAATGCTCCGGAAGGGTGGTCATAGGATGGTTAGAATTGAATGCTTTTCTATGGGAAGTTTTTTATCCCAGATATGATGCATGAGGGAGTTCTCCATGAGTTCCATAACTCACCCCTAACGGTACACCCAGGAGTTTCTAAGATGTACTGAGGTCTGAGGGAACAATTTTGGTGGCCCGGGGTGAAATGGGAAGTGGCAGAGTTTGTATTAAGGTGCCTAGTGTTTCACCAGGTGAAGAGTGAACACTGTGTCCCAGGAGGTTTGTTGCAGCCTTTAGAAGTCCTTGAGTGGAAGTGGGATGAAATATCGATGGATTTCGTCACAGGACTACCCAGGGTTCAAGTAGGTTGTGATTATATCTGGGTAGTGGTAGATCGACTGATGAAATCAGCTCACTTCCTAGCGATCAAGGAGTCGAGTGCAGTGTATTCCTTAGCACGGAGATATGTGGATGAGGTGGTGTAGTTTCCTAGAGTTCTAATGTCCATAGTCACAGATTGGGATACATGGTTTACCTCATGATTCTGGAGGGTATTGTAGCATGCTTTTGGAACCCAACTAAACCTTAGCACCACATTCCACCCCCAGACATATCGGCAGATAGAGCAAACCATCCAGAAGTTGGAGGATATGTTACGGGCATGTGTTTTGGACTTCGGGGGATCATGGGTATGACACTTGCCTCTGGTGGAGTTTTCCTACAACAATATCTATCACTCTACCATTGGAATGGCTCCGTTTGGAGCCTTGTATGGAAGACCGTGTCATTCACCCATGTACTGGATAGAGGTTGGGGAAGTAGGTATTCTTGGACTAGAGGTAGTGTAGAGAACAATGGAAAAGGTTCAAATTATGTGTGAGAGGATGAAGGTGGCTCAGGACTGACATAATTCATATGCTAATCATAGGAGGAGATCCTTAGAGTTCAAGGTTGGGGATCATGTGTTCTTAAAGGTATCCCCTCGGCATGGGCAGCGAAGGTTTAGTAGGGGGAGTAAGCTTTATCCCATGTACGTCGAACCCTTTTAGGTGTTGTGGTGATTTAGAAAAGTGGAATATCAGCTGGCTCTACCACCACTGTTATAGATGGTCCACAACATCTTCAATGTGTCTCATCTCCGTTGGTATCTACACAATGAATTTCACATCCTTGACTGGGGAGAGATGGATATCGAGGATGATGCGACGTACATGGAGTGAATAGTGAGGATCGAGGATCATGAGGAGAAGGTTATTCGTGGATGAACCATTCCCTTGGTTCATGTGTTATGGATTCATGGTGGCCTTGAAGAGAGTACCTGGGAACAGGAGGCACAGATGTGTGCCCCGTACCCAGAGTTGTTTTGAGTTTTGTTCTATGTTGTTTTGTACTTGACTGTGATGTAATGCATGACCTTGTTAACTATGAGATGGGTTGCTTCCCTTGTTCTCTGAATGTGTGTGAAGATTCATGACTATGGGGATGGGAGAACTCAATCCCTAATCAAGACGCATTAAATTGGATGAGATTAAACCTGTGTGGGTGAGTCAGTGTCGCCCAAAGAGGATAGTATCTTGACATGGAGGAAGGAACTCCCTAATTCATGTATCTGGATTATTTGACTTTTGTGTTTGTGTGGTTGCTTAGTGTTTCAATAGCTGTTCAGGAGATGGGTGAGAGAGATACTCCTGGATTTCGAGGTTTGTTTCTGCTTTCAAACAACTCTATGTTGGTTTTGTCTCTGAGAGGTATCTTACGAGGTGGTTGTTCGGACCCCTATCTTTTAATCAGGTTTAGTCTAGATTATCGAGGAAGAGAATAGTTTCAGAGGTATATGATATAATTTCCCAGACCCTTATGGTCCATTACTTTGTCAATTATAGTGTTTGGGTTGACCTGGACTCCATGAGTGATTCAGGAGGGCATCGGTGTCGGTGGCGGGGTGTCACTGAGGTGTCTCCTATCGATGCCACAATGGAGTGTCGGGGTTTCTTTACCCAATTTTCCTGAAACGCCTCTTTTAAGTATTCTTACCTATTTTAAAGTGGTTTAAGTCTGTTTAAGATCATAAATGGTATCTTAAATACTATAATAGTGGAGATACCATGTGTCACACCTTTGCCGCATTTCCATCTTATCCCCTCTTACATGTTTTCTCTATTTAATGGATATCCATTAACTCACAGCCATTATCTCCACTATCTCTGAGAATAATTATTAAATACCAATAAATTATAACCTCTGAAACTACCCAGTTGTGTGGTTAAACCACGATCTTCTTTTTAATCACTTTTATATTTCACATCTCGTAACTCTAGGGTTGGTCCTTTTATCACCCGAGATCTTCTTCTTCTATGGTCTCTTTCCTTTACTTAGTGTGTTTTGACTCCCTCTTCTAGAGGAGAATCATGTGTCTATGATGGATCCTTTCCTTCTCACCCTTAGAGTTCTTCTTCTACAAGTCACACATCCTAAGTTCTTGGAGCGAGGAGAAAAACTTCAATCCTTGATCATCCAAGTAGGTTTTTCCTTTGTCTCTCTTTACTGTGTATCATGTAGGGTAGGTATAATAATGTTTCCTTAGGGCATGGATGAATCTAAACCATAATGAAGATAATAAATGGTTTTTAATGTAAAGGGGTGTGTTGATGGAGTCATTTTTATACTCTTTTATCTTTGTTTATATGTTGTGAATTGTGTGGGCCTATTCCCACTAAAAACATGGTCATTGGTGGTCCCTTCCTTGCACACTAATGAACCTTTGTTTTCTTGATAATCTTGTTATTGAATGGTTGTAACATGGAAACTGGTTAATCAGGTAAACATGGTTGAGTAAATTGATGCCCAATGAGTAAGAATCCTTCTTTGATCACCCTAGTTAACCAAATGGTAGAAAGGAGCTTAATGGATGGTGTGGAAAAATCTATAAACTTTCTTACTCTATTCTGGTAATATGTGTGGTTTCTCTCATTGATGCTTGTGGGTGGTGTGAATGGGGATGGGATCACCTGTTGTTTAGTTGTTGGATTTTGGATTTCTTCCTATATGTTGGGTCTTGGTTTGTTTCCAGTACTTTGAGGGATCTCATGGATCCCTTTTGTTGTTGTGACTTTACAAGAGAACCGGGTATGAATGATTAAATTGTTACTTGGCTATCTTCCTCCAGTTGTTTTATTGGCTTGAGGTTATGTCTATTAGTTACCCATTAGTGGAGGAATATTTAAATATAATCACTTGAATGTGACAATGAGAACAGGTGTAATGGGTAATATTTTTCTATAAATGGGTTGTGCTCTGGTTGTGGTTGTTGTGATTTTGTGCATGTATGAATAGTAACGGGAGTGTTTGTGTATGGGCTGGATTCAAAACCCTTAGGTTGGGATGAGTTCTTTTTTACCTATATGTATAATGTCTAGTTATTGTGTTTCTTATACGCACCCAACCCATGTTTAGCACTTCATGTTTAACACCCCCATTTCATGTGGGAGGGTGTTTTTTCCAACATTCCTATGAGTGGTTGGTTGTTAGCTCATTTTATGATCCCTCCCCCAAGTAGCCCAAGACTCTTTGGGAAGGCTTTGATGGCCTGAGGTCCATTATAGTCCAAGACTCTTCAAGCAAGGTATGTTGTGGTGGTTTTCCCAGGTGTGTGCGGGTAGGTTTGTTTCCCAAGTGTCTTAGGGATGAGGCTTAGGTGTCTTTGGGCATGGCGGTGGTTGTTCTGGCCCAGGTGTCTGTGAGCATGGTTATGTATGGTTGTGGTGGCTTAGGTTTTTGTGGGCATAGCAGTGGTTGTTCTGAACTAGGTGTCTGCGGGCGTGGTTACGTATGGTTGTGGTGGCCCAGGTGTCTGTAGGCAGAATGCATGGTTGTGGTGGCCCAAAAGGTTGTTGTTGGGGTGGCATTGGGACTGTAGTGAAAATGATAAGGGAGGTCTGATATGTAGGATGTCTTCAATAACCAATTGTAAAGTAGTGTGGGTACCCAAATATCAATGTGTTATTACTATTACCTTACCTGACTTGTGTTATTTGGAGAGTGTGCCTTGGTGAGGTTGGGTGGATAGTTTCCTTAATAAGTGCTTGGGTTATCTCTATTTCTCATGGGGAATTAGAATACCTCCCCACTTGTGCATGAGATATTTTGGTTTTTCCTACTTATTATACCTATATAATCACCCTACATATATAAAATAGCTTTCAGGTTTCTAGGAGGACTTCGAGGACCATATGAGGCCGTATTAGCTTGGACGTTGGGACAGTTGTTGTTGCTGTTTTTTTTTGGTACTTTATATTTTAGTTTTCTTGTACTTTGTATCACTTTATTTTGAACATGCATGTGGAAAAAGGGGTTTGGATTTACTTTTACTTTCTGTATTTGGAGTTTTTTGAGATTTAACATTTTATCTCCTGGTCTTTTTCTAAAAAAAGGGTAATGCATTCCATATTACATTTGATTCTATACCCTTGGTGCTAGTCTCCACTCCAGGTCCAATTGAAAGCAGGACTCGGGGGTCATTATCTCTCTTTAAACTTGAATAATTAATGGTTTGATAGGTTGGTGTCCCTTCCCTCATCTTGGTGAAGGAAGGTTGTGACAAAAGTTCTCTCAATACATTCTTCATGGACTTCCTATTGTCATTACATGTATTATTATAATATATCCCAAACTTTCCTATAAAAAATAAATTGTTAGGGATAGTGTATAAATGATAATATATTAAAAAAAATTGAATAATATGAGAAATATTTCATTTTTTATCATTTAAAACCTTTTTATGGATTTTGTTCTATATTGGTTATCACTGTCACACCCCTACCTTTTAAATTAATTATTTTAATTATTTTTAGTCTTTATTTTGAGTTTTAGTAGCTGGTGGGTCGAATTTTAAAAATTATTTTTGGATTTATTTTTATGGTGGCATGGTTAGCCCGTCGGATTGGGAGTAACTGTGTGGTGCCCGTGCGGGTGCCAGGTGGGTTTGAGTTGTGGCGCACAACTTGTGTATGATTTATTAAATCATACAACAACCATGTGGCTCATCTTTGTAAGTGGGTAGTGTCGTGTAATGAATTTTGAGCATGGCTTTCTCAACCATGCATTGGGTTGCAGGTAACCGTTCACAGACCGTGCAGTTTCCCAGTTTTTAAAATGAATAAATAAAATTAATTGAAAAATAAAATAAAATGAGGAAAAATAAAATAATGTAAAATGAGGAAATAGATAAAGGTAAAATGTATTAATAATAATAATAACTTTGTTTTTAAGAATATTATTATTATTATAACTATTATTATTAAAAATATTGTTAGGTCCACTATGTTAGATACCCTGAGATGGGGGTGAATCAATGTATGGCAGATTAAAATTACCGACCCTATTGATCTTGTTTTGTTGTTAGACAAAACTCTATTCTATCTTCTTCCCATTACAGAGTATGAACAAATCTTAAAGCAAGTACAAGACAAAGAAATTTTAATTGGTTCACCCTCACTAGGCTACGTCCAAGTAGCATACACCAGTAATGTGTCAATGTACCAAATCCACTAAAATCACACTATTTTTTACAAAGTTTAGAGAAGACTCACTGTCCCTCCGGGTTTACAACCAATCACAATTTGAAAGCTCAATTGTTTCTCAACTAAAGTGTTCTCACTTCTTATCTAAATGATCCAATCATAATATATAGACTTGTAGGTCCCTTCATTATCAAAAATTAATGTATCCTCCACTGTATGCAGACTCTCTATTGATGTCCTACTTTCATCCACTAATGAATACAACTTTACCACAGTATTACTAAGAAACTCCAAATATTAGGTGCAACCCTTACTGCATCTTTCACACAAATTTAATGTCTTACATGCAAGATTCTACTTTTTTCACGAAACACCCCTTGTGCACAACTTCAATCTTATGCACAACTCAAATATTTTGGGCAACTTTCTTAGCTTGCATGCAACTCAAAATCTTTCACGTAACTCATTTTGCATGAAATTCTTACGCAATCCAGAGATCGAATTCTCTCTAAGTGTTAAGATGAGCTAGTGAGTGGTGTCACCTCTTATTTATAGGCATCTATATCCCCTATGTGCAAGATTGATCGTGTCATGCAAGATCCTTTTCAAGTATACAAAACCCCATTTAACGTCGCATTGGGAACGCAAGTTTCTTTCGAGCAACCTCATCTTTTACGCAACCTCATATTTTTCTCACATTTCTCATTCTTTCGTGCACATCATGCCTTTGACATTTGTTGACATTCTGATCCTGAAACACTCCTTGTGGGCATGTTTCCAAACTATCTTTAATATTGCATGCAGCTTCCTTTTCCAAAAACACATTTCCACATTTTCTAATTTTGAGGCCCAAAAATTTGGAAAACACTAGAAAAAATCACCACCTTATATCTACTCTTTTTGTCCTACCTCTAGATTGACCATTCCTTTTTCATGGTTCTTTGTTAACATAGGTTGTCAATAATATCTCTGGAACTCTACAACTCACCATGGAACCCTCTTTTTCAACAAACAAACCCTCTTTTTCAATAAACACAATCACCGCAAAAATGCATCAATGTTACCTTGAGGGATTTTTTCCCAACAATCTCCCCCTTTGGGTTTATTGACAACTCTTCACATAATGATTATATTCACTTTAATACCTCACTGAATCTCTTTCTATCATCCACTATCATTCACCTCTTGCGATTTACATAGTGACTAGAGATTCAATCACCACATACTCTAATCCCACATGAGAAATGCTTGGTGTGAGAAACAAGAGTAGTATGAAAAGTTCATCAATGAATCACTTCATTTCTAACACCAATTTTTAATACCATTCCAAAACCACTCTTCTACTTACATCATTAACCTCAACTATTGTGATATCAAATCTTTGATCAATCACTTCTAGAATCTTCATATTTAGTACTCCTACTCCCCCTATCTTGTTTCTCTCCCCCTATCTCACTGCTCTAATTGTCATCTTCTCCCAGTGTCCTTGAATAATACATTTTCTCCCTTCTTTATATACAGTTTCTCCCCCTTTAAGAGTCACTATTTCTCCCCCTTTGTCAAAGAACCCAAAGGTCACTCATTTATGGTTCGAAATAGATTAGATAGCACAAATCAATACATTAGGGAAAACACACCATACCTTAGGTAGAGGGGGGTATTACACATCCACACTCTTTCAAGTGTGGGGAGTAAACTGAACTCCCAAATCTAGTCGATGTCTCTCAAACGCTTCCTTAGGTAATGCCATTGTTAGAATTTCATAAACCTGTAACTCTGTAGGCACATACTCCAACTTCACTAGCCCTTGATCCACTTTCTCCTTGATAAAATGAAATTTGATCTCAATATACTTTGTCCTTGAGTGACTATTGATGCTTCTTTCCATCACAGATTCTAACGAATGGAAATGGGGAATATCTTAATCACAAAGAGATTCATCCTTTGAAGAACATCAAAAATTGATAAAGGCATGAACAAGGAAACCTTTAAGAATAAGTCGCGCAAGTTTCCTTCTGGTCGCGCAAGTCACTTGCGCCCCACATATGGGTCACGCAAGTCACTTGAACACCCTATTATTTTTTTCTCCCAAGGTATTCAGTGGCCTATAAATAGCCCCTGTGGGCCCCCCATTTCAACGACAAATTTTTTCAAAAACTCATATTCAAGCTATGGCCGCCCAAGTCATCGTCTGATGTCTTCCAAACAATTCTAAGGTAATTCTTTACCAATAATAGAAGATCTAAAGGGGAAGAATAAGTCCTAAGTATTGGAACTCATCAATACTTGTGCTCCTAAGTGTCCAGACCTTAAGAGAAGTGAAGACACTAGTGCGCCACCTTTCCATCTCAAGGTAACTTGTGCACCACTCTTCTGGAAGCCTCTAGGGATGATACTAAGGGGTTGATTTCAAAGTCGCCTGAGTATTACCCTATGGATTCTTCTTCGCCCAAGTTGAATCATGTCGCGCAAGTATACTTGTGCGACCAAGACTTGCGCTCCAGAACAATACTTGTGTTCCTCCTTCCTGGACACCTCCTTTCCTCAAATACACCTCTCCTCTTCAAGATATAGCCTTCAAAACCCTCTTCAAATCCATTTATGGCATGGTTCCTTTGTTGGTTTCCTTATCTGAAAGGAATTCTGTGAAAACCTCTCCAAAAACCTTGTGACTTACAAGCTTTATGTCACCACAGTTAGGGGTTTCCTATATAACCTCATCCTTTGAAATGAGAATATCTCTTGGTTTAGGCCTCCTTCTTAGGAGTAAGCCTCAAGTTACAAGTCTCCTTAAATTGGGCCTCCTTCTCAGGAGTAAGTCTGAATCATAATTTCCTTTAAATTTGGGCCCCCTTCTCAGGATTAAGACCCAGGTTATAAGTTACCTTTAATTGGGCCTCCTTCTCAGGAGTAATCTGTGACAACCGGGCCCCGGTGACAGCACAACCACCCCGCCTTAACATGGCCGTCGGGTCCTGGCCCACCAGGTACCACCAGTTGCCCCGCAGACACGTGGGGCCCACCCTAGGGTCCACCCACGGGCCCGAACGGGTCATCTGACTAATGATATTCCCCACAGGCCAACACATGTCCTTTCCAGTGTGCTTTGTCCTCACTCACACACACCCTGGGAGACTTCCCAGGAGGTCACCCATCCTGATCACTACTCCAGGCCAAGCACGCTTAACTGTGGAGTTCTAATCAGACAGGCTCCCGAAAAGGAAGGTGCACCTTGTTGACATGAGTCATATCATTTAGTCATTTAACCCTTTATCATTTGGGGATGTTACAATCACCCCCCCTTTAGACCACAACGCCCTCGTTGTGGGCCCTACATCTCAACCCAGGCAGTGCACCGCGCACTTAAGGCTGGGTACCGCCTCTGATACCAAATGTGACAACCGGGCCCCGGTGACAGCACAACCACCCCGCCTTAACATGGTCGTCGGGTCATGGCCCACCAGGTACCACCAGTTGCCCCGCAGACACGTGGGGCCCACCCTAGGGTCCACCCACGGGCCCGAACGGGTCATCTGACTAATGATATTCCCCACAGGCCAACACATGTCCTTTCCAGTGTGCTTTGTCCTCACTCACACACACCCTGGGAGACTTCCCAGGAGGTCACCCATCCTGATCACTACTCCAGGCCAAGCACGCTTAACTGTGGAGTTCTAATCAGACAGGCTCCCGAAAAGGAAGGTGCACCTTGTTGACATGAGTCATATCATTTAGTCATTTAACCCTTTATCATTTGGGGATGTTACATAATCCCCAACCTTATTTTCTTTTGATTTAGGCTTACTTCTCAGGAATAAAACCCAATAATAAGACCCTTTTGATTTGGGATTCCTTTTCAGGAGTAATTCCTGAGTTAAAATTCCAAATCTCCATAAATCACAAATACCTTTATGGACCCTGCTCTTGGGCTTCTTTCCTGAACTAAGTCCTGATCTTCATTTACTCGGGCCATCATACATACGTAATCCCCACATCATTTCTTATGACAGCATCTTTCATGGCACAATCGTCAGATTTACTGATACGTCTTGTTTCTCACACCGAGCATGAATCAAGTGGGCTTAGAGTGTAAAAGTAATTATGGCATCTCTATTTGGGCCATTAATCATACATAAAACTCATACTTCTTCACTTGAACTACGTGGACTTTGATCTCTGCCTTAAAAGTAGAGTACGTAGGAATCCTTTCTAAGGTTCAAGCCCATATTTCATTAATTCTTTTCCATCCCATATGACATTAAACTATATCCTTTCTATCGAACTATGTGGGTTCTGATTCCTTATTTAACAAGGATATGTAGGTAGCCCATCTGTGGGTATAATCCCAACTCTGAAATAATCCCTATCTTTCTGAACGACAATAAACTTCAAGTGCCCCACTAAGTGGCTTTAAAACCAGTATGGTTTTCATAATAACCAAGATATTTCTATATAATGTGTTGAATGATACCATTGACTAAGAATCTCTAATAAATACGGATGATTCTCTATCGATGAAGAACCTAAAATAAATATAAAAGATTCTATAAATCCCATACCTATCCATCATTGATTTCTATCTGAAGGAAAAACTCATTTTCATGCTTGGTAAATTAATAAGGATTCATGACCATTACTTAAATCTATAAGAGAGTCCCAGAGTAGACAATAATTCCCCCCAAAAAGGTTTGATGTGTCTAAACTCTCATCCTATCGACCAATGAAACTTCTTAAGCCTCATCAGTCCACAACTAATAGGCACATACCTTTGGAAAGTAGGTCTAAATGGATATAGAATCATTGGATGTTTTTGGTTATATGAATAAACTAGTTAGAAACCGATTGGAAAGTTTGAACCTTAAAACAAACAAGGTCATCCCCATTTCCAGAAGGAACAAAAATGGTTAACCCAACGTGAATCCTTAACCAAGTTAAATTATGTTTTACTTATTTGTTAGTCCCCTATTTAACTCAATGTGAGGGCCAACAAAGCAATCAATCACATATGTGTTCATACAAAAGATGTAGTCTAGACAATTTTATCTTGATTATGTCTGTTATATCAAACAATAAATCTTTTCCAAGATCTCTCTATAATATAGAAATGGCTTCTTTATAGTTCACACCTATGAATGCTTCGGCTACTACTCCTACTAGATCCTAATCTGCTTTGAGGATGGCATCACCTACTCAGTGTCTTCAACACTGGGTCTCAAATGCATTGGTGAGGGAATACCATCAACACAGTACCATCCCGACTCTAGAGACTACTTGACAAGCCCTCTCAGTTAATAATTCACCCTGGTTGTCCAGAGAGCGATGACCAGTGGTCAAAAAGCAGGCGGTGCGAACCACCGTTTCCAACTATTTCGAGTCGTTATCATTGGAACACAACAACCAGTATCTCCCATATTATAGGGAGGTAAATTAATAGGTCACCCAAGGCCTCAATTCAAGAATAAAGGAGTCCTTTTTGAGGGTTCCCATCAACAATTGCTGCCAGACTTGTGCGGTAGTGCAACCTCAACATGATGAGGGTATTGCCTTTAGGGGTTTGGCTCAGGTTCCTCATACCCGAGCATGCAAGATGAACCGCCAGAGGCAAAATTAAGACAACAGGGAGCAGGTTCTTACTTCTTCCCCCTTCGGAGAAGTCCATCAAGCTAACTTTATGGAAAACAATGAGCGGGCATATACACCCGTTCGTCCTGATTTTACTTCCCAGAAAACTCGTCTGGTAGTAACACGCCAATCCCGCCATGAAATTCCAATGGAGTATTATAGGTAGGCACATACACCTGTTTATAATTCATCATCTAGTCAGCAGGATCATTTGACTACAACCAAAGAAACTCTCCAATTAAATGTGGTGGAGAACAATCAGCAGGCACATACATCTACAATTCATCAAGCTAACCAACAGTCTCATTTGGTAGCACCCAGAGATGTCAATTGGAAAGCTCCAATTACAAGTAGGAGGCAGACACAATTTTCTGCCCCCACATATGAGTACTGTCAGAATTCATTGATAGGAAAAGGAGGAAAGTAGTAGGAACATACACCTAATCCAGACATGGAATAGACGTATATTCCTGTTCCGGTAGCTGAAGTCACCAAGAACATTCTAACAATGGTTAAAGAGCAGAATAAAATCCCTGCCCATATTATGGATACCTATCAGAATATTATAATAACTTCAGTGACATCATAGGGAAAGAAATATAAATCTATCCCTTTTAGTGGAGTGACTCATCAACATATCACTCTGGAGCAGATACATACCTCTATTCTAGTCCAGGAGGGTTGTGGGGCATACTCCCCTATATCATACGGACAATCAAACTGGGCACATACACCTGATTTGAATGGAGATAATCAGCCTAACCTGACCATTTCTCCTGAGCAGGGACATATGCCTTCCCATAATAACCACTTTAAACAAGTGGTTTCCAAAGTGAGTAAGAAGGTGTCTAAGAAAAAGACGCGTCCAACATAGTCAAGAAATCAAGAGCCAATCTACAATAAGGCCTTTCTCGATGCTGGATTTCTTGATGCACTCAGAAAATTTTTTGTTGCAACTCAAGATTCTACTCTCTCATTTCCAGATTCTAGAAGTAACAACAAAAATTCAGAAGGTCTTCATCAAAAATTCCCTCATGAAGGATTACTTCATGACAGTTCAGTTGATCTCAAAGTATCATCTTTAGATGAGAGCCACAATAAACCTCTATGTGGCCAGAAGACCAAGGAGCAAGAGGTTTCATCTTTTGTTGTAACCCACCATGGTGGTCCTCCCCATGATGATGAATTTAGCTATGAAAGTCCTCTTCGCAGTAGTAATTCACATTGCCTGGAAAATTCTTAAACGGACAATGTAGTAACGAGAAAGCCATATTATCTTGAGGCACTTGCAAATTCAATGATAGTCATGTTTGATGCTTTACCGCTAGTGGGTGAAATACTTTCTCAATCAGAAGATAGCCATGGGAATAGGTCATTCTCCGAACCACTCCTGGGTCATTCATCTTCTAATTTGATAAATGAATTCTTTACCAATATTGTTGAATATGATAAAGCAACAAAGAAGCACCAGTTTTGGTCTAATCAGGTAGAAGAATCTTCATCTAATGATAAGGAGGAAGTGTTGAACATGAGAAAACAACTGACGAAAGGTGAAGTACCAGTCATGTTTTGGCCTTTAGCTGACTCTCAGTATGATATTCTAGAAATGTTGATTGAAGATTGTATTCACGATGTTCGTCTCAACATGTGGAAAAATCTTTGTCACTTAAAAGAGAAAATATTATTTTATGATGAATATTAAAATCATTTCAAGATAATAGAAGGGTTACAACGCCAAATTGATTTGGAATCTCTCTCAGTTTCCTGACATCCAAAGGTTCAAAAGCAGCAGAGAGCCCTTCAGTGTTCATGCCTTGGCACGTTAAAAAGGTTGTGTCAGTTAATTACTAATGCCCCATCTGGTATTCATATCAGGTGATGGAGTGTTCATGGAGCACAACATTTCATTATACTCTCTAGTCAAAAAATCCCACCAAAGGTGGTCTCATGAAATTTTATTTCCCACGGCTAGACACATCTAGCTAGTTTTGTACATAATCAAAGGCTTGCCCAAGAACATGCCTTAACTAGTTCTTCCCAAAGTCAGGCATATAAAGAACAAGTTGTCGAATTACTCTTGCATCAAGAAAATGATAATATCAAATAGGCTTCTCGTTTAGAGCATGCACATCATCAGGTAAAATAAGTGTCAGAAATAATCCAATGGTCATCGGATCCAGGTGATTTGAGTGGATGTCGGATGATGTTTCTGGCTAATTTCTGGACTAAATTCCACAAAATCAGGAGAAATTTTAAGAAATTCTCAGATGTAGCAGCTCAAGATCCACCTCATCTTTCCAGATTGGGGAATCTTTTAATCCAACCCTCGGTATCAACAGATAGTATTCGAGGAGTTGAGCAGGAATAGAAGGAACAATCCCAGTCCATCGGACTGGGGACTTTTTCAAATTCTCAATCTCTTCCTCAATGAAATTCAGTCTTCTCTCAATTAGGGAAGAATCCACAGGAGTAACACGGAGTCAAATTATCAAGAGATTCCCTCCAAATTAAATTTCATCAATAAGTTCCTGAGGGATCAACTAAACAAAAGGCAATGTCTCATAAAGGACATGGAAGAAGACAGTATCGCAGAAATGCTGACAGAAGGGATGCAATGGGTTATGCATCGATAAATGTCATCAATGTCGTTGTCACTGATCCCCCAAAACATGAGGTTCACTGAGAGGAATCAGATGAAGAAGTTCCTATTCAAGAGGCTGTACACATAGAAATAAATGAAGAAGGTGTGCGTACTAAAAGCCAAAGGGCTTCCCAGAGGCAAGATATCTCTTCAGGTAATGCCCTTCCATACTCTAGAAAGGTACATTCCAAGTAAAAGGGTAAAAGTTGGGTTACGTCATCACTCTACCTCTGGAGAAGGCCAATCACTCTCATTAGAGGAAAGTTTCGCACAATAGGAAGAAGAAATGAAGGAGTTGAGGAGGTTAAATGCAGAGGTTCTTCAAGGTAGTCATCCTCCTAAGCATGCTGGAGTTAGTCAGTCAAGGGAATTCATTGCAGCTACTGGGATGGATCAATAATATCCTCTTTTACAAGTACACCTTCACAATTCCAATACTATGGGTCATGCACAACACCAACTGGTATTACTACCATCAGTTGCAGTACCAGTCACTACACCCATCCAAACTCCAGTTATTTCACCTGATCAGGTCCAAGCTCAACTAGATGTTTCACAAAAATTAATAACTACCATTGAGTCATTAATAGCTCATTTAGAAGCTATGGAAGGAAAACATGCACAAGTTAAACTTGAAAAGAAAGCTTACCCTGAATGGGTTGATGCAATTCCTCCCCCATCAAATTTTGCGAATACCACATTCCTAATTTTTAATGGTTTGGGAGATCCAGAACAAAACTTAACACATTATGTTTCTCCTTGTGATCCTATGATGGGAACTCCTCAACAATAAGAATTAGTTAAGATCAAATGTTTTTTGCATTCATTACAAGGGCCTGATTTTATCTAGTATACAAGTTTGCAATCTCGATTAATTACCGGGTGGGAAGATCTCCGTCAAAGATTTCTTCTTCAATTTAGATCAACATTGCCAAAGATGACAGTTTTTTATCTTACAAATTGTAAGAAAAGGGAAAATAAAAGAGTTTCATATTTCATTGCTCGATGGAAGGGATTAACATATTCTTTAAGTTTAGTACTCCCTCAAGAAGAATTGTTTCCAATCTGTGTGGAAAATTTTCATGATGAATTATGAACACCGTTGATCCCTGTGAAATATACAGGAGGGTTTTGAGACCTTACTTCAATCGCTCAGTAGATCGAAGACTCTCTTACAAATACTAAGGCTAAAACTCATGTAATTTCATCAGTTCCAAGAAGGAGAATGGGGAAAGTAGATACTATTATAGTTACACTTAAACAAGCACTTGTACCTGCTTCCACTTCAAAACCTTCATCATATAAAAGGGATCCACCTTCTGAGCATCTACAACAATGGTCGCCTCGTCAAGATGATCAAAGAGATCAAAGGCAGAAATAGTTTGAAGATTTGAAGAACAATGTTTATTCTTTCCAGAATGAACAAGTTCCTGGATATTTCATCTCAGCTTTGGAAAACAATCTGGTTCAGTTGCCAAGGACCAAAAGGCCGAACAAGGAAGGAGATGAAGACCTCCCCAATTATTTCCCATTTCATCAGATGTTGGGGCATCCCATTCAAGATTGTTTTATCTTCAAATACATCATGTAAAAGATGGTGGACTCTGGATAGGTAAAATTGAAAGGTTATTCAGCCCAGATAGCATGTGTTACTGCTACTGATCCAGAGGAAGAAGGAAAGTGGCATGAAGTCAAAAGTTAAAATGTGCTGAAATATGATGATTGGATGGTCAGGAAAATGATCAACTGAACTCATGCCATTTTACGAACATAATGAAATCAACCAATTGTGTCTTATGCTATGAATTCCACAACAAAACCTCCTTCATCATAAGGAAAATCCTAAAAGAGGTGGAATAATTCTAAGAAAGAAGAGTAGTCAGAAGAGGATGAGTTCGTGTCAAAGCCTAAATTATCTTTGACTATGGTAGATTTTATGCCATCTGCTTCAAAAGAACAGGCATCGCCCCACCAAACAGCACTACTTTAATTGGTTAATCAGGCAGAATCTTCATCAGATGAAGAGTTGATATTTGGTTCTGTTAACATGCTTCACTTAACGGATCTATATTCCAGTCATAGTTTCGATCTTGATGAGCCTGAGTTCCCTGTATCAAACAGAGTAATTAGAGGAAGAGACAGAGGTCTAGGATACAGGGTAAGATGTGGATATTTCAGAAGCCACTATTTTAATCCTACCCCTTCTAGAACTGTATATGCGGTAGAAACTCCTGGAAAAGACCTTCAGCTAACTCAAAAGGAACAAGAAAGTTCTTCCACACATGGTAGATTCAGTCCTGGAACAGTTATTTTGGAGGATCGGTTAGAGGTTACACCTTCTTCCTCTCAGAAAATAAATAGACCTATTCAGTCTAATATACCAAATCCAGGAGTATTTCCAACTCCTACCCCGATATGGGATGCATCTACTTCCAAAGCATCAACTTCTAAGGCACCTGAAAAACCACAGTTTCCTGTTGGGAAATGAAGACCTTTGGAACAAAAGTATGATGTCTTGAAACATTTGGCCCAAGTACCACAAGTTATCAATTCTGGATGCCTTAAATCTATCAAAAGATCATTGTGAGGCACTTATTGAGGCTTTGTCAAGTCCTCAAAAATTTGAAACTGAAATTGTTGCGGCTGAGGTTTACCATATAGAAAATGATCCTGCAGAATTCCATGAATTGATATCTTTTACAGATGAAGATGAAGATGATGTTGTACATGTACATATTAGACCTTTGTATTTATCTGGAAAAGTCAATGATGTAGATATTTGATGATCTTTCATTAATAATGGTTCAGGATTCAACCTCATCCCTATTCGTACACTTCATCAATTGGGACTCACCGAATATAATTTATCTCCTTCTACTTTTATGTTGCAAGGATATGATAAAAATGAACAAGAACCTCTGTGTGAGATTACACTCAGAACTCAGTTTGGAGACCTTGTGTCTAATTCAGATTTCATGGTTGTTCTTCATGACACAGCCTTCAACATTTTTCTTGGAAGACCTTGGCTACATCAATATGCGGATATACCTTCATCATACCATCAATGTCTCAAATATTGTTTCAATGGTCAAATTGGGACATTGTATGGTGATAAATCCCCATTCAAAACATGTGAATATCAATACATTGAGGAAGAATTTTATCACATAGATGGAAAGGAGAAATCCACAATGAAGGAGGTTACCAAAATTAATGCTTCAAATGGTTTGGAAAAGATTCCAATAAACCCATTCATACATGTGAGTACAGATTATGTGTTGCCTATCAGTCAAATTGACAGGATAGACCCAAATCCAAACACTCTTATGGAAACTTCCAAAATGTAAATTATGGAAACCAAGCCAGATAGCATGGTAGAAATTGTTGGTTGGTCGAGCAATGATGAAAGATTAAATGGAGATGTCTTCATTTCATCTGCTAAAATCCAGCAAATTTTTACTTCATTAACCAGGACAGAAGAAGTTATAGTAATGTCAGAGGAGAACGATGATGACCCTTCATCGTTAATAGGGTCAGAAATGGTAGTCTCTTCTTCATGATATTAAAATTTTAACTTCTCCCATGATCATGAAAATTTTTCTTCATGATCTACTATGAAATTAGAAACAAAATAAGTAACACATATTGAAGAAGAAGAGTAAGATCTCAGAGAAGATCCTCCAGCATTTGAAGAGGGTATCTCTACCACTGTGGATGAACTCAGAGAAATAAATCTGGGTACAAAAGAAGATTCACACCCCACTTTAATTAGTACATCCATGACTCTTAATAATCAAGAAATGTATACTTCATTTTTAAAGCAAAATCGATATTTTTTTGCTAGGAATTATACAGAAATGCCAGGTCTTTATCTCGATGTTTCCACTCATCATTTTGGTTTTCCAGAAGAACATCTAGGATTCAAGCAAGCCACAAGAAGAACACACCCAACTTATGCCTCCAAAATTGAAGCTAAAGTTGATAAGCTTATCAAGGCTAACTTCGTCGGATAAGTTTGATATCCCAAATGGATGGCTAATATTGTCCCTGTGAAAAAGAAGAATGGACAAATTAGATTTTTCATTGACTTCAGAGATCTTAATCGGCATTTCCCCAAGGATGATTTTCTAGTTCCAATCACATAACTCTTAATTGATGAAAAAGCTAGATATGGAGCTCTTTCTTTCATGGATGGTTATTCTGGGTACAATCAAATACAAATGGCCCCAGAGGATGAGGAGTCTACAGCTTTCAGAGCCCCTCAAGGTGTTTTTTGCTATCGGGTAATGCCCTTTGGCCTGAAGAATACAGGTGCAACATATCAACGTTCCATGCACCATATATTAAAACCCTTTTTAGGAAAATTTGTTGAATGTTATGTGGATGATTTGGTAGTTAAATCCAAATTACATTCTGATCACTTGGATGATCTGGAAATCATATTCAACAAACTTTGACAACATAATTTGAAGATGAACCCCTTGAAATGTTCTTTTAGGGTAACCTTATAAAAATTTCTTATCTTTGTTGTACGCCATCGTGGTATCGAAGTTGATCCTGAGAAGACAAAATCAATCCTTTTTATGTCACCTCCTTGAAATTTGAAATAATTAAGAGGACTTTAAGGACACTTGGATTATATTTGGTGTTTCATTTCCAATTTGGCAGGAAAGTGTTTACCCTTCGCCAAATTAATGAAGAAGGGAGTCACCTACCAGTGGACTAAATAATGTTAAGAAGCATTCGATATTATCAAGAGATATCTCTTGAGTCCACCGATATTAATGTTACCCGTTTAAGGAAGACCACTTGTTCTCTATGTGACAGCTTTAGAGCGATCATTGGGTGCCTTCCTTGACCAAAAGAATAATGTTGGGAATGAAAACAACCTTTACTATCTTAGTCAGACTATGCTTGAGGAAGAAACTCGATATTCAAGTATTGAAAAGTGTTGCCGATAATTAATCTTTGCAGTTTAGAAATTGAGACACTACCTGCAACATCATGAGGTTCAATTGGAATCTCGCAATAACCCGCTCAAATTTATCCTTAGTCGTCCAATGCTTACAGGACGTCTGGCAAGGTGGGAAGTTATTTTTTTGTAATTTGATATTCAGTATGTGTCTCAAAAGGCAATAAAGAGCCAAGATCTGTCTGATTTCCTTGTTGAACACCCATCGTTAGAAGATACATATTTAAATATTGAACTTCATGATGAGGAAGTCTTCTCTATTCAAGATAATCCTCAAACATGGTAAATATACTTTGATGGTGCCTCTAGAATTTCAACAGGGAAGAAATAAGAAGATCCTAAATTCAACAAATTTGGGTTAGGAATTGTGCTTATTTCCCCAGAAAAGGTTGTGTTACCCTATTCCTTCTTATTGTTGGAAGGTGGTACAAACAATGAAGCAAAATTTCAAGATATCATTGTAGGATTGGAGTTAGCGCTTCAGTTATAGGTGTATCACTTGAAGGTAAAAGGTGATTCAGATTTGGTAATCAAACAAATCAATGGGGATTATGCCATCAGAAAAGAAGATTCAATCCCTTTGTGTGATTATGTCAGAGAGTTAATGGCAGAATTTCCCTCGGAACTGACATTTTCTTATGTCCCGCGATCACAAAATGCCCAAGCTGATGCACTAGCTAATGTAGCCATAGCCCTGAAAGATCCAAACCAGGACGAAACAATCATCAGTATTGTCCACCGTTGTGTAGTTTCACATTTTTTTCAAATCAGAACAAAGAAAATCAATGAAATTAGTCCCATTTCTGAACCATATGGTCATACTATAGGATGGATGACACCTATCAGGGAGTACCTTCAAAATGGAACATTCCCACCTGATAGAGCCGGGAAAAAACAAGTCTGGCGACGTGTGGTCAATTTTACTCTTTATGATATCCCAGATCACCAAAAAATTCTCTACAATCAATATTTTTATGGAATTATCTTCAGAAGTATTGATGGTGAAGAGACAATGGATGTCATGAATGAAGTACATGCAGGAGTTTGTGGTGCCCACCAGTCTAGACATAGACTATCTGATCAAATTTTAAGGTTTGGATACTTATGGCCTTCAATAATACAAGATTGTGTTGATTTCACTAAGAAGTGTTATTCTTGCCAAGTATATGCCAATTTCATTCATCAACCCCCATATTTTCTCCATACAGCTAAATACTCATGTCCCTTTACCACATGGGGAATGGATGTAGTAGGACCTTACCCTTCGGCTACATCCAAGCAGTTTAAGTATATTCCTACTACTACTGACTTCTTTTCCAAATGGGAAGAGGAAATACCTATCAAAGAAGTTAGTTATAAAAGCATTTTTTAGCTTCATCAAGTCTAACATCATTTCCAGATTTTGTGTCCCTCATACCATATTGACAGAAAATGGCACCAACTTCTGTTCATCCGAGGTAAGGAAGTTGTATCAAGAATACAATATCAAATCCAACCATTCATCTCGGTATCATGCAGCGGCCAATGGACAAATAGAAGCCTTCAATAAGACTCTTTAAAACATACTGCAAAATATGGTGGATAGAGATAAGAAATCATGTCCTGATAAACTTTTTCATACTTTATGGGCTTATCGGACCACCACCCACACTGCTACGCGGTCAACTCCATATTTATTGGTATATGGAACAGAAGCAGTCTTTCCCATTGAGGTTCAATTACCTTCACTTAGAGTAGCCATTTGTAATCAGTCATCTACAGATGAACAATCTCAAAAGTGATTGGATGAATTGGAATGATTAGATGAAAAAATATTGTGCACCCTGCACCACTTGGAAGTCTATCAGAATCGAATAGCACGGGCTTTCAACAAAAAAGTTCGTCTTCGTTCATTAATTCAAGTAGAATTGGTATTAGTCCTCAGAACTCCAATGATACCAAGAAAGAAACCTCCAACGCTTGAGTCAAAGTGGGAAGGACCTTACTCAATACATAAGGTCTACTCCAATGGAGCTTATTCTTTAATCTCAATGGATGGAGAACTCATCATGACTCCAACCAATGTTACATTTCTGAAGAAGTATTTTTTGTAACACAAATACATCATATTAGTCCTTACTGTAAGACTTTAAACTACATGGTCCCTTTAGTCCATACTACAAGACTTTAAACCACATGGTCCCTTTAGTCCTTACTGCAAGACCTTAAACTACATGGTCCCTTTATTCCTTACTACAAGACTTTAAACTGCATGGTCCCTTTATTCCTTATTGTAAGAATTTAAACTGCATGGTCCCTTTAGTCCTTACTGCAAGAATTTAAACTGCATGGTCCCTTTAGTCCTTACTACAAGACTTTAAACTGCATGGTCCCTTTAGTCCTTACTACAAGACTTTAAACTGCATGGTCCCTTTATTCCTTACTGCAAGACTTTAAACTTCATGGTCCCTTTAGTCCTTACTACAAGACTTTAAACTGCATGGTCCCTTTAGTACTTACTGCAAGACTTTAAACTGTATGGTCCCTTTAGTCCTTACTGCAAGACTTTAAACTGCATGGTCCCTTTAGTCCTTACTACAAGACTTTAAACTGCATGGTCCCTTTTGTCCTTACTGTAGGACATTAAACTGCATAGCCCCTCTATCTTCCAACATAATGTTAAAATATTCATCTGAGATGCAAGATGTTAAACTTCCAAGCACCCCATGTCTGTGACACATGTCATTTAAACTATGAAACAGTCCCTTATACATCTTACATGATGTTAAACTATGCATCGTTGGGGTTGTTGCTACCTCTTATTTCTCACACCGAGCATGACTCACGTGATCTTAGATTAATCTTCAACCATAACACCCTCTCTGAGCCACTAACCATGCATAAGTCCCAACACCATCTTTGGGTCATTGTCTTCAAGTACAACTCGATCACCAATTCATTATTCAATTGAACTACGTGGACTTTGATCCTTGCCTTCTAGGCTGGGTACGTAGGCAACCTCCTGAGGTTCAAGCCCAAAACCAATATCTTCACATTGGTTCACCGTTGTCCTTTCTATATGACATTAAACTATACATTTCCCCATTGTCCTCACTACAATACATTAAAATGCATAGCCATACATCTTAGCTACATGATGCTAAACTGTGCAGCATCAGTCCATGCATATGAACTTAAACTATTCACACTTTTGTCCTATATGACAATAAACTACAACATTCTTGACACCCTCACCTGAGAGGGAATCATTTTTGACATTGATTTCCAATCATGGTATATTCCAAAGACTACATTCATACATGTCAATGCCCAAACCTTTAATCTCAGATCCAACTATCATTGCACTAAAGTCCCCTTTCACCCTCCACATGTACAAACCAAATCTATACAGAGGGTATTTCAAGAACTATATATGGATTGATTACCATATTTATGGGATACGTAGGAACATTTGAGAATCCCTCGAACCTAGCCCCAAGTCTTTGGGCCTAACCCCAAATTCCACTTTCAGTCCCTTGACTGAAAAGTCCCCCTGTGAGCACATGAATGTGGTATGAAAACCCTAGTCTTTATTCACATCAGGTTTATAACAAACACACAATGTGTCTCCCTCATTATGTTCTGAACTCCATGACCCTAAACTAAGATCTCCTACGCTCTCATCCCACATGACGTTAAACTATATTTCAAGAACTATGTATGGCTTGATTCTCATACTAATGAGATATGTAGTGAATTCTAGCATCTCAATTCAGGACCCAGCCACAACATGATTATGGTCAGCATTGATCAATGCATCTCCTTCATGTATTGGACAATACCCATTTTTATGTGTCATACTCCTAACCATAAATACTTCCAGATCTCCATAACCCTTTTCTTAACTTCTGGTCACAAAATGTCTGATTCCCATGAATTATTTTGCCTGACTATGCATCACGTGCCCTTAGGCGGCCTTATATAAGTAGTCTAGATAACGGACCTATCAGTAAAAAGATGCTATTATTTGACTATTCAGTCAATGCCCTTAAGTGGCCCTAAATAATTCAAACCCCCTAATAGGTTTTTCAAATAGTGGTAACTTCATTCTTGGGGGGTAAACCTCTTTTGTCCTTATTGGTCTTAACAACGATATGTAGGGATCCGCAAAAAAAACATTCATCCTTAACATATTTATCTCGTGCTCTTTTTCATGATCTGAAGGTATTCAAGTCTATGGTTTATATTTCTCTTCCCTACGTTTGGTTCAGACCTTCGTCGGAGTAACATTCATCCAATTCTTTGAAAATCTTGATTGGGAATATCCTCTCCATATTCAAGTACCTATCTCCATACAGCAGACTCTATGCTTTGAAAAATTTGAATCTCTATAAAATTTTACTGGCTTTTAGAAATAGAAAAGTAAAATTTTTTAGAGTTCTTTTGTCTGACTATGCAGCACGTGCCCCTAGGTGGCCATGCATAAGTGGTCTACATAATGGACCTGTCAGCTAAAAGATGCTATTATTTGACTATGCAGCCAATGCCCTTAAGTGGCCCTGCATAATTCAACCCCCTAACGGGTTTGTTAAATAGTTTTAACTTCACTCATAAAAAATACTTCCTCTAATGAACCTTAGCCCTTTTTTCATATCATCCCTCAGATTAAAATTTTCTTAAGTCATAGTTTACATGTTTTCCCCCATAATTGAATGTGGTATTATGTTTTCAAACAAATTATCAAGAAATTGAGTCAATTTTAATCCATTTGACCAAAGATATTCGACCTTAAACATTAGCCTTTTTTATTTCTGACATGCATGACTTTAAACTACCAACAAAAATAGGGTACTCATTAAATTGGGAACTTGTAAAAGTAACTCTGAACAAAGGTTGAGTCTCATCTCACTAAACGTACATATTGTATGATTTAGGAAATATTGAGCAATAAAAGATGCAAAGTTTGTGGGGTTATTTGTATAATCCTAGCAAAAATCAAACTATGCTTACTAGGTGCATTGGCTTAGGTATATATATATATATAAGTAATTTGCAAGAGAATGCAGATACAAAGGATTGAAGATGAAATGTCTTTTTTTCATTGATTCACAAGATTATAAGAACATCCACATATTAGAGTCTCTTCTCTTTTTCAATAATTACAAGAGGCATTCAACATAACTTTTCATTTGATTTACAGAATTCTGAGCTTTATCAGCAGTCACCTGGGATTCATTCATTCAACTGGATACAATAAGAGATGCAGTGATACAATATCTTCTTGGAACAATTATAAAAGAATGTTCTTGAGTGTGGTTTGAGAAAATTTTCTGCTAATCAAACAGTGACTCTGTTTCTGTCCAAGATACTTGGAAGATGGATACATGGATTTGCGAATGGAGCATTGGAAGTAAAGAGCCATTTGGAGAGAGTACTCTTTTCAGATATTGTTCTAATTTCATGATAGTCTTCTCTCCACCAACTGGAAATGGAAAACATATTATCCCATGGGTTTTCTATTTTCATATCTATAAGGAAATGGCATGGAGAAAAAATTTGAAAGTTCACACCATTGTTTCTTCTCTTAATGAATATCATAACCGAAATAGAGGGATAACGGTGCGGTTTCATCTTGAGCATATGAGGTTTCAAATTTGGGGCACAAGGGATATGATGCATTATGAATTCCCTCTCCATTGTCCCAACATTATCAAATGATCCTGCAACTAAGACATTTGCTGAAGTGAAATTGGTGTAAGTCTGAAACCAGAAATGATGAATATAATTCTCTGCATCTGGAACGTTGACTCCTTGTAGATGACCATGGCTATATAAAGGCAGATAAATGCTCTATAGGAAATTGACATGATACTTCTTCAAGTACTTAGCAAAATCTGGGAGAGTATTGTCGCAGATATCATAATATTCATGGCCAACTATGTCCATCATATCATCAATTCTCTTGTTATCCAACTCATCATCTGATCCAATTATTTTGGGAGCCATTGAATCTGCACAAAGATCTAACAGTTAACTTTTAAATAAGTCTTTTTTTATAAAATACTTGTGAAGAAAACAAAAAAAATGGATAAGGAATTGTGGTCACACAAGTGTGGTCGTGCAAGTGTGGTCGCGCAAGTACTGTCGCGCAAGTCAAAATATTACTGGAGAAGCGCGACATAGGAAAAAAGCAAGCAACTAAAGAGATGAAGATACTTGAAAGATGAGAGATCAAAAAATCAGAAATCAGGATGGTTTGCACGAAGTGAAACTCATATATATAGGTGATCTCGTAACCCTGCACGCCAGAACCTGTGTGCTTACCACCTGCGCGCCGCAGAACCTTTGTTTCTCATTTTCCTCAGAGTCAAATCCTCACTCCTTTTTCAGATCCAACTCTGAGGGGGGACTTTTGTTGACACTCCTTTCCATCACAGAGTCTAACGAATGGAAATAGGGAATACTTTAAGCACAAAGAGAGTCATCCTTTGAAGAACATCAAAAATTGAAAAAGGCATGAAAAAGGAAACCTTTAAGATTAAGTCGCGCAAGTTTTTTTTTGGTCACGCAAGTCACTTGCACGCCACATATGGGTCACGCAAGTCACTTGTATGCCCAATTATTTTTTTCTCTAAAGGTGTTTAGTGTCCCATAAATAGCCCCTGTGGGCCCCCCATTTCAACGACGAATTTTTTCAAAAACTCAAATTCAAGCTCTGGTCACCCAAGTCATTGTCTGACATCTTCTGAACACTTATAAGGTAATTATTTACCTAGAATGGAAGCTATAAAGAAGAAGAATAAGGCCTAAGTATTATAACTCATCAATACTTGCCCGCCTAAGTGCCCATCCCTTAAGGGAAGTAAAGATACTTGCGCGCCACCTTTCCCTCTCAAGGGAACTTATGCGCCACTCTTCTGGAAGCCTCTAGGGATGATACTAAGGGATTGAGTTCAAAGTCACCCGAGTATTACCCTATGGATTCTTCATCTCCCAAGGTGAATCATGTCGTGCAAGTATTCTTGTGCGACTAGGACTTGCGCGCCAGAACATTACTTGCGCACCTCCTTCTTGATCACCTCCTTTCCTCAAACACACCTCTCCTCTTCAAGATATAGCCTTCAAAACCCTCTTAAAATCCATTTATGGCATGGTTTCTTTGTTGGTTTCCTTATCTGAAATAAATTCTGTGAGAACCTCTCCCAAAACCTTGTGACTTACAAGATTTATGTGACCACGGTTAGGGGTTTCCTATATAACCTCATCCTTTGAGATGAGAAGATATCTTTGTTTGGGCATCCTTCTCAGGAGTAATCCCCAAGTTAAAAGTCTCCTTAAACTGGGCCTCCTTCTCAGGAGTAAGTCCAAATCATAATTTCCTTTAACTTTGGGCCCCTTTCTCAGGATTAATCCCCATGTTATAAGTTCCCTTTAATTGGTCCCCCTTCTCAGGATTAAGCCCCAACATTATTTTATTTTTATTTGGGATTCCTTCTCAGGAATAAAACCCAATCATAAGACCCTTTTGATTTGGGCTTCCTTTTCAAGAGTAAGTCCCAAGTTAAAATTCAAAATCTTAATAAAGCACAAATACTGTTATGGACCCTGCTCCTGGGCTTCTTTCTTGAACTAATTCATGATCTTCATTTACTCGGGCCATCATACATACGTAAGCCCCACATCATTTCTTATGACTACATATTTCATGGAACAATCATCAGATTTACTAATACCTATTTTTTCTCACACTGATAATGACTCACATGGGCTTAGAGTATAAAAGTAATTACGAAATCTCTCTTTGGGGCATTAATAATACATAAACCTCATACTTCTTCACTCGAACTACGTGGAATTTGATCTCTGCCTTAAAAGTAGAGTATGTAGGAATCCTTTCTAAGGTTCAAGCCCGTCTTTCATTAATTATTTTCCATCCCATATGATTAAACTATATCCTTCCTATCAAACTATGTTGGTTCTGATTCATTCTTTAACAAGGATACGTAGGTAGCCCATCTGCAGGTATGATCCCAACTCTAAAATAATCCCTATCTTTCTTAACAACAATAAACTTCAAGTGCCCTACTGAGTGGCTTTAAAAACAGTATGGTTATCATAATGACTAGGAGATTTCTATATAATGTGTTTAAGGATACCATTGACTATGAATCTCAAATAAATATGGATGATTCTCTATCGATGAAGAACCTCAAATACATATAAAAGATTCTCTAAATCCCATACCTATCCATAATTGATTTCTATCTAAAGGAAAAACTCATTTTCATGCTTGGTAAATTAATAAGGATTCATGAACATAACTTAAATCTATAAGAGAGTCCCAAAATAGACAATAATTCCCCCCAAAAAGGTGTGATGAGTCTGAACTCCCATCCTCTTGACCAATGCAACTTATTAATCATCATAATTCCACAACTAATGGGAACTTACCTTTGGAAAGTAGGTCCAAATAGATATAGAATCATTGTATGTTTCCAGTTCTATTAATAAACCTATTAGAAACCGATTGGAAAGTTTGGAAAGTTTGAACCTTAAAACAAACTAGGTCATCCCCATTTCTAAAAGGAATAGTGACAGACTGGATTTTTTTTAATATTGATAGAACATGAAATATCACACTAGATTCTGACTAGAGACTTTAGTTCAACTCACATATCATCAAGATGATGCTTCATCCACAATAACTATGTGCATGCTTGAGTGGATGCAATATACTTAGCTTCTAAAGTGCTCAATGAAATGCAATATTTCTTCTTTCTTAGCCAAGAAATACACAATCCACCAAGATATAAATCTCATCCTGATGTTGTTATTCTATCATCTTCTGAACTGGCCCAATCTGTATCTGTGTATCCCAATAACTCTGGTTGAGATTTTTCATTATACACCAATCTAAAGTCCATTATTCCCTTTATATACTGAAGTATTATTTTTACTACAAGTATTTGGATTTTCTTCGAATTAATCTAATATATCATTAACTGGAATGTAGAGAATACAATGCCAGGCTATGTCGTTGTCAGATACAATAGACTTCCAATGATTTGCATGTATTCTGTGATATTAACCACCTTGAATTTATTATCATTTGACAGTTTCATCTAGGTAGCAATCATAGTCTTCATCTCCTTGTAATTTTCTATTCCAAATCTATTCAGAAACTCTTTGGCATATTTATATTGAGAAATGAAAGTTTCATTCCTTCCTTGTGTCACCTATAAGCCAAGTAAAAACGTTATCTCTCCAATCATTGACATTTTGAACTCGCTTTTCATGAATTCATAAAAAAAATTTGCACTGAGCTTCATATAATCTACCAAATATTATGTCATCAACATAAACCAACACCATCTTACTTTGATTACTGTCGTTCTTGAAATAGAGATTGTAATAAACTCCACCATGCTGAAATCCAAGATTCTTCAAATGATGATCAAGCCTCATGTACTATGCTCTTGGTTCTTGTTTCAGCCCATATAGCGCTTTCTTCAAACAAAAAAACTCTTTTCTCATATCCATGAATGAGAAAACCATCTAGATTCTCAATATAAACTTATTATTCCAGAACCCCATTCCAAAATGCATATTCGACGTCCATCTGGAAAACTTTGAACTTCCTTTTCACTTCAATGGCTAGAAATAATCTGATTATCAACATCCTTGCAACTACTGCAAATGTCTCATCAATATTTATACCCTCTATCTGGGAGTATCCTTTGCACACTAGTCGTGCTTTGTTTCTAATCACTATGTCATCTCCATTCATCTATTTTTGATAGAACCATTTATTCCTGATGACATTCTTATCCACTAGCCTATAAAAAATATCCCACGTCTAATTCTTCTCAATCTGGTCTAGCTCTTTATTCATGGCCTGAACCTAGTATTCACCTTCAGATACATCACCAAAGCATTTAGGCTTTACTTGAGATATGAAATATGTATTCTGAAGTGATTTTATTCTTCTTTTCTGAACTGGAGCTGACTGATCACCAATGATATTCTACCTGTTAATTTCATCTCAACTCTTTGGCTTCTTTGCAGAAACAGACTTGACTTCTTCTTATTCATCATCAGTATCTTATTCTGAGTCAGCATCTTCTACTTCTACACCCCCTATTTTACTTTCATCTTTATCACTTTCATGATGAAACTTTTTACTATTTTATTGAGTATTCTCTTCATTTTCCACAATAGTGACATCATTGCTCTCAACTACTTTTCCCAGCCTCTTTTTGAAGCATTTGTATGATTTGATTTTTCCTAAGTAGCCAAGGAATATCCCCTCATCTCCATATAAATAAAATTTTCTATGTTTTTCATTGTTGAGAATGAATCACTTACTTCCAAAGATTAAAAAGTATTTCACTGTTGTCTTATTTCCTTACCACATCTCATATGGAGTCTTTCCTTCCTTCGTACACAATAGAGCCTTGTTATAAATATAGACTGATTTGAATACTACTTCCTTCCAAAGTTTCTCTGGTAGGTCATTTTATATAATAATCATTCTGACCATATTGTTGATGATCTGATTTCTACTTTCAACCACTCCATTATATTGGGAAGTTCTTACTAAAGAAACTTGATGTCTTATCCCATGTTTCTCAAGATGGTATTCCACCTAATTATTTGTGAATTTTATACCATTTTTAGTAAAAATCTTTAGAATTTTCTGCCCAAGCATCCTTTCAGATTCCCTCCGATACTGATTTAGGCAACTGAACACATCAGACTTATGGGAAATGATGAATACCCATGCCATTATACTATAATCATAAATGAAAAAAACTTAATATCTCTTTCTGTTAATGGATCTTGGTGAGATAGGTCCATAAACATCAAGATGCACTAATTAAATCACTCTCGTTAACTTCTTTTCCTTCACTTTTTACATCTTTATGATGATGTTCCTCTTTTGACAAGTATCGCATTTATGTTTATGATCATGTGATAGCTTGGGGAGATCTCTTACTACATCACACTTTACAAGATATTCTAGGGAAGGTTAGCATAGATGACGAAGTCGTTTATGTCATAACTTTTTTTCCTCCTCTCTAGATAAAAAGCACACATCTTCATCACCACTTACAAGGTAAAGATTTACCTTTGTACTTTTAACTTGTAGAATCACTACACCATCTCTTCCTTTGAAAATACATGTCTTCTTATTAAACCTTATAGAATTCCATAATTCACACAGTTGACTGATGCTGAGAAAATTTTGACTGAGACCTTCTACTACTAATACATTAGCATGTCTTATTTATTTTCCCCCAAATCTGGACTTTCCCAAGCTAATAATATTTAGGCCTTCATCATTTCCAAACTTGAAAACTCATTATTTGTCATATTTCATGCCTGTAACAAGATCCTTATTACCTATCATGTGAGATGTGAAACCGCTATCAAGGATCCATACACCAGAATGGTCTGATGTTTTAAGGGAAATTTCTGTAACCACTGCCTTCTCATCTCTCTTCTTCTTGATCCATGTTTTGGATTTCATAATCATAATGTATTGGAAATCATGATCTTCCTAGGATTATGATGGTCCAGATTCATCCTACAGAGTTGTAAATTAGTTTTGTGTTTTTATCTCATTTGTTGATTCTCTAATTTTATGCGTGTGACCACTCGAGTTTTGTTTTGGAACATTCCTCTGAATGATTTATGTAAAATATCTATCCATGTTCCCAAATACTCTGCATCAAAAACAATTTCCCAAAAAATATGTTCTATAATATTGTTCTCTATTTGGTTTATATTGTTTCTCTTGTGACCTGTGGTATCTCTTGGCTATGGAACATACATTCTGTGAACGCCCCTTATTTCCAAAGTAGTAACACCTGATGTAGGGTGCTTTCCTGTGTTCCACTTTGACACTTCTAATTTACCCTTAGTTTCTCTGAATCTTCTGATTTTGCTTTGTACCCAACTCAATCTTCAATTTCAGATCATATTCTTTCTTCCTAACTGCTTTCTGTTTTTTATCAAGCCCCACATCAGCCTTAATGCCTAAACACGATTATTGCTTATTTTCTGCTGGACCACTATGCCCCCTTTCATCTTTCCAATCTTCTGAATAATCTATTGTCCTGATAACGTGTTGGTAACCAAAACTTT
This sequence comes from Viscum album, assembly GCA_963277665.1. Lineage (NCBI taxonomy): Eukaryota > Viridiplantae > Streptophyta > Magnoliopsida > Santalales > Viscaceae > Viscum > Viscum album. The sequence continues at coordinate 225,055,219 of OY728158.1, forward strand.
TTCTTGGTACTTCAATTTTCATCGTAGACCGACAACTTCCTATTCAAGTTATTTGATACGCTTGACTTGATCTTTCATTGTGTTATTCAATCCATCAATCTCCCTATTCTATTCATTAACCTTGATTTTATACCCACAAATTGATTCTGAGTCCTCCAGTGATGATGACTTGAGTTTCTCAATTTCTTCCATTAACTCAGACTTCTCTTCTTCTTATTGATGCATGTATACTTTGGAATCATGAAACACTTTATTGGATTTCTTCATTTTGTCTCTCCAAACATCTATCTCTTTAAGAGAATCTTCTAACTCAGCTTGAATATCAATTCTTCCTTCAAATTCTTCCTCTTCATCAATGTCGGTTTCTTCCTTTTCCCGATCACTATCAATAACAAAAACCATGAAATTCTCTCCATGATCTTTGCAATTTTCTATCTCTTCGACCTATTCAACCTTATATTCATCTAAACTATCACATTCTTGTGAAAGAATATTATTTTTCTTGAAGAAATCTCTCTTGAACTATTTATTTCCTTTCACATGGGATGAAGTCTTCTTCTTGGGAATTTCATCTTCATCGACATATTCATATTCTTGGAACTTTTTGGGGCACCTTGCCGCAAGATGACCAACCATTCCACATCTAAACCAGGAAATTGGATGTTTCACTTTAAAATTTCCTTTTCCACATTGAATATTTTAGGAAAGGAATGAAATCACCTCATCTATCTCTTCTTCTTCATGAGAATCTTTAATTGTGAGTTTCTCTATGTATTTCAATGTCGCCTCTTTGGATTTCCCCTTTTCCACAGCATCATTATCATCATTTCGCATTTCATTTTCTACAAGGGTACTATACAAGTTATCCAGTGTCATCTATTTTGAATCCTTATCTTCAAATATTGAAAGCTTTGGATTTAAGTGAGGTGGAAGTTTCCTTAGGATGTGCTTCACAATATTTATATCTTCAATGAATTCACCAAGACCTTGCATGCCTTCCACTACAACATTTACCCTGTTAAAGAATGCATCAATAGACTCATTCAGGTTCATTCTAAGATCTTCATACTTATTCTACAACACTTTCAACTTTTCTTCCCTAACCTTTGAATCTTCTTCATATATGTTCAAAAGTTTTTACTATGTGGCATGAAATGTTTTTCATGACATCACCTTTCTATAGATAAAATTGGATAAGGCTCCCCCTAAATCATTGATTCCCTTGGCGTCAGCATCTAATTCTCTTCACTTGGCTTCTGATAATGCATGACTATTAATATTGGTTGATATACCATGCATTGTAGCTGTAAACACATCCATTCCCAGAGATCGGAAGTAGTGTTTCATCCTATTCTTCCATAGCTGAAAATTTTTCCAATCGAATATCAGAATCCCCTTATGGTTTGTGACCTCCATTTGAGAGAGAAACATTGATATCAACTTTTCCCTATGATACCAATTGTTAGGCCCACTAGGTTAGATACCCTAAGAGTGGGGTGAATCAGGGTATGACAGATTAAAAAAACTTCCCCTATTGATCTTGTTTCATTGTTATACAAAACTCTCTTCACTCTCCTTCTCATTATAAAGTATGAACAAATATTAAATCAAGAACAAGATGCAAAAATTTTACTTGGTTCTCCCTCAATGGGATACATCCAAGGAGCATACACTAGAAATGTTCCAATGTACAAAATCCACTAAAATATCACTAATGTTTACAATGTTCGGATCAGTCTCATTATCCCTCCTGGTTTACAGCCAATCAGAATTTGAAAGCTCACTACTCTCTCAACTGAAGTGTGCTCACTACTTCTCCAGAATATCCACTCACAGTTTATAGACTTGTAAGTCCCTTCATTATCACAAATTAATGCATCCCCAACTGTATGTAGATTCTCTATTGATGTCCCACTTTCATCCACTAATAAATACAACTTTACCACAATATAACTGGGCAACTCCAAATCTTTCACATAACCCTTACTGCATCTTGAGTTCAACTTTAATGTATTGTGCATAAGATTCCACTTTTTTCATGAAACACCCCTTTCACACAACTTCAATCTTACACTCAACTTAAATCTTACTCGCAACTTTCTTAGCTTGCGCGCAACTCAAAATATTTCACGCAACTCATTTTTCACGAACTTCTTATGCAATCTAGATCTCAGATTCTCTCGATATGATCGAATGATGGGGTAACCTTTTATTTATAGGCATATCTAAACCCTTCATGAAAGATTCACCATGTCACACAAGATCCTCTTCAAGCGTGCAAACCCCCATTTAATGTCGCATTGGGTGTGTAAGTTTCTTTCGTACAACCTCATCTTTCACGCACATTTCTCATTATTTCACACACATCATGCCTTTTACATTTGTCGACATTCTAATCCTGAAACACACCTTGCACGCATGTTTCCAAAACATCTTCAATATTTCATGCAACATCCTTTACCAAAAACACATTTATCTATTTTTTGATTTTGAAGTCCAAAAATTTGGAAAACACTAAAAAACAGAGCCACCTTATATTTTCTCTTTTTGTACCACCTCTAGATCAACCATTATTTTGTTATGGTTCTTTGTCAACATAGTTTGTCAAAAATATCTCTGGATCTCAAAAACTCACCATGGAAACCCTATTTGTCAATAAACAAACCTGGTATGTCAACAAACACAATCACCTAAAAAATGCATCAATGTTACCTTGAAGGATTTTTTTCCAAAAAATATTAATATTATTTTATTAAAATTATTATTAATATTTTTATTATTAGTAGTAATTGATTTTTAATTAAATTCTAATACTCCACCCCTCTTCTACCTTTCCCTTCATGTAGCATGAGCCCCCTTCCCTTCCTCCCTATACGTGCATGCTACCTCCATCGGCTGACACTCCCTCCCTTCATCTGCACCCTCCCTCTGGTCGATGCTCCCTCCCTCCGATGGTGCCCCTTCCCAATTCGCACAACCTCATCCAACGGTGCCCCTTTCCTTCCCATGTGACCCCATCTAGTGCAACCTCTCCCCTCCAGCTAGAATTCATCCAGCTTTCCACCCTTCTCTAGTGGCTTCCCCTCCTCTAGTGAGCGTCCTCTCCCTTCCCCTTCTCATATTTTGAGGTTTTATTTGATTTTATGGGGTGCATAAGGTTTTTTCAAACCCTAATGGTTAAATTTTTGGTGTGATGCATTTTCCTTTATATTTTAGGGTGTAAAAGGGTTTAGGAGTTTCGTTTCTCCCTTCTGTCGAAGCATCGTTGCATTCTCACACCACCGAGGTAGGTGTTTCCATACTTCTCATTTTTTATGCACTTCCATTGATGTTTGGAACTTTCAATAAATTTATTAACATGATTCCCACCTCAAGGGTTCCTTTTTTTAGCTTAGTATGCTGTTTTTGGAATTGATTCAAATTGTTAAAAATATGTTTTCAAAGAAATTCTTGAAATATTCATAGGTTCATGTGCACCTTTGATGTTTGTTGAAATGCCATGTTTTCCCTTAAAGTGAAATTGGGTATTTAATAAATTTTTAGCCTTATTTTTGTTATGGAATCATTTTTTAATTGTGGGTTTTTCATTGTATATGTTATTTGGTGATCTTTTGGCTTAAGGATTGTGGTAAAAAAATTGGATAGTTTCTTTTGATTTTTATACAATTGTTAATGGATTTGGTATCATGTGGTTTATTGTTTTGTTTTGATGGTTAGTGAAGTTATTGAATATGGATTAAAATGTTTTTTTGGTTACTCTTCATATTTCATGTGATGTTGGCACTTCCATGGGTGAACAAGGTTCACACATGGATGTGCCCTCAAATGAAGGTGGCAATTGAAAACGGTGGTCCTCCTTAAACCTTGGTTCTTTTAAATGGATTTTGGTTTTTAAATAATGTTGGATCCCTTGTGTGATTTATAAAATTGGTTTTAAATGAATTATTAAATAGTCATTCTCGTTTTTCACTTTGAGTATGTTTGGGTAAACATTGGGCTTAAGGGGTCGTTTGGCATGTTTTGTAAGATTGTGTATTTTCCTAAAGTCTAGAAATGGTTTTATGGAAATGTATTAGTTTTGGAACATAAAATACCATTTGGAAATGAAAATATAAAATTGGTGTTTGATGTTGTTTTGGAAATAGTTTGTAAGTGTTTTTTTGGAAAATGCATTTGATTATGTAAAGATAAAGGCCTAGTTGGAAACTTACATGTCTTTAAAGAATGTTTTGAATTAATAAATGATATAATAGCCCAGTTGGTACCTTAAATGATGAGAAGTGTGTGTGTGTGTGTGTGTGCCACTTTTATAGGAGGGATATCCCTTTTTGGGTTATCATATAGGGTTTCTGTATTTGGGGTAGGAAAGTGCAGTGACAGTAGGTAAGGTGAGTCATGTGTGCGAGGACCTCATACTTACATAGTTTATGTATATTTACCATGGGTTCCTGGGCATATTTTAGAGGATTGAGTGGAGGTTTCTAATCAACCCTGATTAGATGAGTTGGTACCCCCTAGATTGCAGATAGGATAGATAGAACGTGCCACTGGATTGGTTAGTTAAGGGCGACCATTTGGTTATAGACTTAGGAGATTCACCATATTCTGGTAGGTGGTTCCGAACCAAGTATGTCCAGGGGTCTTCTAGGGATATTTATTATTGTCCATGTTTACTATTTATATCCTCTTTATTTCTTAATTTTGTATTTATCTTATTTCTTATTCTTCCTATTTACTTTTCTTCAAAACCTGGCATGGTCTGTTTTGGGTTTTAGTTTAAAATGATTTTTTTTGGAATGGAAAATTAGTGTGAAATGTTTTAAAAAGGAAGGGAAATAATGTTTATCTAAAATGTGAAAACCCTATTTTATAATTTAATTTTCAAACTATCATTAATGGAATATTTTTAAGAAAGTAAAATAGATGGATTTCATGGTTTATCTTTGGAATTCTTGCTTAGAACTTAGGTGCTCACAGCTACTTTATCTTTTCAATTATAGGTTCTCCCAGTTTTACATCACTCTTATAGTTATCTTCATTATATGTTTGGTGGTGACCCATGAATTTACATGGAGGTACATGTAGTAGTTTATTGATTTCCTCTATGAGTGCTTATTTTTATTATTCAGTTGGATTTTTATTTATTTATTTATCTTATGTTCATGGGAAAAATCATTTCCAATGGTTTTATCTTGATTCCTAACAGTATTTGTCATCCTGTGGGGATCGTGAATGCATTCGGGTCATGTCGTGGACCAGATCAGGTGACCGGTTCAGGGTCGACCTGGGTTGGTTAATGAAAAATTGGTATCATAGGTAGGTCCTTGTTATTTGGGGTGTCTGGTAGATAGAGATTAGAACTGTCGGGACTCATGAGGTAGGTTTTGGGTTTGTTCCTGATCACCACCTCTCATGATAAGACCTGAGTTACTAGGGGTAGTTCAGGAATTGAGTTTTTTATCTTTGTTTTGGATTTTGGGATGAAAATGGAGGAAAGTCGGTGTTATGTCATGATTTCACAGGAGTAGTGACCCATGAGGAGTCATAGTTCATGTTTTAAGCTTTTTCTAGTTGTTTATTCTTACTTGGGGAATGGATCACTACCATTTCGTTTGGTTAAGCATAACTACTAGTTCCTCACTCCAATGTTTTGGTGCAAGTTGTCGTTCACTTTGGTTCTGGTTATTATAAGTGTTTTTAAAAATGTATAGAGTTTTAGAAATGAAAATTCATTATTTTAAATGGATTTAAATTGGTAAGATTGGTTATAAAATTTAATTTTTTGTTTTGTTTTTAGAATTTGGTATATGTTTAGACTTGCTAAGAGAATTCCTTGGGTTCTCCTTATGAGCATTTTCATGTGTGTGGGTATGTATGGGATGTGCATGTTGGCACAAAAAAATGGAAATAGAGGGGCACACATATCATGATTCATGGGATTCCATGGGTGTTTATTTGAAACCAAAGGCTTGGCCTTGTTTTTATAAAGGTGATTTTGGAAATGGGAAATGATTTTGTAAATCGAAATTTGGTTTAAATAGGGGTTTTGGGAATTTGGAAAAGTGGCCTTAGAAGAAGGCAATTTTGAAACTTTAATAAAAATATTGGTTTTTGAAAGGGATTTTTTTGGCTGTGTTTATGTTTTTTTGGATTTTGAGCCAGCTTTTTTTGGTTCATGGTGTTGTCTTTGATAGTGTTTTGATTTGATGTTGGTTTTGGTTTATTATTTTGTGTTGTTTAGAGAATTCCACCCAGAAAGGTCTCTAAATTTTCCAATGAGTCATGCCCAATTTTTGATCCTTTTCATACATTGCTTGTTCTTCGTGGTGATCAAGGTCTTCTAGAAAAATTTATGTGTCTTGAAGAGGTAGAGATTGTCTTCAGGGTGTTGGGAACTCCTGAGGCCTTTAGGATTCACGCTGTTGTAGGTTTGTTTGAAGTTTCATCTTTGGGAGAATGGGAGATGCTCACCATGCCATCATTATATGTTGGGATTATGTGGGATGTTTTTAAGTCTGTCTTTTTCTGATGTTTCATACCTTAATAGGTGAAGATAATGAAAAGGGAATAGATCAGGCGTATTCAACAAGGCCAACGAATAGTGAAGGCCTATATTGATTGTTTCAAGGATATGGCTTCCTTTTCAACGAAGGTGGTGTCTTAGGATCTGATGAAGAATTATATTTGCCTTGGGGTTCATTTTTTAGAGATCAAGGAGTACATCCTCTCTTCTAAGAATCTTTTTTTTTTTGAGAAGTTGGTGGATGAAGCGTTCCTGACTAAGTTGTTTCTCATAGTGCAGATGATTGGTAATTCGGTGCCCATCGTCATTTGTGAAGGTTCCCCATATGGTTAGGAGTGTATTCCAGAGAAACCTATTTCTAAGGAGTTATCCTCATTGGTTATAACTTTTATTTTGTCAGACCACTTTTTGGTGTTCCATTAGTGTGGCCAGTCAGGTCATTCAAATCCATCTTATCATATCCCTCTGAATACCTACCATCGTTGAGGCTGTTTAGGTCACCTGGAGACGTTCTACATGAGTTTTTTCTTTAATAAGGGGTTGTGACTGAGGGATTCTCATACCTAACTGTGAGGCAGGAGATGCTTCAGTAATCAGACCACAACCACAGGTCTCGGGGTGAAGCTCACGCACAATTAGGGTTTTCAGGGTCATGGGATACCTTGAACCAGTTCTTTATATTTCATTTTAAAATAGATACATTTAATGTTTCCTTATTCTTATTCACATGATTTTGTAAGTTCATATCTTTTTTTAATAGTCTGATGAATTCGTTATATCACAACACAAGAAATTTCATCTTTTCTAAATATGGTTTTTTGAATCGTTCATTTTTTTAAAGTTGTGTTGTCCCTTGTATGGGATGGTTTTGATTTAGTAGTGATAGTTTGGAGATGTTTGGGTTTTTTGACATAGGTGAATGGTGTATTTGGTATGATTTTTAGTTGGAGTTTCTTTTTGTGAGTTTTCCCTAAATATTAGGGGGTCATATTGGTGTGTGAAAAGATTCTAGTTCTAGTGGTTGAGTTGTTTTGCTCATGCTATGGAAGTTGTTTTGGAAAGTTTGGGAGTTCCCGTATTGACCCCCCCCCCCTAGGGGTGATGTGTTTGGGTTATAAAGTCACCGCATTAGTCAAGTTCTTGTGGTGAGGAGAACCCTACTACGTTCTCCCCTCGTTTTATTCTGTGGTTTCTTTGTGATCAGTTTGGTGTGACCTTTATATTGAAAGGTTAGCATCCTTATATTTTAATCAGGTATGGACTTGAGTTTTTGTTATCCTATATCTCAGTGACTTTCCGGGGGGAAAAGTTTTTTAGGTGGGGAGAATTATCACACCCTGACCTTATAAATTAATTATTTTAATTAATTTAATTATTTTTAGTATTTTTTTTCAGTTTCAGTAGCTGGCAAGTCAAATTTTAAAAAATATTTTTGGAAGTATTTCTATGGTTCCACAATTACCCTACATGGTTAGGGGTAATTGTATAGTGCATGTGCAAGTTCTAGGTGGGTCTAAGTTATAGTGCACGACTTGTGTATGGTTTAGTAAACTATCTATAAAGAATATGGATCAGCTCTATAAGAGGTAAATGTCGTATGTCATGGTTTGAGTATGGATTTCCCAACTATACATCGGGACGTAGATATTAGTGTGCGGACCGTGAAGTTGCCCAGTTTTTAAAATTAATAAATAAAATTAGATGAAAAATAAATCAAAATTAGGAAAAATAAAATAATTTAAAATGAGATAAAAAATAAAATAAAGGTGAAATGTCTTAATAATAATAATAATAATTTTCTTATTAAAAATATTATTATTATTATTATAACTATTATTATTACAAATATAAATATTATTTTTATTCAAATTGTTATTAATAATAATATTATTATTATAAATTTATTTTTAATAGGATTTTTAATTATTCCCTAACACTCCCCCCTTCTCCCTTCCCTTCCATGTAGTGCCACCCCCCCCCCCTTTCTTCCTCTGTGTGTGTACGTGCCACCTACACCGGTCGGTGCTCCCTCCCTTCGGCTGCACCCCCTCCCTCCGACCGACACTCCCTCCCTCTAATGTTTCCCTTCCCTATTCACACGACCACATCTAGTGGCACCACTTCCCTAATCGCGTGACCTCTCCCCTTTAGCTGAAATCAGTCCAGCGTGATACCCTTCTTTGGTGGCTTCCCCTCCTACAGTGAGCATCCTCTCCCTTCCCTTTCTCCTATTTTGAGGTTCTCTTTGATTTTTTAGGGTGTGTAAGGTTTTTAGGAACCCCAATGGTTAGGGTTTGGGTGTGATTCATTTTCCTTTATATTTTAGGGTGTTTGAATGGTTCATGAAGCTCAATTATCCATTCCTCCAAAGCGTCATTACATTCACACACCAATAAGGTAGGTGTTTCTATGCTTCTCATTTTTGATGAACTGAATTTGATGTTTGGAACTTTCAATAAATTTATTAACATGATTCAAACCTCTAGGGTGCCTTTGTTTAGCTTAGTATGGTGTTTTTTAATTGATTAAAATTCTTAATAATAGGTTTTCAAAGCAATTATTGACATATGCCTAGGTTCATGTGCACCTTTGATGTTTGTTGAAATTTCATGTTTTCCATAAAGTGAAATGGGGTATTTAAGAAATTTTAAGCCTTATTTGTGTTATGGTAGCATTGTTAAATTGTGTTTTTTTAATTTTATGTGTAATTTAAGGATATTTTGGATTGATTATTTTGGAAAAAAAAGTTTTGGAAAGGTTCATTTGATTATTAAACAATTGTTAATGGATTTGGTATCATGTGGGTTATTGTTTTGGTTTGATGGTGAGTTATGTTCTTGAAGATGGGTTCAAATGTGTTCTTTGTTACACTTATTATTCCATTGGATGTTGTCACATACATGGGTGCACAAGTTCCACACATGGATGTTCCCTCAAATAAAGGTGACATATTTTAGAGGATCGAGTGGCAGTTGTTGATCAACCTCAATTAGACGGGTTGGTACCCCTTAGATTATAGATAGTCTAGGTGGGACATACCACTGGATTGTCTAGTTGAGGGTAGCCAGTTAGTTATAGACATAGGGTCTTCACTATATTCTAGAAGGTGGTTCCAAATTGAGTACATCCATGGGTCTTCTAGGGATTTTTAGGATCCACCATTATTACTATTTGTATCTGCTTGCATAATTCCCTTTGTATTTATCTTTATTCTTATTCTACCTGTTTACTTTTAAGTATAACCTGGTACAGTCTATTATGGGTTTTAGTTTAAAATATTTTTTGTTTTGGGAATGTAAACTTGGTGTGAAATGTTTTAAAAAGGAAGTAAAAAGTGTTTATTTATGTAAAATGTGAAAATACTATTTTTATAATTGTATTTTAGAACTAGAATTAATGAAATGTTTTCAGGAAAGGAAAATACATGGATTATATAGTTTATCTTTGGCATTTTTACTAATCATTTTGGTTCTCATACCAAATTAATCTTTTCATTTTCAGGTTCTCCCAGTTTTATATCACTCATGGAGCGAGCTTCGTTCTGTGTTTGGTGGTGACCCATGAGGTCACATGGAGATAAGTGTAGTAGTTTATTTATTTCCTATATGAGCAGTTATTTTTATTGTTCAGTTTTATTTTTATTTATTTATTTATCTTTTTTATGGTATAAATCATTCCCAATGATTTTATCATGATTTCCGCCACTAGTTTCCATCCCATGGGGATCGGGAACGCTCTTCGAGCCATACCGTAGACCGGCTAGGGTGATCGGTTCATGGCTGACCCAAGTTGGAAATCACCCTCCACAATGGGTGTTATACTAGATGCATATTCATTCATATGAAATATCATTATAACATCATTAATATAAGGTTAATGATGCAATCATAGAATAAATCTCAACCAAAACCTATGAATCATTTTTCTAATGAAATATGATGAATCACCTGTATCATACTAGTTAATAATTTTTGAGTTAAATTATTTAACCTCATATGGAAAAACCTTATCATTAGTGGAATGTAAAATTTCATCTATGTATTAAATATGAAAGTATATTTTACTCCCAATGATCATATATTTTATATAGTGATCCATGATGTTTTCTTAAATAAAATGAAGTGATTAAATTATTAAATCATAAATACCATTGTTAGGTTTCTTGTTTTAAACCATAGATATAAACTTTTAGATTTCATAATAAATTATCGATGTTAATAATGAGGAATTGGTATGTTTGTTTCATGTGAAAAACCTCATCTTTATTACCATTAAAAAATAAAGTTTTCAAATCCATTTTTTTGTAATTCATAGTCCAAATTAATTACTAATTCAAATATAATGTGTTAGAAATCATTTTGGATATTGCAGAAAATTTATCAGAATAATTGATCATTTCCTCTTGATTGAACACTTTAACACCTAGTGGTGCCTTGTATATCTCACTATTTCCTAATGAAAAATTCTTGGATTTAAAAAACCATTTATATATAATAGGTTTTACACCATGTGGAAACTCAAAAAGGTCCAAACATCATTAATCTTCATGGAATTTCACTCACCCGTCGAGGAATCGTACCATATATTTGACTCTTTAAAACATATGGTCTGTGAAAAAATTCAAGATCATTATTGGATAAAATGTTGTAGTGTGATTCCTATTGAAACACTCTATAGTTTATATAAATTTATGGATTTATAATCCTTTTTTATCATATAAATGTATCAATATTATTTTCATAAGAAAAATATGCTTCAAAATGTATTTCTAGGTTTTTTAATTCTTGAACTGTTTGTTCTATGGGATTATTGTCCACCATTTATTTGATGATATTTCCTAAAAAAATTGTATTGTTTTGAAAAAATATAAATATATCACTCAATATAGAGGGTATAGATTCTAAATATCCTATATTATATATTTTATTAATGTGATCACTCCAACTAATTAGGTCATTTTCAATAAATGTTTTATTTCATCATACAATAATTTCAGTACACACTGATGGGAAATAAAATTATTCCTTTTAGACCTTCTATAGTATTCAGTAATGTATTCAATAGTGTTCATCAGATCAAACATAAATTCTTGTGGATTATATACATACTCTTATTATCGAAATCCCCAAATATTGGCATGTCAAAAACACAATTTAAAATAAATAAACAATTCAAAAGGACTTTATGAATATTCTTTCATTATAACCTAATTCCAAATTTATCATTCAAATTTATGTTATTTAGTTCACAAGATTTTGAGAAAATAAATTATTTAGAACACATCATATGATGTCTATTAATGTTCGGCTTATTATTTTAGATACGTCACTTTGGTCTTGTAAACCAGGCATAATGTATTGTGAAAGTATTACATTTTCTTGAAGAAACCATAAAATAGACCAGGTAATTATCCATCCTCAATGTATATCCCATAATATTATCAAACTCATTAAAACCTCATGATCTTAATTTTTTTCACATTTCTTCTCTACATGAGCCTTAAAATAATTTAAAGGCATTAAGTTCTTCATTTTTATTATAATGAAAATAGAGAATCATATATCATGAATAGTCATGAATGAGTGAAATGAAGAATTTATTAGTATGAAATTACATGTATGATATATATATATATATATGTATATGTATGATTTCTAATATAGATCAACTTCTATTATAACCTTTCATTGATTTATTGGTTTTTATTTCCTTGACTCAATCCACACATGTTTTGAAATCATTGAAATCATGTGTATTGAGTACCCCATCTTGAAAAGATCATTGAATATTATATTTTTGAGATATGACATAATATATTGTTCCATAACATTAAATGATTTCCAAGTATAAATCTTATTTTAATACAAATATGAACATTCATTATATCATTATCGATTTCATTTGAAAATCAATGGATAAAAGAACATCCTTTAATGTATTATATCCAACGATTCCATTTACATATATCATTGAAAAATATGTTTTAAAAAATTAAATATAAATCAAATAGTATATGTTTGGAAACTGAAATCATGAATCTAGAGAAATTTGGAATATAAAATTCATTTTCAAAAAACAATGTAAACCCATTAAATAAAAATAGAATGCATGTCCCTAAATATACAAAATGTGAGCACAACTTGTTTCTGAAATATATGACATGATCACTATATATTAGTTTTTCCATGGTTTCTCATTCCCTAGAAGGTATTCACAATATGGATTGTAGATCCAGAATCAATCCCCAAAGGGTAATAAATTTTATCAACCATATTTTATTCATTAGAAAATAATGAAATTTAAACACAATTCTTTATATCCATATTGGTTTATCTAATTTATACCCTAAGAACTTCCTTATATTGAACATGTATAATAATTAATTCATTAATTGATCATTTATATTTATATGTCCTATAAGAAATTTTAAATTTCTTATATTTATGTGGTAGATTATTGAGAATATAATGCAGTAGAAAAAGATCAGATATATCAACCTCAAGATTCTAAAGATAAGACACAATATCCCTAATATTCTTATTGTCTAAAATCACACCATTCATTTTTTGTGAGTCTCATGGTTGATAAATTACTGGTTAAAGTTATTTTTATTTATTTATCTACAGAGATGAACTAATCATGTATAGATTTTATCATTTCGTGATCTTTATAATGATAGACAACTAAAAAACTAATACTAAACAAAATTTAGTTATTTATAACCATCATATTGAGTTTGTTTTAGAATTCCTATTATTCATATAATGTTATAAAATCTAGTGTGAAATTATTATTAACACCAGGTGGGTCGTATTTCCAAATGAAATAATCAATATTCATCCATCCTAGGTGATGAATAATTTTATCCTTCCCAGATTCATGGTTTTCACTAGTTAATTTAGGGATACCAAATTGATTATTAGAAAAAAAATGGTATCACTACATATTTAATACATGATTATTATTCCAAAACATGTAATTTCAATATTAAATTTTATTAATAGGTTTCCAAAAAATAAAAAATCTCATGTGAGAAATATTTTAAATTTATTATATTCATTAAATTAATTAAAAAACATCAATTAATATTTTAATTCATAAGTTTGTGAGTTATAATAAAATAATTTAATAAACCATAATAAAAAATATTATATTTTTAATGATCATAATACTTATGGGAAAATAAATAAATTTAAATTTTATATTCCTCCATTTAAAATATAATAAGAATTCATCTTTTTATAATGTTTTTTGAATTTTTAAAATATTATTCAATGTTATTTAAATAATATTAAAATTTCATTTAAATAGAAATGAAATGGAAAAAAAGAGAATTTTTAATAAAAAATAAAAATATCATAGATAAATAATTATTTTTACAATTGAACATAAGTGATATATAAATATATTCAAATTAATTAAATTTCAAAAAGTGAAGAAATTATTTAATGTGATTTTACTAAATATGTAAATTTTAATTAATTGATAATATTTTGGGAAAACATAATTTCAATAAATTATAAAAAGATAACTAAAGATTTATAAATTCATAATAAAAATATATAATGATTGATCATTATATATATGATGAGGATGATATTATAAAAAAAATTCATCTATATAACCAAAAAATGTGAACGGGTTTTATTAAAACACTGTGTTTGAAATTTTTTACACATTAGAGGAATATGATCCCTTTAATAGGAAATGTTAAAATTTTATAAAATATTTAAATCCAGTATCATTAAATTTTATTAATGAAAATAAATTAGCTCATATTCCTATCCATTTTAAAATGAATGAAATTTATTCATTGAAAATAGAATGTCTTCTACACTCTTTACGTGGGATGTATATGGACTTTTTCTATGTATCCTCTAATAAGAGTGTCCTTAATATTCTTATTTGTTTTTACCATTAATAACCCTATATAATTTACCATGTCAACAAAAAATTTTAATGCTTGGAGATTAATTTGAACCAAATATCCAATAAATATTGTAGAATTGATTTAATATATTAAATACATAAACATGATTTTATTGTATTTAAGATAATTTACTATATTAATTTTACGGTCTATAATTTATTAGAACATAATTTATGTCACAAACCAGCCTGGCTACCTTAGTAACTTGATAGCTGAGCCGGTCCTAACATAGCATGAAAGGCATTCCTGATCCCCATGGGTTGGTGACAAGCACCTAGAATCATGCAACGTGAAAGTGGGAACTAATTTTCCAAAAACACAACGGAATCAATATAAAAAATCAGTATGCATGTAGGGAAACTCCATAGGGAGAAGTGTATCAGAAATAAAACTGGCATAAAAAACCCAATGTGCAACCAAAAGATACCATAAAATATGATGAAAACCCATTTCCCAACATAAAGAAACTCTCTCAGCCCAAGGATTAACATCTAATACCACCTTCAAGTGGCTCTTTACCCTTTGACAAACCTAGAAGAAGATAATATACAAACACCTGAAGGCACAGGTAGAGTGTGAACTAAAATCCTAGTAGGGTCTCAATAAGTATTCCATAATAAGATGCTATATTTAATTAACCAAATAAATTATTCAATTTCAATAAAATAAGCATGGAATATGAAAATAATATTTAAAAAATAATTAATTACATTTAAAATGATGTAAATAAATTAACAAATGGATTAAATAATCATTTTATTTAAAATAGTTTATAAAAATTCAGAATGCATGCTAAAATAGTTACAAATATTAGGTTATATTTAAAATAGAAATGAGAAACATGGTTATCTTCCAAGAGGTATGATATTTCCATGTTATGGGATCCTCACACACTTATATTTTAATAACCACGATGTCTATGCACGTCCCTTGACACTATATATAGAGGACTCATATGCATCAAAATGAGGAATTAGATGTTCTAATAATGTTTTTATTAGTGTTTTAAAGTGTCAATCCGTTACAAGGGAAATTCCAACATAGCATTTTTGTCCCATTAAATCACTAACTATATAGTATTACATACACTCTAATACAATAATAAATGGTCAATTTAATTTAAAATAGTTAAAATTAAAATTCAAACCAT